>CM054124.1:138102665-140687163 GCA_028751855.1 Ambrosia trifida
TTTTATAATTCTTCCTTTCTCCCACTCACACACCCTCTTAAAGTCGATAAACCGTCTCTTCTCGGCTTCGATTTACGAACACCTAAGTGTTTTTTCACAATCACAATTCATAAGTATTTCAAACTTTCCATGTGTTTGAAAGTAGGTGATTTATAGGTTGCCATTTACATGTGTAGTGTTCTACGTGTTGTGTAAGGTTAGTGACTACCTATATGTTGGTTAGTCTATGCATTATGTTCACATGTCTAACTTATATTGGTCATGGTAAGCATGCATTTGTTTGATGCACCTATGTAATAATAGTTTTGATGCAACGTTACAAACATGTACGTCAAAACATGTTATATAAATTTTCAATGTTTTATATCTTATTGTGATGATTTTGACTCACTATTATAAACCTCTTAATCGCAAACCATTTATGTTTTGGGGACTACACCTAAAAAAATATCCCAACGTTGTTGCAAACAATCTTTACAATCACAAATATGGTATGTGGAAACGGAAACCAATAAGAAATTTACATCCTCTCCCAAAAAAACCCACTTGTAGTCCTTTTCATGTGTGATTTCACGTTTTGATTTGTTAGTTTTAGAAAAATCTTGATGAAAACTCTTAATCATAATAAATGGGTGATTGAATTTGTGTGTCTTGATTGTTCATGTGTTCGTTATTAGGGCGTCATTTTGGTTTGCTCTGTGCTAACCGTTAGTGGTGACTGGTGAGGGCAAGGATCCGTGGAACGTCATTGGGAAGATATCACTATCAGGGTGTCATTGTGGTCCCCTGTGATATAATCGCTAATGGTGTCTACAATGTGCAAGGATTTACGTAACGTCGTTTGATAGATATTGCTATCAGAGCATCCTTGTAGTCAGTGGCGAAGCTTGAGAATTTGGACCGAGGGTCGGAAGTCAGCGGTCACGGGACAGGACCTAAATGTGGCTCGTGTGTATCCAAATATCACCCTATTTCAAGGTAATAAATAAGTGTTGGGGAAAACTTAATAAGTCTAAGTTGTCTAGTCTAAAATGTGCTAGGGTTCCTAATTTGGGGATGATAATTGATTTATGATTAAATTTGAATAATTGTTAATAACTTTAATAAATCAAGAAATAATTAATAAAAATATTTCTGACCAATATTAACTAAAGGTAGTTGAATTATTATTTAATAAACGTGAAAATAATTTTTATAAAATTATTTTCTTAATTGATGAATATTTATATGTTAATACTTATTTGACAAAATATAGACTTAGGAAAAAGATCAATTAGGAAGCAAGGTACTAGTTAGGAACTTAGGAACCAATCTGAGCCATTCATCTTTTAATCTTGATCTAGGGGTAGGATGGTAATTAAACAATTATGTTTTATATTTTAATTTTAAAAAAAAGTTTTAAAAATGGAAGTTAATAAATACACGTTTGATTGCATTCATCTTCTTTCTACGAATTCATAACTTCCTCCTAATATCATTCAATTGCCTTCCTCCAATCTCTCAACATCTTAATCACGTTCGATTTCAAAGAGAAACAATAGAAAAACTTTCGGCTTCCATCGATTAAGATATTCAAGTGATGGATAATAATCATATACATGAAAACATTCAATCAGTTTCTCACGATATTGAGGATCATGATACACAATCACAACCTTTTTTGCTAAATAGTGTTGAGAATCAAGGTATTTGTGTATTTTTTTTAGTTTTTTAATTACTTTTTGTTCGAAATTCAAGTTATTGTGATTTGTATTATGGATTCAGTTTTGATTTTGCGAAATTCAACTTTCGGCTTACAGTTTTCGAAGTACACAGAATTATACAATAGTGTATTTTTTTTGCGAAATAATTGTTTTGTATTATACGGTTCATCTTTTTTTACGTACAAAATTGGAATTATACACTGGTGTATTACTTATTGTTATTCGTTGAAGCACACAGAAACAATAAGATTTCCTCTTAGTTTAATAGGTTGGTATACACCAGCGTATATTTCCTGAAGCTTACAGATACAATAAGCTTTTTTGAAGCGTACAGATACACTAACATTATCTATACACAGGTGTAGATTAGTTTAGTGTTTGTTATACACCAGTGTATATATGCTTAAGCGTAATGATATAATAAGATTTTTTAAAGCGTACAGAAACAATAACATTAATATACACAGGTGTATATTAATTATATAAAATGGAATGTCTGACGCTATTTTTTACTAAAGTTCGGTTAATTAAGTTCTAATGTGCATTTTTTTATTGTAGGTTCCTCGTCCAGCAAAATATACGAGTCTCCTGGTGGGACGAGATATTGGACGCCTGTTGTACCAGACAATGTTAAACCATTTGTAGGTGCCAAGTATACATAAGTGTATATAGATGTTTTGACCATTGATAGTGTTAAACAATGTTTTAGTGTTCTATACATTGTTGTAAATACAAATGACATATACAATATACATTGATGTGTACTTTTGTTGAATGATATATATACATTGTTGTATAAACGATGTATATACATTACTTTGTATATACATTTGATACACATAGTATACATTGATGTAGGGTTGTATACGAGCCGAGTCGAGCCGAGCCAGGCCCAGCTCGAGCTCGAGCTCAAACTTAAACCGAGCCAGCTCGGCTCGGCTCGTTTTTCTGGTCGAGCTCGAGCTCGGCTCGTAAATGTTCGAGCCGAGCTCGAGCTGGCTCGAGCCAGCTCGTTATATATTTTTTATTTTTTTTAGAAATATTTATTAAATAAAAAACAAAAAAATTACACATAATCATGTATATTTTTTTTTTATTTTTTAAGTTATGGTTTATTTATTATGAAAAGATGGGGTAGATAGGTAGCATGAGCGGGATTTTCAAATTTTGAATTCTAGAATTGGGTTTGGAGCCAAAATATATTAGTTTCATCTATATATTAATTACACATACACAAGCCTGAATCGAGCCATATGTCGAGCCAAGCCACGAGTCGAGCCATTGAGCCGAGCCACGAGCTGAACACCCTTGGCTCGAGCTCGGCTCGATTACAAAACGAGCCAGCTCGGCTCGGCTCGAAAACAAAACGAGCCTCTTCGAGCCGAGCTTTTTTCGAGCGAGTTTCGAGCTTTTTTCGAGCGAGTTAATTATATTTAGCAGTGTATAAAATATATGAAATGCAACATATATACATCAAAGTACATTACGTAGCTTTTATGCTAAAAGTCGTTTGTCATCATAAAATTCAACCAACTATACATAGGTGTATATTCAAAAAATACACCTAAAATCCTACACCTAATATCGAATCTCGATCAGCCTGAAATCCTACATCCCTGTTTATTGTTTTATACATAGGTGTATATTCAACAAATACACCTAAAATCCTACATAGGTGTATATTCATCGAATCTCTGTTTTAACAAACCATTGTGTTATAACATTTTGTTTTGTTTTTGTAGCTATAATTTGCCGTTAAAAAACCATTTTCTACATCGAATCCCTTCGCTGTTATTCATATTTTATCTTGTATGCATCAATGTATAGTTAACGGCAAACCCTACATCCGTGTTTATTGTGTATACACAGGTGTATATTCAAAATATACACCTACAATCGAATCTCGAACAGCCTGAAAATATTTTACTAGGGTTTCAAATACCCCTTTTTCTTAAAATCAACAACAACGTAGCAATAACATATTTGGATCATATTTATCAAATCATCAGAATAAATCGATAAAACTAGAAACTTCAAAATGAATTGGTTATGAAAACAAAATAAACGACGATTGATTAAGAATAACAATGATATAAACGATTGATTAAGAATAACAATGAAATATCACACCTTCATACGTACATGTATACAATTTGTTGCTATTCATTGGATTTCTGCACATTCTTTACGTATGTTGAAGGATACAAGATCGATGATTATGATATTATTGTGGTGTTTTGTCAGTTACAATGGATAATAAATAACCTATTAATAATCAAATACCTAAAGACAATATTACCCTTGATTTAATTAAAAAATTAATTAATGTTTAACATATTTACCATCATGCCATTGAAGATGGATGGATGAGATTGGTTCCTAAAGTTCCTAACTAAGGGTTAGTTCCTAATTGAACCCTACCCTATAGACTTAATATTTAAAAATATTAAAATTTATAAATTTCAAATCAAAAAAAATTATATTTCTGATCTAAATGATTAATAATAATTTATGTGAAATTTTGATGTAAAAATAATGAAAAATGAATTTATTATGATTTATTTATGATCAAAATAACAAAAATCGATTAAAAATATTAAATAAATGATTTTTCTGAAATAAAATTTATTTCTGAAATCTTTATTGATTTATAAGTTTAAAATAATTTTTGTGGGATTTTATAAAGTCGTTTTGATATTTTTATAGAATTTTATAATTATAATTGAATAAACTTGTAATATTTATTATATATAATAAATAAATGATTTTTGAAAAACTAAAAATTGTATGATAAACTTTATTATCAGAATATCATAAAGACAATTTTTATAGAATTTATAAAGTAGATTTAGTATTTTAAAACCATTTTAAAAAAATAATAATAATGAATATATAAGTATAAAAGGTTTTTTTTTAAAAAGAAAATAAATGGTTGCATGTGCTAGGGCTCGAACCCGGGCCTCTGGCCGGTTCGTGGCTTAATCACAAGCCTAGCCACCAACTGGGCTAGACCCTGAGAACGATTGTAGTTGGTTTCAATTAATTATATATCTTACTTGATTTGATTCATAATCAGCTTATAAAAAGGGAAGACGGGGACGGGGATCGAACTCACGTACAGACCCGGTTCCCACGTCTTAACACACGAGGCATGTACCAGCTGATCTGTAGATCAGTTGGTGATAAATCTCAATCAGTTTTAACTTTAAATGACAACAGTTTGAAACCATATCCCCAAATCGATTCATACGAAACCCTAGCTTTTTAATCGATCAAAATAGAAAATGATAGCCTCTGTAATGTTGGGGCTTTTGTTTGATTATGGCCGATCATCAAAACCATCCAATTAATTTAGACTTACAGTGTGAATCTCGTGCGATTTGAGCAGTCAACGAGAAAGTCAAACTGAGCTTGTTTCTTCGATGTAGAGCGATTGTGTGTGAATTTAGAGAGAGGGGTTTTGATTATCGGCGAGTTTAGCTTGTAGGGAAGGCCTCAATTTATAGTATTGCACACGTATCGAACGAATTGGAAAGTTGACTCAAGGTTTAATTATAAACGCGTGATTACCCCTTAATATGGAATGTTTTGATTATGAATTGGCGTGTATAATACGCGGAATGGCCTGTCAATCACAATTGCTTCCACAATTAGATTGTCACACCCTCAAATTTCCACTTGCGGGGTTTTACCGCGAGGCGCATGACATACCAGGATCCAAGTCAACGGTCACAATAAACGACATCTATATGCAATAAAAGTTACGTAGAAATACCAACCACGCAGTTTATAAGTAAAGTATAAAACGACAGCGGAAGCAAAATTTAATGTTTACAAAACCAATGTCAAAATGTGAATGCAAACACAACCCGGTTTGCTTATGTATGCAAGACTAGACGCGGTGCGACTCCAGTGCGCCTAAGACTCCCTGCTACCTTAGCGACCTGAGAAAACATGCGAAGTTAGACAACACTTAAAGTGCCGGTGAGTAACAGAGATATAGTTCGCAAAAGTTTATCATAAGTAAGCCAAACCCAACAACCCTTACATCTATACCTGATGCTAGCTAGACATCGTTACATGATACTATAGTGTCGTGAACCACTGCTGACAAGATAAGAATGCCTCAAACCCGTCACCGGTTCATCACCCGGTGCCGTAAGATATAGGACAAATATGCACCCGCCACCGACCTCCAGTCGGCCCGAGTGGGGCTAGTCAAGCCCAATAGATCTATTCACACCTTCCCCGCTATGTACCCACATATTGATGGTTCACTAAGATATGAGAGGACTTTAATGATGAAAGTATAAGGCACTAAGTATCCATGAGGTATCATGTAATATGTTGGTTTAAAAGTTTAGAAAGTTTTACCGCATGTCTCTCCCCCAGAATGTTCCAAAAACAGTAAAGAATGGGGCTGTGACACTCACCTTAGTTTGCGTTCCCAAAACAAGAATTTAGACAAGTCTTGATGATCCCAAGTACCGGCGATCTATCAATAAAGGTTGTATGAGAGTTGTGACTAATAACCCCAAGGCTATTCAGTCCCCGATTGTCCAGATCATGATTAAGTAAGTTTGAAAACGTGTTTGACAGTGTAGCCGACACGTGAAACTGACCCGACATCCCGTTGGTGACCCATTACACAAGTAAATCAAGTACACATAGATTACACACAAGTTTCGAGCATAAAACACTTAGTTTGTATCAAAAATCTCATTTTAGTTAACGTAGGGTCGAAGGTGACTGTAAATGGTCGAAGGAGACTTTAAACGGTCGAATGTGGCTACCTTCGCCCCTTTTCTCCCTCCTTCGCCCATTTGTAATACGTTCGACCATTTAGTAACCAGGTTCGACCCTGGAGTCCCTCCTTCGCACCATCGACCGGTCGAAGGAGGCCAGGTTCGCCCCTGTTGTGCAATTTTCCCTAAAAACGCTTCAAACACATTCAAAATGACTCGAAACATCATCAAACACAGCAATCAAGCATGGATAACTTATCCCTACAAAACCCTACCGATTTTACACCAAAATCTAATCGTTTTACCAGTTTCCCAAAATAGTAAATTATGGAGATGTCACATCATCATGCATGCAATCTTTACCCAATTAGGAAACTTTATGAAATCAATCAATAATCAACTTAATATACTCAGATTACCATGAACAATAAACCCCCCAATCATATCCCTATCACTATCGTTATGAACAAGCCCTAGATCTAACCCAAAACCCCCAAAATGGATAAAACATCATCAATAATCAATTGTAACCTATCTCAATCATAAAACATCATCAATAGCAGTCCTAGATCATTGTTATAACATCTATACAGCAATCAATCATCAAACAATGCATAACATCACATAAAACACCATTAACACATGTTAGTTTGTTATGAAAACTCATTGTTTATGAATATGTTTTGTTTAGAAAGATATTAGGAAGGTTTTTATCCATTAAAACATGTTTATATCAGATCTGGACTCTTGGGGTTTAATAAAAACAAATCAAAATCGTTTAAAAAGGATTTAGAATGAAGAACACACCTTAGATCTTCACTCGTGATGATTTAGAGAGTTGGATTATGAAAAATAAGCTCAAAAACTCCTTCCCCAATGATAATAGTCGAAAGAGAGTGTTTAGAGGCGTTTAGGGTTTGTGAAATGATGAAAAATGACTAAGGATGGTATTTATACTATGTCCAGGTTCGACCCCTTCGTATGGGCGAACGTGGAAGTTAAGTGGTCGAAGTACCTTTTCAAATCAGTTAGCCAGGTTCGACCCTTTATATGGGTCGAAGGTGATTTTATACGGTCGAAGGAGACCTTTTAGAAAACTAAGGGCCAGGTTCGACCCTTCGAACGGTCGAACCAGAGAGGTTCATTTCCATATTTCCAGTTTGTCGTGTTTAGCACATTTTAACGCACCTTAACGCCTGAACATGTAACCCTAATCTATGTTTCACATAATTAAGCATGAACAATCATCTAAACATCATTTAAACACGTATTTGTATATAATCCACCATATAAGAATCATTCTACACATAACACTTAATTTAGCTTATGTAATTCACCAATAACGGGACTCAAGACGCGTGTATATGTAAAAGACACCAATGATCCTTCAGATCATTGAACTATGGACAAAACGTAAGAAAACCCCGACTCAACTAACCCAGTTAAGTACGTAATTAAACTGTTTCCCGCTAAGGTAGACTTATAAGTTTAAATATGTTAAGTCAAATATGCCGGGTGTCACATAGATCATGGTGCCCGATTTTGATTTGAATTGAAGAAGTCAACTGGTTTGACTTTCTGAATTGACTTACCACGTTTTTCAGAGATGTTAAATTTAATTGCTCTTGGATAAAGACACAAGGTGGCAACGTGGCTCAGTGGTTTGTTGTGTGTATTAAGTTGCTGAACCGGTTTGGGCGCGGGTTCGAATCCTGGCCCAAACATTTATTTTTTTGGCAATAATTTCAAAGGTTTAATGTTAATATATGATTATAGTATGGTTCTAGGAGTCCTAAAGTGTCACAAAATATTTTTTAGAAGGTATTGTAATGATAAAAATGCAACGTTTTTATTAATCAAAGTCTCAAACGTACATGAAAATAATACGAAATGTTACAGTTGGGGTTAGGGGTGAGCAAAGTACAAGAATCGACCCGACCCGATCATTACCCGACCCGAAACCCGAACACCCTATAAAATCAGAACCGAGATATGGAACCTTATTACGGGTCGGTCTTCGGTCCTTAGAAGTCGGTTCCAGTCAGTCCAAAGAGGAATACCCGAACCGAAATTATGTTTAAAGGCTGTTGGAGCTGCAAAGGGACGAGCTTATTTTTATGACATGCAATTTCACTATCAGTCTATCAGGCATCTAATCTTAGAGAATATACATAAGCTCTTTCAAAACACCGAGTGATACAAAGTTTAAGGTTCACGAGAAACTAATTTAGCAACTTCAATGTTAACCGGACAAATAATCAGTTTCATGCTAGACTCAAATATCAAACAGTAGATTATAGATTTTTATATGAACGACCACTAAACAAATGAACGACCACTAAATCTGTAATATATCTAGTAACGACAACTACTAAATTTGAATTTTATCTAATAAACGACCACTAACTCGTTGGTGGCTTAACTAGTCTAAAATATACTACAACAAAAAAATATATTAACTGCAGCAAAAACATCGCGGCTAACATATTGACCCATTACATAATAATGCAACAGCCTTTTAAATATACCGCAACAAATTTCGACCATGCATGACCCAACCCATGTTGACCCATCACAGAATACTGCAGCACCTATCTATTTTGCCAACACCAGTGTACCAGCAAACGTTTCCAGAAATTTATAAGACAAAAAAGGGCAGAATACTGCAGCACCTATCTAAGCATGCATACCTAACAACAAGATAGATACCCAAATCTGTGTCACAAGGACCCTGATCATCTCCTTTGCCTTTTAGCTTTAACTGTTGATCAAGAGCATTATTGGCATCTCATTGTTACTTGTTTAAATATCATAAAAGTCTTGAACCACAATTTTAAACTTATAAATTTTCTAATAAATTAGCAAAAAAAAATGTTATTTATTTACATGGTTTTGCCACAGGGATACAATGCCTCAGTTAAGTTATTTAAAGTAACTTACTTTAAAGCCTGGAAGTACATAAGTGCGATCCGATGTTGACTATAAAAAAAACAAATGAACGACCACTAAATCTGAATTGTATAGCTGTACAATTGTAATTTAGGCCCAAGATTTGCCGCCTAATATAATGCAGTTAGTTATTTTATTAGAGTACTTCAGTCCGTCGGTTTTTCCTCGGTTTTTACGTATTCCTGGACCGACCCGACCCAAGAACCGGCTCGAGTTATATTTCTGGACCGACTAAAGAACCTAAAAAACATACCCGGGTCGGTTTTGGTGGAATTTCGGTTCGGTCCTCGGGTTTTTTTCGGTTTGGACCAATTTTGCTCACCCCTAGTTGGGGTGATGATGGCGATGTGATGACGATGGCGATGGTATTGGTATATTTAGTTTGTTGTTGACTGCTTTGATAATAAAATTAACAAAAAAAAAATATATTATTGTCACAGAATGTTAATTTCAAACAGTAATTATAAAATAAAAGAAAGTTTATCGACGGACTATAAAAACATGTTTAAGCAATAGGAATGACGATGGGGTGGGTTTGAGACAAGTTTGAATAATCCCGACCCCATATCCGATTATAAAAGCTTGTATTAAACTTGGCCTAAAACCCGTCGGGTATCCGTCGGATATTTATCGGATAATTACCAATCATACTTCAGGTAATCCTGTTAGTACAGTAAAAATACCTGTTTGGAGGAATTTCCTTTATCTAAACAAGTCAAATATACACAACTATCAAAATAAAAAATTTAGTAATCTCGTATGAATAATGTATAAAGATGTCATGAAAAAACAAAAACAAAAATAAAAATGAAAACAAAAAAATATCATATATGCACATTTTGAAAAAAATACAGAGATATTATTTCGGTTATATACTTAATAAATGTGTACTTGTTATCGAGTTGGGAAAACGTGTGTATCACTTAGTTCCAAACATGTCCCAAACCCGTGAAAAAAAGGTAATCAGTCTTATACATGGTCTCATACCCGATTATGTTTGTGGTTGCCTTGTTTACAAACAGAACTGAGTCGAGCGACTTGTTTACAATCGAGCCGAAAACCGAGCGAACATTTTTCAAGCGCGAATTTTTCTGATCTATCGACAAGCAGAGAGTAATTTAGACAACCATAAATTTTGGATGTTTCCTCCGATGTTTTCAGTGTAGGTTGACGACTAAGGTCAAACTATCCGATGATAACGCTAATACTGAGGTCCAAGTGTCCGAGGATGAGGCTTAGGTTGAGGCCAGTGAGGTGACAAACATGTTGCAAAAAACAATTGTCGCATTGTGGTGTAGGGTAGGGGTGTGCAAAAAACGAATTAACCGAACCATAACCAAATTAATCGACAAACCGCACCAAATCAAAAACTCGTGGGTTGGGTAATTGTTTCCTTTTTTCAAAACCAAAAGTAGCAGGTCGGTTATGGTTATTGATTTTTCCATACCCATCATAACCGAACTGAACCCACTTGTAGTAAAATATTTGTCGGATTTTGGATTTTTCACCATATTAGTTTGTTTGAATTTATAGGTTCCATCATATCGTTTTGGTTGAGCGTTTGTTTGAACTTATAGTTAATCAATATTAATATTATAGATTGTACGTACCTTTTAACGGTATATGATATGCTAATATATAGCAATTTGTACTAACAATTTATTACTTGTTCAAAAAATTTCATACGCAAACTTTTAGACCCGAATAATGCATAATTTTATTGTTTTAGGCTATTTTTAGCTATTCAAATTTCATGGTTAACCAACCCATAACCACCCACTATAACTGATTAGTTATGGATACCCATTAATCGATATCTCGGTTATGTACTTATGTTTATGGTTTTAAGCCAAATCCGACCCAAGGACACATCTAGTGTAGGGTAATATCAAACGACGATTGGCGACGGACAGCTAATAAGATAAAGAAGTCAAGACTGTCACTTAATGACTTAAGGTTTTACTATATATTCAGTGGCGAAGCTTGACCCGAAGGTTCGGGGGGTCGGAAGTCACCGGGGGTTCGGAAGTCACTGGTTTCGGGGGGTCGAAACCCTATATTTTCAAAATTTTCTATACGGATACTATATAATCGGAACTTCTGCGCGAAAATCCGGGGGGTCGGCCGCCCCTCCCCACCCCTACAAACCTTCGCCACTGTATATATTGGGTCAGACCCAATAAAGTAGTATGCATAAAACTATAAATATAAGTGTAATTTATGTGTAAATATATAGTTTTATATATATATATATATATATATATATATACTAGTAGAAGACCCGCGCGATGCGGCGGCAGGAACAACTGTTCTATTTTTCCAAATGTATTCGAGTTAGTAACATCGTTGTGTTCTCCTTTGTAACCGAGGGCTTAAGACAAATGCACCAAATGAAAAGATGCGACGGTGGCGACAATTGTTCTATTTTTTAAAATTTTTGAGTTAGTAGCATTGTTGTGGTCTCCATTGTAATAGAGGGCTTTAAACAAATGCATTAAATGAAAAATGTATTTCAAGGACTGCTCTCCACTTGCCTTGGCAGCCAAAGTGTGGTATGGTTGAGAAAAAAATTACATAAACATTAATGATTAGAAAAAATCTAATCGTAGAGATTAAATTGATATGGTTTAATTTAAGTTTAGCCACATGTAAATAGTTTTGACTCTTTCTCAATTAAGTTGCCACCTTCACCAAATCTTGAACTTGTATCGTTGTCAACCAAATAATGTTGCAAACACCTCAATAGGTTCGTCAAAATAATTTGGTTATAAATTCATAATGCTTATACATTTATTAATTGTGTTATAAATACAATTGTGTTCTAAACATATGATTCTACAACCTTGTTCACATTTAACCGCATATTTTAGTCTTTATTGGTCTTCCTAGGAGCATAGCTGGCCTGCATTCATAAGTCAAACTATCGAATACAAACATACTATTTTCTGAAAAATAAGAAGAAAAAAAATCAGGAAACGAATCTCCACAAGCAGAGCTCGACAGTGAATAACTTTATGCAACTTTGCTCGAAACTTAAAACCACTTCAAAACAAAGTTGATTGTGAACATCTGGTCATAAATGCAAACATCTAGAACATCCATTTGAAAGGCCAAACCTTCAAACAAATAACTAATTTGGTAAGGGTTAAAAGGACCGAGTTAGGATGTCGAATGGAAACATTTGTACGATTTATTTCACTATGATAACCAAAAAATATATAGCTTAATAATAACCTGACTCTTTAATAAAAAAAAATGTAGAAATTTTATGCATTAAAATTAAACTTTTAATGACTTCCTACCCATTTGACCCGTTTCTTTGTATATATGTATTTATTTCTCCATTGACCCATTAAACATAACTCAAATCTAGACAATAAATTTAGAAGCAACTTTTATTGACTTCCTACCTGACCCATTTTTGACATGCACTAAAATTACCCATTTTTCATACCTAGATAAACTCATACCGCTTTATATGGCCTATACAGGATTATAACAACCAATAAAACATTGATAAGAGCTAGGTTGTCAAAAGCGAATCTAGGCACATAAGAGCCTAGTGGTGACTTAGACGACAAACTACATTTTTTTTGTAAAGGCCCTGTTCAGGAGCTCGCCTAGAGTCGGGCGCAAGTAAATTAGAGGCGAGTGTTTATGGCTATATGCAAATTTGTTAAAAAAAACCTCGTTTTCTTTGCGCATTGCACCTATCCTCCAAGTGCGTCAAATGAGTCAGTTTATAAATCTTATCATGATACATTGAATTAGGGATAGCTCGGTATCGATACCGATACCAAAAGTAAAGGTACTGCAAACGCTAAAAAGCATGTACCAAATTGGCATCGAAAATGATTCGTTACGGGAAATCTAGTACCGGTCAGTGGCGGAGCTTAATTTTTTTTAGGGGGGGGGGGGGGGGAATTCATGAGACTTTTTTAATGGTGGGGCTAGATTCAATACGTATAAAATTTTCGGATGAAAACACGTAAATTTATACTACTGCGCAAGAAAACGATGGGGCTGGGGTTAATATCCTCCGCCCATATTACTGATATCTAATACCATTTGCTCGTCCCTTTATTATACAATACTTCTATTAGGTTTCTTATTCCTAGGTAAACACCAACAAAACTTGGATTTAGGTTTAAGGAGCTTATTATGCTCTTGTAGATAGTTAAATAATCTTCTCAATCTAATTTTAAACTCCAAAATGGGTCGTGACTTTTTTTATATATTACACTTCTCCACCGCTCTTACCTCAAGGTTTGACAAAAAGTTTCACTTATTGATTTAATCTAAATTTTATTTGTTTACAACCAAACTCAATTCTAATCATCAAACAAACACTAAGTATAAAAATTGTAAGTGTAACATAAATTTTAAACAATGTATCTAAAATTAGGGTGCTACACTATGTGATAAGTTAATCGAATCAACTTTAATATACTATTTTAAAAGCATATATGAAAATAACTATATGATGTTCTATAATAGCTAAATTTATGCAATATATAATTATGTTTTTATCCAGTTATAAAGTATTCAAATATATAAATTTCAAATTTGATACCAACAAAAGTTGCTTGCAAAAGTACTTAATTTTCATTTGGTTTGGTTTAGCTTGGAACACTTTATTTTCTTTTTTTCTTGCAAAGTGAGCCTGCATTCAAGACATTTGCTTTCATTTCAAGATAAACAAAAACAAATCTTAAACCATTCAATCTCAATACATTAATCTACATCGGGAGTTTCAAGAGTTCCACATATTCCAATGAACCCTGAAACATTTTTAAATTGTACATGTAGACATGGGTCAGGTCAATCAATAAAATTCACTTCTGTATTATTTCGGATAAAGCTTAAGACAGTAACATATGCCATTTTTTGCACGCTGCCTCAACGTGTGCTATGTTAATTGCAAGTTTAGCTTCTTCAACACCACCATAAAAACCGAACGGCCCATTTACCTTTCTTTTACAATAACTGCCAATGCAACTAACAAAAAATCAAAATCAATAATAATAATCTCACATCTAAGAAATGAAAAACCAACTATACCAAACACCACCTTTAAATAAATATATAACATGGAGCTTTTACTTTATTTCGTTAATTCTAATGTATCAAACAACAGCTACTGCAAGCTAGTTATGCAAAGGTGTTTTATTCGATAAGAATTCATCTTGAACAACAAAATGGCAGAACATCCATTAGGTGGTGGGTCTGATTTTCGCCAAATTAGTGTATGATTCAGGAAAGGTGAACAAAAAGTAAATGGTTTGACTACCTTAAGCATAATTTCACCAATACAAAAAAAGGTGGCAGGTAGTCTGATTCTAACAGAAAAAAAGGTTCAGAAGTTTCACCAATACAGAAATTTCAGTAGGATGAGATAGGGTTAAAAAAACTCAAAAAAAGTACAGAGTTTTATTACCACATTCTCCACCACATACTATTATAAAAACATATATAGATGTAAAGCACACTCTTTTTAAGTTAATACTGTGTAAAACGTAAATTTACCTTCACCAAGTTGTCATGTTTCACTCTTGCAATCATGGAAACTACACGAACAAAACGACTTTCAAGTGCAACCCATTGTTGTATCTTACTCCCTTGATTGAGAACCTATTGCCACAATTCGATGACCATACCAACAAAAAACACATTATTGGTACCACCTTCTGGTGTATAACCCTAAAAAGGTAAAAAATGGACACGGTTAATTCTGTATACCATCATGCTTTGACCCATACTTAATCCGCCTATTCAGCCAAGTCATTGGTCTTGGTAGCTGCTTTCCTAACCATTTTGCACCTATGTTCTCCACCGGGTCTACCAAATCAACCTATAAAAGCCAAACACAAAAGGAACATAAATATAACATGAGACTAATGTATAGGTTTGATACAATTTTGGGTGCACCATACTTGCTTTCTAAAACTACATTTATGCCCTTAAGGCCAAAAGTAACACCAACAAGATCTGGAAGTTTGTTTATGTCAAAATGACACATAAAAAGAACAAATAACCAAAATATTAAGTGTAAAAACTCAAATAAATTGCAACCTAACCAAAATTGTGCTTATTGTTAACTTACTTGAAGCTTCTCTATGTTGACCCATCCTTGTTAAAGTACAATTCCTTTGCAGCAGCTTTGATTTGGGAAGTATGTTGGGCTTTCAGAGAGCAAGCATCTGATTCCTGCCCAATGAGCTATAGAAGATATTGAGGAGAAATACAATAAATTATTTGGTGAAGCTGACAGGCTCCATCGATCAACCTGTGACCAGAAGAAGCCAACAATCCAACTGCTATGACACCCGCAAAAGTTGAAACCATCTGTTGTATAAAGACCATAATTAAAATAACTCTATACCATACTACGTATACGAAGTCTATGAGATGAACTTAGGGATATTTTGTATGATTTATATGTTATATTCAAGGTTTAAAAGTACGGAAACGAGCCTCTGGGCATTTTCCCTTCGCCTCATGAGGCGTAAGCCTCGAGGCGAACCGAGGCGTAAGCCCGAGGCAGAACTAAAAAATAAATTAAAAAAATCATATATCCTATAAAAAGTAAAACACTAACTAATTTCATAATCAAAAACATCAAAAACACACATTAAATAAGATATGAAATGTCACAAAAAGTCTAAAACATCAAAAACATACTCAAAACCCTTGATGTGCGCTTGAGGCGCACCTTTTCTTGCTGCCTCAGGCCTGTGAGGCGCACCTAAAACAAATAATCTCTGAGGCGACGCCTCAGACTCGTTTTTGCCTCGAATCACCTTGAGGTGCGCCTCAAGGCGTGCGCCTCGACCGTTTTTTAAAACCATGGTTATATTATTTCAATGTGTTCAAATAAAACAGGAAAGTCAACAATAAAATAAACGAGCAACAAAAGTCAAGCCTTTATTTGAGAAAAAATGAATTTGGTGTATCATATCTCATTTAGCTCAAGGACTCTAGTTTTGATTTCTAAGCTTAGAATTCATGAACATTGATCTCGAGTGTTTATTGGATGTGGCAATTCTGGCCCATTTGACTCTTAACGGTCAACTTGGGGTATTGAGAAAATAACTTGAAACAAAACTGGTCAAATTGGTTTGCACCAGTCAAAAGTCACTCATACCATATATTTGAATTCAATTAATCAAATTAGATGTTTATTATTAAACAAATTTGAACAAAAAATATTATGGGTAAACAAATACAATGCGCCTGACCAGTTTTAACCCATATTAAAAAAAATTACACAGTTTGATTTGTTACCCAACCCATATCACCCACCCGTTTCGCCACCTCTGCGATACATGTATACTAAACTAACCTTTAAAATACTGGTGCATAAAAGCTGCAACTTTTGAGCTAATGACTCACTCTCCTTTTAAGTTTCTTGTACAATTAAAATAAAAATATAACTTAACTTTTTTCTAAGAGTGTGTAAGGTTTGACCTTTGTTGTAAATTTGCTTATGGTCTGACCTGTGCAGTCTTGAGAAAAATGTAGCGCGCTTGCAACAAGCTGCAATGACATTCAAAACTAAAACCACTCAGTTAGTGATCTTGGTAAAATAGAAGAAAAAAAGGTGCAAAAATACTAAAGGTGCCATCAAGTTTGGTGTTGTCACGTGGTGGAAAAGAAGGTTCAATCCGAAACTAACCTTCTAAAGCAGCCAATAAAAACTGAAAAACGACATTAAATTTGAGACCCAGAAGTAGTTGATGCGAGAGCAGTTACTAATTACATTTCTATTTCACTTTCTGAGAACCAAATTAATAACAAGAAAATTAATAACAAGAAAGTAATGATGAAAACAAAAAAAATACATATTAAGTCGTCGTATCCAATGGCCACGTCAAGTGAGTCAAATATCTAAAAGTGGAAGGTTTAATAATTGGATTGCATGTTTAATTATTTAATATACCTTCTCACGTGTAGCGTCATCGTTAATTTCTCACTCCAAACCTTTTGTAAGAACATTTATATAAAATGTAGCAAGTAACTCTGCACTTTAACTTCCAGCAACACCCTTCTTGTAGAATGTTTAAAATGCTTCTTTAAGTGCCTAGACAAAAATCGACACATTATCAAAAAAATCAGCAATATAATCTTAGAAAGTGTTACACACTCATAAAAAGTAACTTGCAGCCACCAAAGGAGATTATGCAGTTGAAACAATTATCGCTTTCATTCTTGAAAGTAACATCAAAATAATTTAACCAATCCACCCTAGAACAATCTATCTTTTTTACTAATGTAAAACAAAAAGGATGTACAAAACACTCACCCTTTCTAGTCAAAGTCAACCATATTCATGTTATGCAATTGTTGAAGAATGTGACATGAAAAACCATCATTGCTCTCGAAAAGTGAGTTGGCGCACTACCACTCCTCTTGCATCCACCCTAGATTTGGAAAGCATCATATCCATGCCCTCCATTCAAATTATTTCTTCCTTGCCATGGAAGCTTAACAAAATAATAAAAAAAGCAAATATTAGCAGAGTACAAATGTTAATTATAGTTCAAAAAATCAATATTTTAATTTCACAACATCATGTACAAAAACTGAAATATAAGAAAAGCATACCAGCTCAGATGTAGTACCAATTAGGATCATATGGTGCCAACTTTTTGAATGTAGAGTCGTTGACAATTTCGGTCCAATGCGAAATCTGTCCAAATGAAAAGCAACCATAAAACCCGATTTACATGATTCACCCTTTAACAATCATTAGTGCCAGAATCATAGCATGCCATGAGAATGAACTGTACCTATTATTAGACATGCATAACATACAAAACGAAGATGTTTGTGTGTGTGTATAGATATATATATGTGTGTGTGTGTGTCTAAAATAGACCACTTTGTCGATTCGGACGACAACTTGGTGAGTGTATGCAGCCCAGTTGACCAGACTCGAATTGGTTTTCGCGGCCGTTCGGTTCGAGACTTCCTTATAACAGATAGTCCGAGCCGAGCCACCGGCTCATTGCGACCTCACCTGCGGTTTCCATGTCTGCGCCGAATATAAACATGAAAGCTCTCACACAGAATCATCTACAATTTTCTATAATTACTCAAGGCTTTCCATATGAGTCAGACATTATTAAAACCATACCTAGATGGCTAGAAACCTCAATAAAACCACTACTTGGACTTTAAAAACAAATGATAAGTAAATTGAAAGTTCAAACTGAAAACAAAACCATTAGTAAAAAAACGACACAATGATTAGCAAGCAACTCAAGAAACTCAACAACCCAATTTAAACAATTGCAACTCAAAAACCCAAACTGAACGCCAAAAATACACAGATCCGAAACCACCAAGCACTGTTTGTCGTCTTCCACCCACGACCACTATTGTTGAGGAACCTAACACAGATCCGAAAGCATTACACAGATCCGACTCAAATATCAAACAAGACGGTAGATTTGGTTGAAAAAACTGAAGCTAAAATGAAGAGAAGGTAACAAATTGGTACTCACAAAATAAATCGATGTTCTTGAATCGCCTAGAGAGAGAGAGAGAGAGAGAGCGCGGCGGATTAGATTTTTGAAATGTCATGAATCTGAAACCCTAGATGTGTATGCGTGTGTTTTTTTTTTAAATGCATATAGGCTTGTACATGATGCATCATAGCTTGTACAATTTAAAAGTTTAAGAGATTTATGCATTTGATCATTGTACAACATGCTTTCAAGGCTTGTAAAGTGGCAAATGACCATTTCTGCCCTTCCTATATGCTTATTAATATAGTATAGATATGTATATAATAAATTAACAAAACTGATTCGAGCCGAACTGAGCCGAGCCGAGCGGACCTTTGCTCATGCTTGGCTCGTTTACAAATCAAATCGAGCCGATAGGCTCGTTTACAACCGACCAAAAAATCAAGCGATTATTTTCTTAGCGATCAACAAGTGAGTTACGAGCGCAGAGCGATTCTTACGAATGACCAGTGTCACCGTATATATTACACTATATTAATATTCAACACCTGATTCTAATTTGGCCATAATTTTTTTAATTAATTTGAAAAATAAATACACTCTTTTATAAAATAAACTAAATTTAAAATAAATGATGGCATTAAATAAGTGCTGCAGTCGCCGGAGAAAAAACCTAGTGTCCGACTCCACACTTGATGAACTTGAGAAGAAAAACAACATCAAACCGAACAATAATGCTAAACTGAGCAGATCAATAATCGAAATCAACAGTTGAAATCAATACAAATTCATAAACCAAAAGTTGCAAAAAAAAAAAACCCTTAAATATAATTGCAGCCAGCCAAAGGTTTAGGTTGTTAAAAGCACAATGAGTAGCAGCGAAGAAGAAGACGATTTTCCCTGCATCGAATCCGTCACTCCACAATCTAAGATCGACACCATCTATCAGTCTAAAACTGAGAAGGTATCCATTCCTCTACTCTGAATCACACTCGTTAAACCGTTTGATTGTCATTATTCGAGTTTTGTTCTAGATTTCAGTGTTTTTGTTTCTTTATAGCTTAGAATATGTAATAATTGTTGCTGTTAGATGGGTTACTTAAGGAAAGGAAACCTAGATATGTAGAAAACCTGTTTATTATTATTATTATTATTATTATTATTTATTCTTTCTGTGAGCTATTGCTCTTTATTTCAAGCCATTAGAAATTTAGAGTAGAGAGGGAGGTAAACGGGCAACAAACTGTGTTTGATAGTTGTTAGGCATGTGAGTTTTAGGTTTGAGTTTGGAAAATATGATGTTGATTGAAGTTGTAGGATGATGACATTATGCTTATGCAACGCTTTTTGTTTTATTTTTAAAAGTTGTTGATGTTTAAAGGATTGATAGTTGTTAGGCATGTGAGTTTGTAGGTGTGTACAATTTGTGAGTGAGTTTGAGGAGGTATATGACATTGTAGGGCATTAGTTTCAACTTTACCTCGAATGGTTTGTATGCACTATGTAAAGGTCTTATGTTTTGCAAACCGAGTTGGTGGCATGTTTGAGACCTGTAGTGGTCTTATTCATTGTTGCACATGAAAGCGAGTCGCATGATGTGGTGTACTACTGTGGTACTACATATGCTTGAGATAGATTAGGAAAAACTAGCTTGTTGGCATATGGCATCCGAAAGTAATGGCGTTTGAGTGTCTCACAGCTCTGTGTGTGTGTGGGGGGGGGGGGGGGTGTACAAGAATACAATTTAGTACCACATACTAAATCTAGCTTGTTGGCATATGGCATCCGAAAGGTGCCCTTGGAGTTATATATACCAAAATCTAGCATTATTGTTTTTGGATTATTTGTAGGGTACCGTTATAGTTCAAAGTTTTATTCTCAAACTTTAATGGGTGCTATAAGCAGTTTGGAAGATTTTGTGTTGTCATGGGTTCACAATTTGTTTAACTAGTGTATTCTAAGGTTGCAACGATTAAATAAAGCACTTTCCAGGAACTTTTCTCTGGATCAGTAACTGTTGTGTATGTTAAAGGGATCTGCATGGATTTTACACTAAGGAGGATATATCACTTCGCCCACCAAGATTGTAGATGCAAAAAAGTTTAAGAACAGACAAAACAGGCTGACTAACTTTAGAGTTTAGGCCTGGGAACAACTCTAGTTAAGGGTATTAACTTTATTAAGTATATATGATTATGCTGCAAGGTTCTCTGCTTGATGCTTAAAATGCAAATAATGTATCAACTTTGATATGTAACATATATGAATAATGTTTTCTAAAACATCAATTTTTTTGTATCTGTAAATGTCTGAGGTTTCCAGTTTACATATTTCTTTTTCATGTTAATATGTTTTTCTAACTACTGATCACTTTCATCTGAAAAATAGTTCATGATGTAACTTGTAAATGTGGATCACAGTTTTGTAATTAAACACATCGTTCTTTTATGTGTAGGGCATCAGAAAGCTTTGCTTTGAGCTTCTTGATTTGAAGGATGCAGTAGAGAATTTATGTGGCAACACTCGGACCAAGTACTTAGCTTTTTTGAGGTAGTCCTCTCTTTTGGGTTGATTCTTAACTTTCTCCTTACGTGTGTGCACATTCACATGTATATTTGATTTCTACTTAAATGGGTGGGGGTGGTGGTGAGTCTTTATTGAAATGCTAGTGACATTAAAATTCAAAGTGGATACAGCTCAAAATTAGGCTATTAGCAGGTATGCTTCAACTTCTAGAGTTCTCAAGAAGTAGAAAAATACTTTTTAAACAACTTCTGCATTAGCAACATTGATCTTGCAAAATCATAGAACAAGAACACTTTTAGGCTATAATGGGTGATCGAGATTCTAGCACTTTGTAAAGTTAGTCCCTCCATTGATGTATTTCTATATCTATGAACTTGTGGAATTAAGGTGTAGGTTACCCGTCTGATACAGCTCGCCAATTATTTTTTTTTTTTCCAAAATAATTTGTGAAGTCACTTGAGATAGTATGTTCCATGTCATTTGAAATTGATATCCTTGATTGGCGATGCCAATATTTTGCAGTTAGTAAAACATCGTTCGCCAGTGCGGGGTTTACCCACTTGGTAGAGGCACATGCCTCTTAGAGGGGAGGTCTCCGGTTCAAAAATGGGCAAGAAAATATTTAGTTTATAATTATCGTTTTTAATAATCAACAATGTAGAAAACAACATTTATGTCTATTCGATATTTGCTTTCACATATTAGAAACTTAAAATGAACTTATATAATTGATTAGTATTAACTTATACTGAAGGTTTTCTTTTTCAGTTAACACAAATCCAAAAAAACACTCCCCACTACAATGAATATAGTTAAGACTAGAGTTGAAGTGACCATCACAGAAGGCTATGTTTTTCTAAACAAAGGATGGTTAATGTCGTTTGTGGCATTGGAGTAGTAAGATATATAAACTTATTATTGTTGTATCATTAGATCTCTATTATAATTGAATGCATTTACTTACATCATTTACTAGTTGAATTAGCCACTCCTTACTTTGTTACTAACCCATGCTTGTGCCATGTGCTATGATTGCTTGGTGATTTAAAGAGTTTATTACTGTCAAGTAGATCAAAGATCACATTTGTTAAAGAGTGAATAATCTTAACTTTTTTGCTTTATCACTAATTTTTTTCTTAGAATATTTTGAATGATTTAATTTCATGTGCATAAAAAAGTGATCCTAGAAGTTTTTATTGTGTACTATTTTATCTACAAACTGAAGGTTATCTGAAGAGGTGGTGGAAATGGAGCATGAGATGAATGAGCTAAGAAAGAATATCTCTGCACAAGGAATTTTGGTACAGGACTTACTGACTGGTGTCTATCATGAATTGGGGGAGTGGAGCCGAGCCAACCCAGACCTCCTGAATCCTGAACAACTTAAGAAAGAAAACGAAGTTGACATTTCATTATCAAGTAAGACAGAAGATGAGATGAAGTTACAACTAGGGAATATCGACATTCTTCTCGCTGAACATAAAGTAGAAGAAGCAATAAATGCTATAGAAACATTAGAAGCAGAAGAAAGAAAACATCCTTTATCCAGTGAATTCTCATCATTTAAATCCACTTTTCTGCAACAAAAATCGTTGCTTGAGAAACAACTCGTTGAAATGACGGAACAAACCTTGATTAGTGCTCCTGAATTAAAAACTGTTGTTCATGGTTTAGTTAAGCTTGGAAAAGGCCCTCTTGCACATCAGCTTTATCTGAAAGCAAAAGGAGCGCGTCTTCAAAAAAATATCGATGTCTTTCTTCCATCTTGTTCTTGTTACCCTGAAACATATTCGGCTACTTTATCTAATCTTATATTTTCTACAATTTCATCAACAACAAAAGAGATGAGTTTAATATTTGGTGATGATCTGGTTTACAGTAACAAAGCTGTTCAGTGGGCTGAATGGCAGATTGAATTGTTTGTGCGGTTGGTTAAGGAGAATGCACCTTCTTCTGAGACTGTTTCAGCTTTACGTGCTGCAAGCATCTGTGTTCAGGCTAGTCTTAATCACTGCTCTGCTTTGGAATCACAGGGATTGAAGCTTTCAAAGGTGCTTTTGGTGCTTTTGCAGCCATACATTGAAGAAGTTCTAGAATTGAATTTCAGAAGGGCAAGAAAACTCGTTTTTGATTTTTCTGGAAATGATGAAATTCTTCCACTGTCACCACGACTTGCGTCACCGTTGTCTACATTTGCTATATCTTCTGATGGCCTGCTTGTTGATAGTGGCACAAGATTCATTTTCATGGTTAAAGTGAGTAAACATCTTTTATAACTACATCGGTATTCTTGGATCCTAATATGGAAATTGCTTTAGCAACCTAGATTTTAGCTCATGTTATCTTACATACACATAAATTGTAAAGTTTAGCTCCCAAAACCAGTATGCATACAAACAAAGTGAAAATAACTAAAATAGTGAAGTTGATAGAATATTCCATCTTTTATCCTGTGACTCATTTCGTATCATGGAAACAGAAGCAGTTTAGAACGGCTGTGCATATGCAGGTAATAAATATTAGGCACATCCTAGAAATTGCAAAATATCTTTCTAATACCTTCTGGCAAGACCTCTAGAGCTGTCTAGTCTAGACTTTGCTGTGGAATACTTAAAATAGAAGACGAAGAAGATGCTTAGAAATATATAACATTTGCATGAATAACTTGCAAGGAGACATGGAAAAATGGGTAGCTCGGGTAATGGCTCATATCTGGTTCAGATCAAACTCGTAGCTTTTGGAACAGACAAAACGGTTGGGGTGCACCCACCAACATGATTAGAATTTAGAAAATGTTTATTATTACTTGAATATTACATATTTGTAAAGAAACAGTTAGGAATTTGTAAGCATTTTGAATACATTTAGGCGAATATCGATCTGTCCTACCTTTTGATCCATTTGCCATATATTAATTTTTTTTGACCTGTTATTTATGATTTACAACCCGAATTGGCTCACCTTCTTATGAACTGATTGCAGTTGGGTCCTCTTAAGTGGTGAGAATACATATTTGTCGATTGGTGAAGCCACACACACACACACACATAAACAAGCTGTCTAAATGTTCTTGTATACAAGCAAAGGAATTAATATTGTGGGAAATATGTATCTACTGAATGAAGGACATAGATGGGTTTCCTTCATTTACATTTACCAACAATTATTAAAAAACACCGAGTTTTTTTATTTTTATTATTTTTATTTTACTTTTGTAGAATCAAACAATATGATTTTTTTTTTCTTTCCAAAAGTGGTTATTTATAAAATTCCATTATACCCGCGTCACATCATAATGTATATATTTTGCACAGGATATAGTGGATCAGCTAACTCGCCTAGTGATTTTGCACTTTGGAGGAAATGTTCTCGCTAGAATTTTGCAACTTTTTGATCAATACATGGATGAACTGATAAAAGCTTTACCTGAACCATCAGAAGACGATAGTTTGGTGGAGTTAAAAGAAGCTGTACCTTTTAGAGCCGAAACAGATTCCCAACAACTTGCCCTTTTGGGGACTGCATTTACCATTGCAGAGGAGCTGTTACCGATGGTTATGTCCAAAATTTGGAGTGTTTTAAATGAAACCAAGGACGCAGCAGAGAACGGAGTTAATGACAACATTGCCTCGCTAGTGAACAATATGATAGATTATAAGGACTGGAGAAAGCAGCTTCAGCATCCACTGGATAAGCTTAGAGATCATTTCTGCAGACAATATGTTTTGAATTTCATTTACTCAAGAGATGGTAATACACGGCTTGATGCACACATTTATTTAAGTGGAGAAAGTGATGATCTTAATTGGAATTCTGATCCTTTGCCTTCATTGCCCTTCCAGGTAAAGTTTTATTAATTTGGATTGGTTTATGGTTTGTTTTATAGATTCATAATTTTTGGAAATTCCGATTACGTCTTTTTAAGTTTTGACCTTTGGTATGTGAGTTTGCAGGCACTATTTGGGAAGCTGCAGCAGTTAGCAACGGTTGCTGGGGATGTGTTACTTGGGAAAGAGAAGATACAGAAGGTGTTGCTTGCCAGGCTAACCGAGACTGTAGTCATGTGGTTGATGTCTAATGACGAGGATTTCTGGGGCGTTTTAGAGAATCAAGCGTCGAAACTTCATCCTCAAGGGTTGCAACAGGTAAACTATCGTTGAATAACAACTTAACAAGTTATCTTGCAGTAGAAACTAGCATAACTGAAAGAAAAAAAAATCCCACTCATAAAGCTACTGAGTGTCTTTTTGCTTTTGTAACTGTATGTGTAGCTTTTAATCATTATGTCCAAGGCTTGATACCAAACCACATCGAGCCGGGGGTCTCACTGGAAGCAGCCTCTCTATTCTTAGGGGTAGAGGTAAGGCTGTCTACATCTTACCCTTCTCAGACCCTACCTTAGCATTGCTATAGGTGGGATTAACTGAGTATGATGATGATGATGATTTATTACAACTTTTATCAAATAATAAGTACAAGTCATGGAGATCAAGTAAGAAGTAAATGGAAATAACCTATATAAAAATGCTTCAAGGATACCTTCCATCAGTAGAATGGTCAAACCTTTTATTTGATCGAACAAATATGATAAGTCTAACCTTCAAGTGGTAAACACCTGATTCCCTCTAGCAGGGTCTCAGGTTTGAATTAAGCTTCCACTGGTATGTGCTTTTGACCCCTTGAAGGGCACTTGCCCAGTGCAAGCTGCGTTTTACCTGCTCTTATTGGTTAGTGGGGTATTGGTGGGGCCGTGAGTTTTTCATTTGAAAAAAACAAAAACATTCAAGTCTCATAACTAGTGGCATGTATTATTGCAGTTAATTCTTGATATGCACTTCACTGTTGAAATCGCACGTTTTGCTGGTTACCCTTCCAGAAATGTGCAGCAGGTGGCATCATCCATTATTGCTCGTGCTATCAGAACATTTTCAAGCGGAGGTCTAAACCAACAAAGGTAAAGCCATCCCCTGATGTTATTTCTCTACTTTCACGTCTACAAATTAGGGCATACAAGTACATATTCTCACACTGTGCTGGGCTGGTTGGGTTAGATTGATCCGCCGCAACTCTTGCTCATTTTTTGTTTCTTAAGATCAATTCATATTTTGATTAGAATAACAAAAACTTATATGAAAATCTCATGCCACCTTTTCAAATATATAAGAAATTTTAAGTCATAGGTATATTTTTCAAGTCAGTATTTGACATGTTTGATTAGCTTTATTTTCTACTAATTATAAAATCCTTTTTACCCCTTTGATCCATTATTCATTTGATTATGCGCCGTGTCACGTGGAGTAACATGTCAAATGGGTTCGGTTGAAGCATGTCATTTTTAGTACGGGCCGTGCCGGGTTGCGTTGAGTTGTGCAAACTTTTTTCATTTATTTATCTTTAAATAATTAATGTGTTACTTATTATTACAAAAGGCAATATTAGTCTTAATCCTTGAATGAAATGATTTAGGGTGATTTTCAAACCATTGAACTGATTAATTTTATTTGACCCATTTGAGGTCCAACACAACCCAAATTGACCAATTCATAAGCAATCCGGGTCAAAATCACACTCAAATGACCCGTTTTCTCCTAAATTGATTATAATTTAACGCTTTGATCTCACTACTCAGTGTACTTCCGGAGGATGAATGGTTTGTTGAAACCGCCAAGGCTGCAATAAACAAGCTGTTATTGGGAGGTGATGAAGGGTCAGAAATTTCTGAAGTTGATGAAGACCATATAATCTTGCATGATGATGATGACGATGAGGATGATGATGCTGAATTACATGATGAAGTGATTTCAGATTCTGATCGATCACCATCTTCTCTCTCAACAATTACAACATCCGAGTCGTTTGCTTCTGCAGAAAGTCAAATGTTGGATAGCCTCTCGGATTTTTCAGATCCTGACTCGTGACGTGTTACTTCCTGAACTGCGCATCACAATTGTCTACTCAGGTTACTGAAGCTGGTTCCTTTGTAATATTTTTACTAAAATAGAAAGTAGAAACTCTTCATAGTTTAATGGAATAGTCAGGTGAGGGATTATGGCAAGAAGATCACTACATGATGTTAATTGAATTTATTTCTATTTGGTCAATATGTGACAATTATCAGCACCAGGTTTGGGTAACATGTCAAAATAGGCAACTTTTGCAGCGCCATTCGAAGCATGTTGGGTTGGGTAGACATGTAAAAATTGTGTCTTTTTATATATTTTTTAATTCAAATTTGGATCTTAGGAGGTGTGTATCATTAACAGTAGAGGTTATTTCATTTTTTTTTGTTACCTACAACCATGATTGCAAAAGTTGTTTAGTAGGTCAGTTGACTAGGGAGTTACGAGTACTCAAAGATGATAAATTATAAATGAAGTAATTAGTTAAAGCGTCAGGTTAGTGTCATGTATGGGTGCCCCCTTTAGCTAGCATGAGGTGGTGTTGGGGGCTTTAACTCGTTGAGATGGAAAGGGGCGCTAGCCCACACCATCCACCCTTTTCCCAAGTTCTTCGGTAAACTTTTTAGGTTCACGAACCATAAAGTTAATCCCAAATCACAACCCAAAGCATTTGTGATGATGTTCCAGATTAACTTTTGAACGTCTAGCCCACATCTTTTTGGAAAAAGATGTTGCAAGTAAAAAATAATGTCAAACAACATTTGAGGACGTGGGCATATATTATGGTATCTATTAATTGTGTGACACTGTATTGCACACTAAAATACACCACCCCTAATATTAAATGCAAATGAGAATCTTACTGCCTACCATTGTTGACTTGATGACAAACTTCTATCTTGGCTAACTAACGAAGGGTTTTGATAGGATTGGTAGGCCACCATGTTATTTTATTGTTTGTTAATGTATTATTATACTATATGATATTATAATGAAGCTAAAGACGAGACTTTTTGTTATTATTTTATTACTACTATATGATATTATAAGGAAGCTAAAGCTGAGACTTTTTTTTTTTTTTTATTATTTTATTACTAAATAAAGTCAACAAGAGGCAACCAAAGTGTTGTAATGTTAAGGCTGGTGTGAAACTTAATGGGTCGCGAGTATTTTTGTGAAGCTCATGCGACCATAAGAGTCACCTAATGTTATCTTTTATGTCCACCGAACCCTCAACGTAACATAAGCTCCTGCAGCGAACCGCCGTCCATTGCGCGTAACATGTATGCACAATAGTCACGCCCGCAACGAAGCGCAGGCCAACTAACACTTAGTTTGCTATAAAAACCAATCATTAATATTTTTAAATTGAAAAACTACTTAAACATATAATACAGTGTCGATTTTAACATGACGGAATACCACCCACCCTTGTGGTGGAGTGGTATTGGGAAGTGAGGGAGAAACACTTGATCCTTGTGGTTATGGGTTCGACTCCTGATCCCTCTAGGTTTTACCGGTTCGCTACCGTCGTGCCTTCGGACGGGTATGCGGGACGGGTTTTCCCTGGAACAGGAGACGGGTGGGCTAGAGGGCTCCGTGTGTGCGGATTGGACCGCTACAAGATACGTCTTGTAGGCTACCTTTAGCCAAAGGAGCCCGCGTAGAGAGTATCCGACAGACCGACAATCCTATGGTCGTTAAAAAAAACCTGACGGAATAACCACCACACATGCAAGGAATTGAAGAGAAACACACACAATGCTAAGCTACAGCGCGTGTACCTCAACTCTCCGTCTTCCTCACACCATAACCTTCTGTTACAACAACCATAACCGTCATCATCATTTTCCAACCACTACACATACTCAATCGTATCCTGTAATTACCAGACGAACTTTATCCCTGCTACCAACCACAACTTTAACGGCCTCTCTGTTTTCTGTTCCAATTCTGTTTTACAATTCCTCAGAAGCTGCTACTGCTGCATCTGCTACTCGGTTTTCCGAACTGCCTGAATCTGGAGGCGTTAAGGCCTTGGATCTTCGTGTTGGCGATGGTGATGGTGATTCTCCGGTTATTGGCGATCAGGTTTTAATGCTTGTACTCTCTCTGTTTTTTTTTTAATTTGTTTACTCTGTATTGATAGTTAGAGATATATTTATAGACACAGTTTGTTAACAGCAGAGGAATGGATGAGCTAGATTTGATTGCCTTGTGTAAGTTAGGATAAATCTGTTAAGTTTTATCATTTATGTGGTTGAATGAATGATGCTACTTTTTCTAGTGTTGTTTGCTTATCGATTGTATGTTTTGGAGCCGGGGTCTCTCCGGAAGCAACCTCTCTATCCGCAAGCAAGGATAGGGGTAAGGTTTGCTTTCTAACCCTCCCCAGACCCTACCCTTAGCTTTGCTAATTATCGGTAGACAGGTAAATTAGTGCAAAAATGTCGATAACCGACTTGTATTGAAATCGATAGCATTTAAATGAATGCTGGCAATGAAGTTGTTTGGTCGGTAACGGTAGAGCCTCTTAAGCCCTGAACAATAATATAAAAGAAGTAACTTTTTTAACTGTGTTTTGATGGTTGTTTAGGAGGTATAATTTCTAAAAAACAGATCAAAATTCAAAACCATTGCCAATTTACGGCAAAATTTAAAATTATCAAATAGGGAAAAAAATTGTGTGAATCAAAATTGGATCAAATAGGGGCAAAACTTAAAATTATTAAATAGGATCTAGGACAACTGATTATTGAACAAAAAACCATATCTGATTACCTTCAAACTAAGATAATGTGAATAAAATTATCAAATAGGACGTGGAAGTGTGGAACAACCTAATTGAAAGTTAGGGACTAAATGCGTTACAAAATGCAGACCATATGGACCAGCCATATACTTTTGGCAAAAGTTAGGGACTAAATTCGGTACAAAGTGCAAACGATAGGGGCCATCCGTGTGCTATTGGAAATCTACGGACAAAATCCAAAATTTTGGTAAAACACAGGGACCACCTCACCACCCATGTACTTTTGGAAGTTAGGGACCAAATCCAAAATTTTGATAGTCCACAGGATTATCCGTGTAATTTACTCTGAAATTTATATCTCGAGAATAAAAAAATTAAGTGTAATTGTGTATTTGGATTTTTTTAAGTTAACAAACGCAAGTTATATGAGAAAAATCAAATTAAATGATAAATGAGCTATTAACAAAAAATAAAAGTAAAAATCGAAAAGACATGTGGCAAGATTTGATTGGGTGAACATTATTCACCCCATTGCTATAATACTATGATTTGGTGCAAAGGATTATAAGTGCATATGTTTTTAGTGTTGTTGATTGTATGAATTTGAGTTTAAAAATGATGTAGAAGTGCTAAAAATGTGGCGTACAATTGTATATACGTTGAGAATAAATAACTTGTTTTAGAATATTACTGTAAATGTATTTGGGTGTATATCATGTAATCTGTCTTGTTTATATATATGTATTTGCATCTGCATTCTGTACAGGTTGCCATTCACTACTACGGTCGGCTGGCCGCGAAGCAAGGATGGCGCTTTGATTCAACATACGACCACAAAGATGAAACTGGGGAACCCATTCCCTTTGTCTTCGTTCTTGGTTCAAGCAAAGTAAGCTGTTTAATCACTACATTAGTTAGAATTGGGTGTTTGATGAATTGTATATATAAGGAATTTATAGAAAATATAAGGATATTTATACTTTGCAGTTAGTATTAAAATGAAATTAAAAAAAGGATATAATCATAAGGATACATAGGCTGCCCATATATCAAAACTGATTATTGTGTAGTGTTTTGTTTAATGTTCTGTGATCTGCGATGAGAACATTGTGTTTCATTTGTTAACCTAGTCCAGGTGATAGCAGGGATCCAAGCAGCCGTTAGATCAATGAAAGTGGGAGGCATTCGTCGTGTCATCATCCCACCCTCCCAAGGGTATCAAAACATGGATCAGGAGCCTGTTCCACCAAATGTAAGCTCTCTGAACTATCAAATGAGCAGTTGTTTCTTTCGGTTCTGTTTTGTGGGACCCATCTTTGTTCGTTATAAGAGCATATGTAATCGTAGCGTTATATGGCGTGAGGGAAAAAAATAGCGCCCCCCACACCGTTACCGGAGGGGGGGGGGGGGGGGGGGAGGCGTCACGTATATAGCGCTGGGTGACAATTCCACCAACCAATCACTCGAGGACACGTGGACGAGGGGGATCTGGTTTGTTTTTTTTTTTTTTCTTCTAAAATAGCGCCCCTCAATTTGTTTCCCCCACTACACCCCTTTTTCACTTCATTTCCCCATGCTGACTCAGCTGCCACGTGGACCAATCAGAATCAGGGGCGTTATAAATAACCCCATCCACTACACATGGTCTAAGACATGTAATCGTATCTTCTTGGTTTTGACAGTTTTTTGACAGGCAAAGACTGTTCACTACCATTTTCAATCCTACGCGCCTTGCGAATGGAGAAGGATCTACCTTGGGGATTATCATATTTGACATTGAATTGGTCAGCTTGAAGCACCTCTAAATTTTTGAAAGTTATCTTGTGCATAATCTAAAACATGACCAGTTAATCAGTTATATCTGTATCCATACATAATTGTGGCATTACCAAATACATATAGATACCATGATTATTTCTTTTGTATTCGAATAACCTGATTTTTTTTCTTTAATTCATTATACCGTTGAATGTACATCTGAGTAAGCGTTGCGTAGCAATTTTTAATCATATCTTAGAGTGGATCAATGCGAGTCTGTAGAGGAAATTTGGGATTCACTCGAAGGCGGTGCCGAATCAAAGAACTGAAGAACTCAACTCATCAATGTGTATGGATCTTTCAAAGCTCAATCTCATGAGAGAATTGACGTTTTTTTTATACCTGATTTTCTAATCCTCATCAACAAATTAGAGAGAAAGATTATTACAAATGTTAAAGCATAGGACATCATAACAAGGCAGTGAAGAATGAAGATTATTTACTAGTACGGGTAAAAAATTGGGACATCACGGTGAATCTATGAAGGAAAACGTTGAAGTCTTCGAGAGATATATGGGCGCATAGATATAAAACGAATAATGAAAAGGGAAAAAGAAAAAATATTAAGTTTTACCCGTGTCTTTGAAGAAGAAAAAACGATGTAGGTAGACTGGTAGAGATAGGGACATTCTTTTCAGAACCAATTTTATATTAAGAACTGTGAAAACCGCATAAAACACTTGTACGTAATGCATTGATGATTTAATAAGATAGTGATGTAGGCCGTTATGCAACATGCTTCTATATTGCACTTAAAGCAAAAATACAAACTTATTATGCGTTCTAGTAGTTCTCTGCGTGATCTTGGTTATGAAATCAACGCCCCATAGAGACATCAGACTTAGGGGCTGTTTGTTTCACAACTGAATGATTCAGTTCATAGCCTACCTCTGAATCGGTCAGAGGTAGGTGTGTTTGGTTCCTAAAAACCCATCTCTGAATGATCAAGTTAAGCACTGAATGGGTCAGATTTGAACATATGCTGAATGAAAAAAATGACTGTGATTACCCTTCTCATCTCCTCCTTGTTGCTCCTCTCCTCCGACCTCCAACCGCTGCCGCTGCCGCCGCCGCTCCTCCTCCGACGACGACCTCCACCAGCCGCCCACCAACCTTCCTCCTCTCCTCCTCTGACCTCCAACAACCATGTGTCTGTGTGTTTGATTTAAGAAAAATAAAGCTTTGTGTGTGTCTATGCTGCTTTCTCTCTCTAAAAACTGAAGCGATGAAGTGATAAAGCTGAAAATAAAGTGATAAAGTTGAAAATGAAAATGAAAACGATTTGGGTACCACCTAACATTTCAAGGGTCAATGGTCAATTACGATGGGCTATTCTTGGTTTTGATTTTAATAATAATAATAATAATAATAATAATAATAATAGTAAATAATAATAACTGTTCAAAAAAATAAGAATAGAAATTATGTATAGGATTTTTATTGATTAAAGTGATGTTTGCTAAGTTATCGAGGTGTTATTGTTACAGGGACAAAATAGTCATTTTGCACTCATTTAGACATACAACCAAACAACTATTTCTGGTTCAGAGCTTCTTACCCATTAAGACCTCTTACTAATTCAGCACTTGTTAAGCACTTGCCAAACAGCCCCTTAAAGTAAAACGAATATGGAATGGGGAAAATGAAAAATTGTGAAAATGCAAATTTTTTTATAGATATGTACACCTAGAGATGACATGAATAATGGAAAGAAAAAACATAAAAAAAATGTTTGTAAAACAATATTACTATTTTTAAAAATTTTGAAGGTCTATATAGATTATATTACATAATAAATGTCTACTTTTGAGTATATATGTATCTTAGTTTAGTAAGAATAACTTTTATCACAGTTAGAAATTCTTTTTACAAGTGAATTAATAAAGATTCAAAAATACATACCCAAAATTGTTTCATGTATTTTACTATTTTTAACATAATCTTCCAAAGTTGTGCAAGCAAAAAAGACCAACATACTTCCTTTCACATACACAAATAGACAAAAACAAAATACCATCATAAACACACAAGGAAGTAAACTTTTAATACACAAAGAGAATATGTATCATCCACTAAGATGGTCTTTATCTCCCACCAGATAACTCAATAGCTTCTTGATTATAGATGGAGTCTTCGCCCCAGTCAAATCGTCGTTGTAAGCGATCATACTCTTGCCTACGCGTAACTTCAACATTCTGCCATTCTTCCCAGCGTTCGGCAAGACCTTCACCTTCAAGCATCCGCACTACCTCTGACATGGCGGGTCGGTCCTCTGGCGAACCTTGTGTACACAATAATGCTACTTTGATCATCATCTCCACTTCTTCCATGTTGTACCTCTTATTTAGATTGCGGTCCACTATAGCGTCCAACCGTTTCTCCCTCTCTAGTTTTTTCACCTTCAACCATGCACACAAAATAATCAAGTAACTAACGATAGCAACCCATTTACTTATAACCGGTTACATTTTATCTTTTTAGACTTCAATTTAAAAAAGCGTTCGTGCTTGAGTCGCACTTAAAAGTGGCTCGTTATGACCCACCCCCTTAGCCAACCAAGAATGTCATCCATCTTACATGGTCAAGAAGCAAGACATCGTCTTCTTCTTCAAGGCGTGAAAAATCTATGGCGCGTTGTCCTGTCACAATTTCTAGAAGCATGATCCCATATCCGAAAATATCAGTCCTTTCTGATGACTTCCCAGTAGACAGGTATTCGGGCGCTATGTGACCCATTGTTCCACGAACTTGGGTAGTCACATTGGTCTTTCTGACGTCAACTAACTTTGCTAACCCGAAGTCACCTACAACAGCTTCAAAATCTTCATCGAGTAGTACATTAGCTGCCTTAACATCCCTATGAATAATTTTCGGGTTGCAATGTTCATGAAGATATTCAAGTCCACGAGCAGTCCCTAAAGCTACCCTCTTCCTTGTCGCCCAGTCCAAAACCGCCTCTCCAGGTTTAAGTTCTGCCAAAAGCAAATACAAAAAAAAAAAAAAAAGTAAAGAGATGTATGGCTAGAACATATTATGGTAGATTGTAACATGCTAGGTATCACAATAATCATTTCTTTTACCTTCACATGTTTAAAGTTGGAAGGATATACTAAGCCGTTAATGCGGTGGGAAATCGAATATCGGTCAAGGGCCAATATTTGAGATATAGGTTATCGCGGTGGGATATCGGTATTTTAATATATATACACACACACACCTATATATTTTATACATACACACATATATCCTAAAACATAATCATATATAATACTAAATTACTAATAGTAATATCAAAAATCAAAACTCCAATTCGCAGCCTAGAAGTGTTCGATTGTTCGGTTTAGGGTTCTGGAAGTGTTTTTGGGCAGTTGGGCTCTTAATGTTTATGGGCTTATTCTAAAAAATGATTTTTATGGGCTTTTAGTTAAATTGGCCTCCAAAAATAAAAAAAAAAAAAAATCTGGAAATACGACGCTATGACCAATATTTGAGAATCAAAATATTGGTAAATATCACCGATAATATCGGTACCGATATTTGCCACCGATATTTGAAACCAAATATCGGCCAAGGTCCGATAACCGATATCCCACCGATATTGTCTGCTTAGAGGATATGTTCATTTGATAACTCTCACAGTAGAAGTAGAGTACCTCTTAGGCGATAGGCAACACTTAAGTTGTGCATGTAGGGGTAGACCAACAAACGTTCAGTAGGTGTGGTGCAAAAGCCGATGAGACGTAAAAGATTCCTATGTACAGCAACACTAATCATCTCTACTTCACGTTGGAATGCCGCATCGCCACCTGGACTCTCGTAATCAGTTAACCGTTTCACTGCAACTTTTGTATTGTCTCCAAGAACTCCTTTGTAAACCTTCCCGAAGCCACCTTGTCCAAGCACATTTCTCTCACTGAAGTTATCTGTCGCAACCTGTAGTTCCCTCCATGCAAATCGCTTCAGTTGACCAAATGCTATTCTTCGGTCAACTTCCCCTAACAGAACAATTACATATGGTTATTGCAAGGGGCCAAGCAAACAGCAAAAGTATTCATTAAATTTACACAAGTGTCATTAGTCATGTGCAAAACACTTTTAAATCGTTTTAGTAAAACTGATTTATATAGATTAAACTCCAAAATAACATAGTTTTGTGATCATAATTAACGTACTGCTTATTTGACAATTCGTTTCAAAATTGACTAAAAATGTTTGTGTGTCTGCCCAACCCCACAGAGACTAATAAATAACCAGTTTTGACCCATAACCCAATGGCAGTTGATGTATAAGATTTTTTTTTTGGTCATTGAATTTTTTAGTACATTTGGCCATTATACCAAAAGTACATATTAAAGTGTAATTAAGTTGGTGGTTGTAGCTAGCAGTAGGAGGTAGGTGTGAATGGTAAAAGGATGTGTGTGGTCCATATGATGAAAAGGAAACGATGATTTCACCACTGAAAGTAAGGCATGTATGTAACATATGACTAATTTAACATGCTATCTCTAAAATACCTTTCATTTTTTTATTAATGCAGATTAAATAAAAAACATTACAAATTACATCAAGATAGCGGGAAGGCGGGCAACAAGCTGCGCCGCCGCCCCTTTCATGTTTCATGAATTAGGAAAAGTGAATAAATCAACATGTTTAGTGTGTGTAACAATCAGGAATATTAAATTGAAGAAATATAAAAAGTTTAGAAGCAAGGTCACCTGGCACGTCAACGAAGACTTCACGCTTGTAGCCTTTGTGCTTACCCCTCCAGAAAAATAGCATCAAGCATCCAAGCAAAATAAGAACAAGGACTCCGGCAATCACCCCAATTAAAATCCCTGCCTTTGATTTCTTTGAAGCATCTAAAACATATTAATCAGATACGGTCAATCGGTCATGCCTTAACCAAAGATTCTAAGTCACCATAAATATAGTAAAAGGGTTGGTCAGATAACGGGTCGACCCGTAAACAAACTTTCCCCTTAAGTTCTAAAAAAAAGTAACGTATTTACCGTGCTCGGTATGGTTCGAAAACTATTTTCTTTCCATGATACTATGATGTTTAAATAAAACAATGCAGGAAGTTATACGCATTTTGAATACACTGATTGACTTTCGGCCTGTATTCATATTAGCTAATTCCTTAAAATTGACCCACAAGAGAAAAGTATAACCGAATGTGACCCGCATGGTCGTCTACCCATTGAAAGCGTGAGGTACTCCAAGGCGTTTTGGTTCAAAAAGCCGAGGCGCGAGGCGAGAGCTTCACGTATGTGAGGCGCCCAAAGTAAAAAGAGTAAAAAATATTTATACAAGCCAATACTACATATTCTACTTGTTAATCAATCCTAAACACAATAACATAATTATAAAACACACTTAAACACGTCATTAAACATACATTGAAGCCGAAACACACTTAAAAATCTTCAAATAAACCCCCTAATTTTGACTTTTGGCCCAAATAAACCCTGATTTTGACTGAGGTGGCGCCTCAGGCAGATGCCTCGGGCGCGCCTCATGTAGTTGAGCGCCTCAAGCCATAAAAAGCGCTTTTCTGAGGCGCGCTTTTTTAAACCAGCCTACCTCTATTAAACATTATAGTACAAGTGTATAACAGAGGCTTGAATCAATGTACCTCCAGAAGGAGATGTGCAAGGGCGGGTATTATTAAAGCCACAGTTCAATCTGTTCGCTGTAAAACTGTAATAAGCAATCAAGGTCAAACAAACTGAACAAGTGAAGTTATGAATACTTTCTGTAAATTCAAATACACGTACTTGAACTTAGAAACCTGAAATAAATGATCAGGTATTAGACCACTCAGGTTGTTGGAACCAAGTAAACTGCACATAAAATTTTACAATTACACCCGCAAAAATAAACATAAACTCAAATTTCGATCACTTACATGCTAGTCAAGTTTGGAAGACTTGATAGTGAGTCTGGTATAGGCCCTTCAAGATTGTTTTGGCTCAATAACCTACATTAATCACAAAGGGATAAAAAAAAAAGTGTACACGTAAATGCTTTTAATGTCATGCTACAGATTATCTCAAAACAGATCAATCCAGGTCAAATGGTAAAACATAAAACTATCTCAAAACGAAATGAACTGAACAGGTCGAAAGCCATCTAGCATGTATCGAAATGCTTATTATGACCTTTTTAAAGTTCTGGTTCTTTTATTACATATAATATATATATATATATATATATATATATATATATATAAATTACATAGAAAAAAGCCAAGAGTCTGAAAATAATCCGTTACTTACAAAAACTGAAGATTTTTTAGATTTCCAAGTGAAGACGGTATTGGTCCAGTTAAACGATTGTTTTCCAGATCCAACATTGTCAAGCTAGTCAGGTTCCCATAGTCTTCAGGTATTCCCCCTGTTATTTGATTCCCTTGCAAAGAACTGAAGGACAAAGTATACGTCAACTGACCCACACTAAAAACCTGTAGTGAACACAAGATGAAAAACAAATTCCATGCGAGAACATATATTCATATACCACAGTTTCATGAACCCAAATTGATATTTTCCTTTATCACCCTGCTTCTAAATTCGGGATACGTTATCATAACACGCCAAGCCAATGTAGTAGACTTACCCAATAACCTATAAATCAGCTTAAAATCATGGCTGAAGTTATTAGTAGCCAAGGCTTATAAGGTGCTCACCTTCTCACTCTATCCATATGAGAATGTTATTACATTTTATAAATATTCTTTTATACACACTATAGCAAATGCATGGTAGAACTCATGTAGAGTGAGTGGGAAGAATCTAGGCAAGATCAAGCCGAGCCAACTTGGCTTGCTTGACTATCCCATTCAATCCCAAGTTTGATGCACTTAAACGAGCCCAATGAGTCAAGCACAAGTAGCATATACAAGACCATAAATTACCTAACCAATACGAGTAAATACAGTATGACTATAAGCACGGCTAAAACCTAACCATATGTGAATCTACACGAAGCAACCTAAACCAAACTACCACTCGCGCAATAGGCAAGTCAACCACGAGCCTAACCAAGCCAACCCAAAATTACACAAGTAAGTTGTATATGTGACTCGTAATTTTCATAGCAAAACAATACATATAACTTTTCGATATTGAGAAAAAGGATCATTAAACTAAGACAGAAGGACTAGCACTTTCATAAAAAAAAAAAAGCATAATTGATAAATTGGCATATGAAAACATGACTTTCGTTGCAAATTGTCCATTAACCAACAAAGATAACAACACCATAAAGAATTCTGATTATCTTTTACATACAGTATGGTAAGCTTTGACAGAACTCGTATTCTTGGTGATAAGGATCCTGTGAATCCCATGAAAGACATAGATCTGCAAGCAAAAATAAATCCAAAATTTTACCAGAACCCCTAAAATCAGTAACAAATCTACAAGACTACAACGTTGCAGATAAGTGTAAAACGGACATCACGGTCACTTACACAGACAAAACATTGTTACTGGAATCACACGTAACTTTAGACCAGGTGCATGGATTAACTTGATTCTGGTTCCAGTCTGTAAGCTGATCAGGTGAAGCTTTAAGTGAAGTTCTCAGATCAATGAGAGCATCTCCTGCAAAAAATTAGGTAATGGGTCAACAAAGCTCGGGTTAAAGTTGCTCATTAACTCATTTTTAAGCACACGGATAAACAAACCGCGTCCGGGGGACTTTCCAACACTTTTATGCCCATTTTCCTAGAATCTTTAACAAATAACGAATATCTTAAAAACGGTTGCAAAAAACAATCAAACTTTAAAAGAACGGAAACGAGCCTCGAAGCGAACCGAGGCGCAGTCAAAAAATAAATGTAAAAATTATGTATCTTATAAACAGTGGTGGAGGTTTCTAGGGGCGGGGAGGGGCGGCCGACCCCCCCCCCCCCCCCCCCCCCGGATTTTCGCGCAGAAGTTCCGATTATATAGTATTCGCATAGAAAATTTTGAAAATATAGGGTTTTGACCCCCCGAAACTGGTTTTCGACCCCCCGAAACCAGTGACTTCCAACCCCCGGTGACTTCCGACCCTCCGAACCTTCGGGTCAAACTTCGCCACTGCTTATAAAAAATAAAATAATTGACCTAGAAAAGTCTTAAACATCAAAAATAAAATAATTGACACAAAAGTCAAAAACACCAAAAATACACACATAAAAAACAGCCTAACCACTTGAGGTGCACCAGAGATGCACGTGAGGCGCGCATTTTCTTAGCGCCTCAGCCCTTAGAGGCGTATGTACAATCTGAACCCCATGAGGCACGCCTCAGATGCGTTTTCTTGGTGTTTCGCCTTGAGGCGCACGCCTCACCCGTTTTTTAAAACCATGAAAACAATAGTACTACAATACTAGACAGCATCTTTGAAAATAATGCTTTTAGTGGTTACATGCATTATAAATAGACTTTAGGTAACCGTCACCCGTTTGACTTGTTCCCCTTTTAACTATATTTAAAAATTGACCCATATTGATCCATTTATACGTAAGTACGTCGAAACTACCACCCCAGTCAGATAAAAAAACTATCGAATATGGTAATCATTAAGCTATAAACCACAAGAAGGCGAACATACCTTGAGCATCAGGCGCAACGAAGCACAAATTTCCCAACACTAGAAGTACAAAAACTAGCTTCATTGTCTCGAGGAAACCGCGGCTAGCAGGATATCCACTTCCAATTCATGAATAAATATTTTTCTCCATCTACATCAATCATGAATCTCTATCACTAAAACTGATAAAAGATACAAACTTTTCTCACACCCAGAATTCATTTACCATTAATTTCAATCAATAACCAATCTTTACAACATAATCTTTAAAAAAATTAAAATTCCACTCATAAGTCAAACTTGGTCAACTTTACTCAACTTTATAAAAAAAAAAAAAAAAAAAAAAAACTATACTAAACCTAGTAACATATTCTAATCATCATAAAGAGTCTTTCTAAGCTATACAACACCACATACAAATCCAATTTCTACATTAAAAAATAATAAAAAATAAAATAAAATTCTATTTATGGAAATAATTGAAAGGACAGTTACCGATTGTTCTTCACTTCAATACACAAAAGGGTGTTGAAATTGAAAGTTAATCTATGATTTCACCTCCATTTTTTGTTCTTGATTATTAGTTCTTTGGTTTGGTTGTTGGATCACACACACACACACACACACAGAGTTAGGGATAGCTATGCTTTTTGCTGTGTTTTACAAAATTGACCAATGTTTTGAAAGGATTGTGTATGGAAAATAAATATGGGAAATGACAAAAGTAGCCCCCCTTATGGTCTATTATTATATCAATAACAACTCATATGTTGACTTTTGTAGACTTTTAAGTCCAATCAATTCACAATATACTGTAAATAATTTAGATGGTGTGCACCGACAAATTTTAAACAGAAGCAGTGGGACTTGCCTGTGTGTTTGTGTTGATGATAAATTAGGTTAATATCAATTTGGTTGATTAAAGTGTGTTTGTATGGTATCGGTGCTAGGCATAACATATAGTGATTGAAAGAGAAAACTTAAAAAGTAAAGTGATATACCAAAAAGGATATCGAGACATGTTTTGCATTGAACGAAAACCATAAAAAACGAATATCGAGCGGTTCTAATGATAATGATGTTGTTCAATTGTAATCGACATGGTACCAATATTGTTAGGACGGTATTAGGTTATGTGTTGCGGATAAGCGTCCCACGCCACCTCAACCGGGCGGGGTGTCAAACACCAGGCCAAAGCGTTAACAGGGGCACCAATGAAATCGTCATGATTGTGATGGCGGGTCTGAATGAGGAGAAGGTGGGGCCCACATTGTTATGTGGCAACACTTGTATTAAACTTAGTTATTGAGTGTTTAGTTATTGTTTAAATTCCTATATGATAGTGACATGTCGGTGACATGGCAACACCTTTTGCTAATTATTGAGGTGTATTGTTATTTCACAACACATAGTGTTAGTTCGGTTCGTCATGGTACTTGTACAAATTGGCACTTGTTATAGCATATAATACAAAAATCATACTCTATTGTGCATACATTTCCGTTTTCAACCACATTTATATCAGAAACCATATAAATGAATACTACCTAAAATCTTGCAAGGTGTTGTAAGTTTATCAAAGGTTGATTATTCTCATTGATAGAAGGAGATTATATATTGCATAATTACAAGATAACTATTGAAACCAAATATGCTATTTACTAGGAGAGAACTATACAATATATTCCTAAATATACGTTTGTTAACACACTCCCGCAGTTTGAGCCGTAGCCGGACGAAGGCACAAGTTGGATCTGAATCGTGTAAGCAGTTGTTTGGATAAACCTTTGGTAAAAGCGTACCGATAATCTGTTGCAACTTGAATGACGCGAACGCCGCCAATTCAAACTTTGTCCCGAACAAAATGAAAATATAGCTCAACATGTTTCGTGCGCTGGTGTTGCACCAGATTTTGAGAGAGATAGACTGCAGGAATATTATCACAATAAGCAATGGTAGCCAGCTTAACCAGAAGTCCAAGTTCTAACAACAAGTTGCGACTCCAGCCGGCTTCAGCAACCGCATTTGCAACTCCTCGGTATTCAACTTCTGCACTAGACCGAGAAATAGTTGGTTGACGTTTAAAGCTCCAGGAAATAAGATTGTCACCCAAGTAAATATAGTAGCCAGACGTGGAGCGTCTAGAGCCTAGACATCCACCCCAATCAGCGTATGAATCGGCGGTGATAATGGTGGACCGAGAAGGAGAAATCTGGAAGCCATAATAAAGTGTGTCTCGAACATACCTCAAAATACGCTTGAGAAACTGTAAGTGAGGTTCTCTAGGATCATGCATAAATAGGTAAACCTGCTGAACAACTTAGGCAATGTCAGGACGGGTGATGATCAAATATTGTAGCAAGCCAGCAAGGCTGCGATAAAGAGTGCCATCAATAACTGAAGAGCCAGATTTGGCGCTCAATTTGGAGCTAACATCTACCAGAGTAGTGCAAGGTTTACAATTTATCATATTATCCATATGCAAGATGTCATTAGCATACATAGATTGAGATTAGTGGCGGACCCATGAATTTTTTTCATGGGTGCGGAATCATAGACTTTATATAGGTCGTTTATCCATCAGGTGGCTCGGGTCAGTTCGGGTCGGGTCGGGTCGACTCGTATACAAAAAATAATAGGGGTATTGGATTTAAATAATCCAAAGTTTGGCCTATTGGCCAATAATAATCCGAACTTTAACGTTGGACCGAGATAAACTCAACTGGACATGTAGGTGTCAAAAATGAACTGCCACGTTAAAGTTCGGATTATTTTTAACATGCGGCGGTTCAGTTTTGACACCCATATGTCCAGTTGAGATTATACTGGTCCAATGTTAAAGTTCGGATTATCCACTTTTCCTTCTAAGAAACTAGGCGTGCAAACGAGCCGAGCCCGAGCTCGAGCTCGATTGACTTATAAGAGCTCGGGCTCGAGCTCGGCTTGTTGACAATTTGTCAAGCTCGAGCTTGGCTCGGGCTCGGCTCGTTTATTATCAATTAGTTAATACATTGATTAAAAATAATATAAATAAGAGTTCGTTTAGGCTCGTGAGCTTGATAAGTGAAGCTCGAGCTCAGGGCTCATTTACTAAACAACTTTAAATGTGTAGTAAATTTTAATGAATATTAAAAAAAACTAATATTACACTAGGCTCGATAAGGCTCAACGAGCCTAACAGGCTTCACATGCTACGCTAAAGCTTGGGCTTGATAAATAAACAAGCTTTGTTTTAGGCTCAAGCTCGGCTCGAGCTCGATAAGGCTCAGCTCGTTTTGAGCTTTTTACCGAGCCGAGCTCAAATAGCTCGCGAGCGGCTCGACTCGTTTGCACCCCTATAAGAAACCATTCCATAAAAATATTGCTCATCTAAAGCAAAACTAAAATTATAATATAAAACCCATAATATTATTGCTCATCTAGTCATCTAATAATATTCACAGAATCACATTTATGTAATTAACTTTTGAAGTTTTGTTAGATTTGTTCAATTGTTTGTGAATTGTGACTAGTCAATGTCACAGGTTCCTCTTTTTGCTTAGTGATCACCTATCAGAAGCAGGGAGGGAAGGAGACGAACACATTTTTTTTTTTTTTGTATTTCTTTGTTTAGTGCTCTTCTGGCTTTAGGGTTTTTTTTCTTCATTTTAATCAATATTAAAACACATGTGAGCTTATTATAAACTTTTGGGGTTGGGCTTGTTCTTGAAATTTGGCTGCTAACTAAGAAAATGGACTAACTCTTAACATATAATTATATTTTTTTTCTTGGGGGTCGGTTTCAAAAGTCCAAGGGGTGCGACTGAAAAATTTCATGGGTGCGGATGGGATTAACGCGCGTATATAACACTAATTTTTTTCCAAGGTGGGCGCCCACCCCCCTTTGGTCTAATATAAGTCCGCCCTTGATTGAGATATATATAGAACCCCGTTCTTTAGATCCACCTTGATACGCAGAAAGTGATGTAAAACCCTAAGATCTGTCATAGCAAACTCGACCTTTAAGGTGGCTATTAACTGTTGTAGTAAAGTGAAATCAGAAGTTTTTAAGGTAATGACATCCACATATAAAAGGAGGCTTAAGGTAAGCCCTCTGGACGCCATTTTGAAAAAAATAATAATGACGTTTGAGAACCGTTGATACCATGCCCGAGGTGCCTGCTTTAACCCATATAAGGACTTATTTAACCTGCAAACAAAAACTGGATTATTATGATCAACAAAACGTGGGGTTGACGCATGTAAATAGTTTCTTTCAAGTGGTTGTGGAGAAAAGCATTCTTCACATCGATCTAATGAATGGACCATGACATGGAGACGACGAGACTGAAAACAATCCAAATCATGGTAGGTTTAACCACGAGGCTAAAGGTCTCATCGCAATCAATGCCAACAGTTTGGCTCTTACCATTCACAACAAGGCGTGCTTTATATCGTTCCAACTGACTAGATGCTAGAAACTTATGATTAAAATGTCACATGCATCGAATGGCAAGTGATGAAGTGGGTCTCGGTACTAGTGCACACGTATTGTTCTAAAATAAAACTTTGTATTCATTAGTTATGGCAGCGTTCCAGTTAGGATCCTGGAGTGCGGCAAAGTGAGGTTTGGGAAGAGGAGATATGGTGTGATTGAATGTGGAAAGATTTAGGGGAACCCATTGTTAAACAACAATGCACGCGTGATCACGGGGTGAGTCATAGCAGGTTGTGGGCCCAGTGGTGGGTTTGTTTACGGATTGGGTGCTGGTTGGGCCTTAGCACTGGTTGGAATAAGGTGGGGGCGGGGAAGCCGTAGGCTGGGTGGTGGAGGAATGGGTTAGGTTCATTTGGGATTTAGGAAAGTGAAGCGGGCTGGGAGGTGTACGAGAGGTTGGCTAGGGAATGGGATGTTGGGTCGGGCTAGGTGATGGATGGGGAGGAGTGTTATTTGGGTCGGTGGGCATATGGTGTAGTAGGCCAAAGGTGAACGAGGTTGGAGGGTGTAGCATTCACGATTTTTTTTAATTTGATTCTTAATCGAATTTGACGTGTCGTAAACCGATCAATTCTAGCTAATATCTTTATGCACCAAAACATTATATTATTAAAAATAATGATAACTATAAAAAAAAGAATGACATAGATGAACCCCAAACATATTGTAGTACAAAATTTTAAAAGTTGTCGTTGATAAAAAAAAAGGTAATACACTTATTGAATAATTGGAAGATGACAAGTCAATCAATAAATTTTCCATATGCTGTCGTTGACCAAAAAAAATATATATAACAATAATAGTAATAATTAAATAAATAGGACACTTTTTTTTTAACGGCCAATTGGAACCACTCATGGATCACTGGAGTATCATCGTGCCACCAGTGTTACCACACAATCATATTCCACCACCAAGTCACCAATTCAGGAGGAAACTCATAATTATGAGAAAAACCCCCTTATGAGATTCGAACCCAGAACCTTATAGTCTATAAGTCTTATCTCACCACCAAGATGCCGCTGGGCTATAATGCCTTTGGCTAAATAGGACACTAAATGTCAAAAATGGATGATCACAATTTTTTCCATATTTATAACTGTAAATTTTATGACCGATGAGAATCCCGATGAAATTCCAGTGAGCCAAATTAAATTACCCAAAATCCTGCTACAATCACATCGGAAATCATGGGACATTCCTTAAACCCGAAACCACGTCAAACACAATATATAAGCGCAACCCACTTGAAACATAATACGAACCTTAGACCAAGATTCCTACACCGCTACACCCAACCGTGCATCACCACTGCCGCAGCACTGTAACTCAAGCATCGTCAACATCTCTCGTCCTCCCACTTTTCTTCACGTATCCGACAAACAAAACCACCTCAGCCGATGAACCAAACCACCAAACTTCGCTCAATGCAGCCGACACCGTAGTACTAGTAGTAGTCACCTTGATGGTTTCGGTTGGTACTTGCCACTAGTCGGAACTACATACCATCTCAGTTGGGTTCCGTTGCCGATTCAAAGCTCCACGGCACCAGCCCGATGATACCAAATCATTGCAATACATGAAGAGCCAACAATATAACATAAGGAATTCGTGAAGCGTGAGTCAAACATTAGGGAATATATTGACCTTCATTGTTTCTTGTTGATTCCTATTGAATTCTAGCAAGCCATTACTATCAAGGTGAGTATTACGTATCCCCTTTTTCGTTTTTTACACTTTGGGGTGATTCATGCATACCTATTTCAACTCGCACATTCACATTCACATACTTTTGATTATTTACAATTCATATACATGTCTTGTCTATCATCATGCTTGTGTTTTGTGACACCCCACATTTTCAGGTTAACTCTTTTACTGAACTCTAGTTAATTGTCCTTGATCATATGTGGTTAAACACTTAGCTAGGGCTAGTTGAACAGGTCTTTCAGAATGTTATGTAACAATAACACATGTTAGGTGACATTAACGTACGTTATAATTAGGAAAAATAATTGTCTTGACGCACACACGAATCATGTATCCCGAACGTTGGTGATTTGTTAGGCATGCATGATTATATGAATGATTGGGGTATTGATGAATGTGGAATAACACGTGTATGTGAATTGCATGCTTATGTGAACTACCGCGTGTTATTTAACTTGTACGTAAACGTTATGAGATATGTGCACTTAGGGTAAACATCATATGAATTGATAAAACAGTAGTTTTATATAAGTTGGTATGACTATTATTGTCGGGATTAATCTCGAGAGTTAGATAGGGCTATTGGGCTTGCTTATCAGATAAAAATCACTAGAGCCCGAAACCTTGGCCCATGATCCTAACCTTAGTGAATTGTGTATAAAAAAAAAATAAAACAAACCCTAGACACACTCTTTGCGCCGTGGACTAGGAACACCCCCACAATCACCTTTCAATCTCAATCTTCATCAATTTTGCACTAGTTCAAGCAATTTCGGGTGCTATCTTGTGATTCTAGGGACTCTAGCAATTCAAGGTATGTGTTTTACATGTTGTATGATGTGATTTTAGGCTGGAAAAGTTGTAAAAACTTTAGGAAATATGCATGCTAGAATCGCAAATCAATGTATGTTGAATGTTTATGATGTTTGTTGAAATTGTTGATGAATATTGTTGATAGAAATCATATCTAGAGTATATGGTACGTAAAAACCTGAGATTAATCGTGATAATATGAATGTTATTGTGTTAATATGAGATTATTGCATGATTATAGGGTATTGAGAATGATTAGGGTTTATAAGAGTCATGTTGATAAAATTCTGATTTTCTGACAGATTCATTGTGACGAATTGTAGGGCTGTTATAGAGTGATTAAAAGGTGTAATCTGATTGTTTTTTAATGCTAAAACATAACTTATGGTGTTAGCTTTTCAAAAAGTCCAAAATCATGCGTTTTGGACTTGTTTTGACATATATTCATGATTTTATAAGTTTAAAGGTATAATCAGATTTTCGGATATGAAAAATGGACCAACTTTAAAGGGTTATAACTTGAGTTTTACGAGTCCGTTGATCATGAAATTTGGACAGAGGTTGAGTATCTGAGTATAAAAGCTTTTCCAATTGGATTCATCTCGTTTGGATGAGTCTACGATTTTTAATGAATTTTTATGTAAACTGCTGTCAACAGCACTCTTTTTCTGAGGTGTCTGGACTAAATTAATTTTCATAAAATCTTGAGGTGTTTTTGACGGGAAATAAAAATAGTGGAGTCACGTAAAAACTTTTGAGAAGCTTCTGTAAAATTTTGGGCACTTGAAGAGTTGATTTGGTATTTTATAAAAATTGGTTTCCATAACGTAAAATCTGCCCAGAAAACACAGATTTGCGAGAAATTGATTATGTGACGATTTGAGTATGTTAATGAGTTGTAAGTTATGAAATTCTATATGAAGACATGCTTATATGTTATTTATGTGGTGTAGATGCCATGATTGGTTGATGGTATGCAATGTGTGATGAGAACTAGCTATGTTAAAAGTCTTAACATGTTGCATCATTTACTAGTCACCAACGATTGACGGGTTTTGCATGGTCTATTTGTGTCAAGTACAATTATTTGAGAGGTCACTTAAGTCTTGGTGTCAAGCACACTCAAACATTTGCAACCCTGTATTTGATAGGTTATTGGTAGGCGAGTAGTCTTCCACGTTTACTATCTTTGCAGTTTATTCTTAGCACGCAACCTAAGGTGAGTTTCACTACTTTTTCTCAAAAGCATGCGTCTCGGGTTTGAGACAACTTACTAAACTTTTCCTAGTCCGGTTGGGACTACTTTCACATCCCGGGTTGGGATGCTATGACTCCTCGTGTGGGTCGGGTTTTACTAGTTTACAAACTTTGTCCTTGATGAACTAAACCAACACTATCTCTGTAAGTCCTTCACATACCGAACGAATTACCGGGTTATGGCAAGCGGGTTATTAGTTGATAGCGCTATTAGGTCTGACAAACCTCACACCGGCTCGGGGAGCGCGGGAGTGAACTATAACTTAACAGATTTTATCATTGTTGATAGGCAATGATGTAAGGCAAGCAGCTCACATTTGTGACTACATGTTCTTTAGCAATTTGGTATATCGGTGTTAGTTATCATGAATGGGTTAGCTACCCTTGACATACGATGAACTAGTGTTTACATGGTTCTTGGAACCAACTCAATTACTTGTTTACGTGGTTTTGGAAACCAGTACTTTTACATACTCAATTACTTTACTTTGTGAACTCACCAGCTTTATGTTGACACACGCTAGCATGCTTTTGCAGGTAACTTGGTATGGAGCACGTCTAGGACACGCATCATATCATATCATGGGTTTACAAACATTTAAACTTTCTTAACATTTAACTGGTTACTTTTGGTTTTTGGGCGTGGTGTTTTGCGCAGATGTTTATTTAACTGTTTTGCAAATTTGCTTCCGCTATACTTAATTTGGTTTGGTTAAAAAGTTTAAACTTGATTTTACAATAACGAACTAAATGGTCGGACATTTAGAGTCGTTCGTATAACTTATGGCTATGAGATCCTGGTGTGTCATGCGCCTCACGGTAAAACCCCGCAATGGAAATTTGAGGGTGTGACATGTTTGAACGTGAACGTAACTCTCATGCTTATACATAAAAACAGACATAACTTCAGTTATGGCGCTCTACGATGTTCCATCATTTATACATGTTTTATATATTTATCATCCTTTTTGCACATATTTATGCTTTTACCCTTAGAAAACAGAGCTAAATTGTTCCTAAGAGATAAATGCAGATATTTGGAAGCAATAAGCAAAAAGGAGCGGAAACTGGCACAAAGAGAAGGAAATTGAAGGCTTTACAGACTGTAGCAGATGGTGCACGGCCGTGCTTCTGCCTAAGGTCAACCGGTCAACATTTCCAAGTCAACCAGGTGAAGAAGTCAATGTGTACGGGCGTGCTCCACCCTATGAACGACCGTGCTTATCCAGACGTCCACCACAAGACTCCAACTGACCAAGACTGACATGCAGTTATGCCATGTGGCCAAGCACGGGCGAGCTCAAGACAAAACCTACTCGAAAGGACTTCCAGTATCAACGGACTGTACCTGATGGTTGTGAACGGGCGTGCACCACTTGAGCACGGGTGTGCTCCTCCTGGCAGCTCTATAAATAGAGACCTTCACTCTTCATTTTTGCATCCCATTCCACCTGATTCTCTCCCACATTTCACCTGTTTTAGGGTCTTGTGAGTGACCTTTAGAGCTTGAGATCACACCATAAACACTTAGATCAAGAGAGCTTCGAGAGAAACCACACAGAATCACCCAAATACTCTCCAAATCCTCCCCAAATCCTCTATCAACCCTTACCATGATTTCACATCAAATCAAATTTAGTGAGCCTGTTGTAATGCCAATATTTGGCTAGGATTGTTAGAGTGTTGTAGGGTGAAGACTATCTTGGAAAGGATTTATATAGTTTATGTTTATTTTGAGTGATGTTTTGTGTTCTCGTTAATTCTTAACTCTTTCTTTGTTTGACGAACTAATTAATCAATCAACTTAGGATTTGCTCTTATGGGTGTTTTGATAGGAAGTGGAGGGACTTATGAGTGTACCCGTGGCGTGTAAAAACCCGCGCACTTGTAAGCTAACCTAACTCCATGTGTGGAGATTAGCCCATTTGTGTTTGGAAACATTCACGATTTGTGTTGGGCTATGACTTAGAGGTTTGCGTCTGTCTTGGTCCATTAGACATTTTGGGGTATTGGTCTAGTGATTTAGTGGGTTTCGGCCCTTTGGGTCCATTGTATGTGAACCGCCTTGTTGGTTTGTTATTTGCTCTCTCTTGTACTCGATCTTGGTGTACTAGACAGCTCTTAGAAGTCGTGTGCACCTTTTCAATACAATCATTCTGTTTGTTTTTCCTTGTTGGTTTTACATTCAATCTTGGATCCGCACTCGATTGAGTGTGTTTGATACCCAGGGAGGGATTATGGACTTACAATTGGTATTAGAGCCTAAGTAGTCTTCTTAAGGCTCGGTTCGGTATCAACACGAAGATCAAGCAAGGAAAGGTCATTACTGTGAAAAAAATGGAACAAGTTAACCAGACTAACATGAGTGGACTGAATGCTGATCAGCTACTAGTAGCTGCACAAATTGACAAAGCTATGGAGTCTGTCATTGGGACTCATCAGAAAATACCTGTGCTTCAACTTGGAATGTCATATTCTGAGTGGAAGTTCAGATTCATTCAAGTCATGAAAATCAGGGAGCAAAGGCACTAAGATCGATTCTAAATGGACCGTATGTGATCACCTATACGGTGAATGATGTGACTGGGCCACTTCCATCAAGCCCAAAACTTTGTATACTGACGAAGATCATGCAAAGGCCGATGTTGATGAAAGGGCTACAACTTATATCCATCAGGGACTATATCCTGAAGTTTTTCTTGGGTTCGTGACAATGCTTCTGCCAAAGAACTCTGGGAAGCCCTTGAAGATCTTTATAAAGGAAATGAAGAGATGAAGGAAAGTAGGAGAGAAATGTTGAGTCAGAAGTTCAATGCATTTAACCACATTCCTGGTGAATCACTAGAAAGTCAAATCCAACGTTATCCGACACATACTGCAAGCTACAACAATGCTGTCGTGGCTTCCTCAAGCAATGCTCTCATGTCTCAATTGGAGAAGCAACGTCCTTCACTTTATTCTTACCCTCCAGTGGATCCTCATATCCACCAATTTTTGGGCCTGCTCCATCAACTAACCAAGTCAATTCTATTACATCAGGAGCTACTGCTACTCCATCGACCAACTCCACTTAACATGCATCATCCATTACTGCACCCCAGACACCTACTACCATACCAAAGGATTTTGCTGAACATATGGGGATGTTTGCTAGATTCATGAACTGCTACAATGCTTTCCTTACTGGTCAACTGGCATTAAAGGATGTTGGAGTTTGTGATTTAAATCATGTGAATCAGGATGACCTAGAAGAGATGGACCTGACCTGGCATATCGCCATGGTAGTGCACAGAGCATCAAAGTTTATCAAAAAGACAGGAAGAAACGTGTGGGAAAATTCAACAAATAAGATGGGGTGGGAAAAGAAGAAGATGAGATGTTACAATTGTGATGAACATGGTCACTTTGCTAGGGAATGTATTAGGCCGAAGAAAGAGACTACTCCTACTGCTCCTACACATGATGCTCCTTCTGTTACTGCTTCTGCTTCCACTCCAGGCACTCAGGCTTCAGTTACTCACACTGATTTATCTGCTTCAACTCCAAGTAACGCTATGGTCGTTCAGGAAGGAGCTAGTTGGGATTGGTCAACACAGGTTCAAGAGTTGAAGACAACTAAAGATGCAATTTACAAGGCTCTCATGACACAAATGGACGAAGACTATGTACCTTCTGCAACTAAGGTATATTCTGATATGTTAGCCGCTTTTTGTTGTACTGAGCAGTGTAAGTTAAAAGTTAAGGGGTTTAGAGAAGAAACTCTCTCTGCATATAAGTAGCTTGAATACGAGAAAATGGCCACATGGGATATGAAACAGAATTTTCAGTCCTATAAAGAAATGGTCAAAAAGCAAAAACTCGATATCAAGTGCTTGCATTAAGAAGTGAGCGAACACAAGTGTCGCTATCTACACTTCAGACGATTGTCTGATACTTTAACTGCAGAATTGATCGATTTAAAATCTCAATTCGAAAACGCCGATTTTCACTTTTAAAAAATTTGAATGCTCTAGTGAAAAGGCTGAAAAATGATTAAATCTCAGTTAAAGTTCAGACCGAAGAAGGAATTGAGGAATAAAGGTCTGGGATTTGTAGAGATTCCCCCTCCTTTCAATGAAAACTATTCCTCAATTCCCATGACAGATGAAGAATTGCTAGCTCTACCTATTATAGGATATAGACCTATAGAGGAGGAGCCAATAAGTCGTGCAGAGAGAGACCAGGTTAAAGTCACAAAACCTGAGTCAGTTAAAATAAGAATCTCTAGACCTAAAACAGAGAAATCGCAACCACAACCATCTTCAGAAAATGTTTTTGTTAAACCTCAGAGTGTTGAAAAACAAACCGAAACTTTAAGTTTTGAGAAAAAAATAAAGAGGTTGATCGAGTTTTTGAGGTAATGAAAGATAATGTGGCAAATGAATCAGAAACTGAATCTAAAGATGAATCGGTACAAGTTAATGAAAAAGACAGTGAAGAAACAACTTCCACAAACTCTAATGTGCTATATGAGTTTGACTACATGAAAGTGTTTAGAGAGCTTTATTTAAAGCAAATGGCACAAATTGAAAGTGACTCAACTGTTTTGGAATCATGTTCATATAGTTCAGAAGTGAATGAGGCTTCATCTGTCTCAGAGATAGATTCGGCTGACACAAATGAATTAGAATATCAAACTTGCGAAACAACTGAATCATCTGATAACATATTGAAATCACCTGAATCAGTTTCGGCATCCAATTCTAATTCATCTGATTCTAAAGTGGAAAGCACAAATTCCTCTAACTCTCCTGTGGTTGATAAACCTATTGCAGGTGAATGCGTTGATTCGATTGATGTTTCAAATACTAACCCAATTGATTCTTGTGCAGATAATGTAATTGTTGAGGATTGGGTAGATGATGAGGATGAAGTCAGTGATTCTGAATCAAATGAACTGAATTATAAGATTCAGAAAAAACAATTTTACAATTTCTGCTAAAGACAATAATTTTTGTGTGGGCTCGTTTGTTTTGAGCATTAAACATTGTGACTTGCTTACGTCGTATGATTCTGTTATTTTATCAAATGCATGTGATGCAATTAAAAATCTGTTAGTTAAACAAACAAGTACAGGTGGGGATGGTAAATATATTCCACCCAAACATGTTTTACCAAAGTACGAAAAACAAAACTCGTCAAAGGCGACATCTCAAAGCCATCGGGCTCCATACAAATCTTATAGATCTGAGCAGGCGGCAAAACCTCAGGGGGATCCACATGTGAAGCGTCAAACTTGTTTTCATGTGGAATCCCAAGAAACATAGCCAGAAATTGCAAGACTTATTTGACTGTCTCTGAGAACAGGGAGCATCAGAAGGCTCAAAAAGGGAAAATAAATCACCCAGAGCTAATGAAGGTTGACAAACCAAAAGCTGTGAAGAGTGACAAATCCAAGGTGAAGCCTTCTGATGAAGACTGGAATAGAAATAAGAGGCTTAACAGAACTGGTAAGACGCCTCCCAAACAAGTAGAAACATATAAAGTATCTACTAACAAGAAGAAAAAGATGGTTTTAAAACGTAAGTCATATTGGAAACCAAAGAATTCTATTCCAAGTCCTCCCCCATCTGTAGGATCATCAGATTCTGTTAATCAAAATCTAAATGCATGTGGTGATAATCATGAATCTGTTTCTACTGCTTACATGCACTGGATGGAAGTCCAGTACATGGATAAAAATGGGATACACAAAAAGACTATGGCATGGGTACCAATTAACTAATTTCGCATCATGTGCAGGAACGACTATGGAGGACTATCATTTGCCTTTGGTACATTGATAGTGGCTATTCACGGCACATGACTAGAGACTTATCCCAGCTCACCGAATTGGAACGCTTCAACGGTGGATTTGTCTCATTTACGGGAGGTGAAAAGGGTCAGATCACGTCACGAGGGACATTAAGAAATGGTGGACTTTGTTTTACCAAAGTCAATTATGTTCCTGAGTTGAAGCATAGCCTTTTGAGCGCATCACAGATATGCGATAATGGCTATTCAACTCATTTCACTGATAAAGGATGCATGATTTTAAAACATGGAGTCGTGATTCCAGAAGAATGGGTTTTGTTAAAGTCTGAACGTAGAGGAAATGCTTATGTCATTGACATGAACAAACCTCCTTCTAAAAACATTACATGTCTGTTTTCAAAAGTTTCTCAAGATAATGCCATACTGTGGCATCATTGTCTTGGACATGCTAACGCTAAAAACTTGAACCGTCTTGCTATATTGGGCTTGGTAAGAGATTTACCTGTTAAAGATTTCATAACTAGTGAGAAATGTGTTGCTTGTGCAAGAGGAAAACATCATCGAAAACCTCATCATCCTAAGTTGGTGAATACTATTGATTCTCTGCTTCAGTTACTTCACATGGACCTTTTTTGCCCGGTGAATGTACTGAGCATTTCTCGCAAAGCTTACTGTTTAGTGATTACTGATGACTACTCACGTTTTACTTGGGTTTTCTTTCTAGCTAACAAAAGTGAGACTGCAGAAATAATCAAAAGATTTATTGTTTTAATGGAGAATCAGAATAACATCAAGGTGAAGGGGATCCGTTGTGATAACGGGACTGAATTCAAAAATGCAGAATTGAATTACTATTGTGCTTAGAAGGGGATCGCTCGCCAGTTCAGCTCTACAAGAACGCCTCAACAAAATGGAGTAGCTGAAAGAAGAAATCTCACACTAATTGAAGCTACAAGTATAATGTTGTGTGATTCCAAACTTTTGACTTTCTTCTGGGCTGAGGCTATGAATACGACATGCTATGTGCAGAACCGTGTTCTGGTCAATAAAGCACGAATGAAGACACCTTACGAAGTCTTATTTAATGCAAAACCCTCCGTCAAGCACTTTTGAACATTTGGTTGTCCATGTACTTTGTTGCACTTGGATGCAACACCAAAATTTGATGCAAAGGCTGACGACTACTATTTTGTTGGCTATGCTGGCAAAACTGCATATAGAGTTTACAACAAACAGACTAGACAGATCGTAGAGTCGTTTGACGTGTGTTGGATCGAGGATAATGATACGGATGCTAGAGTTAGTCCCGACTGGTTGTTCGATTATGAATCTTTATTTCAGTCTTTCAAGATGTTTGATGACGTGCCTTCTAGTTTTAATGCAGGTTCTGCAGGTCCTTTAATGTCCAATGTTGGCACCTTATCCTCTTTGTTGGATAGTGCAGAGGATGAGGGGGATGTTTTACCTGGGTCTCTACCTAAAAGTTCTAAAGACCCATTAGTACAACAAACCCCTCATGTTCTTCAATTTTCAACAAATGAGCCTGGCACTACAACACATTCAGAGAAATCTTCTACTACAGTTGATGAGCCTACACAACATGTAGATGATGAAGATTTATCTCCTGACAATTTGACTTCTAACTTTCATGATCCTATCCATCCTGAATGCACTGTGGAGGCAGGTGAAGACGAAGAAGTTAAAGAAACAGATATGGAGGAGATCGTTACTAACAGCCCAACCATTCCAGACACAGCTATTTCAACTAGTGTTCAACGGGATCACCCGATCGAAACTGTGATAGGTCATGTGAACACTGGTGTTTTAACAAGAAGTCAAACTGGTAACATCAACAAATGCCTGTACTCATGTTTCATTTCATAGATTAAGCAAAAGACCACTGATGCGGCTCTGCGGGAACCAAGCTGGGTTGATGCTATGCAAGATGAATTTAATCAGTTCGATAAGTTACAGGTCTGGAAATGGTGAAGCTACCTCAAGGAAAACGTCCTCTTGGCACTAGATGGGTATATCAAAACAAGAGAGACGATAGTGGGGTAATTGTTAGAAACAAAGAAAGATTAGTGGTTCAAGGTTTTAGGAAAATTGAGGGGCTTGACTAAGATGAAGTATATGCTCCTGTTCTCGTCTAGAAGCAACCATGATCTTTCTTGCCTATGCCTCATTCTAGGGTTTTACTATTTATCAGATGGATGTCAAGACAACTTTTCTCTATGAAAAAGTTAAAGAGGAGATTTACGTCTCTCAGCCACCAGGTTTTACAAATCCAAAATATCCGGGGCATGTATACAAGCTTGATAAAGCTCTGTACGGTCTTCACCGGCCACCTTGTGCATGGTATGCTACATTGACCGATCACTTGCTCGCCAATGGATACACTCGTGGCATTATCGATCAGACTTGGTTCATGAAGAGAGTAGATGAGGACCTGATCCTTATGCAGATCTATGTGGACGACATCATTTTTGGATCCACTAGTGATGCTTTATGCAAGGATTTTGAGGAGGTGATGAAAAGGAAGTTCGAAATGAGTGCACTGGGTGAAATGACGTTCTTTTTGGGTTTGCAAGTTCGTCAAAATTCTGAGGGTATTTTAATCCATCAGGGAAAATACGTGGATGATATACTTGCAAAATTCGGTTTTACTGAAGCAAAGATAAACCACACCCCAATGTCTGAAAGACCGGGTCTAACTCAAGATCTGGAAGGAAAACCTGTAGAAGCGACCTTGTATAGGTCCATGATTGGCTCACTAATGTACCTAATCGCTAGCAGACAAGACATTATGTTTGCTGTGTGCCAGTGTGCACGATATCAGGCTACTCCTAAAACCTCTCATCTTAAAGCTGTAGAGAGAATCTTTGGATACCTTAAAGGGAGACCCAGATTCGGTCTTTGGTATCCTAGAGACTCTTCATTTGAATTATTTGCTTTTTCTGACAGTGATTATGGAGGTTGTGACATTGACAGGAAATCCACTTCACCAGGATGTCAATTTCTGGGTGATAGGATTATCTCTTGGCAATGTAAAAAGCAGTAGACAGTCTTTGTCTCAACTGCAGAGGCTGAATATGTTGCAGCTTTGGCTGTTATGCGGGAAATGAAATGATTTTTGACAAATGGATTAAGGCTGGCTCATGTAAAGCGAGCATCGAAACGGTTTGGCTCTGTTATGATATACTAGTAGGCTTAGTCCTGACGGCTAGCAAAATGACTGATCTTGTGAAGCACATAAAGATAAGGTATGACCTTGGTAAGGAACATCACTTGGAATTGAGTACAATCTCTATTTGAATGCTTGTGTGATGTCCTGAAGCATAACACTGTGGTCTTGGTCTGAAACCTTGTCTGAAAAACTCGTGTATCTCCTCTGTTTTGCGTAAGCAAGGACCTGGAGATACTATGCAACAAAGGGCTTCTGCTACATCTAGATATATGCTGACCTAGTCTCTTTGTTGTCGTTCTCTAGATCAAAAAATTCACCAATAAGAGACCTTTGTGTCCAAGGATTTCCTGGCTGTCCTTCTATTGCATCCAGATATATGCTAACCTGGACACGGTCAGGATGTCACAAAAGAGACCCTCAAGAGTCCAAAACCCATGGCCTATATCATTTGAGAAATCATGTGATTTGTATATTACACTATATCTCTCGCTGATCTATTCTTTTCTCTTCTCAACCCAGTCCCAGTCAAGGTTTCAGAATTTTAGAACAGATACCGTGAAAAATATGCTGTAGGGAAACTACTAGCATGATAGAATCATAGAATGTACCATCTATGGTTCTAGGATTTGACTGTGACTTACCTGAGTGTTCATTTTTAATACACCAAAACATGATAAAATGATATCACGGGTTTTCATACAAGAAGGCCTAAGGCAATAAGTTTAAGTGGACAAATATACCAGTAATTGCTAAGACCGCCTAATTAGATCAGTGTTGATAAGTGTAGTCTGGCCTGAAACATAGTGACTTGATCCTGTAAGCAAAAATTGTGAAAAGTCTTGTTTAGAGTGTAAGTATTTTAATTTTATGTGTTTCTTAGTCTAGTTTATCTTTGTTTTATTTTATTTTATTTGTATAAAAATCTTGACCAGCTCATGATCTGACCTGGACCCACTTTTATTAAAATCCACCTCAAAAAGTTTTTGATAGTATTGGGATTGGAGCCGGGTCTAGCGCATACCTGGTGGGCTCCACAAAATCTCACCTCTTGTACTTCCTTGAATTGGCTATAAAAGGAAAAGTTTGGTGTTTCATTGCTGTTCCTTCAAGGGAAGTCACACGGTTTCCTACTTTGGAAACCGAACTCCCCACTCTCTCTCACACACACAAACACATACTTCAGTTTCAAAAGGTAAATCAATGATCAGAGCTAGAATAAACTGAAAATCATGTCCTTCTTTCCGGTTAAAGGTACGTTTATCTTTGCTCGGTGAGGATCTAGTGAATGTTGATCTTGATTGACAATCATCGATGAGCCGTAAAGGTTATTTTATTTTTGATAAGAACCGAGTGTAAGTGATGAGTCCTTATGATAAAGATGGTGATTATTGTGGTTGATGGTTGTTTAAATCTTTGTAAAAGTCATGCTTAAACTAAAATGGTGTTTATAAGACGTTGAGGTCATCGGGGAAGATGATCGGAAGGCTGAAATTTTGATATTGGGGTGGCGCGTGAGGTCCACGCGCCTTGGGATCTGTGATTCACATTAAATGTTGGAAAATATCTGCCATCCTAGAACCCCGTGACCATTCGAGAACCTCTTAATAACTCGAGAACCCATAAACCACTCGAGAACCTTTTGATCACTCGAGAACTCCTGAACCACTCGAGAACTCTTTGATCATTCGAGAATCCCTAGATCACCTGAGAAGCCTGTGTGACTCGAAATCATTTTCTTCATTCGAGAACTCCTTGATAATCCGAAAACTCAGATCTCACTCTAGAATCTGATTCCTGTCCAAGAACTTGCTAAAAAATAATTTTATATACTTTGATTGTGGGAGTTTATCATGAATATGGATTATTGTGACACTTGAAAGATGATTTTACTATAAGGCTTTGTGTTTCACTTGCAGTTGTGGAAGATGATGATGATGAACCACCTGAAGCTGTATGGGCAAAGGAAGATCACATTCCATATTTCGCCGAAAATGGGATGCTACTGCAAATACATGGTGAGTAGATATGGGTAGAAGGTGTATCACTGAAAACGTCTTCGCTCATCATGTGTCACTATGGTACTTCACTTGGATCAAATGTTGGACGAGGCTCACATTTTTGCTGACGCCGTCAGACTCGTCTACTGTATATAAATTGTAAAAGGTGATCCACGGGTCAAAAGGTCGTCACCGAGGACTCATGATCAGGTTGGAGTCAAAAGGTGGTCGCTGCAGATGAACCTGGATGGACTAAGAAGACAAATGAAACTGACACTAACAAAAGCTCTAGATTAGGATGATCAAATTTTGGATACTATGTTTAAATGATTATTAATTAACAAGAAGTAATTGTAGACATACCAAGACGACATAAACCTAGGTGGATATTGTTGGGCTATGATTTAGAGATTTGCGTCTGTCTTGGTCCATTAGACATTTTGGGGATAATGGTCTAGTGATTTAGTGGGTTTCGGCCCTTTGGGCCCATTGTATGTGAACCGCCCTATGCAACTATAAGTAGGGGGTTCCTAGAACTTTTTGAGGTTGCTTTTTGGTTGCTAATTGTTTTGTTATTCGCTCTCTCTTGTACTCGATCTTGGTGTACCAGACGGCTCTTAGAAGTCGTGTTCACCTTTGCAATACAATAATTCTGTTTGTTTTTCCTTGTTGGTTTTACCTTCAATCTTGGATCCGCACTCGATTGAGTGTGTTTGATACCCAGGGAAGGATTTTGGACTTACACTTTGTGGTTTGATCCTCAACTATCAAAATCTCACTTAGGGTCGGTACGGTCTTTATACTTAGTCCTAGTGATAAGCCAAGACTTGGTTGAGCGACTTAGCTTCATGGTCTATGTGATAGCTTTGGCGCAAACCAAGGATTGGTGAACCCGTGTTGGAAGTAAACGGTCTATATTTTCTTCCATTACTATACTGCCGCACAGTTAGTAATAGGCCAATCACTTTTTGAAAAATTAATTACTTCAAGCAGGGGATGAGTGTATGCAGGAGGGTGCGTTGCTTCTACAATGTTAAGTGGTAGTTTGTTAGCCATGCTACGGCTGCCGACAAGTTATTCATAAAAGAGTAGAGTCGTTAGACGTCAATATCGTAACTTTGGGAGGTGGGTTCTTCGGGGTTGGGTATACACAATCTTGGGTGATCCTCCCTTCATAGTTGAGAAGTGAGTTTACCGGGGTAGGGAGACCCTCACAATAACAACTGAGAACACAAATCGTTATTAAAGTTACCGTGGTTATGCGTAATTTGGAACACATCACTCAATTAAGCATTTACTATTAGACTATACCAAGATAAGTTGGACCTCGAAGCAACAATTCCATTTGGATATTGGTTATCTTCTCGGCCTCTTTTGTTATCTTTTACTTTTATTTATCTTTAGTTTAATTTTAGCAACTTAAAACAGAGTAGGAAAAGTCATGTCTTTGGGTTCGATATTCGGTACTTGCTTGTGTCTATACTATACTCGATAGGTACACTTGCCTACTGTGTGGGTTTTAGAATGGTAAGAAACTATCGTTTTACTTTACGCTGTGTTCCCGAGTTGACTTAAGATTGGAAAAGAAAGGAAAAGGAAAGAAAGAAGAAATTCATATGTGTTCCTGAGTTTTTTTTTTTTGAAAGGAAAGGAAATGGAGGGAAAGCTTGAAGTTGTGTTCCAGAGTTCATTTCCAGGAGGAAGGGAAAGGAAAAGAAGAGAAAAAGAGAGCAATTTTCATCCTCCCAAATTAGGATTTGTAAGAGCTTTTATCTTGCTTTCCTTTTAAACAGGAAACACAATGCTCATTACATTTGAATTCTTTTGATGGAAGGCCTCTAACAAGGTTTTGTTTAGAGAGTGAGTTGATAGTTTGAAGGTTTGTGTGACCCAATCTCCTATGCCGCAATTCTGTCTCTTTAGTGGAGGCAGCAGAAAACAGACAGACATTTGCCATAGGATTATCCTTCAACATATCAACTACATACACATTGCCACTCCTATTAGCAACAAGTTGTGCTTTGCTCTCAACTATGATGGTGTCAATCTTTTTAACCACTTCTGGACCAATAATCTTACAAATTTTCTTAGTGAAGAATGACCCATAGCCTTTGTCACTCATTTGTGAGACACTAAAAAGATTAAATTTATGATTATCAATAAGATTGACATTTTCAAAATTGAGTTTCCCAGCCTGAACAGTCCCTGAACCCAACACTTTACCTTTAGAATCATTACCAAAAGATATATCACACCCTCCATGAGCAAAGAAGTCCAGAAGTAGGGCTCTACATCCTATCATGTGCTTGGAGCCTCCACTATCTACATACCATAGACTATCTAAGCAAGTAGAAGCTCCATGCACATCAGTAATGGATTAGTTTTTGTGAGTGTCTAAAGCCAAAATGGCTTTGGATGGGTTCCCAGACTTTTCAGCCTCAAGCTTAGGAGAATGATTAGTGGTTTGAACTAGTTTTTGAACCAAGTTCAACAACTGTTGCTGACCATTTGCCAGTGTTTGTATGTCAACACTTGGTGCAACAGATGTTTGACCATTTCCTATCAGATGATAGTAACCATAAGGATTCCTGTTCACTCTTGGTTTTGAAGGCCTCTTGGGCTCTTCATAAACATGTGACAGACTATGACAAGGTGGTTGTCCATGTCATCTTGGGTACTTGTTTGAGGGTGGAGCATCTGTTACTTGGACATCCCTGGGAGCAGATGATTCAAGACTTTTGGTAACAGATGTTTGGGTTGGTGCATAAGTCTATTTGGGCTTTCCTTTTGGAGTACTAACCACTTGACTTGCTTGAGTTTTAGCCTTATAAATACTCTTGTATTTTGACATCAAAATTTTTGAGATAAAGACACTCTTTGGTTTTGTGATTCTTTTTACTACATATTGAACATGTAGCTTTAGAATCACACACACTTGTTCCTTTGTTAATATCAAATGCTTTTAGAAGAAAACATTTTTTAGTAACTTGGTTCTTCTTTTCACAGAAATCACAAAACAAGTGTTCCCCCTTTTCTTTCTTTTCCTCTTTTTCAACCTTCCTTTCAAGAATGTTTGAGCATCTGCTGGAAGGTCTATCAGGGGAATGACCTTTGCCTGTGGTGCTTGTAACCTCACGAATTTTCCCATTTATTTTGCATTAAAGTATTTCCCGATCCATGATATAAAGTCTAATTTATTTCTAAGTATTCTTATCTTTATCCATGCACTCTATTTTTCTAAGTTCCTTTTATCATTGTACTTAAAAAAAAAAAAATCTTCAATCATGACATATGTCCTATCCTAATTCTATTTATAAAATCGTCATTTTATAAGACGGTGTTTTTTTATTTTCTAATTCAAACTAATGATTTTTTTTTTCATTTCTTATTTAAAGCTAATCATTTTTCCAATTACATTTATAATCTTAAACAAGGAAGATATAAATTCATTTCAAAATAAAGCCTTGAGTCAAGAGTTAAAGTCTTGACAAGATAATTCTTGGAGTCAAAGTCTTAGTCAAACAGTCAAAGTCCTGGTCAAAGTCCTAGTCAAAGTCTTAGTCAAACAGTCAACGTCTTAGTCAAATAGTCAATTCATCATAAAACCTTACTTTATGGTGTTGACCAATTTTAATGGCTAATTGAATCCAAAACTAGTATAAAAACCCACCTATGACCATTATACTTGGCACCTCTAAATCGATTGTTTCAATCCGATTAAACTTTCCCTCATACCTTTCTTCTATAGTCTATTACTTCTACAATTGAAGCTTTGATTATAAGCTCTTGTAATTGGCGAATTGGAAGCTTGATATTATTTCTTTTACGTTTTTTTTATTTCTTCAATTTGGACTAGCTACGTTGTTGAGTCTTTGGGATTCGCCTCGCATACATTCACAACACTTAGAGGATAATTCACCTTAGCCAAGGTGAGTTTACGTAACCATGTTTATGCAATTCTTTATACTTGCAACATTATACTTAAGCAATTCTACATACATGTCTAGTTGTAAACTTTAATGCCTCATGATTTAGACAACAACAACAGTTAGACTTACGCTTCAACATACATAATCATTAGCTATGGCCAAGCCGGCGATACTCAATAATAGATCTATTGGATTGACAATCCCACCTAGATTCGTTGACCATCTTTTATGGGGAGCGCGGGTGATTGTTATCATTCCAACATGATATTAAGGTGAACCATGGATGACGGGATGGACCTAAACTAGTCGGAGGTTTGATTATGTGCATACAACACTTCATGTTTATTCATGTAGACTTAAACTTACGATAGACATTTGAATTGCTAAACTTTTATTCTTAAACTTAATTGCTTGACATGGCTTATGTATTCTCACCAACTTCTAGTTGACCCCCCCATTTTTACAACTCAACAGGAAATAATGATGTGTGAAGACTAGAGTGTTAGCATGAGAAGACAAATTGAAGTTTATGCTTTATTTGGTTATTTGATGTATTAGAATTCCATTCAAAACTCATTATGTATTTTCAATTTTGGATATTTGCACTTTAAATAAATTTCAATTAAAACTTGATTACCATGTGCTACTGTATACTCATTCTTACGTGACACCTCGATGTTTCCGCCATCGGTTGGGGTGTTACAGATTGGTATCAGAGCCATGGTTATAGGGAATTAGGTTATTAGAAAAATAATCTAGTCTATAACCATAGGATTATAACCAATATTTGCTCCTTTTACTTGCTATTCTTTATCTCCCTCCTACTTCTTATCCCTACTCTAGTCCCTACAAGATGATTATTCTCCATCACTGGATCTACTCTTAGACTAATAGGACAAATCCTCAGGTTTAGCCTGAACCACCTTGAAGATCTCGTCGAAGTTCTAGATTTTAATAACGAACACGTGCAATCTGGAAGGGTGAACGCCTGTATTCTGAGTTTTCTGTCTAGGACTGGCATTGCGCATAAATCCCAATCAGACGAGGGACCCGGATGCCTACCTGGGAATTCTTGGGATGAGTGTTCACTTATAGGCTAAAGCATGTCTTCACTATGTTATTAGAATTTAGAAACTTTGATAAGTCAACGTTTTCGTTTATTCGTTTTAATTAATGAATAAATGATTACACTCACTTTCCTTAAAACTAAGCTCTAAAATCTCAAAATTTTACAGCTTAATCATATATGGATTTCACAATCACACTTCATCTTACCATCTTAGCCAATTGTTTGATTGTTTTTCAACACCCTACCCAAATCATATTATTGTTTTTATCAGCACGTTACATATTTTTAAAACTGTAATCTCATAACCTGAGTATACCCTAGCACAAAACTAAAGATTTCTAAATCTTGTTGGATTTTTATTACCTATAAACTTTACAAAATACATATTTTTGTCAAAAGATGCCTCGAACTTAAATTCAATTGTTTATTTATAGACATAACAAAAGATTTTTCTATATAATGCTTTAATCTATTAAAAATCACTTAATTGAACCTTGATCTTCAAAACCTAATGTCATGTTTAAAATCTCCAACTAACGGAAATATGTTAATCAAAGCTCACTTAGTTTGTACTATTTAACGACTTTTGTTTTAGGTATAAAACCAATTTTAAAACCTTTCCAACCTCATGAACAAAAATTTAGTCTCCAACTCCCCATTGATACCTACTTATTTTCAACAAGTTCGAAACTTTTACAATTTTTGCTATTTGCCGCAATCATGTTTTCTCATACACTTGATTCTAACCTTTGATTCAAGCCCCACAATTTACACTGCTACATAATCTCTTTACTATAAAATAAACTCTTTATCAACTATCTTCACATTCACTATCTCTCACAACCTTGATTCTGCTTCGAGATTATTCATCATCCTCTCAAGAACTAAATTCATATTCTTTACCTTCTTGAACATGAACTTGATCCCTATGATAACCAAACTATTGAAACTTGATTGTGTGTTGCATCAAACTTAATCCTTAGTTATACATGAGGATTCAATTATCTACCATATTTAAACATTTGATACTAGAAGTCATGGAATATAAACTATTTTCTATAGACACACCTAGAGTCATTAACCTTGTCTAGGGCAACTCTATTACAACTCGCATGCTATACTTGATACTTGATTGCTTACATGTACATATTATCAATTTGCAACTTATGTGTGTAATAATTGGTACACTTAATCAAACAACTTATAGAGGATGAAGTACTTGCTCAACAGTTAGTAGAGTACCAAATAACCTACTCAACGATTGGTAGAGGTCATCATGCCTGCTCAGCAGTCGGTAGAGGCCCTACAACCTGCTCAAAGACTGGTAGAGGCTATCGCACCTGCTCAACAATCGGTAGAGGTTCTTACTCGCTAACTGGTAGAAGTCTTTTTCCTGCTCAACAGTTGGACTCATTTTTGGATACATTGTATACAAGGTTATTTTGCATTGTTGTCTTACATGTGTGATTAGAGTCATAGAAGGACACAAAACCCTAATGTAAGGTAAATTGGTGATTACGGTCCGGAACGTAATCATGAATTTACAGGTACGTTAAGGTAGTGTGAAATTCTATCAAGGTTTTTGGTAGATAACCAATTATAAACTCTAGTTACCTGTGTAGTATTTCTATAGTCAATTAACTCATGCATTTCTTTTTAAGATTCCTAAAACTTAAAGTTTAGTGTTTTGCTAGATTCTTATTCTCCTTACTATTTTAGACGAACCTAATCCAACCCTTAAAACCCACACCTATCAAACCTCTTACCAAATTATTCGAAATAGTTTATTTTGTTACCTATAAATTCATGTCATGTCTTAACACAAATTTTCCAAACCACAGTTGCCCTAATTTCTACCCAATCACTGTCAACCCGGTGTTTTTTTTATAACTTCAGGACGAAGTTTCTAAAAGTAGGGGAGACTGTAACCTCACGAATTTTCCCATTTATTTTGCATTAAAGTATTTCCCGATCCATGATATAAAGTCTAATTTATTTCTATGTATTCTTATCTTTATCCGTGCACTCTATTTTTATAAGTTCCTTTTATCATTGTACTTAAAAAAAAAAATCTTCAATCATGACATATGTCCTATCCTAATTCTATTTATAAAATCGTCATTTTATAAGACGGTGTTTTTTTATTTTCTAATTCAAACTAATGATTTTTTTTTTCATTTCTTATTTAAAGCTAATCATTTTTCCAATTACATTTATAATCTCAAACAAGGAAGATATAAATTCATTTCAAAATAAAGCCTTGAGTCAAGAGTCAAAGTCTTGACAACATAATTCTTGGAGTCAAAGTCTTAGTCAAACAGTCAAAGTTTTGGTCAAAGTCCTAGTCAAAGTCTTAGTCAAACAGTCAACGTCTTAGTCAAATAGTCAATTCATCATAAAACCTTACTTTATGGTGTTGACCAATTTAAATGGCTAATTGAATCCAAAACTAGTATAAAAACCCACCTATGACCATTATACTTGGCACCTCTAAATCGATTGTTTCAATCCGATTAAACATTCCCTCATACCTTTCTTCTATAGTTTATTACTTCTACAATTGAAGCTTTGATTATAAGCTCTTGTAATTGGCGAATTGGAAGCTTGATATTCTTTCTTTTTCGTTTTTTTATTTCTTCAATTTGGACTAGCTACGTTGTTGAGTCTTTGGGATTCGCCTCGCATACATTCACAACACTTAGAGGATAATTCACCTTAGCCAAGGTGAGTTTACGTAACCATGTTTATGCAATTCTTTATACTTGCAACATTATACTTAAGCAATTCTACATACATGTCTAGTTGTAAACTTTAATGCCTCATGATTTAGACAACAACAACAGTTAGACTTACGCTTCAACATACATAATCATTAGCTATGGCCAAGCCGGCGATACTCAATAATAGATCTATTGGATTGACAATCCCACCTAGATTCGTTGACCATCTTTTATGGGGAGCGCGGGTGATTGTTATCGTTCCAACATGATATTAAGGTGAACCGTGGATGACGGGATGGACCTAAACTAGTCGGAGGTTTGATTATGTACATACAACACTTCATGTTTATTCATGTAGACTTAAACTTACGATAGACATTTGAATTGCTAAACTTTTATTCTTAAACTTAATTGCTTGACATGGCTTATGTATTCTCACCAACTTCTAGTTGACCCCCCCATTTTTACAACTCAACAGGAAATAATGATGCGTGAAGACTAGAGTGTTAGCATGAGAAGACAAATTGAAGTTTATGCTTTATTTGGTTATTTGATGTATTAGAATTCCATTCAAAACTCATTATGTATTTTCAATTTTGGATATTTGCACTTTAAATAAATTTCAATTAAAACTTGATTACCATGTGCTACTGTATACTCATTCTTACGTGACACCTCGATGTTTCTGCCATCGGTTGGGGTGTTACAGTGCTTTCTTACCATCAGGGGTTTTAAAATCAAGTGGTTTGAAGTTTTCAAGAGTATCACACTCATCTGACCAAGTAGGTTTAAACTCATACTTTTCAAGTTCAGTAAATGATGAGGAACCCTCAGGTTTTTCAAGAATAAATTTCTTGCCATTAGGTTCAGTGATTTTAATTTCTTGACCCTCCAAATTAGTTGAAACAACCTCAACTAACTTTGGTTCCCTTTTGTCAGTGTTTTGAAAAGCATGAGCAGTGGTTTCAAAACCAAAACCAAACTTCACATGACTTTTGGTCTGTTTGTTGAGGAGCATCTCAAAACCTTTACATGATTCCACCCATTTTTCACATTCAACTTGGGTGGATTCAAGCTCCTTTTTACAACTCTGATATTTTGTTATCATAGTTTGGAGCTGGTCTTTGGTTATAGTTGCTTCATGTTTTAAACTGCTGATTTCAGATTCTTTTTCAGTCAATTTTGATTTTAACTCTTTTGAAAGTTTTTCAAATTGAACTTCATCATCTAAAATTTTCTTTCTATGGTTTTCATTCACCTCTTTAATGTTTGCAAATGCTATTACACATTTGTTTGAACACAAATCATTTAAGATTTGAGGAGATACCTTAGCAGCAACCATGAATGCACAATCACACTTGCACTCACAATCATTATCACCCCAAGGATCTGAGAGATTCACAACCTCTTCTTCAGACTTTTCATCTGGAACTACTGCATCAACAACATCATTAGTCACATTTTCAGATTTAGACACCACATCCTCAGATTCAACTTCTTCTACTATTGTGTCCAAAGCCATGAAACAAAAATTTTCTGGTTCATTTTCAGCTTTGGCAACATGAGCAAAATTCTCATCTGTTAACTCATCTGGTAAATCGCTCCAATCAATAAAGCCTTGTGTGAAGAAACTATGTTGACTGGTCTCTGTAGGGGCAAAGGGTGGAGTAGCAGTTATTGGCATTTGTGCCTGAGCAACAGGGGTTTGAACATAGTGAATCTGAGGAACAGTGGTTTGGAAATAATGGACAGGAACAATGGATGAGGACTGTGCAAAATGAGCAGTGTTTTGCACATTTGGTCTAGGGGTATTATGAGAAACTTGATAAGTGTTTGTCTGTGGCCTTTGATTTGGATAGGTAATCATAGGTGTACCATGTTGACTCCTACATTCCCTAGAAAAATGACCAAGTCTATGACATTTATAAAACTTAATTTTAGATTTATCCAACCTCACCTTTGACCTGCCAGTTAAACCGGGAAATCTTCTGCGAGTTTTCTTGTAGAAATTGTTAGTTCTAACACTGAGCAGAGCCAGTTGGTGCATTATGTCCATTTTTTTCTAAATCATCAGGGTCAAAATATTGAAGGTCATTATACTCAAAGGATATGTTATCAGATGCCTGGATATCACCACCACTTGCTGCAAAAGCATAGTTGGGTGAATAAGAATCAGAGTTAAAACCAGAGTTAAAACCAGAAGTTTTGTCAATGAAATGATCATAACTCTAATCCTTATTATTACCAGGCACCTCATCCTGACCCAAAAGTGCTGTATTACCAAAAACATAATCACCAGACACTTTTCCAGAGTCCTGAAGCTTCTTTTTCTGGTTAAGCTCTCTCTCATAGGTCAAGAGCTTACCATGAAGCTGGGTCAGAAATAGGTCCTTGAAACCAATTGAGTTTCTCATAACTATAGCAATAGTGTCCCATTTGTCTGGTAATGATCTTAAAAACTTATGGTTCAAAGTTGAATTAGGATAAGTTAGACCCACCAGTTTCAGTTCACTAATAAGACAGTTAAACTTCTCAAATTATTGAGTTGACTCTCTCTTCACATGACTGAATGTTTCATATTGTTGGTTAAGTATTTCACGGTAGTTTTCAATAACCTCCTCAGTCCTACCAAATTGTTCTTTCAAAGCATCCCACAACTCCTTTGCACTGTTACAGTGTAACAGTCCAGCATAGATATCATTTGGTAGAGCCATGGCCAAAATACTGAAGGCCTTAGCATCTAACTCAGTTTTTTGAAAATCCTGCTCGGAGTAGTTTTCCAATTTCTTTGGCTCTTGGCTCTTGAATCTTGGGATCTTCGGTACTCGGCACCGTCGGAACATGTGGTCCGAAGATAACGGACTTCCAACACCCAGTATTCTGTTGAGCTAGAACACGGCTCATCCAACGTTGCCAAATATTGTATTCAGTTCTGACAAGCATCGGTGGCTTATTGTTCGTGCCAGTGTTATGTGGATCGTGATTGATTGAAGCCATTCTCTGATTGTTTGTAAAACAAAGTATGTTTAAAAAACATTGAAGGTAAATAAACTTTTACTCTGTTTTCAATCCGACAAACAAACGATATCAATAATTGTGAGCTGATCTGTTTATATTAAATTGATTGGTTAGATCGAATTTAATTGACCAAGCTCTGATGCCAATTGTTAGGATCTGAGTTTAATTTGTTTTGATTGTTTATAAATGAAATATGAATGAAGTTAAACAAATATGGAAAGTGCAGCGGAATAGTAAACTATAAATCAAAACAAAGAGAATAATTGTTTTCGAATCGAAAGCTTCTCATTAGTCAAATGATTACAATGATTACACAATTACTCCCCCTCAGCCTGATCACTCACTGATTGTTTGTCTGAGAGAATGTTTGGAGTGATAAATAGAACAGTACATGCACTGTTCTATTTATAGACAAACTAAACCAATGATGACCTACGATTGACGTCACATAAGACAGTGACATCTAACAGATATATAACAACATAAAACAACTGACGAATACAGACATTGTTACATTGCTAAGCTCTGATGACTAAACAGCTGATGGGTAAAACTCTGATGCTTCTATCCACTGTTGGAACCTAAGTGCTGTTGGCTCCAACAGTCTTTGTCTTCAACAGTCTTTTAACACAACAGTTGTTTCTTCAATCAGCTCTTTGTGATCAACACTTGTACTCTAGCAGTTGTTAGGGGGACAACAGTTGTTAGAAGCCAACAGTCTTTTGGGAGAAGTAACTTGAAAACACTGATTTTATTATAGATCATATATAGCATGTTTTGGCTTTACAGATCATCTGTTCTTCTCCAGGTCAGCAGACCCAACATATATAAATATTTATTTGATAACACACGTCACGAGACCAACCTAATACGCATTACGAACCCAACCCGACCGAACATTGGTTAGTTACCAAGGCAGGACACTTGTCCTCACTTCATTGTGACACCCCACCCAAAACCTTTAATGGTTTTGATAAAAACCATCCAAGAAACCCTCTAAAAAAGCCCTCATTTTCTTTTTCTAATCCATGGACACATACACCACACCTATCTCTCTCATCTTGATCGGATGTCTCGGTCCGGTCAAAAATAAGATTTATAAGTCCTAATTACCTCTAGCTATGTAGTAGTGGCAATATGGGTGTCGAACCCTGAAGAGTTTGTGGATGGTCAGTATTGTTTAGTTTATTGGAAAATGTTCTTATGAAGTTGCTAGTTAATTATGAAGATGCACTTTGTTCATTTAAGAAAATTGATTTGAGAGGGGTTGATTATTTTGTAAACATGAAATTAAAATATAATGATAATTGAAAATGGTTTGTAAACAATTGATAATAATAGATCACACTGGGTTTCAACAAATGAAGTTTAAGGTTTCACAAATGGGTCAAACAACTCAAGTGCAAATGGTGTTAACGGATTGATTGTTCAATAAGCTTAGGTATCAAGAATCATCAACATCAAAAGATGTACAATAATATACATCATTACACTAGAACCTACAATCCTAATTTCATGTTATAGCAAATAACCATGTTCATTTCACTTGCAATTGAAACAAAAACAACTAACATAAGTGAATTCAACACAAAATTAAAACATTCAATAAGATTGTTCAAACACACAATTAACACAATTAGGAGTTTAGAAATACCCAAATGTTATAAACCCTAGAACCTTAAATATCTACACCTGAGTATGATGTAAGGAAATTAGCCACTCATGGCCATGGAACTTGAATCTTCAAAGATGGGTCTTGATTCTTCAATCTTTAATCTTGAAAACTTGAATTTTCAACTCTTTTGATGATGTTTAAACTTAGGGAATTGATTAGGATCAATGGAAGGAAGTAAAGTAGAAGATGATCCTCAATCAAGAGCCCTTGAGGTGTTTTAAAGCTGTCCAAAACGAAACCCCTGAGTTTGATCTTCATAAAGGGCAATAAAATGAGATTTTGACCGGAAGTGGCAATGTTGGCGTCGGCGACGCCGTGGCTGCTCGGGCTACCCCATTGTCTGCTGTCTTATGCCACATGACTGCCCCTTCCTTTGCCACTAGCGTCGGCTACGCCAGAAATCCCCGTTTGGTCTGTTTCAGCTTCTTTTGCTTGGTTAATTTTTCCTTACGCCAAGAAATGTAAAGCATAAAACATATCTAAGTAGTGTTATTTCGTAACCTTTTCTATCTTATTTAAACATTTTAGCTTTGTTGACACTTGTGTTTTCTCCAAACCATCACATCTCACGCGTATACAGAAGACAGAAAGAGCTAGAGAGAGAAACTGACCAGAGAGTGAGTGAGAGAGAGAGAGAGAGAGAGAGAGAGAGAGAGAGAGAGAGAGAGAGAGAGAGGAGATCCAAAAGGATTAGAGGAAGAGAGGGTGTAACCAGAGGAAAGAGAAGGAAGAGGAGTCGAGTGGTGATTCAGGCAGCGGCGCCGCTTCCACCACATCACAATCGACACATTAAGGTAACTCCCCACTTATCCTTTTCCTTGATAATAGCTGTGATAGTTATACAGTGGAAACGATGGGCGATGATGGTTTCAATAGGAAGGATTAGTGGGTTCGGAGGGCGTACAGAGGTTGGGGAATGGGTCTGGGTTATGGTGATTGAGGTGATGGGTGTCGTGTGATGTATGGTGGTTATGGTGGCGGGCAACTGTAGCAATTGTTATAAACGGTGGACAGTGGCTGTGGGTTTTGGTCTGGATTTCCGATGGTGAACAGGAATGGAACCGGTGGTGGTGGTCAACAATGATTGTCTGCGAGTGGTGTATACACAGTGGGTTAGTGATAAGGTAATATGTGACGATGGTTCGATGGTTGTTGAGGTCAGAACCATGATAGAAACGATAGTGGGTGGTTAAGGGTGATGATTGATGGCGACTAGTTGTTGATGCAGAGTTTGGGTCAAGCTTTGGTCAACAGAAGTCAACCAAGTCAGTCGTGGCCACCCAAAACATAATCCGAACGTGAGGGTCCAACCAGGAGAGTAATAGTATGCAATACTGAGCACCCTGTTTCATACTGGTGCTATGCTACCTGGTGAGTTTCGTGAACTCTCTTCTTTTTTACTTTAAACTGTTTTGGGGTGAATAAATGTTTCTAGTTTTGATAACTTGTGGTGTTAGTTTTACAGTGCGAGTTTACCTGCATGCATGAGATACCTTACCAAACGAGGCACTTATTAACTCTAGGATAGAGCTCTAAAATTGCACTCTTTTCATGCCAATACCTGTAAATCATAAAACATATCAAAGTAGTGCTATTCCGTAACCTTTTCTATCTTATTTAAACATTTTAACTTTGTTGACACTTGCGTTTTCTCCGACCCATCACATCTCACGCGTATACAGAAGATAGAAGGAGCTAGAGAGGGAAACTAACCGAAGAGAGAGAGAGAGAGAGAGAGAGAGAGAGAGGATATTGAGAAGGAGCAAAGGAAGAGAGAGTGTAACCGGAGGAAAGAGAAGGCAAAGGAGTTGAGTGGTAGTTCAGGAAGCGGTGCTGCCTCCACCACCTCATAATCGACATATTAAGGTAACTCCCCACTAATCCTTTTCCTTGATAATAGATGTGATAGTTATACCGTGGAAGCGATGGGAAACAGTGGTTTCAACAGGAAGGATTAGTAGGTTCGGAGGGTGCCCAGAGGTTGGGGAATCGGTCTGGGTTATGGTGATTGAGGTGATGGCTGTCGTGTGATGTGTGTTTGTTATGGTGGTGGGCGACTTTAGTAGTGGGTTTTGTTTTGGGTTTCCGATGGTGAACAGGAACGGAACTGGCGGTGGTGGTCAACAATGATTGTCTACGAGTGGTGTATACATAGTGGGTTAGTGATAAGGTAACAGGTTCGATGGTTCGATGGTTGTTGAGGTCAGAACCATGACAGAAGCGATAGTGGGTGGTCAAGGGTGATGATTGATGGCGACTAGTTGTTGATGCAAAGTTCGGGTAAAGCTTTGGTCAACAGAAGTCAACCAGGTCAGTCGTGGCCACCCGAAACATAATCCAAATGTGAGGGTCCAACCAAGAGAGTATCAGTATGCAATACTGAGCACCCCATTTTATACTTGTGCTATGCTACGCTACTAGGTGAGTTTTGTGAACTCCCCTCTTTTTTACTTTAAACTATTTTGGGATGAATACATACTTCTAGTTTTGATAACTTGTGTTGTTTATTTTACAGTGCGAGTTTACCTGAATGCATGAGATACCTTACCAAACCAGGCACTCATTAACTCTAGGATAGAGCCGACTGAAGATATGGGTAGTACTACTTGGGAAATCCCCCACGCATAGTGGTCCGGCCTTACACGGAAACCCCCACTGAGACCGACGGGTCGTTGTGGCATATATTTTGCCATGGGGAACCTATGTGACATGACATAGGTTGAGAAGCTATAACAATAATATAAATTCTGTTGTTACGTCTATGCATGGTTAGGCATAACGCTAGATGCTAGGGATGGCAATCAAACCCGAACCCGATGGGTAAACCCGAAACCCGACACATTTGGGACGGGTTTGGGGTCGGGTAATCGGGTATGGGTCCGGGTATGAGATTAGTTTTTTTTTTTGCAGGTTTGGGATGGGTTTGGGATTTGATGATATACCCGTTTACCTGACCCGATTACCCGATAACGTATACCCATTTACCCGATTAGATACCCAATATAATTTCTAATATATCTTTTTAAATATCTATGCATAATATATCTAATTGTCCATCTAGATTGTCATCTTGTGCTAAAAATTATAAAAAAATAGTGTATACTATTTGTTATCTATGTCTTTTAGTGTTTTTATATGATTTAATTAGTTAATATTTATACATTGTAATCATTTACATATATATTTAATAATGTTAAATGTAATTGGTTAATAGTTACCTAATAGATATCCGTTGGGTTTTTGGTCGGATATTCTTAATGGGTAAGTTTTAAAAATTAATGGGTTTACCCGAAACCGGCGGGTATACACGATACCCGATGGGTAATTACCCGACACAAACCCGACGGGTTTTGGGCCGGGTTTGGGACAAGCATACCTAACCGGGTATGGGGTTGGGATTACCTAAACCCGTCCCAAACCCGACCCATTGCCATCCCCACTAGATGCCAGGGTTAAGTGGCCAGCTTGTATTACTGTAACACCATAACCATGAAAACCTATTTGATTATGAAAACCCTTATATTTGTTTTGATTAACTAAAACTAGTTTTGGGAATACTTTTGGGCACCTATGTGAACCAAACACACGAACTCACCAACATTATTGTTGACCCAAACCATTTTAAGCATGTGTCTAGGTACCTACTTGGGAGTTATATGGAGTGTGAGATTGCAACTCAGAGTTACACCGACAGACGAACCAGACGGACGAACGAGAAACCATAGATACCACCCGAACTTGGTACGATTGGAGACAAGAAATACATTAGTGAAAATGTAACCTTCAAAGTGTAAAACAATATGTATATAAAAAGATTAGTTATTTCATACTGCTTCTGTTGTTGCTTGCATTACATGAATGTTATATCAATCTGTGATTTCGTCCAGGCCCTCCCGGGCCGGGTTGTGACAGGTTGATATCGAAACAAACATTTGTTGCAAATAAGAAGTCCATTAGGCTTCAACCGTGAACTATAGAATCCTGACCTTTGAAACCACATAGTTTATTTCGGTTTGGAGAACATAAACATGGCGGATAAACTGAAGTTGCAACTAGAGGATACCGGACAAGTGCACCTTGGGTACTGAACACATGGGGATGGAACTTTAACTAATAAAAACCATATTAGGAACACATGAACAAACTTGTGGAATAACCAAAGAAAACATAAGATGAACATTATGATTTTAGTGGGAATATACTTGGATTCTTAAGTGAGGCAGGGAAGTGATTATGGTCGCGAACATAATCATGAATCCGCAGGTGCAAGTGCATTTCGGGGATATCTTATTAAAGATCATAACCATAAAGAGACGAATTAATACCTTAAAATGCAAAACTTGTATGAACCATATTAGCGTGTGACCAACAACTTGAGAATACGCCTCATCATTAGTGTCTTATTGGTTTCCTAACCATCAAGCGATTCTCCCTCATTTCCTTGGAACACATTTGAGAAACTCCTCATTGATATAGCGAAAACTGTGAACAAAGTCACTCGACTTCATTCAGAAACCTGATGATTTTCCTATTTTACCATCAAAAACCCTTGGACGCCATGTATTAAACCTTTATGATAACACTTGAGTTCAAAAACTCCCACGCTTGTCCATTTCTTTATGGATATTTAAATTCCTTTTGGATTGTACAAAAACCTAAAGGGACCGTTCACCTCTATTCTCCTCACCGATAATTAAACTTACTACTTCTTTTACTATAAACTATCTATTTATACGGAGGGTCCCCGAGATGTGCATGTTTGCTATCCCTACTATTTTTATATTTTTATTTTAAAACCAAAACCTTTTCAAAAACTATTTTTTCTTTAGAACCCCTCGGTTTTGTTTTCTTTTTCAAGCCCGATTAATTAAAGTGATAGAGGGTTGGGTAGGGAAAAATGTGTTCTCTGAAATACGATACTCTGTATTTACCCTAGAAATCTATACTATACACGTTAGGTTCTCGGCTGTTGGTTTTAGTTTCTAAGTATTTATCGTTAACTTATAAATTTAAAACTTGTTTAAAGGTTTAGTATAAATTAATCTTTTTTCCTAAAACCAATGTTTTGAAATTATAATATCAATGTTTTGAAATTAAAATACCAAAGTTTTTGGCACCGGGAAAAATAATATCTTTTCTAATTATTAAAACCAGGCACACCACGTTTTTGGCACCGTTGCTGGAAAATACAATTAATTTCCAAAGAAAGGAGTCACTTAATTAATTAATTTATTTTTATTTTTATTCTTCATTTTTCTTATCACTTTCTTTTATTTTTGGTCTTCTTTATTTTCCTTTTTCAATTTATTTCTCCATTATTTTCGATAATTGCGATCGTTTTAGTTTTTCTTTGCAGGTTTACTTCAAGATTGGTCACCTTGGAGAATTCCCGTAAAGAAAGCCGATCCCACCAATTTTATCAACTTTTTTTTTGGAAGGTTTTTGTTTCTGTTTTATTTTTGTTGGAGAGAGGTTTGTTATGCCATGAGGATCGACAGGTAAGTGTAGGAAAAAGTGAAAAGGCTGGGGGGAAATTTTTCAAAGTTTTTAAAATTAAAATGTTTTCGGAACTTAAAATGGGGTTTTAAAATCAATTTGGAGAAATTCACTTAAAATTTTAAAACCATATCTTTAAAAACAGTTTAAAAATTTAAAAACATGAAAAACCGGGCAGTATGGTGACAAGCACGCCCGTGCTCACCTAGAGATTAGATTGGGGGTATTTAAAGGGGCTTTTGACTTGTCAAACCTACTCCCCTTCTTCCCGACTTCGAAAACCCGTCGCTATCCCCTATAATCCTTCATTTTCAGCATTTTCCTTTATTTCAAGCTTGAATCTTCAACATAAGGTATGTATAATCAATCTTTAACAACTTTTATGTGTTTTTAGGTCCAAATCTATCCAGATTCTTGAGTTTTAGAGTAGCACCATTTCTTGAAGAAAACCTTAGATTTCTAGTCTTTGTAGCCCGAATCTGAGCATGAAACTTTAGGAAAATGATTAGGGTAGTGCTAGGAACATAATGGGGTAAAATTTTGTGAGAAATTTTGCGAAAAATTTTGCAGGAATTCTGACAGGTTTGAAACCCATCACTTCAGGTAGGTACACGACTGTGCTCAATTGTGAGCATGGGCATGCTCATCTAGAAGACACTATTTGAATTTCCCTCATTGGCCGGTCAAGTCAAATTCAATGCACGGTCGTGCTCATCACTGTGCACAGGCGTGCATGACCTGGAAAACCACCATAACTTTTTAAGTTTCAATTTTAAACCATTTTTGCAGTTTAAAATTAGTTTTAGTTAAGAACCAGTTTAAACAGTTGAACCAGTAGGTAACTAGACTTACCGACTGAGTCGCACGGCTGTGCACACCCTTGTGCACGGGCGTGCAACCACTAGTACCCAGAGCTGTTAATTTTTCTGCATTTTTATTTTTGAGAAACTGAACTGATTCTTTATGTTTTGTAGGAGAATGGCTCCAAGGCGAAAGAGACCTGCTCAGCGTTCACCATCCATATCCTCGGGATCCCACCACTCACACCAGTCGGGAGACTCACCGCCCCTGGAGATCCACATCAACTTGCTAAGGCAGACGGATCCCAGATGAGGTCCATCCTTGGTTGTATTTCAACCAACAGGGTGAGGAGCATAACTCTCACAAGCGTTTGCTCCGAATCATACCAAGGCAGATTGGGGACTACAAACCTGTGGACTTTGAGGCAGTGACCTCTGTAGGACTGGGTTCCCGGTTCTACAATATTTTGTCACACCAGTGGACCCGATTCTTCCAGATTACTGAGCACACTTATTAGGAGTTGACCTTAGAGTTCGTATCCTCATTCTCCTACACTCCACCCACAGGGTCGAGGGACAGGATCACGGAGTAGTGTGTTAGGTTTTGGATGGGCAGAGTATGGTACAGGATGACACTAGCTGAATTTGGGGTTCGTTTGGGTTTATATAGGGAGAGGGAGATCTGCTCACCTATATTTACCGTGAGCCTTTTTGAGTGGCCCCGCGGTATGCAGCCACATGACTTCTGGGGTTAGATCTTTAAGGTTCCATACAACCCTAGGAAACATAAGAGATCGAGCTTTCCAGACCCGCTGCATAGGTGGCTTCACATGGTTATAACTAGCACTATCGGGGCCAGGAAGGACAGTACAAGGGGAGTCAACGAGAGAGAGGTGTTATATCTCTACAGCATTATCAAGGGTGTACACTGCAACCTCGTCCATGCTCTAGCCAAGTTCTTCACCCGTTGTTGGGGCACTACAGCCGTGAGTCATATTTTTAGGGGACCTTAGATCACACGCCTGGCCACCGGTCCGGGGGTACTCCATCCTCAAGGTCTCGCTAATTTGACCCTTGCAGGAAAGGTCCACCCCATCGACACAGGTGTGATGAAGAAAATTAGGGTAGTAAAGATGGTAGGGATAGTTCTCAGGTTAGTGGATAACAAGAGTGGAATGTGGGATGAAGAGGTTGCATTCGAGGAGCAATTCGGGGAGGAAGCTATAGCAGCATGGACCAGAGGAGCCGAGTCATCGGAAGCCGCAACAGCCGAAGCAGCAACAGCCAGAGCAGCAACAGCAGGATCGTCTACAGCAGCAGGAGCCGGAGCAGGCCAACAGAGCCGCCCGCGGAGGAACATTCTCTGCACTATCTTGGACAGGCTCGACACTTTATCTGCTGAGTTCACTGCTCCCGCCACATGGCTTCCTGCACAGGTTCCAGCTCCCGCTCCAGGCCTCAGTCATGCCCTCATCGCAGCCACTCTGCATGATTTCCCTTCGTCTAAGGTTGATGATTTTAGTGATTTTATGATGATAGTTTATTTGTGACACTTGACTGAAAACAATATTTTCTTTTTCTTTTCTTTATGTTGGATTATGTTGATATGGTTGTATTTGGCATGCTCGGTGCATGCCCAGACATGTTTCACCCTCTAGCGCCGGAGAGCTAGTATCTATCCTAGGATGTAGTTTTATTTTACTTGTCTTTGTTATTTTATTTTATTTTCTATTTATTTATGACAAGTTGAGGACAGCTTGTTAGCATGGAGCTGAATTTTGGACGTTCTTGCTTTGGGGGTGTGGGTTTGGACCACACACCGGTGGATTCGCCACTATCAGGGTAGTATTAGTTTCTCTTGCCTCGTTTTCCATTTCTATACTTAAAATTTTTGCAAAATTTTAAGTGTGGGGTGGACCGTTTTTGCTGCCTATTTATATACATCTAGGGGGTCATTTATTATCATTATGCATTATCCGGTACCGTCTTAGCCGCTTGATACCTGTAGCATCATTCACAGTCACCTTTGGCAAATTAGTAAAGTCTATTAGACTCATCCGATTGGACCCTATTAGGCATCTCGTCAAACGGTTCACACCAAATGGAAAGTCGAAATGAGATGATTTTTATAAAATCCAAAAGGTCCACTTAAAAAAAAAAAAGCAGAAAAATAGGTTGCATGGCAAGTAGAAAACACCATGAAAATTATGCTTAAAACCTCTACTTTTTCCCAACCTGTTTGTCCGTGAGAGTTCTTTGAGTCTTTTCGAGCACTACACTTATATATATATACACACACATCATTTATTGCTTGTTTCCTTTGCCTGAGGGATATCCGACCTTAGTCCGACACGTTTAGAACTTGTGTGTTTATGTGTATTCTTGTTTTATAATCGCTAACTAGGTAAAAATGATAAAGGAATTTAGGAACCATTCCAAATAAAACATACCCTTAGACAACCATTTTGAGCCTTAGCCTTTCGTTTCTTCACCCAATAAAATGAGTCCTAACCATGCGTCACGAGACCAGCATCAAGTATTTTGTAATCATCGAGGGTTCGCGACCGCAAGCTAGAAAAGGCAACACCATGAAAAAAGGAGGGAACAACACAGACGGGGCCAAGAGGGAGATCTTCTAAAAAACGTAAGAGAGAGCCTAAATAAACCGGGGGCCAAAATAAAGAGAGAAATCCACAATAAAGAGAGCCAGAGGCAATGAAAGATTTGCAAAGTTAAAAATTTGGTCTTTGACTGGTGAGACCTAAAAGAACTGGAACTCTTCTCTCTCTCTCTCTCTCTCTCTCCTGATCTCTGCTCCCTCTCTCTACATTCTCTCTGTTATATCTCGTCTCTCTTTTGCTACATACCTCGCTTTCTCAAGATGAGCCCGCTGGATAAACACTTGCTTGCGTGCTTCCACATCGCTCAACCATGTCTGCCTCCAGAGCTGATTCAAATTATTTTTGAGAAGACTACTGATGAAAGAAACTTGTGGCGACAGATGGAGCAGAATCCACCCTTCTGTTGACAATCAAAGAGTGCTACCAAGAGACAGGCCAAATGTTATGAAAGATGTATCAAGTGTGGATATTGGTCCCATGAAGGAAGGTGCAGCAAAAACATGACTCACTCACAGTTAGAGTACACTATGCTGATCCAGGCAGGCGCTATACGATACAGAGCTGAGCGCCGCGTCAAGAAAGGAAGAAACATCGACTACACTGTGAGGACTGAGATCGTGATGATGAAGGACCGAGGAATAAACACCAAACTCCTCTCAGAAATCGTTGTTGAACAAGTTGCACTCCGCTACAGCCCTCCTCCACGTCTTGCTGCCACTCGACTGTGACTATCCATCGTGGTTTGGTGACTCATCCCCTTTTGTATATAGACAAAAAAGAAAATATTTGTTTTACTTTAGTAGTTCAGCACCCATACATTACAACCCTTTTAAAGCCCTCTTGATGTACCATAGTTATTCGGTTTAGAGACGAGGACTTGATTTTCATACAAGCCTATGACCTGTGTCGACTTCCGAGTGTTGAGTGAACATTGTGAGCAGGTATAGGTTTAAACATATTCCAAGTGTTAAGTAGGCGTGTCATGCAGTTCTTATTTTTCTTACATAAAATAACTAAGTGGATTAAGGATTTGCATATTCTTGTTTGCCTTAGGTAGGTTGTGTTTGATTGCTTGAGGACAAGCAACTGTCTAAGTGTGGGTTATTGTGATGTGCCATTATTTACACATATAAAACATGCATAATTAGTCTCATAATATGGAAAAATTGGGCTTAAATTGATAATTATAGCTACTTAAGTGTTCCTATTTGCGTTTCACATGAAATTGGAGCTCCAACCCAAAAATAGATGCTTTCGGGTAAAATAGTTAAAACCGAAGATTCCTGGGAATACGAGACCTGAAGCATGTTCCAAGTATGTGTAATGTCACACCCCGCCAAGGCGGAAACACGGGATGTGACACCAAAGGTTTTCAAGCCAAGATTCGAGCAAACATTCATAATATCATAATATTAAAATACTAAACATTGTTCAAAAGAAACAACCATCCCAAAAGTATTGTTAATAAGACCATATGTTTTTAAGTTTTGATAAACACAAAAGAGTGATAGTCGAGAATGAATGTTCAAATATGCCCCAAGTTCCATCCATAGCTTTAGTTACCTGAATGTGGATTATGTGTTAGACCACATTGTGGAAGTGCCAAACAAAGAAGGCATTCCAACCAGTTTCAGTTACAAGTCTGTTCCATCTCCGGTACTGTTTGAGAATCACAACCTTGATGTTGTGACACCAGAGAGTTCAGAAAAGTCTGATTCCGCGTTGGAAAGCGAATCAAACGCCTCTAGTCTGCTTGATCCGCATTCTGATGTGAGACCGGTACTGGGCATGAACAATGAGAATGTGGTAGCTGTGTCTGATGATGAATCTGATTCTGAGGAAGATGAACCGAAAAAGAATGCTGATATTCCTCAGGAAAATCACATTGAGTGCGATCCTGCACCTATGGTTCAACTTCCTCCTAAGCCTGAGACTAAGTCAACATCATCAGATAAGAAAAGTGATGGAAAAGAATCAGATGACAAACCAGTGAAAATAGTTTATCGGATGCAAGGATCCGATCAGATATTTTCTGATTTTGAATACCCAATGCAGTTTGTCAATTACTCCAAAATTGCTAAAATCTGGCAAGAAAGCACTATCTGGTTTCCTAAATCAGAAAGAACAAATGATTTTCCACCAGAGTTAATTAGAAAACTGTACGGTCATGAAGAAAAGAAAGAAAAAGTTCGTGTAACTCAATTTGTTAAACCTGTAAACAAAATGAATGCATTTGTGGAACCGGCTTACTCACTGGAGCCTGTTCCTGAGAGTTTAAGGCGCAAGTGTATTGATGATCAATACCCGGTTAACACATTTGCTAAGTTTCATGAAAAACCACAATTTGAGGAATATCTTGCCTGTTTAAAATGTGGGGAGAGAGGGCATTTACTTGCTCACTGCCCATATGTGAGACAAAAGAGGCATGAAGTTGAGTATAGACAGAACTAAAGAAATTCGAATGTTGGTTATCCTCAAAGACAATTTTATTCACAACAATTTTATCCATAAAGAGGAAATCAACCGATTGTTTATGACAATCGTAATCGAATTGCCATGGAAAAGAAATTGAAGAAACCTATGGTGAACACAGTGAATGATAAGCAGAAGGTTTATCCTAAACCGCCTGCTAAGTCAGTCATTTGACCTTCGATTGTTAAATCAGACAAGGTAACCAAGAATGAATCTCCAAAAGTAATTTCAAAGAAAAATGAGGATGTTAAATCTAAACCTCAAACACAAATTCTAATCTTGACTCCATCAGAACAATCTTGGTCACCTAAGGGTTCTTCAGGTGGTTCTACCTCAACTTCAAAAGAACCGGTGAACGTTGTTCATGAACAGAAGGTTTCTGAAAAGAAAGTTTTAATTGATGAAAAAAAAATGTCGTTTTGAATGATGATACTCAAAGACCCAAGACCACAAAGGCTTAGGTCCCTCGTAAAAACTAACCATTTCTTGAATGGTACAGGGAGTTCCAGCTGGCCCTGTTAGCAGTCCTTGGATTGTTGATAGTGGAGCTTCCGGGCACATAACAGGGGACATGACGCTCTTATTCGACATTAAAAATATCAATGGAGGTTATATTGCCTTTCCTGGAAACAAAGGAGGGTATATAACGATGGAAGGAAGTGTTAGCAATGGGATTGTGAGTTTTGCGAAAATTTCGCATGTGAAGCAGATTGATTATAATCTTCTGAGTGTGTCACAGATATGTGATAAGAAGTTCTCAGTTCATTTTGATGACAAATCGTGTTACATCCTGGAATCTGGCTTTGAAATCCCAAAAGAATGGATCATGTTGAAGGCTCCGAGAGTAAACAATTTGTATATTCTCGACATGAGCAAAGCTACAATAACACAGGGCCAAGTGACATGTTTCTTATCAAAGGATACTGAGAAAGAATCTATCATGTGGCATAGAAGAATGAGGCATATTAATTTGAGGAAAATGAATAATTTGGTGAAGAATGGATTAGTTGAAGGCGTAAACGTGAAACATTTTCATCTGAATGATAAGTGTATTTCATGCAAGAAAGGAAAACAGCACAAACATTCCCACCGACCTAACAAAGTTAACACTGTGAGCATTTCGCTTGAACGTTTACACATGGACCTTTTGGACCTATTAAGTGTAAAAGCATCAACGGAGATCTATACTATCTTGTGGTGACTGATGATTATTCATGATTTTCGTGGGTGACGTGCATGCAAAACAAGAGCGAAACGTACAACAATTTGAAGATTTTGTTTACCCGTTTGGAGAACATCAATGGATTGAAGATCAAGAGAATCTGAAGTGATAACGAGACGGAGTTCAAGAATTCAATGATTGATGCATTGTGTGAACAAAAAGAAATTCATCATGAATACAATGCACTGTATACAACACAACAGAATGGTGTTGCAGAAAGAAAGAAAGAACATGACTCTAATTGAAGCGGCTAGAACAATGCTTGCAGATTCTAATCTTCCGGTGATTTTCTAGGAATGAAGCTATTCATGCAGCATGTTATACTTTGAACCATGTGTTGATTGTGAAGAAGTTTGCAAAGATTTCTTATGAGCTACTTAATAGACGAAAGCCAAATTTGGAGTTTCTAGAACCATTCGGGGCGCCGTGGACGATGCTTAATCCTACAGAGAAGTTGATGTGTGTAAATGTATATACATAAAAATAACACATGTTTTAATTAAAACGACTCACCTAAAAACTACAAACGCATGAAAAGTGTACCGATCGCAAAGCAGTAAACAGATAAGACCGAGTATCAAACCCAAAGACGTGAATTCAACTCTAGATCACAACCTATACCGAATACTAGCCTAAATAAATAGATACTTAAATGGGGGGTTAAACTAATAGTTATAAACTTAATTAAACTAAATATATTAAACTTAACTTAACTCGGCAACTAATACGAACTTAAGGAACTGGAGAAATCAGATAGAAAGAAAGTTGGTTACTAATTAGGTAAAATCCCTAGACACTAGCAATAAATCCTGAATCTGGTAGTTAACTTGAGACCCTATTCTTATCCAATAAACCTCCTGTTAAGGATAGCTCACTAGACTCAAGGCGGGACAAGTGTAAAAATGCTAAGATGGATCCGGATCGCCCTAGCGTACCGAAATCCCATAGAAATCAAGTTACAATCTCTCCTGAACCGAAACCTTCTAACTATGAAGCAGACTTAAACTCTACCGAAGAAAACCTAGGAAAACTCTAAACATGGACAAGTAACGACTCCCACCCTAGCGCTTTTCAACTACCGAACAATGCCTAGTTAGTTACCTAGCAATCTCGAGTTAGATTTCTCACCCTCAAGAATGGACTGCACGTTTTAGTTAATTTATTATATTAGTTTGTTATACTTGTGTCGTACTCCAACTCGAAATACTAGCACGCTAACCTAAGTTGACGAACTAGATTGATTTTTAGACCTAGGGGGTATCTTTACATGCCTAGTTCCACAAAACCAATAAACAAACTTCAAATAAAATCAACACCTACACACATATATCAAATCCAACAATAAAGTTAAAATCATGTAATTCTACAAATCAAAATTAAAAACCAAAACCATATAATACTGCAAATTACGTGTCTAGTTCATAAACCTAAGCAACCATAAAAGTCTAGTTCATAGTTAAAATAAAAAACATAGATTCAAAGTCTCGAAAAACAATGATAAACATGTCTCTAAAAATATAAAAACGATAAAACAAACCACCGGGTCTTTAAATAATATTCTTTAACGCGCTCGGACCTTCTCCTCTAACGAATGATTAGGAACGTTGCTGTGTTGTTGGTTCCCCTTTTGCGGCTGCCTTCTCCAAGAATAATCACAATCTCCGCGGCTCTCCTTATATAATATTCTTGTTGCCTCCTCTGCTTGTTTCGAAAAGAAGATAATTATCCCCTCTATTTTAGTGGAGCCCTACCTGCTATTTTTTCCATGGGCTTTTTAACCGTGATAAAGTCACGTTTTCGTTTTGTTATTTATTAATTATTATTATTATTATTATTATTATTATTCCTTGTTCCTGACTCGGTTGTTCTTGGCTCGACCAAAGTTGCTCGTTTACGCTCCAACGTCCATGAACACATGCTCTCAAGTGTTCGTGTCTCAATTAAAATTCTTTCTTTTTAAGCTCATTTTCCACGAACACCTATAAAATAATAAAAACGAGTAAATAAGTACTAAAAACTAATAAAAACTATACAATGATAAAAATAGACAAACAAACGAATACACGCCTAAAACTACTAAAAACTATATACAAAAGACTCAATTATGACTCAAAATACATAGGAGAAATAGTTGTGTTTTACGACACATCAAACGTCCCCACACTTGACTCTTTTTCGTCCCTGAAAAAGAATTATGCTATGGAATCACAATCAAATAATCGGGTCTCAAAACATAGGTTACTTTAATTTTAAAATCTAATCACGTGCCAACTGCGATTGCAGGTATGCCGGTTTCTAAGCCCCTTATCATGTTAGTTTAATTTTAGGTTCATTTAGTCTACCTAGGTTCTCACACTCATAGTTTCACCTAATCCCGCCTCAAGCTTATGAAACAAAAGGAACAACCAATTGACCATTCCTAACCATTTTATGTAGAACACCGAGAGAATTTAAAATCATTTGTTTTTTTTTTTTTCATTTTCATCTCCGCATACTTAACTCAGAGGGTGTGACCAATCCAAGTCGCTATCCTAGTGGCCAGGCACCTTAAGCTTCAGCATTCTCGCTTTGATTTCTAATTAATTCATGAGCTTTTTTTTAGATATTTATTTTCAGACAATCCTAGAGGGAGTCGAGTCCGGAGTCACTATCCCTAGAAACGACACCATTGGCCTTGCCCTTATTTTATATCCAGCTCTTTTTTTCTTCAACTTCTGATTAGAAATTCTAACAATTTTAAACTTATAACGACATTCCTTATACTATTATTGGCGGTTTCAGCTTCCCCATTTTTTCCTAGATGAGAATCCACAAGGTATCCTAATATATTTAGGTGTATTAGCTCAAATGAAACTTTTCTACCGGCTGGGCCTACCCATACATCCCAAGTCAACACGCTTTCGATTATTTATTCTTCTAATACATATAATATTTGAAAACCAGACACTTGATTTTATCTATCATTTCCCATATTTTATAATGCAAACTTCAAAATCAGGGACATATTTTCAATTTTTCAATTTTTTTTCAAACGACTCTGTATACAGATTAAACGATATTTTCCCATTCCCACACTTAAACTCTACATTGCCCTCAATGTAGGAATAGAAAACGACTCAAAACAAAAAAAAAATCCGAATACAAAAATAAAAAAACTAGGGCAAATTGGAAAGGACTTAGCTGGTTAATTTTTTTTTCTTCATAAGCTCCAAAACACTAGTCCAGTCCAGCTCGATCGTATAGCGTTTTGGTTGCGATCGGCTTTGACAAAATGGTAAACTCTGGGCTTGCCTTGATAAATGATAAACAGCTTCAGAATCACCCAAATGGAGATTGAGTACGGGTGGTGCAATCCAAACCTGCGCAAAATGAAACAAACAAAACCCGGGCATAATACCGAACCACACAAAAATAAAAAGACTCAAACTACTAACTTAGACTCATAAAATAACAACAAACAAGAAGACGTATCTGCTTGGCAAAATGGCGGTGATTGGTGGTAGAACCAAATGGGTAGAGAAAAAAAATTATGGTTCTCGCTCAACGTGAAGGACACTGGTGATCACAACAAGCGTTGCAAGAGAAAAAAATATAACTTTTCGGGGTAATAGCTGGTAGCATGAGGCGAACAGGCCAGCTTAGACTCCTCACATAACGTGAAAAGTCTTTTTTCAGAGAAAGTTAATTAATTTTTTTTAAGAAAAATTCTCTTATTACCCAAACCTTTACCAAAACTCCCACTCATAAAATATATATAAAGATAATACAGGGATCCGCTCATGGTGAAATTTCCTCTACCTAAGGAAACACGCAAACCTGCAAACAGACTCAAAGATACAAAAAACAAAGACAAAATAGAAAGATAAAAACCTATGAACCACTACCGAAGGACGGACCACTAATAAAAAAAATGAAAAGCTAGAAAAAGTACGTATAAATATAAATTTACAAACTCTACAGAGGCTCCCCACACTTAAACTTAATCAGGGGGCTTCTCTTTTATCTGGACCCGATCCAACCCGTTTAATTCCACCCGGTCCATATTATTTAGCAAAATTACATTAGTGGAATTGAAAAATATTTTATCAAATTTAAATGGGCCGGGCCACCAATATTTAAATTTACCTGGACCAAACCTGATTCTTGGCATGTAATGAGGAGACTTGTTGTCTCTGCAACTCCTGACCCTCACCCTGTGTCGGTCCAGGTGCCTCTTCGCCTTCTCCCGTGGTGGTGGCACTAGTAGCAGTGTAATATCCAATGCCTGCACGGGCCGGCTGTGGTGTTCTTCTTCTTCCACCACTACTTCTTTCTCATCTTCCTTGTTTGGTGACACTTGGTCAAAATCTTTGTCCACTTCTGGAGCTGACAAATCAACTAACTCGTCACCAAACTCTGCTTCCCAATCAGCTGCTTCTTCAAGCAGGTCAGTGGTGTCTTCCTCTTCCACCACTTCTTCCTCAAACAGCCAGCCTGTGGATTCTGAAAAATCCATATCTTCCTCAGCCTCACTCCAGACATCTGCCCCCAAGGATATGCTACTGAACTAGAGATCTGGCAAGGCTGCTCATCCTGCTAAACCGAAGGTGGGACTAAGGCGTCCATTATGGTCCCTGGCTCTAACCCTGAATCCTACAAAATATCATCATCACATGACAAGTGTAAAGAATCATATGGGTCAGTTAAATCATTCACAGAATCAGATGAGTAAGGACAAACAGTTTCAGCAACGGGCCTAATACAAGCAGGTTATGTAAGTGTTACCATCTCGTCTGGGTCATCAAATGTGAAATAAACCTGCTGAAGTGGAGGTGGGACTTCAACGTCCATTATGGTCTTCAGTTCATCCACCTGAGCCTGTAGCCTCTCAACTGCCGCATCTTGTTCCCTCAAATAGCCGGTGTGCTTGGATAGCAGAGAACGCATATCATCGAGCATGAGCTGTTGATTAGCAAGGAAGGCGTCATGATTAGCAAGAAAGGCGGCAAAGTCGGGCCTAGTGTGAGACGGGACATCCCGATAATCGGGATGTGGATACAAATGTTGGCTAGGTGGATACTCTAACGAGCTACCACCATGCCTTTCCTCATACATCTCAGCTTGTAGACGATCAGACCGACTTTTTTATTCTATCTAGTGACTCAGATGTTGCAGGGTTAAACCACCGGTTAGCCTATGGGTATGAAGGCTGATATGACTGATATGGCTGCGGCTGCAAATACTCGTTAGAATAGTAATCCGTGGAATACCCCGATGAATATGAATGAGGGCATCTTATGGTAAAATGGGGTCCTCCGCAGATCTCGCACATGATAAAAAAAATTATATATTACGAATAAAAATTAATAATAATAAGAAATAAAAAAAATAAAAATAATAATAAAAGCAAAAATTATTCAAAAAAAACTATTTACAAAGTAAAAGACCAGATAAGCGGTTTGGGAAGTTATCAAGAATGTCAATTGCGTCCCCGGCAACAGCGCCAAAAACTTGATGTGTGTAAATGTATATATATAAATAACACAAGCTTTAATTAAAATGACTCACCTAAAAACCACACACGCATGGCAAGTGTACCGATCGCAAAGCAGTAAACAGATAAGACCGAGTATTGAACCCAAAGACTCGAATGCAACTCTAGATCACAACCTATACCGAATACTAGCCAAAATAAATAGATACTTAAATGGGGGCTTAAACTAATAATTATAAACATAATTAAACTAAATAGATTAAACTTAACTTAACTCAGCAACTAATACGGACTTAAGGAAATGGAGAAATCAGATAGGAAGAAAGCTGGTTACTTAGGTAAAATCTCTAGACACTAGCAATAAATCCTGAATCTGGTAGTTAACTTGAGACCATATTCTTATCTAATAAACCTCCTGTTAAGGATAGCTCACTAGACTCAAGGCGGGACAAGTGTAAAAATGCTAAGATGGATCCGGATCGCCCTAGCGTACCGAAATCCCATAGAAATCAAGTTACAATCTCTCCTGGACCGAAACCTTCTAACTATGAAGCAGACTTAAACTCTACCGAAGAAAACCTAGGAAAACTCTAAACACGGACAAGTAGCGACTCCCGCCCTAGCGCTTGTCAACTACCGAACAATGCCTAGTTAGTTACCTAGCAATCTCGAGCTAGATTTCTCACCCTTAAGAATGGACTGCACGTTTTAGTTAATTTATTATATTAGTTTGTTATACTTGTGTCGTAATCCAACTCCAAATACTAGCACGCTAATCTAAGTTGACGAACTAGATTGATTTTTAGACCTAGGGGGTATCTCTACATGCCTAGCTCCACAAAACCAATAAACAAACTTCAAATAAAATCAACACCAACACACATATATCAAATCCAACAATAAAGTTAAAATCATGTAATTCTACACATCAAAATTAAAAACCAAAACCATTAAATAATGCAAATTACGTGTCTAGTTCATAAACCTAAGCAACCATAAAAGTCTAGTTCATAGTTAAAATCAGAAACATAGATTCAAAGTCTCGAAAAACAATGATAAACATGTCTCTAAAAATATAAAAACGATAAAACAAACCACCGGGTCTTTAAATAATATTCTTTAACGCGCACGGACCTTCTCCTCTAACGAATGATTAGGAACGCTGCCGTGTTGTTGGTTCCCCTTTTGCGGTTGCCTTCTCCAAGAATAATCACAATCTCCGCTGCTCTTCTTCTTATATAATATTCTTGTTGCCTCCTCTGCTTGTTTCGTAAAGAAGATAATTATCACCTCTATTTTAGTGGAGCCCTACCTACTATTTTTTCCATGGGCTTTTAACCGTGACAAAGTCACGTTTTCGTTTTTTTATTTATTTATTTATTATTATTATTATTATTATTATTATTATTATTATTATTATTCCATGTTCCTGACTCGGTTGTTCTTGGCTCGACCAAAGTTGCTCGCTTACGCTCCAACGTCCATGAACACATGCTCTCAAGTGTTCGTGTCTCAATTAAAATTCTTTCTTTTTGAGCTCATTTTCCATGAACACCTATAAAATAATAAAAACGAGTAAATAAGTACTAAAAACTATACAATGATAAAAATAGACAAACAAACGAATGCACGCCTAAAACTACTAAAAACTATATACGAAAGACTCAATTATGACTCAAAATACATAGGATAAATAGTTGTGTTTTACGACACATCAGAAGTTTAGAGCGAAAGCTGAAAAATGTTATTTTGTTGGATACGCAAAACCAAATAAACGTGTTTTCAAAAAAAGAACCAAATGTGTTGAAGAGTGGGCGAACGTGGATGTTCAACGTTACACTCAAAATGCTCCCAGCGTTGGACCTGACCGGATGTTTGACTACAAAGAACTCTTTGAGTCATTCAATCTAGAAAGCTTGGTTGAAGAAGCTATTTTACGACTATATTACGAGTGTGGAACACAGTGTTAGTCAACTATATTTAATATAATAGTCAATGTAATTATTCCTTCATTATTGTGATTATTCCTCCATTATTGTAATTAGTAGTTTACCAAAGATAGAGATGTACTACTTCTATATATTGTAATATTCTCAATGGAATGAATACACGATTGATTACATGGTATCAGAGCGCAGTCACTCTGGACCTTAAAACTTTTCGCCGCTAAAGACTTCGGTCTTCCTGCCGCCTTCTTCCGCCCTCGGGCCTTTTCTGTTTCTGTTTTTTCTTTTATTTTACCATTGGAGACGACAACTCTCAACCTCCGAAATCCTCCACAACCCAAAACCCGTTACACCCGGTGTATTCTGTGAATCCCCTTGATGGGGAAAAAGTCTCATACTCATCCTGGGTGAATCTCTTCCACCTCCACGCCACCGCTTACCGTGTTTTCGATCACATCGACGACACACCACCTCCCGCTGCCGATGATCCCTCTTTTGAATCCTGGAAAGAAATTGATGCTGTGGTCCTTCAGTGGATTTACAGCACCTTGACAGACACCATTTTTCTCAAGATTCTTCAACCCGGATCCACCGCCCGACAGGCATGGCTCCGTCTTGAAAACTACTTTCTGAATAACAAAGACGCACGTGCCACTGCCCTTGAAGAAGAGTTTACCAACCTCACTCTCCAGTCTATGTCTTCCTTTGAAGCCTATTTTCAACGGCTTAAAGATATTTCTGACCAACTTGCCGCTGTTGATTGTCCCGTTCCTGAGAAACGCCTGGTTTTGAAGTTAGTTCGTGGCCTTCCTGCAGAGTTCGACATGACAGGCGCACTGATTGTTCAGCGTCTGCCCTCATGGGCCGAGGCCTGTGACATGCTTCTTCGGGAACAAAATCGTCAACAGGCTCGCTCTAATGCTTCTCCTCCGGTGGTTGCTGCTGCCGTGGACACACCACCACCCGCTCCTCCGAGATCTGACACCCGGGACTCACGAGGCAACCGGGATACAGGGGAACGTGACAATCGTCCTCGCAGGGGTGGTTCTTATCGCCGTGGTCAGACCCGCGGCCGTGGTCAGCCCTCCGTCTCTCAAAGAAATCCGCCGGTTTTCTCTTTCCCACAGGTTGGTCCGTATGGCTTTTATGGGACTCCTCAATGGGTTGTGCCGCCTTGTCCTTTTCCCACTCAAGGACCTTGGTTAAACTCTTGGACTTACAATCAAAATCCTTCTGCTACAAGTCAAAACAACCAGGCCACTTCTCAACAGCCCACTTCCCAACAGCCCACTCCATCGGCCCAAGCCCACTTAACAGAACTTGATGCTTTGCAGCCCACAGATTTGGCCCAAGCCTTTGCCGCTATGGGCGTCGAGGAACCTGATCAGTTATGGAATATGGACACGGGGGCCACTTCTCATATCACTCCAGTGCAAGGTAATATCGCTACTCCTTCCACGGGTAATTCTATAGCGTCCGTATTAGTAGGTAATGGCAATCGCATTCCAGTTCTCGGATCCGGACACACCACACTAAACTCCCCATCCCGCCCATTTAAACTTAATGACATCCTATACAACCCTAACTTTATTAAAAATTTAATTTCCGTTCGTAAGTTTACTAGAGATAATCTTGTTTCTGTCGAATTTGACCCCTATGGTTTTTCTGTGAAGGATCTCAAGGATGGTATGCTCCTGAGCCGCCACAATAGCTCTGGTGACCTATACCCCTTCACTACAAATGGATCTGTTGCTGCTTTTGTTGCCACCTCGTCTTCTACTTTTTGGCACGATCGTCTTGGTCACCCAGGCCGACACGTGTTGGATTTTCTTTCGTCAAAACAGTTTATTCCTTGTAATAAAGTAGATGCTACTTTTGTTTGTCATGCTTGTCAATTGTCAAAACATAAGCATTTACCATTTCAAGATTCTATTACTAGTACCCATTTACCTTTTTCAATTGTTCATTGTGATCTTTGGACTTCACCATTGCTTAGCACTGCGGGTTATAAATACTACATGGTCCTAATTGATGATTACACCCAATACACATGGACATACCCGCTAAAATATAAGTCCGAAGTTTTTACTAAATTTGTTAATTTTTATAATTTTGTCAAAACCCAATTTCATTTGCCCATCCAAACCTTCCAATGTGACATGGGTGGCGAATTTAATAATAATAATTTTAAAAACATCGCCACCTCTCATGGCATGGAATTTCGTTTCTCGTGCCCTCACACTTCTCAACAAAATGGCAAATCTGAACGCATGATCCGTCGCCTAAACGACATCATGTTGTCACTCTTGACTCACGCCTCTCTACCCTCTCGTTTTTGGGTTGAGGCGCTCCACACCGCATGCTACTTACATAACATACTTCCTACAAAGGTCCTTCACAATCTCACCCCAACTGCCATGCTCTACAGGCGTACTCCGGCATATGATCATCTACGTGTGTTTGGATGCGCTTGTTACCCTAGCACCACCGACACCCGCCCACACAAACTCGACCATAAATCCACCCTTTGTGTCTTCTTAGGTTACCCCGCAAACTATCGGGGATATCGGTGTCTCGAGCTTTCTACCGGCAAGGTAATTTTTTCTCGCCATGTAATATTTGACGAGTTAAAATTTCCTTTCCACTCACCCACTACCCCACCTCCGAACCACTCCTTTCTTGAACCACCTACATCACCAATGCCATTCTTTCAAACTGCCTTCCCACCTTCTACCTCCATTTCGCATACACCTCCCATTGGCCCAGCTCCCCTCACACCCGCCCACTCAACCCAACCGGCCCAACCCCATAACACCCTACCCATTCCGCCTCCAGCCCATCATACTCCACCCCCTTCACCGGCCCATTCACCACCACCACAACCACCTCCACCCCTCGGCCCACTTCCCTCGCACCCCATGATAACCCGAGCCCGAGCAGGCATCTCCAAACCCCGTATTCCGCTTAATTTATCCACCATGCACACCGCTACTCCATCACCCGTACCAAAATCCCATCTTTCCGCCTTGTCCGATCCGAACTGGAAAAACGCCATGGCCGCTGAATACAAAGCGCTATTGGATAATAACACGTGGGAGTTAGTACCGAGACCTACCGATGCTCCGGTTATTCGGTGTATGTGGTTATATAAACATAAATTTCATGCAGATGGCACTTTGGAGCGCTATAAAGCGCGACTCGTTGTTAATGGAAAAAGTCAAACAATGGGTATTGATTGTGACGAAACTTTTAGTCCTATTGTTAAACCTACTACCATACGGACTGTGCTTAGTCTTGCAGTTTCTCGGGCTTGGCCGATTCACCAACTTGACGTGAAGAACGCCTTTTTACATGGCAATCTTAATGAAACGGTGTTTATGCATCAACCTCCGGGTTTTGTGGATTCTACCAATCCACGCTATGTGTGTAAATTGAACAAGTCCCTTTATGGTCTCAAGCAAGCTCCTCGTGCATGGTACCAACGGTTCGCCACTTTCATCACCACTTGCGGTTTCAAAAGTAGCTCTTGTGACACATCGCTGTTTGTTTATCATCGTGGTGATCAAACCGCCTACTTGCTTTTGTACGTTGACGACATCATTCTCACCGCATCATCGTCTACTCTTCTACAACATTTCATTCGGGTCTTATCTAAGGAGTTTGCCATGACCGATCTTGGTTCGCTTCATCATTTTTTAGGGATAAAAGTTGATAACAAGCCACATGGCCTATTCTTATCCCAATCGGCGTATGCTTCGGATATTCTCAAGCGGGCAAACATGATGGATTGCAAACCATGCACCACGCCAATTGACATCGGCTCCAAACTAAGTGCCGATTCTGGCCCCCCGGTTGAGGACGGAACTCTATATCGTAGTCTCGCCGGTGCTTTACAATATCTCACCATTACTAGACCCGATATTTCCTACGCCGTGCAACAGGTTTGCTTGTTCATGCATGATCCACGCGAGCGTCTTTGTCTTTCACCCTCTCGCTCTACATCTCTCACAGCATACTCTGATGCAGACTGGGGGGTTGTCCGGATTCACGTCGTTCAACATCCGGCTATTGTATCTACTTGGGAGGCAATTTAATTTCATGGAGCTCCAAACGCCAACCCACAATTTCTCGTTCTAGTGCTGAAGCAGAGTATCGTGGAGTGGCTAACGCTGTTGCTGAAACCTCTTGGATTCGTAATCTACTTCTTGAGCTTGGAGTCGCCACCAAACAAGCTACCATTGTGTACTGCGATAACGTCTCTGCTGTTTACTTAACCCAGAATCCCGTCCAGCACCAACGCACCAAACATGTGGAGTTGGACATTCATTTCGTTCGAGACAAAGTTCGTGTAGGCGACGTTCGTGTTCTTCATGTTCCCGCTGACTACCAGTACGCAGATATTTTTACTAAAGGACTTCCAAAGCATCTCTTCACGCGTTTTCGGACCAGTTTGTGCCTTCGACAGGCTACGGCTCCAACTGCGGGGGCCTGTTAGTCAACTATATGTAATATAATAGTCAATGTAATTATTCCTTCATTATTGTGATTATTCCTCCATTATTGTAATCAGTAGTTTACCAAAGATAGAGATGTACTACTTCTATATATTGTAATATTCTCAATGGAATGAATACACGATTGATTACACACAGTCACTTCAATTTTGGTGTGTCTGATCACTGTAACTCCTCTGGAAGCAATTTCTAATGATACCAATGCTCTTGTCACTAATTCAACTGAAGAAGAAGTTTTTCAAGATGTTTCTTATACGTTTGATTCTTCTAAGTCGGAAGGTGATGATGAAGTTACTAGTGAAGAAATCTTGTATCAGACTACAGTATCACCTCATGTGAACTCAAATCCATCTGTATCAACAGATGTACCTTCTATATCAAATGCGGGTAATGATCCGGATATAGCAGAGAACGTGAATGTTCAAACGGTGATTCCTGTTCCAGCACATCCGGAATATCGGATCAACACGATTCATCCATTGGAACAAGTCATTGGTGATCCAGGTAGTAGTGTGATGACACGTGGACAATTGAGGCTAGCATCATCAAATGAGAACATTGGAGCCCTAGCCCTTTATTCTAAAATTCAAAAATCAGGTGAACAAAATGATTCGTCGTTTGCTTGTTATGTTTCACAGGTTGACCCTAGGACTTACAAAGAAGCATTGAACGACGAATCATGGGTGGATGTGATACAACAAGAACTTCAACAATTCCCGAAGTTAGGAGTGTGGACTTTGACGGATCTACCGGCATATAGAAAGAAAATTGGTATAAAATGGGTTTTCAAATGCAAGAAGGACGACAGAGGAGTGATCGTAAGGAACAAAGCTCGATTGGTCGTTTAAAGTTTTCGTCAAACTGAAGGAATTGACTACAACAAAGTCTATGCACCGGTCGCACGTATAGAAGCTATCCGAATGTTTCTTGCATACGCATCTTATATGAAATTCAAGGTGTATCAGATGGATGTTAAAAGTGCTTTCCTTTACGGTGTGGTCAAGGAAGAAGTATATGTAGGGCAACCACCAGGTTTTGAGGATCCAATCCACCGGGATAAGGTCTACAAACTGAACAAAGCATTGTACGGTTTGAACCAAGCCCCTCGACAGTGGTACGAAGAGCTTGGCACATACTTACTTTCCAGAAGTTTCAAACTAGTACAAGTTGATTGTACCTTGTTCACTAAAAGAACAGAGGGTGATTTGCTTCTGGTACAGATTTATGTAGATGATATTATATTTGGTTCGACTAACGAAAGTCTATGCAGGGAATTTGAAAAGGTCATGCAGGAAAAGTTTGAGATGAACTCTATGGGAGACATGCAGTTCTTTCTTGGATTGGAAGTGGATCAATTGCCGTCGGGGATCTTCATCCACCAGAGGAAGCATGTTTCTAAAGTCTTGAGCCGATTCCAGATAGAGGATTCTACACCGATTGTCACTCCCATACAAACTAATCACGCGATTAGAGTTGATGCTAAAGGGGAGCTTATTGACCCTTACATTTATCGAGCCATTGTTGGATCATTGATGTGTTTGACCGATTCCCGACCAGATATAATGTTCGCTACTTTTCTCTGTGCAAGATAACAGTCAAAGCCGAAATAATCTCACCTTACTACAGTTAAACAAATCTTGCGTTACCTGAAGGGCTGTCCATCACGAGGTTTATGGTATCCTAATGATGATAACTTTGACCCATTTCTTTTAGTGATTCATATTACGGAGGCTATGATATTGACGCTATATCCACAATGGCTGGATGTCAATTTATGGGGAGCAGGATAATCACTTGGCAATGCAAGAACCAGACATCAGTTGCCCTCTCAACATGTGAATCTGAATATGTGGCGGCCTCGAGTTGCTGTTCACAAGTGCTTTGGATTCAACAACAAATGTGGGACTACCGTTTGCAATTTCTTAAAACCCCCGTTCATTGCGATAATGAAGCAGCTATTGCACTCACAAAAGACACTGTTTATCATTCCAAGGCTAAGCATATTCGAATCCGTTTCCACTTTATACGGATTGCTATGCCAAAGGATTGATTGATATGGTTAAAATTCACACTGACTATCAAAGAGCCGATCTTTTTTACCAAAGCTTTTGACAAATCAAGATTTGAATTTTTATTAAAAGCTAATGGTATTAAAGAAAAGCAAGATTAGACTCCTCATCGGTTTATCAAATTTTCTTTTGATTTTCTATTTTCAAAATTTAAAAATCCAAAAATAAGTTTTTTTATATTAGGGGGGAGTTTCTTTATCAGAAAAACCAAAAACATTGGAAAATTTTGAAAAGCCATAAAAATAAAAAAAATCCGAAAATGATTTTTTCCGAAGAAAAAGAGGAAATGATAGTATACCAGTGAGGATCTTTCATATGCTAAAGAAATAAAACGTCAAAATTTGACATGTTATGACTTTGTGTGATTTGTTGGTAGGCTTCGTAGACCTATTAATATGTGCCTTGGTGATACAAACATAACGAACTGCTTGCTATGTGGCTGAACACCTCACGGGCATATGGTCTTGGTACCGTAATTTTGTTTGATAGGGTTGCCAAAATTGGAGGTTTCCGGTCGTTATGTTGTTTGTTATCTGGGGATGGTCTGACTTATCTTCTGTCGTATCGATTTACGGACCTAGATTTAGTCAGCGTATCTTTCAAGAGCTTTAATGCCAAAACCCAAGTTACCGAATGAGGAACTTAAAATGTATAAAGATGATCAAAGATTATCTAATGCATCGTATCATATCTATGATGAAAATCATGATTGATATAAGCCTCACCCAGTTGGTAGAGTGCATATGTAACTTTGTAGCATTGATTTGCTAACCTATATACCTCTGTGCCTCATACCTTGTAACATACGGATAATAACGGCATAATCACGCGTTACGATGAATCTTAGTGCAAATTCCTTGATACGGGAGTATGTCGTGTGTGTGGGAACCACAGGTGAGTTAATTATTAATACACCTTAAGCGTATCATTTTAAAGCACTGCATAACGGTTTGCATGTGAGCTTATATGAAAAACAATACCATCAATTTCCGAGCCACATAGTCAGTAAAGTTAAAATGAAAAAGAACAATAGTGTGATTAGATTTCTCAAAAAATGATATGATCCTCTTATCAGAAAATCACAAATATGTTTATTGCTTTACGTTTATTTTCTTCATTATATGCAAAACTCAAAAAGATTTTTGGTGTGTTTTAGCATAAATTTCAGAAAATCCAAAAGTTTTTACATTTTTGTGTTATTTTTGATAAAAGATGTTAGATGATGATCATTTTCTAGAAGTTTGACAAACCATCAGGGCTTTGTATCACAAAATCAAAAATTTGGAAAGTGTGAAGGTTTATATGTTTGGAAAATGACAAAACGTGGACCAAATTGGAAATTGTGGTAAAAAAATCAGAATTTCAAAATTTCCATTCGCCCTTCCGTTAGGTCGAATGAAATTTGGTCTATCATGCATTTCATTCGAACCACAAAAGTTTTGATTCGTTCTTTAGTTAGCCCGAACCAAAATTTTTGAAGTCCATTCGACCTCATCAAAGGCCGAACCAAGTTATCTATATATAGCCTGCTTGTTCATTCGACCCTCACTTTTCCATTCGATAGAATTGTTACAAACCATAATACTCTCTAGCAGACATTTAGATTTTGTTTTTTTAGACATTATCATCTTGTTCTTTGTGATCTCAGGTACTCATCCATGGATTTTGACAAGTTTTCATCCGTGTAATCGATCAGAAATTGGGTTTTTCGAACCCAAACTGTATGATTGACTAATTTTAATTGAACTTGAACATGTTTTGGACTTGGATTTCACTTAATCGATAGTTTTAGGGGGGAAATAGAATTAAAATTTAGGGTTTAATTTGTTTAATTAAGATTTTGATTCTTATGAACCCTAAATATAGTTAAAAACAATCGATTAAGGTGTTTTTGATAAAATTGATGATTGGTGTTTGATATTCGGATGTTTTAGTATAAAATGCAACAAGTTTCATGGATTAAATCATGCAAAATCAACAGTCGAATGAGTTTTGACAAGTTGGATTCGTGCCTTTGAAAACTGGTTCAGACCCTCGAAAGGTCGAACCAAAAGTGAAAATGACCAAAATTTTTAAAAGTGACGTTTTTTATTATTTGTCTAATGATTTTGTTTAATTGTTTTGAACAGTAAGAAATGACAGAAACTAAAGAACCTAAAGAACTCAGATTTGAGAAGAAGCATAATTGTTGTGCATTTATTGGAGAAGTTGATGATAAATATGAAGAATTCCGAGGAATGATTGAATTCTTACAAAGATCTCAGATTGTCTACACCATTGCACAACCTCACACCATATACAAAGATCATCAAAAAGAATTATGGGAGAACGCCAGATTGGATTTTTGGGAAGGAAAGACAGTTATTCACAGTAAGCTGCAAGGAAACACAATACTTGTTGGTGAAGAAGATTTCAGGTGTGTATTAAGGTTGACTGATGTAGAGACAAATCCAATTACTTTGTTGTGGACTGTTCAAAGGGGATGCTTCCTAAGAATGAAATATATGGGGAAGATAATAGACTGTCAGTTATTCAAGGCTAACGTGTGTCCAACATTTAAGTACTTGATACATGTTATCTTACACCTCTTTGCCCCGATCCGAGGAGGATTTGATGTTTTAAGAGATACCACATGTTCCATGGTGGTAGCTTTAATCCTCAACAAGCCGTTTAATGTTTTTGGAATGTTATTCAAGCACATGAAGGAGTTGTTTGATAGAACCAAAACAGATAAATTTCTCATGTACCCTAGATTCCTTCATATGATATTCGATGACAAGTACCCAAACTTGGTCAAAAATCCAAAACAGATCCTAAACCAAGAACACATGAATGAGATGACTTTAAACAGAATGACAACTTATAAGGGAAAAGAAGAGAAACCACCAACCAGAAGGTTATTCAAACATTTGATTAATCCTGGTTTTAAAGCTCCTGATCATGAAGGGCAAGGACATATAGAGAGTGATTCAGACTCTGATTCGCCATTAGTTCCAGTGTTGAAAGACGAAAAAATTTAAGCGTCAAGTTGTCAAGAAGGGTGCGAAATCAAAGAAAGGGAAATAGATTGAGGGTTTATCTGCTCCAAAGAAGAAACGGAAGAAGAAAACGTTACTGATTGATGAAGACACCGAAACAGAAGAGGAACGGGTGTTAGAGGATTCTGATAAGGAAACAGATCCTAAGACCACTAGTGGTACTGTTGTTCCTAATCCTGTAGATGAGTTAGTTGCTGAACAACTCAGTAGAGGTTATGTTCAAGAAGATGAGAATTTGATCATAGAAGGAGATGTTGATATTCTTGGTTCTCCGATTGCTGCAAAATCTATGAAGCGTGGATGAATTAAGACAATGTCAAAGAAAGAGACCAAGAGAACTAAGAGACAGAAGGAAATGGATGTTTCATTGAAAGGAAAGGTAGTTTCTACAACTTCTGGTGAACAAACAAGCAGAAAATCCCCAACAACCAAAGAACCCCAAATGAAGAAGAGAAAAGTTACTAAAGATGTGATTGTTACAAAAAAGAACACTTTAGAATCAACCACACAACATAATCCAGATACAGTATCTAATTCTTTGAAGAGCATTTTACACAGTCTGAACAAACCAACATCATCTTCCAAACCACAAACCGAACTCACAACCGACTTTGACAAGTTGGAAGAAGTGGAAAATAATAAATTCTTCTCAAATCAGATACAGTATCTAAGTCTTTGATGCAGCAGCAGGTTACCAAATTGATGAAATTCTTCTCAAAGCATGAAAGTGAAATCAAACGGATGAAGGAAAATGAGAAAGATATGCTTGAGATTGTTGTCAAATCAAAGGAAAGGCAAGACAAGTTGGAAGAAGAGGTTACTAGTCTGGAGATTGAGAATTCTAAGTTGCAGTTGTCTAACGTGAAGAATGAAAAGAGGATTGTGGCTGTAGAAAAGGAGAATGAGAAATTGAAGAAGATTATAGAGGATTTGTATCAGAAAGCACTGCAACTCAAAGGTGCTGATGATTCAAATGATGAGGAAGAAGATGATGAGGAAAAGGTGGATTATGAAGATTCTGATAATAATGATTCAGATGGTGATGGTGGGAATGATGATAAAGATAAGGATGCTGAAGGATCAGTAGATTCTAATGATGATAATGATGACGATGTTGATAAGTATTCGTATGAAGTGAGAGAGAAAGAGAAGAAAGATAAGTCAGTAGGTTCAAGTTCAGGTAAAGGTAAAGGTGAAATGACTGATGCTAGCAAAAAACGTTTGAAAAAGATGTTAAAGAAAGGATACGTCTCAACCAAATTCACTTCCAGATTAAGGGATATATTCATTAATGATGATATGAAGTATTGTACGGAGTATCCTAAACCTGAACTAGAGGATGGTGAAGTTAGTGTTGAAATTGCAAGAGAAATCTTAGAAGGTGTAGATCAACAAGCTGGTCTTACCTTTGAAGAATTGATACATAGGATAGAGATTCCTGATTTACCAGTTGTTGAACAAGGACATCATTCAGATGATTCAAACATGGACTTTCATGAAGTGGAGATTGAGGATATCTCGCATGAAGAGTATCCAGAGTATTACAACGTGAAAGACAATACAAGTGTCACGTTTGTTGATGAATTTGCCCTGAGAGAAGATGAAAGGGTTGCATACAAGAACGGTAAGAAGATTATTGATGAGCTATTATCTGATGAAGGTGAGAAAGCAGATATGGATAAGAAGTCTGATGCGTTATTGAACTATCTTAGATAGTTACGTGAAGTAGACGAAAGTAGACCAAAGCCGCCAATACAGGGAGATTTCTATTGGTATCACAATCAAGCATTCAAAGGTCGTGTGATAGCTTGGAAATTGTTTCCTCAGCTTCAGTGTATCGGTATCAAGTGGGAACGAGGTATTCTATATTTCAGTCACTTTCATGATATCAGAACTCTTCCTTACTACTCACAAGCTGGTTGGTGCGTCTGGATTGGTTGAATATATGGCTGAGAAGATGACGAGAGAAAGCTTGATGAAATAGGATATGTTTAAGCCACAGTATCCTCACCGCATAATCACAAGAAGATCAACCCAGCAAACAATCTTCCTTATGTGATGTTGAACTATAAGCCACCGACTTGTATGAAGAAAATTCTCCCTAATGTCAATGGAACAAGACATTAGCAAGAATTTTGCTTTTGGTATTACGACTGGGGAGCGGCTGAAGTGGTAATTGTTATGGACAACGAAGATAAGACGAAGTTGTGCAGGAAGTTAAGGATATTTGATCCTATGTGGTTGATAAATTGTTCGAAGAATGACATTGAAACGCTCTATTTTAATCCGATTCACTTCGACGCACTTGACATTCTACAAGCATGGAGATTTCAAGCAGTTGCAAGTTCTGCTTTGCGTTTGAGGTGAATGCAGGGTGTGATTATAAGGGGTTGCTTGGGAAACATGCTTTGAAGTTGAAGAAACCAATTCAAGCGAAAGAAGCAGAAAAGACTTGAAAGCTAAACAGATGCTGTAGAGTGTTAAAAGAGATAGCAAAAACAAATAATCTGAGCTGCAGACAAGGGGGAGTTTGTAGATGCATATTTCATATATGTGTCTGGAGCTTTCGGATTAAAAATGACGAAATCACCAAAGTTTTGAAGTCTATGTGATTATTATGTTTTGGTTTGGGTAATCGACTAGTCAAACGAAGTTTCAGAAGGTCGAATGAAAGTTATTCAGTTGATTCGAACTATGTCAAGGTCGAACATGTGGGTTCAACCACTCGAAAGGTCGAACGAAATTGTCTATAAATAGGTGGTAGTTGGTGATGGTTATTAGAGTTGTTGGTCAGTTGTTTGTGTGTCTAGTAGTGATCATTTACACCTTTGTGTGTATGTTTTTGTTAACTTGAGTCTGTAAGCTTTAGAATCTTTCTAAAGTTAATGAAAACAAGTTGAAAATGAATCTTAATGTGTTTTGTTTACGGTTTTTTATCATTGTGCATGATTATTAGGGTTTCCGCACCTGATATATCAGTACTCGTGTGATCTAAACGTTTCTTTGTCCAAATCTGATCCTACAATATTTTTATACATATACCTCCTTTTGTATGAGCAAGTCTTTGCTATATTTTCTCATTATTTTATACTTATAAAAGCTCGGCCCTTGTGATTTCATCTACGCAATTTAAACGCTATGCGATTCGATCTTTTCACACGTACTTCGTTCAATACCACAGTCATTGGACATACCAATTGATAACTTGTATCAGATCAAAGTAGTGTCCATGTTGAAGTGTTTTCCTTCAATGATTTGGGTCCGAGTGCTCCTCCAACCCGAGGGAACAATGTAATTATCGAAGTCTGTCAATACAGGTGTTTAGAACCTAGCGGTCTGAACAGTATTAAACAGGTAATTATAAAGGCGAACTCGAGAGGGGAAGGACCTCAAACCATGTCATATACTTACATAGTAATTTTACTCGACGCATTATTAGTTTCCACACATACACGTTAGTTCTTTGTGTCATTCGTGTTAGTATCATGGAAAAGCATAGCACCTTAATGTAAGGTAAATCGATGACTGTGATCCGGAACATAATCGTGGGCTTACATGTACATTGAGTTGGTGTGTGATTTCTATATAGGCTAGTGGTAGATGATCAGTGCGAGTCCAAAGTATCGATAGTGTGGTGGGTTAGCTGTGGTACACCCTATATATAAACACTAACGATACTGCGGGAACGGACCTGGGTCTGACCAAGAACCGACCTTACTCTTTTATTATTTTACGTTTTCACACATCCTCACACAAACGTCCGCATTTTTTTGGGGGCTATTTAATAATCTAATTTGATGTTTTTGATATTTTTGTAGCGTTGGACCCGGTCTCTTTTAATAGGATCATTGCCCAACGGCTAGAATTTCTTTTATTCGAGCAAGCTTTTTACCCAAGCTCCAGTTCGCTTCCTTGCATCTTCCTTTTAACCTTACACACAAAAAAAATTGCGCACTTTCACGCTCCCTGCTTACTTGAGATCATGCCGTATGTACCTTCTAAAGTAGGGGAGACTTTAGTAACATTGCCCTTACATTTACATGTTATGCACATTTTAAACATACACTTTCCCAAAATTTTACATTGTAAACCCTCGTTTATTAATATTGGATCTAACGTTAAAATTTATGAAACTTTTCCTTTGTGTTAAACAACTAATTTTTAACTTCGGCAAATCACGGTTTCTGCATTCTTCCTCACTACTAGATCTTACTTATCCTTTTTTACGACACTTTGCTCTTCACGGGAACCTTCACATGAATGTAATTTCGGGATGAAATTCTCTAAAGTAGGAAAGACTGTAGCATTCGCGATTTTTTTATTTGATTCTTAATCGAATTTGACGTGTCGTAAATTGATCAATTCTTAGCTAATATCTTTATGTACCAAATCATTATATTAATAAAAATAATAATAACTATAAAAAAAGAGTAACAAAGATAAACCCCAAACATATTGTAGTATAACATTTTAAAAGTTGTCGTTGATAAAAAAAAAAGGTAATACCTTTATTGAATAATTAGAAGATGACAACAACTCATTCAATAAATTTTCCATACGCTGTGGTTGACCAAAAAAAATGTATATAACAATAATAGTAGTAATAATTAAATAAATAGGACACTAAAGGTCAAAAATGGATGATCACCATTTTCTTCCATATTTATAACTGTAAATTTTATGACCGACGAGAATCCAGGTGAAATTCCAGTGAGCCAAATTAAATTACCCAAAATCCTCCTACAATCATACCGAAAATCATGGGACTTTCCTTGAACCCGAAACCACGTCAAACTCAATATATAAGCGTAACCCACTTGAAACATAATACGAACCTTAGACCAAGATTCCTACACCGTTACACCCAACCATGCATCACCACTGCCACACCACCGTAACTCAAGCATCTTCAACATCTCTATGCCTCCCACTTTTCTTCATGTATCCGACAAACAAAACCACCTCTGCCGATGAACCAAACCACTGCAAACCAACCACCAAACACCGCTCAATGCAGCTGACGCCGTAGTACTAGTAGTAGTCACCTTGATGGTTTCGGTTCGTACTCGCTACTAGTCGGAACTACACAGCATCTTAGTTCGGTTCCATTGCCAATTCAAAGTTACGTGGCAGCAGACCAATGATACAATATCATTGCAATACATGAAGAACCGTCAATATAACATAAGGAATTCGCGAAGCATGAGTCAAGCTTTAGGGATTATATCGACCTTCGTTGTTTCTTGTTGATTCCTATTGAATTCTAGTAAGTCCATTACTATCATGGTGAGTATTACTTATCCCCTTTATCATTTTTTTACAATTTTGGGATGATTCATGCATACCTATTTAAACTCGCACATTCACATTCACATACTTTTGATCAGTTACAATTCATATACGTGTCTTGCTTATCATCATGCTTGTATTTGAACGTGAATGTAACTCTCATGCTTATATATAAAAACAAACATAATTTCAGTTATGGTGCTCTATTAGACTTTACACGTGTTATGGTGCTCAATATTACATTTGTGAACTATATACTTGAATCTTAGTTGTTTGTTACTTACAGGTTTACATAACGCTTTGATCTACTCGATACATGAATTGTCCTTCTTTTTAAACTTATACAATATGTACAAACCTAGTTAATGCTCACCAACATTTTGTATTGACAAAAATTATTTTTGTGCATGTTTTAGAAAAAGCTTGCCTGATTCTTCACATAGGACGTTGAACCTAGATTAAATCAATCAACATTTTTATCTTTGTTGTTGTATATTTTTTTTATTTTTATATCTTGTAAGTAAATTAGAGTGAAATTTACTAAATAAATATTTACATTTTAGTACCATGAGCTATTGAACAATCGTCACTATCGTGCACCCCGATGATTCCGTCATCGTTCAGGGTGTTACAGAGGGTAATCACAAAAGGTAGATGATGGTTTAGGGTCGGGGAGGTGGTCATAGGAAACACGATTTCCGCAAAGGTGGCATAGCGGGAGAATATTATTGAGGCAACGATACCCCCTGTACTTAGTGGGGTAGCCCAAAAAACAAATAAGGAAGATTTAGGGTGTAGCTTATGGGGATGAGCGGAAAACTCATTTAGGTAGCAGGCACATCCGAAAACACAGAGGTGTTCACAAGATGGATGGCAGCGGTAGAGGGTAGCGCACGGGGTGATATTATTAAGGGTTTTGGCGGGTAAAATGTTATGAAGATAACATGCAATTTAGATCACCTCAACCCAAAATTTTAAGGGTAGAGAGGCGTGAAGGAGTAGGGAGAGCATGATGTCATTGAGTTGACGTATCATGCACTCAGCTTTGCCATTTTCTGAGAGGTATAAGGACATGAAAAATGAAATTGCATCCCATGTTTATTAGCAAATTCTAAAAAAAATATGGTTGTTAAATTCCCCTCCCACGTCACATTGGAATTGTTGGATTTTAAGTTTAAATTGGGTTTAGACAAAGGCATGAAAATTCGTGAATTTGGAAAAAGTTTTCGATTTGAATTTTAGTGGGCACACCCAAGAGTATTAGGTGAAATTATATATGAGAACCAGGTACTATTTGTAACATGAGATGCTAACAACTGATGAGTCCACAAGTCATAATGAATAATATGAAAAGGCATAGATGTAAGAGTAATGTAATTAACAAACGAAAGTCTTTTATTCTTAGATAACTAGCACACATGACAAACAAAAGAAACACCAAGTTTATTAGAAGGCAAAACACAATGAGAAATAAGAAAATCCATAACGTGACAACCCAGGTGGCCGAGTCGTTATAAAGGACGGTTTTTAAATGAAATTTTTTGGATGGGGTTTTAAGAGTGGTATGACTAGGTCCAAGAACCGATAAACAATTGCCATTACCAAATAATATGAACTCTATGTGAGGATACAGAGACATAGTAGAGAGTGTACATTGATCAAGTGTCACATGAAAAGTAGTGCCATCATCCATATCCCAAATTTCATCATCTGGGTCAATAGAGACAGCCTAGAAAGCCAAAGCAATCTAAGTCGGGTCCAATGCATCTAATCTAGTAAAGTGAGCCTATGCCTATGCCTGGTACCATTAGTTTGGGCCGAGACCGCGGCTGATTGTTGATGTTGTTGTTGGGTCAGGCCTGCTAAGGCGGTCCATAAGGGGAACAGGGCTGGGTCCATGGGCCGGTTGTAGCGTAGGGACATGGAGGAGCAGCCCAATAAGGTGGGGGAGCCAATGTGGGTAAGGTGATGGTGTATTATTGTTGTAGGTGGGTTGGCGAGGGTAGGAGGAGTGGTTGTTGGTGTTGGTGGTTTGGGCACCCGGACCACTGTCACGCCCCCTATTACGGGAGTTATTGGACTGGGGCCGGTTGTCACAGGGTGCTTCACGGGTGGTGTCTCTAGGTGGTGGAGGGGCGGAAGTTGGTGGTTTGGGTGGTGGCAACAATAGGAGACTCATCTAGTAGGTCTCTGGAAGTATGACGTTTTAGGTGTTTAAGAGGGTTTTGCAGGCTTCTTCCCATGAAGGGAGAGATTGTTTGATGATGGATCACATGGTGTCGAACTCGATGGGTAACCCAAAGACCATCTGAAGGACCAACCGTTTGTCATTGACAGGCATGTCAAGAAAATCATTTAACTGGTCACCAAGTTCAAAGAGTCTCTGAAAATAAGCTTCCAAGGATGGTTAGGATTTGAGAGCCATGTTAGCGAATTCATGTTCTAAGGCGGTAATCAGGCTCCTTTGTTATTATGAAAAAATATTTTGGATCCAGGGCCAGGCTTGATGAATAGTGGATTAAGCGGTGAGAACCTGAGCAAGAAGATCATCGGATAACGTAATGTAGATCCATTGGAGGAGGATTGAGTCAATCTCCATCCAAGAAGAATAAGCAAGATCAGTTTCAGTTGGTGGCAATGTAGCGTCAATGTGTGGAAGAACCATATAACCGCAAGCATGCAATTAAAACAACTGTACCCAAAAGGTGTACGTGACCTTTAAGCCGTCAAGAACTCGAACCTTCTGTTGAATGTTCGTCACGGAATAAACACGCTGGAGATAAGAGTGGGAGGGTTTAATGGTTTCGGTTGATGTGGGAGTTGCACCGTCAGCCATCGTGATGGCTTAGACGAGTTATTGTCTCGCGGGAAAAAAACAGGTCGTATGCAGTCGGTGAAAGGCGGTTGCTACTTGCTAGGGTAGGTTTATCAAAAGTTGATTATTCTCATTGATAGAAGGAGATTATATAATACATAAATACAAGATAACTATGGAAACCAAATATGTTATTTAGCTGGAGATAACTATACAATATATTGCTAAATATACGTTTGTTAACACATGTGTCCATTCACTAGATTGGCATTAGAATTTTGTTTTATTTTTCTTTTACAAAGCATATAATTGAAAATAGATTTTCCTCATCTTCTTCTTGTTACTATAATAGGTTCATCTGCATATCATCAACCACAATGTAATATTATAGCATATATTTTCAAGTTGGACTAGTAAACGTGCTACAAATCATGTTAGGGGATATATTAAAATTTAAAAGTGTTGATTTATAGAACAGAGCATGACATACTTCCTGCCTATAAAGTCTTTTTTTAGGTGAATTCAACTATTCTTAGGTCAACTGTTATTAGAGTGGAGGTGACACTCTTTTTGTCAACCCTAGCCCCTTTAAATCGTGTACTATGCAATATTTATCCTAAACTGTCCAACCCCACAAATTCACTGGCAAAACTCTTTTCATCGATTCTAAAAGTTTTTGTTTTTTAAATAGAAAATTAATTAAACAATTAGTTGATGTTTGTTTTTTAGAGGTAAAATGTCTGCATTCTGCGGACCATATCTGCAGAAGAAGACTATTTGCTTTTAACGTTTGTAGACTGCTAAAATAAACTGCTCTTGTATGGACGATGGTGGAGGTGGGTGGTGATGGACGGTGGGTGGTAGGTAGTCGTGGTGGTGGTGGGCAGTGGGTGGTGGTTGTGTTTAACCCTCTACAGACCTTAGACTATGCACTATGGTAAACTTTCACCCCAATCGGTTGCAATAAATACACCAAAGACAAAAAAAACATTTGAAGAAAAATAAATGAAAATTGTGTTCAAACATCACAACCGATTTGTCTATGTAACCCATGGTTGCAACCGGTTGCCATATTAAAATATTATATTTTCTACTTTTTCTTTACTTTTTAGATAATAAACAATAATTATAAAACAAATTTACTTAATAAAATATTAGTTTAGGGTGAATTGTGAATGTGAAAGAAAAAATTGATTAGGTTGGATTGTGTAGGTAAAAGAGAGAGAGAAATTAGTTTTTTTTAATAAAAAGTTGGGTTGGGTTGCGTTGTAATAATGGATAGTCTTAGAAGATCTTATAAGTGATTGGGCCAAGTATGCAGCAAGAAGAGCTCGTGCAGACATTTTTTTTAATGAAACCTCTTCGAAAGACAAATAGTGTGCAAATAACAATGTTTGCGCGTGGTCTGCGCAGCGCAGACAAAAGAGCATGCGCATGCCTTTTTTAGAAGAAAATAAAACAAACAACACCTTAAACACAACTAAACAAATAAAAATAAAAAATAAACACAATTATTATTCAAATTAAAAAAAATACATTATTCAAATTAAAAAATAAAATTAAACTACTCCGCGTATGACCCGAGGAGGCAGGGAAGATCTTGAGTTTCAAGATGTGTCACAAGATCAAATCGAAGTCGGAGATGCATCTACATCTGTGACACCCGGTAAATTCTCCTTTCGTTTCCTTCTTTCCGTCTCTTTCATTTTTTGGGCTTTATGCAATTTTCGGGACGAAAATTCTTTCAACGTGGGGATGATGTGACACCCGGCATGTTTGGCTTAAACATTTTAGTAACACCTAAGTCTACCTTAGCGAGAAACATTTATAAATGGCTTAACCAGGTTAGTTGAGTCGGGTCAGGATAGGATTGTCTAGGGTTCAATGGTCTAGAGGACCATTGGGAGTCATTTTGGGAATACACTAGTACCGGGTCCCGTTGTTGGTGAAGTTACATAAACTAAATTAAGTGCTATGTGTAGATTGATTCTTATATGGTGGATTATATGCAAATACGTGTTTAAGCGATGTGTAGATGATCATCCATGCTTATATATGTTAAACATAGATTAAGATTGCATGTTCATGTGTTAGGATGCGTTAAAATACGTTAAACACGACAAACTGGAAAAACTAGAAAACATAGATCCAGGTTCGACCACAGCGTGGGGGCGAACCTGGAAAATGAGCTAGGTTCGACCTTTGAGGAAGGGGTGAACCTGGAATGTGAAAACAATAGAATTTCATTCGACCAGTTAAGGCACATTCGACCCTGAGAAAGGGGCGAATGTGGGTACGTTCGACCAGGTGAAAGGGGCGAACGTGGACTAGTATAAATACCAAACTTTGTCATTTTTCAACATTTCACAAACCCTAACCGTCTCTAAACACTCTCAAACGATTTTAATCACTAAGGAAGGAGTTTTTGCTCTTGTTTTTCATAATCTAACCTACCAACAACCTCTAATCAAGAATCCAAGGTGTGTTCTTAATCCTAAACCTTTTCAAAGCATTTTAATTCGTTTTTATCTAACCCTAAATGTCCAGATCTGTTCTAAGGATGTTTTTATCAATAAAAACCTTCTAAACATCTTTCTAAACCTAAACCCTATCATTAAACATAGGTTTTCATATCAATAAACATATGTTAATTATGTGTTATGTGATATTATGTGTTGTTTGATGATTTGCTGTTGTACTAATGCTAGAAACATGATCTAGGGTTGACATTGATGTTAATTTAGGATTGTTTATGGTCACAATTAGATGATTTAGAATATCATGTCTAAATTGGGGGTTTTTAATAAAGCTAGGGCTCGATGCATGCTTGTATGATCAATAGAACTTTTTGAGGTTTTCAAACACATGACAAACTGAGCACTATTAAGATGATTATTGATTGATTTCAAAAAGTTTCCAAATTGGGTAAAGATTTCATGCATGATGTGATGTTTTCATAATTTTTGCCATTTTGGGAAAAGGGCTAAAATGAACAGGTTTTGGGGCAAAATTGGTGGGGTTTTGTGGGGATATGTTAATCATATTCAACTGCTGTGTTTGGTGATGTTTCGCGATGTCTCGGATGTTTTTGAAGCGTTTTTGGGAAAAACATTTTGCCAGGGTCGAACCTGGGCACCTTCGACCAATTGGGTGGTCGAAAGTGGAATTCCAGGGTCGAACCTGGACAGTATTGGTCAAATCAGTTCAAAAGGGTCGAATGTGACTTCAAATGGGTCGAAGGTGGCTTCCAAAGGGTCGAACGTGGGTTAAAAAGGGGGCGAATGTGGAACATAATTTCCTGGTTCGACCCTATGGATTCAAAAATGAGATTTTTGATACAAACTAAGTGTTTTATGCTTGAACCTTGTGTGTAATCTATGTGTACTTGATTAGTTAGGGTAATGAGTCACCAACGGGATGTCGGGTCGGTCTAGTGTGTCGGTTGAACATACTGGACAATCTGGATAATCGGGGACTAGATAACCTTATGGTTATTAGTCGGAACACTTATGTGAACATTTTAATAGATCTCCGGTAGTGGGATTATCAAGGGCTTGGCTTTCTTATATTACTGAGGAACGCAACCTAAGGTGAGTTCACGGCCCCACTTTTACTGCTTTAACTTTTGGGGGAGAAAATATGCGCTAAACTATTTTGGTAAAATATGTCATACTATGGTTTTAACTTTGTATTGCTATACGATCCTTGAAAGTCCCGGGGAAAACCATGAATGTGCGGGGATGTATAACGGGGGAAATGTGGATAAATCTATTGGGTTTGACAGACCCCACTTGACGGCTTGGAGGGCCGGGCGGGTGCATATTGTCTCGAACTAGTAACATTGGTAACATTGCTGAACACACTCGGGCCGAACATTGGTAACAGTCTAGTAATGGTTTTCCAATCGTAGTAGTAATAAAACATACGCCTAGCTAGCGTGCTTTAGTAACATTGATATAGTATGGACATGGTAACACTTTGGTAACTTTTGATATCATATTGAACAAACCTGTGAACTCACAAGCATTATATATGTTGATGTCTCTTTTGGCATGTTTTCTCAGGTCGCTAAGGTAGCATCGGTTGGACTAGGCGCACGGGTCTGCACTGGCGTCTAGGATTAGTAGCATGTTTTGAAATAAGTGTCTTGAATACTTTGGAACACTGTTTTGTAACCATTAAATTCTCTAAATGCTTCCGCTTATGAAATCTATGTTTTTGGGTTTACGTACTTCATATAGTGTCGTTTATTGTGACCGTTGACTTGAATCCTGGTTTGTCATGCGCCTCGCGGTAAAACCCTGCAGTGGAAATTTGAGGGTGTGACAACATCCATCAACTCACCAAGGGCGCCATCATCAAAAACAAGCTGCACCAGAGGATCCCTTATGTGAACCGATGAGAAAGCCCTTCCTCCGTCCTTTAAAATTATGTTGTGCAATATAATGCACGCATACAGCTCGCTCCTAATCTTGTCTACGGTCATAGCCCGCATGGGTCACTTAAGTATGCCCCATTTTGCCTTTAGAACACCGAAAGCGTGTGCCACATCTTTTCTTGCTGACTCTTGCAATCTCATGAACTTATTTTCATTAAGATCATTTGGGTAGCAGGCATATCCGAAAACACAAAGGTGTTCACAAGATAAATGGCGGCAGTAAAGGGTAGCGCACGGGGTGATATCGTTAAGGGTTTTGGTGGGTAAAGTTTTATGAAGATAACATGCAATTTGGATCACCTCAACCCAAAATTTTAAGGGTAGAGAGGCGTGAAGGAGTACGGAGAGCATGATGTCATTGAGTCTACGTATCATGCACTCAGCTTTGCCATTTTGCTGAGAGGTTTGAGGACAGGAAAAATGAAATTGCATCCCATGTTGATTAGCAAATTCTAAAAAAATATGGTTGTTAAATTCCCCTCCCATGTCACAGTGGAATTTTTGAATTTAAAGTTTAAATTGAGTTTGGACAAAGGCATGAAAATTGGTGAATTTGGCAAAAGTTTTCGATTGGAATTTTAGTGGGTATACCCAAGTGTATTAGGGTAAATCATATAAGAGAACCATGTACTGTTTGTAACCTGAGGTGCTAACAACTGATGAGTCCACAAGTCACAATGACTAATAGAAAAAGGCATAGATGTATGAGTAATGGAATTAACAAATGGAAGTCTTTTATTCTTAGATAACGGGCTCACATGACAAATAAAAGAAACACCAAGTTTATTACAAGGCAAAACACTAAGAGAACTAAGAAAATCCATAACGTGAAGACCCGGGTGGCCGAGTCGTTATAAAGGACGGTTTTTAAATGAAAAGTTTTGGATGGGGTTTTAAGAGTGGTATGACTAGGTCCAAGAACCGATAAACAATTGCCATTACCAACTAATATGAACTCTATGTGAGAATACAAAGACATAGTAGAGAGTGTACCTTGATCAAGTGTCACATGATAAGTAGTGCCAACATCCATATCCCAAATTTCATCATCTGGGTCAATAAAGACAGCCTAGAAAGCCTAAGCAATCTAAGTCGAGTCCAATGCATCTAAGTCAGTAAATTGAGCCTACGCCTAGGACCATTAGTTTGGGCCGGGCCCACGACCGATTGTTGATGTTGTTTTTGGGTCGAGGCCTGCTAAGACGGGCCATAAGGGGACCAGGGTTGGGTCTATGGGCCAGTTCTAGGGTAGGAACATGGAGGAGCAGCCCAATAAGGTGGGGGAGCCAATGTGGGTAAGGTGATGGTGTGTTATTGTTGTAGGTGGGTTGGCGAGGGTAGGAGGAGTGGTTGTTGGTGTTGGTGGTTTGTGCACCCGGACCACTGTCACGCCCCCTATTACGGAAGTTATTGGAATGGGTCCGGTTGTCACAGGGTGCTTCACGGGTGGTGTCTCTAGGTGGTGGAGGGGCAGAAGTTGGTGGTTTGGGTGGCGGCAACAAAAGGAGACCCATCAAGTAGGTCTCGGGCAGTATGACATTTTTAGGTGTTTAAGAGGATTTCGCAGGCTTCTTCCCATGAAGGGAGAAATTGATTGATGATGGATCACATGGTGTCGAACTCGATGGGTAACCCACAGACCATCTTAAGGACCAACCGTTTGTCATTGACAGACATGTCGAGCTAAATCATTTAACTGGTCACCAAGTTCAAAGAGTCTCTGAAATAAGCTTCCAAGGATGGTTAGGATTTGAGAATCATGTTAAAGAATTCATGTTCCAAGGCGGCAATCCAGGCTCCTTTGTTATTATGAAAAAAATATTTTGGATCCGGGGCCAGGCTTGATGAGTAGTGGATTATGCGGTGAGAACCCGATCAAGCAGATCATCGGATAACGTACCATAGATCCATTGGAGGACGATTGAGTCAATCTCCATCCAAGAAGCATAAGCAAGATCAGTTTTCTGTAGGTGGCGATGTAGCGTCAATGTGTGGAAGAACCATATAACCGCAAGCATGCAATTCAATCAACTGTACCCAAGAGGTGTACGTGACCTTTACACCGTCAAGAACTCGAACCTTCTGCTAAATGTTCCTCACGGAATAAACAGGATGGAGCTGAGAGTGGGAGGGTTTAATGGTTTCGGTTGATGTGGGAGTTGCACCGTCAGCCATCGTGATGGCTTAGACGAGTGATTGTCCGGTGGAAAAAAAAGGGCTGTATGTAGTCGGTGAAATGCGGTGGCTAGGGTATAGAGCAACTTGGCTATGATACCATGTAAGTTTATCAAAAGTTGATTATTCTCATTGATAGAAGGAGATTATATTATACATAATTACAAGATAACTATGGAAGCCAAATATGCTATTTAGCGGGAGATAACTATACAATATATTGCTAAATATACGTTTGTTAACACATGTGTCCATTCACTAGATTAGCATTAGAATTTTGTTTTTTGTTTTTTTTTTTACAAAGCAAATAATTGAAAATAGATTTTCCTCATCTTCTTCTTGTTACTGTAATAGGTTCATCTGCATATCATCAACCACAATGTAATATTATAGCATATATTTTCAAGTTGGACTAGTAAACGTGTTACAAATCATGTTATTGGATATATTAAAATTTAAAAGTGTTGATTTATAGAACCGAGCATGACATACCTCCTGCCAATAAAGACTTTTTTTTAGGTGAACTCAACCATTATTAGGTGAACTCAACTGTTATTAGAGTGGAGGTGACACTCTTTTTGTCAACCCTAGCCTATTTAAATCATGTACTATGCAATACTTGCAGGAACCCGCGCGTTGCGACGGGGCTGCACCCGTAAACTTTGATTACATATATAATAATTTTAAACTAAAAGTCATCATATATTCTTGTGTGACAATTATTTTGGTGAAAATCCCTTTGATATTGAAAGCATGAATAAAAAATAAAAATTGATGCGGGAGAATACTGAAAACTTGAATTACAAGACAAGATTTCAGTCTCTAAAAATAAAAAGTAGCTAAATACTTTAAATGAAGCCATAAAAAATACAGAATGGCGTGTGGGATGGGTTTGTCATCCCGTAGTACTAACTGGTCGATTTGTGGTATATTCCTGAATATGCTACGAACATATATATGCCATTTCTCATGTTGGCGATTGTTTCATCTAATGAGACACCCATAGGTGTGAAGGAGAAGTTTGTGTTGTATGCGCAGATCAAAGAAACCATGACATTTGATCAAAGAAACCATGAGGTTGCTCTTGATTTAACACAATAGCCATGATGTTGCTCTTGATTAACACAACATTTGTCTTATTGTAATTTTTATCCGTAAACTTTTATTACATATACAATAACTTTTAAACTAAAAGTCATCATGTATTCTTGTTTAACAATTATTTTGGTTTTGCTAATGACCGAGTCAGTCACGAATGGGACGATGCCTATCTCTTTTATTTGAGTTTGAATATGTTAGTCAAATTTTTATGTATTATTTTTAGTATAAGTTAATAAGTTATTTAATTGTTGTACTTTTAAACTAAAAGTCATCATGTATTCTTGTTGACAATTATTTTGGTTTTGCTAATGACCGAGTCAGTCACGAATGGGACGATGCTTATCTCTTTTATTTGAGTTTGTATATGTTAGTCAAATTTTTATGTATCATTTTTAATATAAGTTAATAAGTTATTTAATTGTTGTACTTTTAAACTAAAAGTCGTCATGTATTCTTGTTTGATAATTATTTTGATTTTCCTAATGACCTAGTCAGTCACGAATGGGACGATTCCTATTTCTTTTATTTGAGTTTGAATATGTTAGTAAAATTTTTATGTATTGGTTTTAGTATAAGTTAATAAGTTTGTTGCAAGCTTTTATAAAATGTATAAGTTAATAAGTTTTTTACAAGCTTTTATAAAATACTTTTGCATTATAAATATAAATGCTAGATTTAATAACACTACATTATTGTTTGTCATTTATTACACTACATTCTTAAATGCGAAAATAAAGAGGGACAATATTGTAAATGAGAAATTATTTATGCATTAACACTTGTACCAAATGCAAAAACAATGTTTTTATGTGTCTTAAAATTAAATGAAAATTACTATCTTATACATCCAGAATCTATTATATAGTAGTATTGATATTGATTTATCCTAAATTGTCCAACACCACAAAATCAATGGCAAAACTCTTTTCATCTATTCTAAAAGTTTTTGTTTTTTTTAAATAGAAAATAAATTAAACAATTAGTTGATGTTTGTTTTTCAGAGGTAAAATGTCTGTAGTCTGCAAACCATATCTGCAGTAGAAGACTATTTGTTTTTAACGTTTGTAGACTGTTAAAATAAACGAGTAGTGTACGGACGATGGTGGAGGTGGATGGTGGGTGATGGATGGTGGGTGGTAAGTAATCGTGATGCTGGTGGACAGTGGGTGGTAGTTGTGCTTAACCCTCTGCAGACCTTAGACTATGCACTATGGTGAACTTTCACCCTAATCGGTTGCAATAAATACACAAAAGACAAAAAAAAATTGAAAAAAATAAATGAAAATTGTGTTCAAAGGCCACAACCGGTTTGCCTATGTAACCCATGGTTGCAACCGTTACCAAAATTAAAATATTATATTTCCTACTTTTGCATTACTTTTTAGATAATAAACAATAATTATAAATCAAATTTACTTAATAAAATATTGGTTTAGGTTGAATTGTGAATGTGAATGAAAAAATTAATTGGGGTGGATTGTGTAGGTAGAAAAGAGAGAGAAATTATTTTTTTTAATGAAAAGTTGGGTTGGGTTGGGTTGGGTTGTGATAATGGATAGTCTTAGAAAATCTTAGAAGTGATTGGGCTAAGTATGCAGCAAGAAGAGCTCGTGCAGACATTTTTTTTAATGAAACGTCTTCAAAAAACAAATAGTGTACAAATAACAATGTTTGCGCGTGGTCTGTGTAGCGCAGACAAAAGAGCATGCGCAGACCTTTTTTAGAAAAAAAAACAAGCAATACCTTAAACACAACTAAACAAATAAAAATAAAAAATAAACACAATTATTATTCAAATTAAAAAAAAATACATTATTCTAATTAAAAAATAAAAGTAAACTACTCCGCGTATGACTCAAGGAGGTAGGGAAAATCTTGAGTTTCAAGATGTGTCACAAGATCAAATAGAAGTCTGAAATGAATCTACATCCATCAACTCACTAAAGGCGTCATCGTCAAAAACAGGCTGCACCGGAGGATCCCTTATGTGAACCGGTGAGAAAGCCCTTCCTCCGTCCTTTAAAATTATGGTGTGCAATATAATACACGCATACGTCTCACTCCTAATCATGTCTACGGTCATAACCCGCATGGGTCACTTAAGTATGCCCCATTTTGCCTTTAGAACACCGAAAGCGTGCGCCACATCTTTTCTTGCTGACTCTTGCAATCTCATGAATTTCTTTTAATTAAGATCAATTGGATATGGAAACGTTTTCACAAATGTCGACCAAGTATGGTAGATCTCGTCCATTAAATAGTATCCACGTTTGTATGAGTGTCCATTCACATTAAACAAACACTTAGGTGCAGTTCCATTTCATTGAGTGAAAAATGTTGGAGAATGCTAGAGAACACTGATGTCATTGTTTGACCCAGACGGCCCACAATACATATGCCAAAACCACAAATCATGTGACGCAACCGCTTCGAGGATGACTGTCTGGTCTTTTATCTCCTCTCATATATCAGCCTTGAAATGCAGTGGGGCACATTCTCCAAATCAGATGTGTACAGTCAATACTACCCATCTTCCTAGGAATGTGATATCTTTCTTCATGTGCCTGGTGCAAAACCTCAACATCGTGGTTTTTTGGTCTACACAAGAACTCATCGCCGCATACGTGAATCATAGTGTTGTAAAAAAATTGTACGTATTCCCGCGAAGTCCTCGCATAAATACATAAATACTTCTTGTTTTCGTTTGAAGTATTACAAGTCGTGAGTTGTTTAACGGCAAATGTGACTTTTTGTAAACTTTTCATCCTGCTGACTTTTTGTAAACTTTTCATCCTGCTGACTTTTTGTAACGACGTAAAACTCTTTTTTCATCCTCCCGTCTACACCCTCTAAAAACCATTCACACTGAGCTTCTACGTCACCAACAATTTTTAGAAGCAAGTGTTTCGACATACGAAGTCGTTGACGGAAAACAACATCATTGTATTTTGGCACAAAATAATCTTTTACAATAACTTGGTGACCTTTTTCGCGATCACATGATACGGTTCTTTTAGTAGATGTTGACGTTTTTGTGACTTCCTCTTTGGATTCATTGATGAGATCCTTGAAAACGTGTATGCTACTATCGTTTGTGAAAATATCACTATCGAAATAGTTAGGCGGAATGAATAAACCGAGGTCATCGTTAGGAACATTAGCCATGCTAATTGAGAGTATAGAAAGGTTTATGAATGGTGGATACAAGTTTGGATGAATTCAAATGGTGAAACGTTAGTCATTTAAATTGTTTTTAAATGATTTAAATAAATTTTAACCACCTAATGATCTTGTTGAGCATTTCAAATGGTCACAAAGACCCAACCCGCACGTAGCTTACTATACCCGATTCCCTTACCCGCAGGGGTGGTGGTTGATTAGCTACACGGGTTCAGCACCTGCACACCCTTATCTGTGAGTACCCCTTCCACCCTTATGGAGGATGGACATTCCTTTTGCCTACCCTAGAACTCGACAAGCGTGCACTGTCACCGCATTTTTACTCTAAAGTACCATAAACTCACAAAAACACTGATAACATTCTTGCAACTACCCAAGAACTTTTTTTTCAATAAAAAAATAAATTCAACAATTAATAATAAATAAATTTTCATTTAAATAAAATATACATAGATTCTCATAAATTAAAATATACTAATTAAAATCTTTCCATTAAGATGTATTTTCATAATTTTCCATGGCCTTGATCAAATTATTTGCCCTCGTAGATCATTTGATACAGTGTTGGCAAAAAGCTAAGGACTGTGCAAAAACATTGAGCTAAATTGCGACAGGTACAAGAACCATCTATCATTAAGTTCTATGGAATTTTGGAATATGAGATCTGAAGAGAGTGAGCTAGGTACTTTACTGGCCCTCAAACCGCGTATCTATGTGGTTATCATAGGCTGAGGTTCAAACATCAGATCGTTCTAGGAGGAAACCACGCAACCATGGCTTGTTTAAAACCCCCTGACCTCACTTTTGCATCTAGTGGGATGTGATAGTAAGGTGTCTCCCTTATATTTAAGAGGTAACGGGGTAAATCCTAGATAATGAAGGTATGTTTTAGGAGTATGTTATTTTACTATAAACTTTATGGTTCAACTTGGTTATTTTATTTCTATACAAGACTATATATACAAATACAAACACAACAATGATGGAGATAAAAGCTCCTCTAGACTTTGACTCAATAATTATACTTTGACTCAATAATTACACATAATTCTTTGACTCAAGACTTTGACTCCAAGAATTATGTTGTCAAGACTTTGACTCTTGACTCAAGACTTTGACTCCAAGAATTATGTTGTTTCCTTATACCCCCCGTCAATGCAAGTCGGTGGAGGTCCAAGACGAAGCATTGTTCGAAATCTTTCAAATAACGGTTTTGGTAAACTCTTGGTGAATATATCGGCTACTTGTTTGTCTGTCGATATGAATTTGGTGTATAGTTTTCCGGCGGTTACCAATTCCCAGACAAAATGATAGTCGATGTCAATATGCTTTGCTCGTTTGTGTGAGATAGGATTTTGACTTAAGAACAAAGCACTCTTGTTGTCGCATAAGAGTGTCGGGCGACCCGGTGGTAGAGCATGAAGTTCCCGAAGAAGATTAGTTAACCAAATAATTTCAGCTGTCGTATTTGCCATTGCTCTATATTCGGATTCGCAGTTGGATCTTGACACTGTTGGTTGCATCTTTGCGCTCCAAGAGACCAAGTTGCCGCCTAAGTAGATGCAATAGCCATATGTGGATCTTCGTGTGTCAATGCATCGAGCCCAATCTGCATCTGAAAAACCTAGTAAAGTAGTGTTAGGTGGACGATCAAAAGTTAAACCATGTGTTAAGGTGCCTTTGACAAAACGAAGAATCCTCTTAACTAGCTGGAAGTGGGTGGTGGTGGGGTTTTGGAGAAATTGGCTAGCTTGATTGACGGCATAAGAAAGATCGGGACGAGTAATGGTGAGGTATTGAAGAGCTCCCACAAGAGATCGATAGATAGTTGGGTCAGGAAATGGTTGACCTTGAGTGGTGAAGATATCTTTGGATGTGAGAGGGGTGGCAACGGGTTTCGAGTCAAGTAAGCCGGCTCTAGTGAGAATGTCATGAGCATACTTGGATTGATTTAAGAACAAACCCGTTGGTGTATGATGGACTTCGAGACCAAGAAAGAAGCTTAGCGACCCAAGATCCTTTATCTTGAATTCCTTGTGTAGTGAAGATGTGAAGGTTTGGATGAAGGATTCATTATTGCTGGTAATAATGATATCATCGACATACACAAGGAGATAGATTAGGGTACCTTGGTGATTGTAAACAAAGAGAGATGTGTCGGCTCTACCATTTTGTTCGGGTGTGTGTGGGCAAGATAACCGGTGATGGATACCTTGTTGTTGAAAAAGTTTTTGAACTTGGTGATTGGTGAATTCGGTGCCAACATCACTTTGAAACACTTTAATGGTTGAAGAAAATTGGTTTTGAGCAAAAGTTAAGAAAGTGGTGAGGATTGTAAAGAATTCGGATTTTGCTTTTAATGGATAGAACCAAGTAAAGCGGGAATAGTCGTCGATAAAAATAGCATAATATCGATAACCATCCTTGGAGGTCACGGGTGCGGGTCCCCAAAGGTCACAATGAATTAAGTCTAGTACATGTTCCGCGCGTTTAGGATTTTCAATAAACGGTAAGTGTTTTGCTTTTGATAATTCACAAGATTCACATAACCCTGGTTTAGGTAATATAGAAGTAACAAAAACACAACCAGGGTTATTTAAAATTGAAATTGTGTCAAAAGACACATGGCCTAAACGACTATGCCATTTATTAAAAGATGCACGAAGGTGCGATGCGGAAAGCGCGGCAACTAGAGACTTGTGACCTTGAGAGAGGATGTAGAGACCATTTTCGCACGTGCCTTTAGCTAGAACCTCCTTTGTTTTGCGGTCCTGAATTTCAAAAAAAAAATGATTAGAAAATAAAACATCAACCGGAGAATCGTTTGTTAACCTACTAATTGAGAGTAGATTTTTTGTTAAGTTGGGAACTACTAAAACATTTTTTAAATGGATTGAGTCATTTAGAGAGGTGTTCCCAATGTGTGTAACGGAGGTCGATTGTCCGTTTCCAAAAGTAACCCGAAGGCTACCATCGTGGGATGTAACTTTGTTTAAGCCATGAATGATAGGTAACATATGTGTTGATGCACCTGTGTCGGCGGTCCAATCGGGAGAGTCGGATGCTATGTTGCAAGTAGCATGAAAGGCTTCAGCAAGATTAGCATCAAGGGAAGCCTTCTTTTGAGCAAACGAGACAAGTTGAGAGCAAGTTGTAGCATAGTGGCCGGTTTGGCGATAAAGTTGACAAAGAGGGGGTCGTTTGGAATAGGATTGGTTTCGGCCCTGAGAAGAGGAACGACCACGTCCTCGAGACAATGAAGATGAGGCCGATTGTTCCTAGTTTTGCTAGGTTGGGCATAGAAAGCGGCTTGAGGGGGTTGGGGGTTATGAAGTTTTTGGACAAACATTTCTTGATTTTCGGCATTGGCCAAAAGATCACGAAATGAAGGAGCCGGTCGAATGGTACGTTGGGAAGTGGAAAAATTCTCAAAGGAGGCGCCAAGTCCACAAAGGAACCAATGGCGTTTGTCTTCATCATCAACGGGATGTCCTATAGCCATAAGTTGGTCGGCAATGGCCTTGAATTTGCGCCCAAAGTCGGAGACCGAATCGGTCCCTTTTTGAAGGGTGCGAAGAGAATCTTTGAGGTTATGGATACGTTCAATAGAAGAATGGCTATAGGCATTGGTGAGGGCTTGCCAAACGGATTTGGCAGTGGAATGGCCAATGGTTTCGGCCATGGCCTCTTCGGATAGAGTGGAGTTGATGAGGAGGAGAATTTTTTGATCATCGGCTTGCTAAGTGAGAAACTCGGGATTGGGTACAGTGTGATTGTCGGCAATCACGGTTTCGGGAGGAGCCGGAGTGGTTCCTGTGACATGGCCGAGAAGGTTAAGGTAGGAAAGTACCGGAGTGATTTGCTTTTCCCATGCAAGATAATTGGTGGAGGATAATTTTATAGTTATGAGGTGGGTAAGAGAGTGAAGAGGAATGGAGGACAAGTTTTCGACAGCCATGAATGGGGATGGTTGTAGCGAAATAGAGGTTGAAAAAAGAGGAAGAAAGAGGTTTGCTAGCTAGAGAGGATCTTGTATTGTTAGGCTGATACCAAGACTTTATGTTGTCAAGACTTTGACTTTTGACTCAAGACTTTGACTCCAAGAATTATGTTGTTTTCTTATATTTACTGTAAAAAATATCATTTATATGGTCATGTTTTTACTAGTCTATGGCTGATCTGGATAGAAAGAAACGATAGAGTTTTCTCCCAAAAGTCGAGTAGGCCGATTGAAGTTTTGGAACGCATCAAGATAACATCTTTCTTTTGGTTTAGACATAGAACTAGAATTAAACATGTCGATTGGGAACAATGGTGTATTTATCCTTTGGATGTGATGTAATCCGTTTGGTTGCCCGGGGGTCCTTGTTTTGAGGACCATTCGTGGCGTTTTTTGAATGAAAGTTACTTTACAAAAAAAAAAAATATGGTCATGTTTTGTAGATTATTTTAGTGTTGGATCAGTCATCACACTCGTTTAAATGGTAACATTAAGTAGACTATGATCACTCATCAATGTCATTTAAATAGCACGTTCTGCTCAGTTGATTGAAATAGCATCGCCAACTCAAACACGATCCTAAACAGGGACCAAGTTGCATTAATTCTCTCTAGTCTATATAACAACCAAAGTTGTAATCTTTTGAACACAGAAGTTGAAAAAATAATTATTAATAACTTCATGGACAATTGTTGTTAGTTTTCTTTTTATTTAGTCGCCAAACTCAACTTCTTCTCCGCCAACTCCCTGTCCACAAGTTCATATTCAGTATATTTTATGTGGTCACTATCCAGTTTATTATATGTTCAGAGTTGTCTTAACGATTATTAGTCTTAAACTAAAGGATGCCACAATATATATGAAAATAGGTATAGATTTAATGTTATGCATACAAATGAACCGTAGTAATTATTACATACTTTAATAAGAGATAATGAACTAAATATTTTTTTTGTTTGCAAGATAGCAATACTATAATTATTATTTAATCTTGTTTTAAAATTGATTACCAAGACATTCTGAATAGTCATTACCATTACACTGTAGTGGTAGAGATATTGATGGACGATGATAGAAGACCCGGAGGATCATGGGTTCAATTCTTGAGCCAGACGGGCTTTACCAGTAATTTCATCGTCGTGTCTACGGGCGGGTGGGTTAACAGGTTTTCTCCGGAATTGGTGTTTAACAACTTAGGTACTCTCGAAGTACTTGAATTTGTCGAAAGGGTGTCTCAAAAATGATCAGTTTTGATTTGTTTGCCGTAAAAAAAAAAAAAAAAAAAAAAAAAAAAACATTCTTAATAGTTTCTTTTTTCTTTTCCTTTTTTTAACCAATGTCATTGATTTGTCATTCAATAATTGTTGTAAAAGTTATTTGGCAACATTATTAAAATATTCGCAAGACGCAGACAAATGACAAATATGTCGATCTACATCTAAGACAATTAGAAACGGTGATGAGTTTCATACGTTTCATGATATCATATTAATGTGTGATATGGAATAAGCTGTATGAATCCTAAATAGGAGGTGTATGATTCCTAAATACCATTACAAAACCTTCATGATGTTTGATTTTTTTTCCAAGTGAACGTTACCGACACCCCATTTTTGTATAATAAACCCTAACCTACTAACAACGAAACCTCCCTCCTTTTGTTTGCAAGTTAGCAATACTATAATTATTATTTAGTCCTGTTTTAAAATTGACTAGTGGGAAACCCGCGCGTTGCGGCGGGACCGTTAAGTTGAACAAAAAATCGACGAAAAATGTTGAATCAAACACACGCAATGGCAAGTTAACACACCATGTTAAAAAATATAAAAGTTAAAAATTATCATAGAAAAAACTAAATAAGTCAAAACCGTAACAAATCCACATAAAAAATAAAAAAAATTAAAAGAAAACTTTAATAGTAACATTGTCATGAATAATAAAAGATTTACTAACCTTTATAAAGTACTAAATTTTATATAAAAGATTTTTTGTTACATATAATATAGGGTAAATTACATAAAAGATTATAACAAAAATGTAGCATTATGAATTGTTTTATACATGTTTTCTATTTAATATATTCAAAGTAATTGTATAAATAAATGTCTTGAGCTATCATAAACATCTATTGACTCTTGACTTCATTTAGATTTAATATGGTATTATAAAGACAAATTTGCCCCTAAAATGTAGTTATTATGTGCATTGTATATTGTGTCATAAGCAAATTAACTTGCACCTCTTAAATTTTAAGAAGTCGTTGTCAAATGCTTTATAATACAGTGTTGAATCAAACACACGCATGATACATCTATTGACTCTTGACTTCATTTAGATTTAATATGGTATTATAAAGACAAATTTGCCCCTAAAATGTAGTTATTATGTGCATTGTATATTGTGTCATAAGCAAAGTCAAATGCTTCTAGTGGGGTGCCCGCGCGTTGCAGCTGAGACCACAACACTCTAATTGGTGATTTTAAGGGTGTGTACAAGCTGTTGTTCGGTTCACCCTGGTTTCGAGCCATAACCAAAACCAAAACCAAAACTTTTGATTAAGATATTTCAAAAAGCCGATTGATTTCAATTATTCATTTATTCCAATTTGGTTAATCGGTTATGAACATCGGTCCAACTGATTTTCAATAAATAACCGAAAATTTTACTTGAGCTGGAAATGTGGATTTGAACCTACTATTATTAATTAATTTATTTTTCTATTATTTTCCACTCATTTTATATGAATATTTCTTAATATCTTTGTTCAAAATTCATTATAAACATAATATTTCTACTCCGATCATAGAACCCGGTGACTGTATAGTTTAGATCAGATTAGCCATACATAGTAATTTCAGAATTCAAATCGTTGCCTCATGATTAAAACACGACTTTCATTATTGATTTCTCGATTACTATATAGTATTATCAGGTTTATAAAACTTTAACTTTTATAAAGTACCGAATTCGATATAAAAGATAATAATAAAACATGTAGTATTATGAATTAGTTTTTATATGTGTGGACTTGAACCCACTATTATTAATTAATTTATTTTTCTGTTATTGTCCACTCATTTTATATGAATATTGCTTAATATCTTTGTTCAAAATTCATTATAAACATAATATTTCTACTCTGATTGTAGAATTCGATGACCGTATAGTTTAGAGCAAATCAGCCATACGCAGTAATTTCAGAATTCAAATCGTTGCCTCATGATTAAAACATGACTTATATTATTTATTTCTCGATTTCTATATAGTATTATTAGGTTTATAAAACTTTAACTTTTATAAAAGTACCAAATTCTATATAAAAGATCATAACAAAACATGTAGCATTATGAATTATTTTTTATATGTGTTATATTTAATGTTTTTTTAAATAATTGTAAAATTGAATATCATGTGATCTCATAAAACATCTCATGACTCTTGATGTCCTTTGATTAAATAAGGTGTTTAAAAGACAATTTTACCCTTAAAAAGTAGTTATTATATGCATTGTGTGTTGTAACATAAGGAATCAAACTTGTACTTCTTAAATTTTAAGAAGTCCTTAAGAAATGCTTTATAATATAGTATAGATTACCAATAGTTATTTTAATGATTTGTCATTCCATAAATTGTTATTTTAATTTAGCGTTTATGTAAAAGTTACTTGTCATCATTGTTAAAATATTCGAAAGATGCAGACAAATGACAATAGACAGTTACAAAACCCTCATGCCATCAGTGGTGGAAAAAACTTTTAGCGCCCCTCTCTTGTTTTCTATTAGGTGAAAGAAGATGACACAATCATCAAGGTAAAATGACGTTATAATCTTAACGCTCAACACTCATTTTTGGATTTTTAAAGCCCTATAGCGCCCTTTAAGGCCCCTGTGTAACGGTGTTTGGGCGCTAAATTGAATTTAAGGCCCCAATAACGCCCCACTACACATGGTCTCATGATGTTTGATTTTTTTTTCCAGGTAAACACGTTGCCAACACCCTCTTTTTGTATGATGAACCATAACCTACTAAAAATGAAGCCCCTCCCCAGTCAAGACATTGCTATGAATAACATGTTGAACCCTGGTCAAGAAACGGCTGATTCCGATGCCAGAGAACCAAGCTAGCATGCTGTTTGAATATGGTTAAATTACTATTTTGAATGAAATTAATGTTATTTGTAACAAGAAAATTTCAATTGAATCTTATTGACGGAACGTTTGGGGATATAAGTCAATCTCTAAAGACGTGAACAAATAAATTTTAGATGTACTAAAAAGATGGGTATCAGTCACATGATTATTAAATACAAGAGCTACATCCTATAACATTTGTAGTTTTGTACCTGTCTTATTCAATATAGGTGTAGTTTAATAGTAGAATAGAGGATGCTCGAGTAGATATTCTAAAAAAATATTAAAATATTGAATGCTAAAAAATATACAAGTCAGTTGTATGAATATATTAAAAAGTTGCAAGAAAAAAAATTGTAAGTGAAAATCAAAAAGAATATTTAGTGATGAGGGTGTTTGGGATTGTGTTTTAAATCTGATTTTTAGATTATTGCGTTTTGAAAACATAGATAATCAGTTTTTAGTGTTTGGGATTGCGTTATGAAAACGCATATAATCAGTTTTCTAGGCTACCAAAACGCAATAATCTATAAGCAGCTCCATCCATACTTTTCCAAAACGCATAATCTGTTTTGAATAATCAATCCCAAACACCCCTTAAACTCATCAAAACATATACTGTATGACTTATGTAATAATTAGCTGAATTTAAATGTTGTTGGTTTAAATCACGTGTATCACCAACTTAAACAATATCCAAATAGGCAAATATAGACCGATTTGTCATTAATATATTCCCTTAATAGGTACCAAAGTTTCAAAACCTTTCTAATACGAAGGGTCAAATAATAATAACCACAATATCTCATGGACCATTGTTGTAACTTACTCTTGTTATATACTCGGTTTCTTTGTCATCTAAAATAATAATAGTTGCCAAACTCAACTTTTTCTCTTCGAACTCTTTGTCCTCCATATATAAAGGTTGAAGGTTTATATTAGATTGCAAGTTTGCAACTCATATTTGAATATCAGTAAAAGCTTTTGAAGGCGAATCGATAATGGCGATCGACGACGAGCTAAAAAACGCGCTTTTAGAGCCGGTATACTACGAGAATTGCCCGGGATGCAAAGTGGATCGTGATAAACGAATGCAAACTGGATTTCCCATCAAAGAGCTACTATTCATATGGGTCGTGGTCTTATGTGTTGGTGAGTTTTCTATATTCATCTTTATTTAATGATTATTAGTATTTATATTTTGTTAAGTTTATAATGAAATTAGTTAAAACTTGTTACATAAGTTGGAAAATATATGCGTGTTGGAATTCATTTTTTGAGTCTTCATTTAATTTCCGTAAGCAAATGAAACTTTGCATTCATTATTTTTCTTGATTTTAAATTGACATAAAGAATTGGTATTATCGCTTAGGAGAAAAAAAAAAGAATTGTATTTTCTTTTATTGTTTTAGTAAAGAACCATCATTTTGTTTTTTTGTTTGGCAAGATGAATGACATAACATGATCATAAATGTACGTATAAGTAGTGGTGGTCATATATTTTATTATGGTTTTAGCCTTTAGGGAGTAAAAATCTGAAAAATAATCTATTTGTCGGTTTATATATATAGACTAGTAGATACAGTATAATATTTTAGTTGTTATTGCACCAGGGAAAATGTGTTCTAACGTAAAATTATTGGACAAAATAATATATTATCCGCGTGAGCTGCTAGTCAAAATCTACGGGTTGCAGCGAAGTCATAATTTATAGGTTTATACTCGCTTTCTGTCTATTTATCAACTGTTTCCATTGTTATTGGGTCCAGAATTACATAAAAGAATTCGTAATACGATGAGTTATATAATGTTCCTATAACATATAACATGTTTTGTTTTGGGTTACATGGTGTATGTAAGACTTCTTTTTAAATCCCAAAATTGCATTAAATAATAAAATTATGTTAAATACCAAAATTATTAAATATCTTTGTTTAAATACCAAAAAATGCCCCTAGTAGGTGTATAAAACATAAAATTAAGTGAAAATGCTAATTTTGCTCGAGTTCTATTATAAGGTAGTATATATAGATGTATTCCCAATTGAACATCACAACAAAATCTATGTAATTGGTATTATTAACTATACACATATATATGAACACGCGTTTTCATGGGATCCAAATAAAAACTTGTATGCAATTAGAGCCGGCTCTTCTCCATACCAAGGTGAGACAATTGCTTAGGGCCCCCACCTTGGAAGGGCCCCCAAAGCTTTGAATCATTGATGGATTACTAGGATTCTTACCTTAATACTATGAGCATTTTAGTGAGTCTCAACAAAATAACTCACCTGAATGTTAAATTTTCATTGCTTTTTTTGTATCATTGCGTTTTTTAGTGTTTTATTGTCAGAATTCCAACACTTTAATCCCATTCTAGTGGAGTTATTGGCTTTGAATACTTCATTATATGGCATACATTGCGTGTAAGTTTGTAAACTTTTGATCAGTTTTATTACTTCCTACTTTCATTCTTAATATATATACCTACCAGTTTAAGTTTTTTTAAATACTAACTACTTTGTTCATGCCATTGAGTATGGAAAATTTTAATAGAAAATTTTTGCAGGACTGTAAACCTGCACTTGAATCTAGTAATATCGCTAAATTTATTTACAGATGCAAACAAGATAGTGACTTCTTTAATTTATTTAATTGTCTTCCTCTTGTTGCATTTTGATTCTTTCTCCATGTTTGCATACACTCTATTTTCTTAGAAACAAATGTGAAAAGAGTAGGATCCTATGGAGCACGGTTCTTTTCGAAATGGATGTCGCGCTTAATTACTATGTTTCTTTAAAAATATTCGACAACAACATGGTTAGGTTTGTTAAGGGTCATCAAATGTATTTCATTAACCTTTTTAGCAATTTCACTCACTTTCGGGACAATCTAGTAATTTGGTAAGTCATCATTAGCCACAATCGAAAAGGCTATTTACAAAAAGGGCTCCGCTTTTAGTATTCGCTTTGGGCCTCTAAATTGCTTGGGCCAGCTCTGTGCAATGCCTTAAAGATAGAGTAGACAATATTTTAAGGATATAATGAAAGAGAGAACGAGACGCAGATAAATAATTGCCTTATTTATCATAGTTAAAACGATATGCATATGTATTTACATCATTCTCTTAATTTATATGCTTAAATAGAAAATTAAAGTTTTGTGTATTCGTTAGCGTACATTAGTCAAAACTTGACCTACCATTTACGTTATGCATATTCGGAGCTTGTGTGCAATTTTCTTTTAACAATAAGAAACATGTTTTTTTATATAATAATACAATATAAAAAATATTTTTCAAACTGTATTATCAAATTAATTACATCAGGAAAGTTACAAGTAAAATAAAAAAAACTACGGCTTTATTGTATATAAATTAGCAACAACCTTTTTTTGAACGACTAATTTCTTTACACTCCTTTTTTACATCCCTTTTAAAGACAACTTTTGTTTTTTTGTTTTTTTTTTCTCTTAAATTAACAACAGCCTAAAAGATTAAAATGTAACTAAACCTTGATATCTACAAATCTATAATAATAACAAAAGGTAACATGCTCAAGTACCAGTCATCCACATGGTCAAAAGAAAAACAAATGTGTGAATGAAATAAAAAGTACGGAGTAATTCTCTTTTCCATTCTTTTGCTTTGGCATCTTATCTTGTTCCCCTAAAAGTTATCGTTCAAACGTGCAACACTTGTAGCCTAATTGATTGAGGGCCTAAAATTTTTTATGGAAGGCTTGGGTTCAATTCCCAGTAGCTACATTTGGAAGACATTGGTAGAGGGGAAATGAGGGATGACCCAGCCATTGGCTTGGGTTCGAGTCCTGATCCCGACCGGTTTTACCGATTATTTCACTGTCGTGCCTTCAGGCGGGTGAGTGGTCGGGTTTTCCCGGGAATTGGTGGCAATTGGTGGCCCGGGTACTCTCGAGTACCTGATTCGCCAAAAGGGTGTCCGAGAGTGCTCAGAAATTGATTCGTTGGCCGTTAAAAAAAATAGAAAGTTATCCTCCAGTCACTCATCACTTTTCTCTATGCTCCAACTACGTACATATGAATATTTATAAAATGATATGAACTATAGAAACGCCAATTTTCGCGGGACGGGGTTTGAACTCAAGTACGTATCGAAACAGAAAGGCTAAGTTTACTGAACAAATGATTTTTAGCTAAAATAACTTCATTTTCAATGGAAATTATATTGTCAGGTTGATCCGTACCGATATTAAGACATTATTGGTTTGCTTCTTCACGATAAAGAAAAATATCACTATACCGGTACCGAAAGTACCGGTTCAGTACGAGTACCTAGTAGTTCGGTACCAAATATTCATCCCTAAGGTTAGGCGAGAGTTGGTCCACCTATTTTATCACGGCCGCAACTTCCAAAATCTGTGACAACCATCGTAGGACTTTGGAATCAATTTTGACCATTAGCCAACGGTCATATGAGCGTTTAGCTTAAAAAATATACAATACTATATATATATATATTATTCATTTTCAACCAAAATCAATACCACCAACAATCAAAACAATACCTCCAACAATCAAACAACCTAAACCTCAATCAAAATACATTAACTTTTAGTTTTATTTTTTATTTTTATGTTTTTTAAGTTCGATAGTATTTTTTTATTTAAATTTAGAAAATGTTTGTTTAAGTTTATTAAAATTTATAGTTTATTTAAAAAAAAGTTTAGTGATTGGTGTCATTCCACCCAATGACTTTAGTGATGAATTGTGATGGAATGAAGTGACACAGAGGTGATTGGGTTTGATGGTGTTATGAGTGTGATGTTGTGAAGACCACCTCACCCACCCTAAAAAGGAAAAAAAAACGAATACCTGGTACCAAATAAAAAGGTATTTATCAAAACAATAAAAAGAAAAAAGTTATTAAAATATTGGTGCACATTAGCAAAATAGGGACGGTGCACGTTCGTAAAGAGGGGCGGTGCACGTTAGCATATAAAGGTGGTGCAAGTTAGCGCATTGATATTAAAGTGGCGATGTTTTAATATTATATATATAATATAATATAATAAATTAATAATAATATATATAATTAAAAATAATAAGTTTAAAATTTCTTATACAGGTGGAGTTTATTTAAAAAACTTAATTTTTTTTTTCAATTATTAGTTTGGAAAATAAGATCCTCACCTTGCATCATACCTTCTTAAAAAAACACAATCCATCCTTATGCTCAGAGCCTCAAACATCAAGAAACACATGTTTTCACATGAATTATATTGGAGATAATTTCTCCTCCAATGTCTATGTAGTCAAGTCAAAAGTCTTATAGTCAAAGACATAAATAAAAAAGAAGTCAAAGTCAAAGACATATATTAAGCATTGCTTGATTTATGCCATTACTATTATTTCTTTTATGCTTAAGAGTTAGTTTAGTTTTCTTATAAATAGCTACTAGGAATTAGTAACAATTTGTACCAAACATTACAATCAAATAAATCTTTCATATTCTATCTCTCTATTCTTGTACTAAAACCACCTTGCTGTTTTGAGAGTCGGTGGCTAGAAATCGAGTAGCCCTCGACTCCAGGGCTGAAATAAACCAATAAAATAAACCAAATAGAAAATCGTTTCCGCTAGATTTCTATATGGTATCAGAGCGGGTTACTATCCTGCTCGAAAGAAGAAAAGGAAAAATAAATAAATAAATAAAAGGGGAAAAACAAAAGCACGGGAGGAGAAAGCCAAAAAAAAAAAGGAAGGGGCACAAGATGGAGAAGAACGAAGACAAAAAAAAAATCGGGTTTCTTGAACCCGCAAGAAGAAAAAGTCGGGTTCCTTTGAGCCTGCGAGAAGAAAAGTCGAGTTCTTTGAACTCGCGAGAAAAAGAAAAGTCGGGTTCTTTGAACCCGCAAGAAGAAAAAGTCGGGTTCCTTTGAGCCCGCGAGAAAAAAAAAAAGTCGAGTTCTTTGAACTCGCGAGAAGAAAAGTTGAGTTCTTTGAACTCACAAGAAAAAAAATCGGGTTTTTTGAACCCGCAAGAAGAAAAAGTCGGGTTCCTTTGAGCCCGCAAGAAGAAAAGTCGAGTTCTTTGAACTCGCAAGAAAAAAGTCGGGTTTTAAAACTCGCACGAAGAAAAGTTGGGTTCTTAAACCTGCAAGAAGAAAAGTCAGGTTCTTTACCCGCAAGAAGAAAAGTCGGGTCCAAATCTATGAGTCCGCAAAAAAAAAAAAAAAAAAAAAAAAAAAAGCTCCAACTTGAGGAGGAGTGTTCGAAAAAAAAAAAGAAATATCACTTGTCAAGTTGGGCGTTCGTAACCTTTACGCTCCAACTTGAGAGGAAGTATTGAAAGTCATGACCATTTGACTAGTCAAAGTAATAATTCTAGTCAAAGTCTTCCTTCACTTGTGCCTCTAAGATTTATACCTAAAGACTAGCACATTGACTTGTGCCTTTAGATTAGCTCCTTTCTTATTTTACCATTTTCCATGAATGTATTTATAGGAGATTGTTTTCTCCTTTACTATTGTACCAATCATCACAATCAATAACAAAACAATTCTTCCATCTCTATACTTGTTATACAAATAATCCATTAGCCATTTTGAGAGTCGCTTACTACAAACCGAGCCGCCCTTGGCAGCGGGGCTGAAACCAAACCCAACTCAAACACAAAAACGCTTCCGCTAGAATTAGACAAAAAAGAGGCACAAGTAGGGAGGAGATGAATGTTGTTAGCATGAGGAGTATTAGACAAAAAAAAAAACAAAAACAAAAAAAAGTCGGGTTCCTTGAACCCGCAAGAAGAAAAAGTCGGGTTCCTTGAGCCCGCGAGAAGAAAAGTCGAGTTCTTTGAACTCGCGAGAAAAAAAGTCGAGTTCTTTGAACTCGCAAGAAGAAAAAGTCAGGTTTTTTAAACCCGCAAGAAGAAAAAGTCGGGTTCCTTTGAGCCCGCAAGAAGAAAAGCCGGGTTCCTTTAAGCCCGCGAGAAGAAAAGTCGAGTTCTTTGAACTCGTACGAAGAAAAGTCGGGTTTGTCGAACTCGCAAGAAGAAAAGTCGGGTTTAAATCTTTGAACCCGCGAGAAAACAAAATTTGGGTTCTTTGAAACCGTAAGAAAAGAAAAGTCGAGTTCTTTGAACTTGCAAGAAAAAGAAAAGCCGGGTTCATTTGAGCCCGTAAGAAGAAAAACTGGGTTCTTTGAACTCGCAAGAAAGAAAAGTCGAGTTCTTTCAAGCTCGCAAGAAGAAAAGTCGGGTTCCTTTGAACTCGCAAAGAAGAAAAGTCGAGTTCAAATCTTTGAACTCGCAAGAAGAAAAGTCGGGTTATTTGAGCCCGCAAGAAAAAGAAAAGTCGGGTTAATTGAGCCCGCAAGAAAAAGAAAAGTCGGGTTAATTGAGCCCGCAAGAAAAAGAAAAATCGGGTTATTTGAACCCGTAAGAAAAGTAAACACTCCAACTTGAGGGGGAGTGTTAGAAAAAGAAGAAATATTACTAGGCAAGTTGGACGTTCGTAACCTTCACGCTCCAACTTGAGGGGGAGTATTGGAGATAATTTCTCCTCCAATGTCTATGTAGTCAAGTCAAAAGTCTTATAGTCAAAGACATAAATAAAAAAGAAGTCAAAGTCAAAGACATATATTAAGCATTGCTTGATTTATGCCATTACTATTATTTCTTTTATGCTTAAGAGTTAGTTTAGTTTTCTTATAAATAGCTACTAGGAATTAGTAACAATTTGTACCAAACATTACAATCAAATAAATCTTTCATATTCTATCTCTCTATTCTTGTACTAAAACCACCTTGCTGTTTTGAGAGTCGGTGGCTAGAAATCGAGTAGCCCTCGACTCCAGGGCTGAAATAAACCAATAAAATAAACCAAATAGAAAATCGTTTCCGCTAGATTTCTATAAATTAAAACATGAAAACCATCTGTTTCTCAAACAATCATTACAATTTCATGTTTTTTAAGGACCAAATAACATCCATCTGTCATCTTATGATCGAATGGATCCCTCACGTTGCATGCAGACCACCTGTTCTATAAAACCAGAATAGAGAAACAAAATCAATTTAACAATACAAAATCATAAAAAATACCAATCAATTTGTGATAAAAAAAAGATATACAATGGGTGGCATTGAGGTTAAGAAGCCACTTTTGAACAAAATATGTATCAAAAGTTGTCCTGGGTGTGATGTGGATGAATATAAAGAGCTGCAAACCGGATTACCGATTAAGCAATTGTTTTCTATATGGATTGTGATGCTCTGTGCTGGTAAGGAACATTAATTTGTATTACAAGTTCTTCTGTTTTATAAAACATATAGATTAGGGAAGAAAACAATCAACAAAGTTGATGTCAAACTCGCATGCATTTGATATGCATTTTATGACTTTGTAAGCCTAAGTATAAGAAGCTTTGTTACACCTTTCATTATTCATTATAATTCAACATACAATTTGTCTATCTTAAACCTCTCCTTGATGTTCATGTCTAACGTCTATTTCGGTTTTTTTTCCTTCCCAGCATTACCTATATCGTCTCTCTTTCCGTTTCTCTACTTCATGGTAAGCATGTTCACTTATGTCTTTGCTTTGTTTCCATTTTCTAAAATTTTGGCATTTGAAATTCTATTGTAGGTGAGGGATTTTAATATTGCAGAGAAAGAGGAGGATATTAGTTACTATGCAGGCTTTGTTGGTAACCATTTTTTACCTATTGTGTTTCTTTTAAGATGGTGAAATGTGCCGGCTGTGTAATAGGTTCGGGTTATGGGTAATATTTGCGTGGGAGAGGTCCAGCGGGATTGACCTCATATAATTTATAATTCTTTTTGATATTTGAGAGTGTCAATTCTTGTTAGAGGTTTTATGCATTAAAAATACATTTTGAGCGACTTTTGAACCACTTGACCCGTTTCCTGTTTAGGTAATTTTGTTTCTTTTACTAGTTGGACCCGCAAAAGATAAAATGTAACCCAAGTCGACCCATTTATAATTAAATCAGTCCGAATTGCCACACCTATACATCATAAATGAATGGCCTTGGCTGATTGATGAGGGGCGAAGTATCAATAAGGCCAGGGGGTGTCCCGGCCCCCTCCGTTTTTTTGGCGCAGTGGTGGAAGTTTGCATTTTCCGTACGTAAATTAAGTGTGGGTTGAGTCCGGCCCCCACCGATTTGATCTTTCGGCCCATACTGATCGGAAAATATTGAGTCTGGCCCCCGCCGATGTGAACTTCAAGCTACGCCACTGTGATTGATGATCATATTTTACCTTGTCTTAAACTGTATCTCATATGTTTCTAAATCTTTTGAAGGGTCTGCATATATGATTGGAAGGGCACTAACATCCGTCGCCTGGGGAGTAGTGGCTGATCGCTATGGTCGAAAACCAGTTATTCTCATAGGCACATCAACAGTGTTCGTAACTACGTTGCCTTATAACTATCTGAAACCAGTCTGTACACCTCATCCCTTTTGTCCTCCTAAAGTTTGTGACTTTTATCTTCTGCAGGGTTATTTTCAACACGCTTTTTGGTTTTAGTGTCAACTATTGGATGGCTATTATTACAAGGTTTCTTCTTGGCTTTTTAAACGGGTTACTTGGACCGATAAAGGTATCCATTATCTTACAATTTATAGTATGTTTAGATTTTGTTTATTTACTTTTGTAGTATCTGATTCATTCTTTTATGTGTTGACAAACAGGCATATGCATTGGAACTTTTCCGGGAAGAACATCAAGCTTTAGGACTGTCATCCGTAAGCAGCGTCCCCTTTCGTTTCTTTTCTTTCGTTTTTCGTTCCATAAGAAACATAAAATTCAAGTTGATCCCTTTTAAATAGTCATAATGTTGCATAGAATAACAAGCAACTTGATCATGCTAATGGTATTTGGCTAGTTTTATATTTCATAAATGTGTCATTTGTTTCAGATTAGTACATCTTGGGGCATAGGACTGATCATTGGCCCATCATTGGGTGGTTTCCTTGCACAGGTATTTGTCCCTGCTTGTATCTTTATATGCTATAGATGTCATCCATATATACCATGTACAGATAACATCTTGAAAATTGATGGAAAGAAGGCTATTTATGGCCAATTTACAAATTCATATTTAGGGATTAAAATCTTGTTATCGGAATTATACAAAAAGTTTAAATGCTATCAGTACCTTAAATAATTTCAAAATTTTTTGGATGTCACACATGGTATCACTCTCACATGTGCGTAAGCAGGGACGAAGGATAAGAAGGGCCAGGGGTGCCCTGGCCCCCCTGTTTTCTGGCGCAGTGGTATAAATTTGCGATTTTCATAGGTAAATTGAGTCCAGGTTAAGTTCGGCCCCCTGTTTTCTGGCGCAGTGGTATAAATTTGCATAAAGAACGCACCACTGTATATACATGTGCGTGTGTGTGTGTGTAAATTCGCAAACAAAATTTTACTCATTATATTGCTACTTTATTTGATGAAATGATGATATCTTTTCTAATAATCTTTTTTTTTTCTGCATTTAGCCAGCAGAGAATTTTCCAGGTCTAGTATCTCATGATTCTTTATTCGGGAGGTAAAGTCTCCCCTTCGTTTGCTTTTTTATTTCTTGATAGCGATGAATGATGATACAATTTCCATGTATTATTGTTGTTTATGCAATACAATTTTGAGTGCCAACAATTTGCCGCTGTGACTTGTGATGCAGATTTCCATATTTGTTGCCTTGTCTTTGTATCTCCATTTTTGCGCTTATTGTGACCATCGCTGCAATTTGGCTTCCGGTAGAGTTTCCTATGCCACTACCATTTCCTTAATACTCCCATTAAAATACATCTAAACATGATACGTTTGTTCCAAAATTCGAAATCAAATTTAAAGTTTGCGCCTCATGGTGTGTGAACCGAACCCTCTTAACATTATTTTCTTTTAAATCTATTTTTCAAACTGCAGGAAACGTTACACTTTCATAAGAAAAACGAGTTGGAGTCTGCTTCCTATGTTGAGGAAAAATCAGATGAAGGGAAAGATTCCTCCTTAATAAGCCTCCTCAAGAACTGGCCGTTAATGTCCTCTGTCATTGTCTATTGCGTTTTTTCGCTCCATGACATGGCTTACACCGAGGTGATTTATAATCTGTCTAACAATTACATGTCAGGTGTTTTAAATGACCAAATCCACGAGTTCAACCCAATAAAAAAAATAAAATTTATAACAACACTATATTTGCACAAAAATTGTCATTTTCAAAGTATAGTTTCATTTACAGAAGACTCGGCACACTATAGTTTCATTTGCTATGACAAGTGTTACATGAGGGCTTATAAAGTTAATGACTCGACAACCTAATAACTAACGGACAATGTCTAGATAATTATTTAAGCATTTCATTTATAACTGTTATTCTACACTACATTCACATAACTTCTAATTTTATTTATTTATTTTATTTTATTTTTGTTGTTAACAGATTTTCTCTTTGTGGGCTGTGAGTCCGAAGAGTTTAGGGGGCCTGAACTATACTACTGAGGATGTCGGTACTGTCCTGTCAATCACAGGTGAAGTTTTTGATGTTGGACTAAACTCTACATTCTACCACAAGTTCAAATGTTAATCACAATAGTCTTGTTGTAGGGGTGGGCCTTCTCCTTTTCCAGACTTCGTTATATCCATTTGCAGAAAGAATGTTTGGCCCCATCGGCGTAGCTCGCGTCTCAGGAGTAAGCAATATTCCCTTAGACTCATTAGATGTCTACTATTCCCACTGCTCTCTATAAGTTGTCTATTGACTTTGAAAGTCAAACTTGAGTTTAACAAACTACAGTTATCATATTTTCTGTGTTATCAAATTCTTGTTAACATAACTATCTCTTGTGTAGGTTTTGTCTATACCTCTACTCACATCGTATCCATACATCGCATTGTTATCAGGCTTCATGCTAACCTTTTCATTAAACCTTGCATCAATCGTGAAGAATGTTTTATCAGTAAGGTTTTTTTTTTTTTTTTTTGAATCAATAATTTCTGCGTCATGTTGTCATTTAACTTTCTTTATGCTATGCTCATAACATAACCGTTTTGACACTCCCCAATGATTTAATGCATTGACCCGTTACCTAACCCGATCGACGCGCTCAATCACTCATTATGCCACCTATAGTAGCTGGTTTGCACAAAGTAAAATAGAAAAATAACTATCTTTAACATGTAAACATGGCTGTAAAAACATAGGCTTGAACTACACAGAAAAAACCATCTTGACACGAAAAAATATATTGACTGAATTAACGTAACTGTTTATCGGTGTCGTAACGTTCTCTGTTTCATCTCTATTTACCAGGTGTCCATTATAACTGGCACATTCATGCTGCAAAATAAAGCTGTGGTAAGATTAGTCCCTTCTCCTTTCTAAACCTTTTTCTTTATTTTTCATTGTTTCTCAGGCGTATAAATGATTAATAATGTATGCACATATACATGGCTAACAGGATCAACACCAAAGAGGTGCGGCCAATGGTATAGCCATGACGTTGCAGTCAATTTGCAAAGCAATTGGTCCTGCATGTGGAGGAGCACTGTGAGTACTCATTTGTTTAATAATCTCATATCTACATACTATATTATCTGAACAAGCAAATTTAACTGTGGGTCGAAATGGGTTGGGCACCTTGTGGGTTACATCATGTTAGAAATGCCAAAACGGAGTTGGACAACTGGTTCTTGTCAAAATGGGTCATTCTTAAGTGCGGGTAAAAACGAGTTGGGTTGACCTACCAAATCATTTTTTTCTTTATAAATACTTAACGCGTTCAATATGATTTGGAACATATGCATTTCTAAATAGTAAAATAATTTTGGATGTATATAAATACATTTTTTGGCGGCGCAATGCTTGTTTAACTCTTTCGACCCGCTTGACAACTTTCCTTGTTAGCTAATTATTTCTCTTTATATTAGGTGATAGCGCCACCTCTACATCAAGTAAATTAGACCCAAAATCACATCAAATTATATTAAATCTCACTTATTTCTATGTTTGTAGTTTGTCATGGTCCCAAAAGAGACAAAATGCAACATTTCTTCCTGGTACGTGCTTTTTACTCGGTTCATATTCTCTTTGAATGTTTACAATTTACATGTATGAAAAAAATTCCTACGAAACCTCTCGAGGTCTCTGGTCCACTGTGGTCGGTTCAAAAAAAAAAAAAAAAAAAAAAAAAAAAAAAAAAAAAAAACTTGAAAATAACATAACTGCAGCTACAAATTTAATCTAGTGTCTCTGGTCCACTAGGTTCACTTTAAAAAAAATTGCTTGAAAGAACATAACAAAAACTAATAAATTTAATCTGGTTCCACATTTATATATCTTTTGGAGATATCTCATAATCTCATATTTATATATCACCTCTCATGAACAACCTAGTTTAAGGCATTTATATCGCGAAAGGACCTTAACTTGTCCAATACTGTCATGTGGCTAATGAAAGCCACATTGAAACAAAATATGTAATCATAGCTACAAGTTGGGACTAGGGATGTCAATCGTATCTAGTTGGCGAGTTGAATCCTTGAACCTAAACATGAACTGTTTAACCCATTTATCTAAATGAGTCCAATGAGTGACGGGTTGGTGGTTTGTAAACATGTTATAATAAACATGCTAAACATGTTGTAATAAATGGACTAAATGGGTAGAAATGAATTGGCGGGTCAACATGTCAACCTGTTTATTAATCCGGTTAAAAGGTCAATCCGATTACTATCCATTAATCCATTTAATTAAATGGGTTAAACCGCTCACCCCCACATAACTAGTTTATTAAACGGGCAAAAGATGATGCCACCCAAAATTTGATCATATAGTGTCGTGTTAGGAGATGCGACCTCTAATTTGGGACTACAAGTATAATGAGGTATCTCACATCATGAACGATAACTTTAAGCAATTTTGTGGTGGCAAAATGGGTTGGTTGGATGGATTAGGTCCACATGAATAATTTCTTACACTATCTGAAAAAAGTGCAATCGTATGTGATAATTTTAAGCACCTTTTTGTCCAAATTTTGGACACATTTTCTAAATTTTATTACCAACGATGCTTTAGTTTCAATAAAACGTCTAGCAAGTTATATGCATTGAAAATACACTCTGGGTGATTTACGACTAGTTTAACCAAGTTCATTCTTGCTAACTATTATTTTACCCATTGGCCCGTTAGGCATTAAACATAAACCGAGAGGAAATGAGCTAAACTTTATTTTCGACGGACCTGCATTGCCGCATAAGAAGGCACCTTGCAAACCACAGTAGAAAAAACTAATAAATCTATCCTTTTTTTTCAATTTCAGGAGACCAGATGATATTTTTCTTTTTGAACGTGATTGAAGGAATTGGAGTTCTATTGACATTCAAACCATTTTTGATATCACACCATTACTAGTTGGTAGCAATCAACCTTGAACCCACAAATCCATATATTCATTGAATAGATTTGATTCTCCAAGAACCCAAGGACTCTTATGTTTTTGGGTACTCTAATAGTAAAAATAACATTTTTTATGTTGACTTTCTACCAAGTCAACTATATGGGCCTCTAGCTTTGTATTGTATAATATTAATTAATTGTCTTTAGGCTGTGGATGTTATTCATTTTGTCAAGGGTTAAAACAAGTTTAAAGTATAAAAATCTCAATCATCTCTTTCAAGTCATATACTACTTGTCCCATTTTTTTTTCTCGGACACAAAACTACTCTCCTCACTGGTTCATTCCTTGAGCACATATTATTTTCTGGTGAATTCTACACTTTTCATTTATTTTAGCCTTTGTGCGATAACTAAACTCTATCCCCCTTTATTTAATTTCTCAGCGTGAATGCATTTTTGTGTGAATGAGTATTAATTACGTATAATAAACAATATTTTGATGAGGTTGTCGCTAAATGTCCCAATGGCGTTTCCGTCCCCAATAAGTACCCGAGACGGGTACGACCACCTAACTGGCGTCCCCGTGCTACATAAGTTGGTACCGGTATTGCTATTATCATAAGTGGTGTTTGTATATTAATTTTTATGATTCTGGATCGATGTAACATATTTTATTACTTTACAAATATTATGTTTATAAAGCTTCAAATACACCATTGCAACACACTTAATTCAAATGTAACGTTTCATAGAATTAAACAACATAGAAGCCTCACCTAATGGATATCGTCAACAACCTTCCAATCGCGGGTCACCGGTCTGATCATTTCATTTGGATAAAACTCTAAGCTTCTTTGAGGTCCACGGTGCTTAATTGTACGTTTGTTTTCCACAAATAAATAACTCTCTTTAGCGTCAAGCTTATCACCAAACTGATGGTACCCATGGCAAGTAAAGTTACATTGTAAGCACTTCCAGATCAAAAGGGATTGCAGTTTGTCGCCACACTCTTGGCATAAAACATCATTCTCAGTCCCCACAGCAAGTGACACCGGATGTTGGTGAAAAGATAGTGTTCTTACACCCCCAAACCTGATGTTAATGTACTTATACATGCCTTCCGCATTGAGAGAATTAATGCCTTGTTCAGACTGAAGTATCAATGGAGCACACGCCGAATGAATGGATTGCGCGCACTCTGCACAATGGTAGAACCACTTTCCAGGATCAAGATCCTCTTCACAAACTTCACAAAAGTATTGACGTTTGTGGCCCTCAATCGGGGAGTAACTCAGCTTCAGCGAGTGCTTGTCAAGCTTATGCCTAATTTCTTTCGGTAAATGCAAAGCACATAGACAATCCAAATGGAAATTACAAGAATTACATTCGTAATAAAACTTACTTTCATCAATACTCACACGACATGCGCGACACTCCATCTTCGAACCGCTTGATGAAGCACCATCTACTCTTGTAAGTAAGTGATTTGCGTGTGCTTCATGTGTGATTTCTTTAGGTATAAATGCACAATTAACATCAATGGCGAACTTGCAAATAAAGCAAAAGTACATAAACCCATTGCAAGGCAATCTACAAATGTCACATCTAATTCCGCAACTAACACTGAAGAAGCCTAGCTGAAGTGTATGTTGAGGGTGGGTCGCGTGGTTTCTTAGTTCTTCCGGTAGCCGGGTGCACCAATCGTGGAGAATGAAGTCTTAATCATCATGATACCTGGAGCATTCGTAAAATGGCGTTTTTGTTATCGGCTTTGAACATACATAGCATAATAGTTTAATCCTCTTCATTGGGTCATGAAGAGAGGTGGTTGTATCATTATTTATTATGACTAACGAATGTTCATGACGATGATAATCCATGAGGCCCTTTTCATTAATAACTAGCCCACAAGTAGTCTCGCCTTCGAGTTGATGTGATAAGATGTGTGATTTATCATCGACTGGCAAGTGCAGAAGGTTGGGATGCTCAGCATCTTTGAAATTTTTGTTCATTTTTCTTAAGTCTGATACATAGAAAATGAATAAAACCGTGTCAGGGGATTCTTTACAAATTATTCAAAATAATGATATCTTTTGTAATATGTACAAATGCAAATAATGAAAAAACTTCACACTTGGTGTGAAGTTTTTACGAACATAAATAGTTAAATATAAAGATTTGGATTAAGTTTGCATTGCTCACTTCTCTTTGCAAATGATTACAATCTACACAGGGCCGTCTCCGAAAATGTTAAAAAAAATTTGGGCCTTGGGCGAAAAAGAAATTGGGCCCAAAATTTTGTAAAGATGAATGAATTATAAAAAAAATTAAGTATAGTGCTAGAGCCAAGGATTGAACTTGAGACCTCTACATTAAATTGACATGGTTTTTCCAACTCCACTAACAAGACTTTAATGTATAAAACACAAATATATATCCTAAATATAGAATTTAATATATATACGCATATTTTAAAAAAACGTTCGGGCCCATTTAAGGGTCGGGCCCGGAGCCGGTGACCACCCGGCTCACACTCATAGCCGGCTCTGAATCTACACACATTTAAGTGTGTGGGTTTGTGGTATACGATTTTTTTTAAAGGTATATATGGAGGTGCTGAATATGTATCTATTTAGGTTTCTAAAAAAATAAATAAAATGACAGTAAATTCAATGGTGCTGAATATATATCTATTTAGGTTTCTAAAAAAATAAATAAAATGACAGTAAATTCAATGGTGCTGAATATATATCTATTTAGGTTTCTAAAAAAATAAATATATATATCTATACATGTATATTTTTAAATATTTACCGCGTAAGAAGACGGACATGAAAGGCTCAATCCTTTGCGTTGCACAGTCTGAGTGAACACAGTACATGCATTTACTACACATGTAAATCAAATGTTCATCTTCTATTTTCACACCACAAATCCTGCATTCGTAGTCATATGATTGATCTAGAAATGAATATGAAAGGGTGAGCAAGTGACGGTGGCTAAATTGTTGAGTTTGCAGGGATAACTTTATGGGAAGGGAAAGACAATCGGAATTTACTAGGAAGTTAAAACAAGTGTTGCATTGATAGAAATACCCTTCATGTTTCTTCTTGCATGCAAAACACTTGATCAAACCACGTTCAACACCAATAGAGGTTAATGGATGTGGGTGGGCAGGGTGATGGATCGTATTTTGCTCCACAAAAGTGGCACAAAGTAAATCGATTCCATAATTGCATGTTGAACACTGATAATAAATGCCACCTCGATGTATTTTAAAACAAGCACAACATTTATCGTCATCATTTGTTGTTTTTTTTTTAAGGATGAGAGTATGAGAAGGGTGGCCTTGGAATTTCAAGGATAGTGGTATTTCTTCACAAAATTTATGGATGGAGTAATTACATGACGCCATGCTACATTTGTAGTAATAACGATGGTACCAGTCAATTTGCCTGTCGCAACGATTACATGTGCACTTGAAGTTTTGTGACGCGATCAAATCATAATCAACGTATTCGTCATCGTCTTCTATGTAGTCTCGATGCATCATTTGCAAATCTACAAGCGTTAAAGGATGCTCATGTTTAAGTTGTTCTAGGTCAAGCTCCATGACATCCATTACGGTATTTCTCTCTGTTACAAAATTATACATGACATTTGATTACTTCCAAATATAACGTAGAATGTATATATAAAACTATAATGAAAATCTTAGAACAAATAAATAGTGGTGTAAACTAGCTGAGCCATTCTTGAATTACTCATGACGAACTTGTTAAAATATTACGCCCCACTTACGGCGTGCGCATATAATGTATATATGTGTGGCCGTCAGAGGGCAAAAGTAAAGTTGCACTAGTTTTAACGTTATTTTACTAATTTTGTGAAAATAACGTTAAAAACGACGGACGTACGGTTAATCATGCATCATGTGGTGGCGTTGATAGCTAAATGACAAAGGGGTACATGCACTGATCGGGTTTGTCCCGATTGCTAAGTGTTCTGTGCCTTATGTCCAAGTCTTGATCCCAAACCTCATCGAGCTGAGGGTCTCACTGGAAGCAGCATCTCTATTCTTAGGGGTAGAGGTAAGGCTGTCTACATCTTACCCTCCTCAGACCCTACCTTAGTTTTGCTATATGTGAGATTAACTGAGTATGATGATGATGATGATGATGATGATGATGATGAACTTGTTAAAATATGGAATCACACTGGGATTATGGGAACACGAGCTTCATGATATATCTATACTTTATAAGAAACTAGGATTTTTCTCACAAGCGTTGCCCCGCGAGCCTATGACCTATCAACCAGACATAAATACCAACGTGATTGATTATACATTAATGTTACACGGAATTTACAATCGCTAATTTTAAGTAACATCATTTAAAAACGTTGAACCCCACCCACACTAATATCATTTAAGAAAATCGTTGAATCCCTCACGCACGTCGCGGCGTGTTAACTCACAAAATTTAGAACAAACGTAAAGCGCCAAATATGCGAATGATGAAAAGTAAACCAAAGTTGGAAGTAAAAAAAGTATTCGGTTAAATTGTAAAAGATGGAAAGCTTTGGGTTAGAAGTGAAAAATCAAATTATATGAGTTAGATTTGCAAAAGATCAAAACTTTGAGTAAGAAGTGAAAATTCTAGTTCAGGGTTAGATTTGCAAAAGATAAAAACTTTAAATAAGAAGTGAAAAATCAAGTTAAAAAAACCCCAAAACCAATTAATTATACAATACTCTAAAGCACAAAAAGATTGGTAATTTTAGGTTGGATAATAACTAAATAACACACACACACACATATATATATATATATATATATATATATATATATCCGGAGTGTTACTCTATACAAAGGCAAATTTAAGTGGAAGACAACAAAAACTATATATAAACTTATACCTATTGACTATTGTATTAATATGACATATACGGAACTTATTAACTGACTCTATTTCTCTCCCACTACATGCGCTTATATTTTATACATTATATACAGGTATGCTTATAGTCTATAGTTCTTTGCTAAAAATTAGTACTCTTTTCAATACACGTATAAAAATAAATTACGATAATATAAAACTAGTTATATTTGTATATAAAATAATGAAACAATAACTATGATTATAATAAAAAAAACATATTACAAAATTCGACATTTTAACACGAGGTGAGTGCTAACTCAAGTTCTTTTAGCAAATCAAACTTGAGATTTCTTAAAACACAAAAGGTAGTGAATGAATGAATGAATATGTACCTTTCTGGGTAATTGATGATGTCTTTATGATAGTTACGACTTGGATGTAACAATTAATTTGTATATATAGTGGTTGGGATCCAATTTACTTTTGAATAAAGCAAAGAATCAATTAATTGTTTTATACCTAAGGGGGACGGGGCGTTACCAGAATTGGTCACAGGTACCCCACTACCAGCACGGTAACACCGCCGCCACCCATGCTGGTAGTGGTCTCATGAACCAAATTCGGGTTCTAGTTATCGTGCTGGTTTACGGATGTGGCACAAACTTTCACATAATTTTATTCTTTTTTATGGTTTAGTCTGTTCTTTCTCTCTCTCTATTCTTTAGTTGCAAGGTTGTTTTTTGTTTTTTTTAACTCTGAAAGCTTGAAGGTGAAGATGAAGATGGTGATAGATATAAGTTGTATATGTATAGATATGTGTATTGTGTGTGTGGAGTAAATATATATATAGAGAAAAAAAGTCAGTAGTCTTCTTTGGACTTTTGTGCCTCCAACATTCAATTTTTTAATTTTATTTTCTTTCGAGCATCGTGATAATGGGCCTGAAACCAATACACAAACAAACCATGCTTTTCTTTCACATCCGACACTATAACCCACCACATTTTTGTTGCTCTTCTTTTGATAGTTATATATATGTACACATGTGTGATGTGTATTATGTTTGCTGTTGGGTCTGCTGACCTGAAGAAGAACAGATGATTGAAAAGCCAAAATATACTAACACTTGATCCACATAAATAAACAGTCTTTACAACATACTCTTCCTAAAAGACTGTTGACCCTAACAAATGTTCCACCCAAACAACTGCTATGACAACTGCTGCTACAAAGGACTGCTGGATAACAACTGATAGAGAACAACTGCTGACCAAAGGTCTGATGAAGAACAACTGCTGATCAAGTACTAAAGACTAAAGGTCTGTTGGAGCCAACATCACTTAGGCTCCAACAGATGATACAAGACCATCAGAGTTTTCCTCAACAATAGTTTACCTTACAATGTTTTGTAATATAACAGTAGTTTGTATAGGGCAGATGTTTTATGTTGTTATTCTGTTAGAGGTCACTATCTTAGGTGACGTCAGCCCAGGTCACCAGTGGTTTAGATTTGTCTATAAATAGAACAGTGCTTGTACTGTTCTATTGGTCACACACAACATTCTTTCAAACAAACAATCACTGTGTGATCAGGCTGAGGGGGAGTACTTGTAATTGATTGTAATCTTTCAATATAATGAAAGCTTTCGATTAAGAAAACATTTATTCCTTTTGTTTTGATTATAGTTTATCATTCCGCTGCACTTTCCATATATATTCACTTCATTCATTTCTCACTCTACTCTAAACAAATCAAAACAATCAAACTCAGATCCTAACAATTGGTATCAGAGCTTGGTCAATTAAATTCGATCTAATCAATAAATTTAATATAAACAGATCAGCTCACAATTATTGATATCGTTTGTTTGTCGGATCGAAAATAGAGTAATAGTTTATTTTCGATTCAACCGGTTATAAACAAACTTTGTTTTTGAAAAATCAGAGAATGGCTTCAATCAATCACGATCCACACAACACTGGCACGAACAACAAGCCACCGATGCTTGTCAGATCTGAATACAATATCTGGCAACGTCGGATGAGCCATGTTCTAGCTCTACAGAACACTGGGTGTTGGAAGTCGGCTATCTTCGGACCACATGTTCCGATGGTGCCGAGTACCGAAGATCCCAAGGTTCAGGAGCCTAAGAAACTTGAAAACTACTCCGACCAGGATTTTCAGAAAATTGAGTTAGATGCTAAGGCCTTCAGTATTGTGGCCATGGCTCTACCCAATGATATATATGCTGGGCTGTTACACTGTAACAGTGCAAAGGAGTTGTGGGATGCACTGAAAGAACAATTTGGTGGGACTGAAGAGGTTATTGAAAACAATCGTGAAATACTTAACCAACAATATGAAACATTCAGTCATGTTAAGGGAGAGTCATTAACTCAACAATTTGAGAGGTTTAACTGTCTCATTAGTGAACTAAAACTGGTTGGTCTAACTTACCCTCATTCAACCTTGAACCATAGGTTTTTAAGATCATTACCAGATAAATGGGACACTATTGCTATAGTTATGAGAAACTCAATTGGATTCAAGGACCTATCACTGAACCAGCTTCATGGTAAGCTCTTGACCTATGAGAGAGAGCTTTACCAGAAAAAGAAGCTCCAGGACTCTAGAAAAGTGTCCGATGATTATGTATTTGGTAATACAACACTTTTGGGTCATGATGAGGTGCCTGGAAATACTAAGAATCAGAGTTATGATCATTTCATTGACATAACTTCAGGTTTTAACTCTGATTCTTATTCACCAAACTATGCTTTTACAGCAAGTGGTGGTGATATCCAGGCATTTGATAACATATCCTTTGAGTATGATGACCTAAAATATTTTGACCCTGATGATTTGGAAGAAATGGACATTATGCACCAATTGGCCCTTCTCAGTGTAAGAACTAACAATTTTTACAAGAAAACTAGGAGAAGGTTTCCAGGGTTAACTGGCAGATCAAAGGTGGGGTTGGATAAATCAAAGATAAAGTGTTATATATGTCATAGACTTGGTCATTTTGCTAGGGAATGTAGGAGTCAACATGGTACACCTATAAATACCTATCCAAATCAAAGGCCTCAGACCAACACTTATCACAATTCCTATAATACCCTTGGACCAAATGTGCAAAACACTGCTCATTTTGCACAGTCCTCAAACATTGTTCCTGTCCAGTTTGTCCAAACCACTGTTCCTCAGATCCACTATGTGCAAACACCTGTTGCTCAGGCACCTGTGCCAATGACTGCTGCTTCATCCGCTGCTCCTGCAGAGACCAGTCAACAAAGTTTCTTCACACAAGGCTTTGTTGATTGGAGCAGTCTACCAGATGAGTTAACAGATGAAAATTTTGCATTAGTTGCCAAAGCTGAAAATGAACCAGAAAATTTTTGTTTCATGGCTATGGTAGAAGAAGTTGAATCTGAGGAGGTGGTAACTGAATCTAAAGTTGTGACTGATGATGTTGTTGATGAAGTAGTTGCAGGTGAAAAACCTGAAGAAGAGGTTGTGAATCTCTCAGATCCCTGGGGTGCATCTGATGATTGTGAGTGCAAGTGTGATTGTGCATTGATGGCTGCTGCTAAGGTATCTCCTCAAATTCTTAAAGATTTATGTTCTGACAAATGTGTAATAGCATTTGCTAACATCAAAGAGGTGAATGAAAACCTTAGAAAGAAAATTTTTGATGATGAAGTTAAATTTGAGAAACTTTCAAAAGAGGTAAAAACAAATCTAACTGAAAAAGAATCTGAAATAAGCAGCTTAAAACATGAAGCAACCATAACCAAAGACCAGCTCCAAACTATGATAACAAAATATCAGAGTTGTAAAAGTGAGCTTGAGTCCACTCAAGTTGAATGTCAGAAATGGGTGGAATCATGTAGAGGTTTTGAAATACTACTCAAACAAACAAACCAAAAGTCATGTGAAGTTTGGTTTTAGTTTTGAAACCACTGCTCCAGCTTTTGAAAACACTGACAAAAGGGATCAAAAGTTAGTTGAGGTAGTACCAACAAATTTGAAGGGTCAAGAGATTAAAATCACTGAACCCAATGGTAAGAAAATTGTTCTAAAAACCAGAAGGTTCCTCATCATTCACTGAACTTAAAAATTATGAATTTAAACCTACTTGGTCTGATGAGTGTGGTACTCTTGAGAACTTTAAACCTGTTGATTTCAAAACTCCTGAGGGAAAGACAGCACCTCAGGCAAAGATCATTCCCTTGAAAAACTTTCCAGCAGATGCCAAACATCTGTTGAAAAGAAGGTTGAAAAAGGGAAAAAGAAAGAAAAGTCTGTCCACTTGTTCTGTGATTTCTGTGAAAAGAAGAATCATGTTACTAAAAACTGTTTTCTTCTAAAAGCATATGATATTAACAAAGGAACAAGTGCATGTGATTCCAAAGCCACATGTTCAATATGTGGGAAAAAGAATCACAAAACCAAAGAGTGTCTGTATCTCAAAAATTTTGATGTCAAAATACAAGAGTACAAGGCTAAAACTCTTGCAAGTCAGGTGGTGAGTACTTCAAAAGGAAAACCCAAACATACCTTCACACCAGTCCAAACATCTGTTACCAAAAGTCTTGAAACATCTGCTCCCAGGGATGTCCAAGTAACAGATGCTCCACCCACAAGCAAGTACCCAAGAGGATATGGACAACCACCATGTCATAATCTGTCACATGTTTATGAGGAACCAAAAAAACCTTCTAAATCAAGAGTGAACAGAAATCCCTATGGGTATTATCATCTGTCTGGAAGTGATCAAACAACTGTTGCCCCAAGTGTTGACATTCAAGCACTTGCAAATGGTCAACAACAGTTGTTGAACTTGATTCAAAAACTAGTTCAAACCACTGATCATCTTCCAAAGCTTAAGTCTGAAAAGTCTGAGGACCCATCCAAAGCCAACTTGGCTTTGGACACTCACCAAAACTAATTCATTACTGTTGTGCAGGGAGCTTCTGCTTGTTTAGATAGTCTTTGGTATGTAGATAGTGGAGGCTCCAGGCACATGACAGGATGTAGAGCCCTTCTTCTGGACTTCTTAGCTCATGGAGGGGGTGATATATCCTTTGGTAATGATTTAAAAGGTAAGGTGTTGGGTCAGGGACTGTTCAGGCTGGGAAACTCAAGTTTGAAAATGTCAATCTTATTGATAATATTAAATTTAATCTTCTTAGTGTTTCACAAATGAGTGACAAAGGTTATGGCTCATTCTTCACTAAGAAAACTTGTAAGATTATTGGACCAGAAGTGGTGAAAAAGATTGATACCATCATTGCTGAGAGCAAAGCACAACTTGTTGCTCATAGAAGTGGCAATGTGTATGTAGTTGATATGTTGAAGGACAATCCTATGACAAATGTCTGTTTGTTTTCTGCTGCCTCCACAAAGGAAACATAATTGTGGCATAGGAGACTGGGTCATACCAACCTTCAAACTATCAACTCACTCTCCAAACAAAGCCTTGTTAGAGGTTTACCATCAAAAGAATTCAAATGTGATGATCATTGTGTTTCCTGTTTAAAAGGAAAACAACATAAAAGCTCTTACAAATCCATTGATGAGTCCAAAACAAGTCAATGTCTACAATTGTTGAACATGGACTTGTTTGGCCCAGTTAAAATCATGAGTCTAAGAAGAAAAAGATTTTGTCTTGTCATAGTTGATGATTTTTCTAGGTTTACATGGACTTATTTTTTACACTCTAAGGATGAGACTGCAGGTATCTTGAAGGACTTTGTCACCAAAGTTGAAAAACAATATGACTTGCCAGTAAAAGTCTTTAGAAGACAATGGAACAGAGTTTAAAAATAAGGAGTTGGATGACTTCTGAGTGTCAAAAGGGATTGTGAGGCAGTACAGCATCCCAAGATCACCAGAGCAAAATGGGGTGGTTGAGAGGAAAAATAGAACTCTTATTGAAGCTGCAAGAACCATGCTAGCAGATTCTGGTTTGCCACTGTCCTTCTGGGCAGAAGCTGTAAACACTGCTTGCTATGTTCAAAACAGAGTTTTGATCAACCCAAGACATCAAAAGACTGCTTATGAAATTTTGTTCAAAATCAAACCATTAATCTCATTTTTCAAATCTTTGGCTGCCCATGTTTCATTTTAAATCTCAAAGATTCCATTTCAAAATTTGCAGCCAAAGTAGATTGTGGCTATTTTCTGGGATATTCTTCTACTGCCAAGGCCTATAAAGTGTTTAACACAAGGACCAAGACAATAGAAGAAACTCTGAATGTAAAGTTCAATGAACTTTCATCCCTAAAAATCCCAGCAAATCCTGCTGAGTTGTTTGATTTAGATAAATTCAAATTTGAAGATATCACTATTAAAACTAACAATGCAGGTACTCCACAATTTCCACAACAAGATTATAGAACAGATGTTATGATCCCTAGTCACTATAAAATCTATTCTGCATCCGAGGAAGCAGCTGTTCAAAACAACTGTCAAAACTCTGTCACAGCTGAGTCAACCACTGTTGGCCAGTCTTACCCTCAAACCACTGCTTCACCTTTCACAACCACTGCACAATCATCTGTTGACAAAAGTCAAACATCTGTTGACAAAAGTCAGTCCAGTTTTACACCACTTGGACCCATTCCCCCACTTCCATTTCAAACATCTGATGGCACTACAGAAGTGCAAACAAATGTTACAACAACAGAGTCACCAAACCTCTGTCCTTCACCTCAAGATGCCATCATACCATATCAGGGAGATCTAATCTACCTAAGAGCTCATCCACCAGACCAAATCATTGGCAACATCAGAGAGGGTGTGCTAACAAGAAGCCAATCCTCCAATATCTGTCTTTTTACAGGGTTTCTATCTCTCACACAACCTGTCAAGTACCAAGAGGCACTAAAAGACAACAGTTGGATAGAAGCTATGCAAGAAGATCTCCTTCAGTTTAAAAGACAACAAGTATGGGAACTTGTACCATTGCCTAAGGATGTTTGTCCAATAGGTACAAAGTGGGTCTTCAAAAACAAAACTGATGAACGGGGTATCGTTGTCAAGAATAAAGCCAGGCTTGTGGTTCAAGGCTTCAGACAAGAAGAAGGAATAGACTATGATGAAACCTTTGCTCCTGTAGCAAGGTTAGAAGCTATCAGACTCTTTCTAGCCTTTGCTGTCAACCACAACATCAAGGTGTATCAGATGGATTTCAAATGTGCCTTCCTATATGGCAAAATTCAGGAGGAGGTCTATGTATGTCAACCACCTGGTTTTGAAGACACATTCCATCCTAATCATATCTACAAGCTTAATAAAGCTCTGTATGGACTCAAGCAAGCACCTAGGGCCTGGTATGAAACTCTTTCCACTTTTCTCTTATCCATTGGTTTCATAAGAGGTAAAATTGATAAAACCTTATTTTTGAAATGGAGAGGGAAAGATTTAATGATTGTTCAAATATATGTGGATGACATCATTTTTGGATCCACATGTAACAAAATGTGTGAAGAGTTTAGGGAACTCATGACAGCAGAGTTTTAAATGAGTGCTATGGGTGAATTTCAGTGTTTCCTTGGTCTCCAAGTGAAACAGCCGCAAAATGGCACATTTATTCATCAAAATAAATATGTGAAAAACTTGTTAACTAGATTTGAGATGAATGACTGTAAGCCATGTAGTACACCCATGAGTACAGTCAAGCTACTCACTATTGATGACAAGGATGAACTGGTTGACCAAACACATTACAGATGCATGATTGGGTCTTTATTGTACTTAACTGCATCTAGGCCAGACATTATGTTTGCCACTTGTGTTTGTGCAAGATCCCAGGCTTCACCCAGAAAGTCAAACCTTATTGCTGTGAAAAGGATATTCAGATACCTAAAAGGTGCTCCCACACTTGGTATCTGGTATCCTGCTAATGGAAACATTGAGCTTTTAGGTTATTCAGATAGTGATTTTGCTGGCTGCCACACCACAAGGAAGTCTACATCAGGAGGGTGCCAGTTTCTAGGAAATGCCTTAGTCTCTTGGCAAAGAAAAAAGCAAGCAGCTGTTTCCACCTCAACAGCTGAGGCTGAATACATTGCTGCTGCAAGCTGTACAGCCCAACTCATGTGGCTCCAAAATCAATTGCTGGATTTTGGGATAACTGCACTAAAGACTCCACTCATGTTGGATAGTCAAGCTGCTGAAAATATCATCAAGAATCCAGTTTCTCACTCAACCACCAAACACATAGACATCAGACATCATTTTGTCAGGGATAGCTATGAAAAAGGTTTGATTTCTCTGCACCATGTTCCAACAGAGGATCAGTTGGTAGATGTGTTGACAAAAGCTTTAGACACATCTACCTTTACAAATCTGATTTCTAGAATTGGTATGCTAAACATGGATTAAACAACACAAATGTTTTTAATAAAAGCATTAAAATGTTTCAGAAAATCAAAATCCATCCTTAAAAATAGCCTCTTGGTTGAAAAATCTGTTTCAAATATCTGATCAGATAAAACAACCACTGCTTGGTTGAAAAATCTGTTTCAAACCTCTGATCAGATAAAACAACTGTTTCATTATCTATATCTATATATATATATATATATATATCTATACATATATCTATTAAAAAAAATCAAGTGCTGTTAGCATCAGCACTTTGGTAAAGCAATAGTTGATTGCATCAGATGTTTGCCAAAACAGTTGTACACCACCAGATGTTTAACCATCAGATGTTTGCCACGTCTGCTCCTACAAGCAGAGTTTTGGCCACATCAGATGTTTGCCACGTCTGCTTTTACAAGCAGAGTTTTGGCCACATCAGCAGTTTCACCAGAGCCTATAAAAACCCTGTTTTATCACAACAGTCGTTACACTGTCTCATTATATTCAAAATACTGAAACCGCTTTCTTCATTCTCAAACCCTTAATCTAATTCCACTCACTCTCACATTCGGAATCCATTACAATGGATCTTCAAGCTAAAGCCACCCACAATTACCTCCCATATATGGTAAAAACAGATGAAAACATTCCATTCCATTCCACCATCGACATCATTTTACAATCCAAATACCTGACAATCCTAACCGCTGACGCCCGTATCTATCTTGATACCCTCCAAGAATTCTGGTTGAATGCTGAGTTTCTACTTCAAGACAAAAAAAACCTACTTCCGTTATCTCAAAAATTGGAGAGACAAGTATCGTCATTACCCCTGAACTCATATCCACAACCTTCTCACTTAATGACCTGTCAGGTAAAGACTCTTTCCCTAAGGCAGAGCTTCACACAGAGTTTCAGGAAAGAGGTTATGATGTACAAATGACTGGGTCAACACTTTTCAAAAAGTTTTTCCCACCAGTCATGAAATTTTTCTTTCATACCCTCCTTCTCCGTGTCTCTGCTAAGTCCACTTCCTTTAATGAAATCCCATTGAGGATTCAGTACTTGGGCTATGCTATGCTGTCAGATTCTGACTTCAATTTATCCTAGGGACTGTTTATGGACTTAGTGTCAAATGTGAAAGCCATAAAGTCTAGGTCTAATAATGCTTTTTTAATTTACCCAAGAATTTTGAGTGTAATCCTTCAAAAGGTTTTACCTAAAAAAGATTTTAAAAAGGGTGAGTCTATGCAAATGAAGAGTCTAACTGATGAAACTTTCACAAGAATGCTGGGTTCAAACACCCAAGAAAAAGTATCAAAAGTGTCAAAAGTTTCCAAAACACAAACAAAGAGGACTAAGACAACAACTGTTGTCCAAACATCTGTTGTTGAGCCCACTGCTCCTGGTGATCATGGCACTACATCCAGTGCGGTGAAACCCACACCAGCCACTTCCAAAAGAAAACGTCCATCCACAAAAACCACCACTCAACCAAAAAGGGGACTTCTAGAAGATGAGATACCAGAAGATAACCCTGTTGCAACACAAAAGCAACAAGAAACCACTGTTGTTACTTCCTCACAACAGTTGGTAATATCTCAACCTGTCCAAACTCCTCATGCATCCTCACAAAAGGATCATGTTGTAATCCAAGGGGAAACACATCATGATACATTTGAGTCACTTGGCCATATGTTCACAAGCCCCTCTCCCAGGGCTAATTCTCTTTTTACTCCTCCACCTTCACCATCACATGTTCCACAAACCATGCAACCTCTGTTTGAGGCTATTGAAAAAACTCAGGAAAATCCCAGTTCCTCTCTTTCACCTATCAATGAGAGTATACCTCCACAAGTGACTAGGACTGAGGAAATTCAATCAGCCATCCCACAAGCAGAAGAGGAGGTTACACCCCTAGAGTTCAATGAAACTCTAGGTGAGTTTTCAAGTGGAGCAGCCACTACTGATGTAGAGACCATTGTCTCACAACAGGACAGTGGTTACATAACTAAGACTCCCTTGAAGGCAACAACTGATGAGGCCACTATAGTGTCCCCAAAATCAGTTGGAAGTCCCTAGAACCAAGAAAAAGGGGCATCTGGTTCTCATCCCTTGGACTCACCTCCTAGGACTGAACCAGTTACAACTACCACTGGTAGGAATTCAGATGATCCTATTAACTTAGGTGATGAGTTAAAATACCAAGAATTGACGGCCAGAGTCCAGTCCATTGAAACCTCTGTTGCTGATATCAAATCTGATGTCAAGTCAATATTGGAATCCTTGGCTACTCTCACCAAGAGTCAACCATCCACAGCTGATATTGCTAGTGAGCTATGGAAATCTGTATCTCCCATCATCATAGCTCACAGAAAACTAGCAGATTAGACTTATGAAACCTACATGGCTGAAATTAGAAACATAGTAGATTCTAGGTACAAAGATACCCATGCAGACATTCAGGCCATTAAAGACCATCTGCTGAAGACCACAGGCTCTGCCCCTACCACCATTCTTAGAGATGAAGATGATGATGAATTCACAGCTGATGATGCCAAAAAGGGGGAGAGTGGCAGAGATAGATTGCCAAAGCTAGATCCCTTTGGTTGTCCACCTTCACAAAAAGGTCAATCAAAGTCTGCCAACAAACCAGGGTCTACCTAAACAGCACCACAACAACAACAAACCAGCAAAGCTAAAGAAGTGGACAACTCTGCCAATGAAGAAGCTGAAAAAGCTACTGAAGATAAGCAAAAGAGGGCTGACACTTTGGAAGTCAAGGCAGAGGCTTTGATACAAAAGAAAAGGGAACAACAGCAGGAAGTTGAAGATGTGGGTTCCTCTAAGAGGAAGAAAATGCCTGCCATACATATCAGACAACCACCATCCAAACTGGCTGTTAAAACCACTGCTATCAAAACCACTGCTGCCACCCAAACCACTGATACCACCACAACATCTGAACCTGTCACCACTACCACCAAACCAACATCTGAACCTACAACCACATCACCACCTTAATCCCAAACATCTGCTGGTCCTACAAAAGTGCCAACAGATGTTAACACCAACACCACCACTGCCTCTACACCACCATCACCAAAAATCTTGTACAAAAGGAAGAGGAAATCTACCTTTGTTGTACAGGATGAAAACATTCACACATCACCACCTACCACTTCAACCACACAATCTACACCCATATCAGCCATTCCACTTTCATCATTCTCACCACACACATCACAATTCACTTCCCATAGACCACCACCAACCATAACACCATTGGCTATTCAGTATCCCCTTGAACTTGATCTACTCAAGGGGGAAATGCAATCCTTCTATAATACTGAACAACCATCTGAAAGATCTTTCCCTTCTCTTCCACATTTTCCTGTTCCCCTAAACATAGACACATATCTAAAATACAAGGCTGAACAGGCAGATGCCATGATAAAAGAGAAATGAAAAGGGAAAGATGACAGGACTGCTCAGGGCATCCATTCAGCAAAGCTTAGCAAATTGAGAAGGATTGAAGATTTTGCTAAGACCCTGAGCAACTCCATGTCTACCATGCCTCTCAGCAGTGACATGGAAAGGGAGGTTAGGGAATCACTTCTTGAACAGATCTTGGCAACCATGCCTTATAAAGCAAACAAGAAACAGTTTGCAGGCTGGACCACTCATGCTCTCAGAGAAGAACTTTTAAGAATTGAAGAGATGGACAAGAATCCCCCAGCTAAGGTCTCTGCCCCTGATTTTAGTAAAGGCAGAGATCCAGCCAGAGCCTTGAAATTCAAAAGAATGAGATAAGAAATTGTGGCTGCTGACTATGGGGAGATGAGGTCAGTTGCAAGGTGGTCTGAGCTGAGGTTGGTTGAAACATACAAGAAACTAGAAGAAAACAGGAAGAAAGATCCTAACCTGCCCAGAAAACCTGTCTACTCTGATGAACCACTTATGAAGAGACCTCAACAGGCTTTTACATTAAGCAGCCTACTTGATACTTCTGATCTATCAGCTGCTGCTAGAAGACAATTCAAGAAAAAGAAAGAAATGTCTGAAGAAGATCAGAAGAAGTTTGCTAATACTTATATAAAGGAGGGCCTTTTCAATCAAGTACACTTTTTCTCAGATCCTATTACTGAAAAGCTCAGAGAACTCATTGGGAGACCTCCATCACCAAACTCATCCAGAATAAAGGTGCATCTCAGCAAATCCTCTGACTCAAAAATTCTAAAATGGAAGGTCAACAAAGACACCCATGAATTGACTTTGCTCAGGTCAGATGGAGAAGCTCAAAAGCTAAGCATGGATGATGCATATAGCCTGTGTACAGATGACCTCCAAACACTGCTGAACCTTGAGCTTGAAAGAGATGCAGAAGACCTCTACTCTTTGAACTTTGAGCTACAATTCAAAGGTCAAATCATAGAAAGTTTGATGAGGAATAAAGATCAAGAATAAAGTCTAGTTTTGGCATCATCTGTTCTAGGGGGAGATTGTTGGGTCTGCTGACCTGAAGAAGAACAGATGATTGAAAAGCCAAAATATACTAACAGTTGATCCACATAAATAAACAGTCTTTACAACATACTCTTCCCAAAAGACTGTTGACCCTAACAACTGTTCCACCCAAACAACTGCTATGACAACTGCTGCTACAAAGGACTGCTGGATAACAACTGGTAGAGAACAACTGCTGTCCAAAGGTCTGATGAAGAACAACTGCTGATCAAGTACTGAAGACTAAAGGTCTGTTGGAGCCAACAACACTTAGGCTCCAACAGATGATACAAGACCATCAGAGTTTTCCTCAACAGTAGTTTACCATACAGTGTTTTGTAATATAACAGTAGTTTGTATAGGGCAGATGTTTTATGTTGTTATTCTGTTAGAGGTCACTATCTTAGGTGACGTCAGCCCAGGTCACCAGTGGTTTAGATTTGTCTATAAATAGAACAGTGCTTGTACTGTTCTATTGGTCACACACAACATTCTCTCAGACAAACAATTACTGTGTGATCAGGCTGAGGGGGAGTACTTGTAATTGATTGTAATCTTTCAATATAATGAAAGCTTTCGATTAAGAAAACATTTATTCCTTTTGTTTTGATTATAGTTTATCATTCCGCTGCACTTTCCATATATATTCACTTCATTCATTTCTCACTCTACTCTAAACAAATCAAAACAATCAAACTCAGATCCTAACATTTGCCTATTTCTTTTATTTGTGTATGTGTATGTGTTTGTGTGTGAGGGACCTACATGAATTAATTAATTAATTTTAAGTGCATGGAACGATATTTTTACTATGAAGATTAAGAATGAAATCATGAAAACGTGTGTTGCATATTACGAAAGAAATTTATTTTTACTATGAAGATTGAGAAAGAAATTTATTATTATTATTATTATTATTATTATTATTATGTGTGAAAATAATTGATAGTTGGGTAAAAAATCAGTGGAGTGCTGCCTCAAAAAAAAAGTGTTTCAGTGAAGGAAATCAGTGAAGTGATGTGGCAGTGCAGGATTGGTAGAAATCAGTGAAGTGAAAAGCAAATCAGTTAAGGGCCCCTTCCCCTCTAAGCAAAGAATTATACTTTGTGTAATATTGAGATAAAGAATAATGCTTTATTATATTTGACAAGGTTGTAGAACTCGATCCAATTTACTTTTGAATAAAGCAAAGAATCAATTAATTGTTTTATACCTAAACAAAGAATTATACTTTGTGTAATATTGAGATAAAGATTAATGCTTTATTATATTTGACAAGGTTGTAGAACTCGCTAGGTGCTAGTCGGCCAGTAGGGTGCCGACTAGCGATTAATCAGGATTAATCCCGATTAATCAGATCAGACTTTCTATGTATAATTTTACAAATTTATACATACACACACACACACACACACACACACATATATATATATATATATATATATATATATATATATATATATATAGGGGATGGTTCAATAGAAAACTCATTTTATTGAGAGAACTCGAGAACTTTATATTACATATGTGCAATATATCATCTATTGCATATGTGTAATATATATTGCACATGTGTAATATATATTACACATGTGTAACATATCATATATTACGTATGTGCAATATATGATATATTGAGTGTATTACATATGTGTAATATATATTACACATGTGTAACATATGATATATTGCACATGTGCAACATATGCAATAGTAATATATTACACAAGTGTAATATACAACATATGATATATTACATATGTGTAATATAGAGTTCTCGAGTTCTCTCCCTAACTATGAGTTCTCAATTGAACCTTCCCCTATATATATATTTATAGCTAATTTTATAACTTTTATGTGTAAATTTGTAAGTTTTGGGACTAAATATAAACTAATAAGGATGGAGAGGGGTTAAATGTTAAAATATCAACACCTTAGAAAACCTAAATTACATTACGTATATCAGACCATCTTTTTCTTCCCCTTTTTCCTAGGTTTCATCAGACGTGAGACCAAAACATGAAACCATAGCCCCAAATTAGCCTCATCCTATAGATTGTGGGGTTCGATTTCGCACAATGAAGACATAATCATATCTTATTTTCATTTGAATCAAGGTAATAACTCATTTAACTTTTGATTTGCTCCAATTTTGACACAAATTAGCCGATTAGTTCAGTTATGGCCGATTTAGGCTTTGGAGCCGACTTGGGTGCTTGGACCGGCTAGGAACGACCAGCAACTAATTGTTGGCTAGTCGCGATTTCTACAACCTTGATATTTTCGTAAAGAATAATGTGTTATACATTAGATAAAGAATAATGCTTTATTTTATTTAGATATACACACTACTATAAAAAGAAAAAAAATTGGGGCACTCCAAATTATTATTTATAGCGTTCTATTCTCAAAATCGCCTAAAAAGGTGTGGTGGAGTTTTAATTTGTATACATAGTTGTTGAGATCCAACTTAATTTTGAATATATATACTTCAAGAAGCAAAGCAAAGAATCAGTATCATAATTGTTTTATACCTAAGTAAAGAATTATACCTTTTGTAATATCTAAATATAGAATAATGCTTTGTTATACTTGGGTAAAGAATAATGTATTATACATTAGATAAATAAAAATGTTTTATTTTATTTGGGTATACACACTACTAAAAAAACATTTTGGGCGCTCCAAAATAATATTTAGAGCGTTCTATTCTCTAAATCGCCTAAAAAGGTGTGGTGGGATTTTAATTTGTATATATAGTGGTTGAGATCCAACTTAATTTTGAATATATATAATTCAAGAAGCAAAGCAAAGAATCAACATCATCATAATTGTTTTATACCTAAGTAAAGAATTACACTTTTTGTAATATCTAGATAGTGAATATTACTTTATTATATTTGGGTATACCCGCCACTAAAAAAACATTTTGGGCGCTCCAAAATATTATTTAAAGCGTTTTATTCTCTAAATTGCCTAAAAAGGTGTGGTGGGGTTTTAATAAATCTAAAAAATCCCAAAATAGTTTTATAAACGCCCAAAATACCATACATTTGTTATTGCGTCCAAATTGTAACGATATCTCATCTAAAAACGCCCAAAATACATAATCCCTTGCACAAAATACATATATTTTTTTGGGAGTTGCTCCCCAAATACAACTTTTTTGATTTTCTTCTCTAAAAACTGCTAATATAACATTGAATTATAGCCTAAACTTACCAACAGATAATTTTTGAATTTTTATTGATAAACAATCTAATTTGGTATTTCTCTATCATTCCTTATCTCTTTCTTTGTTCTTCTCTTATTCTCTGTTCTCTTGTCTACTTGTTTATCCTTTATTATTCATTCAATTCAACCTAAGGTTTTTTTTTTTAAATAACTTTCAGATTTTAATTTTACTAAAAACAAAATGATAAAGTATATAATCACAGGCAGACGTGCAACAAGTTGCGTCGTCACCCATTTCTAAATAGCCAAACAAATATATATATATATATATATATATATATATAAAGACATGAAAATACAATTACACCTTAGATTATCTTTGTATGTATATAAATAATATGTGTTTACATATATATATATACACACACACAGATACACACACATATGTATGTATGATGATATGTGCGTGCGTGTATATATGATATGAATACATAGGCATTTAAAATAACCCGTTAGAGTATACCCATTCAAAATTTATCTAATAGAGATAAATTTTGAATTGTCCCCGTTGGGACGGCTTTTTGAGTATTCTATCTCATTAGGACATGTGTACATAATAATGTGTTGACAATCTAAGAAAAAATCGCCAAATATTTCCCTTACTCCTTCGGGTTTGCGATTTATCCGCATACTTGGGGAGTTAAAGAGAAATGCTGCCAATGTTTTCTTGAATAGTTAACCCGTTAAATTGTATACATATGAGATAGATTATTAAAAAAGTGGGCTAGGATATCCATCGTCTTAGATTGCTTATGGTTGAGATCCAACTTAATTTTGAATATATATATAGTTGAGGACGCAAAGCAAAGCAAAGAATCAACATCATAATAGTTTAATACCTAATTAAACAATTATACCTTTTGTAATATCTAGATATAGAATAATGCTTTATTATATTTGGGTAAAGAATAATGTATTATACATTAGATAAAGAATATATAATGCTTTATTTTATTTGGGTATACACACTACTACTACAACAAAAAAAAAAAAAAAAAACATGTTGGGCGCTCGAAAATATTATTTGGAGCTATTCTCTAAACCTCCTAAAAAAGGTGTGGTGAGATTTAAATTTGTATATATATTGGTTGAGATCCAACTTAATTTTGAAAATATATAGTTCAAGAAGCAAAGTAAAGAATCAACATAATAATTGTTTTATACCTAGGTAAAGAATTATACTTTTTGTAATATCCAAATAAAGAATATGGCTTTATTATATTTGAGTAAAGAATAATTTATTATACATTAGATAAAGAATAATGCTTTTTATTTGAGTATACACACTACTAAAAATTTTTTTTTGGGCGCTCCAAAATATTATTTAGAGCGTTTTATTCTTTAAATTGTCAAAAAAACATGTGGTGGGGTTTTAATAAATCTAAAAAAGCCCAAAATAGTTTTATAAACACTCAAACGACCATTCTTTTGTTGTTTAGTGGCAAAATACAAACGCCCAAATTGTAATGGTATTTCCTCTAAAAATGACCAAAATATATAACCCCTTGCACAAAATACATATATTTTTTTAGAGTAGCTCCTGAGCGCCCTATATACAACTTTTTTTTTGATTTTTTTCCTCTAAAAATGCTAATAAAACGTTGAATTATAGCCCCAAACTTACCAACGAATAATTTTTTATTTTTATTGATAAACAATCTAATTTTGGTGTATATCTTCTCTATATCTCTATCATTCCTTCTCTCTTTCTTTGTTTTCTCTTTTTCTCTGTTCTCTTGTCTAGTTGTTTGTGTAGGAACCGTTCGCGTATAAAAATAAGTAAACAATTTTTATTACTTTTACAATACAAGAAGCAAAGAAAAATTGACAAACAAAATACAATTACAACTTGAAATGAAAACAAAATACAAGAAGATGATGAGAAATAGAAATTTTGTGGCTAAGGATCGTGTTAGACACGGGCCCTTAAAACAAATTCCGAGCCTACCGGAGACTCATTTTGTTTCCCAGGGTACAACAGCCAAGCAGCGTGTACTGCCGGAGTGAGCACTAAACCGAACTTGTACCTTGATTTCAAGAAGAACAGTGTAGAAAAATGCTTGAAAGCTTTTAGAGGAGAAGTGATAGAAAAGAATTCTCTGGTGTGTCTCACAACAGCCAAGGACCTTGGCTTTTATAGGGAACCAAGAGTTGTAACTCTAAAAGAAATTAAGACAGATAATTAAATGTCATTGAACGTCTTTAATGTCATTTAATTATTGTTTTAATTATTAGTCAAGACTGTTGACTCGTCAGATACACTACAACTCTGAAACTAGTATGTTGGAAGCCCGCGCGCACGTCAGACGTGCACTGGTGTCTGACCCGCCACGCAGGCACAGGTTACGTGCGCACACGCTACGAAGTCGCGCGCCACATAATCTCGTTCTACGCCACGAGTCCGCCCCCCACGCGCCATGCAGGATAAGGCACCACCTGTCCTTGCCTTCCAGCGCCACGCGTCAGTGGAAGTCACACCCGCCTCGTATGCGAAGCAGTCCGTTCTCCGCTATACGTCAATAGTGTGCCTCTACCCAGCTTAATGAACCACCTGTGCATCATCAAAAATACTAAGGCGGCTCTCAAGCGGCGACACGACTGTGCAAAGTGCAAATTGCGCCATCAAATCGCCACATTGCGTCTCAACGCCCACGCCACGGGCGCACGTGATGTGCGTGGTTTTAGCAAAATAAAAAAGATATCATTTTCCCAGACCAAAAACTTTGATGTTTTAATTCAGAAACTTTGGTTTGGGATAAATGACTGATTTTACTAAACCGGTTTTTACCAAGTTTTAAATTTATAAAGTAAATATTTACTTTCGAAACTAAAACCAACACATAGGCAGAGAACCTGACGTGCATAGTAGAATAGTGTATTATGCATATCTCGAGGTCCTTCGATTTAATAGTTAAGTTTATTATTAGAATTAATAATTTAAGTTAATTATTTGTGAGGAAGACGAGAGGGATCTTGAAGTGTTGACTTGTTAGGACAAAAAGGATTGTTGAAACCATTTTTGTAAACCTTAGTCTAATTCACTTCTGCAAATATCCTAAGTATAGAACTACTGAAGAAAGAAGACTAAAGTACTGAAGAAGGATTCAACAAGTACTGAAGAAGAACTATCAGAAGTTCTGAAGTCTAACCAGACAGTTCACTGAAGAACTACTGAAGACAAACTACTCATCAGTAGTTTGTCATTCATCAGCTCTTGTAAAGAATCTTTTTCACCAACTTATGTTTCAGTAGTTTATTAGTTCAGTATTACTTTATATTTTTTGTACAAGTTCCAAGAATGCAACTTGTTTCTGACTTGCTTTTTGGCAAGGTTCATGCATATGTAAAGTCTATAAATAGATGGGTTCATCCCTCTGTTTTAGACATTAACTTTTATTGAAACAAGAATCCTTCAAAGCTTATTATTGTTCTGTCCATTTCATTTATTGAGAATCTGTTTGAGTATTTATTATCATTCACATTCAATACTTAGATTCTCATTAAACTTGTCTTTAGATTTCAAACATCTAGGGGGAGTAATAACTCCTGTTGATAGTGTAACTTTACTTAATCATTCCGCTGTGCAAATCTGATTGAACTTGCTAAACACATAAGTGTTCACTAGCAAGCAATACATCAAGAGCAATACTGATCCTACAATTGGTATCAGAGCATTGGTTTATCTGATCACATATCAATCTAACACATTGAGAATCAGACACAGGCTCTTATTGATATTCAATAAAGGATTAAAAGTTCACTTTTATCAACATCCATCACTTTAAGAGATATTTGACAAATCAATACTCTTTAAAATGGATCCTCATAATACTGGTTCTGCCAATAAACCTGCTATACTAGTAAGAAATGAATACAATATCTGGCAAAGGAGAATGGCACATACATTATCACAGACCAACACTGGTTGCTGGAAATCTGTGATATATGGTCCTCACAAACCAATAAATATCAATCTTGAAACTAAAGAAGAAATACCAAAAGACCCAAAAGACTATACAGATGATGATTTCCTAAAACTTGAGCTTGATGCTAAAGCTTTCTCTATGTTGGCAATGGCACTCCCAAATGAAATCTACTCTGGACTATTACATTGTGATAGTGCCAAAGAGCTTTGGGACTGCCTAAAAGAATAGTTTGGAGGAATTGAAGAGGTGATTGCCAACACCAGAGAAATCCTGGCTCAACAATATGAAACTTTTGCTCACATAAATGGGGAAACTTTAACTCAACAATTTGAAAGATTCTCCTCATTAATATCTGAGCTAAAATTAAATGGTCAGACCTACACAACTGTATCTATGCTTCATAGATTTTTAAGGTCTTTACCTGAAAAATGGGAAACATACTCTATAGTCCTAAGATCCTCACCAGACTTTAGCTCCTTCACTCTTACAAAATTACATGGGAGATTACTAACTTTTGAAAGAGAAACTGATCAAAAGAAAAAGTTGCAAAGTTCTGGTAAAACTGCTGATGACTATCTACCAGGTAGTACAACACTATTGGGACAAGATTCACCTACTTGTTCAAATAGTTTTGGATCTTTTGACCACATTGACATAACTGCTGGGATCTCATCTGAAAGATCATTCCCAGGTTATGACAATGAAGAAAACAGTCAAAATGCTGATAACATGTGTTTTATCATGGATGATTTAAAAAATTTCAGCAATGATGACTTAGAAGAAATGGACATTTTACACCAACTAGCCATGTTAAGTATTAAAACAAACAAATTTTACAAAAGGTCAGGAAGGAAATTTCCAGGACTAAACAGTTCTACAAAAATTGGTTTAGACAAATCTAAACTTAGATGTCACAAGTGTCAAAAGTTGGGACACTTTGCTAGAGAGTGTAGAAGCTCTAGCTACAACCAATCTCAGTCTGGAAATCAGTTTAACCCTAGTTATAATAGGAATAATGGAACACAGGGGAGTGCACATTTTGTACAGGCACAAGCTCCACAAATCCAATATGTGCCACAAGTACAATATGTATAGATGCCTGCTCAACAGATGCAGAGCCAACAATCAATCCCTTCCACTCCAGCTGCTCAACAACCTCCACAGACTCAGCAACCCTCACAACAAAGCTTGTTCACCTCAGGGTATGTTGACTGGAGCAGTCTTCCTTTTGACACTACAGAGTGTAATCCTGATGCAGACAACAAAATGTTTAACATCAACTGGGGAGAACCTGACAATGGCAGAAAGAATTTTGCCTTAATGGCATTTGAGGGCTGCACCTCAAAATCTGCCCTGTCTCAAGTATCAAAAGAATCTTTAACAAAACTTTGTTCAACTTCATGTAAAGAATCTTTTGCTCTCATAAGAGAGACTAATGTGCACTTACAAGGAAAAGCAAATGACTCTGAGAGAAAATTCACTCAGATGAAATGTGATTTAGAAAGAAAACTTGCTGCAAAGGCAAAAGAAAATTCTAAATTAACTAAAAATGCTATTGAAACCCAAGCACAACTTAAAATCATGATAGATGACCTAGGAAATGTCAGAAAAGAGCTTGCTGGCACCAAGGTCACTTGTGAAAAATGGGTAGAATCTTGTAAGGGGTACCAACTGCTGCTAAACAAACAAAGTGCTTCAAATGTTAGGTTTGGCATAGGGTACAATCACACTGAAACACCAACAGATTTCCCCCCCAAAACTACTGAAGATGGGAGAAAAATTGTTTTAGGTGAAACTTCTGAAGAGAAAGAATGCACATCTTTCCATGAAAACTTTCTAAAAACTCACAAAGAAAGTTCTTCAGAAGTACTGATAAAATCTGACTTTAAGCCATCAGTAGTTTCATCTACATCAGGAGTTGAGAACCTGAAAACTACTGATGACCTAAAACCAATCAAGACAGTCAGAAATTTGCCTTTAAATGAAAAAGAAAAGGCAAAAGAATGTGAAATCTGTGGTCTGATTAACCATAAGACAGAATTTTGAAGATATAGAAAAGGAATCCAGTACAACAAGAAAATTTCACAACTGGTTGTGGGAAAACAAATCAAAAATGATTTTAAAGAAACTTTTTCTCCCAGGAAACAACAACCAGAAAACACCTTTTCTCAGAAAAAGATGAAATCTCAACAAAAATCTTTTTCTCAAAATTCTCTTTCAGTAGTTAGACCTACATCATCAGCAGTTTCACAAACTGCTAAGATAAAAGATCTCATAAACATTGTACAACTACTAATGACCAAGGTTGATGGTGGTCCTCAAAAGGAAACCACCATTACTCTTAATGAAAAATCCATTGCCAATAAGCTGGTCAAGAACAAACTGTTAATGTTCTCAAGAGCAAACCCAAAGCCAAACTGGCTTGGGTTCCTAAATCTAACTAATTTGCTACTTTGTGCAGAGGGTCTCCAGAGGCTTAAATAGCATTTGGTATGTGCACAGTGGAGGATCAATGCACATGACAGGATGCAGATACCTGATAAACAATTTTATCAGTCAAAGAGAAGGATCTGTATCCATTGGGAACAATGCTAAGGGATATGTGCTAGGACATGGAAATGTCTCCTCTGGCAAAATACAGTTTGACAAGGTCAATCTGGTTGAAAACCTTGAGTACAACTTGCTAAGTGTGTCTCAAATGTGTGATAAAGGATATTCTTCCTTTTTCACAAAGACAGCATGCAAGATCATATCACCAGAAGGCCAGAAGTTGATAGAGAAGATCATACTTTGTTGATAGCCAAAAGATGTGGCAATGTCTATGCAGTGGACATTGAAAAGGACAAAGTACTGAACAACACTGCCCGTTTCTTCTCAAAGGCATCAACTTCAGAGACTGATCTCTGGCACAAGAGACTTGGCCATGTGAACTTTAAAACCATAAATAAAGTCACAAAAATGGGCTTGGTCAGAGGTCTACCTTTGAAAGTATACCAGTGTCAAGAACACTGTGTATCCTGTTTAAAGGGAAAGCAGCATAAGTCCTCCTATAAGTCTATTGAAGAATAAAAAACAACTGCATGTCTTAAACTACTCCATATGGACTTATTTGGGCCTGTAAAAATCATGAGCCTTGGTAAGAAGAAGTACTGCTTGATAATCATTGATGACTATTCAAGATTCACATGGGTGTTCTTCTTATTCTCCAAGGATGAGGCAGCTGAAATCATCAAGTTCTTCATTCTACAAGTAGAGAAACAATATTCTCTATCTGTCAAAGCCATTAGAAGTGATAATGGGACAAAGTTCAGGAACAAAAATCTGGATGAATTTTGTTTGTCTAAAGGGATTATTAGATAATTCAGTGTTCCCAGAACTCGTGAACAAAATGGTGTGGTAGAAAGGAAGAACAGAACATTAATTGAAGAAGCAAGAACTATGTTAGTTGATTCAGGCCTACCATTGTATTTCTGGGCTGAAGCAGTTAACACTGCATGTTATGTTCAAAATAGAGTCCTTGTCAACAAGAGACACTCCAAGACTGCCTATGAAGTTCTTCATGGCATGAAGCCCCTTATCTCCTTTTTCAGGGCTTTTGGATGTCAATGTTTCATTCTAAACATTAAAGACTCTATTTCAAAGTTTGCTGCTAAAGTTGATTCAGGTTACTTTCTTGGTTATTCTTCCACTAGAAAAGCCTACAAGGTTTTTAATTCAAGAACCAAGATAGTAGAAGAAACACTGAATGTCAAGTTCAATGAGTCAAAACACACTCTTATTCCAGCACATCCTGCTGAACTCTTTGACCTTGACAGCTTCCACTTTGGACCTGAAAAGACTGTTACTTCATCTAAACCTACTTATTATGGTGATCAAAGGTTTGATGATGAGGTTCCAGCACCATGGACTCCTCAAACAGTCATTAAGTCAACTTTCAAACCTTCAGAAGTTTCACAAACTTCTGATTCAACAACTGCTGATGTACAAACTCAAACATCTGCTTCAGCACCTACAACTACTGAAGACACTCAAACAGCTGAACCAGACATTATAAACCTCAGTGGTTTGTTTGATGAAGTACAAGAGCCACCTACACCTGTCAGTGGTTTACAACAACTGATTGAACATAAAGATCATCCATTGGAACAAATCATGGGTGATATTGCTTCAAGTGTTCTCATAAGAAACCAACTTTCCAACTTTTGCTTCTTCTCAGCATTCATTTCTCAGTTGGAACCTAAGAAGTACCAAGAAGCCCTCAAAGACAACAATTGGGTGGAAGCTATGCAAGATGAGCTGCTTCAATTCAAAAAGCAACAGGTTTGGGAAATCTGTCCCTTACCACCAAACAAGCTACCAATTGGCACAAGATGGGTTTTTAGGAACAAACAAGATGAAGCTGGTATGATCATTAAGAACAAGGCAAGACTGGTGGTACAAGGTTACTCTCAAGAAGAGGGAATTGATTATGATGAGACCTTTGCTCCAGTTGTAAGGCTTGAGGCCATCAGGTTATTTCTGGCCTATGCCATTTCCAACAAAATAAAAGTTTTTCAAATGGATGTTAAGAGTGCATTTTTGTATGGAAAGATCAAAAAGGAAGTGTATGTTTGTCAGCCACCTGGGTTTGAGGATCCTTCACATCCTGAGTGGGTGTACAAACTTGACAAAGCTCTTTATGGGCTCAAACAGGCTCCAAGAGCGTGGTATGAAACACTTTCCAACTTTTTACTCAAAAGTAACTTTACAAGAGGCTCCATTGATAAAACTTTTTTCATTAAAAATGTTGGAAATCATGTCTTACTTGTTCAAATTTGTGTTGATGATATCATATTTGGTTCAACAAACACAAAATTGTGTGATGAATTTAAGAAACTCATGCAATCAAAATTTGAGATGAGTACAATGGGAGAACTGCAGTACTTTTAAGGACTGCAGATTAAACAACAAACTAATGGAACTTTTATACATCAATCAAAATATGTTAAAGAATTATTGAACAAATTTTCTTTACAAGACTGTATATCATGTTCCACTCCCATGACACCTACCACACAAGTTGAACAAGATGATCAAGGAAAACAGGTTGATCAAACCATGTATAGATGTATGATAGGTTCCCTTTTGTATCTAACTGCTTCTAGACCAGATATTATGTTTTCAACATGTGTCTGTGCTAGATATCAATCAGCTCCTAGGGAATCACACCTCATTGCAGTCAAAAGAATCTTCAGATATCTGAAAGGAACTCCTACACTTGGAATTTGGTATCCTGCTTCTAGCAGTACCAAGTTATCAGCTTTTTCAGATAGTGACTATGCAGGGTGCAAAATGTCAAGAAAATCAACATCTGGTGGTTGTCAATTCTTGGGAAACTGTCTAGTGTCCTGGCAATCAAAAAAGCAAACATCTGTTGCAACTTCAACTGCTGAAGCTGAATACATTGCAGCTGCAAGTTGTACATCACAGATACAATGGCTCCAATATCAACTTCTTGATTATGGAATCAAAGATACCAAGACACCATTGCTTGTAGACAGCAAATCTGCCATTAGCATCATTCAAAATCCTGTTCAGTTCTCAAAACTAAACATATTGAAATCAGGTATCATTTCATCAGGGATTGCTATGAAAAAGGCAAGATTGAAGTGAAGCATGTCACAACAGCTAATCAGATAGCTGACATATTCACAAAACCCCTTGACACATCAACATTTCAGAAGTTAGTATCCATGCTTGGAATGCTAAATTTGTAAGTGTTCTTTTACTCTTCCTGCACATATTTTATTTTTCACTTACATCTGTTCAGACCAAAACTTCTGAAAAACAAAATGAGAGAAACTACTGATGAACAAAAACATCAGTATTGGAATATTTTCTGAAAAATGATTAACTTCTGATAAAATAATCTTCAGAAGTTATGAATTAAGTGTTTATAAACATTCTCATCAGTTGTTAACAAACTACTGAAGAGAAAATGGGAACTACTGATGACAATTGTTCTTCATCAGCAGTTTTGTCATTAAGAGCAAATCAGACATTTCCCACTTCAGAAGTTTGACCTAGGGCGGTTACAAACTTCTGATAAACACCTTTTCCAACACTTATCCATTCAAAAAGAAAAATTCCCTCCTTCTCTCTCAAAAAGCTCTCAAACCCTGAACCTGCAAAAATACTGTTCGATCCACAAACACACAAACCACATGGCTCTAACACTGAAACAGGGACACAATCAAAGAGGCTACTTTGAGAAACATGAAGCCTGGTCCCAATACGACGAAATCATTGATTTAGTCATTAAATCCCAATACTTTACTACCCTCACCATTGATCCTCCAATCCACACTGAAACTCTTAATGAGTTCTGGGCAAATGCGGAGACGGTGACAGTAAATTATAAGGTGATCTCCCTCAATTCAACCATCCAAGGGAGAAGAATGGCAATCACACACGAAACTTTGGGAATTAGACTGGTTCTAGATGATGTTGGTGCCCCAGATCAATTTCCAAACTCTGAAATTCATCTAACCATGACAGAGTGGATCATATGATCAGATGCTCTCCACTTTTCAACCTATTTTTCATTCCATTGTGAATGAAACAAAATTCAGGGCATCAGGACTTTTCTTTAATGAGTTGGTGTTACATCATCTCAATTCTAAAAAGAAGTTTTTGTTGTATCCAAGATTTATTATGCAATGCATAATAAAGGAACTTGGAGAAGAGGTGCTTGTGGGTAAAACAACTGTTTTAAACCCTTTAACCTCACAAGCATACTCTAGACACAATAAACCGGCCACCTGGCCAGAAGATGACCAAAGGGAACAAACAAAAGTCCCCAAGGAACCCTCATCTTCCAAACCCTCACCCAAAAAGGCCAAGAAACCAAAACAGCAAAAACAAAAACCCACCAGCCTGAAAAGAAAGGCAGTTCAGGAAGTTAAGATGCCTGAACTTGCTAATGTGCAATCTGCACTTGATAAAGATGTGACTGAAACATCCTCTCAGTCTCATCCATCTCAACCCCCCACTAGAGCACCAATCACCATCTTATTCAAAAGAAATAAATTCAAGAAAACAATCTCCATTGACTCTTCTTTTGAAACTGCTGAACCCATAGACCAAACTACTAAACCAGCACCACAAATTTCTGAACCTGAAGCCCTTGAAATTGCCAAACTTCTCTCTGGGCTAAAAGAGACCATCCCATCAGAACATGTTAGTCCCCAACAACCACATCAAACAGGGGACATACTGTCACACCCTCAAAATCCACTTGCGGAGTTTTACCGCGAGGCGCATGACAAACCAGGATCCAAACCAACGATCACAATAAACAAGTCTAAATGAATTAAAATGCAATTTCAAAACATAGTTTAAAATCCCGTTTACAGCGGAAACTTATTCAAAACATTATCCAAAATAATAAACCAATGTTCAATGTTGTAAGACCATGCAACCCTAACATAGACGCCGTGCAGACGCGTGCGCCCTAGTCCAGTCGTGCTACCTTAGCGACCTGAGAAAACATGTAAAAGTTTACGTCAACACAAAAATGCTGGTGAGTTTACAGGTTTTGTATCCAAGTACCAAGTCCACCTGTCCATACTATAATAAATCGAAAACCAGTATACGCTAGCTAGGCGTACGTTTTGTTACTACCACGATTGGAAAACCATTACTAACGCGAATACCAAAAGTATGCCCGATGTAGTTCCTGTTGTTCCTGTTTGAGACAATATGCACCCGCCGACCCTCCAAGTCGACGAGCGGGGTTGGTCACTCCCAATAGCGCTATTCACATTTCCCCGTTGTGCAAACCCGCACATTCATGGTTCCCCCCGGGACTTCCAAAGATCGTGTAGTACACAATAGAAACCCATAGTATGACAGTAGTTACCAAATAATCGTTTTAACACATGTTTTCTCCCCCGAAAGTATAAAACCAGTTTAAAAGAGGGGCTGTAAACTCACCTTAAGTTCCGTTACTCCTTAACCCGAGTAAACTCAGCTGCTATGCTAGTCCCGTAAAGCGACGACCTAACATACGACAGTTACAAGTACTTAGACTAATAACCCGCAGGTTAATTAGTCCCTAGATGTCCAGACCATAACCAAGTTCGTTTGAAAACACCGTGACTGTTTAACCGACCCAAAATACAAGACTCGACATCCCATTGGTGACCCGAGACTCCCCGTGTTATGTTTACGCTCCAAAACATACAATAACGCAAGTACACTTAACATACGTTAACGCACAACAAGTTATAGCACATAGTTCACGTATCACCGAAATACATCCAAATATATGTTACCAAGTTATTAGACATGTTACGGGGTTCCTAGCATGTTACTACATGTTAAATCGGGTCTCGGAATGCTAATTTACACTTACAGCAGCAGTACACGCGATTAGGGAGGCTAATCGCATGAAATGTCACGCGATCAGGGCTAATCGCCCCTTATGTCACGCGAGTGGGCTAATCGCCCCTAATGTCATGCGAGTGGGCTACTCGCCCTTAATGTCATGCGAGTGGGGCCTACTCGCCCTTAATGTCATGCGAGTGGGGCCTACTCGCCCCTAACACAGGCGATTAGCAAGGCTACTCGCCTGTAACCTTGCTGTTCCGGTTTTTCGCGCGTTTAACGCTCCAACTCAGATCCAGAACGTGTGTAACTACCCAATATCATCCCAATAACTATTCCAAACATGTTTAAACCAAAATCCTTCGTTTAACCTCGTATAATCAGTCCTGCATGAAATCAAGTAATCCAAACATATACACATAGCATGCAATCATCATACTAACATGCATAACAATAACCCTAATAATCAATTACTGAGAGTCCTATCATCATAATATCAATATCAACACTGATCTATCATAATATCATATCAAATCATCATCATGAATCATAAAAACCCTAGCTTTCTAATCATACACACTCATAATGCATGCATATTAGTTATAATCCGATTAACAACCCTTATTGACGATTTTCAGAAAGCTTTTTCATTTAACAACAGGTCTGGACCATTAGGGATTGATTAAAAACGTTTACAAAGTGTTATGGATGAGAATCAAACCTTAGGATTATGAAAGAATGATGGTTAGACCTTGAAACCTTGTGTTTTTGATCAAAATCGCCTTCCAGGGGTTGTTTATGTGTTTGGGGCGGTTATGGGACGACTAGGGTTGATATTAGGAAGTTTAGGAGGTTAAGCATTGTATTTATAGGCGTTTCTAGTCGTCCAGCACGTTATAGGCGAGTATGCAGCAGTTACATGCGATTAGGGCTGCTAATCGCATGTATGTGCATGTGATTGGGCCTAATCGCCCCTATGTATACACGAGTAGCCTCCTACTCGTGTCTAATGTTCCCTACTCGCCTCCCCTATGGGCGATTAGGCTTCCTAATCGCCTGTAGGGGTTCATTTTGTGTGTTTTGCGCGTTAAACCCCGTTTTAACATATGTTAACACATATTAATGTACCGACAAGTCACATAATGATTATAAGCACATAACACAAGTAAATACACATATTCACACTCGTTCACCAATTCCCGGGACTCGAGACTCGTATGTTCCGTATGCCCTGACGATCCCACCGATCGTCACCGTTTGTACACTTGGTTAAGAACTGACATCTAACGAACCTCTAGACCAACATCCAATGATCTTCTAGACTAACCAATAGTTCCCGAACCATAACCCGACTTAACTAACCCAGTTAAGTATAATATACGCGTGACTCGCTAAGGTAGACTTTCATCTAGACAACGTTGTTAACCAGAATTTGCCGGGTGTCACACATACCTTTAGAACTTGACATGGATGTGGATATCCATAACCCTAACCCAAGAGATGAGGATGAACCAGAGTCTCTAAGCCCAGAATTAGAAACTTTAGGTACATTTGAGGCTGCTACTACTCATATACCACCCAGTGGTGGATCTGAGGATAGAAGTAACATTGCTAAGACCTCACTTGTGGCAACTACTGATGAAGGCTTAATGCCTGAGGTAGGAAATCCTCTGAACCAAGAAAAAGAGGTACATGAGACAACTGGGTTAGGCCCAGCTCATGATGTAACTGATACTGTCCTCATTGAGGAAGTAAGCAGGGATTCAGATGATTCCATTGATTTGGATGATGATTCACACTCCACAAAAATTGAATTGACGGCTGCTAGTGAAGGTCCTGCACCTGGTGTCTCTAAGCTCAAAGAGCTGGTCACACTAGTTCAGGTTAAAGTCCACTTGATCCCTGATTCCCCTAAAGTGGCATCTTTCGTACAACATGAAGATCACCCAAAAACACACCCCTCACTGAAAATGCCTACCCAATTCCCTGGGTCATCCAGCATAGACTTGAACCAACTATGTAGCCCAGATGGTCCCCTATACCAGTTGATGAACACCCTAATTGCCAATCACCTCAAAACTTTCACAACTACTTTGGAGTTGTCAACCAAAGCTCAGTTTGAGGTGATCAACAAAAAACTTGGTGAGCTGTCCAACAAAATAGACAACAACTCAAGACAGCTTGCTGAACTCACTGGTAGAACATCCAAACCCAGCAGGCTTCTAGAAGTGGATGAAGCCAAAAAGGGGGAGAAGATTAAGGAACCTAAGGAGTCACTGGAAGCCAGGATAAAGGCAAGAGTGGCTCTACAACAATAATAACTTCTAGAGAAAGCCCAAAAACAAAAAGAAGATCAACAAAGGCTTGTCTCTGGAACTGAAGTTGAAGCTGAACCTTCCCAAGGCCATAATGAAGAAACCGATGAAGAAACATCTGATGATTCAGAAAGTACTGAAGATAATCCTTCAGTAGTTGACACATCTGTCAACACTTCAGCAGTTAACACTTCCAACATACAAACAGCTGAAGAGCCTTCCAAGACAACTGAACAACAACAACCAACTCCTATTCCAAGGCCTACAACAACTACAACAATGACTGTGCTGAACCCTTCTCCACTATCAATGTCCAAAGAACTACTTGAGAAGAGTTTTATTGCAGCCCAAAGAAAGGCTAAGGAAGAAGAGATCTGGAATAACTTGGAGGCAAGAGAAGATCTAAGCTTAAATGAAAAGCTTCAAGCTTATGAAGCAGAGTTGAATAGGCAAGCTGAAACAGAGAGAGTTGCTGAAGAAGACAAAAGACAACAACTGGTGTCTTTTATAACAAAAAAACAGCAAAACAAAAGCCTATTCACTCAAAGGGCTCTCAATGGATGAGCTGACTAGAAGAGCTCAACTTGTTGCTGACAAACTTGCAACAAACAAAGATGGAAAAGCCAAGAGAGCTGAGATGATTGAAGAACTGGTAGCAAATGACTATGGTTCAAAAGCCTCTGTGTCAAGATGGAAAGAATATAGACTACTGGACACATACAAGAAGTACAAGGCTGCCAAGGCTGCTAATCCAGAGAAGTTCAAAACTTCTGAAGTATCAACTTCAGTAGTTAGAACTTCTGGTGTTAAAAGACCAGCTACCAAGAAGAAACCAGAGGACAATACAAAGACTAACTTCAAGATGGTGCTGCTGGAAGGCAACACAGTTGTTCAAGGAGACTTTGATATTGAAGAGAAGCCTCTGATAACTCAATTTAGGGATCCTTCAACATTTGCTTACCAAATTCAAAAGACTATCACAGACAGACTGCACACAAAGGTAGTTACTGAACATCATTTACCAACCTTTAAATTACCTGATGTAGTGCAAGAAGAAGATAGAAGTGAATCCCACCTGAGAGTCACAGAAATAGAAAATATCCAATACTTAGGAACTTCCCAGGGATCCAACATGGTTCCCTATACTTCAGACTTTGACAAGTCTAAAGTGTTGATCATCAGATGGTCCTTTACTGATGACAACTCAGTATTGGTGACAAGAAGAGATCTTACAAGCAAGGCCTACAAGTCAATGAATGAACTGAAGAAACTATCAACTCAGGACTTGCTTACAATTCAACATCTGGAACCTCAAAGGGGATCTCTCACTGATGAACAACTTAATCAACTGAAGAATTCCATGTTCAAGGAGATATGGAAGATTGTGAATGACAGAAGAAGACAATAAAGAATTAGAAAAGGTTTTGGCTTCATCAATCCAGGGGGAGATTGTTAGGACAAAAAGGATTGTTGAAACCATTTTTGTAAACCTTAGTCTAATTCACTTCTGCAAAATATCCTAAGTATAGAACTACTGAAGAAAGAAGACTAAAGTACTGAAGAAGGATTCAACAAGTACTGAAGAAGAAGTATCAAAAGTTCTGAAGTCTAACCAGAATCCTTCAAAGCTTATTATTGTTTTAGACATTGATTTTTATTGAAACAAGAATCCTTCAAAGCTTATTATTGTTCTGTCCATTTCATTTATTGAGAATCTGTTTGAGTATTTATTATCATTCACATTCAATACTTAGATTCTCATTAAACTTGTCTTTAGATTTCAAACATCCAGGGGGAGTAATAACTCCTGTTGATAGTGTAACTTTACTTAATCATTCCACTGTGCAAATCTGATTGAACTTGCTAAACACATAAGTGTTCACTAGCAAGCAATACATCAAGAGCAATACTGATCCTACATGACTCTTTGATAGAGAAGCGGAGGCTACTACTGCGTAGAATGCTAAACCTCTCCGGCGTGCGTCCACCTGGGGTCTCCGCCAGGTCCTCGCGTAAAACGGGCTCCTCAAACCGCGGTCAAGTATCTGGTCTTCGAACTCATCTTCTTCTTAAAATGGAGGCTTCACTTCCGAACTGGAACAACGTACACCTCACCTTAGCTCTCGTGTTTCGTACCGAAGGATCTCGCCTTAGGGTCCTTCTCGAGTGGTCCAACAACGAATCCCCTAAGAAGGTTAATGATACTAAGACCGAAGGATCTCTCTTACAGTTGACTTAGGAGACTCATGTCCCCATTGGTTAACGGCGTTGTACTAACGAGAACTAGATAAAGAATTCGTTATTTGTTTATCTTTTATGTGGCACTTTAATATTTATTGATTAGTTAAATATAAAGTTGTTTAAATGGATGACGGTTAAATAACCCAACCCTTAACCTCCCGAGCTGAATGAAGTCCTTGACAAAGGTGGAGCATCATCTTAAAGGCGTATGATACAAGAGATCACTCGTGCGCCCGTAGGGAATCCTCCCAGTGCCAAGAAAATCTCTCAACTATTGAATAAAAATAAAGGTGGAACATAATCCTGAAGGCGTATGATACAAAAAGATCACTGGTGCGCCTGCAGGGAATCCAGGGAATCCTCCATTTACCAAGAAGATTACTCAGCCATCTGGTATGAACCAGAAATGTGTCACTCAGATCTGGCCCACTTCAGAAGCCGTTTCTTAGAACCCGGTTCGGATATCAGAAGCCCGAAAGATCTTTCTCTCTACCGGTTTCCTCGCCTTGGATCTAGCTCGGGGTTACTAGAAGCTAGTTATACCTCTAGTTTATTTTAATTAAGTTAAAGTTTGTTAAGTTATTAAGTTAGTCATCATTCAAACCTGCCACAAAGATAAACAAATAAGGATTAGAATAAGATAACAACACAAATAACTAAAAATAAACTACTAGTAATAATAATAAAAGTCTACAAATCAAAATGGGTTCACGATGATAGAAAGATACAACCATAAGACATGATCAACACAAGAACATGGCTGCTCATAGACACGCTATCCACCGCCAAGTGATATGTAACTCTCTTGATCCTCACGACTCTCGATATTTATTGCATAACTACTCTACGATCCTCTTCTTGGCCAAGCCGATCAAGGTAGGACGAGGCCTAACCATTGAGGGATGTTAGGATGGCCAGAAGGCCTCCCACAAGACCCCAAGATCTCTGGAAGAAGCTTGGAGTTCGGCCCCAAGAGAGCACAAGAAGGGATGAACAAATGGTGAGGGTTGGCTTGCTATTTATAGACCTCCAGGGGCTGCACGGCCGTGCCAAAGGTTGGCAAGGGCGTGCTTGCTGTTACACGTACGTTCTGTTGCTGCATGGCAGAATCTTGTTTGTACTTTGTGTCTGGCACGACCGTGCAACATAAGTTGGCACGGGCGTGCATATCTCGCAGCTTCTGATTTCTTGCCCTCCAAGTTTGCTGTGTTGTCTTCTCGTGTGCAAGGCCTTTGTACAGGTGAGCGTGGGCGTGCAAGGTCACCCCGGTACTGATTTTAGCATTCTTTAAGTCCCGGGATTGTCTTCCAAACATACGGGGAACAAGCTTCAAGTCTGGCATCTTCATGAATCTCCAGTTTTTGCTCGTTTTTACCAGAAAATCCTTTGTTTCCGTCTTGGAGCTCCAATTTCCTGAGAAATAAAAATAGGAACGAATTAAGCATCAATTATAACTAATATAACCCTCATTGTAACCTATTTTGGGACTGTTTATGCATGTTTTATATGTTAATTCTGTGAGTCATCAGCACGCTCTTGCGAGTTAAGGGTGCTTCGCACCCTTTGCGACTTTCATAGTGTGTGAATCCATGGAACACATAGGATGGGGAGTTCCTCCTTATAAACAAGTTCAAGATTCATCTCCCTTCCAATGTGGGACAAGTTCTCCTTGCCACTTTCCATTTCACATTCCCAACTTTAGTTGTTTCACTCCTATACTTTTGAGCATCGATATCTCATTCATCTTAGCTCCGTTTTGGACGCGGTTTGGTTCATTGCGGAGCTCTCACAACATAGAACAAAAACCCACAAAGAAATATATAAATAAACCTCGGTTTCAAATATATATTTTTGTCCAAAACTTTGGAAAAATCATTTTCCTAAAATTGTGAAAATAGCATTTTCACCTATTTTTCCAACAACCCTCCACATGAATGGAGATCGCCCCATTCTTACAAGTATCAATGATACAGTTCGACAGTTGAGCATTGCAGGATAGGTAGGCGTAACCTTTGAACCCTCCTTTGTGAGGCATATTTAGCCTACTAGCGGTATGTAGAACTTGATGTCTTTGAACATACCCCCATTTATGTAAACGACAATACACTTCACCTAACACTCTCCCTAGTTATGCCAACTCCTCATTGTCGTGTCCTTTATGTTCATGGAACACTATCCTGGTTCTACGAGAGCTCTAGGATATGCGCCTCTCCACATACCTATTCGAAGCGACCACACTTCTCTCTAACATAGGTGATTCCCATGAATCATTAAAAGCATCATGGTTATTTGATTTTTCTCAATCATTAACCTCAAAATATGCTTAACCTTCTCCTCATTGTCACTGATTGGAATGGACTAGGAACTATATAACTCCTTTTTAATTTAGTGTTGGGGTACTCCTCCACAGTGACTCCCTTTTGGTCATATAATTAAGTTGTCCTATTGAACCAAGATCTTGGGCTCTCTAGTCAACTAGGTTAGGTTTCCCTCATACTCCCTTTTTCCATGGGCTATAGTCCCATTCCTCTTGATGACTCATAAACTATCTCATTGCTTAAGCGTTTCGTTAACGGGTCCGCAATGTTATCTATTGACTTGACATAGTCAATTGTGATGACACCCGTATTGAGCAGTTGTCGTACCGTGTTATGTCTACGTCGAATATGCCTTGATTTGCCATTGTACATTGAGCTTTGAGTTCTACCAATCGCTGATTAGCTGTTACAATATATGCAAATAGCTGGCAATGGCTTTGGCCATCTTGGAATATCTTCCACAAATTGACGTAGCAACTCCGCTTCTTCTCCCGATTTATTTAAAGCGATAAATTCAGATTCCATCGTTGATCTACCTATAACCGTCTGCTTAGACGACTTCCAAGATATAGCCGCTCCACCATGTGTAAACACGCACCCCCTTGTAGATTTGGAATCTTTTATATCCGATATCCTGTTTGCATCAGTGTATCCTTCGATCACTGCTGGATGACGGGTATAATGCAGTCCAAAATCTCATGTGTATCTAATGTATTTAAGCACCCACTTTATACTTTTCCAATGTTCTTCACTTCGATTACTAGTATATCTACTTAGCCTACTTACTGCGTAAGCCAAGTCGGGTCTGGTACATGTCATTAGATACATTAGACTGCCAATGATTAGGAGTACTCTAATTGAGCAACACCCTCGCCTCTTTTTTTACTTAGATGGTGGGTCGTAACAATTGGACCTTGAGCTATACTCGTGTCTCCTAAACTGAATTTGTCAAGAATCTTATCCACATAATGAGATTGTTTTAACACAAGCCCATTTTGGGTTCTAACGATTTTGACTCCAAGAATCACATCCGCTAGACCCATGTCTTTCATATCAAATATCGCTTTTAACATGTCTATGGTAGATTTTATCATTTTGTCATTACTACCAATGATAAGGATATCATCTACATAAAGACATAGAATAACATAACCTGCTGGAGTGTCTCTTGATTATAAACATTTGTCGCACTCGTTTATTTTGAAACCATTGTCAAGCATGACATGATCAAACTTTTGGTGCCATTGTTTTGGAGCTTGCTTCAAGCCATACAAAGACTTAATGAGTTTACATACTTTGCCCTCTTGTCCTAGGGCAGAGAAACCTTCAGGTTGCTTTATGTAAATCTCTTCATCCGAATCTCCATTTAGAAATGCGGTTTTTACATCCCTTCGGTGTACTTCCAAATTTCGTAAAGCCGCTATAGCAAGAACCAATCGAATGGAGGTTATTCGTGTGACAGGCGAGTAAGTATCAAAATAATCTAGACCTTCCTTTTGTCTAAATCCTTTGATTACCAACCTAGCCTTGTATTTATCAATACATCCATCTAGCTTCATCTCCCTCTTGAATATCCAACGATATCCAAGTGGTTTACAACAAGGCGGAAGATCTACTAGCTCCCAAGTATGATTTTGCAATATAGAATCTATTTCATTCATAATTGCTTCTTTCCGTTGAGGCCATTCTGAAGAGGTGACTGCTTCGTGGTAGGTATTGGGTTCACCCTCAACCATGTAGCTCAAGAAGTCCGGACCAAAGGATTTTTCAACCCTTGCCCATTTGCTTCGTCTAAGCTCACCTTCTTCTATCTCAGGTCGTTCATGACTTTGATCGTGAATATCATTGTCAACCGGTCTTGATGAACTCGAAGGTACATCTTCAAACGGTATAGATGATGTTCCATGTGTTTGTCCTAACATAAGAAACACATTCAAAGTATGAAACAACATTAGGACTTGCCTCTATGAAAGTATTTTCGTGGACATTAGGATTTTTGGACTTATACACTAAAAACCGATGTGCACTACTTTCGTGTGCATAACCGATGAAAATACAATCAACAGTTTTGTGTCCTATCCTAAGAGCCTTAGGAGGTGGTACAATCACCTTTTCTAGGCACCCCCACACTTTGAGGTATTTGTATGATGGTTTTCTTTTCAACCATAATTCATAAGGTGTCTCGTCCCTATTTTTGAGTGGAATCTTGTTCAAAATATAATTTGCTGAAAGAACGGCGTCCCCCACATTTCGCGATTCACGCCCGAACCAACCAACATGGCATTCATCATTTCTTTTAATGTGCGGTTTTTTACTTTACCCGGTGCCATTTGATTGTGGAGAATAAGGAGCGGTACACTTGTGTACAATTCCACTTTTTGCGCATAAATCCGCAAAAGGTGCAACATGTTCACCTCCGTGGTCGCTTTTTACATCTTTAATTTTCCTTTTAAGTTGATTCTCAACTTTATTTTTTTTACAAGATAAACTTGTCTATTGCTTCATTTTTACTTTTAAGTAAATATACATAGCAATATTTAGTACAATCATCAATAAAGGTGATGAAGTGCTTGTTTCCACCCATTGTTGGAACTGCCTTTAAGTCACATACATTAGTGTGAATTAAATCAAGTGGTTTGGTTATTCGTTCAACCGATTTAAATGACGATCTTGTAAGTTTGGATTCAACACACGACTCACATTTAGAATCGGACTCAGTATGGAATGTAGGTATGCTTTGTAATTTCATCAAACATCGTATCGAATTATAATTTGTATGTCCTAGTCTACCATGCCAAACATTTGAAGACTCAAGCATATAAATAGAAGTAGTAGCATTTTTATTCATTTCATTCTTAACGACCATTACATTTATTTTGAACATGCCATTAAGGGCGTAGCCCTTGCCTACAAACATTCCACGCTTAGAAAGGTGACTCACAAAATTAACATATAAAACAGGCATAAACAGTCTCAAAATAGGATATAATTAGGCTAACATTATTGGTATTTGGTGCTTAATTCGTTCCTATTTGTATTTCTCAGGAAATTGGAGCCCCAAGACGGAAACAGAGGATTTCCGGGAAAAAACAAGATATTCCTGAAGATACGAGACTTGCAGAATTTTCCCTGTATGTTTGAAGACCATCCTGGGACTTAAACAATGCTAAAATCAGTTTGGGAGTGACCAAGGACGCCCACGCACACTTGCACGGAGGCCCTGCACGCTAGAAGACAACGCAGCAGACTTGGGAAACAAGAAAACTTGCTTAACAAGGTAAGCACGGCTGTGCTCCTTCATATGGCACGGGCATGCCAGAGACAAAAGGTACAGACAACTCAGAACTGCAGCAATAGAACGTACGTGAGACAGCAAGCACGCCCTTGACACTCTGTGGCACGCCCGTGCTGTCTGTGGGGCTCTATAAATATCCGCATACTTGGGTAGTTAAGGGGAAATGCTGCCAATTGTTTTCTTGAATAGTTAACCCGTTAAATTGAATACATATGAGATAGATTATTAAAAAAGTGGGTTAGGATATCCATCGTCTTAGGTTGCTTATGGTTGAGATCTGATATGCGTGGTTTTAGCAAATTAAAAAAATGTCATTTCCCCGATGCCAAAAACTTGATGTTTTAAATCCGAAACTTTGGTTTTGGGGTAAGCGACTGATTTTTACTACACCGTTTTTTACCAAGTTTTAAATTTATAAAGTAAACAACAATTACTTTAGAAACTAAAACCAACACATAGGCAGAGAACCTGACGTGCATAGTATAGCTTCTAGGGTAAGTATTGAGTATCGTATTCCAGAGTTCACACGTTCCCCTACTCTTTCATCAATCAACTGATCGGGTTTTGAAAAGAAAAATAAAACGGAGAGGTTCTTTTAAGAAAAATAGTTTTTGAAAAAGGTTTTGGTTTTGTAAAATAAAAGATAAAATAGTAGAGTAGCATAATATGCACGTCTCGGGGCCATTCGTATAAGCAGTTAAATTTATTATTAAAATTAATAATTTAAGTTAGTTAATTATGGGGAAGACGAGAGGGATCTTGAAGTGTTGACTCCTTCATAGAGAAGCAGGGCTACTACTAAGTAGAATGCATAACTCTCAAGTGTGGGCCCACACGAGAGTACTCCGCCAGGTCCTTGCGTATAGCGGGCTCCTCAAACCGCGGTGAAGTCTCTGATCTTCGAACTTATCTTCTTCTTAAATTGGAGGCTTCACTTCTGATCTAGAACACCGTACACCTTACCTTAGCTCTCACGTTTCGTACAGAAGGATCTCTTATTAGGGTCATTCCCGAGTTGGACCAACAGCGTATTCCCTAAGAAGGTTAACGATCATGAAGACCGAGAGATCTCTCTTACAATTGACTCAGGCGACTCGTATCCCCATTGGTTAACGGCGTTGTACTAACGAGAACTAGATAAAGAATCCTTAGTGTGTTTACCTTTTAAGTGACACTTTATTATTTATTGATTAGTTAAATATAAAGTTGATTAAATGGGCGACAATTTAATAACCCAACCCTTAACCTCCCGAGCTGAATGAAATCCCTAATAAAGGTGTAACATAATCCTAAAGGCGTGCAATCCGAAGATCACTGGTGTGCCCGTAGGGAATCCTCCCTCTGCTAAGAAAGTCATTCAACTACTGAATGAAACCCTTGATAAAGGTGGAACATAATTCTAAAGGCGTGCAATCCGAAAATCACTAGTGCGCCCGTAGGGAATCCTCCCTTTACCAAGAAGATCATTCAGTCATCTGGTATGTACCAGAAACGTGTCACTCAGATCTGGTCCACTTCAGAAGCCGTTGCTTAGAATCCGATTTAGATATCAGAAGCCCGAAGGATCTGTCTCACTACCGGTTTCCTCGCCTTGGATCTAGCTCGGGGCTACCAGAAGCTGATTATACCTCTAATTATTTTTATTAAGTTAAAGTATTTTAAGTTATTAAATTAATCATCATTCAAACATGCCACAAAGATAAACAAACAAGGATTAGAAGAAGATAACACCACAAATAACTAAAAATAAACTAATAATAATAATAATAATAATAAATGTCTACAAATCGAAGTGGGTTTGGGGATAATAGAAAGATACAACCATAAGTAATGATCAATACATGAACATGGCTGCTCATAGACAAGCTCTCCACCTTCAAGTGATATGTAATTCTCATGATCCTCACGACCCTCGATGTTTTATTGCATAACTACTCTACAATCCTCTTCTTGGCGAACCCGATCAAGGTAGGACAAGGCCTAACCATTGAGGGATGTTAGGAGGGCCATAAGGCCTCCCACAAGACCCTAAGATCTATGGAAGAAGCTTGGTAGTTGGCCCCAAGAGAGCACAAGAAGGGATCAACAAATGGTGAGGGTTAGCTTGCTATTTATAGAGCGCCACGGGCTGCACAAGCGTGCCAAGGAGTGTCAAGGGCGTGCTTGCTATCTCACGTACGTTCTGTTGCTGCATGGCAGATGCTGTCTGTCCTTGTTGTCTCTAGCACGGGCATGCCTCCTCCTCTGGAACGGGCGTGCATGCCCTACGAGTTTAGGGGGCCTGAACTATACTACTGAGGATGTCGGTACTGTCCTGTCAATCACAGGTGAAGTTTTTGATGTTGGACTAAACTCTACATTCTACCACAAGTTCAAATGTTAAACACAATAGTCTTGTTGTAGGGGTGGGCCTTCTCCTTTTCCAGACTTCGTTATATCCAATTGCAGAAAGAATGCTTGGCCCCATCGGCGTAGCTCGCGTTTCAGGAGTAAGCAATATTCCCTTAGACTCATTAGATGTCTACTATTCCCACTGCTCTCTATAAGTTGTCTATTGACTTTGAAAGTCAAACTTGAGTTTAACAAACTACAGTTATCATATTTTCTGTGTTATCACAAATTCTTGTTAACATAACTATCTCTTGTGTAGGTTTTGTCTATACGACTCACATCGTATCCATACATCGCATTGTTATCAGGCTTCATGCTAACCTTTTCATTAAACCTTGCATCAATCGTGAAGAATGTTTTATCAGTAAGAATTTTTTTTTTTTTGAATCAATACTTTCTGCGTCATGTTGTCATTTAACTTTCTTTATGATATGCTCATAACATAACCGTTTTGACACTCCCCAATGATTTAATGCATTGACCCGTTACCTAACCCGATTGACGCGCTCAATCACTCATTATGCCACCTATAATAGCTGGTTTCCACAAAGTAAAATAGAAAAATAACTATCTTTAACATGTAAACATGGCTCTAAAAACATAGGCTTGAACTACACAGAAAAAAAACCATCTTGACACCAAAAAAACATATTGACTGAATTAACGTAACTGTTTATTGGTGTCGTAACGTTCTCTGTTTCATCTCTATTTACCAGGTGTCCATTATAACTGGCACATTCATGCTACAAAATAAAGCTGTGGTAAGATTAGTCCCTTCTCCTTTCTAAACCTTTTTCTTTATTTTTCATTGTTTCTCAGGCGTATAAATGATTAATAATGTATGCACATATACATGGCTAACAGGATCAACACCAAAGAGGTGCGGCCAATGGTATAGCCATGACGTTGCAGTCAATTTGCAAAGCAATTGGTCCTGCATGTGGAGGAGCACTGTGAGTACTCATTTGTTTAATAATCTCATATCTACATACTATATTATCTGAACAAGCAAATTTAACTGTGGGTCGAAATGGGTTAGGCACCTTGTGGGATACATCATTTTAGAAATGATAAAACGGAGTTGGGCAACTGGTTATTGTCTAAATGGGTCATTTTTAAGTGCGGGTAAAAACGAGTTGGGTTGACCTACCAAATCATTTTTTTCTTTATAAATACTTAACGCGTTCAATATGATTTGAAACATATGCATTTCTAAATAGTAACATAATTTTGGAAGTATATAAATACATTTTTGGTGGCGCAATGCTTGTTTAACTCTTTCGACCCGCTTGACAACTTTCCTTGTTAGCTAATTATTTCTCTTTATATTAGGTGATAGCGCCACCTCTACGTCAAGTAAATTAGACCCAAAATCACATCAAATTATATTAAATCTCACTTATTTCTATGTTTGTAGTTTGTCATGGTCCCAAAAGAGACAAAATGCAACATTTCTTCCTGGTACGAGCTTTTTACTCAGTTCATATTCTCTTTGAATGTTTACAATTTACACATACGAAAAAAAATTCCTACGAAATCTCTCGAGGTTTCTGGTCCACTACGATTGGTTAAAAAAAAACTTGAAAATAATATAACTGCAGCTACAAATTTAATCTAGTGTCATTGGTCCACTAGGTTCACTTTAAAAAAATTGCTTGAAAGAACATAACAAAAGCTAATAAATTTAATCTGGTTCCACATTTATATATCTTTTGGAGATATGTCATAGTCTCATATTTAAGGCATTTATATCGCGAAAGGACCTTGACTTGTCCAATACTGTCATGTGGCTGATGAAAGCCACAGTGAAACAAAATATGTAATCATAGCTACAAGTTGGGACTAGGGATTTCAATCGTATCTAGTTGGCGAGTTGAGTCGTTGAACCTAAACATGAATTGTTTAACCCATTTATCTAAACGAGTCCAATGAGTGACGGGTTGGTGGTTTGTAAACATGTTATAATAAACATGCTAAACATGTTGTAATAAATGGACTAAATGGGTAGAAACGAATTGGCGGGTCAACATGTCAACCTGTTTATTAATCCGGTTAAAAGGTCAATCTGATTACTATCCATTAATCCATTACTATCCATTAATCCATTTAATTAAATGGGTTAAACCACTCACCCCCACATGACTAGTTTATTAAACGGGCAAAAGATGATGCCACCCAAAATTTGATCATATAGTGTCGTGTTAGGAGATGCGACCTCTAATTTGGGACTACAAGTATAATGAGGTATCTCACATCATGAACGATAACTTTAAACAATTTTGTGGTGGCAAAATGGGTTGGTTGGATGGATTGGGTCCACATGAATAATTTCTTACACTATCTGAAAAAAGTGTGATCGTATGTGATAATTTTAAGCACCTTTTTGTCCAAATTTTGGACACATTTTATAAATTTTATTACCAACGATGCTTTAGTTTCAATAAAGCGTCTAACAGGTTATATGTATTGAAAATACACTCTGGGTGATTTACAACTAGTTTAACCGAATTCATTCTTGCTAACTATTATTTTACCCATTGGCCCGTTAGGCATTAAACATAACCCGAGAGGAAATGAGTTAAACTTTATTTTCGACAGACCTGCATAGCCGCATAAGAAGGCACCTTGCAAACCACAGTAGAAAAAACTAATAAATCTATCTTTTTTTTCAATTTCAGGATTTTTCTTCTTGAATGTGATTGAAGGAATTGGAGTTCTATTGACATTTAAACCATTTTTGATATCACATCATTACTAGTTGGTGGCAATCAACCTTGAACCCACAAATCCATATATTCATTGAATAGATTTGATTCTCCAAGAACCCAAGGACTCTTATGTTTTTGGGTACTCTAATAGTAAAAATAATTTTTATGTTGACTTTCTACCAAGTCAACTATATGGGCCTCTAGCTTTGTATCGTATAATATTAATTAATTGTCTTTAGGCTGTGGATGTCATTCATTTTGTCAAGGGTTAAAACAAGTTTAAAGTATAAAAGATCTCAATCATCTCTTCCAAGTCCTATACTACTTGTTCCATTTTTTTTCTCGGACACAAAACTACTCTCCTCACATGTTCATTCCTTGAGCACATATCATTTTCTGGTGAATTTCTACACTTTTCATTTATTTTAGCCTTTGTGCGATAACTAAACTATATTTAGGGGTGTTTAGAATTCGATTCAAATTCGAAAAATTCAAAATTCGACTTAATTCGATTCGATTATCAAGAATTCGATTCGATGATCAAGAATTCCGAGTTCAGTAACTCGAATATAAACCGAATACGAATTTATGATTTTAAATTCGATTCAAAATTCGAATAAAAATAATACATATTTATTATATATATATATATAAATATAATTATATACACACATATAACTTTAGAACTTGGGCTAATCTATAAATTTAACCTAAGTCATAAATGAGCCAATTACCAAGCCCAAGCCTAATTAAAAGCCATAACTTAAGTCTTAACCTTAAACGAATTTATTCGAATTCGAGTTTCTAATACGAATTCGAATTGAGTTTTTTTATTCGAATATTAATTTTTATGATTCTGGATCGATGTAACATATTTTATTACTTTACAAATATTATGTTTATAAAGCTTCAAATACACCATTGCAACACACTTAATTCAAATGTAACGTTTCATAGAATTTAACAACATAGAAGCTTCACCTGATGGATATCGTCAACAACCTTCCAATCGCGGGTCACCGGTCTGATCATTTCATTTGGATAAAACTCTAAGCTTCTTTGAGGTCCACGGTGCTTAATTGTACGTTTGTTTTCCACAAATAAATAACTCTCTTTAGCGTCCTCATCATCAACATAATCACTATACTGATGGTACCCATGGCAAGTAAAGTTACATTGTAAGCACTTCAAGATCAAAAGGTATTGCAATTTGTCTCCGCACTTTTGGCATAAACCATCATTCTCAGTCCCCACAGCAAGTGACACCGGATGTTGGTGCAAAGATAGTGTTCTTACACCCCCAAACCTGATGTTAATGTACTTATACACGCCTTCCGCGTTGAGATAATTAATGCCTTGTTCAGACTGAAGTATCAATGGAGCACATGCTGAATGAATGGATTGCGCACACTCTGCACAATGGTAGAACCACTTTCCAGGGTCAAGATCCTCTTCACAAACTTCACAAAAGTATTGACCTTTGTAGTCCTCAATCGGGGAGTAACTCAGCTTCAGCGAGTGCTTGTCAAGCTTATGCTTAATTGCTTTTGGTAAATGCAAAGCACATTTACAATCCAAATGAAAATCACAAGAATTACATCCATAATAAAACTTACTTTCATCAATACTCACACGACATGCACGACACTCCATCTTTGAACCGCTTGATGAAGCACCATCTATTCTTGTAAGTAAGTGATTTGCGTGTGCTTCATGTGTGATTTCTTTAGGTATAAATGCACAATTGACATCAATGAAGGAATCACAACTACGGCAACCGTACATGAACCCATTGCAAGGCAAGCTACAAATGGTACATTTCACTCCGCAACCATCAATTTTCAAGTAGACAAGCTCAAGTGTATGTTGAGGGTGGGCCACATGGTTTCTTAGTTTTCTGGGTAGCCGGGTGCACCAATCATGGAGAATGAAGTTGCAACCATCAGAGTACTTGGAGCATTTGTAAAATGGCGTTTTTGTAATCGGCTTTGAACATGCATGGCATAATAGTTTAATCCTCTTCATTGGATCATGAAGAGAGGTGGTTGTATCATTATTTATTATGACTAACAGATGGTCATGATAATCATAATCTATGAGGCCCTTTTCATTAATAACTTGCCCACAAGTAGTCTTGCCTTCGAGTTGATGTGATAAGATGTGTGATTCATCATCGACTGGCAAGTGCAGAAGGTTGCGATGGTCAGCATCTTTGAAATTTTTTTTCATTTTTCCTAAGCCTGACACATAGAAAATGAATAAACTGTCATGGGATTCTTTACAAATTATTCAAAATAACGATATCTTTTGTAATATGTATAAATGCATAAAAATATAGGTTATTGTAATTGTGCCCGGAGATCAATGAAAAAAAAAACTATAAAACTAATTAAAAACAACATATTTTGTGGATACGGGAAAAGGCTCACACTTAGTGTGAAGTGTTTACGAACATGAATAGTTAAGTAAAAAGATTTGGATTAAGTTTGCATTGCTCACTTCTCTTTGCAAATGATTACAATCAAAACACATTTAAGTGTGTGGGTTTGTGGTATACGATTTTTTAAAAAGGTATATACGGAGGTGCTGAATATATATCTATTTAGGTTTCTAAAAAAATAAATAAAATGACACTAAATTCAATGGTAAATGAAATTTTAAAAATAAAAAATGAAAAAAAAATATTTAAAGTTTATGGAGATGTTGCACCATTGGATTGAGGCAAACCCGTTTGTGAAAAAGTTTCAAAAAAGAAACCCCCTCATGTCATCACAATCATTAAAAATATACCCATCTAAAAAAACCCTCATTTGTGAGGTGTGATGTATACATGCATATGTTTAAATATTTACCGGGTAAGAAGACGGACATGAAAGGCTCTATCCTTTGTGTTGCACAATCTGAGTGAACATAGTACATGCATTTGCTACACATGTAAATCAAATGTTCATCTTCTAATTTCACACCACAAATCCTGCATTCGCAGTCATATAATTGATCTGGAAATGAATATGAAAGGGTGAGCAAGTGACGGTGGCTAAATTGTTGAGTTTGCAGGGATAACTTTATGGGAAGGGAAAGACAATCAGAATTTACTAAAAAGTTAAAACAAGTGTTGCATTGATAGAAATACCCCTCATGTTTCTTCTTGCAAGCAAAACACTTGATCAAACCAGGTTCAACACCAATAGAGATTAATGGATGTGGGTGGGCAGGGTGATGGATCGTATTTTGCTCCACAAAAGTGGCACAAAGTAAATCGATTCCATAATTGCATGTTGAACACTGATAACAAATGCCACCTCGATGTAATTTAAAACAAGCATAACATTTATCATCATCATTTGTTGTTTTTTTAAGGAAGAGAGTATGAGAAGGGTGGCCTTGGAATTTCAAGGTTGGTGGTATTTCTTCACAAAATTTATGGATGGAGTAATTACATGACGCCATGCTACATTTGTAGTAATAACGATGGTACCAGTCAATTTGCCTGTCGCACCGATTACATGTGCACTTGAAGTTTTGTGACCCGATCAAATCATTATCAACATATTCGTCATCGTCTTCTATGTAGTCTCGATGCATCATTTGCAAATCTACAAGCGTTAAAGGATGCTCATGTTTAAGTTGTTCTAGGTCAAGCTCCATGACATCCATTACGGTATTTCTCTCTGTTACAAAATTATACATGACGTTTGATTACTTCCAAATATAACGTAGATTGTATATATAAAAATACAATGAAAATCTTAGAACAAATAAATAGTGGTGTAAACTAGCTGAGTCATTCTTGAATTACTCATGACGAACTTGTTAAAATATGGAATCACACCGGGATTAAGGGAACACGAGCTTCATGATATATCTATACTTTATAAGAAACTAGGATTTTTCTCACAAGCGTTGCCCCGCAAGCCTATGACGTATCAACCAGACATAAAACCAACGTGATTGATTATGCATTAATGTTACACGGAATTTACAATTGCTAATTTTAAGTAACATCATTTAAAAATGTTGAACCCCACACACACTAATATCATTTAAGAAAATCGTTGAATCCCTCACGCACGTTGCGGCATGTTAACTCACAAAATTTAGAACAAACGTAAAGCGACAAATATGCGAACGATGAAAAGTAAACCAAAGTTGGAAGTAAAAGATGGAAAGCTTTGGGTTAGAAGTGAAAAATCAAATTATATGAGTTAGATTTGCAAAAGATCAAAACTTTGAACAACAAGTGAAAATTCTAGTTCAGGGTTAGATTTGCAAAGGATAAAAGCTTTAAATAAGAAGTGAAAAATCAAGTTAAAAAACCCCAAAACCAATTAATTATATAATACTCTAAAGCACAAAAAGGTTGGTAATTTTAGGTTGGATAATAACTAAATAACACACATATATATCCAGAGTGTTACTCTATACATTGGCAAATTTAAGTGGAAGACAACAAAAAACCGTATATAAACTTATACCTATTGTATGAATATGACATATACGAAACTTATTAACCGACTCTATTTCTCTCCCACTACATGTGCTTATATTTTATACATTATATACAGGTATGCTTATAGTCTACAGTTCTTTGCTAAAAATTAGTACTCTTTTCAGTACACATATAAAAATAAATTACAATAATATAAAACTAGTTATATTTGTAAATAAAATAATGAAACAATAACTATGATTATAATAAAAATACATATTACTATATTTGAAATTTTAACATGAGGTGAGTATTAACTCAAGTTCTTTTAGCAAATCAAACTTGAGATTTCTTGAAACACAAAAGGTAGTGAATGAATGAATATGTACCTTTCTGAGTAACTGATGATGTCTTTATGATAGTTACGACTTGGATGTAACAATTAATTTGTATATATAGTGGTTGAGATCCAATTTACTTTTGAATAAAGCAAAGAATCAATTAATTGTTTTATGCCTAAGCAAAGAATTATACTTTGTGTAATATTGAGATAAAGAATAATGCTTTATTCCGTTAAAAAAAGAATAATGCTTTATGCTTTATTATATTTGACAAGGTTGTAGAACTCACTAGGTGGTAGTCGGCCGGTGGGTGCCGACTAGCGATTAATCAGGATTAATCCTGACTAATAATAATAATAATAATAATAATAATAATAATAATAATAATAGTAATAGTAACACCTGATAGATCCATGAGACCTGCTACTGATGTCGCAAGAGACTTGAGGTTGACATGCTTGTCAGTGGATTCGGGTTCCCTTTAGGGTATGCAGTTCTGATCGTTTATGTGTTCTTAAGTTATAAACACATTGAGAGAGAGAGAGAGAGAGAGAGAGAGAGATAGGGGACTGCTAATGGTGTTATGTTGTTATTATTGTGTGTCATTCCTAATCTCATAATAACCTCTCTATTTATACATACCCCGGAGACACCCTAATAAGGCCCATCTAATGATAGTCCGCCCATCAAAGACATATCTGTTATTGGGCTTAGGATAATATTAATAATTGATCATCATAATATAAATGATTATAATGGCTATCGATAAATATACAAACGTTACGTATATTTATTCCAACATAATCATATCAGACTTTTATGTATAATTTTACAAATTTATACATACATATAGCTAATTTTATAACTTTTATGTGTAAATTTATATGTTTTGGGACTAAATATTAACTAATAAGGATGGAGAGGGGTTAAATGTTAAAATATCAACACTTTAGAAAACCTAATTTACATTACGTATATCAGACCATCTTTTTCTTCCCCCTTTTCCTAGGTTTCATCAAACGTGAGATCAAAACATGAAACCATAGCCCCAAATTAGCCTCATACTATTGATTGTGGGGTTCGATTTCACACAATGAAGACATAATCAGATCTTATTTTCGTTCGAATCAAGGTAATAACTCATTTAACTTTTGATTTGGTCCAATTTTGACACAAATTAGACGATTAGTTCAGTTATGGCCGATTTTGGCCGATTTGGAGCCGACTTGGGCGGCATGGACCAGCTAGGACCGACGAATGACTAACTGAGTGATTAGCACAAAATTAATCAGTCACTGGCTGACCAACAACTAATCGTTGGCTAGTCGCGATTTCTACAATCTTGGTATTTTCATAAAGAATAATGTGTTATACATTAGATAAAGAATAATGCTTTATTTTATTTGGATATACACACTACTATAAAAAGAAAAAAAGTTGGGGCACTCCAAATTATTATTTATAGCGTTCTATTCTCAAAATCGCCTAAAAAGGTGTGGTGGGGTTTTAATTTGTATATATATATAGTTGTTGAGATCCAACTTAATTTTGAACATATATAGTTCAAGAAGCAAAGCAAAGAATCATCATCATATTTGTTTTATACCTAAGTAAAGAATTATACTTTTTGTAATATCTAGATATAGAATAATGCTTTATTATACTTGGGTAAAGAATAATGTATTATACATTAGATAAATAATAATGCTTTATTTTATTTGGGTATACACACTATTAAAAAAACATTTTGGGCGCTCCAAAATAATATTTAGAGCGTTCTATTCTCTAAATCGCCTAAAAAGGTGAGGTGGGATTCTAATTTGTATATATAGTGGTTGAGATCCAACTTAATTTTGAATATATGTAATTCAAGAAGCAAAGCAAAGAATCAACATCATCATAATTGTTTTATACCTAAGTAAAGAATTACACTTTTTGTAATATCTAGATAATGAATATTGCTTTATTATATTTGGGTATACACGCCACTAAAAAATCATTTTGGGTGCTCCAAAATATTATTTAAAGTGTTTTATTATCTAAATTGCCTAAAAAGGTGCGGTGGGGTTTTAATAAATCTAAAAAAAGCCCAAAATAGTTTTATAAATGCCCAAAATACCATACATTTGTTATTGCGCCCAAATTGTAACGGTATTTCCTCTAAAAATGCCCTAAATACATAATCCCTTGCCCAAAATATATAATCCCTTGCACAAAATACATATATTCTTTTGGGGGGTTGCTCCCCAAATACAACTTTTTTTTATTTTCTTCTTTAAAAAGTGCTAATAAAACATTGAATTATAACCCAAACTTACCAAAAAATAATTTTTTAATTTTTATTGATAAACAATCTAATTTTGGTGTATATCTTTTCTATTTCTCTATCATTCCTTCTCTCTTTCTTTGTTCTTCTCTTATTCTCTGTTCTCTTGTCTACTTGTTTGTATCTCTTATTTATCCTTTGTTATTCATTCAATTCAATCTAAGGTTTTTCTTAAATAACTTTCAGATTTTCATTTTACTAAAAACAAAATGACAAACTATATAATCACAGGCAGACGGGCAACAAGTTGCGTCGTCACCCATTTCTGAATAGCCAAACATTATATATATATATATATATATATATATATATATATATATATATATATATATATATATATATATATATATATATATATATATAAAGACATGAAAATGCAATTACACCTTAGATTATGTTTGTATCTATCTATATATATAAAAGAAAACGTATATGCTGACGTGGCGTGCAATGGAGGCTTTAACCTCCTTTTGAAAGTGCCACGTGGCATCATAATTGAAAGATTTTAGTGTTTTTGAACTATTTCCTTTTTTAATTAAAAAAAAAGATAAACATAAAACCCTAAATTAAATTGAGTTATTTTAGGAAAAAAAGAATTTAAAAATAAATTTAAAATTTTCTCTCTCACGTTTCCTTCCATAATTTTTAAACGTTTATATCTTTTATATACGGGATTTTTTAAAGAAAAAAATTACACCAAATTAACGAGCGTTTTATTATCTTTCCAACGAGTACCATAGTCCTATATAAAAAACGGAGAAAAATCGACTATTTTTTGTGGGGTTTCGTTCATACAGGAAAAAACACACAAAGTGTTCATGTTATTCATTAATCATGTTTTTTCTTTTAAACCTGGTTCTTATCTACGATGTTGAAAATCAGCTCAATCGCCATGTTATCATTGGAATTTTACTAGGTATACTTCATCAAGAGAAGTTAGGAGAAAGAATCGCGCAACACTGCAACACATGGTGTCACCTTATAGCAAGGTTATTTTTTTATTTATTTAATTACAAGAGTAATAATTATTACTATTACTATTAGTATTATTAGAATGGTTATATTTTTCAACCCCGGGACGCTCCCGGAAAGAATTGATAGTTGTTGACGTGGCGTTCAATGGTGGCCTCAACCATCTCTTGATTATGCCACGTGTCATAATGAGATGCAATGATTACAACTTCCAACTTAAGTGTTTGTTTAGTTGATTAGGTTAGAAAATTATAAGAGCCATTAGAATGTGAGAAATTAGAGAGATGTGATGAGTTTTTTAATAGTTGCAGCTTACATAAGTGATTCTTTAGATGATTACTGATTAGGTTTTAGATTAGAGAATATGAGTTATTACTGATTAGAATACTGTGAACATGCAATGATTGAGAAATTTTGTGGTTAGTTAACTTGAGCCATTTACAATAGGTTATCACGTAAATTTAGATTTTTCAACCCCGGGACCCTCCCGGGGTAACCAGCTAGTGTATATATAATATGTGTTTACATATACACACACACATATGTATGTATGATGATATGTGTGTGCGTGTATATATGATATGAATACATATGCATTTAAAATAACCCTTTAGAGTATGCCCGTTCAAAATTTATCTAATAGAGATAAATTTTGAATTGTCCTCGGTGGGACGGCTATTTGAGTATTCTATCTCATTAGGACATGTGTACATAATAATGTGTTGACTATCTAATAAAAAATCGCCAAATATTTCCTTTAGTCCTTCGGGATTGCGATTTATCCACATACTTGGGGAGTTAAAGGGAAATGCTGCCAATTGTTTTCTTGATAAATATGAGATAGATTATTAAAAAAGTGGGTTAGGATATCGATCGTCTTAGATTGCTTATGGTTGAGATCCAACTTAATTTTGAATATATATAGTTGAGGAAGAAAAGCAAAGAATCAACGTCATAATAGTTTTATACCTAATTAAGCAATTACTAGGTGGGATCCCATGTGGAAACACACAGGACGAGTCAGCCCACCCTTATCCGTTGTTTGGTAAGCACCGACACATCAACAAACCATCACTCTAAAACACTTGATCTATTGTTAAAAGAAAAACTGTATTTCGTAACGTCTGTTCATTTCACAACATCAGTTAATAATACTGAGGCAATAGATCGTTTGTAATTCAACGTCTGTTCCTTTCGCAACTCTGTTCATTACATCAATTAAGCAGGTTTTTTAAAACACCTGTTTGTAAAAAAACTGTTGATCAAACACTTGTTAATTCAACGGTTTCTTTCAAACAGTTGTTGCATTAAACAGATCCTACTAACAATGACATCACATATATTTTTAATGGTTTTTTTTGCTAAATACCAATCATATTTTCACTTTAACAGTTGACTATTAATATATTCTAATTGGTATTCTACTTTAACAGTAGACTATTGATATATTCTAATCGCTATTTTTCATTATATAAGTATAAACAATTAAATAAAAAAGACATAATATATAAAATAAAATTTTCATTATAATTATAGCCATAAAAATATAAAATACATTTAAATAAGTATTCTGTGGTACTCAACAATTCCTTTAATCAGGGACGAAGGATTGTGAGGGCCAGGGGTGGCCCTGGCCCCCTGTTTTTGACGCATTGGTGGAAATTTACGATTTTCGTATGCAAATTTAGTCCGGGTTGAGTCCGGCCCCGCCAATTTGCCACTACCGATCAAAAAAATTTGAGTTCGGCCCAACCGATTGGCGAACCAAGCTTCGCCCATGCCTTCAATCTCTTGTTCTTCTCTTTAACAAAGTTTTTGTAGGACATACATATTTTTTGTATGTCCTCACTGAACTTTTCATTTGACCTTATGTTTTTCGGTAGAAATGAAGAGGCATTCCATCTTTCACTTGATACATCGGTAGCAGTGACCTGTTTCAATTTGAGATTGGTCTTCCATATGTGATGTGCCAACAGGCGTGTTGCACCTTCAATAACTTGAAGAATCTCCAACTCTTCATCTTCTTTAAAACAATCTAAAACGATTTTTTGAACCTCTGACATTTTAGACCACTGGCTGCTGTTGGAATCCATGTTGATAATATTTTTAGAAGATTGATAAACCTATACAGATGTAGAAAATATGTTTGAATAGTGTGCTATACAAAGAAATGAAAATCGAGTTTTATAGTTAAAAAAATCCATTAACTATAATGAATCTATTAACTGCAATGAATTAACTATAATGAATCTATTAATTACAATGAACTTTTACTAATCTTGGATACACACGGTATTAATTCGTTTATTTTCCCACTAAGAAAACTTTTCAAATTATTTTTCTTTTTTTTTAAATAGAAATTTCAAGATAAAAAGAAATAGTATTTAACAATATCTGTAGAAATATGAACATGAGATATTTAGGTTTTTTATATTATAAATCATTGTTTAACTTATTGTGACACCCGGCAAATTCTGGTTAACAACGTTGTCTAGATGAAAGTCTACCTTAGCGAGTCACGCGTATATTGTACTTAACTGGGTTAGTTAAGTCGTGTTATGGTTCGTGAACTACCGGTTTAGTATAGAAGATCATTGGATGTTGGTCTAGAGGTTCATTAGATGTCAGTCCTTAACCAAGTGTACAAATGGTGACGATTCGTAGAATCGTCAGGTTATACGGAACATACAAGTCTCGAGTCCCGGGAATTGGTGAACGAGAGTGAATGTGTTTGTTTGCAAGTGTTATGTGTTTACAATCATTATGTGACTTGTCGGTATGTGAAAATGTGTTAACATATGTTAAAACGGGGTTTAACGCGCAAAATACACGGAACCAACCCCTATAGGCGAATAGGGGGTCCTAATCGCCTATAGGGGGCGAATAGAAGGATCAGAAGGGCGAATAGGCCCTACTCGCCTATACTGGGGGCGAATAGGATCCCTATTCGCCTGATAATGCTGCGTAATCGCCTATAACGTGTTGGACGACTAAAAACGCCTATAAATACAATGCTTGACCTCCTAAACTTCATAATATCAACCCTAGTCGTCCCATAACCCGCCCCAACACACACACAACCTCTGGAACACGATTTTGGATCAAAACACAAGGTTTCAAGCCTATTCCATCATTCTATCACAAATCTAAGGTGTGGTTTTCATCCATGCAACCTTAATTAACGATTTTATTGAATCCCTAGTGGTCCAGACCTGGTTATAAACGTTTGAGTCTTTTAAAAATCGTTGATAATCATTGTTGATTGGATTTTAAATAGCATGCATGTTGTATGTGGGTTTTCAATGAAAAGATAGGGTTTTTATGATTCAAAGAGATGATTAACATGTTATTAGGGTAGTTTCAGATTAATAATGATATCATGATGATGAGATCTGAGTTATTGTTAATTAGGGTTACGGTTATGCATGTTAATATGATGATTCATGCTATATGCGTTGTTTTTGGATACATGATTGCATGCAGGGCTGATAGAACAAGGTTAAACGAAGGATTTTGATTAATATATGTTTGATATAGTTATTTGATTGATATTTGATGTTTACACACGTTCTGGATTGGATTTGGAGTGTTAAACGCGCGAAAAACCGGAACAGACGTGCTATAGGCGAATAGGGATCCTAATCCCCTATACTATAGGCGATTAGGAGCCCATTCGCCTGAAGGGGAGCCCTAATCGCCTATAGTATAGGCGAATAGGATCCTATTCCCCTTTACTTCATGCATTTACGATCCTAAATGCTAGTTAAGCCCTGAATTGCATGTGGGATAGCCTAATCGCCTATAAGCTCATAGAATTACATATGGTATAGCCCTAATCGCCTATAATAGAGGCGATTAGCCTTCCTAAATGCCAGTTGACCAACCTAAATGCTAGTTGACTTTTCCTAATCGCGTGTACTGCTGCTGTAAGTGTAAATTAGCATTCCGAGACCCGATTTGACATCTAGGAACATGCTAGGAACCCCGTAACATATCTAATAACCTGGTAACATATGTTTGGATGTAATTATGTGATACGTGAACTACGTGCTATAACTCGTTGGACGTTAACGTATGTTAAGTGTGATTGCATGATTGTTTGTTTGGGAGCGTAAACATAACACGGGGAGTCTCGGGTCACCAATGGGATGTCGAGTCTTGTACATTGGGTCAGTTAAACAGTCACGGTGTTTTCAAACGAACTTGGTTATGGTCTGGACATCTAGGGACTAACTAACCTGCGGGTTATTAGTCTCAGTACTTGTAACTGTCATATGTTAGGTCGCCACTTTACGGGACTAGCATAGCTGCTGAGTTATTCATATTACGAAGTAACGCAACTTAAGGTGAGTTTACGGCCCCTCTTTTAACGGGTTTCACTTTTCGGGGGAGAAAACATGTGTTAAAACTTATGTTTGGTAACTACTGTCATACTATGGGTTTCTATTGTTTACTATACGATCTTTGGAAGTCCCGGGGGGAACCATGAATGTGCGGGTTTGCACAACGGGGAAATGTGAATAACGCTATTGGGAGTGACCAACCCCGCTCGTCGACTTGGAGGGTCGGCGGGTGCATATTGTCTCAAACAGGAACAACAGGTTACTACATCGGGCATGACATCTGGTTTGCGAGTTAGTAATGGTTTTCCAATCATGATAGTAACAAAACATACGCCTAGCTAGCGTACTTTGGTTTTCGATTTGTTATAGTATGGACAGGTTGGACTTGGTACTTGGATTACAAAACCTGTAAACTCACCAGCATTTTTGTGCTGACGTAAACTTTTACATGTTTTCTCAGGTCGCTAAGGTAGCACAATGGAACTAGGGCGCACGCGTCTAGTTAGGATTTGCATGGTTTTCAAATGTTGAACACTTGGTTTATTTTGGATTATGTTTTGAATAAGCTTCCGCTGTAATTGGGGATTTCAAACTATGTTTTCTTAAATTGCATATGTTCATTTAGACTTGTTTATTGTGATCGTTGGTTTGGATCCTGGTTTGTCATACGCCTCGCGGTAAAACTCCGCAAGTGGATTTTGAGGGTGTGACAGATTGGTATCAGAGCCAATGGTTATAGTGAACTAGGACTGCATGTAGAGTCTAGTCTATAGCCGAGTTGCACACACTAGACGATCACATAGTACTAAACGTTATGGTGGGTTACGTATGGTCTTGTCGGGGTGTCTCTAAACCATTTGATCTTCCTATGTTACATCATCCGTTCTATCTTAGGTCGGGTTACTTACTTTCTAGGCAGTGTAGTATATTGGAGTGAATCGTGTACTCTTGAGATTTGTCCAAGGCTCGGACATCTCCCTTTCATACTCCAATAGAAACACTTGCCATAAACTACCGTAGTATTACGGTGTATAGCTAAGAGTCTATGTTTGGTGATTTGAACTTTGAACTAGGAGAACACTTGGAGGACCATGTAGAGCGGTTTATCATTTTGGGTGCACACAAAATCATAAACCGAAATGCATGGAAGCCCTAGTGAGCACTGGGTTTGAAGGGATAGTCCTGGATTGGATCTAGCTTTGATCTTATGAACGTTAGTGGTTATCATTATCTGCGAAACTAAATTTTCTCGTTCTTTCTGCCAGAATCATGTCTGGAGTACGAGGAGGACGTGGAGGTGGTCGCAATGGTGGACGTGGTGGTGGTCGCGGTGGTGCTGGTGGTCGTGGAGGTGTTAACCTATCACAGGAAGATCTGAACAACTTGCTACAAGCTGCCTTCCAGTTAGGGCACAATGGTGGTGGTAAGTTGATTTATCCATTTTTGCCTCATTAGTGAACCTTGTTTACATTTGTCGTGTTTCCTCACGCGTTTCATTTCAGGTGGTCCTGTTAACCCACCCCCACCTATGTGTACCTACAAGATGTTTCGGGACTGTAAGCCCCAGGAATTCTCTGGCACTGAGGGTGCGGTGAGCCTACTCAGATGGTTGGAAAAGGTGGAGTCAGTGTTTCTGATGTGTAACTGTCTCCCAGAGGATCGAGTTAAGTATGCTGCTGCGTTATTCCAGGATGTTGCTTTGACCTAGTGGAATAACATCACCCAGAACATGGGTATTGGGGAGGCTTATGCTATGCCTTGGGAGAATTTTGTGCAACTGCTGAAGCATGAATACTGTCCAAGGGAAGAGGTGCAGAAGTTAGAGCACGAGGTGTGGAACCTCAAGATGTCTGGATCCGAAATTGAGAAGTATACAGTGAGGCGTAATGAGCTGGCAGTGCTGTGTCCCGATCTGCATGTGCCAGAGTACAGGAGGATTGAGCATTATATCTCGGGGCTAGTACCAGAGATCGCAGGGTTGGTGGCTGCGGGAAATCATCCTACATACTCAGAGGTGGTCCGATCGGCTCATAGGATGACGAACTTAAAGGTGAATGAGGGTATCTTGCCTGCTAAGGGTTCGACTGTCAAGGCCCCAGAGAACAACAAGCGTAAGTGGGAAAACGAGGGGAAAGGATCTGTACCAGCACAACAGGGTAAGAGATTTGATAATGGGGGTTCTTCTTCTACTGGTAACAAACAGGGTGGTTATGCGGGGAAACTGCCTAAATGTAACAAGTGTGGACGTCATCATCAAGGGAACTGCGACAGTAACCGTTGTCATCGCTGCCAGCGAATTGGGCATTTTGCTAAAGATTGTCGGGCTACACTTCCATCGACCCAGGCCCCAACTACTAACTCGGCTCCTGCTGCTCAAGGAACTACGGGATGACAAGGATGTTACAACTGCGGTGAGACTGGGCATTACAAGAAGGATTGCCCGAAACTGAAACAGGGCGGAAACAACGGTAACGGGAACAATGGGGGCGGTGGCAGGAATGCACGTGCCTTAGTCATTGGAGCCGCTGAGGCTAGACAGGATCCTGACACAGTTACCGGTACGTTCCTTCTCAATAATCGCTCTGTTAGTGTTTTATTTGATTCTGGTGCCGACAAGAGTTTTGTATCCATGGAAGTTAGTCGACTGCTAGATGTAGTACCCGTACCATTAGAGGCTAAGTATATTATTGAGTTGGCTGACGGTAAAAAGATTGAAGCTACTTGTATCCTTCGGGATTGTCAATTAGAGTTGTCGGGTTTGTCGTTCCCCATCGACCTTATGCCGGTACCTTTGGGTAGTTTTGACGTTGTGGTAGGCATGGATTGGTTGTCTTTGTATCACGCGGAGATCGTTTGTTACGACAAGATTATTCAGATTCCTCTCCCTGATGGAGAATTCCTTTCTGTGTACGGTATCAAGGGTGGTGTTCCGCTAAATATCATCTCTAGCATGAAAGCCCTTAAGTGTCTTCGAAAGGGTTATTCGGCCGTTTTGGCACTTTTATCTGTTTCCTCTAGCGATGAGAAGAAGATCGACGATATTCCTGTTGTACGCGAGTTTCCTGATGTATTTCCTGATGATTTATCTAGTCTTCCTCTCCATCGTCAGGTCGAGTTCGGTATTGATCTTGTACCAGGGGCTGCTCCTATTGCTCGGGCCCCCTACCGTCTTGCACCTCCCGAGATGCAGGAATTGTCTAGTCAGTTACAGGAACTCTTGGACAAGGGTTTCACCAGACCAAGTTCTTCCCCTTGGGGAGCCCCGATTCTATTCGTCAAGAAGAAGGATGGAAGTTTCCGATTGTGTGTGGACTACAGAGAACTGAACAAATTGACCGTCAAGAACCTTTATCCTCTTCCACGTATTGATGATCTATTCGACCAACTTCAGGGTTCTAGTTACTACTCCAAAATTGATTTGAGGTCCGGTTATCACCAGTTGCGCGTAAGGGAAGCTGACGTTGCAAAGACTGCCTTTCGTACACGTTATGGCCATTTCGAATTCTTGGTCATGCCTTTCGGTCTCACGAACGCACCGGCGGTTTTCATGGATTTGATGAATCGCGTTTGCAAACCATATCTTGACAAGTTCGTCATTGTGTTTATTGATGATATTCTGATTTATTCCAAGAACAAGACCGAACACGAGGAACACCTGCGTTTAGTTTTGGAACTTTTGCGACGGGAACAACTTTACGCTAAATTCTCAAAGTGTGACTTTTGGTTACGCGAGGTTCAGTTCCTAGGACATGTGGTTAATGAACTAGGAATTCATGTCGATCCAGCTAAGATCGAAGCGATCAAGGACTGGGGAGCACCAAAGACGCCAACTGAGGTGCGGCAATTCCTAGGCCTTGCGGGCTACTATCGTCGTTTCATCCAGGGGTTCTCGAAGATCGCTCAACCCCTGACTACTCTTACTCAGAAGGATAGAAAATTCGACTGGAGTGAACCACAAGAGTCGGCATTTCAAGAACTGAAGTCTAAACTGCGTTCTGCTCCTATTTTGTCCTTACCTAAAGGCCCTGATGATTTCGTTGTTTACTGTGATGCTTCTATTCATGGTCTCGGTTGCGTGTTGATGCAACACGAGAAGGTGATTGCATATGCTTCTCGTCAACTCAAGGTGCACGAGAAGAACTACACCACCCATGACTTGGAGTTGGGTGCAGTGGTTTTCGCGTTGAAAATTTGGAGACATTACTTGTACGGTACCAAATGCACCATCTACACCGATCACAAGAGTCTTCAACATATTTTCGACCAACAACATTTGAACATACGCCAGCGTCGTTGGATTGAACTCCTGAACGACTATGATTGTGCCATTAAGTACCATCCTGACAAGGCGAATGTTGTAGCAGACGCCTTGAGCAGGAAGGAATCGATTAAACCTCGTCGCGTTCGGGCGTTGCAACTCACCATTCATTCGTCTCTACCTGACCAACTCCGTTCTGCCCAGTTAGAAGCTTTGAAGGAGGAAAACCTTAAAGCTGAAACCATGCACGGTGCCGACAAGCACCTCGAGCGAAGGCCTGATGGCCTGCACTACTTCGCAGAACGCATATGGGTTCCTTTATTCGGGGGACTTCGGGAGCTTGTCCTTGATGAGGCTCACAAGTCCCGGTATTCTATTCATCCTGGTTCGGATAAGATGTACCAAGATCTGAAGGTGCTTTATTGGTGGCCAAACATGAGGTCGGATATAGCCTCATACGTGAGCAAATGCTTGACCTGTGCTAAGGTCAAGGTGGAATACCAGAAACCATCGGGCCTCTTGCAACAACCTGAAATTCCAGAATGGAAATGGGAACGGATTACCATGGATTTTGTCACGCAACTTCCTAAGTCACCGAGCGGGAATGACAAGATATGGGTGATTGTTGATCGGTTGACAAAATCAGCCCATGTTCTCGCTATTAAAGAAACCGACACCATGGATCGTTTGGCTCGTCTTTATCTGAAGGAAGTTGTTTCTAAGCACGGGGTGCCGGTTTCTATTATCTCGGATCGTGACTCCCATTTTACTTCTCACTTCTGGAAGTCATTGCACAAGGCTTTGGGTACCCAACTAGATATGAGTACAGCTTATCATCCACAGACTGACGGTCAGAGTGAGCGCACGATTCAAACTTTAGAAGACATGCTGCGGGCATGTGTGATCGATTTTGGCAAGGGTTGGGAAGCTCATTTACCATTGGTAGAATTCTCATACAACAACAGTTATCACACAAGTATCAAGGCAGCTCCGTTCGAGGCACTATACGGGCGGAAATTCCGGTCTCCTCTTTGTTGGGCTAAGGTGGGTGAGAGTCAACTCACTGGGCCTGAACTCGTGTACGAAACTTCGGAAAAGATCGTACAGATTCGCAACCGGTTGGCAGCGGCACGGGATCGGCAAAAGAGTTATGCTGATCAACGTCGCAAACCATTGGAATTCCAAGTTGATGACAAAGTACTTCTGAAAGTCTCACCGTGGAAGGGTGTCATACGCTTTGGGAAGCGTGGCAAACTCAACCCTCGGTATGTCGGTCCATTTACGATCCTGGAACGGATTGGACCGGTGGCATATCGCCTTGATTTACCGACGGAGCTCGGTAACGTACATAACGTCTTCCATGTGTCCAACTTAAAGAAGTGTCTGGCTGACGAGTCTCTCATCGTTCCACTGGAAGAGATCAAGGTTGATGATCGTCTTCGGATTGTGGAAGAACCTGTGGAGATTCTGGATTACAAGATTCGTAGCCTACGTCATAGCAAGATTCGCATTGTGAAGGTTCGCTGGAACTCGAACCGGGGACCAGAGTACACTTGGGAACGGGAGGATCAGATGAAGTCTAAGTATCCTCATCTCTTTCCTAAGGAAGCGTTCGAATCAAGATACGTCTCCACTGCTGCTGAATGAATCTCGGGGCGAGATTCCTTTTAACGTGGGGATGATGTGACAACTCGGGTAAATCTCTCTTTTGGTTTCTATCTTTTATTTGTTTCTTTCGTCATTCCTTTTGGTACTTGTGCAATTTTCGGGACTAAAATTCTTTTAACGTGGGGATGATGTGACACCCGGCAAATTCTGGTTAACAACGTTGTCTAGATGAAAGTCTACCTTAGCGAGTCACGCGTATATTGTACTTAACTGGGTTAGTTAAGTCGTGTTATGGTTCGGGAACTACCGGTTTAGTATAGAAGATCATTGGATGTTGGTATAGAGGTTCATTAGATGTCAGTCCTTAACCAAGTGTACAAATGGTGACGATTCGTAGAATCGTCAGGTTATACGGAACATACAAGTCTCGAGTCCCGGGAATTGGTGAACGAGTGTGAATGTGTTTGTTTGCAAGTGTTATGTGTTTACAATCATTATGTGACTTGTCGGTATGTGAAAATGTGTTAACATATGTTAAAACGGGGTTTAACGCGCAAAATACACGGAACCAACCCCTATAGGCGAATAGGGGGTCCTAATCGCCTACAGGGGGCGAATAGGAGGATCAGAAGGGCGAATAGGCCCTACTCGCCTATACTGGGGGCGAATAGGATCCCTATTCGCCTGATAATGCTGCGTAATCGCCTATAACGTGCTGGACGACTAAAAACGCCTATAAATACAATGCTTGACCTCCTAAACTTCATAATATCAACCCTAGTCGTCCCATAACCCGCCCCAACACACACACAACCTCTGGAACACGATTTTGGATCAAAACACAAGGTTTCAAGCCTATTCCATCATTCTATCACAAATCTAAGGTGTGGTTTTCATCCATGCAACCTTAATTAACGATTTTATTGAATCCCTAGTGGTCCAGACCTGGTTATAAACGTTTGAGTCTTTTAAAAATCGTTGATAATCGTTGTTGATTGGATTTTAAATAGCATGCATGTTGTATGTGGGTTTTCAATGAAAAGATAGGGTTTTTATGATTCAAAGAGATGATTAACATGTTATTAGGGTAGTTTCAGATTAATAATGATATCATGATGATGAGATCTGAGTTATTGTTAATTAGGGTTACGGTTATGCATGTTAATATGATGATTCATGCTATATGCGTTGTTTTTGGATACATGATTGCATGCAGGGCTGATAGAACAAGGTTAAACGAAGGATTTTGATTAATATATGTTTGATATAGTTATTTGATTGATATTTGATGTTTACACACGTTCTGGATTGGATTTGGAGTGTTAAACGCGCGAAAAACCGGAACAGACGTGCTATAGGCGAATAGGGATCCTAATCCCCTATACTATAGGCGATTAGGAGCCCATTCGCCTGAAGGGGAGCCCTAATCGCCTATAGTATAGGCGAATAGGATCCTATTCCCCTTTACTTCATGCATTTACGATCCTAAATGCTAGTTAAGCCCTGAATTGCATGTGGGATAGCCTAATCGCCTATAAGCTCATAGAATTACATATGGTATAGCCCTAATCGCCTATAATAGAGGCGATTAGCCTTCCTAAATGCCAGTTGACCAACCTAAATGCTAGTTGACTTTTCCTAATCGCGTGTACTGCTGCTGTAAGTGTAAATTAGCATTCCGAGACCCGATTTGACATCTAGGAACATGCTAGGAACCCCGTAACATATCTAATAACCTGGTAACATATGTTTGGATGTAATTATGTGATACGTGAACTACGTGCTATAACTCGTTGGACGTTAACGTATGTTAAGTGTGATTGCATGATTGTTTGTTTGGGAGCGTAAACATAACACGGGGAGTCTCGGGTCACCAATGGGATGTCGAGTCTTGTACATTGGGTCAGTTAAACAGTCACGGTGTTTTCAAACGAACTTGGTTATGGTCTGGACATCTAGGGACTAACTAACCTGCGGGTTATTAGTCTAAGTACTTGTAACTGTCATATGTTAGGTCGCCACTTTACGGGACTAGCATAGCTGCTGAGTTATTCATATTACGAAGTAACGCAACTTAAGGTGAGTTTACGGCCCCTCTTATAACTGGTTTCACTTTTCGGGGGAGAAAACATGTGTTAAAACTTATGTTTGGTAACTACTGTCATACTATGGGTTTCTATTATTTACTATACGATCTTTGGAAGTCCCGGGGGGAACCATGAATGTGCGGGTTTGCACAACGGGGAAATGTGAATAGCGCTATTAGGAGTGACCAACCCCGCTCGTCGACTTGGAGGGTCGGCGGGTGCATATTGTCTCAAACAGGAACAACAGGTTACTACATCGGGCATGACATCTGGTTTGCGAGTTAGTAATGGTTTTCCAATCGTGATGGTAACAAAACATACGCCTAGCTAGCGTACTTTGGTTTTCGATTTGTTATAGTATGGACAGGTTGGACTTGGTACTTGGATTACAAAACCTGTAAACTCACCAGCATTTTTGTGCTGACGTAAACTTTTACATGTTTTCTCAGGTCGCTAAGGTAGCACAATGGAACTAGGGCGCACGCGTCTAGTTAGGATTTGCATGGTTTTCAAATGTTGAACACTTGGTTTATTTTGGATTATGTTTTGAATAAGCTTCCGCTGTAATTGGGGATTTCAAACTATGTTTTCTTAAATTGCATATGTTCATTTAGACTTGTTTATTGTGATCGTTGGTTTGGATCCTGGTTTGTCATACGCCTCGCGGTAAAACTCCGCAAGTGGATTTTGAGGGTGTGACACTTATGGTTTATATAAATTGAATATGAAAAGGTTGTTTGATATTTTTATTTATGTAAGTAAAGATAATAAATATAAGTATATCATCTGTCAATACAAAATATTAATCTTTATTTGATTGAAAACTTTTCCCCTTTTCTATGATGAATATACTAACTATTCCTAAAGTTGGTTTTCAACTTTATCAGTTGGATTTCAAAGTAAATATAAAGTTGCAAGTTACTTTCGATACTTTTTATATATTTTTAATAGAATGAAAGACAATTGCAACAAACAATAATAATTAAATAATATTATTAATAAAGTAACTTCAAAAGCGTAATCATTATTTTTGGGCCTTTTTATAAAATCTGTTGAGTTTACAACAGTTGAAACAAAAAGTCCTTCAGTGTTTAATAGCGGATTGTGTAATAAAAAAAAACTGTCAAAAGACTTACTGTAACAACATCTTTTATTACACAATTAAATTTGTTATTAAAGTATCACTATAAAGTTAAATTTCAGAAATCTTTTCAAGTCGATAAATTAAATCTTGATATGTGTAATATATGATGAAGCAAACCAGGAAATGCATTGGTAATTATTCCTTAGAAGTTTTATAGATAATAAATCTCAAGTTTAATATTAATATACTTTTCAATAAGAAATCATAAATATAATAATCAAAGTAACTAAATTACAATAATATTCATATTTGAAATTGCAAACATGTAAAAACATTCAAACTTGATCATCTTCATCAGTTGAACTCCAATAAGAGATTGATTCTTCCATAACTTGTTCCACCTTTTCCTTCAAATACACTATCCTTGCTCTGATCATTTGTTCCAAATTAAGATGAAATGTATTCTGATTAATGTTGCTCATTGTTTTCTGGTCAAGTTCTTCAAGAAACTGCAAATCATTGGAATACTCTATTTTCCCTCGAAGAAATAGTTTTTCAAAACCATGCTCAAAGTTAACTATAACTATATCAAATTGATGAGAGTAAAACCAACTTACAACATGAAGTGACTTAAAAAAAATTTCATCAACGACAGTTTGACTCAAAATTTCCATTAAGAAGATTTCATCTGAATAACGAAATTCATTGTTCTTGAAAGCTTTATACTTCTGTGTATACAAATGTAAATCCATTTGGACTATTGTTTGAATTCAAGATTACTACTAATATCATACATTATTGATAAGAAATACAAAATATATAAAAATAAAAGGAAGCTTATAATGAAAGCTTCGAGGGAAACTGTCACCTATAGTACTCATATTGATAGATATCTTCAAATTGTCTCGGTTAATAGCGGTTAACGTGGGCTTTAATATAAAATAAGTCAAATAATAATAACTTTGACCCATCTATAGTACTCGTATAGTCATAAATTTCTTCAAATTATCTCTGTTTTATATATTCAAATTCTTGAGACTATTTTTAGTTTATTCTAAATACTGTTTACCACATGTGTTTACTTATTAAAAAATATGTGAAACAGTTTTATATCATTCAAACTTATTATTGCAATAATATAATTTCATTAAAATATTAACTTAAAAACTAAATAGAGAATTGAAATCTTTTAAAACAACAAATCTAAATAACTGTAAAAAACTGCATTAATATCAACTAACAAATTAACAATATTCGAATACAATAGTTCACATAAAAAAAGTTTTCTAACAAAACACAAAACAAACAAAAATTAGAGAATTCAACATCTTACACACTTGAATTATATATAGATCGAAACATATGGTTTTGCTATATATATGTCTTGTCTCTCTATAACAAAAACATGGACGTACCAACATTGGTTGTAAAAATTTTACGAAAATACCAATTCCAACATCTTTACAACAAAATTGTTGGTAAATGATTTTTCTTTGTTTATAACAATCTTTAACAACACTTGTGGAAACGAATTTCAACAACATATCATTATGCATTTGAAATAGACGTGTATAAACTGACAATGTTTTAATGAAAATAAAGTTGAAAAAAGACTGTTCAAATTCCCTCGTCTTAAATAGAGATTCTACAACAACTTTAAGATTTCATCATTTTATATAGAATGAAACAAAATAGGAACACAAAAATAAGAAAACAAGATTTTTTATAATTGCAAATTTTTTTAACAATTATATTAATCATTAAGTTGCATACTCTATTTTACAACGTATGTTGACTTATCAACAGATGTTCTCATGCAAAGTCTGTAAGCCCTGTTTTGTAACCTCAAAACAGATGATTTTCTTACTAGCAACAGAGATTTTCTTTCAGATTAAAGGAAAGGAAATGGAAATTTCTTACAAACAGTTGTTCTCACACAAAGTCTGTAAGCCCTGTTTTGTAACCTCAAAATAATTTATATACTATTTTACAAAATCTGTTAAATCGTAAACAATTGTTCTTAAACAACGAATTCACATATCTTACTGGCAACAGATGATTTTCTTTCAGATTAAAGGAGAGCAAATGGAAATTTCTTACAAACAGTTGTTCTCACACAAAGTCTATAAGCCCTATTTTGTAACCTCAGAATAATTTATATACTGTTTTACAACATCTGTTAAATCGTAAACAACTGTTCTTAAATAACTGCCATGAATTAAGAAATTTCCAATAATATTTGACCATATGAAACAGATCTTTAAAACAACTGTTGACTTATGAATATATGTTCACAACAACTTTTTGGACACGTCAGCGTCACTTTTGATATGTCACCAGCAATTTTTCATACACAAAACCCCTCTTACATCCAACCAGATATTCCACTCTTATTGAATTCAAAACCCAGAAAAGCGCTTCAGTATCAATTACGACCTAAATAGATTCGAGTAGGAAATTTTAAATTTCCGGTCTTATTAGATCCCTAATTTCAATTCAATTGGTTTGTTTCAATCATTAGAATGGATCTTGTTAGGTCTGCTGACCTGGAGAAGAATAGATGATTAAAAAGCCAAAATATGCTAACAGTTGATTCCACAAATAAATAGTCTTTACAACATACTCTTCCTAAAAGACTGCTGACCCTAACAACTGTTCCATCCAAACAACTGTTGTGACAACTGCTGATACAAAGGACTGATAGAGAACAACTGTTGACCAAAGGTCTGATGAAGAAACAACTGCTGATCAAGTACTGAAGACTAAAGGTCTGTTGGAGTCAACAGCACTTAGACTCCAACAGATGTTGCAAGACCATCAGAGTTTTTCCTTAGCAGTAGTTTACTTTACAGTGTTTTGTAATATAACAGTAGTTTGTATAGGGCAGATGTTTTATGTTGTTATTCTGTTAGAGGTCACTATCTTAAGTGACGTCAGCACAGGTCATCAGTGGTTTAGGTTTGTCTATAAATAGAACACTGGTTGTACTGTTCTATTACATCACACACAAACATTCTCTCAGACAAACAATCACTGTGTGATCAGGCTGAGGGGGAGTATTTGTACTGATTGTAATCTTTCAATTAATGAAAGCATTTGATCATTGAAAACATTTATTCCTGTTGTTTTGATTATAGTTTATCTTTCCGCTGCACTTTCCATACATACTTACTTCATTCATTTCTCATCTTATTCTAAATATATCAAAACAATCAAACTCAGATCCTAACAATTGGTATCAGAGCTTGGTCAATTAAATTCGATCTAACCAATCAATTTAATATAAACAGATCAGCTCACAATTGTTGATATCGTTTGTCTGTCGGATTGAAAACAAAGTAATAGTTTAATTTCGATTCAACCGTTTTTTAAACAGACTTTGTTTTTTTAAAAAAAAAAAATCAAAGAATGGCTTCAATCAATCACGATCCACATAGCACTGGCACGAACAAAAAGCCACCGATGCTTGTCAGATCTGAATACAATATCTGGCAACGTCGGATGAGCCATGTTCTAGCTCAACAGAACACTGGGTGTTGGAAGTCGGTTATCTTCGGACCACATGTTCCGATGGTGCCGAGTACTAAAGATCCCAAGGTTCAGGAGCCAAAGAAACTTGAAAACTACTCTGACCAGGATTTTCAGAAAATTGAGTTAGATGCTAAGGCCTTCAGTATTGTGGCCATGGCTCTACCCAATGATATATATGCTGGGCTGTTACACTGTAACAGTGCAAAAGAGTTGTGGGATGCACTGAAAGAACAATTTGGTGGGACTGAAGAGGTTATTGAAAACAATCGTGAAATACTTAACCAACAATATGAAACATTCAGTCATGTCAAGGGAGAGTCATTAACTCAACAATTTGAGAGGTTTAACTGTCTCATTAGTGAACTAAAACTGGTTGGTCTAACTTACCCTCATTCAACTTTGAACCATAGGTTTTTAAGATCATTACCAGACAAATGGGACACTATTGCTATTGTTATGAGAAACTCAATTGGATTTAAGGACCTATCACTGACCCAGCTTCATGGTAAGCTCTTGACCTATGAAAGAGAGCTTAACTAGAAAAAGAAGCTCCAAGACTCTGGAAAAGTGTCTGATGATTATGTATTTGGGAATACAGCACTTTTGGGTCATGATGAGGTGCCTGGAAATACTAAGGATCAGAGTTATGATCACTTCATTGACATAACTTCAGGTTTTAACTCTGATTCTTATTCACCAAACTATGCTTTCACAGCAAGTGGTGGTGATATCCAGGCATCTGATAACATATACTTTGAGTATGATGACCTGAAATACTTTGACCCTGATGATTTGGAGGAAATGGACATTATGCACCAATTGGCCCTTCTCAGTGTAAGAACTAATAATTTTTACAAGAAAACTGGGAGAAGGTTTCCAGGGTTAACTGGTAGATCAAAGGTTGGGTTGGATAAATCAAAGATAAAGTGTTATAAATGTCATAGACTTGGTCATTTTGCTAGGGAATGTAGGAGTCAACATGGTACACCTATAATCACCTATCCAAATCAAAGACCTCAGACCAACACTTATCAAAATTCCTATAATGCCCCTGGACCAAATGTGCAAAACACTGCTCATTTTGCACAGTCCTCAAACACTGTTCCTATCCAGTATGTCCAAACCACTGTTCCTCAGATCCACTATGTGCAAACACCTGTTGCTCAGGCACCTGTGCAAACGACTGTTGCTCCATCCTCTGCTCCTGCAGAGACCAGTCAACAGAGCTTCTTCACACAAGGCTTTATTGATTGGAGCAGTCTACCAGATGAGTTAATAGATGAAAATTTTGCATTAGTTGCCAAAGCTGAAAATGAACCAGAAAACTTTTGTTTCATGGCTATTGTAGAAGAGGTTGAATCTGAGGAGGTGGTGATTGAATCTAATGTTGTGACTGATAATGTTGTTGATGAAGTAGTTGCAGGTGAAAAATCTGAAGAAGAGGTTGTGAATCTCTCAGATCCCTGGGGTGCATCTGATGATTGTGAGTGCAAGTGTGATTGTGCATTGATGGCTGCTGCTAAGGTATCTCCTCAAATTCTTAAGGATTTATGTTCTGACAGATGTGTGATAGCATTTGCTAACATCAAAGAGGTGAATGAACACCTTAGAAAGACAATTTTAGATGATGAAGTTAAATTTGAGAAACTTTCAAAAGAATTAAAAACAAGTTTAACTGAAAAGGAATCTGAAATAAGCAGCTTAAAACATGAAGCAACCATAACCAAAGACCAGCTCCAAACTATGATAACTAAATATCAGAGTTGTAAAAGTGAGCTTGAGTCCACCCAAGTTGTATGTCAGAAATGGGTGGAATCATGTAAAGGATTTGAAATGCTACTCAACAAACAAACCAAAAGTCATGTGAAGTTTGGTTTTGGTTTTGAAACAACTGCTCCAGCTTTTGAAAACACTGACAAAAAGGATCAAAAGTCTGTTGAGATAGTACAAACAAACTTGTAGGATCAAGAGATTAAAATCACTGAACCAAATGGTAAGAAAATTGTTCTAGAAAAACCAGAAGGTTCCTTATCATTCACTGAACTTGAAAAGTATGAATTCAAACCTACTTGGTCTGATGAGTGTGGTACTCTTGAGAATTTTAAACCTGTTGACTTTAAAACTCCTGAAAGAAAGACAGCTCCTCAGGAAAAAATCATTCCCTTGAAAAACCTTCCAGCAGATGCTCAAACATCTGCTGAAAAGAAGGCCAAAAAAGGGAAGAAGAAAGAAAAGACTGTCCACTTGTTTTGTGATTTCTGTGAAAAGAAGAATCATGTCACTAAAAACTGTTTTCTTCTAAAAGCATATGACATTAACAAAGGAACAAGTGTATGTGATTCCAAAGCCACATGTTCAATATGTGGGAAAAAGAATCACAAAACCAAAGAGTGCTTGTATCTCAAAAATTTTGATTTGAAAATACAAGAGTACAAAGCTAAAACTCTTGCAAATCCTGGTGTGAGTACTTCAAAAGGAAAGCCCAAACAGACTTTCACTCTTGTCCAAACATCTGTTACTAAAAGTCTTGAAACACTTGCTCCTAGGGATGTCCAAGTAACAGATGCTCCACCCACAAGCAAGTACCCAAGAGGATATGGACAACCACCATGTCATAGTCTGTCACATGTTTATGAGGAGCCAAAAAGACCCTCTAAACCAAGAGTGAACAGAAATCCCTATGGGTATTATCATCTGTCTGGAAGTGATCAAACAACTGTTGCCCCAAGTGTTGACTTTCAAGCACTAGCAAATGGTCAGCAACAGTTGTTGAACCTGATTCAAAAATTAGTTCAAACCACTGATCATCTTCCAAAGCTTGAGTCTGAAAAGTCTGAGGACTCATCCAAAGCCAATCTGGCTTTGGACACTCACCAAAACTAATCCATTATTGCTGTGCAGGGAGCTTCTACTTGTTTAGATAGTCTTTGGTATGTAGATAGTGGAGGTTCCAGGCACATGACAGGATGTAGAGCCCTTCTTCTGGACTTCTTAGCTCATGGAGGGGGTGATATATCCTTTGGTAATGATTCAAAAGGTAAGGTGTTGGGTTCAGGGACTGTACAAGCTAGGAAACTTAAGTTTGAAAATGTCAATCTTGTTGATAATCTCAAGTTTAATCTTCTGAGTGTTTCACAAATGAGTGACAAAGGTTATGGCTCATTCTTCACAAAGAAAACTTGTAAGATTATTGAGCCAGAAGTGGTGAAAAAGATTGATACCATCATTGCTGAGAGCAAAGCACAACTTGTTGCTCATAGAAGTGGCAATGTGTATGTTGTTGATATGTTAAAGGACAATCCCATGGCAAATGTCTGTTTGTTTTCTGCTGCCTCCACAAAGGAGACAGAATTGTGGCATAGGAGACTGGGTCATACCAACCTTAATACAATCAACACACTCTCTAAACAAAGTCTTGTCAGAGGCTTACCATCAAAAGAATTTAAATGTGATGAGCATTGTGTTTCCTGTTTAAAAGGGAAACAACATAAAAGCTCTTACAAATCCATTGATGAGTCCAAAACCAGTCACTGTCTACAATTGTTGCACATGGACTTGTTTGGCCCTGTTAAAATCATGAGTCTTAGAAGAAAAAGATTTTGTCTTGTCATAGTTGATGATTTTTCTAGGTTTACATGGACTTACTTTTTACATTCTAAGGATGAGACTGCAGGTATTTTGAAGGTCTTTGTCACCAAAGTTGAAAAACAATATGACTTGCCAGTAAAAGTCTTCAGGAGTGACAATGGAACAGAGTTTAAAAATAAGGAGTTGGATGATTTCTGTGTGTCAAAAGGGATTGTGAGGCAGTACAGCATCCCAAGAACACCAGAACAAAATGGGGTGGTTGAGAGGAAAATTAAAACTCTTATAGAAGCTGCAAGAACCATGCTAGCAGATTCTGGTTTGCCATTGTCCTTCTGGGCAGAAGCTGTAAACACTGCTTGCTATGTTCAAAACAGAGTTTTGATCAACCCAAGACATCAAAAAACTGCTTATGAAATTTTGTTCAAAATCAAACCATTAATTTCATTTTTCAAAATCTTTGGCTGCCCATGCTTCATCTTAAATCTCAAAGATTCCATTTCAAAATTTGCAGCCAAAGTAGATTGTGGTTATTTTCTGGGATATTCTTCTACTGCCAAGGCTTATAAAGTGTTTAACACAAAGACCAAGACAATAAAAGAAACTCTGAATGTAAAGTTCAATGAACTTTCATCCCTAAAAATCCCAGCAAATCCTGCTGAACTGTTTGATTTAGATAAATTCAAAATTGAAGATATCACTGTTAAAACTAACAATGCAGGTATTCCACAGTCTCCACAACAAGATTACAGAACAGATGTTGTGATTCCGAGTCACTATAAAATCTCTTCTGCATCAGGGGAAGCAGCTGTTCAAAACAACTGTCAAAACTCTGTCACAGCTGAGTTAACCACTGTTGGCCAGTCTTATCCTCAAACCACTGTTTCACCTCCATCAACCACTGTACAATCATCTGTTGACAAAATTCAAACATCTGTTGACAAAAGTCAGTCCAGTTATACACCACTTGGACCCATTCCCCCACTTCCATTTCAAACATCTGATGGCACTACAGAAGTGCAAACAGATGTTACAACAACAGAGTCACCAAACCTCTGTCCTTCACCTCAAAATGCCATCATACCATATCAGGGAGATTTAATTTACCGAGAGCTCATCCACCAGACCAGATCATTGGCAACATCAGAGAGGGTGTGCTAACAAGAAGTCAATCCTCCAATATCTGTCTTTTTGCAGGGTTCCTATCTCTCACACAACCTGTCAAGTACCAAGAGGCACTAAAAGACAACAGTTGGATAGAAGCTATGCAAGAAGAGCTCCTTCAGTTCAAAAGACAACAAGTATGGGAACTTGTACCACTGCCTAAGGATGTTTGTCTAATAGGCACAAAGTGGGTCTTCAAAAACAAAACTGATGAAAGGGGTATTGTTGTCAAGAATAAAGCCAGGCTCGTGGTTCAAGGCTTCAGACAAGAAGAAGGAATAGACTATGATGAAACCTTTGCTCCTGTAGCAAGGTTAGAAGCCATCAGACTATTTCTAGCCTTTGCTGTCAACCACAACATCAAGGTGTATCAAATGGACATCAAATGTGCTTTCCTATATGGAAAAATTCAGGAGGAGGTCTATGTATGTCAACCACCTGGTTTTGAAGACACATTCCATCCTGATCATGTGTACAAGCTAAATAAAGCCTTGTATGGACTCAAACAAGCACCAAGGGCTCGATATGAAACTCTTTCCACTTTTCTCTTATCCATTGGCTTCACAAGAGGTAAAATTGATAAAACCTTATTTCTGAAATGGAGAGGGAAAGACTTAATGATTGTTCAAATATATGTGGATGACATCATCTTTGGATCCACATGTAACAAAATGTGTGAAGAGTTCAGGAAACTCATGACAGCAGAGTTTGAAATGAGTGCCATGGGTGAACTTCAGTGTTTCCTTGGTCTCCAAGTGAAACAACTGCAAAATGGCACATTCATCCATCAAAATAAATATGTAAAGAATTTGCTAACAAGATTTGAGATGAATGATTGTAAGCCATGTAGTACACCCATGAGTACAGTCAAGCTACTCACTATTGATGACAAGGATGAACTGGTTGATCAAACACATTATAGATGCATGATTGGGTCTTTATTGTACTTAACTGCATCTAGGCCAGACATTATGTTTGCCACTTGTGTCTGTGCAAGATCCTAGGCTTCACCTAGAAAGTCAAACCTTATTGCTATGAAAAGGATATTCAGATACCTAAAAGGTGCTCCCACACTTGGTATCTGGTATCCAGCTAATGGAAACATTGAGCTTTCCGGTTATTCAGATAGTGATTTTGCTGGCTGTCACACCACAAGAAAATCCACATCAGGAGGGTGCCAATTTCTAGGAAATGCCTTAGTCTCTTGGCAAAGCAAAAAGCAGGCAGCTGTTTCCACCTCAACAGCTGAGGCTGAATACATTGCTGCTGCAAGCTGTATAGCCCAACTCATGTGGCTTCAAAATCAATTGCTGGATTTTGGGATAACTGCATTACAGACTCCACTCATGTTGGGTAGTCAAGCTGCTGAAAATATCATCAAAAATCCAGTCTCTCACTCCACTACCAAACACATTGACATCAGACATCATTTTGTCAGGGATAGCTATGAAAAAGGTTTGATTTCTCTGCACCATGTTCCAACAGAGGATCAGTTGGCAGATGTGTTGACAAAAGCTTTAGACACATCTACCTTTACAAATTTGATTTCTAGAATTGGTATGCTAAACATGGATTAAATAACACAAATGTTTTAAATAAAAGCATTAAAATGTTTCAAAAAATCAAAATTCATCCTTAAAATAGCTTTTTGGTTGAAAAATCTGTTTCAAACCTCTGATCAGATAAAACAACCACTGTTTCATTCATTTTATCCACTGTTGGTTGAAAAATCTGTCTCAAACCTCTGTTCAGATAAAACAACTGTTTTATTATCTATATCTATAATGTTAAAAAAAACAGCTGTCCACCACCAGATGTTTTAACCATCAGATGTTTGCCACATCTGCTCTTACAAGCAGAGTTTTGGCCACATCAGCGGTTTCACCAGAGCCTATAAAAACCCTGTTTTATCACAACAGTCGTTACACTGTCCCATTGTATTCAAAATACTGAAACGGCCTTCTTCATTCTCAAACCCTCAATCAAATTTCACTCACTCTCACCTTCGGAAACCCTTACAATGGATCTTCAAGCTAAAGCCACCCACAATTATCTTCCATATCTGGTAAAAACAGATGAAAATACTCCATTCCATTCCACCATCGACATCAACCTAAAATCCAAATACCTGACAATCCTAACTGTTGACGCCCCTATCTATCTTGATACTCTCCAAGAATTCTGGTTGAATGCTGAGTTTTTGCTTCAAGACAAAAAGCCTACTTCCATTATCTCAAAAATTGGTGAAACATGAATCGTCATTACCCCTCAACTGATATCCACAACCTTCTCAATTAATGACCTGTTAGGTAAAGACTCTTTCCCTAAAACAGAGCTTCACACAGAGTTTCAGGAAAGGGGGTATGATGCTCAGATGACTGGGTCAACACTTTTCAAAAAGTTTTTCCCACCAGTCATGAAATTTTTCTTCCATACCCTTCTTCTCTGTGTCTCCGCTAAGTCGACATCCTTTAATGAAATCCCATTGAGAATTCAGTACTTGGGTTATGCTATGTTGTCAGATTCTGACTTCAATCTATCCCAGGGACTGTTTATGGATTTAGTGTCAAATGTGAAAGCCATAAAGTCTGGGTCAAATAATGCTTTTCTAATTTACCCAAGAATCTTAAGTGTAATCCTTCAAAAGGTTTTACGAGAAAAAGTTTTCAAAAAGGGTGAGTCTATGCAAATGAAGAGTCTAACTGATGAAACTTTCACAAGAATGCTGGGTGCAAACACCCAAGAAAAAGTATCAAAAGTGTCAAAGGTTTCAAAAAACACAAACAAAGAGGACTAAGACAACAACTGTTGTCCAAACCTCTGTTGTTGAGCCCACTGCTCCTGGTGATCATGGCACTACATCCAGTGCTGTGAAACCCACACCAGCCATTTCCAAAAGAAAACGTCCATCCACAAAAACCACCACTTCACCACAAAAGAGACTTTTGGAAGATTAGATACCAGAAGATAACTCTGTTGCAACACAAAAGCAACTAGAAACCACTGTTGTTACTTCCTCACAACAGTTGGAAATATCTCAGCCTGACCATACTCCTCATGCATCTTCACAAAAGGATCATGTTGTAAGCCAAGGGAACCACATCATGATACATTTGAGTCACTTGGCCATATGTTCACAAGCCCCTCTCCTAGGGCTAATTCTCTTTTTACTCCTCCACCTTCACCATCACATGTTCAACAGACCATGCAACCTCTGTTTGAGGCTATTGACAAAACTCAGGAAATTCCCAGTTCCTCTCTATCACCTGTCAATGAGAGTATACCTCCACAAGTGACTGGGACTGAGGAAATTCAATCAGCCATCCCACAAACAGATGAGGAGGTTACACCCCTAGAGTTCAATGCAACTCTAGGTGAGTTTTCAAGTGGAGCAGCCACTACTGATGTAGAGACCATTGTCTCACACCAGGACAGTGGTTACATAACTAAGACTCCCTTGAAGGCAACAACTGATGAGGCCACTATAGTGTCTCCAAAATCAGTTGGAAGTCCCCAGAACCAAGAAAAAGGGATATCTGGTTCTCATCCTTTGGATTCACCTCCTAGGACTGAATCAGTTAAAACTACCACTGGTAGGAATTCAGATGATCCTATTAACTTAGGTGATGGGTTAAAATACCAAAAATTGACGGCCAGAGTCCAAACCATTGAAACCTCTGTAACTGACATCAAATCTGATGTCAAGTTAATATTGGAATCATTGGCAACTCTCTCCAACAGTCAACCCTCCACAGCTGATATTGCTAGTGAGCTATGGAAATCTGTTTCTCCCATCATCATAGCTCACAGAAAACTAGCATATCAGAATCATGAAACCTACATGGCTGAAATCAGAAACATGGTAGGTGCAAGGTACAAAGATACCCATGCAGACATTCAGGCCATCAAAGACCATTTGCTGAAGACCACCGGCTCTGCCCCTACCACCATTCTCAGGGATGAAGATGATGATGCATTCATAGCTGATGATGCCAAAAAGGGGGAGAGTGGCAGAGATAGGTTGCCAAAGCTAGATCCCTTTGGTTGTCCACCTTCACAAAAAGGGAAATCAAAGTCTGCCAACAAACCAGGGTCTACTCAAACAGCACCACAACAACAACAACAAACTCAAACAGCGCCACAACAACAACAACAACAAACCAGCAAAGATAAAGCAGTGGACAACTCTGCAAATGAAGAAGCTGAAAAAGCTGCTGAAGACAAACAAAAGAGGGCTGACACCTTGGAAGCCAAAGCAGAGTTGTTGGTAAAACTGAAAAGGGAACAACAGCATGAAGTTGAAGATGTGGGATCCTCAAAAAGGAAGAAGATGCCTGCTAAACATGTCAGACAACCACCATCTAAACTGAAAACCATTGCTGTTAAAACCTCTGTTGATAAAACCACTGCTGCCACCCAAACCACTGATAAAACCACAACACCTGAATCTACAAACACATCTGAACCTACAACCACCAAACCTACATCTGAACCTATAATCACATCACCACCCAAATCCTAAACATCTGCTGGTCCTACTAAGGAGCCAACATATGTTAACACAACCACTGCTTCCACACCACCATCACCAAAAATCTTGTACAAAAGGAAGAGGAAATCAACCTTTGTTGTACAGGATGAAAACATTCACACATCACCACATACCACCTCAACCACACAATCCACACCTATATCAGCCATTCCACTCTCATCATTTTCACCACACACTTCACAATTCAAATCTCATAGACCACCACCAACTATTACACCATTGGCTGTTCAGTATCCCCTTGAACTTGATCTACTCAAGGGGAAATGCAATCCTTCTATAATACTGAACAACCATCTGATAGATCTTTCCCTTCTCTTCCACATTTCCCTGTTCCCCTAAACATTGATACATATCTTAAATACAAGGCTGAACAGGCAGATGCCATCATAAAAGAGAAATGCAAAGGGAAGGATGACAGGACTGCTCAGGGCATTCATTCAGCAGAACTTAGCAAATTGAGAAGGATTGAAGATTTTGCTAAGACCCTGAGCAATTCCATGTCTGCCATGCCTCTCAGCAGTGACGTGGAAAGGGAGGTAAGGGAATCTCTTCTTGAACAGATCTTGGCAACCATGGCTTACAAAGCAAACAAGAAACAGTTTGCAGGCTGGACCACTCATGCACTCAGAGAAGAACTCTTAAGAATAGAGAGATGGCCAAGAATCCCCAAGCTAAAGTCTCTGCCCTTGATTTTGGTAAAGGCAGAGATCCAGCCAGAGCCCTGAAGTTTAAAAGGATGAGACAAGAAATTGTGGCTGCTGATTATGGGGAGATGAGGTCAGTTGCAAGATGGTCTGAGCTGAGGCTGGTTGAAACATACAAGAGACTAGAAGAAAACAGGAAGAAAGATCCCAGCCTACCCAGAAAACCTGTCTACACTGATGAAGAGACCTCAACAGGCTTTTACTCTAGACAGCTTACTGGACACTTCTGATCTATCAGCTGCTGCTAGAAGACAGTTCAAGAAACAGAAAGAAATGTCTGAAGAAGATCAGAAGAAGTTTGATGATACTTACATAAAAGAGGGCCTCTTCAATCAAGTGCACTTTATCTCAGATCCCACTACTGACAAGCTCAGAGAACTCATTGGGAGACCTCCATCACCAAACTCATCAAGAATAAAAGTGCATCTCAGCAAATCCACTGACTCAAAAATTCTAAAGTGGAAAGTCAATAAAGACAACCATGAATTGACTCTGCTCAGGTCAGATGGAAAGGTTCAAAAGCTAAGAATGGATGATGCATATAGCCTGTGTGCAGATGATCTCCAAACACTACTGAACCTTGAGCTTGAAAGCGATGTAGAAGACCTATTTGCCTTGGACTTTGAACTTCAATTCAAAGGACAAATCAGAGAAAGTCTGATGAGAAATAAAGATCAATAATAAAGCTTAGTTTTGGCATCATCTGTTCTAGGGGGAGATTGTTGGGTCTGTTGACCTGGAGAAGAACAGATGATTAAAAAGCCAAAATATGCTAACAGTTGATTCCACAAATAAACAGTCTTTACAACATACTCTTCCCAAAAGACTGCTGACCCTAACAACTGTTCCATCCAAACAACTGCTGTGACAACTGCTGATACAAAGGACTGATAGAGAACAACTGATAGAGAACAACTGCTGACCAAAGGTCTAATGAAGAAACAACTGTTGATCAAGTGCTTACACTACTAGAAAAAAGGTCTTTCTTGACGCGCATTGCGTGTCATGAAAGGGTGTTTATGACACGCAAAAGAACGTCATTATAGGCATAGTCATAAAAATAATATGACATGCAGGCGCGTGTCATCTTTTCATGACACGCATTCATGACAAGCATTCATGACACGCATTCATGACACACATTTATGACACTCGTTTTTTACACGCATTTATGACACGCGCTTATGACATTCATTTTGCGTGTCATGCTTTTTTTTTTCCTAAAAAAAAAATTTACTACGTATATTATTAATAACCTGCTAATTTTCCTATAATAACCTGGATTAGTGCACTAATAAGCTACAAAATCAATAAATTTCTCCATAAAATATGCATATATTATATATATATATATACCAAAAACCCATTACAATATAAGTATTTGTCGATTTCTACGGCAAGTATTAAATGGTTACAAAAATATTGTGTCAATAAATTACGTTGTCTAGACTTAAAAATACGGATCACTTCAAAATGAAGGTTGCTGCATAACCTGACCATTCTTCACGAATGGCATCCATATCCGCATCCGTGTAAACTTCTACTCCTCCCCCTACCTAAAACAACAATTAAATTAATAAGATAAAAATGTTAAGGTTCGCGATGATCATAAAGTCTAAATCCTTAAGGTGATTCTATTATTTCAGAGATAATTAATATGATATGATACCACTCAAACATTCAAACATGTAAGTAGATATATATTCATAAGAATACTTGTCTGGTTGAAATAGTCAAATGCAATCGCAATTCAGATTCAGAAAACTATTGTATCTATAATCAAATCAAAGTTGGCTTAATATCATATACAGTTATACAAATAATAAAGATTTGAACCTATAATATAGTATCAACTAGTTTTTAACCCGCGCGCGTTGCGGCGCGCTAAACCGGTTAAAACGGCATGTATGTTCTTGGAAAAAGATGACAAAGCTCAAAGGAAAAACCGAAATAATTCTATCAAAGTGTTAAAGAAACCACATAGGGAAGCCTCTACGCCAACACGTGTAGACCGCACAAAAAATTTCCAAAACAACAGAGAAATAATAGAGGGATTCGAACACATAAACGTAAACCGCTATACCAACCAAACAAAACGAAAGAATCATATGCAACAATTTTTATAATTATTATTGTATTCCATCAAGAACTACACATGTAACAATCTCTATGATTTCAAACATAAAGCTCAAAAATGAGTTTGTGTTATGTATATATATAGGGACATTTCAAATGCTTATTTGGGAAGTGTGTTGATGTGAGACTGTGGCCACATTAACTAATACCTCCAAAACAATTCAGCGACAAAAACAACTATACATACCTGGATATAGGTGCAAAAACACAGGACCGTTGCGCGTAGTATTACCTGTATAGGACACCCATAGAAATGCCTGTTAAACACCGCAAAAGAAAACATATAAAAGCCCATAGGTGTCCAACATAACACCTACACGATAAACTACAACACTAAACAACACTACCGACCTAGAAGCCCAAATTTTATGTTAGAAATATCCATTAACTAACAAAAGAAAAATAAAACATCTGGAAGTAAATCATTATGCTTCTCCACTGCATCATTCTGTACCAGCAAAGTGGACAATAAGATCCACATGTAGCATGTTGAAGGACAATAAGTAAATCTGTGAAATCTAACCATCTAAATTTCTTGTGTTTAACAATATAAAATTGGTAGATTTAAAAGTGTTACGTAACTTGGAGTGTCTTTATAGAAAGCAATCTGAGGCACCGTTTGATTGTTACATAATCATAATACTGGACCACTTATAATACATATCTTCCCAATTACCTCATCAAATACAAATCAGCACACGTTTTTAGCAATTAAGTTGTTTATTAATTTTTCAAGCATTCAAACTACGCATATACATTAATGTTGTAGATATGTATGGACTCGAAACCAATAACAACAGTTAATATAGCCAAAAATCAGCAGTGAACTCTCAAAATTTTCATAATATGCACTACATGTTTTAAATAAATTCGTATGTGAACGGGTACGCATCATAAGCAACAAACAAATTACCATGGATTAGGCCTTAGGGGAAGGCCAAAGGCCAATATCCTCCTCCACCATATATAACACCGCTGTCCACTGTACTGGCACGATCTCCTTGTTATCCAAATCGACCGTGTAACATCCATAATATCTACCTACAGAGTGGTATCCAAATCCATTGTACATGCATTAACCATCTTAATAACTATATTTTTAAACACACTAACAATTTTGAGTAAAGAAAATTAAAAAATCAATTCAAACTTTCAAACCCACTAGAACAACCAACCATAACAGCCCAACTAGTTCTCAGCCTGAGGCGTACGCCTCAGTCAACCGAGACGTCCTTATCACTCTAGAGACTAGCACGTACGCCTCAAACTCGATTTTCCTGCGAACCGCCTCGAGGCATACCGTTTTTAAACCTATGAATAAACATAATTAAAATTGAATGGCATGTAGTACGATAGCTACATGGAGAAAAAAAACAAATTGGGATTTAATGCATTTTATTATGATATTGATACAATTTATTGTCTTGTGTAGATCAATGTAGTGGTCGTTGCTAATTATTTAAATGGTTATATGTTGGAAGTAATTGGCCTTGGTGATTGTACCTGCAGTAGTGTAACCTACGACATGTTTGGCCTATTAACCCGCTGACCTGGCCCAGTTGACCCATTAAACTGCAAACCCAGTGGATCCATTTACCTGCTGACCCAGGTGACCCATTAACCCGCTAACCCAGCTGACCCACTAACCTACTGACCTGACCCAGTTGACCCATTAACCTGCTGACAACTGATTAAACCCAACACACTGCAGGCAAGAACAGTTAAATGACACTTAAGAGGAGTATAAAACATCTATCGCAGGTAAAGAAACTGTCAAGCAATAGAAAAGTGTTAAGAAAAAAAAATAAGGATCAACGATGAAGTATAACATGCAAATAATAACAACTAAACGAGCCTGAAAGTAAACAAAGAACCAAAACGGACCAAGATACAACTGAGAACACTATAAAAGAGCACCAAAACGACCGACAAAGAAAAACCATGAACACTACAAAAGACAACAAAAGGTTTGTAGAAGAATACAGGAACAATGAAGACTTAACAGGAAAGTTAATCAATGTTTAGACAATACAGCAACATAAAGCAATGGAAAATAACCTTAAGAGGATGAGATATACGCGTCACCATGGCTGACCGATGTGACCATTTTCACTTAGTGTAGGTTGTTTAAGGCCTAAAACTTGCCCAATTCGTAGTGCCTGAAACAAAAGTCAATCCACTTAAAAACTTTGAAAGTTTAAGCATAAACAAAAAACCCATATAGCTCAACAAATAAACTCAAGTAACACTAATAAAGATGCTCAAAATGTGAGCTACAGTTTAGAACCCAATACTGGTCAACATGATACACTAAATAAAAGAAACAAAGTAATTTACTTAGAAAAGAAGTAGCTTCCCATCACTGGTACCCTAAACTAATACCGACCTCAAACATATACATGCCTGCATCCAAACAGGTCGAATTGCATACACACAAACAGTAATATATATCCAAAAAACCTAACTTGCAATCGAAAAACCAACCGTTTGAGTGGAAGCGTTAACAATTAGGCGGTGGTTTGTAGGTAGATGAGATAGGGGTGGGTTATATGGTGGTGACGTCGAGGGCGGTAACCACCGAACAACTGCCCCCGTCGCCTCTTGCGAAAGAGATGGGAGAGAGAGAGAGAGAGAGGAAGACGGGCAATGATGAAGGTTGAAAGGAAAATGGGAGGTGGTGTAAGCCGATGATGGGAAGTAGTTGAAGGATGCGTGGTTGTGTGAGAGATAAAGAAACCGACCATCCTCTGAGCCAAACAGACCGAGTAAGTATTAAGCTTTGCCCTCTAACTGTATAGAAAGAGAAGACGCTGCATAGTAAAGGCCTGGTGAGATGCAGAGGTCAATTTAACAGAACAAACTAACGGAGTCTGTGAAAGTACTATTCATCAAACTTCAAATATTAATATATAGGATAAAGGATAATACCACATGAATATATAGATCAACAACAAATTCACTAATTATATACAGAGATCCAGCAATCTATCAAATATCCAGACACATAACAAAGATTGCACATAGCAAGGTAAACTTAAAAGATGACAATATGAGAAGGACTTATATAAACAACAGTGCTACATAACTTGAAAGATACAAGCCAAGGTTCGATTGAATTTTTAACAAATATACAATCATATAAATACAAACATTATTGAAGTGAAGAGAGGGGCTAGGGTTCGATTGAACTTACTGAAGTGAGGAGCTAGGGTTCGATTGCTGAAGAGAGGAGCTAGCTAGGGTTCAATTGCTTGTTTTGTTTAGGGTCTGACATTGTAAACGATGAGGGTTTCTGAAGTGAGGGTTCGATTGCTGATAAGGGCTGCAAATATTAGATATTCTCATCAATATATGATAGCTTATTCATGAAAATGTATAGCCGCTATTTTTATAATTAAATTTCTACAGAATGTGGCTACCATAACTTACCTAGAGACTTGTTTTGCTAGCAGGTTTAGACGATGAGGGTTTCTGAAGTGATTGAGGACACGATAGCTGATTAGGAGGGTTAGATCGATGATCTTTTATTTTACTCAGGGAAGGAGTTGTTTCATCAGAAGGGATGAGGGCTGATTAGGGTTTCTGAAGTGAGGATCGAGTTTCATCAGACAATATTTTGAGAGAATCGAGAGGGCGGGTGGGAGGGAAATTAAACTTGTGAAGTAATGACACTAAAAGATGACACACGTTTTTTTATTCCGTCATCATTTTTAATTCTTGACATTATATTCTTGACATGCTAAAAAGCGTGTCATTATTTAACTAGATTTTTTAAACCATGACACTTTTTTTATGACACACGCTTTTGCGTGTCATTAATCAATGCGTGTCATAAAACGCGTGTCAAGAAACGCACTTTTTCTAGTGGTGTTAAGACTAAAGGTCTGTTGGAGTCAACAGCACTTAGACTCCAACAGATGTTGCAAGACCATCAGAGTTTTCCCTTAGCAGTAGTTTACTTTACAGTGTTTTGTAATATACCAGTAGTTTGTATAGGGCAGATGTTTTATGTTGTTATTCTGTTAGAGGTCACTATCTTAGGTGACGTCAGCACAGGTCATCAGTGGTTTAGGTTTGTCTATAAATAGAACAGAGCTTGTACTGTTCTATTACATCAAACACAAACATTCTCTCAGACAAACAATCACTGTGTGATCAGGCTGAGGGGGAGTATTTGTACTGATTGTAATCTTTTAATTAATGAAAGCATTTGATCATTGAAAACATTTATTCCTGTTGTTTTGATTATAGTTTATCTTTCCGCTGCACTTTCCATACATACTTACTTCATTCATTTCTCATCTTATTCTAAATATATCAAAACAATCAAACTCAGATCCTAACAGATCTTCAATTAAAAACCCGTCATAACTATCTACCATATCTGGTTAAAACCCAACATAACCATCAATTTCACTCTATAATCGATTTGCTCTGCAAATTGAAATACCTACCAATCCTAACCGCTGATGCACCAATGTATGTGGATACTCTGAAAGAATTCTGGAACAAAGCCGAGTGTCGGGAGAAGAACAAAAAACCTTATGCGGTTGTCTCGAAGATTGGAAATACAGATATCGAGATAACACCGAAATTCATCTGCAACACGTTCTCCTTAAATGATTTGCAAGGTAATAATTCTTTTGAAAAAAATGAAGTTCAGATAGAGTTAATTGAGAGAGAGGGTATGAAGGTCAATTAACTGCATCAACAATGTTTAAACCAAATTTTCCCCCACCAATGAAGTTTTTTTTTCATACCCTTCTTATATGTCTGTCTGCAAAAACAAAATCATTTAATGAGATACCATTGAAAACACAGTATCTTGGATATGCAATTTTAATGGACAGTGATTTCAACTTGTCTCAGACAGTATTTACTGATTTAGAATCTAATGTAAAGGCTATAAAATCTGGATCTCGTAATGGTTTTTTACTATATCCAAGATTGTTGAGTTTCTGCTTACAAAAACTGTTGCCTGATAATGATTGTAAAAAAGGATTAGCTATTAAAATTAATAGCTTATCGAATGAAACTTTTACAAGAATGCTGGACGTTAAAAGTACAGAAAAGGTCATTAAAGGCAAAAGTACTAAAAAACAAACAAACATTGATGCTTCAACATCTGTTGTTGTAACATCTGCTACGGAGACAACTGCTTCTACTGAAAATGAAACAACAAACAATTCTATGGAAATCATGCTAGTGATTTCAACAAAGAAACCACCAACACAAAAAAAAAAAAAAAAAAAAAAAGAAGAGAAACATTGTACCTCTGGATCTTCAGAAGCCAAAGGAAACTACTACAGCCACACAAGAGCACCAAACAACAACTGTTGATGCTTCCTCTGAACCAATGGAAATATCAGCAATGACAGAAATTGTCAATGCATCCTCTCAACCCGATGATCCTGTAAATGAAGGACACATTCAACATGAGCTAGACGATTCAGATGTACATTTGTTTAAAAGTCCTTCTCCTGGAGCTGTATCTCTTTTAACTCCACCACCGTCCCCCTCACAAGCATTGTGACAACCGGTAACTTCCGATCTATACTGGGGTGGTTTTTATTATATATATATAAAACTATTTATTATAAATATTGTTAGCTATTAATTTTCAAAAGTTAACAGATCGTTTTAACAAAAGAAACCGTGGTTAAATCGTATAACGTGTTTTAAACGCGTGTTTTGAATGCATGCGTGTGATAACAAATATTATATTTAAATTTCACGGTTTTGTTAAGTTTTTAAAATCGAACATTTCCGACATGCTTTACTTATTATTTTATGAACCGTAAATGAAACCGAGACGTTTTACGTTAATACGGGTTCGATACGCGGTATACTCTCATCTACTAACAACCCTACCTATAAAAGGCCATATTCTCTTCTCCCTCTTCATATTATTGCAGCCATCACCCCTCTCTCTCACTAGAAACCCTCACTCTCTCTCTCTCTCTAACCTCTCTCTACTCTCTCTCTGAGCACAGTCACAGCCGGCTGCCACCATGGATGGTGGTGGCGGCGTGGTTCTTTTAGGCCTGATCGGGCTGTGTTGGTGGGATATTTTGGTGACTTCGGTTCAGATCTGGTGGCGGCGTAGTGATTTTAAGCCCGAGACAAGCAAAGAAGCAGCTGATTAGGCGACGGGTAGCAGGTTTTAGAGGGTTTTGGCCGTGGTTGTTGAGGGTGGTGGCTATGACGGTGGTTTAGGCCCGAAGATGAGCAGAAACAGCAGCAAAAGAGGTGATCTTGTCAGGTTGGGGGTTGGATCTCGGCTGTGAAAGTGACAGTGGTGGTGGAGTATGGGTTTGGTGGTGTCAATTTTTGTTTGTGGTGGTCTCGTGGTAGATGGGGAGTGATGTCCGGAGATGTGGTTTGTTTAGGTGGTGGCTCGTGATGGTTCACGAAGGAGCAGCAGGGCCGACGGTGGTGGTTTGATTGTGTATGGCTCGTAGTAGGTGGCTGGTGGGGTTTGTTTTGAAGGTGATTCAGGCGTTATTGAGGGTCAGGTTGTGGTGGTCGCGTCGTGTGCAGCTAGTAGCAGTTTTGGCTAGTTGGGGTTCCGATTTCAGGATTGGTGGTCGATGGTTGCAATGGTGGTTGTTGGCTCGGATCAGATTTGGAGTTCCTTATAGGTGCGGTTGGTCTCGGGTCATTTGTGTTTGTTTTCGGGTTCGGATCTCGGGTCTTGGTTCAGATTTGGTCCAGGTCCGGTCCGGGTCAGATTCGTGTTCGTTTGGGTCTCGGTCTGGTTCGGTTCTTAAGTCAAGATGTGTTCGGTTCGGGTTTCAGTCACGGTTATGGTTGGCTCGGGTCAGATCTATTCAACCGTCTCGCGGGTCAGATTTCGGGATTACGCGCGTGTGATTCGGTATAACTTATATTTGTATTTATTGTCATTTTATTTTATCATATATTTATAAACATTATATATTTGTAAATATTTATATATATTTATGAATGTTATAATTTTATAAATATATTGATACGGAAAATAGTTTTAACTCGCGAACAGACTGAATAATAATAATAATAATAATAATAATAATAATAATAAACAGTAATTATATTAGACGATTTGGTAAATGGTTAACTTAACGTGACTTATGATATTGAACATCGGACCAAATTGTCGGACTATATTTTATATATATATATATATATATATATATATATATATATATATATATATATATATATATATATAAGTATACATAGGTGACGAAATGTATAGTCTCGTGAATCGGAATTGTGGATAAAAGGACTTGATGAATTGTGTTTGAAAGTGATTTTTGGGGAAAATTGTAGACAACGGGTGTTGTCTGGTTTGTATAAAAACAGCGGAAACTCTGCCCAAATTTTTATAAAACCAAAGCATAGCGAACTGCTATTATTTCTATAAATAAATTCTCGTAAGTCTTTTGAACAAGTGCATTATATACAAAACCGAAGTATTTTCAAAGTCTAACTATTTGTGGCAATAAAGATGATTTTCAAACAATATTTGGGAAAAAGTAACAAATGTTATTAATTGATTTTAATAACTAAACTTATATTTTTCTTAAAGAGTATCTTCTAAAATATTATTACACAAAATAAAAATACTTACATGATTTACGAGACGAGCTACGATTCAGGATAACTATACGTTTCGGGGTACTAGTCCAACATGGTTTATACACAAATAGTAACAAGTGTGCAACTTGGGTGCTATGTAATACGAGAATTAAGATAAGTCACGATAATACGAGAATTAAGATAAGTCACGATCGGTTCGTCGAGTTGAAACGTATTGAGACTCGTGTTGGTGCACACGAGTCTAAACCGCGGATAGACTATCTTTTGAACGGTCAATAAGCTAGGCTTATGTGTGATAGACTGTTAAGGTGTCCTTTGTCGGTAATTAGGGCACGAGGAAGTCGGTTGAGGGTTCAGGCTTTGTTTGCTAGCTTAGCATGGAAATTAAGATGAGTTTCACGGCCCTACTCTTTACTGTTTTACATTTTCGGGGGAGATAACATGATGTATTCTTTAAACGTGTGTCAACTATGCTTTCATAAACAATGTGTCAACTGTATTTTGGTATTCAAGTATTCATTACATTTTGGAGCATTCATTTGGGTTACTATGCGATGTTTTGGATGTCCCGGGGAGAACCATGAATGTGCGGGGATGCACAAGGGGGGAAATGTGGATAGATCTATTTGGGCTAGACCGGCCCCACTCGTTCAATTGGAGGTTGGACGGGTGCATGTTGTCTCTTAGGTATTCAGTTTCAACATTCAGCATTCATTCGGGCAGTATTCACGCATTCACATTATTCGAGTTTAGTAATGGTTTTCCAATCGTAGTAGTAACAGGTATTCATATGATTTGCATGCATGTGGTCTGGGTTAACCATGGGTATTCATTTAAACATTTGGAGTCGGTATTCATTAAAAACCTGTGAACTCACCGGCATTATTTGCTGACGTTTTTTAGCATGTTTGTCTCAGGTCGTTGAGGTAGCAACAGTCGATAGGCGCACGGAGTCTCACGGCATCTAGGATTCACTTGCATGTTATTGAGTATTATCAAACGTTTTCTTAGTTTTACTTTTGGATCGTAATAACGTTTTATGCTTCCGCTGTGGTGGATAGATTTTGAAAACTTAATGGGTAGTTTACGTTGTTTTCGAATCATATAGTTGTCGTTTATTGTGACCGTTGACTTGGATCCTGGTGTGTCACGCGCCTCGCGGTAAAACCCCGCACGTGGAATTTGAGGGTGTGACAAGCATCAACAAAAATTCCACCTACCTTTAATCCATTGTTTGAAGCAATTGATAAAACTCAAACTGAAAATAGTCCCTCTAAATCACCCATAACTGAGAATACACAGCCAGAAGAGAGTGTTCATGAAAAAAATCAATCATCTAGCCCACAGGCAGAGAAGACCACACTCTCTAACTTTCAAGTCAATCCGGTTGGTACTTCAAATGAGACTGCCACTGCAAAAGCTAAGACAACTGTTTCTGAGTTGGAAAGTGATAAGACAAATAAGATATCCTTAGAGCAAAAAACAGTTGAACTTACAATTGTAACTTCTGCTACAGTTGAAATTGATAACAACTCACAAAAACTTCCGGTTGCTGAAAACATTGAAAAAATACAATAACTGTTGAAAATGAACATGATCCTGTTAATTTAAAGAATGCTTCAAAACATCAAATTTGGCGGAAAGGGTAACTAAACTATAAGCCTTATTTACTGTATTTGATGAAATGAAAGAAAAGTTCATAGAGAAAATAACTGAGGCTACCAATAAACTCTGGAAATCTGTTGACCCAATAATACAGGGTCAACAAAAATTAACAGAGATCAAACATAATTCTGAGATGGAGTCGTTAACATGAAAGTGGATGCTTTGTACAAGGATACTAAAACTGATATGAAAGCAGTTAAAGATCATCTGTTAAGGACAACTGGGTCTGCTCCAAGATTTGTTTTTGAAACAAAGGTTGATGTTGATGCAACCAAAAAGGGTAACAAAGATCAAACAACTGATATGCAATCATCTGATAAACCAGTTTCTGCTACAGTTTCAACCACTGTTGAGGGTGAAGAAAAACAACTCTCTCCTGTTTCTTCTGCCAAAACCACTGAAACCACAAAATCTGTTGACACTACTATCAGAAAACAAACTGCAGGAGTTTGTAAACTACCCATTGAATATTCAACAACATCAGTCATCACCACTACAAATCCCTTTACACAAACCACAACATTGCCAAATCAATCACCAATCCAAATAACATCTACTAGTTCTTTGCACACAGAATTGAATGTTCCAATAACAACTGCCATTATACCCTACCAAGGACAAACAGATGTTACACCACATTATTTAGAACCATTGGCTGCTAAATATCCTCTTGAGATATTAATAATCAAACATGAGATAGAATCTTTCTACTTAACAGACGATCCTTCATCATTAAGTTTCTCATCTATTGAAGGTTTCGAGAAACCTATGAATGTTGATCAGTATTTGGAGATAAAACGGCAACAGACTGAAATCAGTATTAGAGAACAATGCAAGGACAAAGATAACATGAGTGCTCATGGAATCCAGCAAACAGAGCTTGAAAAGCTTATCAAAATACAAGACTTTGCAAGGGAATTGCATGAAAGAATGACAACCTCAGAACTGGAGAGAACTGTAAGAAAAGAATTCATAGATCATATTTTAAATCTCAAATTTTACGTCACTGAAAGACAATTTGCTGGTTGGACTTCTGAAGAACTCAGAGCTCAAATATACAAAATTGAAGACTTGCTTAAAGACCGTAACAATCAGAAAAAAATCCAGCTGACTCGAAGAAGGACAAAGAAAGTGAATATAAAAGAGCTTTAAAATTGAAGAGAATGAGACAAGAGTTAGTTGCGGCAAAATACGGTCAAATGAGATATGTTGCCAGATGGCCTGAATTAGTTTTGGTAGAAACCTACAAACTACTAGAGATAAACAGAGAAAAGGATCCAACTCTGCCCAAAAAACCAATTTATCCTGATGAGTAGCAACCTCCTTAGCAGAGGATTCAACAGAAACGTAGGCCTCAGCAACCAATCTTACCAGACAGACCATCAAAGAAATCAAAGAAGTGAAGACTGAAGATTAATTAACAGTTGAGAGTTGAGAATAAATGTCTGTTAAGGATTAAAGAACTTATTTCATAAAAAATCTGTTTGTTTGTAGTAGAATGTTTTTTAAAAGAACAGATGTTATATTTCTGATAATATATCAAAGTTAAAAACTTTGATTAAAACGTTTTCATATTAAATGAAACGGGAGAGCTTTGAATAGCAAATTATTATGAGACAAACATTCACTTTCAACCTTTTGAATAAAAACATTTTTTGCTAAGAGTTGTTTCTCGGGAGTACTTTAGGAATTTGAAATATTTGTAATGTACTTGATAAGAGATCAATATTAAAAACATCTGAACACTAATTAAATGGCTAATATTTACTTCAACAAACAAAGTTTACAAACAAAACACTAAAGGTTTTAGACAAAAACTAATGATAATAATATTGATATTAAAAACTTCAAGTCAAAAAGTAATGACTTGAAATTAATTGGCATGTTTTAAAATATTAATATCTTCTGGTAAAACCGCATACACATGGTTCAAGTTTAAACATGCCCAAAAATGAAACTTTCTACTAAAGTTTCATACAACCTGTTACTCCATAACTTCATAATTTTTCATCCTAGATAATCTTCTCCGGGTTCTTTTGGCAGTAGACGATAGGTCTTCAACATTTAAAATATCAGCATCTTCAATACTCCTTTTTCCATTGGGGCTTGTACCAGAATCCTTTAAAGCTTCATCGACGGAACAGTCGGTAGCAATACAAAAAACATCCTTGAAAAAAATAACAAAAAAACTATTGAACTATTAAAATGAAGAAAACAAACTCTATAGATAGCTTAAAGAAGTTGCAAAAATGTATACTCACCTTTGACAACATTTGGAAAGCACCATCAGAAGCTTCATTAAGATTAACACACTCGTATTCACCATCATCCTGACTAACCTAATGAGTGATCAAACAAAAAAAAATGAAAAAAATAACAATGAACTTCAAAATCTTTGTAAATTTCAAATTTAAGATCACAAGCCAAAAGTAAGAAATACCTCTCCAGCATTATCATTTTCATAATCACTGCCCATAACCAAGTCAGCAATTATTGCAGGATCATCACATATCTTCTGAACAGTGTACACACGGTATTTATTTTTAATATTGTATTCTGAAACTTCAATCTTGAAAGCCAAAAGCTTATCTAACAGCCGAAATAACTCTTGCGGAAAGCCTTCACTATCCTCAAGCTTCAACTGTCTTTCCCTTAAATCACTTGCAGATCAACCAACAATACTGGACACATCTCTATCAAACAACATAAAGGACACATTACCAGTCTTATCTTGAACTCTGACTTAAAGCTTAAATGTAACATCGCAAATTTTTCCTAAATTTTGTATAGGTAAAATCACCACTTTAGTTGTATTAAACTACTTTTGTAAAAAAAATAACCATGGCAAATTTATATTTAAGTCAAAACATTTTTTTTAAATAATAATAATAATAATAATCATAATAATAATAATACAAACAATATAACTAAACCTCTAAACCAAACCTACAATCCAACCCAACACCATAAACCCAAATCTGATCCTGAGCCCATCAGACGTGGCCCAAACCACCCAGCCCAAGCCCACTTCAGAACTCAATCCCTTCCACTCGGTTACCCAGCAGAAGACCCGGCCCGACCCACCGACACAACCCCTAAAATTAGCGCTTAAAACCTATTTTTTTGGAAACCATTTTGACTTAATGTGACCGACAACAATCAAGCACCAATTAATCTCGCAAATTTCGTCAAAACATTCCTTAATCTGATTCAATTTACGCGTGTTTGACCAAGCTCAAGACCAATAACAAAACTTTCCAAATCGAGCATGAAGCTATAAATTGAACACCCCTCCTTGTGCAGAAATGACCGAAATACAAAACCCCACCCTCACAATCCTTCCTCGTACTCTGAATCGTGATTTTGTTCGTGGTTTTGACTTTCTTCTTGACTCGCAATCTTGGCCAATTAGCACAGTGTAAGTCCCAATTAAACCCCTCATGTTGTTTATTGTTCTATCCCGATCATTAGCCCCATCATTGTTGAGGCTATTGGATGATAATTGGCCAAGCTAGGGTTCATACGAACAATTGGGGAAGATGACTGTCTGCAGTCATCCCTTTTATACAATACGAAACAAGAATATTAACCAAACTGATCCACAGATCAGTTGGTTAGGCCCATTTGCTCAAACTCATGAACCGGCCAGTGGCCCGGGTTCGAATCCCATGAGCTGCAAACCTTTTTTTTTTACCCTTCTAATTATATATATATTCTAACTATTAACCTTTTAAAATAGTTTTTAAATACTAGAAATGGTTTATAAATTCTACAAAAATTATCTTACGGTATTCAGATAATAAAGTTTATCATACAATTTTTAGTTTTTCAAAAATCTTTTATTTATTATATATAATAAATAATACAAGTTTATTCTATTATAATTATAAAATTCTATAAAAATATCAAAACGATTTTATTAAATTTCACAAAAATTATTCTAAACTTATAAAACAATAAACATTCCAGAATGATTTTTATTTCTGAAAAATCATTTATTTAATATTTTTAATCGATTTTTTGTTATTTGAATCATAAATAAATCATAATAAATTTGTTTTTCATTATTTTTACATCAAAATTTCACATAAATTATTATTTATCATTTAGATCAGAAATATAAATTTTTGATTCGAAATTTATAATTTTTAATATTTTTAAATATTAAGTCTATATTTTGTCAAATAAGTATTTATATACAAATATTCATTAATTAAGAAAATAATTTTATAAAAAAAATTTTCACATTTATTACATTATAATTCAACTACTTTTAGTTAAGATTGGTCAGAAAACATTTTTATTAATTATTTCCTTATTTATTTAAATTATTCAAATTTAATCATTAATCAATTCTTAATCCCCAAATTAGGAACCCTAGCACATTTTTGACTAGAAAACTTAGAATTATTAAGTTTTCCCCAACACTTATTTATTACCTTGAAATAGGGTGATATTTTGATACACACGAGCCACATTTACTTATATAACAAGGATTATCATTCTAACACTAAGGTGAGTTTACATAGCCCCTTTTTCTGTTTTACATTTTGGGGTGAAACATGTTTAAACATTTTATACACTATCATTTATTCCTTCTTACATTGTTGAAACTTATGATTCAATTACACTATCATTTACTCATTCTATCATTTGACTGTAACAAAAAGACACAGTACAATCATTAACATTGATCAAAACGCTTGTTTAGATTATAGCGCTATAGGTCTGACAAACCCATCCCCTGCATAAATTCAGGGATGATCGATAACAGTTACACTTTTACTAACTTGCGAGTTAGGTATCAGTCGACACAAGGTTTGATTGTACAAAGACGCATTGTTACATGTCGGACTCATACTCTATCATTATACAACTGTGATTGTTGTACAAACTATTGTTATCTATTATATTCGATAACCTATTTATTCTCACCAACTTTTGTTGACCCAAAATATTTTCAAACTTAATATGTTTCAGGTTCTACTTGCTTGAAGATTTGAGTTAATGCTTGAAGATGTGTACATAGCATTATTCATTTTGATGTACGAATTCTTGTAGAGCAATTGTATATAATATAATTAAATCAATTATTGAAATTTATTATTTACCATGAGCTACTGAACAATCATCAATACGTGACATCCTGATGTTTCCGCCATCGATTGGGGTGTTACAGATTGGTATCAGAGCCATGGTTATAGGGAATTAGGTTATTAGAAAAATAATCTAGTCTATAACCATAGGATTATAACCAGTATTTGCTCCTTTTACTTGCTATTCTCTATCTCCCTCCTACTTCTTATCTCTACTTTAGCCCTACAAGAAGATTGCTCTCCATCACTGGATCTACTCTTAGACTAATAGGACAAAATCCTCAGGTTTAGCCTGAACCACCTTGAGATCTCGTCGAAGTTTGAGATTTTAATAACGAACACGTGCAATCTGGAAGGGTGAACGCCTGTATTCTGAGTTTTCTGTCTAGGCTGGCATTGCGCATATATCCCAATCAGACGAGGAACCCGGATGCCTACCTGGGAAATCTCGGGATGAGTGTTCACTTAGAGGCTAAAGCATGTCTTCACTATGTTATTAGAATCTAGAATCTTTGATAAGTCAACGTTTTCATTTATTCATTTTAATTTATGGATAAATGAATACATTCCCTATATTACCTCATTCATGTCTCATTGAACCTTCATTGTATCTCTTACAGATCATGCCTCCACGTCGCAGCGCTCGCCTTAACAGTGGTGACAATCATGATGAAGGAAGTAGCAATCACAACCACAACCATGACACTAACCACAACAATGGAGGTGATGCCCAACTGGCTGCGATCATTTCCCAACAAATGGTGCAACAGATCGCAACCCTGGTGCCTAACTTACTGGCTCAAGTCATCCAAATGAATGGGAACGGCAATGGAAATGGAAACGGCTGTGGAAATGGAAACGGCAGTGGAAATGGTAATGGCAACGGAAATCACAATGGGAACGGGAATAGAAACGGGAATGGTCTCCCAGTCTGTACTCTCAAACACTTTAATAACTGTAATCCTCCTAAGTTCAGTGGGGATGAAGGAGCTACTGGTCTCCTACAATGGTTCGAGGGTATTGAGAATACCTTCATTAATAGTGAGTGTCCCAATAACTTTAAGGTCCGTTATGCTATGAGTGTTCTTCACAAACGAGCACTCACTTGGTGGAATGAGGAAAAGCGCACCCGCGGAGCTGAAGTTGCACTTGCTATGACCTGGGATCAAGTCAAGGAGATAATGAAAGTTGAGTTTTGTCCCCGTAACGAGGTTAAGAAACTGGAGGACGAGTTCCACACCCTTGCTCAGAATAGTAGGGAAAACCTTGCTTATAATACCCGCTTCCATGAGCTCAGTCTGTTGTTGCCCCATAAGGTCACTCTGCTACCTGTAGCCATCGAGAAATATATCGGTGGTTTACCCATGCAGATTCAGGACATGGTATGGGGAAGGAACCCTGCTACCCTCGAAGATGCCAAGCGTCTAGCAGCTACCTTAACTGACAATCATGTAAAGAACGGGACCCTAGTTCGGAAAGGCGAGAAAGCAAGTATTGTAGCCGCGGTAACTACTGAGAACCAGAAGCGTAAGACCAGGGATCCTGATGTAAACCTCACTACACAAGCTTCTAACAAGAAACCTTATACAGGAAACCTTCCATTGTGTAACACATGCAAACGACATCATCCCACTGCTTCAGCGTGTCGCTTGTGCACCAATTGTGGTAAGTATGGTCATCTGGTCAACACATGTCGTGAGACCCCAAACCCTAATACCAACCAACCAACCCTGCTCAGGCTGCTAATCTTAATCGTCCTGGTAGATACAACTATGGTCAGTGCTATAAATGTGGAGACCCAAATCACTTCCGTAACCAATGCCCTAAACTAAACCGAGATCAAGACCCTCCAGCTACTTGACAGCAAGCCCCACCATTTGAATGTTGTTTGCTTTTATTCTATGTATTGACGCTTTTTGATTCAAGCAATAAATTCTAGCATTGAAACTTTTTTCTGAGAGTTGTTCATCTAGTATGACCATAACATCTGGATGCATGCTTGTTTGAATGTGAACTAATTGCCATATCAATATCTAAATCTATACAACTACAACTCACATACTATACACGTTATACTTATAAACTTGCTTACATAAACATATTATCAATTTGCAATTTATGTGTGTAATAGTTGCTACACTTAATAGAGGATAAAGTACATGCTCAATAGTTAGTTGAGTACCAAATAACCTACTCAAAGATTGTTAGAGGTTATCATGCCTTTTCAACAGTCGGGAGAGGCCCTACAACCTACTCAACGACTGGTGGAGGCTATCGAACCTGCTCAACAATCGGTAGAGTCATAGAAGGACACAAAACCCTAATGTAAGGTAAATTGGTGATTGCGGTCCGGAACATAATCATGAATTTACAGGTATGTTAAGGTAGTGTAAAATTCTATCAAGGTTTTCGGTAAATAACCAACTATAAACTCTAGTTACCTGGTTGTTTATCAACTCATGCATTTTTTTGTGAATTCCTAAAACTTAAGTTAGTGTTTTGCCAGATTCTTATTCTCCCTGCGATTTCAAGACGCACCTAATCCTACCCTTATACTCACAGATAACAAACCTCTTACCCAAACTATTTGAAACAGATTATTCTATTCATGTCGTGCCTTAACACAAAATTTTCCAGATCACACTTGTCCTAATTTCTACCCAGTCCCCTTCAACCCTGTGTTTTCAATAAACTTCGGGACGAAGTTTCTAAAAGTAGGGGAGACTGTAACATCGCAAATTTTTCCTAAATTTTGTATAGGTAAAATCACCACTTTAGTTGTATTAAACTACTTTTGTACAAAAATAACCATGGCAAATTTATATTTATGTCAAAACATTTTTTTAAATAATAATAATAATAATAATCATAATAATAATACAAACACTATAACTAAACCTCTAAACCAAACCTACAACCCAACCCAACACCCTAAACCCAAATCTGATCCTGAGCCCATCAGACGCGGCCCAAAACACCCAGCCCAAGCCCACTTCAGAACTCCACCCCTTCCACCCGGTTACCCAGCAGAAGACCCGACCCGACCCGACCCACCGACACAACCCCTAAAATTAGCGCTTAAAACCTATTTTTTTGGAAACCATTTTGACTTAATGTGACCGACAACAATCAAGCACCAATTAATCTCGCAAATTTTGTCAAAACATTCCTTAATCTGATTCAATTTACGCGTGTTTGACCAAGCTCAAGACCAATAACAAAAGTTTCCAAATCGAGCATGAAGCTATAAATTGAACACCCCTCCTTGTGCAGAAATGACCAAAATACAAAACCCCACCCTCACAATCCTTCCTCGTACTCTGAATCGTGATTTTGTTCATGGTTTTCACTTTTTTCTTGACTCGCAATCTTGGCCGATTAGCACAGTGTACGTCCCAATTAAACCCCTCATGCTGTTTATTGTTCTGTCCCGATCATTAGTCCCATCATTGTTTAGGCTATTGGATGATAATTGGCCAAGCTAGGGTTCATACGAATAATTGGGGAAGATGACTGTCTGCAGTCATCCCTTTTATACAATACGAAACAAGAATATTAACCAAACTGATCCACAGATCAGTTGGTTAGGCCCATTTGCTCAAACTCACGAACCGGCCAGCGGCCCGGGTTCGAATCCCATAAGCTGCAAACCTTTTTTTTTAAATACTATTAACCTTTTAAAATAAACCTTTTAAAATAGTTTTTAAATACAATTATATATAGTTTTTAAATTTATAAACCTTTTTTTTTACCCTTCCAATTATATATATATTCTAACTATTAACCTTTTAAAATAGTTTTTAAATACTAAAAATGGTTTATAAATTCTACAAAAATTATCTTACGGTATTCTGATAATAAAGTTTATCATAAAATTTTTAGTTTTTCAAAAATCTTTTATTTATTATATATAATAAATAATACAAGTTTATTCTATTATAATTATAAAATTCTATAAAAATATCAAAACGATTTTATTAAATTTCACAAAAATTATTCTAAACTTATAAAACAATAAACATTCCAGAAATGATTTTTATTTCTGAAAAATCATTTATTTAATATTTTTAATCGATTTTTTGTTATTTTAATCATAAATAAATCATAATAAATTCGTTTTTCATTATTTTTATATCAAAATTTCACATAAATTATTATTAATCATTTAGATCAGAAATATAAATTTTTGATTAGAAATTTATAATTTTTAATATTTTTAAATATGAAGTCTATATTTTGTCAAATAAGTATTTATATACAAATATTCATTAATTAAGAAAATAATTTTATAAAAATTATTTTCACATTTATTACATTATAATTCAACTACTTTTAGTTAAGATTGGTCAGAAAACATTTTTATTAATTATTTCCCTATTTATTTAAATTATTCAAATTTAATCATTAATCAATTCTTAATCCCCAAATTAGGAACCCTAGCACATTTTTGACTAGAAAACTTAGAATTATTAAGTTTTCCCCAACACTTATTTATTACCTTGAAATAGGGTGATATTTGGATACACACGAGCCACATTTACTTATATAACAAGGATCATCATTCTAACACTAAGGTGAGTTTACATAGCCCCTTTTTCTGTTTTACATTTTGGGGTAAAACATGTTTAAACATTTTATACACTATCATTTACTCCTTCTTACATTGTTGAAACTTATGATTCAATTACACTATCATTTACTCATTCTATCATTTGACTGTAACAAAAAGACACAGTACAATCATTAACATTGATCAAGCCGCCTGTTTAGATTATAGCGCTATAGGTCTGACAAACCCATCCCCCGCATAAATTCAGGGATGATCGATAACAGTTACACTTTTACTAACTTGCGAGTTAGGTATCAGTCGACACAAGGTTTGATTGTACAAAGACGCATTGTTACATGTCGGACTCATACTCTATCATTATACAACTGTGATTGTTGTACAAACTATTGTTATCTATTATATTCAAAAACCTATGTATTCTCACCAACTTTTGTTGACCCAAAATATTTTCAAACTTAACATGTTTCAGGTTCTACTTGCTTGAAGATTTGAGTTAATGCTTGAAGATGTGTACATAGCATTATTCATTTTGATGTACGAATTCTTGTAGAGCAATTGTATATAATATAATTAAATCAATTATTGAAATTTATTACTTACCATGAGCTACTAAACAATCATCAATACGTGACATCCCGATGTTTCCGCCATCGGTTGGGGTGTTACATTAAACCTGAAATAAATACCTTACAATAAGTTGACTGTAATGTTGAAAAAATGTAAATAAACATTTTATCTTACTTTGTTGAGATAGATTTACATTCACAATCGCATTTAGGACAAACAAAAGCTGTAACAGGCAAATCGAGAATTTCTTCAGAAACTTTTGCAGCAGTTTGTAAGTACTCTGATTTAGTTTGCACCTTCCTGAAACATTTCCTACAAGCAACATAAAACCAACCAGAACCTTGTTGCACAACTTTTGTAGTTCCAACCATGACACAACACATTACCTGCAATCCAACAATATATTGATCATTGTTTTGAATCAGAATATAAAAAATAAATTAAATATAACAAAGAAATAAACAAATATGAAATTTATTAAAAAAATATTGACACCGTTTCTATGTCGCTAAGCTCGTCAACTTTTCTTTGGAGTTGAAACAACGAATTCTTGATGCAATGAGTAAACAGAGTCAGAGGAACGTAGTGCTTGTGAAGTAGAACCAGATTCTTGAGCTTGCTTCTTAAGAAGACTGAAAAATGGAAAAAAGAATGAACAAAAAAAATGACCTACAAGACTCAAAAGAAGGACAAAAAAAGATTTAAAAACATTGCCCTTTTGTGTAAAAAAAATGTTCTAAATATTGTACCTCCTCCTTAATTGGTTAACTTCATCAATTTGTACATTCAGAAACAGTCGACTTCCATACTTGTCGCTTTGTACGGAAATTTGTTCGATATATAACAATATACATATACTTAGTGACTTTATTTCATGTTAACAATTATTTTAAAAAACACAAAAGTAAGACAAAGTTACCTTTCCAGTTCTTAACTTTACCATTCTGTATAACAACCATCACATGCTCATTAGCAGGATTATTAGCAATGAGATTGTTAAACAGTACTGCATAATCATTCCACATTGTACATCTTAAAATGGTACGTCTACATACAAACAATAATTTTAAGATTGTAAATACATATAAAAAACGGGGACTCAACATTTCAAATACAACATTTATTACATCACTAAATAACATACAAGTTGGTTAATTTAAGAGAATATTCTTCATTACATTTACTACACAACTTCCTTAATTCTTAACATTTATTACATAAATGATTGTATGTATTATGTTTCGGAAACATAACAACAAACAAAATTTATAAAAATAAAAGTCAATGCTTACTCCAAATCTTGAAGATCAAACTTCATCCGTTTTGTTAATTTTGGAGCTTTTCCAAACACATCCAAATCGGCATACCAAATAAGACTAACAGCAACATCTGCAGCAAAAATATAAAATACAACTATATAAAAAATTTATACAAATTAAACCATCCAAAACCTTAGTAACATAAAATATAGGAATACACCAACCAACAGTCAATAGCTTATTTGCTTCTCCACTCAGAATATCTTTAAATGGAATGAACCTGAACCCATACTCAACACCTTCCCACCCGACATTATGATTCACAGTAGTACAACGATAAAAAACGATTTTAAAAGCATGGGCAACAACAGTATATGGGTCCTTGTCTTCACCAACGCCGAATTTGGAGAGAACAACAATATCATCCTTATGAACTTTAGTGTCAAAATGTTGCACCAAATGACCTTTAATAGAAGCCTGAATCTTATCACCCTGTAAATAATAATAAACAAAAGATAAACATCAAACATAACAACTTTTTCAAAATACAGATATAAGTATATAACATGAACGTAAGACAACAACATTAACCTAAAAACAAATAAAAAAAACATAAACAAGCATTTTCATGACCATACCTTCTCATCGATCAATATGAGTTCCATCTTATAATTTTGTTTCCATTTACGTATAACACGTTTCTTCATATTCCACATATCTTTCCCTGGATTCAGATCATAAATAAAACTGAGACTATTGTTCGCAGCTTTCATTGATATAGTTTCGATGTATTGATTTATTTATACAAAGATGATACAAATGTTAGAAGACACTTTGCAGAAATTTAGAAGGTTTGTATTGTTATGTGCTAATAGGATATATTTATAAAGGAAACTTATTGATATGTTTACCACTGCAACATAACTAAGAACTACACTCCCCTACGTTAATTTTAAAAATTCTCGTTAATTTTAAAAATTCCCGCTTAAAAGTTGAAAATTTAACACATACTTTTAAATTTTTATTATTATTATTTATTATTTATGTGGACAAAATGAGACTACGAATAAAATCTATAGTTATATATTGTATTGTATTTAAGCTCATACAGTATTTGATGGTACGAACAAACTTTAAAAAAAATAAAAATTGATTTTATAGTCGGTTATATGATTATTTATTTATTTATTAATATTAATGGGAAGTTCTATTTAACCAACACTACAATATTGATAGAACAAACAAACTTTTATGTATTTTACAAGTGATTTTATAATTTATTAATCGAAAGATCTGTTTTAAAAAAACTGTTGACTTGTCAACATATCTTCCCAAAAAAACAGTCATCTAATACGACTTCAATATTCAGATATAATGAAAAAAATGTCATCCAATACAATTTTCCAATAGAATTTACAATGTGCCACGTAAATAATGAAATTAATAAATAATAAAAAAATAACAATATTTGGGCGCAAAACTCTTATTATTTAACACTAAATATTGTTAATAATCAAAATCGTAAACACGCTTCCCTAAAATAATTTAAAACTTTCACTCTTAAATATTCAAAACTTGGGCCTTATATTTTTTATTTATTTATTATTATAATTCGAAGATCTGTTTTACAACAACTGTTAGGTAATCAACAGATGTTCTGAAACAGCAAACATAGAAAAGAATTTCATATGTAATTATTATTTTGTAATCAAAACTGTTAGTGTTCAGTAATCAACAACAATCAACACTGTTAATGTTCAAAAATCATAAACACGATTCCCTATCATAACTTCAAAGTTTCCCTCTTAAACATTCAAAACTTGGGGCTAATTTGTATTATTTATTATTATAATTTGAAGATCTGTTTTATAACAACTATTGACTTGTCAACAGATGTTCTCAAAATAGCTGTCATCAAAAAGAATTTCAGATATAATGAAAAAACCGTCAGCCAATAAAATTTCAATTAGAATTTTCAAAATGCCAGGTAGATGAATTAATTAATTAAGTAAGTAATTAATAATAACAATAACAATAACAATATTTGCTCTCAAAACTATTATTATTTTCAACTCGACCATGTTAGTGTTCAAATTCGTAAACACACTTCCCTATGATAATTTAAAACTTTCCCTCTTAAAAATTAAAAATTAGAGCTTATTTATTAAACATGCTTTTAAAATTTTTATTAATGTTTTTTATTTATCAAAATATAACGATGCTACATACAAAATTTTTAGATATAAAAAATTGATTTTGAATAGGGTTCTTATAGGATACCTTCTCAATTTAGGTGTTATTGATAAATACAACCAAATATATATAATGATAAAATGTTATATCTTATATGAATCAATTAATTAATAATAATAACAATAACAATATTTGCTCTCAAAACTGTCATTATTTGCCACTGAACATTGTTAATGTTCAAAATTCGTAACCACGCTTCCTTATGATATTTTAAAATTTTCCCTCTTAAAAATTCAAAAGTTAGGGCTTATTTATTAAAGATTTTTTTAAAATATTTATTAATTTAAAGTTATTTATTTATGAAAATGAAATGATGCTACACAAAATCTTTAGAAAATAACAAACCAAATTTGAACAGTGTTCTTATAAAATAGCTTCTTAATTTGAATATTATTGATCTATACAACCAAGCATATATAATGATACAATTTATGTCTTTATGAATAACTTAATTAATAATAATAACAATAACAATATTTGCTCTCCCCACTGTCAATATTTGCCACCGAACACTGTTAATTTCAAAATTGATAAACACGCTTCCCAATGATAATTTAAAACTTTCTTCATAAAAAACCAAAACTTTCCCGGTTAAAAATTCAAAACTTAGGGCTTACTTATTAAAGAGAGTTTTAAAATAATTATTATAATTATTTAATTATCAAACTTTGCAATGATGCTAAATACAAAATCTTTAGAAAATAACCAGCCGATTTTAAAAAGGTTTTTTATAAAATAAGCTCTCAATTAGAATATTGTTGAACAATACAACCAAGTATATATAATTATACAATGTTATATCTTATATAAATCAATTAATTAATTAATTAATTAATAATAACAAAAATATTACGTTTCAAAAAACTTATTATTTGGCACTCAACACGGTTAATGTTCAGAATCGTAAACATGCTTTCCTATCATAATTTAAAATTTTCCCTCTTGAATATTCAAAACTTAGGCTTAATTGTATTATTTTTATTATAATTGGAAGATCTGTTTTACAACAACTGTTAACTTGTCAACAGATGTTGTTAAAACAGCTGTCATCAAAAAAGAATTTCAGATGTAATGAAAAAAATGTCATCAAATAGAATTTCACTTAGACTTTGCAATATGCCACGTAGATGAATTAATTAATTAATAATAATAACAATATCAATATTTTCTCTAACAACTCTTATTATTTGAAACTCGACCCTGTTAATGTTAAAATTCCTAAACACGCTTCCCTATGTTAATTTAAAACTTTCCCTCCTAAAAATTCAAAACTTAGAACTTATTTATTAAAGATGGTTTTAAAATATTTATTTATCAAAATCAAACGATGGTACATAACTTAAAATCTTTAAATATAAAAACATGATTTTGAACAGGGTTCTTATGAGATGGCTTCTCAATTTAAGTGTTATTGATAAATACAACCAAATATATATAATGATAAAATCTTATATCTTATATGAATCAATTAATTATTAATAATAACAATAACAATATTTGCTCTCAAAACTGTCATTATTTGCCACTGAACAATGTTAATGTTCAAAATTGATAAATACGCTTCCCAATGATAATTTAAAACTTTCTTCTTGAAAAACCAAAACTTTCCTCTTAAAAATTCAAAACATAGGGCTTAGTTATAAAAGATAGTTTTAAAATAATTATTATAATTATTTAATTATCAAAATGAAATGATGCTACATACAAAATCTTTATAAAATAACTAGCCGATTTTAAAAAGGTTTTTTATAAAATAAGCTATCAACTTGAATATTATAGAACAATACAACCAAGTATATATAATGATACAATGTTATATCTTATATAAATCAATTAATTAATTAATTAATAATAATAACAATAAAAATATTTCGTCTCAAAAACTTATTATTTGGCACTCAACACTGTTAATTTTCATAATCGTAAACACCCTTCCCTATCATAATTTAAAATTTTCCCTCTTTGAATATTCAAAACTTGGGCTTAATTGTATTATTTATTATTATAGTTGGAAGATCTGATTTACAACAGCTGTTAACTGACAACATATGTTGTTAAAACAGCTGTCATCAAAAAAGAATTTCAGATGTAATGAAAAAAATGTCATCAAATAGAATTTCACTTAGACTTTGCAATATGCCACGTAGATGAATTAATTAATTAATAATAATAACAATATCAATATTTTCTCTAACAACTCTTATTATTTGCAACTCGACCCTGTTAATGTTAAAATTCCTAAACACGCTTCCTTTTGTTGATTTAAAACTTTCCCTCCTAAAAATTCAAAACTTAGAACTTATTTATTATAGATGGTTTTAAAATATTTATTAATGTTATTTATTTATCAAAATCAAACGATGCTACATAACTTAAAATCTTTAGATATAAAAACCTGATTTTCAACATGGTTCTTATAATAACAATAACAATATTTGGTCTCAAAACTGTCATTATTTTCCACTGAACAAAGTTAATGTTCAAAATTGATAAACACGCTTCCCAATGATAATTTAAAACTTTCTTCTTAAAAAACCAAAACTTTCTCTCTTAAAAGTTCAAAACCTAGTGCTTACTTATTAAAGATATACAATATTTGATGACTTGTCAACGGATGTTGCAAACAACTGTGATACATTACAATTTTCAACTAAAGGATGATGTCACCGGACTTTAAAAATAGACTTTCCAAACTTAACTTGTAATCAATATCTAAAAAAATAAGTATAAATTTAAATTAGATCAGTCTTTTCAAATTCATAATTACAAAAAGTCGTCACATCCCTAAAAGTCTTTCATCAGCAATGTACAAACGAAGGATCTAGATGGAAGAATACCATAAATTTAAACATTATTATTTTTTATATTAATTAAACAATAAAAACTATTGTTCTTACAAATGATTTGAGGTCTTTTATTATTCCTATAACTTTAAATATATATTTTATGACAATAATTATTATAATTATTTAATTATCAAAATGAAATGATGCTACATACAAAATCTTTTAAAAATAACCAGCCGATTTTAAAAAGGTTTTTTTATAAAATAAGTTCTCAACTTGAATATTATTGAACAGTACAACCAAATATATATACATAATGATACAATGTTATATCTTATATAAATCAAGTAATTAATTAATTAATAATAACAATAAAAACATTTCGTCTCAAATAACAATGTTCAGAATTGTAAACACGCTTCCCTATCATAATTTAAAATTTTCACTCTTGAATATTCAAAACTTGGGCTTAATTGTATTATTTATTATTATAATTGGAAGATCTATTTTACAACAACTGTTAACTTGTCAACAGATCTTGTTAAAACAGCTGTCATCAAAAAGAATTTCAGATGTAATGAAAAAACTGTTATCAAACAGAATTTCACTTAGAGTTTGCAATATGTCACGTAGATGAATTAATTAATTAATAATAATAACAATATCAATATTTGCTCTCACAACTCTTAGTATTGGCAACTCGACACTGTTAATGTTAAAATTCTTAAACACACTTAGAACTTATTTATTAAAGATGGTTTTAAAATATTTATTAATGTTATTTATTTCTCAAAATCAAACGATGGTACATAACTTAAAATCTTTAGTTATAAAAACCTGATTTTGAACAGGGTTCTTATAAGATAGCTTCTCAAAATCGTAAACACGCTTCGCAAAAAAACTTATTAGGACTTATTTGTATTATTTATTATTAATCGCAAAATCTGTTTTACAACAACTGCTGAGTTGTCAAAAGATGTCCTAAAAACAGCTGTCATCTAACAAAACTTCAGTTTATACTAAACAATATTTAGAAACATATATTGAGTATAAGCAGACGTTACGAAAAAATACTAACATAACGAAGAGAATTCTTCTACTCATAAATTAAAACATTTATTTTAAAAGAAAAATCTGTTGCTAAATCAACAGTTGTAATGAAACAACTGTAATACAATCTTCAAAAAAGTTGGACAGATCTTCACAAAACAACTGTCATCGAATACAACTTCAATTTATACTAAAGACTATTTACATACATGTCTTGACCGTAACTGTAATACAATATTCACAAAAGTTGGAGAGATCTTCACAAAACAACTGTCATCAAATATAACTTCAATTTATACTATAGATGATTTACAAACATGCTTTGACAATAAGTGTAATACAATGTTCAGAAAAGTTGAACAGAAGTTCACAAAACAACTGTCATCGAAGACAACTTGAATTTATACTATAGACTATTTACAAACATGTCTTGAGCGTAGACACATATTACAAATAACTACTAACATAATGAAAATAATTCTTTTACTAATCTTCAGAAAACCTCAAACTAATGTTGCTAATACATTCAAATCAACTTTGAATATAACATGTCTTTATACACCATGAGTCTTCAACACATATATTTGTTTCTTTGGCAGGAATGGGTTGAAGTTGTGTCTTGTATGTATAGAAGCGTTATTAATCTCCAAAAGATTAACCTTGAATACTCAACATACTCAAGGTGCTTCCTCACATACTCTTCTTGCTAACATAACAAAAAAACATTCAAAGTTATATTTCGACTACAGGCCTTGAAAACAAACTAAAGAAATAAGATATTTAACAAACATACCTGTTGACAAGCACAACAGCGGGAACCGCAAAAACGGAAGTAGACGCAGACGACTTCCTCAAAAGATAAGCAAAGTGGCATAAAAGCATAATCGCAATCAATGTCTTTCCTAATGCCATCTGGAAAAACACTTGATTGCTTAAGCTAACGCCTCTATCTGTTAACGGACAAATATTCACAAAAACATTAATCAAACATGACTCAAATTAATCAAACACAAAAGTTGATCAGAAAAAAAATGAATACGTATTAAACACTCGCATAAATGGATTTAAAAACGCAAAGACATACCATCTTGAGTTTGAGCCTGCCAATCTACAACCGTTCGTAATGGCAAAACTAATATTTTCCTTTGATTGTAAGAATCTTCCAAAGTCGACAACTTTTTCGACGTAAATGCTCTGGTTGCTAATGGAGCAGACAAAAGATTTAGGTTATTGAAGAACAAAACGGATAAATTTTAATCTTATTAATAAGATATATTAGAATTAGTTTACCTGATACTCGAGTCCTTTGACATAAACGTAAATGTGAGAGAACCATCTGTTACGATTTAAAAATTATTTGAGAGATTTATAAATTATTTGAGAGAAAGAGAGGCACATGATACATTTATATAGTTGTGTAATGGGGTATCGAATTTGAAATTTGAATTTGAATTTGGAGCTCAAATTTAAAACCAACAGTCCTACAAAAGTCTGTTGTGTCAAGTGACAGTATTTAATTAATTTATTAACAACCACTGTTAGGCAAGTGGCATTATTACCACTGTTCAGGCAAGTGGGATTATTTTATTATTTAATGTGACGTCAGTTTTTGCATCATACAGGCATTGGTGACCAGTCTCTCCACTTGACACATCAGCTTTCTGACGTCACTCACGCTTCTTCTATTATGGAAAGTATAGATACTTTTTGTACTATCTAGATATAGAATAATGCTTTATTATATTTGGGTAAAGAATAATGTATTATACATTAGAGAAAGAATAATGCTTTATTTTAGAGTTAATTGCCAATTTAGTCCCTAAGGTTTGTCAAAAATTGCCTCTTTCATCCAAATCTTTTTTTTTTGTCAATTTAGTCCCTGTGGTTTCATTTTTTGTCATTTTAGTCCCTGAGGTTTGTCAAAAATTGCCACTTTCATCCAAATCTTGTCCACAGGTGTCACACTCTCAAATTCCACTTGCGGGGTTTTACCGCGAGGCGCATGACAAACCAGAATCCAAGTCAATGGTGTAACATCCGGCCCCTCTCACCACCAATATTGTCCGCTTTGCCCCGATGGGTTGCCCATCCAGAGCTCACGGATTTGTTTTTGGTCGCCCCGGTGGAGACTTCCCAGGAGGTCACCCATCCTGAAACTGATTCCACCTAAGCACGCTTAACTGTGGAGTTCTCCTCTCATCCACTAACATTAAGCCCCAAAATGCGTTGGTGATTTAAGGGACAAGACATTACTTATGAACCAAGGATCTCTCCTGACCACGGCCGATGTGGGATTTTCCTGGGGTGTCACATTCACCCCATGTTAGAGTCTCATCGTCCCTGATGAGGTATAGAGTCTCATCGTCCCTGATGAGGTATGCACCCACCATCCCGAACGGCACAGGAGTGGCTCTGATACCATCTGTAACATCCGGCCCCTCTCACCACCAATATTGTCCGCTTTGCCCCGATGGGTTGCCCATCCAGAGCTCACGGATTTGTTTTTGGTCGCCCCGGTGGAGACTTCTCAGGAGGTCACCCATCCTGAAACTGCTCCCACCTAAGCACGCTTAACTGTGGAGTTCTCCTCTCATCCACTAACATTAAGCCCCAAAACGCGTTGGTGATTTAAGGGACAAGACATTACTTATGAACCAAGGATCTCTCCTGGCCACGGCCGATGTGGGATTTTCCTGGGGTGTCACAAACGGTCACAACAAACAACACTATATGAAATACGTAAACTCAAAACTTGGTTATCAAACCATTAAAACATAGTGGAAGCATTTAAAGATTTAATCAACAACAAAACTGTGTTCCAAAATATTCAAGACACTTATTTAAAATATGCCACTAAGCCTAGACGCCAATGCAGACCCGTGCGCCTAGTCCAACCGATGCTACCTTAGCGACCTGAGAAAAACATGCCAAAAAGACGTCAACATATATAATGCTGGTGAGTTCACAGGTTTATTCAATGTGTTACCAAGAGTTACCAAAACGTTATCATGTCCATACTATACCAATGTTACCAAGTACGCTAGCTAGGCGTATGTTTTGTTACTACTACGATTGGAAAACCATTACTAGACACGTTTAGCAATGTTTAGCAATGTTCAGCCCGAATGTTCAACATGTTACCAATGTTACCAGTTCGAGACAATATGCACCCGCCCGGCCCTCCAAGCCGACGAGTGGGACATGTCACGCCCAATAGATCTATCCACACTTCCCCCGTTATGCATCCCCGCACATTCATGGTTTTCCCCGGGACTTTAAAAGATCGTATAGCAATGCAAAGCTAAAACCATAGTATGACATATGTTACCAAAATAGTTTAGCGCATGTTTTCTCCCCCAAAAGTTAAAGCTGTAAAAGTGGGGCCGTGAACTCACCTTAGTTTGCGTTCTTCAGTAAATAATAAAATGCCAAGCCCTTGATAATCCCACTACCGGAGATCTATCAAAATGTTCACATAAGTGTTCCGACTAATAACCATAAGGTTATCTAGTCCCCGATTGTCCAAATCGTGACCAAGTATGTTTTAAAACGTGTTTAAGTGTTCAACCGACACACTAGACCGACCCGACATCCCGTTGGTGACTCATTACCCTAACTAATCAAGTACATGTAGATTACACACAAGGTTCAAGCATAAAACACTTAGTTTGTATCAAAAATCTCATTTTTGAATCAATAGGGTCGAACCAGGAAGATTAATCCACCTTCGCCCGTTTTTAACCCACCTTCGACCCTTTGGAAAGCCACCTTCGACCGTTTTTAACAGATTCGACCAAACTATCCAGGTTCGACCCTGGGAATCCACATTCGACCACTCGACCGGTCGAATGTGCCCAGGTTTGACCCTGACAGATTACTTTTCCCAAAAATGCTTCAAAAACATCCGAAAACATCCCGAAAAATTATCAAACACTGCAGTTAAGCATGAATAACTTATCCCTACAAAACCCCACCAATTTTGCCCCAAAACCTATTCGTTTCAGCCCTTTCCCAAAATGGCAAAGATTATGGAAGTGTTACATCATGCATGTAATCTTTACCCAATTTGGAAACTTTTCAAAATCAATCCGTAATCATCTTAAAATGCTCAGTTTATCATGTAATCGAAAACCCCCAATAGTTTTATGGATAATACTAACATGCAACAAGCCCTAGATTCAATAAAATTCCCAAATTAGAGTTGATATCATCATCTATTTAATTATAACCTTTGATAATCCTAAACTATCATCAATAACAGCCCTAGATCATGTTTCTAGCATTAGCACAGTAGCAAATCATTAAACAACACATAATATCACATAACACATAATTAAAATATGTTTATTGATATGAAAACCTATGTTTAATGATAGGGTTTAGGATTAGAAAGATGTTTAAAAGGGTTTTATTAACAAAAACATCCTTAGAACAGACCTGGACATTTAGGGTTAGATAAAAACGAATTAAAATACTTGAATAAGGTTTAGAATTAAGAACACACCTTGGATTCTTGATTAGATGTTGTTGATAGGTTAGATTATCAAAAAATAAGAGCAAAAACTCATTCCTTAGTGATTAAAATCGTTTGAGAGTGTTTTGAGACGGTTAGGGTTTGTGAAATGGTGAAAAATGACAAAGTTTGGTATTTATACTAGTCCACATTCGCCCCTTTCACCTGGGCGAATGTACCCACATTCGCCCCTTCCACAGGGTCGAATGTGCCTTGTTCTGGTCGAATGAAATTCTTTCATTTACACATTCCAGATTCGCCCCTTTAGTAAGGGTCGAACCAAGAGTATTTTCCAGGTTCGCCCCCACGAGGTGGTCGAACCTGGAACTATGTTTTTTCTAGTTTTCCAGTTTGTCGTGTTTAGCGCATTTTAACGCATCCTAACACATGAACATGCAACCTTAGTCTATGTTTAACATATTTAAGCATGGATGATTATCTACACATCGTTTAAACACGTCTTGCATACAATCTACCATATAACAATTGATCTACACATAACACTTAATTAGTTTATGTAATTTCACCAACAACGGGACCCGGTGCTAGTGTATTCCCAAAACAACTCCCAATGATCCTCCAGATCATTGAACCCTGGACAATCCTATCTTGACCCGACTTAAGTAACCTAGTTAAGTCCGTTTATAAATGTTTCTCGCTAAGGTAGACTTAGGTGTTACTAAAAAGTTTAAGCCAAATATGCCGGGTGTCACAACAGGGACTAAAATGACAAAAAATTGAAACCACAGGGACTAAATTGACAAAAAAAAAAGATTTGGATGAAAGTGGCAATTTTTGAAAAACCTCAAGGACTAAATTCGCATTTATATCTAAATATATAATAATGCTTTATTATATTTGGGTAAAGAATAATGTATTACACACTAGAGAAAGAATAATGCTTTATTTTATTTGGGTATACACACTACTACTACAAAATAAATAAAAAAAAACAGATGTTCGGCGCTCGAAAATATTTAGAGCTATTCTCTAAATCGCCTAAAAAGGTGTGGTTGGATTTAAATTTGTATATATAGTGGTTGAGATCCAACTTAATTTTGAAAATATATAGTTCAAGAAGCAAAGCAAAGAATCAACATGATAATTGTTTTATACCTAGGTAGAGAATTATACTTTTTGTAATATCCAAATAAAGAATATATTTGGGTAAAGAATAATTTATTATACATTATATAAAGAATAATGCTTTTTATTTTAGTATACACACTACTTAAAAAACATATAGGGCACTCCAAAATATTATTTAGAGTGTTTTTTTATTCTCTAAATTGTAAAAAAAAAAAAAAAAAAAAAAAAAACATGTGGTGGGGTTTTAATAAATCTAAAAAAGCCCAAAATAGTTTTATAAATGCCCAAACTACCATTCTTTTGTTGTTTAGCGGCAAAATACAAACGCCCAAATTGTATCGGTATTTCCTCTAAAAACGACCAAAATACATAACCCCTTGCACAAAATACATATATTTTTTTAGAGTAGCTCCTGAGCGCCCTATATACAACTTTTTTTTGATTTTTTTTCCTCTAAAAATACTACGAAAAAAATTGAATTATAGCCCCAAACTTACCAACGGATAATTTTTAAATTTTTATTGATAAACAATCTAATTTTGGTGTATATCTTCTCTATATCTCTATCATTCCTTCTCTCTTTCTTTGTTTTTTTCTTCTCTATTCTCTTGTCTAGTTGTTTGTGTAGGAACTGTTCGCGTATAAAAATAAATACACAATTTTTATTACTTTTACAATACAAGAAGCAAAGGAAAATTGACAAACAAAATACAATTAAAACTTGAAATGAAAAGAAAATACAAAAAGAGGATAAGAAAATATAAATTTTGTGGCTGAGGATCGTGTTAGACACGGGACCCTTAAAACAAATTTCGAGCCTACCGGAGAATCGTTTTGTTTCCTAGGGTACAACAGCCGAAGCAGTGTGTACTGCCGGAGTGAGCACTAAACCCAACTTGTACCTCGATTTCAAAAAGAATATAGTAGAAAAATGCTTGAAAGCTTTTAGAGGACAAGTAATAGAGAAGAATTCTCTGGTGTGTCTCACAACAGCCAATGACCTTGGCCTTTATAGGGAACCAAGAGTTGTACCTCTAAAGAAATTAATACAGAGAATTAAATGTCATTGAAAGTTTTCAGTGTCATTTAATTACTGTTTTAATTCTTAGTCAAGACTGTTGACTCATCAGTTACACTCCAGCTCTGAAACTGGTCTGTTAGAAGTCCGTGCGCGTGTCAGACATACATTAGTGTCTGACCCGCCACGTAGGCACAGGTTACGTGCGCACATGCCATGAAGTCGTGCGCCACGTAATCCCGTTTTACGTCACGAGTACGCCACCCAAGTGCCATGCAGGACAGGGCGCCACCTGTCACTGCTTTCCAGCGCCACGCGTCAGTGGAAGTCACACCCACCTCGTATGCGGAGCAGTCTGTTCTCTGCTTTACATCAACAGTCTGCCTCTGCCCAGCTTACCGAACCACCTGTGCATCATCAAAAATACTAAGGCGGCTCTCAAGCGTCAACGCGACTGTGCAAAGTGCAAAGCGTGCCATCAAAGCACCACATTGCGCCTCAACGCCCACACCACGCGCGCACGCGCTTGCGAGTTAAGGGTGCTTCGCACCCTTCGTGTAACATTCGCAATTTTAGCAACAGCTTAGCTATAACTTGACGGACCAAATTCCTAGCAATGTGTACTGAACACTTGCTAACTTACTATTATTATTTAATGATATTAACAACCACAATAATAATATGTATTTAAAGTTAAAGATTTAGTTTGTTATTTAGTGGTAGTTTATGGGGTATTGTGAAACTTTGAATTAAACAATTTCCTTCATCTTCCTCGTAACTTCTTTGCAATCAAGGAATGAAACAGCTGTTTGAATTCGTAACCGACAAATTCAATCAAAATCAAAAATTCACAATTATGATTCGAATTAGTATCCATTAATCGATATTATGGTATTTATAAACTAAGCAAGGATCACAAAACCGTCAACTCACAACACAACACCACATCCTCCCTCGGTTCCCTCTTCGGTCCAAGTTCCGTCTTTACCACCGCACACCTTCGCGTGTTATACCATATAAATACCGAAGATAAGATCGTATCTAAGACGTCTCCGCACTCAACGCCATCTCTCTCTTTGTTATCGTGTAAACCGTCGCCGCCTATCAACGCCATCCTCATTGCCCACGGCACCCACCAAAATGGTTCAACGCCATCCTCATTGCAGACTGCAGACCTTTGGTCTACCTCTTCTCCTACAGATGTCTGCAGATGTGGTCCGCAGATTGCAGACCTTTTACCTCTTCAAAAACAAACAACACCTTATACATTCATGGTTGAAATCTAGGAACAATATATAACATTTCGATTAACAAAAAAAAGAACTTCAATGTGAAGGATACGACTTTCATTGAGAAGTAAATTTTAGTTATCAAATAAATGTTCCAGTAAGATGAAAAACAAGAACCATATTTTGTTACTTGATAAGTATACACATACTAGTATCTAACCCGCAGGCGTTGCCCCGCGGACGCATATCTAACCCGTTAAGAATAAATATGGTTGTGGTAAAAAACGCCATCCGTAGAACTCGGGCCGACGACCACTCTACCAACTAAGCTATAACGATTTTCACCCAACCATGTAAGAAAAACAATTACGACACACGATCGTACGCAATACCTAAAAAAGGTGGAACCAACTGCCAGGATATTAGTGGAATAAAATAAGGAGAAATGGATGGTTTTTATCATCTCTTGAAAAGTAAAGTTACAAAGTTTTTACTGAAATACAAAGAGAAGTCGTTCGGCCGGCCGTCTTCAGCGGCGGCGGCGGCATCTCAACTCATTGCCACAACCAACCTCTTACACTTTCTCTCGCCCCATACATATAGTTTCTGGATTTCAAGCCGGCACACGAACACATGCAACGGCGTCGAAAGCGTCGGCCAGTGCCGGCGTTCATGCTTGTGTGACATTTGCGTCTTATGTCGTGGACTGGCCGGTGGAGAGATGACGTGGCGTAGCGGGAAGGGCAAACACAGGAGAAGAGGCAACGCCGCGTTGACGGTGTGGTTACCATGTATTAACGTTGTCCGATGAAGGAACGGTCAATAGCTATAACGATGGTGATTTCGAATCACGGGTGAGATCTGAATGCCGTCACAAAGCTGACGGACGTCGTCACCGTAGGCGGCTAGAATCCCTCAGCCCGACCTGCACCAAGTCGGCAAAGGCAGCGGGAACGAAGGCGACAGACAACCGGCCGGACAAAGGTTTTATCTACCCTTTTCAGTCTCCGTTTGTCTCTCTGGTCGTCCCTCTCTCTCTCTTTCGTTGTCGTCTGTCACTTTCTCCCTGCCGGTAAGCTACATCATGTCGGCTACTTGCTGACGTGCCGACCACCGCCAAAGCCGCTCAATCAGGTATCGCCAGGCAAACGTAACGGAGCCGTTAGCTGCGCCGTTAAAGTTGACAGAAATTACTATTGCATACTATTTGCTAAATGTGTGTATATATATATATATATATATAATTTTCATATTATAAAATCAAAGAACTTGATAAGTTTTGATCTAAACTAGTGACATCCTCGGCGCTTCGCGCCGGCCAGTAAAAACCACCTTCGATCTTGGACTGGTAAACGACCGCCGTCACACGTCACCGTCCTCTTTGTCACCACAACGCGAGAGTACCTCGTAGCACGCCGGTTCATCGCTATCGCTTGACGCCTATCCATAAAGGGGATTCAAACCACTTCGTCTACCTGACCGGACTGCGTAGCCGCCGCTGTCGCAATCTTGCCACCACTAACCTCATCTGCGTTGTTGTCAAAAAAGCTTTCCTCTCCATCGCCTCTACTCTCCGCTCCCATCCACCAACTGATCACAATCACCAACGCCGACGACTCCGGCGAAGCTCAAACAACTTCAATGCGTGAATTTCTATATACCTTGTGTCACACCACGCCTAAGGCGGAAACACGTGGCGCGACGGTTCAAAAGTATTAAGCCAAGATTAATGCAAACCACAATAGTAATTAAACAAACGGGCATTTATTCAACGCCAATAATCATGTCAAGTGATCCATACATAATTATAAATTGTTTTTGAAATTGATAAGGAGGCTCCTCCCTTTATCCCTAAGTCCATGGAATAAAGAGATGAGACCCTTTTACGACATTCCCAACGCCCAACTTGGAGATCCCCCGACCCTGCTTGCCACGTTAACCTTCATCAATCAATTACCTGAAAGATATGTTTGAAAATCGTCAACATATAAATATTGGTGAGTTTACAGGTTTTGATTTAATAAAACTTTATTAAGTGGGAATATCCTTGTTATGACATTTATAGGAGTTGCAAAGTCCTACAATTTACTTGAGCCTATAACCAAACCAAGACAATTAATAATGCCCCCGCCCCAAGTCGTTACTCGGTATTCCTACGACTTGATTTCAGAATACATGCACCCCAGGCATACGCCGATGCATAATCGACGCTATCGATTAGGGGTGGGCCTTGTCAGGCACCAATAGTACTATCCAAATATTCCTTTGGTTTCTCTTTCCTGAATTAATGATTATAGTGGGGAGGTCTCAACCCCGAGTGGCGATCTTTACTCAAGTATCCAACCCGTCATACAATCCCAACATATCTTTCCCCCGTAAAAACGATAAATAGTTTAGAAATGGGGCCGTGAAATTCACCTGTAACTGTGCTCAGCTCAAAGAAGAAAATAGTAAAGTTTGTGATCCCGCACCTACAAAGGTTCTAGGCGTATAAGTCACTACACCTATGGTGTATGTGCCTTGGCAAGTTGTACACCCAACTTCCCGACCACGTCTTTATCCCAATTCCCGTTTAATAGTTTCGTATCCTAAGTTCAATGGCGATGGATTACCCTTTCCTTACAAGTCATATATTATTCTCATTAATATTCTTTATGACTTGTATAATATTATACTCGACACGACTCTACCCAACGTATAATTATTTTCCCATTTAAATAATTATACTTAGGATCGTTTCGCTCGATATAATGTGATTTCTTATTATCCGACCCGACTCACTTTGCCACATATTTATTTTCCCATTTAAATAAATATGCTAAGTTCTTGTCGTTTGGTAACATATTCTTAACGCCTGACTAGACTCTCCTCACCATACATTTATTTTCTCATTTAAATAAATGTACTAGGATCTTGTCGGTATTCACACGTTCGTAGATATATTTCACCTACTCGTCTCGGTTTTCCTTCTCGCATATCTATTTTCCCATTCAAATAGATATGCTAGAATTTCGTCGAAAACGAGCATATGTACATATACCATCGCGTGGATACTACTTGTTAAGTTCATGAGTCGTTTAGCGTTTTTAATTTGTTACGTTGTGTTTTTCCTTTCCCACGAATATTCTTTCTACACTTAGGAAAGTGTTTCGCACGTTTCACCCTTGTTATATATATTTTATTTCCTTAATATATATATGTATATTTTTATCTTGTCGTAATGGCATTTTTCTTATATGACCGTTTACGTTGGTTCGTGTAACTAAGTTCGTTAGTTAGCGTTTTTCATATTTATTTCCATTGCGCGTCCTCATGGAAATATTGTTCCTACTTCCGATTCCGAACGTTTATTTCTTGGAAAAATATACTTTGTACGTTTTAGCCCGACTTGTCCAACTTGTTACCCAAAAATGTTTCCGATACTTTTATATTCCCATTTATATAAAAGTATCCTATTTTTGTACAAGTCTTCCCAAGTCTTTATTTTATAAAATCTCATTTTATAAAATACTTGCGTTACTCCTTTTATTTTTGTAAAACTTCCATTTTATAAAAATATACTCTTTACATAAGATGCCCAAGTATGTTACTAGTATTTACCAAATCAACCTTGTAAAATTATTACTTACACTTTTGACACCAATCTTTTCATTATTGTGTTTTTGGACTAATAGTTTCCAAAATATTTATTTTAGTCCCTCAACTTCCAAAGTTGCCATATTAGTCCTTTAACTTATACTTGTTGCATTTTTCACCCTAACTTTCAAAGTTAATATTTTTCTTCCACTTTAGTGGACTTTGAAGAACCATTTTCTTAATGCTTAGTTGTTTTTACTTCTTTTCACCTTTAATAATCTTCTAATCCATCCTAGATGTCATTAACATGTTTATTCCATATTTTCATCCAAAATACCCATTTTTCACTCATCCAAGTGAGTGGACTTTGAAGATGGGCTTTTTCACCTATGACTTTCTAACCCTTTTTAATATCTTTTTGACATTAATATATCATTTTATGATGATTAAAATCATCTTCATCTCATTCAAGTCCTTCTCATTAATTATACCCAAATGATCATTTTTCTCAAGTGTATGTGCATTTCATCATCATTTCTTCAAACATTACATTTATTAATATAAATCCAAGATTCATCAATGTTATTATTATTCTTCCATTTTTATTCTAACAAAACCCATTATCTTTATAAAGATCCATTTTATTACCCATTAATGTACAACTTGCTTTCATAGCACAAAACATGAACATTCAAGTAATAAAACAATGTAAGACTTACTACTAGCTCAAGGCTAGGGAAGACAAAGATCTTGGATTTGGATGAGGTTTAATGTGTTCTTCCAAGTGGGTTATGCTCCAAACTCTTGAACACACAAAAGGGGTTTTGAATAATGATGATTTAGAGATGATTTAGAGGTATAAAAATTGAAAGAGAGATGTTGGTGGGGAGATGCAAACTCACGGCCAACAAGAGGAAGAAGGGGAAGAATTTTTGTGATTTCTTCAAGTGTTCTTCAAGTGGTTATATTATCTTTCTCAATCTTCCAAAGATCATATGTATCTTGCTAGGATTGGGTAGAGATCTTAGTGTAAGATTTTAGAAGATTATGGAAGATTATAAAAAAAATCTTGGGGATATTATTAGGGGGTGCTTCGGCCGAGTTTTTAGAGAGAGAGGGAGAGGTGAGTTGGTTAATCTTCTACCCAATAACTTTACATGCATTCTAATCATTAGCAATAATATTATGGATTTTTACAAGAAAAACTCAAGTAATCTCTACTTGTGTGGGCCCTTGGCCGGCCCCTATAGGGTGGTTGGTGGGGTCCACTTTGCTAAATATTACTCCATAATATGTTTAAGTTAATTTCTTTCGGGTACCGCCCGGGTATTTCTTGGGTTTTAACCGTGGGTTACCTAAATATTAAAATACCGTTAATATTCATTAAATTTCGCCCAGTTAAATTACTGATAATTTATTTCGGCTTTTGTCGGGTGAAATTTCGTGCTACGCGCGTATCGGGTGTGGTACGTGCACTTTATTCGTTACCGGGAGATTTGTACAATAAGCTTTCACGTATGGATTTGGGTTTCCAAAACTCATTATACTTTGTGAAAATATTATTTATTTTAGATTCCGGTTGCCCGGAGTTCGTTTCGCTTATTTAAGTTTTTACCGGGTAATTGCCAGTGTCCATACCGGATAGTTTTGCTTGCGCATGATCCCATCACGCTTTGCTATTAAACTTATGCATTCCTATGCATTATTTGGGAACTTCTATCTTTCTAAGGCCTCAATTAAATAATCAGCACATAATTACGGTTAATTACGTTAATTGCGTTTAGTTAATTAGTACGGGATTACCTTAATTTTGCCGGTTGTTACATTCTCCCCCCGTTAAGAGAATTCCGTCCCGGAATTCACTTCGAGCTCTCCGGTATAGGGGTCTTCTCGAATAGGGCGGGATACTTTTGCTTCATCCGGTCCAGCCTTTCCCACGTGAACTCCGGTCCACGCTTGGCATTCGAACGCACTTTGACCAACCTGATCTTACTGCGTCTTAGCTTTTGGACCTTCCAATCGGTTACTTCGATTGGTTCTTCGACGAAGTGTAACTTGTCGTCAATGTGGATTTCGTCTGCGGGGATGATGAGGGTTTCGTCGGATAAGCACTTTTTCAAGTTCGACACGTGGAATGTGTCATGTACACCGTTAAGTTCTTGTGGTAACTTGAGCTTGTATGCTACGGGGCCTACTCTGGACAGGATTTCAAATGGTCCAACATATCGTGGGTTTAGTTTTCCGCGCTTCCCAAAGCGCGCGACACCTTTCCAAGGTGACACCTTTAGTAGGACCCTGTCTCCGACTTGGAATTCCAATGGCTTCCTCCTCATGTCTGCGTCGCTTTTCTGTCGGTCACGTGCCGCTTTGAGACGTTCTCTTATCAGAAAGACCTTATCCGTCGTTTCTTGAACAATTTCGGGCCCGGTAAGTTGCTTTTCGCCAACTTCGGCCCAACATAGAGGCGATCTACACTTGCGTCCATATAGAGCTTCAAAAGGTGCAGCTTGAATGCTTGTGTGGTAACTGTTGTTATACGAAAACTCTACCAGTGGCAAGTGTGTATCCCAATTTCCGCTGAAATCGATTGCGCATGCCCGTAGCATATCTTCCAAGATCTGGATGGTCTGTTCACTCTGACCATCGGTTTGTGGATGATATGCGGTACTCATGTCAAGGCGAGTACCGAGGGCTTCATTTAAACTCTCCCAAAATCTTGAGGTGAAACGGCTATCTCGATCGGAGATGATGGAAATAGGTACACCGTGCTTCGACACAACTTCCTTAATATACAAACGGTTCAGTTTCTCCAATTTATCCGTTTCGCGAATGGGGAGGAAGTGTGCAGATTTTGTCAATTGATCAACGATTACCCAGATCATGTCATGGCCGCTTGTTGTCCTGGGCAACTTGGTAATGAAATCCATGGTAATCCTTTCCCATTTCCATTCTGGTATTTCCGGTTGCTGGAGCAAGCCGGATGGTCTCTGATGCTCGGCCTTGACCTTCGCACAAGTCAAACATCGCGCAACATACGCCGCTATATCCCTCTTGAAATTTGGCCACCAGTAAAATTCCTTTAGATCATGGAACATCTTGTCTGCTCCAGGGCGAACCGAATATCGCGAACTGTGGGCTTCGGCTAAGACCAGTTCACGCAGTCCACCGTACACTGGTACCCAAATTCTATTCATGAAATACAGAGCTTGATCCGCTTTTGACTCCAGTGAATCAACCATCTTCCGCAATCTTTCACCTTTGACATTCTCGGGTTTAAGAGCGTTAGTTTGAGCTTCACGAATCCGGTCGGTCAGGTTCGTGTGGATGGTTAGTCCCAAAGCTCGGACACGCAATGGCTTAACCCGTTCCTTGCGACTCAAGGCGTCGGCTACAACGTTTGCCTTCCCGGGATGGTACTTTATCTCGCAATCGTAATCGTTCAATAATTCGACCCATCGCCGTTGTCGCATGTTCAATTCCTTTTGGTCAAAGATGTGCTGCAAACTCTTATGATCAGTGAAGATTGTACACTTGGTTCCGTACAGATAATGTCTCCATATCTTGAGCGCGAATACCACGGCTCCTAGTTCCAGATCATGTGTGGTGTAATTCTTCTCGTGAAGTTTTAACTGTCTGGAAGCATAGGCTATGACCTTCTCTCGCTGCATCAATACACAACCCAATCCCTGGTGAGAGGCGTCACAGTAAACTACAAAGTCTTCCGTACCATCGGGGAGTGATAGTATCGGGGCGCCACATAACTTGTCTTTTAGCAATTGAAACGCTGCTTCCTGCTTTTCCGTCCATTCGAACTTCTTATCCTTTTGGGTTAGCATGGTTAAAGACTGTGCTATCTTAGAAAATTTCTCGATGAACCTTCTGTAGTAACCCGCAAGACCAAGAAATTGTCGTACTTCAGTAGGAGTTCTAGGGGCGTCCCAATTCTTAATTGCTTCGATCTTGGTGGGATCGACGTGTATACCCCTTTCATTCACTACGTGGCCTAGAAAGTGAACCTCTCGAATCCAAAAGTCACATTTCGAGAACTTGGCATAGAGCTTCTCTTTGCGTAGTACCTCGAGGATTAACCGAAGATGATCCTCGTGCTCTTCCTTAGTGCGTGAGTAGATCAAGATATCATCAATGAAGACAATGACAAATTTGTCCAAGTACGGCTTACACACTCGGTTCATCAAATCCATGAAAACAGCTGGTGCGTTGGTTAGGCCGAATGGCATAACCAGAAACTCATAGTGCCCAAAACGAGTCCTGAATGCTGTTTTTGGCACGTCTTCTTCTTGAATACGCAACTGATGATAGCCGGACCTTAGATCAATCTTGGAGTAGAAACTGGATCCTTGAAGTTGATCAAACAAATCGTCGATCCTGGGAAGAGGATAGCGATTTTTAATAGTTAGTTTGTTCAGTTCTCGATAGTCGATGCACATTCGAAAAGTGCCATCCTTCTTCTTCACAAATAAGACGGGAGCTCCCCAGGGTGAGAAGCTTGGTCTTATGAAGCCTTTGTCCAACAACTCTTGCAGTTGACCAGACAGTTCCTGCATCTCAGAAGGAGCTAGGCGATATGGCGATCGCGCTACAGGTGCTGCTCCTGGAACAAGGTCGATGCGAAACTCGACTTGTCGGGGTGGTGGCAATCCCGGCAAATCTTCTGGGAACACATCTGGAAAGTCTCTGGCTATTGGAATGTCTTCTAGCTTTCGCTCGTCGGCCTTCTTATCTACTACGTGCGCCAAGAATGCGACGAGACCTTTCCTTAGGCACTTCCTGGCTTTCATGCTGGTAATAATTCTCAATGGTGTTCCACGCCTTTCCCCTTGGATCGATAGGGTTTCACCGCTTGCGAGGGGAACTTGAATTACTTTGTCATTGCACACGACGATGGCGCGGTGTGCGGATAGCCAATCCATGCCAACGACTATGTCAAAGCTACCCAGTACGACTGGCAATAGATCAATGCCAAACTCGTGACCACAGAGATCCAACTTACAATCCTTCACTACCTCTCGAGTTTCTATAGTCTTACCGTTAGCTAGTTCGATAGAGTATGGTGTGTCTAGATTACTAGTCTTTAAACCAAGTAATCTTTTAAATTCGACAGATACGAAGCTAAAATCGGCGCCAGTATCAAACAATACTGAGGCATAATGACCGTTTAGAGGGAACGTACCAGTGACCACATTAGGGTCTTGTCGTGCATCACCGGCACCAATCACGAATGCCCGCCCACGGGCTTGGTTATTAAGTTTGGGACAGTCCCTCTTCCAATGATCGAGCGATCCACATGAGAAACAGGGCCTCGCTCCTCCGTTCTTTGGCGCTCCCGATCTGCAGTCTTCTGTCTTGTGCCCCGAACGACGGCACTTACCGCAGATCACTTCGTTCCTGCCCTGGTAACCTTGCTTTCCATTATTTTCACGCCCAGTGGCCACATACCCTTTTCCTTTCTTCCCTGAACCTCCTGATGATCCATCCTTTTTCCTTTCATCGCGCTTACGCTTCCCAAACCTTGGCCTATTTCCCTGTTCGCTTGACCCAACGACTGAACTTGTACCCAGATTCTTACCCTCAACACTGCTGGACTCAGTAAGCTTCAATCCTGATACTTTCCGGATTAGAGTGCCCATTCGGATGGCGTCTTCAGTGAGGCTTAAGGCGAGGTCGATAGCTTCGCGCATGGTTGTAGGTTTGGAAGCAGTGACCATGCCGCGTATCTGTGGTGCCAGTCCGAATAGGTATCTTTCCACCTTCTTGCTTTCCCGGGTGACCAGGCGAGGCACTAACCGGGAGAGATCATGGAATCTGGACGTGTACCCAGCTACGTCCGATCCAACCATGGCGAGGTTCCAGAACTCAGTCTCTAGCTTCTACACTTCACTTGCCGGGCAGTACTCGGCGATCATTAGTTCCTTCAACTCCAACCATGACAAGGAGTAAGCAGCATCATCTCCCAGTGTTTGCACTTGGTTGTTCCACCAGGTTAGAACTTGGTCCAGAAACAGGTTAGTGGCGTACATGACAGCCTGTCGCGGGGTACAGCTGCTAATACGAATCACGGCTTCGGTCTTCTCGAACCACTTGACTAGTCCGACAGAACCTTCAGTGCCACTGAGGTTGAGCGGTTTGCAGTCCAGGAAAGCTTTAAACGTGCAGCCACGTTCTCGTGAGGCCGTTTCTGCAATAATAAAGTAACATGTTATATGAGGTAGGAGTTTTACGAAGACTCCTGTTGTATATACCCGAAGTCTTCTTACCAGTAGGGGAGGTTTCGCGTCTGTCGCTCCCGGTTCGATCTCGCGACCTTTCGGTGCGCGTGGCATTGTGTTCTGCGAGAGCTTGGGCAATACGTCCCGAAACTAGGGTTTCAAGCTCCTCGGGTGTCGTGGGCAGTCTTTCATTTCCACTGTTGCTTCGGGTGGCTGGTGCCATTTTTCTTCAATAATCAATATCAAAGGTTAATTTGGCGATCATTCATACAATATCGTCATACATGAAGCATAAATAACAACACAGCACATGAACACAATAATAATAACATCACACAATCACACTATAGATGGAACAAGTAGTAATAATCGTAGACAATCACAACACATATTTTACCATAACAAAATTTTCATTAATTTCAATACCATGAGTACAATGATTTGTTCATACTAACAAAAACCGAGGATACCTTCCTCATACATTGCTCCTTTGAAATATACTAGAAACATAATGTCATATACCGGCACAATCCCGCTCGGCTAGGCAAAAATGCAGATGGGTGCTATAACCCATACTGTGCTATCATACTACTACTACTACTACTATGTCCGTAAGTGATCTCCCAAGCGTCTCTGATGTATCGCTACTGTGGTGGCGGCAGCGGCGGGTACTGATACTGGGGTGCGCACATGCTAATGGTCATACTGATCGCCATAATGCGATCGTACAAGAATTGGCGATGCGCAAAGTGTGCGTCGCCCGTAATACCACAATGAGCGTCCATGCTCAGCAACTCCTCAGCATAATGTGCCAGTGCATCCCTGGCATCAATGATCCTGGCCCACATGAGCTGGGCCTGCTGCTCCATCTGACTCACGGTGCGCTGCACCGTGTCGGTGAGGGTCTGGAAATCTCTCTCCAGTGAGATCACCGTGGACCATGCGGGTCCTAACAGTGGGGCCATCCCGTAGGGCTGCGACGGCCCGGGGATATCAGTATACGTCGGCTGAGACGGGCCGACGATATCGGGTATGGGTAGGGGTGTGAAGGGTGGGGCAAAGCCCGGTAGTCCGGTGAGGTAGTAGGGTGGTACCTGGTATGGGTCTCCCGTACCTAGAGCATATGGTGCAAATGGGGGTATCAAAAATGGGGCTCCTGCATCCATAGTGAATGGTGCAGGTGGTGGTGTAGGGAGCATCTCGGGTAGGGGTGGTAGTGTGGGAAAAGTGGTGATGGGTAGTGTCATGGATATGGGTTAGGGGACTACAAGCTCGGCGAGTGGGACCATAAGAGGCTGGGTGACAGCGACCCACTCTGGAGCGGATATCACAGTGGTAGGGGTGGGAGGGCTAGCAGTGGCGTGAGCTGCCAAACCTGCTCGGTGCAGCTCAGAACTACGGGCTGAGCTGCCCTCAAGGATGTGCCCAGTAGAGGCTGGCCCATCCTGTGGTACGGGCTCGGGCATGGCGGGTAGGGCGGCTGGGGTAGTGGCGGCATGCCCTATCATCGGAGCGACGTGCTCCTCCTGGTCTGCTGGTGGGATCGGCACAGCAATGTGCTCTACCGATGCAGTCGACTCATCATCGGAGTCATCTGAAATCCACCCGTTGTGTCCTCGGCAGACAGGCACGAGCCTCATGCCTGAGGGAACGGGGATGAGTGGGGTGGGTAAGGGCTCACGATCGACAGGTGCGTGTCGGTCGTATGGAGACTCAACAGTCTCCGACTGTGTAGGGATAGGCCTCGAAGGACCTGCACAGCCTACAGGGAAGTCCCTGACGGCTCGTATGGGAAGTGCTGGCAGTGGTGCTGCCTGGAATGGCACTAGAGGCAAGTCAGCCTCGGCCATCGGTAGGTCGGCCACGGCGGCCATGTCGCCTCCAGCGGGGGCCCACGCTGGGTCCTCGCTCGGGTCTGTCTCGTCGGAGCTATCTCCGTCGGCGCCCTCCATGGCGGCATCAACCTCCATCTCGTCATCCTCAGGATCGAGTATCACCACCTCGATCGGCTCTGCTGGCGGTGCTGGGATGATCTGAAGGCTACTGTCATAGCTCGGTGCTACGCTCCCTGCGTCTGACATCCTGGCAAAAGAACCGTACTAATATTTAAGTATTATTCGTTAGGTAGTTAAGGCACATATCTACGGTACTCTTCCTAACCTTCTAACACAAAAATAATACGTGTACTTACCATGGCTAGCTTGGTCGGAATCTCCATATACCCAAATGGTCGTTGGAAAAATTTATTTTATTGCGTTTCGCATTCATTTTGAAAGCTCTTGAACCAAATCCGGTTATAGTTTAGATTTTAAAAATGCTAATTCGCTATAACCTTGGCTCTGATACCACTTTCTGTCACACCACGCCTAAGGCGGAAACACGTGGCGCGACGGTTCAAAAGTAATAAGCCAAGATTAATGCAAATCACAATAGTAATTAAACAAACGGGCATTTATTCAACGCCAATAATCATGTCAAGTGATCCATACATAATTATAAATTGTTTTTGAAATTGATAAGGAGGCTCCTCCCTTTATCCCTAAGTCCATGGAATAAAGAGATGAGACCCTTTTACGACATTCCCAACGCCCAACTTGGAGATCCCCCCAACCCTGCTTGCCACGTTAACCTTCATCAATCAATTACCTGAAAGATATGTTTGAAAATCGTCAATATATAAATATTGGTGAGTTCACAGGTTTTGATTTAATAAAACTTTATTAAGTGGGAATATCCTTGTTATGACATTTATAGGAGTTGCAAAGTCCTACAATTTACTTGAGCCTATAACCAAACCAAGACAATTAATAATGCCCCCGCCCCAAGTCCTTACTCGGTATTCCTACGACTTGATTTCAGAATACGTGCACCCCAGGCATACGCCGATGCATAATCGACGCTATCGATTAGGGGTGGGCCTTGTCAGGCACCAATAGTACTATCCAAATATTCCTTTGGTTTCTCTTTCCTGAATTAATGATTATAGTGGGGAGGTCTCAACCCCGAGTGGCGATCTTTACTCAAGTATCCAACCCGTCATACAATCCCAACATATCTTTCCCCCGTAAAAACGTTAAATAGTTTAGAAATGGGGCCGTGAAACTCACCTGTAACTGTGCTCAGCTCAAAGAAGAAAATAGTAAAGTTTGTGATCCCGCACCTACAAAGGTTCTAGGTGTATAAGTCACTACACCTATGGTGTATGTGACTTGGCAAGTTGTACACCCAACTTCCCGACCACGTCTTTATCCCAATTCCCGTTTAATAGTTTCGTATCCTAAGTTCAATGGCGATGGATTACCCTTTCCTTACAAGTCATATATTATTCTCATTAATATTCTTTATGACTTGTATAATATTATACTCGACACGACTCTACCCAACGTATAATTATTTTCCCATTTAAATAATTATACTTAGGATCGTTTCGCTCGATATAATGTGATTTCTTATTATCCGACCCGACTCACTTTGCCACATATTTATTTTCCCATTTAAATAAATATGCTAAGTTCTTGTCGTTTGGTAACATATTCTTAACGCCCGACTAGACTCTCCTCACCATACATTTATTTTCCCATTTAAATAAATGTACTAGGATCTTGTCGGTATTCACACGTTCGTAGATATATTTCACCTACTCGTCTCGGTTTTCCTTCTCGCATATCTATTTTCCCATTCAAATAGATATGCTAGAATTTCGTCGAAAACGAGCATATGTACATATACCATCGCGTGGATACTACTTGTTAAGTTCATGTGTCGTTTAGCGTTTTAATTTGTTACGTTGTGTTTTTCCTTTCCCACGAATATTCTTTCTACACTTAGGAAAGTGTTTCGCACGTTTCACCCTTGTTATATATATTTTATTTCCTTAAAATATATATGTATATTTTTATCTTGTCGTAATGGCATTTTTCTTATATGACCGTTTACGTTGGTTCGTGTAACTAAGTTCGTTAGTTAGCGTTTTTCATATTTATTTCCATTGCGCGTCCTCATGGAAATATTGTTCCTACTTCCGATTCCGAACGTTTATTTCTTGGAAAAATATACTTTGTACGTTTTAGCCCGACTTGTCCAACTTGTTACCCAAAAATGTTTCCGATACTTTTATATTCCCATTTATATAAAAGTATCATATTTTTGTACAAGTCTTCCCAAGTCTTTATTTTATAAAATCTCATTTTATAAAATACTTGCGTTACTCCTTTTATTTTTGTAAAACTTCCATTTTATAAAAATATACTCTTTACATAAGATGCCCAAGTATGTTACTAGTATTTACCAAATCAACCTTGTAAAATTATTACTTACACTTTTGACACCAATCTTTCCATTATTGTGTTTTTGGACTAATAGTTTCCAAAATATTTATTTTAGTCCCTCAACTTCCAAAGTTGCCATATTAGTCCTTTAACTTATACTTGTTGCATTTTTCACCCTAACTTTCAAAGTTAATATTTTTCTTCCACTTTAGTGGACTTTGAAGAACCATTTTCTTAATGCTTAGTTGTTTTTACTTCTATTCACCTTTAATAATCTTCTAATCCATCCTAGATGTCATTAACATGTTTATTCCATATTTTCATCCAAAATACCCATTTTTCACTCATCCAAGTGAGTGGACTTTGAAGATGGGGCTTTTTCACCTATGACTTTCTAACCCTTTTTAATATCTTTTTGACATTAATATATCATTTTATGATGATTAAAATCATCTTCATCTCATTCAAGTCCTTCTCATTAATTATACCCAAATCATCATTTTTCTCAAGTGTATGTGCATTTCATCATCATTTCTTCAAACATTACATTTATTAATATAAATCCAAGATTCATCAATGTTATTATTATTCTTCCATTTTTATTCTAACAAAACCCATTATCATTATAAAGATCCATTTTATTACCCATTAATGTACAACTTGCTTTCATAGCACAAAACATGAACATTCAAGTAATAAAACAATGTAAGACTTACTACTAGCTCAAGGCTAGGGAAGACAAAGATCTTGGATTTGGGTGAGGTTTAATGTGTTCTTCCAAGTGGGTTATGCTCCAAACTCTTGAACACACAAAAGGGGTTTTGAATAATGATGATTTAGAGATGATTTAGAGGTATAAAAATTGAAAGAGAGATGTTGGTGGGGAGATGCAAACTCACGGCCAACAAGAGGAAGAAGGGGAAGAATTTTTGTGATTTCTTCAAGTGTTCTTTAAGTGGTTATATTATCTTTCTCAATCTTCCAAAGATCATATGTATCTTGCTAGGATTGGGTAGAGATCTTAGTGTAAGATTTTAGAAGATTATGGAAGATTATAAAAAAAATCTTGGGGATATTATTAGAGGGTGCTTGGGCCGAGTTTTTAGAGAGAGAGGGAGAGGTGAGTTGGTTAATCTTCTACCCAATAACTTTACATGCATTCTAATCATTAGCAATAATATTATGGATTTTTACAAGAAAAACTCAAGTAATCTCTACTTGTGTGGGCCCTTGGCCGGCCCCTATAGGGTGGTTGGTGGGGTCCACTTTGCTAAATATTACTCCATAATATGTTTAAGTTAATTTCTTTCGGGTACCGCCCGGGTATTTCTTGGGTTTTAACCGTGGGTTACCTAAATATTAAAATACCGTTAATATTCATTAAATTTCGCCCAGTTAAATTACTGATAATTTATTTCGGCTTTTGCCGGGTGAAATTTCGTGCTACGCGCGTATCGGGTGTGGTACGCGCACTTTATTCGTTACCGGGAGATTTGTACAATAAGCTTTCACGTATGGCCTTGGGTTTCCAAAACTCATTATACTTTGTGAAAATATTATTTATTTTATATTCCGGGTGCCCGGAGTTCGTTTCGTTTATTTAAGTTTTTACCGGGTAATTGCCAGTGTCCATACCGGATAGTTTTGCTTGCGCATGATCTCATCACGCTTTGCTATTAAACTTATGCATTCCTATGCATTATTTGGGAACTTCTATCTTTCTAAGGCCTCAATTAAATAATCAGCACATAATTACGGTTAATTACGTTAATTGTGTTTAGTTAATTAGTACGGGATTACCTTAATTTTGCCGGTTGTTACACCTTGATACTGCATCCGGTGAAGCCGTATCAAATCTCTACTGATATTGTTACTGTTGCTGCCTAATCTGTGCTACTTGAAACCCCTGATTCGATCGCTCATCTTCGGATAAAACCCGGTTAAAATTCTCAACAATCCCAACTCTATTAACAACCGGTCTCGCTAGTCACAACACACCAAAAAATGTGAAGGAGTAATCTAATTGGCTTGGAAATAATTTGGAATTACAAGAATCTAAAGACACGCTGGGCAAGGTTCACCTCCCGGTCTCACCTCTACCCGATATCTAAAGATCTAGACAACCCAACACCCTATCACCTCCCGGTCTCAAGGAATGGCAGAATACTTAAGTCCTCTAAACTCTCAAATCAAGTTCCTATGGAATTAGACGACAAATACCATAAACTAGTTACAAGCACAAAGCAGGCAACCTATCATGCATCTATAACTGAAAGACATTCAACAAGACACATGTGGAACTATCAAAGATCATAAATTTGACTTAAATACGCAAAAGCATTATAACCAAACTCAAATAGATCTTTACCAAAGCATAAACCAATTATATAATTAAACGAATCTGAAAGTTATAAAAATACTAAGTATTCATCATACCGACCTAGGTAGCCTAAAAAGTTTAGCTATTCATATCAACGGAACAAGATAAAAACAAACGTTCAAAATAATATATAGTCATGATACTAATATTTATGAACACAAAGTAAATAAATATAAGAACTAAAAATTATTATAGTCGAACCCGAGCCTTCAATCTTGATCCCTCCTTCTTTCCTCCTAAATAATCTGCGTAAGAGTGCGTCGATGAAAGCTTCTGTTCCTTCGATCCCTTGGCGGCTGTCAATGTTCTCCGATAAATACCTGTGATGTTCCTTCTTTTTATAATGTGCTCCGCCTTCCATATAATATATTAGTTGTAGGGTTTGACTTTTTTTCTAACCATTGGACTTTTTTTCTTTTGTTATCTTGAGACAAGTCACGTGGCTTGTGACTTATTATTATTACTAGTTTTTATCCCGGGAGCGTCCCGGGTTGAAATATCTAATATAACATAATAAAATATATTATTATTATTATTATTATTTTAAACAAATCTCTGCCATAAGTTATCATTTTCAAATATAAAAAAAACGAATCTATGCGCCGGGGTATAAATCTAGTGCCATTACAAATGAATTCGGAAGTTTGTGATCAATCATTCTAAAAAGAACTAACATGAAATAAGAAGAAAAAAAAAGTTAATTATTGAAATATCGAACGCATTAGTCTAAGGGTTATGTGATGCCTTAAAAAATTCATGGGTATATGATCGGATATGTAATTCGGGTATTTGGGTATGTTGTTTCGGGTAATCGGGTCGGGTATCACCTAATCCCAGACCCGACCCAAACCCACAATTTTTTTAAACTAATCCCAAACCCGACACAATACCCGTCGGGTTACAAAAAATAGTCATTTTTTTCACCGATTTTTATATAGCACTATGGTACTCGTTGGAAAGATAATAAAACGCTCGTTAATTTAGTGTAATTTTTTTCTTTAAAAAATCTTGTATATAAAAGATATTAACGTTTAAAAATTATGGGAGGAAACATGAGAAATAAAATAATAAATGTTTAATATTTTAATTTAGTAGATTAGGTATTTAATAGATTATGTTAAGGATTATAATAGATTAGGTTAAATCATATTTTTTTTTTAATTGGTTTAAAGTTGCCACATCACATCCTATGTGGCATCTCTCAAAGGAGAGATTGCATAAGAGTATGACATGTAGGATTAATCCCTTTGCAATATATATATATATATATATATATATATATATAGATATAGATTATTATTATTATTATTATTATTAGTAGTGGTAGTGGTAGTGGTAGTGGTAGTGGTAGTGGTAGTAGTGGTAGTGGTAGTGGTAGTAGTAGTAGTAGTAGTAGTAGTAGCTCGCATATCGGGTGTTCTTGGTTAGACCAAAATTCCTCGTTTACGTTCCAACGGTAGCGGTAGCGGTAGCGGTAGCGGTAGCGGTAGCGGTAGCGGTAGGGGTAGCGGTAGCGGTAGCGGTAGTGGTAGCGGTAGTGGTAGTGCCAAAATTCCTCGTTTACGTTCCAACGTTCATGAACACCTGCTCTCAACTGTTGGTGTCTCGATTAAAATTCTTTCATTTTGAACTCATTTTTTTCCAAACACCTATAAAATAATAAAATAAATAAATAAATAATAAAACTGACACGAAACGAATACAAACTTGACCAAATAATATACAAAATACATAGGAAAAGAGATGTGTTTTGCAACACATCAAACATCCCCACACTTAAAACTTTTGCGTCCCGAAAAAGAATTATACAAAATCCCAAACAACATTTTCAACAAAGCACTTATCAAAAATGATAGCATCAAACAGGGTCAAAAGCAAGCTACGAAATCAACAAGCATAGCGGTTTTACAAGACTTACATCGTTCAAAAGGCTGACTAGTCAAGATGATACAATTTTAAAAACAAGGCCTATCTAGTCAAGCTCCACTTACCTTCAAGCAACCGACTATACACCTGTAAGCACCCCTCACAATATCACTCATCTCTCGGTTATATATTTATTTGGAGTGAATCTCTCAAAACCGAACTATGAAGCAAAATTATCATAAGCTTGTACGTCGATCAAATTTCCACCAAATTGCTAACACTAACACAAATCAAAAGGACTTCAAAAGGGTAGGCAACGGTTAAAGGTAGGATATTTTGTTGGGAAAAATTGGCGAAAAAGAAAAATAAGAGATAGACCGAATAAACCATGAACTTATAAACTCTAACTCTTTGGTCTTCTCGACCCACAACCTTTATTCTTTTTTTTTTCTTCTCTCTCTTTTTCATATATTATTTTTTCTTTCAGTTTTTTTTTTTTTTGTCAGCTACTCTTTATGCTGATATATATTTTTCTCTTTTTTTTTCACATTACATAAATATAAACAATCCGGTAATCAATATAAAATAAAATGGGTGACAAACGAAAGGTTTAGGTTCAAAGTGGTTTCTAAAGGTAAAAATGGGGTAACTGGTCAAATAACAAAAACAAACGAAAAGACTAAACAAAATGGGTAATCCTAATGCCTCTATCATATTTGTGTCAAGTCCAAGCCTATGGTCTCAAAATGTATCAAAACGCACAAGTTCTAAAATAATGCAACAAAGTCGGTATATCACACATGAAACGAAATAGTGAATATTTATATATAATATTTAAAGGCTCAAAACTCACTGTCATGTGGAAATAAGGGTTACCGATACTAACAAGTGCAAAACTGGTTAACCATCCAGCTTGATCCACTATCCCAGGCACCCCAAACATTTTATTTCAGAAAAACAACTCAGTCAAGCCTACTATCCCGCAAATTAAAGAAACATATGCTAAGACCCGTACCCCGACAATCGACCCCACTTTTAGCCGACGTATTGAAAAGGCTCGTTTACTAAGCACAAAAAGGATCGGGACTAACACAAAACCAAATTTTTTTTTCTTTTTTTTATTTTATTTTTTTTTTTTTTGACTCAACCTACAAGTAAGCAAAATAAAACGAAGTTTCCCATCCCCACACTTAGAAAGGCACAGTGTCCTCAATGTGCTCCAGGATACAACGTAGACTAAAAATAAAAATACAAAACTAAAGAAGAAACGAAAAAAATATATAACAACAAAATAAATAGAACGAACTCCCCTGGAATATGTGGCGATAGCTCGCAGAAAGTGTCCCGTCAGTCCATCATCTACAGTCGTATGGCATTTCCTTCGCGGCCATAGTGGGAATCCTGCAAAAATAAACTAAAAAGAAAATCAAAGTAAAATGACTCAATGACAAGTGAGATGCCTGTTTACAAAAAATAATTTTAAGATCGACCCCACCCGAATGAAGATTGAGTACGGGCGGGAGAGATCCAACAGTGAAAAAAAAAACCAAGGCAATCCCACACGACTCGATAAACAAAAAAATATATATATATAAATGAAAAAAATAAAATAAAGAAGAATGAAAATAAAATAAAACATACTTGGCTGATGATGATACAAAACTCTACACTTGGGTTTTAACCCAAGTTCAATCAGGTGGCTTCTCTTTTATCCACCCTTTATCCAACCCCGTTTAATTCAGATCGTTCACCATTGTTCGCCAAAAAGCGAATGGTGAATCTAGAAAGACGTTTGAAAATTTCAAACGGGTCAAAGCACTTATTCCTACACTTACCTGGACCAAACCTTATATGTGGCATTTGATGTTGGTCCTTGTGATTGTGAACCCTCTCCCGTGATGGTGGTGGCACGGGCCGGCAATCCTAAATGTGATGAGGTGGTTTAGAAATCCCCAATAATTTTTCCTTTTCCACTACCACCTCCTCTTCTTCTCTATTTGGTGTATCTTTGAACTCCATTGTTGGCTCCCCCATAAGTAACGTTTCTAAAAAGGTAAGATCACCAACTGGGTCAAATTCTCCATCTTTATGAGTCGGTAAATTATCCAACTCCTCACGAAACTCGTCCTCCCAAGATGGTACATGCATATCTTCATCTTCATCTCCCATCTTGTTTTTCTTCTCAATAACCTCTTCAATCACCCCCGGCGTCTTCTTCAACCTCACTATCACCCCGAAAATCATCTTCAATGGGTTCTTGTTGGACCGGAGGTGGGACTTCTTCGTCCATTATCGTCTTCGGTGCTAGAGTGATATCATATGGTTGTAAGTATGGATTTTCCCCTTCATACCAATCTACATAGATCCTTGGTACTGAAGAGGCAAGAAAACTATCGGGCTCCCTCCAAACAGGCATATAGTGATTTTGCATTTGTGTGTAGATGCCTTCTTTATTGTTACCAGCCTGGTCGCGCTCTCGTATGTAGTCTGCTACAGTTTTTCTTCCACTAGCATCTGGCATCCTAAAAATCTCACTGCAAACAGATCACGGGCACCAAATAGAGAAAATATATATAAAAAAATAAAAATAAATAAATAAATAAAAATACAGAGAATAAAAATAAAACCCTTTATCCAACCCCGTTTAATTCAGATCGTTCACCATTGTTCGCCAAAAAGCGAATGGTGAATCTAGAAAGACGTTTGAAAATTTCAAACGGGTCAAAGCACTTATTCCTACACTTACCTGGACCAAACCTTATATGTGGCATTTGATGTTGGTCCTTGTGATTGTGAACCCTCTCCCGTGATGGTGGTGGCACGGGCCGGCAATCCTAAATGTGATGAGGTGGTTTAGAAATCCCCAATAATTTTTCCTTTTCCACTACCACCTCCTCTTCTTCTCTATTTGGTGTATCTTTGAACTCCATTGTTGGCTCCCCCATAAGTAACGTTTCTAAAAAGGTAAGATCACCAACTGGGTCAAATTCTCCATCTTTATGAGTCGGTAAATTATCCAACTCCTCACGAAACTCGTCCTCCCAAGATGGTACATGCATATCTTCATCTTCATCTCCCATCTTGTTTTTCTTCTCAATAACCTCTTCAATCACCCCGGCGTCTTCTTCAACCTCACTATCACCCCGAAAATCATCTTCAATGGGTTCTTGTTGGACCGGAGGTGGGACTTCTTCGTCCATTATCGTCTTCGGTGCTAGAGTGATATCATATGGTTGTAAGTATGGATTTTCCCCTTCATACCAATCTACATAGATCCTTGGTACTGAAGAGGCAAGAAAACTATCGGGCTCCCTCCAAACAGGCATATAGTGATTTTGCATTTGTGTGTAGATGCCTTCTTTATTGTTACCAGCCTGGTCGCGCTCTCGTATGTAGTCTGCTACAGTTTTTCTTCCACTAGCATCTGGCATCCTAAAAATCTCACTGCAAACAGACACTAAACAAACAGATCACGGGCACCAAATAGAGAAAATATATATAAAAAAATAAAAATAAATAAATAAATAAAAATACAGAGAATAAAAATAAATAAAAATATCTACAAATCGGCTAGATCCCCGACTCGGGCCGTCCTCGAAAGCGCACTGTGTCTCCGACAACGGCGCCAAAAACTTGATGTGTGAAATGTGTAGTAAATAAATCGGTCAAGTTTTAAAAATGGAAAATACCTACAAAACCACACACTAACGGCAAGTGTACCGGTCGCAGTGTAGCAGAGCAAGTAAGTCCGGAATATCGAACCGTGGACACAATATGGCGACTCTCGGTACTAAACCTCTGTCGACTCCTAGCCTATTAATTTGGATTTTTGTGAATTAATTTTAAGCTAAATGTATATAAGATAAAAGCAATTAAAACAAATACCACATAGACGAAAACAAGAAGCTAAGAACACTGGATCGAACTCAGATAATATGGAAGGCAACTACCTAGGTCTAGAATCCTACCCGCAAACTCACAACTCTCAAAATCGAATAATGGATTGGCTACCAGGTTTTCTAAAGATACGCCCGACCCAGGAAACCCCTAAAGTATGCTAGATCACCTCCCAGTCTCACTAACACCTCTCAAAAAATCCTAAGGGACGTGTAAATCACTGGTTACTAGTTCGGATCACCTCCCAGTCTCACCTCACTAGAGAATGCTAAGGTACTCGAAAGACTCGCTCACCTCCCGGTCTCGCTAGTCACAACACACCAAAAAATGTGAAGGAGTAATCTAATTGGCTTGGAAATAATTTGGAATTACAAGAATCTAAAGACACGCTGGGCAAGGTTCACCTCCCGGTCTCACCTCGACCCGATATCTAAAGATCTAGACAACCCAACACCCTATCACCTCCCGGTCTCAAGGAATGGCAGAATACTTAAGTCCTCTAAACTCTCAAATCAAGTTCCTATGGAATTAGACGACAAATACCATAAACTAGTTACAAGCACAAAGCAGGCAACCTATCATGCATCTATAACTGAAAGACATTCAACAAGACACATGTGGAACTATCAAAGATCATAAATTAGACTTAAATACGCAAAAGCATTATAACCAAACTCAAATAGATCTTTACCAAAGCATAAACCAATTATATAATTAAACGAATCTGAAAGTTATAAAAATACTAAGTATTCATCATACCGACCTAGGTAGCCTAAAAAGTTTAGCTATTCATATCAACGGAACAAGATAAAAACAAACGTTCAAAATAATATATAGTCATGATACTAATATTTATGAACACAAAGTAAATAAATATAAGAACTAAAAATTATTATAGTCGAACCCGAGCCTTCAATCTTGATCCCTCCTTCTTTCCTCCTAAATAATCTGCGTAAGAGTGCTTCGATGAAAGCTTTTGTTCCTTCGATCCCTTGGCGGCTGTCAATGTTCTCCGATAAATATCTATGATGTTCCTTCTTTTTATAATGTGCTCCGCCTTCCATATAATATATTAGTTGTAGGGTTTGACTTTTTTTCTAACCATTGGACTTTTTTTCTTTTGTTATCTTGAGACAAGTCACGTGGCTTGTGACTTATTATTATTATTATTATTATTATTATTATTATTATTATTATTATTATTATTATTATTATTATTATTATTAGTAGTAGTAGTAGTAGTAGTAGTAGTACTAGTAGTAGTATACTCCAAGCTCGCATATCGGGTGTTCTTGGTTCGACCAAAATTCCTCGTTTACGTTCCAACGTTCATGATCACCTGCTCTCAACTGTTGGTGTCTCGATTAAAATTCTTTCATTTTGAACTCATTTTTTTCCAAACACCTATAAAATAATAAAATAAATAAATAAATAATAAAACTGACACGAAACGAATACAAACTTGACCAAATAATATACAAAATACATAGGAAAAGAGATGTGTTTTGCAACACATCATTTATCTTTAGAATATATCTTTGAGATAAGAGTGACATCCACACCTCAAAGAATATTTCCTCCAAAAAGAAACATCACCACTAAGCTAGAAGTGATATCCTTTAACTTAGTGACTAGTTTTTCTTCTCCGTATTGCTTGTTTAAAATACATCTTTGAGTTAGGAGTGATATTCGTACCTCAAAGGTTTATTTCAATACCTCGTTTTTAATCTCGCTAAAGTTTTGGAATTCACTAGTGGCGGGGCACGTGCAATCTAGAAGGGCGAACGCCTGTATCCTGAGTTTTCTGTCTAGGCCTAGTATTGCGTATAAATCCCAATCAGACGAGGGACCCGTATACCTACCTGGGAACTCTCGGGATGAGCATTCACTTATAGGCTAAAGCACGCCCCCACAAGTCACTAGGAGATTTCAAATACTTGAGTTAGTCAAAGTTTCCTATGGTAACAATTCCAACGTCTCATATTATTGATATTTATGTATTGTTTATCATTTGAAGTTTCAATTTCATCGCTTGTTGTTTCATATGCTATTATTCTTTAATCATTCGCTTTTGGATTCTTCATCATCATTATTAAAACTTTTGTGCACTATATTATCATATTAAAATTTACATTATTTCATTTATGTTTTGTGACGTTTACACTACAAAGCATTTCTCCCTTGAGTTAAAACATTTTTACCCATGATTTAAATTTTTAAACTCTATGTTTAACTTCGACCACATCCTGATTTTGGAAATGTTGCGTCATTACACAGTTAAAAATGAATATGGTTTCCCAAACTTATTAATCAACCTATTTTATATCATCATGTTTATAAACTCATTTGATCGATGTCTCGGTATATCCCTAGACTATGACCTTTTGTATTCGCTTGTGCATCCACAATACTCTCAACACAATATATCCTTATTTACCCAACACTAATTTACCGATATAGCACACCCAGTCTCCTAAGCCATAGTCAACTACCATTAGTTAGCTACTCTTGGTCAGACTAAACTCATACATAAATGCCTATCTACCTGATATACACCAATACACCACTCTCGAAAACAATTGACTCATTAAACTATTTCCTTTGTTGCCTTTTCACAAGGGCACCAAACCCAAAGACCCAATTCTGGAGAAGCCTATTCACCAGATTAATACACACCTTGTATACACCTTGTGTCCTGAAATAAATAGTACGCTATGAGCCCAAAGAGATGCCTTAACGACTCTTACAAAACGGATTTTCAACATATAGATTTCGTTAAACTTTCAAGGTTTCAAGTAACATTTGACTTTTCCCAAACATTCCATAAAAATTGGAAATTTTCAACTTTAATGAAATTTAACTTACAAGTTAAAGAAATGTTTAAAATTCTATTTTCCAAAATTCGTCAAGCATTCGGGATCATTCACAACCTTATGCCTGTTCTGCCCACACCTTTCAAACATTATCAAGGAGAATCAACCTAAACCAGATTCTCCATTGCCTTCAAGCAACTCATAAACTTATACCATATTATCAAAATACCAAGCTGATTCACTCAATCAACGCAGCACGAGAAATTGTGCGCCGTGGACTTTCAACGTTGAATTGAATTTTTGAATCTAGGTCACCAACTGACACTTGAGACTTGAAACTTATCCGTTATTCACAATCCTTATCATTTCTCTTGCTATGTTTCGATCTTCTTTTAAAAAAATTAAAGTCTATTTTCAGAAATGTTTGTTATAAGCTTTTCACATCCACGTTATTTCGAAACCTCGAACTTTTTATTATTTGGGAGCCTATTCGTGTCACATACGTTGGCTTTTATCATTCTTGCCATTTTTAAATCTTGGTCTTTTGAAACACATTTGATTTACACATACTTCATGAATTTGTTTCCTCTTGCATTTTCTAACTTATTTTGCATATTCGAAAGTCAAGTTTAAACTTTCTTGTTTTCACATGCATGTTTTCGGGAAAGAAAATGAGGAAACTTACAATAATTTTCAACTTCTCATAAACACATGAAAGTGTGTACTTATGAAGTCCTTTTATGCAAACTTGTTTTGGAATCTAAAACGTTCTTCGATCTTTAAATAGTTATTTTTCACGCTGCACTACTACTATTCTTTCAACAATATCGCAAAGTTCGGGTAATCTATGTTTTATAAACGAAAATTTATCTTTTTACACTTGCACTCTCTCTGTCGCAAAACATTTGGTCTAACAAAATATTAGACATATCCTCATCTGAATGTTGCTAAATGTTTTTTATCGTATAGTGTATATATGCAAAACTACTAAATTTAAACTCTCATGCCAGTAGACTATACGTCTATTCCACGCACTCTCAATTGCAGTAATTTCATTATTTTATTCTTACATCATTTTATTTATAGTTAGGTTCGCGCATTTTCTTATCTATGATTATTCTTGTATTATTCTTTTATTGGTGGTTATTCTCACACGTTATTTGCGGTTATTCTCGCACTATTTATTAGAAGTTATTCTTACATCACTGATTTTAAGCATTAATTCAACTCGTTTACTTTCATTTTGTGCAATTGTGTGATTTACTCGATTTATGTCATATTATTCTTTCAATCGAAATTTCATGCTATACTTATATACTTTCATGAACGCATACTTTGAACGCATATTTTGAACGCATATTTTAAACGCATATTTTGTACGCATATTTTCCTATTTTGAGCAAAACTCTGTTATACTTTTTCATTATTTTGTTTATCATCATGCTCAATGAACATACTAATTGATAACTCGCATGAAGTCTAAGCTAGTGCCAACGTACGACTCGGGTTAGAATACTCCTCCAACCCGAGGGGAACGGTGAAATCCTCAAAGTCTATCAATGTGGGTGTTTAGAGCCTAACGATCTGAACAAAAATTGACCGGTTACTAAAGGGACAACCCGAAGGGGGAGGGACCTCTAACCGTGCCTTATACTTACACATTATTCTCATTACGGTTAAAGGGTGAACCCGAAAGGGAAGGACCTCTAAACATGTCATGCTTGAATATTATTTCATTGCAGAATCTATTACTTAACATATTTTGGTTGCACGCATTTGTTTCTTGTATCATTTATGTTAGTGTTATGGAAAAGCATAACACCCTAGTGTAAGGTAAATCGGTGATTACGGTCCGGAACGCAATCATGGGTTTACAGGTACATGGGGTGGTGTGTGATTTCATTTAGGCTATTGGTAAACAATCAGTACAAGTTCAAAATATCGGTAGTGTGGTGGGTTAGCTGCAGTACACCTATATATAAGCACTAACGATACTGCGGGAACGGACTAGGAGCCTGACCAAGAACCTACCACATTATTTTCTATTGCATATTAGGCTATTTAATAGCGTTGGGCCCGACCTCTTTAATAGGTCGTTGACCAACTGCTATCATTTTTTACAAGAACGTTTTTGCACAAGCTTCAATTCGTCTTCCAGAAATCTTTCTTTTGACCACCCACAAAAAAAATTAATAGTTTTCCTGTAAATAAATTTCGAGACGAAATTTTCTAAAGTATGGGAGACTGTAACATTCGCAATTTTAGCAACAATTTAGCTATAACTTCACGGACCAAATTCCTAGCAACGTGTAGTGAGCACTTGATAACTTACTATTATTATTTAATGATATTAACAACCACAATAATAATAACATGTATTTAAAGTTGAAGTTTTAGTTTGTTCTTTAGTGGTAGTTTATGGGGGTATTGTGAAACTTTGAATTAAACAATTTCCTTCATCTTCCTCATAACTTCTTTGCAATCAAGGAATGAAACAGCCGATTGAATTCGTAACCGGCAAATTCAATCAAAATCAAAGATTCACAATTATGATTCGAATTAGTAACCATTAATCGATATTATGGTATTTATAAACTAAGCAAGGATCGCAAAACCGACAACTCACAACACATCATCCCTCGGTTCCCTCTTCGGTCCAAGTTCCGTCTTTACCACCGCACACCTTCGCGTGTTATACCATATAAATACCGAAGATAAGATTGTATCTAAGACGTCTCCGCACTCAGCGTCATCTCTCTCTTTGTTATCGTATAAACCGTCGCCGCCTATCAACGCCATCCTCATTGCCCACGGCACCCACCAAAATGGTTCATTGAGCCTAGACAACGCTGCAACAAGAGGCAATGTCCATGAGTACTATCCCGACTCCATAACTCAAACCTAGCTGCCAAACCCTATAAATATCCTCGTCGGCAACCTTACCACCATCGGGATGTATTAGAGCGCCTTCATATTTCATTCTACCGTTTCTACAAAGTGCTAATAGACTTGTCGGTTAATCAGGTATCACTTGAGGTTCTTAAGCATTATACATTCATGGTCGAAATCTAGGAACAATATATAACATTTCGATGAACAAAGAAAAAGAACTTTAATGTGAAGGATACGACTTTCATTGAGAAGTATATTTTAGTTATCAAATAAATGTTCCAGTAAGATGACAAACAAGAACCGTATTTTGTTAGTTGATAAGTATACGCATATTTTCATATTATAAAATTAATGAACTTGATAAGTTTTGATCTAAATATTATTATAACCTATATACATTCTTATATTTCTAAATCTTGTGTCTGTTAGCCAATTATTAAATCGAGTGCTACGGATTGCATATATTTTTCATACAAAATCGTTGAAGTCATAAATTGTTCTACGATGTATTCTTAGTTAATAAGAAAATGGGTTTTGTATCACAACTAGAATTTTACCCATCGTGCGTTGCGAGGGCAGGGCATGAGCATATTGTTCACCAAAAGTTTGGCTCAGAATTGCGGGTGCCTTTGATTGCTTGACAAAATTTAATACAAATATCAATGTGCAAAATAGTTTCAAACAACATGCCAACAAATATCACTATAACTTGATTGTAAAAATACTTTAAACATGAATAAGTGTGACACCCGGCATGTTTAGGTCAACATTTTATAAACACAAAAGTCTACCTTAGCGAGAAACGTTTATTAAACATACTTGACGGAGTCAGTCAAGTCAGAACACAGTCCGTATTGTCCAGGGTTCAATGATTTGGAGGATCATTGGGTTAGTCACACACACACACGTTATGAGTCCCGTTGTTGGTGAATTACATAAACTAAATTAAGTGTTATGTGTAGATTGATTCTTATATGGTGGATTATATGCAAATACGTGTTTAAACGATAGATGATCATCCATGCTTATATATGTTAAACATAGATTAAGATTGCATGTTCATGTGCTAGGATGCATTAAAATGCGTTAAACACGACAAACTGGAAAACTAGAAAAACATAGGTCCAGGTTCGACCACAGCGTGGGGGCGAACGTGGAAAATAATCTTCGTTCGACCCTTACTGAAGGGGCGAACCTGGAATGTGAAAATAATAATATTTCATTCGACCAGATAAGGTACATTCGACCCTGAGAAAGGGGCGAATGTGGGTACATTCGACCATGTAAAAGGGGCGAATGTGGACTAGTATAAATACTACACTTTGTCATTTTTCACCATTTCACAAACCCTAAACGCCTCTAAACACTCTCTAGCAACTTTAATCATTGGGGAAGGAGTTTTTGCCCTTGTTTTCTATAATCTAACCTACAAACATCTTCTACACAAAGATCTAATGTGTGTTCTTCATTCTAAATCATTTTTAAAGCATTTCAATTCCTTTTCATTAAACCCCAAGAGTCCAGATCTGATTCAAACATGTTTTCATGGATAAAAACCTTCCTAATATCTTTCTAAACAAAACCTATTCATAAACAATGAGTTTTCATACATATTAACATGTGTTAATGGTGTTTTATGTGGTGTTATGTATTATTTGATGATTGATTGCTGTATAGATGTTATAACAATGATCTAGGACTGTTATTGATGATGATTTATGATTGAGATAGGTTACAATTGATTAGTGATGATGTTTTGTTAATTTTGGGGATTTTGGGTTAGATCTAGGGCTTGTTCATGATGATAGTTATAAGGATATGGTTGGGGGTTTCTTGTTCATGATAATCTGAGTATATTAAGTTGATTATTGATTGATTTCAGAAAGTTTCCTAATTGGGTAAAGATTGCATGCGTTTAATGTGACATCTCCATAATTTGCTATTTCGGGTAACTTGTAAAATGGACGGATTTCGGGATAAAATTGATAGGGTTTTGTAGGAATATGTTAATGATAGTTGACTGCTGTGATTGGTGATGTTTCGTTATGTTTTCGGACCGTTTACATGCGTTTTGGTGCGTTTTATGAAGTTCTGCAGCAAACGGTCGAACGTGGAACTCATTCGACCCTTCATGTGGTCGAACGTGGCTCAAAAGGGTCGAACGTGGCTCAAAAGGGTCGAACGTGGCTCAAAACGGTCGAACGTGGCTCAACAGGGTCGAACGTGGCTCAAATGGGTCGAATGTAGAACAATAGGGTCGAATGTGGGTGTCTGGGGGTCGAATGTGGGTGCGTGGGGTCGAATCTGGGTATCCGGGGGTGAATTAACACGTGTTAGGGTCGAATTAACATACGTTAAGGTTGAATAAACATATGTCAGGGTCAAATAAACATGTGTTAGGTCAAATGAACTTGTAAATAGGTTAAATGAACATCATGAGGGTTGAACCAAGGGTCCATGGGTCGAACCAGAAGCCCTTAGGGGCGAGCCAAACACAGGAAACTCCTGATTCGACCTTACGACTTCGTATATGCGATTTTTGATGCAAACTAAGTGTTTTATGCTTGAAACTTATGTGTTAACCTTATGTGCATGACTAATTGATGTAATGGGTCACCAACGGGATGTCGGGTCTGCCTGGTATGTCCGGTTAACGTTTAAACGCACTTTTTAACACACGTAGTCAAGATCTGGACAATCGGGGACTAGTTAACCTTCGGGTTAGTAGTCAATACACTTATTCGAACTCATTGATAGGTTGTAACTAAGTTGGGTCATCATACACGTGTTGGAATTCTAAGTATCTGAAGGCGCACTCTAAGGTGAGTTTCACGGCCCCTCTTTTATACACTTTTTCTCGGGGGAGAAGCATGCCACACGTTTTAACAAATACAACGTTTATGTTTTGAAACGCAACGTTTATTAAACGCAACACTTTTGAAACGCAACGTTTATGAAACGTAACACTTTTGAAACGCAACGTTTATGAAACGCAACACTATTGAAACGCAACGCTTGTTTTAAATTACTATACGACGCAACACAACGCTAAGTCCCTGGGAAACCATGAATGTGCGGGGCACAACGGGGAAAATGTGGATAGATCTATTGGGCTTGACGAACTCCACCCGACGGCTGGGAGCCGGGCGGGTGCATATTGTCTCTATTTTTAGCAACTCAAACACGGGCAGCAACACATGCAATGATTGTCAGTAATGGTTTTGGCAACACAGTCGTAGTAGTAGGGAAATGTTTGTTATTTACTTAAAGGTTTGCATACTTGGTACAGTTGACGAAACTCTTTACGCTTGAAACGCTTTGTGAACTTAAAACCTGTGAACTCACCAGCATTATATGTTGACGTCTTTTTGGCATGTTTTCTCATGTCGCTAAGGTAGCAGCATTGAGTTTAGGCGCACGGAGTCTCACGGCGTCTAGGAATCATAAGCATGTTTTGTTAAACATTTCAGACTTTGAGTTTTACTTTTGAGTTGTAATAATACATTTTGCTTCCGCTGTGTTAGAACGGTTTTTGAAACTCAATGGCAGTTTACGTTGTTTACATATCATATAGTGTCGTTTATTGTGACCGTTGACTTGGATCCTGGTTTGTCACGCGCCTCGCGGCAAAACTCCGCAAGTGGGAATTTGAGGGTGTGACAATAAGACTCAGTTGTGTAGAAATGAATGTTAAAAACTGACTTGGCTCAGAGTTACGGATGCCTTTGATTGCCTAAGAAGAGTCATCACGCCCCAACTTAAGCAACAACCATCTTTACCCCAATTTGATAAGCAAACTTCCTATTTTTTTTCATGTATCTACATATAGTGCAGACCAACTATTTACAAAGTTTGCAGCTACAAAAGAGGAGTCTATGGAACTCGAAGATATAACAAAGTAACTAAGATCAAGTTTATCCTATACGGATTTACCTTCAACCATGCTTGTTTCTCTCGTCTACTTTCACGCTACCATCTTTTTCAAGAGACTTCTCTCAAACTTCATACTAAATCAAACTAACGCAAACGTCTTTCCATTTGTCATTCACTTTCCGTTCATATACAGTTATTAATTTGACGACCCGTTAAATAATTCTCATGAAGATAACATATGATTTATGAAGACCAACACAAATAGGTATATAAGTCAAAAAATGTGCAATAAATAATCATTGTCGCTGGATACGGTGACATCGCCTTCTACATAATAAATCACTGGTAGTCTATTGAAAACATTTGTTGGCAAAAACCATCACGATTTTAACTAACGTTAATAGTTGCGTAGTAACCCAAACAGTCGGCACTTTCTTGATCGGCGAAGGAAGTTTGGTCTTAGAAAGAAACATGCATTAAATTTGGCCTCCAAATTTCAACCTCCTTGCTTTGACAGAAGCCAAAAAAGTGTGAAAAGGCTGTAATAAACTTTGTTCTAAAGCTGCTGGATTGTATATGCGAAGGAAAGTTAAAACCATATGAGCCTACATGTTGGATCAGTATTGCTCTTTGTATGAACTTGCTAGTGAACACTTAAGTGTTCAGCAAGTTCTTTATCAGTTATAGCACAGCGGAATGTTTTAAGTTAAAGCTACACTTATAAACAGGAGTTATTACTCCCCCTGGATGTTTGATAAAACTAAAGACAAGTATTTAATGAGAATCTAAGTATTGAATGAGAATGAATACTTAAACAGATTCTCAGTAAATGAAATGGAAATAACAATGATAAGCTTTGAAGGATTTCTGTATTAAAAATCAATGTCTAAAACAGAGGGATGAACCCATCTATTTATAGACTTTACAAATACATGAACCTTGCCAAAAAGCAAGTTCAGAAACAAGTTGCAACAAGTTGCAGTCTTGGAACTTGTACATAAAGTTAAAGTAATACTAAACTAATAAACTACTGAAACATAAGGCGGTGGAAAGATTCTTGAACAAGTGGTGATGAATGACAAACTACTGATGAGTAGTTTGTCTTCAGTAGTTCTTCAGTGAACTGTCTGGTTTGGACTTCAGAACTTCTGATGCATTTCTTCTTCAGTACTTGTAGAATCCTTCTTCAGTACTTTTGTCTTCTTTCTTCAGTAGTTCTATACTTAGAATATATTTGACAGAAGTGAATTATACTTAGGTTTTCAAAAGTGGTTTCACCAATCCTCTTTGTCCTAACAATCTCCCCCTGGATTGATGAAGCCAAAACCTTTTCTAATTCTTTATTGTTTTCTTCTGTCATTCACAATCTTCCATATCCCTTTGAACATGGAATTCTTCAATTGATTAAGTTGCTCATTAGTGAGAGATCCCCTTTGAGGTTCCAGATGTTGAATTGTAAGCAAGTCCTGAGTTGATAATTTCTTCACTTCATTCAAGGACTTGTAGGTCTTGCTTGTAAGATCTCTCCTTGTCACTAATACTGAGTTGTCATCAGTAAAGGACCATCTGATGATCAGCACTTTAGACTTGTCAAAGTCTGAAGTATAGGGAACCATGCTGGTCCCTTGGGAAGTTCCTGAGTGTTGGATGTTTTCAATTTCAGTGACTCTCAGGTGGGATTCACTTCTTTCTTCTTGTTGCACCACATCAGGTAGTTTGAAAGTTGGTAAGTGATGTTCAGTAACTACCTTAGTGTGCAGTTTGTCTTTGATGGTCTTCTGGATTTGGTTGGCAAGTGTAGAAGGATCCCTGAACTGTGTTAACAGAGGCTTTTCTTCAATATCAAAGTCTGAATGGACTACTGTGTTTCCTTCTAGTAGTACCATCTTGAAGTCAGTCTTTGTATTGTCATCTGTCTTCTTCTTCTTGGTAGCAGGTTTTGTAACACCAGAAGTTCTAACTACTGAAGCTGATACTTCAAAAGTTTTGAACTTCTCTGGATTAGCAGCCTTGTACTTCTTGTATGTGTCTAGTAGTCTTTCTTCTTTCCATCTTGACACAGAGGCTTTTAAATCATAGTTGTTTGCTACCAGTTCTTCAATCATCTCAGCTCTTTTGGCTTTTCCATCTTTATTTGTTGCAAGTTTGTCTGCAACAATTTGAGCTCTTCTTATTAGCTCATCCATGGAGAGTCCTTTCAGTGAAAAGGCTTTAGTCTTGCTGTTCTTTGTAATGTAAGACATCAGTTGTTGTCTTTTGTCTTCTTCAGCAATTCTTTCAAGGTTAGCCTGCCTTTGTAACTCTGCTCCATAAGCCTGTAATTTTTCATTGTAGCTTAAGTCATCCCTTGCTTCCAAAGCATTCCAGATCTCATCTTCCTTAGCCTTTCTTTCGACTGCAATCAAACTCTTCTCATGTAGTTCTTTGAACATTGATAGAGGAGAAGGGTTCAGCACAGTCATTGTTGTAGTTGTAGTAGGCCTTGGAATAGGAGTTGGTTGTTGTTGTTCAGTTGGTTTGGAAGGCTGTTCTGTTGGTTGTATATTGGAAGTGTTAACTTCTGATGTGTTGACAACTGCTGAAGGTTTGTCAACTACTAAAGGATTGTCTTCAGTACTTTCTGAGTCATCATCAGAACTTTCATCAGCATCAGAACTTTCAGCATCAGAAGTTTCTTCATTATGGCCTTGGGATGTTTCAGCTTCTTCTATTTCTTGTTCAGAGACACCAAATTGTTGAGCCAGTTTTTGTCATCTGGCTTTGTCTTTGAGTTCTCTTTCTTGGAGAGCCACTCTTGCTTTTATTGTGGCTTTGAATGACTCCTTTGGTTCCCTAATTTTCTCCCCCTTTTTGGATTCATCAAGTTTGGAAGGTTGAGAGAAAGTACCAGTGAGAATGGTGATCTGTTTTGAGTTGTGGTCAATTTTGTTGGACAGATCATTCATTTTTGTTTTGATCACTTCAAATTGGTTCTTGACTGACTGCTCCAAAGCAGCTGTGTAGGTTCTGAAGTGATTGGTGATGAGTGTGTTCATCATATGGTATAAGGGACCATCTGGGCTGCATAGTTGGTTCAAGTCTATGCTTGTTGACCCAGGGAATTAGGTAGGCATTTGTAGTGAGGGGTGTGTTTTGGGGTGATCTTCTTGTTGTACAGAAGATGCCACTTTAGGGGAATCAGGGATCAAGTGGACTTTAACCTGATCTGGTGTGATCAGCTCTTTGAGCTTAGATACACCAGGTGCAGGACCTTCACTAGCAGCCGTCAATTCAATGTTTTGTTGTGAATCATCATCCAAATCAATGGAATCATCTGAATCCCTGATTACATCCTCAATGAGGACAGTATCAGTTACATCATGAGCTGAGCCCAACTCAGTTGTCTCATGTACCTCTTTTTCTTGGTTCAGAGGATTTCCTACCTCAGGCATTAAGCCTTCATCAGTAGTTGCCACAAATGAGGTCTTAGCAATGTTACTTCTTTCCTCAGATCCACCACTGGGTGGTATGTGAGTAGTAGCAGCCTCAAATGTACCTAGAGTGTCTAAGTTTGGGCTTAGAGACCCTGGTTCATCCTCATCTCTTTGGTTAGGGCTTTGAGTGTCCACATCCATGTCAAGTTCTGAAGCTATGTCCCCTGTTTGATGTGGTTGTTGGGGACTGACATGTTCGGATGGGATTCTCTCTTTTAGCCCAGAGAGAAGCTTGGCAATTTCAATTTCTGGTTCAGAAATTTGGGGTGCTGGTTCAGTAGTTTGGTCTATGGGTTCAGCAGTTTCAAAAGAAGGGTCTATTGGGATTATTTTCTTGAATTTCTTTCTTTTGAAAAAGATTGTTATTGGTGCTCTTGGTAGGGTTTGAGATGGATGAGATTGAGAGGATGTTTCAGTCACATCTTTATCAAGTGCAGATTGCACATTAGCAAGTTCAGGCATCTCAACCTCCTAAACTGCCTTTCTTTTTGGGTTGGTGGGTTTTTTTTTTTTTTTTTTGTTGCTTGGGTTTCTTGGCCTTTGGGGGTGTAGGTTTGGAAGATGAGGGTTCCATGGGGACTGTTTCTAGTTCCCCTTGGTCATCTTCTGGCCAGGCAGCCGGTTTGTTGTGCCTTGAGTATGCTTGTGAGGACAGAGGGTTTAAAATTGTAGTTTTACCCCAAGCACCTCTTCTCCAAGTTCTTTTATTATGCAATGCATAATAAATCTTGGGTACAACAAAAACTTCTTTTTAGTATTGAGATGATGTAACACCAACTCATTAAAGAAAAGTGATGATGCCCTGAATTTTGTTTCATTCACTATGGAATGAAAAATAGGTTGAAAAGTTGAGGGCATCTGATCATAAGATCCAGTTTTTGGACTCAAAGACATAATAATATAATGAAACAGCAGTTTATACTTTGGTACAAAATATTTCTTAAAAATTATAGCATGTGAGAGAGTACCTTGGTAACCACACTCTGGCATGGTTAAGTGAATCTGAGAGTTTGGAAATTGGTCTGGGGCGTTTACATCATCCAAACCCAGCCTAATTGCCAAAGTAGCCGGTGTGATTGCCATTCTTCTCCCTTGGATGGTTGAGTTGAGGGAGATCACTTTGTTGTTCACCTTCACCGTCTCTGCGTTTGCCCAAAACTCATTTAGAGTTTCAGTGTGGATTGGAGGGTCGATGGTGAGGGTGGTGAAGTATTGGGATTTGACGACCAAATCAATGATTTCGTCGTATTGGGACCAGGCTTCATGTTTTTTGAAGTAGCCTCTTTGATTGTGTCCCTGTTTCAGTATTAAAGCCATGTGGTTTGTGTGTGTGTGGATCGAACAGTGTTTTTGCAGGTTTAGGTCTTGAGAATGTTTTGTGAGAGAGAATGAGGGAATTTTTGCTTTTTGAAAGGATAAGTGTTGGAAAAGGTATTCATCAGAAGTTTATAACCACCTAGGTCAAACTTCTGATGTGGGAAAAGTCTGATTTACCCTTTTTGACCAAACTGCTGATGAAGAACAATTATCATCAGTAGTTTCCACTTTCTCTTCAGTAGTTGTTAACAACTGATGAGAATGTTTTATAAATACATTATTCATAACTTTTGAAGGTTATTTTATCAGAAGTTAATCATTTTTCAGAAAATATTCCCATACTGATGTTTTGTTCATCAGTAGTTTCTCTCTTGTTTGTTTTTCAGAAGTTTTCAGACTTAAAAACAGATGTAAGCGAAAAATGAAAATATGTGCAGAAAAATAAAAAGAAACATTTACAAATTTAGCATCGCAAGCATGGATACTAACTTCTGAAATGTTGATGTGTCAAGGGGTTTAGTGAATATGGTAGCTATTTGATTAGCTGTTGCTACATGTTTCACTTCAATCTTGCCTTTTTCATAGCAATCTCTTATAAAATGATACCTGATTTCAATATGTTTGGTTTTTGAAAACTGAACAGGATTTTGAATGATTCTAATGGCAGATTTGTTGTCTACAAGCAATGGTGTCTTGGTCTCTTTGATTCCATAATCAAGAAGTTGATACTGGAGCCATTGTATATGTGATGTACAACTTGCAGCTGCAATGTATTCAGCTTCAGCAGTTGAAGTTGCAACAGATGTTTGTTTCTTTGATTGCCAGGACACTAGACAGTTTCCCAAGAATTGACAACCACTAGATGTTGATTTTCTTGACATTTTACACCCTGCATAGTCACTATCTGAAAAAGCTGATAACTTGGTATTGCTTGAAGCAGGATACCAAATTCCAAGTGTTGGAGTTCCTTTCAGATATCTGAAGATTCTTTTAACTGCAATGAGGTGTGATTCCCTAGGAGCTGATTGATATCTAGCACAGACACATGTTGAAAACATAATATCTGGTCTAGAAGCAGTTAGATATAAAAGGGAACCTATCATACATCTATACATGGTTTGATCAACCTGTTTTCCTTGATCATCTGGTTCAACTTGTGTGGTTGGTGTCATGGGAGTGGAACATGATTTACAGTCTTGTAAAGAAAATTTGTTCAATAATTCTTTAACATATTTTGATTGATGTATAAAAGTTCCATTTGTTTGTTGTTTAATCTGCAGTCCTAGAAAGTACTGCAGTTCTCCCATTGTACTCATCTCAAATTTTGATTGCATGAATTTCTTGAATTCATCACACAGTTTTGTGTTTGTTGAACCAAATATGATATCATCAACATATATTTGAACAAGTAAGACATGATTTCCAACATGTTTTATGAAAAGAGTTTTATCAATGGAGCCTCTTGTGAAGTTAGTTTTGAGCAAAAAGTTAGAAAGTGTTTCATACCAGGCTCTTGGAGCCTGTTTGAGCCCATAAAGAGCTTTATCTAGCTTGTACACCCACTCAGGATGAGAAGGATCCTCAAACCCAGGTGGCTGACAAACATACACTTCCTCTTTTATTTTTCCATACAAAAATGCACTTTTAACGTCCATTTGAAAAACTTTGATTTTGTTGGAAATGGCATAGGCCAGAAATAACCTGATGGCTTCAAGCCTTGCAACTGGAGCAAAGGTTTCATCATAATCAATTACTTCTTCTTGAGAGTAACCTTGTACTACCAGTCTTGCCTTGTTCTTTATAATCATACCAGCCTCATCTTGTTTGTTCCTAAAAACCCATCTTGTGCCAATTGGTTGCTTGTTTGATGGTAAGGGACAGATTTCCCAAACCTGTTGCTTTTTGAATTGAAGCAACTCATCTTGCATGGCTTGCACCCAATTGTTGTCTTTGAGGGCTTCTTGGTACTTCTTAGGTTCCAACTGAGAAATGAATGCTGAGAAGAAGCAAAAGTTGGAAAGTTGGTTTCTTGTAAGAACACCTGATGCAATATCACCCATGATTTGATCAAGTGGATGATTTTTGTGTTCAATCAGTTGTTGTAAACCACTGACATGTGTAGGTGGCTCTTGTACTTCATCAAACAAACCACTGAGGTTTATAATGTCTGGTTCAGCAGTTCCAGTGTCTTCAGTAGTTTTAGGTGCTGAAGTAGATGTTTGAGTTTGTACATCAGCAGTTGTTGAATCAGAAGTTTGTGAAACTTCTGATGGTTTGGAGGTTGACTTAATGACTGTTTGAGGAGTCCATGGTGTTGGATCCTCATCATCAAACCTTTGATCACCATAATTAGTAGGGTTAGATGAAGTAACAGTCTTTTCAGGTCCAAAATGAAAGTTGTCTAGGTCAAAAAGTTCAGCAGGATGTGCTGGAATAAGAGTGTGTTTTGACTCATTGAACTTGACATTCAGTGTTTCTTCTACTATCCTGGTTCTGGAGTTAAAAACCTTGTAGGCTTTTCTAGTGGAAGAATAACCAAGAAAGTAACCTAAATCAACTTTAGCAGCAAACTTTGAAATAGAGTCTTTGATGTTTAGAATGAAACATTGACATCCAAAAGCCCTGAAAAAGGAGATAAGGGGCTTTATGCCATGAAGAACTTCATAGGCAGTCTTGAAGTGTCTCTTGTTGACAAGGACTCTATTTTGAACATAACATGCAGTGTTAACTGCTTCAGCCCAGAAATACAATGGTAGGCCTGAATCAGCTAACATTGTTCTTGCTCCTTCAATTAAGGTTCTGTTCTTCCTTTCTACTACACCATTTTGTTCAGGAGTTCTGGGAACACTGTATTGTCTAATAATCCCTTTAGACAAATAGAATTCATCCAGAGTTTTGTTCCTGAACTCTGTCCCATTGTCACTTCTAATGGCTTTGACAGACAGAGAATATTGTTTCTCTACTTGTAGAATGAAGAACTTCATGATTTCAGCAGCCTCATCCTTGGAAAATAAGAAGAATACCCATGTAAATCTTGAATAGTCATCAATGATGACAAAGCAGTACTTCTTCTTACCAAGGCTCATGATTTTTACAAGCCCAAATAAGTCCATATGGAGTAGTTGAAGACATGCAGTCGTTTTTTATTCTTCAATAGACTTATAGGAGGACTTATGTTGTTTTCCCTTCAAACTGGATACACAGTTGTGACATCCGTCACTTTTTATTTTATTTTCATATAATAATAATAATAATAATAATAATAATAATAATAATAATAATAATAATGATAATAAAAAAAAAAAAAAAATTCAGATTATACATGTATATATATATTTTTACACACACACTTGAAACCCATTATCAACCAAACCCAATAACCCAACCATTACTCCTTCCTTTGTGGGCCTTACCGAAGCCCAGACGAAGCCCAGACATGCAGGCCCAACAATCCGGCCCAGCTCCTCCCCTCCTTCCATTTTAATCAAAAAAATAAATAAAAGAATGGTCCCAGCCGGATTCGAACCGGGGACCCTTCATATGCACACACACACACTCCACCACCTGATCTACACCCTTAGTTGATTACATCCCAACATAATTTATATTTAACACCTACTTGATCTGGCCCTTCCCTTTCCTTGTAAACAGACAGCGCGCAGCAGCAACAGTTGACTATGGAAGCTTTCATTTGACTATTAAATTGACACAATTTTAGGAAGTTGAATACGATTAACTGCCGTTGACTCACTCTAACAATTATTACGCGTCAAATACACGAACATTCATCACCAATTCATTACGATTTAGAGCCAATTACGCGTAATCATTCAATTCGTGGTCAAGCTTTCTAATTTGATGAACCGGACCTCTACCCTATAAATTGAACCCTCTTCCAGTATCCCTACAATCCGAAAACAAAAACCCCATCATCACCTTTCACGCACATTCAAGCATTCGTGCCAATTCACGACGGTTGACTTTTTTGTTGACTCACGAGTTCAATGCCTTACAAACAAGTGTGATTCAATTCCTCGCTCTATCACGTTAATCGGCCCCTGTAAGTCATTAACCCCTTGATTTATTAGGCTATAACATCGTTATTGAAAGGATTGGATATCTAGGGCTCGATGACTTAGAATTGGGGAAGAACACCATCGCAACCTGTGTATATAAGTTTTTTTTTAAAACTGAATTCAACAGAACTGACCCTCAGACCAGTTGGTTGACCACCCTTTCACCAAAACATGAACCGGCCTAGGGCCCAGGTTCAAGTCCCACCTTAAACATTTTTTTTGTGTGATTATTCTTTTATACTTATACTTTCTTAATTCTTTTAAAAATCGTTTTAAAATACTAAAAATATTTTATAAATTCTACAAAAATTATCATATGATCTCCTAATGATAAAGTTCATTACCCAATTTTTAGTTTTTCAAAAATAATTTATTTAATATATATTATTAATAATACAAGTTTATTCATTTATATTTATTAAATTCTATAAAAATATCTAAACGATCTTATAAAATTTCACAAAAATTATCCTAAACTTGTATAACAATATACATTTCAGAAATAATTTTTATTTCTGAAAAACCGTTTGTTTAATATTTTTAATCAATTTTTGTTAGTTTTAATCATAAATAATTCATAATAAATTCATTTTACAATATTTTTGTACCAAAATTTTACATAAATTATTTCTATTCATATAGAATTGAAATACAATTTTTAATTCAGAAATTCTTTGATTTTAATATTTTTAGATATTAAAGTCATATTTTGTCAATTTGAAATAATTAGATTAAATATTCTATTTTCAAGAAAATAATTTTATAAAAATTATTTTCATACTTAAAACATCATGTTGTGATTATATTCAACTTAAAATTTTACGAAAAGACTTTTATTTATTTATTTACTAAAATTTCTTATATTTAATAAACAATTTGTTTATTAAACAAATAAACGTTATCCCCAATTCGAAGCCCTAGAAATACATGCATCCTAGAGTTATTTCACTTACACATTATCAATTACTTTAGGTTGATACTTTGAGATAGTTCCAACACATATTTCGTTGTCCAAGTTCAATTACAAGCTATTACGTAAACAGTGAGTATTCCTACCCCCTTTTTGCTTTTATACATTTTTGGGGTGTTACATGTACACTATTACAATTTCAAATACAAGTTTACATTTTTACAATACAATTCTAGTACTATGTGCATTGCTTACAACGTGCTTTATGCTTAGACAATACATGTGGATTACATTTGTACTTAGTGAAATCATTAACATGGTACAAGCCGACCTTAACATTGGATAGCGCTATTTGGATTGACAACCCGCCTAGATTGATTCTCCCCCTTTTTCATCGGAGAATCCGTGGCCATTGTTAAGTTATCATCCATTTATTGGTTGAGTACACTACAGTTCATACAGTACATTATACAGTCACAGGGTTGATTTCGCTCATTTGTATGATACATAGTTTACATAATTGCACTGTAACTTGCACTTGAATTGTATAACTTTTTAAACCTACTATATATATATCAAAACTAGGAATGCTCACCAACATTTCATATGTTGACCAAATCTATTTGTACATGTTTCAGGTGCAGTTTGATCTAGTGCTTTAGCAAGGAACATTTAGTGCTTATTTTAATTCAGTTATTTCAATATTTACATTTCATTTAGACAATGTATTTTCCATTTCCATGTAAGACAATTTTGATTATTCAATAATATTTACATTTTAGTACCATGTGCTTTTGAACAATCGTCACTACGTGGCACCTCGATGATTCCGCCATCGGTTGGGGTGTTACAGATTGGTATCAGAGCCATGGTTATAGGGAACTAGGTTATTAGATAAAGTGGCCTAGACTATAACCGAACTTCAACTTTCATGCATAATATTTCCTAAATTGCCTTACCCTCATTTCCCTCTACTTTCCTTCTTCTATCTTTCCCTTCTTCCCTCTCTCCATTCTTCTCATCTTTCATCATGATGCATAGAGATGGTGTCCTACAAGGGGGTGGGAAGTCTACATCATCATGGAACGGGAGCAGTACCTTTCATGAAGACACTCTTAGGCATAATGCCTACTCTTATTTTTGATCCTTCAAATTTGTTGAGCCTTAATGAGTGTGATAGGACACGTGCAATCTGGAAGGGTGGATGCCTGTACACTGGGTTTTCTGGCATAGGCAAGCATAGCGCATAAATCCAATAACGGACCTGTTATGCTTACCTGGGGATTCCTGGAGTGAGTGTCCACTTATAGGCTAAAGCATGTCTTCTTTGATCACCATTGGGTTCAATTCCTTTGAAAAGTCAACGTTCTTGTTGGGCTTTACAGCTAGACAAGGACACTCCAAGCATCTTATGCAAGCTTTTTCAATAATACTCTCTCGGTTCATATACAATATTTTGTATTTCACGATTTTCATATATTGCTTACAAGTTCATACTTTCATAACCATCTATGGATTTCACAATCACACTTCACCTTACCCTCTTAGACACTTTTTAAATATTCAACACCCTACCCAAATCATATTATTTCTTTTCTCCACATGTTATTTATTTTAAAAAAACTATAACCTCATACTTTAGCACAAACTAAAGATTTCTAAAACTTGTTGTATTACCTAGTACCTTTACAAAGTACATAATATTTTTTTTTAAAGGATGTCCTCGAACTTAAATTCAATTGATTATTTATTGACGTAACAAACGATTTTCTATATAATGTTTTAAACTATTACAAAGCCTACTTAGCTTGTACTATTTAACAACTTTTGCCTTATGTACAAAACCAATTTTGAAAATAAATTTTTTTTGGAATAATATCTAGTCTCTAGATTCACTCATTTTCAACTTGTTCAAATTTTTACAATATTTGGTATATACCACAATCATGTTTTCTTATACACTTGATTATAACTTTTGATCCAAACCTCAAAATTTACACTGCTACATAATCTCCTTACTATAAAATAAACTCTTTATCAACTATCTTCACATTCTCTCACAACCTTGATTCTGCTTCAAAATTTTTCATCATCTTCTCAAGAACTAAATTCATATCCTTCACCTTCTCACACATGAACTAGTTACCCATGCTAATCAAACTACTAAAAACCTGATACTTGATTCTACAGGATTTTTTCCAAAACATCATTTTTTCTTGTGAAACTTGATTTCCTCTTAACTTGACTATTCACTGGACATTTAATTATTCATGATACTTGTGTTTTCATTTTCATAATTCTATTTTCATTTTGTACCCAATTTTGTCGCACTCATTAGCATACAACATCTGGAAATTTCCTTGCATACTACTGTGTACGAACACAGATTGGAAATTTATCAAATTCGATTTCACTTATTTTATATCGTATAAGTTTCAGACTCTACCTTACATTTTATTGAAACATTTGGTCTTGACTTCCATGAAAATCAAAATACTTATTTAATCCTACAGTGCTTTTCTAAAAACATCACTGTTTGTCATATGAAACTTGATTTTTCCCTTAACATGACTATTCATTGAGCATCTAACTATTCATGATACTCGTAAACATTTAATTATTCATGATAACACTTACATTTAATGGTTGTAGTACTTACAAACTTACTTGCATAAACATGCTATCAATTTGCAATCTATGTGAATAATAATTGCTGCACTTAATAGAGGTCATCATGCCTTTTTCAGTCGGGAGAGGCCCTACAACCTGCTCCACGACTGGTAGAGGCTATCGAACATACTCAACGATTGGTAGGGGTCACTATGCCTTTCAAACAGTCGGGAGAGGCCCTACAACCTACTCCACGGCTGGTGGAGGCTATCGAACCTGCTCAACAATCGGTGGGGTCATAGAAGGACACAAAACCCTAATGTAAGGTAAATTGATGATTCCGGTCCGGAACGTAATCATGAATTTACAGGTACGTTAGGGTAGTGGGAAATTCTATTAGAGTTTTTGGTAGGCGTCCAGTACGTTTTCAAGGTATCAAGGTGTGGTGGGTTAGCTGCGGTACACCCTGTATACAAACACTAATGATGCGTTGAAAGTGAGATTGGAAGTCGGACCAGGAACAAACTCTAGTTATTTGGTAGTTCATTTGATTTTATCATAATCAATCAAATCACACAATTATTTTAGGATTCTAAGCTTAGTGTTTTACTCGATTCTTATTCTCTTTATTATTCGAGACGAACCTAATCCAAATCCTTAACTCACACCTATCAAACCTCATATCCAAATTATTCGAATTTTCCAAACCACAGTTATCCTAATTTTACCCTAGCATTCATAACCCTATGTTACTATTAACTTCGGGACGAAGTTTCTAAAAGTAGGGGATGCTGTGACATCCGTCACTTTTTATTTTATTTTCATATAATAATAATAATAATAATAATAATAATAATAATAATGATAATAAAAAAAAAAAAAAAAAAAATTCAGATTATACATGTATATATATATTTTTACACACACACTTGAAACCCATTATCAACCAAACCCAATAACCCAACCATTACTCCTTCCTTTGTGGGCCTTACCGAAGCCCAGACGAAGCCCAGACATGCAGGCCCAACAATCCGGCCCAGCTCCTCCCCTCCTTCCATTTTAATCAAAAAAATAAATAAAAGAATGGTCCCAGCCGGATTCGAACCGGGGACCCTTCATATGCACACACACACACTCCACCACCTGATCTACACCCTTAGTTGATTACATCCCAACATAATTTATATTTAACACCTACTTGATCTGGCCCTTCCCTTTCCTTGTAAACAGACAGCGCGCAGCAGCAACAGTTGACTATGGAAGCTTTCATTTGACTATTAAATTGACACAATTTTAGGAAGTTGAATACGATTAACTGCCGTTGACTCACTCTAACAATTATTACGCGTCAAATACACGAACATTCATCACCAATTCATTACGATTTAGAGCCAATTACGCGTAATCATTCAATTCGTGGTCAAGCTTTCTAATTTGATGAACCGGACCTCTACCCTATAAATTGAACCCTCTTCCAGTATCCCTACAATCCGAAAACAAAAACCCCATCATCACCTTTCACGCACATTCAAGCATTCGTGCCAATTCACGACGGTTGACTTTTTTGTTGACTCACGAGTTCAATGCCTTACAAACAAGTGTGATTCAATTCCTCGCTCTATCACGTTAATCGGCCCCTGTAAGTCATTAACCCCTTGATTTATTAGGCTATAACATCGTTATTGAAAGGATTGGATATCTAGGGCTCGATGACTTAGAATTGGGGAAGAACACCATCGCAACCTGTGTATATAAGTTTTTTTTTAAAACTGAATTCAACAGAACTGACCCTCAGACCAGTTGGTTGACCACCCTTTCACCAAAACATGAACCGGCCTAGGGCCCAGGTTCAAGTCCCACCTTAAACATTTTTTTTGTGTGATTATTCTTTTATACTTATACTTTCTTAATTCTTTTAAAAATCGTTTTAAAATACTAAAAATATTTTATAAATTCTACAAAAATTATCATATGATCTCCTAATGATAAAGTTCATTACCCAATTTTTAGTTTTTCAAAAATAATTTATTTAATATATATTATTAATAATACAAGTTTATTCATTTATATTTATTAAATTCTATAAAAATATCTAAACGATCTTATAAAATTTCACAAAAATTATCCTAAACTTGTATAACAATATACATTTCAGAAATAATTTTTATTTCTGAAAAACCGTTTGTTTAATATTTTTAATCAATTTTTGTTAGTTTTAATCATAAATAATTCATAATAAATTCATTTTACAATATTTTTGTACCAAAATTTTACATAAATTATTTCTATTCATATAGAATTGAAATACAATTTTTAATTCAGAAATTCTTTGATTTTAATATTTTTAGATATTAAAGTCATATTTTGTCAATTTGAAATAATTAGATTAAATATTCTATTTTCAAGAAAATAATTTTATAAAAATTATTTTCATACTTAAAACATCATGTTGTGATTATATTCAACTTAAAATTTTACGAAAAGACTTTTATTTATTTATTTACTAAAATTTCTTATATTTAATAAACAATTTGTTTATTAAACAAATAAACGTTATCCCCAATTCGAAGCCCTAGAAATACATGCATCCTAGAGTTATTTCACTTACACATTATCAATTACTTTAGGTTGATACTTTGAGATAGTTCCAACACATATTTCGTTGTCCAAGTTCAATTACAAGCTATTACGTAAACAGTGAGTATTCCTACCCCCTTTTTGCTTTTATACATTTTTGGGGTGTTACATGTACACTATTACAATTTCAAATACAAGTTTACATTTTTACAATACAATTCTAGTACTATGTGCATTGCTTACAACGTGCTTTATGCTTAGACAATACATGTGGATTACATTTGTACTTAGTGAAATCATTAACATGGTACAAGCCGACCTTAACATTGGATAGCGCTATTTGGATTGACAACCCGCCTAGATTGATTCTCCCCCTTTTTCATCGGAGAATCCGTGGCCATTGTTAAGTTATCATCCATTTATTGGTTGAGTACACTACAGTTCATACAGTACATTATACAGTCACAGGGTTGATTTCGCTCATTTGTATGATACATAGTTTACATAATTGCACTGTAACTTGCACTTGAATTGTATAACTTTTTAAACCTACTATATATATATCAAAACTAGGAATGCTCACCAACATTTCATATGTTGACCAAATCTATTTGTACATGTTTCAGGTGCAGTTTGATCTAGTGCTTTAGCAAGGAACATTTAGTGCTTATTTTAATTCAGTTATTTCAATATTTACATTTCATTTAGACAATGTATTTTCCATTTCCATGTAAGACAATTTTGATTATTCAATAATATTTACATTTTAGTACCATGTGCTTTTGAACAATCGTCACTACGTGGCACCTCGATGATTCCGCCATCGGTTGGGGTGTTACAACAGTGTTCTTGACACTGGTATACCTTCAAAGGTAGACCTCGGACCAAGCCCATTTTTGTGACTTTATTTATGGTTTTAAAGTTTACATGGCCAAGTCTCCTGTGCCAGAGATCAGTCTCTGAAGTTGATGCCTTTGAGAAGAAACAGGCAGTGTTGTTCAGTACTTTGTCCTTTTCAATGTCCACTGCATAGACATTGCCACATCTTTTGGCTATCAACAAAGTATGATCTTCTCTATCAACTTCTGGCCTTCTGGTGATATGATCTTGCATGCTGTCTTTGTGAAAAAGGAAGAATATCCTTTATCACACATTTGTGACACACTCAGCAAGTTGTACTCAAGGTTTTCAACCAGATTGACCTTGTCAAACTGTATTTTGCCAGAGGAGACATTGCCATGTCCTAGCACATATCCCTTAGCATTGTTCCCAAAGGATACAGATCCTTCTCTTTGACTGATAAAATTGTTTATCAGGTATCTGCATCCAGTCATGTGCATTGAGCCTCCACTGTCAACATACCAAATGCTATTTAAGCCTCTGGAAACTCTCTGCACAAAATAGCAAATTACTTAGATTTGGGAACCCAAGCCAGTTTGGCTTTGGGTTTGCTCTTGAGAACATTTACAGTTTGTTCTTGACCAAGTTGAGGAATCCGTGTCTTTTTGGCAATGGATTTTTCATTAAGAGCAATGGTGGTATCCTTTTGAGGACCACCATCAACTTTGGTCATCAGTAGTTGTACCATGTTCATGAGATTTTTAATCTCAGCAGTTTGTGAAACTGCTGATGATTTAGGTCTAACTAATGAAAGAGAATTTTGAGAAAAAGATTTATGTTGAGATTTTGTCTTTTTCTGAGAAAAGGTGTTTACTGGTTGTTGTTTCCTGGGAGAAAAAGTTTCTACAAAATCAAATCTGATTTGTTTTCCCACAACCAGTTGTTGAATTTTCTTGTTGTACTGAATACCTTTTCTGTATCTGCAAAATTCTGTCTTGTGGTTGAACAGACCACAGATTTCACATTCTTTTGTCTTTTCTTTTACAGACAAGTTTCTGACTGTATTGATTGGTTTTAGGTCATCAGTAGTTTTCAGGTTCTCAACTCCTGATGTAGTTGAAACTATTGATGGCTTAATGTCAGATTTTATCAGTACTTCTGAAGAACTTTCTTTGTGAGTTTTTAGAAAGTTTTCATGGAAAGATGTGCATTCTTTATCTTCAGAAGTTTCACCTGAAACAATTTTTCTCCCATCTTCAGTAGTTTTGGGGGAAAAATCTGTTGGTGTTTCAGTATGATTGTACCCTATGCCAAACCTAACATTTGAAGCACTTTGTTTGTTTAGCAATAGTTGGTATCCCTTACAAGATTCAACCCATTTTTCACAAGTGGCCTTGGTGTCAGCAAGCTCTTTTCTGACATTTCCTAGGTCGTCTATCATGATTTTGAGTTGTGCTTGGGTTTCAATAGCATTGTTAGTTAATTTAGAAACTTCTTTTGTTTTTGCAGCAAGTTTTCTTTCTAAATCACATTTCATCTGAGTGAATTTTCTCTCAGAGTCATTTGCTTTACCTTGTAAGTGCACATTAGTCTCTCTTATGAGAGCAAAAGATTCTTTACAAGAAGTTGAACAAAGTTTTGTCAAAGATTCTTTTGATACCTGTGACAAGGCAGATTTTGAGGTGCATCCCTCAAATGCCATCAAGGCAATGTTCTTTCTGCCATTGTCAGGCTCTCCCCAGTTGATGTCAAACATCTTGTTGTCTGCATCAGGGTTACACTCAGTAGTGTCAAAAAGAAGACTGCTCCAGTCAACATACCCTGAAGTAAATAAACTTTGTTGTGAGGGTTGCTGAGTCTGTGGAGGTGGTTGAGCAGCTGGAAAGGGGGGGATTGATTGTTGGCTCTGCATCTGTTGAGCAGGCATCTGTACATATTGTACTTGTGGCACATATTGATGTTGTGGAGCTTGTGCCTGTACAAAATGTGCACTCCCTTGTGTTCCATTATTCCTGTTATAACTGGGGTTAAAATTATTTTCAGACTGAGATTGGTTAAAGCTAGAGCTTCTACACTCTCTAGCAAAGTGTCCCAACTTTTGACACTTGTGACATCTAAGTTTAGATTTGTCAAAACCAATTTTTGTGGAGTTGTTGAGTCCTGGAAATTTCCTTCCTGACCTTTTGTAAAATTTGTTTGTTTTTATACTCAACATGGCCAGTTGGTGTAGAATATCCATTTCTTCCAAGTCATCACTGCTGAAATTTTTTAAATCATCCATGATAAAACACATGTTATCAGCAGTTTGACTAAAATCATTATTGTCATAACCTGGGAATGATCTTTCAGATGAGATCCCAGCAGTTATGTCAATATGGTCAAAAGATCCAAAACTATTTGAACAAGTTGGTGAGTCTTGTCCCAATAGTGTTGTACTACCTGTTAAATAGTCATCAGCAGTTTTACCAGAACTTTGTAACTTTTTCTTTTGATCAATTTCCCTTTCAATAGTAAGTAATCTCCCATGTAGTTTTGTAAGAGTGAGGGAGCTAAAGTCTGGTGATGATCTTAAGACTATAGAGTATGTTTCCCATTTTTCAGGTAGAGACCTTAAAAATCTATGAAGCATAGATATAGTTGTGTAGGTCTCCATTTAATTTTAGCTCAGATATTAATGAGGAGAATCTTTCAAATTGTTGAGTTAAAGTTTCCCCATTAATGTGAGCAAAAGTTTCATATTGTTGAGCCAGGATTTCTCTGGTGTTGGCAATCACCTCTTCAGTTCCTCCAAACTGTTCTTTGAGGCAGTCCCAAAGCTCTTTGGCACTATCACAATGTAATAGGCCAGAGTAGATTTCATTTGGGAGTGCCATTGCCAACATAGAGAAAGCTTTAGCATCAAGCTCAAGTTTTAGGAAATCATCATCTGTATAGTCTTTTGGGTCTTTTGGTATTTCTTCTTTAGTTTCAAGATTGATATTTACTGGTTTGTGAGGACCATATATCACAGATTTCCAGCAACCAGTGTTAGTCTGTGATAATGTATGTGTCATTCTCCTTTGCCAGATATTGTATTCATTTCTTACTAGCATAGCAGGTTTATTGGCAGAACTAGTATTATGAGGATCCATTTTAAAGAGTATTGATTTGTCAAATATCTCTTAAAGTGATGGATGTTGATAAAAGTGAACTTTTAATCCTTTATTGAATATCAATAAGAGCCTGTGTTTGATTCTCAATGTGTTAGATTGATATGTGATCAGATAAACCAGTGCTCTGATACCAATTGTTGGATCAGTATTGCTCTCTGTATGAACTTGCTAGTGAACACTTAAGTGTTCAGCAAGTTCTTTATCAGTTATAGCACAGCGGAATGTTTTAAGTTAAAGCTACACTTATCAACAGGAGTTATTACTCCCCCTGGATGTTTGATAAAACTAAAGACAAGTATTTGATGAGAATCTAAGTATTGAATGAGAATGAATACTTAAACAGATTCTCAGTAAATGAAATGGAAATAACAATGATAAGCTTTGAAGGATTTCTGTATTAAAAATCAATGTCTAAAACAGAGGGATGAACCCATCTATTTATAGACTTTACAAATACATGAACCTTGCCAAAAAGCAAGTTCAGAAACAAGTTGCAACAAGTTGCAGTCTTGGAACTTGTACATAATATTAAAGTAATACTAAACTAATAAACTACTGAAACATAAGGCGGTGGAAAGATTCTTGAACAAGTGCTGATAAATGACAAACTACTGATGAGTAGTTTGTCTTCAGTAGTTCTTCAGTGAACTGTCTGGTTTGGACTTCAGAACTTCTGATGCATTTCTTCTTCAGTACTTGTAGAATCCTTCTTCAGTACTTTTGTCTTCTTTCTTCAGTAGTTCTATACTTAGAATATATTTGACAGAAGTGAATTATACTTAGGTTTCCAAAAGTGGTTTCACCAATCCTCTTTGTCCTAACACTACACGAACATGAAATGACATAATTATCCTTTAAATCCTCTCATATATAATAGGAGTAATGGAAATAAATAATCTCAACTATTGCTCTTTGGCCGATAATGGTCCCAACTACGAAAATAACCACTAGCGGTCCCAACTTTCGACATATTGGTCACCAATGGACCCAAACTAACTTAGGCTAACTTCGTTAGTGTGATGCTAACGTGACATGCCACCTAGGATGCCACATAGGATCATTTTGCCATGTAGGATCATTTTGCCACCTAAGCATGCCACATCAGCATCACACTAACGGAGTTAGCCTCAGTTAGTTTGGGTCCGTTGATGGCCAATATGTCAAAAGTTGGGACCGCTAGTGGTTATTTTCGTAATTGGGACCATTATCGGCCAAAAAACAACAGTTGGGATTATTTATTTCCATTACTCCTATAAAATAAAGAAAAGACTCATGGATTAGGAAATTGGATAATCAAGTAAACTAACCAATAATGGGTGCATGGATTGAACCAAAAACTAACCAAATTTACCTGCATTATTATTTAGAGTTAGGACAGTTAGGACTTAAAAGATTTGATTTGTTCATATGGGCTAATAAAGAGATGAACGGGTAAAAGCATCGTTAACGTACTACATATCTAACCATCTTAAGCACATACCCATTTGTCTCCATTCTTATAGATTGTCTGCAAGCAAACCGGACATACGAAGACCATTTATCCCCGCTCTTATAAATGTACTAGTGGGAAACCCGCGCGTTGCGGCGGGACTGATAAACCGAACAAAAAATAAGTGAAAAAACACCGAATCAAAAACACGTGTGGCGGCGAGTTAACTCGCCATATTAAAAAAAGTTCAAAATTATGTTAGGAAAAAAATAAGTAAATCGAAACCATAACATAACAACATAATAATGAAAAAAAAAAAAAAAAACTTTCATGACTTGTTCGCCTATGCTTAGATGAACGAAACTTACATTCAAAGGTGTATAAAAATAAAACCAACATAGTAACTTTTCTTTTCTCTTTCTTCTAAACATAAGATAATAATATTAACAAGAATAAGTTTGACCTATTTCATATAAAAAAATTTAAGGACGCGAGACAAATTTTCTCCATAACATACATTTCCACTTTCAATCTTGTATCCATAGAGTATTAGGAATACAGGATTTTATAATAATATTTTTGTAACACAAATAATCAAATAATACTTATCTAGCAAACTCTAGAGTTTTTTTTTATTAATAATAATTCAACCAAATCTACAATATATTAAAATCATCGTAAAATTTGACATCGAATATTCACATATTACAATATGTAATACAATTTGTAGAAGAAAATTCACTTCTATCTATTTTATCATGATCAAATGACCATAATTACGTGAAATATTTGTTTGAAATTAATTATAAACGAATTTTTTTTTCTCCGGTCATAGGATCCGGTAACGTTTAGATATGACATGTTTAGGTGTATCAATATAACGTAATAATTTCAAATGCAAATCGTTACCTCACGATTACAATCACAGTTTTCATTATTGATTTCTCGATTTCGTATAGTATTATCAAGTTTATAAAACTTTTAACTTTTATAAAGTACCTAATTTGAATAAAAAATTATTATAACAAAACATGTAGCATTATAAATGATTTTATATTTAATGTGTTCCAAGTAATTATAGAATTAAATGTCATAAGTTCTCATAAACATCACTTAACTCTTGACTTCATTTTGATTAAATATGGTGTTCAAAAGACAAAATTACCCCCAAAAAGTAGTTATTATATGCATTAGGTGTTGTATCATAAGCAATTATACTTGTACCTCTTAAAATTTAAGAAGTCCTTGTCAAATGCTTTATAATATAGTATAGATATAGATATAGATACATATCTTCTCTGCACAAAATAGAAATGGATTGTAAAACCAAAAGTATGAGAAGCCAGACCGTAAACTATGTAGCCAAAGCTGCAAGTTAAAACATAAACAATGAATTAATAGTAAAATAAATGATTGAGTTATAGGTGAAAATGCATAGTTCCTCAATTTGATTTGCAAAAACAGTAGCTAAGATAATATTCATTCCTTGGGTATTAGTCATAATATTATTTAATTATACATGTTGTACATATGCAATAGTTTCTCTTATTCATTGGATAAATTAGCTTTTGTTTTTTTGTTGAGGTGATAAAGAAACACTGGATACATGTTGTCCATGCCTAGTCCTTTTTTTTTCCTCAAGAGTTCTTCAGCCCCATTTTTTTAGAACATACCAAAAACGTAAGATCGATCGTAGAGCCATTATGAATACAGGGTAAAAGGGGCATTTAGGTCTAGAGAGAGTCACGAATGCAATTATGAATGTTTGCTAGCAGTATCGAATCCTAATGCTCGTCCAAGCGCCTACAAATTTGAGCAAAAACAATTACCATATAAATTGATCAAATGATTCATAACCAAATCTTAAAACATCTTCAATTAAAACAACTAAGAACACTAATGGATGGATATAAAGCCAAAGACGAAAAGATGTCGTTACAAATTTACAAATTTAGAGAAGATAATGAGTGGAGAGTATAAGGCCTTAAAGGGTCCTACTAGAAATATTTTTTTCTTTCACTGATTTTAACCAATCCTGCTTTGTCACATCACTTCACTGAACACTTTTTTGTAGGCAACACTCTACTGATTCTTTTATTTTTTTTATAATTTTATTAAACCTTTTATGTATTATTATTATTTCACACGGTTTAAAATTAATTACCTTACTATTTCAACCGTCCCAACCTCACGGTCAGAAATAAGTATGGAAACCGTTCAATCGAATTGAATGGCATTAATACCATTCCACCAAACCGTTCGAATTTTTTTATATATAAACTTAGCATACGGTTGGGTTAAAACACACTTTTACCACCGTTTATACAAATAAACACACACACGAATATGACTCGTTGGACCACCGAAGAAGAGATTGCATTGGTGATATGCTACCAAGACGCCGCGAACGACCCGACACTTCAACAACGTCGTTCGCAGGTTTTTTGGGTACGTGTACTGGCCGATTTCAACCGCCTAGTTGGCACTGATAACCGCACAACCATCAGCCTGCATCGGAAGTGGACCGATCTCACCAATAAGTGTGATCGGTGGACCAACATGTACCAGAACACGTTGAGGGAGGAGCCGGGCATTGACCCGGAGTTGGCTATCGAGCTCACGCATGTGGATTATGCGTGTCGATACGACAGCAGCTTTGACCATGTCGAGGCATGGCAATTGTTGCGCCAACTCTAGTTTTTTTTATTTCTTTTAATGTATTTTATTTTTAGTTTTTTATGTTTAATAGTTACGAATTTTAGTTTTTATGTTTATTTATCTTTAATGTTCATATTAAACAAACCGTTTAAAAAGGTATAGATATACATAAAACAAATGGTAAAAATAAAAGAAATCACAAAATAAGGTATATAAAAAAAGTCAAAAATAAAATAAATCAACGGTACCAGCACGGTAAAGAGCACCAGCAAAACGGTCCACGGGACCACTACCAGCGTGTATGGCGACGGTGATACCGTGCTGGTTGTTGGTACCCGTGGCCAATTCGGGTGGCGCCCCGTCCCCCTTAATACTAAAGCATTCACATCCCCTCCACCAAATCTCATCCATCAAATTACACTAAAAATCACTACTTTACCCTTAAATCTTCTCTCTCCTAATTAAAATAATAATACTTTTTCATACTTTTATCATTACATTTTCTCTCTTCTCACTCACAACTACTTACAAAAATATTAATGAAGAAACTATAAGTATCACGGTGATTATCACTAATCCCAGTGTGGTTTATACTTACGTAACGTCAGGTATAATCCTTTATCCAAACCTCTAGGTTTAACCCGTGCGAGAATAATGAGTGTGTGTGTGTGTGTGTGTGAGCTAAATAAGTAATGACACAAGATGTAAGTGGTTCAGTCGGAAGTGACCTACGTCCACTGTAACTAGCCGGAATATTATTAATGATCGAGTATTACAAGAGACTAGTATTGGGTTACAATGGATAATTTCGGATCCTTCTTCAAAGAGATGACTATCCTTGTTTATAGGTGAACTCGTGGGCCTAATGGAGAGGCCCACGAGAAGTTATTCCCACTTGGGCCCAGCCAAGGCCCAAGTCCAGACTTTCCAATAAAATGGCGGGAAAAGGCAGATCACTGTGGATGACGTCAGGCTGCAGCATGTTCGTTGTTCGAGGCGGACACGTGGCAGCCTCCGACTGGTGAACAGCAGCCTTACCCTGGCTACAGTTGTTGACCCTGCCTTTACCACTTGATTTGACGTCTGACAGTAGCAAGGGATGTCTGCTGGTTACTGTTGACGACGGCATGGTGGAAGCGTGGGCACAGTCATGTCGCCGTTCCTGTCAGTAGTGGTTGTACCAGCCCTGCCACTTGTAATCTTGCCATTGGCGCATACTCTGTCAGGAACCTTGCTGAATCTTCCTTTTGTGATCTCCTGTACCTCGTACCGAAAGTAGTAAGGGAAGATTCCGCGTGTGGGCACACGCGCTTATCAACTGTTGTGTGTTACTTATCATTTGGCGACCTTGCGCGCTGGCTTGCTTTCTGCCTCGCCAGCGCTGCGGAGGTAACATGGCGCCAGGATTCCGGTTTCCGGGGATAGGGACGCCACCTCCCTCTAGATTAGGCTCCCTATCCCTTCAAATAAAATATATATATGGGTGAAAAGTAGCTTTTCATATTTAGGGTGGAACAGTGCTTCCACCAAATATTTTCTCTCTCCTCCAGTCACAACCACTTACACTCACCTCATATAATTTGGTGGACACACTCACATACATTTGGTGGGTGGGATGTGAGTGCTCTAATACTTTTCTTTTCTGATAGTGACTGGTGAGTATAAGGTGTTATTTGTTTTATTTGCTTAAAAGCACTTCTGATCTCTTTTGTCTGCGCCACGCAGACGCGTGCAGACATTTGGGGCCTGCAGATGTTTGTTTTTTGGAAGACCTTTCACTCAAAAAGGTCTTCCTGACCTCTTCTTGGTGCAGACTTGTTCCAAAGTCTTCTAAGGTTTTCAAAGATCTCCCCCCTTCTCTTCTCCTCACCCACCACCACCACCATCTACCACCACCACGGTCCACCATCACCACCACCACCCACCACGGTCCACCACCACCACCGTCCACCACCACCTACCACGGTCCACCACCACCCACCACCACCACCATCGTCCACCACCACCACGGTCCATCACCACCACCATCCACCACCACCACCATGTCCACCACCACCACCGTCTACCACCACCACGGTCCACCACCACCACCGTCCACCACCACCACCCACCACCACCACCACGGTCCACCACCATTGTCCACCACTGTTCCCCACTACCACCACTGTCCACCACCACCACCCACCACCCACCGCGGTCCACCACCACTAACACCGTCCACCATCACCCACCAACACCGTCCACCATCCACCACCAACAGGCAACAGCACCTAAGACTTATACTTTTTCTTTCTCTTCTACTACCCTTCAGATATGTCGCCCGGTATGGTAACATAAAGACCATACTGGAAAATACATAGAGAATTGCAAATAATTGTGACGCGTACGTAGGTTTGAAGTCGTAAATCCTTATGGTACTTATATCCCTCCGGCTTTAAATTCTTGTAAAATATTATTCCCATTATTGCATTTTAAAGAAGTTAAAATGCAAACCAACTCTTCGTTCATCGGAAGCTAAGGAAGATAAATGAAATAGCTCAAGACTTTATCATTTAACATAGGTGATTCACATAAATCATTAAAAGCATCATGGTTATTTTATTTCGCTCAATCATTAACCTCAAAATATGCTTAACCTTCTCCTCATTGTCACTGATTGAAATGGACTAGGAAGTATATAACTCCCTTTTAATTTAGTGTTTGGGGTACTCCCCACAGTGACTCCTTTTTGGTCATATGATTAAGTTGTCCTATTGAACATAGATCTTGGGATCTCCAGTCAACTAGGTTAGGTTTCCCTCATAATCCCTTTTTTCATGGGCTTTAGTCCCATTCCTCTTGACGACTTGTAAACTAGCTCATTGCTTAAGCGTTTCGTTAACGGGTCCGCAATGTTATCTATTGACTTAACATAGTCAATTGTGATGACACCCGTATTGTAGGGATGAGCTCGGGACGGTATCGGTACCGAACCGATACCGATCTCGACAATACCGATACCGAAAAGTCCAAAAAACCAATACCGATACCGAACACATACGGTACGGTATCGGTTCGGTACCGGTATGGTATCGGTATTTTACCTTAAAATACCGATACCATACCGATCCCGTACCGATACCGATAATACCGAAACCGAAAAATCCATAAATATGGGTACCAATACCGATCCCGAAACCCCTCGGTTCGGTATCGGGATCGGGACGGGACGGGTTCGGTATTCGGCCTTGTATGCTCATCCCTACCGTATTGAGCAGTTGTCGTACCGTGTTATGTCTACGTCGAATATGCCTTGATTTGCCATTGTACATTGAGCTTTGAGCTCTACCAATCGCTGATTGCTTGTTACAATATATGCGAATGCCAGATACAACCTCCGCAACGTTTAGGGTTTCCCATGACACTAGCTGACATACCAAGCAGTCAACATGTTACATCATACGTTACCTCGTACTTAATACCCCGTGTTATGGCCATAATGTAACACATAGAAAGGTGTACAAATATTTAATGTAGCATATAGAAATATGTAAAAATATTTATCGAGTGTTCAAATAAATAGCATTATATAATTTTGAACGAATGCTTAGACTATGTGTCGTGGTGTTAAAATTCCAAATAGCATTTCATATTTTTGAAAGAATGCTTAGACCATGTGTAAAAGTTTGATTTTAAAAATTGTTTTTTTTATTATTGAACGATCAAATTATTTCAAACGACTATATTTTTCCAACGGGCAAATTTTACAACGTTCAATACACGTTGGAGATTATGATTGGTGGAAGGTTTGAGTTGTTTGGCGTGAAATATTTCACGCTTTGGGCTTTAGCGCCCTTTTCACTCTGGGGGATGTGCAGGGCGCGAAACCGACGCCAAACCACCTTTCACTACACCACTACTGGTGGTCTCTTATTAGTTAGTAGTTACTACTCACCTTAGCCCACCAATAACGTTGACGAGGGTGTTTGGGATTGTGTTTCTAAACAATTTATTGACTTATTGGCTTTTCTAATAAGCCTATAAGTCAATAAGCTGTTTGTGTAACCCAAAAACACTTTCTGTTTTGGCTTTTGGCTTTTAAGGGTGGAAAATCTGTTTTTGAAAAGTTAAAAATTCTGGCTTTTGGCTTTTGAAAAAAAATCATTAATCTACCACGCATACAACCAATATTCACAATAAGTTAAGCGAAACACTTAAAAAAACAATCTATTGACTTTTTGACATTTCTCATCCCAAAAACTAATCTAAACACTTTTTTTTAAACTATTTTTTAAAAAGTTAGAAGCCAATAAAATCTTCCAACCAAAACCACTTTTGTATTTTCAAACGCAGTCCTAACCACCCTCTAAAACCACACAACATCCAAATGCATCATCACCAATGTCTCTTACACCCAAACTCAAACACCTTCCCTTCATCCGCACCTTCTCCCACCTCTCCACAACCACCCACCACCACCGTCATCAACCACCACCCAACCAAGACCCACACTCCCTCCTCAAACAAGACCCAATCCAAATCCTCACCAACCTATGGGTCCGAACCTTCCAAACCCACAACCAACCAACCCTCACCGGTTTCCTCTCCAAACTCGACCTTTGGGTCCTAGCCTACCAACGCACCTGCGCCCACTTCACCGGCTCTTACCCTCCACGTCACTCCCTCCAAACCCACGTCCTCAATAACCTCCTCTCTTTACAAAACGCCGTCGTTCGAGGTCAATTCAAATGGAACAATAAAACCAAACCCTATATTCAAAACCCTAATAATAAAACCCCTTTTTCAAACCTTTCCAATAGAAAAGTTTTAAAGATTTTAAATTCTAGTGAACCCCCATTCCAAGATTTTGTTGTTCAAGAATTGGTTTTAATGATTCTTGAACCGGTTTTCGAGCCGAGGTTTTCACGTAAATCGCACGCGTTTAGACCGAAGAGGAATGCGCATACGGTTATTCGGACGGTTAGGAGTAACTTTGCTGGGTATGTTTGGTTCTTGAAAGGGGATTTGACTCAAGTGTTTGATGAGTTAGATGTGGATTTGTTGGTTCAGTTTGTTGAAAAGGGTGTTAAGGATGAGAAAGTTTTGGTTTTGATTAAATCCGGGTTGAAAGCGGTATCGAAAACGTCGAAAATAGGAGAGGATTGTGATGGGAAGGTTAAGAGGAGGAGGAATAAGAAGAAGGGGTTGAAGAGGAAGAAGGTGCTTGATGAAGACGAGGCGAAACCGGACCCTTATTGGTTAAGAACATTTTACGATTTTGCGCCTGTGGAGGCTGCAAAGGTGCCGAATTATGGTTGTTGTGGGATTTTGAGTCCTTTGCTTGCTAATGTTTATCTTAATGAGTTGGATCATATGATGGAGGAGAAGATTGTTGGATTTTGTAGTTCGTTGGATGGTGATTCGGTTGATGATTGTGGTGGTACTTGTACTCGTACGCCATCATGGCCTGAGTTTGTTCGCGGGGGTGGGAAGGGAAAAGGTAAAAAGATGGATTATATTCGTTACGGAGGGCATTTTTTGATAGGGGTTAGAGGGTCTAGAAAAGATGCTGTGGAGATTAGGGATTCGATAATTGAGTTTTGTGCGAGTAAATACGCGTTAAAATTGGAGGAAAAGAAGGTGGAGATTGAACATGTAAGTAGAGGGATTCAGTTTTTGGATCATGTAATATGTCAAAGAGTTATTTATCCGAAAATTCGGTTTGCGTCGAATGGTGGTCATATTGTGATGCAAAAAAGCGTGGGGAGTTTGCTTTCGGTTACTGCGAGTTTGCAGCAATGCATTAGGCAGTTTAGACGGCTTAAGTTTGTTAAGGGTGATAAGGATCCTGAGCCGTTACCATGTAGTCCAATGCTTTATTGTGGTCAGGCGCAAACAAATGCGCAAATGAACAAGTTTCTTGAAACAATGGCTGATTGGTATCAGTATGCAGATAATAGAAAAAAGGTCGTTGGTTTCTGTGCATACGTGATCCGAAGCTCTGTGGCTAAACTGTATGCTGCTCGGTATAAGATGAAGTCAAGGGCGAAGGTGTATAAGAAAGCATCGCGTGATCTCAGCCGTCCACTTAGGCGAAGTATGGATAACCGGACTCCAGAGTATGCAGAGTTGTTAAGATTAGGTCTTGCTGATGCGATTGAAGGAGTTAGATTTTCGCATATGTCTATGATTCCATCATGTGATTACACACCGTTTCCTAGGATGTGGGTCCCGGATCATGAACGGGTTTTGCGTGATTACATCAAGTTGCAGGATTTGAAGTTCTTTTGTGAGCTACAAAGATCAGTTAAAGATGGAAGTCTGTGTTCGCCTCAAGACATGTTGGGTGAGATTGTATGGGACTGTAAAACTATTGGAGCGCGAAATCTAGGGTTTCAAAGACGAAGGCGAAGCTCTTTCGAGTCAGGAGGTTAAGTCTGTAAATGGAGAGTGTATATTATGGACTGATGGTATGTTCATGTTGTAGTGTCACTAAACAGGTTCAATTTTTTTAAGGTTAGTGTAAACTCATACCTATAGCTTATAGACAGACATCTCATTTAGATGCAAATATGACACTTGAGACATGAAAACAACTTTCAATAGAGAAGCATGGTTAATGCAACCCGAAAACTCCATCAAACTCCAAAGTGGTCTACGATTGAGGACCATGGCCGATGCAAAAAAGCGTGCATCAACAGCCGGTCTACTATACGCATTTCGTCCCTTCTAATGGTATGAAGATCAATAAAAGGTCTTCGTTAGCGCGGTATGGAGTTCATTTATTACATACAAGTTTTTACATGTTTGTTAATTCTAAAATCATTATTCATGATAATTCTGATTCAAATATGAAGCTATCAAGTAAACATTTATGTTTTAAACAATTATGTGTTTTTATTGTTTGTCTATTCTATAGATACTTTCCACAACTCGGCCATCCGTAGGTGCCCATGGGTGTTCTTGAATGCGTTTTAAATTTGTTGTTATCAAAGGGCTTGTAGCGGTAACAAGGTGTATATAGTTTTATTGCTCCATATTTGCATGAAAATACAATAATGAATAGTCATTCGACGAAAAATCATTTATTTGAATATTGTATTTCCTATCAGGAATTCGGGAATAAGCATATAAATAATATAGTAAACGTTTTCATTCTTATAAGGTTGAGGGTTCAAGTCTCGGTTTGGACTTAAATGTAGATTTAAGAATATAATTAAAGGATATGTGAGCTACAAAGATCCTATCTATGTGGTAAGAGTATGCGTTAAGAGTTCCAACTTTTAGACTGTCTGTTGTGGTGCGTGACCGAACTTGCGTGAACGAGTTTCTGAGCCACGTGGATTGCTGGAACCACAACACCTACGCGTCAACGACTGTGCGAGCGAGCAGACGTGAGCCGGATCGCGTGGGCTAGCGAGGAGAAATCTGGTTTATTTTTTTTATTTTTATTTTTCTGTATTTTTGGTGTTGGAAGAAGAAGAGGATGAGTTTTATTGTGGTGTTGAAGATGAGTTGGAGAAGAGGAAGAAAGGAAGAAGAAGAAGACGACTAAATGGTGAAGGATTTTGTTGCAGAGAAGAAGAAGATGGTGGGAAGAAGAAGAAGAAATGGGTTTTATTTTATTTATTTTATTTATTTTATTATTTTTTATAATGTTTTAAATGTAAAATGTAAAATGTAAAATGTTATGTAAAATATTTTTTTTTAGAAATGTTAAATGTTTTATAAGATGGGTTTTATTTTTTTATTTAATGTAAAATGTTTTAAAAAATGTATGTAAAATATTAATTTGGTAAAAAAATAACCCGCTCACCTCTAGCCACAACGGGATCAAGCTATCAGCCCGCGGTCGCGAGCAAGTGCCACATCAACGCCTACATGGCACATTATTATTCGATAATGTGTTGGCTCACCTCTAGTCACAACACATAGTCTTAGGTGCATTGTGAATCAAAGTGTCTTTTCACTAGTCTTATATCAAATCATAGCTAACTAAATTGCAAACGGCCATTTTCGCTGATCTTTATATCAAATCATGGCTCCCTAAATTTTAAACGGTTGTTTGCGTAAACAGCCTGGTGTTTTATTGTTGGAAACTAGATTTACTTGTGCCCTGTATTAACATGTATTATCAATAATATCAATTATCAAACTTAAAAATTTTAAAATACAATTAACACCAAATAATTAAATCTAATCGCGTTGACTTATGTCAATAACTTTGACTGTGTAGCAAACAGTAATAATCTTTGGATATCATTAGTATAAAAGATGACGAGTTTAACAGAAATGAAAACTATTAAAATACATAAAACAATTATAACAATAAAAAAAAAAGCATCATATTAATCCATAACCGTTTCAGATATCAACTTATTTTCCCTTCCCTCCTCTCTCAACCTTCTTCTTCCTCAAACGCCGTCACCGGAAAAGTCCTGGACAACCCCGACGACGTCCCAAACGTAATCTTCCCACCATCCGTGACACTAATATCCGAAACCGTCACCCAAATCAACAGCTCCTTACTCTTAACCCCCGTCAGATTCTTCATCCGACGGTCCTCAACAAACGCCGTCACTTCATAATCGTACCACACCTTCCGATTAATCAAACGAAACACGTGGTTCAACTTCTTTTTGCGACGAACCCACACGAACCCTGTGGCAGGGTTGTGGCCGACCTCTGTGACGTCGGTTAATGGGATTAGGCCTTTGGGTAGGGAGTATTTGGTTAAGAGTTCGTGGGATTTTTGCTTGCATAAGGCTTCGCCGGTGAAGACTTCGGCGTTTTCTTTGTGGGTTTGGGTTTGTTGTGATGACATTGTGTGTTTGAGGGGTTGGTGATGGGTGTGAGCTGAATATTGTAGGGTTTCAGGGAGTATAAATTGGGGGTTAAAGAAAGATGCGTCTTGATATTATTATCAAGAATAATATAAAGGATTTTAATAAGATAAAGTGAGTTCTTTTTTGAGAATAACTTGGAAACTAATTTAGTCATGCGTCTGGGTCTCATGCTCCTCAATGAATTTTAAATGTTCTTGAATAATCTTAATAGAAAGTTATGAATATCAACAGGGTGATATGGCCTCGTACCACACTTTTGGACCATCATTCATATGACATTCATATCATTCATATGATGCTCCCATCTCACAATGACATGACAGTTGAAGTAGAGGACCATCATGAATGATGGGCCTCCTCCACACCCTTTAGTCTTAATAAGAATATCAACAGGTTGAATAAATAATCTTCGTTTATGCTAGATACATACAAGATCAGCACTAGGGATGAGTTCGATATTTATACTGGTAACTGGAAATACCGATTCTAAAAATCGTAAAAAATGAGTACCGGTCCTGGTATTGGTACTGAAAGTGCTTGATACGACACGGTACAGTATTCAAAGGTAAAAGCTTAGTAAAATGTCGTACCGTACTGAACCGAAAGTACTTTTGTTTAATCCCAAAATGGTTACCAAATTGATATAACTGGTATAGTTTGATACCAATAAGATCTTTATTTTTAATGCCCGTGTGAAAACTAGCTGCCAAATTAGTTTTTTTTTTTTTTTTTCTTAGTTTGTGCGGTGTTTAAGTTATTAAGATGTTTGCGGTAGAAATGCCTAACTCTAAACAATCGTACACGTCTGAGTGCTGATTATAGTGTAGAGGTATACACATCCGAACCGGTGTTTGAATGAAAGCACTCATGCAGTTTGGAACCACCTAATTGAACCGGCGGTTCGAAATCGGTTTGTGAACGGCTTCATAGAAATCAGATTAAAAACGGTCAAAACAGAACATGATAAAAACCCGCTTTGAAACCAAACCGATCATTTCCCCTCAAAATCCGGTTTGAACCAAAAAAACCATCTTCATACACCTCTAGTATACATTATACATTAAGAACTCTATATGTCCATTGTTGTTCAAGGTGTATGTAGGTGAAATGACTAACATTCTACCAATGTGGCAAAAAGTTGACACAGTCATCACTCTCATCTATTAATTAATATATATAAAAGAATTGAACATTGCTGACGTGGCATGTAATGGTGCCTTCAACCTCTCCATGAAACTGCCACGTGGCATCATAATTCAAAGATTTTAGTGTTTTTAAATTATTTCTCTTTTTAATTAAATTGAGTTATTTTAGGAAAAAAAGAATTTAAAAATAAATTTAAAATTTTCTCTCTCATATTTCCTCCCATAATTTTTAAACGTTTATATCTTTTATATACGAGATTTTTTAAAGAAAAAAATTACACCAAATTAACGAGCGTTTTATTATCTCTCCAACGAGTACCATAGTGCTATATAAAAAACGGAGAAAAAATTAACTATTTTTTGTAGGGTTTCGTTCGTACAGGAAAAAAAACACACAAAGTGTTCATGTTATTCATTAATCATGTTTTTTCTTTTAAACCACGTTCTTATCTACGATGTTGAAAATCAGCCCAATCACCATGTTATCATTGGAATTTTACTAGGTATACTTTATCAAGAGAAGCTAGGAGAAAGAATCGCGCAACACTGCAACACATGGTGTCAGCTTATAGCAAGATTATTTTTTTATTTATTTAATTACAAGAGTAATAATTATTACCATTAGTCTAGTATTATTAGAATGGTTATATTTTTCAATCCCGGGACACTCTCGGGAATATTGATAGTTGCTGACGTGGCGTTCAATGGTGGTCTCAACCATCTCTTGATTATGCCACGTGGCATAATGAGATGCAATGGTTACAACTTTCAACTTTAGTGTTTGTTTAGTTTATTAGGTTAAGAATTATAAGAGCCATTAGAATGTGAGAAATTAGAGAGATGTGATGAGTTTTTGAATAGTTGCAGCTTACATAAGTGATTCTTTAGATGATTACTGATTAGGTTTTAGATTAAGGAATGTGAGCTATTACTGATTAGAATACTATGAACATGCAATGATTGAGAGATTTTGTGGTTAGTTAACTTGAGCCATTTGCAATAGGTTATCACGTAAAATTAGATTTTTCAACCCCGGGACCCTCCCGGGGTAATCAGCTAGTATACACATATTGAAATCAATTATTGTCAATGGCATAAAACAGCTCCGTATGATATATATATCAAATATATAATCACCAAAAATCCTTGCAAGAACACATCCCATTTCTAAAATGATGAAACCTCAAACGATCCCTCACTACTATATCCCTCTTGTATACACACGAAACCAACTTAATCACTGAATGACAATCTTCACACATCCTTAGATTCTTCGTCACCCGAATAGGCGTTCCGGGCGATGTACTAATCAACCCGAACGCGATAGCGAGCTTTTCGCTATGTTGCCATAGCGTTGTTTCCTTCTCGTCCTCCTCGATATCAAACAAAACCTCTGATGTTTTCGGGACATAGCCTTCTAACTCTAGTTTTACAATCATCTCCTCCACCATCTCGTAAATCTCTCGCGCTCGGGGATGGTTGGAATCCCCGATTTTGAACTCGTGAACGGTCCCGTCTACGTCGATTGTACTTCTACCTGTGGTGGTTTTTACGCCGTTTTCTTTCATCAAGGTTCTTACTTTCTCGACTTCTTCCCATCTCCCCGCTTTTGCGTATATGTTAGATAGCAGGGCGTATCGACCACCATTTTGGGGTTCTAATTCGATCAATATTTTCCCGATTTTCTCGCCCATATCTATGTCTCCATGTACCCTGCAGGCACCTAAAAGGGCTCCCCAAACCGCAGGACTTGGTGTCATTGGCATGTTATATATGAGTTCCTCGGCTTCGGCTAACCGTCCTGCACGGCCTAATAGATCAACTATGCATCCGTAGTGGTGGACCGTTGGCTCAACGCCGTAAACTTCTTGCATCCTGTCGAAACACTCCAATCCCACATCAACTAACCCTCCATGAGCACAAGCATTTAGTAATCCAACAAATGTGATTTCGTCTGGTTGAACCCGTTTCTTTTCCATCTTTAAGAATAGCTCGAACGCATCCTTTGCCCTACCATGCATCGCAAGCCCGCCAAGCATCGCATTCCAAGAAGAAACTTCTTTCCTTTTCATCGTCTCAAAAACCTCCCACGCCAAATCAAGCCGTCCAAGCTTCGCATACATATCCAACAACGCAGTTCCCAAAACCCCATCCAACTCAATCAAATTCTTCTTCGCATACACATGTATCCACTTCCCTTGATCAAGCGACCCTACATTCGCACACGCCAACGCCACACTCGAAAGCACAAACTTTCTCAACTTAACCTTCTCTCTCACCATCACTCTAAACACCTCCAACGCTTCCTTAAACAACCCATATTTATTATACCCATCAATCATAACACTCCACGAAATCTCATCTCGTTCAAGCATTTCATCAAACACCTTACGCGCATCCTCAACCGTCCCACACTTAACCAACCCATTCACCATAACATTCCAAGACCCAACATTCTTCACCACCATAGCCCCAAACAAACCCCTAGCAGCCTCAATCTCTCCACATCCCAAATACCCATCAACCATAGCATTAAAACAAACAACATCTACCTCACCATAATCACACATCATCCTACCTTCACTCAAACACCCAAACAAACAATACATCTTAATCCCAGCACTCCTCACATACCCATCATCCATAAAACCATTTTTCACCACATGACAATGAATCTGCATACCCTCTTTAAAACCATTGACACCCATACAAGCTTTAAACAAACCAGGATAAGTAAACTTATTCGGCTTCGAACTGGAACAACCCACCATGTTTGAATAATAAACCAGAGCTAAAGATGGGTTATTGGTGTCAACACATGCTTTGATAACAGAGTTCCATACAAAGACATTAGGGTTAGGGACTTGGTTAAAGATATTAAGGAAGGAAGTGGGGTTGTTGAATGAAGGGTTGTTTGAGTATGATTTTATTAATGTGCCGGCGATGTAGTGGTCTTGGAAGTGGTTGGTTTTGAGTATAAGGGCGTGGGTTTGTTGTAAGAGGGGGAGAGAGGTGGTGCATTTGGTGGTTAGGAGGTTTAGAAGGGTTTTTTGTGTGATGGGTTGGTTCGGGTTGGTGGTGTGGAGGTGGTGATATGGTGGCTCGGTGGTGGTGGTCATGGTTTGAGGATGGTGGGTTGGTTTTGTGTGGTCATGATAAGATGTATGGGGTGCGGGAAATGCTTAAATGTTTGTTATTTTATTTTTGTTTTTGTTATTATTATATGTTATAGTGTTTGGTTAAAAATCTAGTAAAACTATGCAAATCTATAATCTATATTTATAGCTAATCTATAGCTAATAATAAAAAAAATGAATATTGATAAGTTGTCATTTAATGGAGGCCGCCACGTGACATGTTAAGGTGAGAGTTTTTAATTTATTTTTTTACTAGCTTATACCCCGGGAGCGTTCTGGGGTTGACAAATCTAATGTTATTCACTCTTGAAGTTTATGTATAATGTTTTTACTTGAGTAGTTAGTTTACACTTTACATATATATGTCACGTATAAACATCATAACGGACGTATAATGTACTTTAGGCAAACCATGACTACCACATAGAGTACTATTTGACCAAAAGAAACATCAAAGTTACTTATAATTTCAAATGAAAACTAATTACAAAAGATTTCCCAATAATAACTTGAGGATAATATTGTCATTTTACAACATAAAACAAAAATTTCTTAATATGTGCGTTTTGTGGGCCCATGACATCTAAATTGGGACAGAGCGAGAGTATTTAAGTTTCATTCACACATCAATTTTATATATGAAATAGATTGATGCGCTTTACAGTTACATGCAGGAAAGCTTCGGGTAGCACCTAACCTAAACAATTAACAATGTATAACTCCAATGTTAACGCCTAAGCTTAAACAATGTATAATAATAATGTTAACATCTAACCTAAAACAATGTATAACTCTAATATTAATATCTAACCTAAAACAATGTACAACTCCAATGATAACACCTAACATAAAACAATGTATAACTCCAATGTAACTATAGTATTAACACCTATCCTAAAGGTTAAAAAAAGGTACAAATCTATCATACTAATATTAATACCTAACCTAAAACAATGTATAACTCTAGTATTGACACCTATCATAAATACTTAAAAATTTCCTAACTCTAATATCAATATTCAATACCTAACCTAAAATAATATATAACTCTAATATTAACACCTATCATAAAGGCTGAAAAAAATGCATAACTCTAATATTAATATTCAATACCTAACTTAAAACAATCTATAAATCCAATGCTAATACGTAAACATGAAGAAGCACTAAAAACCTAGCCGAATTAGTAAAAGAAAAACTTTGAATTCCATGAGTAAACTAAATAGCCATTTAAAACCGTTCAAGATTTACCTTGGGTAGTTTGATTTGTTTTGTTTTAATCGCAAACATGTGAATATTTGACATTAACAATGTGTTATTTTTTTGTTAGAATATTATACAGATAACAACAGTCTCATTTAGCCCTTCAGATCTAGAAAATTAGCACAAACACAACATCATGTATAATTATGAAGCTACTTACCTGAAAAACATTATAAAGAGTATTCGAAAGCTGCGAAAGCAAGCTAGCAACAGAATCAAACCCTCTCAACAACAATAATGAATGTTTCATCCGATTCCTCCCTTCAATCCACCAAATCAATCAAATCAAACACAAACCCACTTACCAAACTCTAATATTTTTTTTCCAAAAAAAAAAACCAAACACAAAAACCAAAATTTAAAAATTATATATATCTATTGAAACAAAGACACTTGAACATTGTCTTTGTTTTAATATATATATTGGCTATCAACTTTTAGGTTAACTTTTTTTCTGCCATTAACTTTTAGGTTAACTTTATTTTATGTCATTAACTTTTAGGTTAACTTTATTTTCTTTCAATTTGACCACCAAACTTTTAACTTTTAGGATTTAAACCTTTGGTCACTAACTTTTAGGTAAATTTTATTTTCTTTCAATTTGACCACCAAACTTTTAACTTTTAGGATTTAAAACTTTGACCACTAATTTTTAGCTTAACTTTATTTTCTTCTAATTTGACCATCAAAATTTTAGCTTTTGGGATTTAAAACTTTGACTACCCAACTTTGGCCACTAACTTTCTTACTAACTTATGTACTTTATTTTCTTACAATTTGACCACCGAACTTTGACCGCCAAACTTTTAGCTTTTAGGATTTCTAACTTTGACCATCAAACTTTCAGCTTTTAGGATTTCAAACTTTGACCACCCAACTTTGGCCACTAACTTTCTTACTAACTTATGTACTTTCTTTTCTTCAATTTGACTACCAAACTTTGACCACCAACTTTTAGCTTTTATCCGTGAGTATTTTTTTGAAGCCCACGCGAGAATAGCAGTCACTTAATATTATCTTTTATGTCTATGAAACACTCCACGCAACAGGAGATCCCACAGCGACGCGCGATCTTTAACATCCACCAAACCCTCAACGCAACAGGAGCTTACGCCGCGAAGCGCGGGGTAATAACATCCTAGTTCAAAAGTATAAACATGAAATCAATCGGTTATTAAAAAAATAATATTGGCCTCTTCACTTCACGTCTCCAATAATTGTATCCGCATGGATAATAATCCTCTGAAGAATGAAAGTATTATTTGAATCATCATCAGAGAAGTTTAGAAACAAAATTAGACAAATTTTATAAACAATTGAATTAAATAAAATCTCTTCAGTTCGTCTAAAAAACTTTCAACACGATTAATATCAAAAGAACGAAAGTTATTTATTTTTTAATAATCATCAGTAGAGATATAAAAAATTAGTGAAAATTTAAGGAACGGTGCAAACAAATTTAAAGATGATAATCAAATCGTAAAGAACCGTATGGAAATTTGGAGCTATAGAATCTGAAAGAGATTGGTAGAAATCATCGAAATATGTTTTGGGGAATACTTTAAGTGAAAACCCTAGCTAATATAGGTTTTGAATTATTAAAAAATAATGGCACATGACATGTCACATGGCACACTCAAGGGGAGAATGCCTTCTTGAGTGTCATGTCATTAAAATGGCTTTGGTTTATTATATGTATAGATAGATAGATAGATTTTGTTTTCATCCATTCTCCTACACTTATCTAACCCTAATCTTTTTAAGAATTTAAAAACAAATTTAGATTTTTCTCTCTAATGTTTCCTCCAATCATTTTTAAACGTTAATATCTTTTATATACGAGATTTTTTAAAGAAAAAAATTACACCAAATTAACGAGCGTTTTATTATCTTTCCAACGAGTACCATAGTACTATATAAAAAACGAAAAAAAAAAACGACTATTTTTTATGAGGTTTCGTTCATACAGGAAAAAAACATAAAGTGTTCAGGTTATTCATTAATCATGTTTTTTCTTTTAAACCAGGTTCTTATATACAATGTTGAAATTTAGCCTAGTCGCCATGCTATCATTGGAATTTTACTCTTCTAAAGATGGATAGGTATACTTCATCAAGAGAAGCTAGGAGAAAGAATCGCGCAACACTGCAACACATGGTGTCACCTTATAGCAAAGTTATTTTTTTATTTATTTAATTACAAGAGTAATAATTATTACTATTAGTATTAGTATTATTAGAATGATTATATTTTTCAACCCCAAAACACTACCAAAATAAAAGCTAGTTAGCACCATATGTAAATTGGTTTGACATGTAAAACACAGATAAGGAAATTGTTGATTACTTTGAAACCCTTAAATGTTCGTTAAGTAGTTTTTAGTTAGAAATGAAAGAGAAAATAATGAAAATAAACGTTGATCATCCAGAATTACCAAATAAACATGTTAAGACTATTAGGAGTTGGGGCGGGAGAGGGGCGGGAAGGGGGGGGGGGGGGGGGAACACCGCCGCCGGTAGGGGCGGGAATGTGGCGTGGGGGGTGGGGCGGGGGTGGCTTCACCGGCGTGGGGGGAGTGTATGGGACACATGGCAGCTTCTTATTGGTCAGTTTTTTTTTTTTTTTTTTTTTTTTTTTTTTTTTTTTTTTTTTAACTTTAACACAATATAATATTATTCCCCCCCCCCCCCTCTTCCCCCCTTCCACTCCCCACAATTATTTTCCCCCCCACAAAGGTCCCGCAAGTGCCACATGACGCTTCATCCCCCTCTTTCCCCCACCACTCCTTATAGTCTAACCAACTAAATTTACATGTGTACAATTAGCCAACCTTTGGTCGTTTTAAGTTTGTAGTCATTTTCATTTTCACAAGTGGAGCAATTTGTCGTTTATGCATATTCCCTATTTATGGTTTTCTGCACGTTGCGGTAGGGACGCTAGTAAGATCAGTTCATGAAGAAAGCTAATCCGATCCATAACATGATGTTAGTACATACAACGCATAGAGCATAATCATTAACAAAATTTCCATGAAATAACAAACCCAACTCATGTTCGTTAAATTATAAACTTTCGCTTAACAAAATTTCAATAAAATGACACACTCGTATCAGATATAGTTTAAAAAAAAATATTGCAAACTTTTGGTTTGCAATAAAAAAAAAAGAGAGCACACTCATTAGTTGTGTGGACAAAATAAAGCTGAAAACTTGAGTGAAGTTGAGCCGGTCAACTTTGGTAGGCAAACCAAAACAATAGAAACTAACTGTAGTTAGGTTTAAGATGGGTTAGGTACTATCCATGATTAATTTGTTTTGATATATAGTTAAATAGGGAAGAGAGAAGAGAAACTGGCTAAGGGTTAGAAAAGATATGGCTAAGGGCTAGGGGAATGGCTAAGGGTTAGGGAGGAGAAATGAGGAAATAATTAAGAGACATGGAAATCGCTAAGGGTTAGAGAGTTGAAAAGAGGAAATAACGAAGGGCTAGGGTAGATAGAGAAAGGAGGAAATGACTAAGGGCTACGGAAGATATAGAAAAAAGGAAATGACTAAGGGCTAGGAAAACGACTAAGGGCTAGGGAAGAGAAAAGAGAAAACGGCTAAGGGCTAGGGAGGAGCAAAGACAAAACGGCTAAGGGATAGGGAAGATTGAGAAAAGAGGAAATGACTATGAGCTAAGGAAAATAGAGAAAGAAGAAATGACTATGGGTTAGGGAAGATAGAGAAAAGAGGAACTAGCTATGAGCTAGGGAAACGGCTAAGGGTTAAGAAGGAGAAAAAAGAAAATGACTAAGAGCGAAGGAAACAACTAAGGGTGAGTGATGAGCCGTGCTACATGCAAGGGCGTAGCTTTATAGGGGTGGCCGACCCCCCGAAATTTTTGCTCCGAAGTTCCGATTATATGGTATCTGTATACAATGTTGCAAAAGTCGTTAGGCGCTCCCTAGTCCGAGTTGGGAGTACTTGGGAGTTCTTGGCCTAGTCGGTGAGTACTCGGCCTAGGCTTAGAGTACTCGGGCCTCGGAAACCTACCTTGTAGTGATTACTCGGCCTCCGAGACCTTGTTTTACAACATTGTCCGTATATAATTCTTTTGGTATATACGTCAACCCCTGTAACCGGGTGACTTCCGGCCCCCCTGAAATTTCCGCTCAAGCTTCGCCACTGACTACATATTGACTTTTAGTTAGTATAAGGTAGTTGGTTCTGACATTCAAAATGGCTAGGGTTAGGCGATTGTCAACAAGTAACTCCAGTATCTTTTTTTTTTTGAACCCCTTAAAATTTAGCATGTTAAGATGTTTTTTTTTTTTTTTTGAACGTTAACTTTCATTAAAACACAAGGGCGTCCTCAACAAGAGAACTAACCCCGAAATTACAACATATACAAAGGACTAAAACACCAATTCTCCCAAAGGAGATCACTGAATTTGGTCCTATACTTAAGCCACAAAAACGACAAAGATTTGACACTACCAACCACTACCGAAACCTTTGGATCAACACCTTTGAATGTCTTCTCATTTCTGGCTCGCCATATCATCCAAAAGGTCACGACAATAATCCCATGAACAATCTTCTTATCCCATTTCCCTCCGGTCGTTTTCTTGTATAGCGAAAGAAGGTCTTGAATGTTACCCACCAGGCCCGTATCCAAGCCACACCATCTCCAAATGTTAACCCAAACCCCATACGAAAAACCGCAACCCAAAAACAAGTGCTCCGAGGACTCCACAATCACCTCACATAACTTACAGCGATCATTCGGAATGAAAATGTTTCGTCTAGCAAGGGCTGCGACAGTAGGAATCCTATCCAATTCCGCTCTCCAAGCAAGAACTTGACACTTTGCCGGAACCCAACTGACCCATTTGAACTTAAAGCCGCTGTCAAAAACCAATTGATGTTTCACGTGATTCTTGACAGCAGCAACCGAGAACAAAGCAGCACCGTTCCACTCCCATTTATCATTGCTATCGGACATCACAACCGGCCTCAACAGATCGGCTAAGACTGACCACTCCTGCACCTCGGCCAAGGACATAGGCTTATTAAAATCTACGGGACACCACATATCAGCAAACCGACAATCTCTAACAAGCCTTCCTTTAGAGTTAGCCGACCTATATAAGAGAGGAAAGTGCGACATTAAGGGTATATCAAGCAACCACCTATCCTCCCAGAAGCGAATTTTGCTGCCATCACCAATCTTTCCTTTAAGGAGCTCCAAGAAAAATTTATCCCCACACTTGAATCTTTCGCAACTCAACACAATGGAGGACCAAACACCTCCTTTTCCTGAAATACGGGGGAGCCCGGACCACCTTCTTCTACCATTGTGGCAAGCCAAAATAACCGTTTTCCACAAAGAACCATCCTCGACATGAAAGCGCCATGCCCACTTTGAAAGGAGAGCATCGTTAACAATTTTGAGGCGGCTAATCCCCAAACCACCCTTATCCTTATCCCGGGTTACCTTCTCCCAAGCCACCCAATGAATTTTATTTTTGTCGCTAGACGCCGACCAAAGGAACCTTTTCATAAGGCTTTCTAGTTTATCTATCACCCCAACGGAGCCTTATACAAAGAGAAGTAATATATGGGAAGACTTTGGAGAACCGATTTGAGCAAGGTAATTCTCCCCCCAAAGGAAAGAAAATTAGCTTTCCAATGTGAGAGTCTACCTTCAAAAATCTCAATGATTTTACGCCAACCGTTGATACGATTCATATTAGCTCCAACCGAAACTCCTAGATACTCAAACGGAAAAGAACCAACTCGGCAACCAATCGCCGAAGCTATCCCTTCAACCGCTTCATTTGGAGCTTCCGGACCATATAAAAAGGACTTATGTATATTAAACTTGAGATCGGAACAAATGTGGAAAATCCGAAGAATCCTAGCCGCCACCAAAATATTATTATCCGACCACTTACCCATTAAGAGTGCATCATCCGCAAAAAATAAATGTGATATAAGAGGGCCGTTTTTGTTCAAAGAAACTCCTTCAAAGACGCCTAGGTTGCTAGCTTTGTTAAACAAGCAAGTAAGCGCTTCCATAACAATAAGAAATAAAAAAGGCGATATAGGATCACCTTGTCTTAGCCCTTTATGACATTGAAACTCGAAAGTCGGTGACCCGTTAACAAGGACCGCCGACCTAGCCGAAGCTAAAATACCTTTGATCCACAAACACCACTTTTCTGGGAAACCCATTTGGCCAAGAATAGATAACAGAAAAGACCAATTAACATTGTCATACGCCTTTTCAAAATCTATCTTCATAAAGAACACACTTTTCGCCCTCCTTTTGCACCAAGCAAGGACTTCATTAGCAATCAACGGACCATCTAAGATATTTCTATCACTAAGAAAACCCGTTTGATTATCCGAAATAACAAAACCAATCACCTTCTTAAGTCTCAAGGATAAGACTTTAGAAATAACTTTGCTAATAATACCCACTAAAGTAATTGGTCTAAAATCTTTTAGACCAAGTGGGTTTTTAGTTTTAGGAATGAGAGTAATAAACGAGGAAGCACACCCTTTACTAATAGAGCCCGAAACAAAAAATTCCTCAAAAATCTTCACGAAATCGTTTTCCAACATAGGCCAAAATTGCCGGACAAAATGAAAATTAAACCCATCCGGCCCCGGAGCCTTATCCTTCCCACATTCAAAAACCCCATGCTTGATCTCTTCTCTAGTAAAGGGCCTAATTAGACCATCTACCAAATTCTCAGGAATTTTCTTCAAATCCTCACAGGTCTATGAGGAATCTTCTCTTTAAATTGATTACTGAAAAAACGCAAAACTTCCTTCTTTACCAACGAAGGTTTTGTAATCCACTCACCATCTACCATTAAGCCTTGAATCGCGTTTGACGCCTTTCTATTATTAATAACTCTGTGAAAATAGGCCGTATTATCATCCCCATACCTAGCCCAATTCACCCTAGATTTTTGTAATAAATCCTTGGCGTGAAAAAATTCTATTTCCTCGATCCCTTTCTTACACTCTTGCCAGATCCACTCCTCTTCTTCTAATAACTCTCTCTGTTCCATATCCTCTTCAAGCCGATTGAGATCATCTTTCAGAATTTTAAGCTCTTCACCTTCTTTAGCTTCCACTTGCTTCTTCCACTCGATTAATTTAACTTTAAGGAACTTTAGTTTTGCATACAAAACAGAATCTGCAGCCCCGGACATATGAAAATCCAACAAGGCCTTAGACACCACTTCTGCGCAACTATCTCTATCCATCCAAGAATTGAACCAACGAAACGGCCTAGAACCAAAATTCTCACACACCACCGAAAGAAGCAAAGGACTGTGATCGGAAAGATATCTCGGGAGAACCCTCAACCAGGCTTCGGGCCACCGATTAAAGAACTCATTGTTAACCAAAAGCCTGTCAATTTTACTGAATTTCATTGAAGCACCCTTCTTTGTAAGACACGTGTAGGCGCCCCCTTTCATAGTATACTCAACGAGGCCTGTAACATCAATAAACTCATTAAAACAATCAGCGTCAGAGCGGTCAAAAAAACAACCTTTTCGATCCTCCTTGACCCTAACAGAATTGAAATCGCCAAGCAAAACCCAACAACCAGGACAACTACTGACAAGCATTGACAATTGGTTCCATAACGGACGCTTGTCAACCGTCTTGTGGGGGGCATAAATATTCAACACATTTAACAAAGAACCATCTTCCTTCAAAAAACCTTTGACCAACAAGAAATGTTGATGCTTCACGTAATCGGTCTTAATAAACTTATTAGGATCCCAAAGAGAGATCAGACCCCCTGAACGACCCCTGGAATCAACGAACTCGACCTCCACATCTGAGTTCCCCCAAAATTTAAAGGCCTTGAAACCCTTCAAATCCCTACTCTGGGTTTCCTGTAAAGCGACAAAATTGGCTCCATTCTTTTGCTTTAAATTCTTAACCCACGTATCTTTACCATAAACTCCCAACCCCCTGATGTTTAACGAAAGAAAATTCATACCGTCACCTGTTGTAAACCTTCTTGGGTAACGAAATCACTAACCAATCGGGGATGTTCTTGTAAATCAGCTCCCAACGCAGCCCCAAGTTTGATAGTTTCTTCAACTTCAATTGGGACCCCAGGACTAGTTCTTAGAGCCTCCACACCATGATCTTCATCTTCCATGGAATATATTAACTGATCGAACGGCACCGTAGGAGACGTCGTATGACGGTCAGTCAATACCCCAGCATCAGCAAACTCAGCCGTCTGAATATTAGAATCCATAGCCTTTGGGCTGTCATGAATCTGCGCAGACCCAACCATAGACTTCTTGTGCTGTTGGGCTATAACCTCTTCAGGCTCCATTGGGCCAATAATATCATTAAGTTCAAACGGGTCACTATTATTGGGCTTTGATCTGTTCTTCTTCTTAACTGGGCCAGAAGATTGGGAAGACCCACCCGATTTTTTAAACTTCAAAGACTTCCTTTTTTTAGATAAAACACCGAAAGAGCCCCTCCTCTTTGATCGTTTGACGGATACAGTCCCTGCTTTGCTACCTTCCTTATTAACTGCCCCTGCCTCATCATTGACATTAACAATCCGCGCGGAAATTCCGGACTGATTAGGAGTTACCAAAAACGAGTCTTCAACATTGATTGCTTCATTATTAACCTCGTCGGAAAATTGACCATCAGAATCCGGTGTAGGATCCTTCGCCGGAGCTTCCTTCGAGCCATTCTCCGACCCCACAACCTCCTCCTCCTCCATAACAGAATCCGTAGACTTACTATTTTTCTCGTTCACCACCTCTACAAAATCTGGCACCCAATCACCTTGTTCTTCCGACACCCAAATCCGGTATTTCCGGTTCTTCCAGTTCATAGTGAGATCATCAACAATCCTCTTCCCGTCCCCTACTAACACTCCAACGTATTCAAACGACAGATCCCTATCATTCTCTGACATGTTTGCTTTATGAACTATGGTCCCAAACATACCACCAATCCGATCGAATACCTCATTCGTACAAAGATGTAGGGGCACTCCTTTTATTTTCAACCATGCTACCCTCTCATAACCAAGCGATTGCCCTTGCCATATAGCAACAGTAGCAAAAGGATCTTTTAATTTCCTGATCTCCTCATAAGCAAACAACGTCTTTTCCGTATTTTCAAATGAAATCAGCACATCCAGACCTCCAAGGTACTGAACCGAAAAGAAGTCTGAACAAAACTGATTGATATACACATATACCTTCTTAACAGCCTCCACATTCCTCATTTTTGCGACTACAGCCTTCCCATGCAAGCCGGAGAATGCTTGTACACTGTGATCTATGTTAAAAGATTTACCCACCAGAAGGTCCTTGAATGTCTTCGTACCATTCAACCCCTCACTCTCATTGTTAGGAATAAAATTATTATCATTATGTGTATTAGAATTTTGCCTCTCAAAATTTTTTGTGTGTATATTATTATCATTATAAGAGGTAAATCTCTCTCTATGGTTATCAATCTCACCCTCCTCCATCACAAACCTGGCAATATTAAACCATAATTTCTCCTTACCCATACGAATCCCACGAAGATTACTCAAAAGTTCAACTCTGTCCTTCACATCCAACATTGAGATAAACCCAAAACGATTTCCACGTTTATCACGTTTTCTAGCGATGTACAAATCGTAGATCTGGCCGAATATACGTACATGTGAAGCTACATCCTTCCCACTACAACCCTCTGGAAGATTAGACACAAATATCTTTGTAATCCGTGCTTGAATATTCTCTGGGATTGCCGTTTTCCGGCGGTGTTGGTCCATGCCTAGAGAGAGTTTTAAGTGTTAAGATGTTTATTTTGGCAATCGTAGATGATCAACGTTTATTTTCGTTATTTAATGCCACATTATTTAGATATTTTGGGTGTGACATCTAATATCGATAGAGCACCAAAGAAAGAAAGTTGAAATATGTGAGTGGGGAATATTAATAAGCTGACGTGGAGATAGGGTGGAAAAAGCCATCTTCTACAAAACACAATACTGGCGAATACTATGAACACGTCATACTTTCAGGATTATGGCTACTCCGTTCTTCATTAACCAATCACCACAATAACAAGTTGCCCAAAGATAACACATTCTTCCACACACATTCTCTAATCTCATCTGCAAAATCATTATTATTATTATTATTATTATTCCAACTCATCCATGAAAGCATCATCGTTGAAACGTGTCACACATCGATTAATCTTCATAATAATATTATCAGTTAAGCTGCATGAGTAGTCTAGTAATTCAACTGATAACCGACATTACCAACTGTTTGAAGTTTATTCAGTTATGGCGGTGGTTTTTGTTTCTCCAACGACGATTAAGATGTTTTCTTCGTTTAATGTCTCTCGACGTCAGTTACATTCTTCGTCTTCTACTGCATTACGTTCTTCTAATTGCCGATTCGTTCCACGGTGTCCTATATTACGGTAATTTCATCTGTTTATGAAATGAATTGTAGGATTTATCCTATCCTGTGTTGCCTTGTACTCGTTTTTTGTTTGCTTTATATGTATTAGGCCTTTTATGTTATTTGAATTACTAGGATATTTTATTAGTTGATTGGTTTAAAAAATGTGTGAGGTGCTCTGAGGCGTGTGGCGTGAGGCGAGGGCAACGCTCAGGCCGCACGTGGCTCTATGACAACCAAAAGCTGCATCGGTTTCGTAGTTTAACGTACTAGCATTTTTATCAAGTAAACCGTTTATAATCGGGGTTGTTTGGCAACCTCTGTACCAGTAATTGCTAAGCCATTAAGAGGTCTAGTTGGTGGTGGGTCAAGGAGGCGGTGCATTAGTGGCAGCTAGCTTAGGGTTATGAACACATTATTTTTTAAACTTAACGGTTAAGAGGTCTACTGACTGATTTAGAAGTGTCATGTCAGTGAACCAAACATGCTTAATACTGACTGATTTAGAGGTAGCCTCAGAAGGATACCAAACAAACCCTTTGGTTGACCAAGTTTGACCAATTTTGATCTAGATGTGCATGAGGAGCACCAAATTAAACCAAGATTAGTCGGCATTAACAAGTGAAAGTTAGTTGAGTGTTGGAGTGGGAAAATGGTATTTTTAAATCAATGAGGCATCAGATCGAGCTTGTTTTGTTTCCATTTCTATTGTTCTAACAAGCAAGAGTAGTTGTCTCCGCCCAGGTGTTTGATTTCGTTGGAAATGCTTGTATGCCTAAAGCAAAAGTCCTTTAGGATTATCACATCACCTTTAAATTGATTGGGGAAACTTGTGCCAACGTTCCCTAAAGTATTGCTTCTCAGTTACAAGACAGAACAAAACCTATGGTTTTTAGCCATTTACTTATTAATTGATCGATTCGAGTTATGTTCCATCTATAATGGGTCAGACGGCTAAAATAGAAGCGTAGAAGTTGCTCACAGTGTTGCTCATGCATAATACCTCCTAAATCATTTAATGAGTTCTTAATGAAGTAATCTCACGTTTTTTTTAACTTGTGTTAACCGGTTCTAATTTTACTAGCCCGTTATGGATAAGTTTATACCTGAACAATGAAGCTAGTTAGTATTGGATTCTTAGTTCTTACATGTATTTATTATCAAATAATAAGTACACTTTATATTTTAAATGTACAATTTGTTTAACGCATCAAGTTCCTGCAGGCTGAACAATTTGTATACAAGATGCTCTATGACAAATATTGAAGTCTTGAATAACGTTGTGACTGAAGAAGTTGATCATGATTCTTCATCACATGCATCAAGTTGTTTAGTTCTGGATTCTGAAATCCATGATACTGAATCAACAAACTTATTAGTGGAAGGGACTTTTGTGGACATGATTTTGACCACATTGCCGGTATAACATCTTTTTTTTTACCTTCCTGCTTGCTTTCTTATCTAATTTCCTTTTATTTTTAAATTTCATTATTCACTTTTCTTGTCAGATTCTTTCAGAGGAGGAACAGAATACCATTGCTGCAACGCCTGCTCATCCAGCCGGGCTATATGGTATGTGATAATCCCAGTTCTAGCAATGATGTACAAGACTTAAATCTTTAAAACAAATTAAGCTTATGTCTCGTAAAATTTAATAATACAAATTAGAATAGGTATGTTTTAAAGACTTTATTTGGATAAATTAGCTTATGTAGCATGGACTTTTCTATATATCACGTCATCTGTTCCTAATGTAAGGATCCTCTATCATTATCAGCGTTATATGCTAGTTGCCTAGCTGGGAACATGGTGGAACAGCTATGGAATTTTGCTTGGCCTGCTGCTATTGCATTGCTTCATCCGAGCCTTCTTCCAGTTGCGGTCATGGGATTCTGCACCAAGGTTTCATCAACTCATTTGAGCTGCAAGGCTTCTATTCTTACCTCCAGGTGAAAGACCTTCTAACTTATCTTTTTCTACCTCTTTGTTGCAACAGGTTGCAGTTATTGCTGGAGGCCCGTTGGCAGGCAAACTTATGGACCTATTTCCCCGTGTACCTGCATATAATTTTTTGACCACTGTCCAGGTTAGTTCATAATTAAGACTTAAGTACACTTTGGGCGACCATTTGACCAACTTCCTTTTCAGCAACCTTTTTTTATCTTATCTATTTGACCCGTTATAGATAAAACATGAGCCTAATCTATTCATTCATAAGTAAATGGGTCAAAATTACCTGAGTTTAGTTAAATATAACCTGAGCTTATTTATGAAGTTGTAATTCCTGTTTGGGTGTATCAGGCATCTGCTCAACTTTTATCAGCTGGGATGATAATTCAAGCGCATACAGCACATGCCTCACTTGAAACTTCTGTACTCATGCGTCCCTGGTTTATCATATTAGTATTAGCAGGGGCTGTTGAGAGACTATCTGGACTGGCTCTTGGGGTTGCAGTTGAACGTGATTGGGTTGTTCTGGTATGAGTCCTTCACTGCATGTACTTTACCTCTTTTGTTTGGTGTCCCATGTTTACAGTAACACTGTGATTGATCATTCTTTTCAATTATGTGATATTGAATCATTATAATTAGATCATCAATATGTAAGCCACAAATGACATTTTGAGAAGAAAAAAAAGACTTTTTTTTTCTTAAATGAAAAGAAAATTCTCTCAAAATTGAGGTGAATTAATAATGTTATTTTATCTTTAGATAATCAGTTTCGCTGCAGCTGTTAATGTAACTAATTACAAGTCTTTAAAATAATTAGATAAAAGCATAATGCTGTTCAAGTTACAATAATCAAATATCCAAACACTTATTAAATGAAAGTCCAACGGAAAATTTGGACATTGATTTACCTTGTTTGGGGATTTCATCGTTTAAGTGAATGCAGGGCCAATTTATTAATGTAAAATTCTTTGTTCAGTTAGCAGGAACGAACCGGCCAATTGCTCTTGCTCAAGCGAATGCTATTTTGAGCCGTATTGATCTCCTTTGTGAGGTGATTCTAGTCCTGGTTTCTTTATTTCTTCTGTTATAAATGAAAAGGAGATAAACATGAAGTTGGAATCAAACCTTCTATTTCCCATATGCATAATTGGTGTACATACTAATAATTTGACACAGTTCTTATATCGTATGTATTACTGATTAATGCAAATTCCAGAATTTAGTTGATTGATAGAACTTTAAAGCTTCTGAACTTACCCTGGTTGCAGATTGCTGGAGCATCATTTTTTGGCATTCTTTTATCTAAATATGACACAGTAACATGCTTGAAGCTTGCTGCTGCCTTCATGATGTGGGCATTGCCTGTTGTGGTAATGAAGTATGATATTTTCTGTTTATAATGGTCGCATATTGCATACCTGTATTGGAATAACAAGTATTACTCTTAACTTTTCAGATTGGTCTCACGTGGTTAACCAACAAGCTTTCCTGTGGTGTTCTTGACCGTGCTAAATGCCCACAAACTGGCTGTGGAACTTCCTCCAGAGAACCTGCGCCACATGCTGATAATTTAGGTTAATAAATTGCTAATATCTATAATGCCATTTTTCATTTTTGTTTTTCTTACTAATCTTGTGCTCTTTGGTGATCAGTGGATGTCAGTATTACTGCTATTAAACACGGGTGGAATGAATACTTGCAGCAGCCTGTTCTTCCTGCTAGCATAGCCTATGTACTTCTTTGCTTTAATGTTGTTCTAGCCCCAGGCGGTCTAATGACCGCATTCCTCACACAGCATGGTATGTTTATGTTCCCCCTTCTCTTCTGACATCTTATGTGGAGAAAAATATCCTTTAAGGAGGGTGTTTGGATGTCCTATTTTAAAGTGATCATAGCATTTATCAAAAGAATGAGTTTCCTTATGGCTACATCTTACTTGATTCTACAATTATAATTATCTTGACCCTAAACAATTGGAAAATATAATGTTAAATCGCTTTTTCCATGCACTCAAATTGTATTCTAACTTGACATGGCAATACTCACATTAAAAGCACATCCAAACACCCTGCAAGGATCATCGGCCTTTTCTCCTTTGTATAAATGTTGAGTGCTGTTATACTCAGTGTGCATCATAGAGTCTTGGCAATAGCCCACTGCCAGGATAAGTCGGCCGTATGCTTAGAATGTTTTTTTTTTTTTTTTTTTTAATCTTTTTCAGGTTTAAGCCCGTCTCTCATTGGAGGTTTTAGTTGCTTATGTGCTTTTATGGGTGTTGGAGCAACATTCATGTCTGCACAAATGGTCAAGCAACTTGGCATTTTAAAGGTAGGCTCCATTTTACGTATTATATGCTTGTATTACTAAACTACAGGTGGCAAAACGGGCAGGTTGGGTAACAACTAAAGTGGGTTTAGGTTAAATTAGATTGGGCTGACCCGCTCACAATGTTTTAATTGCTTACTGTTTGAAAACCTAATCGCTTAAAATAGTTAGAATACTGTTTTATTACTATAACAATCAACTTCTTTAATAAACTGATTTACTTAAAAGAGCAAAGTTGTAACTGATTTCTTGTTGCAGGCTGGGGCAGCTGGACTCATATTGCAAGCTTCATTTCTTACAATGGCGGTTGGTGTGTATTGGAGTGGAGTGCTTTCAAAGCAGACCGCACTTCTAGTCTTTCTTGGTTTTATTGTAAGTCGTCTTTTTGTAAAATATACACACACATATATGTATCTCTTCTTTCATCGATATATGAAAATTATAAGTGGCAAAAAGGACAAGTCGGGCAAACTTGGTAATGGGTCAAAACAAATTGGATTGACCTGCAGCATGGTATTTTGTTCATTTTCTTTAATATCATTGATAGCTCATACATTTAATATGATTTATGATCCAAATTTTCTAATATTAGTAATTTTTTTAAAAAAGTTAGGAGTTTGCAAACACTTTATTATACTTAATACTGTTGACCCGTTTGACCTGTCAGTTGTCACATTTCAGCGTTTGACTAAACACATTTTGATACATGAGTTTGACTATTAGTCAAATCTCCAAACTGGTTATACATAAAAGTCAACATATCTATATGCAGGTGTTATCAAGATTGGGACAAATGTCATACGAGGTAGTTGGAGCACAGATTCTACAAACCGGAATCCCAGCTTCCAAAGCAAATCTTATTGGGGCCACAGAGATTTCTGTCGCCAGTTTAGCAGAGTCAATAATATTGGGCGTTGTTATAATTGCCAACGACGTATCACATTTTGGATTTTTGGCGACGCTGTCGCTTCTATCTGTGGTGTGTGCAGCATGGTTGTTCTGCCAATGGTTAACCAAGCCTACAGATATACAAACAAGTCTTTTTTCTTTCTGACACGAAATTCATTGTTACACTGTAAGTATATCCATTGGATAATTTAAATTAATAAAGAAAATATTAATATGACAGCCAATTTAGTTGTGGGACTGATGTCAGACTATTCCTTGAGAACTACTTTTTGGTTTCAAAGGACAATGACAAGGTTGCAAGTTGGTCAAAACATGTCTATTTGACGGGTAAAAATGGGTTGGCTTGACCCATAAACACGTTCCTAAAATAATATTTCTTAAGCCTTATCGCTACTAACTACTATCTAGACGCACGACAAGTGTCAATCATCCAACGGTCAATCCAACCAAAAACGGGTTGACCCGACTTCCTATCCGGTTAGACAAACAAACTAACAAGTCTTTCATTCAAGTGGTTATGCAATAACATACGAGACATGAATTGTAATTCTTGTCTTTTGTAAATTAAAACTCGTACATTAATAAAATAAAACACTAGTAGACATTTTTATTAGCCTAAATAATCTGGATTAGACATTAATTATGCAGGATTAGCAGTTAATCCCATATCCATCCTTGTAGGTATAGCGGCTCGTCTAGTTTGATGAATATGGCATTGGCATGTGTCCACTGCTTCAGCTCTTTGTTGCCCGGGTTGTTGAGGTAGTCTGCATATGATGCTACAGGCCCGGGGTTGCAGAGTATTATTGCTGGGATGCCTCCTACTATTTTCATTAGTTTGTCGTACTTACATTTAGACTGCAGTCTCTCTGCGCACCTATGAGCTCCTTCCAGTGCTTTAGGTGGTTTGGGCAGAAGTCATCTATTACGTTGTACTCCGCCTTATTGTTGTACATCCTTGGGTTGAGGTCTATGTGCCTACATGTGTGGTTATGCTTTCCTAGGGCCCTTGCCCACATTATATTTCTTGTACGGGTAGGGCATTCTATTATTATTGACTTCAGTCTCAGTGGCCAGTGTTCTGGGCTTAGCATGAAGAGGTTCCTCGCCCACTTCCGCAGTGCACAGCTTGAATGGAGGAGTCCACCCGGGTGATGGTGTGTCAAAGATGGTGTCTAGGTGTTTCTGCAGCCTGTTATAGTGTATTATGTAACGACTCGAAATTATCGAGTCATTACCGATTGGTGATCAAGAACAAATCATGCTCACTAAACTTTCATATTATATCTTTAAACAAAAACCAGTTCTTGACATTACACTTTAATACCGAAAACTTTCAACAAAACATACTAGTTCAAAGTCTGACAAACACTACAACATTTCTTGAAATACTTTAACATAACCGAACATAATTCTTTATTTATCCACATCTATTTTTAGTGAATAACTTCACTTAGACACGCATAATTCTCGGGTTCCAATTGTTCATGTAAAACCAGAAATGCATGTTAAAATACGTTGTCGAGCGACCGATTACAAAGCTTATTCGAAAAACATGCAACTCAACATTATGGCCGGGTCAAAATCGGTTATGAATGTATATCTATGGTAGCACTTTATCAATACTAGATATTGGTTCCGAACCCCTTGACGGGTTAGGATAAATACATTTTTAAGATACCGAATGGATCCACTCTCGTTATTTCTATTAGACCGGTTCTATTACAGAACATGAACATGATCCGATGCAATTTTAAGAGACACAAACATGCATTCACCCTAAAAGATTTTAAAGATAGAGTGGGGGACATGCACTCACTGTGATCGGTTCAGCTTGGGTTCTAGTACTCGCCGGTGCTCTTGATGATCTGATTGCCTGTTTATCACACAACATCGATTATACACACACACACACACATATATATATATATATACGTATTATAGCTGACCATTACAGCTTAGGCACTCGGAAGAAGAAAACGCTCGAAATACTTACCCGGAATACACGAACTTGACCGGAGATTAATTGGCCGATATGATTCTAGTTGTTATAATATTATTGTGATAATTAAGGAGGATTGTGATGGTGATATGGAATGGCCGATGGTTTAGTTGGATTAAAGAAAATGATAGGTTTTTATAGAAACAAGGATGCATGCATTTTGATCATGAGGCTAGTGATAGGTCACTTAGGTGGAGGGTTATTAGGATGGTTGAGTGTAAGGTTAATGTAAGCAAGTATCTAGGTGGAGTGGGGGATAAATTGGCGGCACAAAAGAATCAAAAAGGATGGGCCGGTCATTTTTAAGGGGTTTGGGCTTATTAATTGGGCTTAGGTTAATGGGTCTCCATGTTATAATTAAGGTGGGTCAAAAGGGGTTTACAAATGAGAGTATGGGCTTCATTGGGTAAATGTATTATTAGGCCAGATATTACTAGGGTGTTGGGCCTTAATAATTATTAGTGGATCAATTAATGGGTCTCCTTATCTAATGGGCCGGGTTTCATAATAAAATGGGTCGTAGTCTGTTAATCCGGGTAAGATTATTGGGCATCACCTTCGGGTGGCCCAATATTATTCTATTCGATTCTATTATTTTCTTTATTATCTTGATTATCGATAATAATATTAATTACGTTTTAAGGTTGTTACACTTCCCCCCTCCCCAGGAAATTTCGTCCTCGAAATTTTATTATATTATACCTGATTTGCAAACAAGTGGGGGTAGTTGGCTTTCATTACATCCTCTCTTTCGAATGTAATTTCGGGTCCTCTCCTAGCATTCCATTTGACCTGAACTATGGGAATCTTTCCTCTTCTCAATTTTCTTTCTTGTCGAGCCATGATTTCTATTGGTTCCTCGGTAAAATGAAGTTGAGGATTTACTTTGACATGGTCTAATGAAATGATAGTTTAAGTATCTATTATACATTTTCTAATATTAGAGATATGAAAAATGTCATGGATTTCGCTTAATTCCTGAGGTAGTTCTAATCAATATGCTACATGACCTACTTTTCTTTTATCTGGTAAGGTCCTATAAAATGTGGATTCAGTTTTCCTCGTTTTTAGAATCTTATCACTCCTTTCCAGGGTGATACTTTGAGTAGGACATGGTCTCCTACTTGAAATTCTAACGGTCTCCTTCGGTTGTCTACATAACTCTTTTGATGACTTCTTGCTTCTTCCAACTTCTTTTTAATTTGGATGATTTTATCGGTGGTTTCTTGGATAATTTCTGGGCCCGTCAGTTGGTTTTCTCCGACTTCGTTCCAGCATATTGGAGATCTACACTTTCTACCATACAAGGCTTCAAAAGGGGCAACTTGAATGGAAGCATGGTAACTATTATTATAAGAAAATTCTATTAATGATAGATGAGTGTCCTAAGTCCCACTAAACTCCAGGACACAAGCTCTTAGTATATCCTCTAGCGTCTGTATAGTTCTTTCACTTTGACCGTCGGTTTGATGGTGATACGCTGTGCTTAGTTTAACTCGGGACCCTAAGGCATTCTGGAATCCTTCCCAAAATCTAGATGTGAAACGACTATCACGGTCTGAGATTATAGAAAAGGGTATTCCATGTCTAGATACTATTTCTTGTAAATAGATTCTTGCCAAATTTTCTATTTTAAAACTTTCTTGAATTGGCAGAAAATGAGCTGATTTGGTCAGTCAGTCTACGATGACCCAAATAGTATCATGAACTCTTTGTGTTTTTGGTAACTTGGTTACAAAGTCTATGGTAATTTGATCCCATTTCCATATTGGGATTTCTGGTTGGATCAACAACCCACTGGGTTTTTGATGTTCGGCTTTTACTTTTGAGCAGACTATACACTTGGCTACGAACTCCCCAACATTTCTTTTCATGTCAGGCCACCAAAAATTCTTTCGAAGATCCTTGTACATTTTGGCTTTGGGTTTACTCTTGAGAACAGGAAGAGTAGCAGTTTCTTGTAGACCATTTTTGGAAATCCATGTCATGTTAGCCACGGACTTGCTTTTTAGCTCAATAGTAGAGTCTTTTAGAGGCTCGCCTTCAACTTTGGTCATTAGTAGTTTAACCATATACATGAGATTTTCAATCTCAGCAGTTTGTGAAGCTGATGATGATTTGGGTCTAACTACTGAAGAATTTTGAGAAAAAGGCTTTGGTTGAGATTTAGTCTTTTTCTGAGAAAAGGTGTTACATGGTTGTTGTTTGTTGGGATAGAAAGTATTTTCAAAATCTTGTTTGATTTGTTTTCCCACAACCAGTTGTAAGATCTTCTTATTGTACTGCTTTCCTTTTCTGTATCTGCAAAATTCTGTTATGTGGTTAAACAGACCGCATATCTCACATGATTTTGCCTTTCCTTTTAAATTTTCAGGAGTTTTGGAAGGCAGAGTACTGGCAATATCAGGATTTTGAATTAGGTCATCAGCAGTTTTCAGGATTTTAACTCCTGATGTAGATGAAACTACTGATGGCTTAATGTCAGTTGAATTTACTTATGCAAGACTTTCTATTTAATTCTTAAGAAAGTTCTGATGAAAAGATGTGCAGACTTTCATATCAGAAGTTTGAACTATTTTACTCCCATCATCAGCAGTTTTAGGAGTAAAATCAGTTGGTGATTCTGTGTGGTTGTACCCAATGCCAAACTTAACATTTGATGCAGTTTGTTTGTTAAGCAGCATTTGGTAACCCCTACATGTCTCAACCCAATTTTCACAATCAACCTTGGTGTCAGCAAGCTCTTTTCTGACATTTCCTAGGTTTTATATCATGCTTTTTATTTGTGCTTGGGGTTTCAATAGCATTATTTGTTAATTTAGAAATTTTTTTTGTCATTGAAGCAACTTTTCTTTTTAAATCACATTTCATTTGCGTAAATTTTCTCTCTTAGTCATTGGCTTTGCCTTGTAGGTGCACATTTGTTTCTCTTATTAAAGCAAAAGATTCTTTGCATGATTTTGAGCAAAACTTCAAAAGAGATTCTTGTGATACCTGAGATAAGGCAGAATTAGAAGAGCATCCCTCAAAAGCCATCAAGGCAAAATTCTTTCTACCATTTTCAAGTTCTCCCCAATTGATGTCAAACAATTTGTTGTCTGCATCAGGACTGCATTATGTTGTGTCATATGGAAGACTGCTCCAATCAACATACCCTGAAGTAAATAAACTTTGTTGAGAAGGTTGTTGAGTTTGTGGAGGTTGAGCAGTAGGACTGGAAGGCATTTGTTGTTGGCTCTGTTGTTGAACAAGCATCTGTACATATTGTATTTGAGGCGCATATTGGATTTGTGGAGCTTGTGCATGTACAAAATGAGCACTTCCTTGAGTCCCTATATTCCTATTATAACTGGGGTTAGTTTGGTTTCCAGACTGGGGTTGGTTATAGCTAGAGCTTCTACACTCTCTAGCAAAGTGTCCCAACTTCTAACACTTGTGACATCTCAGTTTTGATTTGTCAAAACCAACTTTTGTTGAACTGTTCAGTCCTGGAAATTTTCTTCCTGACCTTTTGTAAAATTTGTTAGTTTTAGTACTTAACATGGCCAGTTGGTGTAGTATGTCCATTTCTTCTAAGTCATCACTACTGAAATTTTTTAAATCATCCATAATAAAACACATGTTATCAGTAGTTTGACTATTTTCTTCATTGTCATAACCCGGATATGACCTTTCTGATGAGATCCCAGAAGTTATGTCAATGTGATCAAAAGATCCAAAATCATTTGAACAAGTTGGTGAGTCTTGTCATAAAAGTGTTGTACTACCTGTAATATAGTCATTAGCAGTTTTACTAGTATTTTGTAACTTTTTCTTTTGATTAATTTCTCTTTCAAAAATAAGTAATCCCACATGTAATTTTGTGAGTGAGAGAGAATCAAAATTTGGTCCAGATCTGAGGACTATAGAGTAAGTTTCCCATTTTTCTGGTAAAGACCTTAAAAATCTATGCAACATAGATGAGTTTGTGTAGGTCTGACCATTTAATTTTAACTCAGATATTAAAGAAGAAAATCTTTTAAACTGTTGTGTCAAAGTTTCTCCATTAACATGAGTAAAAGTTTCATATTATTGAGCAAGAATTTCTCTGGTGTTGGCAATCACCTCATCAGTTCCTCCAAAATGTTTTTTTAGGCAATCCCACAGCTCTTTGGCACTTTCACAGGGTAAAAGCCCAACATAAATTTCATTTGGGGAGCCATTGCCAACATAGAGAATGCCTTAGCATCAAGCTCAAGTTTTAGGAAATCTTCATCAGTGTAGTCTTTTGGTTCTTTTGGTCTTTCTACTTTAGTCTCTGGATATGTTATTACTGGTTTATAGGGTCCGTACATGACAGATCTCCAACATCCAGTATTTGTTTGAGATAAAGTGTGTGCAAACCTCTTTTGCCAGATATTGTATTCATTTCTGACTAGCATGGGAGGTTTATTGGCAGATCCAGTATTATAAGGGTCCATTTTTAAGAAATTTGATTGATCAATGGTTTCTTAAAGTGATGGATATTAAAAAGTGAACTAGTATCCTTTATTGAATATCAATAAGTGCCTGTGTCTGATTCTCAATTTGTTAGATTGATATTTGATCAGATGAACCAGAGCTCTAATACCAATTGTTGGATTAGTTTCTAGCTTATAAATAGATTCTTATCAAGAACACTTGCTAGGATTTATCAAAGTATTTAGCACAGCGGAATAAGTATAAGTGTTCTAAGTTAAGATTTCACTTTTAACAGGAGTTATTACTCCCCCTCAGTTAATGCACTAAAGTAGTAAATGAGAATCAAAGAAATGAATAAATAAAACAGTAAAAGCTATGAATGATTCTCAAAATATATATAGAAATGTTACTGCAAAAGATTGTCTAGAGAGTACGTACATTGGAAGTATACAAATGATTATAATAATACTACAACAGACTATAGTATCTGCAACTTGTACACAAAGTAACATATACTAATATAAAACTAAACTGCTGAAGATCAAGGGCGGTGGGAAGCTTCTAAGGAAGTGCTAATGAGTGACAAACATCTGATGAGTAATCTTCAGGAGTTTGTCTTCATGAGTTGTTCTTCAGATGTCTGTTTGGTTCATCTTTAGAACTTCTGATTCTTTACTCTTCAGGACTTGTTTATCAGCTTCTTTAGGACTTCGTGATCTTCTACTTCAGCAGCTTAAACAAAATATTCAGAGGATGTAAGACTAAGGTTTAAACTGGCTTGTCAATCCTCTTTGACCCTACAAATTCCCTATGAATCTCCTATAGTATCCTTCTAACCCTAGAAATTGTTGAATTTCTGTAGGGTTTTTAGGGGTTTCCCATTTTTGAATTGCTTCAATCTTAGCAGGATCTACTTGGATTCCATCACTGTTGATTACGTGTCCTAGAAATTTGATTTCTCTTACCCAAAATTCACTTGGAAAACTTGGCATAGAGTTTTTTTTTCCTTAAGGTTTCTAGGATTTCTCTTAAATGTTGCTCGTGTTCTATTTTAGATTTTGAATAAATCAGAATATCATCTAAAAATACGATTACACACTTATCTAGGTAGGGTCGACAAATCCTATTCATGAGATCCATAAAGGCTGCAGGAGCGTTAGTTAACCCAAATGGCATTACTAAAAACTCATAATGTCCGTACCTAGTTCTAAAGGCAGTCTTAGAGATATCATCATCTCTTATCTTTAATTGATGGTATCCGGATCTAAGATCGATTTTTGAAAAATATTTCGATCCATGCAATTGATCAAAAAGATCATCTATCCTAGGAAACGGATATCTGTTTTTGATAGTTAACTTATTTAACTCTCTATAGTCTATACACATTCTCATCGCTCCATCTTTCTTTTTCACAAACAGCACAGGGGCTCCCCAAGGGGATGTGCTGGGTCTAATAAATCCTCTTTCTATAGGTTCTTCTAACTAGCTTGTAAGTTCTTTCATTTCTGAGGTGGCTAACCTATATATAGCTTTGGCAATTGGTGCTGCTCCAGGAATTAAGTTAATCTGGAACTCTACTTGTCTAGGTGGGGGTAAACCAGGTAACTCATTAGGAAACACATCCTTGGGTAATGGGATTTTTATAAGTTTTTCCTTACAAAATATTTTTGCCTTGTTGGCTGCTAACCAATCCATTCCAATGACGATATCGAACTCTCCTAAATTCATGGGTATGAGATTTATGTTGAATTCTTGGGTTTCAATAGTTAATTTAAAATTTTTGAAAACTTCGGTAGCTTTTAAAATTTTACCATCAGATATTTCTATTTCATATGTTTTATTCAAAGGTTCAGGGAGGATGTCTATCTTTTCTACGAAAGTTTTCGAGATAAAACTAAGATTGGCTCTAGTGTCAAATAAAACGTATCCTGGTAACTGATTAATGTAAAATGTACCCGTGACTAGATCTGGTTCGTCTCGGGCTTCCTCAGTGTTGATAATGAAAGCTCTACCATGTCCTTTTTCTATTTTGGGAGGGTTCTTGAGTTTGGGTCAATCAATTTTGTAGTGGCTGGGTTCTTTGCACTCGTAACATAGTCGAGGACGATCAGGGTCATACCTACACTCTTTGGTCAGATGTCCATTTTTTTTGCAGTTCTGATAGTGAGGACCCCTGCAATCGCCAAAGTGGACTCGACCACATCTGTTGCACTTCTTTCTACATTCACCTGTATGATAAAATTTGCATTTTTGACAAAAGGATTACTTCCACTGTAGGGTTTCTTTTCAGGATTTCCTTGATTCCTTGATCTCTTGAATTTTCTTGACTTTTTCCTGAGCTATTGTAATTGGTAGATCGGAAAGTTTCATTCCACCCTCTTTTGCTTCCTACCTATACTTTCTCCTTTTCCTTATTCCTGATTATATCATTGGTTAAACTTAGTGCCAGTTCACAGGTGGTATCAAACTTAACTAGTTTGGCACCCCTAACTATTTCCTGGATTTGTGGAATCAGTCCCCATATAAATCTTCTTATTCTTTTAGGTTCAGGGGTTACCTGATGCGGTACTAAACGAGCAAGTTAATCAACTTAACTGGTTTGGCACCCCTAACTATTCCCTGTGTTTCCTAACGAGTTACCTGGTTTACCCCCACCCCGACAAGTAGAGTTCCAAATTAACCTAATTCCTAGAGCAGCACCAATTGCCAAAGCTCCGTATAGGTTAGCCACCTCAGAAATGAAAGAACTTACAAGCCAGTTAGAAGAACTGATAGAAAGAGGATTTATTAGACCCTGCACATTCCCTTGGGGAGCCCCTGTGCTGTTTGTGAAAAAGAAAGATGGAGCGATGAGAATGTGCATAGACTATTGAGAGTTAAATAAGTTAACTATCAAAAACAGATATCCATTGCCTAGGATAGATGATATAGTTAACTTATTTGCAAATCAGGTATAATATATTAAAATTTCAGGGACAGAATTTCCTAAGGGGGGGGGGGGGGGGGGGTGTAACAACCTTAAAACCATAATTAATATTATTATCTATAATCAAGATAATAAAGCAAATAATAGAATTGAATCTATCTTCTATCTATACTAATAAAGGAGTAACTAGGGGGACACTTGTCCCCTTACTAGAGCATCCACGTGGCAATCAAATACACACAAACGGATGACCCGTTTTATACCCATTTACCCATTTTCAACCCATGGTATATTATACGATCGCAATACATATCCGTTTGTTTCCTAAATCCTTTCATCTACCATACCCAAACCCTAACACTATGTTCCAGAGTTTAAAAGTAGAAGGAAAGGAAAGGAAGCGGAAAGAAAGGGGGACAATTTTGTGTTCCAGAGTTTCATTAAAGGAAAGAAGTGGAGGGAAGAGGAAGGAAAATTCCTCCAAATAACAATCCTTCCAAATTGGAAGGAAGTGGGAGGAAGGGAAAGTAAGAAAAATTTAAAGTAAATCATTTACCAATTTACCCTCTCATTTAATCTATAATAAAATTTTACAAGGGTATAATTGTAAAATATACGTTTCTTTTCTCTTCCTTTCAACTCGGGAACACATAAAATCTTTAGTTTCTTTTCTTTTCCCTTCAACTCGGGAACACGGAATAAAATTATATATTTTCCTTTCTTTTCTCTTCTAATATCCCTTTCTCTTCTTTTCTTTTATTTAGTAAACTCGGGAACACAGCGTAACCTCTTTCATATCCCCTTCTCGCCTCCTTTCCTCTCATCTCCTTCATTGTTCATCAACAATCAATCATCAATTGTATCAAATAACGAGTGCCAGAATATTCTTATTCTTCACGCTACCGCCACTAGAGCTCCATCAGTCGGCTCAGTATCCTGTATTTAAATACAGTCGGCCCGTACCTTGATCTAATCCCTCAACTGTGTTCTTCTCTTTTCTCTGTTCTTCCATCTTAAGGTATGTTTTTCGATTTGGCTAATGTTTTTTTTAGGGTTTTAAATATGATTTTCTTTTCATTCAGTTGTCTCTATTTAATTTTGATAATATATTCTAATTGATATTTGCTTTTAAGCACCAGATTCTGACTTTTTTCTTTCATCTGCTTGAGTTTATGTGCATTTTAGGTTTCTTTAGATCGTCGATAGTTAGGGTTGTTGTTGGCGTCAACAATTCTATTCCTCGCTTTTCTCCATGGCCGCAAGGTACTGAACCTAGGTATGTTCTAAATTTATATAATCAGTTTTTTTTTTCTTAAAGATTCTCTTATGTTTTAGTTTTATGGATGATGTTTTTATGTCCAGTAATGGTGTGGCTGAGATTAATGAGGAAGTTGAGGAGTATTATGTGTATTTCAAAATACGAAAAAGAGGAGCCATGGAGGATAGGTACTCTGTTGTTGTTGATCTCCAAGGAGATTTTAAACAGGTAAAGATTTCAAATCATTTTCATTTGTCCATTTTGTTACAGTGAAAGTCAATTTTGCAAATTATATAATTTTTGGAATACAAAGTTATCGTATAAATTTGACCGATTCTAATGTTTTTAATGTGATATAGATTTTACCATAAACAATATATTAGTTATAATGCTATTAGTAAGACCACATGATGCAAGCTGGCCTAATCAATTTCATTAGCTTTTTACTTATTTGACTTGTGATTTGTTTTTGAAGTTAGTTTTTGTTGTAGGGATTACAAGCTATGATGTTCAATGGTTTACTAAAATATGCTCAGTTTTATTAACCTTTTCATATTATTGTTTGGACCGTTTTTTATATTAGGGTCTTTTTTCCTTCAAATTTGTTCATCTGTTTGATTTTGATCTTGCACTTATATTTATCTTAATCATTTCTTTTTGTTCGGAATAGGCCTATTTTACCCAGACATTTTCGGATTTGGGTTTTGTATTTGTTTTTTATTTTTTTTGTTTTGGACTTTGTTTATGTTACGCATTCATTTTTTTTTAGTATATCTACCGCCAAATGTTTGTTGACATGAACTCTGTTTCTGTAAACATCCGAATCTGTTAAACCACAAACATCTTATCATCAAGTTATGTTCAAACCCATTTTCCCAATCTATATGCATAAACATGTCTCAAGGAATATGTTTAGGAACTTGGTAATTCGCTATAAGTGAATCGTAACCCTATTTGAACTTTTTTCAAAAAAAGAAGAGAACAACAAAGAATTTTGAGGAGCCAAGTAAGTAACTTTAACTTAAGAACTTCCATGGATTTGAATTGTTTACTTTTTAAAATTTAATATATCAGTGGTTGATATTTTGTATCAATATTTAGTTAAGGAGGCAATTCCCAGATTGCATTGGAACTAAATTAAAGCACCAAGAATGCATCATGGATATGAACATGATTGGCATGGACATAAGAATTGTTAGAATTAACATTTATTATTACTGTTGTTGTCGTTATTATTATTTTTATTTTTTGGCACACTTAACACCCTTTTCTTCATTTTTTTTTTGGTAAATTAAGAATTTGTTATCTAAGATTACTGAAGAAACATTATTATAGTAAATGATATATTATAGACCTTTTAATAAATAGGTTCGGGTTTTTTCTTATCCAGAATTGTTCTTAGAATATTGTTAGCTAAAAGAAACTAGAGTCAAATAGCTCAGATGGGTCAAAGTGTGTTGTTCATAGATTTAGAGATTGTCATCGTATATATTAATTTTGTAATTATTATAAAAGCATTATTTATTTATGAAAAGCTAAAAGTTTGAATTTTTAGTTTCAGTGTTTGATATTTAGTATAAAGTTTGGATTGGTAGAAGCTGTAAGGAGATCGAGAATTCAAACATATGGGAAAGAAGATGGTGGTGGTATGGCTGGTAATTCGGACCGATCAGGTGATTCGGATTGTATATTTTATACAAGTCCGCCATGTGCGGTTATGGAAATAGTTGCATGTTTAATCATCCAACACACATTGGGCAGGTAAAGAAAGGAATCCTCTTCTAAATTTTTGTATAATTCTCATAATCATTTGTTTTTTTTTTTAAATAAAATGTCCATGAATCAAGTTGCGAAAAGGTCATTGGTCTTGTAGTTTTTTGCATGATGTTTGTATGTATATTTCTTTGTAGCCTAATCAGCATGGGGTAAGCTTTCTGAAAGCGTTGGAGAGCCAGACTGCATGGTAGGCTGTTCATATGTGTTTATGGTGCCATGTTTTTGATATTTGCAATATCTTTTGTGGATTTATTTGTGATGTTTGAAATATAGGATAATTATATATGCACTATGTTTTATGGGAGTGACTATCCATTTAATGCTGATGTCCATCTTAATATGATGATGGTTGCTATCCCTCTTAATATGTTGCTTTGATACTTTACATATAAGAATAGGGGATATAGATTTAGCTATTGATATGTCAATCAATCAAAGGTATGTTTGTATAACCATATTTTCTTCTTCTCCTCAAACACAATCCTTCTCTTTCAACCCTAATCATCTCATTCATTATGGCCGCTGCTATTCTCAATATTTGTTTTTATATTCTTTTTTTCCATTAATCCGATTTTCATATCTGTTATTATCATTAATTTACAGATTTACTTTGTTTCGATTTTAAGGATATGTTTTTTTGCTTATGTCGATTATCTGATTTTTTGATTATATGTCAAGATCTATTTATTTGTTGATTACAAGATCTGTTTCAAGATCTTATTAAGGTGAGAACTGATGTATTTGATATGTCTTTCACAAAACAGATATTGACATATAATTACAACTGATATGTGTGTTTTACAGAATTGTTTGGCTCAAGGAAATAGAGAGTCTGATGAAAAATATCTCCATATCTGGCAGTTCGAAGGGTGGCGGCGGTTAGGGTTTCTTTTCGAAGGGTGACATATTCCCACCATCAGGTAACATCTTTTTGTTGTAAACTTTGTGGTGAATGGTAATATAAAATACATCTATAGGTTCTTGCTTGCTTTATATGATAGGAAAATTTTTGATTTTTTGAATGAGTTAGGTTTTCACAATTGTAATTTGTCATTAGTCACCTTTTCAATCGTTTCCTTTTTTCTGTTATTATGTTTATCCGAAATAATTACTACCTTTGCACAATTGTAGCTTTTTTTAGTGATGTGGAATATTTTTGATAATGATGTCGAGGGCTTTCAAAGTAACCGAGCTTGCAGCAAGGAATGGAAATCTGATTTCTGGCGGAAGAGGGATAGTGGATTGACATCAAACAAATCAACATCAACAAAAAAATTGAGATATTTCTTCCAAAAAGAATGGTATGTTGAATTATGTGAAAAAAAGTTTGCCGGTTACTTGTGTGTTGGCCTTTTAAGTTCCAACCATTGTTTTAAGGTTTGTTTTTTAGTAATCTGGATTCCACATCAAGCAAATGAAAAGAACTGTGTATAGGTCAGTGTTGTTTTCTAGATTTTGTGAATGAAAAGTTTATTGCTCAATTTTTCTTATACTGGCTTTTTTATGACGTGTTATGAAGATTTCAGGGATTCTTTTGGAAGGCCGCTCGAATAGGTAGGTTTCTAATAAAAAGAATTTGCTTTCACAAAATCATAAAGCGGTTTGTATGTTTGTTTTTTTTAGAGCAGGTGAGCGGTTGAGCCCGTGTGTCGCTGTTGGATGTTTCACGACGCGTGTCTCCATCATATTTTCCTGCATCACACCTCTCAAGGTTTGGTTACTAACAGGTGTTTGGATTTCTGAATCACATATATGAGTAATTGTTTTATGAAAAAAAAATTATTGTAAAAGGAGGTTTACATTTTCTCTGATTTTATTGTGATGTTTGTCTTTCACTTAGTGCACATGTTGAGGATGGGAAAGAGTTGTGGCTTTAGTTGGTGTTGAACAAAAAGGTCTTAATGGTGAATGCGCCACTGCAGTTATACGTGGGATTTTTCTACAAGGACACAAAACAGGCAAGCAATTTCCCATTTGCAAAGCTACTCTTCTCCACTGGTGAGTAATTGAATCCCTTAATCCGTTATTATTCTGTGTACCGATGTATTTGCATATATGATATTGATGATCTTTTGTTGAAATTGTTTCATGATTGTTTAGGTTATTAGAGATATTTAACATCAGAATTATTTTGATCTGATTTAAGAAAGATTGTGTGAATTCTGCATACGAAGATTGCGTTTTTATTGTTAAATGATTTTTTGTACTATTTAGGTTGTAGTTTCCGGATCTATATCTGTCGTACGGGGTAGTCACTATACGGAATGTTTAATGTCATCATAGGAAGTATTACGGGGCTGAAGCTAATGGTAAAGCAGTACCAAATAGTAACGGTTGTGAGCTGCCAAAGTGGACAGAAACGTCACACTTTCGGACAAGATTTCAAGACCGAATTGTATGGTACAATGTAGCAGCGAGTCAGGATCTATTGCAGCCTTTTGCGGCACTTTGAGAAGTGCTTCAGGGATGAAAACGGTATTCAAATAGTCAAGGAAAGTGTCGATAAGGACTGCCCAAACAGATCGAGAACTGAGTGACAACATGAGTGTTTCAGAGCTTGGTTTCGGGACCCATTCAAGAACACCTCTGATGCCAAATAGCTTCTTAATTACTGTCTCAAAACATGACAGTGGCTTCGTATACGGGTAATACAAACATAATATCAACACTGCTCAACACTTATTGATGTTATTTGTTTTGTTTCCTTGCTAGCTTTTACTGGTTGCAATTATTTGCAAAATCTGCTCATGATGTGTGTGATATATTAAATGAAGCTGTAGAGACATACATGAGTGAAGAACTTTGCATCTATCAAGTATGAGGAACTTTGCATCTATCAAGTAGGAAGAAATTTAAATCTATTAACCATGAAGAACTAAAAAACAGGTAAATTCTTTACCCATACATCTGTATGTTTAATTTTTTTAGAAAAATTAATGCGTTACCAAGCATGAAAAACTTTGGATCTCCGAAGAAATTATGGAGCAAGTAAAACCTTTAACCGTAAATCCATATTTTTGAAGTTTTTTTTTTTTTTTTTGAAAAAAATGCATTACCAAATATGGAATTAGCTTGAAATACTTTGCTCAATACATTATGGTTTATACGACGTCGATTAAGTAGCTAACAGTAAATTGACTTCATATCTCCGGCAGTTTGAACTTCTACAGGTTGATGACATTCAACGAGAAAAAGCAGGAAACTGAGAAGAAATGGAGGTTAGCGAAATGGCTCAGGCTCAATTGGGTCAAATTGAAGAGGAAACATGGCGTTTGGCTACGATTAGTGCGATTTGATTATGATTTTAAACGTTTTTTTTTTGTTTTTAATTGTTTGTATTTGAGTCGTGAGGTAACCGAAACATTTGTGGCGTCATTATCGGCGTAGCTATTGGTTCCAGCACCTCCCCTTTCCAATTCCTGAGTTCCTGTTAGGAGTCGTGCGCCTGTTGCCACCGTACCAGCATCTATCTACACCAGACGACCTTTTTTTGATAGACAAATTAGAAAGGCGTGTCGTGATTGGGAAACAAGTTATTAGTTCTAAAATTTATAGTCTGATTTATGCGATGATTTTGATTTGTTTTTGTGAATTCAATAGCTTGCAGGTTGAATGCTTTTGGTTTGTGCAGTAATATCAAGGGGCCACCAAATGGAAAGTCGAGAAAACCAAAGTAAAAGTTATTCTTCCATTGCAATTTCACACAACACATGTAAATTCATCCTTTTCTCCTTTAATCCAGTTAAATGTGCATTTTAGACACCATTTATCACATCAATAGAAGATAATTCTACCTTTTTTTGTTGTGTGAATTGTTTAAATGAGTAAAAAATAGATCACTCAATAAGTAACTTGATTCACCCGCACTGTTATGTTTGCAGGTAAAGTTTTGAGTTTGGTCCGTATAATCTAAGCGGCTCATTTTGGTATGTAAAACTATTGAGATATTCAGTTCTTATTATCGCTTCAAAGGACAAAAGATTGTTTAGTCTTCGAAGACCATTTTGTTTCATAATCGAAATAAATCTTCGATGCTGCATTGATCATACATTTATCATGAATTCATAAATTTATCATAATACGCCATATTTGTAATGCTACAATGGTAATAATTTGTCATATGTTACGGAGCGGCATTAAGTTTTGCTGCAATGCGTTCACCTACAAATAGTTTTATTATAAATGTTATTTTCAAGAATTTTTTTTGTCAATTTTTCTGTAACGCGATCATCTACAAGTGGTGTTTACATAAGGCTATCAAGCCACTAACATATACCTGTTTTGCCAAACAACTTCTGTGCACATATTATTATATATATACCAAATTACAACTTACAGAACAAGTCAACTGTTGAATGGACGACCTCAAGTTACTAAGAACAATGGTTGAACCAAATTGTAAATTTGTCTATGAACCAGATGTTGATTCGATGAAATGTGGCATCATAGTTCGTTGTTAATATAATGTTGTGAATTTTAAATTTGTTTCACTGTCAGATAAACATGTATTTGGTTTGAATTTTGACATGTATTTGGATTATTTATTAAGTTAAATTTGTGTTTTTCTGCTTCCAAAGTTTGTTGCCTTCCCTTAATGTGTAAATTACTGTTATCACAATGTTATGAATTTAAAACAACAGTTCTTTAAATTATTATGGGCCTAAGATTGGTTTTCCCTATGAAGTTAAAGTTATTGTTGTAATGTACAAACACATCTAAGTTGTATTATAATTTTCTTAATATCCACTTTTTTTGAATTTTTTTTGTTATATTGTGATCACTTTCTATTGTAGCTAACTTTTACTCTTTATAAAGATTCACATAAGGTGTTGGAGGATTTAAGTGATTGTACAAAATCCTGAATCAAAAGAACAAATGCAATAACTGAACAACTCAATATTACTTTCATTTTTTATAACAACGTATTATAAAATTTCCATTTCAAAAATTATTTAGAGACTTATAAATTATACATTTGTCATTGTTTAACCCATTAAATATACAAATATTTTATTAAAGTATATAACTCATTCACGGAACATAATGGGCATAGAAATGTACAAACACATTTAAGTTGTATTATAATTTTCTTAATATCCACTTTTTTTGAATTTTTTTTGTTATATTGTGATCACTTTCTATTGTAGCTAACTTTTACTCTTTATAAAGATTCACATAAGGTGTTGGAGGATTTAAGTGATTGTACAAAATCCTGAATCAAAAGAACAAATGCAATAACTGAACAACTCCAGAGTAATTTGACTAGAGAACATGGTCAAATATAAAATATAACATATGATAAGATTTAACGCAATATTACTTTCATTTTTTATAACAACGTATTATAAAATTTCCATTTCAAAAATTATTTAGAGACTTATAAATTATACATTTGTCATTGTTTAACCCATTAAATATACAAATATTTTATTAAAGTATATAACTCATTCACGGAACATAATGGGCATAGAAATTACAACCAATAACAATCTTGCTTGTGAAAATTCGGTTGGTCATAGTTTTACCAACCAAAGGCTCAAATAAATAAGAAACAAAAGAAAAAGGATTATGACCATAGTTTCTACTAGCGCTAAGATATATTACCTCATTTTATAGCACCATAATTCCATATGCTTTACTATCTATGATATTTCACATGGATAGTTGTACGTTGCATTGTCAAGGGTAACGAGTAGAGATGGTCTGAAGATACTAATATTTGATAAAGAAGGTAATGTTAAGAACGAAACTTCAAATATTGTATACCAAGATGTATTTGCAAATTTATGAATAAGTGTTATGTATTCTAACAATTTTATTTCTTTTTAGTGTAATGTATTTTGTGAATGATGTTTATGTTCATTACAATTGTCATTTTCTTTTACTTTGAGTTAATTATTTTAATTGTATTAAATTAAATTATTATAATATTTGATTAAAACAATAAGGATATTTATACCAAATACCTTCTTCAATAACTTTCCCAATTCTAAATACCTAACCAACATCCTATTCCGTAGGTTTGTATTTGAAAGATCCCGTTTTTACACATGGTCAGTTGTATGTTGTGCTGTCAAGGGTAAAGAGTAGAGACGGACTGAAGATACTAATACTGGATAAAGAAGGAAGAGTTAAGAATGAAACGTCAAATGTTGTTTACCAAGAAGTATTTGGTAAAAGTTAACATTTTGTAAACGGGTCAGGATTACAATGTTTATTAATCGGGTCGAATTATCCTTTAAAGTGGCGTGTCACATGACCATGTTGGTAAACGGGTAAACCTTACCATTTTGCGGATGGGTCAACATTACCATCTTCAGTAAATGGGTAAGAGGTTACAATGTTGGTAAGTGGTGAAGGTTACCAGTTTTAGTAAACGGGTCAGCAGGAGATACTATATTAAACACGCCAAACATTCTCTTTAGTGAACATGTTTAAATAATCACTTTTAGTAAACGATTCAAATACCATTTTAATTGAATGGGCTCGAATTATAATTTTAGTTAATTGTTCAAAAAGATACTATTAGCTATACTCTTCCATGGGTTTTTTTTAGAGAAAAATAAAAGCAAATGGTATAAGAAATTATGTGTAACACTAAACCCTTCTCATAACCTGCTAAAGCATTGTTGTTGCCTTTGATTGTGATTTGAGCCTCAATTTGGCCATTAATGGATGTTAACTTATACTTTGTGAATTGGCCGAGAATATATAAGAATGATTGTTATTTCATGGTAGTTGATTGTTTGGTTTGGAATTTCATGTTAATATTATGTTAGATATATTGATTGGTTTTATGCACACTCAACTTGAATAATAAAACTATTAGTTTAATATTACTTTTTAATTTTTAATTTACTTTGGTTTGCACCGTGGGTACCCACGGGGCTCTAACCTAGTAGAATAATATTGGGCCACCCGAAGGTGATGCCCAGTAATCTTACCCGGATTAACAGACTACGACCCATTTTATTATGAAACCCGACCCATTAGATAAGGCGGCCCATTAATTGATCCACTAATAATTATTAAGCCCCAACACCCTAGTAATATCAGGCCCAATCAATTAGTATAACTTAGGCCCATTTACGACCCAATAATACATTTACCCAATGAAGCCCATACTCTCATTTGTAAACCCCTTTCGACCCACCTTAATTTTAACATGGAGACCCATTAACCTAAGCCCAATTAATAAGCCCAAACCCCTTTCGACCCACCTTTTTTATTCCGTTGTGCCGCCAATTTATCCCTCACTCCACCTAGATAATTGCTTACACCAATCTTACATTCAACCATCCAAATAACCCTCCACCTAAGTGACCTATCTCTAGCCTCATGATCAAAATGCATGCATCCTTGTTTCTATAAAAACCTATCATTTTCTTTAATCCAACTAAACCAGCGGCCATTCCATACCACCATCACAATCCTCCTTAATTACCACTATAATATTATAACAACTAGAATCATATCGTCCAAAGTGATCGGCCGATTAATCTCCGGTCAAGTTCGTGTATTCCGGGTAAGTATTTCGAACCTTTTCTTCTTAGGAACCGAGTGACTAAGCTATAATGGCCAGCTTTTAGTTTAGATATATACACCTAAGCTGTAACGGTCAGCTACAATAAGTGTATATATATATATATATATATATATACAGTGGAAGTATAGGGAGAAAACCTTCCTAAATGAAAAAACCCTAGAAAACCCATTATGTGGTTATTATTGCACCACACCATCTAATATATTATAATATTAAAAAGGGTAATTTGGACATTTACATTATCACCTATTCTCTCTCTCTATATATCTATGCCCCATCCCCCCTCTTTCTATATTATTTTCAAATTCAGATTTGAGTTCTCTCTACCCTCTTCTCTCTCTCTCTCTCTCTCTCTCTCTCTCTCTCTTCTGTCTCTCTCTAGAATATGAAACCACCACCACCGGCCACCACTGTCACAACCCGACTACAGGGGGCCTGGACGAAATTACAGTTTGGTACGACATTCACGCAAATGCAAGCAACAGCGGAAGCGATACAATAATAACTGACTTTATTAACATAATTTATACAATTTAATACAATTTCATTAACTAAAAAAGTCCCTGAACGTAATTGCGCGGTAATATCTATGGTTACTTGATCGTCTTCTGGTTCGTCCAATGGTTGTGACTTTGAGTTGCAATCATACGTTCTCCATATCTCTAATGCCGGTACCTGAACACATGCTTAAAATGGTTTTGGGTCAACAATAATGTTGGTGAGTTCATGTGTTTAGTTACATAGGCGCCCAAAGTAGTTTATCAAATCAGTTTCAGTCATTCAAACAGTTTAACAGTTTTCAAACACGTTTTCCTGGTTATGGTGTTACAATTCTACAAGCTGGCCACTCAACCCTTGGCACCTAGCCCATGCCTAACCATGTCTAGATGTAACAACAAGGTCTATGCCCGTTACTGTCATAGCTTCCCAACCTATGCCCTGCCTCATAGGTTCCCCAATGGCAAAATATATGCCGCAACGACCCGTCGGTCTCAGTGGGGGTTTCCGGGTCTAGGCCAGACCACTGTGCGTGGGGGATTCCCCAAGTAGTACTACCCATATATTAAGTCGGCTCTATCCTAGAGTTAATGAGTGTCTGGTTCAGTATGCATAACAAGCAAGCAGGTAATTACGCCCTATAAAACTAACACCATAATAATGTACAAAACAGTTTAGAAGCATGCGTCACCCCAAAACAGTTTAAAAGTAAAAAGAGGGGAGTTCACGAAACTCACCTGGTTGCATAGCTCAATTATAAAAATGGCTGCTCAGTATCGTATACTGACACTCTCCTGGTTGGGCCCTATGTCGACACACATGTTATTATTATTAGTCTTTGGTTTCATTCGTAATAAAGGCTACGCGTGGGGACGAGCTCGAGTGTATTTAGCTTGATCAAGTTTGTGTTAATATTTTAGTTGTCCGAACCAATAGTCTAATGTCCAAACGTCAAAGTATTAGTAGCAATGTTTATATGGTTCTATGTGTTCCATATCTAGAGGTCGAGTCTAAAGCTTTGGTACTACAGTTCAATGTTTCGTGTGTTCCAAATGTCGTATCTTAGTCCTATTGTCCAAGACGTCATATCTAAGGTTTTCAGTATCTATAGTCCGCAAGTTAGCTAATGTTCATATGACTAATCCGAAGGCCCAAGTTGTTTGTAATAATAAGTGTTCTTATGTTCATGTGTCGAATCTGAGTCTTAGTTGTCAAGTCTATATCTAAGTGTTATGTCCAAAGTTTATGTCTGGGTCTTGTTCGTTTAGTCCAAATCCACTTTCCTAAGTGTCAAAGGTGCAAGGCAATATTCAATGGTCTGGGTGTCAGTCACTTAAAAGGATATTAATTATCTTGATTTATCTAATTTATTATGTATAGTCTTTGCATTTGTGGTAGCTGCTTCAGTTTCAGCCACTCGAATTTTCGATATTCCTTTTTATTTCTCATCAAACGAATGGCATCTTCTTCTGGAAATCCTAGCTATTCTTAGCATGATATTGGGGAATCTAGGATTCCTTTGCACAGAATAAAAAGTCGTGGCTCAATCTTCAGAAATTTCATCGTAAATCTGAAATACTTATACAAAAAAATGTGGGAGAGATAAAAAAGATGCAGCGTAATTTGTCTGCTTGGCTATTTAAGCATGCGCTAATTCATAGATCTTTGGGCTTTGATTACCAAGGAATAGAGACTTTGTCTAATAGTCCATAGCTTATTTGTCAATACCATCAATGCCCGGTATGTGTTTCATGGCTTATTAGTTCTCACATTCTTAAACTTCCCAAACTAATCATCTATATCATATATTACAATTCTCATCTTTACTTGTATATGCATATATAGTTTCTTTTAGATCAGATGTCCAGACCCTGTATCTTTATTGAATTGGTTCGGATTAGTTATGCTCGTCAAGTCCCACACGACAATCGTATATAACCTTAACGTTTATAATTAATAAGTTCGTGGTCCCGGTTATACCTCACATTCGGTTCATGATTCGTTTTGACCCGACCTGTCATGGTTGACCATGTTGACCTCGGTTGACTTATGTTGACCGAGGGTTTGACTCTGCTGTTGACAATTCCTCGACCCGTCTCCTTGACCCGACTCTTGACATGACCCGACACATATTAACCCGCAATCATTATCACCTTAATACTACCAACCATCGGACCCATCACCACCATCGAGCACTATCACAACCACCACTGCAACCGGCTGCCAAGGGTTTCCCCCGTCACCACCATCACCGCCGGCTACCAACACCAACAACCTATACCCGAAACAATCCCCTCCCAGCAAACCTCGGTCACCACTGAGTTTCCTTCGATTAACCCCTGACCCGAACCATCTACTACCGTCTACCTGTGACTCCACCTTGAACCAAATATTATCAAGAACAATAGAGTGGGTTTGGGCTTTACCCGTGTGGTCAGAAATGAGCCGATTGGTACCACCACATCAACCGCTGCTTCTGCTTATCACCTCCATTCTCTGCGTCTGATTCTGCGCCTGTCTCCCTCTCCTCTCGTTCTAGACTTCTGCGTTTCTCTTTCAGGAATAATACTGAATAACGTGGTATGGTGGTGGTGTTGTTTGCAGGGGTCAGTTGCCGGAGATCTGCTGTGGCGGCGGCCGGAGGTCCTCCCTCCTCCCGCTCCTTCTCTCTCTTCTAGCTTTCTCTCTCTATCTCAGCGGCTCTCTCTCTCTCTCTATAATAATACTCCCAAATCAGTGAAGGGGGTGAAGGTGAGGGTGTAGTTGTGGGGTTACGGCCGCCGGAGCACCGCCGCTGGCGGAGGAGACCTCCGGTCTCCCTCCTTCTCTGGTTCACTCTCTCTTTCTCTCTCTAGGTTTGTGTGGTTGTTTATGATGCACAGATATGTGTGTGTGATGTATTATGAACACACAGATGTGTGTTTTTATAAAACAAAAAGGAGTGGGTGGCATCAAGAGGGGAGGACAAGTGTCCTCTCCCTTGATGACTCACCCGTTCCGAACGGGTGCGGGTTGGGTTCGTTTTCGTATATTAACTCGGTCTCGTACGCCTATTATCATAATATAATATAGTTAAATGGTTTGGTTTTTAGTTTCGCACTTAAACGTCTCGTTCGTTAATTGTTTTGGTTCACTTTTGTTACACGATAATAACATTAACACGCGAAAAATTTTGGGGGTCTGAACCGGGTTGTTACAACCCCCTCCGTCAACCACACCCGAACACCACAGGCTCGGCCACCACCACTGGCAGCCACACCTCCAACGCCGGTACTGTTTCTCACACACACTCTCTCTCTCTCTCTCTCTCTCTCTCTCTCTCTCTCTCTCTCTCTCTCTCTCTCTCTCTCTCTTTTCTAGATCTGGAGTTGTAGTTGAGATCTAGATCTACATCTAATAAATAATAAAACTACAAGATTGTAATGCTAAACAGAGCATCGATGAAAGTCAGAGAATGGATCTCTACAACATCAAACCTTCGTGCAGGTACTTATTATTATTATTATTATTATTATTATTATTATTATTATTATTATTATTATTATTTCACCTTTGGCCAGATAATGGTCACGTTAGTGAAGAAGAAGTTTTCAAAAAAAATTGTTGCAAAAAAAAAATGAATCTTTCTAAAAGTAATAATAATAAAATAATAATAATATTATTAATAATAATAAGCTTTTAAGTCTTTGGAACCATGATCTTTGAACCGTTTGGCGAATCTGTCGTTCATGTCTCTCCAGAAATTCATCGATTCGATTTGGTTGTGACAATAAAGGTTTTTGTGGGATTATTTTTAGTGCATAATAATAATAATAATAATAATAATAATAATGAAGATGATGATTTTTGTTTCTGTAAGCGTTTTGATTTTTGTAAGCTGTTATGTTTTGGGTTTAGTGAAATAGGTTTTTGCTTTTGCTAGAACAATAATAATAATAATATTTTTTGGGGATAGTTTTTGGTTGCACACCAAGTGTTTGATCAAATGCTTGAATGAAAAAAAAAAAACTTATGTTAACCTTTTTTTAGTACTATTTGTTTATGTTAGATTGTTATTGGATGGGGGTCATGAGGTTGATAGATCACATGTGATTAAATTTTTTTGATTATGTGTTTTAGGATCCCAACTAACATGTGTTTTTATACACATGTTAGTGATGCGGCTGTGGTAAGTAATGTGGCTATGGTACAAGATATTTTTTATACACATGTTAGTGATGCTAACACATGCTAGTATATGACTAACTAACAGGTGTTAGGGTTCATATTAGTTGGGGACCCAACTAACATGTGTTTTAGTATATGTCCAACTAACATGTGTTTCTGTTCTAGTGTTGGTTTTTAGGAATAGGCTATTAGGAAGAAGGCGGTGTTGGTGATGTGGCTGTGGTGAGTGATGTTTTTTATAAAGATTATAAATTTTTAATCTTTTGGTGAATGAGGTGTTTAACTAGCTTGAATAAATTGGTTTCCTGGCCTTAAGAAAACTGAAAAAGGTTTTATTCTTTTTAGGGTTCATATGACATACATTATTTCAGGAAAGATATGTTAGTATATGCCCTATCACATGTTAGTGATGTTAACACGTGTTAGTATATACTCAACTAACACATATTTATGAAAACTGAAAAATGGTTTATTCTTTTTAGGGTTCATATGACATACATTATTTCAGAAAACATATGTAAGTATACGCCCTTTCACATGTTAGTGATGTTAACACATGTTAGTATATACCCAACTAACATGTGTTACGGTTTGTATGACATACGTTATTTCCGCAAAACATATGTTTTAGAATACACTAACACATGTCATTGATGTCCCATTATGTGTTTTGTAGAGCCCAACTAACACGTGTTTACTTTTTTTGTAGGTGAAGAGATGTTTTGAGTTAAAGATGATGATGATAAGGATCAAGAACGAAGCATAGCTAGATTTTTTCTATGTTGTTATGATAGTTTTTTTGAAAATTCACAAAATAATTATGTTTGTATTAAACGGTTTTTGATATGTTTTAGTGTTGATTGTTATGATCGTATTCATCATTTCTTAAATAAATACACATTTTAGGTGTTCTTTTAATATGTTCTTTTAGTATATGCCTGGTAACACATATTAGCGATGTCTCACACGAGGTCAGAATTTTTTTTTTCACAACACTAACGTACGTTAATATTCATGCTGGAAAAAGTGCCATAAAGTAGGAGAGAGGTGACTTGACAAGTGTCAAATCAACCTTTTTAAACCTAGGATTCATAAAATTAAATTATAAAAAATTAATTCAAGATTACCATATTGCCCTTAATCATATTTTTTATTATGGTGGCCCACTTGCTTTTAAATATTATATAGGAATTAATTATGGACCATTGATCAAACTTGATCAATGGTCACTAGAGGGTTTCTAGGGTTTTTCCAATATATATGGTTTCCATATTATCCACACCCTTTTTACAACCTTTTTTTACAAAACATGCAACTTTACGTATGGTTTGGTCACTTCTATGGTAGAATGTATATCGATGGTAACATTTATACATATGTTAATAATGGTTCCAAGCCTCTTAGCGGTTCGGATACTACACTCTTTTGATACCGAATGGATCCATTCTACGTTATTTCTATTTGACCGATTCTATTATATAACATGATCATGATTTAATGCAAGTTTAGATACGTAACCAACCAACATGTATTTACCCCGAAAACGTTTAAAGAAAATATGGGGTACACACACTCACTTCGGTTAGTTCCGATTGAGTTCTATCACTTTCCGAGGGGTTTCAAGATGCTCCGATTACCTGTTAGCACGATAATAACGATTATTTACGTACATATATATATATATATATATATATATATTATAGCTGGCCATTACAGCTTAGGCACTCGTTTTCCTACAAGATTAAGATAGAATACTTACCTGGATTCACAATGACTTCAATATATATAACCGGCCAGTTGTTAACATTGGCCGAAGGGGTCCTAGACTAATCTTACTATTATACTTGAATGATAATATGGTGAAATGTGTTGGTAAGGATCGATGGGTTAATGGCTTATGAGTGAGAAGAGAGTGATAGTGGTTTTTGGAAAGGAATGGTTTGTGTTAATGGTTTCTTATAGAATCAAGAATGCATGCATGTTATGATTGAGAATCTATAGAGTAGGTGAGGTGGAGTGATGGAGTGTTAAAATGGTGTATCTTAATGCTTAGGTGTTATGCTCACCAAAAACGACGGCACAAGTCAATGGGGTCAATGGGCCGATTCTAATTCATAAGGAGTATTGGGCTTTCCATCATCCTTGAGACCATTAGGCTTATTAATTGGGTATTGGTTCAAGAAATAATAATGGGAAATGGGCCGAAGATGTTGGGTTTAAATGGGCCGAAATTGGTTTGTAGATTTATTGGGCTAAACTTTGGTATCGGGTCATGTATTGGGCCCGGACAATATTCGGATATTTGGGGTTGGGCCTGTATATCTATCAGGTCCTATTATAGCAGCCCATTTGTTCTTACTTGGGCTTTTAATAAGGTAAAATTTATTGGGCCTGGTCATCATATTTGAGGTCTGAGTCTATTATCCGGGTAAGGTTATTGGGCAACACCCTCGGGTGGTCCAGTACTATTCTATTAATATTTCCTAATCATGTTTAACGATTATAATCACGATTAAGTTTTTAAGGTTGTTACAGTCTCCCCCCTTAGGAAATTTCGTCCCCAAAATTTTTAATATATTATACCTGGTTTGCGAATAAGTGGGGTAAGTTTGCTCTCATCACATCCTCTCTTTCAAATGTAATCTCTGTTCCTCGCCTAGCATTCCATTTGACTTGTACTATAGGAATCTTTCCTCTTCTTAACTTTCTCTCTTGTTGATCCATAATTTCTATTGGTTCCTCAATAAAACGAAGTTGAGGATTTACTTTGACATTGTCTAATGGAATGATAGTATGAGTTTCTATTATACATGTTCTTAGATTAGAGATGTGAAAGACGTCATGACTTTCTCTTAATTCTGGAGGTAACTCAGATCGATAACCTACCGGTCCCACTTTATCTTTTATCCGGTAAGGTCTTATAAAACGCGGATTCAATTTTCCTCGTTTTTGGAACCTTATTACTCCCTTCCATGGTGATACTTTCAGTGGGACATAATCTCCTTCTTGAAATTCCAACAGTCTTCTTCGATTATCTGCATAGCTTTTTTGTCTGCTTCTGGCTTCTTCTAGCTTCTTTTTTATTTGAAGGATTTTATCAGTGGTTTCTTGAATGATTTCTGGGCCCGTCAGTTGGTTTTCTCCGACTTCGTTCCAGCATATCGGATATCTACACTTTCTACCATATAATGCTTCGAATGGCGCAACTTGGATGGAAGCATGGTAACTGTTATTATAGGAAAATTCTATTAATGGTAGATGATTTTCCCAACTTCCACTGAACTCCAGGACACAAGCCCTTAGCATATCCTCTAGCGTCTATATGGTTCTTTTGCTTGGACCGTCTATTTGCGGGTGGTACGTTGAACTGAGTTTGATTTGAGTTCCTAAGGCATTTTGGAAGCTCTCCCAAAATCTAGAGGTGTAGCGGCTATCACGATCTGAGATTATAGAAAGAGGTATTCCATGCCTTATTACTGTTTCCTGCACATAGATTCTTGCTAATTTTTCTATTCCGAAACTTTCTTGGATTGGCAGGAAATGAGCGGATTTGGTCAATCTGTCTACAATGACCCAGATGGTATCATTACCTTTTTGTGTCCTTGGTAACTTGGTTACAAGGTCCATGGTAATTTGATCCCATTTTCAGATTGGGATTTCTGGTTGGATCAATAACCCACTGGGTTTCTGATGTTCCGCTTTCACTTCCGAACAAGTTACACATCGGGCTATAAACTCTCCAACGCTTCTTTTCATGTCGGGCCACCAACATTTTTTTCTTAAATCTTTATACATTTTATGATTTCCTAGGTGGATAGAGTATTTTCAATTATGGGTTTCGCTTAAGACAAATTCTCTTTGATTCCCATATTGTGGTATCCACGTCTTCTGGTTATGTCTAAGTATTCCATCCGTCCCTTCTATCAATCTTTCTTCTTCTCTATTCAGAAATTAGGCTTCTATAAAAGTGGGTTCTAAGGCTTTTCTTTGATAATCACGGAGATGGTTTAGAAATTCATTAATTTTGGTGATTTTGAAAGCTTTGGCTTCAAAGGTCTGTCTTTTCTGCTTAAAGCATCTGTTACAATGTTTGCTTTTTCTGGATGATATTTTATATCACACTCATAATCACTTAGAATTTCTATCCATCTTCTTTGACGCGTATTTAGATGCTTTTGATCGAAAATGTGTTGGAGACTCTTATGATCAGTGTAAACGGTACACTTGGTTCCATACAAATTGTGTCTCCATAGTTTCAATGCAAATATGATAGCTCCTAATTCTAAATCATGCGTATCATAATTTTATTCATGCCTCTTTAATTGCCTAGAAGCATATGCTATGACCTGGTTTTCTTGCATTAAAACACAACCTAGCCCTTGTTGGGAAGCATCACAATACACCGCGAATGCCTTTCCTTCTTTGGGTAAGGTTAAAACCGGAGCTTTACATAATTTTTCTTTCAAACTCTGAAAGTCTTGCTCTTGTTTTCCTTTCCATTCAAACTTAACAGTTTTCTTAGTTAGGGTTGTGAGTAGAAACGCCAATTTGGCAAAATTCCCTATGAATCTTCTGTAATATCCTGCTATCCCTAAAAACTATCTAATTGCTGTAGGGTTTTTAGGAGTCTCCCATTTTTAATGGCTTTTACCTTAACAGGAACTACTTGGATTCCTTTACCATTGATCACATGTCCTAAAAATTTGATTTCTTCTACCCAAAATTCACACTTAGAAAACTTGGCATACAACTTTTCTTTTCTTAGGGTTTCTAGAATTTCTCTCAAATTCTGCTCATGTTCTTCTTCTGATTTTGAATAAATTAAAATATCATCAAGAAACACAATTACACAATTGTCTAGATAAGGTCCACAAATTCTATTCATGAGGTTCATGAAAGTTGCAGGGGCATTTGTTAATCCAAACAGCATCACTAGGAATTCATAGTGTCCGTACCTAGTTCAAAAAGCAGTTTTAGGGATATCTTCATCTCTTATTTTCAATTGGTGGTATCCAGACCTAAGATCTATTTTTGAAAAATACTTTGCCCCATGCAATTGGTCAAAAAGGTCATCTATCCTAGGCAACGGATATCTGTTCTTGATGGTTAACTTATTCAGTTCTCTATAATCTATAAACATTCTCATGGCCCCATCTTTCTTCTTTACAAAGAACACTGGTGCTCCCCAAGGGGATGTACTAGGTCTAATAAAACCTCTCTCTATGAGTTCTTCCAATTGACTTGTGAGTTCCTTCATTTCTGAAGTGGCTAACCTATATGGAGCTTTAGCAATTGGTGCGGCTCCAGGATTTAGGTTAATTTGGAACTCTACTTGTCTGGGAGGGGGTAGACCTGGTAATTCATTAGGGAACACATCTTTAAATTCAGACACTACTTTGATCTCATCTATTCCTGGCTCTTTACCCTCATTTCCTAGATTCACATGTATTAAAAAGGTTTGATGCCCCCTTTTCAAATATTTCATCATTTTGGCACTAGGAATTAGGTTTAAGGCTCCTTTTGGTTTTTCTCCATATATGGTCAAGATTTCTTGATTGGGTAGGGGAATTTTTACTAGTTTTTCTTTACAAACGATTTTTGCCTGATTTGTTGCTAACTAATCCATCCCAATAATGATATCAAATTTTCCTAAATTCATATGTATGAGATTTATTTTGAATTCTTGATTTTCAATAGTTAAGGTAAAATTCTTGAAAACTTCAGAAGCTTTTACAATTTTTCCTTAGCTATTTCTATCTCATATGTTTGATTCATAGGTTCAAGGAGGATATCTATCTTTTCTACGAATGTTTTTGAAACAAAGCTAAGATTAGCTCCGGTATCAAACAGAACATATGTTTTTTAAACAAAGCTAAGATTAGCTCCGTAACCAAATCTGGTTCATCGCGGGCTTCAGTAGTATTGATGACAAAAGCTCTCCCTCTTGCTTGCTCGACTCTAGGTGGGTTCTTAAGTTTGGGGGCAATTGATCTTGTAGTTTCCAGGTTCCTTGCACTCATAACAGAGTCTTGGGCGATCAGGATCAAACCTACATTCCGCGGCCAAATCTCCAATTTTCTTGCACTTTTAGCAGTAAGGTCCCCTGCAATCGCCGAAATGGAATCGGCCACATTTGTTGCACTTCTTTCGACAATCACCGGTATGATAATATTTGCTTTTGAACAAAAAGGATTATTTCCTCGGTAGGGTCTCTTCTCAGGATTTCCTTGATCTTTTGGACTTTCTTGGCTTTTACCTGAGGTGGATCTAAAAGTTTCATTCCATCCCCTCTTATTTCCTACCTGTACTCTATCCTTTTCTTTATGCCTAATAATATCATCAGTCGGGCTTAATGCTAACTCACAGGCGATGTCAAACTTAACCGGTTTTGCACCCGAACTATCCCCTGAATTTGAGGAATCAAGCCCCATATAAACCTTCTGATTCTTTTGATTTTGGGAGTTACCTGATGGGGTACTAGTCAAGCAAGTTGGTTAAATCGATTCACATAACCGATACAGTCTAAACCCTTCATTTCCAATCCTAAAAACTCCATTTCTATCTTTTATCTATTTCATTTATATGACAATGCTTCTCGGTTATAAGGATTCAAAACTCTATCCTAGTTATACAAGCTACAACACTTCTGCCCCCCACTTGCCTTATCATATTCCAATAGTTCAAAGCCTCGGCTTTTAACGAGTGGGTAGCAAATTTTACTTGATCCCTAGGGGCACAGTTACTAATCTCTAGTATGGATTCCATTTCTTCTAACCAACGGGTAGCTCCTGCAGCTCCAGTGCTACCATCAAACGGTTCAGGTTTACATGCCATAAATGTTTTATAATCACAAAACCAAGGTCTTACAGGATTTTCTTCTAAATTTACATATACTTCTTCATGGTTTCTTTCTGGGGATTTGGAAGCATGTGGTTTTTCTAATATATTCATAATTGTTGGGATTGAATCTTAAAGGTTTTCTAACACTAGTTTTCTCATTCGTTCCTCTAATTCACTGGTTTCGTTAGTTATAGGAGTTTCTTCTATTGGGGTTTCCTCGGCTATTGGTTCTTCTTTGGTGGTTTCAGTTGGTTTTGATGAGGAGGCATTTTTTTCTTGGTTCGTAATACTTCCCTCACTTCCAGCCTTGTCTTGTTTTTTCGTTCAGATCTTCGTGGCATTTTTCTATAATAACAAGTTTAAATTAATTAGTAATATTTTTAGTTCATATATTATTTCTTTTTCTCAAATAATAACATAACATCTAGATATATATTTTATATCATGCCCAAAATTTCTAGATGTGTACATGAGATCATACGCATGCTTTGCTACACAATGCGATTACAATTTTCGACAAACTACTAAACCAAGTTACCACATAACATTTCGATCACAAACATCCAATAAACCTACCAACAAAGTTAACACATACATTACTAATTAATACTACCACATAACACCTACAACTTTTATTACTAACACCTCATACTACTTCCCATGCATACCCCAACCACATAATACCACCCACACTTCGGCCCCCTCCTTCACAACATCAACGGGTGTTTTGATTACTCAATCACTTGTTTCATTTGGTAACCAAACCTCTTAATCAATTTCCTCAACTCCTCCACCATATTAAGTTCTTGATCTCGTTGAGTCTTCGTACGATAGTAGCTTTCAACTAACTCCAAATACTCTTTTCGGCTTACATGGTCTTGTTGTTGCAAAGCTACATTAGTTCAGTTAAAATTCATGGCTGCAAGATAGGGATTGATGGTGGGAGTCAAAGGAGGGACCGTAGAGAATGTTGGGTAAGCCATGGGGTATGGGTTGTAATTCGACTCTTCCACCGAGACGTTGCTAGAGGAGCTAAAGTACTCACTTATGGTCGGGTCCGGGTAGTAGTAGTGGGATGGTTGCTCGAAATGGGGATAAGGATGGATGGGTTCGGACAGGGTAAACACCGGTTCGGGTAAAGGTCCTATCACACCGATGTTCCCTAAGTTTAATTCCCACCCATTGTCGTTCCATCCTAACCCCGGGATTTTGGCTACCAAATCTTGAGTGTTTGGAATTTCTTGCGACTCATTCTCCACAACCTCTTCTTGTGTTCGAATTTCTACATCTTCTATCTCCATAAATGCTTCGCCTTGTTCACCCGTACTTGAAATTCTATTACACATAATCATATCAAACAAAGTTTAAAGTTAGTTCTAAGAAATTCCCACTACTCACGAACCCGAGCTAACAGGTAATCGGAGCATCTCGAAACTCCTCGGAAAGTGATAGATATCAACCGGACCTAACCGAAGTGAGTGTGTGTACCCCATATTTTCATTAATCGTTTTCAGGGTAAATACATGTCCGTTGGTTACGTTTCTAAACTTGTATTGAAGGATGATCATGTTATATAATAGAATCGGTCGAATAGAAATAACGTAGAATGGATCCATTCGGTATCAAAAGAGTGTATTATCCGAACCGCTAAGAGATTTGGAACCAATATTAACATATGTATAAATGTTACCATCCATATACATTCTACCATAGAAGAGACCGAACCATACGTAAAGTTGCATGTTTTGTGAAAAGGGCTGTAATCGGTTTTTGGCACCATTCACTAGCTTTGTGGCTAACGTATTTTGAACATGTATTTCAGGAAGGAATGAACCCATGGAACCCAAGCACCTTGAATGTGAATGTGTATAAATAAAAGTCGACTAAATGTTTTCGAAGATGATCCAAGAAGGCAACGGCCAAATGTTGTTGTTGTTTTGACAATGAACCACGAATCGTTTTTGTATAATATAGTAATGTGAATGTTTGTTAAAAAGAATGTGTCGTGATAACCAATCGATAATGACTCGGTAAAAATCCGGGTCGTTACATGTTGGTATCAGAGTTTGGGTTCGGGAGTAGTGGGAATTTCTTAGAACTAACTTAAAACTTTGTTTGATATGATTATGTGTAATAGAATGTCAAGTACGGGTGAACAAGGCGAAGCATCTATGGAGATAGAAGATGGAGAAATTCCAACACAAGAAGAGGTTGTGGAGAATGAGTCGCAAGAAATTCCAAACTCTCAAGATTTAATAGACGAAATCCCGGGGTTAGGATGGAACGACAATGGGTGGGAATTAAACTTAGGGAACATCGGTGTGATAGGACCTTTACCCGAACCGGTGTTTACCCCGTCTGAACCCATCCATCCTTATCCCCATTTCGAGCAACCATCCCACTACTACCCGGACCCGACCATGAGCGAGTACTTTAGCTCCTCTAGCAACGTCTCGGTGGAAGAGTCGAGTTACAACCCATACCCCATGGCTTACCCAACATTCCCTACGGTCCCTCCTTTGACTCCCACCATCGATCCCTACCTTGAAGCCACGATTTTTAACCGAACTAATATAGCTTTGCAACAACAAGACCATGTAAGCCGAAAAGAGTATTTGGAGTTAGTTGAAAGCTACTATCGTACGAAGACTCAACGGGATCAAGCACTTAATATGGTGGACGAAGGATAGGACGACAAATTCTGACTAGTATAAATACCCCCTCATTAGTACGAGTAAGACACGTTCTGACACACTCCGAACCTCTCTCTCTCTCTCTCTCTCTCTCTCTATACTCTCTTTTCCTCTCCAAACAAATACTTATCCTCACGCCGGAGGGTGGTCACAGAGAGGCCCTCCCTGCCCCCTTGTGACGAGCCTAACAGTTTGTCTAGTTTTGCAGGTTAATTGCTCAAAGATCTGATCAGGCTAGTCGTCTTCTACCTCTCACCAGAGGTGCGTCCGGCTTTTGGATCTTCACAAACGAAACAAGTGATTGAGGAATCAAAACACCCGTTGATGTTGTGAAGGAGGGGGCCGAAGGGTGGGTGGTATTGTGTGGTTGGGGTATGCATGGGAAGAAGTATGAGGTGTTAGTAATAAAAGTTGTAGGTGTTATGTGGTAGTATTAATTAGTAATGTATGTGGTAACTTTGTTGGTAGGTTATTGGATGTTTGTGATCGAAATGTTATGTGGTAACTTGGTTTAGTAGTTTGTCGAAAGTTGCAATCGCAATGTGTAGCAAAGCATGCGTATGATCTCATGTACACATCTAGAAATTTTGGGCATGATATAAAATATATATATCTAGATGTTATGTTATTATTTGAGAAAAAGAAATAATAGGGATTATATTAAAATATAAAAAGAAATGATATATGAACTAAAAATATTACTAATTAATTTAAACTTGTTATTATAGAAAAATGCGACGAAGATTTGAACGAAAACCAAGACAAGGCCGGAAGTGAGGGAAGTATTACGAACCAAGAAAAACAATGCCTCCTCATCAAAACCAACTGAAACCACCGAAGAAGAACCAATAGCCGAGGAAATCCCAATAGAAGAAACTCCTATAACTAACGAAACCAGTGAATTAGAGGAACGAATGAGAAAACTAGTGTTAGAAAGCCTTCAAAATTCAATCCCAACAATTATGAATATGGTAGAAAAACCACATGCTTCCAAATCCCCAGAAAGAAATAATGAAGAAGTATATGTAAATTTAGAAGAAAATCTTGTAAGACCTTGGTTTTGTGATTATAAAACATTAATGGCATGTAGACCTGAACCGTTTGATGGTAGCACTGGAACTGCAGGAGCTACCTGTTGGTTAGAAGAAATGGAATCCATACTAGAGATTAGTAACTGTGCCCCTAGGGATCAAGTAAAATTTGCTACCCACTCGTTAAAAGCCGAGGCTTTGAACTGGTGGAATATGATAAGGCAAGTCAGGGGCAGGAGTGTTGTAGCTAGTATGACTTGGATAGAGTTTCGAACCCTTATAACCGAGAAGTATTGTCCTAAAAATGAAATAGAAAAGATAGAAATGGAGTTTTTAGGATTGGAAATGAAGGGTTTAGACTGTTGATGTGTCATGATTTTAACATATAAAACAAGCATAAAAAGTATCATAATGGGATACAATTAGGCTTAGTTATTGATATTTGATGCTTAATTCGTTCCTATTTGTATTTCTCAGGAAACTGGAGGCTCCAAGACGGAAACAGAGGATTTCCGGGCAAAAACAAGCAAAAACTGGAGATTCCTGAAGATATGAGACTTGCAGCATGTTCACTGTATGTTTGAAGACAATCTCGGGACTTTACCAGTGATAAAACCAGTCCAAAAGTGACCTAGCACGCCCACGCACACTTGCACGGAGGCCCTGCACGCTAGAAGACAATGCAGCAAGCTTGGAGAGCAAGAAAACGTATTGAAGACACTTGCACGCCCATGCCACATCACTTGGCATGCCCATACTCTTTGAAACGTGTTCCCCAAGGCTTAAACCAACAAAATCTGACAAATTACTGATGAGCACGCCCGTGCTTCACTACGTGGCACGCCCATGTTCAGGCTGATTTGCCTAAAAATAGCAAGCTACCCCTCACCATTTGATCAGCACTTCTTGTGCTCTCTTGGGGCTGACTACCAAGCTCTTTCCAGAGATCTTGGGGTCCTTTGGGAGGCCTTCTCGCCCTCCTAACATCCCTCAATGGTTAGGTCTCATCCTACCTTGATTAGTTTGGCCAAGAAGAGGATCGTAGAATAGTATGCAATAAACATCGAGAGTCGTGAGGATCATGAGAGCTACATATCACTTGAAGATGGAGAGCTTGTCTATGAGCAGCCATGTTCTTGTGTTGACTATTTTCTATGGTTGTATCTTTTCATTATTCGCGAACCCGCTTCGATTTGTAAACTTTTATTATTAGTAGTAGTTTATTTTTTAGTTATTTGTTGTGTTATCTTCTTCTAATCTTTGTTTGTTTATCTTTGTGACAGGTTTGAATGATGATTAACTTAATAACTTAATTAATCTACTAGAGGCATAGTCAGCTTCTGGTGACCCCGAGCTAGATCCAAGGCGAGGAAACCGGTAGTGAGGCAGATCCTTCGGGCTTCTGATATCCAAACCGAATTCTAAGCAATGCCTTCTGAAGTGGACCAGATCTGAGTGACACATTTTTGGTACTTACCAGATGATTGAATGTCTTTTTGGTAAAGGATGGTTTCCCTACTGGCGCACCATTGATCTCCGGATTGCACGTCTTTAGGATTATGTGCCGCCTTTATTAAGGATTTCATTCAGTTCGGGAGGTTATGGGTTGAGTAATTAAGTCATCATTCATTTAAACCGCCTTTATATTTATTTGATCACTAAATAATAAAGTGTTACTTAAAAGATAAATAAAATAAAGATTCTTTATCTAGTTCTCGTTAGTACAATGTCATTAGCCAATGGGGGTAAGAGTCGCCTGTGACAGCCGTAAGAGAGATCCTTTGGTCTTCATGACCGTTAACCTATTTAGGGGATACGAGGTTGCCAGGATTGATTCCATAGAGAGAGACCCTTCGGAACGGAACGCGAGAACTAAGGGAGGTGTACGGTGTTCGAGTTCGGAAGTGAAGCCTCCAATTTAAGAAGACGATAAGTTCGAAGATCAGAGATTTGACCGTGGTTTGAGGACCCCGCTATATGCGAGGCCCTGGCGGAGTACCCTAGGTGGACGCACACTAGAGAGGTTCTGCATTCTACTCAGTCGTAGCATCCGCTTCTCTATCAAGGAGTCAACACTTCAAGACCACTCTCGTCTTCCGCACAATTAATTATTTTAAATTATTAATTTTAATAATAAACTTAACTACTTATACGGAGGGACCCGAGATGTGCATATCTATCTTCTATTCTATTTTATCTCTTATAAAACCAAACCTTAACTACTTATACGGAGGGACCCGAGATGTACGTAAATAATGGTTATTATCGTGCTAACATGTAATCGGAGCATCTCGAAACCCTTCGAAAAGTGATAGAACTCAATCGGAACTAACCGAAGTGGGTGTGTGTACCCAATATTTTCTGTACACATTTTCGGGGTAAATACATGTTGGTTGGTTACGTGTCTAAACTTGCATTGAATCATGATCTTGTTATATAATAGAATCGGTCGAATAGAAATAATGTAGAATGGATCCATTCGGTATCAAAAGAGTGTATTATCCGAACCGCTAAGAGGTTTGGAACCATTATTAACATATGTATAAATGTTACCATCGATATACATTCTACCATAGAAGTGACCGAACCATACGTAAAGTTGCATGTTTTGTGAAAAAGGGTTGTAATCGATTTTTGGCACCATTCACTAGCTTTGTGGCTAACTTATTTTGAACATGTATTTCAGGAAGGAATGAACCCATGGAACCCGAGCACCTTGAATGTGAATGTGTATAAATAAAATTCGACTAAATGTTTTCGAAGATGATCCAAGAAGGCTACGGCCAAATGTTGTTGTTTTGTTAAGAAGGAACTTTTCAAGTGTAGTGTTGTTTTGACAATGTACCACGAATCGTTTTTGTATAATATAGTAATGTGAATGTTTGTTAAAAAGAATGTGCCGTGATAACCAATCGGTAATGACTCGGTAAAAATCCGGGTCGTTACATGTGATAAACAGGCAATCAGATCATTAAGAGAACCACCAATGAGTACTAGAACCCAAGCTGAACTGATCACAGTGAGTGCATGTCCCCCACTCTATCTTTAAAATCTTTCGAGGTGAATGCATGTTGTTTGTATCTCTTAAAATTGCATCGGATCATGTTCATGTTGTGTAATAGAACCGGTCGAATAGAAATCACGAAAGTGGATCCATTCGGTATCATAAAAATGTATTTATCCTAACCCGTCAAGGGGTTCAGAACTAATATCTAGCATTGATAAAGTGCTACCATAGATATACATTCATAACCGATTTGGACCGGACTATAATGTTGAGTTGCAAATTTTTCGAATAAGCTTTATAATCGGTCACTCGGCATCACTCACTAGCTTTGTGGCTAACGTATTTTAACATGCATTTCATGTTTTACGTGAACAATTGGAACCCGAGAATCATGCGTGTCTAAGTGAAGTTATCGACTAAAAATAGATATGGATAAATAAAGAATTATGTTCGGTTATGTTAAGGTATTTCAAGAAATGTTCTATTGTTTGTCAAAGACTTTGAACTAGTATGTTTTTTTTGGAAGGTTTCGGTATTAAAGTGTAATGTCAAGAACCGGTTTTTGTTTAAAGAAATAATTTCAAAGTTTAGTAAGCATGATTTGTTCTTGATCACCAATCGGTAATGACTCGATAATTCCGGGTCATTACAGTTACGAAGTAATTCTTCGCGTTGTTGATGAACCGACGAGGAGGATAAGGCATAGTTGCAGGTTATGGAGGTGATTTCTAGAAAGAGAAGGAGGTTGTCCCCGTTTGCTAGGACCCTTTTAAAGTCTATTGATGTGCTAAAAGTAGTTTAATAAAAATAACTAAATTAAACCTAAAACTAGACACCTAGTAATACTCTAGACTCTCTAAAACTAAACTACTGACAGGCAAGTGAACCTATCGACTCTAGTATAGCTAAAGTAAGTCCGGATATCGAACCCACGAGACTCTAATGGAAAACGAAAACTAGACTCGATAACTTATCTAAAACTAAAACAAGGTGATTTATTAATTAAAAGGGGGGTTTTACTGAAAAATAAATTGCAATAAAATAAAGGTTAACTAAAATTTACTAAACTGAACTAGAGACACGAACTTAGTTGAGCTGAATTCAGATGATGACGAGGCACTACCTAGACCAGACTCCTAACTATGCCTGATAAGCTTCTATGGTTATGGAACTGATTTGGAACCGGGATCTTAAAGTACTAAACATCAAGAATAAACTAGACACCCTCGACCCTTCTCAAGGGGAAACCCTAGAATATTGTTGTGCTGTTAAACTACCGGTTGGAGTACAAACCCTCACAGGTTATCTAACTCTTATGATCGAGTACCCGCTAGACAATCTACCTCACAGCGCGAAAGCCTCACTACACTAGGTGTAAGGGGTAATTATTGAAGCCTAGATCTAACTTGATATGCAGGAGTTGAAAGGGAAACTAGGTAGATCTTCTCACAAAGCCTCTAACCTAGCAATCTAACAACCTAGACATACCAACAAGCTCTCACCTCACAGCTATTGAACTTGGAAGAATACCTAAAATCTTCTAACCACCAAATACCACTCCTATGGTAAACTCGCGACTATTGACCATAAACTAGTTGCTACACAAAGTCTGCAACCTAACTAGCACTTATACATGAAAGACATTCACAAAAGTGCAAGTGGAGTGAATAAGTGACAATAAGAAAATAATAAATACGCATATACACCAGATCTAGAGAAATCAAAATCTTTACTGAATCAGAAATCCAAAACACGTTCCAAAAACCATAGAAAAATCAAATCAAAACATAGTTATTTGTCTTAGCCTAGGTAGTTATTAAAAGTTTTAGCCACAAACCATCTTGAAAAGAGAAACAAAGCCAAATAAAAATTCAGCAATCATGGTCTAGAACAAAGATAATGAAGGAACGAAGAAACCGAATGATTAACACCCGAATACTCGCTCCCTGGCTTAGAACCTTTGATCCTTGGCTTGCCTCCCTCTAAATATATTTGCTGTTGTGCTCCTTATTGTTGTGCAGCCTTTGATGATAAAGGTTCTCAAGAATGTGCCGCTTCTCTTCGACAATAAAATCAACCTCCCTATGAATAATAATATATCTCCGAAAAAAAATAAAGTCTTTCCCTCAAAAACTCATCTTCTCCGCCGCCTGATCCCAAGACAATCCTCCCTATAGGGTTTTTAATTATTCTTTTTATTCCAACTTGGGCTCGAGCCCTTTGTGACTAAAGTCACATTCAATTTATTTTTTCTTTTTAATAATAATAATAATATTATTATATGTAGCATTCTAGCTCCGTGCTCTTGACTCGGGTGTTCTTGACTTGACCAAGTTACTCGTTTACGCTCCAACGTCCACACGAACACCTACCAAATAAAAATAAAATAGATAAATACTAAAAAAAAAAACCTAAAACTAATAAAAATCTATAAAAACCTATACTAAATAAAAGTAGACAGGTACAAGCCTAAAATTAATAAAAGAACTATGTAAATGACTCGAAAACTGTACAAACTTTACACTGGAAATAGATGTATTTTACAATACATCATCTATGCTATTTATAAGCAGTAAAACTCATTTGGCCAAGGTCACCTAATATAATATTATGTGTGACCTGGGGTGGCGCAGCCTTGGACAGTCGTTGGATGAGCTTTTGGGGTTTCAAATGAAATGATCTCAGCCGTCCATCGTGAACCGTCAAATTGTAGATGGCCTGTTACTGCGATAGCGGGAGGCGGGCACGCAGCCGTTGTATCAGTTTTTGGGGGTTCAAATGAAATGATATGGGACGTTCATCCGGTACGACATTGTTTGGTAGGTCGAATATTCTAGCTTTGCATGCATTGACAATTGCATGCATTCACATAGCTAGATCTGCAAAGCTATGTGCTAGACGGGGGGACCAAGCATTTTGGCAGGCAATTTCCACGAATCCGTTAGATCAAAGGGTTAACTTTTTGGTGCGGAGGGCGGGTTTTAATCAAGTTCTTGTCTGTGGATACAACCAAATTGACCGCAGGTTGATAACGTCCCTTGTTGAAAGATGGCGTCCAGAGACCCACAAGTTTCACCTACGATTTGGTGAGGCGACAGGGATATTAGAGGACATTAACGTCCTAATGGGTTTGCCCGTTAATGGTACACCAGTCATAGAGCTAGAATTCAAGCTCAACCCTGAGGAACGGTTGCAGTTTGTGGCGTCTATGTTGGATAGAAGTGAGTCGAGCATACTACGCAAAAACACTAACCCAACATCCAAACTTGTACAACAAATATCGGAGCTGTTGCCCGCTGACGCGAGCAAAGTGGAGGTCACACAACGCGCACGTTATGTGATATTAATTATGTTGGGATGTTGCTTCTTTTGCGACAACGGTATGTGTCGTCAAATTTACTTCATTTATTGGATCTCAGTGAATGTGGGAGTTTGAGTTGGGGGAGTGTCGTGTTGGCATGTCTGTATCGCAACTTGTGCAAAGCAGCATTAGGGGTCGATAAAACATGTGGAGGTCCTATGTATTTGTTACAGTTGTGGGCCTGGACCAGGATCCGTGTATTATCCCCTAGAATTCAACGCGAGTTGCCAGCTAGAAAACCATTTGGTGCCATGTAAGTACTATCTTATGCTACGTTGATATTATGTATTATAACTTGTTAATTTAACTAATGATTATTTTTTTAATTTATATTTATTGAAAACCATTTCGTGCCCATTTCTGTATCCTCTCGGGCACATGGCTGAATGTGCAGAGCTTGTATCTTGGGACATACCACGGTGATGGTGTGTCGTATATGTTGTCTAAATGCTTATGCAGCTTTGTGTAGTGGATTAAGAAATCCCTTGGTTGTTCTTTTCGTAGGATTTGCATATCCCCTTTTTTATATGCGGCAGTTAGGGCTTTGGCGAAGGATATAGTGCTTGTTAGCTTGCAGCTGGTCGTCCTCTTGTCTGTTTGTGTTTCGCCCCACTGGTGGGTGTCTCCTTCCTTATCTATGAACGCCTGTATCATTTTTGTTGATCGGATTCCGTCAAAGGAGACCTCAGGATCCACCATTTACCCCTAAAGTCCATCGTTAATTTCATGGAAAGAAGCGTACCGAAAGAAGAGATACTAACTGGTTAAATAAACATGCAACATATGTCTCTTCCTGGTATAATCGCAAGAAGAATAAAGTGGACGGGGAACAGACCACAGTTCCTTCCGTGTCTCGAGATTACATGACTTGGTATTTAGAACACACGTTTGGATACGTAACTAACCCGATGAATAACCTGGAACTACAAACCGGGTTTCGAGATGATGTGGCAATAACCCAACTGCTGGTTTGTATATCACTTTATCACTTTTAATTAATATATAAATTTATATTCACGTTATATAATACAAAATATTTTTTTAATATTACTTATTTTAATTAATACAGATGGAAGGGTATAGTGAGATTCATGATCAAGCGTCTCAGTTTATGGCAAGCGCTCCTGCACCATTTAATGAAAATTTTGGATACATTCAAAACACTACCAACGCAGTGCTGTCTTCAATTCGTGAAAGAGATCATTTGAATTATCCTTCGCGTCTTCAAGCTCACCCGGTCGGTTTGGTGGCTGACAGAAGCCGACCTCACAAGGTGTCAGGGCGCAGGAGGTAGAGACGTGCTGATGATGACGAAGTGGTACTTTTACAAGGGCGGCTTCCTTACAAAACCCCGTTCATCAACTGTCTGATGGGTTCAATCAACAACACTCTGGGGGTTCATACATACCCAACATGAGTCTATTACGTATACCCCCACACTACACTAACACTCAGGCGTCATCATTTTGGACACTGTATAACCCGATTGACACACAAGAATCATCGTAGTTCATTTATTGGGCAGAAAATCAAAATGAACAACAAATGGGTTACAATAATTTTTTGACGCCAATACCTTTTCATCTTAAAGACCGCCGGTATCCAGGGCGACCACAGCGTCCACCTCTATGTGGTACCGAAGGACGATATTGCAATCAACCTGGTTGCAATCATTGTAACTGTAATAATTTGATATTGTAATATACGAAATTGTGGTTTTAATTGTATAATAATAGGTTATTTATTGATAAATTTTTTAATTGTAATTTATTGTGGTTTTAATTGTAATTTATTGATGTATTTTTAAATTTTTTCGATGTATTCGAAAATGGCCCCGGGGTCTTATTCAGGCGTGTGTTTATATGCTCCAGGCCGGTGGTTTCCGATCACCTGCCCCACGAACGCGCAGTTCTTAGGGGATAGTTTAAAGAACAGGACGTCGTCACGCGCAATAGAAGAAGAGACCAAATGGGCATGAGGTTGAAGATTTGAGCAAACAACCAATTCCATGTTATAGGAGTTTCTTGCAGATGTAACGTCGATCCAAAATAGGAGTAAACAAAAAAACCAACACCGGAAATCCGGTCTCAAAAATCTAAGAAAGTATTCGCTACAAAGGATTCTTAACGTAGGAATGGTAGGAAGCCACATTAGGGGTGAGCATTGGTCCAGAACCGACCCGACCCGAACCGAGACCCGATAGTTGTATAAATTCAGAACCAAAATGTAACCCTATAAATAGGTTCGGTCATCGGTCCATGGACCTTCGGTTCTGTCGGTCTTAGAAACAAAACCCGACCCGATAGACAACAACATGATTACAGGAGAAATTAAGAAAATATCATTACATGAACCTCCAATTTGCTGATCAAAGGAAATATCATTACAAGTATTATGTTTTTTAAGCTATCATCCAATTAATATATTATCTCTTTATCTTTACGATTTGTCTTGATCTATTGTTTGTTATGTCATGTTTTAGTATGCAATCATCCTATCCCATATTTATCTATTGATTTATTATAGAACAATTTTGGGACTTTACCTGCTCTAAATGATGGATGAAGTACTGGATGTCTGGAGCAGAGTAGCTTGATGATCTTGATCGATCAGAAATAGAGGATTCAGTATGAGGTTTCAGAATAAGAGGATTGAGCAGAGCAGTTTTGTTGCATAAGGTTTGATGTTTTTTTATTAGATTAAAGAACATTTATCAACGATAATACATGTTTAAAGAGTTTGCTGGCCCATTGGGTTGCGGTGCAAATTCCTACTTTTCGGTCCTTCATAAATTTCTCGGTTTTTCATTCTTTTTGGACCGACCCGACCCGAAACCCGAAATAGGTGAAATATAAGGACCGATTCAAGGACCTATAGTACAGACTCGGTTCGGGCCTGCTGCAAAATCGGGTCGGTTCTCGGTTTTTAATCGGTTCGGCCCATTTATGCTCACCCCTAAGCCACATGATAATGACACTTGTAAACTGCAGTTATAACTCCCAAACTCGTTCCTGATTTATTCTAGGGGTAATTTAGATCCTTTTGTATACAACGCTTCCCCTGTAATCACGTCTTAATTTTGGTAACGTTTTCCAAATTCAATTCATAATTCCAAAACAGTTAACTATTTGTCGATCTAATTTTTTTCAAAATCGATATTCAATTGAAGAGTTTAGCGACATGATTGGCGGGTTACTCTGTTTTTTCTTTTCATTAATTTTTCGATTTGATTCATTATTACTGTAATCATGTTGTTTTAATTTATGCAGACTTAAACATTGATCCAAAACATTCAACCTACCACTTTGAAACATGCTCTATTTTTTAAAACAAAAAACAGAGCATCATACTGATAAAATCAAACGCACGTACATACTAAAAAAATCAAACACAATCGGTTTAAATGCATGCATTAATTGGGGATGCAATATTGGGTGCGTTTTTTAGTGAGTAAAGTTGTCTTAAAACGCACGTAACTGGTTCATATTTCATTTTTTTTCCTATAACGCACGTTATAAAAAGCACTTTAAATTTTTGTGATCTGTTATTATTATATGCATGAATTTTTATTGAACGCACTTTATTATTTATTATTGTCTTAAACGCACTTTAAGTGCCAATATCTTAAACGCACTTCAACAAATATTCTTGTTTTATTCCTTAGAATTTCAAGTAATATTCTTTAAGTGCCAGTGTCTTAAACGCACTTCAGTTAATAATAATTTTGCCATGGGAATCGTTTTGGTAAAGCATTTGTATTCCATGTCATAAATCCAAACATTTCATAAATGTTATTTGTTTGTGAATGAAAATTTTGTGTTTGTCAAAAAAGACAGAGCATGCTAGTTTTCTTTCACTGTTGTACATCTAAGAGGGTGTTTGGGATTGAGTTTGGAAATGTAAAAGTGCTTTTGGTCAAAAGTGCTTATTGGCTTATGACTTTTTGAAAAGAAGTTTAAAAAAGTGAAGTTTTAAAAAAGTGTTTGGATTAGCTTTTCGGATGAGAAACGTCAAAAAGTCAATAAATTGTTGTTTTTTAAATGTTTCGCTTAACTTATTGTGAATATTGGTTGTATGGGTGGTAAATTTGTATTTTTTTTTTCCAAAAGTCAAAAGCCAAAAGCCAGGATTTCTAAATTTTCAAAAACAGCTTTTCCACCCTTAAAAGGCAAAAGCCAAAACAGAAAGTGCTTTTGGGTTACACAAACAGCTTATTGACTTATTGGCTTCTTAAAAAAGCCAATAAGTCAATAAGTTATTTTGAAACTCAATCCCAAACACCCTCTAAGTGGTTTAAAAAGAGGATCTCATAAACTTGTTGATTTGCATAGTGTTCCTTTAAGTATTCGTGTGAAATTAGCATTGAGAATCTATGATGTGCTCTAGACTGTAGCAGCTGATAACAATTTTTTTGGTGATTGCAATATTAGCATGGAGTCTAGACAGCATGCGTTTAAATTATCAATCAAGTGCGTCAAAAAAATTACGTGCATTTGAAATAATAATGTGTGTTTGTTTGTCCCACCAAATGAAGTTTAAACGCATGTTACATAGAGAAGGCAGATGTAACGTGCGTTTAAAAGCCTCTGTTTCCACCAACTTCGTCTTCTTCGTCTGCAACTTATTTTTAACCTATTTTTTATGTTTAATCATACTTATTGAAACAAAATCGAAAGTATTTTACAACTATTACGAGCGTTTATTCATAATTGTATGTTTTTCGTATGATTAATCGTCCTAGTGTAAATCTCTGTTTTTCTAATTTTTCTGTTTTCGTTCATTATAATCGAATGTTTTTTTGTTATTTTGATTGTTTAATCATTTAGAATGTTTAAACGATTTCAAATGTTGAAAAATTAAGTTTCGATTGAGTCTGTTGTTTACGATTTGAAAAACATTTAAACGTTTTTTTTTCCTAAATCACCCTTGGTTAGATTAACCCAGATAAGATTAGGGTTGTTAATTACAATCATGCCACCGCCTTAATCTAATGGCTGAGAATGTTTCCTACGCTTCTCACGTTAATTAAGGTTCTTTGTGTAACAACCGGCAAAAATAAGGTAATTCTGTACAAATTAACTAATATATGATTAACGTAATTAAATGCAATTATGTGTTGATTATTTATCAAGGCCTTAGGAGATAGCAATTCCCAAATAATGCATAGGAATGCATACGTTTAATGACGAAACATGATAGGATCATGTGCGAATAAACTTATCCGGTATGGACGTTGGCGATTACCCGGTAAAAATTAAATAATCGTAAAGGATCTCGGACACCCAGGATATAAAATAAAGGGTAATTTCACAAAATAAAATGGGTTTTGGAACTCCAAAGCCACAATTTAGAACTTTTCATACGAATCTCCCGGTAACGAATAAAGTGCGCGTACCGCACCCGATACGCGTATAACTTATAATTTCACCCGACAAAAGCCTAAATAACCAATCAACGCTTAAATTAGACTATGTTTAAGGGTTATTAAAGGTATTTTTAATGTCCGAATAACGCGCGGTTAAAACCCGAAAAATACCCGAACGACACCCGAACGAAGAGGGATTTAACTTAACAAATAATGGGTAAATATTTGGTGTTGTGGACCCCACCTAAACCCACAAAGGGGCCGGCCTAAACCCTTACAAATTTCCTTTTTCTTTTAGTCTAAACACCCTACATAAACCTAAGGATTTAAGCATGCATGGACAAGATAATATGCAAGATTACAAGTACAAAAGCATGCTCAAAATCTTACTTTTGTAAGATAGAAATCAGCCTAATGGCCATATAATGCCAATACAAGATCATGCCATAACATTACCTAAGTACACACACTTGAGTACATAAATCTAATATAGAGATCTCATAATCTAATGTGTGATTTTGGGAAGATTATAAAGGATTGCAAGAGATTAATATATCCTTCATAGATTCACAAAATCTTCCCACTCTCTCTCTCTCTCTCTCAATTCACGGCTCTCACACACACACACTAACAAATCCACCAAAGATCACCTAGTACACAATACAATCTCCATTAGATTACTTGCTATATTTGAAAGATATGGAAGATTTATAAAAGGAAAACATGTGTTAGACACTTGAAGCAACAAAGCAAAAACTTCTTTCTTCCTTGCTTCTTTGGCCATAGGTTTTACCCACCCACACACACCTTTCTTTCAAGTTTAACACATTCAAATCACTTCCAAACATCCATCCATCAAAACCCCATTGTGTGTTTCAAGAGCTTTGAGCTTAACCACTTGGAAGAACACACTAAACCCCACTCAAATCCAAGGTTTTTGTCTTCCCTAGCCTTGTGCTAGTAGTAAGCTTCTTAACCTTGCTTTGATCATTAATATTCATGTTATGTGTTCTTAGAAGCAAGTTGTACATGAAGGGTTAAAATGTGGTTTTGAAACATAAGCTTTAATAGATTTTACATGAGTAAAATGGATGATTAAAGACATGTAAATGGATCATGGATTTGATGATAATAATGTAGTGTTCTTAAAAGTTATAAAATCTACACATACACCATGTAGGATGATGATTTGAATATGATTTGTGAAAGAAACTTGAATATGTTAAAAGATAGTTTTAATCATCATAAAATGACCATCTAAAGTATAATATAAGTAGGAATATGTTAAAAGATCATAAATCTAGAAGTTACATATTTAAAGTCTACTCACTTAGATGAGTGAAATTTGGATATATTGGACAAATATACTAAACACACATATTAGTAGCCTTATTTATGGAATATAAGACTATTAAAAGTGGTAGGATGTAAAAAAAAATCTAATATTAAGAAGATGAATCTTCAAAGTCCACTAAGTTGGGAGAAAAATGCTAACTTTGGAAGTTAGGATGGAAAAATGCAACATTTGTAAGTTAAGGGACTAATGTTGTAACTTTGAAAGTTAGGGGACTAAAATGAATATTTTAGAAACTTTAATCCAAAAATGCAATAACGGAAAGATTGGTGTCAAAAGCATAAATAATAACTTTCCAAGGATAGTTTTGGTAAACATTAGTAAACTACTTGTGTATTTAGTATAAAAAGTGTATTTTTATGAAAATGGAAGTTTATAGAAATATGGACTTGTATTAACATAGGGATTTTATAAAAATAGAGATTTTTATAAAAATGTTGAACAAGATTTAAAAACTTGGGAAAACTTATACAAAAATGAACACTTTTATATAAATGGGAATATAAAAGTGTTGGAAACATTTTTGTATATAAGTTAACAAGTTGGGTTAAAAATACAAAAGTATTTTTGAACCCTCCAAATAATATGTGTTAGGAATTAGAAGTATGGATAATATTTCTATAAAACACATATTGGGAAAAAAAAAAACTTGGAAAAATTAACTATACAAGTTAAGATATCGGACTTGGACATGTTAACAAACAATAAACGGACAAACAAGAGAAAAATGCCATTGCGGCAAGATGAGAAAAATATATATTTAAGGAAGTAAAATATATATATATATATATATATATATATCATGGGTGAAAATTATATAACACTTTCCTAAGTGTTGGAGAAATTATTCGTGGGAGAAAACATAACGTAAATGATTAAGACGTTAAGCAAACGTATGGACTTAACAAGAAAAATTACACGTTTATATATATACATATGTATGCTCGTCTCGGCGTAATTCTAGTATATCTACTTAATGGGAAAGTAGATATGTGGGAAGGAAAACCGAGACGAGTAGACAAAATATATATATATGTATGTGTATGCCGAGCCGACGAGATCCTAGTATATTTATTGAATGGGAAAATAAATATACGGCATGGCGAGTCGAATCGGGTGTTAAGAATATACTACCGAACGACAAGACCTTAGCATATTTATTTGAATGGGAAAATAAATATGCGGCAAAGTGAGTCGGGTCAAGTGTTAAGAATATATTATATCGAACGATGCGATCTTAAGTATAATTATTTGAATGGGAAAATAATTATACGTTAGGTGAAGTCGAGTCGAGGATAATAATATACAAGTTAAAGAAATATTAACAAGAATAATATATAACTTGTAAGAAAAGGGTAATCCAACACCAACGAACCTAGGATACGCGTTCAATTAAACGGGAATTGGAATAACTCGTGGTCGGGGAGTTGGGTGTACAACTTGCCAAGGCACATGCACTATAGGAATAGTGACTTATACGTCTAGGACGTTTGTAGGTGCGAGACCACCAATTTGCTATCTTTCCTTTTGAGCCGGACACAGATTCAGGTGAGTCTCACGGCCCCATTTTAAACTATTTTACGTTTTCGGGGGAAAGATATGTTAGGGAAAATGTTTGACGGGATAATTACTTGAGATGTGATCGCCACTCGGGGTTGAGACCTCTCTTCTATAATCATTTATTCAGGGAAATGAAACCGAAGGAATATTTGAATAGTACTATTGGTGCCTGACAAGGCCCACCCCTAATCGATAGCGTCGATTATGCATCGGCGTATGCCTGGGGTGCATGTATTCTGAAATCAAGTCGTAGGATACCGAGTAACGACTTGGAGCGGGGCATTATTATTATTTGTCTTGGTTTGATTATAGGCTCAAGTAGAATTGTAGGAACTTGCAACTCCTATAAATTGTCATAACATGGTATTTCTCAAGAGTTAAAGTTTTGGAAACTAAAAACCTGTGAACTCACCAATATTTATATATTGACGAAATTTTAAACATATCTTTCAGGTAATTGATTGAAGATGAACATGGCGAGCTGGGTCAACGGAATCTCTCACATGGGCGTTGGGTGTTTTTGAGGGGTTTCACCTTTATTTCCCAAGTATATGGGATATATTTGAGAAACCTCCTTGGCTGTATTAAAAACAATCTAGTTTATGTGTAATTGATAAACATGGTTTTTGACGCCTAAATAAATGACCCATTTCTTAATTACTTGCGATTTGCGTTAACCTTGACTTTATACGCTTGAACCGTCGCGCCACGTGTTTCCGCCATTGGCGTGGTGTGACACTTTGTACGTTATCTCTTCCCATAAAATAAATAATATTTTATCTATTTATATTCGTATTTATAGGTACCGGTCTAAATGATCGAGTTGACCGAGTTAACCAGGTCACCGTTGCTGCTGAGGCTAAGAGGTGCACAGACGCCCCCAACCCACCGTCCCTTCCTTTTTGCCATGTCCAGGACATCAACACTACCCCCTACCCCCGTCCCCAAGCACCCCGTCCCTCCCGTCTCTTTCGTAACATACGGGACGCACCAATTAGATATTTTCTTTTTTTTTTTGAATTGAAAGTTGGGTTTTTTTGCCAATCAACATTTTAATAATTAATTAATAATAAAAGAGGAAGGGTTGTCTCCACACCCTTGGTATGTCTCAACCAAGAGAACATGAGAGTCATCCTATGTGGCATTGAGACATAAACATTTTCGTGTCTCCACACCCCATAGCCTGATACAACTATCATTAACCGTCATCAGTTTCAGTCAATGACTGTAAAGTTGAATAAGGTCCTGATAATCGGAATACTTAACCAAACTAATCTCTTATACACGAAACCGAGACATGCATGCACATGCAATATTGGGCGGAGCTCCGACGGAAGCCTAAAAGGTTGCCGGAACCCTAAATCTAACTGAAAAAGAGACATGCAGATAAGAAAGGACTTACCGGAAATTGGTCGGAACTTCGCCGGAACTAGAAATGAGGCCGGCCGCCGCCTCTTCTCCGCTCTGTTTTCTCTCTCTCGGTCTCTCTCTATTTTACACACACAAATGTGTGTGTCTGTGTTTGGCTGAATATGAGACAAAGGAAGGTGTAACAGTGGTATTTATAATTGTATACGAGCACAATTAAGAGGGTGTTTGGATACAACTCATGTATATATATAGGATCTGACCGTTCTCTTGTTTATTCATTTAATAATCCTATGTTCATGAATAATAATTCTTATTCAATGTGTGTATATATCTACACCGGGTAACTAATGATACTTCTAATCGTATTATATTTATAGACAAAAAAAATTAGATACAAAGTGAATTATTGTACGAACCGTATCAAGTGAAGGAAAAAAAAAATTGATAACATTTTTGTAAATAACAATAACCTTTTATCTAGAGTAATTACTCTAGTTATGTAAAGTGATGCTTTGATTGTAGAGTTTTCTCAGCAGGAAATCAAGGATGCGGTGTTTGAATGCGGGTCTACTAAGGCGCCTGGTCCAGATGGCTTTAATTTCCGTTTTGTTAAACGTTATTGGAGTTTATTGGAGAAAGATGTTTCGCAGATTTTGAATGAATTTTACGAGACAGGTACGATTAATCAGGGATGTGGGTCTTCTTTTATAACCTTGATACCAAAGGTAAAAACGCCTATTGGTCTTAAGGATTATAGACCGATTACTCTCATTGGGGTGATTAGTAAGATTATTTCCAAAATTCTTGCTAATCGGTTAAAAAAGGTTTTGGGGAGTGTTATATCGGAGCACCAGTCTGCTTTTTTGAAGGATCACTTTATTCTTGATGGGCCTTTGGTTATTAATGAATTAACGGAGTGGTTGAAAAGGCGGAAAAAGAAGGCTTTTTTATTAAAAATAGATTTCGAGAAGGTGTATGATAACGTTAATTGGGAGTTTTTGTTATCTATAATGGATCAGATAGGTTTTCCTTCTCGTTGGTGTAAATGGATTAAAGGTATCTTGAAGTCTGCTCGTTCTGCGGTTCTAGTGAACGGGTCGCCTACTTTCGAATTTAATTGCCATAAAGGGTTACGTCAAGGCGATCCCATATCTCCCTTTTTATTTCTTATAGTCATGGAGGCGTTGTCATGGGTGGTGAGTAAAGCGAAAGACATAGGTGAATTTGAGGGTATTCAGTTTGCAAATAATGAAGATGATGTGACGCATTTGTTTTATGCTAGTGATGCGTTAATTATGGGGGATTGGACGCGCGAGAATCTGGAAAGCATGGCTCTCTTTTTACGGGTTTTTTATCTGTGCTCGGGCCTTCGTATTAATCTGCATAAATCAAATCTTATCGGGGTGGGAATTGAAGACGCACAAGTTGATGAGATGATACATATTCTGGGGTGTAAAAAGGGTCTTTTCCTTTTGAATACCTTGGGATCAAAGTCGGAGCCAATATGAATAGGATTGCAAATTGGTCGAAGGTTGTAGATGTGGTAAAATCCAGACTTGTGTCGTGGAAAGCGAGGTCGTTGTCGATTGGGGGGAGGTTGGTTCTCATTAAATCGGTGCTTGAAAATTTACCGATTTATTATTTTTCCTTGTATAAGGCCCCAAAGAAGGTGATAGATTGTTTAGAGGCTCTTATGAGAATTTTTGTGGGCTGGATCATCCGGCGAGAAAAAAATAGCTTGGGTAGCGTGGGATGTTATTACGAGATCTAAAAAGGAGGGAGGTTTAGGGGTGACGAAATTGCAAGGTATTAATGAGGCTCTCCTTCTCAAGTGGGCTTGGCGTTTTAAAAAAGGAGGGAATTGTTTATGGAAAAGAATAGTCGTTGGATGTCATGGGTCAAATAGATTATGGAGTATGCTTCCATGTAACTATTCGGCCAAGGGATGTTGGAAAGAGATTGTTAAAAACGGAGATAAGAGGTTGGTAAATGGGAGATCTTTCAATAGTCTCTTCACGGGCATTGTAGGTGATGGTACGAAAATAAATTTTTGGGGAGATAAATGGTTGGGTCATGAACCGTTGCGCGTCAGATTTCCTAATATTTTCCGGCTAGAAAAGAGGAAATGGGTTACTATTTCAGACCGAGTGCAGGATCATAACGGTTTGAAGATTATGAGCTGGGAGTGGTGTTCAAACCCAAGTTCATATAATGAAGTTACGGAATTATTTGAATTATTATCGGAGATTCATGATTATTCTTGGGAAGTTGGCAGTGATAAATGGCAATGGGAAGGTGCCAAGGACCGTATATTTACAGTTAAAAGCGCCAAGATATCGATTAATGAACGTTCGCCAACAGGTAACATTCGAACTATAGATTGGAGTGGTTGGACCCCCCTCAAATGTAAAAAATTTGTTTGGAGAGCAGCCATAGATAGACTTCCTACAAAGACGAATTTGATTAGTAGAGGCATTCAGCTTGATAATGTGTTTTGCCCATTCTGTGCTGCGGATCAAGATTCATTGTTGCACTTATTTACGGCCTGCATGTACTCGACAGAAGTGTGGTCTAGGATTGAAACGTGGTGCAGGTTGGTTCCAACAATTTTGTTTGGTATCGAAGATTTAATTCATATGTAGGAACTACAGTTGAAAACTAAAGAAGAGGCTCGGGTTCTGCAAGGTATTATGTATACGGCTATGTGGTCGCTTTGGAATGAACGGAACGCTAGAATTTTTAATAATAAGACGCGAAGAGCTATGGAGTTAGTTGAACATATTAAAATCATGTCGTTTTTCTGGATTCGTAATAGATCTAGATATAAAGGTATAGATTGGAATAAGTGGTGTACATATCCTTTGGATTTGATGTAATTTACCCCTTGGGTCCTTGCTTTGAGGGCGCTTGTGGTGGTTTTTTTGGTTGAATGAAGTTTATCTTTCAAAAAAAAAAAAAAATTATAATTATGCCACCGCATGTTTCTTTCATTTTCTTTACTTTGTACGTTTATCTCCTTTGTATCAGAACTTTCCCATGTATTTATAATACTTGTTATATTAATCTAATACGCAAACTCAGTACTATTCTGTGGAGGTTTCAATATGCACCTCTGGTGGTGCTTAATCTTTGTTTAATTGATAATACTTATGATTATTGTTCAGGATAAAATAAGCCATAATTTTTGGGTTGTTACACATTTTTTTAAACTATTATGATATATAACGTACTAGGTTAGAGACTTGGTGTACACCCGGTATATCCGCGAGTCAAATAATAATAATACTAAAATTCTATAAAGATTGTAGTATACAAGTTTTACTTTGTCTTCCAAGTGCAGTACAAAGATGCGAGATTTTAGAACTAAGCACTCCTATTTAATAAATTTTGCATTTGTCTTACTATCTCATTCATTCCGTTATCGATTTTTAAGACTGATTTACAAAAATGCATGCATGTTAAGATTGTTATTTATAAATTTCTAGTTGAGAACATAACTATTTTCTTGTTCTACTTTGGTTTATTCTCATTACTCATTTATTGAAACGTGTAATTAATTTCTGATAGATAATGAAAGTTTAACGGTTGATCTTTTATCTTTAAAAATGCATCTTAAAAAGACATGTGTTAATATTGATCATTTATCACAAGACTCATCTGAACACCTAACTATGCGTCCAGAATTCCAAATGCCTTAGCCCCTCACTTCTATACATGCCATTTTTTAATCATATATCACGTTACTTATGTATAAAAAAGGATAGAAACTGGGCAAAATGGGTTCGTGCATCATCTTTTTCTAATCATATACATCACGGTTGAGTACTCACAAGCAAAGAAACCAAACAATTAAGATCCAAATGATTTCCATAATGTTTCACTAATGAATGGTATCAGACGTTTGCATATTATCTTTTAGTATAAATATTTGACCCACTTGAACTCAAGCTGCTGTGCAACTCTTTTGGTGTAAATATACAGGGGTCTTCATCATATTACAAAAAAAAAAATTAAAGAATGTGTTAACACCATTAATGATGGACCTACATTGCATATACATGTTAAACCTTTTAGATGATCAATAAAATTGCAAATGACAAATAACTATAGACGCTAAGTTGATTGTGGACTAATTTAACTTTAAAAACGTATAGTGCTTATGATGAAATTTGTTTGGGGTAGGTTGTATCTACTTTTGGGTATTATATTTATAGAGTCTAACTTGAAAATGAAGAATTGCTCTTTGATAGTAGGTTGAACTAAACGCGTGAAATGTGCACAATTATGTCATTATTGATGATCGATTTTGGAGTATGATTGATTGAGAATTAATTGCACATGTAAGAGCATTCACATCCCATCCATCAAACCTCACCCCATCTCAAAAAAAAAAAAAAAAAAAAAAAAAAAAAAAAAAAAAAAAAAAAACTTACTAAAAACACCCTACATCTCATCCACCATTTTATACCTCATCTTTATATTTTGAAAAATCCATCTTCTAGCTTTTTATATATAAAAAGCTACTATTCATCCCCATCAAATTATTGTGAGTGTATTTTAACGAGGAATATAATAAAATAAGTGTTTGTGAGTAAGATAAAGGTAAATATGGTGGAAGAGATGTGGAAGGTTTTTTATAATGAGAGATAAATTTTGAAAAGTATGATTTTTTTTGTTATATTATAGGGTATAAAATGGTGGCGGGAATGTGAATGCTCTAACAGGTCTAACTTGTATTGGTTTTTATTTCACTTGATCAAAACTAACTGGGGTTAACCCAGTTAGTTTTCTGCTTACGTGGCATGCTACGTTGGTAGATTCGTGTAAAAAGTGTCCTGGGTGGCAAAACAATCAGGCAAAAAACTAACTGGGTTCCCAGTTAGTTTTGATCCGGTGAAATAAAAACCAAGACAAGTTAGGCCTGTTATATTCTAATTTTTAAGTTGGGATTATTTAATTCCAATCCCCTAATTTATATGATCAGAAAATTGTGTTTCATATACGGTTAGGTATTTTTCAGGTACCAACGACTTATTATATATATTAGGTTTGTGGGTATTGCGTATACATGTTTTTATGATCTTATGTGGTTAAAAATTATTCATTGAAATTCATTACATAAAACTTAACTTTTTTTTGATCGGCGAACAACTGTGTGGCAACCACCCTTGCGGGGCGTCGTGCCCAAGAATCGACTACTCGACCTCCAGCAGCCCCCGCCTTCTCCCGATGCGCGAAAACCCGAGCCCCACCCGCCCGAAGGCACGACAGTGTTATAGAACTCGGTAAAACCTCGCCGCTCGTCATATTCGAACCGGCGCCATCCGTATTCGATCTTCACCCGGATACCAAACCATAAATGATGGAAGTGGGGATCGAACCTTTGATCACATAGGTGATACAAAAGCCACTCCACCACTATGGGTGGATATAAAACTTAACTTAAATACATCTCATAACTAGACTTAAATTATTCAACTCGGATCTTGCTAATGGTGCTAAAGCATAAAATTTTCATGCTTGGAGTGTTCTTCGTTCCCTTGAGCTAGATGATTGGTCTATGATAACAACTATACAAGCATTAATAGCAGTCTTGAGTTATCATTGGGTACTAATTAACGGGAGGATCAATTGTAGTCTCTGGTTTTGCACATTTTTAAAGTAGTATATTATAGTTGATGTACCTATCAACGGATCTTTCGTCAACTTTAGGTGAGCCATTATGCATTCTTTGGTTGATTTAGAATTTTATGAGAATGGAAAATACATATAAATTTACATTTAAACATTTCTATACTCATGACTTTGGTGCTTGTCCTGTTTACAAAAATGTAGGTTCAAATCCTTTAAAGTACAAGATTAGATGGTATTTATGTGTGAAAAAATCAAAACATTTGTATTATCTTAGACATTAACCCCTCCCACATGTGTTATTATACAATACCTATAATTATATATAGTAGTTGTAAGTTGTAATTTTTTGTTTTTCTAATTTTAATTTAAATTTCCAATTACATCTATTCAACTTTAACCCTTTAACTTTAATAATTTTTTTATTTTTAAGCAATTTACACTACAACCCCATGAACTTTAATAAAGTTACTTACACCTTAACATTTAAGTCTACGAAGGTTATCAACAACTTTCAAGTTTCGTTAAGTTGCGTATATTGTGCTATATCTTTATGTTGTTATACCTGGTGTCGGTACCGTACTGATACCGTAAGGAAGCAAATGAGTACCAAACAAATTATCACCGCATCATGGGGGGGGGGGGGGGGTAAATAACATCACAAGCATAGAACAGAATAATACATTTAGAACATCTCTATGGAACAAAGCAGACAAAACTGATGTTGCGCGTTTGAAAGTGTATACACTGAAGATGCTCACGTAATGTCCATCTGAAATACATGATAAGGGTGGGGGCACTCCTTTTCATGTATCATGGATTCCATCAATCCTAAACTAACACAACTTATACCCTCAACTATCCTAAAACCTCTTAATAACTGGCATTACTTTTTTCGATTACCCTATAACCTTTTAATTCTGTTTACTTTAAATTATTTTATAAAGATGATGGATAATTAGGTCAAGATTGAGATCTCATATGCACATGCATCATCTCTATCTCTATCTCTATCTCTACTCCTCTCATCGATGGTAACTACCCCTTTTGGGTACCCCTGACCGGGAGCAGTAACCCTGAACGCCCCTTCCACCCTAACGCTGTGTTTCAGAGTTTTATTTAAAGGGGGGAGAGAGAAATGATTGGGAAGGAAGTGGGGGAAAAATGTGTTCCAGAGTTTTTTTGTAGGAAGGAATGAGATGGATAATACAGAGCTTTTTTGGGTGATTTTCAATCTTTCTAATTTAGAAGAAATTGAAGAGAAAGTAAGAGGAGAGAGATTCTTTCTCTTGCGTAAGAGTTGCTAACTAGATACACTAATATATGCAGCAATATATGTTTTTCTTTTTAACTTCTAGTCTACATCCTATTTTATTAAGTATCTAAATTCATTTTATTGGTTGGGATGTAGGCTTTGTATGAATTAGGAGAGCAGTAAAACTTGAGGGGATGGTTGAAGTAAATATGTAGTAAGTGTAAGAAGTAAAAACCCAAAGTTTAAAACATGAGAGGGTGATGAGTGTGAAAATGAAGTAATAGTGCAAAAGGTGAAAACGCAAAGTTTAAAACCTAAAGTGTGATAACAAAATTAAAACTTGAGAGTAAAATAAAAACAATAAAACTTGAAGGTGTGCCGGTAGAATTACCACCGACACTTCCCTTTGGGATATAGATAATTAGATAGATTAATATATGTAGCAATGCTTTTCTTTTTAACTTCTTTGTCTAAATCTATTTTTTTAAGGTATCTAAAATTTATTTTATACAAAAATAAAATTGCAATAATCATTTACAGCATGAAGATAGTTGCAGGCAGGGTGTGGTATACAACATTTAAACTTTGGTCGTGTAATAATCATTTACTAAGCTATGGTGGTAGCGGACAAGGATATCGCAACCCAGATTTAACTAATCCCTGTTTGCCAAACGCTTTTCTTCCTCGACTTGTTCAAGCAGCGCTTCTAGTTCCGCTTCACTTAGCCCCTCCAACCGTTTCTGCATTCAAACATTATCGCACAAACTTCAAATTAAATAACACCGATAATAGTAAATTTGGAAATTTTGGACCCAAAAAAAAGTAATCTCATTGAAGATTTCAAAGCTTAAAGATTTGGGTTATTACTTATTTAAGAAAGATTACGGAAATAAGCGCTAAATGTGAGGCGGCCTCACTTATAAAATGGATCAATTCAGATTGTGGAAATAACTTAACGGAAACGAGTCAGAAGTCGCCCAAAGTGTGATTTATAAAAAAAAAAAAAAAAAAAAAAAAAAAAAACACCCTCCCAAATCATTTTTGAAGGAATTTGATTACTATTGAAACTTGAAAGAATAACTTTTATACTCATATGACTCATTATTTACTTATAAACAATTTGACAACTTTGCGCAAAAAGTGTTTTAAGGTCAACCCGACCCAATTTGTTTCTCCCATACCCAACGAGTCCATTTTGCCACCTCTAGAGAAAAAAAAATATCAGAAATAAACAGGTATAAAAAAAAAAAAAAACTTGTTACATGCTTTTAAAACAAAACAGGTCCCTTTCCCCAAACTAACACAAACTAAGCATATGAACGAAAAGAAGAAATGCAAAGAAAGAAGCCAAACCTCCATAACTTTCATTTCATAGTCGCGTAATTGTTGGGCATATGTCATTTCCTTATTCGAGACACGAAAAAGGTATGTTGAAATCCATCCGATTGTAAGCCCCAATACCAACACTAACTGGACCACATTCCCAGCCTGTAGAGGATCAACTCCAAGGAACTATAGAATAGACACATAGATCATGTCATCAACTAAATTAGAACATAAGCTTCCTGTTTATATTTGAAACCACCAGGAATTACTTAATACTTCCTCTATTACAGAAATATTCTAAGATAAATGTAAAATCCAAACAGGACACTTCATATCCATATGATATGTTCGCTTTTCAAGAAAACAACATATGACTAAATCCACAAGAGAAAATACAAATATAGCTGAAACAGACGAAAAGGGGTACCTCTAATCCACTTTTTAGACCAATGCCGATAACTGTAAGGCCAACTCCAATAAGAATAACATCTTTTCGACTATACCCAAATGGAACCTACAAACATCAAGCCATAAATGAGCTCGGAAAATTCAATCAAGGATAAGAACTGTTTTAGTTGCTTTAATGTACCAACTAAATTCATGAGATGCTTGTAAGAAACATAACAACCACGGAGACAGACACAAGCTTGTGCATGATTTAGCAATATATTACTACGTATAATGTATATATGTGTGGCCCTCGGGGGGCAAAAGTAAATTTGCACTAATTTTAACGTTATTTTACTAATTTCGTGAAAATAACGTTAAAAATGACGGACGGTTAATCATGCATCAGGTGGTGGCGTTGACAGCCAAAAGACAAGGGGGTACATGCACAGTCGGGTTTGTCCTGATTGCTAAGTGTTATGTGCCTTATGTCTAAGGCTTGATACAAAACCACTATTGATCCGGTGGTCTCATTGGAAGCAGCCTCTCTATTCCCACGGGGTAGAGGTAAGGCTGTCTACATCTTACCCTCCTCAGACCCTACCTTAGCTTTTGCTATTGGTGGATTAACCGAGTATGATGATGATATTACTACGTTCCCTTTTGCTTCAAAACTTAATCCCGGTACATTACAGACTCCAACTTCATCTTACCACTTTGATCATCTAGCTCAATAAATGTCGTCATAAAATACTTTTACAGCTAATTGTTACCAACAATTTTTGCATAAAACCAATACAATTTACTAACTTAAATATTCTTGCCATTAATTTGGATGGAGGAAATAATAATATACATCGTAATAGACGTGAAGAATGAAACTTTCACTGTGATGTGCATACACAAGGTAAATAGAAGAAGAGTGTAACATGCCTTGGTTTTATTAGATGACTCCTCTGTGGCTCCATCAGAGCTTGAGGAATTACTGCATCTGGGGGCTATCGATATCATTTTCTTTGACAATCCATGACATTCTTTTGTTGAAAAAGCAGGATTTCCGGTTGTTGAAAATTTATGAAAAGGAACACTTCCTGTATGTAGAACTGTCCGTCAAGTATTTAAATTTTAACCAACGGTTGCAGTTGCATGAAAACAATGTACTGTTAGGTGTTAAATCAAAGTTGACTGGAACAACATAAATTAAGAGTAGATCGAAGTGTAATGTCTCTCTATAACAGAATCTGCTTAAATTACACATTTACGCATACAATACTGTATGGAGAAAGCAACAGAGATTGTAGCATAGATAGGCATATACATTTAATAAGATTACAGATTCCAGCATGCATAGTTGCAAACAAAGATTGATGGACAATGTAATTTCACCAAAGGTCGATACTTGCTAAATATCATATGTATCAACATGCTCAAGGTAAGCATACGCTCGCTTACCTTTACTCTCAATTCAAATCTTTGATGTGTCTCCAAACATAACAATTCACAGAAGGTTGAGTGTTAATAGTTTTACTGGTTGATAAAACTAGGGACTTGGAAAAATGCTTCATGGTTAAGCAAAAGACATACCGCAATATTCTTAAACTCTTGCAAAGAACTATAACTTTTCACCCAATCTAAAATTATATATATTTTGTACTTTTGTTTATCGTCCACTTTACTTTGCTTTGGCCTACTTTTGAAGAGATAATATCAACCTTAATGCTAGTGCAAACAGAAGGTTGTTGAATGGAAATAGATCTGATAACTTCAAACAAATCTATATCTTCCCTTGTCTCTATCAGAGCTACATATCATTTCATGCCTCTCAATATGAATAATATTGCACTAATGCATATCTGAAGAATGATCTATACCTAAACCTCTAGTTCCTCCCAAAATCATCTAGAATTTCAATATTGTTAGTCTAAAATCTAAATGCACATAAAAAATAATCCTCCAACGAAAATGGTCAAACCAGAACAAAAGTAGTCTTAAATTCTGCTATCACCAAGTAAATAGGACGCGCAACTACATTTTCAGTTCTCCAATGAAAATAGGACAAATTTGAAAATAAAATAATGAGGGGCAACGGCAACAAATCAATCAAGATATGACTTACATTTACGAGTAAGATTAGTGGTGTGTGTGTGTCAACCGGTCTAAAAGAAAGTTTAAAAAAAGTATACAAATGTAGTGGTGAATAGTTTTTCAGGAACTTCTAAAAAGTTTCTTTTTCTATATCAACTTATTGGTGAATTTGGAACACTCGAGAGCGTCAATCTTTGCAGGTAAGGTCAGGTTTTCTTACTGATCTATCTCCCGTGCTTTCCACTCCAACAAAACTTCAAAATTTTCAACTTTACAAGATGCTTCTAATGGTACAAGTCAAGATGGTTATATCTGTATTTAGGATACACAGAGTATTTAAGCAACATATGATAGTATTAGTTATGACTTGTCATAGGCCAAAGTCTGAATTTCCCTCATTCCCTAAGCAACTCTTATCTAATTTACCTTGTTGGGCCTATTTTAATGATCTGTCAAATTAGAAGCATATGGGAAAATTATCCAAAGATAGTCAACAGCAACAGTTAGAACAATAGAAAGTCTCATTGTTGAGGGGAGGAGAAGTAGAGGCAGGCCGAAACTTACTTGGGATGAGCGGATTAAAAAGGATTTGCTAGACTTGCACCTCTTCGAGAACATGGTTGAGGATAGGAGTTTGTGGAGACGTAGGATTAAGGTTAAGGACTTGTAGGGGAGTTATCTTGTATCAGTGTCCTGTTGTTGAAGCGTAGGTTTTCAATTATTTTTTTTGCTAACTTGTACAAGTTATCACCTAACTATGTAATGAGTTATTTATTTTTTTCTGTATTCTTTTTATTACATTTATGTGTATACTCTTTACCAAGTTGTGTGTTGTATGTTTCCTAACTCTCATATACGGTGGTCTTTGGAGCCGGGTGTTTAACCGGAAGCAACATCTCTATCCCTTGGGGTAGAGCCGTAGAGGTAAGGTATGCCTACATCTCACCCTCCCCAGACCCTACTAATAGTTTTTATAGCTATGGGTGGGATTATTCTAGGTAAGATTGATTGATTGATCCAAAAATAGTCAACCCACTCTAAATAACCAGTAGATTAAAGCACTCTACCCTTGAAAATAAAATAACCAACCCATTACTTTTTACCCACTTTGCTATCCTAATCTTGACACACAATGTGTCAAATTTCACATATACAAAAAATCACCCAAAAAATTAAAGATCATGATGAACAAAAACCTAAACACCAAAACCTCACAAATTGCAAGATGTAACATGCCTGCAATTTATCAAACCTCATACACACTTCAATAAAATACATAAATACCAACAAAATAGAAAATTATTAAATTATCATGAACCAAAATCAATAAAGGTTAAAACTTTCACAACAAGAACAATCTTTGCAGCTTCCATGACTTCACAGAATAAAAAAAGTACCTAATTTCTCAGTCACTACTTGATCTTACAACTAGCAACAAACAAATGCATGAATTTAAACCAGTATATAGCAATCTATGACCTTAAACGCTGGATTCTATAAGTTATATGAAATTTAAGGAACCTTTAGATGGAAGTTGACTGGCTGATAGCTTAGGTTGTGAGAGAGGAAGAGCTGAAATGCCTGCAAATGATGAAGTCGCCATGGCCATCCACTTCTTCCTCACAATAATAATAATCCTATCTATATAAATAGTTTTTATATAATATCTTCGGTTGTTATACTTTACTACCATCAAGTTGTACGTTCTTACAGTTTGAACCCTCTAACTTACAAAAGATTAGCATCAACCGTTTTTTATACACCTTAAACATAAGTTGTTCGTCTTTAGTTTTTATAGTGTCGGAGCTTGAACAAATATATAGGGTGGCTAAAAGTTACGGGACACTCAAAATTACGGGGGTCGCACTCGATACATATAAAATTTTTATAAAGTACGTATAAATTTACACCAGTGAGCAAAAAAACAAAGCGGCACCGCTGGTCCTAAAGAACCTTCCCACATGTGTTTTTAAGAATCTAGACACATGTTTCTACAATATCGGCCACTACGCGGACGTAACCCTCCCCTCTCATGGTTTCTCCATGTTCGCTCTCAATGTTTGTAACCATGGACATCTACCCAGGTTAGCGTCACTTGATTCACAAATGCATCATTGTAAATCGTTTTATGTGAATGTACAAGTTAGTAGTTGTTATTTTGTGTTGAAATCACATGTGCCTAATCTATGCTAAGGAATTTGTAGTTCTAATCAATGTTTTAAAAACCGGTTTTTAAATCATACCGGATTTGACTTAAAAATGGTTCAACCGGTTGAACCGGATTGTATCGGGTGGTTCAACCGGATTGACTTGTTAGCTCTACGAATCCATAAATTACAACATGAACTCAAAATATAATCTAAAAGTGAATGATTGCATATTAAAAGATAATCCAAAAGTTATTTCATATAAAAAAAATCATCCAAAAGTATTCAATTTTTTAACAATGTTCTTTTAAATGAAAACGTAGGCGATGTATAAGCCATTGGAGTATTGAATACATCAAATTAACAATTGCTTAAAAGATGAAATTCACTACCATCGCCTTCCTCAAAATCTAGAGCATAACTATTTTCATCTCCTACATTATTACATAAAAAGTTTTAGTAGAAACAACAATCATAATATACTTAAATTACCAAAGATAAGTAACATATATAACAAGTAACAGTGTATTTGAGGAGCCGGTTCATGCTCTTCCTCACCAAACATGTTATCTATATCATTATAATGAAGTTCTCCTTCTCGCTTTTCTTGAACCACAAAAAAATCAATAGTTCAAAACCCAAAATTTACCTTGTGCCGGTACCGGTATAAAGGTTCAAACCGGTATACCGTATTTTACCGGCGGTATGAACTTGATACCGTTTCGCCTTTATACCGGGGTGTTTCGTACCGGGCTACCCTCTAAAAAACGGTATTACCGGTATAACCGGCCGGCACGTATCGGTTTTTAAAAACATTGGTTCTAATACGTATCTATTAAAATTAGTATGTTGGTCAAGATTGCATGTATGTTAGTGTTATAGATTGTGATTCATACCATTTGGTGTTGAGGACTTAAGTTCTTGCTTATTTTATGTTGTGGACTATTATTCACACAATTTGGTGTGAACGACTTGTTTTTATTTCTATGAACTTGCACAATTGGTAGTGATGACTTGTATTTTTTTTCTTTGTCATAAATTTTATATGTATGATTTTCTACGTCAAGTCACATAATATCATAATACTTTTCATGCATTTAAATCACAAAAGTTTTACGCAAAATAAGATGTCATCAGATTCTTAAATCCAAGCCATCCAGTCTGACCAATGGACTAGTATTGCGTTTAGCTTAGTGACCAGTCCGATTTTTAAAACGTTGGTTATTGCTATATTTGAAAAGTGAAACCCCGTAGTCCGTAGAGAACAACTTTGATTATCTTATTGATTATATAAAACACTAGCTGAATACCCCGGGAGGGTCCCGGGGTTGAAAAACTAATTTTACGTGATAACCTATTGCAAATGGCTCAAGTTAACTAACCACAAAATCTCTCAATCATTGCATGTTCATAGTATTCTAATCAGTAATAACTCATATTCCCTAATCTAAAACCTAATCAGTAATCATCTAAAGAATCATTTATGTAAGCTGCAACTATTCAAAAACTCATAACATCTCTCTAATTTCTCACATTCTAATGGCTCTTATAATTCCTAACCTAATCAACTAAACAAACACTTAAGTTACAACCATTGCATCTCATTATGCCACGTGGCATAATCAAGAGATAGTTGAGGCCACCATTGAACACCACGCAGCAACTATCAATTCTTTCCGAGAGCGTCCCGGAGTTGAAAAATATAATCATTCTAATAATACTAATACTAATAGTAATATTTATTACTCTTGTAATTAAATAAATAAAAAATAACATTGCTATAAGTTGACACCATGTGTTGCAGTGTTGCGCGATTCTTTCTCCTAGCTTCTCTTGATGAAGTATACCTAGTAAAATTCCAATGATAACATGGCGATTGGGCTGATTTTCAACATCGTAGATAAAAACCTGGTTTAAAAGAAAAAACATGATTAATGAATAACATGAACACTTTGTGTGTTTTTTTCCTGTATGAACGAAACCCCACAAAAAATAGTCGATTTTTTCTCCGTTTTTTATATAGCACTATGGTACTCGTTGGAAAGATAATAAAACGCTCGTTAATTTGGTATAATTTTTTTTTCTTTAAAAAATCTCGTATATAAAAGATATAAACGTTTAAAAATTATGGGAGGAAATATGAGAGAGAAAATTTTAAATTTATTTTTAAATTCTTTTTCCTAAAATAACTCAATTTAATTAAAAATGGAAATAATTCAAAAACACTAAAATCTTTCAATAATGATGCCACGTGGCAGTTTCATGGAGAGGTTGAAAGCACCATTGCACGCCACGTCCGCAATGTTCAATTCTTTTATATATATTAATAGATAGTTTGATTATCTCTATTTGTATAACTTGACCCTACTTGAACCAGAAAAACAATATGTGACAACCGGCAAATTTCGTACAACGATTAACGAGATTCTAATCATGTTTTAGAAATAATTAACATGGTTTAAGGTTAATTATGGTTAGTTGAGCTGATATGAGTCCTACGATGTCCTTTTGAAAGTTCGTTGAAGTCTTGACGCCTTTAAAGAAAGACTTCGCGTATTTAACGTAACGAACTGACATCGGCGAAAATTTGTCAAACTGGAATAACATAAGCTTATTCTATGTAAATACGACACGTATTTACCATTGATGCGATCGAATGTGAAATCGGCGCGGTAAACGGTCAAAAACGCAGCGTTTTGGAGAACGCGGAGAGGAACTGACGTGGGATTCGAACGTCAAAACGTGTGGTTTTAACCGTTATCGAACTTTCAGAATAATTATTTATTATAAATAATGTTATTGGTTGAATTTCGAAAGTTATCGGATCATTTAAATGAAGGATAACACAACCGAACCGATTAACGCGATTTTAACGCGTGTGCCGTTTCACGCGTCGGGTGACGAAAATAATTATTAAATTGCTCGGTCTGGTGTTATTTATGACTACGAACAAAAACCGAGTCCAGAAGCGATAACGGGCTAAAACGGAGCAGTTGGTACGCGACGTCGGGCTTGAAGTCCAACCCAAAATCCCACCTATATAAGCCCATAACACTCCAATTCTTCCTCATTTCCCACTTCACTTTCTCTCTCTAACTCCCAAACTCTCTCCACTCTCTCTCTCTAGAAGGGGATTCCGGTGACCGGAGGTCGGCCGGCCGGCGGAGCAGCGGCGGCGCCGGCGGCATTCCGGCGGCTTCCGGCGGCTTTCCGGCGGCCCTCCGGCGGCCTTTACCGGCGCGTGACACCCCCACCCCCACTAATTTCGATGCCCCGAACACGATGGTGAAGGCCGTTTTCCCTGAAACGAAGCGGTTTGAGCGTCGGTACCATTCCGGCGACTTTTCCGGTAAGCTCGTTTTTGAGTTTTCTTTGTACGAACGTCTAGATCGGGTCTTTGGGGGACTCCTCACAAGAATTCACGGGATTTCGTTCACCGGCCACATCCCGGTGAGCCGTTTCCGGCTGTTTGCGGGTTTAGGAGGGGCCGGGGTGGGTTTGGTCGGGTTCCGGTGGCGCGCAGGTGAAGGACGACGGGGGTAGAGGTGGTCCGGCCATGGTGGTGGTGTCCGGCGGTCGCAGGTCCGGCCAGTTATGGTGGTTCGGGGCTCGGGGCTCGGGTCAAGGTTGTGTTTTCGGGTCAGATCTGGTGCGGGTTCACGTTAATGGTCCGGGTTTTGTTCGGGTCTCGTCAGATCTAGTCAACCCCAGTCAAACGGGTCAGATCTGGTAAGATTTGCTTACGGATCAGATTTCGAGCTCGGTTAAACACGAGTCAACTCCGGTCAAACTTTGGCTCGGTCAACGCGTCGTTCGAGACGTGTCTAGTCACGCACGCGCATTTCGGTATAATTTAATCGTGTTTATTTTTCATTACATTTATAAAGCATATTATAAATATAACATAAAAGAAGTCTTAACTCGCGAGAACGAACCGATAAAAATACTAACGAAAAGTATTATGAGATAATATTTGTATATTAGTCGTGACTTGCGTTGTTGTTGGACTAAATTGTTGGACTATACATATATATTTGTATAAATGGTATAATTTATAAAGTTGTCGAAACGTATAAAGCCTTGTGGATTGGAAATGCGGATAAGTATGTCGTCTTGTGTTTGTAATTGGTTTTGGGAAGAATGGTAGACGATTTGTGTCGTCTGGTTTATACGAAAACAGAGGAAACTCTGCCGAAATTTTTATAAAATCCGAAGCGCGACAAGTGTGACATTATTGCGCGTTCTTATAAATAACTTTCCAAGTATTGACAAACGTAGTCATATACAAAATCACGACGTTTTTGACAAAGATTATTTGTAACAATAATAGTCTATTCCGGGAAATATTTCAAACAAATATATAGTCTTTTGTTACCAAGCGTCAAGTATGACGAGTTTTTAAAGGTTACTTGGTAACTAAAATATGTTTGTTGTTCGGATTAAAAGAGGTATAAGCGTTCGGTTTTATTTGGGAAACCTTTTTATAAAAAGCAAAGTCTTGAGATTTGTAAGATACTCGGATTCGGGAAAAGAAATAACAAATGTTATTAAAAGGATTTTAATAACTATATTATATTTCAGCAGGGTATATTTTCCGAAAATAACTATACAAGACGATTACATTATCTGGTTTACGAGACAAGCTTTGGCTCGGGATGAGTTATACGTTTCGTGATATTAGTCCAACATAGTTTGCACACGAATAGTAACAAGTGCACAACTTGGGTACTATGTCGTATGTAAACACATGAATTATGACAAGTCACGATCAGTTCGTTGAGTTAAAACACCTCCAGACTCGGATTAGTATACACGAGTCAAGATAGTTGAGTAAACTATCTTTTAACCGGAAAATAAGCTAGGCTTATATATGATAGACTTTAAGGTGTCTTTTATTGGTAATTAGGGCACGAGGAAGTCGGTCAAGGCTTTGGGTTTTATTTGCTAGCTAAGCATGGAAATTAAGGTGAGTTTCACGGCCCCATTTTACTGTTTTAACTGGGGGAAAGATATGTTTGTCAAAAGTTATCACATATTGAAAGGTTTTCAAAGGTTAAAATGTGATAAGTGGCATGATTAGTACTTGAGTTTTTGGTCGCCACTCGGGGTTGGGTCCTCGCTACTGTAACCATTAATTCAGGTAAATGAAACCAAAGGAATATTTGGATAGTACTATTGGTGCCTGACGAGGCCCACCTCTGGTTGATAGCGTCAACCCGGTAAAGACAAGAGGTGCACATATTCTGAACTTAAGTCGTTGGGTTCCGAGAAACGACTTGGAGCGGGGCATATTTATTAGTCTTGGTTTGGTTATGGGACTCAGGGGATTGCTTAATCATCATAGTTTGTAGGAGCTAGCTACTCCATACAAAGGCCGCAAAATGTGCTGGATTTGCACAGGATGTAAAAATGTGCTGGAATTGCACAGGATGTAAAAATGTTGTTATTACGAAACTAAAACCTGTGAACTCACCAATATTTTATATATTGACGTCTTTTTAAACATATCTTTCAGGTAACTAAGTGCTGAACAGGTATGCGGCTAGTACGGTGGAATTTGGGATGTCGGACACTGGTTGGGGGTTTCATCTATTGTTACCTTCGGGTTGGGACATAAACGGAAACACCCCACTTTAAAACTTAATGTTTGTGGTTTTAAGTAATGTTTGAAACCAGGTACTCCTTCCCGACATCTTAATATAATGATCTTTTCTAATTAAATATAGTTTGTGTTAATCTTGACTTTGATATGCTTTCGAGCGTCGCGCCACGTGTTTCCGCCATTGGCGTGGTGTGACACAATATCATATAACAATAGACAAACGACCCTAAAAATTTTCGCTCCTCATGAAAATATGTCCCGAATCCGCAACTGTAACAAAAGTAGTGTTTAATTTGAAACAACTAAGTATATCTTCGTTCTTTTCAATTTGGTTATGAGAACCTCATAACCATAACCGATTAATCATTTAATCCAATAAGTCAACCATAACCATCGTTATTCTTGGTTATCGATTAATTTGGTTTGATGAAGTTTCGGTTAATGGTAAAGTTTGCTAACCTTTATTATTGGATACTAATTTGACCTTGATGTTATTGAAGTAAATAAAAACTTTTATACGTTCCATTACAAAAAGAAAATCTGGGAACCTACATACACATTAAGATCAGTCATGTGATATTAGATGGTTCAATTAATTTCATCACAAAATGCATGTTCGTAAGACCCTAAATTCAACGACTATATAAAAATAAATAGCAAAATCTAAACTACTGGATTTCAAATAGACTAAATTCAGATCGGAGAAAGAAAATAACACCGTAAGGCATCAATTTTGAACTGGCCCTCACCTTCCTCATCCTCGGATCTGTGTTTGCCGGAAAAGCCATGCGATGAACCGATGTCTCTGGAATGGTCGACAGTGGCATCCAAACAACCCCCCCCCCCCCCCCCCTCTTTGTCTGATAAGAAACACATAATAGGAGGAAAAGGTAGACATGCGGTTTTCTTTATACACCTCATATAGAAGTTAAGACCCGCGTTAAATAGAAGGAGAAGGAGGCGTGACCCTATAAGCAAAGCACACACAATAGCTCATTCCCTTTGTTTTGTAATTTACTTTTGTGTTACCTTTTTACTTTTACTCTTTTACGATTTTTACTATTCGTTTTCACTTTCTAATTATACATAGTATAATGTTTTGTTAATAATAGTTTCATATTTTCATATTGATTAATTAATGATGATTATGGAGTAACCTTTATATAAAAGGTCCTCGAGTGCTTAAATACGTAAATCGATCGATCGATCATATCGATAGGAGAGAGAAAGAACGAAAGATGTTTTCAGTAGAAGATATTGCGGCACACTTTTGGTCACCATCCGATGACGACGATGAATCCTCCTCTTCATCATCCGTATCCAAGGTCAACAACAAGTCAACGCCCATCAATCGAAGCATGTCTGAGTGGCACTTTCAATCCTTCATCCAACAATCTTCCACACCAAACGACGTCGTCCACATCACCAATCACAATCAACCTCAACCCAAAAATAATAATAATAATAATAATCAGTCAGTTGCCGCAACGACGTCGTTTGGTGGTTCTGTAACCGACGGACCTCCTATTGATTCGTTAGAGTATCAGGAGTATCTTAAAAGCCGCCTTGATCTTGCTTGTGCTGCTGTTGCGTTGACTAGGGTTTGTTTTTTATGTTCTTCTTTGACTTTTTTTTTTTGTTGGCTATGTTTTGGTGTTTGATGAGGTGGCTTTCTTTGATGTTAATGTTAATTGATAATAGGATAGCTGCTGATAGAATTAGGTTTAGGGTTAGCCTCACTAACTGTTTGTTTATTGACTGTGTTTGGTTGTGTGTTCAGATTATAACACTTAATTGAGCCTCAAGGTGTTTTCCTTCGCCTCACGAGGCGCAAGTCTCCATGCGAAAAGGAGGCGTAATTAAAAAATAAATACTAAAGTTATATATCTTATAAAAATTAAAATACTATGTTCATCACTGATGCATCTTAAACATATAAAAACACACAAAAAAAAAGACACGGAATGTTTGAAATTGACACAAAACGTTTAAAACATAAAAAAACACATCAAAAGCCCCTTGAGGCGCGCGCCTCAAGCGTTGTTTTGACTTGTTTAGATGAACGGGTTATATGGTTCGTGTTTGGGTTACACGGTTTTCAAGTGTGAACAATTTAGGGTGGTTGTCTTTGAGGCGAATAAATATACATGTCTTTGATCTAGTTCACGGCTTGTTGATGCATATTACGGTTGGATTGTACGAAAAGTATATGTGCTAGGCGATTTTCTTTAGGAAGGTAAATTTGGTTTATTTAGAAGTGTTGTGTGCAATGTAGAGTAGCAATGCCGGTGGTAGCCTAGCGGCGTGTAGTAAAGGTTTTTACTTCCAAGTGGTTGAGGGTTCTAGTCTCATGGTGGACATTGGTGTAGAGTTAGTAGTTTTAGTGGGTGTGTAAGTTAGCTATTAAAAAGACGATGCTGGCGTGTGCTTGGCTGCTTGCTCATATGATGGTATCTGCTTTTGTTGACTTGCTGTCCAATTTGCGAAAAGAGACGTGTGCTTGTCTTGACATCACTAGGTTAATGATAAACTTCTTGTTGTGGGATAGCAACATGCTTATCTGTGTTTATCAAGTTACTTTGGAAGTTTGACGTTTTACTATAGTTACATTGTTGGTTTGGAGAATTGTGATGTGTTGTATTCGGCCAGTTGGCCTTTTTATTTTTAATTTAAGATCTGTCTCAAGGCACTTCATAACTTGTTTAGTTCACTCGTTTCCTTAGGCATCTTCTGGAAAAACTCAAGATTCAGCTCCTCTACGTGACAATGGATCACAGGCTTCCTACGCCTCACAGTTGGGACACCAGACTCCTATTAAAGGTTTGTGCCTTTATATCATGTAGTGATTCATTATCATCATGATCACAGTTACCTATTGTCCACAAAATCCAGTCATACCAGATTATGCATGATCGGTTATTTTTCGTATCACTTGTTTGTATAATTTTTTATCGTTGAGGTTATGGGCTGAAAGTGTTGATTTGTTTGTATTGGGTTGGTAGTGTCAGCGGTTGATCCCAAGGAAGCAGGTAAGGATGCTGGTGGGCCTGTTGGAATTCCTTCTCTGCCCGTTATACAAAAGAACGCTGCAATCCCAGTGAAGTCAGTGACAAGTGGATCATCACGAGAACTATCAGATGATGACGAGCTCGATGGAGATACAGAAACAACTGAGAATGCGGACCCTACAGATGTAAAACGTGTTAGAAGGTATGCATAAGGGGTTCCTGTTCTTTCTGATCTTTGTTAGTATAGGTGGCAAAATGAGCGGGCCAGGCAGACTGGGTATGGGTCAAAATGGACCGGGTTGACCCACCAACACTTTTCTTCTATTAAATAATTATTATTTTATTTTTTTAGAATGGTATCGAATAGAGAATCTGCTAGACGTTCAAGAAGTAGAAAGCAGGCTCATTTGACGGAACTTGAGACACAGGTCTGCTTCTTAGATGTTTATTTTTCAAATATTAAGCTAGACAAAAGGCCAAATGAGATAACATCTTATATACTTGTTGTCTTGTTCATAGGTTTCTCAGTTGAGGGTCGAAAATTCTTCATTACTGAACCGTCTTAGCGACATAAGCCAAAAGCACAATGAAGCTGCTGTTGATAACAGAGTGCTGAAAGCTGATGTTGAAACTATGAGAGCAAAGGTCAGTAGTGCTTCATGTTCTACTTTTTGTGTGCTAACGTCAAACCACTTAGTCATTTTTATAGTAATTGCTACCCGAGAAGAGCCAAGTAGGGGTGTAAATGTGCCGAGCCAAGCTCGAGCTCGCCTTAGCTCTAGCTTGGTCTGTTTAACTTATGCGAGCTTGAGCCCCGCTTGTTTCAAGCTCTATTTCTAAATCTTGAGTTTGGCTCAGACTCGTTTATTATTTTTAACTATTTTATTTATTTATCAAGTTTTTTGTTATGTATGATTATATTAACATTTATGTGTGTGTGTGTGTATATATCAGAATATATATTATTTTTTTATATAATTTAATATAATAACGCTTATTTATGTGATCATATGTTATATCATATTACACGGATATAATTTTATTTATATAAATAGTAGGCTCGCAAGCCTAATCAAGCTCAATTTATGAAGCGGGTTCGCTTATTAATTGAACTACACCTTAGGCCGAGCTCGATTGGAGCTTTTAGCGAGCCGATCTCAAGCAACTAGAGTGTGGCTTGGCTCGTTTACATCCCATGCACAAAGATCACAGATTCGGGTCACAAAAACAATCTCGTTGCAATGGCGCTCAAATTTGTCTTCGCTTTTTTTTTTTTTTTTTTTTTTTTTTTTTGTAGCACAAGAATCCTGATAATCTATCCAACATGTGCAGGTGAAGATGGCTGAAGAAAGTGTGAAGAGAATTACTGGCTTTAACCCAATGGTTCAACCCATGTTCGACTTATCGACAATACGTCCCATGCCTTCCTATTCTTGTAGCCCATCTGATACATCCACAGATATCGCTATTCCTGTGCAGGATAACATGAAGCCGCAACACTTCTACCAGGGCCAACCTTCTTCTACCACCACCAACCGCCACGTCACACGAGTGCCTCAGCACACCATGGTAAACCTCCCGCCAGTCAAGAATGTTGGACAACCAAATCCCATGGTGTCAGAAGTTGGTTCACAGAAGATGGATAGAACGGCTTCAGTGCAACGTGTGGCGAGCTTGGAACATTTACAGGAACGGTTTCGTGGTGATGTTGGCTCGTCTAGTGGAACCACCCAACGCGGTGGAGACCACTAGTAGTAGCACTCGGGAATTATATTCTAATAATTTAAACGCTCTACCTCGACTGTAGCCGATATCTGCATCGTTTTTATGTGCGTGGCTATATTTGCAGCTCTATTGAAATAATCCATTTGGTAGCCGTATGATTGTTCTGTGAAAAAAGTTAAAAAAGTATACAGTTATATGAAATGTTTTACATAGTCGTGTGATGATGAGACATTTGAAAGTCTTTTGAAAATTGTGCCATTGATGACATTTTAAAAAGTGGAGGGACTAATTATGTCATTTACAAAGTTGGATCTTGAAATAATTATATACCTAGACTAGACAACTGACTTGGTCAACTTAGTGTTAGAACATAATAAATTGTGATTGTATTTCATTGAATTTGATTACAATAGATGAGACATCATATGGAATGAATACAATTTTATACATGGTAAAGTAAATCTCTAAATATGGTCAACTATGTCATAATCCTTGCCATACTATCATCAAATCTCGGTCTAATATTCTCCTGAATACCCGCCATACTATTATCAAATCTCGGTCTATTATTGCCTTGCAAGTTGAGGGCGGGAAACAGCCTATAACTTGGACTGTAAAATTACTCTTTTGGTCCGTTCACCACTTGTTTTGTTTTGAGAATTACAACCGATATGACACCCCACCCTCTATTGTCCTGCAAGCTTTTATAATACACTGCCTTTTTTAACTGTCACCATTCAGTCCTAGCTACAAAATCTCCCAACTATTGGCTACACAACTTGGGTATCGATTACAACAACTTTCCAACCCCAACCCGCAATCTCAAGGATATACTTCACAACCCTAAGCCTACTTTGCTCCGCGGTCCTTCAATGATAATCATCGTGGTAATCGCCGCGGGAACACATGTGGAAACTCAAATAACTATCGGGGTCATGACATAAATATTACCTACAGACATGAGGCTACCTGGAAACAAGACATAATAGCCATGCTTCTTCTGACTTATCTAGTCTTGACAACTCTTATGCATATCAAGGTAATGATTCGAGTAAATTGCATGGATGATCTCTGTGGTTTGCACGAATTATACAGATGCTCTCATCTATATTCAATGGTCCCTAACATTGACATGTTATAACACTTTGGTCCTTACCAGCTAACTTCGTTAAAAATTTTCAGTTAAGTCATGTAAAATGACCAAACTACCCACATGGACCATCCGAGCAGTTTAATCTTTTATATATATTTTAATCTTATATATATATATATATATATATATATATATATATATATTTACTTGGACCACGACCACCACCTCTCCAAACAACCAACATCACCCCTCCTCCTCCTCCAACCACCACCACCTCCCTCAAACAACCATCACCATCTCTCTCTCTCTCTCTCTCTCTCTCTCTCTCTCTCTCTCAACAACCACCACCAGACCCTCTTCCAAAACGATTCTAATCCAAACTTCTGTTGCAACATATTCAATCAACCTGATCGTGTTGCTACTGTTGTTTCTAATAATAATAAATAGGGGAAGGGGGATGGGTTCGGAAGTGGTGGTTTTGGTCGGGTTAGACTGGGTGGTGATTGGATCGACGACGGCGCTGGTCGGGAGGGAAGGAGACGATGGTGGTTCGACAGGTTGGTGTTGTTTCGATGGTGGTTGTTTGGTTCTAGATGGTGGCGGTGCTGGTAGATCCGGGTGCAGGTGGTGACGCTTTTGTGGTGGTCACAGCTGCAGGGGTGGTCTGTGGTGGTGGTTAGTAAAGGAGATGGGACGATTATGGTGGGTTGTGGGTGGTATTTGGCTCTTGTGGTGGTTTGGTGTGGTGGGGTTGAAAGAGACACACACACACACACACACACACATATATATATATATATATATATATATATATATAGAGAGAGAGAGAGAGAGAGATAGAGAGTATAATATTTGTTTTTTTAAAGGGTAATTTAGTAATTTTACATGGACATAACTGAAAAACTTAACCTCCATCCAAGTCAGGGATCATCGATGCAACAAAATACAAAATACAAATCACAAATCCCATATGTGTAATTTTAAAAAGCTGAGGAGCATACTTTAAATTTGGGAAAACGATAGGGACCATCCGTGCAGTTTACTCTAATGATTCTCTCTATGTTGGCAGCGCTACACCCCTTCCAATCTTTCATATTGGTTCCTCATCTTTCACCCCATAAAACATTTAACCTTGCCAATATTCTTCATGTACTTGAACTTAAGCAAACTCTTCCTTTCTTAGTTGTTGTGAAGGACGAGTCTACACGCACTACCCTATTTTGTGGGTCCAAGTGCATAGGGTCTCTACTCCATCCGCCTTCCCCAACTCAAGTCTCTTCCTAAAGTCGCTTTCACTACTATCAAATAGTCATTTACCATCTAGCATCATCGTCTTCGGCACCCGCATCATTATATTTTTCAGTCTTTTATTTCTAGTTGTTCTTTATCTATTCAACAAAATTGTCGTCTTGTTTATGTACTTCATGCAAGTTGGGAAAATCATCTAAAGTATCTTTAAAACTTTTTGCTTTTCATAATAATAATGTTTTGGATTTGGTTTATTGTGATTTTTGGGGTCCTTCACCCATATTATCTCTTGATGGGTATCGTCTTTTCTTATTATGTGTTGATCATCATACTCGTTATATGTGGTTTTATCCATTAAAACTCAAATCTGATGCCTACAACTTTTAAGAAATTTGTAGCCATGGTTGAACGACAGTTTAGCACAAAATTAAAAAGTGTCCAAATCGACTGGGAAGGTGAATTCTGAAACCTAACACCGTTTTTACTTCCCTTTGAATCATTCATTGTTGATCATGTCCTAACACCAGTGAGTAGGACAGTATGGTTGAACGCCGCAATCACACGTTGTGAAAACTGGGCTTGCTCTTCTTGCCCACTCCAACCTTCCGCAACGATTTTGGCATTTTGCTTTTGGCACAGTAACACAACTCGTTAACCATTTACCCTCTCAGATTTCATCCAACAAATCTCAGTCTAATACCTAGGAATACAATAGAATTGAGTTTTTTATGTGTTATTACTTTGGGTTATTATGAGGCAGTTAGAAGGGTTTTTTGACTACCAACAAAACCCGATCATCCAAGTATACCTATAGGCGAAATTTCACCCACGCCTACGATTGCAAATAGTATTGATAACCTGACCCGTCGTTATTTCCCGGGGATCTCTCTGAAGACCCAATATGAAAAAAATACCTGGCTCGTCCATGATATTTTATCACACTCGAGACTCCAACCAACAATCTCACATAGATAAAGTCATCCACATACCGCTATAGCACTGTCATTTATAATCTAATAAAACCATTATATAGTATGTAAGAAACCGAATTATTATTGTTTGAATATGTTTAATAACTATTTGAAGTGTTTAGAAAGATTATACAATGAAAAGATCAAGAAGGATGAAATTAGTGAAAATCAGTCGACTAATTTTGGATTAAAGTAAGTTTGATCAATAGGTTAAATATTGTTCTATATAGTTGTGGTGATTACAAAAACAATTAAAAAATAATTTATAAAGATAAAAATTTAACGTTTTTTTTTTCACACACAAAAAAAAAAGTTATTAAAGAAGAATGAGATACTTATACAAACTTATAACAAAACTTTTCGACATATAGTACATACTAATAAAAATTAAGAAACAGAAAAGTTGGTTTTAGTGATGGTTTAGTTTGATTCTTTCTCGGGGCGGTCCGTGATGGACGAGCCGTGATGGCCGTGACCATCACGTACATCACCCCACCAAAATAATCTCGGTCATGACAAGAAAATATCAGTGACCTGCGTCACGAAGATAAAGCAATTGGTGGTCTCATATGTCTCATCATCTTCTCTCCACCACAGAAAGAAAAAGGCAAAAAGCAGCTGGTGGTCCTCCACCAAAATTATCTCACACTTTGTTTTTATTATAAAAAATAGTAATGAGTGTGATGAAATGAGGTGTCACAAGGTGATTAGGTTTGATGGTTTTAGTGATAATTGTGAACACCACCACATGAGTTTAGTGATGAAATGTGATAGAATGTGATAAAATGAGGTGACACAAGATGACTGGGTGTGATAGTGTGATGGGGTGATGACCACCCCATCCTCCCTTACTCACATGCATACAATCATAACCAAACCATCAAATGTCAATCATAAAATCATCTACGATGGGGTTTTTGGTGTCACGGGCGCCATCACGAGGTCACACAAACGAGGGAGCCACACATGTTGCACTACACGGGTCCGTCTGTAGACATTTGTTGTGAAGCCGTTTGCGGGGATGCAGGGTGGACCAAGTCGAGATTTTTTTTCCTTTTCCTTATAATAAAAATAAAGTTATGTTTAACCTTCTAAGAATTTGTAAATATTTAGATTTTTATATGGTGAAATTTTCTCATGGTATTTAAATATTAATCATGTAGATTGCACTCCTAAAATAAATTACTCTAAATACAACGTTAATCTTTCGTTTTTTTCCTTACACTTTTAGCTATTTCTAAATTCTAACTGTCTTTCTTTCGGCTCTTCTCTCATTTACTTCGGTTCTCACACGAGTCTTTCTCGAATTCGCTAAATCAAACACTCTCTTGGCTCTATGATTCTAAAACACCAATGAACCCAAACCTATTTCTTGTAACCCAACCCCATTGAAGTTGCATCACTCGATAAAATGCTTAGATACTATGAAGAATGTCGATGATAAAATAGTTAACAAAATTGCATTTAAGAGAATATGACCACTTGTTTAATTAGATTTCCCTTATTGATTCAGATTTCAAGCTACATTATCATATTTACATTTTGTAATAATTTAAATTATTATTCATGTAATATTTAATTAAGATCAACAGTTACAACAAAATTGATTTAGTGCAATTTCAACACAAGCTATACCTGCAAACTAAACTTAACCATAAATACGTAATTGATTAATGAATAATGAACATGTAGAAATAAATTAAACCCATCACTTCATCTTCATCAGTTAATCCGTTTAAATTTTCCAAACGACCCACCAACACTTATTTAAAGCTTCACCATTTCTCAACTTTTTTTAGAGCTTTCATTCATGGCAAACATAATATTAATCACCTTCACCACCTACTTCATCTTGGCATATACTGCTTCATCAAGGGACATTTTCGTTCCGCTTGGTGACGGTGGAACAAACAATACTATTAGCAACGGTACGAGGATAATTGGCGACTGTTGGACGGCTCTATATGATGTCAGATCATGTAGCAACGAAATTGCGGCCTACTTCAACAATGGCACCATTGATATCGGGGTTTCTTGTTGTCAAGCGATCAAGACTATAACGCGTGATTGTTGGTCGAACCTGTTGGCTGTTGTTGGTGTTACGGTCGAGGAAAGTAATGTTCTTCGTGGTTATTGTGATGTCAATCGCTCTTTGTCAACTCCAGTTGTCGATCCTGTGTCATTTCATGTTCTTACTGAGCCAACTTCAGTTATTATCACCAATGGTACTACAGTCTAGTTTTTGTTATGTAGTTGGTTTGATCTGAGTTCAGATATTGGTAAAAAAAATAAATATGAAAGATCGTTAAGATCTTGATGTTTCTGTAGTTAGATCGGTTGGTTATTATTTACTTCATTAACCCATATATACACACACACGCGCAACCCGTATATACACACACGGGCACCCGCCGCACACATTTACATAATTACGCTGTTATGCATATGTGAAAGTACACGCCGCCATATCGCCCTTGTTACAGCTACATTTAAAAATATAATATAAAATGATGTTGTAGGCTATGATTCAAAGTAAACACAACATTAACCAGAAAAAGTTGCACTAAACACTCCAAAATCCGAACCACAACAAAAATGAAGTACAACACCTTAAATCCATGACACGGGTCGAAAGGAACAGTTCAAGAAACTCAAAACACCAAAAAGCTCGGAGAGGCGGAATATCGCACTCTTCACGGAGTCGGGATCTCTCAACAACTCAAAGTAAAACAGGAAAAACGTCTCCATAACTCAAAATCTCGAATATCAAGCGCTCCATATCTGTTCTTTGCGCAATTCGCGTACAATCACAGGGACACTTGTTGGAGGTATCTGAAAAACATCAGCTCCAACGTTAATTACCAAAACAAATAAATACCCAAGTAGGTCGAGCCAAAATGAAACCATGTAACAACCGGAAATGAAACAAAAAACCAAACCGACCCGAACCAATTAAGACCCAGTTTAGTCCCAAAAAGACCATGCATACTTGAGATTTTTGACTTCATATGTTTCTTTTTTAAGTAGAAAAAAAAAAAACGTTAATCCAGTTTGGTCCAGTCCTGGTTCGGTTTCCAGTTTTGTTGGTCTGGGCGGTTTCTTTCGAGCCCACCTATAAACATGATTTAAAAAACTCACCATGCCATAATCCGTTACAATCATCGAAACATAATCTGAAGGTGTCACGTCATACCTGTTTCACCGAGACCAAATTATAAGCGTCAACAGCTTGACATATTAAAGGAAAATTTGAATATTTGAGTTTAACTAAAGCATCGGGCTTACGTTAAATTAAGAAGTTGCAGGTTTTCATTATCTGCAATGTCCTTTAAATGGTTAACCTCCTCCCTCCCATGAACTTTAGAAATGGCATCTGGGTCCCCTGTGGTTGATATATGTAAACCTAAGCAATAAAGTTTAATGGCACAAAAAAACAACAGTTCTAAGAAGCATACCGAGTTCGTTACAGCAAATTGAATCGAGCTGGACTCGTTCATGAAATTTATAGGCTTCACAGCATACTATAACGGGAACACCACAAGCATTAGCAACCATAGCAACACACGCAGTCCCGACTCTGGAGTAAACCGTTCCATTTGCCAACACTGATGAAGCACCAAGGAAAACCCGAGTAACTTCATGCATGATATAAGAAGTGGCGTTTATATGGACATATGTGCAGCTGATACCCTTTCCCACAAGCCTTCGAAGTAATAATCGGCCTTCGAGTTTGGGGCGTGAATCCACTATGACAACACGGAACCGTTTTCCAAGCTCATGGGCATGCAGAAATATCATCTCTACTGCAGAAGAGGATCCGAAAGTAAGGAGGACGTCCCCGTCCCTGACTTTTGTCACAGCATATCGTACTATCACCTTGTCTGCTAGTATTATTTTTTCATTTATAAAACGATCGATTTCAGACACAAGATTCGTTTTTGCTTCTGACTCGGATAGAGTTAATGGAAGGTTGGCTATTCGGGTTTTAACAAACTTAATTGCATTCCCCATGCTGATTGAAAGGGGGCGGCATTCGATCAAAAATGAGACGTAGCTATTTATTTTTGCAGTTAGGTCCCTGTTAAGAGCTTTCTCTGGTGGTGTTGAGTACTCCATGATGGACTCCTGAAATGCTTGAAGCATCGCAATACAACGAGCGTTTCCGCCTGATATATCACCAGCCAGATATCTTAATCCAACCTGATGAAATTAAATCAATCACCAATTAGCCAGAGCTGATGAATTAAAGAGAAATAAAGATCTTATTAACAAATCAAAGAGGTTAGAGTTAACAAGATAGTTGGGTGCGTCTAGAGGATTGGTTCAAATGAAAACCCCTAAATATTAAGAACCATTTTATTCAATCATTAGTGTATTTCACTGTTTAATACACTGTGAGTTGAATCATTAGGAACTATATTGTATTTCACTATATAATACGCTACGTGCAGAATCATTAAAATATAATGGCGCATTCATTAGTGAGAACATGTATATATATTCCTAAGTACTTGATATTTGAAGCCAAACACTAAATAAATTATATATATGTATACACACACACCTCACACCTGATGGTGGGTTCAAATGAGAATCACTAAATATTTAAGAGCCATTGGGAACCATTTTGTTCACCACTCACCAGTGAATAACTGAATACATACATTCTATTTTTTATTTTATTTTTTGTAACTTTGATATTTCATTTCTTAATGATTATACACAAGTGAATAACTGATTCCTAATGATTCTCATATATATGGTGGTTGTCAACTTGTCATTGGTCACTTCAACCCATCCCTATGTACCCTATATGTATAACTAAATTAGATAGAGCAAAAAAGCATTTGACACATGCATACGACTCATAAGAAACTAAGTTAAGATTCTTATGAACTCAAACTCGACTTGTTATACATTTGGTGCTCAATTTTGTCATCAAAATTAACCCAGTGAAGTTTGAGACTAAAATTTCTAGATAAAAGCTCGACTCCTTTGCGGCCCTGTACACAGCCAAGGCATCCACTATGGAGTCTAATTCAACAAGGAACACACTATTCAAATTTTGAGAGTAAGAAATCACACAGTGAAGTTGGAAGAAAGTACCTTATAAACTGCAGGGTGAACTGAATTGGAATTGAGATGGAAAAACTTAAATTCAAGATGAGGAAGCTTTGTTCCATGTTCATATTGAGGTAGATGCCTAAAAAGCTCGACTCTATTCCTGACCTCTGTTTGTTTGACAATTGCACGTTTTTTAGCTTTCTCCACACGTGTTGCATCATCAAACTGCATTCGTGGATGAGGGACGTCTTTCTTTCTGTCTTTATCTTTGTGATCAACTTGCCTTTTCTCAGAAGTTGCTGCAATTGATGCATTATCTTTCTTTTGAACACTGTTGGCTTTCCCTGCTTTCATGTTTGCTACCCCGTTTCCTCCTGTTGAAGAAAAAATATAAACAAATGCACGTTACAAAATTATTTTCATTGTGTCAAGAGTGATTCAAAGAAACCGAACTAGATCCCCAGATGATTAATGCTACGGATTAGTTGGGTAATTTTATCTTAATCTCAATAATTAGTTTCTTGCAGCACTAATTCTCCAGACTTTACCCCCTAAAAAATCAAAAAAACCCACAAAGCATTATCATCCGAACACCCGCAATGCCAAACACATAGGGGTTAGCTCAACAATGACAAGAATCAAACAAATCATATGTAGAATTTAAAAAAAATGTGTTTTATCCAAAAAAGCCAAGAAAAGTTAAAGTTATTTCAACTTGATCATTCAAGAACTGCACAGAAAGTCTTGGCTATTTTTTTTTTTTTTCAAACTCACCTCTTAAATTTGGGAAGACTTGGAAAGGAAAAGGCTTTATAAACTCTTTTAACGGCAGTACTAGCCTTGACCTAGAATAAACCTGCCTGATTACAATTATATAACTGTTGACTTTCTTTCCCAGATGCTCAATTTGAGAACACAGAAAATGATTAATTCATAACAGTTTACTTTCTTCCCTTTCCAACTCGAGAACAAGCTATAATTCACACACTCAAACTAGTAAACTACATCTTTATTTCCATCCATCCTCCCCTAGCTTAGGACTTTCTTTTTTTTACCTTCTTTTCTCTTCAAAATCCTAACTCAAGAAAACCAACACATCAATGAACAACTCTTAGACCTGACATTCACCCAAGACATAGCACCACTTCAACAAGTAGAACACTTTAAAGACTGACGTCTTTTACTATTTTAAGTCTCTGACATGATGAATCAGTAATTGCATTTATCTCAAGCGTCAGTAAGTTTTCTTTTAGGCTGTTAAAGAATGTGTCCCTCCTCTAAAATCTAAATAAGATTATTTTGATGCTAGATGATCAGAATCCCAATTCAATTTTTTGCCATGCAGTCTAAACTGATTACTTTGAGTACAAGCGGAAAAACAAGGCAGGTAGAGAAGAATAAATTAATATATTGGAGGGTAACCGAACTTTATACTTCAAAGCCAAATTACATAAGGTGATGGAAGAAGTAATGGACTCACCTTTTGCAGCAGCTTTCGCAGCTCGTTGAGCTTCCTGAAGAGCACGCCTTTCAGCCTTTGATGTCTTCTCTTTCAAAGGCTGCTTTGAGTTAGCACCACTTCCATCGTGAGATTCAATGGATTGTTCCCCAGCCTTTTCTGAGAATGTTTATGTTAGTCACAAAATCTGATCACAAGGAACAAAACGCGATAATGGCAACTGCATCTCATACAGCTTCAACTTTACATTTCAATAAGAGTCAAATAATCAAACATTCACAAGAGTGACAAGACATGGCATATGTCTTAGAAGTCAAATATTACATTTTCAAAGTCAATTAAACGAACATAGCAAATTCAGCCAACATAAGATATCAGTATATAATTAATGACACGTCTCACTTGAATTTTTAGAAAAAAATAACATACCAAAATTGCATGTTCATACTTAACGAATTCTATGATAGATCCTATATCACTTTACTATACTTACCCTGAAAATCTCAACGGAGTTGATCATCATTGTATTACCGTTAAAACTTTTTTATAATATGTACAGATACACAGATCTTCGTACCATTAATCATTGTTGTTATAGAAGGCTTCATCAACAGATAGTCAAATCCAACATGAGGTTCAGAAGAAACAAAACTTCCAGTTTTAACTCCAAGTAATGGACCCTCATCCAAAACAAAAGATTCAAGATTCACGGGACCAGAAGTGCAGGGCCCATGGCATGTAGGGTAGATCATGACAGGAGAACGAGATAACAGGGATGAAGGGGAAACTGTATCCAAATGGCAACGATCAGAAGAGGCAAAGAATCCAACCTGCCGAACTTTTGGGACAAAAGCTGCAGTACGCGGCGGACGCGATTCCATGGCAGATTCAATGGTCTAGGCCTCTAGGGTTTAGAGAAATTTGAGCTGAAGGGCACAAACGTTGGGGTGTTGATGGGAACCAACTAAGACACTACAGCAATAATATCAGGGTCGAAAAACATTAATACCCATACGTGTATTGGACTATGCATAACCCACAAATCAAATCATTTAATGGGTAAAGATATACAATTAATGCTAGTCAAACATGATATAGGAGAGAGAAACTAGTAGGTCAAAAGTGGTCAAACAAAGACGGTGACAATTTAGTCCAGATGAAGTCAAATGGATGACGGCATAGTTTCAAGAAAAATCTTCAAACTAACCACAAAGTACATACACTCACTGATACACAGCAGTTCTTCTACTGTTATACATACACAAGAATACTGGATTGTCAACAACAAAAAAGAAGTTGACCTATCATATTGGTCAGCCTAGAAAGCAGACAAACGAAATATAAATCAAGGTTCAATACACGTAACAGATTTCACTGAGGTATAAATTTACAAAAACAAAGGTTTTACATCTGAAATGACTAATATTATTAGGTATCTGGCTGACAAAAAAGATGCACTTTCTCCAAAGTCCAAATGATTATAGAAAAAGGCCATACAAATGCTGTCTTCGGCACAAATGAAATTAATAAAAAAGATTGACAGAACAGCAAAAATGAACAATAAGAGGTAATTCGTGAAGTTTTTAACTTCAATATCATTGCCATTATCCGTCTTTTACCTTCTTTGGCTCAACCATACAATAATGCAAATGCAGAAATAATGAATCATTTATTAGTCTACGTATACAGTATGCACCCAATGAAAAAGTGAAGATTTCAATATGCGCCAAGATCCCGCACATCTACACGAGGACACAATAACATTAAAGGCAAAAATTTAAATAATTTCCCCTACATCAGCTTTATATTACCATTTAACTTTATACACACGTGCGTCCAATACAAGTTTGATCTCCAATGCTATATACTAATGTACGCTTTAAAAATCTAATAATCAGCTCATGGTGTTTGACTGTTTGGGCACATCTACTCGTGAACAACAAGTAATTTACGGATCAAACTACCCGAACAATTACTTGGATACTCTCAGCAACTATCTATTCCTCCCTTAAACAATCACAGTCTTCCAAACCCTCAGAAACAACCAAAAGTGATTATCAGAACTTCAATTAGCAAAGCACATCCAAACATCATCTCATCTCATTCACCAAACTTCAGTTCACTACAGTTACACCTAATGCACTTATTCTATTTCATCAATAACAAATATTCGCTTCACATCCAAACACCTAAGCAATATTATACAAATTAAACCAACACATGCATTAATAGCATGGTTGTAAAAACCGCGCCTAGCCTCCGATTAGTCACCGATTAATCTCTAGTCAGAGGTTCATCAAGTAATTTCCAATTAATTGGCTCACTAATCGCTAGGCAATCACCAGTAGTCAAATCCGGTCCTAATCATCTAAAAATCGGTGGCAGTCTAACAACTCCTGCTAGATCCCGGCCAAAACCTCTAAATTCCTACGATTAATCCTATCTACTTCAAAGTATGCGTCGAGGAAGGTGTAAAACATGTCTGCTAAATAAAAACTACATATAAAAAATTTTGCGTGTACATATAAAACTGAAAAGTACATACAAAAAGCCCAATCCGATTAATCGCTAGTCGGTACCCCACCAGCAAGCAAACTAACTAGCTCCTAGCGATTCTTACAACACCAATAAATAGTGAACAATAACCGCCTACTGTCCTACACCTAATGCACTGATTCAACTTCATCAACATCAATAAACAAATTAACTAAATCAACATTTCATACCAGTGACATTAGGTCTCAAGTTACTAACAACCGAAACAGTAGTCAAACTCTTGGGTTTAACCTCAACCGGCATCTCAAAACCACCAGCAGGCAACGAGGAGGCGAATTTATCACCGCCACGGGTGCGGCGAGGCGACGAAAACTCGGAGGGATTGTAACTGCCGGTAGGAGTAAGGGAGGGGCGATGAGGAGGGGATAATAATAATAATCGAGAGGAAGGATCGGAAGGGTGACGTGGCGGAGGGATCATGACGGGGGAGAGAGAGAGGGAAGGAGAGAGAGAGGATAAGGGGGGAGAGGAGGAAGGAGGGAGGGGGATGGATTGGGAAGGGTCGGGTGGGGTGAAGAAACCGACGTGGCGGACTTTGGGGTCGATGACGGTGCGTGGTGCACGACGGTGGTCCATTGGTGGTGGTGGTGGTGGTTAGGGTTGGGGGAAGGAGGGTGAGAGTGAGTGAGTGGACATTTGGAGTGTGGGTTTTTTTTTGGGTAGTGAGAGAGAGGAGGTTTTGGAGTCTAGCTTAAAAATGAAAAATAAAATAAGTGGATAAACTATGAGATTATTAATTGAAGGGTTGGGTTATTCTACAAAGGCTATAAAAAAATGAGAAGGTTGAGAAGCCACTAGAAAATGACATGTGTCCAAAGGATTAACAAGTGGGAGGGGTAATTTTGTCAAAAACATATGCACATGCAAATCACATGCCATTTCCATCTTCATTTTTAAATGCCCGTATCTTTTTTATACGTCATCCGTTTTTAAAAAAATTATACCATAAAATTGAGCGTCGTTTTATCTTTAATATGAGTACCATATTGCTATACTTTTGAAAAAAAAATTCAAAACCCACTTGCATAAGACACAGTGGAATGTAAAACACAATGAACACCAATTAAATATAGGGTATAAAACATAATCAAGAGTCTAGTAAAACACAATAGACGACATACTAAAGATACAATGAATAGAAGACTAAAACACAATGAATACTTTTGAAAAAAAAAGTTGAAAACCCAGTTACGTAAGACACAATGGATGACATACGAAAGACACAATGAACAAAAGACTAAAATACAATGAATACTTTTGAAAAAAAAAGTTAAAAACCCAATTGTGTAAAACACAATGGACGACATAATAAAGACACAATGAACAGAAGATTAAAACACAATGAATACTTTTGGAAAAAAAGTTGAAAACCCAGTTGCGTAAGACACAATGGAGATAACGTAAAACACAATGAGTACCAATTAAATATGCAATGAACAATATGGTATAAAACACAATGAGCAGTCTAATAAAACACAACTGACGACATATAAAAGACACAATGAACAGAATACTAAAACACAATGAATAATAGACTTAAACACAATGAACAACATAATAAAACACAATGTACGCCTAAATACAAAACTCATTTGCATAAAACACAATTAAAAGCATACTAAAAACACAATGGACAAAGTTAAATCATGTGTAGACTAAAAAAAACATAAATAACATATTTATAAAGCACACATGCATACTATAACACAATGAACGTGCAGAAGACACAACGGAGAAAAAAACCCATTTAGCATGATTTTTTTTTCAATTTTAATGTAGCAATGTGGTACTCATATTAAAGATAAAAAAACGCTCGTTAATATGGTGAAATTTTTTTGAAAAAAAAATGTCGTATGAAAAAATTATAGACGTTTTAAAATGATGGGGGAATTGACATGTGCATTGCATGTGGAGAAAGAAAGTCAACAAATGTGGTTTTCCTTTTATGCCCTTTCTCTAATTTATTATTTATTTTTTTTAAACAAACTAATCTCAACTCTTCAAATATATGATCAATGGATCACAATCCTTCTCACTCTTCCTAGAAAAAGTGTCTTGTGTATTTGATCCTAACCCTTAATTGAAAATGAGTTTTTATTAAAAAAAATTTAAGTTGGAAAGCTAAAAAAAAAAGATAGATATTTTGGTACTTGAGTGTATTGATTTATTTATTTACATTTTATAGATTACAAATATAACAATAAAATAAATATGTTGTGAAGTTTCAGCTAAAAAGAAGACTTTTGTTTTTCTTTGTTACACCAGGTTTGTGGGTAAGGATGAGCTTGATAACAAATCGTATCGAATCGATCCCAAATCCCGATACCAAAATGCTCATCCCTATTGTGGGTGCAGCTATTGTTTCTATGGTGTTAAAAAAACTAATTTTTTTTATGTATAACTTTGTGTTTCGCTTCTAGCTCTAGCTAATTTTGTCAAACATGCTTTTATGCCTTTATAGATGATAGCTTCGTTGACGGGTATATCGGTTTTGTAGTGATGTGATCCTTGACATCAAACTTGGGTTTTACTATAAACTAATAGGGTGTTTGAGGTTGCGGCATTAGAATTGGAATATGGAGAAGTTTGAGAATATGGTAACTGGGTAAGATTAGTTGCAATTGTGCTTTGTTTTGAGGTTGAATGTTTATAGGCATGATGAGTTTCAGAAGAGTTCTTTACGATAGATAGTTTGACATTCTTGTCCGTTACATTTATTGACGTGATAAGGGCGGGTTGTTGTTAATTTAAACTAATTATCGCATGTTTATGAGTACGTATTTGTTTTGACACTTGGAAAGTGTATTTGAGATCACTGGTCTAGCATGAACCATGATGGTGAGGTGCAATGGCCACATTATGTTGAGAAGGCGTATGGGTTGGGCCTAGGATGCATGCATTTAATTTACGTTGGATGGTTGTCATGTTCATGTCAATAGTGTTTAAGATATTTGTCTCAGTAAGTACATTTATATGATACGATTTACTTTATTGGCTTACTTTACTTTGTATCGTATCATTGTATGTTAAGCTATATCTCGATTTTGTTATAATGGCTACAAATGCTACTTGTGCCTTTATATGTCTATCAGGCGCTATGTTCGGCCTCAATTTCTCTGCGGCAAGTTCAAAAGGTAATTACGGTAAGGCGTGAAGATAGAATAATAAAGCTCTATGCCTTTTGAATTAAGATAGATAGTCATTATTCAATGTAGACGCTAGTTTTATCTAGATTTGATCATACGGTAGTATGTAATTAACATTTAAACCCGAGGGACCTTGTTCGTTCTTTTTGTAACATTCGCGAAATTTTTCCTCAAAATTTTAGTATAAACGCCCTTATCTTTGTTACGTTTTATACAAATGTGCCTACGTCTCCATTATCCTAACTCACAATTATTATATATATATATATATGAAAATAATTATATTATTTCAGTTTAAAAAAAAAAATGTGTTAGAAACAATGCACCAGCGAACCAGACTCAAACAACCAAAGCCCAAATGTCTTCTTTTTGAAAGTGCTGCAGCCCACTCCCACCTTGTCTGTTGGAGCCCATTGTGTTCGGCCCACGAAGACAGCCCAAGACAAGCATGACCCGGCCCAAACCCACGTGAGTCCTCCTCCTAACCTGTTAATCAAAAATAAAAAAATAAAATGCTGCTCTAGCCGGGTTTCGAACCCTGGCCGAGCAGAACCAAACGCAACAACAGAACCATCTGAGCCACACCAATCCTTGTTTCTATATTAGCCTAATAAATATTTAAAACAAAACAAGTTTGAGTCTGTTTCTCCTTAACAGACCTGCGCAGAAGCCGAACCAAGTCAAGGTCCCTCCTTGACTTTAGATTGAATGTAATTCTGGAAATAACTAGATAATTGGTGCGTGTTATGGTATTGACAAGGTAATACACGCAATTTACCCTTAAAAACGTTTCAATTCATTAATTATTTACGCGTGAATTATAAAGACGGGTCAACCTACCAATTCGAGGATTCAGACACAATCACTATAAATTGGACATCACATCACCTCCTAAACTCGCCGATTACCCTCTCTCAAACCTCATTTTCTGTTAATTATCCAACAATTGAAGCATACGTTCTCGTTTTGACTTTTCTGCGTTGACCAATCGTTTACATCCAAATCGCGATTGTAAGTATAATTTCTGTTATGGTTTTTGTTATTCGGAACATACACAACATTAACCCCATGATTAATTGGGTTAATGTTGTGTAATTCAATTGATTGTGAAACCTAGGGCTCGTTCTTGATTATTTGGGGAAGAAGACAACTCCTCAGCTATGTATTAATAATTTTCAAAAACAAAACTAAACAACCATCTGGTCTAGACCAGATGGTCACGATGACTGTTATCCAACAAGGGGCTGCGGGTTCGAGTCCCAGCAGCAGCCTTTTTTTTTTTTTTTTGTTTATTTTGTTCAAACCATATATGTATATATATATATATATATTACATTTAATCTTGTAAATTCATTTTTAATTATTAAAACCTTTTTAAAAATTCTACAAAAATTATCTTGTATTAATCTGATGGAAAGGTTCATCTCACAATTTTTAGTTTTCAAAAATTTATTTATTTATTATATATAATAAATAAATCAAGTTTATTCCATTTTATTTATAAAATTATATAAAAATATCAAAACGATCTCATAAATTTCCACAAAAATTATCCTAAGTTTTTATAACATTAAGCTTTTCAAAAATGATTTTTATTTCAGAAAAATCATTTATTTAATATTTTTAATCAATTTTTGTTAGTTTTAATCATAATTAAATCATAATAAATTCAATTTTTGTTATTTTTGCACCAAAATTTTATACAAATTATTTCTGATCATTTAGAACAGAAATATGATTTTTAAAATAATAATTCTTTAATTTTAGTATTTTTAATTATTAAAGTTAAAGTTTGACAATTTGTAATAAATAGATTTAATAATCTATTTTAAAGAAAATAATTTTATAAAAATTAATTTTACACTTTAAACATATTCTTGTAACCATCTTAAGTTTAAATTTCATAAAAAGATTTTTGGTTATTTATTTACTAAATTTCTCTCAATTGGCGCATATTTTTAATATTAATCAAACGAGCAATTATCCCCAATTCGAAGCCCTAGAAACTTATACATTTGTAGACTTGATAGACTTAGACATATTTATTACCTCATTATAGGGTGATACTTGATACATTTGGTCAATACAATTATCCAAATTTCTCAACAGATATAACATTTTACCAAGGTGAGTTTTACATAGCCCCTTTTCTATTTATCACCATTTTTGGGGTGAAACATGTTACAACATCATTTTATGCAATTCAATCATCAATGTGTCTATGTGTTTTCTATGTTGCATTATGTCTTGAGCATGATTAGAGTAAGCACCATTCTAGCATAATCATTAACTTCGTACAAGCCGGCGGTATACATTGATAGATCTATTGGACTGACAATCCCACCCGAATACGTGCCTCCTACAAAGGTAGCGTGGGTGTTTGTTATCGTATAACATATTTAGGTGAACCATGAGCGTATGGGAGGTACCACATTATAACAGTCATCAGGTTTGGTTATGCACTCGATTTATTTCTAGTATGTTCTCACATATGGACTAGATTGACATGACACATGAATTGCACAACATTTTTATTCAATTATCAAAAACCTATGTAATTCTCACCAACTTTTGTTGACCCAAAACCTTTTCAACTTAACATGTTTCAGGTTCTATTTGCTTGAAGATTTGAATTGATGCTTGAAGATATGTGTATAGTTTTATTCAATTTGATGTACAAATTCTAGAACAATTGTATGTAATTCAATTAAATCATTTAATGGAATTTATTATTTACCATGAGCTACTGAACAATCATCAATACGTGACATCTCGATGTTTCCGCCATCGGTTGGGGTGTTACAGATTGGTATCAGAGCCATGGTTATAGGGAATTAGGTTATTAGAAAAATAATCTAGTCTATAACCATAGGATTTAACAAGTACTTGCTTCTTTTACTTGCTATTCTCTATCTTCCTCCTACTTCTTATCCCTACTTTCATCCCTACAAGAAGGTTGCTCTCCATCAGTGGATCTACTCTTAGACTAATAGGACAAATCCCTCAGGTTTTAACCTGAACCCCCTTGAGATCTCGTCGAAATTCTAGATTTTAATAACGAACACGTGCAATCTGGAAGGGTGAACGCCTGTATTCTGAGTCTTCTGTCTAGGCTGGCATTGCGCATATATCCCAATCAGACGCGGGACCCGGATGCCTACCTGGGAATTCTCGGGATGAGTGTTCACTTATAGGCTAAAGCATGTCTTCATATGTTATTAGAATCTAGAATCTTTGATAAGTCAACGTTTTCGTTTATTCGTTTTAATTAATGAATAAATGATTACATTCCTTATATTACCTCATTCATTTCATGCCTCATTGAGACTTCATTGTGTCCCTAACAGATCATGTCTCCACGCCACAGCACTCGCATTAACAGTGGTGACAATCATGAAGAAGAGAGCAGCAACCACAATCCCGACCACAACACTAACAATGGAGGTGATGCCCAACTAGCTACGATTATTTCTCAACAATTGGCACAACAAATCACAACTCTGGTTTCTAACTTGTTGGCTCAAGTCATCCCAATGAATGGGAACAACAATGGAAATGTAAATGGCGATGGAAATCACATAAAGAACGGAACCTTAGTTCGGAAAAACGAGAAAACAAGTATTGTGGCCGCGGTAACTACCAAGAATCAGAAACGTAAGACCAAGGATCCTGATGTAAACCTCACTACACAAGCCTCTAACAAGAAGCCTTATACAAGAAACTTTCCATTGTGTAACACATGCAATCGACATCATCCCACTGTTTCAGCATGTCGCGTGTGCACCAATTGTGGTAGGTATGGCCATCTGGTCAACACATGTCGCGAGACCCCAAACCCTAATGCCAACCAACCAACCAACCCTGCTCAGGTTACTAATTCTAAACGTCTTGGTAATTACAACTATGGTCAATGCTATGAATGTGGAAACCCAAATCACTACCGTAACAGACGCCCTAAACTAAACCAAGATCAAGACCCTCCAGCTACTTAACAGCAAGTTCCACCATTTGAATGTTGTTTGCTTTTAATTCTATGTAATAACACTATTTGATTCTAGTAATAAATTCTAGTATTATCATAACATCTGTGTGCATATTTGTAATCATACTTGCTTACTTGTACAACAATTAGTTGACTACCAAACAACCTACTTAACGATTGGTAGAGGTCATCATGTCTTTCCAACAGTCGGGAGAGGCCCTACCACCTGCTCAACGACTGGTGGAGACTATCAGACCTGCTCAACAATCGGTAAAGTCATAAAAGGACGCAAAACCCTAATGTAAGGTAAATTGATAATTACGGTCCGGAACGTAATCATGAGTTTACAGGTACGTTAAGGTAGTGCGAAATTTTATCAAGGTTTTCAGTAGTTGACCAATTGTTGACCTAGTGTTTCTCTTAACTTCGGGACGAAGTTCCTAAAAGTAGGGGAGACTGTAACATTCGCGAAATTTTTCCTCAAAATTTTAGTATAAACGCCCTTATCTTTGTTACGTTTTATACAAATGTGCCTACGTCTCCATTATCCTAACTCACAATTATTATATATATATATATGAAAATAATTATATTATTTCAGTTTAAAAAAAAAATGTGTTAGAAACAATGCACCAGCGAACCAGACTCAAACAACCAAAGCCCAAATGTCTTCTTTTTGAAAGTGCTGCAGCCCACTCCCACCTTGTCTGTTGGAGCCCATTGTGTCCGGCCCACGAAGACAGCCCAAGACAAGCATGACCCGGCCCAAACCCACGTGAGTCCTCCTCCTAACCTGTTAATCAAAAATAAAAAAATAAAATGCTGCTCTAGCCGGGTTTCGAACCCTGGCCGAGCAGAACCAAACGCAACAACAGAACCATCTGAGCCACACCAATCCTTGTTTCTATATTAGCCTAATAAATATTTAAAACAAAACAAGTTTGAGTCTGTTTCTCCTTAACAGACCTGCGCAGAAGCCGAACCAAGTCAAGGTCCCTCCTTGACTTTAGATTGAATGTAATTCTGGAAATAACTAGATAATTGGTGCGTGTTATGGTATTGACAAGGTAATACACGCAATTTACCCTTAAAAACGTTCCAATTCATTAATTATTTACGCGTGAATTATAAAGACGGGTCAACCTACCAATTCGAGGATTCAGACACAATCACTATAAATTGGACATCACATCACCTCCTAAACTCGCCGATTACCCTCTCTCAAACCTCATTTTCTGTTAATTATCCAACAATTGAAGCATACGTTCTCGTTTTGACTTTTCTGCGTTGACCAATCGTTTACATCCAAATCGCGATTGTAAGTATAATTTCTGTTATGGTTTTTGTTATTCGGAACATACACAACATTAACCCCATGATTAATTGGGTTAATGTTGTGTAATTCAATTGATTGTGAAACCTAGGGCTCGTTCTTGATTATTTGGGGAAGAAGACAACTCCTCAGCTATGTATTAATAATTTTCAAAAACAAAACTAAACAACCATCTGGTCTAGACCAGATGGTCACGATGACTGTTATCCAACAAGGGGCTGCGGGTTCGAGTCCCAGCAGCAGCCTTTTTTTTTTTTTGTTTATTTTGTTCAAACCATATATGTGTATATATATATATATATTACATTTAATCTTGTAAATTCATTTTTAATTATTAAAACCTTTTTAAAAATTCTACAAAAATTATCTTGTATTAATATGATGGAAAGGTTCAACTCAAAATTTTTAGTTTTCAAAAATTTATTTATTTATTATATATAATAAATAAATCAAGTTTATTCCATTTTATTTATAAAATTATATAAAAATATCAAAACGATCTCATAAATTTCCACAAAAATTATCCTAAGTTTTTATAACATTAAGCTTTTCAAAAATGATTTTTATTTCAGAAAAATCATTTATTTAATATTTTTAATCAATTTTTGTTTGTTTTAATCATAATTAAATCATAATAAATTCAATTTTTGTTATTTTTGCACCAAAATTTTATACAAATTATTTCTGATCATTTAGAACAGAAATATGATTTTTAAAATAATAATTCTTTAATTTTAGTATTTTTAATTATTAAAGTTAAAGTTTGACAATTTGTAATAAATAGATTTAATAATCTATTTTAAAGAAAATAATTTTATAAAAATTATTTTTACAATTTAAACATATTCTTGTAACCATCTTAAGTTTAAATTTCATAAAAAGATTTTTGGTTATTTATTTACTAAATTTCTCTCAATTGGCGCATATTTTTAATATTAATCAAACGAGCAATTATCCCCAATTCGAAGCCCTAGAAACTTATACATTTGTAGACTTGATAGACTTAGACATATTTATTACCTCATTATAGGGTGATACTTGATACATTTGGTCAATACAATTATCCAAATTTCTCAACAGATATAACATTTTACCAAGGTGAGTTTTACATAGCCCCTTTTCTATTTATCACCATTTTTGGGGTGAAACATGTTACAACATCATTTTATGCAATTCAATCATCAATGTGTCTATGTGTTTTCTATGTTGCATTATGTCTTGAGCATGATTAGAGTAAGCACCATTCTAGCATAATCATTAACTTCGTACAAGCCGGCGGTATACATTGATAGATCTATTGGACTGACAATCCCACCCGAATACGTGCCTCCTACAAAGGTAGCGTGGGTGTTTGTTATCGTATAACATATTTAGGTGAACCATGAGCGTATGGGAGGTACCACATTATAACAGTCATCAGGTTTGGTTATGCACTCGATTTATTTCTAGTATGTTCTCACATATGGACTAGATTGACATGACACATGAATTGCACAACATTTTTATTCAATTATCAAAAACCTATGTAATTCTCACCAACTTTTGTTGACCCAAAACCTTTTCAACTTAACATGTTTCAGGTTCTATTTGCTTGAAGATTTGAATTGATGCTTGAAGATATGTGTATAGTTTTATTCAATTTGATGTACAAATTCTAGAACAATTGTATGTAATTCAATTAAATCATTTAATGGAATTTATTATTTACCATGAGCAACTGAACAATCATCAATACGTGACATCTCGATGTTTCCGCCATCGGTTGGGGTGTTACACTTTTAGTGATGTAGTTTGACTTATGAAATTATGTGTTACATTTTGATTAGTATATTGATGACATGTGACTATTTTCTCTGGGTGGGTTGTTACAATTATATTAGCGGGTGTACCCGTGCGTTGTCACAGGGTTTAAATAAGACCCAATGATAAACTAAATTAAAACATAAATTAACAGTTTAAGGTGATTGATAAAGATGACACCCCATTAATTAAGACATGTCTAGCTACGGACACATCACTTTAGGAAAACTTGTACAATTATAACAATAGAAGTTTATTTAATGTTAACAACTTATTAGGTAATAAAATTTGATTAATTAAATATTAAAATATACTTACATACTATAGATACAGCTTTGGGACCTTTTATTAACTAAAACCTGCTTATCATGTCAAATTGGAACTTAAAAAATGAGATTTCAACCGCAAAGTAAAGAGAATGCAATAAAATGTCATATTAAATTATTTATTAGTATATTACCTTAAGAAGCAATAACCTTAGACTGTTAAAAAGAACTCCTTAATTAGATTGCAACAGTTCTTTTCTCAACCTTAATAATTTAGCTAAAATGTAAAACGGTCCATACGATTTAGAAGCTACCCAAAAGACCTTTGTATTTATATATAAAAAAACATGTTTTAATGTTTTAATTGTAGTTTTATTATTATATTTATTATACTTCATCATGAAAGTAACAAAAAAAATTGTTGGAGTTAAACCAGCCCAAAACGTTACGTTATTTGTCGTGTTACCAACCGGAAAGACTTGCCTATTTTGATATCTAAAATTTCAAAAAAAAAAAAAAAAAAACATTTTAAGTTCAAATTATGATGAGCATTATGATATTTGTAGCAATAATATATTAAGTGACGAAGAGCAATTGAGTATAAACAAAGGAACTGGCATCAAAAACAACAATTATGAGGTTTTATGCACTAAGATTACACTCTAGGAGGCTTTCAACCTGGTTGACACGTTTCCTATTGAGCTAAATTTCATGAATTTTACTCACTTGAACCATTCGATAAAATGCATGACCCTCAATCAGCCATTTGAAAATGATGTGTCGATATTGAATCTCTAAAAGGAGTTTGATGGTGCAATTCTTTTAAGATGATAACTAAAGCTAGTAGTGCAAGATACTAAAAATGAATGCCCGAACAGTAGTTGGGACTTTAGAGGCATGCTTTACCTTCTACCCATCACAGTTTGGCAGCACAAAATCCTTCAGGTTTGCAACCATCCTAACCTACAAATTAAAATTATGAATAATTGAAAACAAAGCGTACCGAATGTATAATATAAATAAGTTGTGGTCTCTTACCATGGTACTTTTCATAATATGACCAATAAGATCAAATCAGAAACCATCAATCTGTAAGAGATCCATGTAGTTGCTAGTTAAAAACTTAGAAAAAACTAAACAAAGAATACACACTAGCTAATTTTCTTAATAAGATGCCTAGAACTTATTTTATTTGAGAATAAAAAGGTAAAAAAAAAACAACTTTGCAATGCAAATAATGCGCATCATGGTAAATTTCACATATAATTCCTTTTGTTTACAAAATTGAACAAAAAAATCCATAATTTTTTTATGTGAACAAACTATAAGCAAATGTTGTAGAACCATAGCAAAATACAATAATAAGAACAAAAATAGTAGACACGACAAGATGTAGAAGCATGGCAAAAATAACAACAATAAGCACAAAAAACTGTAGACACAACTAAAATAGTTCCTGTAAAGCATCAATACCTGATAAAAATATTAGAACCAACATCAACATTAAATCACACAAACATGAGGCCTCATGGAGAAAGAAGACACATAGAAGAGGAATGGAAGCCATCGAGTAACAAATTCATTTTCAAATGCCCTGAAAAATTAAAAGACATGAATGAAAAATTAGTGTTTAGGGAAAAAGAACAATCGTAATTGGATCAAAGAACATTATACTCTTAGTTGAGAGTTTGTAAATAGGAGGCACAATATATGGACAAAGCAATTGAAGTAGAATGACATTCAATAGTAGTAAATGCCATTGAATTGAGAAACCATTTAATTGAGAGACTATGAAGGACCTTGAGAAGAAAACGAAGAGAACAATTTTGGTTACATAGGGGCAAGTATGGAAGAAGTTTTTAGGTTTTAACTATAAAACAATAATCAAATTACTATCATGCCCTTAAAAGCATCTTAATTGTGACAACTATTCTTATTATACCCTTATAAATTAAACTTGATTCAATTGTACATGTTGCTTTAATAGTTGGATGCTTAACAAAATTACTATCTTGTACACCTTTGGTACTTAATAAGATAGTATAGATAAGAGAATAATATTTCAAATTATCTATTTATATGCAAATCATAACTTATTGATTAATGACTGAATTACAAGTTTTGTCCTTTAACTTTGTACTAGATTGCAAGGCATGACCTTTAACTTTAAAATTGATTGGTTTTGTCTTTTATGTATTAAAATCTTGCACGTTATGTCCTTTGTTGCTAACCTAGTTAATTTTTTTCGTTAAGTGGAGGGTAAAATTGTCTTTTTACCCATTTATTTAGAAAAACATTTTAAAATTAAAAAAAAAGAATTATATATATATATATATATATATATATATTAATCTATCTATCTCTCTCTCATTCATTTATCACCACCACCTCCTACCTCCATCCCCACACCACCACCACCATCACCTTCATTCACCACCTGCCACCGCCTCCGGCGGAGCTCCGGCCGAGCAGACCACAACATCACCACACCCACAACCTTCCGGTGGACAGAGAGAGAAAGCGTGGGAGAGAGAGATTCGACAGAGAGAGAGAGAGAACGACAGGGAGAGAAAACGAGATGATGAACAGAGACGAGGAACAAAGACAAGGGTGGTTCGTTGGGGGTGCTCTTGGGACGATGAACAGAGACGAACATATCTGAATGGTGGGTCGACGAACAGATTTGAAAGACGAGGGTGGTTTGGGATCTGAATGGTGGATTGATGATGAAACAGACGGGCGGTGGTCGACGGTGGTTTGTTAGAGGTGACGGTGATGGTGGGGTTGGTGGGGGTCGATTTTTGGTTGTGGGTTTTGGGCTCTGAAAACGGATCTGTAGGCAGAGGGAGTGGTTCGTGGTGGGGTAGGGGGCGGAGGACGGCGGAAGACGGGTTGGTTGCATTGTTGTTATTTATTGTTATTGCTTGCTGATTTTGTTATTCAGTTGTCATATTTTGTTATCAAGTCATGCTGTCATTGAGTTTTGAGCTTTTGAATAAGTTATGATGAGTGATTTAGATTTCATAAATTAGGGATTTTAATTGAGAATTGTATTGTCATAAGCACTTTTGCCTCAAGGATTTAGGTGACAAAATTGCAGCATTTAGGTGACAAAATTGCAGCATTTGGGTTCGTGGTGGTCAATTGGTGGCCAGGCAGGCAGTGGTGGTGGCCAAGCAGGCGATGGTGGTGGTCGGCGGCAGGTGGTGGTGGTGGTCAGGCAGGCGGTGGTGGTCGACGGTAGGTGGTGATGGTAGGTTATGGTGTTGGCAGGTATTAAGAGTAAAAAGACAATTTTACTCTCCACTTAACGAAAAAATTTAACTGGGTTAGCAACAAAGGACATAACGTGCAAGATTTTAATACAGAAAGGACAAAAGCAATCAATTTTAAAGTTAAAGGTCATGCCTTGCAATCTGGTACAAAGTTAAAGGACAAAACTTGTAATTCAGTCTTGATTAATTGGTGGGTAACAATGGAGGCCTATGAAGTAGTTTATAATAAGGGGGGATTTCACGAAGTTAATGTGGTCATCTAGTTCTCTATAAATGAGGGGTTACATATTGGAAAAGATATTAAATGTGTATTACACACATTTACAATAAGTATGATATGTTATACACAAGGAGCAAAAAGGGAAGAAAATGACAAAAAAAATAGACATTTGTAAAGAGTCTATTTAACTCCCATCTTAAAGTTATGTTGAAATTATCTTCTTGGACATGATTGGTCCTTAATAAGGTAATAGAGATATCTACATGTGTGTTTTACGTTCCCCGACACAACTCAAAAAATGGCACAAAAACAATCAGGATTGTGGTCGATAAACATGTCATGTTCAAGTTGACATATTTAATGAAACGTACAGTGTTTAGCGTTTGGGTTTGCCTAATTAAATAGCACGTGTTCAAATTAATACGCCAATCTGTTTAATTAAGCATATTGACTTGCTAACCCATATTTTAGAGCTCACCAACCCGATTAATATATTTACAACTAGTTCACTACTCACCAATCGGTTTAACATGCATAAGTGGGTTAAACGGATCGTGTTCGGATTAAACAATTTTTAGGTGTGTGGCCAGGATTGTTGGTTTCTATATAAATAAATACATGGGTTGCATATTCACAACAGGATTGGCACCATACATTCACCTTCCGCAGGCTAGATTTGATAAATGCTTGATCATCTGAATAATTATTTACACCCACATTTTCCCATTATCAATTGATTTTCATCCATGTATGTACAACAACAACAAATGTACCCAATATAAATTTCGCTCATAACAGAACTATTGTCTGTTGGTATGGTACGTGGAGGGTTTGATGGATGACAAACCTTAACTCTATCCCATAAGATCAAAAGGTTAATTTTGTTAATACCCTGACTCCACAAACATTTATTTTACGTGAAAAATATAGAGTATAGTAATCCAAATAACATAAAGTGCAGCTTAGAAAACCAAGATAAACAACCATATTACAAACAACAAAAGCTATAAACCAACACTCCAACAGAAGTGCCAATGTATAGTAATGAGTAATATAGTAGCTGCATATTACAAAGCAAAAAGACATGAAAAAAATGTTGGAAATTTATTAATTAAATATTATATTAATGTTTAATATAATGATATTTAATTATAAAAGCTAGATGAATGAGAGATCTAAGCTTTAAGTGTGTGTGGTGAAACTTTAATGTTGTGAGAATTTGTGCTTGTCCCACATTGGTGGAGATATAAATCATGTGTTGGTTTATATGTAGAATTATGTAGAAGAATGTATTCCTAAACAATAGGACACACCCAGTGACGACGCGCCCGGGCCCGGGGTCGGGCACGGGACCGGGACGAGGGCGATGGGCGTAATGTGGCGTTTTGATGGCGCACTTTGCACTTCGCATCGCCACGAGCCGCTTGAGAGCCGCCTTTATATTTTTAACTAAGCTTGGACTGGTGTGGCTCGAGCTTATGGCTAAGATTAACCAACTGGTGTGGTCAAGTCCTTTCATATTCCAACCTGTCAAAGGAATTAAGTAGAGATTAAGTGCTAGATTAATTCTAGACTTAATAAATACTTCATTGATTTTCATCATCAATGAAACTCTTCATTGGCTTCTGTTTCCTCTATATATTCAGAGTTTTGTGCTCTGGTTGAACACATAGCAAAACACTGAGAATTCATGTTCACGAACCACCACAACCTTTCTGACGATTTCCCCAATTTTTCTGCACTCCACGGTCTTGTTTCAGGTACTATTTCATGTGCTAGGTTCACTTCGGTAGAGCAATCTGTCTAGGCTGTTGTACCCTGGGAAACAGACGGGTTCACCTGGGTGGCCCGAAATCTGTTTTAAGGGAAGCGTGTTCTACACGTGCCTCAGTCATCTTGTGTTTCCTTTGCCTGTTTCGTATTTTTTTCTTTCTTCTTGTAATTTTATTTTTTGTCTTTGTATTATGTTCATTTTCTTTACTGTATTGTAATCCGAATATGTTTAATAAAATTCATATTTATTTTACTCTGTGAATGGGGTTCCTACAAAAAATAAGCATCAACCAATACGCAAGTACATATGCACCCCCCCCTAAAAGGTCTATACGTCCATATAACAACACTAAGGTAAGGCTAAGGTTTTGGCTAAGGTAAGGCAAACGAAAATTTAGGAAAAGCTAAGGCCTAAAGACAAGCTCTAAAACAAATGTATACACTTATCAGAAAGTCCATAACCCTAAACGACATTTACAATAACTCATATCCCTGATAATGTCATCGAAGAAGTACAAATCTAGCAAATTGTGTCTGATTAGCCCATCCCATGTTAGTTTTGGGTCTGCCTTTACTCCTCATCCCTCCATAGCGAAGGTTTCCATGGTTGTTACTTAAGTTGTCATATTTATCTTCTTCACATGCCCAAACTATCTCAATCTCTAATCCTGTATCTTATCTAAAATACATGTCACCCGAAATTAATTAAAAGAAACTTCATTTCTTATCTAGTCCATTCTTATATGCCCACACATCCACATCAATATCCGCATATTTGTTATCTCCAACTTTTGTGTTTATGTTTTCTTGATGACAATCAGTTTCACACAACATAACGGTCAAATTCAAACCTTACAAATTTCTCCTTTGATCTTACAAGGAACCTCTTGTTTGTTTTAACACAATACTGGTATGGTTGCTCTCCACTTGCACCAACTGCCATCAAGGGTATTTTTCTTGACACTTTAGACAAATGATTATCTGAATTTGTTTGTTAGTTCAGTTATTAATTTTAACTCCTATTTAATTAAGCAATTAATATTTTACATCTATTTATATAAATTTGTTTTAAACCATAATCTTGTTTTTTATTCACAAAATTGTCTATCACACTTTAACATCCTAAAATACAATTTCCAAACTTCTCATTATTAGTATGATTCTTATTTCTTTTAACTGAAGTATTTTTTAAATCTTGATTATTACAAACAAAAGAATTGTTATTCTCGTGATTATTAGCTACCGATTAAGGTTTATGGTCTACGTGTAGAAACATAAATTCAATACGAACAGGAAACATTGCTTATATTAATCAAGACAAAGATGTTGTTTTGATCTTGTCATGTAAACTTTTAAGATGCCATTGTTGATCTTCCTGGCCGCTAGTAACCTTACAAAATCGCTTCATATTTACAAATAATCATACGTTCACAAGTTAATTTTAGGAGTGGACTCGAGTCTCTTCACTAATAAATCTAACGCTTCCTTCATCCAAGTATATTGACAAACTTCTTTAGCCTTTGATACACTCATCCAAACTCGTTGACGAATGTCTTTTTCGGGCCAAACGTCAAGTTGCTCCTTAACAAGTAACGGAAACATACACCCTTCATAGTATGCATCATTCCCTTTGCTTTTAAAGCACCATCTACCCAACACACCCTACAAAAGTTTAAGAAAATTATGTTACTTTTATTTAAATAATCCAAAGAGCAACATTTGCCCATTATGTAACTTTCTTTGATAACCAAGCTTGAGCACTTTTAGGTCAAACAAGCTGAGCTAAGCCCAACCTTAGTCGGGCCCAGCTCAGCTTGTTTATGTCCCTAACACTCTCGCTTTTATAGAAGGTGGAACCAACCTCTACTATTCCAAGCACTCCAGCTTCCTCTAACGACTCTCTTAGCGCAGCCTCTTTGATAGATTCATCGGATTCCCAACCGCCCTGTTAACATTAAAAACCATGTGTTAACTAATCATAATTTTATAAGAGTATCCAACACAGAGGTCTAAACGGGTCGTGTTCACAGGTTAACTGGTAAAAAACATGAAATATATAATATTATATACCTTAGGGAACAACATTCCTTTGCCTTTCCTTTGTGCACTAATGACAAGAACTTCCAATGCATCCTCATATCCCATGTTGCCACCTTTAATTCTGTAAGGTATACATCTGCATGATCAAATTCATAACCCTAAATATCAGTAAACAAATATCAAGAGCAAGTTTTCCTCAAATCGAAAACGTTAAAACACACAACAAAAAACAAAAACATGAGGGAGACTAACTGACCCAACGAGTTGGCGTTGGTTCTGATCATTGTAACGCTGCAATTGGCGGCCGCTACGAGAAATCATGGAAACCATATTGTTTCAATAATTGGATGATGATGTAGAAGAAGAAGCAAAGAAAGTTATGTGATGCAAGTAAGAAGATGGATATTGATGAAGGGTTTAAATAATAATAAGTGTTGAAGAAAAAAATAAAAATAAAGCGCGGATGCGCACGGGGGAATTGCGCGGATGTGTTTAAACTTCCAAGTCCACGCTGCTTTTTCAACTATCATCAACTCTTCTCGGTCTACTTGTTGATAATAATAATAATAATAAAGAGTTGAACACAACAAGGTCAATTGTCTGTTTCAAGTCAACTCACCTATCACAAACACATGATGAAATCATGTAGTCAACTTATATAAAATATAATTATATAAAAAGATAGATAAAATTCAAGTTGCCCTTGTTAAGTAGTGGGATAAATGGAGGAGCTTCAATGTATCTAATTTTAGGTGATCTGCAACTGTTTTTGAAGTTGCTTTTGGGTGATCTTTCTACTTTTGCTGTTTGAAACAATAGGTGGAGTTGTTGATTGTAATACGGTGTTTTGTTAGTACCCCGCTAGCTTGGTGATTAATAAAATTTTTGTTGACCGTTAAAAAAAAGTAGTGAGATCCTCGTGATAGTTATTAGTTTGTTTGGTTATAATATCGGTACGATGTTGGCATTTAGTGTAGCAACCGAAAGAGTTTCGCCCAAGAAAAGTACAAGTGTGATAATATCAATATTGGTACCAATGTTATGGGATCGGGATTTGTTCAGTTCGTCACGATACAGGAAGACATCGGTTTGGTTTGTCACGTTTTAGAACAAAAAAAAAATCAACTTCTATCGAAATGTAGATAAAATTTAGTACGTTGCAATGGTATATTCGGAGTTTCATAAAGCATTATATGAAACTATTAAAATATTGAAAGCGCTAAACAACGTCACTTTATACAAAAAAAAAAAAAAATTAAACCGTGAAGCAGCTTTGACGACATGTGTGTTTGTGTTTGTGTTTCGGTCTCTTCTACATTAGTATTCACAACTTGGTTTAAAATAATATGTATATCAGGACGTATATAAAAATAAGCATGTCATGTCACTGATGTTGTTCGGGAGATATGGGTTCAGTATTCAATATGGCTTATGATACTAAAAAATATTTTATTTCGAATACAACAAAATTTCCAACAAAATTTATATCAAATTGTCGAGAAAAGTTGATCACAATGATGTATTTGTTTTTTTAGTTAGCAAACAAAAGTTATCAAGGAAAAATCAAATTAGTAGAAGGTTAAATGTGTTAAAGTCGTATATTATATAAGTATAAGACTACACGGTATGGTCATGCCCTTGAGGAGGCATAAACCGACACATGGATCCAACTCACTTAACCCTCTCTATCAAAATATCCACAAGGTGATGGTGGCGTGGATGGTGGCTAGGTTGCCTCCACGTCACTTTGAATTTTTTTTTACTTTTTTTGGTTTTAAATATAACATGAACACATAAACCAACAACTTAAAATAAAATAAAACATTACATTTAAAAATATAAATTCAAAACACATAAACTAAAACTTAGATATAATTCGGTCGTAGCATTTGCCACGACGACTCGTACTCGAACTTCTCATCGTACTCAAAAATCGTAATCTACTTAAGTCACCTTTATGGAAACTTCTTCGGAGTCCATTAGGGATTCCTCCATGTTGGCCTTGAACATCTCCTCAAAGATCTCACACTTTGTTTCGATGTCCTTAAGCTTGTGATGAAGTTCATCACTATGGGGATTTGTTTGACCACCCACGCGAACCTGGAATTCCGTCAAGACTTTATCTCAAAAAGGAATTGAACGAAGCGTACTAGAGACTCTAGTGTGCTCTTGTACGTTTAGGCAGTTTTAACCACCCCAACGTTAGGGCTAACTTTTCTTCTTCGATCTACGGGTTGGCCATTTTTTAAATTGTGGGGTAAGATGTGGGGTAAATTGAATAAAAAAGGTTGGGCTATATAATGTGAAATTTAAATGTTTTTGGTGTATTTTAAAAATAAATCGCTGGGGGATCGACGGTAATAAGAATATCACCATGACTGTTACCAAATAGGAACCGTCCATGTCAGTGATTCGGTTATAAAAAATTCGATCATCGAGGCTCAAATTCGGTTATAAGATAATCGATCATCAAGATTCAAATTCGATTATAAAAAATTCAAAAATTCGATCATCAAGGATTGAATTCGGTTATAAAAAATTCGAATTTGATTCAAAATTCTAATTAAAATTATACATATATATTTTGTAATGTGGACGTTCCCATTTTGAATGTTAGACTTTTCATATTTTAATTTGAACTTTTTATAATATGGCCTTGTCGCCACTTTAAATTTGTATATTTGAGTTTTATAATTATGTTTCCGGTCTTTTGACATATTGATAGTTTATTAATTTTTATTTTAGTATATTTGATGTTTAGAAGTAATTAGTTTGTAGTTGTTTTAAAAATAAAAGTAAAATTAGTATAATTTAGGGTAAATTCGAAGTAAAGCGGATTTATTTAAATTCAATATAATTGAGTTTCAAATACAAATCGAATAAATCAAATTTAATTTGAATACGAATTCAAGTAAAAAAAAATAAACTTTTAAAAAGTTCAAAATATTAGGTGTGGGCATACTCATTCTAAGTTTTTTTTTTTTTTTTACTAAATTGGTGGAATATCCACAATTTTTGTCACAATAGGCGTATGTCAGTGTCAGAGGCCGACTTTGGTTTTAGGTGGTTCCGCATTTTAAGGTTGCGGTACTTGCTGAGGTGGACACACTTTTGTGTGATAGTTTCGCAATCTCAGATTGCGGATCCGACCACCTCATCACCCCATCATCCAACATTGACTTCCACCTGTGCATGATGGTGTCCACCTTAGCCAGTTTCACAACTTAAGAACCACCTAAACCAAAGTTTAACACTGACAACCACCAATTGCAACAAAAAAATTATTGATATCCCACCAATTTAGAAGAAAAAAATCACGGCTGATAACACAAACGATTTTGGAATACGCTCTCCAAATTTTATTGATTAAAGAAAATAAGCTCAAAACTCTAATCAATCTCTCATAATCACAATACCCAAACTTGGGTTGATTATATAGAGTTGGAATCCTAATTGAAATACAATCTAATTCTTAATCAAATACAAAATTCTATCCTTATCTGATTAGAAACAATTATAAGATAATTATCCCTTAGCTTGCATAATTATCTTCAACTAGGTTCACCCAAAATTACCTTAATACCCCTGCTCCTTTAGGGGAATTAGTAACCGACCCATATGCTTGAGTTCGGTCCAACCCGGTTCATAGGCTCGAACTCGGGAATTACTATCGTCCAACAATCACCCCCTTAATTCCTGAGTTGGAGTTAAGTGGTCTTTGACACCAAGCTTGTCTCGCATTTCTTGGAACTTCGTCCTACCAAGTGCTTTGGTTAGGATATCTGCCCTTTGTTCCGTTCCACTAATGTGTTCAACACACACTTCTTCTCTTGCAACACATTCTCGAATAAAGTGGTAACGTGCTTTGATGTGCTTAGTATTCTTATGAAATACTGGATTCTTCACGAGCGCTATAGTAGAAGTATTATCTACTTTCAAGCTCACAGCTTGATAATTTCTTCCAGTTATCTCACTAAGCAATTCCTTCAACCACATAGCTTGACATGCAGCCGCGCTTGCTGCCATGTACTCTGCCTCACATGATGAAAGCGCAACCGTGCTTTGTTTCTGTGAGCACCAAGTTATTGGTGATGAGCCATAGAAGAAAATATGTCCAGTAGTACTTCTACCATCATCCTCATCGATATTGTGACTGCTATCCGAATACCCATATAACACCCCCTTTTTTCGATCATACAAAATTCCAAAACTGATTGTTCCTTTTATATATCTCAAAATTTGTTTGACCACTTTCGCATGAGATGCCTTTGGATTCTGCATGTATCGACTGGCCACTCCGACCGGAAATGCTAAGTCGGGTCGGGTCTGAAGCAAGTACCTCAAACAACCAATAACCTTGCGGTATTCGGTTGGATCTACATCTTCTTCTTCCTCGGCTTTAGAAACTTTCAAGTTCGGGTCCATAGGAACATGTGCAAGATTGCAATTTTCCATACCTGTTTGCTTTAATACTTTGCGCGCATACGCTTCCTGCTTGATTCGAATCCCATTTTTACCATGCTGAACTTCTATCCCAAGATAGTAAGAGAGAACACCCAAGTCACTCATCTCGAATTGTTGTTCCATCTCCCTTTTAAAGCGCGTGATATTTTCCATGCTTGAGCCAGTCACGATCAAGTCATCAACATAGACGCCTATGATCATTAAGTCATCACCGCTTTTCCTCATGTAAACAGCTTGTTCCTGGACACATCTTTTATAATTCAAACTTTTCAAAGTTCTGTCAAGCTTCAAGTTCCACGCGCGAGGAGCTTGACGTAGGCCATAAAGTGCCTTTGATAATCGGTAGACTTTGTCTTCGCTTCCCTTCTTTGTATACCCTTCAGGTTGAGACACGTACACTATCTCTTCCAAGTCACCATGCAAAAACGCTGATTTAACATCAAGATGATGAACTTCCCAACCTTCCTGTGCTGCGAGAGCTAGTAGCATACGAACCGTCTCCAAACGTGCTACTGGAGCGAATACCTCATCATAATCCACCCCATATTGTTGTACATAGCCTTTCGCAACTAGCCTTGCTTTATACTTCACGATGTTCCCTGCTGCATCGCGCTTTAACTTGTAAACCCACTTCAGCCCTATGGGCTTGTGGCCCTTCGGCAACTCCGTTAGCGTCCATGTTTCATTCTTTACTATAGACTCTATTTCAACATCCATAGCCTTCTTCCAATAAACACTCTCTTTAGCTTCTGAGTAGTTTACTGGTTCGTCTTCAGATAATAGGAGAAGAGCTTCATCTTCTTCATCTTGATTTCGTCTCACTCCATCCTGAATAACATAATCTTTTAGCTTCAAAGGAACGGAATGGGTTCTACCTGATCGACGAAGAGAAGGCGCGACTTCAGCAGAACTTGTTGATATCGCTTGTGACGTGGGAAGCGTGTTTTGAGGCTGCAAAGGTTGTTCTGCAGCGTCTTCTGTTACTGCAGCGTCTTGCCAATCATCAAGCTGATGTGCGGATGCTGCAGGTGCTACTGGAAAGGTGTCTTGGGGCTGCACGACTGCTGATGTAGCTGTGTTATTCTGCTGCTGTGCTGCTGTCCTTTTCTGTTGCGCATCATTGCGCTGTTGCGCGGTTGCTGCAGCATGCTGATGTTGCTGATCCGATTCTGCAGCTTGTTGTTGCGCGTCTGTTTCAGTCAACTGTGGCTGTGTTTGCACAGCCATATCAATAACAAACTCTTCCGGATCTTCTTTGACACTTTTCCAATCCCAACATTTTGTTTCATCAAACTCTACGCTTCTATTGATGCATACTTTTCCGCTTGTTGGGTCGAACATACGATCTCCTCCCGAGCCCGGTTCTGATCCGAAATAAACCATCGGATGTCCACGGTCATCTAGCTTCCTTAGGTTAACTGGGACTGCTGTGGCATACCCAATACATCCGAATACCCGTAGGTGCTCTACGGTTGGTTTATGTTTGGTAAATGCTTCATACGGAGTCTGATTAATCAATGCTCTAGTCGGGACTCGATTTAAAATATAAACCGCATGTCTCACGGCTTCTCCCCAAAACTTTTGTGGCACCTTTGTAGCTTTCAACATACTCCTTACTGTACCGATCACGGTTCGATTTCGCCGTTCAACGACTCCGTTTTGTTGTGGAGAATACGGGGCCGTGAGTTGTCGTTTAATAAAATTTTGTTCACACCAGCTTGTGAACTCATAAGATGTGAACTCTCCGCCTCGATCTGTTCTAAGAGTACATAGCTTGTACCTGGTGTCATGCTCCACCGAGCCTTTAAACAAACGAAAGACCTCAAAGGCTTGATCTTTAGTTGCGAGTAAGAAAGCCCACATATATCTTGAATAATCATCCACCAGTAAGAAAATATATCTATTCCCTCCAGGAGTTCTTGGTGTGATCGGGCCGCATAAATCGCCATACACGAGCTCGAGTGGCTTGGTGGCCCTAAACTTGGCTTGCTTTGGAAATGGTTTTCTTGTTTGCTTTCCTGCTAGACAAGCGCTGCAAAGTTTAGTAGGATGAGTTATATAGGGAAGTCCACGTACCATATTTTTTGTGGATAAAGCCTTCATCGCGTCGAAGTTCAGGTGACCAAGCCGCGCATGCCAGAGCCACGCCGGTTCTTCCAACCTTGTAAGTAGAGACTCGGGTGATCCAATCTTCAACTTGATCTTGTAGAGTCTGTTCTCGGACCTGATAACCCGCATCATAAGGTTCCTATCAGCATCGAAAACGAGCAAGAGGTCGTCTTCCATGATCACCTTGCAACCTACTTCTGTTGCTTGTCCTAGGCTTATTATATTGCTCTTCAAGGCTGGGATATAATAAACTTCGGTCAAGATTCTTTGCTCGCCTCCTCTTCCCTCTATTATTATCGTCCCTCTACCAAGGATATCCACATAAGAACCGTCACCGAACCTTACTTTACCTGTGATAGAGCAATCGAGTACAGAAAAGTAGGAACGGTTCCCAGTCATGTGATTACTCGCCCCATTGTCCAAGTACCAAAACTCGCTATACCCCGAGTCTAAAATATACTTATCTGGTAGCACCTTCTCTTCATTTAGAAACACATTAGTACTCGCCATGAACAGTGCAGGATTTAAGCCTGGATTAGGCTCCGCTTTCGCAGCTAGGTGTGCTTCCCGCTGTTCCTTGCGCAATGGACATCCCGACGCAAAGTGTCCATACTCGTCGCATCTAAAACACTGTACCTGTGAATAATCACGTTTACCCTTCTGTCCGTTGTCTGCTTTCTTTTGCGCAGGCTCGCGTCCTTGTGTACGACCTTTCCCACGTCCACGAGTGTTACCGCGCGAGGAGTTTCTTGCGTTTCCTTTCCCGCGCCCTTGGCTGTTTGATCCTGAGGATTCTCCTTGCTGAAACATCAACTTGCTTTGATTTTCAGCACTAAACGAGCCTTCCTTAATCCTGTCTTCAAACGTCTTCAGTCGTCCTATTGCTTCCTGGAATGACATCGTCTTCAGATCAGCAAACTGCTCAATCGATGCTATAATTGGGATATATTTTGGTGGCGCTGCACCAAGAAGCTTGCGTATCAACTTCTTGTCTTCGAATATGGTTCCGAGACTTGCTGCCTTTGTTACGAGCTGACTTATTCTTGCAGCAAAATCATCTATCTTTTCGGATTCTTTCATCTTGAGTGAATCGAATTCCACCTCTAACTGTTCTACCCGCGCTTCTCTTACCCGATCAACGCCTATGTACCGGGTCTTGAGGGCATCCCAAATCTCACACGCCTTGCTGAATTGCGCGACCTGAAAGACCAGGTCCTCGGGTATTGCTTGAAGAAGAAGCGCTACAGCCATATCATCTTTCTTTGCTTCGACTTCCTGCCCGTTTGGTTCAAGAGCTTGCTGGATCCCATGGACTTTAAAGACGGCTTTAATACGGATTGCCCAGATATTATAATTCGTTGCTGTTAACATGGGGCACTGTAGGGTTGTTGTGTTTTGTTCCTTCACAGTCACCGGTGGACGCGTTGCTTCGTCTCCGGCCATACTCGATCAAGTTGTTCTACCACTTGCTTCGGTAGAGATCGATCGACACAGGTTCCAGAGCTTACTTAACCTGGCTCTGATACCAATTCACGGCTGATAACACAAACGATTTTGGAATACGCTCTCCAAATTTTATTGATTAAAGAAAATAAGCTCAAAACTCTAATCAATCTCTCATAATCACAATACCCAAACTTGGGTTGATTATATAGAGTTGGAATCCTAATTGAAATACAATCTAATTCTTAATCAAATACAAAATTCTATCCTTATCTGATTAGAAACAATTATAAGATAATTATCCCTTAGCTTGCATAATTATCTTCAACTAGGTTCACCCAAAATTACCTTAATACCCCTGCTCCTTTAGGGGAATTAGTAACCGACCCATATGCTTGAGTTCGGTCCAACCCGGTTCATAGGCTCGAACTCGGGAATTACTATCGTCCAACAAAAAATCCATTGTAAAAAGCTAAACGAATGTTTTTATTTTTAACTACCTTTACTTTTGTCTGTGTGTATTATAAGAGAATATTTCTTGTAAAAATGTATAGTTACACAACAATAAAGAGTTAATGGGTCAAAGACGTCATTGTAAAAAATCAATTTTATTTATTGATCGTAGCATATGTTCAATCATTTGCCGTATGTTCACACGCTAATTCTTCAATCAAGTTTTTTCTTCATTAATTTTTCTCTAACCCGATAGAAATAATCGTTATAATATTTTCTTCTCATTGCACACGTGTTGAACACAATTCTATAAACTAACAAATCCAATTGTGAACAGTACTTATTCTTGATTGTTCATACAGATAGTTCATTTCAGCTTTCTATCGGACACCATTTACAAGTTTGAGTTGTCACCTGTGACTTGTATAGTGATTATTATTTTTATTATTTTCCATTTGATTAAATTAACCCCTCTTTTAAATAACGCCCCATTTTCCATGTACATCGATTATGATCACCACAAATTAATATTACTAGGTTCGTAACCTGAGTGTGCATTGCACCACGCTAAGTCTATCGTTCTCGCTTTCTGTTCATGACCTTTTGCCAAACTCGTTCTATATAATAACATTTCACATCGTGAACAGTAGTTAATTATAATCGGTGTTTTTTTGTTTGTTTTGACACCAGTCAACTTAACATTCTGCTTTGTTTTTTTTATGCAACATCCATTAAAATATTAAAGGTTTTTGGTTATAAAACAAACACAAATGCATAACACACCCTTTTTTGCTAATCTATGATCTCTTAAAGTGGATCCATGTTATATTTAGCAGGGGAAAGGCCCCCACTCACCAGATCTTAACTTTCCAAACAGATAGCAATAATTTAAAATCTGACTTGAATCTCTCTCAAAATTGAAAGTGAATCTACAAAACATTATTATATATTACCTTTATTTATTATATTAATGGCTTTTAAACATGATAAACATCACCCGTCCTCTTCATAAATATTATAATTCAGATTTTTTTCTTTAAAACATGAAGTTAAGCTTGTTGGTTTTAATGCCTGTTTACCTTCCGCCGACTTGTAAAACTTGTTGGTTTTAATGAACTTGAGAAGTTAAGCATCTTAACCGTGTTGACATACCAAATTTTACCAATCTATTTTAACTCCACTCACTGAATTCCTGAATCAACCGCTACTTATAAAATGAAAAGTAATTGCCTATTGGTCCTGGTTTAACTGCTATGTTGAGTAATCATAAATCTTGAACACACTAATTTTACATTTAAAAGGTTATATTTTGATTTGAAAAAATAAATCCTTACACATTCAGATTGTTATATGAAATCCAACTTGGGATGAAAAAGTATTGTAAATCTAAAAGCTAGAACAAAATAAAAAAAATTCTAAACTAGAATGCCTTGGGTTTGGGACAAACTAGGTAGTGGCTTTAAAATAAATTTTAACATAGAAATTTGCTAGGAACGATGATTAACAGACAGACGTCTAAAATATATATATATTTCCTCTTGTTGTATTGAATGATGATTGTTTAGGTTATTGGGCAGTGGCGAAGCTTGGTTCTTGAATTGGTAGGGGCCGGACTCAATTTTTTTCGATCGGCAGTGACCGGAAGATCAAATCGGTGGGGGCCAGACTCAACCCGGACTCAATTTACCTACAAAAATCGTAAAATTCCATCACTGCACGAAAAACCGGGTTTATATGTGGGCTTTGATGAAATAAGAGTCTTTTCGGAATAGAGTGTTACAACTACATATACACATATTAGGTTATATCCCGGGAGCTTACCGGGATAGAAAATCTAATATGAAGGGATAAAATGTGTGTTGTAATGTAGCATATAAATTAATATATTATATTATGAGAAAACAACAATTTTAATCATGCGAATAATAATGAAAATGTATATTAAAGAGATAATGAACAATTAGATGGGGAGCACAGGCAAAAATAACCATGGCAAGACGTGATTGGGCAGTGGTCTTAAAGGTGTAACTTTTTAGATACGATTGGTTTTGACCTATTTCGCTCTGGATGAAAACAAAATACTCTTATTTACAATTTCATTAAGTCTAAAGAATTCATTAGAAACTTGTGTGGGTTATAACAATTTTTGTTTTTTAATTTATTATTAGGTTAGAAAATTAGCAAATTGGTTTAATAAAAAAAAAAAAAAAAAAAACAATTAGCAAATTGGTTATAGCTAAAAAAAAAATAAAAAAAAAAAAGTTAGAAAATTTAATATTACATGAGGTTGAATCAATAAAATATTAAATGGTCTTTAATAAGCGGAAATATAAAAAAGAATTGGTTAAAGAAATAAATATTAAATAAATAACAAATAAACGTGAAATTATGATTTAATAATATTATTTCATATGAGCGAGAATTTATATATAATAAAGTAATAATAAAAATAAAGATAAAGATTATAAATTAATAAATATTGGGCTAATTGCGTTATTTAGAAAAAATTACGCCGTTAGTCCCTGTGGTTTCCCTCCAGTTGCAATGTAAGGTATTAAGGTTTTATTGTTTCACTTTGGGGTATTAAAGTTCTAATTTGTTTCAATGTAGGGGATTAAGCACTAACCCCGTTTATAATTAACAGACTTGACCCTCACGTGATCTGCACGTGAGGGTATTTTCGTCTTTTTATCTCCTAAACCTTATACCCATAATATTAATAAAAAATACAAAACAATTCAAACACATTATACCTGGAGAACGAATGCACCTTTCATCTTCCACGATTTACGATCATCAGTTAGGTCAAAATGTTAACTGAGTGGATTATCAGAAAGCCTGGAGACGAGTATCATAAAGACGTTTATGGTAATATGTTGTTTTAGTAATATTCCTTTGATCGTAAGTTATGAAAAAAATACGATTTTTATAAAAAATCTTAACTTTCCAGGTCTTTATGAAGAATTGTTTTGCTTGAAGATTTATTATGGTGGAGTGTTTACTGCATTTCCTGATACTGATTATGTGAATGGTAAGTGTGATTATGTTGATTTGCTAAACATGGAGCATTTTAATATAACTCAGATGAATGAAATTGCACAAGAACTTGGGTTTAAAGATGTGGGTCTTCTACACTATCATTATGTAGTTCCTTATCATGATTTAGATTTTGGTTTAAGAACAATATGTACCTATAGTGATGTACAAGGTTTGTTGAGGCATGTGGTCAGTCATAGGGAAATAACTGTTTACATTAAAGAAGGGGCAAGCATGGTAGGGATAAAGCCTAGAACACCAGTAAAAAAAACTACTGATAACATAAATGTAGGAGAATCACAAGTTATAGATGCTGTGTTTGAAAGCCTTTTTAGTGAAGTTATGAATCCTGAACCCAAGTTGATAACTAATAGAGAAAATGAAGTTCATGTGCATGAAAATGAAATAGTAGATGAAGTTGATGTGCATGTAGTAGTTGATGAAGTAGATAGGAAAGGAAAAACAAAAGTTGATGAAACAGTAGTACCTATGTTCTTAGGTCCTCAAGTTGAAATTGATGTGAATGAAATAGTTGATGTTGATAATCAGATGTTTGAGGTTGAAGTTGATATGTCAAACTTTGATGGTAAGAACATACTTGGTGACACAGATGAAGCAAATGAAATTCCTGCACATCATAATGATGATGAAGATGAGTGTTTAAGTAATGATTCCTTTGGGACCTCTGAATCAGAAGATGGTGGTGGGTTTGAAGACATTAGGAATAAGGCAATAAGAAGGTTAAGGAAAAATGCAGAAAAAGGGAGTCAAAAGTGTTTGTTCCATGTTGGGCAGAAGTTTGGGGATAATAGTATAGTGAAGAAGTTAATAAGGAAGCATGCAATAGAAACTAGGAGGGAAATTTGGTTTCAAAGGAATGATCAAGTTAGGGTCAGGGCAAGTTGTAAAAGGCAAGTTCCATATTTTGATGATACTGCTGGGTCAAGTAATCAGATTGTAAAAGCAAAGTGTGTAAAACAGGTTAAAGAGCAAAAGAGCCAAAAAGAAGGTGGTAGGAAGACCAAAGAAGACCCTACTAAATGTCCCTGGTGTGTGTATGTTGCAAAAGTAGGGGATCAACCAACTTGGCAGGTTATCACATATAACCCACAACACAGATGCCTTCAAAGCAGGTCTGTGAAGCCTTTTACTGCTAACTGGCTTTCTAAGGAGGTTATCCAACAACTGGAAGCAAATCCTAACATACCTGTCAAGGCTATACAAGACCAAATGCAGAAGAAGTATCAGATGGGAGTATCTAAAATGAAGGCTTTCAGGGCTAAAGCAGAAGCTGTAAAACAGGTTATGGGTGATTACAGTCTACAATACAGGGTGTTAAGGGATTATGCACTAGAGTTGATGAGAACAAATCCTAACACAACAGGGAAAATTGATGTTGAGCCTGAGGTTAATCCATCTTCTAATACTAGAGTATTTAGGAGAATTTATATATGTTTAGGACCATTGAAGGAGGGTTTCAAAGCTTGTAAAAGGGAGATAATAGGATTGGATGGAACTTTCATGAAGGGTCCATTTCCAGGACAGTTGTTGACAGCTGTAGCTATGGATGGGAACAATGGCTTGTATGCTATTGCTTATGCAATTGTGGAAGCAGAGACAAAAGCATCATGGACTTGGTTTTCGGATATCCTTAAAGATGATTTGGATGACATAGTAAAAACCAATTTAACATTCATATCAGACAGACAAAAAGGCCTAATCCCAGCCATAGAGGACCTATTCCCTAGAGCTGAACATAGGTATTGTTTGAGACATATCAATCAGAATATGCAACTTCAGTTTAGGGGTCAGGCTTTCAAGGATCAATTGTGGTCTATAGCATCTACAACTACAATTCAAGAGTTTGAAGATAAGATGGTGGAACTCCAATTAATGAATCCTGAATGTCATCAATGGTTAAGGCAAATTCCACCTAAGCATTGGGCAAGAAGTCACTTTACTGGTAATGTGTCATTAGTTTCTTGTTTAATTTAATTCCAAAAAATGACATATGTTTGGTTTCATGCAGGTAGAGCAAAGACAGATGTCCTTTTAAACAATTTATGTGAATGTTTGAATGGGAAGTTGATTGATGGTATGGTTATTTTGCCTTAAGTTATATTAGTTGTAACTAACTTTTTTGTATGGATTTTAACCTTTAGTTGTAAACAGGTAGGGACAAGCCTATCATAACAGCTCTAGAGTTTGTTAGGGAATACTTGATGAAAAGGATAGTTAATGTCTGCAAAGTAATTGAGAGGACTGATGGTGTGCTAACTCCCAAAGTCAGTGAGAAGTTTGAAGAAATTAAGCAACATGCTTCAAAGTTGATTGTAAAATGGCATGGTGGTTCAAAATTTCAGGTTTCAAACTCCGGATATAATGAAGAACAATGTGTTGTAGATGTGGTGGACAAGACTTGTTCTTGTAGGAGATGGGAACTCACAGGCATCCCTTGTAAACATGTTGTGGCAACTAATTGGGATATGGCACTACATGGTACAAAGGTTGACATACCAGAGAAATGGGTGGACCCATGTTATTGGCTATGTACTTGGAAAGAGGTTTACTCACATAAGATAGGGCCCATCAATGGAAGAAGAATGTGGCCTAGATCTCAGTGCCCATCTAAACTACTTCAGCCAATATATCACAAACCAATTGGCAGGCCCGAAAAAAAGAGAAGGAAGGATGCTTTGAAGAAGGAAGATGCTATGGTGAAGGGTAACAATCTGAGCAGAAAGGGTAAGACAACAACTTGTGGAATATGTGGGAACAAAGGACACAACAGAAGGGCATGTAGAGGGCAAGGTGGTGCAACAACAGCTGCAATGAAGAAGACAACTAAGAAGCCTGCTGTTAAGAAGACAAATGCTCCAAAGGCTGCTGTTAAGAAGACCACTAAGAAGCCTGCTGCTGCACATGGTGAACCTTCAAAACCAGGAAACAAGAAAAGAAAGGCTGCTAATTGAAGATGTTTTGGTTTAATGTTTTGGAAACATGTTTTAGTTTGTGTCTGTTAACTTTAAGTTTGACTTGTTTTGGTTTAATGTTTTGGAAACATTTGTTCAGATACAATGTTGAAACATGTTGGTTTAATGTCATTTGAACCTGTTTTGGTTAATATCTTATATATCTAATTTTGTTAATAAGGAATTGCTCATTGTTTTAAGAAAGTCTTGTCAAATGGGTCAAATATGGCTGCTTCTTTAATGGGTTAAATGTACTTGGAATATGGCTGCTAGTGTAACAGTTTACATTCATTCAAATGGGTCAAATATAACACTACAATACACACAATATACTTGTTTCCATAATATTTTCATTATCATAAAAAGTTCACAAACATTACAATACCAAAACTAACTCTCAATACATCATTACAGTTACCAAAAGATGATGACCTGGATTCTGTTCAGTCCACGACGTTTTGATTGCAGCTTGCCTTCCACATCTGCAGAACACCATTTTTTTTTGGATGATCGTCGTTGATGATCGTGATTGTGATGATTGTGTTTGTGGTTTTGAAACAGGGGACTGATCAGCATTAATAAGGAGAGGTGGTATGATGGTGTATGAACGTTGGAGATAAAAAGATGAAAATACCCTCACGTGCAGATCACGTGAGGGTCAGGTCTATTAATTATAAACGGGGTTAGTGCTTAATCCCCTACATTGAAACAAATTAGAACTTTAATACCCCAAAGTGAAACAATAAAACCTTAATACCTTACATTGCAACTGGAGGGAAACCACAGGGACTAACGGCGTAATTTTTTCCGTTATTTATAACCTAAAATTTTTTGCAGCCTCTCTATCGGCAAGGATATGGACAAGGTTTGTTTACATCTCACCTCCCCAGGCCCTACTATTAGTTTTGCTATTTGTGCCATTTATTGGGTAAAGTTGTTGTTGTATAACCTAAAACTTTTTGCGGGAATTTAAGAGTGGAGATGGCCTTACCAAGTGACATGTGTCTACACCCTTATTGCTTTATTATATACTAGGTTTGAGCCCCGCGTGTACACGCGGTACATGTTCATGTAAATGAAAAAAAAAATTCTTTAAAGATCGCAGTATGCAAATTTTATTTATTGAAAGTTACGTAATACAATTCGTATGAATTTTGGTTGATTGTAAATTATCATAAAAAAAGTTTAATGTTACCCAATAACAGATATATGAATCAACAAATGTTTAAATAGACGTGATTTAAAAACAAATAATGAAATGAATAAACATATATTTATTGTAACGGCAAGCAAATGAAGATTAAATTCAAAGTAAATAAATGTAGTTTAACAAATCACATAACCAAAAAATTATAAAAAACGATTTATGCAAAATATGATCGCATACTTATTCACAAACTTCAAAATATTTTTTTATAGACAACATTTGTTATTTATTATTAACGTTGTCATCTTTATCCAATATTAGTATGTCCAGGCCATCTCTACTCTTGTCACTTGGCAACGACATACAACTGCCCATGTGTAAAAATAGGATCTTTCAAATACATACCTATCCTAAATAGGGTTTGTCCTTGACTCTTATTTATTGTCATTGCGAAACATAAAGTAAGAGGGAATTGTCTTCTCTTAAATCTAAAAAGAATCTTCTTATTAAATGGGGACAACCTAATTTTTTGGATAAAAGTTTGCATTCCAATGTTACTCCCTGAAATTATTTTAGCTTCTATAAAATGGTTTGATATGGCAAGACGATTTGGAACTTTGAAAAGAATTTATGTCCACATATAGGATTCCTGAACCATTAGAATAACAAAACAGTAAAATTTGTCCAAAAAAAAAAAAAAAACTCAGGTGAGGAAAAGAAAGACATTTGGCATTTTAACTGTATTATCATCAAGAATTTAAGGTAAATATATCCAGAAGACCCTGAACTGTTTTGACGGTTTGACTCATAACCAATGACCTAAAAATCAAGCTAAAACCATGGTGAAAAATCAATACTAAACCCACATGAGGAACTCGAACAATTCTGATCGAATAAGTCGGATTTATTTATATAGTTGAATTATAAAAATGGAAGGATTGGTAATTTACGTGATTTGGTCAACGACGCTTAAAATTAGAACAATTATTGCAATCATGATAATGGTTAGCGTTTCATGACAATTGATTAAAGGAAAATTCTATGTAAACATAATATGATAACGTTAATCTGTCAAAGATATTTAAATGAAAGACGTAATATTCTTATTCTTAGTATCACTGAAACGATATTTAGTTAATGTAGTCAATGATGGAGGATTTCATGACAAATGAGATTTTTTAATGTTTTGAATCGCCTTTTAGTTAATGTTGTTACTGATAACGTAAAATGATAATTCATTACTAATTTTGTTACTAATTACTAATAAGTGTATTTTAAAACATGAAAAAATAAATAAAGTCAAAGAATTGATATGCATCAAAGTAACAAAAACGTAAAAAGTTTTTATGTTTATCGATCAACAATATTAAAATGAAAGTCGTTATTAGAATTATCATTTAAAATTATTTTGAATATATTATATATTTTAGGAAATTGTTAAATAGATTTAAATTATATTTATTATTAAAAGAATAGATTTAAATTGTATTTATTAAAAACATTTTGTTTAACAAAATTATCGCTTGAATCTTTCTGTTATCATTAATTGAGTTTTTTTTATAATTTTTGAAATAATTTGAACGTTGTTAATGGTCGAGGGTTTCATGACAAATGAGGATTTTTTATAGGACCATTCTATTTACACCCCCCTGGGTTCTATTTCAACCCCCTTCAAAGCGCCTCGCTTTGCCCAAAGCGAGGCGCTTTGGGTCAAATCGTAGTACTAGGTTGACTGCTTTATCGGGAAAAGCAAAAAGCAACTTCAAAGCGCCTCGCTTAGGCCAAAGCGAGGCGCTTTGGCCCCTTTTTTCTAGGGGGATGAATCTGGACATGTTTTCTAGATTTGCCCCCAAAGCACCTCTCTTTGGCCAAAGCTAGGTGCTTTGGCCCTTTTATTAAAAAAATATATATTGTTTTAATTAGATTTAAATGGTTTTACTTAATTAAAAAAATATTTTAATTCATTTTTAATTGTTTTAACTTGTTTCCAATCAAAGAAAAATTAGTTTGCCGTGTTTCGGTTCGTTTATTACTCGTTTGTGATTTTCAGAACAAACAACCGAGAATGAACAACTTTCATAAATATATGTACGTAACACATGAAGTGTGCAATCAATACCATGTATTACCAAATTTCAGATTTTACATCTCTAATCGATATACTAGACTTCCGGACATTGTTTAACGCGTTTGGGTTCTTTTAATTGCTCGTTTCAGAGCAAACAACCGAGTATGAACAACTTTCATAAATGAATATACGTAGCACATAAAGAGTGCAATCAATACCATGTCTTATCAAATTTCAAATTTTACATCTCTAATCGATATACTGGACTTTCGGACCTTGTTTGACGCAGTTTGGTTCGTCAAATTGCTCGTTTCTTAAGCCAGGTGTTTGTCAAAAAGGTAGAGCACACCACTAGAGCAAAAAGTTGTGTGTATGAATAGTGACCCTCCGGCAAACCTGCGTAAAGGACTAAAGCCGCATATCTTGCCATTAATACCAACAATGATTGCCAGAGGGTCACTATTCATATATTAAGAACATTAATCGGTTTTATTTAGCGTAAAAAGTTCATTGTACATATACCTCCTTATCTAAAACAAATCACATCATCGTTGACCGCTATCTCTCGGATAACAACTGAAAAGTTGTCTTCAATGATTGAAAAAAACTTGAAAGTAATTACAAGAAGATGATCAAAAAGATGCTACAACATAACTTGCACCGGCTTGAGATATGAGTTTGATTATTATCGTATTTGCAACTTAGTTCCTTTCTCTCGAAAAACAATCCGATTGTTAAAAGTATCAAGACTATGAAATTAGTAAAACAACTGAAAATTATTTGAAAATTATCATTTCTTGACATGTTTGGTAACACCTTGATCTGTAATATCTGAAAATTATCATTTCTCAAAAAGTAATTAAAAACACTTAAAAATGAATTAAAAACAATTGTTGCGAGTTAGGTTTAGTCGGAGGACCACGTACAATGATTCATCAAAGTTGTACAAAGCTGGATGTTTTTACTGGAAAACCAAAACGAGCAATTAACGAAGCGAAACGGAGAGATATAATTTTCTTGGCTTGGAAACAACTTAAAAGAACAAAAAATGAATTAAAATTATTTTTTGGTGATTAACAGATAATTTTAATGAATTAAAAGAAATTCAATTTTTTTAAAAATAAGGCCAAAGCGCCTCGCTTTGGTCAAAGCGGGGCGCTTGAGTGCCTCGCTTTGGCCAAAGCTAGGCGATTGAGTGGTTTGATTAGACCACAAGCGCCTCGCTTTGACCAAAGCGAGGCGCTTTGGCCTTTTTTAAAAAAAATTGAATTTCTTTTAATTCTTTAAAATTATCTGTTAATCACCAAAAAATAATTTTAATTCATTTTTGGTTCTTTTAAGTTGTTTCCAAGCCAAGAAAATTATATCTCTCCGTTTCGCTTCGTTAATTGGTAATGATCGTTTTTTAAAATGAATTTCTTTTAATTATTTAAAATTATCTGTTATTGACCAAAAAATAATTTTAATTCATTTTTAGTTCTTTTAAGTTGTTTCCAAGTCAAGAAAATTTGTTTGAGGCGTTTCGCTTCGTTTATTGCTCGTTTGGGTTTTTTAGTAGAAACATCCAGCTTTGTACAACTTTGATGAATCATTGTATGTGGTCCTCCGACTATACATTCGATACCCATATTTTTCAGAACATAATTTTTGCATGTTTAATTTATATGCTTGACTTCTAGACTATATTATAATTGATCGTTGGTGGTTTTCATAGCACCTTGTTTGATTACACTCGTGTTCAGCCTTTATCAGGTTGCCTTCATCGTTGACAGCTATCTCGCCGATAACAACTGAAAAGTTGTTTTACTAATTTCATAGTCTTGATACTTTTAACAATCGGATCGGCGCTAACGCGCAAACCTTCAGAGTTCGTTGTACCGGTTGCAAAAAGAAATCAACAGTCGGATCGACTCTCACACTTATGCGTAGATCAAGGAGATTGATGAAGATATTCATCAAGATGAGCAGGAATTTTTTACCTTCCCATTGATTTCAAGTATGTTGCCTTGATCGTTGACAGCTATCTCTCCGATAACAACTGACTTTTACTTATGGAATCTTTGTACGAAAATCGAAATCATCTCATTCCATGTTCTCCATATCCATACCTTGTTTCAACACACACCAGCTTTGTCATCACAGTTTCCAACCACTAATACCAGATTGATGATGCTCAACGTAATATTATTGTAATATAATATTCAGATTCTGATTGCACCGAATCCAGTCTTCAAGTACGGTTCGTTACCGGACCTGATTGGATCGATACGATCCGGGTGGATAACGGGCCGGTCAGTTCGAAACCGTTACGGTTCGTTACCGGACCTGATCGGGTCGATACGATCCGGGTGGATAACAGGCCGGTCAGTTCGAAACCGATACAGTTCGTTACCGGGAGGTCAGTTTGAAACCGGTACGGTTTGTTACCGGACCTGATCAGGTCGATAAGATCTGGGTGCATAACGGGCCGGTCAGTTCAAAACCGGTACGGTTCGTTACCGGACCTGATCAGGTCGATACGGTCCGGGTGGATAACGGGCCGGTCAGTTCAAAACCGGTACGGTTCGTTACCGGACCTGATCGGGTCGATACAATCTGGGTGGATAACGGGCCGGTCAGTTCGAAATCGGTACGGTTCGTTACCGGACCTGATCAGGTCGATACAATCTGGGTGGATAACGGGCCGGTCAGTTCGAAATCGATACAGCTCGTTACCGGGCGGTCAGTTCGAAACCGGTACGGTTCGTTACCGGACCTGATCAGGTCGATACGATCCGGGTGGATAACGGTCCGGTCAGTTCAAAATCGGTACGGTTCGTTACCGGACCTATTCGGGTCGATACAATCTGGGTGGATAACGGGCCGGTCAGTTCGAAACCGGTAAGGTTCGTATCCGGGCCTAATCAGGTTGATTTGATCCGGGTGGATAACGGGCCGATCAGTTCGAAATCGATACAGTTCATTACCGGGCGATCAGTTCGAAACCGGTACGGTTCGTTACCGGACCTGATCAGGTCGATACGATCCGGGTGGATAACGGTCCGGTCAGTTCGAAACCGATACGGTTTGTTACCGGACCTGATCAGTTCGATACGGTCCAGGTGGATAACGGGCCGGTCAGTTCGAAACCGATACGGTTCATTACCGGGCGGTTAGTTTGAAACCGGTACGGTTCGTTACCGGACCTGATCAGGTAACCATAGTTTAATTGGGGGTAAAGCACCTGACTTTAAAAGTTATATTATTATTTATGAAAGTTGTTCATTCACCGTTGTTTGTTCTGAAAACCACAAAAGAGCAATTAAACGAACCAAACCGCGTCAAACAAGGTCCGAAAGTCCAGTATATCGATTAAAGATGTAAAATTTGAAATTTGATAAGATATGGTATTGGTTGCACTCTTCATGTGCTACGTACATTAATTTATGAAAGTTGTTCATACTCGGTTGTTTGCTCTGAAACGAGCAACTAAACGAACCAAAACGCGTTAAACAATGTCCGGAAGTCTAGTATATCGATTAGAGATGTAAAATTTGAAATTTGGTAAAAGATGGTATTGATTGCACACTTCATGTGTTACGTACATATATTTATGAAAGTTTTTCATTCTCGGTTGTATGTTCTGAAAACTACAAACGAGCAATAAACGTGCCGAAACACGCCAAACTAATTTTTCTTTGATTGGAAACTACTTAAAACAATTAAAAATGAATTAAAATATTTTTTTAATTAAGTAAAACTATTTAAATTTAATTAAAACAATATATATATTTTTTAAATAAAAGGGCCAAAGCACCTAGCTTTGGCCAAAGAGAGGTGCTTTGGGAGTAAAGCGCCTAGCTTAGGCCTAAGCGAGGCGCTTCGTTTTTAAAATTTAAAACACCAAAAAACTACCAAAAAATAAAGTTAGATTCGAAGCGCCTCGCTTAGGCCTAAGCGAGGCGCTTCGCTTTTAAAATTTCAGTTTTTTCTGACCTCGTACTGACCTCCTCGAAATGGGGGCAAAGCACCTCGCTTAGGCCTAAGCGAGGCGCTTTGAGGGGGGTGAAAATAGAAGGTGGGGGGGTTGAAATAGGCAGGGCCTTTTTTGTATTGATGTTACGTTTATTCTTTATGTTATAATTGTAATAATTATTACTATTAATAATAGTAATAAATGAATGACAAAAGTTAACTTAATAATTAAAACTATTTACTAATTTATTAATATAATTGAAAATTATTTTGAAAATAGTATATATTTTAGTAACATATTCGTAAAAATCATAAAAGAAAATTTTGATTCGGTAGATAAGAAATAAATGAGATTAAAAATAAAATTAAAAATAGTAATATTAGTTTTAGTATTAGTAATATATTCGTAATTTAATTCGGTAGATAAGAAATAAATAAATTAAAAATAATTTCGTAAAATAGTAATATAAATAAATGAGATTAAAAAATCGAAATAAATAACATTAATAGGGGTCAATTATTATTGTAATGATTTTAATGATTATCGTTTAATGAGAATTGATTAAAGGAAAGTCATAATATAAAAAATTAAATTCGGTCAATAATATTAAACATAAATTCGAAAAAACAGTAATATAAATAAAAGAGTTTAAAAATTTTAATAAATAACATTAAATTCGGTCAATTATTATTAATGTTAATAAATAGTATTAAACATAATTTCGTAAAAATAGATTAAACATACTTTCGTATTACTATATATATTAAAGGACATCCGTTGGTGCAATAGTGCCACCTTTGTCCTTTGTGAGGTGCACCAATATTGACCACACAACGTTTATAAAATTGCCAACCTTTACAAAATTGCAAAGCCACCTTCCAGCCAAATACCATACCGCCCAGAAAAATGCTAGCAACCCCATAAAGAGGCCAGCCAACCGCCGGAAGCTTGCCACAACCCGGCCACAAATCCGGTCCATAACCAACCGTCACAAACCGAATTGCCGCGCGTAGCGCGGCTGATTTCGCTAGACTGCACGACCACTTCCAACGCTTCCACCAACGTTTGCTTCCATTTAGCAGACCATCTCGCCGCCGCTTTAGATTGCTTCGTCTCCACCGTCGCCGCCACCGCAACCGATATCCAGCGCCGCCACCAACGTTTGATTCCGTTGTAAACCCACCATCACTAGCGTCGCCTCTTGCGATGTCATTTACTTAAAGATTACCATGATGATGGTGGCTCGCCTCTTGCGATGTCATTTACTTAAAGATTAACATGATGATGGTGGTTATTAGATACTGACTAAAGAAAACTAAGGTCGATAAACCTCACCAAAAGTCCATCGGATTTTTTCTCTGTTTCTAATATGTGTGTCGTAATATGAATTGAAGGAAAGTAAAGAGAGAGAAGGTGACTTGAGTTTGGTAGTTTGTAGTGTGAAGACAAAAATATAAACAAAAAAATGTGTGAGCCATGGTTTTACTTTCTCCTAGCTCTACCTTTTGTGTAAAGAATGGTGTTACTGTTTTTGGGTTTTTATAAACTGTGTGAGGGAAAGGGTTTTTATAAAGTGTGTGTTTGTATGTGTTGTTATGGGAGGATGGTGTGATGAGGCACATTGCAAGCGTGCCATGCGTCTCATGTAGTGAACCATTAAATAGTCACATGTCGGTTTTGGGTTTATTGCGACACACAATATTATCAAATATTGGTAACAAGATATTCTATAGCAAAGCACGGATGGGAATGCTTTGCGCCTACATGTAAAACATTTGATTTCCGTCTAAAGCAAATGAATAGGTGTATAAATTTGCGTCATGTGTGATACGTAGTCGCATTCATATTTCCTTTGTATATCCCTGTGCGTAGCACGGGGTAATCTACTAGTTAATAGTAATATAAATAAATTAGGTTAAAAAATCATAATAAATAACATTAAATTCGGTCAATTATTATTAATGTACATAAATAAAATTAATTCTAACATAATTAAAATATATTAAGAATAATTAAATGAAAGTCATAATATAAAGGGAATGATTTTGATGATTATCATTTAATGAGAATTGATTAAAATAAAGTCATAATATAAAAAATTAAATTCAGTCAATAATATTAAACATAAAGTCGAATAAAAGTAATATAAATAAATGAGATTAAAATGTTTAATAAATAACATTAAATTCAGTCAATTATTATTAATGTTAATAAATAATATTAAATGTAATTTCGTAAAAATAGATAAAGCATAATTTCGTATGAATAGCAATATAAATAAATGAGGTTAAAAATCGTAATAAATAAAATTAAATTCGGTCAATTATTATTAATGTTCATAAATAATACTAAATCTAACATAATAAAAATATATTAAGAATAATTAAAGAAAAGTCATAATATAAAGGAAATGATTTTGATTATTATCATTTAATGAGAATTGATTAAAGGAAAGTCATAATATAAAAAATTAAATTCGGTCAATTGTACTAAACATATATTCAAAAAAAAGTAATATAAATAAATGAGATTAAAATATTTAATAAATGACATTAAATTCGGTCAATTATTATTAATGTCAATAAATAATATTAAACATCTTAATAAATAACATTTAAACTTAATAAATCTTATTAATTGCAATCAATACTAATCATAATTCTTAAACATAGTAAGATTATAAACCTTATTAATTGCAAGACTAATCATAATCTTATTAAGATTATAAATCTTAATAAATAACCTCAAAATCGTAATCAATAATTCAAATAAATTACATTAAAAACATAAAAGATCGTAATTTAAATATTAAAATCAATGACTTTTTGTGGTGCAATTTTAGTAACAAATAGCCTATGTTGGATTGAATACCATTTAAAGACACAATATTCGCCAATGAAAATATCTCCTGATTGAAGCAAATCAGGCCATCCAATCACAGTAAACCTTTACAAAAGCATTGTGTATAGTAAATTTAGAATGTCTACCTAATTATAAAATAAGAATACTGTAAACATAATGTTTAATAATTGAATAACAAACCTAGCGACTTGAGCAGAAATTTCAACACACACCGACACAGACCACATGTACCCATCTGTAAATTTAATCTTGATCTTCATTGATTAATTTAAGTTTGCCAATTCAGTAATCGTATTTGGAATTATCTACATAGTAATAAGAATTAAATAAGAAAAAAATAAAAATAAATGAGAGCTATTATGGTAACCATACATTTGATCAATTATACGAAATCAATTTAATCAATTATAATTTAATCAATATTATCATTTGTATAATTGATTAGAGATTAAAAAATCTCGTATTAATTTAATCAATTCGTATAATTTAATCAATTTCGTATTAATAGTAATATAAATTAATGAGATTAAAAAATCGTAATAAATAACATTGAATTCGGTCAATTATGGTAATCCTAAAATTCGGGAATGATTGATAATAAATCAATAAGTCATACAAAAAAATTAATACGTTTTATTATGCTAAACAATAAATTTGATCAATTATACGAAATCAATTTAATTAATTATTATTTAATCAATATTATCATTCGTATAATTTAATCAATTATACGAAAGCAGAGATTAGAAAAACTCGTATTAATTTAATCAATTCGTATAATTTAATCAATTTCGTATTAATAGTAATATAAATTAATGAGATTAAAAAAATCATAATAAATAACATTAAATTCAGTCAATTATGGTAATCCTAAATTTTGGGTCAAATTGATCATAATCAATCATTTATACAAAAGAATTAATACGTTTTATTATGGTAAACTATAAATTTGATCATTTATACGAAATCGATTTAATCAATTAGACGAATTAGAGATTAAAAAATCACGTATTAATTTAATCAATGTATAAACAAATTGTGTTTAAGGTTATTAAATATCTTTAATTGAAATTAACAATGTTATTATTATTAATTTATATTTAAATACGATATATATTGTCGACTAAACTTAAATTTAATTTACTATTAATTTACATATGGTGTATATATTAGGTAATTGCCAACTTTATTTCAATCAAATTTTAAAAAAATAGGTAATTGTCGCTAGGTTTGTCAACTGTATGTTTACATTTATCCTGAAATATATTTTTGTAAGTATGTTTAAATGATTACCGAAAATATTCATTTATTTTTTTTATACAAACTTTACAAAAATAATATAACTAAGATCTATAAAATAAATAAGGCTTATTATGGTAAACTTAAATTCGTATTAATGTTACTATAAATTCGGTCTATTATTAGAAGATAGTAATAATAAATAATATTAAATTGGGTCAAAATATTATTAATGTAAATTGATAACAATCATTAAGATTCAAATTTCAAATTAAATGATATTAAATTCGGTCAACTTTATTAATGTAAATAAATAACAATAATTCTGAATTAATGAAATTAAAATTGGTCTAATATTATGCTCCGAATATGGAATGTAGGATTGAATACTAATGTATATGTAAAACAACAAAATACATCATCTATCAATTCTAATAAAACCAACCAAGATTGTCCTTTGTATGTGGCCATTGTAACGACATTGTTGTGTATGTTTTTAGAGACCAAAAATTTGTTCATAACGATCGGCAACGTCTGGATTAACACATTAAAAATAACATTAACACAAGTAATAATCAGTTTTGTAAAGTAAACAAAGTTCCATATCAAGATGAAAATAAGAATCATACCAAAACTCTTGCCGAAAGGTCATACATGATCTTGAAGAATTGCTCACCCTTATGATAACCTATAATCGAATCTTTGTCTTCGGATGGTATTCTAGTATTCAAATGAAAAAACATCCAAACATTCAATAAATATGATCCATATTTGTAAAGCAAGAAAATAAATAGTAAATCTGTTTGAAGAGTTATGTAGATTGTATTTGAAAACAAATAACCGGTGATTCTTTTCAATGGTGTAACACGCATTTTTTCATATAAATCTGATGATCGGTTATTTGAAAAACCATTGTTCAACATGGGTTTGCAAATGAACAAAACGATGACACTGAAGATTGGTTCCAGTTTATGAAATGGTTCCAGTTTATGATATGGATCTATTTTATTGAATCAAATACAAGTTTTCAAATCAGAACACATGATATGGATCCAGCGATTGAATACATAAAGCATATAATAAAAGTTTATGAATCGGAACATATTATAATGGATCTAGTTTTGTCGATCTCAGGGAAGAAGATACATACCTATAAGCAAGAATGCATAAAAAGAAGATTGATAAATGTTGGTTGGAAGATTTGTTAGTGAGGAATTGAGAGTGTGATATAGATACCTCAAACCAGTGTTTTGAAACCCGGACCGGACCGGCCGGTCAGACCGGTCGGACCGGGGGACGGAACATCGGCCGGTCCGGGTCAGTGTGTAAGACCGGTGATGCAGTGAACCGGCTGGTTGGATACGGCCAGGAGGTTGAATGGTGGCCAGATCGGCGATTCAACCGGATATAGTCGGGTTTGACGGTGCTAAGCCTGCAACTCTTTCAGATCTGGACTGAAATTGGACCTGAAATGACGGATTGAGGGTGGAATGGGACGAGTAGCTGGGATCTAGAGGTGAAGCCTTGAGAAAATTAAACTCAAGAGACCAAGACAGTGGAGTAGCTGAGAGAGTTTTGAAGACGACGGTTCTTTCTCTTCTCATTTTCAATAAGAAATTTTTGTTTAAGTAATATAATAACAAAATGAAAATGAAAAGTTGGTAGGTATAGTTAGTACATCTGTAATAATTCATTGGAAGTTGTAACTTCTCCTTTACACAAATAGTATATTTATTTATATTAAATCAAATTACCATTAATTTTATTTTTTTATATATAGTTTATATAATTTTTATCAAATAATAATTATATCCGGTTCAGAAATCCGGTCGAACCGGTTGGACCGGTCTGACCAATGAACCAGTAAGATGTCCGGTTCGATGTCCAGTCCGGTTATAAAAACATTGCCTCAAACTCTCTCTAAGACTAGGATTCTTGGAGTATTTATAGGGGATAATGGACACAATTAAAATATACAAAAGAGTATTTATAGGGGATAACTTGGAGCTCCATATTCAATATGGATACCTCAAACTCTCTCTGAGGCTAGGATTCGACCCGAGTGTATTGATTTATTATATAGATAGATTTAGAGAGAGAGAGAGAGACGCGGTACGTTCCCCAACCTAACTCAAAAAATGACAAAAATAAGTTGGTTTCCGGTTAATAAATGGGTCATGCTAGGTATGAGTCGTTTGACATGTTTAATGAAACATATATCATCCGGGTTTGTTTAGTTAAACATGGCGTGCTTAGGTTGACCCACTAACCTGTAACACCCCAACCGATGGCGGAAACATCGGGATGTCACGTATTGATGATTGTTCAGTAGCTCATGGTGAATAATAAATTTCATTATATGATTTAAATAAATTACATACAATTGTTCTACAAGAATTCGTACATCAAATAATCAAACAAAGCTTCAAATATCTCCTCATGCTAGCTCTAGACTTCAAGCATTAGTATTTCCTGTTGAGTTTGGAAAAATGGGGGGGGGGGGGGTCAACTAGAAGTTGGTGAGAATACATAAGCCATGTCAAGCAAATAGTTTTAGTATAAAAGTTTAGCAATTCATATGTCTATCGTAAGTTTAAGTCTACATGAATAAACATGATATGTTGAATCGACATAATCAAACCTTTGACTAGTTTAGGTCCATCCCGTCATCCACGGTTCACCTTAATAATATGTTGGAACGATAACAATCACCCACGCTACCTATGTAGGAGGTACACGTATCCGGGTGGGATTGTCAATCCAATAGATCTATTATTGAGTATCGCCAGCTTGGCCATAGCTAATGATTATGTAATGTTGAAACTCGTTGAAACTCGTTGAAACTGTTGTTGTCTAATTCATGAGGCATTAAAGTTTACAACTAGACATGTATGTAGAATTGCTTAAGTATAATGTTGCAAGTATGAAGAATTGCATAAACATGGTTACGTAAACTCACCTTAGCAAAGTATTAAGTCTCGAGAAATAGAATATGTGTAGCCCCAAAGTTGCCAATTACAAGAGCTTATAATCAAAGCTTCAATTGTAGAAGTAATATACTATAGAAGAAAGGTATGAGGGAAAGTTTAATCGGATTGAAACAATTGATTTAGAGGTGCAAAGTATAATGGGTCATAGGTGGGTTTTTATACTAGTTTTGGATTCAATTAGCCATTAAAATTGGTCAACACCATAAAGTAAGGTTTTATGATGAATTGACTATTTGACTAAGACTTTGACTGTTTGACTAAGACTTTGACTAGGACTAAGACTTTGACTATGACTAAGACTTTGACTCCAAGAATTATGTTGTCAAGACTTTGACTCTTGACTCAAGGCTTTATTTTGAAATGAATTTATATCTTCCTTGTTTGAGATTATAAATGTAATTGGAAAAATGATTAGCTTTAAATAAGAAATAAATAAAAAAAAAATCATTAGTTTGAATTAGAAAATAGAAACACCGTCTTATAAAATGACGATTTTATAAATAGAATTAGGATAGGACATATGTCATGATTGAAGATTTTTTTTTTTTTAGTACAATGATAAAAGGAACTTAGAAAAATAGAGTGCACGGATAAAGATAAGAATACTTAGAAATAAATTAGACTTTATATCATGGATTGGGAAATACTTTAATGCAAAATAAATGGGAAAATTCGTGAGGTTACAGTCTCCCCTACTTTTAGAAACTTCGTCCCGAAGTTATAAAAAAAAACACCGGGTTGACAGTGATTGGGTAGAAATTAGGGCAACTGTGGTTTGGAAAATTTGTGTTAAGACATGACATGAATTTATAGGTAACAGAATAAACTATTTCGAATAATTTGGTAAGAGGTTTGATAGGTGTGGGTTTTAAGGGTTGGATTAGGTTCGTCTAAAATAGCAAGGAGAATAAGAATCTAGCAAAACACTAAACTTTAAGTTTTAGAAATCTTAAAAAGAAATGCATGAGTTAATTGACTATAGAAATACTAAACAGGTAACTAGAGTTTATAATTGGTTATCTACCAAAAACCTTGATAGAATTTCACACTACCTTAACGTACCTGTAAATTCATGATTACGTTCCGGACCGTAATCACCAATTTACCTTACATTAGGGTTTTGTGTCCTTCTATGACTCTAAACACACATGTAAGTAATGCAAAATAACCTTGTGATTGAATTGTATACAATGTATCCAAAAATGAGTCCAACTATTGAGTAGGAAAAAGACCTCTACCAGTCGGTGAGTAAGAACCTCTACCGATTGTTGAGCAGGTGCGATAGCCTCTACCAGTCGTTGAGCAGGTTGTAGGGCCTCTACCGACTGTTGAGCAGGCATGATGACCTCTACCAATCGTTGAGTAGGTTATTTGGTACTCTACTAACTGTTGAGCAAGTACCTCATCCTCTATCAGTTGTTTGATTAAGTGTAACAATTGTTTTTGGTTTATCACATAAGTTGCAAATTGATAATACATACATGTAAGCAAGTTTGTAAATGCATCAAGTATCGGGTATAGCATGCGAGTTGTAACAGAGTTGCCCTAGACAAGGTTAATGACTCTAGGTGTGTTTATAGCGAATAGTTTATATTCCATGCTTTCATGTATCATGAATAATCAATTGTTCGGGTAGATAATCAAATCCTCATGTATAACTAATATTCAAGTTTGATGCAACGAGCAATTAAGTTTTCAATGGTGTGGTTATCGTGGAGATCAAGTTCATGTTCGAGGAGGTAAAGGATGTGAATTTGGATTTTGAGAGATGATGAAAATTCTTAAAGCAAAATCAAGGTTGTGAGAGATAGTGAATGTGAAGATAGTTTATAAAGAGTTTATTTTATAGTAAGGAGATTATGTAGCAGTGTAAATTTTGGGGTTTGGATCAAAGGTTATAATCAAGTGTATAAGAAAACATGATTGTGGTATATGCCAAATATTGTAAAAATTTGAACAAGTTGAAAATGAGTGAGTGTCGATGGAGAATTTAGAGACTAGATATTTTTCCTATAAAAAAAATCTTATTTTAAAAATTGGTTTTATACATAAAGCAAAAGTTGTTAAATAGTACAAGCTAAGTGGGCTTTGATTAAAATATTCCCGTTAGTTGGAGATTTCAAACATGACATTAGGTTTTGAAGATCAAGGTTCTATTAAGTGATTTTTAATAGTTTAAAGCATTATATAGAAAATTGTTTGTTACGTCAATAAATAAACAATTGAATTTAAGTTCGAGGACATCTTTTGACAAAAATATGTACTTTGTAAAGTTACTAGGTAATGAAAATACAACAAGATTTAGAAATCTTTAGTTTGTGCTAAGGTATGAGGTTATAGTTTTTTTTTAAAAAAAAGTAACATGTGGAGAAATGAAATAATATGATTTGGGTAGGGTGTTAAATATTTAAAAAGTGGCTAAGATGGTAAGGTGAAGTGTGATTGTGAAATCCATAGATGGTTATGAAATGAGATTGATTTAAGCTGTAAAATTTTGAGATTTTAGAGCTTAGTTTAAGGAAAGTGAGTGTAATCATTTATTTATTAATTAAAACGAATAAATGAAAACGTTGACTTATCAAAACTTCTAGATTCTAATAACATAGTGAAGACATGCTTTAGCCTATAAGTGAACACTCATCCCGAGAATTCCAAGGTAGGCATCCGGGTCCCTCGTCTGATTGGGATTTATACGCAATGCCAGTCCTAGACAGAAAACTCAGAATACAGGTGTTCACCCTTCCAGATTGCACGTGTTCATTATTAAAATCTAGAACTTCAACGAGATCTTCAAGGTGGTTGTAACACCCCAACCGATGGCGGAAACATCGAGGTGCCACGTAGTGACGATTGTTCAATAGCACATGGACTAAAGTATAAATTTGAATACATTGATTAAATAATTTATTACATTGAAAAGAAATACAACGATTCTAACTGTCAACTATATTGTAATACAATGTATCAAAATCTAAATATAAATCCGAAAGCTTAAAGAATGCATCTCAAAACAACCTGAAACATGTACAAAATATTTTGGTCAATACAAAAATTGTATTGTTGAGCATACCCTGCTTAAATATATATAGTAGGAAAACAAAAAAAAATGTTTAGCAATTCATGTGCGGTACAATTTGCAATTATGTAATAAGTAATATCCGTTCAAAACCAAACCTGAGAATAATGACTAACACATGACTAACCAACTGAATAATGAATTAACAAGACAATGACCAAGATTCTCTCAACAGAGTCTCAAGGGGGTATACCATAGTACTATTCATTGAAAACCTAGGCCGCCCAGCGGTTAATGATTTTGACAAGTCATAGACACACCAATTAACATAAAGCAAACACACATGAGAATTGCATTAAGTATAAGAAATTGAAACTTGATTAATATATAGGTACATGAGTCACCCCGAAGTAGTAAAACAGTAAAAAGGGGAAAGATATACTCACAGTTTGAGAAAGCGATCAAAATCCAACTTAAGCAGTCGTGCTCTAAGTAATGGAAATTCCAAAGAATTCAACCTATAATGTATGAGAGTACTAATAAGGGAAATGTCTAAAAAGTCTAAGGTATCTAGGGTCTAAGGTATTAGGGTTTGCTAAGTTGATTTGGGGAATTAGAGTTTTTATGATGAATCGCGTTAATGTAAAAGTTGTATAATAACATACTAAAGTTTGTAAATACGGTTCAGGTAATATATTTATTACCAATTAAAGATTTAGATAAAACTTATGTTCGAATAATTAAAACAAAATAACGTAATTAATTACTGTAACTAATTATTGTAAATAAATACAATAATTATAAATGTATAAATAAATGATTATGTGTTTCATAACAATCTAATAAATGGTAATTAAGATTTTCAAACATAAAACATTTCTATTTTATAAGAAAAATATTTATAAAATAGATATTTAAATAGTGTGAATAAATATATATATTCAATTATGTCTAATTAAACATAAATAAGATTAAAAGTACAAGACATGATCCAAAAATACTAATTTTATAGAAAATGGATGATTTCTGACGTAAACAAATTAAAATAATTTTCCCATAATTTATATAAACTTATTTATATTTAAAACTGATTTATTGAGATTAAATCATGTTTAAATGATTAAAAATAGGAAAAATCCATAAAAATAAATGTTTTCTGAACCAATAATTTTTATTTAAGTTCGTGATGATTAGAAATAATTACCCAAAAAGTTTGAGATTAAAATCATTAAAAATGAATTTTTAATCAATTAATTACGGTTAAAACAATTTAATTCATTAAAAATATAAAAATAAAACATTTTCCAGAAAATAAAAGTGGGATAATATTCTATGAGGTGTCAAGAAGCTAATCCTAAATTTTTATAATTTTTGGATCAAAAATGAATTTCTTATGATTATTTTAAGTTATATATGTATTATATATATATACATATAACAATGACAAAAGAAAGAATGAGAAGAAGGGAAAAAAAACATAATAAAACTGCATACAAAGAGACTCGAACCCGAGTCCCCATGCTGCAACAATAGCACTTTAACCACTACACCATGTGTCACTTTTGTTGAATACTTTCAGATTAAAATATATTTAACCTTGTATTAAACTCCATCTTCTTCCCCAATTCTACTAGTTCAAAACCCTAACCCTAAGCCAAATCAATTTAACTCGCTACAAGCAGATTAATCGTCTGTAATAAGGGGCTTTCATAGAGCAATGATCAAATAAGAAAACGGCATGATAAAAACGCACTTACAACAAGATTTTGATGCTCGACAACCTAGGTACAGGTCCGCACGTACTAGGGCCGATTAGAACAATTGTGAGCTCGATTTGTTGCGTTTTCTTGTGGGTTTAAGATGTGTACAGGCTGGTAAATGAAATGTGATGTTTAATTTATAGTTTCATCGAACAAAACGGACGTTTTTAACGGGTTTTATATTTCCGGCGGTTACATACTTAATACTCGATTAAAGGTTCATAAAAACTGGTTATTTCTTCGATTAAATTGTGGTAATTCATAAGGTCTAAGAGAGGTAACGTATTGGTACAATTAAAGTGAGTAAAAGAGGGTTAAAAACCGGGTTTATGGCTTTGCCGGAAAAAAACTCCGGTGGCCGGAATATAAGGCCGGAAAAACGTGAGGGAAGGAAGAGGGAAATTCAGATTTGAAGTTTCATGTTTTGTCAATTTTGGTCCCTCAACTATAACTAGGTTAGTTTTATTATAGTATAGTTAATTTTCCCTTTATAATACACTAACCAAGTTAATATACTTTAACAAAAATGTTTTTAAAGCTTTATAAAACTATTTTTTTTATAAAATCTTTTACGAACACGTTTCACCTACGCATTTGATTAAAACTTATACCCGATCTATAATTAGTATATTTGATAAAAAAAAAAATTTACTTCGCTTTAAAATTAAATTTGAAAACGATGAAACTTACGAGGGCTATAATGGAAATATCAGAAGGGCTATTATTGTCAATTATATGAAAGACGAAGGTGACGGATGTCACAGTGGTTCAGGCTAAACCTAAGGATTTGTCCTATTAGTCGAAGAGTAGATCTCGTGATGGAAAGCACTCTTCTTGTAGTGACTAAAGTAACGATAAGAAGTAGGACATAGAATAGAAAAAGTAAGGTTGCAAGTAAAAGGAGCAAGTACTGGTTAAAATCCTATGGTTATAGACTAGGTTATTTTTTTTTCTAATAACCTAATTCCCTATAACCATGGCTCTGATACCAATCTGTAACACCCCAACCGATGGCGGAAACATCAGGATGTCACGTATTGATGATTGTTCAGTAGCTCATTGATGTATTGCAAAATACATCTATTTCCAGTGTAAAGTTTGTACAATTTTCGAGTCGTTTAGATAGTGTTTTTATTAGTTTTAGGCTTGTACTGGTCTATTTTATTTAGTATAGGTTTTTATATATTTTTATTAGTTTTGTGTCTTTTTAGTACTTATTTATTTATTTTATATTTTGGTAGGTGTTCGAATATACGTTGGAGCGTAAACGAGCAACCGTAGTTAAGTCAAGAACACCCGAGTCTAGAGCACCGAATAATAATAATAATAATAAAAACAAAGAATCAACCACAAAGAATGTGACTTTGTCACATTTGTCACATTTGTAAAAAAGGGCCGAAGCCCAAATCATGTCTTGGGGAAAAAGAATCAACAACTATATATTATTCTTTAAAGAGAGGTGCCGCATATAGTGATTTTTGGGAAAAACATTAACAATAGCGGCAGCCCTAATTTTTTGAGAAGAGACAAGAATTATAAAGGGGAGCAGAGCTCGACAACAGCAGAGGAGGAGCATATTTCAAGAGAAGAAGAGAATATTATTTTTGAAGGTCCAGGGTTGAAGGATAGGTGCCAGTACGGGTCGGTTCTAATTCAATATTTAATATTTATTTATTTCTAACCCGTTGTGAACACCATGAATTTGTCTTGCTTTTATTGTTTTGATATTATCATGACTTTTATTGGCTAAACCTTGACGCTACCTAGGCGATGATGATTGCACTTGTTTGATTTATTGTTTTTATGGTTTTTGGAACTTTTGGTTGTGGGTGAATTTTAAAGTAAAGAACTTTTTATTATCTGGTTTGATGTATATGCATATTTAGTTTTGTTTAATTAACTTTTATAAACTCCACTTGCGTTTTTGTGAATGTCTTTCATGTATGAATGCGGGTTAGGTTGCGGACTGGGTGTTAGCAACTAGTTTATGGTTAATTTCTGCAGGTTATCCATAGGAGTTGTAATTGTTAGTTAGATAATTCTAAGTGTTCTACCAATTCTCAATAGCTGTGAGGTGCGAGATTGTTGGTCTGTCTAGGGTGTTAAATTGCTAGTTCTAGAGGCTTTGTGAGAAGATCTTCCTAGTTTCCCTAGCATTCCTTGTAGGCCAAGTCTTATCAGAAATATTGTAGTTACCCCTTGCACTTTAGGGTGTATTGTGACTTTCGCGCTGTGAGGTAGACTGTCTAGCGGGTACTTTAAGATTCGAGTAGGTAAGCCTGTGAGGGTAACCTCTCAACCGGTGGTTTAACAGCACAACAATATTCTAGGGTTTCCCCTTGAGAAGGGTCGAGGGTGTCTAGTTTATTCTTGATGTTTAGTATTTTAAGATCCCGGTTCCACACCAGTTCCATAGCCATTAGAAATTTATCATGCATGTGTAGGATTCTAGCCTAGGTAGTGCCTCCCCATCACCTGATTTTAGTTCTAGTTCCCAGCTTGTGTCCTCAATTATTTAAGTTTTATTTTATTTATTTTTATTAGTTTGTTAGAAAACCCCCCCTTAAGCAACAAAACATTGTTAAGTCAGTTTGTAGATAAGTAATCGAGTCTAGTTTACGTTTTCCATTAGAGTCTCGTGGGTTCGATACTCGGACTTACTTTAGCTGTACTGCACTGACCGGTACACTTGCCGGTTGTGTGGTTTAGGTTTAGAGAGTCTTAGGTTATAAATTTAAAACTTAGAGTGTCTAGTTTAGGTTATTTTAGTAGTTTTTACTAAACCACTTTGAGCACATCAAGTTTTTGGCGCCGTTGCCGGGGACTCTTGGCGATTGCGTTTATTAGCTTCGATTACACTTATCTGCTATATCTGTGCTACTTGTGTTTTGTGTTGAGTTTGCCTTTTTGTATAGTGAGTCGTAGGAGTCTAATTGTTTGTGTATTTTATTTCTATCGAGTCTGTAAATATGTTTGAAATTTGTGGAGGACCCTATTTTACCGTTAGATTTCCACAAAATGCGGGGTCCTCTGCATATTGTTATGCTAATTCCTTTGTGCAGCCGCCACCATGTTATTCACAGGGTTGTCCTACATATCATTATAATGACTCGTATCAGCAGCCACATTTTAATCAGTATCCTGATCAAATTCCTGGAAGCAATTCTTGTGAGAATAGTGGTAATGATTGGAGTAAAATAGAGAGTCTGTTGACATTATTAGTTGCGAAAGATGCCAATACCCAGAAAATGTTAGCAGAGCAGGACATCCTCATAAAAAAACCACGATGCCATCCTTAAAAACCGACAGGCTGCTATTTTAGATCTTCAAAGAACACTAAAAGATATATCTAGGAGATTAGAAGAAGAAAAAGAAAAGTTTCAGCAAGAGCAGGTGCCGAAAGTTGGTTATACATATGATGAGGAGGGCAACTACTTCGGGTACATGAACGCTCGAGGGGAGTTGTTCCCAACGTTTCCAGAAGAAGGGAAAGAGCCGATCATGGAATACGCAGATGAGTCAGATGAAGAGATCATCCCAATCACGGAGACGAAAATGGACATTGAAGTCCCACCTCCGGTGCCACAGGTGACTATATATGATTTTGGGAGTGACTCTGACGAAGAGGATGACGAAGAAGAATGGGCGGCGTATCAAAGGTCATTTATGAGGAAAGAAGGGATTGAAGAAGAAGTGGAATTGGGAGATTCCGTTGATATGATGTTTGGTGTAGAAGAAGACAATGAGATGGGTGAGAATTCATTGTCTGAAGAGGATGAGTTTTTAGATCTGGAGTTAGAGGGTTTGCCTGTTTATGAAGATTTTGGGGAGTTTGATCCCGATGGGGATATAGCATACCTAGATGCCCTACTTGAAGGTGAACCGACCGACATGACTGAACCTGCACCCGATGAAAGAAATAAGTGTAAGGATAATCCCATGGAAATGGTGGTAGATGAAGCACACCATAGCTGGCCCGTGGTATTAGTGATAGATGGAACTTCAAAATCAACAGCACCACGGGAGAGGGCAAAGAAGAGAAAAAGAAAAGATCAGAACCGGAAGAGGATTGAAGACTGGCACGGGTTGGAGAAGAAGAAGCCAGTGAAAGTCAAGCACGATCAGTCTTCTTGCTACATGCCACGCATCCGGTTCAATCCAGGTAAGTTTAAATTTTGGTGGTCTGACCCGTTAAGAATGCTTAGATTATTTTTTAATTCCACTAATAAATATTCAATTGTTAACGAGGACCGGGTGGAATTAAACGGGTTGGATCGGGTCCAGATAAAAGAGAAGCCCCCTGATTAAGTTTAAGTGTGGGGAGGCTCTGTAGAGTTTGTAAATTTATATTTATACTTATTTTTTTTCTAGCTTTTCATTTTTTTTTATTTGTGGTCCGTCGTTTGGTAGTGGTTCATAGGTTTTTATCTTTCTATTTTATATTTGTTTTTGTTTCTTTGAGTCTGTTTGCAGGTTTGCGTGTTTGTTTAGGTAAAGGAAATTTCACTATGAGCGGATCCCATGTATTATCTTTATATATAATTTTTTTTGAGTGGGAGTTTTGGTAGAGGTTTGGGTAATAAAAGATAATTTTTTCTTAAAAAAAATAAAAATTAATTAACTTTCTGTGAAAAAAGACTTTTCATGTAATGTGAGGAGTCTGGGCTGACTTGTTCGCCTTATGCGACCAGCTATTACCCCGGAAAGTTATATTTTACTTCGCTTGCGGCGCGTGTTGTGATCACCAGTGTCCTTCACGTTGAGCGAGAACCAGATTTTTTTTTCTTATACCCATTTGGTTCTACCACCATTCACCGCCATTTTGCCAAGCAGGTACGTCTTCTTGTTTGTTGTTATATTATGAGTCTAAGTTAGTAGTTGTGTCTTTTTATTTTTGTGTGGTTCGGTATTATGCTCGGGTTTTGTCTGTTTCGTTTTGCGCAGGTTTGGATTGCACCACCCGTACCCAATCTCCATTCGGGTGATTCCGAAGCTGTTTATCATTTATCAAGGCAAGCCCAGAGTTTACCATTGTGTCAGAGCTGATCGCGAATGAAATGCTATACGATCGAGCTGGATTGGACTAGAGTTTTCGGAGCTTACGCGTTAATAAACCAGCTAAGTCCTTTCCAATTTGCCCTTTTCTTTTTATTTTTGTATTCGGAATTTTTTTTTTGTTTTAAGTCGTTTTCTATTCCTACATTGAGGGCAATGTAGAGTTTAAGTGTGGGGATGGAAACTGTCATTTAGTCTATATACAGAGTCGTTTTGAGTCCAAAATTTGAGTCCAAAAAAAAAAAAAAAAAAAAAAAAATCCCTGATTTTGAAGTTTGCATTATATAAAATATGGAAAATGATAGGAAAAGTTAGATGTCCGGTTTTCAAATAGTATGTATAATAAGAGATTAAAATTGATTGAAAGCGTGTCTGATTTGGGATATGTGGGTAGGCTCAACTGGTAGAAAGGTTTCCTTTGAAAAGTAATAAATTAATTATGTTAGGCTATTTTGTGGGTTCTCATCTAGGAGAAACGGGGAGACCGAAACCGCCAAAAATAGTATAAGAAGCACCGTTATAAGTTTAAAACCGTTAGAATTTCTAATCACTTAAAAAAAATTAGAAATCAAAGCAAAAATGCTGAAGCTTAATCTGAGTTAAGTATGCAGAAAAAAAAAAGTGATTTTAAATTCTCTTGGTTTTCTACATAAGACGGTTGGGAAATGGTCAATTAGTCGTTCCTTTAGCTTCATAAGCTTGAGGCGGGATTAGGAGGAACTGTGGCTTCCTTCGAGTGAGACCCTAGATAGACTAATCAACATGAACTTAACATAAATAAAAAGGGGCTTGGAAACCGGTGTGGGTTTAAGAGGATCAATATACCTGCAATCGCAATCAACACGTTAGTAGATTATTAATTAAGTAACCTATGTTTTGAAACTGGATGTAAACCTAACTGTGATTCCATAGCATAATTCTTTTTCAGGGACGAAAAAAAGATAAGTGTGGGGATATTTAATGTATTGCAAAATACATCTATTTCCAGTGTAAAGTTTGTACAATTTTCGAGTCGTTTAGATAGTGTTTTTATTAGTTTTAGGCTTGTACTGGTCTATTTTATTTAGTATAGGTTTTTATATATTTTTATTAGTTTTGTGTCTTTTTAGTACTTATTTATTTATTTTATATTTTGGTAGGTGTTCGAATATACGTTGGAGCGTAAACGAGCAACCGTAGTTAAGTCAAGAACACCCGAGTCTAGAGCACCGAATAATAATAATAATAATAAAAACAAAGAATCAACCACAAAGAATGTGACTTTGTCACATTTGTCACATTTGTAAAAAAGGGCCGAAGCCCAAATCATGTCTTGGGGAAAAAGAATCAACAACTATATATTATTCTTTAAAGAGAGGTGCCGCATATAGTGATTTTTGGGAAAAACATTAACAATAGCGGCAGCCCTAATTTTTTGAGAAGAGACAAGAATTATAAAGGGGAGCAGAGCTCGACAACAGCAGAGGAGGAGCATATTTCAAGAGAAGAAGAGAATATTATTTTTGAAGGTCCAGGGTTGAAGGATAGGTGCCAGTACGGGTCGGTTCTAATTCAATATTTAATATTTATTTATTTCTAACCCGTTGTGAACACCATGAATTTGTCTTGCTTTTATTGTTTTGATATTATCATGACTTTTATTGGCTAAACCTTGACGCTACCTAGGCGATGATGATTGCACTTGTTTGATTTATTGTTTTTATGGTTTTTGGAACTTTTGGTTGTGGGTGAATTTTAAAGTAAAGAACTTTTTATTATCTGGTTTGATGTATATGCATATTTAGTTTTGTTTAATTAACTTTTATAAACTCCACTTGCGTTTTTGTGAATGTCTTTCATGTATGAATGCGGGTTAGGTTGCGGACTGGGTGTTAGCAACTAGTTTATGGTTAATTTCTGCAGGTTATCCATAGGAGTTGTAATTGTTAGTTAGATAATTCTAAGTGTTCTACCAATTCTCAATAGCTGTGAGGTGCGAGATTGTTGGTCTGTCTAGGGTGTTAAATTGCTAGTTCTAGAGGCTTTGTGAGAAGATCTTCCTAGTTTCCCTAGCATTCCTTGTAGGCCAAGTCTTATCAGAAATATTGTAGTTACCCCTTGCACTTTAGGGTGCATTGTGACTTTCGCGCTGTGAGGTAGACTGTCTAGCGGGTACTTTAAGATTCGAGTAGGTAAGCCTGTGAGGGTAACCTCTCAACCGGTGGTTTAACAGCACAACAATATTCTAGGGTTTCCCCTTGAGAAGGGTCGAGGGTGTCTAGTTTATTCTTGATGTTTAGTATTTTAAGATCCCGGTTCCACACCAGTTCCATAGCCATTAGAAATTTATCATGCATGTGTAGGATTCTAGCCTAGGTAGTGCCTCCCCATCACCTGATTTTAGTTCTAGTTCCCAGCTTGTGTCCTCAATTATTTAAGTTTTATTTTATTTATTTTTATTAGTTTGTTAGAAAACCCCCCCTTAAGCAACAAAACATTGTTAAGTCAGTTTGTAGATAAGTAATCGAGTCTAGTTTACGTTTTCCATTAGAGTCTCGTGGGTTCGATACTCGGACTTACTTTAGCTGTACTGCACTGACCGGTACACTTGCCGGTTGTGTGGTTTAGGTTTAGAGAGTCTTAGGTTATAAATTTAAAACTTAGAGTGTCTAGTTTAGGTTATTTTAGTAGTTTTTACTAAACCATTTCCAGCACATCACTCATGGTGAATAATAAATTTCATTATATGATTTAAATAAATTACATACAATTGTTCTACAAGAATTCGTACATCAAATAATCAAACAAAGCTTCAAATATCTCCTCATGCTAGCTCTAGACTTCAAGCATCAGTATTTCCTGTTGAGTTTGGAAAAATGGGGGGGTCAACTAGAAGTTGGTGAGAATACATAAGCCATGTCAAGCAAATAGTTTTAGTATAAAAGTTTAGCAATTCATATGTCTATCGTAAGTTTAAGTCTACATGAATAAACATGATATGTTGAATCGACATAATCAAACCTTTGACTAGTTTAGGTCCATCCCGTCATCCACGGTTCACCTTAATAATATGTTGGAACGATAACAATCACCCACGCTACCTATGTAGGAGGTACATGTATCCGGGTGGGATTGTCAATCCAATAGATCTATTATTGAGTATCGCCAGCTTGGCCATAGCTAATGATTATGTAATGTTGAAACTCGTTGAAACTCGTTGAAACTGTTGTTGTCTAATTCATGAGGCATTAAAGTTTACAACTAGACATGTATGTATAATTGCTTAAGTATAATGTTGCAAGTATGAAGAATTGCATAAACATGGTTACGTAAACTCACCTTAGCAAAGTATTAAGTCTCGAGAAATAGAATATGTGTAGCCCCAAAGTTGCCAATTACAAGAGCTTATAATCAAAGCTTCAATTGTAGAAGTAATAGACTATAGAAGAAAGGTATGAGGGAAAGTTTAATCGGATTGAAACAATTGATTTAGAGGTGCAAAGTATAATGGGTCATAGGTGGGTTTTTATACTAGTTTTGGATTCAATTAGCCATTAAAATTGGTCAACACCATAAAGTAAGGTTTTATGATGAATTGACTATTTGACTAAGACTTTGACTGTTTGACTAAGACTTTGACTAGGACTAAGACTTTGACTATGACTAAGACTTTGACTCCAAGAATTATGTTGTCAAGACTTTGACTCTTGACTCAAGGCTTTATTTTAAAATGAATTTATATCTTCCTTGTTTGAGATTATAAATGTAATTGGAAAAATGATTAGCTTTAAATAAGAAATAAATAGAAAAAAATCATTAGTTTGAATTAGAAAATAAAAACACCGTCTTATAAAATGACGATTTTATAAATAGAATTAGGATAGGACATATGTCATGATTGAAGATTTTTTTTTTTTTAGTACAATGATAAAAGGAACTTAGAAAAATAGAGTGCACGGATAATGATAAGAATACTTAGAAATAAATTAGACTTTATATCATGGATTGGGAAATACTTTAATGCAAAATAAATGGGAAAATTCGTGAGGTTACATAACCTGTTTACACTTTTAATTAGATAGATCGACTCGCCAACATGTTTAACTAAAGAAGGCAACATACTAACCCATTTAACCCTTTTCTTACAACACACCAATCCGATTAACACATTCAAATCAAATTGAACTTCTTTACATTTCTTTTCTTTTTTTTTTTTTGATTTTAATTTCAAAGTTAATATTACGTGGCGTGAGTACATAATTATGTAATGATATATAGTCACGTAGCATTATAGCTATTCTGAATATAAAGCATATTACGTAATGTTCGTAATCGCGTACTACGTAGCATGTTAAACTTTTTTTATTTAAAAAAGGGAAAATAGATTTTAATACTCCCAACTATAGCCTATTGGCGGATAATACTCCCAATTATTACTTTGGCCAATAGCACTCTAAACTCCCAACTTATTTTCTTTCATCACTCCCAAACCAACGGAGGTCTAACCTGGTTAGTGTTCGTGGACAAAATGTGAAAACCAAAACTTTGGGACATTTTTGAAACATTTTGTTATTATTATTATTAAAAAAAATATTATTTTTTTTAAAATTTTATAAATCCCCCCTCCCTGTCTCTCTAAACCACCACCACCACCCACCTAACTACATCTCCATTTTCACCATCCACCACCTCCACCATCACCCAACTTCATCTCCACCCCCTTTCTCTCTCTGTCTCTTTCTCTCTCTAAACATAATCAGTTAACTCCAACTTCATCTTCCCCAAATCAAAACCTAAGAACCCTAGTTTATCAATTGAACCAATTAACAAACAATAACCCCAGAATTCATGGGGCTATTAATCGGACAATAACAAGGAACAAAAACATGAGATTAATCGAGACTTACAGACAGACCACTCTTCTTCCACACATTACAGCCACCAGACGATTTGTTCTTAACGTGTACTCTTATAAATTGTACATACCATCATTGTTCTCGGTGATTGGGTATGTTGCTCAATTCTCTCGTTCTCTAGAACGCTATTTTAAATACTAATCAATTAAAATTACAACCGCCAGATTCTTTCATTCCTGTTGCTTGCAGCTTCAAGCTCAACAGCTAGTGTACCGGATTTCATGGTTACAGAAGCGGGTGCCTCGTTTTGTGGGGGGGGGGGGGGATGTGCAGCAGGTATCTAGGGGAAGGTGATTGTGGTGGTGGTGTTTGAAGGTGATGGTTGTGGTGTTTTAAAGAGAGAGAGAGAGAGAGAGAGAGAGAGAGAGAGAGAGAGAGAGAGAGAGGGGTTGGGTTTGTTACCAGAAAGACGGGGGGGGGGGGGGGAGTAGTTTATAAAATTTTATAAAAATAAATAATAATAATAATAATAATAATAATAATAATAATAATAATAATAAAAAGTTTCAAAATGATCTCTTAAGTTTTGGTTTTTATATTTTGGCCACGTAGAAGTTTTGTTTTTCACATTTTGGCCATGAAGACTAACTAGGTTAGACATCTGTTAGTTTGGGGGTGATGGAAGGAAACAAGTTGGAAGTTGGGAGTGCCATTGACCAAAATGAAAGTTCGGAGTGATATCCGCCAATAGGCGATAGTTAGGAGTATTTAAATCCATTTCCCCTTTTAAAAAACTATAGCAATACACTACTTAAATTAAAGAGAATAAGATGTTTGTTTTTATGGTGTAATTAAAAAAAACTTACATATAAAAGATTGATTATCTATACTACTATATAGTGGGTTCTGGATGGGTAAGATTGTCATTTCATATTCATTTAAATGGGTAAAAATGTAATTTCATTTAGTTTTCAATACAAATTTAATACAACTATTAAATCAACTTGTTTACCCTATTAAAAGTAATTAATAATGGTATTAAAAACATTGAAGCATTTGAAAAGTTTAACATTATGGCATAAAAGGTCTTAAAGAATTCATAATAGAAGATGACATCAAGAAGCATTGTTATGAAATTACACAAATATTACTTAAAACTATAAGTCAATTTTATACTTTCTACGATCGTCATGTCACCGGTGATTATGGATAACTATTTCTAATTAGATTTTGATTTGTGGGTTTATACATGAGTCTTTGATTGAATGAATCAAGAGTGTTTGATTAATGTTAGTTTGTCATTGTAGTGCCGCAGTCAATTTCATCGAAATGCGCCATAATATCTTCGAAGCCCTTTTATTGTTTAGGTTGTTGTGCATTTTCAGCTCTCAAACTTACCAGGAACCGTTAATTTTCCTTGACATTCCTAAGTTTAGGTCTACATGAGCACTATTCCAAGTCCTTTTATTTAGGTCAACTGACTGAGCACAATTGGATGCATATGTATTGGAGTCTACCCCTATTCAATTTTCATGGTTTGGTTATCACTTTATGAAATGTCGCAAGTCGAACACATCTTGTAGTCAATGATTAGTCTAACGTCATTAGTAAAAAAAAAGAACTTACCACGTAACGATATTATTTTAGACATTATTGTTTTGTTTTTGCATTTGACCTATGGAGCATACATAAAGTAATGCATGAGGTGATCATGCATGCAGTATACACAACAGGAAGCCAATTCTACATGCGTTTGTTACATGGGCATTGCTAAATGCTCCTCACATCCCTTCATCATATGAATTCTTTTAAAACTTGCATCACCACCACCATTCCCATCCTATCTACTGTGTGTAGTGTTTGTAATTTTACAATTAATGATGGGAAGACGACCTTCGTGTTGTGATAATCATATATATTAAGAAAGGCCCGTGGATGGTTGAAGAAGATGTAACTTAACATATCAATTACATATATGCCAATTGTATATAGTCAACCATTGTGTAGCCCGCCGCAACGCGCGGGTTCCTGCTAGTTGTTTAAAAATCATGAAAGAGTTTGTTAAAAACTCAACAATATATAGTGGTTATTCAACTTTTTTTTTTTACTTTTCTTACACTTGCAACACTTGTTTTCTTACTTGATTGCTTGATTTGAGGACCAACTAATTCAACTATAATGGTGTTGGATCAATGTTTTATATTATCTCCTATATTTAACAGGTTTTATACTTTGTACATGATCATCTACCTTGTTCATTAGTTTAGCTATAAATTTTAACTCCTATCTAATTAGTAATTAATTATATTCTACATCTATTTATATAAATTTATTTTAAAACCATAATCGAGATTTTTAATGACGTAATAAAAAAAGTTGTTTATCACACTTTAACATCCTTGAATACATTTTCTAAACTTCTCATTATAATTTTACTTCTTATTTCATTTAACTTCAAGATATTTTAAATCTTGATTATTACACCAGAATTGTCATCTTCCTGATTATTAGCTAACCGAACGAATCCAACCTTTTAGGATTTAAGGTATATGGTCAAGTGTATAAACAAAACCAATGCAAGATGAACATCAAACATTGCGTATATTCCGTACAAAGATCTTGTTTTTGATCTGGTCATGTAACCTTTCATGATGTCGTTGTTGATCTTCTTGGCCGCTCGTAACCTTGCAAAATCGCTTCATATTAACAAATAATCATACGTTCACAAGTTAATTTTAGGAGTGGACTCGAGTCTCTTCACTAATAAATCCAACGCTTCCTTCATCCAAGTATATTGACAAACTTCTTTAGCCTTTGATACACTCATCCAAACGCGTTGACGAATATCTTTTTCGGGCCAAGCGTCAAGTTGCTCCTTAACAAGTAACGGAAACATGCACCCTTCATAGTATGCATCATTTCCTTTGCTTTTGAAGCACCATCTACCCAACACACCCTACAAAAAGTCGAAGAAAAATATGTTAATTTTAGTTAATTAAAATAATCAAAAGAGCAACATTTGCCCATTCTATTGTTCTTTATTAAAAAAGCTCGAGTTATTTTAGGTCAAACAAGTTGAGCCCAAGCTTAACCAGGCCCGGGCTCAACTTGTTTATGCCCCTAACGTTAGCTTCTCTAGAATTAAGAACCAACCTCAACTATTCCAAGCACTCCAGCTTCCTCTAATGACTCTCTTAGCGCAGCCTCTTTGATAGATTCATCTGATTCCCAACCACCCTGTTAACGTGAAAAACCATGTGTCAATTAATCATAGTTTTTAAAAAGTATCTAATATAGAGGTGTAAACAGGTCGTGTTCACAGGTTAACAGGTCAGGTCGAAAACATAAAATGTATGTATGTATACCTTAGGGAACAACATTCCTTTGCCTTTCCTTTGTGCACTAATGACAAGAACTTCTAATACATCCTCATATCCCATGTTGCCACCTTTAATTCTGTAAGGAATACATCTGCATGATCAAATTCATAACCCTAAATATCAGTAAACAAATATCAAGAACCAGTTTTCTTCAAATCGAAAACGCTAAAACGCACAACAAGAAGCAAAAACAAGAGGGAGACTAACTGACCCGACGAGTTGGCGTTGGTTCTGATCATTGTAACGCTGCAACTGGCGGCCGCTACGAGAAACCATGGAAACCATATCGTTTCAATCAATAATATAATTGAATGATGATGAAGAAGAAGCACGAAAAGGAAGTGTTAAAAGATTGGTGAGGAGGATGTGATGCAAGTGATCAGAATGGTTAATATATATAGATATAGGGAAGGAATATAATATGTGGGGTTTGCGCGGAGGCGCACTTGGAATTGCGCGGATTATATGTTTTCAACTTCTAAGTCCACGCTGCATATATTTTCAACTATCAACTCCTCTCTCGGTCTACTTGTTTTGTTAATAAAAACACAAAAACTACGTCAATTATTATTATTTTAATTCAACCCAGCTATCATAACATGATTTCGTCATCAATTAATATTCAATAAAAAAGTATAACATGAGGAATATATAAAATTTGGGTTGACCTTATGCAGTAATCTCTAGGGGCGTAAAAAAAATCCAAATTTGAAAATGACCACCATGAAGCATCCTAACTCCTTTTTTTTTTTTACAGCAAGAAACGACGTGTCAACAGCCGTGATATCAGGAGTTATGGCCAAGGTCGACTAGTTGACCACCGCCAGCCCCTTTGCTCTCCCAGATGTGCGGAAACCCGACCTCCACCCGCCCGAAGACATGACAGTGGAATAATCGGTAAAACCTCGCATCACATCCAAATCGAACCGGTGCCACCCGTATTCGCTCTTCATCTGGATGCCATAGAAAATAATGGAAATAGTAAGAATCAAACCTGGTCACAAGGAACACCAAGTATTTTCCAAATCACTCCACCAGTAGCTTATTGACCTAACTCCTATGTTACGAACTCAAAGTATCTTATTTGTAGGATATTTAAATTTTCAGATGGTAAATTTTAAACAGTACAGAAATTTATGAAAACTCGAAGTATCTTATTTGTAGGATATTTAAATTTTCAGATGGTACATTTTAAACAGTACGGAAATTTATGAAAACTGATATACTTTTACTACTTAAACCATGTGTAGTGGGGCTTTATAAATATAAAGCCCCTGAATGTGATTGGTCCACGTGGCTGCTGAGTCAGCGTGGAGAGAGAAACTGAAAAAGGGGTGTAGTGGTGGGGCTTTATTTATAAAGCCCCTGATTGTGATTGGTTGATTTTTATATATTTTTTTTAATCTTTTAATTCAAAATAATTAAAATAAAATGCAAATAAATATAAAAAAATTACAAATAATAATAAAAACACCCAAGTAAATATTAAAAACACACAACTGATATTAAAAAAAAATTACAACTAAAATTAAAAATAAAAGTTACACACTTCCTAAATTCCTAAATTACTTATTAATCCTAAATTACTTATTAATATTCCTAAATTACTTATTAATCCTAATTTTCTCCACTATGGAGAGTAGTTGTCCCATTCCTCGGGGAAGGTGATGCACTCGGGTGAGACGGAACGTGAGCTGTCCCGTCCATCAGATCTCGCATCTGAGGGGAAGTAGTAGTACTCACGAGGAGGGGTAGGTTGGTTATAGTAGTACTCCTCCTCAATCTCCCTCAGGGCTTCCAAGTCCCCCTCAGTTGGGGAAGTCCCATGGTCTTGGGGGATGGGGGTAGTTTGCTGTTGGGGGATGGGGATGGGGGTAGTTTGCTGTTGGGGGATGGGGGTGGGGGTAGGGGTAGTCTGGTATTGGGGGAGTGAAGCAGCCCAGGGGGTAGGGGGCGACAACGTTAGTCGCTCCATTTGTTGCTGGGCCATGACATAATCCATAGCCCAGACCAATTCCTCATCCGTCCAGTCATCATCGGCAAGAGGATGAGGAGGAAAGGTTGGTTGTGCAGCAGCAGCAGGAGGAAAGGTTGGTTGTGCAGCAGCAGCAGGAGGGGGATATAACCAATGTTGTGGAGGAGGAGGAGGAGGATAAATAGGAGGTTGTGGAGCAGTAGGAGGAGGAGATGAGGAGAATGGTAGTCTCCGGGGACGGCCCCGTCCCCTGGGATACCGGCGAGAGTACTGTCGGAGGTTAGAGGAGGATGAGCCTCCTGGTTGAAAACCAGACATATTATGGTTTGAGGAGGATGATGAGGAATTGGAGGTGTGGTTGATAAATCTGATTTGGTTACCTATTTATAGGGTTAGCAAATTTTGAAATTCAAACGGTTTGGGGGGAAAACGTTTGAAATTCAAATTTTGAAATTTAAACGGTTTGGGGGGAAATTTTAAATTTCAAACGATTTGGAACAGTAACCGTTTAAAATTTAAAATTTTCAATTATTAATATTATTATCATGTTTATTATTATTATTATGTTTATTATTATTATTATTATTAAAAATAAAAAAAAAAAGTTGACCTTTGACCTTGCCACTGATTGGATGGAAAAACAAGCATATGGCGTTATAAATATAAAGCCCAACCCTCAAATCAGCATATAGCGCCCCCCTGTAGCGGTGTGGGGGGCGCTATTTTTGAAAATAAAGCCCCAATGGAGCCCCACTACGGGTGGTCTTATATTTTTAAAAGTTTTTATCTTTTTAACTAGTATTGTATTTGAGTATTTGTGCTATATCTATTTTTTTTTTAAATGGCAATGTTTATATTTACAATCTCCCCTCTAAGAGCCTCGAATTATTTATCATTTGTATTTTTAGATTAAATATACCTCAAAATTGTAGCGTAATAATAATTAATCTAGTTCAAGCATAATTACTCTAGTTATCCAAACACCCTCACAAACGTCCAATTCCCAATGGTTAATCCTATGGTGGTGTTTGAAAGCGGATGCTAAGTGCCATGTGGCCATCCGTATCGACACATTATTGGTGCTCTTAGTACTGGTGAATATGGAGGAATTATTTTCCCCAAATACCCAAATTCCTACCCATACCGTATCTGTATTGATACCCGTATCGAGTTTGGATATTCAGTATAGGTATCGGTACATAGTTTTATTGATTTTGGTATTCGGTACTTTCTTTATCGGTATGGGTATGGCTAAAAAGGGTATGAGTGCCGAATTTTATATAACAATGAATTTGATATTATGCAAATTTGGTACCCGTATAGTATTAATACTCGTACCGATTTTACCTACTTGATATCTGCACGAGTGCTAAAAAATAAAAATAACAAAGTGGTACCAAAACAGGTACCGTACCGAAATACTGATCATCACACTCGTACTCGTACCGTACCAATATATTCTGTACGATACTCGGTACCCACTTTTCTTCAAAAATAAACAAAGGAACAGAGAAGGAACATCAATAACAACCAACATATACAAGAAAGCATCAACAACTTAACTAGGGAACTGAAGAAGACTGCAGCAGTAAATGAGATGATCAAAGATCAGATCAAACAACAAGCATCAAGGTGGGAAAGAACAGCTGATGACATAGGCGAAAATCTGGAGCAGGTGAAACAAATAGGAGATGCAACCATTTTACAAGCCAATAAGACACTAAATATGGTGCAAGGGGCAGTAAAGAGATTCACTGAACCAATCAAGAAGCCCTCTCCTACTTCTGAACAACAAGAGAAGACATAAGCAGTATAAATCACCTCACCTTTCATCCAAACTAAAGATCCTGAAGCAGAAAAGGCTACTGAGACTACAAACCATAGTTTCACCACAACCTAATGAAGGAAACATCTTGGTACTGTACCAACCTGAACAAGACTATGCAAATAAGAGAAATTTCATAGACTTGTTGAATGAAGCCACATAAATTGATGTAGCAGAGAAGGTGTAACACCCCAACCGATGGCAAAAACATCGGGATGTCACGTATTGATGATTGTTCAGTAGCTCATGGTAAATAATAAATTTCAATAATTGAATTAAATACATTACATACAATAGTTCTACAAGAATTTGTACATCAACATGAAAAATACTAAATACACATCTTCATGCATTAACTCTAATCTTCAAGCAAGCTATAACCTGAAACATGTTAAGTTTGAAAATATTTTGGGTCAACAAAAGTTGGTGAGAATTACATAGGTTTTTTGAATATGATAGATAATAATAGTTTGTACAACAATCATAGTTGTATAATGCAATAGTATGAGTCCGACATGTAACAATGCGTCTTTTGTACAATCAAACCTTGTGTCGACTGAGACCTAACTCGCAAGTTAGTAAAATTGTAACCGTTATCGATCATCCCTGAATTTATGCGGGGGGATGGATTTGTCAGACCTATAGCGCTATAATCTAAACAGGCGGCTTGATCAATGTTAATGATTGTACTGTGTCTTTTTGTTACAGTCAAATGATAGAATGAGTAAATGATAGTGTAATTGAATCATGAGTAAATGATAGTGTATAAAATGTTTAAACATGTTTCACCCCAAAATGTAAAACAGAAAAAGGGTTATGTAAATTCACCTTAGTGTTAGAATGGAGACCCTTGTTATATAAGTAAATGTGGCTCGTGTGTATCCAAATATCACCCTATTTCAAGGTAATAAACAAGTGTTGGGGAAAACTTAATAAGTCTAAGTTTTCTAGTCTAAAATGTGCTAGGGTTCCTAATTTGGGGATTAATAATTGATTTATGATTAAATTTGAATAATTTAAATAAATAAAGAAATAATTAATGAAAATGTTTTCTAACCAATATTGTCTCAAAGTAGTTGAATTATAATGTAATAAATGTGAAAATAATTTTTATAAAATTATTTTCTTAATTAATGAATATTTATATATAAATACTTATTTGACAAAATATAGACTTAATATTTAAAAATATTAAAAATTATAAATTTTTAATCAAAAAATTTATATTTCTGATCTAAATGATTAATAATAATTTATGTGAAATTTTGATGTAAAAATAATGAAAAATGAATTTATCATGATTTATTTATGATTAAAATAACAATAATCGATTAAAAATATTAAATAAATGATTTTTCAGAAATAAAAATCATTTCTGGAATATTTATTGTTTTATAAGTTTAGGATAATTTTTGTGGAATTTTATAAAATCGTTTTGATATTTTTATAGAATTTTATAATTATAATTGAATAAATTTGTAATATTTATTATATATAATAAATAAATGATTTTTGAAAAACTAAAAATTGGATAATAAACTTTATCATAAGAATAACTAAAAATAATTTTTGTAGAATTTATAAACCACCATAACTATTTTAAATGTAATTTATAATACAAAAGAAAATAAATAAAAAACGCAAAAGAATTGCAGCTTATGGGGGTCGAACCTGGGCCCTTGGCCGGTTCACAGTTTTAAACAACGAGGGTTTCACCAACTGATCTGTGGATCAGTTTGGTGATTACTTTAAGACTGATTTAAATAAAAATGATACCTGCGAAGTGTTGTCTTCCCCAAATAAACCCTAGAATTCTAATTCGATTAAACACATGATCAAATCGTAATTAACCACAGGGGTATCAATGACCAAAGGCGGATTAACATACAACAACAAAGAATTAGACTCATACCAGTTTTATTGCCCTCTAATCGCGAGTCAAACGCAGAAGTCAAATCACGAGCAATACTTACGATTCAGGGAACGAGTAAGGTCTATGATGGTGGGGTTTTGATTATCCTCCCAGTCAGACAATGGGGATGGTTTCAATTTATAAAAAAAACGCTGCAACTTTGGAAAGTTTGATTTTTGATTAATGTTTGGTCAAAACCGTGTAACAAGCTTCAATTACGAACTGCATTTACGGCAATAACAGGTTGATTGGACGCGGAAGTAATGTCTCAGCCATTAACCAAAATTAATTGTGAATTGGGTTTCCAATTTCGAGCTCTAAAGCTTGGTCAACGATTGGTTTGACCTGGGGGTTGACTTTCGCGAATCAACAGGAAAGGGGAAGAAAGGAAACTGGGCTTGGGCCGGGTTTTTGGGGTTTTTGGGCTGGGCTCCGAAAAATTTTAGGTGGAAAGGTGTTGGTTTGGGTTTAAAGGTTATGGGTATTGTTGTTATGTTTCTTTTTTTTTTTTTTTAACATTCAAGCTAACAAACTTGAGATTTATAAACTTATTATTATTATGTAAGAATAATTGTATGAATAAATAAAGGTGTTAAAATATCTTGTTTATATGAGAAAAGATGTATTTGTAGGTTCGACATGTTTAAAGAGAATATACACAATTATGAACTAAACGTGAAAGGACAGAAACTGGGAATTTTTATTTATTGTGGAAAAATTACACAATGTTACAGTCTCCCCTACTTTTGGAAACTTCGTCCCGAAGTTTATTAAAAACACAGGGTTGAAGGTGATTGGATAGAAATTAGGACAAGTGTGGTCTGGAAAATTTTGTGTTAAGGCACAACATGAATAGAATAATCTGTTTCGAATAATTTGGATAAGAGGTTTGTTATCTGTGAGTTTTTAAGGGTAGGATTAGGTGTGTCTTGAAATCGCAAAGAGAATAAGTATCTTAAGTTTTAGGAATCCTAAAAGAAATGCATGAGTTGATGGACTATAGAAAGACTAAATGAACTACCAGGTAACTAGAGTTCATAATTGGTTATTTACCAAAAACCTTGATAGAATTTCACACTACCTTAACGTACCTGTAAATTCGTGATTACGTTCCGGACCGCATTCACCAATTTACCTTACATTAGGGTTTTGTGTCTTTCTATAACTCTAGACACACATGTAAAATAATGTGATTAACTTTGTATCCAAAAATGAGTCCAACTGTGAGTAGGAACCTCTACCGATTGTTGAGCAGGTTCGATAGCCTCCACCAGTCGTTGAGCAGGTTGTAGGGCCTCTCCCGACTGTTGAAAAGGCATGATGACCTCTACCAATCGTTGAGCAAGTTATTTGGTACTCAACTAACTGTTGAGCAAGTACTTCATCCTCTATCAGTTGTTTGATTAAGTGTAGCATTTATTACTCACATAAATTGCAAATTGATAATATGTACATGTAAGCAATCAAGTATCAAGTTTAGCATACGATTTGTAATAAAGTTGCCCTAGACAAGGTTAATGACTCTAGGTGTGTCTATAGCAAATAGTTCTAGTATCAGATGTTCAAATATGGTAGATAATCGAATCCTCATGTATAACTAAGGATTGAGTTTTATGTAACACACAATCAAGTTTGGTTATCATGGGTAACTAGCTCATGTTTGAGAAGGTGAAGAATATGAATTTAGTTCTTGAGAGAATAAAAAAATCACGAAGCAGAATCAAGGTTGCGAGAGATAGTGAATGTGAAGATGGTTGATAAGGAGTTTATTTTAAAGTAAGGAGACTATGTAGCAGTGTATATTGTGGGGTTTAGATCAAAGGTTATAATCAAGTATATAAGAAAACATGATTGTGGTATATGCCAAATATTGTAAAAATTTAAACAAGTTGAAAATGAGTGAGTGTTGATGGAGAATTTAGAGACTAGATATTATTCCTATGGGAAAAAAAATCTTATTTTCAAAATTGGTTTTATACATAAAGCAAAAGTTGTTAAATAGTACAAGCTAAGTGAGCTTTGATTAAAATATTCCCGTTAGTTGGAGATTTCAAACATGACATTAGGTTTTGAAGATCAGGGTTCTATTAAGTGATTTTTAATAGTTTAAAACATTATATAGAAAATCGTTTGTTACGTCAATAAGTAAACAATTGAATTTAAGTTCGAGGACATATTTTGACAAAAATATGTACTTTGTAAGGTTACTAGGTAATGAAAATACAACAAGATTTAGAAATCTTTAGTTTATGCTAAGGTATGAGGTTATAGTTTTTTAAAATAAGTAACATGTGGAGAAATGAAATAATATGATTTGGGTAGGGTGTTAAATATTTAAAAAGTGGCTAAGATATTAAGGTGAAGTGTGATTGTGAAATCCATAGATGGTTATGAAATGAGATTGATTTAAGTTGTAAAATTTTGAGATTTTAGGGCTTAGTTTAAGGAAAGTGAGTGTAATCATTTATTCATTAATTAAAACGAATAAACGAAAACGTTGACTTATCAAAGCCTCTAAATTCTAATAACATAGTGAAGACATGCTTTAGCCTATAAGTGAACACTCATCCCGAGAATTCCCAGGTAGGCATCCGGGTCCCTCGTCTGATTGGGATTTATGCGCAATGCCAGTCCTAGACAGAAAACTCAGAATACAGGCGTTCACCCTTCCAGATTGCACGTGTTCGTTATTAAAATCTAGAACTTCGACGAGATCTTCAAGGTAACTCAGGTTAAGACTTGAGAATCTTGTCCTATTAGTCTAAGAGTAGATCCAGTGATGGAGAGCAATCTTCTTGTAGGGATTTAAAGTAGGGATAAGAAGTAGGAGGGAGATAGAGAATAGCAAGTAAAAGGAGCAAATACTGGTTATAATCCTATGGTTATAGACTAGATTATTTTTCTAATAACCTAATTCCCTATAACCATGGCTCTGATACCAATCTGTAACACCCCAACCGATGGCGGAAACATCGGGATGTCACGTATTGATGATTGTTCAGTAGCTCATGGTAAATAATAAATTTCAATAATTGAATTAAATACATTACATACAATAGTTCTACAAGAATTTGTACATCAACATGAAAAATACTAAATACACATCTTCATGCATTAACTCTAATCTTCAAGCAAGCTATAACCTGAAACATGTTAAGTTTGAAAATATTTTGGGTCAACAAAAGTTGGTGAGAATTACATAGGGTTTTTGAATATGATAGATAATAATAGTTTGTACAACAATCATAGTTGTATAATGCAATAGTATGAGTCCAACATGTAACAATGCGTCTTTTGTACACTCAAACCTTGTGTCGACTGAGACCTAACTCGCAAGTTAGTAAAAGTGTAACCGTTATCGATCATCCCTGAATTTATGCGGGGGGGTGGGTTTGTCAGACCTATAGCGCTATAATCTAAATAGGCGGCTTGATCAATGTTAATGATTGTACTGTGTCTTTTTGTTACAGTCAAATGATAGAATGAGTAAATGATAGTGTAATTGAATCATGAGTAAATGATAGTGTATAAAATGTTTAAACATGTTTCACCCCAAAATGTAAAACAGAAAAAGGGGCTATGTAAACTCACCTTAGTGTTAGAATGGAGACCCTTGTTATATAAGTAAATGTGGCTCGTGTGTATCCAAATATCACCCTATTTCAAGGTAATAAATAAGTGTTGGAGAAAACTTAATAAGTCTAAGTTTTCTAGTCTAAAATGTGCTAGGGTTCCTAATTTGGGGATTAATAATTGATTTATGATTAAATTTGAATAATTTAAATAAATAAAGAAATAATTAATGAAAATGTTTTCTGACCAATATTGTCTAAAAGTAGTTGAATTATAATGTAATAAATGTGAAAATAATTTTTATAAAATTATTTTCTTAATTAATGAATATTTATATATAAATACTTATTTGACAAAATATAGACTTAATATTTAAAAATATTAAAAATTATAAATTTCGAATCAAAAAATTTATATTTCTGATCTAAATGATTTATAATAATTTATGTGAAATTTTGATGTAAAAATAATGAAAAATGAATTTATTATGATTTATTTATGATTAAAATAACAATAATCGATTAAAATATTAAATAAATGTTTTTTCAGAAATAAAAATCATTTCTGGAATATTTATTGTTTTATAAGTTCAGGATAATTTTTGTGGAATTTTATAAAATCGTTTTGATATTTTTATAGAATTTTATAATTATAATTGAATAAATTTGTAATATTTATTATATATAATAAATAAATGATTTTTGAAAAACTAAAAATTGGATAATAAACTTTATCATAAGAATAACTAAAAATAATTTTTGTAGAATTTATAAACCACCATAACTATTTTAAATGTAATTTATAATACAAAAGAAAATAAATAAAAAACGCAAAAGAATTGCAGCTTATGGGGGTCGAACCTGGGCCCTTGGCCGGTTCACAGTTTTAAACAACGAGGGTTTCACCAACTGATCTGTGGATCAGTTTGGTGATTACTTTAAGACTGATTTAAATAAAAATGATACCTGCGAAGTGTTATCTTCCCCAAATAAACCCTAGAATTCTAATCCGATTAAACACATGATCAAATCGTAATTAACCAGAGGGGTATCAATGACCAAAGGCCGATTAACATACAACAACAAAGAATTAGACTCATACCAGTTTTATTGCCCTCTAATCGCGAGTCAAACGCAGAAGTCAAATCACGAGCAATACTTACGATTCAGGGAACGAGTAAGGTCTATGATGGTGGGGTTTTGATTATCGTCCCAGTCAGACAATGGGGATGGTTTCAATTTATATAAAAAAAAAAAACGCTTCAACTTTGGAAAGTTTGATTTTTGATTAATGTTTGGTCAAAACCGTGTAACAAGCTTCAATTACGAACTGTATTTACGGCAATAACAGGTTGATTGGACGCGGAAGTAATGTCTCAGCCATTAACCAAAATTAATTGTGAATTGGGTTTCCAATTTCGAGCTCTAAAGCTTGGTCAACGATTGGTTTAACCTGGGGGTTGACTTTCGCGAATCAACAGGAAAGGGGAAGAAAGGAAACTGGGCTTGGGCTGGGTTTTTGGGGTTTTTGGGCTGGGCTCCGAAAAATTTTAGGTGGAAAGGTGTTGGTTTGGGTTTAAAGGTTATGGGTTTTTTTTTTTTTTTTTTAAACATTCAAGCTAACAAACTTGAGATTTATAAACTTATTATTATTATTATGTATGAATAATTGTATAAATAAATAAAGGTGTTAAAATATCTTGTTTATATGAGAAAAGATGTATTTGTAGGTTCGACATGTTTAAAGAGAATATACACAATTATGAACTAAACGTGAAGGGACAGAAACTGGGAATTTTTATTTATTGTGGAAAAATTACATAATGTTACAGAAGGCCAACAAGAAAATGAAGGCCATGGTAACAGATGCCATGATGAAAACTTTAGCTTCTCACTTGGAAGTGGAGCATGGAGTCATAAGGCATAGGATCAAACTGAATCCAAGTGACTATGTGTTACATGAAAAGTATTGTATTAACATCTACAGAAGAGAAGAAGAGCCTCTAAGAAACATGAGCCCAAATTCCAGATTCAATCTCGTTAGGAGGACAACTAAAAATCCAACTGGATTGCCTGCTGAACACCTAGATCTACCAATCAAGAGAACTCTGAGTGTCAGAGATAAAAAGGTAGTCTTAAGGATAACCACATACAGGTTCAATGAATATAAGATTGGGAGAGAAGGACAACCGTTTGCAAAGATCAATGATGGAGATTTAGAGAACTTACATCCAACAGATCTAATAATGATGAGAATCAAGTTCATGGATGATAAGTCTACAAATATCCAAGTCAGAAGAGCATTGGATGCAATTGGTAGTGCAGCCAGAAAACAGTATCTAAGAAATGCTCAGAACGACTTTGATCTTGCCTTAACTCACCCACACCTGGTGGATAAGATCAACCTGACACCACCCAAGCAAGACATCCCTGCTGAAGCACTCGAGTCTAGATTTGGTATGATAGTACTGGTACCAGAAACAAGAATTATTTTCAGGGATGACCTCCAGATCAAAAAGATGTTCAGAATGAATGAGATCAACATTCAAATCAAACTCTGAAGTATATGAAGAATTGCATGGACACAGTTCAAGACACACTAGAGATAATGAGGACATAAGGAAAGAAAAAGAAACTGGATAAGCTTCTTGATAGTTGGATTCAGTCAAGAAACTTATTCAAGAAGATGTTGCTTGCCTGCACCAAACCAGTCCCATTAAAGAAGAGCATCAAGCTTACTAATAAAAAATTCTCTAAAGTTGTTGAAATATAACTTGTAATTTTGTGAAGCATTGAATTATGTTTTCTTTGATTGTAATTGTCGTTTCAGTTTCAGTACTTTAAAATGTAATTATCTCAAATGCATCAGTTTACTTACAACACTTAGGGGAAATTGTTAGAACTTAAATGTGAAACATGAAGTGTTGAAGAAAACTGAAGCTAGGAAACAAAAGCTGAACTAAAAGAAGAACATCCAGAACATATTGCAGATAAAGAGAAAAAGATCATAAAAGATTCAAGAACAAGATCTCTTTGAAGAATTAAACAAATGAAGACAAATACAACTCCTATCTGATGACATCTAGGAAGGAAGACTGAAATCTGGGATGAAAGAACTAGATTTCTGGGACAGACTTTAAAACAGATCAAGTACACCAATCCCAGATAAAGACTTTAGATTTCTGAGAAGAAATCTGAAATCTTGACAAGTGGGAAAGTTAAAATGCATACAACTTGACTCCAATCAGTCATGCAAGACTTTCTTCACCTTGTTAACTTGCAAAGAATACAAGTTGATGATAAATCAATTGTTTATTCATCAACTTGGATCAACTCTTCTCTATAAATAGAAGATATCATTCGTCGAAGAAGAGTGCCAAGGGCGAATGTAAAAGTGTGTGATATACAAAGCAAACATAGTCGAGTCTTAGATATATCTTTTACACATACTACACACCACATTGACACCAGCCATAAGAATTCTTTTGAGTCATTCTTTTGTAAAGTTAAAACGTGATCCTTGTTAAAAGGTGGTCACTACATAAACTCAAAAACTTCCTAAAAACCTTGTGTTCTATTGTTCTGAAAGTTTGAGTTCTTATTTCGCACATTGTTTACATATATTGTTGAAATCACATTGCCATTTGATTAAAAGTGAAGCTAATACTTATAGGACCAACACCATCAATAATATTTGTCGTTGGTATTTGTTCGATGATATGACAGTGAAACAACCTTTGACGATTTGTCAGTGAAAATGCCACCATCGATGAAATAACCGTTGTTGAGAGACCATCGACAATTTGTCCATGAAAGTGCCACCATTGATTCGTCAGTAAATATTTGATCATTATACGTAAATGATGTGGTTATTGGTGATCCATTGATAACTATTCTATATATTGTGATTATCATAGAACTTGTGGTTTAAAATCAGAATAACCAGCTTAATTAATTAAACATTTGAAAAATAAAGGAAGAAAATTTGTTTTCGTAGAAAGAACACTAAAAGAAAATGATTTAAATTTTACTTTAAAAAATATATCATATTTATTCTGAAGCCTTGGAGTAACACGTTATAGCCTTTGTTATTAGTAGTGGACAAGCAAGGGCCAACACAACCAATGTGTTGTTCCCAAATTTGGCCTTCCAAAAGTCCAAACCAACGACATTTCATTAAATGTCACATCCAAACGACGTCGTGTAATATTAAATCTTCTCACATACCATAATATTAAATGCATGCCCATACACATATGTTCGTTGAGTTTTTCTTCAACATCATACTAGAATACACATTTTGTAGATCAAGTTTAAGAAGCTCTAAATTACTCGATTCGTGGTAATTGGATCAAAGACAACGCTATAGTTGAATCATGGCGGTTCAAGTAAACCGAATTAAGGAAAGTTCTAACCAAAATGAGATCACAAAGGCAGCGGCTTGGGCATGGTATGAACGAGGATCATGGTTTGAGAATAAAGCGATTAAAGAGACTGATTTCCGAAGACCACAAGAGTACACGCCTAGGCCTTCGAGGTACAAGATAGAAGCGATGAAGGAGTCACAAAAGGAGTGTTATGATAACTCACTTTTGGATATGTATGAAATAGAGCGGATTTCAAGGGAGCTTAAGTGTTATGTAGAGTCTAGTAGGGTTGCTCATCGGTCGAGGTCAATAGGTGGTGGTGATCATGGTGGCAGGAGTATGATGTCTAAAGAAGCGAAAAGTAAACGAAGTGGCAAGAAGGTTAACTGGGGTTGGAGGCGATATGGGGTGGTTTGTGGATCTAGCGAGGATGTCGTGGAGCATGTGTTATTCGTCGGTGGGAGAGGACGTAGCGATGGCGGAGTTAAGGATGTTCGACGAGCCACTATTCATGGTTGATTCGGATTATGGTCACCATCACTGAATAACTACTAATGTAATATGGTATGAGTTGTATCTTTCACATTTTGAGTAAATGTTTTAGTCTGCAATGCATTAATTATTAATATTAGATCATTCAATAGTGAGGTATATGTAATGTAACGTTTTTCTGCATGTAATCTTCAATAAATCTTTTAGAATGCTCAATTATATAGATAAAAACTTATCATTGGGTTGATGGTGTTAGGTTATTTTTAGAAGGGTGTTTTAGTGCGAGATGTGCGAGAAGAAACCTAATCTTACTTTTTATTAATAATGGTTCATACATTTTTGGACTTTTTACTTTTTATATCATTGTTTATGTTATATATACAAAAACTCATTAAATTAATATAATCAAATGTTTTTTTAAGGTTTAAACCTTTTCCTACACATTTGTTATATTATGCGTAGGTAATGTTCTTACACAAAATTTGTACATGTGTAGGTTACATAAATTAATGAAATTGCTTCATATATATGTTTTATTTTCAAGATAGCTTAATAAGCAACACATTTCAACAGTTTTCTTATGTTCTTATTTTTTTTTAAAAGTGATAAAAATGAATTGTTAATCTTTTTCTCGCACTTCTCGTATTAAAACATCTTCTGAAATGAACCATCCCCTGGGTTGATGATACTATTTTTGATATATGACATTACTTGAACTTGTTTATTTAGAATACATTTATAACTGAAGTATATGTGTAAAGACAATGGCACTACCACTTTAATTGTTAACCATTATAAGTACAAACTAATATCATCTTATATGATCAAAGAAGTTAAACCACATCAACATTTTTGTACACATTTAATGTCACTTTATGGGTTCACGAAGCTTTAATGAGTTTAATCAATTCATCTCATCTGAAAATAAGTCCGAAAACACTAGTTCAATTGAATAAATTAATCAACTTATAGGGTTAAATTATTATAGGATATCTTATATCTACTAATCTAGTAGGCCCACTTTATATATGTTTTAGAATACAAATAAAGACTATACTAAAAGAAAAAAAAAAGTATTTCTAGTAGGCCAACTTTAAAATATGTTTTAGAATAAAGAGAAAGTTCTTGTTTTTTAAAGGCTGTGAAATCCTAAAGGCTAAAACTGATCAGAAAAAAAAAAAAGAACAAAAAATATGCAGGAATCTTTGACCAGATTATGAATTCATCATATTTAAAAAAAAAAAATCCACAAACAAAGCCCAAATCGATAAATCAAGTTATGTTGTTGACTTGTTGGTAGGGCTGAAAATGAACTGAATAAATACGAATAAGACTCGTGTTTTTTGTTAAGGAAATTATGTGTTCACGAATAGTTCATGAACACTTGCTGAATGAGATTTTTTGTTTGTATTTGGTTGTTAAGAAAACACTTGTATTCGTGTTCGTTTGTTAATTTTGTTCATGAACGCACACGAACACAAACGGACATTAATGAACAAAAACAAGTGTTCATGAACACAAGCGAACACAATGAAGTGTTCATGAACGGAAACAAGCACAAACGGACATATATTAACTTTCGAATAAAATATAATTCACATAGATTAAGACATTAGCTAGATACACCCAAAATATAACTTAATTATTCAAACATACTTACTACTTAACATAATATTGGTAAACATAATAAAGTAGTGTCTCAAAAAACTAAGTTCGCGTGGAAACATATAATGAGCGTGAATATTAAAAGTAGGTTTATTGATCCCATACGGTCATATATTTACCTCACATATATTATTTATTCATTTATTTATTTGGGTAAAATAAATGAAAATAATAAATTATAAAATTTAAAAACCATATTAAACTATTGAACACAAACAAACATAAACGGACACGTTCACGAACATAAACGAACGGACACGGCCTTTGTTCATGTTAATTCATTTAACTAAACGAACAAAAAATTATGTTCATGTTCGTTCATTTATTAAACGAACTTCTCGCCGAACGGTTAATAAACTGCTCGCTAAAAGTTCAGTTCCTTTGCAACCCATACTTGTTGTCACACCCCAACCAATGGCGGAATACATTGAGACGAGACTTGGGATAGATTGTTCAAAGACTTCATGACACTAGAATTCGTGACAATATGATTTAAAGATAAAATTTCATTCATAGCATAATCATCGTCTAAAAAGATAACAGAATACGTACAAGTTGTTTTCATGAAAAGAGAAATACGACATCAAAATATAGAACTTAAACTAGCGGGAGTTTCTAGTCCAATCCTAAGTAGTTTTTCTTGAAAATCATGCATTAAACATTTCATGCAACATGTATAAAATATTCGTCAACACATAAAGCATTGGTAAGCATACTAGTTTTGGTTTACATACGTAGTAATTAGAATGATTTACTCGAATCTCATACTATAGCATCGCACATACATACCATACAAAGAACATAACTCAACCCCGCGATTTCCACTGCGTATACCTAACATATTCATGCTAGGTCTGTTTGATTCTTAACAATGACCCATAAAGGGGGCAGGGTGCTACTCCTATAGCGCTATACATGTTAAGTGGGCTAATAATAGTTAATGAATTATGTTTAAGTATCAAGAATCGTAAGCATGGCAATTAGCATATAAGTATGTTTAATAGATTGAGCATGTGTGTTTATAAAAGAATTAGTGTGTTTTGCATACAATACATGTTGGTCCCAAAAGTGATAAAAGAAAAAGGGACAAGTATGACTCACCTTTGGGTGCGTCGTGATATAGTTCCAAAGATAAGTCTTGAAAGATTAAGCTTTAGCCTTGATTAACTAGAATTAAAGAATAGAGGGTCTTAGGTTTGAGTTTAGATTATAGTTTCAAGAGATTCATGCAACCCTTTTAGGCAAACCAAGCACAAATTGCCTTTAAGGCAATCCGGATGGTCATGAGTATAAGTTAGACCAAGCACAAAATCATCATAGATGATTCGGGTGGTATAAGGTTAGGAATGTGAATCCGATTGATAAGTTCATGTCATAACCACTTCGCTTATGAGGTAAACGTGGGTTTTGGACACAGGATTTCCCCTTTCTAGTGTGGATAAATCCGTAGCACAAGAAGGGTCAAGAGAGTTGGTAAGGTAGGGTGTAACCACAAACCTTCCAAAGATTAATAATAAGATAGTAAGATGGAAGCTTGAAAGTATAAGTTTATATTATTACTTAGTATAACCAAGAAGTTTAAGTAAAGTTTGGGGACTGATTTGGATGAGTCTTGACTCTCTTTTGTCACCCAATACCATAGCACAAATCTCTCTAACATTAGATTGTTAGTAGACTTGGTTGGTTCCTTCACAACAAACATTCTTAGGACCTAAAAACAAATCAGAAAACAAACACCTTTGAGACCTCTTTTAGGTGCTCTACCCTTATCACACTTCTGTGGATAAACCACGTGATGTTACACTTGTTGGGTTAAATTTGCACGTACTGGGTTATATCAATAAAGGCCAAGTATTGGTAGAAAACCCACGTTTTAGTATGTGACAACCGGAAAATTTTTCTTTCTTTTTATTGCTTCCTTTTTGGTTTCGGGAAATTTTCGGGACGAAAATTCTTTCAATAGGGGGATGATGTGACACCCGGCAAACTGCGGTTAATAACTTTTATCAAACTAGTAAGTCTACCTTAGCGAGTCGTGCATATTACATACTTAACTGGGTCAGTTGAGTCGTTATGATGGTTCGGGGAATCATCGGGAGTCGTTACAATGATCCACGGGATAATTGGGAGTCGGTCCATAACCATGGGTACAAGGATCGATGATTCATGGAATCGTCGGGTTTAATGCACACACGCAAGTCTCGAGTCCCGGGAATTGGGTAACGAATGTGAACGTGTTATTTATCATGCTTTATATGCTTATAATCATTATATGACTTGTCGGTATGTGAATACGTGCTTATATATGTTAAAATAGTGTTTAACGCGCCAAAAACCCAAAAACGCATGCTGAGGGCGAGTACAAAGGAGGTACAGGCGAGTAAGGGGGTCTAATCGCCTGTACACATGCGAGTACAAGCCCTACTTTCCTGTTATAGGTCCTACTCATGTGTATTATAGGCGGGTAGGGGTTCCTACTCGCGTGTTGCAGCACCTACTCGCCTGTTCTGTTCTTGACAACTAGAAACACCTATAAATACAACCCTTGACTTGTGAAACACAATTTGTGCAACCCTAACTGATCCCAAGCCTCCCTCACACCATAATACACCTCTGGAACTCGTTTTGCTTCAAAACCCATAATTTCTAAGCTTACACTCCTTTCTTTAGCAAGATTCAAGGTGTGTTATCTACCCTAAGCCTTTGTAATGTTGATATTTTGGTTCCCAAAGGTCCACACCTAGTTTTATCAAGTTTGTGTCTTTGAAAACCTTTGAAATGAGTTTCTAAAACAAGTCTAAACCTTTATACTTGCTATATTTGAAGTATTCATGCAAGAAACGGTTTTTAATGGTCAAAACGTTAATGTTTCCATGTAATTGGTGTACTTCTGATGTGTAGGAGTTGTTAAGATGTTTTCCTAAGATTTTGAGCAATTATTATAGTGTCTTGGTGATAATATGCATTTTGACCCATTTGAGTGATTCTTGATGATTTAAGATATTATGATATGATTTGATGATTGTTTGATGTTAGGATTCACACTAGAAGGGTGTAATAACATAGGAATGATGATTTGCAAAGTTGTAGGTGATGAAATCTGATTATTTGCCATTTAAGGAAAGATATACATGTTTATGAAACCTAGTACTTTGCCATTTTTGGAAATAATTGCAAATAGGGTGTTAGACCAGTGATAAATTGGGGGTTTTTGTTTGGAATGGGTTGTTTACTGATTTGGGTTTGATGTTGGGTGTTTTTACATGTTTCGGATCTGATTTGGAGGGTTAAAACGCGCGAAATTCGAATTAATGCTGCAGGGGGCGAGTAGGATTCTACTCGCATGTAACTACAGGCGAGTAGGCTCTACTCGCATGTAATTATAGGCGAGTAGCCCCCTACTCGCGTGTGATACACGTGATTATAATCCTAATTGCCTGTTTGACTTTCCTAATTGCTAGTTGACTTTCCAAATTGCATGTTTGATTCCTAATCGCATGTTTTGCTGTTGTAAGTGCATTTTGACACCCCGGAACATGGTTTAACACCTAGAAACATGATAGAAACCTTGTGACATGTCTAGTAACCTGGCAACACATGTTCGGACTCGTTTATGCGTTGGTTGAGCTGTATGCTAGGCTTGGCGAACTTTTACGCATGTTAAGTGTATAATTGCATACGATGGCATGATATCTTGTATTTGGCTAACACGTGGGATGTCGGGTCACCAATGGGGTGTCGAGTCTTGTCTTGTGTGGTTAGGTTATCGGTCAAACATGTTTTCAAACGTATAATGGTTATGGTCTGGACACTTAGGGACTAGCTGACCTGCGGGTCAATAGTTCGGGTACTCATATGCATTTAATGATAGGTTGTCGATAGTAGGACTGTCATTGCATTGTCTGTGGTTTATTAAGAAGAACGCAATCCAAGGTGAGTTCACGACCCCACTTCTTACTGGTTTTGCTTTCGGGGGAGTAAACATGTTGTGTACTTATATTCTTTAAACGTGTGTCAACTTACGTTTTCATAAAAGATGTGTCAAACTACGTTTTGGTATTCATAAAACCTATGTTTTGCTAAGTATTCATATTGGTAAAGCTTACAAGGTAGTCATTGGTTACTATATGGTATTACGTACTGGTATTCTTGAATTCTTTATGTATTGGGGGTGTTGTTTTGGGTTGTTATACGATTTGTCAAAGTCCCAGGGAAAACCATGAATGTGCGGTGGTTGCACAACGGGGGAAATATGGATAGATCTATTTGGGCGTGATCGGCCCCACACGTCGACTGGAGGTCGGATGGGTGCGTGTTGTCTCTTGCGGTACTCTTGTATTCTTGCATTCGTGTATTCGAGCAGGTGCATGCATGTATTCTTTCATTCGTGTCCAGTAATGGTTTTCCGATCGTAGTAGTGACAGGTATTCATTTGGTTAGCACACATGTGGCTGGGTTTGGCCGGGAGTATTTTTGAAACTTGTGGAGTCGTTTTACTTAAAATCCTATGAACTTACCGGCATTATTTGCTGACGTTTTTAGCATGTTTTTCTCAGGTCGCTAAGGTAGCAGCAGTCGATAGGCGCACGAAGTCTCATGGCGTCTAGGTTTTCATTTGCATGGTTTTGGACATTATTAGTCTGTTAACTTTTACCTTTTGGATTGTAATAACACTTTATGCTTCCGCTGTTGTGGATTCGTTTTGGAAACTTATGGAATGGTTTACATTGTTTTCATATCATATAGTTGTCGTTTGTTATGCCCGTTGACTTGGATCCTGGTGTGTCACGCGCCTCGCGGTAAAACCCCGCATGTGGAATTTGAGGGTTTGACAGATTGGTATTAGAGCCAATGGTTATAGTGAACTAGGACTGCATGTAGAGTCTATTCTATAGCCGAGTCTCACACACACTAGACGGTCACATATGTTGAGTCTTATCATACGGGTTTCATATTGAATTCGTCGGGGTGTCGGTGTCATCATCTTTTATGCTGCATCATCTGTTTACCGTTCTATCGTTCTATTCCTTAACTTGTCCTTTTCGTGATTCGACGGCGAGCAACATATTATTGAACTTTCTTGGCAATGGTGTACATTGGGGTAACTTCGGCATATCCTTGAGATCTGTCCAGGATTCAGACATCTCCCTTCTATGCCCCAATAGACACGCTCGTCCTTACACACACTATCTCACACTTATACTTGTAGTAATACACTTTTTGGGTGCTAGTATTCGGTGACTTGAACTTCAAGCTTAAAGTACATATAGAGGACCATGTAGAACAGTTTATCATGTCGGGTGCACACGAAATCATAAACTGGAATGCATGAAAATCCTAGTGGACTTTGTGTTTGGACGGATGGACCCGAATTAGATCTGGATCAATTTTTTGAGATTCCTAGTGGGTTAGACCACGGGCGGGCCTAAATCTTTTGTTCTTGTTCTGGCAGAAGATGTTGGGAGCTCGTGGCGGTCGTAGGGGTGGCCGTGCTGGCGGTTGCGGTAACATTAGCATGACCCAAGCGGAACTGAACAACCTATTGCAGCAGCAGGTGAATGTGGCCTTGGCTGCATTCCAACCCGCACATAATGTTATGGGTGGTAAGTTGTAACATCCATTTATGTTCGTTGGTGAACTGTTCGTTTAGGTTTAAACGAACGAACATAAACAAACAAGAACATGACAAATTTCTTAATGAACGAACATGAACACAAAAGTGTGTTTGATTATGTGTTCGTGTTCGGTTAAAAGTAAATGAATATTCGGTTCATTTACAGGCCTAGGCATAAAAGCTAAAAATTTCAAAACTCCCTATATTTATACCGCCACTACAATTGATAAACCTATCTACTCAGCTTCAAACCATATTAGAGTATAATTTGCTATATACTTTTAATTAAAAATTTGATTTTTTGACGTGATTAATAATATCTATAGGTGAACAATAATTGAAACTCAACCAAAATCGAACAAAAACATATAAAACCAAAATGAAAATTAACCGAAATCGAGTTAACCTAATATCGGGTTTTTTGTACTCTAAGTTAACCGAAATTAACAAACCAAAACTAAACCATTTATACATTTATATCTTTTATGCATCCATTACATCTATTTATACCTTTAATTCATGTGCTTCTAATCAAAATTTTAACCAAAGTTTGGTTTTGGTTATTTACCAAAATTAACTAAACCGAACTAAAAATGAAAATCTAATCAAATAGACTGAATCAATTAACCGGTTAGTTAACAAGATTGATAAACTGATAATGTTGATTTTTGTTTCGGTTGAAGCTTTTAACTGAACTGAACCTAACCCAACCATGAACCATTAAAAGTGTATGTATTCCCTACCACATCGTGCGGACATGTTGTTATAGTTTAACTAATTTGGGTTAACTAATGGTACAAAAAGAAAACGATAACCAATTTTAAGTTAAATCGGATATTTTCAGTTTTCAATAGATTTAATTGGTTCAGTTTTGTCAGTTTTTTGGTTTTGTTTCGGTGAACGGTATAGTTATTGCTCACTCTTAGATATCGTTAATCACGTAGCATATAAAGATTTTTAAAATAAAAAATAGCAATACTATACTCAAATTAAAGATAATAAAATGCTCATTATTATGATATAATTTTTTTATAAAAGTATAAACATATGCAAAAAAAAATGACTATTTAAAAATCATAGGGGATGGTTTGCTTAAAAAAAGGAAAAGAAGTTTAACTATAATTTAAATAAGTAAAAGTTAAGTAAAGTTTAAAGATTAAAGTGTAACTAAGATATGATATTAAAATGTAAATAATGTATGAATGTCTATTTTACCCTCATTTCAGGGTTATTAATGAAAAATAAGTTCTTAACTTTTGGGTATCTTAAACTACCCCTCACTCATGCATTATAATATAGTATAGATAATTAGGTTACGAATAAAAGACAAATTAGGTTGATAGTTTAGTGGTTTAAGATGCATTTCCCTAAGAGGGGGTCACAAGTTCAACAATTGGTTTGGACAATTGTTTTTCCAGGTATTTTTTGTTGTTGCCTAGGCTACCATTTTCGCATTAGAACCCTAATAGACCAAAACGATAATGAAAACATACGCGTAGCAACGCGCGCGGAAACCTTGCTAGTTAAAATTTAAATGTCTTTAATGAAAATTAAGTCCAGGTAAAGTTTTCTTTTTTATAATAAAATAAGTTCTTAACTAGAGATATTATAGAGGCTAAAGCTGATTTGATGATTTCCAAGAAAAATGCACGAAGCTCAAACCACTTTGATCAATTCGTCTCATCTAGGTAAATTGCAGAGTGCACGTTTGATTGAGTTGATTATGAATGAGGTTCCATAGTGGCAGAGCCCTTGGTTGAGCCGAGGTGCCATGTTAACTTGGGAAAATTTTATGTAATAAAAGTGCTTCATTAAAAATGCGTTAGAAAAATTTATATTCTAAGAAATTACCTTTTATTTTCGGAATTTTGGCTCCAAAATTCAAGCAATTTAAAATAAAAGAATAAGATAACTGCTAGGAGTCGACTTCTACCCATGCAACCTCAAATTTGAATTCCCTATATTTGGTCAACCTCTCTTGTGTAAGATAATGATAATACTAAATTGATTAGTGATCAAGTTTGTCTTACAATATATAGAGAATATAAGCAAACCCTAGAAACCTAGGGTGAGCCCGTGGGCTCACACTAAACAACTCTAATGATAATATAATCCAATACTCCCCCGCAGTCAGAGCGGAAGAAAACTAAAAGCTCAGACTGAATAAAAAAAAATAATAACTAAAACGTTCTTCAATCCTGGTCCTTGACTCGTAAGTCCAATAGTCTGCCAAACAATCCACAATCTTCAAAAAATCCATAGTCTTCAAAAGTTGCACGACAACAGACCGTAGTCCTGCAAGTGGTGTGGCGGGGGACCGTAGTCCTAATTGAGCGGCACGATGATAGAACTTGTTGGTCCATGAATCTGTTGTTGGGATTACTCGCTTTAGTTCCCTGGTTCCCATAATGATAAACATGATCGGCTAGAGGTAAGTCGACAATCAACGACTGTAGTCGTTTGTTGAGGCTAGCAGGTGGTGGTCTCTCGGATACGTAGATCAAGAGATGAGATGTATATCTAGAAAAAATAGTAACGTCGATGACCGTAGCCAAGCGAGGGTTTCTTGGATCCGTGGATCAAGAGATGAGATCCATAGATCTAAAAAGAAAAAAAAAATCCAAACAAACCATAGTTTGAGATCGGTGGTCGTGGACCGTAGTCCTTGGTGCGGCTAAAACACGATAAAAGAAAAGGAAGAAACAAAATAAGTGGTCTATGCAATTCAGGAACCGAACCAACATAGTGCAATGATAAATGAGTAATAAAATTAAACCCAACCCAAGTGAAAATAACTGGCCATATCGATGTGCAAAATAATAAAAATGATTAAGAAAAAAAAAAACCTCATGAAAACATCAAATGGTCAGATCTATGACATGGAATTCAGATTTGGAGTTCATGCTATCCTATTGATGCTATATGGATCTTTAAAATTACCCTTGGGTATTTAAAAAATATGACGACAAGAAGCATCAAAGGAATATTTGGTGACTGAAATTGTAACCGGAATGTTGTACCGAACACATGATTTTATTCAAACAAGAAAAAAAATGGAGAAAACTAACTAAAAAGAATAGAAAAAAAAAAAGAAACGATGGCCGGACAGGGCGGCGGCAATGGGGGCGCGCCGCCCTGTCTAAGGTTGTCTCAAGTGGTGATGGCTAGGGTTTGGCTATTTGTGTGTGGCGTAGCGGAGAAGATATAGAGCCTAGGTTAGCTCTGATACCATGTAAGATAATGATAATACTAAATTGATTAGTGATCAAGTTTGTCTTACAATATATAGAGAATATAAGCAAACCCTAGAAACCTAGGGTGAGCCCGTGGGCTCACACTAAACAACTCTAATGATAATATAATCCAATATCTTGTTCGAAAATCACATAGATCATGTACTTGTTCTCGCATATCATTGTCTAACTTTTATACGATTGGAAAATTCAAGCGAACCATTAAATTGTTTCGGTCTAAAAGTGTTATTCACAAGTATCCGATTATCCAAGTGCTTCTGTTTAAATTTTCAAAGAAAAAAAAGGATTATCCAAGTTCTATTTCACAAATTTCCTTAACAAGTTTTCAGTAGGGCCGTGCAAAGGGTCGGGAACTGACCCGACCCAGACCCACCAGAACCGTATACCATTTTATTGTTGAAATTCGGAACCACGAACCGAACCTTAAAAGGCTATGTGGTTCCGGGTACTAAAGGTTCTGATGGGTCGGGTAAAGGGTCTGGCCATCTAGAACCTTTTAATGTAATAGCCACATTTAGAGGATTACATATTCTTATTCTTCTACCATGCGCGTTAAAGAATTCCTCCATATGGTTCTAACCTCACGAGTTAAAAAATAAGGATTACATATTCTTATTCTTTTACCATGCACACGAGTTTCCTTTTTAAATCACTTTTCGTTTCTTGACATATGTTTTCGTAACAATTTTATCATTCTTATCACCTAAAACATTATGTGAATCTGTTATGTATACATCAGAAATACAAACACACATACACACACACACATCAGAGTGACATACATAAATATTTACTTCAAATTTGGATATAATATATATTAAATAATATATCGCATCTATGCATATACATCAAGCCGAAAAAATATTTCAAGAAAAATACATTGATATTCTTATAAATAATATTTTTAATTGCATTTACATTACATGAAATCAATTACAATAACACCTAATAAGAATAGTGTAAAGACAAAAAATGAGTATTTTTTTTTAATTTTTTGCGTTAACAATACATATCTATTGGATCATTTTTATTTTCAATCTATTAATAAGTTATGTTCTAATTAAAATACAAACGGTTCTTGTGGTTCTTATATTAGAACCGTGGGTTTGGAACCGACCCGACCCAGAACCGATAATTCATATAAATCTAGAACCGGAAACCGACCCATATATTTAAAAAGGTTCGGGTCCAAGGTTCTCTCGGGTCGAATCCAAAGTTTTCGTGGATCCGAACCATGAAATGCTCACCCCTAATTTTCAGCTACTTGACATGTGAGCTTTTAAACCATTTTGCTTTTGCCATGTTATCTTTTTAGCAAAGTTTTTTGTTTTAATAGGATAACCAATCAAGTAGTCATTTTTGATAAAATGTTGTTACAACAAAATTTAGAGGCTAAATATCGAAGTTTCACAGCTACAAGAGCAAAACAATATGCCATATTATTTGTCCTTAATAGTTTGGACCAATATAGTCATAATTGTTGTAAAATTTATGAAAATAAAAAAGATATAAACTTCGAATTGTTTTATTGAAGGTTTTTAGTAATATTACTAATTTAAATTCCAAAGTTGAAACTTCAAAAGTAATAAGAATACCATAGAGTTAGGTCAAAATTCTTAGAGACTTTAATGGGATGTTTCAACTCATGAGTTTATGAAGAATTTGGTGTTTCAACTTCTTTTTTATGTATGTATAAATACCATGGTGAGCCTTGGTTGAAAGATGCACCAAAGAACACCAATTCTCTTAAGTTCTTTACTTTCTCTCTAAAGAATTTCCAACAATTCTTTGATCAATCCTTTTCTTGTTTTCTTTAAGATACAATATTGTAGGAAATTGGTTCACTATTTTATTAAAATAATAATAAAATTATCTATAATAACGATCCTCTCGTTATTTGTAGGAAATATAAAGTACAATATCATTTACAAAATTAAATAAATAAAATAAGATACAAGTAAAATGTACCAAATCTTGATTCAAGCAACTTCAACCGCATCATCTTCTACTCATCGCCTCTGCAAGAAAAAGGTATTCGTTGACAGTTTTTGGTCGATGCACGTGTATGACACGCTTCCTTTAAAACAGATTCCGCGCCTCGACCAAAAACAGTCAAAGAATACCTTATTATTTGCAGAGGCAATGAGTAGAAGATGATGCGGTTGGAGTTGCTTGAATCAAGATTTGGTACATTTTACTTGTATCTTATTTTATTTATTTAATTTTGTAAACGGTATTGTACTTTATATTTCTTACGAATAACAAGAGCATCGTTATTATAGATACTTTTATTATTATTATTTTAATAAAATAGTGAATTCATTTCCTACAATATTGTATCTTAAAGAAAACAAGAAAATGATTGATCAAAGAATTGTTGGAAATTCTTTAGAGAGAAAGTAAAGAACTTACGAGAATTGGTGTTCTTTGGTGCATCTTTCAACCAAGGCTCACCTTGGTATTTATACATGAAAAGGAAGTTGAAACATCCCGTTAAAGTCTCTAGGAAAATTTTACCCAACTTTATGGTATTCTTATTACTTTTGAAGTTTCAACTTTGGAATTTAAATTCGTAATATTACTAAAAACATTCAAGAAAACAATTCAAAGTTTATATCTTTTTTATTTTCACAAATTTTCCAACAATATTGGCACACTAATTAAAAGAAAATTAACATAAAATTCAATCCCAAATATTTTATTTTTACAAAACTTGTTATATAACTGCTTTCTTTTATTCAATGATTTTAGACTTGCAAATATAAAATCACATACTTTTCTTAAGATGCCCTTCATAAAATCATCATATAAAGCCTATAGAAAGATCATTAATATTAAACAAATTTATGTTTAATCTACGACCCACATAGTTGAATGCTAAGGGGTATGATAAATTTCTAAATGTTCTTGTGTAGACCGAATATTATGTTGTGTACCTCGTAAGTCACTGGTGGGGGGGGGGGGGGGGGGGGGGGATTAATATTCCTTCGATTAAGGTCTAAGGATGTGAGTGGGTAGTTGTTACCCATGATCAACCATGCTAGTTAGTGGTAAAAATTTAGGGTGTAATGGTTCATTGTAATCCTTATTTAAGGACCCTTGTCAAACATGTGGTATGCAAGATATGTAAGTAAACCAACCATGAAACTACCTTTTGTTGTTTTATTACTTGTTTTGGATTTTGGCTCACTATATATGAATATACAAATTATCTATACATTTAAGCACAATGAAATGAGGGTTTATGCTAACGTGCGCCCATCTCCTTTTCTCTTTTAAGCCATTATCCTTAGCCCTCTCATCTCATTTAATTTTCATCTTCTTCTTATAACTCTTCCTCCCCTAAACCATTGATCTTCCTCAACGCCGTTTCATCTTCAAATCGTCTTCACCACAATCCGACGTTGTAACCATCCACCATTCTCGACAACGCTAAGATGGCGACTGTCATGATTATGGTTGTACCCGATGTCTGTGACTCCAGCTGTGGACGACGGAGTGGTGGTGGTGCGTCTGGGTTTCACAATGATCGATGACAGGTATGTATAAGTGTATAACCTCTTTCACTGTGCATTACATGGCTTCTTCACTATTTTGTTGTATATTTTACTTTCGTTCCGATCATCTTTTGTGAACGAATTCTTCTTCGGTTAAAGTAATTTGTTGTTAATGTTGTGCCTAGGTTGTTGGTCTCTTATTTCTGGGTGGTGTTATTTTTTTTGATGCACGCCAGTTGTTCGGTGTTATGTTCGGTTGATTTGTTTGCTTTTTTTTATAGTGTTTAATGTTTTTTTGCTGCTTTGTTTTATTATAATTGTTGGTTGTATGGGCTGTACGTTGTTTCGAGTGTTTACGGAACCATTCTTCCCTTGAAGGTTAGTAACACATGTTGAAACATGGGAACTAATGGGATCGTCCAAAAAATAAAAGCAAATTAAGATGTGAAAGACAACAGTGGCAAAAGTAAGTCATATTTTTATTGATTTCAATACATAATTTGTAATCGACCAATGTTTCGTTTGTGGTTTCTGAATTAGAATGTACGCTCAAACTAGGTTGTGGATTGTGGCGATGTCACTAATGTGTGGCTGTCTTCGATGCCGATAAGGGTTACTAACTTATCATGTACACATCATTTGATAATATGTATTGGGGCAGAGCATTTGGTACAGTTGTGATTGAGGTTGGTTCCTTTGTTAATGATGCATTGCTATGACTAAACAAATGAGAAGACAATCTGATTTATTACATCGTATAATAACGACTTTAGTCGATGATGACGAAAGTAAAATAGAGGCATTGTTAAGCGTGGAGACATTACGGTAAAACTACTATTTGCAGCCACAACGCCTTTAGTATTTTGAGCACTGTTTAGATAATTGGTCCCCACAACATGAAGGGGTGATTGGAATGGACCAACAAAGTTAAACAATACTTTGACGTCGTTATTAACGTCGTTAGACAATGTGGTTATAATCGAGAGCTTTCATCTATGAGTCATCTATGATTCATGTTGGTTCCTTTGCTATGATGCATCATTATGCCTCAAACAAACAAGGAGACCATGATGTCCGATTTATTGAATCGTATAGGCGATGATGAGAAAAGTAAAACAAAGGCGTTGTTTGGGCGTGGCATGCTGTAACAACCGGCAAAAATAAGGTAATTCCGTACAATTAATTAATATATGATTAACGTAATTAAATGCAATTATGTGTGATTTAATTAGCAAGGCCTTAGGGAATAGCAATTTCCAAATAGTGCATAGGAATGCATACGTTTAATGGTAAAGCATGATTGGATCATGTGCGAATAAGCTATCCGGTACGGATGTTGGCAATTACCCGGTAATAATTAAATAAACGAAACGGATCCCGGACACCCAGGATATAAAATAAAGGGTATTTTCATAAGATATAATGAGTTTTGGAACTCCAAAACCATAAATGAAAACGTCTTGTACAAATCTCCCGGTAACGAATAAAGTGCGCGTATCGCACCCGATACGCGTATAACTCGTAATTTCACCCGGTAAAAGCCTAAATAATCAATCAACGCTTAAAATAGACTATATTTAAGTGTTATTTAAGGTATATTTAATGTCCGGATGACGCGTGATTAAAACCCGAAAAATACCCGAACGACACCCGAACGACGGGGGATTAAACATAACAACTAATGGGTTAATATTTGAAGTTGTAAACCCCACTTATACCCATCATAGGGGCCGGCCTTATGGCCACAAAACACCTATGCATTGTGTTAGTGATAATAATAATCTATACTTGGCTAAAAGCATGCTTATGTAAAAGACAAAAGTGTAAGAAACATTAGTACAAAAGTGAGCCACCTCCTTGTCCCCCTTGATGGAAGATTTCGGCCATATGGCCTTGAAAACCCAAGACATAAACCAACCATCATGACCTAGTGTATGTATGCATGCAAGGTAAAGTCTTATATATAGATTATGATCATTCATAAAGATTTAGCCAAGATTGCAAGCAAACTCCTAACTCTCCATCCATACATACGGTTCATACACACACATAATCTTCATTTCAAAAATCTCCAAGTACACTCATAATCTCCCATAAGATCTCCTAAATCTCTAACATCATTACATGAGTTGGATATATAATAACATGTGTTAGAGGCTTGAAGCATCAAAGCACCACTCTCCTTCTTTTTCCTTCAAAGAGCCGTGGGTTTACAAGCATACATACACATTGTTCTTTCAAGTTTTTACAACTCCAAATCACTTAAAATCATCCATCATCCAAACCCCTTTTGTGTGTTTCAAGAGCTTGGAGCTAAACCACTAGGAAGAACACACTAAACCCCTCTCAAATCCAAGGTTTTTGTCTTCCCTAGCCTTGTGCTAGTAGTAAGCTTCTTAATCTTGTTTTTGATTGTTATTTTTCATGTATGTGTTCCTAGTAGCAAGTTGTACATGAAGGGTTTAAAAAAAATGGTTTTGAACATAATCTTTAATAGGTTTTCATGTGTAAAAATGGAAGGTTAAAGATATAAAAATAAACCATGGATTTGATGATGATGATATATTAGTCTTGAAAATATATGAAGTTTACATATAAGACTAAGTAGGATGATGTTTTGGTTAATATTTTGAGATGAACTTGAATATGATAAAACTAACTTTAATTCATCTTATTATGATCATTTAAGTAATAATATGTGGTAAAACATGTTAGAAGTTCATAAATGAAAAAGATGGAAAATTAAAGTTAACTCACTTAGATGAATGAAATTTTGATAAAATGAGCAAATACATAAAACACACTTATAATTAGTCTTTCATATGGAATATAAGACTAACACAAGTGTTTTGATACAAAAATAACTTACCAATAAAAAGTTGAATCTTCAAAGTTAACTATTTTGAGTGAAAAATGCCAACTTTGAAAGTTAGAATAGAAAAATGCAACTTTTGTAAGTTAAGGGACTAAAATTGTAACTTTGAAAGTTAAGGGACTAAAATGAACATTTTAGGAACTATTAGTCCAAAAATACAAGTATGGAAAGTTTGGTGTCAAAAATGTAAGTATTAAAGTCTAAGGATGATTTTTGAAAATACTAGTAAAAATACTTAGGTATTTTGTGTAAAAGTGTATTTTTGAAAGTTATAAAATATAAAAGGGTTTTAACATATGCATTTTTATAAAATAGAGATTTTATAAAAATATTAAACAAACTTGGGAAACTTATACAAAAATGAATACTTTTATATAAATGGGGATATAAAAGTGTTGGAAACATTTTTGTAGTTAAGTTGACAAGTTGGGTTAAAAATACATAAGTATTTTAACCATCCAAGTAACATGTGAGAATAGGAAGAAATATGGTTAAATATTTCTATAAAATACATGTTGGGAAAAACTTGAAAAAAATTAACTAAGCAAGTTAAGATATCGAACTAAAACGCGTTAACAAACCATAACCGGACAAAATATGAGAAAAATGCCATTGCGGCAAGATGAGAAAAATATATATTTTAAGAGGTAAAATATATATATACTTGGGTGAAAATAAATAAACACTTTCCTAAGTGTTGGAGGATAAATTCGTGGGAGAAACACTTGACGTAAACAAATAAGACTTTAAAAACAAACGTATATACTTAACAAGAAAAATTACACATTTATATACTTGTACGCTCGTCTCGGCAAAATTCTAGTATATCTACTTAATGGGAAAGTAGATATGCGGGAAGGAAAACCGCGACGAGAAGACAAGGATATATATATGTGTACGTCGTATCAACGAAATCCTAGTATATTTGTTTAAATGGGAAAATAAATATACGGCGTGGTGAGTTGAATCGGACGTTAAGAATATACGATCGAACGACAAAATCTTAGCATATTTGTTTAAATGGGAAAACAAATGTGTGGCAAAGTGAGTCGGGTCGAGGATTGAATTATATATTATATCGAGCGATGCGATCTTAAGTATAATTATTTAAATGGGAAAATAATTATATGTTAAGTGAAGTCGAGTCGATGATAATAAGATACAAGTTATGGAAATATTAACAAGAGTAATATATAACTTGTAACACAAAGGGTAATGTAACGCCAACAACACCTAGGATACACGCATAATTAAACGGGACTTGGAACCACTTGTGGTCGGGAGTTGGGTGTACAACTTGCCAAGGCACATACACTATAGGAATAGTGACTTATATGGTTAGGACGTTTATAGGTGCAAGACCACCCTTTGCTATTCACCTTATTGAGCCAGACGCAGTTACAGGTGAGTTTCACGGCCCCATTTTAAACTATTTTTACGTTTTCCGGGGGAAAGATATGTTAGGGATAGTGTTTGACGGATTTAATACTTGAGGTGTGACCGCCACTCGGGGTTGAGTCCTCGCCTCTATAATCATTTGTTCAGGGAATTGAAACCGGAGGAATATTCGAATAGTACTATTGGTGCCTGACAAGGCCCACCCCTAATCGATAGCGTCGATTATGCATTAGGTTATGCCTGGGGTGCAAATATTCTGAACTTAAGTCGTGGGAAACCGAGTAACGACTTGGAGCGGGGCACAATTATTATATGTCTTGGTTTGATTATAGTCTCAAGTAGATTTATAGGAATTTGCAACTCCTATATAATGTCATAACATGGTATTCCCAAGTATTCAAGTTTTAGAAACTGAAAACCTGTGAACTCACCAATATATTTATATTGACGAAACTTTTTAAACATATCTTTCAGGTAATTAGAAGATGAAAGATCAAGCAGGCAGGGTCGGGGAATCTCCATGCGACGTCAGGCTTTTGTGGGGTTTCACCTTTATTTCCCAAGGCATTTGGGATATATTTGAGAAACCTCTAAGTTTATTTTAAAAAACAATTATCTTTTGTGTAATGTTTGAAACTAATTCGACGTCATAATAAATGACCCATTTTCTTTAAATTACTTGTGTTTAGCCATAACCTTGACTTTATGCTTTTGAACCGTCGCGCCACGTGTTTCCGCCTTTGTCGTGGTGTGACAGAACGTGGTATCAGAGCCAAGGTTATAGCGAACTAGAGTATTTTCTTTAAAAACTAGACTATAACCGGATTTGGTTCTAAAGATAAAGTTTTCGAAAGAAAAATAAAGATGTTTTAAAAGTAATTTTCAAGAAGCATTGGGCATGAGGAGATTCCGACCAAGCCAGCCATGGGTATTGTTATGCTTTAACGTAAAATTAGAAGTTAGGAAGGTTACTATAGAGTAAGCCATAACTGTCTAATTTAAATAAATCATATATACATGTACGGTTCTTTTGCCAGGATGTCGGACGCAGGAAGTATAGCACCTAGTGTTGACAGCAGTATCCAGATTATACCCGCACCTCCACCGGAGCCAGTCGAGTTGGTTGTACTCGATGCAGAGGAAGACGACGTAGAGATGGACGTCGCAGGAGGGTCAGACGACGATTCAGACGAGACAGATCCTAGCGAGGATCCTGACTGGACACCGGCCGTGGTCGACGCACCACAGCCCATCGTACCGGCCGCACCTTTGGCCGTACGCCCCGTTCGAGCCATCAGGGATTTCCCTGACGGCTGTGCCGGTCCTTCGCGACCAGTTCCTGCCCAGTCAGACGCAGCAGAGTCTCCTTTCCAGGCTCACGCCGAGCACGAGCCGGCACCGGTACCCCACATTCACGTACCTGCTGGTATGAGACTCCTACCCATTCCCCGTGGAAGAAACGGATGGATATCCGACGACTCAGATGACGAGTCGGTAGGTTCAGTAGGGCATATGCTGGTGCCCGAGATTCAGGCTGCCCAGGAGGAGCCAGTGGCTCCCATGCTAGAGGACGCCCCAGCGGACCCCATAGCCCCACCAGCACCCGAGCCCCTACCCCAGGAGGAGCCAGCACCAGCCGCACTTATATACGAGGGTAGTCCCGCCCGTAGCTCTGAGCTACATAGGGCAGGCTTGGAGGCCTTCGCCACTGCGAGCCCTCCCACACCCCCTGTAGTGGTGTCCACTCCAGAGTGGGCCACTGTTTCTGAGCCACTGATAGCCCCACTAGCTGAGCCCATGCCACCACCCACCATTGCCATGACTATGCCTATCCCCACCATACCCAGCATGACACCTGCACCATACCCTCTAGGTGCAGGGGACCCTTATCTGATGCCACACCACTTTTCCATCAGACCACCCAGTTTCTTACTGCCCCACATACCAGTACCATTCCCCTTCGGGCCATTCCCATCCTCACACCCAGACATACCCGGACCATCCCAGCCACCCAGGACGACACCCTTGTCTGGACCAGCATGGTCCACTGCCATCACACTAGAGCGGGATTTTCAGACTCTCGCTGATACGGTGCAGCGCACCGTAACACAGGTGGAGCATCAGACACGTCTGATGTGGACGAGGATGATAGATGCGCGGGATGCTTTGGCGCATTACGCGGAGGAGTTGCTGAGCCTGGACGCTCAGTGCGGTATCACAGGGGATGCGCACTTTGCGCATCGACATTTCTTGTACGAGCGTATCATGAAGATCAGTATGACGATCAGTACGCACGCGCCGCAGTACCAGTACCCCCCGCCACCGCCACAGTAGGATATATTGGGGATGCACTGAAGACGCACCAGATTATGTATATACTAGCAGCACTATGGTAGTACAGCACGGGTTATGACACTCGTCTGCATTTTGCCCAGCCGTACGGGTATTACGGCGTATGATATGATGTTTTATTATTTCAAAAACAATGTGTTGTATGAGAAGTGTATTCTCCATTTTGTATTATGAACAAGCATTGTAATGACATTATTGAAATTAATGAAAAATCTTATTATTATGGTGAAATATGTTGTTGTCTATGATTATTATTGCTTACTCCATGTGTTGTGGTTTGTATATTTGTGTGGTGATGTTGTGTTGATTCCTATTTATATTTATGTATGATGTGTTGGTATGCTGTGTGATGATATGGTGTTGATTATTGTGTTCATGCTTTGGTTTGTTATTTATGCTTTGTATTGTATAAATGTTTGCCAAATTAACCTTTGATAATTACTATTGAAGAAAATGGCACCTGCCACCCGAAGCAACAGTGGTGCAGACGGACTGCCCACAACACCAGCTGAGCTCGAAACTATGATTTCTGAACGAATAGCTCGTGCCATCGCTGAACACGAAGCCGCACGCTCTGAACACTCCCATGACAGGACAGGGAGTGAGCGACGTGAGACCTCCCCCAGTGGTAAGAGGTTTATAAATAAATGAAAAAGCAATGGGAGAATATTTCACAAACTCCCATCCCATAATAACATACTATGTTACTATTACAGGGACAGCCTCGGGAGAGCGCGGCTGCACTTTTAAGGCTTTCTTGGACTGTAAGCCACTAAACTTCAGCGGAACTGAGGGATCCATAGGCCTGGTCAAATGGTTCGAAAAGACCGAGGCAGTTATCCGCATCAGCGGGTGTACCCCTCGACAGTCTGTCATGTACGCCACTAATCTGTTCCTGGACCAAGCGCTAACTTGGTGGAACGGCCAGATACAATCTTTAGGAGATGAGGTCGCATACTCTCTATCATGGGCGGCACTAAAGGAACTGATGACTGCCGAATACCGCCCGGCAAGTGAAGTTCAGAAGTTGGAGACCGAATTCTGGAACCTCACCATGATAGGAGCAGACGTCACTGGGTATACGTCAAGATTTCATGATCTCGCACGACTGGTACCTCGCCTGGTTACACCAGAGAAGAACAAGGTGGAACGATACCTATTCGGGCTAGCACCACAGATTCGCAGCATGGTCACCTCTTCCAAGCCCACGACCATGCGCGAGGCAATTGATCTGGCACTGAGTCTAACTGAGGATGCTATCCGCATGGGTACCCTTATCCGCCAAGTTTCTGGGTTGAAAATTTCTGAAGCAAGTAGTGTTGAGGGCAAGAAACAAGGATCAAGTTCAGCGGTTACAACCAACGATCAGGGTAACGGGCAAAGGTTTGGGAAAAGGAAGAGAGATGAAGGGAAAAGGGATCGAGCATCGGGAAGCTCGAACAAGAAAGGAAAGGGTTATGCCGCCACAGGACGTGGTAACAATAACAACAACAAGCAGGGAAACCAAGGGAGAAACAATGGATTGACTTGCGGGAAGTGTCACCGCAACGGGCACAAGACTGAAGAGTGCCGATCTGGAGCACCAAAGAACGGAGGGGCCAGACCCTGTTTTGCATGTGGGTCATTGGACCATTGGAAGAAAGATTGCCCCAAAGTCAACAATCAGGCCCGTGGCCGGGCATTTGTTATTGGAGCCGGTGACGCACGGCAAGACCCCAATGTGGTCACTGGTACGTTTCCTCTAAATGGTCATTATGCCTCTGTATTATTTGATACCGGTGCTGACTTTAGCTTCGTATCCATTGAGTTTAAAAGACTACTTGGTTTAAAAACTAGCAAACTAGATACACCCTACTCTATAGAACTGGCTAATGGTAAAACTATTGAAACGAGAGAGGTAGCTAAAGATTGTAAGTTAGAACTCTGTGGGCACGAGTTTGGGATTGATCTATTACCGGTCGTATTGGGAAGTTTTGACATCGTTGTTGGCATGGATTGGTTGTCCGCACACCGTGCCATTGTGGTTTGCAACGATAAGGTTATTCAGGTTCCCCTCGTAAGCGGTGAAACTCTCTCAATTCAAGGTGAAAGACACGGGACGCCACTAAGAATTATTTCGAGCATGAAGGCTCGTAAGTGTCTGAGAAAAGGGCTTGTCGCATTCTTGGCACACGTAGTGGACAAGAAGGCCGACGAGCGAAAGTTGGAAGACATTCCAGTCGCCAGAGATTTTCCGGATGTATTTCCAGAAGGTTTGCCGGGGTTGCCACCACCTCGACAAGTCGAGTTCCGCATCGACCTCGTTCCCGGAGCAGCTCCTGTGGCACGATCGCCATACCGCCTAGCTCCATCAGAGATGCAGGAACTGTCCAGCCAGCTACAAGAATTATTGGACAAAGGTTTTATAAGACCGAGTTTCTCACCTTGGGGAGCTCCCGTCTTATTTGTGAAGAAGAAGGATGGCACATTTCGCATGTGCATCGACTATCGAGAGCTGAACAAGCTAACCATCAAGAATCGCTATCCTCTCCCCAGGATCGACGATTTATTTGATCAGCTCCAAGGTTCCAGCTATTACTCCAAGATCGATTTGAGGTCAGGCTATCACCAGTTGCGTATACAAGAAGAAGATGTACCAAAAACGGCCTTCAGAACCCGGTATGGACACTATGAATTTTTGGTAATGCCGTTCGGTTTGACCAACGCACCAGCGGTTTTCATGGACCTAATGAACCGCGTGTGTAAGCCATACCTGGACAAATTCGTCATTGTCTTCATTGACGATATTTTGATCTATTCACGCACGAAAGAAGACCACGAGAATCACCTTCGGTTAATTCTTGAAGTATTACGCAAAGAAAAGCTCTATGCTAAATTCTCGAAATGTGACTTTTGGATTCGGGAAGTTCACTTTTTAGGTCACGTGGTAAACGAGAAGGGCATACACGTTGATCCAGCCAAGATCGAGGCAATTAAAAATTGGGAAGCACCTCGAACTCCTACCGAAGTACGACAATTTCTAGGCCTCGCGGGTTATTACAGGAGGTTCATCGAGAACTTTTCAAAGATAGCGCAAGCTTTAACCATGTTAACCCAAAAAGACAAGAAATTTGAGTGGACGGAAAAGCAAGAGGCAGCATTCCAGTTACTAAAAGACAAGTTATGTGGCGCCCCGATACTGTCACTTCCTGACGGTACGGAAGATTTTGTGGTTTACTGTGATGCCTCGCATCAAGGTTTGGGTTGTGTATTGATGCAGCGAGAAAAAGTAATAGCTTATGCTTCCAGGCAATTGAAAATCCATGAGAAGAACTACACTACACACGATTTGGAATTAGGTGCAGTGGTATTCGCTCTCAAGATATGGAGGCACTATCTGTACGGAACCAAGTGCACGATTTTCACTGATCACAAGAGCTTACAGCACATCTTCGATCAGAAGGATTTGAATATGCGACAACGGCGATGGGTTGAATTATTAAACGATTACGATTGTGAGATAAAGTACCATCCCGGTAAGGCGAACGTCGTAGCCGACGCCTTGAGTCGCAAGGAACGGGTTAAGCCATTGCGTGTTCGAGCTTTGGGATTGACTATCCACACGAATATGACTGAACGAATTCGTGAAGCTCAAGTTAACGCCCTCAAACCCGAGAATGTCAAAGGTGAAAGGTTACGAAAGATGGTTGATTCACTGGAACCAAAAGCGGACCAGACACTGTATTTCATGAATAGAATTTGGGTTCCAGTATATGGTGGATTGCGTGAGCTAGTATTGGCCGAAGCTCACAGTTCTAGATATTCGGTTCACCCGGGTGCAGACAAGATGTTCCACGATTTGAAGGAACTTTATTGGTGGCCGAATTTCAAAAGGGATATAGCAGCCTATGTTGCGCGATGTTTGACTTGCGCAAAGGTCAAGGCTGAGCACCAGAGACCTTCCGGTTTGCTCCAGCAACCGGAAATACCGGAATGGAAATGGGAACGAATCACCATGGATTTCATTACCAAGTTACCTAAGACGACAAGCGGCCATGACATGATCTGGGTAATCGTAGATCGATTGACGAAATCTGCACACTTCCTCCCGATTCGCGAAACGGACAGATTGGAGAAACTGACCCGTTTGTACATTAAGGAAGTGGTATCTAAACACGGTGTACCTGTATCTATCATCTCCGATCGGGATAGTCGCTTCACTTCCAGATTTTGGGAAAGTTTGAACGAAGCCCTCGGTACTCGCCTCGACATGAGCACCGCATATCACCCCCAAACGGATGGTCAAAGTGAACGAACCATCCAGACCTTGGAAGATATGTTACGGGCATGCGCGATAGATTTCGGAGGTAATTGGGATACGCACTTGCCATTGGTAGAATTTTCTTATAACAACAGTTATCATACGAGCATTCAAGCCGCGCCGTTTGAGGCTCTATATGGACGCAAGTGCCGATCGCCATTATGTTGGGCGGAAGTTGGAGAAAAGCAACTCACCGGGCCCGAAATTGTTCAAGAGACCACGGATAAGGTCTTTTTGATAAAAGAACGCCTCAAAGCGGCCCGGGACCGCCAGAAAAGCTATGCTGATATGAGGCGAAAGCCTTTAGAGTTTCAAGTTGGAGACAGGGTCCTATTAAAGGTGTCACCTTGGAAAGGTGTCGCGCGCTTTGGAAAGCGCGGGAAGCTGAACCCGCGATATATTGGACCATTCAAAGTCTTGTCGAGGGTAGGCACAGTGGCATACAAGCTCGAGTTGCCTCAAGAGCTGAGTGGAATACACGACACGTTTCATGTGTCGAACTTGAAAAAGTGCCTATCCGACGAAACTCTCATTATTCCTGCTGACGAGATCCAGATTGACGACAAGTTACATTTTGTGGAAGAACCAATCGAGGTAACTGATTGGAAGGTCCAAAAATTAAGGCGCAGCAAGATCAGATTGGTCAAAGTGCGCTGGAATGCCAAGCGTGGACCGGAGTTCACGTGGGAAAGGCTGGACCGGATGAAGCAAAAATACCCCGCCCTATTCGAGAAGACACCTGTACCGGAGAACTCGAAGTGAATTCCGGGACGGAATTCTCTTAACGGGGGGAGAATGTAACAACCGGCAAAAATAAGGTAATTCCGTACAATTAATTAATATATGATTAACGTAATTAAATGCAATTATGTGTGATTTAATTAGCAAGGCCTTAGGGAATAGCAATTTCCAAATAGTGCATAGGAATGCATACGTTTAATGGTAAAGCATGATTGGATCATGTGCGAATAAGCTATCCGGTACGGATGTTGGCAATTACCCGGTAATAATTAAATAAACGAAACGGATCCCGGACACCCAGGATATAAAATAAAGGGTATTTTCATAAGATATAATGAGTTTTGGAACTCCAAAACCATAAATGAAAACGTCTTGTACAAATCTCCCGGTAACGAATAAAGTGCGCGTATCGCACCCGATACGCGTATAACTCGTAATTTCACCCGGTAAAAGCCTAAATAATCAATCAACGCTTAAAATAGACTATATTTAAGTGTTATTTAAGGTATATTTAATGTCCGGATGACGCGTGATTAAAACCCGAAAAATACCCGAACGACACCCGAACGACGGGGGATTAAACATAACAACTAATGGGTTAATATTTGAAGTTGTAAACCCCACTTATACCCATCATAGGGGCCGGCCTTATGGCCACAAAACACCTATGCATTGTGTTAGTGATAATAATAATCTATACTTGGCTAAAAGCATGCTTATGTAAAAGACAAAAGTGTAAGAAACATTAGTACAAAAGTGAGCCACCTCCTTGTCCCCCTTGATGGAAGATTTCGGCCATATGGCCTTGAAAACCCAAGACATAAACCAACCATCATGACCTAGTGTATGTATGCATGCAAGGTAAAGTCTTATATATAGATTATGATCATTCATAAAGATTTAGCCAAGATTGCAAGCAAACTCCTAACTCTCCATCCATACATACGGTTCATACACACACATAATCTTCATTTCAAAAATCTCCAAGTACACTCATAATCTCCCATAAGATCTCCTAAATCTCTAACATCATTACATGAGTTGGATATATAATAACATGTGTTAGAGGCTTGAAGCATCAAAGCACCACTCTCCTTCTTTTTCCTTCAAAGAGCCGTGGGTTTACAAGCATACATACACATTGTTCTTTCAAGTTTTTACAACTCCAAATCACTTAAAATCATCCATCATCCAAACCCCTTTTATGTGTTTCAAGAGCTTGGAGCTAAACCACTAGGAAGAACACACTAAACCCCTCTCAAATCCAAGGTTTTTGTCTTCCCTAGCCTTGTGCTAGTAGTAAGCTTCTTAATCTTGTTTTTGATTGTTATTTTTCATGTATGTGTTCCTAGTAGCAAGTTGTACATGAAGGGTTTAAAAAAAATGGTTTTGAACATAATCTTTAATAGGTTTTCATGTGTAAAAATGGAAGGTTAAAGATATAAAAATAAACCATGGATTTGATGATGATGATATATTAGTCTTGAAAATATATGAAGTTTACATATAAGACTAAGTAGGATGATGTTTTGGTTAATATTTTGAGATGAACTTGAATATGATAAAACTAACTTTAATTCATCTTATTATGATCATTTAAGTAATAATATGTGGTAAAACATGTTAGAAGTTCATAAATGAAAAAGATGGAAAATTAAAGTTAACTCACTTAGATGAATGAAATTTTGATAAAATGAGCAAATACATAAAACACACTTATAATTAGTCTTTCATATGGAATATAAGACTAACACAAGTGTTTTGATACAAAAATAACTTACCAATAAAAAGTTGAATCTTCAAAGTTAACTATTTTGAGTGAAAAATGCCAACTTTGAAAGTTAGAATAGAAAAATGCAACTTTTGTAAGTTAAGGGACTAAAATTGTAACTTTGAAAGTTAAGGGACTAAAATGAACATTTTAGGAACTATTAGTCCAAAAATACAAGTATGGAAAGTTTGGTGTCAAAAATGTAAGTATTAAAGTCTAAGGATGATTTTTGAAAATACTAGTAAAAATACTTAGGTATTTTGTGTAAAAGTGTATTTTTGAAAGTTATAAAATATAAAAGGGTTTTAACATATGCATTTTTATAAAATAGAGATTTTATAAAAATATTAAACAAACTTGGGAAACTTATACAAAAATGAATACTTTTATATAAATGGGGATATAAAAGTGTTGGAAACATTTTTGTAGTTAAGTTGACAAGTTGGGTTAAAAATACATAAGTATTTTAACCATCCAAGTAACATGTGAGAATAGGAAGAAATATGGTTAAATATTTCTATAAAATACATGTTGGGAAAAACTTGAAAAAAATTAACTAAGCAAGTTAAGATATCGAACTAAAACGCGTTAACAAACCATAACCGGACAAAATATGAGAAAAATGCCATTGCGGCAAGATGAGAAAAATATATATTTTAAGAGGTAAAATATATATATACTTGGGTGAAAATAAATAAACACTTTCCTAAGTGTTGGAGGATAAATTCGTGGGAGAAACACTTGACGTAAACAAATAAGACTTTAAAAACAAACGTATATACTTAACAAGAAAAATTACACATTTATATACTTGTACGCTCGTCTCGGCAAAATTCTAGTATATCTACTTAATGGGAAAGTAGATATGCGGGAAGGAAAACCGCGACGAGAAGACAAGGATATATATATGTGTACGTCGTATCAACGAAATCCTAGTATATTTGTTTAAATGGGAAAATAAATATACGGCGTGGTGAGTTGAATCGGACGTTAAGAATATACGATCGAACGACAAAATCTTAGCATATTTGTTTAAATGGGAAAACAAATGTGTGGCAAAGTGAGTCGGGTCGAGGATTGAATTATATATTATATCGAGCGATGCGATCTTAAGTATAATTATTTAAATGGGAAAATAATTATATGTTAAGTGAAGTCGAGTCGATGATAATAAGATACAAGTTATGGAAATATTAACAAGAGTAATATATAACTTGTAACACAAAGGGTAATGTAACGCCAACAACACCTAGGATACACGCATAATTAAACGGGACTTGGAACCACTTGTGGTCGGGAGTTGGGTGTACAACTTGCCAAGGCACATACACTATAGGAATAGTGACTTATATGGTTAGGACGTTTATAGGTGCAAGACCACCCTTTGCTATTCACCTTATTGAGCCAGACGCAGTTACAGGTGAGTTTCACGGCCCCATTTTAAACTATTTTTACGTTTTCCGGGGGAAAGATATGTTAGGGATAGTGTTTGACGGATTTAATACTTGAGGTGTGACCGCCACTCGGGGTTGAGTCCTCGCCTCTATAATCATTTGTTCAGGGAATTGAAACCGGAGGAATATTCGAATAGTACTATTGGTGCCTGACAAGGCCCACCCCTAATCGATAGCGTCGATTATGCATTAGGTTATGCCTGGGGTGCAAATATTCTGAACTTAAGTCGTGGGAAACCGAGTAACGACTTGGAGCGGGGCACAATTATTATATGTCTTGGTTTGATTATAGTCTCAAGTAGATTTATAGGAATTTGCAACTCCTATATAATGTCATAACATGGTATTCCCAAGTATTCAAGTTTTAGAAACTGAAAACCTGTGAACTCACCAATATATTTATATTGACGAAACTTTTTAAACATATCTTTCAGGTAATTAGAAGATGAAAGATCAAGCAGGCAGGGTCGGGGAATCTCCATGCGACGTCAGGCTTTTGTGGGGTTTCACCTTTATTTCCCAAGGCATTTGGGATATATTTGAGAAACCTCTAAGTTTATTTTAAAAAACAATTATCTTTTGTGTAATGTTTGAAACTAATTCGACGTCATAATAAATGACCCATTTTCTTTAAATTACTTGTGTTTAGCCATAACCTTGACTTTATGCTTTTGAACCGTCGCGCCACGTGTTTCCGCCTTTGTCGTGGTGTGACACATGCATTACTTTAAAACTAATATTTGCAGCTGCAACGCCTTTACTATTCTTAGCCTCATTTAAATAATTGGTTTGCACAAAGCCTTGCAACAAATGCTAACAAGCAAAATGGTGTTTAGGCCTACTGGTTTGTGTATTTATAGTAGCAGCAGGACTTCCTTGTCCAAATTACCTCACCCGAGGTACTATTTTCATTACCCAGCCAACAAGTTTGTTGTTATAATTTACTTTATGCTTGAGTATAAACTTTTGCTTTTCTTATTTATTGTAAGCAGTTCGTTTTAAAAGCGGAGCAATCGACTGAGGGGATTGAGGTCTGTAAAAATGATGAGAATCAATGTGTGGCCAAGGTTTTGTTTGTTTCACAGAAATATATTGATTTGGAATTCAATCAATAGAACACATGTCTGGGTGCCTCGGAATTTTTTTTATTTTTTTATTTTTTTGTGAAATTTTGTTGTATATGCATATGTCTTGAGCATGTTTAATATATTATCCTGTGAATGTCTCTTCTACATATACACTTTGTTAACGTTGTTAAGTTTTCTTGATATTTATGCGAGATGTTTGTTGGGTAGTTTAGAGCTACCTAAATAAGTTGTGACAAGCGAAATAGCAAATCGCGCAACGCACGATAGTCAAAACACCTAGTTATATTTATATATACTAGGTTAATCATCTTAGAAAAAACTTAAACACTAAATCTAAAAGTAAAATCATAAGTCGCTAAACGATATAGTCTTTAACTAGACAGTTTGCTCATCATCTCATTGTCTCTCGCTCTCCCCCTAAGTCAATCACCTTCCACTCCCACTTTCATCATTTTGTCTACTTATCGCCTCATCGGTCACAACCTCAACCCCATCATCAACCACAACATGTCATTCATAAGAAATATTATGCTATAAAATTGACTATTTTTTTTATCATAAAAACCTCCGACCTAACATTATCACTCTCCACAAATTTAATCCGGATGACACATCAGATAGTCTAGCTCTCCAAATTGACTGTCGCTCACTCAGAAACTTAATACTCTAAAAATGTTTGTTCGATTTTTGACTCAGTTCAGTTTGTAAACGAACCAAAAGTCCGCTCAATTTTGATAGGCTTGCGAATAACCCTATTCTAGCCGAGTCCACAATCAATTTAATTTAAAATTTCTATTTATTGAGTTTCATACCCATCAGTTTAGGGGGCGGGGCATCCCACGACAAGAGCTAGGCGGTTAGGGTTACCTCGCGACAACACCGCCGCCATTTCCCTCAGCAACACTCAAAATCTAAGCAACTTGGTAACAAGTAACCGTAACATGCCACTTCGCAATTGATTGAGATTAATGTACTTAGGTGGATGTGTGGGCTCACAAGGATATGTTGTATGGGACGGAATGTTGGGCCATCAAGAAGACTCAATCACGCAGAATGGAGGTAGCAGAAATGAGGATGCTTAGGTGGATGTGTGGGCTCACAAGGCTAGACAAAATTAGAAATGAGCTTGTTAGGGAAAGGTTGGGGTTGGCTAGTTACTCAGACAAGATTAAAGTGGGGAGATTGAGATGGTTTGGGCATGTGAAGAGGAGGCTGTCGTCAGCGCCAGTTAGAGTAGTGGTAGTGCTCTCTGTTGAGGGTAATAGGAGTAGAGGTAGACGCAAGCTGACATGGGATGAACGTATTAAACAGGATTTGCTAGAGTTGTACCTCTCTGAGGACATGGTCCATGATAGGAGTTCGTGGAGGTGTAGAATTAAGGCTAATGATTGTTAGGGGTTGCTCTTTTGCCGTCTTACGTGGTTTCTGTTGGTGATCCTACTTGCATATAGCATGTTATATCTGTCTATTTGTCTGCCATGTTACTTATCCACCACTTACTTGATTGTTGGTATTTTTTATTTTATTTATATCCACTTTCTCTCTTTTGGAGCCGGGGGTCTCTGTGGAAGCGGCCTCTTCATCCCTAGTGATGGGGGTAAGGTTTGCCTACATCCCACTCTCCCTAGACTCTACAAATAGTATTTTTATTTGTGGGATTTACTGGGTATGGTTGTTGTTGTACTTAACCTAGAGGGTTCCAAACCCGATATTACCTTAGGTAGATGGATAGTTATTTTTATTATTTTGTTGGTAATTGCGATAATACCCATGACTTCTTGGCCTATTGGTATGGTGTCCCTCCTTACAAATGTGAGGTTGTAGGTTCAAATCCTTGTAAATACAAGGTTAGGTGGAAATAAGGTAGTATGAAATTTGTTAAAAAAAAAAAAAAAAAAAAAAAAAACCTAAAGGGTTCCGAACCCGAACCCGAATAATTGAGATACGGGTTTCATACCCAGCATTAACCACCCAAATAACAAAATTGTAGCGATGATTATTTAACATTTGTTCAAATTCATTCCCATCACCAAAACCAATCCGGTAACCACCACGCCGGAAAAAAAAAATGTCCGCCGTCCCCTCCTCCGTCACCTGCCACTGCACCGCCTCTCCCTCCGTCGCTTTCTCTCACCCCCGTCACTTGCCTACCACCTCTCTCCGTCACCGTAACCGTCACAATAACCAATTACCATCACTCTCTCTATCAACAAAAACCTACATCACTCTAAAACCACCTAGGGTTTCCAAATCAGACCAACAACTTAACACCAATTCTTCACCACAACCATCTGAAACAATCGACTGTGTTGGAGCAGGATCCGACGTGGAATGCGTATATCCATCAGACGGAACAACAGGAGAGTATGAAGTAAGTGAGACTGAAACGACGTCGTTGAATGATATTATTTGGGAATGGACGTTGTTAATTTCGCCGTTTTTCTTTTGGGGAACGGCTATGGTGGCGATGAAGGAGGTTTTGCCTAAAATGGGACCGTTGTTCGTGTCGTCGTTTCGATTGGTTCCGTCTGGTTTGTTGTTAGTTGCGTTTGCTGCGTCTCGTGGGAGAAAGATGCCGAATGGAGTGAATGCTTGGGTTTCTATTGCTTTGTTTGCAATTGTTGATGCTACTTGTTTTCAGGTTAATTCGGTTCTTATAGTTTTAGGATTCTGTTAGGATTGAGCAAATTGTGTGTTTAGGCATTGGTTAATCTATTTTTTTAACTGCTCGGTTTGGTTTATTCGGTTAATTTGATTGTTATTAGCGTTACCTGAAACGGATGTCATCGGGTTAATCTATTTTTATTAGCTAATTGGTTCGGTTTATTCTGTTAATTTGTTTAGTTTTGGTTCGGTAACGGTTAATAACTAAAACCAAGCTTGGTCTAAGTTTTTCTCTTAGAGCTGCATGAAATGGAGGATGTATAAGTATAAGAAATGGATTTATAAATGCATGAAATGGATGTATAAAATTATAAATACATGAGACGAATGTATAATTACATTATGAACATGAAATACATGAAATGGAGCCATGGAGGTATGAAAGCTAGAATTATATCAAAACATAAATGGTTCGGTTCCGTTAATTTCGGTTAAGGTTAGCTGGTTAAGCATTCCTGAAAGTTATACTCTAGTTAAGTTGTGACACGGGGCAGTGTCTGATTGATCATGCTGTTCATGTTAGGATTAATCAGGTTGACAAGGAGGACTATTGGGACGGGTTTAATTAATATATAACTAGGTCCGTGTTTAGTTTCTTAGTCACCAAGTTAGAAACCCTAATCCTTTATTATTTATAAACCCTTGTAATCTTGAACTTTTATGAGCCATGGGCGTAGGATTCAGGCCGAATCCAAACCACGTAAATTCTCGTGTTTTGTTTATTGTTTTGTTTTTGTGTGTGTGATAGTGTGTTTCACTGTTTGTTGCTCTGATCGATGCATAACAGTTGAAAGTTGTAATGATCATTTTTTAGGGGCTGAGGCTGAGGGTTGAGAGTGTGCCAAATCTTAATTATGTATTATGTAAGAAGTAATAAATGAATGACAGGTAAAATATATTAGAATTTAGAAGTTATACTATGATTTGATAATGTTTATGTTGCTGTTTAAAATCTACCAAAATAAGTTATCTAGCCACTACATAGTTAGATAGTCATAGATTGAAACAGGTTTTCTAAATGCTCTGAAGTTTCAGTATTTGGAAAAACACTTCTATTAGTGCGCCCCCTATGTTTGCATGTTGGTCGAAATCAATTGCTTTCACATAAATATGTTCAGATGGTAATATGGGTGGGTAGTTCTAAGTTCTAACTTGTTATTTTTTTTAGTAAAATGGTAAATTACAGTTTTTATAAGGCATCCAAATTGGAAATTGTGCAAATTTGATGGAGTGGAGGGAATAACAGTTTCTCTTTTCCAGATTCTTATAATAAATTAAACGAATGGTTACCAGTCAAACATTCTTATCAGCATGAAAGTAAAGGCAACTGTTTGAATTTACATGGGGTGTTTAGGGAGTTTGACTATGTTTGTTGATGCGTTGCAGGGTTTTCTAGCGAAAGGATTGGAGAAGACGTCGGCTGGCCTTGGCAGTGTATGTTCACTATGCCTGAATTTCTTTGCATTTATTTGATTAATGTTATTATTTTTTGTCAAGGGTAAGAAGTTTAGACAAATGCTTACTTTCTTGAAATTAGACATAACCAGTGTTCTTCATATGAATCTAGCAATTGCTGTATTTGTTCCTCGTCATCTTTCTCTACTATCTTGTTTGTCAGCTCACTTAATTATTTTAAATATACTGTTGGTTTAAGGTATGCTGGATGAATTAGAGCATAAATGTGTTTATACATGCTTTAAGTTACTGATGTGCTATTGCAGGTTATAATTGATTCACAACCTTTGACAGTTGCTGTTCTTGCTTCCTTGCTATTTGGTGAATCAATTAGTTTAGTTGGAATTTCGGGTCTGGTTCTTGGTGTTGTAGGCCTTGCACTTCTAGAGGTATACTGATATTGAAACTTCTCAATCATTATGCATCATTTTTGTCTTCCTTTTAACCTTGTTTTGTCTAGCCAAAACTATAATATGCTAAAGGAGTTATGGAAGGGGGTGTTTGGTTGTGCATTTAAATATGTTGGTGGCATTTGATGCCTCAGCAATCAGCTTTTCCAATTCAGATAAACTGATTATGATAATTTTTTTATTTTGTTTTTTTTAATTATTTAAATTTGGATAATCGAGTAACGAGTTGCTGTAAGAGGACTCTAAGGCTGATTATTAGACATGCAAAACTACCTTACTGTCCATAGCTTTAAGCAACTAATGATATGACGTGTGATTTTAATTTTCTAAGTTGTAATAAGTAATAACTAATAATCAATTTACCCAACGAGCCTGTTAATGTTCCATTCTTGATTATTTTTGGATAACAGAAGTGATGAATTGGTTGTTGTTGCAGCTGCCTGCTATATCATTTGATGAGAATAACTTCTCATTATGGGGGAGTGGTGAATGGTGGATGCTTCTAGCAGCTCAAAGCATGGCGATTGGCACGGTCATGGTCCGATGGGTTTCTAAATACTCAGATCCTGTTATGGCTACTGGATGGGTTAGTAACACTTAACAAACTGATGCGCTTATTTCAAGTAATATTAAACTCAACTTAAGGGTTTTAGAAAATTGAAATATTAATCTGTTCGTGCTATATGTTACTTGGTAACATCTTAGTTACTTTTCATTCTAACTCACACACACACACACACACACTAAGGATTACAGCAAAGGGCTGACAGTTTTTACATGTTAGGTTTTCTGGTTGCTTTGGTTTCCTCTTCTTATCATCCATATTAGACAACACCCTTTGCCCATGAAAATTGCAATTTAGTAAAAGGAAGAGGAAACAAAAGATAGGAATCTTGTATTCTTGTAGATCTAGGTCAGTATTAATAATCTATTTGGATTTATTCGTTGTTTCTTATAACTGTACAAATGTTCTTGGTATTTTCAAGAACATCTTCAAGTGTTTTTGGATATTCAAGAGAAGTGTTCTTGATATCCATCTTGATGCTCTTGAAACACCACCAACATTTGGTTAATAACCTTTATTTATCGTTTAAAATTGGTTTTTGGATTCACTTTTAATTTTTGTTAACTGGACTAATATTTTTGGTATTTTCAAGAGTATCTTCAAGTTTTTTTTTTTTTTTTGTTTTTTTTTTTTTTTTTTTTGGCACTTTTGAGAACATTATCAAGTGTCCACCTTGATGCTCTTAAAACACCACAAACACCCACAATCTACCACTGTACCAGACATTACCATCTAGTCATCTACAACAAATTCAAAAATGCCTTCAGATGTAATAGAAAACAAGTTATCAAAAATTCCAAAATAAATTTTGAAAACACACATAACACGCACAAAAATGAAGCACACACACCTTACACACTGACACCATCTCGAAGTTAGAACACATGATTCGAAGCTACCTAGCAGATTTTGAACACATACGTTTCAGATTGTGGGATTGACGGTAGTCGATGACACTGGGGCGGTGTATTTGACTGTCACAGGTGCAGACAATGGGGCAATGGAGTTGACAATGGTAGAATGGGGAGGGTGGTCAGAGGTGAAAGGGAGAATAGGATACTAGATGTTTTGACAATGGTGAAATTGGGATCTATTCTGATTTTAATGGAACAGAGGGAGTAACATAAACATATGTGTTTTACACGCACACACCCACCACATCTCATTTGAATTATCTGGGTAGTCAAAGATGCAAGGTGCACAGGGGTCACCTCCCGTGTAGGCGCGGAACACAGCGCATATCAAGACAAAAGAATGCAATAATAGTAACACTTTGAAAGTTTAGTTGAATAACACAATAAGAAGCATAATAGATATAGCAAGTAGAATCATCAAACTAATAATCACTCACAAAAGTAAACAGAGTAATATCACCAACCAAATGGTTAAAACTTAAAACCTAAACGACTTAAAAGGAAAATTGAATCTTGCCTCTTCTGCCCCTTGCTTGCCCTGGCAAAAAGTGTGCGCCTCAGTCACACTTTGAAAGCTTCTTACGTTGCGTTTACTCACGTCACTTGTGCGTGTCATGCACTTTTGAGTATATGGTAACCATGTATTAATAATTAGGTATCTTGGTTGTCTAAATCTTCAGCTACGCTAACATCGGTAACAAAAGTAAATTTTGATGCTTCCTTACCATCTGTTTCACAGTTATGTATAAATTAATAGGAAATAAATTGTTTGAATGTTTAGTTGAATTAAAATATTGCAATGAGTTTATATTCTGTTGATGTATGTCAAAATGAATTTAAATTTAAATTATGGGATTATAGGCACTTTCACCATTACCGGATCATAAATTTGTTAGTAATTGAATTTTTGTGTTAACCAATTACATGCCCATATTTGATAGTCATAGTGTCGTACATATAATTAGTTCAGCAAATATCGCAAGATAAAAGGGACTCAGGAACAGCGTTTTGTTCACTGTTTCGTATATTGCTTGCTTGCTTGTTTGTTAATAAGATTACCTTCGCTTTAATATCTCTGCAGCACATGGTTCTTGGTGGAATTCCATTGGCAGCATTGTCATATTTTGGTCATGATCCTGCTCTCAATGGGGGACTTAACGAGCTCACAGCAAATGACGTTTTCTCCCTGCTGTATACATCCGTGTTTGGCAGCGCTATCAGCTATGGCTTATACTTCTACAATGCTACAAGAGGTCATCTTCATTTGATCATGTTTTATGTCTAGCTTATGTATTTCATATATCAACATTTTTCGTTCTTGCTATTTACCAGGTAGCTTGACAAAGCTTAGCTCTCTGACCTTTCTAACTCCGATGTTTGCTTCGGTTTTTGGGTAAGTTGATTTTTTGAGCCAAGTTTCAACTTGTTCATAGAAACTATTAATAATTTTAATCATCTATTGGGTTTGTTTTCTTATCTTGATTTACAGTTTCCTCTATCTTGGGGAGACTTTCTCACCAATTCAACTAACCGGGGCCGTTGTAACTGTCGCTGCCATATATATGGTTAACTACAAGAATGCTGTTGAATGAAACAAATTGTTGTTTTGAAGATAACGGCATTCGGTCTTTCAAATACTCTCAATCCGTCACCTTTTATAGGGATTAAAAGGGTGTTGAATACAGATCCCTACAGGTATGTATATAATCATGGTTCTTGTATTATAAGCCGATTTTCCATGTTACTTAGATATACATATTAATGTAAAGTAGTGAAAATTGCCCCGCGCGATGCGGTGGGAAACATGTATGTATTACAAAATAAAAAAGTTTATTTACAATGGTATTAGGTTTAATTGCACAAAAGTTGTCTCCCAAAAGGATATTAACACATGTTTTACATCGACGAAAACCATAAAAATGAATACTGGTATTGATGTTGGGCCGGTCTCAGTTCGGAATGTTTGACGAAAAAAATTGTCCACAAATGATGTGCATGTTTACAGATACATAATACAAATGTGCTATGGTTAATGCAATTTATGTCAGAGCAACAATGAAAATTGAGTGAACACTTGTACGACCGGCCCTATTCTCTTGCTCCTATTGGCATTCCTGCTCTCATCAGCAACAGCAGAAAGACTGTTGCCCATCGTCTCATAGCTGTCTTATATAACCTCGTTGGGTTTCTCCATCTGTCCTCTAAACACAGTGGACGTGTGTTGTTGGAATTGAGGTCAGCTGCAACCCCCATATTCAAGCACGTCTTGCTAACGCAATCTGAGGAAAAGCAAACTTGCACGTGATGGTGGACTATGACTGGGTCGATTATTGTTTCTAGGTTCATGTCTAGGTCCCATGGTATCCTCGAGGTTCTTTTAACGTTGTCTGGATGGGCAGATCTAGCAGCATTGTCATCAATCTCGACCAGTGGTTTCCATCTATGTTTAGCCTCTCGGGTGCTGCTTTCCTGCTGCTGCCGTCTGTGCTCTTGGCTCTGACTCAGTTCAAACCCGAAGGGTTTGTCCTAACCCTGCTTCACATGCATCCTCTTCACCGCACCAAAGATCACATGTTGGACACCATTGTTCTTACTCTTACTAGCTGCTGGAACTAAAACCATCTTGGCTGCTATATGCTTTGTTCTGTAACTACATCAACTATATTGTTGTCTTCATATTAGTATTAGCATCTTGTTCTCTAAAACCATTTTGGCTGCTATATGCTTGTTACTTGTTAGGGTATGCACAAAAGAAGAAACAGAACGTAACTATAGTATTGCTCAATTGTGGATCAAGTACAGTTACAACAAACTATCTGTTATGGCAGTTACTATTTACATTTGTGAATCTACACTTCAGAACTTTGCACTATTAGTCCCTCATAGTTCCTACCGCTACTTCTTTACAAGTTCCTGCTGATATCAATAACAGGTTCCAACACTTCAACCAAAGCCATCCTCCTTCCATGTTTAATCCACTGCGTAGGGCTGTAAACGAACACGAACAAGGCCTTGTTCGTGTTCATTTGTTAAGAAATTAACGTGTTCTCGAACTGTTCATGAACATTTACCAAACGAGATTTTTTGTTCGTGTTCATTTGTTAAGAAAATAACGTGTTCATGAACTGTTCATGAACACTTACCGAACGAGATTTTTGTTGGTGTTCGCTTGTATATATTTGCTAAATTTAGGTGTCAGACAAAAACGAACACAAACAAACACAAATGAATGTAAACGAACACAAATAGGCATTATTGAACAAAATCGAGCACAAACTAACACATTAAATTCTGAAAATTCGCATTTTTCATCGCTAACATTGTCCACCTAGAATATACTAATCCAATTACTCAAATATACGTGATATAATCTTGATCACATAATGTCTTATAAAAACACAGAGGTATCATATTAAACTTGAAATCCCAGTTTGATCCACCAAAAATAACAGTTAATCAAAATTGTTAAAGTAGTATTAACATGTGATACACTAATGTATGTTAAATAATCTACCACTGGAAAATTTGAAATACTTATATTAATTATAAAAAATTAAAAACCCTAATGAACTATCAAACAAAAACATACATACACGAACACGTTACCGAACGTTCACGAACATAAACGAACGAACACGGCCTCTGTTCATGTTCGTTTGTTTAGCTAAATGAACGGATTTTTTTGTTTGTGTTTGTTCATTTATTAAACGAACGAACACAAACGAACTTCCCGCCGAACAGTTCACAAACTGTTCGCCGAACGTTTGGTTTGTTTACAGCCCTACCACTGCGTATCCAAAATAACAGTTCGTTTCAAGGTATCTTGGTTGCTTTGGGAAAGGAACAATCGTTGCTGTTGGTAATGAGCCTATTTAACTCAAAAATATCAAGGGTAGGGTGATAGCCCAATTGCCCACATCATCTGAAATATCAAGATGGTAAGCAACCTCTTCACTACTAGAAAGGGACCATGGTATTTTGATGAAAATTTTGTGTACTCGTCATAGTTGACTTGACAATATGATTGCCGCTTTTAGTAGACCTGTTGTCCTACTTCTAATGTTCTTTCAGTTTGATTAGCAAACTGTTTCATACGGTTTTGCGCACAATTGAGTGCATGTTTCAGTATCCGGCTGGTGGTCTCCCTTCCATGCATGAGGCCATCTATAGCTGCTACTAACATGTCACCAAGTACATAAGGAATCTGTAGTGCGGATGGGTAAACCATCCATACGCAACCTCTGTCTATTTGAGGATGGTATGTTGACATTTGCAAGTTTACTCCTATTAATTTCATGAATTCCTTCCGGAACTTGCTAAGAAAATATGCGTGTTGATCCGTTGTTATTTGTATACATGATCAATGAATGCTTGAGCAACCAAGAAAGGATGACTCATAGCTATAAAGCGGGCATATTTTGACACTCTACAACCACCACAAAAATAGCGCCCTTGGCATCAGATCGTTGTAGGCCATTAATAAAATCCACAGTTATATCAGCAAATAGAAACTGGCAATTGTTTGCACTTTTGTCTTTCTACACATCACATCTGATAAATTACCGCAACGCTATTGGTTGACCCTTCCAATAGAACCTCACTTTTGAGCCTCTGCAATGTACCATGAATCCCCAAGTGACCTCCCATGGATCTGCCATGACATAAATTGAACTTGATGTTTTAAAGTCTCATCTTTTTCTATTACAAGCTTCTTTTTCCTCCTTAAAACTGATCTATCTATCCGAATAAAGGCTGTGACGTGCTCCTCATTCTTCCGACTAGTTTTGATTCTAATGGCAATGGAGTATAGGAGGAAATGATTAATGTGAATAAGCAGCTTGTATCTTGCACCCTAGATCATTAATATTGTCCTTGCCGTGTTTATATGTTATCTTATAGTCATCACCCATAAGTTTAGAAATCCAGAAGTCTTGTAAAGGTGTCGCGATTTTCTGCCGCAATAAATCTTTCAAGCTCTTCTGATCTGTCTTAATAATGAAGTGACCAACTATCAAAGAATGTTGTCATTGCTTGACTGCAAAAAGATTGGCTGATAATTCATGTGTATACACCTTCACAACAGTGGCCTTGGTCATGATGTTGGCCTTTTAGGTGTCCCAAATAAAAGAAGTTTAAAACTATTCTCGTCGTATATTCCTAATCGATGCTTGATAATAAAATTCTTGCTTTTATGTCATATATTTTTTTAAATAATGAAGTATATAATAGTTATTTGAGTTTATATTCACAGAGCCGGCCCAACCATTTTGGGGGCCCAAAGCGAATAATTAATCTGAGGCCCTTAGAATTTGAAACATGAAGGGACTTATCACTTACGTAGAACCTAATCAATTTATAAGCTAGATATTTGTTTTTCCGAAACAAAGTTGGTATCTAAAACAAAACCAAAAGACTTATATCATAGTGGTATCAACAGTTAAAGTAAAGATGTTCATCTTCAAATGGTTGATAGTTCTAGTCCTATGGTGAATATTGATGTAGAGCTAAGAGTATATATAATGTGTGCGAGTTACATCGTTAACTATAATGCATGTGAGTTATATCTTTAACTTTAGATAAGATCACCATCTATAATATAACATACTGTTAAATAATGACATACAAAAAACAACTATAATAATATAAAAAAATTAACTATGCATCAACCTAAAAATAACAAAAGATAAGAAACGTATAAAGGAGAAAAGTAAGGGGGGCTAGACAAAAAACAAGAAAAGTTAAAGTAAAAAAAGATGTGTTGAAAAAGAAAATAACTTCTTTGAGTCGAACACTGGCATACTAGTTATTATTATTAAATGGAACTATGGAAGGCTTACCACTGAAATAATGGGAGCATTTGTTTCATGATGATGAAAACATATTTAATATATACATTACGTATAACCTTTTTTTTTAAAAAAAAGGGCCCTAAAAATTTGGAGGCCCTAAGCGGCCGCCTAGTTTCACATAATTGAAGGTCCGGCTCTGCATTGAAGTAGTGTAAACAGGAGTCCATAACTTTTTTTTTCTACATTTTGTAAGGTAAAAGTGTAAAACTACCGTGTTTGTGTTTAGTCCAACTTATATATAGAGAGTGATGTTCTGTAAAGGCCAAGATTCCTATGGTAGCGAAGGTGTGGCATGCTGACGTGCTTATATGCGAGTAAACGCATAATGGGGAGGCGTCTAACGTTAGACATATAGTATAAGTAGTTTTCTGAAGTAAGCAACCTTATCAAGACTTTCAAGATTTTTTTTTTTTTTTTTTTTTTTTTAATATAACAATACTATAGTCGAATTAGAGAGAAAAAAAATCTTCTATCCTACGATATATGTGTATTTTTTTTTTATAGAAAACCATCGACGAATAAAAAAGATATTTACGTTTAAAAAAAAATCATGCAAGTAGAAAAAAAAACAGTTGAAAGCATTCCATTTGCCTTCTGACCCATCAATTTAGTGATTTACAACCCATATTCGTTCACATGTTTTCTTATTAGATTTTTATTTTTTATAAGATGATTTCTCTCTTGTAAATTAGAGGGTCATTCCGTATGAATAGTTGTACGATAACAAACAATTAATGTTATTAAAAGTTAGTAAAAACTTCAATCACCGTTGCTCGTATAAGCTCCAATCTACTTTTAAGATAACATGGTTACCACTAATTGTGTTCCATGTTACCAATAAGGAAAAATTCGACAATTCGTCCTTTAGGTTTGACCCATTTTTCAGTGGATGTCCTTTCGCGTTTTAGTTGATGAGATTCGTCCTTAACGATCTAAAATCTTACACCCACTGTCCTAAGGGCCTAACTTGGTTAGTATTTAACGTTAAATCTGGTCATGTGCCTTGCACATGAGGGTAGTTTGGTAATTTCACTTATATATAAAAATAAAAAAAGATCCCCTCTCATCTTCATCTTCACTCTCTCACTCTCTCTCTCTCTCTCCCTCTCTCTCCTTTACTTCTTCTTCTTGACCCTCGTTGAAACAAATAGAATATTTACACACACCCGAGAGCTCCTCCCCGGTCACCATCACCATCACCGGCCGCCGCCGGCCGCCGCCCCCTTTCCTTCTCTCCGGTAAGCAGCACCATATCTTCCTCCTTCTTGTTTAATTATCCCCAGTAAGTTCTTTTGCCCCGTAACCATCCTTCTACCCGAAACCCTTCAACATCAAACCACACCCAGAAACCTTCCTTGAGTCGATTATTATCCGGTGAACCATGTTCCTCTCTGTCGTCTGATAACACCCGTAACCCACCCCTTGTTATTAACCGGACAGTCACCAAGCTACGGTGACTGTCGTGAATCCTCTTATTGAACCCACGGTCATCGGTAACCAACCAAGAACCCATCACTGATGGTTTTCTTCTTCTTGTTGTTGGATATGGGAGGAGATAGTAATTGATTATTGTGAGTAATAATAATCGATGAAGAGTAGTAATTGATTATTGTGAGTCCACGTCACCATGGTCTTCTTGAACAAGTATAGAGGGATGTTAGGGGTGATTACATGACATTGAAACTGAATTTGTGTGATTATTGTATGTATAGTTGTCCGAATTCAGATATGGAGAAGCTAGAATTAGAAGTGGTTGAAGGATTTGGTTAACCTGAATTCAGTTTAGTCTAATCGATTTGGGGAGAGAGAGAGAGAGAAGCTGAAAGAGGGTTTATTTTATTTTTATATATAAGTGAAATTACCAGACTACCCTCATGTGCAAGGCACATGACCAGATTTAATGTTAAAAACTAACCAAGTTAGGCCCTTAGGACAGTGGGTGTAAGATTTTAGATCGTTAAGGACGAATCTCATCAACTGAAACGCGAAAGAACATCCACTGAAAAATGGGTCAAACCTAAAGGACGAATTGTGTAATTTTTCCTACCAATAATAAAATATAATCGCCTAACATAAAGTCGCTTGTAGACATGACCATCAGCGCTAAAAATATTAGTACCTTAACAATCGATTGTCAATGCTAAAAATATCATTCTCAAATTCAGACCTAACAGATTGTCATTGCTGTATAATAGTAGTACCTTAACAACAGATTTGCCTTTTACTTTTGATAGTGCAACATATAGTTGGCCATATGTGAAATTTGGGTATTTTAAATACAAACCAACTCTCTATAGCAACTATCCTTGGGTTAAAAGGGTCAAACACTCGAGCCATAGCCCATAGGTGTAGGGATGAGCATTTCCAAAAATACAGATACCGAACTGATCCATATCCCGATAGTGGTTCGTTTTCGGTCCCAATTCGGCATCAAGTTTTGACGAAAATCGTATTAGTATTTTTGGTTCGGTATCTGTTCGGTTCGGTATCGATTCGGTAGAGGTATTTTACCTTAAAATATCGATATCATACCGGTGTCGTATCAATACCGAATTGATACCGTACCGCACAGTATGTTTTTGGTATCGGTATCGGTACCGAGCTCATCCCTACATAGGTGCACAAAATAGGTTGGGACGAAAGAAAACAAGGTGAGAATCTAGTCAAACTTGATTTATGTTCTCTGCAAGCAGAAATGTCATAACAAGAGATCATGCAAACTAACGAAGACTACCCAGGTTGGCAGTGGCAGTGGCAGTTTTGTGGTGGTGGCAATGGCACCCAGGATGGTGGATCATAAGTCGTTAATTAGTAGGCTCTGTTGGTTGTGTCTTGACTTTTGAACAATATTATGTTTACGTTTATGTATTTTGGTTGTGTGTTGACTTTAGATGTGTGTTGACTTTAGAAACTTATGGGTCTTGGTTGGCTTATTTATGACCATTATGGTCAAATTTTGAATGTTATGAATGTCTTATGTTGTTTTCTGTTGTTTTATTTTGTTTCCACTAAATGTATGTTGTTCAGTAGATTTGAGCATAAGATGTTGACTTTTGCAGTTGACCCATGACCCATTTGGAAAACTTGACTTTCAAAACTACTGCACATTTGCAGGTGACCCATGATGTTTAAAGTTGCTAACCCATAACATTTGATTTGATGAATACTGTATATAACCCATTTGGGTTGATCAATATGGCAACCGCATGACCCATTTGTGCACAAGTAAATAGGTTGCAGCAGTGTGCATCAACCATGTGCATGTACCAACTGTTTGCAAACCTGCATATTTCATGACCCATTTGAACAATACTACAAAACTGCATGACCCATTTGTTTAACTTCATAGGTTGCATACATTTCATAGGCTGCATTATAGTTCATACACCTTTCTTATAGTTCAAACACATTACATTTCCATAACAATTAGCTATAAACAATTGCATTGAAACAACAAACATTCATTCATTAATTCATTCATGAAACTGATACATGAGAATTTCAACAGAAATACATGCACAACTACATACTATTTGACCCACTTGAATTGTCTGACTCAAATGACACACAATACAAAATGATTAACACCCAAGTTACACCCAAATACATCTTAAATCTTCTGTTGCACTGTGTCAATCTTGCATTTTCGACAGACAAGTTTGAAAGGACCATCTCATGCACACAGTGATGATCCACCAAAACAACAAAGCCACAACCACCTCCCTATCAGTACACATTGGTTAGAAATTGAAAAATTAACAACTTTAAGTTTTCAATTGGAAAACGTATCTTTCGATTACATCAATAGAACTGTCGGCCAGAGTTTACTGATGTCCACAAAGTCTTGATAACAGTTCCAGTACCACATGAGCAAACAACCATCTTGATATAGATCAAAGTTGGAGGGAAGAACAAATTGGGTCGTTGGTTTTGAAATTAGGGGTTACAATAGTTTGGGGAAATTACAGGGTTTATAAAGGGGATAACTGGGTTAACTGATTTAAAAATAATAAGCGAGTTGACAAAATTGCCCCGACTTAACGTAAAAAACTTAACTGGGTTAAGTCATAGGACTGTTTTGGCCTATTTTCTCAAAAGTCAAGGACTATTCAAGCAATTTTTAAAAGTTTGGGCTGGAATGGCATATTAGGCCAAACGACATGGACGGTTTTGGTAATTTACTCTACTCAATAAAAAGTCTTGTTTGGTTGAAGGAGCTTAAAGCTTTTAGGTTATGAGAAAAAAAAACGTCATTTAAAAACACTACTAGTACTAGCGTTTTGACGTGTGCGGATATATACATAATTTTACAATGAAATAACACACGTTTCTGCTTTAATATTTATAAAAATGGTTTAGACCTTAATATTAAAACACACACAATAGGGCAGGTGTACCCTGTCATATAAGAACAAGATATCGATCCATGGACGCGCGCGGAGCAATGGTACTAAAATTCTATCCCCGATTTACCAGTAGGAAAAGATAGTTTGAAGTCTTTTTATAACTAAATTAATTCTAAAACATATAAATAACACAAGTAAGACTCCAAATAGAAAATATAACTATATAGGCTATTGCAACAACCGGCAAAAATAAGGTAATTCCGTACTAATTAACTATACGCAATTAACGTAATTAAATGCAATTATGTGTTGATTATTTAACTGAGGCCTTAGAAAGATAGCAATTCCCAAATAATGCATAGGAATGCATATTTTTAATGACAAAACATGATAGGATCATGTGCGAGTAAATTGATCCGGTATGGACACTGGCGATTACCCGGTAAAAATTAAATAAGCGAAACGGATCCCGGACACCCGGGATATAAAATAAAACATAATTTCACAAAATATAATGGGTTTTGGAACTCCAAAGCCATACGTGAAAGCTTGTTATACAAATCTACCGGTAACGAATAAAGTGCGCGTACCGCACCCGATACGCGCATAACATATAATTTCACCCGGCAAAAGCCTAAATAATTTATCAACGCTTAAACTGGATTATGTTTAAGGGATATTAAAGGTATTTTTAATATTCGGATAACACGCGATTAAAAACCCGAAAATACCCGGACGGTACCCGAACGAGAGGGAATTAAACATAATAATAGTGGGTATTATTTAGCAAAGTGGACCCCACCCAAACACCCCCAAGGGGCCGGCCTAGGGCCACCCCAAGTGGTTAACTCTTCCAATTCTCACTAATTCAAATATAGTTAATATTAATCATTGGGTTTGCATGGATTAACATTGGCCAAAATTCACCAAATCATCTCTCCTCTCTCTCTCAAATCCACGGCCAAACACCCTCTTATTATGATCTCCAAAGATTTTTATTATCTCTCACAATCTTACTAAGATATTACACAATCTAGATAAGATACAACTAATCTTTGAAAGATATGGAGAAGATCGTATAAGGATACATAAATCATACTTGAATAAAAAAGCCAAAAATCTTCTTCTTCTTTTCCCCTTTGGCCGTAGCATATACCCACCCCAAATACATTTTCTTTTCAAGTTTAACACCTCCAAATCACCTCCAAATCTTCATCTCTCAAAACCCCATTGTGTGTTTCAAGAGCTTGGAGCTTAATCACTTGGAAGAACACACTAAACCCCACTCAAATCCAAGGTTTTTGTCTTCCCTAGCCTTGAGCTAGTAGTAAGTTTTAACCTTGCTTTGATTATTAATGTTCATATTATGTGTTCTTATGAGCAAGTTGTACATTATTGGGTAAAATGTGGTTTTGAAACATGAGTCTTAATATGTTTTACAAGAGTAAAATGGAAGAATAATAATATGGATAGATCATGGATTTGTTATTAGTAATGTGGTATTTCAAGAAAATATAAAAATATGTACATACACTTGAGATGGATGATGATTTGGGCATGATTGATGAAAGAAACTTGAATGTGTTAAAAGATGGTTTTAATCATCATAAAATAACTATCTAAAGTATGAAATAAGATGGAACATGTTAGAAAGGCATGGATGAAAAAGTTACAAAATTAAAGTCTACTCACTTAGATGAGTGAACTTTGGATATGATGGACAAATGCACCAAACACAAATATTAGTAACCTTATTTATGAAATATATAACTATTAGAAGTGGAATAATGTAAAAATAACCAAACATGAAGAAGATGGTTCTTTAAAGTCTACTAGTTGGAAGAAAAATGCTAACTTTGGAAGTTAGGATGGAAAAAGTAACATTTAAAAGTTAAGGGACTAATGTTGTAACTTTGAAAATTGATGGACTAAAATAGATATTTTAGAAACTTTGGTCCAAAAATGCATTAATGGAAAGTTGGTGTCAAAAGCATAAATAATGATTTTTCCAAGTATAGTTTGGTAAACACTAGTAACCTACAAGTGTATTTTATGAAAAGTGAATTTTTATAAAAATGGAAGTTTATAAAAATATGGAATTATATTAACATAAGGATTTTATAAAAATAAAGGTTTTTATAAAATATTGGACAAAAGTAGAAACTTGAGGAAACTTGTACAAAAGTGGATACTTTTATATAAATGGGAATATAAAAGTGTCGGAAACATTTTTGGAATATAAGTTAACAAGTTGGACTAAAAATACTAAAGTATATCTTTCCAAGTAATATGTGTTTGGAAATTAGAGTATAAATAATATTGCTATAGAACACATATTGGAAGAAACTTGGAAAAATTAAACTATCGGACTTAGTTACATAAACTAACTATAGCGAATAAACGGACAAACTAGAGAAAAATGCCATTGCGGCAAAGCGTGAAAATATATATATTTTAAGAAATAAAATATATATAACATGGGTGAAAATTATATAACACTTTCCTAAGTGTTAGAGAGAATATTCGTGGGAGAAAGCATAACGTAAAGAATTAAAAACGCTAAACAACGCATGGACTTAACAAGGAAAATTCACACATTGATGTATGTATACATGCTCGTCTCGACGAAGTCCTAGTATATCTATTTGAATGGGAAAGTAGATATGCGAGAAGGAAAACCGAGACGAGTAGGTAAAATATATCTACGAACATGTGAATACCGACAAGATCCTAGTATATTTATTTAAATGGGAAAATAAATGTACGGCATGGTAAGTTGAGTCGGGCGTTAAGAATATACTACCGAACGACAACACCTTAGCATATTTATTTAAATGGGAAAATAAATATGCGGCAAAGTGAGTCGGGTCGGGTATTAAGAATACATTATATCGAACGATATGATCCTAAGTATAATTATTTAAATGGGAAAATAATTATACGTTAGGTAGAGTCGTGTCGAGAATAATAGTATACAAGTTACAAAGAGTATTGACGAGAATAATACATGACTCGTAAGAAAAGGGGTAATCCATCGCCAATGAACCTAGGATACGCGTCTAATTAAACGGGAATTGGAACAACACGTGGTCGGGGAGTTGGGTGTACAACTTGCCAAGGCACATGCACTATAGGTGTAGTGACTTATACGCCTAGGACGTTTGTAGGTACGAGACCACAAAACTTGCTATCTTCCTTTTTGAGCCAAGCACAGATTCAGGTGAGTCTCACGGCCCCATTTTAAACTATTTTATGTTTTTCGGGGGAAAGATATGTTAGGGAAATGTTTGACGGGTTAATTACTTGAGTTGTGATCGCCACTCGGGGTTGAGACCTCTCTACTATAATCATTAATTCAGGGAAACGAAACCGAATGAATATTTGAATACTACTATTGGTGTCTGACAAGGCCCACCCCTAATCGATAGCGTCGATTATGCATCGGCGTATGCCTGGGGTGCATGTATTCTGAAATCAAGTCATAGGATACCGAGTAACGACTTGGAGCGGGGCATTATTAATTGTCTTGGTTTGGTTATAGGCTCAAGTAGAATTGTAGGAACTTGCAACTCCTATAAAATGTCATAACATGGAAATTCCCAAGAGATAAAGTTTGATAAACTAAAACCTGTGAACTCACCAATATTTATATATTGACGACTTTTTAAACATATCTTTCAGGTAATTGATAGACGATGGACAACGTGGCGAGCTGGGTCGGGGGAATCTCTCATATGGGCGTCGAGTGTTTCAAAAGGGTTTCAACTTTAATTCCCAAAGATTTGGGATATATTTGAGAAGCCACTTTAATGTATTCAAAACAATTTTTCGTTTATGTGTGAACATTAAACATGGTTTCGACGTCTTAAATAAATGATCCATTTTCTTAATTACTTATGATTTGCGTTAATCTTGGCTTTATTGTGACACCCGGCAAATTCTGGTTAACAACGTTGTCTAGATGAAAGTCTACCTTAGCGAGTCACGCGTATATTATACTTAACTGGGTTAGTTAAGTCGTGTTATGGTTCAGGAACTATCGGTTTAGTATAGAAGATCAATGGATGTTGGTCTAGAGGTTCATTAGATGTCAGTCCTTAACCAAGTGTACAAATGGTGACGATTCGTAGAATCGTCAGGTCATACGGAACATACAAGTCTCGAGTCCCGGGAATTGGTGAACGAGTGTGAATATGTTTGTTTGCAAGTGTTATGTGTTTACAATCATTATGTGACTTGTCGGTATGTGAAAATGTGTTAACATATGTTAAAACGGGGTTTAACGCGCAAAATACATCGAACCAACCCCTATAGGCGATTAGGGAGGCTAATCGCCTATAGGGCATGCATTTAGGGGATCATTACATGCATTTGGGGGGCTACTCGCATGTAATGACATGCGATTAGGCCCAATTGCATGTAATGTCATGCGATTAGCAGCCCTAATCGCATGTAACTGCTGCACAATCGCGTGTTACGTGCTGGACGACTAAAAATGACTATAAATACAATGTTTAACCTCCTAAACTTCATAATATCAACCCTAGTCGTCCCATAAACCGCCCCAACACACACACAACCTCTGGAACGTGATTTTGGATCAAAACACAAGGTTTCAAGCTTATTTCATCAAACCATCACAATCTAAGGTGTGATTCTCATCCATGAAATCTTTATAAACGTTTTTATTAAATCCCTAACGGTCCAGACCTGTTTTAAAACGTATGAGTCTTCTGAAAATCGTTAATAATCATTGTTAATTGGATTCTAAGTAGCATGCATGATGTATGTGGGTTTTCAATCAAAAGCTAGGGTTTTTATGATTCAAGATGGATGATTACATGTTATTAGGTTAGTTTCAGATTAATAATGATGGCATGATGATAGGATCTGAGTAATTGTTCATTAGGGTTATAGTTATGCATGTTAATGTGATGTTTCATGCTATGTGTATTGTGTTTGGATTACATGGTTGCATGCAGGACTGATAATACAAGGCTAAACGAAGGATTTTGGTTTAAACATGTTTGGTATAGTTGTTGGATTGATATTGGATGATTACACGCGTTCTGGATCTGATTTGGAGTGTTAAACGCGCGAAAAACCGGAACAGCTGGGTTACAGGCGATTAGCAACCCTAATCGCCTATGTTAGGGGCGATTAGGAAGCCAATCGCCAGTATGGACTCCCCAATCGCATGAAATACATGCATTTGGGGGCTAATTGCCTCTGTTACATGCAATTGTGATCCTAAATGCTAGTTAAGTCCTGAAATACATGTCTTATGACCCTAATCGCCTATAAACACAATATTTACATGTCTTATGACCCTAAATGCCTATATTACATGCAATTAGCCTTCCTAAATGCCAGTTGACCAACCTAAATGCTAGTTGACTTTTCCTAATCGCGTGTACTGCTGCTGTAAGTGTAAATTAGCATTCCGAGACCCGATTTGACATCTAGGAACATGCTAGGAACCCCGTAACATATCTAATAACTTGGTAACATATGTTCGGATGTAATTATGTGATACGTGAACTACGTGCTATAACTTGTTGATCGTTAACGTATGTTAAGTATGATTGTATGTTGAGAGCGTAAACATAACACGGGGAGTCTCGGGTCACCAATGGGATGTCGAGTCTTGTACATTGGGTCAGTTAAACAGTCACGGTGTTTTCAAACGAACTTGGTTATGGTCTGGACATCTAGGGACTAACTAACCTGCGGGTTATTAGTCTAAGTACTTGTAACTGTCATATGTTAGGTCGCCGCTTTACGGGACTAGCATAGCTGCTGAGTTTATTCGTATTACGAAGTAACGCAACTTAAGGTGAGTTTACGGCCCCTCTTTTTGTAACACCCCAACCGATGGCGGAAACATCGGGATGTCACGTATTGATGATTGTTCAGTAGCTCATGGTGAATAATAAATTTCATTAAATGATTTAAATAAGTTACATACAATTGTTCTAAGAATTTGTACATCAAATTGAATAAAACTATGCAAACATCTCCAAGTATCAATTCATCTCTTCAAGCAAGTAAAACCTGAAACATGTTAAGTTGAAAATATTTTGGGTCAACAAAAGTTGGTGAGAATTACATAGGTTTTGATAATCGAATAAAATTGTTGTGCAATTCATGTGTCATGGCAATCTAGTCCATATGCGAAAACATACTAGAAGTAAATCGAGTGCATAATCAACCTTGTGACTGTTGAATTGTGGTACATCCCATACGCTCATGGTTCACTCGTTTATATTGCAGTAACAAACACCCACGTAACCTTTGTAGGAGGCACGTATCCGGGTGGGATTGTCAGTCCAATAGATCTATCAATGTATACCGTTCGGCTGATGAATGTTTATGCTAGAATTGTGCTTACCCTAGTCATGTTCAAGACATAATGCAACATAGAAATACACATAGACACATTGATGATTGAATTGCATAAATATTGTTGTAACATGTTTCACCCCAAAAATGGTGATAAATAGAAAAGGGGCTATGTAAAACTCACCTTAGCAAAATGTTATGTCTCGTAAAAAAAATAGAATATTGTGTTGTGAATGTATGCGAGGCGAATCCCAAAGACTCAACAATGTAGCTAGTCCAAATTGAAGAAAACGAAAAAGAAAGAATATCAAGCTTCCAATTCACCAATTACAAGAGCTTATAATCAAAGCTTCAATTGTAGAAGTAATAGACTATAGAAGAAAGGTATGAGGGAAAGTTTAATCGGATTGAAACAATCGATTTAGAGGTGCAAAGTATAATGGGTCATAGGTGAGTTTTTATACTAGTTTTGGAGTCAATTAGCCATTAAAATTGGTCAACACCATAAAGTAAGGTTTTATGATGAATTGACTATTTGACTAAGACTTTGACTGTTTGACTAAGACTTTGACTAGGACTTTGACTATTTGACTCAAGGCTTTATTAAAAAAAAAAATCTTGTATGTGAAAAAAAAAAATTTAGAATCATATTATTATTATTATTATTTATATACATTTATGTATGTATATAAGTTATGAGTTAGGATAAATAAAGACTTAGGCACATTTGTATAATATTAATGATAAAGGTGTAATAAAATATATATATATATATATATATATATATATATATATATATATATATATATATAAGGGCTTTTTATGTATTAAAATTTTGGGAAAAATTTTGCGATGTTACACTTTTAACTGGTTTCACTTTTCGGGGGAGAAAACATGTGTTAAAACTTATGTTTGGTAACTACTGTCATACTATGGGTTTCTATTGTTTACTATACGATCTTTGGAAGTCCCCGGGGGAACCATGAATGTGCGGGTTTGCACAACGCGGAAATGTGAATAGCGCTATTGGGAGTGACCAACCCCGCTCGTCGACTTGGAGAGTCGGCGGGTGCATATTGTCTCAAATAGGAACTACAGGTTACTACATCGGGCACGACATCTGGTTTGCGAGTTAGTAATGGTTTTCCAATCGTGATAGTAACAAAACATACGCCTAGCTAGCGTACTTTGGTTTTCGATTTGTTATAGTATGGACAGGTTGGACTTGGTATTTGGATTACAAAACCTGTAAACTCACCAGCATTTTTGTGCTGACGTAAACTTTTACATGTTTTCTCAGGTCGCTAAGGTAGCACAATGGAACTAGGGCGCACGCGTCTGCACGGCGTCTAGTTAGGATCGCATGGTTTTCAAACGTTGAACACTTGGTTTACTTTGGATTATGTTTTGAATAAGCTTCCGCTGTAATTGGGGATTTTAAACATTGTTTTTGAAACTGCATTATGTTCATTTAGACTTGTTTATTGTGATCGTTGGTTTGGATCCTACTTTGTCATGCGCCTCACGGTAAAACTCCGCAAGTGGATTTTGAGGGTGTGACATTTATGCTCTTGAACCGTCGCGCCACGTGTTTCCGCCATTGGCGTGGTGTGACAGCTATAATATATCAATCCTAGCATGTCATCTACATATAATAAGAAATACTGTCGTGTGATCAACGTTCCCATTTTCCGACAGTTAGTGTCCCTTTCGGGCATCTTAACATGACAACTATACAGAAAGCTAACACGAATACACACGTTAACCACTTCAAGTTGTTTATTAGCTAGCAACTGATATGATCTCATGAGAATCTTCTAAAGATAAGTTAGTCATCTGTTAAGAGTTTTCTAACCTTACTAATTCTAGAAAGAGATACCGAATACACAATACAGCCACCTAGACTAGCATAAAGTAGAGCATTTCACAACCTATTCCATTTTACCAACTTTGAACACAGATCTACTAAGATCGCTATTTTTACCAAAATAACTACCAAAGATCATTAACCGTGTCAAAGATCAGTAACGACACCATTAAGCTTTTAAAACCCTTTTACGTGCTGGTATGCATTTTTAACCGTTTTTCGACTGACTTTAACCAAACCAATACTCGGTTACAGTTTCATGGCGTAAAATTATTAACAAGTTAACTAGTCTACTACCAGACGATTAAACGGACGTTTTTTCAACATTTATCCGCCTAACACATTCGACAATCGTCAAAGTCATTCAAATACAACTACAAATCCAATTACAATGAAACAAGGTTGCGCTATGATCATCAAGATCCAAACATGAAAAACGCCAAATTTATACAAAACATGATTACATACAAACGATTGTTTTTACTACTAACGATTACTAGATATTATCCATAGACTATAATGTAATACATAAACAACACAAACAAGCCAAAATATTCAGATTTGAATCAACTTAAAGGTTAATAGATCAAACCATAAATCTTGAATGTGATGGATTGGATGATGCTAGATGATCCGGATTGAATCCCGAGCTTGTTAGACGGCCTTCCAGCAGCCTTGATGGTCCAGAAATCGCCCAGAATCGCCCAGAGAAAACCCAATATTTGATCAGTGTGGTCTGCTATGTTTTATAGAACTTTTGATTTTGTGCACGGCCGTGAGCATAAAGTGCACGGCTGTGCACTTTATCTTTACGAAGTGACGTGCAAGTGGGCGAGTGGATGGCTGGTTCCTGAAAATATCTTGGAATCCCGGCGGGTCTGGTGGTAGCCGGGTGCCAGGGCTGCACTGCCTGGTGCACTGGCAGTGCACCTGAGAATCTGAGTCGCACGGGCACGTGCACGGTAGTGCTGATCAGGGTGCCCGAGAATATCGTGTGCACTCCGGGTCGCACTGGCAGTGCACATCTCTGTGTCCGAGCCAAGCAAGTCCGCACGGGCGTGCACCTGAGGTGCACGACCGTGCACTTCTTCCAGACTTAGCTGATTTTTGCAGCAACTTCCCATTTGGTCCAGATTTCGCTCGGTTTCTTCGTCTTTGTTCGTGGGACGTCGTTTAAGACCTGCAATAAACATATGAAGCGGTTAAGTACCGAATTCGTGCAATTATGGTCGAAAACCGTAATTTGAGAGTTTAATCGGGGATTTATATATGTATATTTTAACGTATATCACGTTTATGAAAAAACTCATACTAACTTCCTAACGGGCAGGGATATTGGCGAAAAAGGAGGAACCAGTTAATTTCCTAATGGACTCGACAGAGGGGAGATCTACTCTCCGCCCAGCAGATGTGCTTGTGTTTGGATGGGTGGGCGGGAAACACGCTTGTGTGGACCTTACAGAGGTATCCCCTATCACACCCTGAGATTTCCACGTGCGGGGTTTTACCGCGAGGCGCGTGACACACCAGGATCCGAGTCAACGGTCACAATAAACGACAACTAAATGATATGAAAACAACGTAAATTGCCCATTAAGTTTTCAAAAATCTAATCATTGCTGCGGAAGCGTAAACTTTATTACAACCGAAAGTAAAACATAAAAGTCTGAAAGTACTAAAAGACGTGCAAGTGAATCCTAGACGCCGTGAGACTCCGTGCGCCTACCGATAGCTGCTACCTTAGCGACCTGAGAAAAACATGCTAAAGAACTTCAGCAAATAATGCCGGTGAGTTCATAGGTTTTTAAGTAGAAACGTTTCATGAACTTTTGAAAGACTATCATGATACAACCGACCGATGAAAACACTCGTTAAACGTTTGAACTCCATAACGAACCTCCCAAACTAACTATCGCCCACCTCGGTTAATGAACTACCATCCCATGGTCAACGAACTACCCTATCATAGCTAACGGACTACCATCCCATGGTCAACGAACTACCATATCATAGCTAACGAACTACCACATAGGGGCTAACGAACTACCGCATCGTGGCTAACGAACTACCACAACATAGGCCATATAATACTGAACATAAATGAATACCTAGAACCCAAATGAACACTCCCAAACGTAATGAACTTGTGAACACAATTGACACACGTTTTAAGAACACAACATGTTTTCTCCCCCGAAAATGTAAAACCAGTAAAAGAGTGGGGCCGTGAAACTCACCTTAGAGTGCGTCCTCGGTAAAATAGAAATCCGGTACGTGTGTAATAGTCCCTACTAGTGGCGACCTATCAATGAGTTTACATAAGTGTGATGACTACTAACCCGAAGGCTAATCAGTCCCCAAATTGTCCAGACCGTGACCGTGTATGTTGAAAACATGCTTAAACGTTAAACCGACCAAACCAGACAAAACCCGACATCCCATTGGTGACCCGACATCCCACGTGTTAGCCACATATAAGATATCATGCAACATATGGAATTAAACATTTAGCATGCGCAAACATTCACCCTATCTAGCATAACGCCCAATTAACGCATAAACAAGTCCGAACACTTGTTACCAAGTTATTAGACATGTCACGGGGTTCCTAACATGTTCCTAGGTGTCAAACCGTGTTATGGGACGTTAAAATACACATATAACAGAAGTACACGCGATTAGGAATCAAACATGCAATTAGGAAAAGTCAACTGGTGATTAGGATGGTCAACTGGTGATTAGGATTGTAATCACATGACCTTCATGCGATTAGGCCCCCAATCTCCCCATGTAACACGCGATTGGGGCCAATCGACCCTATTATAGGCGATTAGGGATCCCCTTGTGACATCCGTCACTTTTATCCTATTATACATATATACATATATACATTTTTTTTTTACCGCATCTCCTATCTTATACGTCACATTTTATCCTTATAATAATAATAATAATAATAATAATAATAATAATAATAATAATAATAATAATAATAATAATAATAATAATAATAATAATAATAATAGTAATAATAATAATGTTAGTCTAAGTCTTGAACCCAAAGAACAAACCACCACCCAACCATAGCCCAAACCCCTCCTTTCTTTCTTAACCTGAGCCCACCATCACACATGAGCCCAACAACAAGAGCCGGCCCACCTTGGTCCAGCCCAATCCCCCTTACCCCTCCATTCTGTTTAAAAAAAAAAAAAAATATATATACCCTGCCGGGACTCGAACCCGGGCAGGAGGTGTAACACCAACACGCGACAACCATCTGAGCTACAAGCTCCATCTTGTTCAAACCCAACCTGTTAAGTATATAACCTTGTTTCGCGTCTGTCTTTTTTTTCCTTTCTTCCTCGTCGCATAACAGCAGCAACAGTTGACTATGGAAGCTTTCATTTGACTATTAAATTGACACAATTTTAGGAAGTTTGAATACGATTAACTGCCGTTGACTCACTCTAACAATTATTACGCGTCAAATACACGAACATTCATCACCAATTCATTACGATTTAGAGCCAATTACGCGTAATCATTCAATTCGTGGTCAAGCTTTCTAATTTGATGAACCGGACCTCTACCCTATAAATTGAACGTGCCTAGACCATCACACATTGCCGATAATCCTCTCTTCAATCTCTAATTCTGTTTAAACGATCTGCAAATCCAAGTTCTTAGTCGCGTTTGACTTCTTCATTGACCAAGCCTCGTACACGATTACGATCTGTAAGTCTTCTTCTTTTTGGTGGGTTTCATTGTTCGGCCCTTGGTGAACAATAGCCCCAAAGATTTAGGGGCTATTGAAAACGAATTGAATGAGTTTAGGAAATTAGGGCTCGTTTGATATAGAATTGGGGAAGAACACATGAAAAAGTTAATCTATATAATTATTACGAATCAATGAATGCACAACCAACTGGTATAGACCAGTTGGTTTACGTGCGTGCAGCTGGAACATGAACCGGCCATGGGCCAAGGGTTCGAATCCCGTTTTTAACATCCCATTTTTCTATTTAATTCAAGAACCAAACATTTAACTTGTATAATTAATTTCAATCCAATATATTTCGTTCTCAGGGTGTGGCTCAGTTGGTGGCCACGCTTGTGATAAAACCCGAACCGGCCAGAGGCCCGGGTTCGATTCCCATAACCAACATATATATTTTTCTTTTTGCCATTTTATATATGTACTTACCATATTTAATCTCTTAAAATAGTTTTTAAATACTAAAGGTGTTTTATAAATTCTACAAAAATTATCATATGATCTTCAAATGATAAAGTTCATCACCCAAATTTTAGTTTTTCAAAAATAATTTATTTAATATATATTATTAATAATACAAGTTTATTCATTTATATTTATTAAATTCTATAAAAGTATCTAAACAATTTTATTAAATCTCACAAAAATTATCCTAAACTTGTATATTCTTAAACATTCCAGAAAATATTTTTATTTCAGAAAAACCGTTTATTTTATATTTTTAATTAATTTTTGTTAGTTTTAATCATAAATAAATCATAATAAATTCATTTTTCAATATTTTCGCACCAAAATTTTATATAAATTATTTCTAACTATCTAGAACTGAAATACAATTTTTTATTCATAAATTATTTGATTTTAATATTTTTAGATATTAAAGTCGTATTTTGACAATTTGAAATAATTAGATTAAATATTCTATTTTCAAGAAAATAATTTTATAAAAATTATTTTCATACTTAAAACCTTATGTTGTGACTATATATTCAACTTAAAATTTTACAAAGAGACTTTTATTTATTTATTCATTAAATTTCCTATATTTAATAAACAAATTGTTATTAATCAAATAAACGTTTATCCCCAATTCGAAGCCCTAGAAATACATGTATCCTAGAGTTATTACCCTTACACGTTATCAAATTCTTTAGGTTGATCCTTTGGGATAACTTCCAACACATATTTCGTTGTCCAAGTTCAATTTCAAGTTATTACGTGAACAGTGAGTATTTCCTACCCCTTTTTTTGCCTTTATACATTTTTGGGGTGTTACATGTACACTATTACAATTTCAAATACAAGTTTACATTTTTACAATACAATTCTAGTACTATGTGCATTGCTTACAACGTGCTTTATGCTTAGACATTACATGTGGATTACATTTGTACTTAGTGAAATCATTAACATGGTACAAGCCGACCTTAACATTGGATAGCGCTATTTGGATTGACAACCCGCCTAGATTGATTCTCCCCCTTTTTCATCGGAGAATCCGTGGCCAGTGTTAAGTTATCATCCATTTATTGGTTGAGTACACTACAGTTCATACAGTACATTATACAGTCACAGGGTTGATTTCGCTCATTTGTATGATACATAGTTTACATATTTGCACTGTAGCTTGCACTTGAATTGTATAACTTTTTGACCTACTATATATATCAAATCTAGGAATGCTCACCAACATTTCATATGTTGACCAAACCTATTTTTGTACATGTTTCAGGTGCAGTTTGATCTAGTGCTTTAGCAAGAGACATTTAGTGCTTTATTTCAATTCAGTTATTTCAATATTTACAATTCATTTAGACAATGTAATTTCCATTTCCATGTAAGACAATTCTGGTTTATTCAATAATATTTACATTTTAGTACCATGTGCTTTTGAACAATCGTCACTACGTGACACCTCGATGATTCCGCCATCGGTTGGGGTGTTACACCCCTAATCGCCCCTGCTGCACCATTCCGCCTTTTTGCGCATTTAACCCTCCAAATCAGATCTGAAACATGTGGAAACATCCAATATCAAACCCAAAACATTAATCAAACTATTTTAAGCAAAAACCCCTAATTTATTATCACCCTAGCTGTCCCGAATGCAAGCGTTTTCCCAAAAAAACATAACTAGCATGTAAACATCCCATCAATCATGCAAAACTTACCCTAAATAGAAAATATCCAGATTTCATCACATAACGACGTTGTCCGACATTATCCTACTGTTCTAGCATTATCCTAGAGTAAACCCTAACCTCAAACAATCAACAAAACACAACATATCATCATCAATCCTTCATAATCATTCAAACGGGTCAAAACGCCTAATATCCATAATACACATCTATGGACCTTCAAACTCCTAGGTTAACATCATATCAACTCATTTAGATCAGAAACATATCAATAATACAAGAACAACCATGTTTAAACGATAAAAATCCTATCTTGCATGAATACATCACATATAACAAGCATAGAGGTTTGGGTTTGTTTAGAAATTGATTTTAATGAGTTTTCAAAGACACAAATGTTTAGAAACCAGGTCTGGACCTTTAGGGAGCAAAACAATATCATTACAAAGGTTTGGGATGAAGAACACACCTTGAAATTGCAAGATTATGAGGTGTAAGGCTTGGAAATGTGATTTCTTTAGCAAAAACGTGTTCCAGAGGTTAGATAAGGTGTGGGATGGCTTTGGGGTGTATTAGGGTTTCACAAATGATGTTTTACAATATAAGGGTGGTATTTATAGGCGTTTCTAGTCGTTAGACATGCGTCAGGCGATTACGCAGCAGTGCAGGCGATTAGGATTCCTAATCGCATGTACTACTAGCGATTGGAGCTCTAATCGCCTATAAATATCCCCTAATCGCCTGACTTACTGGTGATTACGCGTAATCACCTATAATGTCATGCAATTACGCGTAATCACCTATAATGTCATGCAATTACACGTAATCACTATTTTAACACATATAAACACGTATTCACATACCGACAAGTCATATAATGATTGTAAGCACATATGCATGATAACTAACACGTTCCCATCCGTTCACCAATTCCCGGGACTCGAGATTTACGTGTGTGCGTTAAACCCGACGATTCTACAAATCACCAATCCGTGTTCACATGGTTATGAACCGACTCCCAATGATCCCGTGGACCATTGTAACGACTCCCGATGATTCCCGGAACCATCATAACGACTCAACTGACCTTGTTAAGTATGTTTGAAAATGTTTTTCGCTAAGGTAGACTTATGTGTTTTATAAAATGTTAACCTAAACGTGTCGGGTGTCACATCCCCGCTCGTCGGTTTTCGAGATACTAGGTTTGTGACCGGGCAGGCGATGCGGAAAGCCGAGTCCAAGAAGATTGAGAAGCATGCCAAAGCTTGTGAGGATAATCAACATGTTTTTGTCCCATTAACCTTTGATACTTTTGGTGCGTTGGCACTAGAAGCCATTCAGTTCCTTGCCAGAGTTCAACGGGTCGTTCATAGCAATTTTTCGACCCCCCATGGACAAGGATTGTCTTTAGTAGGTTTAGTTTTGCTATTCAGAAAGGGGTGGCGGCATAGCTTGTTGTCCGTCTACCGGTTATTATGTAAAATTCAATTAACGTACTCTTAATTTAATCTTATAAGGTTTAAGTATAATTTTTTTTTTTTGTAAAAAGTAACAAAAAAAAAAAAAAAAACTAACTACAAGATTTTAATGAGTAAAATGATACAAATACCCATTCTACCATAAAAAAAACATGCATACAAGTTTTTAGTTATGTCTATTTTGATTATTTTATATATTTTATTAGAAGCTACAACTACTATGCCAAACACCAAAATATATTTAAAAAACTACAACTCCTAGCTACTAGCTACAACTATCAGGCTTCAGCCACCAGCTAGTTTTGCCAAACTTTTTTTTTGAACGACAAGTGGTGCAACCGATGGAGCTCCACCTGGATTGGAGATCTCCCTGGGTGAAACCCCCACATGTGATAAATATGGCCCCGACAAAAATCAAACTCTCAAACTCCACATAAACAGTCACTCTAGCTCCCCCAATTTTCACCAATTGAGTTAGGCTTCATCGGAGTTTTGCCAAACTACTGTAAACTCTTTTAACATTACATTAGGTAGCCAGTTCGAACCCTTCATCACCCGTCCATTATATGTGTTTTCGTTCCTGTATATATTTTAAAAATTTAAAACCCACATTTAGGGTTTCATAAAAGAAAGAAACAGAACGAAGGCTAAGTCTCCGGTCTCCCCAGCCGTGAGCCAACAGCATCCACCTCAGTCAGGTAATGTGTTGTTTTAATTCGTAGTGTTAATTAAACTATCATTTATGTTAATTTCTATATTATTTTTAGTGTGTTTCTTGTTTTACTGTCTTAGAAACTGTTATTTTAGGGATGTTATTTTTTAACCTGAATATTTGTAAGTTTTTTTTTGAAAGACATTGAATCATCATATTTCAAGTTTTATATTACGTGTTTGTTTTTAAATTTCTAATGAATTGATGTTTTATTCGTTATTGTATCGTATTTTTATTATGTGATGAACCTTACCTGACCTGAAAATTTTTATGTTCGGTAATACTAAATTGGAGCATCTAAAAAAAGGGAACCCAACAGAAAAAATCTTGGGTCTGCCGCGCGTTTAGGGCTGTAAACGTGTCGAGCCAGGGTGGGTTTGAGCTCAAGCTCAAAAATAAATGAGGCATCTCGGCTCGGAGCTAAGCGAGCCTAAGAACGAGCTGAGCCAAGAGCCAGCTCGACTCAGGTCATTTCAAATCAAACTCTTTTAGCTACTTTTTTTTCGAGCGAGCTGCGAGTCGTGAGCTTCTTGAACATGCGGCCATACCGCGGTCGTTGTCGATTCAGGACAGTACCTGCACAATACTGTATTGGATGACTTAGCCACTTAGCCAAAGGTCTTACTTTCTGTACCTTAAACCCATATCACACTTACAACCCTTTAAAGACCTCATGATTTATGCGAGACTTAGTTTTGATCTATTTATAAGTATATGTTACTGCGTTTTTATGTATGGGCGAAGGAAGATATTGTAGCCATTTTTGCTAGTTCATAAAAACAAAAACCGAGTGGAATGAACATTGTAAGGAAGTGTAAACTCATTGGTAAATAAATTCCTGTAGACATGTTCACCAAATGTATATTATTTGTGTTTTAATAAAATTGCATAGTTCGATTAGTACTAATAAAAAACGTGATACCTTTGAAAATCGTGTATGCACTTGGTTGTCAATGTTTGTGTAATTGGTGATTTTCGTTGTTAGTAACTTTTGATTTTATTTTCTTAATTTTGACCAAAAGCTAAATTTGTGATCAAAGCCATCAAAATGTTTGAGCGATAATCTTAGCAAAGGCTCGTTGATGGTTATAATCAACAAATATTATGAGTTGAAGGTTGAAAATCTTATTCATTGGCTTTAAAATCTTCTCCCTTATTGTTACTCTCTCTTGCCGGCCGCAACCACGCACACATATACACTGAGGTAGTGTTTGTGACGATCCTGAGTTTGGAATGATTTTACATTAGATTTATAATGAAAGATTCATTGTGGATAAATGTGCTTTGTTAATTGAGAGAAATTCGGGTTCTCAATAAGTAGTAATGTAGGTTCCTTGCCTGAAATTTGTTTTTTGTTTTTTGTTTTTTGTTTTTTTGTTTCAAGATTTTAAATGCTTTTCGGGTTTCATGTAATCACTTTTTTGGATTTTTTTGACTGTATATCATCAAGTCACCCTTTATTCATATAATTGTTCACACTTCTTTGTATTCAACATCAATGTACATTTCAATTTAGTTAAATCGGTAGCTTGACAAGATTTGAATTAAATAACACTAGAGGGTTTATGGGCTTGAGGGACAAATATTTGCAATTTGACTTGGGCTTCTGAGTGGTTTGGGTGGCTGACCGAATGCCGAATGGAAACACTAAAAAAACCGTATGTGTTGCAGGCTTGCAGCCGCCCTCGAATGGGGTTTTTTTTTCCGGCTGATAGAAATTCCAGTACATTTGGGGTGTGTGTGCAATAAGACGAAAGTAAAGGGGCCTGAAAACATAGGTTAGTTTAGGTAAAACATTGCTTGTTGATTTTATAGGTCATTCAAGCTTCTGCTTTTTATAGAATGTACGCTGATTTTATTGTGAACCTGAAGAATTAGTGAAAAATGGGATTTTTGCTTTATTTATTATTGAATTTTATTGTGACACTATTGATTTCTTGCAGATTTTTTTAACTAGATTCTGTTGGCAAGGAGACTATTCATGTATTTGTAAGTTGTTTTTACTTTTTTTTTTTTTTTAATTATCCGTCACTTTTCAAGAAACACTAAGTTTATTCTTCAATCACATTGACAGGATGCTGAGCCCAACCCATCCGTTTGGTTCTACATCAGCTTTATGTTCAAACCGAAGTCCTGTACTCGGGTTTGGAACATTCTGGAACTTAACAAACACTTCGTTTGCTTCATCGTGTTCAATGAACAAGCAACAATGGGCGTCCGCTATAGCCTGCCACTCAACGAACAGCGATGTTTTACAACGGTTATAACTTATATTTATATCATACAACAGTATACTGGGTTTTAAAAAGCGCGCCTAGGCGAGAGGCACAACAAGGCGCCAGGAATTGCTCCTCAGGGATCTGCGCTTGGGCATTTTCCAGTAAGGGCAGAAAAAGCGCATTTTTTGAATTTTTTTTAGCCCTGAGGCGCGTGCCTCTCGTATTCCATGAGTTTTTATGCAGAAACATGTACCTTGGGTAAAGGAAGCTCTATTTTGGGTAAAGGAAGCTAAAGACCTATGAGATATATATGAGATATACAAAAAAAAATGATATAATTAGTGCATGCTTCGGGTATGAGAAGCCCACTGCTTTTGCGCTTCGCGCGTTGCGCTTAGACCTCATTGCTTTTGTGCTCCTAGCGCTTTTTAAAACCAACACAGTATATGTATTTTAAGAGTTAAATGTAAAAATTAGTTAAATTTACATGTGACTTTGAATAAATTTAGGAAGGATGATATAACAACAACTCATGGGCCTTCTGAAACTGTTGTGGGCGTTTTGGGCGGAGGACAGTTGGGGCGAATGCTTTGTCAAGCGGCTTCACAAATGTCGATGAAAGTTAATATTTTGGATCCTATGACAAACTGTCCTGCTAGTTCTATATCTAATTATCATATGGTGGGAAGTTATAATGATAGCTCAAAAGTTGAGGAATTTGCAAAGAGTTGTGGAATATTGACGGTTGAAATTGAGCACGTTGATGCTGACACTTTGGAGAAACTTGAAGCACAAGGGGTAGATTGTCAGCCTAAAGCTTCCACAATTCGCATTATACAGGTATAATACTGTTATATATTGGATTGTAGTTTAAAGAGTTAACTAAAGTTTGATTCTGTGTAAAAGATTATAATATATTTGTAGAGCTCAATTTCCCCTTTTTGACTGTCATGGCGTCTTGTTATTCAAACAATTGTCACTAACTCTTTACTTTTTTGTTTTCACAGGATAAATATCTACAAAAGGTCCATTTTTCTCGGAACAACATCCCGCTACCCAAGTTTGTGCAGGTTTGGATTAGTAAGCAGTATTTTATGCGCATTTTCTTTACCCAACGGAAATAAAAGGTTAAATTTTATGGGACAGATAAATGACCAAAAAAGTGCTGAAAGAGCAGGCCAAGAATTTGGCTATCCTCTGATGATAAAGAGTAGGAGGCTGGCTTATGACGGCCGTGGTAATGCTGTTGCTAAAACTGAAAAAGAACTCGCTTCAGCAATAAATGGTATTTGATTTATAATTTATTAATCTTTTTGTGTCAAAGATGAGAGTGTGGTGATATACATTTATACATGTGATGGCACTTAAAAGTTCAAAATTACTCTTTATTTGCAGCTCTAGGTGGATTTGATCATGGTTTATATGTTGAACAATGGGCCCCTTTTGTTAAGGTCGGCATTAATCACATTCGTAGTTGCTTAGAGTTTGACTTTTGTGTATTTAATATTGACATTTTCTTTTGTGTATATAATGGAGCTTATGAGTTCAGCCTTTTCATGTATGTTTTAGGAGCTTGCGGTTATTGTTGCAAGAGGACGAGACGATTCTTTATCGTGCTATCCTGTTGTTGAGACTGTACACAGGCAAGATTATATGTTTTGTGGTTATGTTTATTTATTTCTTTATTTTTGAATCTCTAATTTGGTCTTGTTAAATTTATGGACATTATTTGATGACGTTTTTTAAAACCTTTTTTAGGGAAAACATTTGTCACATTGTTAAGGCACCTGCTAATGAATCATGGAAGATTACGAAACTCGCAACTGATATTGCTTCCCGAGCTGTTGCTTCGTTAGAAGGTGCTGGTGTGTTTGCAGTTGAATTGTTTCTGACAGAAGATGGCCAGGTTACTAATACTTATTTTATGTATATATATATATATCTATATATATTGGAACTTTATTTATTTAGTATATATGAATGTTAATTTGTATATTTGTGTTCAAAAATACAGATTTTACTAAATGAAGTTGCTCCTAGACCTCATAACAGCGGGCACCATACAATCGAGGCTTGCTATACTTCACAGTACGAGCAGCATTTACGGGCCATAGTTGGGCTTCCTCTTGGTGATCCGTCATTGAAGGTTCCAGCTGCCATGATGTACAACATTCTTGGTGAAGATGAGGTATTTTTATTATTGTAATAATATTGATTTGGAAGTATATTTTATATATCAACTATTCATAATTCCAAAACGGAAAAGACAGAAAATACAGAGTTAGGTTTTAGTGGGTAATTTATCCTACGTCTTTATGATACTAACCGTTAGTATTAGTATGTGTTTTCATCATGATAAGCAACATGATGAGGGTTGTTTGTGCAGGGAGAGGCAGGTTTTATTCTGGCAAACCAGATTATTAAAAGAGCATTGTGTACTCCAGGGGCCGCCATTCATTGGTATGACAAGCCAGGTATATGTATTCACGAATATGTATATCATCATCATCATACTCAGTTAATCCCACCAATAGCAAAAGCTAAGGTAGGGTCTGAGGAGGGTAAGATGTAGACAGCCTTACCTCTACCCTGTGGGAATAGAGAGGCTGCTTCCAGTGAGACCCCCGGCTAAATAGTGGTTTTGTATCAAGCCATAGACATAAGACACATAACACTTAGCAATCGGGACAAACCCGATTAGTGCATGTACCCCCTTGCCTTTTGGCTATCAACGCCACCACCTGATGCATGATTAACCGTCCGTCATTTTTAATGTTATTTTCACAAAATTAGTAAAATAACGTTAAAATTAGTGCAACTTTACTTTTGCCCCCGAGGGCCACACACATACATTATATGCGCACAGCCGTAAGCGGGCCTAAGGGATTTAGATTGTACTCATTCCAATTACCAGACTCGTATTTATTAGCCGAAGATTATGCAAGAGATTATGTTTATATTTAGCATTGTATTTATTAGATTGATATGATTGTATTGTGGAGATATAGTTACCATATTATCTCTAGGGTTTTGTATTGTACTCTTCCCTATATAATGGGGGTTTGCTGATTGAATGAGACACACAGAAATACAGAAACCTTTATGGTATCAGAGCTACGGTTCTGATATCCCTAGCTCTCCCTTTCCCTTCATTTTTTTTCTGTCCTCTTTCTTCGCCGCCTTCGGTCGGCCCTCACAGCAGAAACCCGCCACACATCACTGCAGAATTCCGCCGCCTCTTTTCTTCCTTACAGCACCATGACCAAACCCGATCAAAACCCAGCCGACTCTTCTTCTTCTGCCGCCAAACCAGCGGCCCTACACCCTGCCTATTCTGTCTCCAATATCCAGTCCAAGATCCGGACATTGGATGGCACAACCGTAACCTATTCTTCATGGGTCAAGATGTTCAATCTCCATGTTACTGCCTATAAAGATGGCACAAAAAGGGTCCTCTTCCACCGTTCTCGTCGCTAACACCACCCCTACCACCCCCGCAAATCCAACCCCTCCACCTTCCAACCCTCCTGATCAACAACCACCTGAAAACCACCAGCCCTACCACCGTAGCAGCCGGGGCAGGGGGCGCGGCAGCAGACCCAGAGGCCGCGGACGCGGACCTTCTGGACGCGGTTACTATTCTGGCCCGCCTAACTCTTACAGCCCAATGTACCCGCCTTGGGCCTGGTGGAGCCCACCACCATGCCCTTATCCAACGCAGCCTCAATGGAAGTCATCGGGTCAGACCAATCAGCCCAATAACTCGGCTGCTCAGACTCACTTCACGGGTTATTCGGGTTCTACAGGATACAGTCCTTATGGTTACGATGCACTTAGCCCCACTGACTTGAGTGCAGCTTTTGCTAATATGCAGGTAAACCAGCAGAACGCTTCTTGGCAACAAGATATCATGGACACCGGGGCTGAAGCACATGTCTCACGAGATCAAGGTAAAATCGTTATCCCTACCTCCTCTCCTTTAAATAGGTCAATTCTTGTCGGTAGTGGTCATTGTGTCCCAATTAAAGGAATCGGCACGGGCTTTCACACCCTACCCAACCGAACCTACATATTACCCAATGTCCTTTACAGCCCCCATGTCATTAGAAACCTAATTTCCGTTAGACGTTTTACCCGTGACAATAATGTTTCTGTGGAATTTGACCCTTTTGGCTTTTCTTTGAAGGATCTCGTCACTAAGAAGACCCTTTCACGTCACAACAGCACCGGGGATCTTTATCCATTTACATCACCTCAACTTCCACCTCAAGCTTGTTTCATCACCTCTACTACTTTACCATGGCATGATCGTCTTGGTCACCCGGGAGCTCAAGTTTTAAATATTTTAAGTCGTAATTTTCATTTTCAATGTAATAAAGACAATTTGTCTACTCTTTGTCATTCCTGTCAACTTGCCAATAGTAAAAGATTACCGTTTTATGATTCTAATTCTTTCACTTTTGCCCCCTTTGATATCATACACTGTGACCTTTGGACATCACCCGTTACAAGTAAATCCGGATACAAATATTACATGGTCTTGATTGATAATTTTTCTAATTTTGTCTGGGTTTACCCACTTAAATATAAATCTGAGACCTTCACCACTTTTTCAAAATTTCACCAATTAATACACACCCAATTCCACAGAAAGATTAAAACCTTCCAATGTGACCTTGGTGGCGAGTTTGATAACCACGCGTTTAAGAGCTTCGCCTCTCACCATGGCCTTTTATTTCGATTTTCTTGTCCCCAGACATCCCCTCAAAACGGTCGGTCTGAACGCATGATTCGCCGACTGAATGATGTCATTCGAGCACTACTTATACATGCTCACCTCCCACCCTCCTTTTGGGTGGAGGCATTACACACAGCAGCCTATCTCCATAACATACTACCAACCAAAAGACTCAACTTCTACACCCCCACCTTTGCCCTATACCTCCGCCACCCAGACTATGCTCATCTTCGAGTTTTTGGGTGTGCCTGTTACCCTAACACCTCCGCCACTTCTCCACACAAACTTCACCCACGGGCCCTCCGTTGTATTTTCCTTGGTTATCCCCCAGATTTCCGAGGATACCGGTGCTTTGACCCCACCACCGGTAAAGTCCATATTTCCCGACATGTCACCTTCGATGAACATGTGTTTCCCTACACCATACCACAACAACCAAACTCCTATAACTTCCTTGATGACCCACCTCCACTAAACCTACCCTATCATTTTCCCCCTACCCGGCCTTCACCTATACCATCTTACCCCATCACTTACTCCCGTAGGCCCAAACCTCCCATGCCCACTCAAACTAACCCTTCAACCCACACCCAACAACCAAACAGGCCCACGGCCCAGTCCAACAACCAACCCAACCTACCTCAGCCCGCAGCATCTCGGCCCACTCAGCCCGCTACCCAACCTCCGCCAACCAACATTCCCACGGCCCAAACCTCCCACCACACCAACCAACATCCCATGACCACCCGCTCTAAATCCCGAACCAACCCCTCAACCCAATCGCATGCCACATTCACCACTACTACCATATCACCTGTCCCTACCACCTATGCCAAAGCCCTTGCCGACCCAAATTGGTCACGTGCCATGCAGGCAGAATTCTCCGCTTTATTGGAGAACGAGACATGGGAACTTGTTCCACGTCCCACTGATCGCCCAGTCATTCGCTGCATGTGGTTATTTCGCCACAAATTCCATGCAGACGGGACGTTGGAACGTTATAAGGCACGCCTTGTAGTAAATGGTAATTCGCAGACGGTTGGTGTTGATTGTGATGAGACATTTAGTCCGGTAGTTAAACCGGCTACTATTCGCACAGTATTGTCTCTTGCAGTTTCCAGGTCATGGCCCATTCATCAGTTAGATGTGAAGAATGCATTTTTACATGGCGATTTAAAGGAGACCGTTTTTATGCATCAGCCCCCAGGTTTTGTTGATCGACGATACCCACACTTGGTATGTCGTCTGAAGAAGTCTTTATACGGTCTCAAACAAGCCCCGCGGGCCTGGTACACCAGATTCGCGAACTACATAACTTCCCACGGTTTCCGTGGCAGTGCCTGTGATCATTCTTTATTTATATATAGGCGTGACCCAGCAAACATTGCATATCTGCTACTTTATGTTGACGATATTGTTCTCACTGCATCTAATGATGCCTTCTTACGTGAGATTATTCAGACACTCTCACGAGAGTTTGCAATGACTGACCTTGGGCGATTACATCATTTTTTGGGCATTCAGGTTACTCACCAGAAAAATGGCATCTTTCTCTCACAAAAACAATATGCCAAGGATATAATCTCACGTGCAGGTATGACTGATTGCAAGCCTTGCACAACTCCGGTTGATCTTGCGTCCAAACTGAGTGCTTCTGACGGTTCGCCATACTCGGACCCAACCTTGTACCGTAGTTTGGCCGGTGCTTTACAGTACCTAACTTTTACGCGACCCGATATCACTTATGCTGTTCAACAGGTTTGCCTATTCATGCATGACCCCCGGGATACGCATTTTGCATTCATGAAAAGGATTATCAGATACATACAGGGTACAGTTGACTATGGCATACGGATGGTTAAATCAACCACTGATTCTTTAGTTGCATATTCAGACGCAGACTGGGGTGGCTGTCCCGACTCGCGACGCTCCACCAGTGGTTATTGTGTGTTTTTGGGCGACAATTTATTATCTTGGTCTTCAAAGCGTCAACCAACCGTCTCTCGTTCCAGTGCTGAAGCAGAGTACAGGGGCGTCGCTAACGCCGTAGCTGAAGCATCATGGCTACGAAATTTATTACTCGAGTTACACACTCCCCTTCGTCAGGCCACCATCGTCTACTGTGACAATGTTTCTGCAGTCTATTTGTCTGATAATCCCGTACAGCACCAGCGCACCAAGCACATTGAGATTGATATTCACTTCGTTCGAGACAAAGTTCGGGTCGGCGACATTCGAGTCCTTCACGTCCCATCAGCATTGCAGTATGCAGACATATTTACAAAAGGGCTCTCCAAGCAACTTTTTCAGTCATTTCGCTCCAGTTTGAGCGTCTGTCCTTCGCCCGCTCAAACTGCCGGGGAGTATTAGCCGAAGATTATGCAAGAGATTATGTTTATATTTAGCATTGTATTTATTAGATTGATATGATTGTATTGTGGAGATATAGTTACCATATTATCTCTAGGGTTTTGTATTGTACTCTTCCCTATATAATGGGGGTTTGCTGATTGAATGAGACACACAGAAATACAGAAACCTTTAGTATTCACGAATATGTATATGTGGGTGTATATTCACATAAACACAACTGCTGAAACAGATTCCACTTTGATACCATCAGCCAAATAATAAAAACATATTATTCATGAAACTGCAAGATATGCGAAAGCAACGGAAGATGGGCCACATCACTGTTGTTGGGCCATCAATGGGCCTTGTAGAAGCGCGGGTTAAATCATTTCTCAAAGAAGAAAGTTCAGAGGAGACACCAGGTTTATTTTATTTTTAACTTGTCTTTTTGGCCATTTTTCTACTAATTCATATAATATAAATATAATGCTGTCATTTTGACACAGTTGCTCCACGTGTTGGGATCATAATGGGATCTGATTCAGATCTTCCAGTGATGAAAGAAGCTGCTAAAGTTTTGAAGGATTTTGACGTGTCTGCTGAGGTTATTTCTTAACCTTTTGGGTAGAGCTAACAGGTGGGTTGGGCAACATGTCAAAACGAGTATCTCTTACTGTCAGCTCGGGTTGAACTGAAAGACATTCTGTGAAAACTAGTTGGTTTTCTTAGAAATAATTAGCATGCCAAATATGATTACAAACATTCAATTACTCCGGTAGTAATATACTATTATAATACCTTGGATAATTTTGATCGATTTAGACGTGTTGTGTGCTATGCGTTAAAAATCAACACTGAGGGAGTTTTGACCCGTTTTCTTTTAAGATATATATTTTTAAATTTTACGCTTTTGAGATGTTTTTTTATGCTTAAATTAATCTAAATTTTGGAAGAAAAAAAAAAGTGAGTTAGAAGGTTTTATGCTTTGAAAGTATCCTGCAGGTAAGAATAGTGTCAGCACACCGGACACCTGAGCTGATGTTTTCTTATGCCACATCTGCTCGAGAACGAGGTGTTCAAGTTATTATTGCTGGTGCTGGAGGTGCTGCCCATTTGCCAGGTTTTCATCCCCTGCCTATGTAGCACTGGGACGGGTACGGGACCGGGGTACGGGGACGGTACGGGTACGGGGAACGGCAAAACTAAAAAATTCTAGATACGGGTACGGCATAGGGACGGCAATAAAAAATATAAAAAAATAAAAATATATTAAATAAATTCGAAAATACCATTGATGTAAATAAAGTTATAAAGTTTTTTTTTTAAATTAATCAAATATAGAATACTTTTTTTTTTCACCATACACAAAATATAATAGATAAACATACACATATGACATAAAAATTTAGGATTATCTATGATAGATTATATTGTCAATTAAGTTCGGTGAGGGCTCAACTGTTGCTACATATAATAGATTATATTATCTATTATTGCAAGAAAATTTTATGAATAAAACAAACAACAAGTAACTATGAGCAAAAATTACATAAACAAACCAATAATAAAACCACTTTATTTGTACTTTATTATTTTATTATATTAAATACCAGTTGTCAACCATTTTCTTGATGTTTGAAAAATAAAAATAAAAAAATAAAGGTTAATAATAAAGTATGAAGGCATCACCTTTCACCTCAAATAAAAAAAACAAAAAACTCTACGATCTGGCCCTCTTCAGAAGCATACCTCAAACTCCGGCAAAGGATCAACGCCGGTAAAGGATGAACGCTGAAGAATACTTACACGTTTGGCGCAGAATGATGATGATGAACGCTGGAAACGTTTCGGAAACTTCGCATTAACCGTCCCCCATCTTCAGAAGCTTCTCGGAAACGTTTCGCCGCCGTCCCAAGGCCGTTTCCGTCCCCATGGCGCTTCGGGAACGGGTACTCAACCCTATCTCGCGTCCCCGTGCATCATAGTCCCCTGCTTTCATTTTTATTTCAAATTTATAAAAATTAACACTTTAATAAATATGTTACAAAACAGTAATATTAATATTCTAATAATGTGTGGTTAGGTATGGTAGCTGCTCTGACACCGTTACCTGTGATTGGAGTTCCTGTACGCGCTTCAACATTGGATGGCCTTGATTCCCTTCTCTCCATTGTGCAGGTATGTAAACAAATTATGGTAAATCTCCTACAGGGGACTAATCTCTATAAAAATGAAGGGTCGGGTCGGGTCTGGTTGTGTTCACTTTCTCCGAAGCTTTTAGTTTTGCGTTTGAAATAATTAGCGTTTCAGAAAGTTTATATAATTTTAAAAATGATATGTTTGTTTTGAGTAAATAATGCATGAGGTTTTATGCATTAACAGTTAGATTCTTGTTTATTAGATTTAAAACCTCTTAGTAATTATTAAAAAACAAATATTCATCAAGTGTATGTGAAGTAGATGCCAAGAGGTGTTCCTGTAGCGACAGTTGCGATAAACAATGCCACTAATGCGGGCTTGTTGGCGGTCAGAATGTTAGGTGTGGCGGATCCTGCCCTCCAAGCAAGGTTATCATCTATCTCACTCTTTCTGTGTGTGTGTGTGTGTGTATAAATTATCACTTCTCAAACTTTTTCTCTTAACTAGTATTTGATTTTTTTTTATGTGACACGTTTGAGATAAGACATGGTCACCTCTAGAATACACATGCGTGCGCGTACACATCCTTGATAGCAAATTAATGTGATACAAACATATCTTGACTATTGACCCTCTGGTTGGGACGATTTGTTTATACAGAATGGCACAATTCCAAGAAGACGCAAGAGATACAGTATTGGAAAAGACGGAGAAGCTAGAAAAAGTGGGCTGGGAAGAGTATTTGAATTCTCGAGATTAATGGTAATAGTTTACGATTCTTCACAGTTTTGCACAAGTCGCTAACCAACCGAGACTTGCCCATTCATAATCATAAGATTTGGAGTCCAAGTCCCATGATGTTTTATTTTAGGATTTTTGTCTGTGCTATACTTGTCTTCAGAGAAAAATGAATAGGATAGGATAGGAAATTCATACAGGAAATACAATTTTTCTTTCCATTGGAAAACTACTTCGGATTGATTCCACCGGGCACGGTAATATGATCAGTCAATGGCCAAACTGTACTATCGACGCTGGCTCATGAACATAGACCGGGGTGAAGCTAAGGTCATGTAACCGGTCTTTGACGCTGGCTTAACCAACAAAGAGCATAAACAAAAATTCACGACGACTATAAGATGCAGTTTTACAATCGGATATACTCAAACCCGACCCATTGTTAATTTGTTATCGCATTTGTAGCGAGGAATGGCAAATTACAAGTATTGGAATAGGAACTATCTTTATGTAACACATGCAAGATAACTGTAAAATATACCACTTTCAAGTTAAAATCTTTTACCATACGCTTACTATTGTAAACTAATAACAATTTACGAACCTAAGAAACCATCAACTTTGACATTAGTTGATCTTGACAAAAACTTCATGCAAATTGGAGGTTTAACACCAGCCAAAGCCAGGATCGAACTCGGTAATGTCCAGATTCCGTCACCGCAAATCAAACCCGAAGCGACTGCTGGCCCGAATGCAGCAGCCTTTGCCTTGTTCACCTTAGACCATATGAACAATATCAAACTTCCAACACACATGTCAATGGCAAAGTAACCACCTATGTAGAACGGAATCGCCATCGCCATTGGGATGGGAATGAACCGAGCTCGGTTTTTACCCACCAAGTCTCGAATCCCATTCACAAAGATGGCGAAACCGAAGAATATATAGCAAAGTAAGAGACATTTGTCGGGTAATGTGGAGAATCCTTCAACTCCCAAGATTGCCATGTTTCGGTAAATGATGGCGTAGGGCGCAGGGTACTCTGAACCCGGGACTCCAAGATTGTCAAACGCGTTGTAGAACAGCCAGAACACGCAAGGGGAGATAACGCAGCCCATTGCAGTCCCGATCACTTGGCTCACGAACATAGACCGGGGTGAAGCTAAGGTCATGTAACCGGTCTTGAAGTCCTGTGTTAAGTCAGAAGCGGTTGAAACAATGTTCATCATGACCCCACATGCTGCTAAGCCCGCCAGTACACCTCCGTTTGACGCACCAGCCCACGCTCCGATTACAAAGATCGCAAGCTTACCATAGGTTGATGCTAGGGACCAGTCAGTGAGCCCGCATCCATAAGCGTTACAGAACGCCAAAATTGGGGCGAATACGTAAATAGCAGCAATGTAATACCACTTGAGCTGGTCGAAAATGTGTGGAAGAGTAATCACCGAGACAATAGCAATGGTTAGATAGCCGACTATCGCGATCCACGCAGGAATCTGATCCTTGAGAAATAACCGGGCACGTTTTTGGTCATCGTAAGACAGAGAAGGAAGATCAGCGGATGAATTACCGGAAATGGGGTCCCCTTTGGTTCTATCTTCTCTGAACTGGTGATATAACCCCGAAAAAGTGTAACTGAGGACCTTTACGAAGTTGTACAGCCCGTCACCAAGGATCATGGCTATACCGATGAACACCTGCAGTCGCACAATGTTAAGAACCACGAAACTGTAATGCAGAACCAGAAACTAGAAACATGAATGAGTTTTATTTACCCTGTAACCTTGCAAGCCATGGAGACTACTTGATGGAAGATCTGCAGAAAACCAATCGCCTTTCTTCTCGTTTATGAGAGGCCACATTATGCCCCATGAAAGGATGGCTCCAACTAGTAACGATACATTGATAAGATGGGGGCAGATCATGCCCACGCCAACATAGGTTGCTGAAAAGTCGAAATAAAACCTGGATTTGACACAAAAGTATTGAGGTTATCTATCATTCGATGAAAACATATTATATGCATGCTTTGGTCCTACTTTACTAGAAAATTGAAGAGCGAAGAAAGAAACGCTGAGCATACCTGTTTTCGTAGGCCTTAAGACCGAGTGTGGGGAAGCTTATGAATCCACAGTCATCTCCGCCGGTAAAGAACCACTGAAAGAAGCCCCATAGGAAACTCATGGAGAAGAATTTCCCTAAGGTTCTCACTTGCTTCCTGTAGTGAAAAACAAGCATGAAGTTATAGTTTATGAAATGAAAACAAAGAAGACGATGGTGGTGATGGGTATGAATGTATCATACTTGGCTAGCTTAGCACCCTGCGGAGTGTGGAAACTGTTGATAAGGTGCGCAGTTGCTGTGCCGCTTGGATAAATTAGTTTGAAGTCGATAATCATGATCTGTAATATGTACAGATTGCTTAACACACAAATACAAGAGAAAAAAATATTCCTAGAGGTCATTTCCATAAATGTTTTGTGATTTAGGTTATATTTTATACATAAAAAATGTGAAGGAATAAAAAGCAGGCTGAACATGGAACGTGTGGAAAGTCGTTTATACTGTATTTGAATGCTTACAACCTCCTAACGGCCCACAAAAGGATCTGATTGTTAGTGTTCAAGTGTTACCAATGAAACGATATATGCATACCTTGCGAAGAGGGACGACAGAAAAGAGTCCAAGGAAGCTAACTACAAATAGAAATGCAATCATCCATGCAAGAGAAGGGTTCTTGGTGTTCTGTTCTGAGTTTGCTTCATGTGATTGTTTGGCAATAACTTCACTCATCCCAAACAGGTAACTACCAAACCCTCCTGTCAAATTCAAACATGGATATTCTTTATAACACACATTCATGATTCATGTTAATAAAAACATACATAAACAAACAAGCATTACAAGGTCACACATCCTATTTTTATTTTTGTTTTAGCATGTTTAACCAGGGATGACCAGAAACAGGAAAAACTGGGGACAGGTATACGCTTACGGGTCTGGTATAAGATTAATAATAAATTTTACAGGTATGGTATTCTGGGTTTTAAAGGCGCATCAAGGGGCAGCCTATGGCGCCTTAGGGCTTTGCGCCTATCCTTTTTCCAAAGGCGCGCGCCTCAGGCGCTTTTTTGTCAAAATTTCAGTCGCTTTTCACCTGAGGCGCGCGCCTCACGTACACAGGGTATTTTTTATGCATAAAAATGTTGTACCTTGGTGTTTTTGGCTTGTACATATAGGTAAAATCACATAAAAACCTTATTTATAGCTATATTTTGGGTAAATGAAGCTAAAAACTCATGGAATATATAAAATTTTTTTATATAATTAGTGTGCACTTCGGGTACGAAAATCCCACGCTTTTTGCGCTTCGCGCGATGCGCTTAGACCTCGTCGCTTTTGTGCGCCTAGCGCTTTTTAAAACCAAGATGGTATTACTTATTAAGTGATACAAGTCTGATCACCCAAAACTGATCCTGTATTCATTTACCTATCTAAACCGAACATATAAATATATTGGTCAATCTAAAAATATATTAAATAACACTTTGAACTTGTTACAAGCTTGAAATGATCAAAAACATGATATTGTTAGAACTGTACTTAGTTTATTTAATTTATTGATATTTCAAGTCGGTTATAGGCGAGTTTAAGATCGTGTTTTGAGAAATCAGAATCCTATCGGGGAATTTTTAACCACATAAGATCGTATCTAGGTACCCCACAGGTATGGGACTAGGATGAGATGCGGTTTTACAACTTGTATAAGATTTAGGTTACCAAAACTCGTCTCAAACGTGACGTAATTTCGTAGTAAGTTCAACAACCATTGTCCACATGGCTACATAACATGTTATGTCTAACCTAACATGTTTACTGATGCAAGATTTGTTTAAAGTGTGAGAATTCTTCTAATATTTAATTAAATAATAAGTAGATATTTGCATTACATTTTAGTAGTTTTGACTTCAAACAATTTATAATGTGGTGTGTGATGGTGCATCGTAGAGAATATTCTATCTTTGTTTGTGTTTAAACTTTAAAGTTACTAGATTTAAGCATGTTCACATATTCCAATTGCCAGCTCAAGTATTCGGTTTATAAGTCAAGAGTCTTTACTACAACTATACAAGAATCTTTAGTCAATCTTTTGCTGATAGTGACCACTTTTTTTTTTCTTTTCTAATTTTAGATTAAATTACAAGACAAAATTTATTTCTAATTGCTTATTAATTGTATTACCTTCAAACAATTTCTCATTTTGTTTTGATTAGGAATTACTTTTTAGATTGGTAAAAAGAATATTTTAAGTTAAAAAATATTAATCACTCTGTGTAATAAATAATTAGATAATAATAATAATAAATAATAGAGCGTGATCATCACCCTATCATGTGGACTTTAAAAGTCAATTTGATCATGGAATGTGGACCGCATGATCAACACCCCTAATTCACGCCTAATTTGGTGGTCACATAATGGATAGATAAAGAAGTTAAAATGGATATATGATATTTATTTATATTATTTTTAGCAAAATACATTATTCATATGGTAATTTTTAACACTCTTAATAAGAATTTAAAAATCCTTGATTAATGTCACCATGAAACAAATATATAAAAAATGAACTATTTTCTTCTGAAGTAGCTAAGGGCTCAAATACTTTAAAACTTTAGAGGTGTAAAAGGTAAGGTTTGAAATTTTGAACAAAAGCAAAATCCCAAACATGTTAATCATCATCAATTCCACACTCCAATATTGAAATGTGGTTATTAATCATGGCCCATAAAGACTATAATTAGCCACTAATTCAATTTAGAATATCTCCAACACGGTGTCCCCTCAACTTCAACGCGTCACTCATGAGGGGATCCATGACGGATGGAAAGAGATAAAAGAAATAAATATAACATATGTCATGGGATGGTGAGACACACCGCACGCTACCCTCCCAATCTATCACCTCTCTCTTTCTCCTATCTTTTAATTAAATTTAATTATTCTAAATGTTTAAAATATTATAAAAAAAAGAGTATTGGATTTAAATAATCCTTACTATGAGCAATTGGCCGTCACCAGTCTCATCTAAGAAAATGTGTGCTAGTGGTCCCAAATTTTAATATATCAACCACCAATGGACTATGACTAACAGAATACTAACTGGTTTTCTAAGACTAAACGGTGTGGTTGACGGACCGACCATCACCACCACGCGACACGTAAGCCAGCACATAAGATGCTGGGCCGGGTTATCACCGCTTGATGAGCCTAGGGTATGGTTGACGGAGAAACTAGCGGCAAGGAGAACGAAGAAGAAGCTAGTCCTACCAATCAACAAGGCCAGCTTGAACGTCCAATTTTGGATGGTTTGAACAAATGAGGCACGGCGTGGGCAGTGTTGGACAGGCTGAGACGGTGATGACGGGCTTGAGCCGCCCCCCACACCACATAGTCTAAATGGAACATATTGATTTTTGGTCATAGTTCGTTGGTGACCACTATATTAAAAGGTGGGACCACCACCACATATTTTGCTAGTTTTTTTTTGCTAGTTAAGACCGGTGATGGTGAATAGCTGATAGTTTGGATTCAGGGATGAATATAACATATGTAATGGAAACCATGGAGGTATGATCCGATGAGGCGCTGAGCTGGCAGTCGGATGTGCTAAGCAAATGAGAAGCTAGTAATCACTTTTTTTTTAACGGCAAATCGCTTAGAAGCTAGTAATCACTAGACACATCAAATTTCACTTTCTGTTTCAATAAATTACCGTGTGTTGAATCATGTGATTACACAAACTCCAAAATCACACATAACTCGTGAACAATCAATCAATTTTAACTGTATGTAACAGTAACTTAATAATAATAATAATAATGATAATAATAATAATAATAATAATAATAATAATAATAATAATAATAATAATAATAATAATAATAATAATAATAATAATAATAATAATAATAATAATAATAATAATAATAATAATAATAATAACATACCTGAGAACGCAATACCGGAGGTAGCAACAACACAAGTCTGAATAACGGTATTCTCCTGCCTAGTAAACGGCTGTTTCAACAAACCAGACTTACCTAAAAACTTAGTCCACGTTTTCACAAAGAAGAACCCTAAGAGTCCAGCAGAGACGTTCAACGACGGAATAATACCAGTAGTCAGGTTAAGCTTCATAACAATAAACGTGAAGAGAATGCCTAATATAAAGCTGACGACGAATGCTCGAAGCGTCAGCTGGCTCTGCCACGGTGGCACTTTCTTGCTTTCGAATATTTTCTCGATCGACTCCATGTTCGTATCTGTGTTGTTGCTGCTGCTGTTGATTCTGTTATTATTATTATTATTGTTATTGGTATCAACGTCGTCGTTTTGGTCCATTGCTACTGGTGCTGAGAATTAATATATGGTAATTTGATGAAATTGGAAGTGAATTTTGAAGATTTGGAGTGTGTGTGTGATATATAGACGTTTATTGAGGGTTTAAATAGGAATCTGTGTGTGTGAGGGAGTGATGGTCAACGACAGTGGGGATGGGGTTGGGTTGGGTTGAGTTGTGTGTGAAATGGTTGACTTTATATATGATGGGCGATTGTGTATTTTTGGAAATTCAAAATACAGCAACTTATATTTTTTTTTATAAAAATAGTAGATAACGATAGCTAGGACATCGGGATAAGATCGGTATCGTATTTGTATATGTATATGTATTCATACCTAATGATGTGGGTATTTTAAGGCTAAAAAGCTGATTGTATAATACAACTTGCTTAAAAGGTTAAAAGCTAAAAATATCAAAAAGTGACATTTGTCATCAGTAAAAAGAACAAAGATCACTGACATGTCTTATCACAACTTTCTTGGTTGACTCCCCACAACTGGCCACAGCCACCACGTGTGGAAGACACACACTATTATCCGCAGGTCTCAAGCCTTCATAGGCTAAAGTGGAAAGTCTTTAGTTGTAACATATGGGATCGAGAGTTTTGTCATTCTCCTTATAGGAGATTCCTTGTCTATAAAAGTTGGACTCAGTCACCATCCTAATTGTCCCTTACACACTTCTATTCCCCTTTTCCAAGATCATACTTTACGTATGATCTTTTCTTGACATCAGTTTCCAAAAAACCAAAAACACTAACATCCACATTATGACTTTGGGTTTATCCCAAATCAGAATAATAATAATAATACAAATAAAAAACTCTCGAATCTCCCATCTACGTTTGCAATGTAGAGAGACTTCACGACCTGCATTTGGTGAACCGAAACCCTCTAATTCATTTACCTCCCAACTCACCACTGTTGTCCTATGGTTGTCGGACACTGTTCCGTCACCGGGTTTACTGTATAGCCTGTTACTGTTCGCATTTACGGTTTTGGGTTGTTTGAGTATGTTTTCTTGGTTTCGTACGCCACGACATCGGTGGTAGCGCGGCGTCAGCAAGTCGATCAAATATAATACGTTTCCGTTTCACAATATAATGTCGATTTAATGTACGTTTCTATGCCGCCCCAACACGCAGCGGGTAATCGGTTGATTATTTGTTACCTGTTCGACACATTGTGACGCCCCCGCAAACCGCAGCGTCAGGTAAAAAACGCCCAGCATATCCGTCGTGCGCCGCCGCAACGCGCGACGCCGGTAAAATACTAGTTTATATACGTTTACCAAATTGGGTTTTGTAATCTAAACTATGACCAACTAGATGAAAATAATCCGTACTTTTAGTTTGACTAGTAACACTTTCGACTTTCAATTATGTCGCCAAGAGAAATTCTGGTAACATAATCATCATTGATTTATACTTGAAATTTTTAACTCGGTTTCTTTGTAAGACCATGCGTAATGAGCATCATAATGACATGAACAAGCTTGATAACGTCTCCAACACCGCCCCCTGGGCGTTATAGGGGCATCAGGCATGAAGGGGGGGGGGGGGGGGGGACATTTATAATATAATGCATAATGGGAAAAAAGTATGAAAATTAATGATTGAAACGTCACTAAGGGGTTTTAACTATTACATATTTTTTAGAAGAGCGTTATGATGCTGGTGTGGTGGACAAGCCCCTTAGAGGCATTAACCGTTACAGATAGTCTAAATGATGACTATTAATGAAATGAAGAAACATAAAAACGGAATCGAGTATGAATTAAGTGTAAATCAAATACAAATTTATGATGATTATGGTAACAGGATTGTCTTTAGCAATAGGGTGAAACTTATAATTTCATTGGGCAAACTGTATGAATGTCTGTAATATCGTCAAGAGAATTGAAGTATTCTTTTTTACAAATTATGAATCTTGACGTCACAAATCTATGGTATTTATCCACTTTTTTAATGTTTGGTGATCTTAAATTGATGTCGACAATAAAAGAAAATAATAGTATACCACTTTTTTAATGTGTATGGTGGACTCATAAGAAATTTAGAGACAATACAATTGTCTAAGAAAACGAACGTGGGACCAGTATCTTTTGGCTTAATGGTTCTTCTTCCTCATTTTTTATTATTATTATTGAAATGAACTTTCAGTAAACCATCGAACCGATCAATGTTTAACTAACTCAAATAATTAACCCAATTGAGTTGGAAAAAGATGTAAAACCCGTAAAAAGTCAATGGTCTAACAAATTGAATAGCAACTTTGTGAGACAAGTAAATTTTGCGTAGGAATAAGGTTTCACTTCTTATTAAAATATAGAATAAAATATAATAACGAGACTCTCGTTATTTGTAGGAAATATCATAGTACAATACCGATTACAAAACTAAATAAAAAGAATATAGAGTACAATTTATATATCAAGCTTGATTCAAATGTCATCTTCTATGGGTACTTCAACAAACACACCATAGTAAGTCTTCAACATTGCTCTTGAGTGCAACAACTAGCACACTAAAAATGATGATTTTTTTTTAGGATCATATTGAACACAGAACTCTTAAAATAGATTATGCGTCTCTTCCCGGACGGTTTGTCACACAGGGTATAAAAACCGGAATAGTATATGTACTGTCGGAGATGGTACACAAACCCAAATTGTATCTTAAATAAAATGTAACACCCTAAACCAATTTACAGAAAAACGTGCAGCGGAAATACCAACCGTAAAATTTATTTCTTTTAAAAACAACCTTGGATATTTAGAACCCAAATCTACTAAGCATTTTAGGTATTACATCTTTAAAATATGTTCTATTACATTAAATGTGACCCATCTATATCACGTTATGGGGTCGTGTCCTCGTACAATCCGCCTCCTTGCTCGATCTCTCTCCTTTCCTTACTCTATTAGGTAGACAAGACAACCTGCGATCACCAAATAACTGTTTCGTTAGTTCATTTAGTGACTTAATGCACACTACTCAAAATGCGGAGATAATATCCATAGATACTCCATGATCTCGTTCCAACGCCTTTTTGGAAGTTCGGGTGTGTTACCCCGAGCTGATCCTACAAGTCTCATGCATTCACACTTATATACCTGCATCTTCATTACCATTCACATAACAAGGTTAATAACCCCACATTTCATACAAATATACAATTTCCTCAATACCCCACAATACATACAAGCATACAATTCCCTCATATAACCCCACAATACATACAAGCATACAATTCCCTCTTATAACTTACTTTGACCCGTCATGTTACTCCTTCTTCGCCAATCTCTAAGACAACTATGACGTTTCCAATCCTATACTCAATCCACATATAACTACCAACCCTTATATACATGAAGCTTTCTCTCAAACCCGAGCATGAGTACACATATGTACTATAAATGAGGTTTGGAGTTGCTCGGGCAAGGTACGGAAGCATAAACAAGCTGAAAAATCAACATCCAAGGCCGAAAGGGGATTTGGCGTAGGGTACGCCAAAAGTGGCGTAGACTACGCCACTTGCGTAGGCAAGGGGTGACAGAGTGGCGTAGGGCAGCAGAATTTGGCGTAGGCAACCCAGACTTGGCGTACCCTACGCCAAAACTGGCGTAGGGTACGCCAACAGCAGGTCTTGCACAACGTTTTCCTTTTTCAACGCAATATCTTTCATGCCATTCTTACCCACAATTCCCGACATTCTAGCAACTCATTTACTAACTCTCCCACCCATCATTCCACACATACCTTGATCAAGTCTCGGATCGAATGCACGCCCCTACGAGCTTCCGGTTTGAGTTCAAGTACCTACTATACTTGATTCGCTCAAACCATGTCTACACTAGTTACATTTACAAAGGACAATGTCCAAGCTAACTACCATGTGAATCCTCGACCCATAACCAAAACCATGTACTCCTTCAAGATTCCCATTCTATGTGAACATAATTCAATATCATAGATGCGAGTTAAGTTCGGGAATCACTTACCTCAAGTCCTCCAAGTTCATGCTTGTTTATTTGTCTCCTCTTGACCCACTAGCTTCCCATGGTTGAGTCCATCCTTCCTATCCTTTCATATCATCATGTTCACATTATTGTTAGCATACATGATCATATCACACTAACAACTTTCCTCAACCAAATATCACATTTGACCTTCATTAGTCAACTTCTATCATATCTAAAACATACATTCACAACCACATTTATTCTCACATCATGTAATACCACTTACTATCATATATGTCTCATAGTTCTAACATATCATGCGTCGCATAGTGTTCTAATCACACAATCAAGTTTTGGAGCCTGACCATGTTATTCTACATTGTTGACTTTCCAGAAAGTCAACTTCCAACTATACCAACATCCTACTTAGAAACATATGTCCATATTGATGTACTAGATCATATAAGATTCACCATAGACATCATATTCACATCTCATTTAAGATACAAGATCATTCGTCACACCAATTAATCAACACATCGTGTACATCATAATATTTAAGCATAGTGTACACACTACTAATGCATACTTCTTACCAAATCATACAATCAACTAATTTCCACATGATTTCTCTCTAAGACAAATTCCCCATGTTAACCTACTATCACTTGCACCAACTATCACATTACTTTCATACTTGTCGAGTCTTGCATACAAATTCACACATTATAGAACACACATACAACCATAAGATCACTTATGTGCATACATACATACCTACATACAATTATAATTCACACATGGTTTCCATCAAAACACATCCTTTATATTAATTTCCTACAATCATCATATTCCATTCATTCTCATCAATTACTTGCACGCAAGTTCATCTAAACATTTCATCGAACACATGGTGTGCGTACAACATTCTAAGCTCAATGTACAATTATTTCATGCTTAGTTTCATAGCTCATAACATCAATCATCATATTATTTACCTACACCACATATCCTTCATTCCATAGTTATTAAACATAGCAATCACCACTTTCTTTTCAAAATATCCAACAACTAATTAAGAATGGTCTTGGATTACACTAAGACCAACACCCACTTCCAACCTAGGTGTAAAACAATCTAATTAGCACATGAATCAAGCATAGCCTTATGTAGTGTCATGAATTATGGTTCCTTTAGTGTCTATCAACATCTAGACACCTTCATCCATCCTTGATTCACGTTTTTCACATACACCCTAAATTTTCATCAAATACAAGATGAATCATAACATCAAAACCTACCAAATAGAAGGTACCTTTGGGTTCAATTGACCTTAAATGGTCCATTTCTGGATAATGCATCGATTTCCCCTTTGAATTCTTGCTAAATCAAGCTTGGTAGTTGGACTAGGGTTGGAGCCCTTTTTCTTCTTCTTCCTGATAATCGACCAAAACACACAAGTGTGTGTGTTTTTGGTGTTTTGCCCCTTACATAATAATAATAATATGGACTTTGGGTGTTTGGCAATTTCCACCCTCCAACTTATAATCTCTTGACTCAATATCATTTTATTAATCCCGCCTATCAACGTCTTTAAATGAAGCGGGTTTTTGGGGCGTTACATAAAACGAGAAGATGATTGATCAAAGAATTGTTGAAAATTCTTTAGAGAGAAGTGAAGAACTTTTGAGAATTAGTGTTCTTTGGTGTATCTTTCAACCAAGGCTCACCTTGGTATTTATGCATGAAAAAGAAATTGAAACATCAATTTTTCATAAACCCATGAGTCCCATTAAAACCTTTAAATTATTTTTACCGAACTAATGGTATTCTTATTGTTTTTAAGTTTCAACTTTAGAATTTTAATTAGTATTATTACTAAAAACCTTCAATACAAATTCTAAGATAATATCTTGTTTTTATTTTCACAAATTTTCAAACATTTTTATAATTAATATAGGTCATTTATACACATGAATCATAATAGACTGACAAATGATTAGAAATTCAGTTTATTTATTTTATTTTTTAGCAACTATTTTTACTACTAAATTCACATAATCTTGCACTTGCAAAGACTCACATCACTTTTTATGGGTGCAAAACACCATACAACTAAATCATGGGTAATTGAGTGTTTAAATAAGTAACAATAAATCGAAGAAATGCTTAATTGAATTTATAAGTCTATTTTCCTTAACAAAGAAAACATCTACATAAAAGAGATAATAATGGGCATTGGGTCGAGCATACAATAGAACTAGTTTTTTGTAACCACATTCACATGCCAGTTGCAAAACCGTGTACTATACTTGTCCGGTTTGTGGATTCTCCCACGGGTACCAGACAATACATGTTTGTCATCTTATACAGTTAGAGTTCATCCGTTAGTTAATTCCGATATCTAGAAACTCGATATCAAACTCATTGTAAACCGACTTGAAATATCAAATACTTGACACATTTTTTGACATGATTCTATATGTGTGAATATCTTACTATTTACCAGTGATATAATAAAAACTACTATTTACGAGTGATATAATAAAAACTGACAATGAAAATGGACTTTTGCTTATGACATCGCTTACATTCAAGCATAGCCTGTTTACATTTAAGCATAGCCAGCTCACATCAAGAGACGACAATCTATGAAAAATCAGCTAAACGTTTGACATTTGCTTATATATGTCACAAACACGAGTTCAAATTATTTAAAACATTAGCGGTCCTTAGAGTAGAGTCGAACAAGGTGGCAAAGCACGCTAAAGCGTGCGAGGATAACCAAGTAACCAACATGCTTTTGTCCATTTGGCTTTTGACACATTTGGCTCATTGGCACCGGAGACGATCATGTTCCTGACGAGAGTCCAACATGTGGTCCACAGCAACCTCTCGACTCCCCAGGTGCGAGGATTTGTTTTCAGTAGATTAGGGTTCTCTATCCAAAGGATGGTGGCGGCGCAGCTTGTTGCATGTCTACCTGCTATCCTTATCAAGCATTTTAGCTCTTTATATAATAATCCTTAAAATTTCGCTTATATGGAACAATTTTGATTACCACAAGATTTGGCCAAAGCTATTGGGGTTGGTGGCCCAATAGTAGAAGCAAAACTACTAAGAACCCCTAAGAGGAAGATTATGGGTTCAAGTCTTACAAGGAGTAGAAATTTGCCATTCAAAAAACAAGATTTGGCCAAAAGTATGCATGGTTGTTTTATGCAAAAGTATGTTGTTTAAATTGAACTTGAGTAGTTGAGTGTGGAGTGGGTGGAAGTGTGGAACAATGGCCTAAATGGGCTTGAGTAATTTTATGAGCAATCAATATTAGTTAAATGGGCCAAATCAGCCCATCACCACAAACTCTCTAGTCTCTAACATGTTACTCGCTTACATAGAAAAAAAAAAAAAACCAAATATCATAAATAGAGTTATCTCAAACACACTTGAATAAGTAAAAATTATGTAATTTTACTTTCAAAATGATTGATTTTGCTTTCTTCATAATCTTAACTGAAATAAAAACTGACACTTGTGTTCATAAAAATCATGAACTCGAGTCAATTGCAAAGCTTATGAACACTATATATCTGGTGAACCAACCTAAGGTGGCGCTGCTAGCACGTATTGTATATGTGCCAAACCGGTATTACCCTCGAGAGGTCTGTGTGGTAGCTTTTATTTAGCAATATCAATGACCTATGGTTGAGGGGAACAAGAGAGATACGTCTAACAATACAAGAAACTCATAAAAAGAGAGATAAAAAAAGAGGTTCAAAGATAGTTCACTAACAGAGCCACGTCGGATGCCGTCCTCTCTCTATCATGTCCCTCTCACATTCTGTGTCATGCCAAAGGTAGCCACGAACATCTTGGAACAATGTGTCATATGTAAACATCATTGTTACTAGAGCCACGTTGTAGACATCACTGTGCCACGCGGGCCACAAACGCCAACACGACATGCTTATTTTTTTTTTCCTTTAGAAGGCGACTTTCGTTATGAGTGACCCAAACAGAAGATGTTTATAGAACTAAGGGGCTGTTTGGTAGCCTCTTAATCATTCAGGTCTGAATCATTCAGCATTCAGACTGTTTGTTTCAACATCTGAATGGAATAATTAAGTGCTGAACCATTAAGCTAATAAGGGATGCTGAATAATTCAGCTCTTAACCATTCAGAGCCTCTTAACCATTCAGACCATCTTAATAATTCAGCACTTAATCAACCAAACAGCCCCTAAGTTTTTTTCATCATCTTAGTTTAGGGGCTTAAAAATGTAAAATACTTTATAAATAATAAACCAATAAGTATTTTATTATCCAAACAACCCCATCACTTTCACATAATAGTAAGTATTGCAAAAACCACTAAAAGCTATTACACCAAAAACCACTTCCATAATCAATCTCCAAATCATTTCAAATCATATCATACCATTCACTCAATGCTAGATGAACTTATTAACCTAATCAAATCAACTAATCAATAACACAATAGCCATGTATTCAAACACCAATTGAAAACACTTCCAAAACAACACCACACATAATCATTCACATTACACCAATCAACAAAACCAAAAACAACAAACACACAACACAAAAACTAAAAATCCAAAACACAAACACCTCTTAAAACCTCAAAACCATCATTAACCCTTCATTTCATCCCAGCAATTCGATCAACTTCATCAGCAGAAGGCGGAACGGCTTTCGAAACAATAGGGACACCAAAACAACCTTCATGATCATCCTCATCAACCCTCTCATCCTCTTCCTCATCACCACTCTCCGAATCCGAACAAAACTCAAACCGCCTAGGCGCAAAAAGCGACCAAAACAAGTACATTGTAACAGCCGTGATCGCCCCACACCCTACACCAAAGATAACCGCACCAACAATGCTCATAACATCCATTGTCCGTCCTCGTATCTTCATAGTCGAAGAAGTCGCGATATAGGGATGTTCTGACGTCCCAACATCATTTGACAACCATAACAATGATGATAATGATGTCAACAATGATGACAATGGTAAAGATGATGTGGTGGAATGGTTGAAGAGCATGGGACGAGGGAAAGATGTGGTACGAGGGAAGTCACGTATTTCGGTTATAAAAAAGGTTAGACGTGGAGGATTATTATTAATATTATTAATATTATTATTGTTGTTGTTATGGTGGGAAGAGGAGGAGGTGATAAAGAAGATGGTTTTGCATGGTCTAGCGGTGGTGGTGGTGGTGGAGAGGGTGGCGAAGAGGAGGAGGAAAAGGGTGGTCGTCGACGCCATTGAGTAGAGGAGAAAGAATATGGAGGCGATTGACGGTTGGAATGGAATTTAGTGAAAACAATTTAAAAGATAGAGATGGTGGGTTGAGGTTGAGATAGATTTCCGGTATGTGACACAAATAAATATATCTTATCTTATTAATAAGTGGATAATTATTTAGTTATTGAAGGGGGGCAATAAGAAGTTAAGAATACATATACCCAAAATCTTATTTTTATTTATATCTTTTATATGGGTTGTATACTAGTAGAAAGCCCGTGTGATGTGGTGGGAGTGACACTTTACATTGTGATACTTATTTCATATTCTTATATTATTTGTTTTAGCATCATTGCGGTGGAAATACATCATAAGCGTTACACATGTCTTGTAACTAATAAGATTTAACATTTAAATTATATTTTTTTTTGAACGGTCGACGGTACACACCCATAACGATGCCCCGCATCCTTCAGGTCCGGTCCCAGGGCCCCCTAAGGTCCAGCCCCTCATTTCAGAATAACCCTACTCTGAGTGGGATTCGAACCTGAGACCTCCCAGGGCAGGAACCCTACAAAGTGGGTAAACCTTCTCACCTCCATTGCAACCACTAGGCTACAACATCATTGGCGATTTAACATTTAAATTATATAGTACTTAAAGAAACATTTGATAAAATAAACTAACATACAAAAGGAAAAAATAAGTATTAATAAACATAGAATTTGAAAACTAAAAACTTAAGTGTGAACTACTTGAATCATGAGATCAATTTAATCATACGCCTTTCAAGCTTGCATGATCTCATCTATATTGTCTGCCTACCAATTATCATTAAGAGCGGTCCCTCGAATTTATTGTATATCTTCATATTTGATTATTACATCTTTTGAAGGATGAGATTTATTCCAATAATCAAAATATAGAATAAATTCTTGCTTCTAATACATCTTTAACATTTTCAATGGACGCATATATTTTTATTTTCTTGTTAATTTGAAAAATCAAAATGATAATTAAAATGAAGAAAAATCATATCATAACTGACTAAATTAAACGAAAACTTATTGAAATTAACAAAATAAAATACGATACTAAAAGTAACACAACTTTTAAAGAAACATATATTATTAAACCACATAAAATCTGTTGCGTTTCTAAATTGACACACGTGGTATCTTAAATGGAGTTTCAGTTTAGTGCTTAAATCTGAAGTATCATCAAATGCGTCTTCTTTGTCATTTTCATCAGAATTGTCTAGATTAATAACTTTACTAAATTTTCATTCAGAGAGTCTCTTCCTATTAGTTTCATGCATTCGATCCTTAAAAACAATTAAAAATATTTAATACACAAGTTAGTAGAAGATGAAATAAGTATTGATATTACATCTTCACTAAATTCATGTTAAAGATTAGATTTGTAGGGACTAAACATTACACTATAGCAAATAATTTCAACACGATTATCATCATTATACTGCAATAAAACACAACAATATACCACATAAAATAACAACCATGTTAATATTAAAAAGTAAACATTAATAAATACAACCTTAGACTCTACTTTAGACGCTTGTATAGCTATTGGTTTGTTCATTTCCGTATGTTTTTCATTTAAATGAATCTGCAAAACCAAGAAGCTAACATTTACATGACTAAAATATGTATAAAAGGGTCTAATTAGTAAAATAAGACGAACGAAAACCATAAATTAACAAAGAACCAACCTTAGAAGCTCCAACCTTTGAATTTATATTTAGAACCATGCCTAAGTATTTTAGCAAGTGAAATAGGTGTGCATTACTATTTATTTACTAGTGGAAGTGCCCGCGCGTTGCGGCTGGTGTCTCGACTGACATTAAATTCAATTGTGATGCCTATTACGAACCAAAACTCATTTTTGCAGCTGGAGCACAATCCATGTGTAAATTAACCGAACCGAAAACCGTATACCATTTTCAACTGAAATCGGTAAATAAAATCCTAAACCAGAACCGGACCGAAATCGGGCTAAAACCAACCAAACAAACTGGAATTGGAACCGGTACACAAATTGGAACCCAACCGAAATTGATTTAAGAAAAAAAAAACGATTTTGGCCTAAAACACAAATAAAATTATGTTTTCTATGTGTTACATGCCAATTTTCTTGGTTAAAAAATCTAAAACTTAATAAAAGTTAAATTCTATATAGGTTTAAAATTTTTTAAAAGTGCGTATATGAATCGGAATGGAACCGAAACTGGGTAAAAAACAAATCTAGGCCGACCAGACTGGCACGAAACTGAGCCGGTTTATGTTGTTCGGAACCGGTCAAAATCAAAACCGGTTCCAAACCGAAACCGGTTTATGAAAAAAACCGATTACTCTTTTCCAAAATATTAATGTTTTCATATTTCATATGTCTGAGTTATGATTTCAGCTTACCTATACTTAGAGGTGTACAAAAAAAACCGGTTTTTAAACCCGAATCGAAAAAAAACCCGGAAAACCGGTTTGGCAAAAACAGGTTTTTGGTCAAACGGGTCCGAACCCGAACCTATACATTGATAATGGAGCGGTTTTTCAATTCGAGGAGCAGTTCGGTTTGAAAACCGGTTTGAAAGAAGAACCAGTTAGGGGTAAAAACCGTTTTTTTTAGAAAAAACCCGGTTTACGTATTGTATTTTGAATCTTGGATGACCGGTTTGGAAAAAAAAACCAGTTTTAAACCCGATCCAAATCGATGCCGATCGATGGTGGTGTTGTGTGCTAAAAATCGGGCCGGTTTGGCCAAAAACCGGTTTTACCATCTTAAAAAAAAACCGATCCGGTTTATAACCCGGATGTGACATCCGTCACTTTTTCATTATATATATATATACATTTTTTAATAATAATAATAATAATAATAATGATAATAAAAAAAAAAAAAAAATAATAGAGTTGGTTTTGGACACTACATTAACCACCCATCCTAAAACAATCCAACTCACAAGCCCATAACCAACCCTTTTCTTTTTTCCTTTTGAAGCCCAACATCCAAACTCACCTTTTTCCTTTAAACATCTCGAGCCCAGAAGACAGCCCATTAAAATCGGCCCAGATCAGACTAAGCCCATCTCCTACCATCCCTTCCCTTTCTGTTTAAAAAGAAAAAAAAAAGATGTTTCAGCTGGGGTTCGAACCCGAGCTGATCACCACCCAACACAATCACCAAACCAACTGAGCTGCATGCCTTGTCTTGCTTTAACTCCAACTCGTTTAATATAAATACACAAACAACTATCCATCCCTCCTTCCCTTTCCTCTTCGACGCACAACAGCACAGATATGTATATATTTATTTTTTTTTTCTTTTCTTTTTCTGACCATTTAATTAACTCCATTAAACGCGTATTAACCATGTTTGACCATTGATTCGTGATTGTCGGCCTGTCAACCATCATTACACGAGCAATTACAGTTTAATTCTTACCAATTTTAAACAATTACGCGTCAATATTCAAGTCGTGGTCAAGCATTGCCAAATCGAACAACCAGGCCTAAACACTATAAATTGAACCTCTGAATACGATCACAACTCGCCGAAAATCATTTCCCAATCCTCAATTCTTCGCAAAAATCTTCTGTTCTTAATTCACGATCACGGTTTGACTTTCTTGGTTGACTGAGCATTCGAACTCGAAACAATCTTGTAAGCATAATTATTCTTATGGGTTTTGTTCATCGGCGTGTGCACGACATTAACCCCATGATTAATTGGGTTAATGTCGTGTGAGTCGATCAATTGAATAATCTAGGGCTCGAAGGGTTGATTTGGGGATAAACTCCATTTTTCGTAGTGTATATATTTTAAATATAACTGAATTAATCACAACCACTGGTCTGGACCAAGTGGTTGTGACTGAGGGTTGCTTCGTGAGCCACCCGGGTTCGAATCCCGGCATGGCATTCTTTTTGTTCTTTTTTTTTTTTTTCTCATTTAGGCTTTTAAAATCAAATACTTATATATAATTTTATAAATTCGTTTTTAATTATCAAAATCCTATTATAAATTCTACAAAAATTATATTATGTTGATCTGATGAGAAAGTTCATTACCCAATTTTTAGTTTTTCAAAAATAATTTATTTAATATATATTATTAATAATACAAGTTTATTCATTTATATTTATTAAATTCTATAAAAATATCTAAACGATTTTATTAAATCTCACAAAAATTATCCTAAACTTGTAAATTCTTAAACATTCCAGAAAATATTTTTATTTCAGAAAAATCGTTTATTTTATATTTTTAATTAATTTTTGTTAGTTTTAATCATAAATAATTCATAATAAATTCATTTTTCAATATTTTTGTACCAAAATTTTACATAAATTATTTCTTTTCATTTGGAACTGAAATACAATTTTTTATTCAGAAATTCTTTGATTTTAATATTTTTAGATATTAAAGTCGTATTTTGACAATTTGAAATAATTAGATTAAATATTCTATTTTCAAGAAAATAATTTTATAAAAATTATTTTCATACTTAAAAACCTTATGTTGTGACTATATTCAACTTAAAATTTTACAAAAAGACTTTTATTTATTTATTTACTAAATTTCTTATATTTAATAAACAATTTGTTTATTAAACAAATAAACGTTATCCCCAAATTCGAAGCCCTAGAAATACATATATCCTAGAGTTATTTCCCTTACACATTATCAAATTCTTTAGGTTGATACTTTGAGATAGTTCCAACACATATTTCGTTGTCCAAGTTCAATTTCAAGCTATTACGTGAACAGTGAGTATTCCTACCCCTTTTTGCTTTTATACATTTTTGGGGTGTTACATGTACACTATTACAATTTCAAATACAATTTTACATTTTCACAAATACAATTCTAGTACTATGTGCATTGCTTACAACGTGCTTTATGCTTAGACAATACATGTGGATTACATTTGTACTTAGTGAAATCATTAACATGGTACAAGCCGACCTTAACATTGGATAGCGCTATTTGGATTGACAACCCGCCTAGATTGATTCTCCCCCTTTTTCATCGGAGAATCCGTGGCCAGTGTTAAGCCTTTTTATCCATTTATTGGATAAGTACACTACAGTTCATACAGTACATTATACAGTCACAGGGTTGATTTCGCTCATTTGTATGATACATGGTTTACATATTTGCACTGTAGCTTGCACTTGAATTGTATATCTTTTAACCTACTATATATATATTAAAACTAGGAATGCTCACCAACATTTCATATGTTGACCAAATCTATTTGTACATGTTTCAGGTGCAGTTTGATCTAGTGCCTTAGCAAGAGACATTTAGTGCTTTATTTCAATTCAATTATTTCAATATTTACATTTCATTTAGACAATGTATTTTCCATTTCCATGTAAGACAATTTTGATTATTCAATAATATTTACATTTTAGTACCATGAGCTTTTGAACAATCGTCACTACGTGGCACCTCGATGATTCCGCCATCGGTTGGGGTGTTACAGATTGGTATCAGAGCCATGGTTATAGGGAACTAGGTTATTAGATAAAATGGCCTAGACTATAACCGAACTTCAACTTTCATGCATTATATTTCCTGAATCACCTTACCCCTCATTTCCCTCTACTTTCCTTCTTCTATCTTTCCCTTCTTCTCTCTCTCCATTCTTCTCATCCTTCATCCTGGTGCATAGAGATGGTGTTCTACAGGGAGTGGAAAGTCTACATCAGCATGGAACAGGGACAATACCTTTCATGAAGACACTCTTAGGCATAATGCCCACTCCTACTTTTGCTCCTTCAAAGTTGTTGAACTTTAATGAGTGTGATAAGGACACGTGCAATCTGGAAGGGTGGACGCCTGTACACTGGGTTTTCTGGCATAGGCAAGCATAGCGCATAAATCCATTTACGGACCTGTTATGCTTACCTGGGGATTCCTGGAGTGAGTGTCCACTTATAGGCTAAAGCATGTCTCCTTTGATCACCATTGGGTTCAATTCCTTTGAAAAGTCAACGTTCTTGTTGGGCTTTACAGCTAGACAAGGGCACTCCAAGCATTTCATGCAAACTTTTTCAATAATACTCTCTCGGTTCATATACAATATTTTGTATTTCATGATTTTCATATATTGCTTACAAGTTCATACTTTCATAACCATCTATGGATTTCACAATCACACTTCACCTTACCCTCTTAGCCACTTTTTAAATATTCAACACCCTACCCAAATCATATTATTTCTTTTCTCCACATATTATTTATTTTAAAAACTATAACCTCATACTTTAGCACAAACTAAAGATTTTTTTTAAACTAGTTGTATTACCTAGCAACTTTACAAAGTACATATTTTCCTCGAACTTAAATTCAATTGATTATTTATTGACGTAACAAACGATTTTCTATATAATGTTACAAAGCCTACTCAGCTTGTACTATTTAACAACTTTTGCCTTATGTACAAAACCAAATTTTGAAAATATTTTTTTTTGGAATAATATCTAGTCTCTAGATTCACTCATTTTCAACTTGTTCAAATTTTTACAATACCACAATCATGTTTTCTTATACACTTGGTTATAACTTTTGATCCAAACTTCAAAATTTACACTGCTACATAATCTCCTTACTAAAAAAATAAACTCTTTATCAACTATCTTCACATTCACCATTTCTCACAACCTTGATTCTGCTTCAAGATTTTTCATCATCCTCTCAAGAACTAAATTCATATCCTTCACCTTCTCACACGTGAGCTAGTTACCCATGATAATCAAACTACTACAAACCTGATACTTGATTCTACAGGATTTTTCCAAAACATCATTGTTTATGAAACTTGATTTTACTATTCACTGGACATTTAATTATTCATGATACTCGTGTTTTCATTTTCTTGATCTTATTGTACCCAATTATGACATACTCATAGGCATATAACATCTAGAGATTTCCTTGCATGTACGAACACAAATTGGTGATCTATCATATTAGTTACGTTTATTTTAATAGTACACTAACATTTATTTGAAACGTTTAGACTTGATACTTGATCTTACAGAGCTCTTCTAAGAAAACATCATTGCTTATTATATGAAACTGATTTTTCCTTTAACTTGACATCTAATTATTCATGATACTCGTAAACATTTAATTATTCATGATAACACTTACACTTAATGGTTGTAGTACTTACAAACTTGCCTGCATAAACATGCTATCAATTTGCAATCTATGTGAATAATAATTGTTGCACTTAATAGAGGTCATCATGCCTTTTTCAACAGTCGGGAGAGGCCCTACAACCTGCTCCACGACTGGTGGAGGCTATCGAACATACTCAACGATTGGTAGAGGTCACTATGCCTTTCAAACAGTCGGGAGAGGCCCTACAACCTACTCCACGGCTGGTGGAGGCTATCGAACCTGCTCAACAATCGGTGGGGTCATAGAAGGACCAAAACCCTAATGTAAGGTAAATTGATGATTCCGGTCCGGAACGTAATCATGAATTTACAGGTACATTAGAGTAGCGTGAAATTCTATTAGAGTTTTTGGAAAGGCGACCAGTACGTTTTCAAGGTATCAAAGGTGTGGTGGGTTAGCTGCGGTACACCCTGTATACAAGCACTAATGATGCATTGAAAGTGAGATTGGAAGTCGGACCAGGAACAAACTCTGGTTATTTGGTAGTCTATTTAGTCTTGTTATAGTCAATCAACTCGTACATTTATTCCTAAAACTTGGTGTTTTACTAGATTCTTATTCTCCTTATGATTTAAGACGAACCAAATCCTCAACTCACACCTATCAAACCCCTTATCCAGATCATTCGAATTTCCAAACCACAGTCATCTTAATTTTTACCCAAGCATCCATAACCCTATGTTTCTAATAACTTCGGGACGAAGTTTCTAAAAGTAGGGGATGCTGTGACATCCGTCACTTTTTCATTATATATATATATACATTTTTTAATAATAATAATAATAATAATAATGATAATAAAAAAAAAAAAAAATAATAGAGTTGGTTTTGGACACTACATTAACCACCCATCCTAAAACAATCCAACTCACAAGCCCATAACCAACCCTTTTCTTTTTTCCTTTTGAAGCCCAACATCCAAACTCACCTTTTTCCTTTAAACATCTCGAGCCCAGAAGACAGCCCATTAAAATCGGCCCAGATCAGACTAAGCCCATCTCCTACCATCCCTTCCCTTTCTGTTTAAAAAGAAAAAAAAAAGATGTTTCAGCTGGGGTTCGAACCCGAGCTGATCACCACCCAACACAATCACCAAACCAACTGAGCTGCATGCCTTGTCTTGCTTTAACTCCAACTCGTTTAATATAAATACACAAACAACTATCCATCCCTCCTTCCCTTTCCTCTTCGACGCACAACAGCACAGATATGTATATATTTATTTTTTTTTTCTTTTCTTTTTCTGACCATTTAATTAACTCCATTAAACGCGTATTAACCATGTTTGACCATTGATTCGTGATTGTCGGCCTGTCAACCATCATTACACGAGCAATTACAGTTTAATTCTTACCAATTTTAAACAATTACGCGTCAATATTCAAGTCGTGGTCAAGCATTGCCAAATCGAACAACCAGGCCTAAACACTATAAATTGAACCTCTGAATACGATCACAACTCGCCGAAAATCATTTCCCAATCCTCAATTCTTCGCAAAAATCTTCTGTTCTTAATTCACGATCACGGTTTGACTTTCTTGGTTGACTGAGCATTCGAACTCGAAACAATCTTGTAAGCATAATTATTCTTATGGGTTTTGTTCATCGGCGTGTGCACGACATTAACCCCATGATTAATTGGGTTAATGTCGTGTGAGTCGATCAATTGAATAATCTAGGGCTCGAAGGGTTGATTTGGGGATAAACTCCATTTTTCGTAGTGTATATATTTTAAATATAACTGAATTAATCACAACCACTGGTCTGGACCAAGTGGTTGTGACTGAGGGTTGCTTCGTGAGCCACCCGGGTTCGAATCCCGGCATGGCATTCTTTTTGTTCTTTTTTTTTTTTTTTCTCATTTAGGCTTTTAAAATCAAATACTTATATATAATTTTATAAATTCGTTTTTAATTATCAAAATCCTATTATAAATTCTACAAAAATTATATTATGTTGATCTGATGAGAAAGTTCATTACCCAATTTTTAGTTTTTCAAAAATAATTTATTTAATATATATTATTAATAATACAAGTTTATTCATTTATATTTATTAAATTCTATAAAAATATCTAAACGATTTTATTAAATCTCACAAAAATTATCCTAAACTTGTAAATTCTTAAACATTCCAGAAAATATTTTTATTTCAGAAAAATCGTTTATTTTATATTTTTAATTAATTTTTGTTAGTTTTAATCATAAATAATTCATAATAAATTCATTTTTCAATATTTTTGTACCAAAATTTTACATAAATTATTTCTTTTCATTTGGAACTGAAATACAATTTTTTATTCAGAAATTCTTTGATTTTAATATTTTTAGATATTAAAGTCGTATTTTGACAATTTGAAATAATTAGATTAAATATTCTATTTTCAAGAAAATAATTTTATAAAAATTATTTTCATACTTAAAAACCTTATGTTGTGACTATATTCAACTTAAAATTTTACAAAAAGACTTTTATTTATTTATTTACTAAATTTCTTATATTTAATAAACAATTTGTTTATTAAACAAATAAACGTTATCCCCAAATTCGAAGCCCTAGAAATACATATATCCTAGAGTTATTTCCCTTACACATTATCAAATTCTTTAGGTTGATACTTTGAGATAGTTCCAACACATATTTCGTTGTCCAAGTTCAATTTCAAGCTATTACGTGAACAGTGAGTATTCCTACCCCTTTTTGCTTTTATACATTTTTGGGGTGTTACATGTACACTATTACAATTTCAAATACAATTTTACATTTTCACAAATACAATTCTAGTACTATGTGCATTGCTTACAACGTGCTTTATGCTTAGACAATACATGTGGATTACATTTGTACTTAGTGAAATCATTAACATGGTACAAGCCGACCTTAACATTGGATAGCGCTATTTGGATTGACAACCCGCCTAGATTGATTCTCCCCCTTTTTCATCGGAGAATCCGTGGCCAGTGTTAAGCCTTTTTATCCATTTATTGGATAAGTACACTACAGTTCATACAGTACATTATACAGTCACAGGGTTGATTTCGCTCATTTGTATGATACATGGTTTACATATTTGCACTGTAGCTTGCACTTGAATTGTATATCTTTTAACCTACTATATATATATTAAAACTAGGAATGCTCACCAACATTTCATATGTTGACCAAATCTATTTGTACATGTTTCAGGTGCAGTTTGATCTAGTGCCTTAGCAAGAGACATTTAGTGCTTTATTTCAATTCAATTATTTCAATATTTACATTTCATTTAGACAATGTATTTTCCATTTCCATGTAAGACAATTTTGATTATTCAATAATATTTACATTTTAGTACCATGAGCTTTTGAACAATCGTCACTACGTGGCACCTCGATGATTCCGCCATCGGTTGGGGTGTTACACCGGACCGGTTTGGCAAAAAAAAACCGGTTTGTCCATCTCTACCTATACTTGTAATTATAGTTGGTATCATAGGTCTCTAAGTTTCAAACTTGTACTCTTGACGTTTATATTCCATAAATTTTAATTGATACTAACCATCTCTTGTCTTATAAAAGGACCAAGCCCTCTAGATCATGTTCTACTTGGTCTAGCTACTTGCTGGTTCAACCGCAAAGTAAAAAAAAAAAAACAAACGAGTTCACCCAATGGTGATCCAACTTGCGTGAACCAAACCTGCGAGATGTTCGGCTTTTAAAGCATCCTAGAATTTATCTGAACATAGTGTCAGAACACATCAAATATGTAAGAAGTCACCAAACCAATTACTCTATTCCAAAGTATAACAATTGGAGAGCTTTATGTGTTAGTCTGAATTAAGAGAAGACACAGAGAAGAAGGAGAGAAAACCCTAATCAAGCTTAATTGGGATAGCTTGGGGTTGTTTCTTTATAACTGTCAATAACAGACACACTAACACATATTACAATATAGTCCCTCAACTATCTATTATTACAAGTATGACCCTCAAATTATTACTAATTGACTTTATCATGTAACAATACCCCCTCCTTTATAACATTTTTGACCTCAAAAATTAAAACTTGGAAAACACAACTGCATATCTTCCAGGAACTCCCATGATGCTTTAGACACAGGTAATCCTTCCCAATGTATGAGCACTTTCATTACAGCTTTAGAACCTCTCTTAACCAATTGTCTATCCAAAACAGCTTTTGGTTGTAGAACAAATCTTGAACCTTGAGGAATTGGACCAGTTAGCACAGTGGACCCTTGAGCCTTCTTCAGCAGAGACACATGGAAAGTGTGGTGAATTTGGGCATTCTCTGGTAAGTCTAACTTGTAGGCAACTTTTCCATTTTTTTGTAGAATCAGAAATGGTCCAAAATATCTAGGGGATAGCTTTCTATTGTGATGGGTCTTTAAAGATTGTTGAGCAAATGGATGTAACTTCACATACACCCACTCCCCAGGTTCAAAGACTCTATCAGTCCTGTGAGTGTCACTGAGTTGCTTCATTCTGTTTCTTGCACCCTCAAGATTAGCTTTTAGTTCACAATCATACTTTCTCTGTCCCTGTGATAGTCTTCCACAGCTGCAACAGTAGTGTCTCCTGGAATGTAGGGAATATGGATACTAGGCTTGACTCCAAATAAGGCTTCATAAGGAGTCATTTTAATAGTTGAATGCCATGTAGTATTATACCACCACTGAGCTAGAGGAATCCATTTCACCCAAGTTAATGGAGCATCCATACACATAGCTCTTAGATAGGATTCTAAACATCTGTTTAGAACCTCAGTCTGGCCATCAGACTGTGGGTGATATGAGGAAGGCATAGCCAATGCAATCCCCTGCAGCTTCATAAATTCCTTCCAAAAAGCACTTAAGAACACATGGTCCCTATCTGAGACTATAGTAGCTGGGCAGCCATAGATTTTAAACACATTATCCATGATGACATGGGCCACAGTACTAGCAGAATAGGGGTGACTCAGCAACAAGAAGTGCCCATATTTAGTAAGCCTGTCCACTATCACCAAGATTGTATCTTTACCCTGGACTTTAGGCAAACCAGAGATAAAATCCATTGAAATGTCACTGAATTTTGGATTGAGGGACAGGTAGTGGTTGTAATAATCCTGGTGAAGCAATTGTCTCATATTTGGCTCTTTGACAGATTGTGCATTCTTTGACAAACTTATGCACATCCTTAGAACACCCCTTCCAATAGAAGAAATCTTTTATCTTATTAAGAGTAGGAGTCATACCAGAGTGGCCACCAATATGAGAAGCATGAAATAGAGCCATAATATCATTATTAAGAGTAGGATCATTAGGAATCAGCAACTTATTTTTCCTTCTTAAAAACTGGCCATCCCAACTCCTGTTTTTTTTACAACTTCTTCTTGTTCCAATTTCTCAATCAACTCTTTGGTATCAGCATTGTGCTGCTAACTGTGTTGAATCTTTTGCCATAAAGTAGGATCAATAGAACTTAAACTAGTCTGTAATAAAGCCATTCCCTGAACTCTTGATAAAGCATCTGCAGCCACATTCTCTACCCCTTGTTTATAGCAGATTTCATAGTCATAACCCAATAACTTGGACAGCCACTTCTGTTTATGGGTTAACTATTTTTTGTTCCAAAAGATACTTCAAACTTTGATGAAACAGTTTTGATTACAAAGGGTTTTGTGGTCAAATAGTGGTGCCACTGTTTGACTGCCATAATGATGGCCAGTAATTCTTTTTCATAAATAGAAAGACTTTGTTGTTTAGGAGACAATGCCCTGCTAACATATGCAAGAGGGTGTCCATCTTGCATTAACACTGCCCCCATCCCCTTTGCAGAAGCATCTATTTCTAAAATGAATTTTTTTGAAAAATCAGGCAGTTTTAATATAGGGGGTGAGCTTAGGGCTTCTTTATCCTGATCAAAGGCGAACAGAGCCTCATGTGACCACTTAAACCCATCCTTTTTCAGAAGTTCAGTAAGAGGTTTGGCAAGGGATCCAAAACCTTTAATGAACCTCCTGTAGTACCCTGCCAAACCTAAGAAGCCTCTTAACTGTTTGACAGTGGTAGGAATAGGCCATTCTTGGACTGCCTTCAACTTATTAGGGTCAGTGGAGACACCATCTTTAGTGTTAATATGGACCAAATATTCAACTTGTCCCCCTCCAAATGAGCATTTGGATTTCTTGGCCTGGTGATATCCAGACCTTAGATCCAGTTTAGAAAAGATGCTGGCACCTGCAACTCATCCAATAGCTCTTCAATCAAGGGAATAGGAAAAACATCTTTGACTGTGGCTTCATTCAATCTTCTATAATCCACACACATTCTCCAAGAGCCATCTTTCTTTTTGACAAGCACTACTGGAGCAGCAAAAGAGCTACTGCTATGCCTTATAACCCCTGAATCCAGTAGTTCCTGTGTCATCTGTTCAATTATATCCTTCTGGGCACCAGGATATCTGTAAGGTTTTAAGTTCAGGTTCACCTTTTCATCCTTCAAAACAATTTTATGATCAAAGGGTCTTGATAGTGGTAGACCCTGTGGGACTTCAAAAATGTCTTCATATTCTTTCAACAAGGTGTCCAAATCACTTTTATTCTCAGTACCACCAATGACAGGCTGATACATACATTGTTCAGCTTCTGAGTCATGAATGGTAAACAGTTGAGCATGTGTCAACTGATCTTGAGTTTGAATCATACTAGTCATCTTTTCCATGGAACACAAACTAAGGCCCTTCTTTTTAATACCCTTTAACTCAAAATCTTGACTAGCAACATTAAACTTCATTGTTAAGTTCTTGAAATTCCACATAATATCATTCAATGTTTCCAACCATTGAATACCCGATACTAAATCATAATTGTTCAGATCAATGACTAGCATATCTGCAGTGAACCAATTCCCCTGCATAACCCACTGAAAATCTTTCACCATATTCACATACTCAACCTTCTTTCCATCTGCTACAGTTACTTGTACATTTTGCACTTGTTTAACTGTATATTTCAGCTTCTGGGCCAAAGCTTTGCTTATGAAATTGTGGGTTGACCCACTATCCAACAAAATATACAAGTATTTAGTACCAATAGTCTGGGTTTTAAAAAGCGTGCTCTAGGCGCGCCTAGGCGCAAGCCTTAGAGCTTCAGGTAACACAAGGCGCGCTTTTTGGGATTTTATGTGAAGTGAGAAAGCTCACGCTTTAGGGCTTTCAGTACCCTAGGCGCAAAAATGGGTCTGAAACAAAAAAAAAATGGATATGGTTTCTAAACAGAACATGAAATTGGTGCTTACCTTTGATGAAAGAATAGAAATAAAGAAGAAACACCGGTTAATCTAAGTTTACTAGGCTGATTTGCAAGTAGAAATCTGGTTATTTGATTTACAGAAAGATAAGAAGAAAACTCTGAAACAGAAGGGATAATAAATACGATAGTTTCTGTGTTTTTTTTTCTGAGAAATGTTGTAGGTATAAGTATTGAAAAGGAAGAAGATGTACATTGAAAACCTCAATATATGTTAATATTATATTATAAATCTAGCTATAAAGTAAGTATGCATCTGATAACCGACTTTAACAAGCAAAGTTAAGAGTATTTTTGTCTTTTTCCTTTTGTGTTTTGTTTAAATATTTTCTTTATTTGTCAAATCTTAATATATATAATATAATAGTTATAAAAAATGTTCTCCTTACATGTACGTTAATTATTATATAAGTTCGCGCCTCTCGCACACCATGTATTTTTATGCATAAAAATGTTGTACCTTGATGTTTTTAGCTTGTACATATAGGTAAAATAATAAAATTATACAAAAACCTTATTTATAGCTATATTTTGGGTAATGAAGCTAAAAACCTATGAGATATATATGGAATATATATATATATATATATATATATATATAAAAGTTATATGATTAGTGTGCGCTTCGGGTACGAAAATCCAACGCTTTTTGCGCGTTGCGCTTCGCGCGATGTGCTTAGACCTCGTCGCTTTTATGCGCCTAGCACTTTTTAAAACCAAGCCAATAGTACCAATTACTTGCATTGTTGAGAATGATGGTATGCCCATCATAGCATTCAAGGAAATCTGGGGATCCCCTTGAACATCAGCCACATCAATAACCAAACCTTCTATCTCTCCATCATCCACATACTCATCCACCTCTACTAAAAACAATTGTTTCTTTCCCTTACATACTCTACTATGCCCAGCCACATATTTCTCATTACAGAAAAAACATTCCCCTTTTGCCCTTTTATCATCCATATATTTATTAGTAACTTTTCTGGGAACTAAGGCATTGGAAGGAACAGAATTAACAGGTGTTGCCAACACAGGCTGTTTAGCAATACTAGTTAGATTATTAGTTCTTGTAATGTTCTGTTTGTAACTAGTGGAACTGTTACCAGAAGCATTACTCCAACCCAGAGTTTTATTAGTTTGTGCCTGCATTCTTGCCAAAGAATAGGTTTCCCTTAGAGTCTTTGGTTTGAACATTCTTACATGGCATTTGATTTATGGTTTTAAACCCTCAATGAATAGACTGATTGTATATTCATCAGGTCAGGTCACTTTATTCAACAACAAATCACATTCATCACAATAATCCTCTAACTCACCAGTTTGTGTTAATGCCTTAAGTGCACCCATTGCATCCTCTATTAATGTTGCAGCAAATCTTGTGGATGCATTTCTTATATACTCATCCCAAGTCACATCACATATCTGTTTTCCAGTGGATTTCATAAAGCCTTGATGCCATTGCAAGGCTCTACCCTCTAAATGGACAGCAGCATACCTGACTTTGTGTCTTTTAGGTGTCTCATCAATTGAGAAGAAGTGTTCACACTTGTACAGCCACCCTTCAACATCATCACCATTAAACATTGGAAATTCCACCTTAGTCAAACGATTATTACTTATCCTATCACCCTCATTTCTTGGAATCATTGTACCTTGTTTCTCTATTTTTGAAACGGGTTGCTTGCATTTGATCAATGGTTGCCTTCAAACTCAATAAACCTTCTTGAGTTTGTGCTGTAAATTCATCTAAACGGCTAACATCTTTAGCAATTCTATTGACTTCTTGGTTTCTGGTAGTCATGATTGTATAGGAATTACAAGATTTAGAAAAGAAAAGAAAAGAATTGAATTGAAGAAAAGAATCAAGAATCAGGCAACTGATTAATGATAAGGAGTAGAATGATCAACAATCGATCACTCCAAGATTCAACTGAAATGAACAAGAATTGAATTGAACGAACAGAGTATCAACAATGGATTGTTGAACGGAATGGTTTGATCACAATTTGATCATTCCATATGAACAAAAGCAAAACGAATTCAAGAATTGATAGGAAAAATGGGATAAAATGGAAAAAATTGACGAAGAACTCGCCGGAGAAGATGATCGGAATAGTGGTGGTGGTCGGAATCAATGAGCTCCGATGAGAATCGGTGGCTCTGATACCAATTGTTAGCCTGAATTAAGAGAAGACACAGAGAAGAAGGAGGGAAAACCCTAATCAAGCTTAATTGGGATAGCTTGGGGTTGTTTCTTTATAACTATCAATAGCAGACACACTAACACATATTACAATATAGTCCCTCAACTATCTATTATTACAAGTATGACCCTCAAACTATTACTAATTGACTTTATCATGTAACATTATGGATCACAACTGAACAAGGGAAAAGCTATGAAGTATAAATTGGCATGGTTTATAACAACCTTACGTAAATCATGGAGATCAATTCCATTGATTGATTCATATTTATTTCTGTATTTATTAGTCATTATTGTATTTCCTAATTTAATTGTAATATTGGTGTATATATTGTAACTTATTCTGATCAATGAAATATAAGTTGAAATCATATACCTTATCATGGTATCAGCCTAACCCATCGGTCCTCCTTGATTTTTTCGATTCTGCCTTCTTCTTCCTGCCAAAATCCTTTTTTCTGCAACCCTAATTTCTTCTGCACCTTTTTTGCCGCCATGTCCACCTCCAGCCAATCTTCTACCCTTCCGCTGCACTCCCTACTCCACTTCATCCCTCTCAAACTCACCTCTTCAAACTATCTCCCTTGGTCACATCAGATTATTCCTGTTCTGTCCATGGCAAAACTTTACGGCCACATTGATGGCTCGTGTGCCCCACCTGATGCTACTATAACCACCGATAACAAAACTCAACCCAATCCCGATTATTCATCCTGGCTGGAGTCGGATCAATCAGTCCCTCTTCTTATTCAGTCATCTCTTTCTGAAGAGGCTATGTCCGAGATAATCGGTCTGACCACCGCTCGGCAAATCTGGCTTGCTCTGGAAGCAGCCTTCAGCCACCGTTCCATTGATCATGTCCACACTCTTCAGGATACTCTGAGACAATTGCAAAAAGGTTCTTCTTCGGTCACAGACTATGGCCGAAAGTTTAAAGGCCTTTGTGATGAGTTGGCCGCCATTGGTCATCCTGTCTCTGAATGTGACAAATGTCACTGGTTTCTATGTGGTCTTGGCCCCACATACGGAAACTTCTCCACTACCTATCGGGCTCTGTCTGCCACCTTAACTTTTCGTGACCTCTTCTCCAAGGCCGAAAATCAGGAGCTCTTTCTCAAGTCTATCCATGGTTCATCTACTCCTCAGGTTGCTTTTGTGGCACAGCAACATCGTTCTGGTAATTCCTCAAAATCCCCTAATAATTATTCTTCTAATAATCGTGGTCGCGGCCGTTCATACGGTCGTGGTCGTGGTCGAAAACCACCACATTGCCAGTTATGCAGGAAAGATGGCCATTATGCTAATGCGTGCCCAAATCTCGCTTCCTATGCCAAAAGTGCTTCCTCGCTTGATGCGAATCTTGCACAAGCATTTCATGCTTAGTGTCATGTCACTGATAATTATCCAGATTGGGCTGGTGACACGGGAGCTAATGCCCACATGACTCCTAATGATGACGATGTTACTGCTCCTTATGGTAACCCAGGTAAAACCTTTGTCACATTCGGAAATGGTAAAACCTTACCCGTTACAAAAATCGGATCTGCCACCATTCATCATAAAATACCTTTAAAAAATGTCCTTGTTGTTCCTCATCTCACAAAACGTCTACTTTCTATAAGTAGACTCACCAATGACTCTCCCGTTGATGTGCTATTCTCTAACAATTTTTTTAATATCCAGGATCGCAAAACAAAGCAAATCCTGGCAAGAGGCATGTGTGAAAACGGTCTTTACATTTTGCGAGAAGGACAACATGCGTTCGTGGCGTCCTATTCTTCTCAACATCTTAAAGCTTCCTTTGAAAAATGGCATGGTCGTCTTGGTCATGTATCTTTTGATGTTATTTCTAAGTTGCATAAAAACGGTTCTTTGTTTGTTACTTCATTATTACCTAAACCGAAACTTTGTTCTTCTTGTCAATTATCTAAGTCTGATCGTTTGCCTTTTGATTTGAATGCAAAACGTTCTTTACATGCTTTAGACTTAGTACATTGTGATCTTTGGGGACCGGCACCTGTTGTTTCCCCGAATGGGTTTCGTTTTTATGCTATATTTATTGATGACCATTCTCGATTTAGTTGGTTTTACCCACTTAAACATAAGTCTGATTTTTATGATGTGTTACTTGCCTTCACTACTTATGTTCAAAATCAACTATCTACGACTATTAAAATTTTTCAAAGTGATGGAGGAGTATAAAATCTCTTGAATCTTTGGTAATAATCACAAGAACCCACGGCCACCACCACCTTTTCCATATCCATCCAAGATCATTTTTGTACTTCATAAAATCTCTTGAATCTTTGGTAATAATCACAAGATCCATGGAAGAGTATAAGAGATTACAAGGATATTAGGAAGATTTGCAAGCAACAATCCTACTCTTACACACATACATACACGGCATACATACATATACACATATAATCTTCACAAGATTTCCCAAGTACACATACAATCCTTCATAAGATTTCTTAAATCTTTGGAAGATTACATGTGATAAATATATATAAACATGTGTTAAAGAGATTGGATAACAAGGCAAAGCAACTCTTCTTCCTCTTGATTCTTTGGCCGTGAGTTTCCACCTCCCACACACACATTTCTTTCAAGTTCTTACATCTCCAAATCACTTAAAACCATCCATCATCCAAACCCCTATTGTGTGTTTCAAGAGCTTGGAGCTAAACCACTTGGAAGAACACACTAAACCCCTCTCAAATCCAAGGTGTTTGTCTTCCCTAGCCTTGTGCTAGTAGTAAGCATTCTTAATCTTGTTTTTGATTATTATTATTCATGTATGTGTTCCTAGTAGCAAGTTGTACATGAAGGGTTTAAAAAGAGGTTTGAACATAATCTTTAATAAGTTTTACATGTGTAAAATGGATGATTAAAGATATGAAAATAGATCATGGATTTGATGATGATGGAGATATAATCTTAAAGATATATAAAGTTTACATTTAAAACCAAGTAGGATGATGTTTTGAGTAAAATTGTGGAATGAACTTGAATATGTTAAAAGTAACTTTAAATCATCTTATTATGATCATACATGGCATAATAAATGGTGTAACATGTTAGATGTTCATAAATGAAAAAGATGAAAAATTAAAGTTAACCCACTTAGATGAATGAAATTGGATTATGTTAAGGTAATACATGAAACACACATATAAGTAGTCTTACATAAAGAATATAAGACTAACAAGAGTGTTTTGATACAAAAATAACTTACCAATAAAAAGTTGGATCTTCAAAGTCTACTATTTTGAGTGAAAAATGTTAACTTTGGAAGTTAGAGTGGAAAAATGCAACTTTTGTAAGTTAAGGGACTAAAGTTGTAACTTTGAAAGTTAGAGGACTAAAATGGATATTTTAGAAACTATTAGTCCAAAAATACAATAATGGAAAGTTTGGTGTCAAAAATGTAAGTAATAAAGTCTAAGGATGATTTTTGTAAATACTAGTAGAAATACTTGGGTATTTTGTATAAAAGTGTATTTTTGAAAGTTATAAAAATATAAAGGATTTTAACATAAGGATTTTTATAAAATAGAGATTTTATAAAAATATTAAACAAACTTGGGAAACTTATACAAAAATGAATACTTTTATATAAATGGGAATATAAAAGTGTTGGAAACATTTTTGTAGTTAAGTTGACAAGTTGGGTTAAAAATACATAAGTATTTTAAACCATCCAAGTAACATGTGAAAAGAGGAAGAAATATGGATAATATTTCTATAAAATACATGTTGGGAAAAACTTGGAAAAATTAACTAATCAAGTTAAGATATCGAACTAAGACGCGTTAACAAACCGTACACGGACAAATCATGAGAAAAATGCCATTGCGGCAAGATAAGAAAAATATATATTTTAAGAAGTAAAATATATATACATTATGGGTGAAGACTAATAAACACTTTCCTAAGTGTTGGAGGAATCATTCGTGGAAGAAAACACATGACATAAACAAATGAGACGTTAAACAAACGTATATACTTAACAAGAAAAATTACACATTTATATACATGTACGCTCGTCTCGGCAAAATTCTAGTATATCTACTTAATGGGAAAGTAGATATGTGGGAAGGAAAGTCGCGACGAGAAGACAAAGATATATATATGTGTATACCGTACCAACGAGATCCTAGTATATTTATTTGAATGGGAAAATAACTATACGGTATGGTGAGTTGAATCGGACGTTAAGAATATACAATCGAACGACAAGATCTTAGCATATTTGTTTAAATGGGAAAACAAATGTGTGGCAAAGTGAGTCGGGTCGAGTGTTGAAATATATATTATATCGAGCGATGCGATCTTAAGTATAATTATTTAAATGGGAAAATAATTATATGTTAAGTGACGTCGAGCCGATGATAATAAGATACAAGTTAAGGAAATATTAACAAGAGTAATATATAACTTGTAACACAAAGGGTAATGTAACGCCAACGAGACCTAGCATACGCGCTTAATTAAACGGGATTTGGAATAACTTGTGGTCGGGAGTTGGGTGTACAACTTGCCAAGGCACATGCACTATAGGAATAGTGACTTATACGTCTAGGACGTTTGTAGGTGCGAGACCACCCACTTGCTATCTACCTTTTGAGCCAGACGCAGTTTCAGGTGAGTTTCACGGCCCCATTTTAAACTATTTTTACGTTTTCGGGGGAAAGATATGTTAGGGAAATGTTTGACGAGTTTATTACTTGAGGTGTGACCGCCACTCGGGGTCGAGTCCTCGCCTCTATAATCATTTATTCGGAGATTGAAACCGGAGGAATATTCGGATAGTACTATTGGTGCCTGACAAGGCCCACCCCTAATCGATAGCGTCGATTGTGCATTAGGTTATGCCTGGGGTGCAAATATTCTGAACTTAGGTCGTGGGAAACCGAGTAACGACTTGGAGCGGGGCATTTTATTTATATACGTCTTGGTTTGATTATAGTCTCAAGTAGATTTATAGGAATTTGCAACTCCTATATATTGTCATAACATGGTATTCCCAAGTATTCAAGTTTTAGAAACTGAAAACCTGTGAACTCACCAATATATTTATATTGACGAAACTTTTAAACATATCTTTCAGGTAACTAGATGAAGAAGGATCAGGCGAGCTGGGTCGGAGAATCTCCCAATGCGGCGTTGTACATTTTGCGGGGTTTCACCTTTATTTCCCAAAGCTTGGGATATATTTGAGAAACCTTGATGTTACTTTAAAAACAATTTACTTTTGTGTAATGTTTGGAACAAGTAATGACGCCTTAATAAATGACCCATTTTCTTAAATTACTTATGTTTAGCAATAACCTTGACTTTATGCTTTTGAACCGTCGCGCCACGTGTTTCCGCCGTTGACGTGGTGTGACAGAACGTGGTATCAGAGCCAAGGTTATAGCGAACTAGAGTATTTTCTTTAAAAACTAGACTATAACCGGATTTGGTTCAAATAATAAAGTTTTCAAAAAGAAAATATATAAAGGTGTTAAATAAAAGTAATTTTCAAGAAGCATTGGGCATGAGGAGATTCCGACCAAGCCAGCCATGGGTATTGTTATGCTTTAACGTGAAATTAGAAGTTAGGAAGGTTACTATAAAGTACGCCATAACTGTCTAATTTAAATAATTCATATATATTAGTACGGTTCTTTTGCCAGGAATGTCGAACGCAGGAAGTATCGCGCCGAGCTACGACAGTAGCTTGCAGATCATCCCAGCACCACCACCAGAGCCAGCAGAGTTGGTAGTGCTCTCCTCGGGAGATGAGGACGTAGAGATGGGCGTCGCCGCCGACGGAGCAGGCGACGATAGCTCAGATGAGTCAGACCCCAGCGAGGACCCCCACTGGGCACCTGCCGTGATTGACGCGCCACTGCCCATTGTACCGGCCGCACCTTTGACCGTACACCCCATTCGAGCCATCAGGGACTTCCCTGAAGGCTGTGCCGGTCCGTCGCGACCGAACCCAGCCCGGTCGGATGCGGCAGAGTCTCCATTCCGCCGACAGGCTCACGCCGAGCACGAGCCAGCACCGGTACCCCACATTCACGTACCTGCAGGCATGAGACTCCTGCCTATCGCCCGTGGGAGGAACGGGTGGATATCCGATGACTCCGACGACGAGTCTGTAGGTTCGGTGGAGCACATGTTGGTGCCCGAGATTCCGGCTGATCAGGAGGAGCCAGTGGCTCCAATGCTAGAGGACGCCCCAGCCGACCCCGTAGCCCCACCAGCACCACTCGAGCCCATACCTCAGGAGGAGCCAGCCCCAGCAGCACTTGTACTTGAGGGTAGTCTCGCCCGTAGCTCTGAGCTACATAGGGCAGGCATGGAGGCATTCGCCACTGCGAGCCCTCCCACACCCCCTGTAGTGGTGTCCACCCCAGAGTGGGCCACTATCTCTGAGCCTCTCTTGACCCCTTTAGCCGAGCCTGTACCACCACCACCCACCATGACCACGACACTGCCGATACCCACCTTACCCGGCATGACACCTGCACCGTACCCTTTGGGTGCAGGAGATCCTTACATGAGACCTCCACTCTTTACACCCGTACCACAGGGCTTCGCCCCGATGTTCTTCCACGCACCAGACCCTTTTGGCCCATTCCCGCCAGTTCACCCTGATATACCCGGACCGTCCCACCTTCACAGGATGACACCCCTCTCTGGACCCGCCTGGACCTCAACCATCACCTTAGAGCAGGACTTTCAGACTCTAGTCAACACGGTGCAGCGCACCGTGAATCAGGTTGAGCAGTAGACGAGATTGATGTGGGCGAGGATGATTGACGCTCGTGATGCCTTAGCGCATTACGCAGAGGAGCTATTGTGCATGGATGCGCAATGCGGGATTACTGGGGATGCACACTGGGCACATCGACAGTTTTTGTTCGAGCGCATCATGGAGATCAGCATGACGATTAGCATGCATGCGCCACAGTACCAGTTTCCTCCGCCACCGCCACAGTAGGGACTCATTGGGACATATGGAAGAGTATTTGAAGATAGCCGTAGTAGTAGTAGTAGTTGTATGATAGCACTACGTGGGTTATGACACCCACTTGTATTTTGCCTAGCCGAGCGGGTTGTGCCGGCATATAACAATATATTTCTGATGTATTTCAAATGAATGATGTAAGAGGAAGAAATCCTCAATTTTGTTGTATCGAACAAATCAGTGTAATCATTATGTTGAAATTAATGAAAGACTTGTTATGGTAAAATTTGTGTTATGACTTCTACAGTTATTATTATTTATTCTGTATGGTGTGCATGTATGTTATGTGATGACTCTGGATTGACTATTGCATTCATATTTTGGGTTGTTATTTATGCTTTATGTGATATTGTATAAATGTTTGCCGAATTAACCTTTGATATATATTATTGAAGAAAAATGGCACCGGCCACCTGAAGTAACAGCGGTTCGGACGGATTACCGACCACCCCCGCTGAACTAGAGACACTGATCTCAGAGCGCATAGCTCGCGCCATCGCTGAACATGAAGCCGCACGCTCTGAACACTCCCATGACAGGACAGGGAGCGAGCGACGAGAGACCTCCCCCATTGGTAAGAGGTTTAAGAATAAATGAAAAAGTGATGGGAGGATATTTCAAAAACTCCTATCCCACAATAACATACTACATTACTATTACAGGGACAGCCTCGGGAGAGCGCGGCTGCACTTTCAAGGCTTTCTTGGACTGCAAGCCGATAAACTTCAGCGGCACTAAGGGTTCCATAGGCCTGGTCAAATGGTTTGAAAAGACCGAGGCAGTTATCCGCATCAGCGGGTGTACCCCTCGACAGTCTGTCATGTACTCCACCAACCTGTTTCTAGATCAGGCACTAACTTGGTGGAATGGCCAAGTACAGTCTCTAGGAGATGATGTTGCATACTCTCTATCATGGGCGGCACTGAAGGAACTTATGACTGCCGAATACCGCCCGGCAAGCGAAGTACAGAAATTGGAAACCGAGTTCTGGAACCTCACCATGGTAGGAGCAGACGTTACTGGGTATACGTCTAGATTTCATGATCTCGCTCGACTGGTACCTCGTCTGGTTACACCGGAAAAGAACAAGGTGGAACGTTACTTATTCGGGTTAGCACCACAGATACGCAGCATGGTCACCTCTTCCAAGCCCACGACCATGCGCGAGGCGATTGATCTGGCACTAAGCCTCACTGAAGATGCTATCCGCATGGGTACCCTAATCCGCCAAGTTTCAGGATTAAAAATTTCTGAGGCAAGCAGTGTTGAGGCCAAGAATCAGGGATCAAATTCAGCTGTTGTGACTAATGATCAGGGTAACAAGCCGAGGTTTGGGAAAAGAAAGAGGGATGAAGGAAAAAGGGACCGAGCGTCGGGTAGCTCGAACAAGAAGGGAAAGGGATATGTCGCCACGGGACGTGGTAACGGTAACAAGCAGGGAAATCAGGGGAGAAACAACGGGTTAACTTGTGGGAACTGCCACCGCACAGGGCACAGGACTGAAGAGTGCCGATCTGGAGCACCGAAAAATGGAGGGGCTAGACCATGCTTTGCATGCGGGTCATTAGATCATTGGAAGAAGGATTGCCCCAAGATCAACAACCAGGCCCGCGGCCGGGCATTTGTGATTGGAGCCGGTGATGCACGGCAAGACCCCAATGTGGTCACTGGTACGTTTCCTCTTAATGGTCATTATGCTTCTGTATTATTTGATACCGGAGCCGATTTTAGCTTCGTATCCATTGAGTTTAAAAGGCTACTTGGACTAAAAACTAGTAAGCTAGATACACCCTACTCCATAGAACTGGCTAATGGTAAAACTATTGAAACGAGAGAAGTAGCGAAAGATTGTAAATTAGAACTCTGTGGGCACGAGTTTGGGATTGATCTTTTGCCGGTCGTATTAGGAAGTTTTGACATCGTTGTCGGCATGGACTGGTTGTCCGCACACCGTGCCATTGTGGTTTGCAACGATAAAGTTATTCAAGTCCCCCTCGCAAACGATGAAACCCTCTCAATTCAAGGGGAAAGACACGGGACGCCACTAAGGATTATTTCGAGCATGAAGGCTCGTAAGTGTCTGAGAAAAGGGCTTGTCGCATTCTTGGCACACGTAGTGGACAAGAAGGCCGACGAGTGAAAGTTGGAAGACATTCCAGTCGCCAGAGATTTTCCGGATGTATTTCCAGAAGATTTGCCGGGGTTGCCGCCACCTCGACAAGTCGAGTTCCGCATCGACCTCGTTCCCGGAGCAGCTCCTGTGGCACGATCGCCATACCGCCTAGCTCCATCAGAGATGCAGGAACTGTCCAGCCAGCTACAAGAATTATTGGACAAAGGTTTTATAAGACCGAGTTTCTCACCTTGGGGAGCTCCTGTCTTATTTGTGAAGAAGAAGGATGGCACATTTCGCATGTGCATCGACTATCGGGAGCTGAACAAACTAACCATCAAGAATCGCTATCCTCTCCCCAGGATCGACGATTTATTTGATCAGCTCCAAGGTTCCAGCTATTACTCCAAGATCGATTTGAGGTCAGGCTATCACCAGTTGCGTATACAAGAAGAAGATGTACCAAAAACGGCCTTCAGAACCCGGTATGGACACTATGAATTTTTGGTAATGCCGTTCGGCTTGACCAACGCACCAGCGGTTTTCATGGACTTAATGAACCGCGTGTGCAAGCCATACTTGGATAAATTCGTCATAGTCTTCATTGACGATATTCTAATCTATTCACGCACGAAAGAAGACCACGAGAATCACCTTCGGTTAATTCTTGAAGTATTACGCAAAGAGAAGCTCTATGCCAAATTCTCAAAATGTGACTTTTGGATTCGGGAAGTTCACTTTTTAGGCCACGTGGTAAACGAGAAGGGCATACACGTCGATCCCGCCAAGATCGAGGCAATTAAAAATTGGGAAGCCCCTCGAACCCCCACTGAAGTGCGACAATTTCTAGGCCTCGCGGGTTATTACAGAAGGTTCATCGAGAACTTTTCAAAAATAGCACAAGCTCTAACCACGCTAACCCAGAAGGATAAGAAATTTGAGTGGACGGAAAAGCAAGAGGCAGCATTCCAACTGTTAAAAGACAAGTTATGTGGCGCTCCGATACTGTCACTTCCAGACGGTACGGAAGATTTTGTGGTTTACTGTGATGCCTCACATCAAGGCTTGGGTTGTGTATTGATGCAGCGAGAAAAAGTAATAGCATACGCTTCCAGACAACTGAAAATCCATGAGAAGAACTACACTACACACGATTTGGAATTAGGTGCAGTGGTGTTCGCTCTCAAGATATGGAGGCACTATTTGTACGGAACCAAGTGCACGATTTTCACTGATCATAAGAGTTTGCAACACATCTTTGATCAGAAAGATTTAAACATGCGACAACGGCGATGGGTTGAATTATTAAACGATTACGATTGTGAAATTAAGTACCATCCCGGTAAGGCGAATGTCGTAGCTGACGCCTTGAGTCGCAAGGAACGGGTTAAGCCGTTGCGTGTTCGAGCTTTGGGTTTGACTATCCACACGAATCTGACTGAACGAATTCGCGAAGCTCAAGTTAACGCCCTTAAGCCCGAGAATGTCAAGGGCGAAAGATTACGAAAGATGGTTGACTCACTGGAACCAAAAGGGGACCAGACACTGTATTTCATGAATAGAATTTGGGTTCCAGTATACGGAGGATTGCGTGAGCTAGTAATGGCCGAAGCTCACAGTTCTAGATATTCGGTTCACCCAGGAGCAGACAAAATGTTCCACGATTTGAAGGAACTTTATTGGTGGCCAAATTTCAAGAGAGATATAGCGGCCTATGTTGCGCGATGTCTAACATGCGCAAAGGTCAAGGCCGAGCATCAGAAACCTTCCGGCTTGCTTCAACAACCGGAAATACCAGAATGGAAATGGGAACGAATCACCATGGATTTCATCACCAAGTTACCCAAGACAACAAGTGGCAATGACACGATCTGGGTAATTGTTGATCGATTGACGAAATCCGCACACTTCCTTCCAATTCGCGAGACGGACAAGTTGGAGAAACTGACCCGTCTGTATATTAAGGAAGTGGTATCTAAACACGGTGTACCTGTTTCTATCATCTCCGATCGAGATAGTCGTTTCACGTCGAGATTTTGGGAAAGTTTAAACGAAGCCCTCGGTACTCGCCTCGACATGAGTACCGCATATCACCCCCAAACGGATGGTCAAAGTGAACGAACCATCCAGACCTTGGAGGATATGTTACGGGCGTGCGCGATAGATTTCGGAGGTAATTGGGATACACACTTGCCATTGGTAGAATTTTCTTACAACAACAGTTATCATACGAGCATTCAAGCCGCACCGTTTGAAGCTCTATATGGACGCAAGTGTCGATCTCCGTTATGTTGGGCTGAAGTTGGAGAAAAGCAACTCACCGGGCCCGAAATTATTCAAGAGACCACGGATACGGTCTTTTTGATAAAGGAACGCCTCAAAGCGGCCCGGGACCGCCAGAAAAGCTATGCTGATATGAGGCGAAAGCCTTTAGAGTTTCAAGTCGGAGACAAGGTCCTACTGAAAGTGTCACCTTGGAAAGGTGTCGCGCGCTTTGGAAAGCGCGGAAAGTTGAACCCACGATATATTGGACCGTTCGAAGTCTTGTCCAGGGTAGGCACAGTGGCATACAAGCTCAAGTTGCCTCAAGAGCTTAGTGGAATACACGACACGTTTCATGTGTCAAATTTGAAAAAGTGCCTATCCGACGAAACTCTCATTATTCCAGCTGACGAAATCCAGATTGACGACAAGTTACATTTTGTTGAAGAACCAATCGAGGTAACTGATTGGAAGGTCCAAAAACTAAGGCGCAGCAAGATCAGATTGGTCAAAGTGTGCTGGAATGCCAAGCGTGGACCGGAGTTCACGTGGGAAAGGCTGGACCGGATGAAACAAAAATACCCCGCCCTATTCGAGAAGACACCTGTACCGGAGAACTCGAAGTGAATTCCGGGACGGAATTCTCTTAACGGGGGGAGAATGTAACAACCGGCAAAAATAAGGTAATTCCGTACAAATTAATATATGATTAACGTAATTAAATGCAATTATGTGTGATTTAGTTATCAAAGCCTTAGGAGATAGCAATTTCCAAATAGTGCATAGGAATGCATACGTTTAATGGTAAAGCATGATTGGATCATGTGTAAGTAAGCTATCCGGTATGGACGTTGGCAATTACCCGGTAATAATTAAATAAACGAAACGGATCCCGGACACCCAGGATATAAAATAAAGGGTATTTTCATGAAATATAATGAGTTTTGGAACTCCAAAACCATAAATGAAAACGTCTTGTACAAATCTCCCGGTAACGAATAAGATGCGCGTACCGCGCCCGATACGCGTATAACTCATAATTTCACCCGGCAAAGGCCTAAATAACCAATCAACGCTTAAAATAGACTATATTTAAGGGTTATTAAAGGTATTTTTAATGTCCGGATAACGCGTGATTAAAACCCGAAAAATACCCGAACGACACCCGAACGACGGGGGATTAAACATAACAAACAATGGGTAAATATTTGAAGTTGTGGACCCCACCTAGACCCACTTGGGGGCCGGCCTTATGGCCACAAAATTATATCCATGCTTTGTGTTATGATTGTTATCTAAAGCCTAATGTTAAGCATGCATGGATTAGGAAAAGGTGTGAGACACACAAGTACAAGCATGCAAGCTTTTTTGTCTCCCCCTTGCCAAATTTTCGGCCCCTAGGCCAAGTAAATCCAAGACAAGGCTAGCCATCATAGTCTAAATGTGCATGCATGGGTGGGAGATCTTATATAAAATCCAAGTATAAGATTAAGCATAATTATCAAAGATTTTGGAAAGATTACAACCCCTCCCTTGTCCCTTCAAGAACCCACGGCCACCACCACCTTTTCCATATCCATCCAAGATCATTTTTGTACTTCATAAAATCTCTTGAATCTTTGGTAATAATCACAAGATCCATGGAAGAGTATAAGAGATTACAAGGATATTAGGAAGATTTGCAAGCAACAATCCTACTCTTACACACATACATACACGGCATACATACATATACACATATAATCTTCACAAGATTTCCCAAGTACACATACAATCCTTCATAAGATTTCTTAAATCTTTGGAAGATTACATGTGATAAATATATATAAACATGTGTTAAAGAGATTGGATAACAAGGCAAAGCAACTCTTCTTCCTCTTGATTCTTTGGCCGTGAGTTTCCACCTCCCACACACACATTTCTTTCAAGTTCTTACATCTCCAAATCACTTAAAACCATCCATCATCCAAACCCCTATTGTGTGTTTCAAGAGCTTGGAGCTAAACCACTTGGAAGAACACACTAAACCCCTCTCAAATCCAAGGTGTTTGTCTTCCCTAGCCTTGTGCTAGTAGTAAGCATTCTTAATCTTGTTTTTGATTATTATTATTCATGTATGTGTTCCTAGTAGCAAGTTGTACATGAAGGGTTTAAAAAGAGGTTTGAACATAATCTTTAATAAGTTTTACATGTGTAAAATGGATGATTAAAGATATGAAAATAGATCATGGATTTGATGATGATGGAGATATAATCTTAAAGATATATAAAGTTTACATTTAAAACCAAGTAGGATGATGTTTTGAGTAAAATTGTGGAATGAACTTGAATATGTTAAAAGTAACTTTAAATCATCTTATTATGATCATACATGGCATAATAAATGGTGTAACATGTTAGAAGTTCATAAATGAAAAAGATGAAAAATTAAAGTTAACCCACTTAGATGAATGAAATTGGATTATGTTAAGGTAATACATGAAACACACATATAAGTAGTCTTACATAAAGAATATAAGACTAACAAGAGTGTTTTGATACAAAAATAACTTACCAATAAAAAGTTGGATCTTCAAAGTCTACTATTTTGAGTGAAAAATGTTAACTTTGGAAGTTAGAGTGGAAAAATGCAACTTTTGTAAGTTAAGGGACTAAAGTTGTAACTTTGAAAGTTAGAGGACTAAAATGGATATTTTAGAAACTATTAGTCCAAAAATACAATAATGGAAAGTTTGGTGTCAAAAATGTAAGTAATAAAGTCTAAGGATGATTTTTGTAAATACTAGTAGAAATACTTGGGTATTTTGTATAAAAGTGTATTTTTGAAAGTTATAAAAATATAAAGGATTTTAACATAAGGATTTTTATAAAATAGAGATTTTATAAAAATATTAAACAAACTTGGGAAACTTATACAAAAATGAATACTTTTATATAAATGGGAATATAAAAGTGTTGGAAACATTTTTGTAGTTAAGTTGACAAGTTGGGTTAAAAATACATAAGTATTTTAAACCATCCAAGTAACATGTGAAAAGAGGAAGAAATATGGATAATATTTCTATAAAATACATGTTGGGAAAAACTTGGAAAAATTAACTAATCAAGTTAAGATATCGAACTAAGACGCGTTAACAAACCGTACACGGACAAATCATGAGAAAAATGCCATTGCGGCAAGATAAGAAAAATATATATTTTAAGAAGTAAAATATATATACATTATGGGTGAAGACTAATAAACACTTTCCTAAGTGTTGGAGGAATCATTCGTGGGAGAAAACACATGACATAAACAAATGAGACGTTAAACAAACGTATATACTTAACAAGAAAAATTACACATTTATATACATGTACGCTCGTCTCGGCAAAATTCTAGTATATCTACTTAATGGGAAAGTAGATATGTGGGAAGGAAAGTCGCGATGAGAAGATAAAGATATATATATGTGTATACCGTACCAACGAGATCCTAGTATATTTATTTGAATGGGAAAATAACTATACGGTATGGTGAGTTGAATCGGACGTTAAGAATATACAATCGAACGACAAGATCTTAGCATATTTGTTTAAATGGGAAAACAAATGTGTGGCAAAGTGAGTCGGGTCGAGTGTTGAAATATATATTATATCGAGCGATGCGATCTTAAGTATAATTATTTAAATGGGAAAATAATTATATGTTAAGTGACGTCGAGCCGATGATAATAAGATACAAGTTAAGGAAATATTAACAAGAGTAATATATAACTTGTAACACAAAGGGTAATGTAACGCCAACGAAACCTAGGATACGCGCTTAATTAAACGGGATTTGGAATAACTTGTGGTCGGGAGTTGGGTGTACAACTTGCCAAGGCACATGCACTATAGGAATAGTGACTTATACGTCTAGGACGTTTGTAGGTGCGAGACCACCCACTTGCTATCTACCTTTTGAGCCAGACGCAGTTTCAGGTGAGTTTCACGGCCCCATTTTAAACTATTTTTACGTTTTTGGGGGAAAGATATGTTAGGGAAATGTTTGACGGGTTTATTACTTGAGGTGTGACCGCCACTCGGGGTCGAGTCCTCGCCTCTATAATCATTTATTCGGAGATTGAAACCGGAGGAATATTCGGATAGTACTATTGGTGCCTGACAAGGCCCACCCCTAATCGATAGCGTCGATTGTGCATTAGGTTATGCCTGGGGTGCAAATATTCTGAACTTAGGTCATGGGAAACCGAGTAACGACTTGGAGCGGGGCATTTTATTTATATACGTCTTGGTTTGATTATAGTCTCAAGTAGATTTATAGGAATTTGCAACTCCTATATATTGTCATAACATGGTATTCCCAAGTATTCAAGTTTTAGAAACTGAAAACCTGTGAACTCACCAATATATTTATATTGACGAAACTTTTAAACATATCTTTCAGGTAACTAGATGAAGAAGGATCAGGCGAGCTGGGTCGGAGAATCTCCCAATGCGGCGTTGTACATTTTGCGGGGTTTCACCTTTATTTCCCAAAGCTTGGGATATATTTGAGAAACCTTGATGTTACTTTAAAAACAATTTACTTTTGTGTAATGTTTGGAACAAGTAATGACGCCTTAATAAATGACCCATTTTCTTAAATTACTTATGTTTAGCAATAACCTTGACTTTATGCTTTTGAACCGTCGCGCCACGTGTTTCCGCCGTTGACGTGGTGTGACAGCAATCCACTCCTGCCTTGCTTGAATACTCTGATGCTGACTGGGCTCGATGTATTGAGACTCGTCGTTCTACTTATGGTTACTCTATCTATTTGGGAGGCAATCTTGTTTCTTGGAGTGCTAAGAAGCAACCCACAGTGGCTCGCTCCAGCTGTGAGTCTGAGTATCGTGCTATGGCCAATACTATAGCTGAAATAATTTGGCTCACCCACTTACTTTGTGAGCTTCATGCTCTCCCAGTAAATCGGCCTACTCTCCTATGTGACAACAAGATTGTTATTTTTCTAAGCCAAAATCCAGTGTCTCATAAACGAGCCAAACACATAGATATTGATTATCATTTTGTTTGTGAATTGGTATCCTCCGGGCGTCTCTATACAAAATTTGTTCCTTCCAATCTTCAGGTGGCTGACATCTTCACTAAAGCCCTCTCACGGCCCTTGTTTGAAAAGTTTTGCAACATGCTTCGCGTTGGTCCCCCACCTGTTCGATTGACGGGGGGTAACAACCTTACGTAAATCATGGAGATCAATTCCATTGATTGATTCATATTTATTTCTGTATTTATTAGTCATTATTATGTTTCCTAATTTAATTGTAACTAGTTTTTTTCACAGCCTCGCGTTGCTACGGCGGCGTCAAACCATTGTCAATCCCAAATCAATTTACATACAAATAGCAAAAACAAACAAACAAACAAACAAACAACTTACAATAAATTTATTAAACAACCGGTTACGTCTCTATTACATGTTATTATGTAACCATCAAATAAACTATAAAATCATATTTGTACTAAAACACTAACCAACCTCAAATAGAGTGACAACATACTTGGGCTTTGTGTCGTCAAAGTTTTGTGCTTGTGTTTAGTTGGTCAGCCAAGTCTTGCAAAATCACTGAAAGCAAATCAGGTTGGTCAGTGAATGATGATTGATTCACTAATCAAATTGGTTTTAGAAATCTTAGAACTACACAATTGCATAACAAACATCAAATTAGGAAGCTCTTAATAATAGTAAAGAAGGTTATAATTTAAATGAATCCCGCCAATCGCAAGTAATTAAGATTTAAGCATAAATAGGAATCAATAGGTTAAACCATGTATATGATTTATGCACACATATTCAAAACCAAAACAAAACGAAAAGGAAACTCATAATAGGAGCCATTGTAAAGCAAGAGATCAAACCATTTTCTTATGGTGGCAAAAGTTAGCATTACCAGTAACAAAATGCAAACCACCAATCTGCACAGTTAAAAAAAATATCAAAAAATTACACCTGTTTTTTGCAGATGATTTCATAAAATTTAATAATGTCACGGTATGGCTCAAAACCTCAATATGACCAAGCAATACACCTGGGACAAATCGATTCTAATTCAGTTAATCATGACTACTTCATAAAATAAACAATATTATATACTTCCTTATTTCAGAGTTTGAATCCCTTTCTTCTTCAAGTTCCATCAATAAATCAAGCATCAATCTAAAGAGCCATTAAAAAAAAATTAGAATGTGTTTTGGACAACTCTAAACTAATCAATTAATAAATTACTAATCTATATTAGGCAAAATTAGTAATATTCATCATTTGAAAAGTATTTAATTTTCATTACCAGCACTTGAATCAACCTTTTGAAATGTATTATCCATAGTGTTATCAAAATTTAAACATGTTGAAACCAATTACTTGATGTTTTAAATATCATGTTCTCTAAGTTATGATTCAGATCATTCTTTAAGTCATTTAAACTAAAATCACAAACATGCACAATATTAAACTTATATCTAGAAGATTAGCATCAACTACAAGGTTTGTAGGAAAATTGGGTAATGACCGGAAACAGGTTTGCACTCGACGCCAACGTGTTGGTAGCGCTCACGCTAAGGTTTCAACGGTTCAACCATTGTGATGCGTTCATGTAATACTAAAATGAAACGTCGATGAGTAAGCCACTTTATAACTCTAAAACAGATTTAGTTATGGTTAGTGCTTTGAAAAAAGAGGAAAAAACAAAAGTAGTCATGACCAATAAACCAAGATTATTAATGTCAACACTTAAGGACTTAAATAGAGCCTGGGTTAAAGCGTGTAACCCATCTACTGCAAATATTTCATCTGCAACTTTAGCCTTCAGGTACAATGCATTCTGCTTTAATTATGATGACAAGAAATGAGAAAAAAAATTAACTACACAAATTCAAAAAGGGATTGTAATATAAAATTTTCCAACCTACATGTAGCAATTAATCAAATACCAAACACACTGCCAAGCTTCCTGCGGAAAAGGAACGGGAGCCATAATTTCCACAAATATAGAAACGCAACATATTTTAGCATATTTTATGTTAATGCGATTGTTATAAACATACAAATTTCACCGCCATACATGAAACATAAACGGATCATCAAAAGAAAATGGGTGAGGCGTCTTTTATAGTAAAAGTATGAAAATTGAATGAAAATGATAACCTATCTGTGGGCTTCTTTATCATCACCGCTAATGGACGCTAGAGGTGGTCCGGGGCGAGTTTGATAAGTTTTACCCTTTATATTATTTTAGCATGTAAAGCAATCATAAAGCCACCTCAGCTTAATATCACATTCACATGAATCGTACGTAGTATTTTTTAATCTACGCATAACTAATCAATCCCTCACGTCATGTATTCTTAAGCTAATTAGGTTGAAAATTCATACCAGCTATCTTTAATCCATTATCCGGTTAGAGGTCAGGCTGAGAAAACCAGAAACCATGTTTCGTAACTACCTTCATAAACCTGAAGCACCATCAATTAAAACACCTAGAGACTGTTATAATGTAAAATTCATAATAAATGAAAAAAGCAAAAAGAAAACATGTCCCCATTGAAGTGATTGGCATGAAGATAATATAGAATAACCTGAGATGGAAATTTAGGTAGTAAACATCCAAATTTATTACCTCAGGCATACCATTTTGTTTCATGACTACACCTCAGTATTCTCAAATTATCACCATTGGTTGGCTTTAAACTGAGGCTTCTTCTTTAGATCCTGTAAATTAAACACAAATACATCACCAGTCTTTGCCTAAATATCTAAGGAAACAACAATCTAAAAGTGTACTCCCAACTACAAAAATAGTAAACTGATGGTACCTTCAGGTGATGAAGATATAATTGATAGTACCGTCAGGCAAAGAAGATATAACTACAAACCTGATAGAAAAATATAACAAATTGAGCTAATAAAACATATTTACGCTTCTCCCCTCGTTATCATAAATGTATCCGCTGATGGTTCTACCTCAGGCCGACTTTTTACCAGAAAAGTGCCCCACCTGTGCCTTATGTAAGACATACTCATTATGTCACCCGAAGTGCAGGCTCGCTTTTACATAGACTGAAACTGTGTAGAACTTACGTTAGGGGTCTCGAATCGCCTGAACCCGCCCCCAAATTAACACCTTCGCAAATTATTGTGAGACGGACCCCGGGTGTTGCGAGAGACGATGTTGTTCCTGTGATGATGGAATTCATGATAACATGTATCACCCTTGCCTCTCAAGTATTCCATAAGCACCTGCAACAACATAAAGCACCATATAATAAAACATTAATTGAAACACCAAATGAAAAAAATGTAACCATCGACAGAAACAAAGATAATATGAAAGATGGATTTCTCGATTGCATATTCAAACAGCAAATTAGTGGAATAGTACAGATCCAAAAAGATGATGGTAAATGATGTAGGTAGGATGTTTGTGGTTGAAAGATAATGAAATCATGTATCCATATGTTTCTAGCTTACTTTTTATTTGGATGTCATCAAACAAATCACAAACTTATGTGACAACAATGATGTTTCCAGCTTAAGCTAATAACCACATGAGAAAGCATCAAGTTCTCTGTCTTACCCTCTTGCTATTAGAATCTCCGCCATCTGAAAGCGAAGCACAAACACTCATTATTTTACCACCACCACCATTGCTATAGCCTTCCTCACAACCATCCATCGTATTCAGAATCTCTGATTGCAATACCGGATGGTTGGCTTTCAGATACTCAAACCCATATGGTCGCAATACACTAATAAATGTAAAAAAAATACTCAGATCAAATCATCAAAAGCAATATTCCACATTAAAAGAAAAACAACGAGTAAAGTTATAAGAGGAAAGAAAAAAAACTTTTACCCAAAACTATTATTGACTAATGACTAATAATAAAACTTACCCGATTTCCTATGTTTCTTCACCTTCTCCATTTTCTCTGGTAAAGCAAATAACAACAGGGTCCGGCGGCTGTATAGGCAAACTCAACCGACAAAAGCAATATTCGTCAACAGATACGGTGACAGAAGCGGTGTAACCGAAGACCATCTCCACCATGGCCGCAATACAAAATCTCCACCCGTAGCACATGCTGGAGAAGCAGACGACCATCGCGTGGTGACGTCGTCGGTGGAGAACGGGCGGCGGAAGAGATGAGAGGTTTGGGGATATCATAACTCCACCGAGAACATGAAACAAAGAAAAGAGTGAGAGGGTGGGTGACGCGTGGAAAGAAAACAGAGTGTATGTGAGAAGAGCAGACGCGTGTCTAATAAGAGAATGACTAAACTAACCTTGCACTATTCATGAACGTTCAATCGTTAATATATAGGATAATATTGGTGTATATATTGTAACTTATTCTGATCAATGAAATATAAGTTGAAATCATATACCTTATCAGTTTATTACTCATTAACATGACAGTTAGTATCCTACACCTATACCGTCTGTTAGAAATCGATACCAAAGACCCACACGAATTAAGCCAAACTTGTTTCTTATTATTTGATTGTGATTGAATTGAATGCTTGACTTACAAAATCATCCATCTATTTATAAGCCTACAATCCTTGGTGATCAAGGAACTAGCCTTGGAGAACAAGGAAACTAGCCTTTATTCCTTGTCCACCAAGGAACTATAATAATCTAGAAACTTCTTTTGACTTAAACTAGGAAATCTATCTCTAAAACCTAGTTTATAAGATTGACAACTAAGTCCTTCTAGTTACCAAACCTTGCATTACAAGATTAATTTATCATTCACCCCCTAATTTTGTAACACCAATGAGTCCTTTCATCTCATTGAACTTCAAACGTGGCAACGCTTTAGTAAGAATATAGGCCCTTTGCAAATTTCCACTTATGTGCTCCACTTGAATTTGTTCTCGCCCAATACATTCTCTTATGAAGTGGTACCGGGTATGAATATGCCTGCTCTTACCAAAGAACACTGGGTTCTTCATTAATTCTATCACGGATGAATTATCAACTTCCGATATTAAACCTCTAAGCCATAATGCTTGACAAGCTGCTTCCATTTGCCTTTTGAACGAGCTAATATCTTCATTGGACGTTCCGGTGATAATTAAGTCATCAACATACGTGCCGGCAATCAACAAGCGCTGGTTCACATTCCTTCAGTACACCGCTTGTTCCCTTTTACACCGCGCAAATCCAAGCTCTTTCAAAGCCAAATCAAGTTTGATGTTCCATGCTCTTGGCGCTGGACGCAATCCATACAAAGCTTTAACAAGCTTGTAAACGTGATTCTCTCGATCCTTCTTCACAAATCCTTCTGGTTGAGTTACGTAAACTTCCTCCTTCAACTCACCGTGCAAGAATGCCGATTTTACGTCAAGATGATGCACTTGCCATCCCGAGTTCGTGGCCAAGGCTAGTAGGAACCTGATGGTTTCGATCCTAGCAACCGGCGCAAACACTTCTTCGTAATCAATCCCATACCTTTGTACATATCCTTTTGCTACCAGGCGGGCCTTGTATTTCGAAATCTTTCCTTGCGCATCCTTCTTTACTTTGAACACCCACTTTACCCCGATGGGTTTAATCTTCGGTGGCGGCTCTACCAGCTTCCAAGTATTATTCTTCTCAATTGAACTTATTTCTTCCTCCATAGCCTTCATCCAATGCTTTTCTTTTATCGCTTCTTGAAAAACAATTGGTTTATTGTCAACAGAGGATAGTAACAACTGATCGTCTCTATTCAATCGATGCGTTAATCTTGGTATTTCTTCGACCTCAAAGTCTGCAAATTTCTTCGGAATGGTTGAGGTTCGATTTGACCTTCTTAGCTGAGAAACCCCTGTGGACCGCGCATTCAGATTCGCACATGATGTGCGAGATCCTCCTTCTTCGTTTTCCTGTGCTGACGTTGCGCCCTTGTCAAACATTCTTGGCGCGAAATCACCTGTGTGCGCAAAGTTATCTGTGTGCGCAATGTCTTTCGCGTGCGCGTTATTGCCAGTAGGTTGCGCAGATGCTTCAGACTCGTGCACGTCTTCTTCTGTGGGCTGCGCTGGCGCTTCAGACTCAATGACAAAGTCTGTCCGTGCGTTCTCTTCGGTATTAGTGCGGGACACGTAATCCTTCCAATCATACTCTTTCGTCTCTTTGAACTTTACGTCCCCGTCTCGAACTATGTGTACCCGTCCATTGCTCGGGTTAAACATCCGATGCGTATTCTCTCCCGTTTCTGGTTGAGAACCCATGTACACCATTAGCAAGCTTCTATCATCCAACTTCTTCTGTCCAGGTGTTAAGATTTTAACAAACCCTACACACCCGAACGCTTTAATATATGAAAGATCTGGTTTCCTTCCCTTGAGCTTTTCATAGGGTGTTAAGTCTTGCAATGCCTTCGTTGGAGAGCGATTCAACAAATAAACTGAGTGCATGATTGCTTCTCCCCAAAAGACTTGTGGTACGGACATGGCCTTTAGGATGCTTCGAGTAGTACCGATTATTGTGCGATTTCGTCTTTCAACTACCCCGTTTTGTTTAGGGGTATAGGGAGCCGTGTAGTGCCTTGAAATTCCTCTTTACTTACAGAAATCTCCTAGTACATGCGATGTGAACTCTCCTCCATTATCGGTTCTCAAGGTTTTTAGGCTTGTCCCAAGTTTCCTCTCCACTCCTTTGATGAACTCGATTAGAATTCCAGGAACTTGGTCTTTGGGTTTCACCATGTAAGCCCACATAAATCTGTTGTAATCATCTACAATCAGTAGCATGTACCGGTTTCCTGCTTGAGTCATTGGTGAGATGGCTCCGCATAGATCGACATAGAGTAGCTCAAGCGGCTTTGACGCGCGATATTTGACTTCCTTTGGAAAAGCTCCCCTTGTTTGCTTTCCTATCACACATGCGTCACATATTGCGGATGGTCTCTTGATGAATGGTAGCCCAATCGAGATTCTTGATAGCGTCCTCAGCGCATCAAAATTAAGATGACCGAGTCTGGCGTTCCAAAGCCAACACTCGTCGTGCATGTTAACCTGTAAACATACTGGCACAATAACTTTTAGGTTAATCTTATAAACACGATTGGTTGAACGAGGTACCTTCATTAGAACCGATCTGTTTGGTTCAAACATCCACAATACGCCATGCTCTATCGTTATTTTGTGTCCTAACTCGTCCATTTGCCCGACACTGATTATGTTATTCTTCAACGAAGGTATGTAGTAAACATCCTTCAAGATCCGCTGCTTACCCGACTTGCCTTCTAGGATAATTGTGCCGCGGCCTCTTATCTCCACGCATGAACCATCTCCGAACCGAACCTTACCTTTTATCCAGTTGTCTAAACTTGAAAACCAATCCTTGTTTCCCGTCATATGATTGCTCGCCCCGTTATCGAGAAACCAAGTGTTGTTTTCTCGTGGACTCTCATCATACTTCTTCAAGTCAACTCGGTCTTCATTCAAGTACACTCCTTCATGGGTTGCCATATAGAGCACCGGTCCGTCGTCAAGGGTGAGGTTATTCTCTTCGGTTTTGTTTCGGGTGGGGCAATCACTTGAAAAGTGGCCCAACTCGTCACATCGGAAACACTTAAGTTTCGAACGATCCTTTGTTGTCTTCTTAGTGGTTTCCTTCTCCCATACGTGACCCGAACCTCTACCTCGACCTCTTCCTTTACCCCTTTGTGAAGATGAACCTTCGGCTGACGCTCCTCTTCCGCGGCCGAAGTTCTTTCCCTGCTTCTTCTTGGCTTCCCACTCCTCGTACATAAGAAGAAGATGTTCATGCTTCGTGGTTTGATTATCTTCGGACCCTATCCTCTCTTCGTAGGCCTTAAGACGTCCAACCACATCGTCAAACGTCACTGTTTTAAGATCGATCACCTACTCAAGTGACGCGACCATGTGAATAAACTTCTTCGGCAATCCGTTTAAGAACCACTTAACAAGCTTCGATTCTTCTATTCTTTCTTCGAGTGTTGATGCTTTAGAGGCGATACTTGCAATTTTGCATGAGAATTCGTCCACCGTACCGGTCTCTTTCATCTTTAAGTTTTCAAATTCGGACATCAAGGTTTGAAGTCGCGCCTCCTTCACCCCCTCGGCTCCTTGGTGTCGGTTTTTAATTGCTTCCCACATCTCATTGGCCGTAGTCAGGTTTCCGATCTGGAGCACCAAATCATCGGGTATTCCTTGGAATAGAAGTGTTATCGCAATGTTGTTTTTCTTCGCGTTAGCAGCTGTCCCTGGTTCTATCATCTCCCAAACACTATTAACGTTCAGGATTACCTTCATCTTCATCGCCCAAATCATATAGTTCACCGGAGTTAACAGTGGGATTTGGAGAGATGTCGTGTTGTGGTCTTTGGCTGTAACGATCTATCGATTAGCATCGTCTCCCATTGTAAACGATTTATGCACGACACGTCTTCTTCTGCCGCAGCCTGCTTCCGATCAGACTAAACCCGTCGCTAAGATTCTTCCGATCGCAAATCACTTTTGTCGATCGGTTCTTGTCTAGCCGGACTTGCTGATCGTTATCGACTGTATTGTTACCCAACCCTGAGCTCTGATACCAATTGTTAGAAATCGGTACCAAAGACCCACACGAATTAAGCCAAACTTGTTTCTTATTATTTGATTGTGATTGAATTGAATGCTTGACTTACAAAATCATTCATCTATTTAAAAGCCTACAATCCTTGGTGATCAAGGAACTAGCCTTGGAGAACAAGGAAACTAGCCTTTATTCCTTGTCCACCAAGGAACTATAATAATCTAGAAACTTCTTTTGACTTAAACTAGGAAATCTATCTCTAAAACCTAGTTTACAAGATTGACAACTAAGTCCTTCTAGTTACCAAACCTTGCATTACAAGATTAATTTATCACCGTCTTTGAAAAGAAAAACAAAACTATGCAAATATGATGGTAAATAGAGATGATGTTAAAGGAGGCATACATAGAATAAAGAAGCTTATCCCAAATTTAATTTAAAACAAGAAAACAACTGAAAAAGACAAAGAAATCCCCAAGATTTAATTCAGAAAGGAACCGGTTTAGCATCTCAACAACCCATCACAACACCGTTATAAACAAAACCACCCTAACACTTTTTGATAATCAAGTTCCATTGAGGCGGGTACCCATTTCCATTCATAAACTTCCCCACAAGTCGGCTCGTTATTATTCTTTACCTATTGCAACGGGTCAAATAAGCTTATGACACTCTAAATTAGGCCTTATGACCAAAATATACTTCAAACGGGTTAAATTCGCAAATGCATATCAAGGGAATGAGAACATTACATAAACTACCGTAGTTAACGTGGGAAAACATGCTTTTAAGGTTCCGAATTGGCCTAACTTTTGTTCCTAGTCATAACCTAGTCATAATTCGGATAAGTACTATTAATTTACCATAATACTATAAACAAATAATGAATGAACACAAACTTCAATAGGCAAACCCTGTAAGCAACAATAATATGTTATGCCATTAGCGAGGAATCAGCAACGTGGCAAATGAATGGCAAACCAAAGGGATAAGAGTTACAAAGAGCTCCTGCGATTTCGAAAATTAAAAAAAAAAAAAAAAAGGCATACCTGGTGCTGCAAAGAGCTCCCGCAATTTCGCAGGGTCCAGGGAGGGTCCATCCCATTTAAGGGAGGGTCCAGGGAGGGCCCGCCCTCTTTTTTCGAAAATTAACTATTCTCAAAAAAAATTAACAGCTACTCTCTTTAAAAATGGTTAAAAAATACGGTACACACAGTTGCGTCCGTGAGAATACTTCTAATTTACTTATAAATTAGTCACCGGTTTAGACTACGATTATTCTCAAACCACTAATTTACTTTACAAATAACATGGCAAAAATGAATAGAAACAGAAAGGCATCTATAATTCCATAGTATACCACTTCTGATGGTTACTGGTTACAATAAAATTGTTAGTCATTATATAGTTTTTTTTTTCCCGAAAATTAACTATTTGAAAAAAAAAAAAGGAAAAAAAATAACTACTCTTTCAGTTCTAGCACCTGTTTTGACCACATTATACGGCACTTTGACCCATCCATATAACAAGATAACACCTTGACATATCTATATCTATATCTATATCAATCAATATCTATAATAAACCAAAGCATTTTTGATAACATGTCATAATATTATGCAATCTCCCTTTTAAGAGATGCCACAATGTGATGTGACAACTCTAAACCAATTAAAAAAAAAGAATAAATATGGTTTAAATATGATTTTAACATATATTAAACTTTATTATTTTCTCTTTCATGTTTCCTCTCATAACTTTTAAATGTTAATATCTTTTATATACGAGATTTTTTAAAGAAAAAAATTACACCAAATTAACGAGCGTTTTATTATCTTTCCAACGAGTACCATAGTGCTATATAAAAAACGGAGAAAAAAAACGACTATTTTTTGTAACCCGATAGGTATTGTGTCAGGTTTGAAATTTGTTTAAAAAAATTGTGGGTTTTGGTCGGGCCTGGGATTAGGTGATACCCGACCCAATTACCCTTTTTTATATTAGAATATAATAACTTATGGCAGAGATTTGTTTATAATAATAATAATAATAATATTCATTAATCATATATTGGCAGATGCCATTTTTATATTTTTATAGTTTAGATATTTCTAATTTTATTCACTTTACTTAGATTTCTTAACCCGGGACGCTCCCGGGGTATAAACTAGTGTGATATATACAAACATACCTTAGCCTTATAGATGCCAACATCTAACCAAAGCAGATTAACATGTTAGCTTACCAATATAGGGTATGTTTGACAAAACTAGCTGGAGGATGGTAGCTGAAAGCTTTTTAAATATATTTTGGTGTTTGGCAGAGTAAATGTAGCTTTTAATAAAATGTATAAAATGATCAAAATGGTCATAATTAAAAGCTTGTAAAGAAGGTTTTTATTTTATTTTTAAAATAGAATAGGTATTTGTGTCATTTACTAATTACAAGCTTGTAGCTAGTAGAGCTTTTTCTTAAAAGCTACTACTAGTAGCTTTTCACTGTAGAGCTTTTTATCTAACCTAAAAGCTTCCAACCCCTTCAACCAAACAAGACTTTTTATTAAGTAGGAGCTTTTTCTTAAAAGCTTGAAGCTCTTAAAAGCTTCTTGCCAAACATACCCATAATATTTTCTAAGTCTGCTATGTGTAAAACTAAGACAAAAGCTATATGTAATCTAGTTAAAATATAAAGAAAACATGTCATTTAATCATATTAAGTTATAGAAAAACCTATATAAACAATCTTACTCGTACCTTATAATCCTGAAATCAGCTAGAATTTATCCTTACCTCAGTCAATATACCTGCACCCTCCCCTCATCACAAAAAAGAAAGGAAAAAGGTTAGAAGAAAACGCCTAAAATAGAAGATATTAGGGCCAATTACCCTACACTGCTACTTACCCTACTTCCCAAATTACACCCACCTTTTATAAATATCTCTAATCCATGAAAAAAACATCAACGTCGACAAACCAATTTTGCATAAAAGTAAATCAATTAGCTTCAAAAGCACACAGTCACACACATACATATATAATTAAAATGAATCCCGCCATAATCGAATTTAGCCCGAAAAAGGAATCCAAAATTAAAGGAGTAGAAGTTTAAAACCCCTATTACTTCATAAACATCGATCACATTCATAAGCAACAAGATTCAAAACCTAAGGTGGAATGTTACTGACCTACGGTCGGAGCAGAATACTTGCAAAACAGCAACACATATTGAAGGTGCTTTTCCTTGACTTCATGATAGGTTATATAGGAGCTGGGAGTGAAATTCATTGCATTGATTGCCCTATTGAGTTGAGTTTCCATCTGTTGATGAGAAATTGAACCGGTGAAGCAAAATTGATGACACTTGATGATGGTAGTAATTGCTGGTAATTGATGATTGTAGGTAGCATGATGAATGTGATGGTAATTAGACGACGGTTGTGTTGCATATTAAAGGAGAGAGCTGACATATTAAAGGAGAGAGATAACGTAGGATAGATAATGACTTGCATGATGAATGTGATGGTAATTACATGGTACAAGCATCTTAATGCATTGACAGGCGTGGTACAAGCATCTTAATGCATTGACAAAGGTAATTTGGAGAAGATTTATATGACATTTGAAGGTTAAAGCATATGGCTTTTCAAATGTCATCTTAAGTTTATCAACTTGGACATGTTTGCCCATTGCTCACTCTTTATAATGTAGTAGAGACATTTGAAGGTTAAAGCATATGGCTTTTCAAATGCCATCTTAAGTTTATCAACTTAGACATGTTTGCCCATTGTTCACTCTTTATAAAGCTATGAGGTGCACAGACGCCCCCAACCCCCCGTCCCTTCCTTTTTGCCATGTCTAGGACACCAACACCACCCCCTACCCCCCGTCCCCAAGCACCCCGTCCCTCCCGTCTCTTTCGTAACATATAGGACGCACCAGTTAGGTGTTTTCTTTCTTTCTTTTTTTTTTTTGAATTGAAAGTTGGGTTTTTTTGGCCAATCAACATTTTAATAATTAATTAATAATAAAAGGGGGAGGGTTGTCTCCACACCCTTGGTATGTCTCAACTAAGAGAACATGAGAGTCATCCTATGTGGCATCCTAGGTGGCATTGAGACATGAACATTTTCATGTCTCTACACCCCATAGCCTAATGTAGTAGAGATAGAGATAAGATAAACTTTAGTAGGTTAGTATATGGTTTAAATTTTAAAACTTATGATTTTCCCACCCCTTTAAATTAGAAAATTTTGTTTATCTTTGACTAAAGTGTAAAAAATTTATTATGTGTTCCATGAACACCAAATTTAGTGTTTTTATATTTTATTTTTTTCAAACTTGTTAAAAATAGCCCCTTCAAATTAGGGAGTTTTATTGTTATTAACATAGATGTTAATATCACGTATATATATTATGCATCAGGTGTTTTTGGATGAACTGATGCAGTCAATGTTTTTAAAAGAAATTTACCTACAATTAATATCTAATATGCATATTTACATTTTCTATACCCATATATACATGCACATACGACTAATGTTGATTATTTAAACATGGTACTACAATTGAAACTCTCCGTAGCAAATGTGATAAAACATTTTAAGAGCTCAGACTTGTGTTGCAGTATTGTTACTGTGCGACAAATTATTTGTCTGCCAAAGCAACGATGAACAATAACGTTTAACAACATTATCATATTTTAAGAATCCTCAAGAGGTAGTTTGTAGATTTTGATTGCCCTGTTTAATTTTTTTTAATCATTTCATTTGATTGATGTGAATTTTTCATTATTGGGTGGGATATAGTATAAACCAAATTCAATTTTATGATTTTGAGTTTTACTTGGTCATGATATAGTGTTATGATTCAACATCCATATTAACAATAAACATTCCTGAGTTCTTTAATTACGTCCAAATTATGTTGATTTGTAATCCAAATTTCACATACATTTTAGTTTTAAATTTAATGTCTATTCAAGCTTTATAATGTTTTATCCTAAAATAACGTTTAGCTGCTTTACATTTACTTCTGCATTAATGAAATGTACCTTATAAAAATATTAATTACATCATTTAAATTTGAGCTATAAAGCGTTTTTTTTTTTTTTTTTTTTTGTAGGTAAATTTTGGATTCTTTCAGTTAATTAAGAAATATTTGTTTCTTTTAGATTCTTTTAGTTAAACATGCAATGCAATAATCACTTGTACATTGAACATTTCTTTCTTGTACGTTTTAATCTACACGTCGATATTGACTACAGACAAACATCGAAACGTCAATAAAAATAAGCAGGTTGTCAAGGTATTTTTGAATGCTTTTAAAATATAATAGTTTAAAAATTATGATAGGATTAAATAAAAGAATTATAATTTTGTAGGGGATGAGAGAAAAGTGTAACTAATAAATAAAAATGAGGGAATTAAAGTAATTAAAAGGAGGTACTAAAGTGTAAAAGTATTTGAATGACTATTTTACCCTCATTTTAGGGTTGTTAGTGAAAATAAAGTTCTTAACTTTTAGGTATCTTAAACTACATCTCCCTCATGCATTATAATATAGTATAGCATAGATCAAGTTGCGTGCTCTGAGCTTTTTGACACCCTAACTAGCATTACTAGCATAATCCTTGTCGTGGTAGCAACGAGTATGATTTTTTTTCATATTATGATTTAAAACGTTGAAGATATTAATGTAAATGTTTATGTTATTTCGTAAGGATATTCATTCGTATTTTGATGTATTAATGTAACTAGGTGTATTAATAGTTTAATACGCGCGTTGCGGGTTTTTCATATGACACGTTAATGAGGATTTTCCAAACTCAATATTTAAACAAACTTACTCAATGCCCAACATGTTATCATTCATTTCCGTAACAAATATGTTAATTCAAAATTCAACCAATATGGGAATAATTAGAAGAATGTGTTTTTAATACACATGACATGTACACTATACATCCTAGTTCTTAACTTTTATTGTGTTGTTCTTAAATATTTTAAACCTTGGAAGACACAAAAATGTTAGACTATGTTTTACTTTTGTTATATATTATAAAAAAAATGCAAGCAAAAAAAAGGCAAAAAGAGGGATAGTTGTAAGAATTTAACCCAAATATAAACCAATCAACACAACCACCACACCAATAGTAAACATGTTGAAAGTATTTGAAAATATAAGTATTTAACATAACAAAATAATAATAATAATAATAATAAAACCACTATTCAAATAGAGTTGTCTATTAATCTATCTATATAATAATTGAGGTCATCTAGGGTTGAATGAAGCCCTTAGAGAGTGTTTGAGCTATCCATATTGTATATGGAGCTCCAACTAACTCACTATAAATACTCTTTTCTAAACATAAATCTACACTACATTCTTCCATCATACTCTCTAATAAATCTTCCTACCAACATTCATCTTTCTTCTTCTTTTGCATTCTTGATTCTAGGTCATGTATTCTATTGAAACATACCATCGCACATCCATAATTTTTTTGCATTATTGATTATGTTCGATATATAAATGGTTAGTGTGTACTGGCCGAATCAATTGAGTGATTTTATATGCATTCTTGATTATGTTCACACATGATAATTTTTTTATTCATTCTTTAATCTGGATTTATAAATGGTTGTTTGTCTTCGATTCAACAAGTTTTCTTTTAGTCAATTTGAAGAACCTTTAATATGTGTTTATTTTGTTTTATTCTTTTAGTCGATTTGTTAATCTAATGTTGAGAATGATTTGTAGGTACTCAGGGTACTGTGCTTGGAGAGGGGTGTTGGATCTTTCTGGTGATGTAAACTCGGAGATTTATGCAGGATTGCGAAAGGTTTATCAAGATCTCGGCAAGTGCCCGAACTTCGATTTAGGATGCAGCGGTTCTTGCAAAGATCTTCAACAAAAGTCAATTACGAAAATTTTGTTGACATTTACTCATGCCTTCAATTACCATTGATTATGCCATTATAATTATTATTATTAATTATTAATATTGACTAATTATAGTTGACATTGACTCATGCCTTCAATTACCATTGATTATGCCATTATAATTATTATTATTAATTATTAATATTGACTAATTATAGTTGACATTGACTCATGCCTTCAATTACCATTGATCATGACATTATAATTATTATTATTAATTATTAATATTGACTAATTATAGTTGACATTGACTCATGCCTTCAATTACCATTGATTATGCCATTATAATTATTATTATTAATTATTAATATTGACTAATTATAGTTGACATTGACTCATGCCTTCAATTACCATTGATTATGCCATTATAGTTATTATTATTAATTATTAATATTGACTAATTATAGTTGACATTGACTCATGCCTTCAATTACCATTGATTATGCCATTATAATTATTATTATTATTAATTATTAATATTGACTAATTATAGTTGACATTGACTCATGCCTTCAATTACCATTGATTATGCCATTATAATTATTATTATTAATTATTAATATTGGCTAATTATAGTTGACATTTACTCAATCCTTCAATTACCATTGATTAAATGTCATTATAATTATTATTATTAATTATTAATATTGACTAATAACATTAATAATTAATAATAGTTGACATTTACTCATAATTAAAAAAAAAACTAAATCAATCATATCTCAATTAGCTTAGTCTCATTAGCATGATTATATATACATTACTTGATAATATAAATTATATATACTCAAATTATATGTAGCTGTGTATGCTAATTATAATTCTTTGTCATCAATATAAATCAAATACCAACATTTCCTTTTTTGAGTAGTTGATATATTGAAAATCACCCTCATTAAAAGACCAGTCAACACGAATGGCAGCATTTCATGCATTAATTTTGCTTATTTTTAATTCGGTCAACACGAATTAATTTTGAATGCATTAAGAAAAATGTATTAAAAGACCAGTCAACACGAATGGCAGCATTTCATGCACTAATTTTGCTTATTTTTAATTCGGTCAACACGAATTAATTTTGAATGCATTAAGAAAAATGTATTAAAAGACCAGTCAACACGAATGCCAGCATTTCATGCACTAATTTTGCTTATTTTTAATTCGGTCAACACGAATTAATTTTGAATGCATTAAGAAAAATGTATTAAAAGACCAGTCAACACGAATGGCAGCATTTCATGCACTAATTTTGCTTATTTTAAGTCTATTTTACTAATCAAGCTAAAAAATTCAATCATTCCATAATTATACTTCAACTATATAATTAGACCAATACAAGTCTTTTATACTTATTCTATCAACATTATCCCACTTTCATCATTCAATTACGGTTTATGTGTTTCGAATACACTCCTTTTTCACATTCAGTTTTGTTCCAGACTGTGGAAGCAAAGACTTTTGTAAGTCCATTTTTACCAAACCTGATTTATTTTGTTTTCTTAACAAACATAGTTCTTTATCATTGTATTTAATATACAATTATGCTCGCGTCTCTCTGTCTTTGTATTCAAAATTGCTTTATTGAATGGTAATATAATAATAAAATGTAGGTTACACACATTGCTGATGATGGTAGGTGAACCATCTTCATTTTATTTAATTTTATATAGATAGATGTATATCACATTTGGTATAATATTAAAAAAGATGAACTCATAATAACCGTAATAAATCATCTAAAAATCCGCTTTAAGAAAAATGTATTAAACATTGTAACACTATATTTTTGTGTTTTGCATTGTATATTTTATATTCTACAATTTCTTAAAGTGTAAAATACGTGAGTTTGTCAAATATTTTTCATCAATACTATGTTTTTTTAATTTTCAGGGAGCATACTTATTTTATTGAAGAAAAAAATAACTTTTACAATGTCAGAACCCCCAAAAGAGATTTTTAGTTTACCGAAATCTAAAGTTGGTAACCTGAGGTGTAAATCTAACGGTAATCATTACGGTTTTTTTTTTACATTTGTTTACATTGATATATGTTTATATTTTATTATACTAACAAATATTATAAACATGTATGGAGATATCAATACTGCAACACCGTTGTCCGACATATCAAATGGTACATAATTTGTTATGTTTGATCTTATAAATTTAATTCTTAAATTTCAATTACAAAATAATACGTATAAGTATACTCTATTGTTCAGTGAGTCTTAATGTCTTTGAGAGATGTAAACGGATGAATGCATATTTGGATAGCATAAGTTCCAATGTCGGTTCTTCAGCTTCTAATGTTGAAAATGAAGAAGGCTCTCCAAACGCTTTCACACCTTCGTTAGTAACAATTCAAGGTAAAAAATTTTTCTACATTTCACATATGTCTTATTGCTTACTACAATCCGTTGTTTTTTTACTTAGTTGTCTTTATTTTTGTAGTTAACACGCAGAGAACGCCTTTGTCAGACATCTCTAATGACCGTGCCGATTGCACAAAGCGAAAAAAAAAACAAATTTTGCATCCACAAAAACAAATAATCGTGTAACAATTGAAGGTAAATTTTCTTTTATACATTGCCCAAATGTGTTTTTGCTTACTCATTTCAATTTTTTTTAATTATTTCTTTTTATTTTATAGTTAACACCCAGATAACGCCTTTGTCAAACATCTCTAATGGTATTATTTATCTTTTTTTTATGTCATCATTTGTTCGCTTATGTGTTTCTATTAGTATAATCGTATTGTATTGTCCCGTTTTGTAGTTATGTTATTTTCAAAGCATGACATTTATTTATTTCATTTTTGAACTGTCTGTCACGAATCTCAACATAGCAATTTATCAGAATTTTATAAACAAAGGCGAAAAGAAAGAAAGCATATCTTGGATTCTAAGCGGAGTAATAAAGGAAAACTAACTATAACACCTAACACTCAATCACACCCAGTTGACATTGTTGGTATGTGTAGAGATTACTTACTTTTACAAAGTATATTATAATACATGAACAGTTATCAAACTTATATTATTTTACTTTGTTAGGATCTTCAGGTGTTAGGTCTCCGCTTTCTAATGTTACCCAACAACAAGCAAATCGAAATACCAATGTACGCAATACGCGGTCAACATCTAATTTAAAACGAAAACGCCCGAGTATTACTCCCATACCGATGGCCGACTTGGAAGAATGCTTAGAAAATCTGCATGGAGTAACTTCAAACATTGTAATAAAAGGCATATCTCCAGGTACTCTTTATTCGGTAATTAATATAAAATATATTCAATTGTAATTCTAAATTACATTAAAATTATCTTATATATATAAATTTTTAGTATCTATTTTTAGATTACTTGGACCATGGGGATCAAAATGTTACTTGTGAGGATTGCAATGCAAGATTGTGGAGTTGTGAATCTACAAGAGGGCATAAAAGAAGTGGTGGTAAAAAAAATTTCTCTCTATGTTGTGGTTATGGAAAAGTTTTGCTTCCTCCTTTTAAGGAGGCACCGGACAGTTATAAAGAGTATTTTAATGGTGTTGATTCTTAAAGCAAATTCTTTTTAAAGAACATAAGACGGTTCAACTTTATGTTTGCATTTACTTCCATGGGTGGAAAAATTGATAAGTCTATAAATCATGGTAATGCTCCTTTCATCTATCGTATAAATGGTGAGAACTACCATGCCTTGGGAAATCTTTTACCATCACATGGACAAAATCCAGTATTCTCTCAGCTATACATCTATGATACTGAAAATGAAGTTTCGAATAGAATCAATGTCGTTGGGTATGTTTTTTTTAATGTCTTTTGTTTCGAACGGTATACATACCCAAATGCTTTTCAATCTAATACATTCATCTTATTTATAGTGATGCAGACGAGGATCACTCATCAGAAAAGGCGCTTGAGTTTCAAATTGTAAAAGAATTGAAAAAAATGTTGGATGACAAAAACTCCTTGGTGAAATCTTATAGAATGGCGAGAGATTGCTTTCAGAAGAATCCTAATGCACAAGTCAAGCTTCGATTAAACGGAATGAGGAAAGAAGATGGTAGAACATACAACCTGCCACAGTTTCTGAAGTTGCTGCATTGATAATTGGTGACCTCAATGAAGAAACAGATAAACGTGATATTATCGTGCAGACCATTGACGGAAAGCTAAAAAGAGTTAGTGAGTTACATCCGTCGTATCTTGCTCTTCAGTATCCATTGTTGCTTTCTTATGGTGACGATGGATATAGAATTGACATCCTTCACAGCAATGTTCCCTTACCAAATGAAAGCTCATCTTCAAATTCAAAAAACAAAAAAAATGACCGTCAAAAAAATGTTATCTTACCAGATGGGAGCTCATCTTCAAATACAAAAAACATGAAAGTACAACAATGAGGGAGTTTTTTGCTTATAGGATTCAAGATAGGAGTAATGAATTCTCCCTAATTCTTAATGCAAGGAGACTTTTACAGCAATTTTTAGTTGATTCATATACAATGCTTGAAATGGAAAGATTAAATTTCATTAAGGGTAAGCAAACCCTTATTAGGAGTGAGAAGTATAATGTCCTAAGCAAACAAAGAGAAGAAGGACAAACAGAGACATCAAGCATGGGTCAACGAGTTATTATTCCATCTTCTTTTACAGGTGGCGCTAGATATATGATGCAAAATTATCTAGACGCAATGGCAATATGCAAGTGGTACGGATACACTGACTATTTTATTACAATTACTTGTAATCCTAAATGGCCAGAGATGAGAAGATATCTTCAAGATACCACTCTTAGACCAGAAGATAGGCCAAACATTTTATGCAGGTTGTTTAAAATAAAACTTGATTCGATAATTAAAGACCTGAAAGATAAACACTTATTTGGAACTGTTGAAGCTGGTACGAATACATGAAGTTATTTTATTAGAACATTATTTATTTATTTTTTTAACCTTTATAACTTATTTTATTTTGTTTGCTACAAATACTTTGCAGTTGTATACACAGTTGAGTTTCAAAAACGTGGATTACCGCATGCACACATTTGTTTGTTCATGGACACTGGTTATAAGCTTCCAACAGTTGACCATATTGACAACTTCATTTCAGCTGAGATACCAAATAAAGATGAGGAGCCAGAATTGTATGAACTTGTACGTGAGTTTATGATTCACGGTCCTTGTGGACCTTTGAACATGCGTTGTCCGTGTATGGTCAATGACAAATGTTCAAAAAACTTCCCAAAGAATTTTCAGCATGAAACCTCTATCTATAATGATGGTTATGCATTGTATAGACGAAGAGATAATGGTTCGTTTGTAGAAAAGTCTGGTGAGCAGTTAGATAACAGATATGTCGTTCCGTATAACAAGACTCTTCTTAAAAGATACTAGGCACATATCAACGTTGAATGGTGTAACCAAGCTGGATCCATTAAGTATTTATTTAAATACATTAACAAGGGTCCAGATAGAGTTACTGTTAATTTTGTGGAAAGCAAGAAAGTACCGGGTGAAGACATAGTGGTTGATGAAGTCAAAGGATTTTATGATTGTCGTTATATTTCTGCGTGTGAGGCTTCATGGAGAATATTCTCATATGATATTCATTACAGGACACCTCCTGTAATGAGATTACCTTTTCATCTACCCGGTGAACAAAGAATTGTTTTCGATGCTACGCAGGACATTGACGACGTTCTCAATAAACCCTCTTGTGCTACATCTATGTTTTTGGGTTGGATGGAACGCAACAAAAATGATGCCAATGCAAGGCAACTAACTTACATCCAATTCCCTTCACAATATGTTTGGAAAGCACAAGAAAGAAAATGGGAGCCTAGGCAAAGAATATAGTCAATTGGTCGGATTCATTCAGTTCCTGCTTCTGTTGCTGAAGCTTATTTTTTGAGAATTCTTTTGAATAAGGTTAAAGGACCAACATCATTTCAAGATATTCTTAAAGTTGATGGGAAAGTCCAATCCTCTTTTAGGGATGCATGCTATGCTATGGGACTCTTGGATGATGATACAGAATATGTTGAAGCAATAAAGGAAACGGCTTTTGCAGGTTCTGGCCCTTATCTAAGGAACTTATTTGCAACTCTTTTAGCGTCCAACAGTTTGTCAAGACCTGACATTGTGTGGGAGGAAACATGGAATTATTTGTCTGATGACATTTTGCGCAAGAGAAGAATAGATTCAAACTGTCCAGGTTTTTAACTTTTTTTAATATATTATTACTTTAACATAGATTTTCTACAATTTTGTGGACATATACTAAATTGTAATGATTCATAATTATTAGGAATGTAAATTATACTATTTTTAATGGTTCCACATATTCACTTATTCATTTTATATGTTAATTTTATTCTATATATTTCATTCTAACACATTTTTTTCCCAGATTTGATCCTTTCAGACGACGAAATTAAGAATTTAGCTTTACTTGATATCGAGAAGTTCTTATTGCGTAATAGTTCCAGTCTACGACATTCCGTAGGCATGCCATATCCCGAGAATGAGTTTCTATCGTCATTAGACAATCGTCTTATTTGTGAGGAGTTGGGATATGACACAAACAGTTTGGTTGAAGAATTTGATACTCAGTTCGCTTCTTTAACAGATGAACAGAAAAATATTTATAACTGTGTAATGAAAGCTGTCGATGAGAAGAAAGGAGGAGTTTTTTTTGTTTATGGTTACGGTGGTACTGGTAAAACGTTCCTGTGGAAGACACTAGCTTCATCCATAAGATGTAAACGAAAGATTGTTTTGAATGTTGCTTCGAGTGGTATTGCATCTTTGCTATTGGCAGGTGGTAGGACAGCACATTCCAGGTTTCGTATTCCTATAAACCTAACTGAAGATTCTATGTGTTACATACCACCTAACGGTGATGTTGCACAACTGCTCAAAAAAACCGATTTGATTATCTCGGATGAAGCACCCATGACTCATAAACATGCCTTTGAAGCACTAGATCGAAGCTTAAAAGATGTATTTGTTGTTCATCCTGATGACTCGTCTAATTTGTTATTTGGTGGAAAGGTTGTTGTGTTCGGGGGTCACTTTAGACAAATTCTACCAGTTGTACCAAATGGAACTAGGCATGACATTGTTAATGCCTCTTTAAGTTCATCATACATTTGGCACAGATGCGTTGTTTCAGAGTTAACGAAAAATATGAGGTTGCTTTCAGGAACCTCCAAGTCTGATATCGAGGAAACTAAAAACTTTGCATCTTGGATTCTGGATATAGGAGAAGGAAAGGTGGATACAATAAGTGATGATCAGGATGTTATTGAGATACCCGATGACTTACTTATTTCTCAATCTTCGGATCCTGTCTCTGATTTGATATCCTTTGTGTATTCGTCACTTGTGGATAACATCAACATCCCGGATTATTTTCAAGATCGAGCTATATTGGCACCGTTGAATGAAGTTGTCCAAGAAATTAATGATAGATTACTTTCTATGTTTCCAGGTGACGAAGTTGAGTATCTTAGTTCAGACAGTGTTTGTCAGTCCGAAGATGTAAATGAACATGTTGATGAAAGATTAGTTTCTCCCGATGTGCTGAATGGTCTTAAGTTTTCTGGAATACCAAACCATCGTCTGGTTTTGAAAGTTGGTGTTCCTGTAATGTTACTAAGAAACATTGATCAGAAAAGCGGTCTGTGTAATGGGACAAGGTTACAAGTTGTGAAAATGAGAAAACGTGTAATTGAAGCCAAAATCATTTCAGGAAGCAACATTGGAATGCGAACGTTTATTCCAAGAATTACTTTATCCCCTTCGGATAAGAAAATTCCTTTTAAATTTAACAGAAGACAGTTTCCACTTGCTGTTTCTTTCGCAATGACAATAAACAAAAGTCAAGGACAATCGTTATTGAGAGTTGGGTTGTATTTGAAGGATCCAGTTTTTTTCGCACGGCCAGTTGCATGTTGCACTATCAAGGGTTAGAAGTCGAGATGGACTGAAGATAGTTATACTGGATGAAGATGGTGAACTGACGAACAAAACATCCAACGTCGTGTACAAAGAAGTATTTCAAGCTTTATGAATAAGGTAAAAAAATTTGATGCATTTTTTTACTTATCATCTTTGAACTTATGTACATACAACTTCAATAATACAAGTTTTATTTGAATACTTTTGTTTTAGTATTTAATTTACTACATTAACATTATTTTGATTTTTTTTTTCATGGTAGTTGATTGTTTGTTTTGGAATTGCATGTTAATATTAGGTTGGATATATTGATTGGTTTTACGGGCACTCAACTTGAATAATACAACTCTTAGTTTAATATTATTTTTAATTTACTTTGGTTTGCACCGTGGGTCCCCACGGGGCTCTAACCTAGTATAGTATAATGGTTGTACTAGATATTTGCCCGCGTTGACACGCAGTTCAACAACGTACGATTATTTGAAGTAGTATAACGTATAAGAAAAATAAAGTAGAAACATTTTATTAAAATTTAAAAGCAACGAATACACATTTATTCAAATATCGCTGAAAATTTCCTTATAAACCACATTTTTTGTTTTAGTCATCACTTTCCCACCAGCATCAAGTATAAGTAACTTCACGCCTGCCCTGCTTTTAACTCTTGACAATGCGACATAAAGCTGGCCATGTGAGAATACAGGGTTTCTTAAATACAATCCAACCCGAATAAGGCGACTTAAATGGTATGTGTTAAAAATAGACTTATGGCATATTCAACAATAAGAAAGTAATAAAAATGAAAATAAGAAACTAACTACCACCTAAATTTCACAATTTAATTTGACACGTCTGAGAAGATGAGCATTATCCATATCGACCCGCTAAAAAAACTTCGAGCATATTTTATTCTATGTTTTTATAAAAGAATTTATTTTTTAAAAATCGAAAATCATTCATTAATGTTTCGGTCAACGTGTTTAATAACTTTCCTAAACAATATAATCCACATTTTTTGTTTTTTTAAAATAAAAAACATTTAATAATTATTCTATTTTTAAAATTCAAAAAAGAGTTATTAATGTTTTTATAAAAAAATTTATTTTTTAAAAATCGAAATCATTCATTAATGTTTGGGTCAACGTGTTTAATAACTTTCCTAAACACTGTAATCCATATTTTTAATTTTCTTAAAATAAAAAACATTTAATGACTATTCTATTTTTAAAATTCAAAAAGGAGTCATTAATGTTTTTATAAAATTTTCTATTTTTTAAAAATCGAAAATTATTCATTAATGTTTCGGTCAAAGTGTTTAATAACTTTCCTAAACACTATAATCCAGATTTTTAATTTTTTTAAAATAAAAAACATTTAATGACTATTCTATTTTTAAAATTCAAAAAAGAGTCATGTTTTTATAAAAGAATTTATTTTTTAAAAATAGAAAATCATTCATTAATGTTTCGGTCAACGTGTTTAATAACTTTCCTAAACACTATAATCCAAATTTTTACTTTTTTTAAAATAAAAAATATTTAATGACTATTCTATTTTTAAAAGTCAAAAAAGAGTCATTAATGTTTTTATAAAAATAAATATTTTTTAAAATCGAAAATCATTCATTAATGTTTCGGTCAAAGTGTTTAATAGGAAGGAACATTATCTAAAGTGACCCATGTATAAGTAAAAGGAGCATTACTCAATAATTTTAACCGACTATTACCTTATAGATGCTATTTATACGCTAAAAATAGTAATGTGACAAATCAAATAATTCAGCATTTATTTTGTGTTTAAATGTCATTAATTTTAAAAACTGGATTTTTTTTTAAATTTTGATTTTGAATGTTTAAAAATAAATTTATAAATGTATTTATATACGATTAATAATTTTATGTTTAAATGTTATTAATTAAATGGTAATCATAATTATTAACATTAGATGTTTCCAATATTGAGTAACTCACGATAAATGCTAATTATATGCTCCATATTTGCGAAATCGTTGCTAACCCCACATTGTGTAAATCTTCTTCCACATTTTGCTTCCCGGACTACTCCACAGCCGGGTGTTTAATAACTTTCCTAAACACTATAATCCATAATTTTTAATTTTTTTTAAAATAAAAACATTTAATAACTATTCTATTTTTAAAATTCAAAAAAAAGTCATTAATGTTTTTATAATTTTTTTTTATTTTTTAAAAATCAAAATCATTCATTAATGTTTTGGTCAACGTGTTTAATAACTTTCCTAAACACTGTAATCTAGATTTTTAATTTTCTTAAAATAAAAAAAATGTAATGACTATTCTATTTTTAAAATTAAAAAAAGAGTCATTAATGTTTTTATAAAAATTTTTATTTTACATCAACGAAAATTATTCATTAATGTTTCGGTCAAAGTGTTTAATAACTTTCCTAAACACTATAATCCAGATTTTTAATTTTTTTTTAAATAAAAAACATTTAATGACTATTCTATTTTTAAAATTCAAAAAAGAGTCATGTTTTTATAAAAGAATTTATTTTTTAAAAATCGAAAATCATTCATTAATGTTTCGGTCAACGTGTTTAATAACTTTCCTAAACACTATAATCCAAATTTTTACTTTTTTTTTAAAATAAAAAACATTTAATGACTATTCTATTTTTAAAAGTCAAAAAAGAGTCATTAATGTTTTTATAAAAAATAAATATTTTTTAAAATCGAAAATCATTCATTAATGTTTCGGTCAAAGTGTTTAATAACTTTCCTAAACACTATAATCCAGATTTTTAATTTTTTTAAAATAAAAAACATTTAATGACTATTCTATTTTTAAAATTCAAAAAATAGTCATTAATGTTTTTATAAAAAAAAATATTTTTTTAAGAGCACTCGAGAATTCATCCTAACTCAAGAACACATTTGTATAAGTAGAACATACCTATTGAAATTAACTCTTCGGTTTTTGTATATGAAGAAGATCGTTCAAGTGTAACCACTCAAACAAAATGGAGCCAAGTATTAAGGTTTGCGAATGAAAGGGGATGCCTAAATTCTTGTCGAAGATTGACTAATATTATGAAAGAAGAAAGTTATTAATGTGATATAAAAATAATTTTGATTAAAATGAGACAATTTTTGTATTGTTACCTCGTATGATATGTTATCAATATCGAGCCACCTATCCATGCCATAGAACATTAACCTGAAAATCAAATGAAATTACGAAATAATACACACTCGAACTCAATGAGCATACTGTAAATTATACATACACATTCGAATTTACAAAAATAAAAATAAATTGGGAGATGAACGAACCAGTAGAATGACTCAAACTTATACATCCTTTTGTAGTTTATTTGATTGTGCCTGCACCATAACATATAATATTATAAAATACAAAGCTTAATTAATTAGAATAAACTCATAAAGGCATGGCTTTTAACCACCGCACCATGGTCACCACTGCTATTACCGTCACCTGTCACAACCAAACGAAGTGAAACATTGGTTTGAAATTGAGAAGATGATGAACTCCAAACAGAAAGAATACACAATACCTTAGTTTCAAAATTATTACTATTAATTATTACAATTAAAAAAAATTCTATTAATTATATAATGGAAAAGAAAATATGTATGGTTCAAAATCAAAGCTTATGACCTTTCAGGAATGTGACACCCTGATCCGTGACCTTGCTACACGAAATTTGTAATTCTTTCAAGTTTGTAAGGTTTGAGACATAAAAATTATATATATTAGTAAAATATGCGAGATTATATATTCTTATCAAGTTCATTACATTACAAACTGTAATAAAATTCTGTAATAAAATTCGAATTATTCTAAGAAAGCACTTTTTCTTGACCATATATGTTATAGGCTTATTGTATTAGAACATTGATTAGAGCTGATCATGTAGACAACAATGATGTAAACTATAAAGAACAATTACCTGAGAGAGGCTTCATATCCGCATCGGTAATGCAATTACAGCCGTTGATATTAAGTGATTCGAGTTTTTTCAAACCTGCCAGATATTAAGATGCAAGAAATCATGGTTGATCAGTGGGAAGGGGAAGTTCACGAACTAACCTAGTAATGGAGAAGATTGCTGCAGAAAAGGGTTTAGAGAGAGAAAGTTATTAGAAAGATTGGTTATAATTAACAAATAGGAAACTTATTAATGGGAAAATTAATATTAATGACCGATTTTGACCAACTTATTAATGGGAAAATTAATATTAATTACCGATTTTGACCAACCAATAAATGATTTTTGATTTTTAGAAAAAAGAAAAATTTTATAAATTCTCACAATAGAGACACTTGGCATTAGTTGATTGGCTATGTAATTGGAGGATGAATGTGGGATTGCCAAGTGTCCTCATGGACTTTGTTTTATTAGATGTATAGATAGATTGTTATATTATTTGTTTGATTGTTTACTCATAACTTGATTGTTTAACGTGTATCGAAACAAATTCGGCTTATATTGTATTACGTGATAAAAAAAAAATCAAATTATTAAAAAAAATGTATCTTTATTAGTCAACGTGTAATTCAATTAATATAGCTAAACTATAAAAGAGTATCTTATTTAAATAATCTCAACTATTGGTCGTCACTAGTTCTAATTTTAAAAATTACTATTGACAGCACCAACTTTTAACCTATTTTTCCTCAGCAGTCCTGTACTAACTAAAAATTAACCCAGTTAGTTTTGCTGACGTTGGTTACCACATAAGCACTCTACGTCAGCAAAACTTCACCACATAAGCAGTTCACATCATTTTCTCTCAGATTTGAACCCATCAAAACCTGCAAGGACTAACACCAGTGTTCCTAAGCTACACTTTGCACCAGCACAACCATAAACATCATACACACGTTCCTTTTTTCAATGATTAGTAATTGATACCCAAAGACACTACCCATTTAGTCTACCGGAGAAGGTGACAAAAGTGTCCCGCGATGAGTGTAATAAAGAGTAAAAATTTGTAGTTAAAAGTTAAAACATACACCAGCTCAGTTGGGGAGAGGTGGGAGGGTTTACTTCTTAGGGAGGTTCCCGCCCGGGAGAGGTACACGGTTCGAATCCTAGGATCAGGGACGGATCTAGAGAAGGAGCAGGGGTAACGTCCGTTACCCCTCAACTTTTTTGGCGTAGTATATTTTTAGTGTATTTTTAAATTTTTTTTACGTGTTTTATATTACGTTACCCGTGAAAATTATGTAACGTTACCCCTGAAATCTTGGTCTAGATCCGCCACTGCCTAGGATCAAATAAAATACACCCCTTAACGTTGAAAGGGCTTATGCCTCAGAGACGATGCGGAAAAATGGGATTTAAAACGCGGTACCGAGGTGATGTCATTAGCCGATAAAAAAAAAAAAAAAAAAAAAAGTTAAAACATACACGAGGCTATTCGTAAAGGTTCACAAACTAAAGGAGCTCAAGTGTTAATTTCTCCTTTTTACCAACACAAATGATAACAGCTGAAACAATCTATAACCAACCAAACGCTCATCCAAAAAAATGAACACTTCAAACGTAACAACCCACCGTCTAATCGCCTTCACGACGCCGGAAAACTACGCCGCCCGTCTCTCCACCGTAATCCACCACAAGGGCTGGACACCACTTTGGTGCCCCACCGTAACCGTGGAGCCCACCACCCAAACCAAATCCTCTCTCCTCCATTACATCTCCCCTCTAAACCCTCACATCAACCACTTCTCCGCCGTCGCGTTCACTTCACGCGCCGGCATCTCTGCCTTTTCCGACGCCTTGTCGGACCTCCAGTCGCCGCCGTTGACCCACTCCGGCGATGAATTCATAATATGTGCTCTTGGAAAGGACATTGAGCTTGTTGATAGTTCGTTTGTTGGTAGAATTTGTAACAATAGTGATAGAATCAAGGAATGTATATTATTGTTAATGTATTATTATTATTAGGGTTTATTATTATTGGTCACTACATGCCTTAGGAGTGTGAATATTTGATAGTGAAGTAGTTAGTGGCTGTTTGGTAGCCTCTGAATGGTTATTAAGGGGCTACATCTGAATGGTTCATAGTCTTTTAATGGTTAAGATACAATCTTAAGTATGAATGGTTAAGAGGTACATCCTAATGATTGTCTCTTAACCATTCAGATTTAAGGTTACCTCTTAATCATTCAGAGGTTTTGAACCATTAAGAGGTAGTGTATGACACAAACCTAATATATGAAACTTGTGGGTTCGGGTTTAGTATAAAAGGGTTCGGGCTAGTTTTCGGTTAGACTTTTAAACACCTTTAGCTAAATGGATTGGGTTTAATGTCATAAATTACTTGTTATTTTAAGCAAAAATCTTAAAAGTTAAGAAAAGAAATTGTTATGAAATATCCACATGTATATTTTGTATTCTAAAAATGTAAATTTAGAGTACAATGTCCGAAAAGAAACAAAATAATAATGTTTAGGTTAAATAGGTCGTTATGTTTAGGTTAAATAGGTCGTGTTCTGTTTTTTTTTTTTTTTTTTTTGACCGGCCAAACACCCACTGAGCGCCCCCTAGTGGCCATAGACAAGGGCTCAACTGGCCCACTCCAGACCCAGAGGGCATTTAGAAAATCCCAGGTCGTGTTCTGGTTAATCTGTGTATATTCGTATGAGGTTGGACCAGCCAAACAGCGAACAAGGCTCGTTTGACTCGCTCGTTTGGCACGCTTAGTGTAGTTAGGTATCTAGGATTTCTTTCTATCCATGTATCTATTGTAATCACATATTATGTATTGAATGGAAATCAAATTTAGTCTTTTAAAATTTTACAGGTTTTGAGCCCTAAAATTGCGACGCCGGGAGGATTGGTGGAGGCGTTAGGGTTTGGTGGCGGCCGAAGAGTGTTATGTCCGGTGCCGGTGGTGGTGGAGTTGGAAGAGCCGCCGGTGGTACCTAATTTCATACGGGAATTGAATTCAAAGGGATGGGTGGCGGTGAGGGTTGACGCATACGAAACACGGTGGAAGGGGGTGGAGTGTGCGGCAGCGTTGTTACAGAGAGATGGTGGTTGTGCGGTGGATGCGATTGTGTTTACGAGTACAGGTGAAGTGGAAGGGTTGTTGAAGAGTTTGAGGGCAATGGGGGCGGATTGGTGGGCGGTGGTGGAGAGGAACCCGGGGGTGGTGGCAGCAGCGCATGGGCCGGTTACCGCGGCCGGGGCAGAGAGGCTTGGGGTGAGGGTGGATGTGGTGAGTAGGAATTTTGGTAGCTTTGATGGTGTTGTTGATGCTCTTGATCAGTTGTGGAATGATTAAGGTTATCATGTGTTAATGGAATGGTTTCTAGTTTTAGCAAACAGTTAATGCAGTTACTTGTATATTACGCATTCGAATTTGTACAATTTCACATATTGAGACAACGCCGCGTTCCCAAGCGTGAGCCATACCGGTGTGGGTGTCGAGAACACCACACCGTTACTGTGCCATGACGCGGCGAACCCACGAGTGCAATGCTTAATGTTAGTGACCTAATGAAGTTAACCCATTAGTTACACTCAAATAACAATTTTATTAAGGATCATCTACAAAACACTGAGTTGTCCCAATAAGAAAAATAAATAACAGTTGTACATATCTAATAGCCATAAGCCAGTCCACTAATATGATCAAAGATAACTACAGTAAACAAATCTGACCCATATCTTCATCTAAGGCTGTTTTAGTGTAGTGGTGTATTCTCTCACAAGTCTTTGAATCTACAACTTATGTACCAGATCACACGTCAGAAGGCGCGGTCTGGACCACCAGAGGCGTAGTCACACGCGAGTTTGCGTTCTTCCACTGTAGGTAACCGAAAACGTAACCTTGAGATGGTGCAGAGGATCTGAAAGTGACTGTAAACTTCATTTTCTGGCCATATGTGTCAAAAACTAGTCGTGGTGGGACGACATCAACTTCAACTCCGCGTGGAGGAGACACCACTGCTCGATAAATGGTTCTTTTTAGTGGCTTCTCGGCACAAGTCAAAGTTCTAGTGACCGAAAAGTTTGACTTGAGATCGGGTACAACGATGGAAGGATAGTTAAGGGCGGAGGGCGTTGAGAGGGGCCTTTGGGTTTCACAAGTGCTCTTGTCTCGGGTGATGAGGTGAAGTAACTTTTCGTCGTAGCCGATTGAGCAAAGAAACGCTTTGTAGTTGGCTGGTGTCGCATCATAGACTAGACCAGGGTTGAGCGCTGCTGTCGGGTTAACGAACCCAGAACCATAGTCAAAGGGATTTCCTCGTCGACCTTCGGGGTCAACCCGCATTGGCTTTCCACTCTTGTCGAATATCGAAGCTGTATAGACCGATACGCGTATTAAATTCTGAAATAAGTAAAATGTGATGAAGTAAATGTTTACCTGTGGTCATGATAGCAGATTTAACTGCAGAAGGAGACCATGAGGGATGTACAGCTTTTATTAAAGCTACAATTCCAGTTACATGAGGGCATGCCATGGAGGTTCCTGACATAATGTTGTACTTCATTTTTTGGCCGATCGCCGGGGACCATGCGGCTAGGATATTCAACCCGGGAGCTGCAACATCCGGCTATAATCGAACCATTTAGATCAGTTTCTTTCAAACAGTCAACAACCATTGGCTCGCTGACCACCACCTTTGTATCGGTATCAGTCATATTCATAAACCAACCGAACCACCCAAACCGTAGCAGGTTGGTTGGTTCTGCCAGTTTCGGATTTATACAGTTGGTTCACGTTTCGGTTTTGGCTGCTTGGCAGTTTAATGATTCTGGCAGATGCCGGGAAAACTAAATCGACCGTTTAACCTCTTTCTTTTTAAATTATTGTTATGCAGTTGTTACTAAGTACTATATCCTTTAACTGTCTTATTCATTTCATTACAAGCTAACTATTTTGAAAAAGAATCAGTTCAAAGCGCCAAAACAGAACCGCCACAAAAATTGGCTGATATACCTTAAGGATTTCCGGGGTTAACCCATTGGGACCTTTAGATGAGAAGGAAGCAACACGAGGTGCGTGTTGAGATCCTATAACAGCCTCCGATGAGTAAATCTGCGACGTTGGCTTCCTGCATTTTACAAAAATGATGTTTACTTTGCAGCAAAAAAGTCAACAATAGTCCTAAAAGTCAAAGCACTAACCGCGTGCTGTTAATATACGATAAAATCCTTTTTCCGACTTTTCTCCCAACAATAGCAGCTGGGATCACAAACGGGATTGCAACATCGACGTCTTCATCTACAAGAATCATCCCAACTCCACCGGCTGCTTTGACTATTTGACTTTTCGCCACCTTTGACTCTGATGAACGCTCTGCGTGTCTGCATAACAACACCTTCCCTCGTGTCTTGGTGTAGTTTAACGAGCTTTCTAAGCAGTAACTGCACCAAGAACATAACGGTTTTAACACATCATTACGCTTTATAACCGTCTACTTTGTAACAATCAACAGAAGTACCTGTTGCTTCACCTGGATTGATAAGGAGTGAAGTAACCCGCATTCGCTATTGAAGCAGAAATGATTCTTGCAGGGGCTGTCATGTTAAGTACACTTAGACTTTCACCCTGCAAGCACCCAACAACCCGTTAACCGTGTACCCATCATGTTATACAGGGCTCTAAAGATGTGATACCTTCACGTTAACGCCGTTTCCCATTTGCACGTTAGCCGTAAACTCTCGGTCAATGGAGGTAGCTGCAACTGTGATGATCCACGGAGCAAGATTAGTGGCAGACCCTGTGGTCCCTTGGTTACCAACCGAAGAAACAACTGTTATCCCACGGCTAACCGCATGAAACGAGCCGATTGAAATGGCATCACTAAAGTAATCTCCTTGAGGCGCATCAGGGCCGATAGACAGCGACACAATGTGCACCCCGTCTCTGACCGCATCATCAAATGCAGCTAATATGTCAGCATCATAACAACCTGAATCCCAACACGTCTTGTAGACCGCCACCCTAGCCATTGGTGCACCACCTCTCGCGCCACCCTGAGCCAGACCCTTGTAGTTCATGTCCATCACGTAACGCCCTGCAGCCGTGGACGCCGTGTGTGTCCCATGCCCATTACTATCTCTTGCTGATCGATAAGACCGTTCATTTTTTGGATCGTCAATATACTCAACCTTATCTTGTTTTTCGGCTTCGTATCCACTTATATAATATCTAGCACCTATCAGTTTCCTATGCAACACAAAACTTAGATTAGATCTGAAACCAATCATGAACTAACATCACCTTGTTTCACTTCTATAAAAAAATAACAAAATAAAACAAATCTGGCAAACCAATCATGGAGGTAATGATAGCTCAATAATAATAATAATTGAGGCAAGACCTGTTACAATGTGTAATATTGAATGCTTCTCCTGTTTGGCATTTTCCTTTCCATCCAGCTGGCACAGGAGGCATGTCGGCGTCGCTAAAACTCGCTGATTCAGGCCAAATTCCTGTTAATTCCACACATTTTCTTTAGTCAATAAATGCATATACAAGATGCAAAAAAACTGTAACTTTAGATTAATAAGCATCAGTCCCACATTGATAATGACATATATTAAGTAATAAGTACCAAAAGTTGTAATTTTGGCTTGTATATATCAATATGAACATACAGAATGTAGTGTTCAAGAAAGTTGTGGTCATGGAAAGTTTCTAGACAATAAAAAGATATGAGTATCTACCTTAATGGTCCTAGAGAGAGAGAGAGAGAGAGAGAGCATGTGTTCTGTTTTCCATGGATGTAATATACAACAAACTGCCATTACTTAAACAAGACTGGATAGATAACATTATCAGTTTATAAAGAACTAAGGCCCTCCGTAATGGGGCGTCAATTAGCGCCCCTCGCCTTGCATCTGATTGGTTGCCATGAAACCCAAGACCACAACGCCCAAATCAAGCGCCTAAAAAATAACGCCCCTGCCCATTTTTGACCCATTAGCGCCCCTGGGGGCGGTGTTGGGGCGCTAAAGGGCGCTAAGTGGTTAGCGCTCGACTACGGATGGTCTTATTATTTATAAACTGGGCTTAAAACAAATATTAATGACTGTTTTAGTGACCCAAATGGTTAGGTAACAAAAAAACAAGATTCTCATGCTTAATATTATTATTGTTGGGAATTATAAATATCAAACCTGTATCAATGAAACCAATGATGACATTAACTTGATCCTTGGTTGAAACACCTTGAACCACCATAGTTTCTTCCCCAACAAGACCAATGAAATCCCATGAATGTGTTGTATGCAAACTTCTTCTTTTGTTCTCAAACACAGACACTACCTCTGGCATCTCTGCACCATTTCATCATAAATAATAATAATAAATAATATAAAAAAAAAACATATGTTTTTTTTTTTTTATAAACTTACTGGATATTTGAAGAGCCTGATCATCAGTTAATCTAGCAGCAAACCCTCTAAACCCATGTTTATAACTATACAAATGAGATGCTTGTGCTTCTTCAATACTGCATCAAAAAGATAAAAAAAACTTCAAGAAAGTTAAAAAAGATTGAATTTTTAACCAAACCCAGATAAGAAATGAAATGGGATGTAATGATTAACCTTCCACTATGCACAGAAGCAAGCATTTGATGATTTTTCATCAAGATTTCATCTGGGTCATCACTATCATTACCACCCATATACACCACATACACCTTAGCATAAGTTAAGATTGTAGTAACATGTGTTAGCAAAACACATATGAACAGACCCATAAAGATACTATTGTGAGAAGAACCCATTTTTTTTTTTTTTAAGTTTTATAAATAACTTTATTGAAATGAGGGAGAATTTAAGGAAGAAGGATGAGGGAAGAAAGAATTACAGGGGAATGAGGAGATGGGTCACAGGGATACTATGACATGTTATATTGTTGGCTGTTGGTGTCATGTACACTTTAAGAATATGCCCAAAATGTGATTTTGTGTATGATGTACAAAATATGAATGATTAGGGTCAAAATTATTGGGGAAAATGGCCAAACCCTTGATAAAGTAGAATGTAAGTACTCATGATGTATTGAAGATTATGAAAGTAATCATTTTTATGAGTTAATTATTGTGATGTATGTCATCAGAGACGTTCTCGAGAATTTACGTGCCCTATTTGAGTCGTTAAAAAATATGCCCCTTAATCTTTAATAAATTAAATAATTTAACTAAATGTTACGTGGATCAAGAGTATAGCAATAAACATAATAATTGCAAAACAATAGTATTAGAATGAGTGAAATTACATATTGTAATAGACTAGTATCTAACTGACGATTCGTTAAGTTCTCTTAGTATTTTTGCTAGCAAATTGGTGGATCAACTCTTTGCAATTTATAAAATCTATGATTTCGTTCTTGATAACCAACATCGCTAACCCGCTAAGTCTTTCTTGAGACATTATGGATCGTAAGTATGATTTCAACAACTTTAATTTTGAAAATCTCCTTTCTATGGATGTCATTGTGACTGGAATGGTCAATAACATTCTATATGCAATGCACGCATTTGGGAAATAACATTCTTCTTTCATATGCTCTAAAACATCTATAGGGTCACTAAATTTTTGTGGTGTGTCAAACAAGTTCAACTCTGAACAGAAAACAAAACGTTGTTTTTTATTTAGTAGGTTAGACAAGTATTGGGCTTATAAATATAATGGGCTTTAAGTTAATAATATTTAAGTTTTAAATTGATTATTATTGGGCCCAACGTTTATAAGTGTTAAATGGGTTTTCTATTTTAAAAATACACACACACATATATATATATACTAGTGGGAATGCCCGCGCGTTGCGGCGGGTGTCCCAATTGATATCATATTGAACTAATACCAACAAAATAGTAGGCAAATGGCCCATATAATAATTCATTTTTCTCTCCAAAATCGACGTATTGATACCAACTTAATACCAACAAAGAGAATAGTGTTTCTCGTATAAACAAAATGACGATTACAAAAGTCAGCGTGCATTCAAGAAATAAATGTGTCCACGCCTACAATTCAAGATATAGGGGTCCTCCGAAGTCAAAAGTCCCAACGGTTTCTCCTATGCAAAATCTAGACCTTATCTAGACACATTACTTGCTAGATTTTTTATAACCTCACCCTTTGTCCCATTCCGAGTTGACTTGTCAATAGAACTCTAGATCACTTGTACCCTCTACTTTTGTCTATGAACCAGATCTATTAGAGAAAAGATGATAATATGAAAAAGCATATGTAATCATTAACAGGATGATTAATTAAACTAAGAAATAATGTGCTACATGGTCACAACCCAATATAAAACATAACCAAACACAAGTTACCTGATATGAGCGGCATACAGGCTGTTGCCGAAATCCCCAAACCACACAATAATGAAGCTATATCATGACATGACATGCCCATTTCTAGTTTCTTAAAGTCTTGTTTGATTTTCATACGATACGTTTTCCTTTTTTTCATGTTTTGATAATCCTATGGAAAATCAAGAAACAAAAACAATGTAGTATATTGAAAAATCGTGAAGCTATCATCATAAAACATTACCTGAATTCTGCGCATGAGCGACTCGATCTTTTTTAAAGCCCAAAGCTAAATGAAATTCGGTGCCCACCCTCATTTTTTTATCCAGGCTTGGGACCTAACAAGAATAAGCTAAAAAGTTTTAACAGGCATGGAGTTAAATTTTAACTTGCATGTTTTTTTTTTCTTGTGTAAACAACTAAACATGCTTATATGCATAGATTAATTTTATTAGCAAAAAAGAATAAGCAAATGACTTAATGACTATTGTTGTGAGATTATGCAATTAACTCTAGTATAACATTTGGCGGAACAAGTGTTTGGTTTTTAATTAGAAGTTCTTGTTTCCACTTTAACACTTAAGGATATAACTGATTCAAGTTCTTATAAAAGTTTATTATATAGAATGAAAAGGAATTGCCTTCCATTTCAATTTTTTCTTCATACTAAAAATAAAGCAAAACAAATATGTGTTCATAAATCATAAACTATATAGAAAAATGCACTGTATGTATTTCAGCTTTTGGTGTTATTAAGTTTTGGATTTCAGACTTTATAAGTTGAGACGTAGTGCATATAGCTGATAAAACCAATAAAGAATTCATAAAGGATGAAATTACAAGCAACTCTAAAATGTTGTTAGAATTTAGAAAGGCTCCAAAAATAGCTAAAATGTACCTGCGAATCAAAGCAACTCTAGTTAACACACATATCTAGAATCTGATTATCACGTACAGAGAGATTCAACAAGTTGTAATAATAATTTGAAAAACAGTAAACAAGATAATGAAACTTTATACCCTAAATTACGCAATACGAGTAACGGAATGATGAGAAGAAACAATACAAAGAGTGTATGTGAGAGAGAGAGAGTACCCATGGATAATATGAAGATAAAACTCTCCATACTATCAATGGAAGTTTCTTCATGGAATGAAATAGAATTTGTTATGAATTATTAATATAAATAAAACACAATCAATGAATAATTAATTAGGAGAACTCTTCATATAGCCTAAGAGGGAAGGTGAAGGGAGTTAGGGGTACTATAGGAATTATATTTTAGCTTTTAACTTAAAACAAAAGATAAAATTACTCTACTAACCTTCTAAGTGTCTTAATTGTCCCCAATATCCCTATAATACCCTTATGAAATAAGCTTTATTCTCTTATACTTGTTGCTTTAAAAATTGTACCCATGTCAAAATTCCAATATGGTACATCACTCCTCCTTTATAATGTATTATAGATTATAGATTATAGATATAGGAATTTTATAAAAAAAATTGTGCCCCCGATAAAAATGGGTCCAAGCCGAATGGGTATGTGCTTTAAACTCGTGTGTTCCCTATTAGACTTTAATCATGAAACGGGTCGTTTTAAAATAAAGTTAAAGTTGGATGAGTGTTTTGTAAAGTAGTATTGGATTTAAATAATCTTAATTATCAGCAATTGACCACCATCAATCTCAATTAACAAAATGTGTGCTTCATGGATTGTAATTTATATTTATATAAGATAGAAAGTAATTAAAAAGTAAAATACCTTTTGATACATTAAAAATGGCCTTTTAATTTCTAAAGCAATATATATTTTTTTTTAATGAAAGAAGAAAATAAGCCTCTTTCATTTGGTTGATTCTAAATTGGATTTAGTTGTCGAAGGAATAATGACAAGTAAAAATGTTAAAATTTTAGGCCTCGTTTTACTTTTTATTTATAAGAAATCGATTGTCTTTTTAAAAGTATAAATAAAATAATGAATGGTGTTTTCTGACTTTTTTACAATATGATGATTATTTATTGTGTATGTGTTTTTTGCCGATCAGATTTTATGAATAAAGTTATATTCATAACTAACTTGAAATAGTTCGATTAGCATTTATATAATAAGTTGATCATGTATTAGTTTTAATTGGGAGTATTTTAAGATTTTCAATTGCTTTTACTTTAAAGTATGGTATCTACTATGTATAAGTACTAGGATATTACTTTGAATGACAATCGAACCCGAATTCAATAAACGTACCTGAAACTCAAAACATTTGGTACACGTAATTTGAAACCAGCAATAAGATTATGTATTCAAATATTTTTGGCTAATGGCAAATCTTCTTGTTTTGTTAGACCTTCTGTAGTGGAATAAGAATATAGTGCCCCCTGTAGCGGTGTTTGAGCGCCATTTTTCAATTTCAAGCCCCAATAACGCCCCACTACACATGGTCTTAGCGGCAGCGGCAAAGACTATTTTTATGTCAAATTATTTGATTCATATAGCATGATCCATATAGTTTAATCGCGCTTTAATAACACTATCTACTTTAAATCTATACAGTAGACAACATCATCCATAAAAAAAATATCATATAGATACCATAATACTTGTATAGTTATATCAGCTTATATATATTAGAGCGTGTTAGTGATGGTCGAAACTAGCCTACTTGTAGGTGTCAGGTTCGATTCTGATGGCCCCCCGGTTTTCTATTACCGTGCATTTACTCCAGAGAGGTTTGCCTCTTGTGGAGGGTGCAACATCTGTCAAGTGGCACGTGGCGGGAAATTTTCCGGGTGGAAGCCTTAGTGCCCCTTATGCGCAGCCTCGACTCGCTTGTGGGCCGGCCACTCTCGCGTCAGCGTGGGCCCGGTTAAGACAACATAGTCTGACCATTGTAGAGTGGCCAGGGGATTCCCCTTCCGAGGGGGTTGTGATGATCTCTGCCGCAACATAGAAGATTCGCCTTCCAAAAAAAGTTAACTATTATAACTTGATAAGTAAATTAACACAGTGATAGCTATAAATAAGCTGTATTTAAAATGTGCTGTTTATGTTTGTGAATAATGAATCATCATGAATAAAGAAAAATAGATACGTAAACAAAATACGACTAGAAAGTAAATCGATTTCTTTTTTATGGTTTAAAAGTAGAACGATGTATAAGAACCTTCTTTGAAAGGAGTAGTTTAACTTCCCATTGTATATGTTGTAGTTTTGCACTTCTCGCCTTGAGGAGTCGCGTTTGTTAATGAAAGTTAATTTTCGGTATTTAGAAATCATACACCCCTAATTAGGAAGCATACACCTAGCCTACATCACACACCAATAGGATGTTGTCACATACCCCAAAATGTGATGTCACAAAGTGTATGAAACTCAGAACCCTTAATAAAAGGATGTTTCGAGCCCATGTCAGGATTCTATATATAATTGTTTTCAAACCAAAGACATACATTTTTTAAAAGAATGTTTCGAGCCCATGAGGATTTTAGCCGATGGCCGTGTGAAGTTTGGACACCACCCACTAGAGCACGAACCGGGTTTTCCTAACGCAATTTGGGTTTGGAACAAGATGCGGGTTGGGTCAAAATTTGTCTTGTTGCAACCAGTTTGGATTGGAATGAGTTTCAAAGTATAGGTTCCCAACCAACTGATTTAGGTCGATTCTAAACCGGTTCCAGTTAAATCGGTTTCAATTTCGTTCTATATCCTAGGTTATAGGCAGGTTTTGGTTTTTGAATTGTTTTTTTGTTTTTTTTCTACTTTTACCTCCCAACGATCTCATTCGTAGGCTGTTACAGCCTAGAGGTGTACAAACCTGGTTTTCTGAGAAACCGATTTGGGTTATAAACCGAACCGGGTTGGGGACAAAAAAATAAAAAAAAGCTGATTTTGTAAGAGGCAATTCGGGTTGGTTGAGGAGGGAAAAATGTTTGAACCTATCAACTCAATGGCGGTCGGGTTCAAATCAATTTGGGACAAAAAAAAAACGTTTTTTTTACATGTTTTCAATTTGGATCAGATCTAAGCCGGTTCCCGGGAACGAGATTATAAACTAGTATACGAATTGCGGGCTTTGCAGGCCAAAATGGTTTTTTACACCTTTAATTATACGGGGAACATGCGGTTCACTGTAAGAAGTTGTCTGGTTTTAAATATAGGCATGACTGGGTCCGGGACGTTCTTTGGGACATTTTAAGAAGGGCTGGGATCTCAGCCAAGAAGGAGGCTCTTGTGAATTTCCTCTCGGACCCCGCAGAAGGGAGATCTACCCTACGTCCAGCAAATTTGCTTGTCTTTGGGTGGGCCGGGGGGAAACACGCCTGTGTCGACCTAACAGGTGTATCTCCCCTCGCTGGTTTGAGGGATAGTGGTTTTGTAGCAAAGCAAGCGGTGCGAAAAGCAAATGCGAAGAAAGTTGAGAAGCATGCCAAAGCTTGCGAGGAGAACCAACAGGTTTCCGTACCCCTGGCTTTTGTTACATTTGGCTCTTTGGCACCGGAAGCCATCCGTTTCCTGACCAGAGTCCAACGGGTTATTCATGACAGTGTCTCGACTCCCGGGGGCATAGGTTCGTTTTTAGTAGGTTAGGGTTTGCCGTTCAGAAAGGGGTGGCGGCGCAGCTTGTTGCCCGCCTGCCCGCTATCTTGATGTAATTTTTCGCGATTATGTGTTAATAAATGATTCATTACAAAAAAAAAAAAAAAATTATACAGATAAATTGAAGGCTTTAGAAAAAATCACATTTTGGGATAACTAGTAATTAATTAACTATATTGAGTAAACGGTAAAAATCGTTTCATAACTGGACCTTTCAGGTTTCACAAAAGTTGTCACATTCATCCATTTCTGTTTCACCGTTAAAAACTCAAGTTAAATGGGGGAATTTTGGATGTATTTGACAAAAGTGCAAACCTCATGTACGAATTTAGCTGTTTACTCTTTTATAATTTTTCCCAGATCCATCTTACCTCTCCAAATGTTTTCCTTTTTTTTTTCTATCTAAAATGTACGGGAACGGAATTTTGGATGTATTTGTCTCCTCTGCATTTCTCATGGCCAATTGGTTGTTTAGTGTTTGGATATAGCTTCAGCGTGAACTCACAGGGGATCCAGAACCATGCTTTTCAAAGCTTAAGATATAAGTATACATTATTATGACTATCCAAGTGTTACACATTTGGTTGTTGATACTTCCCTCGTCCGAAGAATATTCAAGATCAAGTTAAACTAATTATACTAGTGGGTATGCCCGCGCGTTGCGGCGGGTGTCCCGACCGATATCATATTCAATTATGACGTGTATTCCGAACCACAACCTATTCTTGGTTTAAGTTTTTCTTATTATCCTCTCATTTTATCAATGATTTTTAAAACCGGACTAATACCGGGTGTTCTAGTTCATTGGTCGAATCGATTAGAATGGTTGACTCTGTCTTAAAAACCAGATGACATAATATATCTGACTAATGATCTAGCAACCATCTCACATAACTCACACAAGTCATATAAACACTTTAAATAATAAAATTTTAGTTCTCTAATCTCATACTATTAATTTAAGAAGAAGAAAATATCAACGACAAAGTAGAAATATAAAAAATACTATATTATTAGTTTAAATATAAATTACTAAAAAAATGGTCACAAAGCTAATAATATTCTATGCCTTCTACAAGTTTTAATCCATTTTTAGAAGGAAACAAGAATGGGATAATGTATTGTGGATGCAACCCAATTGAGGTGTCAATACATTGATGAGGTGTCGACCTATTATAAGGTCAAAATGTTGGTGTTTTCAAAACATGTAAGATTGTTAATGGCATTTTCTTGATTCTTGATTCATCATTCAAAATGTTTTGGTCAGAATTTGTATATATGAAACAAGATACATCCTTGGTGACTTAGGAGTATTTTTAGATATGAGGAGTATTTTTAGATATGAGTGACACGATGAAAAGAGTTGAATACTTGTGTTGTGTGGCCTCCACGTAAGTTGTCCCCTAAAAAAGAACTACCGAAATGTTGATGTTATGGATGAGCTTTGCCCTGGTGTCATTTACCGCGGGGTTAGCTAATATGTTTAAAATGCAAAAAGCATATCCGAGACATTGTAAATATTTTACCATAATGTTTTCACTTTAGTGGAAGATTTTGGTTCTGTAATATGTGCATATTTCGTTGAATTACAGCAAAAAAAATACATACATAGTGTGCCTTTTCTATGATGATGACTTAATAAAAGCAACAGTAGTGCCATGAAAATTGAAAGCCATATGGAAACAATTTTCTAGATTCATATTTCAGTGCATACAAAAGTGAATCAAAATGATTCACATCAATGTTTAGGGATTTAACAACAGTAACAACAGTTTAAAGAAAAATCCCATCTTTTTACTGCTCATCCCATTCATCATTCTTGCAAGACACCAAAGTGTCAACCTTGTGTATCTGCAGCATCATAGAAACAATAATATATATTGTTAGGACATTTTTTATGAATCTCCCTCTGGAATTCCCTTATGTCTATTGATTTTTAATATATGTTCCAAGTTCATATTGATGTTACCTTGGTATCAAAAGAATGCAATTTCACCATTTGGGGGTTTGCTATCAGTTTTGGATCACTTTCTGTCCAAGTGAATGGTACTGCAACATCCATATCAGTATATGCCAATACATCAAAGATACCTGAAATGTAATCATACTAAACGATTAACAAACACGGCATATAAACGCTTATTTGATCTAAAAAAATCATCAACACTTACAGGGTTCATCGAGGCATGGCAAGTAAGTAATACTGGAAGCAATATGTCTCATGATAGCTTGAATCTCCCTCATGATTTCTTTATCACTCTTCTCTCTTGAAACTCTGAAGACCAACAAACATAAACTTAATATGCAAACAAAGCGTACAGATATTAAAGATTCAATGTATATCTTACCCTTTATCAACCACTTCCTTATCAGTCTCTATACTGAAATTCTACCTTTTCAAGTACTTCGTTGGTAGCCTTACTCATTATCACAAGAACAATCCTCTGTAGTTTCCCAGTTTCAAGCCATTCTTTACAAAATCCCCAAATTTAAAAAGTGACTCACATAAGCAATATACTGTAATAAGTTTACCCAAATATTATTTGATACATATATTGAAAACCATGGTATATGAATAATATACAACTTTAACTTATTTAATTTTATTAGTAATGCCTTCTTGCTTCAGTCCCTGAAAGGTGCGCGCATAGGTGAGGCAAGGTGATAGTCAGCGAAATTGCCTTCAGTTACGCCTAGGCGCGGTGAATTAGTTTTAACCGCTCTGATCCAGTTTGTAAGACTGCAACTACTCTGAAGTCTGAACCAAAACTCAAAATGGCCTGAACCAGCCTAAAACAAATCTAAAACAGAATGAACAACTCTTAAAACACCTAAAAATAGCCTGGAATACACGTGTGTGTTGCTTGCCTAAACTCTCGTTTATTAAGTGCCTTGCGCCTAGGTGACTTGCTCACCCTTTGCGCCTTGAGTGCACCTTTAGCCTTTGACTACCTAGGATTTGATAAAATAAAAGTGCTTGAGTTAAATATCTCAAATTTGGCTATTTCAATATTGTATATATCTAGGTAGCAACATCTCTAACCAACATGTTAACATTCATCCAGTAGTCAACAAATGCATACTATAAACAAAAAATCGCCCTTCATTAAGACACAAATTTCTCTAAAAACATAAGATTGTACAAAAAATACCTGTCACAACGCCACTGCCCGCAACGTCGATATTATTAACAAGAACGACCGAGTAGAAAGATGGACAATATCCATAAATTTACTAAGTTCCCATAAAAAAATTATAGCAATTTGCCATTGCAATGTATTCAAGACTTTAGAACAAAATAGGTACAAGATCAAAAAAAAAAAAAAAAAAAATCAAACAAAATAATTCAATCAAATGAGAAACTCAAAAGAAGGCTAATAATCCCCTGTTTGCATAAAAGCACCATTATACGATCAATCCTTCACACACCAAAAAAATAACATATATAATAGATTTACAAATCAAAACATATAAACACTGAAAAAATCCATTAAGAACTATACATTTAAATTAACAACTTGCACAGCTATCCCACATCAGCAATGAAATATCAATGCCATAAATTAAAGTCGGGAAACAAAAATCTAACAAATAACAAGAAAAATTTAATGTTTTTGAGATAAAACTTTTTTCATAAAAATTCATAATGCAAGATGTTAAATTGATAATCAATAACTCATTAGATTAACAAAATTAGAAGAACTCACAAGGTATTCAACAAACTCAGACGACATACGTACAAAATCGAATAAAATAGTTCAATCAAAAGGGTAACTCACAAGAGCCCCAATTTGTTACGAAGCTTCTAGAATCAATATGATGGGGTTTTTTCTACTGAACATCTAATATACTTTCCATTGTAGTTTTGAGTATAGATTAAATAAAGGCAGGTAATGTGTAAGAAACAAGCACAAAGGGGTTTGAAACCAGCATCCTATTGAATTCACATTTGAATGGAGAATTGAAGAAATGGCAGGTTATCAGCCGATTCGGATGGAGAAGGGTAAGGATGGAAGTAACAAGGGTAGTTATGGAAACATTTTGTTATATTGTAAAGGTTGAGGTGGGTGAAATGTCTATATTACCCTTATAAGTGTCTTAATTGTCACAATTATACCCAAAATACCCTTAAATTTCTTGCTTAAATATGTTGTACATATTGTTTCTTGAGTTGTACGGAAACGAAAATTACTTTATTGGCCATCACTCCTCCTTTATAATGTACTATCAGGAACCCGCGCGTTGCGGCGGGGCTGCACTGTGTTTGGCTGTTGCTTTTTGGTCAATCAGGTTGTTGGTGTTTAGGGCTGCAGACGAACCGAACGAACACGAACAAGGCCTTGTTCGTGTTCGTTTGTTAAGGAAATCGTGTGTTCACGAACAGTTCATGAACACTTGCCGAATGAGATTTTTGTTCGTGTTCGTTCGTTAAGAAAACACTTGTGTTCGTGTTCGTTTGTTAATTTTGTTCATGAACGCACACGAACACAAACGAACATTAATGAACACAAACGATCACAAAGAAATGTTCAGAACAGAAACAAACACAAACGAACATATATTAACTTTGGAATAAGATATAATTCTTAAGACATCAGCTAGATCCACCCAAAATATAACTAAATTATCCAAACATATATACCTCACATATATATTTATTTGGGTAAATAAAAGAAAATAAAAAATTATAAAAACTAAAAACCCTATTAAACTATCGAACATAAACGAACACGTTACCGAACGTTCACAAAATTAAACGAACGAACGCGTCCTCTGTTCATGTTTGTTCGTTTAAATAAACAAACACAAACGAACTTCTCGTCGAACGGTTCATGAACTGTTCGCTAAAAGTTCAGTTCGTTTGCAGCCCTATTGGTGTTGTATATTATACAAACATACTGATAATGTGTAATATATGATCGGAGGCGTACAATTTTAGTAGAAAGTATGTGTAGATGTTGTAGTAGAATAGCACGTTAAGTTTGTAATAAATATCACGTGGTGTAAAATTAACCCACAGTTTAAAACAATAGATGACACCATAGAGTTTTCTAAATACAAAAAACATATGAAGTCTAGATAATGTTATAGGCTATTTTAAATAGACAATAAAACAATGAATTAAAATAAAACTTGGTAGAGCAACCATTGATGAAGAGTAATGGATTGCTTTCAATTGCATTCAAGGTGATGAATGACAATTTGTTAATGAATGCTAAAGTAGAGGGAGGGGATTATGTGGAATGAGTTGCATTATTGTTTTGTCAAAGGTGGTACACAAGGGTATAAATGGAAGAAATGGGGTAAAAATTTGGCGATTACACTTGAGGCTTTTGAGATGCCATCTTAAAATGATAATAAAATTACCTTAATGCCCATCATGCATTATATAATAGTATAGATTATAGATTATAGATAAGTTTTCAACTACCTTTAGTAGATCCGATGGAGAAATATATTTGCTCCATCTGAAACATACAACTACTACTCTCCCAACATCTAAATACTAAGACCATGTGTAGTGGGGGGTTTTATATATAAAGCCTCATTTTTGATTGGTCCACATGGTTGCTAAGTCAGCATGGATAGAGAAAGTGAAAAATGGGTGTAGTGGTATAGGCTTTATTTATAAAGCCCCTATTTCTGATTGGTTGTTGATTTTATTATTTTTTTAATCTTTTAACTTAAAATAATTAAAATAAAAGACAAATAAATATAAAAAAATTACAAATAATATTAAAACACACAACTAATATTAATTAAATTAAAAAAACAAACAACTTAAAAAAATTACAATACCAAATTAAAAAAAAAAAACAAACAACTTAAAAAAATTACTAGAGGTTATATTTTGCAAGAATTTATTGCCTATGAAGTAGTGCAAGGCGTAGGGCTTCTCCGTCGAGGTGGTCGATCGATTTGGACAAAAACTCAATGTCCTTTTCCCTTTGCCTCGCCTCTTGAATGTCGACGAACCTTTTGTTCTCGGCCACTCTCTGGTGCATAGTTTCCAAACGTCTTTGGCCGAGGTTGCGAATATCCTGTAGTCGTCGATTCATTTCCTCAAAATCCTCCCTCGATGCACCACCTCCTTTTGAAGACGACTCCGCCTTGCCACCATTTTTTGATTTTCTACCGGGTGTGATGTATTGTAAAATACATCTATTTCCAGTGTAAAGTTTGTATAGTTTTCGAGTCATTTAAATAGTGTTTTTATTAGTTTTAGGCTTGTACCGGTCTATTTTATTTAGTATAGGTTTTTGTATATTTATATTAGTTTTGTGTCATTTTTATTACTTATATATTTATTTTATATTTTAGTAGGTGTTCGAATGGACGCTGGAGCTTAAACGTGCAACCTTGATCGAGTCAAGAACACCCAAGTCTAAAGCACGAAGTTATAATACTATATATATTAATAATAAACTAATAATAATAAGTTTAATAATAATAATAATATATAAAAAACGTGACTTGTGTCAGTTGCTAGGCCCACGAAAGAAACTAAATTGAAAAAAGTAGGGCAACAATATTAATATCATCAAAAAAGTGGCGCAGAGTATATATTATTCTTGGGATTGACAATTATTTGGGGGGAGGATAATTATTTTGGGAGCCAATATAAATCGTGGATTGAGAAAAGAGACAGAGGGCGGCGCACAAGTATAGGGGTGCGAGGGATTATTTTATTTGAAGAAGGCAACGACAATATTAGAAGAAGAGAGCCAAAGGATCGAAGAAAAGCCGCAGAGCAATATTATTTTAGAGTGAAGGTCAAGGGTTGAAGCATAGGTGTCAGCACGGGTTGGTTCTATCTTATTTATTTATTTATTTTATTCTAACCCGTTGTGAACGCCATGAATATGTTTAGTTTTATTTGTTTTGATTTTATCATGCCTTTTATTGGCTAGACCTTTTCGCTACCTAGGTTAAAGATGATTGCATATGTTTGATTTATTTTCTTTTGGTCTTGGAACTTTTGGTTGTGGGTTGAATTTTAAAGTAAAGAACTTTTTATTTTCTGGTTTGATGTGTATGCGTATTTAGTTTTATTTAATTAATTTTTATAAACTCCACTTGCGTTTTTGTGAATGTCTTTCATGTATGAATGCGGGTTAGGTTGCGGACTGAGTGTTAGCGACTAGTTTATGGTTAATTTTGCAGGTTATCCATAGGAGTTGTAATTGTTAGTTAGATAATTCTAAGTGTTCTACCAATTCTCAATAGCTGTGAGGTGCGAGATTGTTGGTCTGTCTAGGGTGTTAAATTGCTAGTTCTAGAGGCTTTGTGAGAAGATCTTCCTAGTTTCCCTAGCATTCCTTGTAGGCCAAGTCTTATCAGAAATATTGTAGTTACCCCTTGCACTTTAGGGTGTATTGTGACTTTCGCGCTGTGAGGTAGACTGTCTAGCGGGTACTTTAAGATTCGAGTAGGTAAGCCTGTGAGGGTAACCTCTCAACCGGTGGTTTAACAGCACAACAGTATTCTAGGGTTTCCCCTTGAGAAGGGTCGAGGGTGTCTAGTCTATTCTTGATGTTTAGTATTTTAAGATCCCGGTTCCACACCAGTTCCATAGCCATTAGAAATTTATCATTCATGTGTAGGATTCTAGCCTAGGTAGTGCCTTCCCATCACCTGATTTTAGTTCTAGTTCCCAGCTTGTGTCCTCAATTATTTAAGTTTTATTTTATTATTTTTATTAGTTTATTAGAAAACCCCCCCTTTTAAGCAACAAAACATTATTAAGTCAGTTTGTAGATAAGTGGTCGAGTCTAGTTTACGTTTTCCATTAGAGTCTCGTGGGTTCGATACTCGGACTTACTTTAGCTGTACTGCACTGACCGGTACACTTGCCGGTTGTGTGGTTTAGGTTTAGAGAGTCTTAGGTTATAAATTTAAAACTTAGAGTGTCTAGTTTAGGTTAATTTAGTAGTTTTTACTAAACCACTTTGAGCACATCAGGGTGGTCTTGGAATATCCTCCTCCTGCTCCTCCTCCTCATCCTCCAAATCAATAGGATCATCTAAACTCACAAAGCGAGCATTGGATGACGGTGTATCCGGATCTTGCGACGTGGAGGTGGTTTTGCTTCGTTTTGATGGTCCTCCTCCTCCTGATCCTCCTCCTCTTCCTCTCCTGATCTTGCGCCCACTACCCGACTCCATAAGCGGTACATTAGCCCACTTAGGACTTTTTCTCAACATCTCCCAAATCCTCAAATACGGGAACGGCCCGTGGGTATCTCTCATCTCGTTCAACGCTCTTGCCAACAAACCGTCATCACCTTCCCCACTGCCCCTGTTGTCCTTACAACGTTGGTAAACCTCCGCAAACGAGTGACATTTATTATTTATGTCCGACCACTTTCCCGATATCGAATCGTGGTCTCGATACTCCCCTCTACCCATGGCGCCAAAAAACAGCTCTCGAATCCGGGTCTAAAACAACGGGCTATTTTAATAGTTCGCTACAAAAAAATATTATACGATTAGAAAGTATATAAATACAAAAAAAAGTTACTAACCAACATTATATATATATATATATACAAAAAAATACTAACCAACATTATAAATATATATATATATATATATAGGCTAAGTATCCTGTGAAAACCCTCTTGAGTTGTGAAAACCCGTGAAAACCCTATGTAACAACATTGTTTTTTTCTAATTTTTTTAGAATAGTTTGTATACTTAATTTTATGAGTTTCCGCCCAAAAAAATCAAAAAAGCGCCGAATAGATTTTTTTAAAAAAAATTATGTAACACAGATGTTACATATGTAACAATGCTGACGTATGATAAAAAAAATTACGTAACACATATGTGTAACAAATAATCTACTCGGCGCTTTTTTGATTTTTTTTGGCCAAAACTAATAAAATTGAATATAAAAGCTATTCTGAAAAAATCAGGAAAAAAAAATGTTTTTACATAGGGTTTTCACGGGTTTTCACAACTCGAGAGGGTTTTTAATTTAACCCAACCCTATATATATATATATATATAAACACAAAAAAAATACTAACCAACATTATAAATATATATATATATATATATATATATATATATATATAAACACAAAAAAATACTAATCAACTTCGGGATCCTCCGATATGTCGAGCCAGGCCCGCGCTAAAGCATACTCCTCGTCTCTTTCCCAACGTTCTTGTTGCTTTTTTTGACGAGGAACAGTAGCACCTTTCCTTTTATGCGAACGTCTCCCGCGCCCGCGCCCCCGTTGAGAACCCTCGGGTTGACGTGGTTCGTTGGTCTCGACTTGAGTTTCTGGCACGGACTCGGGCTCCTCTTGAGAAGCTTAGACATAGTTTGGTGGAGGAAAAAATTGACTCGCCATGTTTAGGCCCGGAAAAAAATTGACCGCGCATGCCAAGAAGTTGCGCGTATTGCATTGTGTTCGAGTCAAAGTCGCCCCAATTGGGTGGCAGCGGAGTAATAGTGTTCGGCCTCGTAGTGTTTGGTCTCGCACCCGGGCGACCCGGGACCCCGAACGGTGAACCATATGGAAACATGTTTGTGTTTTAGAGATGTCTGTGTTGTGATGTGTGTGTTTTTTAGTTAAATTGGATGGATATATTGTTTGTTTGAGTGTGTATATATATAAAAGCTACAAAAAAAATATTACCGTTCAAAAATAAATGTACAACGGTCAATTTTTTTTTTGACCTTTTTTTTTAAACTCGCACCACGTGTCAATACTTGATTGGGCCAAACAAATGTTGTCCAGCGTTATTTAAATAATGCTCCCCGGGTTTTTTGAAAAATAGCGTCGGCCCGTACCGGTGTTCCGGACGCTATTCTTCTTTTTTTTTTTTTTGCACATATAACGCCCCATTACGGGGTCTAAGGAAGGTTAGTATTCATTCTTCACTACAGTATTATCAAGTACACATTGTATTAGTTCCCACAATATCAAGGCAATCTAAATAAAAATATTGGATGTCAGAACCGGTTATTGATATGCATCAAATTATACATATTTTATGCATCAAATTATTTGCAGTTTTAACGTTTTTACCGACACGAACAATGATTTGGGTACGTAATTACTTTCTGTTTGATTGGCATACATAAAATCTAATAATATTAAAGAGGGACAAACATGAAAGCATAAAATTTAAAATCAAGTGTAAAATTTGAATGCAAATGCATAGCTACACACATGGGCGAAGGATATATAAGGGCCAAGGGTGGTGCTGCACCTCTATTTTTTGGCGCAGTAGTAGAAATTTGCGATTTTCGTAGGCAAATTGAGTCCGGGTTAAGTCCGACCCCACCGATTTGCCACTACTATTTAGTCCTGCCCCATCCGATTCGAAAACCAAGCTTTGCCCTTGGCTACACATAAACAAAATCAATAAACCAAGTAACCAACAACAAAAAAATAACTAAGAGTAAAATTTCAGCCCATAGTCTTCCTATGGCCTAGTACCAACAACGAACCCAATACTTGATCCTTAGTGGGCCTATTCTTGTCCCAATACGTTTATGTTTTATCATTATCATGCACACTGTCATTACAAACCTAAACTAAATCCTCTTAGCGGTAGCAAAAATGCCTCCTTTACTCAAGGTTAGTGATAATCTTTACTCCAAGCGAAGATTTAGGAACAAGTGGTAGGTACGAGCATAGAAAGTTTCATCGTAGATAAGCAAAGTCCAATGCCGAAGATGGCAAGTGAGACCGATCAATAAAGCTCGTAATCGGATGCCAGGAACCGACTAGCTCCCTGGAACCAACCACCAAATACCAATGTTGTCACCGGACCCAGCTTGTTATGCTATCGCCGGGGAATAAAATCCTTGCTTTCTCCACGACATTCTATTCTAAAATGATGATTTAGAAGGCATGACGGGTTCTCGTGCCCTTCTCTTCTGTTTGAGAGTTTCCGCTATGAAAGGACATCTCGCGCTTTACGCTCGGCAGTTGTAATTTACAATCAACAAACCAAATCAGACAAAAATACACAATTGTATAATTTTATGCAACAAACAACTATATATTTAGAGGCCTTTATGAATTGAAAACATATGTAAACCCTAAAGTTTGTAACCTTTAGTGATATAGTCTATGATTAATATAAGCAAGAACATCGTCATAACTTGATGAAAACTAAACCAAATAGAATGATTTATGACTCTGAGATGTTTAACTAAGAGTCTAGATTCCATATCTCAAATTTCATAATTTTTCATTAAGCCTAACTTAGTGTTATTGATTTTATAAAAACATATGCCAAATCTAATTTCGTTATGGGTTGTCTTACAGTGGTCATAACTCACTCAAATCTAATTTCTTTATGGGTTGTCGTGAAATTTTCCAACTGGTCTTGCGTGATTTGGCACTTCCAAAAAGCTAAACAATGTGCGATGGATACACTTGCTTATTGTGTGTGTTTAGTCGAATTTCACAAATTAAGAACCTGAACCACATTGTTATATAGTAGCACGGCCCGTGTCGAACAACTTCTAATCAAAAGTACCAGGTACTAAAAAGATAATATCATGGTCATTCACGTGCCAGAATATACCTACAAATAGAGGGCCCCCACCACACTTTGAAGACACTCTGGCAACACTCTAGGGGAATAATCACACATGTTATGTATAGCCCCTCTTCTACTATACTAAACTGTACCACCAATTATGAGAAAAAAGTTGTCTAGTTAGATCAAGAAGCATTTGTAAGGCTTTCACTTGGTTTAAGTTGATCACAAGTAATCATACCATGATTGTATCACCTAGTGGTTTGGTTTCTATTAGACCATTGGGTGTGGAGGGTTCATGATGGGCCTCCACGTAGGTATAGAATATGGATGATATTAATATGGGTGATATTAATTGTGCAACATTCTCTCCCATATTATCGTTCTAGAATATTTCCTTTCCTCTTTTATCTCCTTGTATATTGCCTTGATTTATGCCTCTCCTCTGTTTAAATAGAGGCTCTCTTTTTCCTTTTGACGTATCCGAAAATCACAATCAATAAAAACAAAACCATAACAATTTTGTTATGGTATCAGAGCGGTCTTTATAAAGATCCTCCGATCAAAACCAAACCCCGATCATGGCCGGCGATGATGACAAGTCGACGGGCAAAACCAAAGAAGGAGGCATCGATCACGAGTCTCCATACTACCTACATCCTTCCGATTACCCAAGACAGATGCACGTAAACGACGTGCTTACGGACAACAACTATGCAGATTGGTCACAGGAAATGCTGAATTTTCTGTTTGCCAAAAACAAAGTCGGTTTCATCAATGGTTCGATCAAGAAACCGGAAGAAGATTCATCCAACTACATGCCTTGGATGAGATGTGATGCTATGATCAAGGGCTGGCTGCATACAGCAATGGAGAAAGAGATCAGAACCAGCGTAAAATACGCCATGACGGCCCGTGAAATCTGGATCGATTTGAAGGAGCGGTTCGGGAAGGTAAGCGCACCGAGGGCGTATGAGTTGAAGCAATTACTGACGTCTACAAAGCAAGAAGGAACTTCAGTCTCGGCCTACTACACAAAACTTCGTGGAATCTGGGATGAAATCCAGTCGGTCCTACCCGTCCCGAGGTGTGATTGCAATGGTTGCACCTGTGAAATAGGAAAAAGGCTTAAGAACTAAGAAATAAAGAAAGGCTTTATGAGTTTTTACTTGGTTTGAATGTGGAGTTCGGGACGATTAGGACACAAATACTTGCCATGAATCCAATACCATCCCTTGGAAATGCATATCACCTTGTGGCTGAAGACGAGCAGCAGCGGGCCATCTCTGGAACCAACAGGCCCTCCTCTGATTCGGTCGCTTTCCAAGCTTATGTTCCAGCCAAACGCGACCAAAATCAGTCCCAAAATCGCTCGAAACACAAGGATGTGAAACGGAGCAGCGGTGAATCGGTCGAGCACTGTACTTTTTGTGGAAAGGATGGGCACAACAAGGATGGGTGTTTCAAGCGCATAGGCTACCCGGAGTGGTGGCCGGGAAAAGGTAAGCAAGATAAGCCCAAGCCGTCTGCCGCTTGCGTTGAAGGTGAGAAGAGTCCTATTGCCGGGTTGAGCGACTCTCAATATCAACAGTTCCTGAAGTTTTTCGGGAATAAAGATGGTGCCACCATGGAAGAAAACGGACCCAAAGCCAACTTGGCAGGTAAATTTAATAAAGAAGATGAATGGATAGTGGACTCGGGTGCTACCGAACACATTATTCATAATGATTCTTTGCTTAAAAATAAAAGAAAAAAAGGTTATGAGCCCCCCGTCACAATACCGAATGGTGAAGCGGTATCTGTAGAAGGAAGAGGAGATTGTGCTCTTCCAAGTGGGGCAATAATTAGAGAAGTTCTACATGTCCCAAAGTTCAAATGCAATTTACTTTCTGTTAGTAGATTATCTAAAGAACTTCAATGTGCTATTACATTTTTTCCCGAATTTTGTACCATGCAGGACTTACGTTCGAGGATATTGATTGGAGCGGGTGATTGCAAGAATGGTCTCTACAAGATGGGGATGATGGAAAGCAAGCGACATGCTTTGATGACTACCCAAAGTACGTGGCACAAAAGATTGGGTCACCCGTCAAATTCTAAATTATGTCATTTGGATTTTATTAAAAACGCTTCTTTTGATCATAAGGATTTTTGTGATTCATGTGTTAAGGCAAAATTTACAAGATTACCGTTTCCAACTAGTGTCACTAAGACAAATGCTTGTTTTGAATTGATACATTGTGATATATGGGGCAAATATCGCACGCCTTCTTTTACACAAGCAAGTTATTTTTTGACAATAGTTGATGATTTTAGCCGTTCTGTATGGGTCTTTCTTCTCAAACACAAAGATCAGGCAAGTATATGCCTCATTGATTTTCACAAAATGGTTAAAGTCCAATTTGAGAAGAATATCAAAAGAATAAGGTGTGATAATGGTGGGGAATTTGTTTCACATAAAATGCTTGATTTTTATGCTAAGGAAGGGATAATGCTAGAAACTTCCTGTCCACACACACCCCAACAGAATGGTGTGGTGGAAAGGAAGCATCGGCATTTGTTAGAAACGGCACGCGCCTTAAAGTTTGAAGCTAATCTTCCCACAAAATTCTGGGGAGAGTGTGTCTTGACAGCGGCGCATGTCATAAATCGTTTACCTTCTGAAGTCATTGAGAATAAAACACCCTATGAGATTTTACACAACTCAAAACCTGACTATGATCATATGAGGGTTTTTGGTTGTCTAGCCTACTATAGGAGTGTTGAAACCAAAGGAGATAAGTTTGAAGTGAAGGGGAGACCAGGTGTTTTCCTTGGATATCCTCCCAGAACAAAAGGATACAAAGTCTATGATTTACAACATGGCAAAATGGTAATTTCTAGAGACGTCAAATTTCTAGAAAATATTTTTCCTTTTGCTAGAAATGTTACCGAAAAGGAAGAGATCTTTCTTCCACCTCAAAAATGGGAAAATAATATTTACAACAATGGGCCCGGTCAAATTTGGCCCAATGATGAATTCTCCCATTTGGATGAAATGGAAACACCACAAGCCCACGATGATCATGAACTCTCTAGGCAAAATGAAGAACCAAATGGGCCTGCCACACCAGGCCCAAACGAAACCGGCCAATCTCAACCCAATAACACACATGAGCCCATCCATGATAACCAAGATGAAATGGGGTTTGAAACCGTTAATGAAGAACATGGGCCCACAATTGAAAACGCCAGACCGGTAAGAAGCAGATCACGACCCGCAAGGCTTGATGGATTCGAAGTCAACCTACCCCCATCACTAGACCAAACGCAATCATCACTCCATCAAGACTCCTCTACGGTACACCCTTTGGCACATTTTATTTCTTATGATAATTTTACTAACACTCATAAAGCTTTCCTGACGGCCATTACTACAAATAATGAGCCTAAACACTTCAAGCAAGCAGTGAAGGATGCAAGGTGGGTAGAAGCCATGAAACGTGAGATCCAAGCTCTTGAAGAAAATGAGACTTGGTCTTTGGAAGAGTTACCAAAGGGGAAGCGAGCAATTGATTCGAAATGGGTCTACAAGATCAAGTACAAGCCGAACGGAGATGTAGAACGATACAAGGCACGTCTCGTAGCTAAAGGCTTCACACAAATGGAAGGGGTTGATTTCCATGAAACCTTTGCACCCGTTGCGAAATTGGTAACGGTTAGGACTCTCTTGACCGTGGCCGTGAAGCGCGGATGGTACACTCATCAACTTGATGTAAACAACGCATTTCTGCATGGCGACTTGAATGAAGATGTTTACATGAAGATTCCCCAAGGCTTTGGGAAACAAGATGATAATAGGGTATGTAAACTCAAGAAATCCTTGTACGGTCTTAAACAAGCTTCAAGAAATTGGTACCACAAGTTCACTCATTCCTTATTTGAAATCGGCTTCAAGCAAACCCCTGCTGATCATTCTCTCTTCATTTTCAAAGAAGACAAAATTTTTGTTGCTGCACTCATTTATGTTGATGATGTTGTTCTCGTGGGAAATGACTTGACCAAAATACAGGCGACCAAAGATTTTTTGGATAAGCGGTTTAGCATTAAGGATCTTGGACCCTTAAAATATTTTCTAGGCATTGAGGTTGCTAAAACCAATGAAGGGATGGTCTTAAGTCAGCGAAAATACACTTTGGACATTCTTGAAGATGTTGGCATGACAGGTTGTAGACCGAGTTCTTTCCCTATGGAGCAAAATTTGAAACTTGATATGTGTGACAAAGAACCTCAGGTGGATGCTAATCAATACCGTAGATTGATTGGAAGACTTCTTTATTTACAAGCTACGAGACCCGATATAGCTTATGCGGTCAACATTTTGAGTCAATTCGTTAGTGATCCCCGGCAAACTCACATGGAGGCTGCCACTCGTGTCTTGCGTTATTTAAAGGGGTCTCCAGGACAAGGTATTCTCATTCCTAAAGAAGGCGGAACCAACCTCTTAGCTTATTGTGATTCCGATTGGCTAGGATGTCCAATGACTAGACGGTCCAGAACCGGTTACCTGCTTCTTCTTGGAGGCGCTCCTGTTTCTTGGAGGACAAAAAAGCAGTCTGTTGTTTCAAAATCGTCCGCAGAAGCCGAATATCGAGCCATGTCCAATGCTGTTAGTGAAATCTTATGGATGAGTTGGCTTTTAAGCGAGCTAGACATGGCCCCTGTTGGACCGACTCAATTGTTTTGTGACAATCAAGCTGCTCGTCACATAGCAAATAACCCGGTCTTCCATGAACGAACCAAACACGTTGAAATGGATTGTTACTTTGTAAGGGAAAGAGTTGACTCCATGGAGATATGTCCTATGCCGATCGCCACCAAAGATCAAATTGCTGACGTTCTTACAAAGGCTTTGGGGACCAACACACTTCGTTTTCTGCTGTGCAAGTTGGGTGTTCGAGACCTTCACACTCCAACTTGAGGGGGAGTATAGAATATGGGTGATATTAATATGGGTGATATTAATTGTGCAACATTCTCTCCCATATTATCGTTCTAGAATATTTCCTTTCCTCTTTTATCTCCTTGTATATTGCCTTGATTTATGCCTCTCCTCTGTTTAAATAGAGGCTCTCTTTTTCCTTTTGACGTATCCGAAAATCACAATCAATAAAAACAAAACCATAACAATTTTGTTAGTAGGCGCCACATAAGAGTGGGGGAGAGGCATCTTCATGATGGGCCTCCAAGGGGGTGGTGTGTACTATGATGGCGGACCTTCTCATTGGCCATAATTATTAAAAATAATAAAAAATCTATTAAAAATAATAACATTTGGCCCGGCACAAAAGTCATGTGGTTGTCGCTCATGCCCATCAACACATTGCCGGGCCTTGCCGGGGCTATGTCGGCTACCACACCGTAAGGTCTTAGATATCTAAGTCTACTCGTGGATAGTCTACTTGGAACACTTTGGTGTAGACAAACCTTGATTGTCATATATTATATCTAATAATCTTTTGGTTAATGGTGTTCTTATACTTAATTTTTAAGCAATGCTTATTCTTCATGAAATGCGTCATTAGGTGGTTGATGTGTCATGACATGCATTTTGGTGTATGTAAAACCTGGATATTTGGAAGACGATTTGTCAAGATAGAGTTTTCAAAACTTATAGTTATTTTGGTTAATGCTATTTCAAAACCAGGGGATCCACAGATAATTGTGGAGTTGGGTTTTGTGGGGTTTTGATTTAGTTTTTTTTGAACAATCAAACGAGATTCTTTTATTCATACTCCAAATTCCACAACAAATCGCCCAAGCCCATTTAGCGAGAGAACGTAAATACATAATCATACACCAAAACAAGACTACTATCTCAAACTAAATACATAAGGAAAACAGAAACAAAAACATCACCCCAACCCAAATTAGCTTAATTATTATTATAGGGTTGGGTTATTCTACAAAGACTACAAAAAATGAGAAGGGTGAGAAATCACTAAATGACATGTGTTCAAAGGATTAACAAGTGGGAGGGGTAATTTTGTAAAAAACATATGCACATGCAAGTCACATGCCATTTCCACCTTCATTTTTAAATGCCCGTAACTTTTTTATACGTCATCCTTTTTAAAAAGAAATTATACCATAAAATTGAGCGTCTTTTTATCTTTAATATGAGTACCATATAGTTATACTTTTGAAAAAAAAATTCAAAACCCACTTGCGTAAGACACAACGGAGTGTAAAACACAATGAACACCAATTAAATATAGGGTATAAAACACAATCAAGAGTCTAGTAAAACACAATGGACGACATACTAAAGACACAATGAATACTTTTGAAAAAAAGAAGTTGAAAACCCAGTTACGTAAGACACAATGGATGACATACGAAAGACACAATGAACCGAAGACTAAAACACAATGAATACTTTTAAAAAAAAAGTTAAAAACCCAATTATGTAAAACACAATGGACGACATTAAAAGGACACAATGAACAGAAGATTAAAACACAATGAATACTTTTGGAAAAAAAGTTGAAAACCCAGTTGCGTAAGACACAATGGAGATAACGTAAAACACAATGAGTACCAATTAAATATGCAATGAACAATAAGGTATAAAACACAATGAACAGTCTAATAAAACACAATGGACGACATATAAAAGACACAATGAACAGAAAACTAAAACACAATGAATAATAGACTTAAACACAATGAACAACATAGTAAAACACAATGTACACCTAAATACAAAACTCATTTGCGTAAAACACAATGAAAAGCATACTAAAAACACAATGGACAAAGTTAAATCATGTGTACACTAAAAAAACATAAATAAAATATTTATAAAGCACACATGCATACTATAACACAATGAACGAGCAGAAGACACAACGGAGAAGAAAACCCATTTAGCACGAATTTTTTTTTTCAATTTTAATGTAGCAATGTGGTACTCATATTAAAGATAAAAAAATGCTCGTTAATATGGTGAATTTTTTTGAAAAAAAAAATGTCGTATGAAAAAGTTATAGACGTTTTAAAATGACGGGGGAATTGATATGTGCATTGCATGTGGAGAGAGAAAGTCAACAAATGTGGTTTTCCTTTTATGCCCTTCCTTTAATTCATTATCTATTTTTTTTTCAAACAAACTAATCTCAACCCTTTAAATATATGATCAATGGATCACAATTCTTCCCACACTTCTTAGAAAAAGTGTCTTGTGTATTTGATCCTAACCCTATTATTATATTTATTATTCGTTGTCGAAAATTGAGAACTCCCACTATCTCTCCTTTTAGCATTTTTCTCATTTTTATCATCCATCAATAAGACTCCACTTTGACATCTTCGTTAACGTCTTTAAATACTTTGTCGTTTCTACCAATCCATAACTTACACATTCCGAGCAAGATGACGGCAGTAGCATTTTCTTTTCTTTTCATGTTTATATTACCGAGGCTCATAATAAACGTGAAATTGAGTCTCGGTATATTCTAAGTCATGCATTGGAATTTTACACTTAAAGATTATCATGTTTTCAAATGGCTTTAATTCAGGTTTGGCGATGGTTAGTGTGTTGTGTCATTCTAGTTTTCTAAAAGAAGGTGAGAATTTGCACCTCACAAATGAGACTTTCCATTTTATGAAAAATATAATGGGCCCAAAAGTACCGCACCAATTTAGATAACTCCAAATATCATATTTTACATCAAGATGATTCGAAAAGAAAATGGAATCTATCTAGAGGAACATATTACATGGGCCAAATGTGTGCAGCCTTTGTCATTCCGAAGCGGAGTCCATTGATCATGTGTTTATTTCTTGTTATATAGCTTCTGTTGTATGGCAAGGAGTGAGCTTTTGGTGTGGTATTCCTCCTATTTACGCCTTCTCTATTCATGATATCTTTGAGATGCACAAGTATGTTTCGGGTGATAGAGTCAAAAAGGAAAAAAATTCAAGCGATTATGTTGATTACTTGTTGGAGTATATGGAAAGCGCGAGCCAGAGCAATATTCTCAAACGAAAGGGTGAATACCATAAACATTATCAAGGAGATTAAATATGTAAGCTTCTTGTGGTTGAAATATAGGACCAAAGGCGTTAATTTAGATTGGTATACATGGAAGAACTCTATCTTGTAATTGTTCCCCTTATTTCGGGTGTCCGTGCCCAGCTAGCTGCTTGTTAGTTGGTTGCCGGCTGATCGCTGTCGTTTGGTCGGTCAAAAGAAAAGATTAAGTAGTATATGGAAGTCAAGTCGTCTCCACAGGGAATTGGTGGAAAATGTAGTTTTGTAAATTTAACTATTAAACTAAAACCTAATTACTTTGCTTTTGCTTTGAATTAAGAAAACGGATTTGAAAAGTTGTAAACAATAATAATAAAGAAGTAACCCCCTCCGAGTTTCCGGTTCAATGATTCACCCAAACCTGGTTAAATGATAGGATACCACATAGACATGGCTTTGTTAAACGATTTTAAATCAAGTGATAACCGAACACAAGTTTTAATAATAACCTGTACAATTCAATTACCAACCCACATGTATCAATTACCCTCCCAATAATCAAACTGCTCACGATGCAAAAAAACCGAATGCGAATGATTAAAAGATAAGCAATTGAAACACACATAAACTGTTTAAATGATTAAAACCACAAATATTCTTCAAGTGAATGAAAAACAATCCAAGAATCAAATCACACAAGTTTAAAGGTTTCACAGACGAACCGTGCACCCGGAGGTGGTTACATAAAGAAACTAGCCACTCATCATGATTATGTATGCTTCCATGGATGATTTTGATGATAGATGCATGCAAAGAATGATTAAGATGTGTTTTGGAATGGTAAAATTTGTCCTAGAATGGTCCAAGACGGCTAGGGTTGAAGTCTCTCTTGTTGTGGAGTAAAGAACCCTTAAATATGGCCAAAACCCGAAATTTCGCGTCTATAATTAGATAGGGGCGCAAGCTTGCGCCCCTGGTGAAGTAGGTTGCGCCCTAAAGGGCGCAGATCAGCCAGAATTTGCCTGTCAGCGCAAGGTTGCGCCCTGCTGAGGTAGGTTGCGCCCCTGTGTAAAAATTGGCCATTCTTCCTGTTTTCATCCCTGGTGCTCTCGGGTGACTTCCAATCCTTCTTAACTTGTCCCGAAACCCTCGAATATGCTCCGCTTAATGCTTTTCACCACCGTGCACCTGCAAATCACAAACATTCTCAAAGTAACTATGTTCCATGCAATAAATCACATAGAAACACATAATTAAATACATCTTAACATGGTAAAACACCCTCTCATCACATCCCCACACTTACCTTTGATTGTCCCCAATCAAACCATCACAAAACACTACTCGCTTTGCTAACAAGCTGCTTCCAATTCCCTTACCGTTACTAATCTTCAAGGCCCCGAATCATACCCATCCCATTGACTTACACAATCGAGATTGACAGACTGACAAGAAAGTGTTGCACATTTTAAAATCAAGACTTGCCTAACTAAGCCTAACATGCTTATCATCATACACATATACTACACACCCCTCACAGTGGTCGCTCCTCTCGGTTTATATCTGGACTAGCTTGTAATGTGCTAGTAAAAGTCGCTCAAAAACCAAGAATGTAACCCTGTTATCATAGGTTTGTATGACAATCACACAGAAGTTGTAAACTATGCACACATCGAAAGGTCTTACGGGTTTTGGGCTTAGGGTAAAGGTAGGAATGATTTAGCTAAACAATTGGTTTAAACGCAAAGGTTTCAACACGCTTGAATGACTATCCTTATTCACAAAAACACACTAAACAAACAACTTTGGGCATATTTGACCCATAACACATACTTCTATTTTTTTTTTACTTTTTTCTTTTCTTTTTTCATATATATATTTTTTTTTCTTTTTTTTTTTTCGACTTAACATAACTCAATCACTTGAACAAACACACAAACACAATGGATGTCATCAGTTTATTACACAAAGGTAAACGGGTCAATTTGGGTAATATTATAGGTTTAATCAAATGAAAGGGTATAGGCTCAACATGGGCTACTAAGGGTAATTTTTGGATAAACGGGTCAACAAAACACGAACAAATGATTTCAAACACAACAAAGGGATTCCTAATTTGCCTTTCTCATCTATGTGCATGTTTTGCCTACAACTTTAGCATGTATCAAATCACACAAATTCTGCAACAAGTAAACATTTGGCCTACTCTCAACAAATGAAAATATATATAAATATCTATCAATCTAGTAGGCTCAAATTCTCACAAAGTAGGGATATAGGTTACCGACATGTAGCATATGCAATTCCTAAAAGCATGTTACCCCTAGTTAGGCATCTCTTTTCAGTTTCCATAAAAATGCTTGTCAGAAAAACTCTCATGAAACTTAAAGGGATGACCATGATCAAGGGTCTCATTTTTCATACTCGGCAAGGGACTCATTAGCAACTGAAAACGCGGCTTTTGTGCCTAATCAAGTGAAAAAGGTGACATCTTGCGAGAATTTTTTTTTCATTCATATTTTTCTTTCAAAATTTCAAAAATTTCTCAATTTTCTCACACATGTGTAAGTGTTCCCCCTCAACTATCATAGGGTCACCCATCCCCACATTTGGGATATATTGTCCCCAATGTATGGTTTTCAGTCCTTCACTACTCAACGGGTATGTTTGGTAAGAAGCTTTTAGGAGCTTCAAGCTACAAGCTTTTAAGAAAAAGCTCCTACTCAATAAAAAACCTTGTTTGGTTGAAGAGCTGCAAACTTTTAGGTTAGGAGAAAAAGCTCTATAGTGAAAAGCTACTATTACAAGCTTTTAAGAAAAAGCTCTACTAGCTACAAGCTTTTAATTAGTAAATGACACAAATACCCATTTTATTTTTAAAAACAAAATAAAAACCTTGCTTACAAGTTTTTAATTATGCCCATTTTATACATTTTATTAAAAGCTCTAGCTACTTTGCCAAACACCAAAATATATTTAAAAAGCTTCCAGCTTCCAGCTACCAGCTTCCAGCTTTCAGCTTCCAGCTACCAGCTTACAGCTAACAGCCTCCAGCTAGTTTTGCCAAACATACCCTAACATGTTCAACCTCTATCACTACCTACCAGAGCTGACTAGCACCCCAAAGTAACAAAACTAACCATTCCCTTCACGAACAGATTTTTCACACCACCAACTTTCATAAACAAGCAACAACAAAAGAAAAGGAAGGAGCACATGGACCTGATTCACTCCTCCATCAAATGCGCATCGACTCTGATGTGTATCGGATTGAATACTCAAAACCTATCATGTCCGCACAACTTCCCCACCCTTGGTTGCTGCAATAGCTATGAAACAACGAAAACACACAAAACAAATAAAGTAAAATAAAACAAAACACGTACCTCGGGCTGCCTCCCGAGAGCGCTAAGTTTATGAGTCTACAGCCGGACTTCATACTTTCTATATCTCTCATGGTGGTCTTAGTGAACATTTACCCACCGAGTTTCCAATGTATGTGATGTGTTGCAAAACACATCTCTTTTCCTATGTATTTTGTATATTATTTGGTCATGTTTTTATTAGTTTCGTGTCGTTTTTATTATGTATTTATTATTTTAATTATTTTGTAGGTGTTCGTGTGAAATGAGCTCAAAACGAAAGAATTTTAATCGAGACACGAACACTTGAGAGGAGGTGTTCATGGACGTTGGGGCGTAAACGAGGAACTTTGGTCGAGCCTAGACCACCCTAGTCAGAAATCCTACTACTTACTAATAATAATAATAATAATAAATATAATATTACAAAAAAAAAAAAAAAAGAATAAAGTTGACTTGGGCTCGTGGCCCAAGTCCAAATCAATTCACCAAATCTTTACATGGAAGATTATAAAGGGGACATTATAAAATCAGAACAAGAATATTATCAAGAGAGGTGATATTATCAACAGCCGCCAAAGGGAAAAGAGGTGATCGAACACATAGCAGCTGCTCTAATTGTTTTAGAGGTTTATTGAAGGCCAGAGAGGCACGGGTCAAGACTGAAGCTACTGGTTCGACTATAATAAATTTTAGTTGTCATATTTATTTACTTTGTGTTTATAAATATTGAGACCATGACTATATTTTATTTTGAACCTATGTTTTTATCGATTTTTATTATTATGAGTAGCTAAATCTTGAACCACTACCTAGGTTGTATGATGACTGCATGTTAAATTTATAGTTCTCGGTTTATGGATTATTTATTGAATGGTTAATGTTTTGGTAACGATTTGGTTGGTGTTTATTATGATGTGTGTGCGTGTTTAAGTCTAATTTATTATCTTTGATAGTTCCATAAACGTCTTAGTGAATGTCTTTCATGTTTGGATGTTTATTAGGGTTACCTGCTTGGTGCTTGTAGCTTAGTTTGTGGTTTTGGATCCAAAAGCCATAGGAACTCGATTAGAGAATTTAGAGGACTTAAGTATTCTTCCATTCTTGAGACCGGGAGGTGATGGAATGTTGGGTTGTCTAGAGCTTTAGGTGTTAGGTTTTGGGTGAGACCGGGAGGTGATCCTATCCTAGTTGTCTTTAGTTTCTTGCAATTCCAAGTCATAGTTAACCCAATTAGATTACCCCTCTACATCTTCGGGTGTATTGTGATTAGAGAGACCAGGAGGTGATCGAGTCATTTGAGTACCTTTACATTCTTAGTTAGGTGAGACCGGGAGGTGATCCGAGCTAGATAGCCAGTGTTTTATTCTTTAGGATTCTTTGGGGTGTGTTGGCGAGACCGGGAGGAGATTTAATACGTCTTAGAGTTTCTTAAGTTATCTTTAGAATCTGGTATCCATTCAGTTTTCCATTACCGAGAGTTGTGAGTTTTCATGTAGGATTCTTGACCTAGGTAGTTGCCTTCCTATCCTGATATTTTCCTCAATTATCATTGCTGTCAGTTTATCTTGTTTATTTATTTATTTTATTTTATTTTATTTAATTATTTAAAAAACCAAAAATCAACCTTTAAATCATTTAGTTTAAGTCTTAGTCGAGTCGAGTTTTGTTTTCTAGTTGTGTCCTGTGGGTTCGATACTCGGACTTACTTAGTCTGTACTGCATTGATAAGTACACTTGCCTGTCGTGTGGTCTAGTTTAGTTGAGTCTGTTTTATATTACTAGGTGTCTAGGTTAGTTTATATTTTTAGACCATACATAGCACATCAGTATGCTCGGTAGTTCACATGTTGAGACTTCACATTCTTTCTTAGCATAGACACGTTTTTAGGATCACTAAAGAGCCCCTTCACAATAATTTGACCAAGGTCCTCCCAACTCACCTTCCTCTTCTTTCCAATCAAACCACCATCCCTAACTTTTTCGGTTTTTATAATAAATATAAGAGGGTGGTTAGAATATGCAAGAGTTACCCGGTTCACTGGTTCTTTAGGAGGTGTATTTGCACATTTTCCAATCTTTAATGGTATGTCTGCAAGTGGTTGTACACAAGATGTCATATACTTTTTGAGGTTTGTAACTTCCTCTTGTATGGCTTCTTCTATCACAACCGCGGGAATTTGAGTTATGTCTTTAACATGATTTAAACAACCAGCTTCATGCTTTGCAAGTTCCATTCCCACTTCTTTTATACCATCATCCTCAGGCACAACCTTGTCCTCATGTGGCTCTTCAACGACTGAAGGAATTGGCATGGTATTGTTTTCCATTACCTCTTTTTCAACTTCTTGGTTAGGAAAATCCATAATCTCATCTACCACCTCATCATTAACCACACCCGGTTCTACTGTAAAATCTTCAGGAATAGGAGGATTTTGTGTGATCTTGTTTCTCATAGCCTTTAAATATGCAATTTCCACTGCTAATTGGTTAACTTGCTTTACCAATTCCATATGCATATTGTCCTGGATCTCGTAATCCTTCCGTATTTCCAGCATGAACTCCATAAGTGTATCTTTAAATGAAGCAACCGAGTCAACCAATTCTTCCACATGTTTTACTTGATCTTGCCAATTTTCCTCATAATCAAAATGTGGACCTTGTTGATAGCCTTGATTATGCATTTCTCTTTGATAATTTCTTTGGTTCCCCTGCTAGCGGTTCTGATATTGTAGCTTCCTTTGATTGAATGAACTCCTTTGATACACATCATTTGGCTGATAATATCCGTAGGAGTTCGCTGAATGTGGCTGAGGATGTGAAGATGATAGGGGTGAGCCTTCATGATTTTTGAAACCGAATATGATTCTATCTTGTTGTTCCTTATACGCTTCAATCTTCCTACGGGCCACTGGACAATCATGAAACACATGATACGGGCTCCCGCAACAATCACATGGGTCATCTTCTACCCAGCTAATCATAGTGTCTTTGCATGTCACTGTAACTGCACATACTAACACACCAAGTGTAATACTGAACAAATATAAAAAAATTAAATCAACTAACTAGAAAAATATTTTTTTTTGGGTTTTAGGATTTTTATAAATAAACAATAAAAACAAAAAACTACACTAAGCGCACCTATTCCCCGGCAACGGCGCCATTTTGATCGCTGTCGTTTGGTCGGTCAAAAGAAAAGATTAAGTAGTATATGGAAGCCGAGTCGTCTCCACAGGGAATTGGTGGAAAGAGTAGTTTTGTAAATTTAACTATTAAACTAAAACCTAATTACTTTGCTTTTGCTTTGAATTAAGAAAACGGATTTGAAAAGTTGTAAACAATAATAATAAAGAAGTAACCCCCTCCGAGTTTCCAGTTCAATGATTCACCCAAACCTGGTTAAATGATAGGATACCACATAGACATGGCTTTGTTAAACGATTTTAAATCAAGTGATAACCGAACACAAGTTTTTAATAATAACCTGTACAATTCAATTACCAACCCACATGCATGGTTGCAGAACTCGCTAGGCGCTACCAACTCGGCCGACTGGGGAGTTGCGAGTACTCGGCCTAATCGGGCGAGTACTCGGGGGTCGAATCGGCCTATGCGGGGAGTACTCGGAATATTCATCCAACTCGGCTATACTCGGTGACCCACCCTGTAGCGAGTACTCGGGGAGTAATCGGTCAACTCGAACGACTTTTGCAACTATGCCCACATGTATCAATTACCCTCCCAATAATCAAACTGCTCACGATGCAAAAAAACCGAATGCGAATGATTAAAAGATAAGCAATTGAAACACACATAAATTGTTTAAATGATTAAAACCACAAATATTCTTCAAGTGAATGAAAAACAATCCAATAATCAAATCACACAAGTTTAAAGGTTTCACAAACGAACCGTGCACCCGGAGGTGGTTACATAAAGAAACTAGCCGCTCATCATGATTGTGTATGCTTTCATGGATGATTTTGATGATAGATGCATGAAAAGAATGATTAAGATGTGTTTTGGAATGGTAAAATTCGTCCTAGAATGGTCTAAGACGGCTAGGGTTGAAGTCTCTCTTGTTGTGGAGTAAAGAACCCTTAAATATGGCCAAAACCCAAAATATCGCGTCTATAATCAGATAGGGGCGCAAGCTTGCGCCCCTGGTGAAGTAGGTTGCGCCCTAAAGGGCGCAGATAACCCAGAATTTGCCTGTCAGCGCAAGGTTGCGCCCTGCTGAGGTAGGTTGCGCCCCTGTGTAAAAATTGGCCATTCTTCCTGTTTTCATCCCTGGTGCTCTCAGGTGACTTTCAATCCTTCTTAACTTGTCCCGAAACCCTCGAATATGCTCCGCTTAATGCTTTTCACCACCGTGCACCTGCAAATCACAAACATTCTCAAAGTAACTATGTTCCATGCAATAAATCACATAAAAACACATAATTAAATACATCTTAACATGGTAAAACACCCTCTCATCACCGGCCCTAGTGTTTTAATGAAATTAGCCGTTCAAAAAAAAATCTAGATTGATTATTTCTCGACCCCTTATCTTATTTTTTTATGGTTATCATTCACCTTTGGATTTTACTAAACAACAACGAAAAAAGTATCGAGAGCTACCCTATCCGTTGGCTCGATACTTGGAATCTATCTAGACTATACTACATTGTGATAAGTGCACTTGCACGATTGCATAAATACGTGTATTATACTAACTGAATAAAAATATAATATAATTTGATAACATGTATATTTGTCAAGATATGTTTTTAGAAGGGTGGTTATATTAACCCCCCTCCCTCCAAAGCGTCTCGCTTTGGCCAAAGCGAGGCGCTTAACCACCTCGGTCCGAGGTTAATTATTCTGATTTTGATCCCAGGCGTCTCGCTTTGGCCAAAGCGAGGCGCTTCGAACCTAAGTTTTATTTTTGGGGTATTTTTGGTGTTTTGAATTGGTTTTTTATTTTTTTTATTTTTTTAATATAATTATTGTAAAAAAAATTAGAAAAATTAAAAAACAAAATAATAACCACCAACTTTTATTGACTAGATGTTTAATGGTGTTGTCCTTGAAAATAGCGATGGATGATATCGATCAAATTGCCAAAGAGTCATTGGTCTTCAGAGTTTTCAACCCCTAATACCATACAAATGACCATGTTTGAAAATGGAGAGTTCTTATGGAAGTTGCTAAAATAGTTAAACAAATGTATTTGTGAATAATACATTCATCAAAAAGACCATCTCTTTGTTAGTCATCCTCATAGGAAAATCGACTCTCACACTTATGTGTAGATCAAGAAGATTGATGAAGATATTCATCAAGACCTTTGGAAAATGTAAATCCAAGATCCAGGATGACCTAGATATTCCTCATGGTGAGCAGGAATTGTTCACCTTCCCATTAATTTCAAGTATGTTGCCTTCATCGTTGACAGATATCTCTACGACAACAACTAAATTTTACTTGCTTGCCTGAAAATGTAAATCCAAGATCCAAGATGAGCTAGATATTCCTCATGATGAGCAGGAATTGTTTACCTTCCCATTGATTTCAAGTATGTTGCTTTCATCGTTGACAGATATCTCTCCGACAACAACTGAATTTTACTTGCTTGCCTGAACATTTGTTTTACTAATTTCCGATTCTTGATAGTTTCATTATACTCGTGTTCAGCCTTTAAATCAAACAGTCGGATCGGCGATTTTGTTTACCATCCCATTGATCAGAGAGATTTAAGCTAATCAAACTCATATCTCAAGCCGGTGCAAGTTATGTTGGAGCACTGTTCATATTCTTCTTCAACTTGCTTCCTCTTGATCTTCACACTTGCTTTTGGAGCTCTGATCTTCTTCCTATTATCTTTGTTAAAAGCGGTCCAACTTCTTGCCTTCATCGTTAAGTCAAAAGCGGTCCAAATACCATGGCTGTTGGACATTGTGTGAGAATGCATAGTACATAATTCTTTTGACAAACGTCTGGCTGACCTGAAGTTCCTTTGCAACCTAGTTCCTTTTAATTATAAACAACATTAAAGAAGGACTTGTGCCATTTCTTTTCAAACCCATCCACCAAATACCTAACACGCTACAATAATTCACCATTCTATACATACAACACACACCTTCAAACCATCCCTCTTCTGTAATGATCAGGAACATTCCAAATAACTGTTTAGTTATGGATCCTTTGTTCAGAAATTATATTCTCAAACAATTCCTTTGATCAGGAACCTTGGTTTTAAAAAGCGCTAGGCGCACAAAAGCGACGAGGTCTAAGCGCATCGCGCGAAGCGCAAAGCGCAAAGAGCGTGGGATTTTCGTACTCGAAGCGCACAATAATTATATAATTTTTTTATATATCCCATATATATTCCATGAGTTTTTAACTTCATTTACCCAAAATATAGCTATAAACAAGGTTTTTATGTGATTTTACCTATATGTACAAGCCAAAAACACCAAGGTACAACATTTTTATGCATAAAAAATACCCAGGGTACGTGAGGCGCGCGCCTCAGGGAGAAAAGCGCCTGAAATTTGACAAAAAAGCTCCTGAGGCGCGCGCCTTTGGGAAAAAGGATAGGCGCAAAGCCCTGAGGCGCCCTAGGCTGCGCCTTGATGCGCCTTGCGCCTAGGCGCCTCATGCGCGCTATCAAGGCGCCTCATGCGCGCTTTTTAAAACCCAATCAGGAACTAGGTTGCAAATATAATAATAATTTTAATAATAATAATAATTTAAAATTATAAAAATCTATCACATCACGATTTGCATCCCAACAATAATGAGTAACCTACTAACCTCTATAAATAGACTTCATTTATTCTTCTTCATCTTCTTCTACTTGAAGTGCAGAGTAATAACTAACCCTCAATCTTCTCTGTTTAAAGTCCTAACAAAATGTAAACTAAAAGAACCAGGCTTCATACACAACCTTTTGCTCAAGGTAATATTATTGTAATATAATATTTTAGCTGATTGCACTGAATCTAGTCTTCAAGGTACCCCTTCCTTCAAGTTTCTTAGAATCATTGAAGATAATTCTTTTGTTATCGGAGAGATATCTGTCAACCCATACAGAGTTCGTTGTACTGGTTGTGGAAAGAAATCGACACTAGGATCGGCGCTAACAAGCAACCCATACAGAGTTCTTTGTACTGGTTGTAGAAAGAAATCGACAGTCGGATCGGCGCTAACAAGCAACCCATATAGAGTGATGATAGTCGTTTTCGGCATTTTAAAGCGATCGTTACTGTAATGATCAGGAACATTCCAAATAACTGTTCAGTTATGGATCCTTTGATCAGAAAATATATTCTTAAACAATTCCCAAAATAAATCTTTCGATAATCGCTACGGTTAGTGGATACCATGGATCAGAGAGATTTAAGCTAATCAAACTCATTGCATATTCTCTCGATCACAATGTCCAAAAACTGAATTTTACTTGAATACATTGGAATCTTGTACAAAATCAGCTCATTGCATATTCTCCATATCCATACATTGTTTCAAGTATCTTGCACAAGTCATTTGGTCTTCAAGACTTCTAGGAGTCAACAAAGGTTGACTTCTTTGAGCATTAACCATAACTATATTACATCATTATTATTTAAATTATTATTATATTTGCAACCTAGTTTCTTCCTACCAAAAACGCACAAACGAAGTTTAAAGGCTGAACACGAGTATAATCAAACAAGGCTTCCGCGTTTCGGTACGTTTTAATTGATCGGTTAGTGGATACCATGGATCGGAGAGATTTAAGCTAATCAACTCATATCTCAAGCTCGTGCAAGTTATGTGGGAGCAATGATTTTTTATTATTATTTTAGTTATTGCTATTTTATTTCTGTTTTGAGGGTGTAATGAAGATGATGGTTATGATTTGACAAACGATTTATGAAAGTATCAAGAATAAAAAATTAATAAAATGATTTATGAAAGTATCAAGAATCGGGAACTAGTAAAATGATTTTATAATTCTTTAAAGGCTGAACACGAGTATAATCAAACAAGTGTAACGCGTTTTGGTACATTTTAATTGATCGGATGTGACTTTTGAAAACCACAAACGATCAGTTAAACATTACGAAACGCTTCAAATAGAGACCAGAAGTCCAGCATGTCGATTAGACATGCAAAAATTGTGTTTTGAAAAAAATATGAGTATCGACTGTATAGTCGGAGCACCACGTACAATGATTTATGAAAGTTGTACAAACTCAGATGTTTCTACCAAAAAACACAAACGACCAATAAACGACCCTTAACGCCTCAAAAGAATTTTGTTGGATTGGGAACAACTAAAAACATTTTAAAATGAATTAAAAATATTTTTTTATCAATAACAAGTATTTAAAATGAATTAAAACAAATTAGTTTTTTTTTAAAGGCCAAAGCTCTTAGCTTTGGTCAAAGCTAGGCGCTTTGTTTGCTTGATTAGACCACATGCGCCTAGCTTTGACCAAAGCCAAGGTGCTTTGGCCTTTTTTAAAAAAAAAATATTTGTTTTAATTCATTTTAAATACTTGTTATTGATAAAAAATATTTTTAATTCATTTTAATATGTTTTTAGTTGTTCCCAATACAACGAAATTCGTTTGAGGCGCTACGGGTCGTTTATTGCTCGTTTGTGTTTTTTGGTAGAAACACCCGAGTTTTTACAACTTTCATGAATCATTGTACGTGGTGCTCCGACTATACAGTCGATACCCATATTTTTTCAAAACACAATTTTTGCATGTCTAATCGACATGTTGGACTTCCGGTCTCTGTTTGACGCGTTTCGTAATGCTTAATTGATCGTTTGTGGTTTTCAGAAGTCACATCCGATCAATTAAAACGTACCGAAACGCGGAAACCTTGTTTGATTATACTCGTTTTTAGCCTTTAATATAAAATCATTTTACTAATTCCCGATTCTTGATACTTTCATAAATCATTTTACTAATTTCCGATTCTTGATACTTTCATAAATCGTTTGTCAAATCATAACCATCATCATTATTACACTCTCAAAACAGAAATAAAATAAAAATAAATAAAGTAATAATAAAAAATCATTGCTCCAACATAACTTGCACCAACTTGAGATATGAGTTTGATTAGCTTAAATCTTTCCGTGAGATAATCCAATTCCCCTTTTTTATATACACATTATTTGGCTGATATTATTAAGATGCCATGTTTAAGTAAACCAACCTGTTTTCATCGTGATTGATAGTGGGGCAGGGTAAAGAGAGAGGGAGAAAGGTAGAGAGAGAGAGAGAAAGAGAGAGAGAGAGAGAGAGAGGAGAGAGGGAGAGAGTGAAGCCGATTTCCTTTATTGGTCTAAAACTTTAACTTAGCTACACAAATAGTCCCTAGAAGCATAAAAGGATATATTTACCGTCATATCAGCGTTAAAATCTAACTGAGTTAGAGCTAAAGGACAAACCATGCAAGATTTTAAAACATAAAGTACATAATCAATCAATTTTAAACGTAAAGGGCATGTGTTGCAATCGGGTATAAACCTACAAGACAAAACTTGTAATTCAGTCTTTAAAAAATAATTATTAATTTCATATTAAATTCATTTGATTAATGATATAATAATTATCTTTAATTAAAAAATAAGTATCCAAAACTAAGAAGGAAAGAGGGGCAGGAAAATCAAAACGTAGATAACTCCACTGAATGATACGTGTTCTTCGTTGTTTCTTTTATTATGTAGTATAGATAAAACTTCATATTCGAATAATATTTTTTTAAAACATATTTTACAGATAGTGTTTATGGACCTTTTTATTGAAAAAAATCTATAGAATTATTGTAGGACCGGTTTTTAGACAAAGAAACGTTTGATCAAAACGAGTACTGATGTATTAGGTGCGAAAACCCTAATAATCATGCAAAATGATAGAAACCATAATCAAAACACAATAATATCCATTTTCAACATGTTTTCATTAACTTTAAAGATGTTATAACTGTTACAGACTCAAATTAACGAAAACATACACTCAAAGGTGTAATTGATCACACACTGGACTTAGACACAACTGCCCAAAACTCTATAACCGCCACTAACTACCACATATATATAGACACACTTGGTTCGACCTATCGAGGGTCCGAACCAATCTATTCGACCATTTCATAGTTCGAATCAAACAAATAAACTTCATTCGGCCTAAAAGATTTTGGTTCGGCATCTCGTTTACCCGAACCAAAACCAGAAATACATATAATCTTCCAAACTTTGGAGATTTCTTCATTTGGCAATCCGAAAGCTACAGAAATATATATGAAATATGCATCTACAATTATGATTTTTATAAAGGGGGAATATAATGAGTTTTAATGTGATTTTTTCAAGGGGGCAGGAGGATGCCAAGTAAGACTAGTGGGTATATTTAGCCTAACTAAAAAGTTAATTACTTTTGGTTAGGTTTTCGGGTGAACTATATCACAAGGTGATTAATGCATATCTAGCCTATTTTGACTAGGAGGGAAAGTTGAGCTTTTGTCTAGGTTTAAGCTTTGATTGAGATGATGAAATAGTTTAGTAGTTTGTAGGTTGGATCGGAATAGTTAGGATTTTAAGACTTTCGTAATTTGTAGGCCCAACAAAAGTCACACACTTAGGTTTTAGGGTGTGACAATTAAAATCATTATAACAATGGATAATATTGTAGCATTGATAAAATCCTAAATAAATATAAGCAGGTGCAAATAGATTAAAAAGATAAAAAGGAAATTACCAGCCACGTAGATTTAATCTGGTTTCATTTTTCTTAAACTCATATAACTTTTATATACTTTACCAGATGGGCAATTATGTTTTATAACTGTGCTATATATGTTCTGCAACTTTTTAGATATCCAGAGTTATTTTGTGCTTAATTATTTATAAAGAGAATTATACATATTATCCTTTAGTTATTAGTGAAATTGCATCATATGTTTTTAATGTTAATTTTTCACTTCTTATGTCATTTTTTACACCCTATGTCCTTTAGGAATCACCGTTAAAAAGCCAGGTTAACTCATACATATGCCCCTCACGTGAGGGGCAAATATGTCATTTCCCCTATATCTCTCTTACTTTCGTATTTTGTAGCCTTACTCTTCCACTCTCTATATTAATGGATCTATATTAATGGAGGAGATTAGTTTTCTTTCCTAATTACATATTAATTCCTCATCAATGTTCGTTGATGTATATAATAATTTGGAGAAAGTATCTGGTACAAAGTATCTTATCATACGAAGTGTAACAAGCCCACGTGGAAACTAGTGGTTACAACCTCAAAACTCATTGTTAATCTTTAGGAGGGTATTTGTAACATCCCGACCAGGAGGGGCTGGATGAAATAACAGATTGGTAACAGACTTGCACAACGGAAGCAACGATGATTAATATTTATTGTTTTATACAAATTCTAATCCAAGAATATAAATACACAACTTAAGTAAATAAACTAATAGCTATGCAAGAACGAATTGCAGTGGTCGTCGAAGCAGCTAATGGGATGTGGTCCACTAGCAAATCCGATCTCTACACATATATAACTCTAGAAGCTCTAATCCGCAATGCTTATAGCTCGAATATTCTAACATAGCAGTCTCTAATCCACACAAGCAAACTTATACCTCGTCTTCATGATTATCCGATAGCAGTACCTGAACACATGCTTAAAAGAGTTTGGGTCAGCAATTATGCTGGTGAGTCCGTGTAAGTAGTTAAGTAAATCCAAAACAGTTTATCATTTCAAAAGCAAGTTTACATCGTTTAACACATTTTAATACACGTGATGTACAAGCAACCCCTCAACCCTAACATGGACTCTATGTACTGCCATTATAGGTCCTGGCAAAATATATGCTGCAATGGTCTTTCACCTTAGTGGAGGGTTTCCCGGGCCTTACGTCCCGAGTCCACCTTGCGTGGGGGATTCCCCAAGTAGTACTACCCATATATTAAGTGGCTTACCTCTAAGTTAATGAGTGTCAGTATTATCCGGCAGTCTGTATCTTATCACATCAAATAGTTTACACACAAAAACAGTTTACACACACAAGCATATGTTTAACCCAAAACATTTAAAACAGAAAAAGGGGAGTGGTACACGGAACTCACCTCAGCAGCGTTTAACCCGCTCACATATCATTCCAGGTCAAGATTCCATTTATTATTCACCGACAAGATCCTATTCAAGTTCATATACATTAGTGCGTGTAACCAATATCGCGGTTACACGTGTGGGCACACTTAAGTTCTTTATCCGAACTCCTATTTGTCGGGTTTATTATGTTAGGTCTTAGTTGTATTTAATCGTCATGTCGCCACTAATGAGAAAACATCCAATATTCATGTGGTAGCGTTCTACGTTTCTCCATATTCTAAGTTTCAGGTCAATAATAGTAATATATATTTGTGATTATCTAAAGTCCCATCTCTAAGTAACATCCTAAGTTTGTATATTATGTCCCAATAATATATCCCAAGTTTAGTGTTTTCATCATCCTCCCTATGTGTCCAAGGCATATCTAATTGTCCAAGGTAGCTAGTATTGCCAATAGGATATTTATACATAATTAAATGTCCTAATGTCCATATCATCATCCTCATTCAAATATGGTTGTCTTGTTAGTTTATAAAGTACATATATTTGTATTAGTCTTCTATATAGTCCCATAGAGTCTGAGTCAAGTCCAATTGTTTGTCAAAGTCCCAATATCTCAATTGCCACCTAAACATCCTATACATTATCCAAGGTCCCATTAGTTATTTTACATTCATATATTTGTTCTAGATGGTCGAGTTGGTTTGGTGCAATAATCGAGTCCCACACGTGTTAGCCGTATTAGACATAACAATAATCCAACTAACTCTCGTTGTTGGTGTACCTCCGAACACGCCTCTGGTTGACGATTGTTGACTTGTCAGTTGACCAGCTTTGACTCCGATTACCTGTTTGACTGCTGGTTGACCTTCGTTGACCGATTCAACTAGGTTGACTAGGGTCTTGGTCTTTCATCTTCTTCTAATAGCTAATCCCACATATCATCACCATCACCATTTAACATAATACTATCAATCTGATCTATTATTAAACTAGAAAACAAAGCTTAATCGGTATACCTTGATTGAAACCCTATGTTCCTTATCGAGACTCTAAGTTCCACCGTTGCCAAAGGCCCTCCTCGACCCACCACTGTATGAACACCCCAAACCCTCACCAGCCGTATACTATTAACATCATCACCAGCTCCGCCGCCGTCACCGTTGTTGAATCCTTCACCGCCTAAACCTCAACACCGGCCGGTCAGAGACCAGAGCCGGCCGGTCTCCCTCTCTCTCCCTCTGCTTCTCTTTTTCTGTCACTCTCTCTAACTCTGTTCTCTCTCTCTCTCTCTCTCTGTCGACTCTCTCTCTCTCTCTCTCTCTCTCTCTTTCTCTCTCTAGAATAGCCGGGGTGGTCGGGTATTGTTGTCGTCGGGGACCACCGTGGATGGTGGTGGCCTGGGATCTTTCTCCACTGCCCCTCTCTCTCTCTCTCTCTCTCCCTCTCTGCGTAATGGTGTAGGTGTGTTTGGGTTTTCGGTAGATGACAGGGTTGGGTGGGTTGTTGGAGGGTGGTGCCGTCGTGACCACCATGGGAGGTGGTGGCATATAGCTTCTCTTGGTCTCTTCCCTTTTCTAATTGGAATGTTTTGTGTGTGTGGTTGAGGGTTCAGCATGAAAGAAATGGTGGGGGTTGGGGGGCTTTTATAGTGGGTTTGGTTTAATGGTTTTAAGAAAACCATTTGATAACCAAATGGTTTAGTTGTTATTGTCAAGAGGAGGGGAGGACAAGTGTCCTCCCCAATGACTCACCAAGTGGTCACCGGGTAGGTTCGATATCGGGTGTCGGTTCGATCTTGTATCACATGTTATAATAATATTTTAATGTACAATGGTTCAGTTTTTGGTTTCGTTTATATACATACTAATTATTATTTTTCCTTGACAAAATAATTATCTAACATCACTGGTTCAGCTTTGTATTCGTTTATACATGATAATTTTAGTGTTGGTTTATTTGTGATAATATTTTAAATCGTAAAAATTTTTTGGGCCCTAGGTCCGGGGTGTTACATTCTCCCCCGTTAATGGAATTCCGTCCTCAGAACTACTTTCAGGCTACCCATTGGAATATCGAGTATATTTTATACTCGGATTCAATCATTCGGGTTTTCACGCCTGTGCGTACACAATTCTTTTCTTAATCCCAATCATAAATTTATGTGGTTCCACACTAAGCCTCACGCTACTTTTTAGTTTTTAAAACAAATGGTTCAAACTTATCAATAGACTAGTGTTGGTTCTTGGTTTGATTCTCAGTTTCATTTTTGACGCACCATTGGTGTTTATATATAGGGTGTACCGCATGTAACCCACCACACCAATGATACCTCATAAACGTACTGAAAATCTCCCCAAAAACTTGATAGAAAATGTATATCGGCTATGGCTTCCTTAGTTGTGTTAGTCTAAATTCCATACATGTGTGTTCCAATGGTTATTTGTTCTTAATAACTATGTTTTAGTTTGGGTTAACTTCCGAAATGGTGGTCTTATATAGGACTACGTTTTAAGGATTGTATGCTACTCTCGCAAACATTTATGCCTAATATTGTGGTCAATTCTATCTATATCATCCGCAATATTGTTGAATCCTTAAGTCTTCAATATTTTCTATTAACCTCGACGTTGTTTTCTTATTCATATCGATTATTCCTTATATCATTTGTCACAAATGCGTCTGCTCCCCCACCCCCCCCCCCCCCCCCATTAGGCCTATCTTATACATTTTAATAGGCTTCATACGAATAACTCAATTACTATGCTTAAATGTTACGAAACTATTCAAAATTTTTGGCAATAATCTAAAGATATCATGGAGTTTTAGAGTAATGGAACCAACAATAAATCCTACGTTACCTCATATAGCGTTTAATCCTAGTCTTTTCGAGTTGCCGGTTAGGATACTCATGGTGATTGTTACATTCTTGAGCCTAGGTTACTGCCTTTCCGGTTGACATTCCTGAATCATCTCTAAAACCTGTTAAGCGATCACAACTTCAACATACTATATTTATCTTAAATCCGCGGAGGTCGCTCACAACTTTAATTTTCAACCACAAATTCTTTTTTGATTAAAATAAGTTTGTGGTTATAAAGTGAGTTCCGTAGTTCTTACACGAAAGTGTGGTTCTCATTTTACCCTAACCCTATACATATATATATATATATATACAAACTTATCAAAATACGCCAAATTGTATTGACTATTCCAAGTTCAAAACCCTTACTAAAGTCACGCAAGCTTAACGCATACTCGTTTACGACTCTATTATAGTCTGCTTTCTTTGCACAACTTCATGATTATCGTAGTTAACTCCTATGATCTCGGCGACTCTTCGGATTTCTTAGAACTTTTACGTGCCTGTAAATTCACAATTACATGACGTCAAATGTAATCGTCAATTTACCTCACGGAATTATTCAGGTAATCTCCGTCATAGTCATTGTTCATTTATCACACTAAGTTCGCATACTGGTTCTAAATCCCTGTAAGCATTCTAGTGTGTTCAGGTACTCAACTCTCGACTTATTTCGTTCCTTATTCCGATCGGTCTTAAACAATTCCATGGCGTTTCCTAGCTAGGTAGTCTTAGATCCTTAAACACTAAGTTCTCTAAGTTGTACTAGTGTGGTATAGGATATCTCGAGATATCCTATTTCGTTACACCGTTGCTCTGATACCAACTGTAACAACTCGACCAGGAGTGGCTGGACGAAATAACAGATTGGTAACAGACTTGCACAACGAAAGCAACGATGATTAATATATATTGTTTTATACAAATTCTAATCCAAGAATATAAATACACAACTTAAGTAAATAAACTAATAACTATGCAAGGACGAATCGCAGCGGTCGTCGAAGCAGCTGATGGGATGTGGTCCACTAGCAAATTCGATCTCTACACGTATATAACTCTAGAAGCTATAATCCGCAATGCTTATAGCTTGAATCTTCAAACATAGCAGTCTCTAATCCACACAAGCAAACTTATACCTCGTCTTCATGATTATCCGATGGCAGTACCTAAACACATGCTTAAAAGAGTTTGGGTTAGCAATTACGCTGGTGAGTCCGTGTAAGTAGTTAAGTAAATCCAAAACAGTTTATCATTTCAAAAGCAAGTTTACACATTTTAACACATGTGATGTACAAGCGACCCCTCAACCCTAACATGGACTCTATGTACTGCCATTATAGGTCCTGACAAAATATATGCCGCAGTGGTCTTTCACCTTAGTGGAGGGTTTCCCGGGCCCTACTTCCCGAGTCCACCTTGCGTGGGGGATTCCCCCAGTAGTACTACCCATATATTAAGTGGCTTACCTCTAAGTTAATGAGTGTCAGTATTATCCGTCAGTCTGTATCTTGTCACATCAAATAGTTTACACACAAAAACAGTTTACACACACAAGCATATGTTCACCCCAAAACATTTAAAACAGAAAAAGGGGAGTGGTACACGGAACTCACCTTAGCAGCGTTTAACCCGGTCACATATCATTCCAAGTCAAGATTCCATTTATTATTCACCGACAAGATCCTATTCAAGTTCATATACATTATTGCGTGTAACCAATATCACGGTTACACGTGTGGGCACACTTAAGTTCTTTATCTGAACTCCTATTTGTCGGGTTTATTATGTTAGGTCTTAGTTGTATTTAATCTCCATGTCGCCACTAATGAACAAACATCCAATATTCATGTGGTAGCGTTCTACGTCCTTCCATATTCCAAGTGTCGGGTCAATAATAATAATATATATATATTTGTGATTATCTAAAGTCCCATCTCTAAGTAACATCCTAAGTTTGTATATTATGTCCGAATAATATATCCCAAGTTTAGTGTTTTCATCATCCTCCCTATGTGTCCAAGGCATATCTAATTGTCCAATGTAGCTAGTATTGCTAATAGGATATTTATATATAATTAAATGTCCTAATGTCCATATCATCATCCTCATTCAAATATGGTTGTCTTGTTAGTTTTTAAAGTACATATATTTGTATTAGTCTTCTATATAGTCCCATAGAGTCTGAGTCAAGTCCAATTTTTTTATCAAAGTCCCAAAATCTCAATTGCCACCTAAACATCCTATACATTATCCAAGGGCCCATTAGTTATTTTACATTCATATATGTGTTCTAGATGGTCGAGTTGGTTTGGTGCAATAATCGAGTCCCACACGTGTTAGCCGTATTAGACATAACAATAATCTAACTAACTCTCGTTGTTGATGTACCTCCGAACACGCCTCCGGTTGACGATTGTTGACTGGTTAGTTGACCAGCTTTGACTCCCGTTGACTATTTGACTACTGGTTGACCATCGTTGATCGAGTCAGCTATTATTAAACTAGAAAACAAAGCTTAATCAGTATACCTTGATTGAAACCCTATGTTCCTCATCGAGACTCTAAGTTCCACCGTTGCCGAAGGCCCTCCTCGACCCACCACCGTATGAACACCCCAAACCCTCACCAGCCGTATACTATTAACATCATCACCAGCTCCGCCGCCGTCACCGTTGTTGAATCCTGCACCGCCTAAACCTCAACACCGACCGGTCAGAGACCAGAGCCGGCCGGTCTCCCTCTCTCTCCCTCTGCTTCTCTTTTTCCGTCACTCTCTCTCTCTCTCTAACTCTGTTCTCTCTCTCTCTGCCGACTCTCTCTCTTTCTCTTTCTCTCTCTAGAATAGCAGGGGTGGTCGGGCGTTGTTGTCGTAGGGGACCAATGTGGATGATGGTGCCGTAGGATCTTTATCCACCGGTCTCCCCCTCTCTCTCTCTCTCTCTCTCTCTCTCTGCATAATGGTGTAGGTGTGTTTGGGTTTCCTGTAGATGACAGGGTTGGGTAGGTGGTTGGAGGGTGGCGCCTCCGTGACCACCATGGGAGGTGGTGGCCAATAGCATCTCTTGGTCTTTTCCCTTTTCTAATTGGAATGTTATGTGTGTGTGGTTGAGGGTTTAGCAGGAAAGAAACCGTGGGGGTTGGGGGGCTTTTATAGTGGGTTTGGTTTAATGGTTTTAAAAAAACCATTTGATAACCAAATGGTTTAGTTGTTGTTGTCAAGAGGATGGGAGGACAAGTGTCCTCCCCAATGACTCACCAAGTGGTCACCGGGTAGGTTCGATATCGGGTGTCGGTTCGATCTTGTATCACTTGTTATAATAATATTTTAATGTACACTGGTTTGGTTTTTGGTTTTGTATATACACATACTAATTATTATTTTTCCTTGACAAATTAATTATCTAACATCACTGGTTCAGCTTTGTATTCGTTTATACATGATAATTTTAGTGTTGGTTTATTTGTGATAATATTTTAAATCGCGAAATTTTTTGGGCCCAAGGTCCGGGGTGTTACAGTATTATAGACTTTTACACACCCAATAATCACGTTGTAATCTTATCAATTAAACGTATGAAGCAATTGTTTATTGCTTGATCGTTGTTCACTGATTTCGTTGAATATATGCTCTGTTTTTTTACAGAGTATCTTCTTTATGGAGAAGAGATTTATGAGTTTCCACGATTATAGCAAATCATTAAAACTGTCAATTAATGACATAATTTGGGCGGTTTAATTATAAAAAAAGTCAAATTCGTTTATGTGTAGTTTGTCAGAATTGCTTTTTGTAAGTCCAAGATCTTCTCTACCGGGAATCAAACCAACCACTCAATGGATGCGGAATATCGATTGAATGGTGAAGAACAAGAAAGAGACTTAGAACGGAATGATTATATTATCAAGTGCACACGTCTTCTAAAGAGACGTCTAGTACACACCCTAGCCGAATACAATATGAACCAAAGATAACAAAAATGACTAGCAACCCCAACACAACTAAGTAACCCCCTATTTATACTAACATAGGGCGGTCATATTACATGGGCCATAAGGGCCGAAAACCCACATACTACACTAATATCATCCAAAACAACGCAAACCTTCCAAAATATAGCCCAACAATATCCCCCTAGGTTTGTGTTGACTTGTAATGGCTTTAACGCTTTTTGCTGCTTTTGCTGCGCTTCTTTGAGCTTTTCTTCTTCTCTTCCATAGCTCTCTTCCATTCTTCAGGTGACTTACCAACATACGGACCAAACAATTCTGTCTCCACCCTTCCTCTCTTATCGGATGCCAACCCCAGTCTATCCACTTGTGCTACAGCACTAGTAAATGATTTAGCACAGACCTCATACGTGGGGTCACACTGAATCTGATGTCTAGCTAGAACTTGAACATCTTCTGAATGCAGACTCATCAAATCTCTAGCATCAGATATCCTGAATTCGTCTGTATCACAAACAATCACTGCAGAAGAAGTAGGATCATACACCCAGAATCTCATGTCCTTTAAGCAACCTCTATCCATTGGCTTGGTCAAGGGGATAGTCTTCAATTTCTCAGTCGGTGGCCATTGAACAGTTTTAAAAGGCTTTCCATCAGCACCTCGTACACCTTTATATTCCACCAATAGTGAACTGGCAGTCTTCATATCTCTGAAATTCACTTTTGCCTGCTCCTGAATCCTCTTATGAAACATGAGACCTATCTTATTCCTTGGATTCCTTGTCTGGTTTATGAAAGGGGATCTAGCAAGTTCAGTCAAATCAATTTTCGTCCAGGAGTTGAAAGCAGACGTAGAAGCATAATATTCAACCGCTCCATTCTTTCTATGAACCACGAAAACTCCTTTATCATCATTATACCTCCAACACTCTATCCCAGTTCGATTACCGTACGTGTCATACCTATCACTGGTAATCGTCACATATCGTTCTGGATGCTCTTTCATTGGATCAATAGATGGTTCAGCTAAATTCTTGAGAACGTATGCACTTCCAGGTCGACGATCTCTAACCCTGGGAACTTGATCTTCGAAATACTTCTTCATGTGTTCTTCATGTTCTTTCTCTGATCTTTCACGTTCAGTTGGAGTCAATACCTTATCAACAAAGGAAGATGTCTCAGAGAACTCCTTTCCAAACTTGTTCTCGAGTTTTTTAGTCAAATTAAGTAATCTCGCTGAAACATCGCCCAAACCAGTCTCCAATTCAGCAATCTTCTTTTCCTTCTCAGTGACCGTCTCTATCAAGCTCTGCACCTGAGCTGTTAACCAAACATTCTCAGTCTCCAGTTTCAACACTTTAGCCTGTAATCTGTGAACGTCCACTTCTGCAAACACATCTTCATCACTTTCAATCTCTTCTTGATTTTTCTCTCTTTCTTCAGTCGTCAGAAATTCCACATCCACCTTCTTTCCTTGTTCTTTATCTGCAAGAAAAGCCATCTGAGCTTTCTGAAACTCTTCCTCATTAAACAAAACCTTTCCAGAACCAGAAGCACCAGAGGATTCAGTTTCCTCACTAAGTCTCCCAGTGATAGGTGCTTTGCTCATGAATTGAGAGAAAGCTTCGGTTGCAAGGATTGGTGAAGTAGAGGAAACAATAGTGCCAACAGGAATATCAGGTGAAATTTCGGCATCTGTCATAGTAGTGTCAGCAGCAGCAGCAGGAATAGTCTCTTCAGCAGAAGCCTCAGTAGTAACATTTAGCCGTGGGTCCCTTTTACTTCGCTTTCTTGGCCGTAAGTCAGAACCTGTATCTTCAGCAACTTCATCACCAACGACTGTCTCAGCTGCAACAACGGTTGGAGGAATCCTTTGTTCAGCCTCTCGAACAGTATCTAATATGCTTGACAATACCTCTGCTTGAGGAATAATTGACGCAGAAGTAGAAATGTTAGTAGCTTGAGTCACAATTTCTTCTCCTACTATCTCTTTCTCCGCTTCAGTCACAGACTTTATCTCAGCGTTCTCAAGAATGAAATCATCTATCTCATCATCATTCAGGTCATCAAACTCAAAGTTCTCAAACTGATCATCTTCATTTTCTGTAGTCAGTTTATCATCTCTTACTTCCTTCTCATCTTCGCTCTCTGTATCAGATTCACTTTCCACCTCAGTTAAGTCAACATTTTCAGTAGGAGAACGTAGTTCAGCAGATGGTGGATCAATGATCTGAACATCATGCTCTTCGGCAACAAGAGCAGATGAAGGAATTTGCGCTTCTTCAACAATCTCAGCGAAATTCCCGAATTTCTCCAGAGGAAACTTTCCTTCAAACATTTGCTTAGCATCCTTACGGTTCTGTTTTATCAGTCCAAAAGCCTGAGGAGCCATACACTTTTGATCATACGTCTCAATAGTTCTCTCCAGATTTGGATATTTCTTTTCCAGTATCATTTGAACAAATCGTGGAAACTTATAGAAATACCTCTTATTCAGTGTCTTCACATTAACTATCATGTCCTCAAAAACACACCTTGAAAAGTTAAAATCCCATCCTTCAATCAACGCCACTATTCCCGAAGTATACTTTAAATTCATCTGATCCAAACCACTCTTATTTCCTCCCAAACTTGCCAGAAACATATGAATCAGCATTCTCCAGTAGCTGGGAAACAGTTTCTTGATAAATGGAGAAGCATTTAAATCACCCTCATAACCCATCCTTCTTAATGTTGGAGCAACCTGCTCTCTTGTAAAACTAACAGGGTCTTTATCAGAATCACCAAAAAGCAGCACCTCACGAATATCCTGTTCTGAGATCGACACTTCAGTTCCCCGAATCTTTGATCGAATAAGAGTATCTGTCTTTCGTGCCCTTGCATTATCCCAGAATTCAGATATCCAGTCAACAAGTATCACGGGATTTTCTCTTAATGCGTCAGCAATTCTGCAAGTATTGAGCCCCACGATCAGCGACTTGAACTCCTTCATATGATCTTCAGGTGGGTCAAATAAGGGACAAACTATGTTGTGATCCTTCTCAAACTTAGGTATATGAGTGGCCATTTCTGCACAAAAACGAGCTGTATTAGTCAACAACATCTAAAAATTTTCAAAAATATTTAAACAGATTAATGGGCCCCCCTCTTTGTCGTCTTGATCATGTTCGGGCCAGTATCTGATAGCCCAATGGGCCTCAGGTCACACAACAACATGTTAAAGGTGTGTCCGAGTGGGTGGGGTTGTGTCCGAGGACAAAATGGAAAAATCATGGGTGTCCGAGTGAGGTATGGTGTGTCCGAGGGTAAAAAGGTAATAATCATGAGTGTCCGAGCTCAGGTTGAGTGTCCGAGGTGACGTGTCAACCAGAGAGTTCGAATGCTGATCTGTGTCCGAGTTGTCAAGGTATGTCCGAGGGCAGTTTGGTCAATCTCCATGAGTGTCCGAGTGATCAGGAGTGTCCGAGGGCAATTCTGTCAAATCTCATGGGTGTCCGAGGGCAGTTTGGTCAATCTCCATGAGTGTCCGAGTGATCAGGAGTGTCCGAGGGCAATTCTGTCAAATCTCATGGGTGTCCGAGGGCATACTTGTAATTTATCCTGATTGAGTTCGAACTCCACGCGCGTAAGATTCACGCGCCGCTTGATTTTGAAGTTTCCGGTGCGTGAGTCCCACGCTCCACCGCCTGGGACATCAAACCATCGAGATCATCATCTCCAATGATCGTCTTTAGCCTTTCTGATCTCTCGTGTACCTGCAAATCACTCAGAGGGCACCATTTTCATAACATACAATCAAAACACTAAGGATTTACCTTTGGATTCTCTAGATAATCGTTGATGATCTTGAATGAAGAGAATCGGCGAGTGTGTGTATGTGTGTGTAAATTTGAAAGAAAAAATAATTTTCTGATTTGTTATGATGGATATCCAACCGCCGCCCCCGTTTTTGTTCACCCAAGATTTGGGGTGGCCCACCAAACGTGTGGTGGGCCTCTCTCACATTCCAATGCTTATTTGAAAAATAATCTTGGTGTATTTTGTAACCGGGTCCAAATCAAATCGTGAACTAGCCTGACTTAAATTTAACTGAAGTAGATAATATTTAAAAATCATTTTGTCAACGACATCAAATCACTGTGTTTCAGACCGAGCTACACTCATCAACTCTAATCTACTCCAGTTGGTCTTAGCAATTGCCAGTATATTTGTCCACTTAAACTTATTTCCTTAGGCCTTCTCGTATAGTGATCTGTGATGTTATTTATCATGTTTTGGTTTGTTGGTACGAACACTCAAGCAAGTCACCATCAAATCCTAGAATATCTAATGGTACACTCTATCATGCAAGCAGTTTCCCTACAGCATATTTTTCACAGTATCTGTTCTAGAATTCTGAAACCTTGACTGGGACTGGATTGAGAAAAGAAAATAATAGATCAGTAAGAGATTTTAGATTAAAGTACAAGTCAGATGATTTTTCAAATGACAGGACTTTTGGGTTTTGGACTCTAGAGGGTCTCTTTTATGACATCCTGACTGTGTCCAGGTCAGCATATATCTGGATGCAGCAGAGGAGCAGTCAGGACATCTTTGGACACTGAGGTCTCTTTTTAGGTGAAGGATGATCTATAGCACGACAACGAAAAACTAGGTCAGCATATATCTGGATGCAGCAGAAGTTTCTCATTGCCTAGCATCTCCAGGTCCTTGCTTACACAAAACAGAGGAGATACACGAGTTTTTTCAGAGAAGGTTTCAGACCTAGACCACAGTGTTATGCTTCAGGACATCACGCAAGCATTCAAATAGAGATTGTACCTGATTCTAAGTGATGTTCCTTACTGAGATCGTGTCTTTATCTTTAAGTGCTTCACAAGATCATTAACATTTCAGCCTTCAGGACCAAGCCTACCAACATATCACACTAGAGCCAGACTGTTTCGATACACGTCTTACGTGTGTCAGCCTTAATCAAACTTGTGAAAGTTCATTTCATCTCTCGTTTTGAGACCAAAACTGTTTTGATCTTTTCTTAGGACACATCCCCCTAAATTTGTGCTTAAAATTGATAATTTAAAGAACAAATTTTCAAAACCAAGACTAAGAAAAAGCGCGAAACACTTTTTTTTTTTACTTAAAAAAGAATACCAGTTCAGTCCTCGAAATGGACCATTTTAAGCAGTGCAGAGAGAGCTTCAAAGCGAGCTCTATTAACAGGTTTTGTAAACAAATCTGCGACATTGTCGTCAGTGTGAATGTGTGTGGGCACAATTAAACCTTGGTTAAAAGAGTCTCGGATGAAATGTTCTTTTATGGCAATGTGTTTGACTTTTGAAAAGTAAACTGGATTTTTCACAATTTGGATAGCAGCATCATTATCGCAGTAACCGTAATCTACCAACGGATGTTGTATCCATATGACTTGAGAACAGCATGCGGAGGCTGCCACATATTCAGCTTCCGCTGTTGAAACGGATACTGTTTGTTGTTTCTTGCATTGCCACGCAATCAGCCGATCGCCTAAGAATTGACACCCCGCAGAAGTAGATTTCCTGTCAATGTCACAACCTCCAAAATCGCTGTCAGAAAACGCATGTAAATCAAAAGGAGAATCCTTAGGATACCAAAGACCGAATCTAGGTTTCCCCTTAAGGTATCTAAAGATTCTCTTGACAGCATGTAAATGAGAAATTCGAGGATTAGCCTGATAACGTGCGCATTGACACACTGCGAACATGATGTCTGGTCTGCTAGCAGTCAGATACATTAGCGAACCAATCATTGAACGATAGAGTGTTTCTTCTACGGCCTCCCCGTCCAGATCTTGAGTGAGACCTGGTCTTTCAGACATTGGAGTGTCGGCTGGCTTGATATCATTGAAGTTGAATTTTGCAAGAATGTCGTCCACATATTTTCCTTGGTGAATCAGGATACCCTTGGAATTCTGACGAACCTGCAAACCTAAGAAAAAGGTCATTTCACCAAGGGCACTCATCTCAAACTGCTTTTTCATCACCTCTTCAAATTCTTTACACAGAGCATCATTTGTAGAGCCAAAAATGATATCATCCACATAAATTTGCACCAGAATACGATCTTCATTTACTATCTTGACGAATAGAGTCTGATCAATAACACCGCGGGTGTATCCATTTGCAAGCAAGTGTTCAGTCAAGGTAGCATACCAAGCACGCGGTGCCTGATGTAACCCATACAACGCTTTGTCGAGTTTGTACACATGCTCTGGATACTTTGGATTTGTAAAACCTGGTGGTTGACCAACATAAACTTCCTCCTTCACTGTTCCATAGAGGAACGCAGTTTTAACATCCATTTGATAGACAGTAAATCCTTTAAATGACGCGTATGCAAGAAAAATTCTGATTGCTTCCAATCTCGCCACCGGTGCATATACTTCATCATAGTCGAGTCCTTCAATCTGTCTGAACCCTTGCACTACTAACCTAGCTTTGTTTCTGACAATGACCCCGCTATCATCTCTTTTGTTTCTGTAGACCCATCTTGTGCCAAGTGGTCGTTTTCCCGGAGGTAATTCAACTAACTTCCAAACTTTCAATTTCTCAAACTGGTTCAATTCATCTTGCATTGCATCAACCCAACTTGGTTCTTTCATGGCCGTAGCGGTTGACTTTGGCTCAATTTGAGAAATGAAACACGAATACAAACATCTGTTGATGTCACCAGTTTGGCTCCTTGTGAGAACGCCTGCGTCTACTGGACCAATGATGTTTTCTAGTGGGTGGTCTCGTTGAATGCTAGTGGGAATGAAAATGTCTGGAACTGAGGAGGCTCCAGGGAGAACTGTGATACTACCTGCTGCAGGCTCTTCCATAGAATCATGATCATTTGCGACTACATCATTATGCTCCACCATGCAATCGGTAGGAATGGGGTCATGGAATGTGGGAATTGAAGTTTCATCAGACACATTTTCATCATCGGCCTGTGGCATAGACTCTGCGGAGGATATGAATGGTTCGGCAGGAACTGAGAGTGGCTGTGGTAATTGAGATGTGGGTGCACCATCCCCCTCATCCGTTGCATTATCAGTCATGGAGGATGAAGATCCAGCAGTGAAAGTTGAGGAATCTGCAAAACCTGTATTTACACTACTAGAGACATCATCAAAAATATGAAAAGATCGAAAGAGAGATTCATAGTCAAACAACCAATCGGGGCCCACTCTAGCATCTGTTGCATTTTCTTCAAGCCAACATACGCCAAACGACTCTATGATTTGCCTAGTTTGTTTGTTATAGACCCTATTTGCAGTTTTGCCAGCATAACCAACAAAATAGCAGTCGTCAGCTTTCGCATCAAACTTTGGTATAGCGTCCAAGTGTAGCAGTGTACATGGACAGCCAAAAGCACGAAAATGCTTGACAGAGGGTTTAGTACCAAACAGCACTTCGTAGGGTGTCTTCATCCGAGCTTTGTTGACTTGAACTCGGTTTTGCACATAACAGGCTGTGTTGACAGCCTCTGCCCAAAAGAAAGTCGGAAGTTGTGAGTCACACAACATTGTGCTGGCAGCTTCAATTAAGGTGCGATTTCTTCTTTCTACGACTCCATTTTGCTGCGGTGTCCTTGCTGAGCTAAATTGACGGGCAATTCCTTTTTGAGCACAGTAATAGTTTAACTCAGCATTCTTGAACTCAGTCCCGTTGTCACACCTAATACCCTTCACCTTCAAGTTGGTCTGATTCTCCATCAAAATTATAAACTGTTTGACTATTTCTGCAGTTTCACTCTTGTTAGCCAAAAAGAAAACCCAGGTAAAACGTGAGTAATCATCAGTTATTACCAAACAGTAAGCTTTACGAGAAATACTGAGTACATTCACTGGGCCAAATAGGTCCATATGAAGTAGCTGCAGTAAGGAATCAATAGTGTTTACCAACTTGGAATAATGTGGTTTTCGATGATGCTTTCCTCTTGCGCAAGCAACACATTTTTCAATTGTTATAAAGTCACGTACTGGCAAATCCCTTACCAATCCCAGTTTAGCCACTCGGTTCAGATTCTTAGCATTTGCATGTCCAAGACGACGATGCCAAAGAATAGCAGTATTTTGAGAAACTTTAGAGAAAAGGCATGTGACGTTGTCGGAAGGAGGTTTGTTCATGTCAATGACATAAGCGTCACTTCGACGATCCGACTTCAGTAAAACCCATTCATCTGGAATGACTACTCCAGGTTTCAATATTAAACAACCTTTATCAGTGAAATGAGTTGAGTAGCCATTGTCACAGATTTGTGATACACTAAGCAAACTATGCTTTAATTCAGGAACGTAATTTACCTTATTAAACTGAAGAGCACCATTTCTTACCGTTCCTCTTTGAGTTATCTGACCTTTCTCACCTCCTGCGAAGGAGACAAATCCACCATTGAAAAATTCAACCTCTGTAAGTTGGGACAAGTCTCCTGTCATGTGCCTTGAACAGCCACTATCAATGTACCAGAGACGAATGATAGTCCTCCACAGCCGTTCCTGCACATGATGCAGGATTAGTTAGTCATAGGTACCCAGGCCATAGTCGTTTTGGGTACACCATTGGTATCTGTATATTGGACTTTTATCCATTGCATGTCAACGTTTGAAACATTTGCACAATAATAAGATTTATCATTCACAGAACATGAAGAGCCTACAGACGGGGAAGATATTGGAATAGTGCATTTTGGCTTCTAGTAAGATTTGAATTTAGAAAACCGTCTTTTGTTTGAACTAAATGCTGTCATGCTAGGCATAGTCTGAGAATTAAATCTTTTATTAGATTGTTTGATCAGTTTATGTCTATTCCAATCACCATCAGAAGGCTTCACCTTGGATTTGTCATTCCGCATTGCCTTAGGTTTTTCAACCTGCATAGGCTTGGTATGATTATGATTCCCGTTTGGAGCCTTCTGATGTTTCCAGCTTGCAAGATTTTGTTGAACAGTTGGACAATTTCTGGCAATATGTCCTGGGATTCCACATGTATAACATGTTTGACGTTTGACATGTGGATCCCCCTGAGATGTTGCATACTTTCTAGGCTCGGAAAGCTTGGAGACATTTCTATACCTGTGTAAAGCAGTTTTGGAATAATGAGTCTTTTGTTTTGAAAAGTTCTGTTTTTTATATTTTGGTAAAACCTGTTTTGGTGGGACATATTTCTCTGTCCTGTCCCTACTTGATTGTTTAACCAAAAGATTTTTCGTTTTATCACAAGCATGTGGCAAAATAACAGAATCTGAATGAACAAACAACGAATCAGATGAAAAGTCACAAGGTTTTATACTCAAAACAAACGAGCCCACACAAATATTGTTGTCTTTATCAGAAATTGAGAAATCGTTTTTCTGAATTTTATTATTAAATGCAAGTAAATCAGTGTCATCGACTGCCTCCCCATCATCTACCCAATCCTCAACAATCACATTTTCTTCACAAGAATCAACCAAATTAGTAATGTTCTCATTGTTAGTAACATTTAAGCAATTTTCTGTGCAAAAGTTTTCATCCACAAAAGAAGTGGGAGATTCAGAAGATATTGAGCATGTTTGTTCTGAATTAAATGAGCTTGAAGTGGACACAGAGATACATTCACTTTCTATTAGCATGTCTTCAGATGATTCTTTGGTCTCACATGACTGATGACTGGATGAGTCGGTCTTTTCTGAGTCTAAATCAGATTCAGACTCAGGTGCAGTCTTTTTTATATCATCTGAATGAGGCTCAGAGTTGGTCAGATGATTTTCACTTTCTGCTATTTGCTTTAGATAAAGTTCTCTAATTTGCTTCATGAAATCAAACTCATAGTTTACACTAGAGTTTTGCTGAGTGGATGAATCAGAAATTTGGTCTTTTTCTTTTAAATCTTCATGTTTAGATTCTCTAGACACTCCTACGAATTCATCTGATTCAGATGAGGATGGAACCTCATCTTTGCTAACCTCAAAAACTCTGTCCACCTCTTTATTTTTCTCATAATTTAGTGTCTCAGTCTGCTTTGAAACATCTTGAGGCTTAACAAATGTTTTTGAGGGAGCCATCTCTGGTTTAGATTGTTTTTGTTTGGGTTTAGAGATTCTAATTGGGATCGATGCAGGTTTAGTAATTTCAACTTGATCCCTTGATGGTCGAATGGTTGGCTCTTCTATTGGTGGACCATATCCTTTCAAAGGAAGAGCCAACAGTTTTTCATCTGACATAGGAATTGAAGAATAGTTTTCATTGAAAGGTGGAGGAATTTCCACAAATCCAATTCCTTTATTCCTCACGTCCTTTGGTCTGAACCTTAACTGGGTATTGATCATTTTTTCAACTTTAGGACTAGAACAGTCAAATTTTTTAAAATGAAAATCTGCATTTTCAAATTTTGATTTTAAGTCGATCAATTCCGTGGTCAAGGTGTCAGAAAGTCGTTTGAAGTGCAAGTATCGACATTTATGATCACTCACCTCCTGATGCAAACGCTTGATATCGAGTTTTTGTTTTTCGACCATTTCTTTATAAGAGTTAAATTTCTTTTTAATGTCCCAAGAGGCCATTTTTTCATATTCAAGCTGTTTGAATGTGGAGAGAGTTTCTTCCCTAAAACCCTTAAATTTTCGTTTGCACCTTTCAGTGCAACATGATTTAGCTAAAGTTTCGAAAAATACCTCAGCTGCAGACGGAATATAGTCATCATCCATCTGTGCCATGAGAGCCTTGTACACAGTATCTTCAACAATTTTAAGATCTTCCATCTGAGAAGACCAATCCCATCCCCCTCCTGATTGAACAACCATTGCCTTGTTGGAGTTAGAGGACTCAGATCTAGTGTGAGTGGTAGGTGATTGATTTCCTTGAGTAGCATTTGATGAGGCAGCTGCAGGAGTAGAATTGTCTCCTTCTCTTTTTGGCTTGGTACACTCACGAGCAAAATGTCCAAGTTCATCGCAGTTGTAACAGCGCATCTTCATCTTGTCCCAACCCAGTTTCTTTGATGGGTTTTCCCACACATTTCTACCGGTCTTCTTTCTAAACTTGTTGGCTCTATGCACCACCATAACTATCTGCCAAGTCAGGTCCATTTCTTCAATGTCATCTTGATTAACGTCATTTAAGTCACATGCTCCAACATCTTTTGATGTAAGTTGACCTGTCAGAAATGCGTTATAACAGTTCATAAATCCTGCAAATAAGCCTAGATTATTTTCAAGCTCCTTTGGAATTTTAACTGCTGACTGAGTTGTTGTTGAAGAATGTGAAGCAGATGATGAGGATCTAGCATTAGTGATTGCAGAAGAAGCAGGCACAGCTGGCCCTTTTGAAGCACTGGGTGCAAACATAGGTGGATACGAGGAGCCACTTGCTGGATAAGAGTACAATGATGGACGCGGAGTTTCTTGCTGAGACATTAAAGCATTGCTGGGAGTTGCAATGATTGCATTGTTGTAACTGGCAGTCTGAGTCATGTAACGTTGTCTGTCATCAAGGTCATAGGATTTGATCAAAGAGATGGTCTCAGAAAGAGTGAGTCTTGCTAAATCTTTAGTTCTCTTGATGAGGGTGACATTTGAGTCCCAACTCCTTGGAAGAGTATTGAGTAGCTTTTTGTTCATGACTGAGTTGTCTACCCTCATATCGTTTGCCTTCATTTCACTCACTAATGCCATGAAACGCTGGATCTGACTTTCAAGTGATTCTACTGGAATGTGATTGAAGGCGTTAAACTTTTGACTCAACATCTCCCTCCTGCTTTCCTTCATGTCACGAACGCCAATTGATACTTCAGGTGACAGTGCTTGATGAAGGTAAGCCATTGCCCTCTCATCAACGTCCTTTTTCTCTCGATCTTCATCGGTGTACATAGTCGTTGGCTTGATTGCAATGTCTCCAGTTGTTTCATTGGTCACATAGGTGATCACACATGGTCCATTCTGAATAGATCGTAGAGCCTTTGCATCTTTAATCTTCATGACTTGAATGAACCTGAACTTCCACTCAGAATAGGACATCCCAAGTTGGAGAACAGGTATTTTCTGATGTGTGCCAATGACAGATTCCATAGCTTTGTCCAATTGAGCAGCCACAAGTAGTTGATCAGTATGTAGTCCATTCAAATTTCCCTGATTAACAATTTGGTCCATTTCTGAAAAGAAGCTTTAAATTTATTAATTCTGTTTTAAAATTTATAAAGCAATCTTAGAAGGTCCAAGTTCCAGTCCAACGTTTGTTAATGTCCTGTATAGTTTAAACGGAGCAATATGTAACTCGTACACAGTTCAATGAGGTGGTCGGACACAATGTAGGGTCGGACACAGTTTGAGGTCGGACACAGTTTGATATCGGACACTGGGTGTGAGGTCGGACACAATGTTGTGAGGTCGGACACAGCTTGAAGTCGGACACAGGGTGTGAGGTCGGACACAATGTTGTGAGGTCGGACACAGCTTGAAGTCGGACACAGGGTGTGAGGTCGGACACAATGTTGTGAGGTCGGACACAGCTTGAAGTCGGACACAGGGTGTGAGGTCGGACACAATGTTGTGAGGTCGGACACAGCTTGAAGTCGGACACAGGGTGTGAGGTCGGACACAATGTTGTGAGGTCGGACACAGCTTGAAGTCGGACACAGGATGTGAGGTCGGACATAATGTTGTGAGGTCGGACACAATCAGAGAGGTCGGACACAGGCTTTCTGAGATCGGACACAATCAGAGAGGTCGGATACAGGCTTTCTGAGGTCGGACACAATCAGAGAGGTCGGACACAGGCTTCCTGAGGTCGGACACAATCAGAGAGGTCGGACACAGGCTTCCTGAGGTCGGACACAAGCTTCCTGTGTTGATATGGTAACCTGCACAGAATAAGCAACAAACTTTCCCTATTTTTCGAAAACTTTTAAAATTTTAAAGAGATAATGTGATAAAAATACTTCCTTTTTAGAAAAATCAATTATCTCCTTGATTTTAGGAAACACGTTTGACTTCGCATCAGTATGAATCAAATCTGTATTTTCTTTGAAGATTTGATGCGAAGAAAAACAAGAAATAAACTGATCAAACTAGGACAGAAAAGGAACACATGACCAAAAGAAAAACACGGTTAGCATAGAGGGTTAGCCATAACACATAATAGTGAAACCAATATATATAAAAAAAAAACATAAAATCAACATTTCTTGCGATGAAATCTTCCTTGATCTTCTCCTTTTGATACCGAACCGAGCCTTCGTAAGACTACTTAGGCTCTGATACCAATTGTAAGTCCAAGATCTTCTCTACCGGGTATCAAACCAACCACTCAATGGATGCGGAATATCGATTGAATGGTGAAGAACAAGAAAGAGACTTAGAACGGAATGATTATATTATCAAGTGCACACGTCTTCTAAAGAGACGTCTAGTACACACCCTAGCCGAATACAATATGAACCAAAGATAACAAAAATGACTAGCAACCCCAAAACAACTAAGTAACCCCCTATTTATACTAACATAGGGCGGTCATATTACATGGGCCATAAGGGCCGAAAACCCACATACTACACTAATATCATCCAAGACAACGCAAACCTTCCAAAATATAGCCCAACACTTTTAATCGTTAACCGCCTTCTTAAAACACGTTAGATAATTACGATCGTGCCATCTTGTTTCTAAACCTAATCAATGGCTGTAATTGCTTCTTATACTTTGTATTTTAAGAACGCTTTGTACGTTAGCTTCTCTATAATAATTTGTTGGTAAACTAAATGAAGGTTTCTGAGGAGAAACTGATATCATTGCTGGAACAAATCAGTAACACTGAGGAGAAACTGGTATCATGAATCAATAACAACAAATACACCCTTCTGATAAAAAAACCCACTTGAATCCCAACCGTCACCAGAAACCCAAATTCCCAACCACCAAAACCATTGTCACTCATTACAGCACCGGGCCCTTAAAACCCAATCGGACCACAACCCAGCCGACACAAACCACCACCATTAAAACCCCCACTGACCTGTCGCCTACAACCATCACATTTATGCACAAAACACTATCGACCAAAGTAAACCACCAACATCACGTTGTCATGAATGAGACTACAACCAACTCCAAAACCATCCTCCTCGTCAACAACAACGGACTTGAAACCATCGGCCTTCACAATCCTTGTGATGATCATTTGAGCTTTAAAATCATCGTGCCGCCACCACCAAGGACGGTGGTGGTCAACTGTTTCTAGAGAAGGAGGGGGAGAGACTTCGGGAGAGGGTGGAATTGAGGAGAGAGGGGGTGGTTTAGAGAGAGAGAGAGAGAGAGAGAGAGAGTAGAGAGAAGGGGGACTTAGGTTTTCTAGAGAGAGAGGGAGTGGAAGAATGCGGCAGCAAATTAGGAAGGAAGACAAATATAGGGTGAAATGACATGTTTTCCCCTCACATAAGGGGCACATGTCTGAGTTAACCTAGTTTTTTAATGGTGGTTACCCTAAAGGACATAGGTTGTAGCAAATTTAGAAAAGAAATGACATATGGAGTGAAAAATTAACATAAAGGACATAGGATGCAATTTCACTAATAACTAAATGACAATCTGTGTAATTCTCTCTTATTTATATATATGTTGCATAATTATTTATATATGTTACACACATATATATGTATGTTGAGTAACATTGTTCTTAGTTATGGTGCAAATTCATATTGATGTATATACCCTTGCTCTGAAGATATGTCACATCCCGCAGGCTTCTTACACTTTGTATGCTAAAACGACTTTGCATAGTAACCTATATAGGGGAAGGTTTACTGGAAACACCCAAAGAATGGGGAAAACAATAGGAATAACAACGTGTATTGGGAAATAAATTGGTTTCACATGTAAAATGGCATTGAGTAGGGCTATTCAAATTGCTTGGAGATCGCTGGGAATTTTCTCGGAAAATGCTCGCTCTATTTTCTGCTCGTAGTAAACGAGCCAACCAACTCTATTCGATTTTTAAATGAGCCAATCATGAGCAAAGGTCCGCTTAGCTCGATATAATTTTTATTAATTTATTATATATCTAATTATATATATATACACATTAATTACAGTTATATTTATAGTTGAGTTATTTACTGTTTGAGTCCTTGTGTTTCGGTAGTTTTAACTACTTGAGTCCAAATTACTAACGTCGTCCAACAAGTCCAATAATTTTTTGATTAAAAGACAAAAATACCCGTATTTTATAAAAATATATATAATTTACTCTCTATATATAATATTTAGAAATACATATACACACTCACAAAAACATGTTCTCTCTCTTCCCACCCCCAACACACCTACACCACTACACCACCATCCACCATTACCATCCCTGAACAAAATCACTAAACCACCATCTACTACCTTTGACTACACCTAAACCACCGCACCCCACTTAAACCATGAAAAACGAGCAGGGCGACAGACAACGGAGGTCGAGGATAGCCGAAAGGGAGAGAAACAAAGGGAAAAGATATAGAAACGGATCCGTGGGTGGTACCTCCTCTGAGAAAGAAAAAGGTGAATGGAAAATTTCTAATCTGTCACGAGATGTTGAAGTGTAACGCCCCAAAAACCGAATTCTTATTTATAAGTATGTTTATTTTGTACTATAGCAAGAAATAATTAGATAGAATGATTAACCTAGTTAAATAAATTGAATGTTTAGCTTCTTATGAAGGTTTGAAGAATGAATGTTAGAATCCATGTAATGGAAGAAATAAAGTGTAGTTGATGATTCGATGTTGTTAAATGATCTCTAATTAACATGTAGAAATGTATGTTGGATGGAATCATGTTGAAAGTGGTCATGATTAAAGGTGACTATGTGTTTGGTTGAATGCATGTATTAATTAAGAGCTTGTATAATATGATTGGCATGTGGTACGCACACCAAGTGTTTGATGAAATGCTTAGGTGATGATGACGGTGTATGAAATTGTATACAAGAACTTAACAAATGTGAATGGGATGTGAGACTTGATGTAATTGTTAGTAAACTAACATGAGGAATATGTTTTTGATGGAATCCATATGGGAATGTAGTTTGAAGGTATGATTTGGTAGAATTAAGATTTTACTCTATACTTTATTGGCAAGATGCCTACCATGTGTTGGGTAAGTTACTTAATTATGAATTAGAAGCTAATTGTGTACTAAATATGAAGTATATAAATTCACTAGTAAGAACTAATGTTGGAATTATGTTATATTCACATTTTGAATATTAACAAAGTATGTGGACTTGTCTATAATCTTTTAAAAGTTCAAAGGGTAGGTTGTGTCAATTGGCAAACCTTATTGCATAAAAGGAAGGGAATAATGTTTTTGGTTCATTCCTGCTCCTCCCCAAATTTTTAGAAATAGAAAGGGGTTGTTTGGTAAGCCTCTTAATGAGGCTCTGAACCATTCAACGCTCAATGATTCAGCATTCAGCGCGTTTGTTTCCGCTTCCGAATGGAATGGTTAAGGCTGAACCATTAAGACTTGAGATGTTGCTGAACCATTAAGCACTGAACTAGGCTGAACCTTAAGGAGGTTCTCCTACCAATTTAGGACAAGAATACTAACCATTAAGAGGTCCAACTTAATGATTCAGCACTTAACCATTCAGACCTCTTAACCATTCAGGCCTCTTAATGATTCAGCACTTGATCAACCAAACATCCCCAAAGTGTGTGTGTGTATGTGAGAAAGAGAGAGAGAGAGAGAGAGAGAGAGAAAGAGAGAAAGAGAGAGAGAGAGAGAGAGAGAGAGAGAGCATCATCCAAGTCCAAAAATCTCGTTTTTGGGTTTTCTAGTTGTCTTAAAGTGACATTTCCCGGAGATTGGACCTTCGGATCGTTCTCAAATTTTGACAGAAGCCTTAACACATATAGACGATCACATCAAATGGTGGGTTTTTGAATTTGAGTCCTGGAAGAAGGGTTTTTACTAACCAGACGACAGGAACTTGAAAATGGTTTTCTAGCCACTGTTTTACCATTTCAGCGACAGTGGTGGCGGTTTTAGGTGACGGAAACTATTCGGGGTTGCATTCCTCAGCGAGACGGTTTCATGGACTCCTAAATCACATAAATCGGAGTTCATTTGATATGGTTTCGACCTCTACTCGCATTCTAGGATTGGCTTGGATCGGAAGACAACGGGTCAAATGGATGGAACATACAACACTCCTATGGGCAAAGGTAAGCGACTTATAAACTAAACTCTTGGTTTAGCAAATGTATATTTATTTATAAATGTGGAATGGGAACAAGAATGAAATGGCAATTTATAGTAAGACAAGTGAAATGATGATATTAGTGAACAAGTATAGTTCACCACATAACAAAGAAGTTAGCTGTGATAATTGGGTCAACAAAGATGAAAATGAAAGTGAAGGTATTTTAACCATGAAACAAACCCATGATTTGCAAATACGACATAAGTATGAATGGTAACAAGTGCGGAATGATGTGTGTGTGTGTGTGTAACTAGACTGATATTTGTGTGTGTGTGTGTGTATGGCAACAAGTATGGTAAGTAGATTTGTTATGCTTTAGTAGATTGAGTAATGTAATGTATGCATAGATGCTTATACCCGGGTATGTGTGAAAGTTTTATATATGTAAAGGTTGGTCGTTATGTGTATATTGAGTGAAGGATCAGAAATGTCATGTTTGTCCTAGAAAATACATGAAGGAAGAATAATAAGACGGGTCAACATAACTTATGTATGAGATTTATACGCATGTATGTATTGTAGTGTTATTAACCTTTTGTTATGAGGACGTTAATAAAAATGCAGGTATGTAAGTATGGATGCATGGAAATTGGAGGTTAGGATTTGGATATCAGATCCGAACTGGCAAAAGGCGTTTGAACATGATCATTGAGTATTATTGGATGTTATTTCTGCATTGTGGTTATTTTCATAAAGTCACTTAATGAACTAATGAAATAGTTATGTGGTGGTTGCAGGTTGTCTTGTCTAGCTCACAAAGCAAGAAATTTTCTGGTTTGTATTTCCGCTGCGTATTTTATGTTAGAGCGGTTTAGGGTGTTACATGAAGATGATGTGAAGAAGAAAACCGACATTGTGTTTCGGATCTGAATACAATTCCCCTAATAAGGGAGAGTAGGAGCATGACAAAGACACGTGGGATTCGTTAAATGGAAGATATGCTGGGGATCTGGAAGAAATGGAAAGTGTTTGACTGATGCGTTTGAAATCGAAGACAACTTGCTTGAAATCGGAAGAGACGGTGAAGTAGCGGTGGGTTAAAGGGAAGATATGGTTAAGGTGTTGGATGACCTGGATGCCTTAAAAATTGACGGCCATGGAAAGAAGATGTTGTGGTTATACAGACTATTAAAAGGTGGTGGTGCAGTACGGTGGTGCAGTGGGGTGTGGTGTGGTGAGGTGGGATTCAAATCTGGTGGGTGATGGGGTGCGGAGGGAAGGGATGAGGGAGAAGTTCCAAATCTGTGTATAATAAATACATATAATATTAATATATACAATCATAATTTAGGTAAATTACTAAAATGCCCTTCTAGTTAACAGGCTTGGTAGATGGCATTAGTAAATTGGATTCAGATCGTTACACTTTGAAAAATCAGGTGCTCAGTGAGTTAAACATTTTTTATTTGGACTCAAGTAGTTGAAACCGCCAAAACATAGGGATTTAAATAGTAATTTACTCTTTATAGTTTTATACCTACCACTTTATTGGCTTTGGCTCAATATATGCATATATACAATTATATTCATAATTACTGACTCAGTCAACCCAATGATAACTTAACACTAATTTTAATTGTAAAACCCTAAGTCGTGAAAAGACATGTTTGACTTCATATTCCCATTAGTTGTCTGCAATCAATTGTCCCCCGCTATTAACCTACGCCACAATGCGATAATTGTTCTTTGTAGTATGTTCATCGCCTCACCGGCCTCAACCTGAGCCTCGTTCTTAGACAACCGGACCTCAGATTTAGTGTCATCATCGGACGGTCGAACCTCAATCATCACTAGGCAGCGAGAACATTAAGGGAAACATCCCAAATTTATGGTTGTCCGAAAACTCGCCGCTCGCTCGAAAAAATGTATGCTCGGTTTCTGGTTCGGTTTGGTTTATAAATGAGCCAAGCACGAGCAAAGATTCGCTCAGTTCAGTTCGACTCAGCTCATGAATAGCCCTAACATTAAGTACTATAAAAGTGGTATTTGTAAACAACAACAATTGCGGGTGGGCATATCGTAAACATTAATCATAATTAACTAATAATCGGGTCATCACCAAATCTAATCAATCGATAACCAAGATTAACCGACAGTTATGGTTATGATCATTTGATAAAACAATTAATTGATTAGTATTATGGTAAGCATATCCCATAAGACTATAGGGAGTGGAGGGCGGGGGGAAAGAGGGCCATGAAGCGTCATTTGAATAGTGTTTCAAATGAACAGTAAAATTAATAATATTTTATTTATATTATTATTTTATTTAAAAACTTTATTATATTATATACTATTAATATATTATACCGATCTCGACAATACCGATATCGAACGGTACGGTATCGCTTCGGTATCGGTACGGTACCAGTATGGTATCGGTATTTTACGGTATTTTACCTTAAAATACCGATACCATACCGATCCCGTATCGATACCGATAATACCGAAACCGAAAATCCATAAATATGGGTACCGATACCGATCCCGAAACCACTCGGTTCGGTACGGTATCGGGATCGAGACGGGACGGGATCGGTATTTGGCCTTGTATGCTCATCCCTAATTAATATATTATATACTATTATTTTATTCAAAAACTTTTTATACCAATCCCGACAATACTGATACCGAACGGTACGGTATCGGTACGGTACCGGTATGGTATCGGTATTTTACCTTAAAATACTGATACCATACCGATCTCGTACCGATACCGATAATACCGAAACTGAAAATCCATAAATATGGGTACCGATACCGATCCCGAAACCACACGGTTCGGAACACTTTGTGTTTTTTCACTGTATGAACAAAACCTCACAAAAAAATTTCTCCGTTTTTTATATAGCACTATGGTACTCGTTAGAAAGATAATAAAACGCTCGTTAATTTGGTGTAATTTTTTCTTTAAAAAATCTCGTATATTAAAGATATTAATGCTTAAAAATTATGGGAGGAAACATGAGGGTGAAAAATCCAATTTTGTTTTTAAATTATTTTTTTCCTAAAATATCTCAATACCACATGGGATGACACATGACACACTTAAGAAAGAAAATGTCTCTTTGAGTGTCATGTCATTAAAATGGATTTGGTTTATTATATGTATAGATAGATAGATAAATTGATTTTTTTCCAACTTTACCGTTGCAAACGCTCACAAAGTTTTTATTATTATTATTATTATTATTATTATTATTATTATTATTATTATTATTATTATTATTATTATTATTATTATTATTATTTTCATCAACGGTCATACAATTAATAGTTTTGTTCATGTATTTGAATGTTTAAAAACCTTAGGGTGTAGGCTTAATTGCTACATGGGAGCTTCACATGTAGAGATAAGTGTGACCATTATAAAGTTGGAAGCAAAGTTCGCTACTAGAACCGAAAGTATCGGTACTAAAAGTGCTTGGTGCGGTATTGGTATCGAAATTGCACTGTACAATATTTAAAGGTAAAGCAACCAAAAATACCGGTACCGGATCGTAGTGGCAGGGACGGAAATTAAACCCGAGCCCATCAGGTATAACAAAAACCTGAAGCGTTTAGGACGGGTATGAGATTGGAAAATAAATATTTTGTGGGTATGAGACGGGTATAGAATTAAGTGATGCCCGACCTATCCGTTTACCCAAAAAATATATCCGAAACGTATACTAGAAAGCTTTTAAGTTTTATGTTTATTTCTCTTAACTATTGTTTGGTGGTATTGTTTCCTTTTATTAGCTTAACTAGACTTTTGCCCGCGTTGACACGCGGTTCAACAACTTACAATTATTTTGAGCGGTAAAACCTATAAACAAAATATAGTAGAAATGTTTTATTAAAATTCGAAAGAAAGGGATACACATTTTTATTCAAATATCAATAAATATTTCCTTTTACACCACATTTTTTGTTGTAGTCTTGACATTCCAATCACTATCTAGTATAAGTAATTTCACATATGCCCTGCTTTTAACTCTTGACAATGCGACATAAAGATGGCCATGTGAGAATGCGGGGTCTTTTAAATACAATCCAACCTTCGATAGAGACTGTCCTTGGCTTTTATTGGTGGTCAATGCGAAACATACGGATATTGGGAATTGACGCCTTTGGAACTTCACTGGAATCTTGTTATCAGATGGTATTTGAGGAGTATTATCTAGTAAAAAATAAATAGTAGTGAAAAATATTTTAGATAAAATGTTAAAAGTAAGACACCGGTTTAAGTCAGATCATTCAAAATTCGAATTAAATGTTATAATTAAGTATAATTGTTACCATTATAGATATTAAAATATGAAATTATATAGTTAAATAGAACATTTAATATTTGAATATTTATAAAGTTTAACTAAAATCTATCAATTCAAATTCTTGTATTCAAAATTTGAATTTTAACTTGTAACTAATTTAAGAAATTTATAACTAAAACTGTTATTTGTTAAATTTCAAAACTATTATTTGTTAAATTTTAACTTGTAACTAATTTAATTGAAATATATCAATTCAAATTATAGTAATAAAAATTTGAAAGTTTAACATAAATCTATAATTTCAAAGTCTAGTATTTAAAATTTTAATTTTTACTTGTAATTAATTTGAGAAAGTTAAAACCACAATTATTATTTGTTATATTTTAAATACTAGATATTTGCCCGCGTTGACACGCAGTTCAACAACGTACGATTATTTGGAGTAGTATAACGTATAAGAAAAATAAAGTAGAAAAATTTTATTAAAATTTAAAAGCAACGAATACACATTTATTCAAATATCGCTGAAAATTTCCTTACAAACCACATTTTTTGTTTTAGTCATCACTTTCCCACCAGCATCAAGTATAAGTAACTTCACGCCTGCTCTGCTTTTAACTCTTGACAATGCGATATAAAGCTGGCCATGTGAGAATACAGGGTTTCTTAAATACAATCCAACCTGAATAAGGCGACTTAAATGGTATGTGTTAAAAATAGACTTATGGCATATTCAACAATAAGAAAGTAATAAAAATAAAAATAAGAAACTAACTACCACCTAAATTTCACAATTTAATTTGACACGTCTGAGAAGATGAGCATTACCCATATCGACCCGCTAAAAAAGCTTCGAGCACATTTTATTCTATTTGACACATTTGAAAAGGCAAACATTACCCAAATCGACCCGTTAAGAAAAGGGAAGATTGCCCCAATTCACCTATGGCCTATGTATAAGTAAAAGGAACATCAATCTAATCAAAACACCATAAACACACTATTGGCGACTTTTACCCTATTTGACCCATTGGAAAAGTTGAACATTACCCAAATCAACCAATTTATAAGTAAACAAACATGAACCTACACCACTAAAACAACATTTTAACCGACTATTACCTTATTTGACTCGTTTATAGGAAGGAACATTATCTAAAGTGACCCATGTATAAGTAAAAGGAGCATTACTCAATAATTTTAACCGACTATTACCTTATAGATGCTATTTATACGCTAAAAATAGTAATGTGACAAATCAAATAATTCAGCATTTATTTTGTGTTTAAATGTCTTTAATTTTAAAAACTGGATTTTTTTTTAAATTTTGATTTTGAATGTTTAAAAATAAATTTATAAATGTATTTATATATGATTAATAATTTTATGTTTAAAGGTTATTAATTAAATGGTAATCATAATTATTAACATTAGATGTTTCCAATATTGTGTAACTCACGATAAATGCTGATTATACGCTAAAAATAGTAATGTGACAAATCAAAGAATTGAGCATTTATTTAGTGTTTAAATGTCTTTAAATTTAAAAACCGTATTCATTTTTAAATTTTGATTTTGAATGTTTGAAAATAAAGTAATTCAATTGAAAATAGACGTATTAATTGTGATGAAAAAAATTCAAATTTAACTTTGTTTATAAATGTATTTATATTTATATATGATTAATAATTTGTTGTTTAAATGTTATTAATGAAATGGTAATCATAATTATTAACATTAGATGTTTCCAATATGGTGTAAATCATGATAAATGCTAATTATATGCTAAAAATAGTAATGTGACAAATCAAATAATTAAGCATTTATTTTGTGTTTAAATGTCTTTAATTTTAAAAACCGTTTTTTTTTAAATTTTGATTTTAAATGTTTAAAAATAAATTTATAAATGTATTTATATATGATTAATAATTTTGTGTTTAAAAGTTATTAATGAAATGGTAATCATAATTATTAACATTAGATGTTTCCAATATTGTGTAACTCATGATAAATGTCAATTATACGCTAAAAATAGTAACGTGACAAATCAAAGAATTAAGCATTTATTTTGTGTTTAAATGACTTTAATTATAAAAACCGTAAGTTTTTTAAAATTTTGATTATGAATGTTTGAAAATAAAGTAATTCAATTGAAAATAGACGTATTAAGTGTGATGAAAAAAATTCAAATTTAACTTTGTTTATAAATGTATTTATATTTATATATGATTAATAATTTTGTGTTTAAATGTTATTAATGAAATGGTAATCATAATTATTAACATTAGATGTTTCCAATATTGTGTAAATCATGATAAATGCTAATCAAAATTTAAAAATAGTAATGTGACAAATCAAAGAATTAAGCATTTATTTTGTGTTTAAATGTCTTTAATTTTAAAACCGTTTTTTTTTTAAATTTTGATTTTGAATGTTAAAAGTAAATTTATAAATGTATTTATATTTGATTAATAATTTTGTGTTTAAAGGTTATTAATGATATGGTAATTATAATTATTAACATTTGATGTTTCCAATATTGTATAAATCATGATAAATATCAAAATGCAAGAATTGTTAACACTAAAGAGCAAAATCATGTACCTTCTGTTGATATTTTGGATCTCCAATCCTTTGTGCCCGTGCAACAATAAACTCCAATTGGTCTATGCAAGAATCTGCCAGAGTACTATTACCTTGAGCAAACAGCCTCCACCGTTGCTCACTGGTGCAACACAATCGTTATACACCTGCAACCGCCATAAAAAAGTATTAAAAAAACAAATCAGAATTTTAAAAATGTATTAAAATTAGTGCAATAACTTTACAAACCAATTCCACCATCAATTCCATTCAACAACTTTCCAAACCAAGATTCATAATTATAGCAATTATAGTTAATACATTTGACTATGCAGTTAATACATTTGACTATGACTATATGGAAAGTGTACAACTAATTGTGCTATTAACTTTCGTATAATACAATCAATCAATCTCTTACCAAAAAAACTCGACCCTTCCTTTTAACATCCAAGACTTTTCAAACCACCATTTATAACAATTAATTCTTATAATTATCCTTCTAAACTTTAAGCCATCAACTTAGGAAACAAATAAAATGCTAATAAATGAGACCCGAATCAACAAACAGGACCCGGACCCGAATAGCTTTCCTAAGCGGATTAATCACTAAAAAATATCCAACATTCTTTTACCTTTCATCTAATATTATGATCCTCAAGAACACCTCGAAGGAGAGAGACAAAGAACATGAACAATCGGAAAAATCTGAAAATAATTTTAACGAAACAACAATATATAACAGGAATCGTATGAAAAAGCAAGAAACAATCGTTACCTTGAAGGAGAGAGACGAAGAACATGAAACCTAAACCCCCAAATCTGCAAAATTATTTAAAAGCAATCAACAATACAAAAAAATAGGTTAATATCAACAATCGATTATCCCTGAAAATCATTAAATATGAAAATCATTATAAGAAACAAACAATCGCCTAACTATGAAAATCATTATAACAAACAAACAATATATAACAGGAATCGTATTAAAAAAATAGAAACAATGGTTACCTTGAATGAGTGACACGAAGAAGATGAATGATCGGAGCCGACGAACACACACAAAACAAACAGACTGATGTTAAACAATCTATTAAATCTAAAAATAAGTATAACAAAGAACAATATGTAACAGGAATATTATGAAAAAGAAAGAAAGAATCGTTACCAATGATTGGAGATAGAAGCTTTGCTTTGATGAAGAAGAAACAATCACAATCTTCTTCTTCAAATGAGAGAGAGCGAATGAGAGAGAATGAGGAGAAGAAAGAGAACGTATGTTTTGATTTAGGGTATTGATTGGGTAGGTTAATGATATTAGGAAAGTATTAATTGACCAATTTTGACCATATTTATGTATTATACTCTAATTTTTATTTTTTAAAAAAGAAAAATTTTATAAATTACAAGAGGATGACACGTGGCACAATATGGGAAGAGAGAGGAATTGAGGTGAAATGAGGGAGTGCCAAGTGTCATAATTGAGTTTGTTTTATTAGATGTATAGATATTAGGAAATCATAATTTTAAGATAATAAATAGGTGTAATGGTTACCATTATTAACTTTAATTCAAAAAATTAATTTTTTTAAAGATTAAGTCATTCAAAATGTGTAATTAAAAGGATAATTAATATGTGTAATTTCTTACCATTATTAAACAAAATTTGAAATTTGAAATTTTGTCTAATTCGAATTTAAATATTTCAAATTTTAATTTGAAATTTGAAATTGATAATTCGTTACCAATATAAGCTAAACTAATATTAGGATAATATATGGCAATTAATAGGATCAATTAATGTATTAATAAGAGTTGACACAACTTATGTATGGACTTTGAATCATATTAACTGTGGAAATAAAAGGATAATTACTATGTGAATTTTTTTATTATTATTAACCAAAATTCAAAATTTTATATTTTGTTAAATTCGAAATTCAAAATTTGATATTTAATCGATTACCAATATAAGCTAAACTAATATTAGAATAATATAGCATAATTAATAGGATCAATTAATGTATTAATTGGAGAGTTGACACTACTTATGTAGAGACTTTGAATTATATTAAATGTATAATTAAAAGGATAATTATTATGTGTAATTTCTTACCATTATTATCCAAAACTCAAAATTTGAAATTTTGTATAATTTGAATTTAAATATTTTAAATTTTAAATTTGAATTTTGAAATTCTTGTATTCAAAATTTGAATTTTAATTTGTAACTAATTTAAGAAATTTATAACTAAAAACTATTATTTGTTAAATTTTAAATACATTAGGAAATCTCTAATTTTAATTATTTGTTAAATTTCAAAACTATTGTTTGTTAAATTTTAACTTGTAACTAATTTAATTGAAATTTATCAATTCAAATTCTAGTAATCAAAATTTGAAAGTTTAACAGAAATCTATAATTTCTAAGTCTAGTATTTAAAATTTTAATTTTTACTTATAATTAATTTGAGAAAGTTAAAACCACAATTATTAATTGTTATACTTTAAATATATTAGGAAATCATATTTTTAAGATAATAAATAGGTGTAATGGTTACCATTGTTAACTTTAATTCAAAAAAATAATTTTTTAAAGATCAAGTCATTCAAAACGTGTAATTAAAAGGATAATTAGTATATGTAATTTCTTACCATTGTTAAACAAAATTTAAAATTTTGTCTAATTCGAATTTAAATATTCCGAATTTTAATTTGAAATTTGAAATTTTAAATTGATAATACATTATTTAATTGATTACCAATATAAGCTAAACTAATATTAGGATAATATAGGGTAATTAATAGGATCAATTAATGTATTAATAAGAGTTGACACAACTTATGTAGGGACTTTGAATCATATTAACTGTGTAAATAAAAGGATAATTGGTATGTGTAATTTTATTAGGGTTGGTGGTCCAGTGGTAAGACAAAGCCTTTTAATACACTAAAAATGTGAGGTCTTGAGTTCAAGTCTCACAAGGAGCAAGAAATTCGCCTTTAAAAAAAAATCCAAAATTCAAAATTTTATATTTTGTCAAATTCGAATTTAAACATTTCGAAATATAATTTGAAATTTGAAATTCAAAATTCGATATTTAATTGATTACCAATATAAGCTAAACTAATATTAGAATAATATAGCACAATTAATATGATCAATTAATGTATTAATTGGAGAGTAGACACTACTTATGTAGAGACTTTGAATTTTATTAAATATATAATTAAAAGGATAATTATTATGTGTAATTTCTTACCATTATTATCCAAAACTCAAAATTTGAAATTTTGTATAATTCGAATTTAAATATTTTAAATTTTAATTTAAATTTTGAAATTCAAAATTCAAAATTCAAAATTTAACTTATTACCAATATAAATTACACTAAATTTAGAAAGTGAGTAATTTGAATGTAATAAGGAAATTTAATAAGTTTCTAATTTATGTCAGTTTCCTTTCTCATTCTCATTTATTGCTTTATGTTAAAAAAAATACATGGAACAAATAGATTACCTAATTAAATTGTAGCAAATGTCAACTCAAATTTGTCTTCTGAGAACTCCAGCTTCTGAGAAAATTTGTCTGCATTATTTCTAATATGAAAATTATAATCTTCATTAGTAAGTTACTTACATATTTAAATATTAGAAATTATAAGTGAAAGATCCAGAAATAAACACATTGGATACGAACAACCAACTCATAGTCTTACGACCATACATAGCAAGCCGTATTAATGAAAAAAAAAAGAATATCAAATCGCATACTAATCAAAACAGATATATAAATGTTAACAGAATTTCAGTAAATAAATATGCTACATACATGTATACATAACTAACATAAATGTTAAACACAAACAAACAGATATTAAAAAAATACATACCTTGAAAAAATGTGTGCATGAACTTCGAAGTATATAAACAGATGGAGATGGTTTGAAGTAATCTTTATGCAAAGTGAGTATAGATTAATAAGTGCACATATGTTTATTTAGTATAATAACGCACAATAGTATATAATAGGCAATATGAAACAGTTTTAATGGCATGTAAACTAATTAATTTAAAAAAATATGTAAAAGAGTATGATTGAGTATTTATATAAGGAAATAATATTTTTTTAAGTAGTTGGTTATGACTTTGAATTTTTTAAATTCGATTTTGACCACAATAATCAAAATTAATTACCTAATTAAGTTAATTAATGATTTTTGACCAAGATTTATATGTTAGTATGAGCAAGTAAATAATTTTATGACCAAGATTTATCACAAATGTTAGTATGAACAACAATAAATGAAATCAAACGGATTTGAGTTCATACTCTTTAAGATTGAAACCTAAATCAATCAATCACCAAAACTTAAAAATCTATACATATTTTAACCTACATGAATCAATCGCCAAAAAGATTATTACTTCCCAAAACAGAGCAATATGTATGAAATCAATGAACACTAAAACTGAAAAATTATTAACCATACCCCATTATTCATAACTAAATCAATCATAACTAAAGTTGATCATCTATATCATAACTAAATCAATCAAGAAAAGATTTTAACCCAAAACAGAGCATTAGTATGCAAGAACAGATTTTAACCTACATCTATCAACCACCACCACCACGGTAGACCACCACCACCCACCACCACCACGGTAGACCACCACCACCCACCACCAACCACGGTCCACCACCACCTACCACCGTCCACCACCACCACGGTCCACCACCGTCCACCACCACCACCACCATCACCACCACGGTCCACCACCACCACCGTCCACCACCACCTACCACCCACCACCACCACCACCCACCACCACCGTCCACCACCACCATGGTCCACCACCACCACCCACCACCGTCCACCACCACCACCCACAACCGCCACCCACCACCCACCACCAACACCCACCACTACCACCGTCCACCACCACCACCACGGTCGACCACCACCACCCACCACCACCACAGTCCACCACCAACACCAACCACGGTCCACCACCGTCCACCACCTACCACGGTCCACCACCACCACCACCGTCCACCACTATCCTCCACCACCGTCCACCACCATCCACCACCGTCCACCACCACCATGGTCCACCACCACCACCGTCCACCACCACCACCGTCTACCACTAGACTGCTGTAAAAAATCAGTTTATTTAAATTTCAGTTTATTTCAGGAGCCTGCAAACATTAACAAACAAACAGTCTTCTTCTTGCAGACTGCAGACTTTTGGTCCACCTCTTCTCCTGCAGATGTGGTCCGCAGACTGCAGACCTTTTCCTGCAGAAAAAACAAACAGTACCTTAGTGTTCTGTTCTTCCTTTCTACCACACCATTTTGTTCAGGAGTTCTGGGAACACTGAATTGTCGAACAATCCCTTTAGACTAGCGGAATTCATCCAGAGTTTTGTTCCTGAACTCTGTCCCATTGTCACTTCTAATGGTTTTGACAGAGAGAGAATATTGTTTCTCTACTTGTAGAATGAAGAACTTGATGATTTCAGCTGCCTCATCCTTGGAAAATAAGAAGAAGACCCATGTGAATTTTGAATAGTCATTAATGATGACTAAGCAGTACTTCTTCTTACCAAGGCTCATGACTTTGACTGGTCCAAATAAGTCCATATGGAGTAGTTAAAGACATGTAGTTGTTTTAGATTCTTCAATAGACTTATAGGAGGACTTATGCTGCTTTCCCTTTAGACAGGATACACAGTGTTCTTGACACTGGTATACTTTCAAGGGTAGACCTCTGACCAAGCCCATTTTTGTGACTTTATTTATGGTTTTAAAGTTCACATGGCCAAGTCTACTGTGCCAGAGATCAGTTTCTGAAGTTGATGCCCTTGAGAAGAAACAGGCAGTGTTGTTCAGTACTTTTTCCTTCTCAATGTCCACTGCATAGACATTGCCACATCTTTTGGCTATCAACAAAGTATGATCTTCAATGATATTCTCTATCAACTTCTGGCCTTCTGGTGATTTGATCATGCATGCTGTCTTTGTGAAAAAGGAAGAATATCCTTTATCACACATTTGTGACACACTTAGCAAGTTGTACTCAAGGTTTTCAACCAGATTGACCTTGTCAAACTGTATTTTTCCAGAGGAGACATTGCCATGTCCTAGCACATATCCCTTGGCATTGTTCCCAAAGGACACAGATCCTTCTCTTTGACTAATAAAATTGTTTATTAGGTATCTGCATCATGTCATGTGCATTGAGCCTCCACTGTCAACATACCAAACGCTATTTAAGCCTTTGGAGACCCTCTACACAAAGTAGCAAATTAGTTAGATTTAGGAACCCAAGCCAGTTTGGCTTTGGGTTTGCTCTTAAGAAATGAACAGTTTGTTCTTGACCAGTTTGAGGAATCCATGTCTTTTTGGCAATGGATTTTTCTTTAGGAGCAATAGTGGTTTCCTTTTGAGAACCACCATCAACTTTGGTCATCAGTAGTTTTACCATATACATGAGATCTTCAATCTCAGCAGTTTTTGAAACTGCTGATGATGTAGGTCTAACTATTGAAAGAGAATTTTGAGAAAAAGGCTTTTGTTGAGATTTCATCTTTTTTTGAGAAAAGGTGTTGCTAGGTTGTTGTTTGTTGGGAAAGAAAGTTTCTTCAAAATCATTTTTGAGTTGTTTTCCCACAGCTAGCTGTGAAATCTTCTTGTTGTACTGATTTCCTTTTCTATATCTACAAAATTCTGTTTTGTGGTTAAACAGACCACAAATTTCACATTCTTTTGCCTTCTCTTTTTCATTTTGAGATGTTAAAGGCAAATTTCTGACAGTTTTGATTTGATTTAGGTTATCAATAGTTTTCAGGTTCTCAACTCCTAATGTAGATGAAATTGCTGATGGCTTAAAGTCAGATTTGTTCAGTACTTCTGAAGGACTTTCTTTTTCAATTTTGAGAAAGTTTTCATGAAAAGATGTGCATTCTTTCACTTCATAAGTTTGATTTTGAACTATTCTACTCCCATCATCAGTAGTTTTGGGAGTAAAATCAGTTGGTGTTTCAGTGTGATTGTACCCTATGACAAACCTAACATATGTGTTTGCAAGTTAATCAAAGTAGTTTGCACAACGGAATAAGTTGTAAAGTTTCACTTTCATCATGAGTTATTACTCCCCCTGGATGTAATGAACTAAAGACAGTTAATGAGAATCTAAGCAATTGAATGTATATGATAATAAATATTCAAAGAGATTCTCAGATTATAAAATGGTATTTCAAGTATAAGCTCTAGAAGGATTTCAGTTTTAATTAAAATCGATGTCTAAAATAGTGGGATTAACCCATCTATTTATCGACAAACAGATACATGAACCTTGTTACAAAAGCAAGACTGCAACAGACTGTAGTCTTGGAACTTGTACAAAAGATAAAGTAATGTTATAATACTAAACTACTGAAACATAAGGCGGTGGAAAGATTCTATTACAAATGCTGATGAATGACAAACTACTGATGAGTAGTTTGTCTTCAGTATTTCTTCATTTGACTTGTCTGGTTTGACTTCAGAACTTCTGATCTTTACTCTTTAGTACTTGTTGAATCCTTCTTCAGCAGTTTCTTCTTCTTTCTTCAGTAGTTTCATACTTAGCATATTTTGGCAGAAATAGGAATTAGACTAAGGTTAGCAAAAGAGGTTTCTTCAATCCTTTTTGTCCTTACGGTGTGCAACGATGACAGATTATTTTTTTCAATGCTTATGACAATCGCCACTGCATTGGCGTGTTGGCTGTGAAGGCGATGTGAGTGCTAATGTGCTCTTAACGCAACCGGCTGATGTTTTGCTGTCGTTTGTTTGTCATGTATGTCTGAGCCTTTTGTTCGTCTTTGTATTCCGTTATAACATTGCAAGTTTAAGGACTTTGTGTGGCTGTAATAGCAAACTGTTTCATTAGCGTTATTGTTCATAAATGACATTTTGGCTTGACAGAGAACTGGAACTGTATCTATTTGTACAAATGATTCACTGTCGTTTGTGTGGCCTTTACCGGTGAGCCCTGCCTCATTAGTTGTGTTTTTGGGCAATGATGACATAATATTTTTCCGATGATTATGATGGCTGCCATTGCATTTGTGTGTCGGCTGTGAGGGCGCTCTAAATGCAACCGGCTGATATGCTACAATGGTTTGTTCGTTATACGTTTACGCCTCACGTCGAAGCCTTTTTTGGAACGCATACAATTTGTTGTTGTTTGTTCGTCCTCATACAACTATGTGACATTGCATCTATAACAAAAATAACGTTTATCTTCTGAATGTTTTAGTCATTTCGGCCATGATGGTCGCCTGCTACTTGGTGTTGCAACTCCGGTTGCAACCGTAGCGGCCCTGAGCCTACGGCGACGATGATGATCTGCAGGTCTGAGTCGATCACTTTTTTTTATAACAAAACTTCGTAAGAAAATATCTCGAGAAATATATCCAGATAGAATTATGTCTGAGCGAGAGAATCGGTGTTTTACTACCAATCATAAGTTTCAGGTTGCGTATAGTATTCATACAGGAAATTATGATAAAGGATTCCTTTATCAACCGCCATCTACCTTAGAGATTCCTCCTGAAACATTTTTCAAATACAAAAGTTCAGTATCTTCACACGAATTAGTAAAATAGACAGGATTCCTTTGCATTAAATAAAAAGTCTTGGCTCAATCTTCAGAAATTTCATCGCAAATCTGAAATACTTAGACTGTGTGTAGTCGAGCGTGATTTGGGGCGTTTTTTTGATTTTCGCGCCCCACACACCGTTACGGTGGGGCACTATGTGTTCAAAGTTGGGGCAGGCGTTATGTTTATGGCGTCGAACAACATTTGTAATCCTCCAATCAACGTTTGACAGGGGAGGGATGAAAGGAAGAAAGCAGAGCATAGGATGGTTGATGATGATGAAGAAGAGGTACTTTCAGGGTTTTTTTTTTTTTTAAATAGCGCCCCACATTTTTTTCCCCACTACACCCCATTTTGAATTCAAGCCCCATGCTGACTCAGCTGTCACGTAGACCAATCAGGAAGGGGGCCTTAAATTTTTCACCCCCCACTACACATTGTCTTATACAAAAAAATGTGGGAGAGATAAAAAAGATGCAGGGTAATTTGTTTGCTTGACTAGTTAAGCATGCGCTAATTCATAGATCGTTGGGCTTTGATTACCAAGGATTCCCGTTTCGACTCCTTGCTGCTTGAATTTGTGTGTACCTTTTTTTTTCTTAGAAATGGAAGATTTGTCGGCGGGTTGATATGTGTTTCTTTGTATAATTAAGGTGTGTTGGCCGTCTATCAGTTCCATCTTTTAATTACTCCATTCGTCCCAATTTAAATGTCTGGGTTCAAAAACACACTTTTAAGAAATTTTTTGTTTGTATGTGGTAAAATGATAATAATATTTTCAAAAGTGGTGATTGTGTTTTGTCTTTTATGGGCAAACTGGAAATTACATTTTTAATTTTGAAAAAAGACATTTTATTTGGAACAAACAAAAAAGCAAAGAAGGATATTTAAATTGGGAGAGAGAGAGAGTAGTTTTTTATTTTATTGTTTATCTGGTTTATTCATGCTTTATTATTTTGTCACGATGTTTAGTTTAGAGTTTATTATTTTTTTCATCAAGCCTTTCTTTGTGCATTCAAATAATGTTTTCAATGTTTTAGAATATGTACATTCAAATGATTTTTTTAACTATGTTCAAGTTACTAAAAATACTCAATTCAGACATATAGGTCATATAAAATCCTATGAACAAAAATAAACTAGGTTGTTAAAAAATTTACTTAATGACGTTTTTTTATGCTTATGGATATTTGGTACTAGCTGATTACCCCGGGAAGGTTCCGGGGTTGAAAATTTAAATATGACTTAATTAAAATGATAAAAGAAGAAAACTCAAATCATGAATTGTCATCACAACTAACAAATAAATATAAACCATTTCGACTGTTACCGTATCCCCTAACCGCCTAAGATGCTATCGTCTCAATTATATTGGTCCCCTATGAATTTGATTCCTATATTAGTCACTAATAATTACAATAGAATACCACTACATAAACTAAAGTAAGGACATAAACTTAAATCTAAAACGAAACTCAAATCACGAATTGTCATCACAACTATAACATCAATTATTTACAATCTGACAAAGAAACATAAACCATTTCGACTGTTACCATAATGCTTAACTGCCTAATACGCTACCAATCACACCTTCTGTATCTCTTTTATCACACCTTCTGGTCGTTGTGACTTAAACAAAGTAGTCCCAAACTAATAAAAACATATACAAACTAATAATTCCATACCATATCTGTATCTCCTAACCGCCTAATACGCTACCATCTCAAATATATTGATCCCCTATGGATTTGATTCTTATATTAGCCACTAATAATTACAAAAGAATACCATTACATCTAAGAAGTATAGTTCTAAAAGCCATGTATAAATGGCATCGAATTAAGTAATACCTGTGGATTTGATTCCTATATTAGCCTATGGCGGCGATCCCGGAATCGCTGGTATTTTTGACTGTTACCGTATCCCCTAACCACCTAATACGCTACCATCTCAATTTTATTGGTTCACTATTGATTTGATTCATATATTAGCCACTAATAATTACAATACAATACCACTACATAAAATAAAGTAAGCACATAAACTTAAATCTAAAACAAAACTCAAATCACAAATCATTATCATAACTATAACATCAATTATCAATTATATACACATCAAGTATCCCCTAACCGCCTAATATGCTACTATCTCAATTATATTAGTCTTCTATAGATTTGATACCTATAGAAAATCGAATCATATTTTTCATAGCCAACATACGTTACCTATACTCAAGCCCAAAATTAATCCGTAGGTGCATGGTCTACAATTCCTATGAAACATGACATCTTAATCAAGACACAACCCTATGAATACTATATTCAAAACTTAATATAAAACTAATAGTATGTTGCTATTATATGTTGACCCATATCAAAATAACCGTTATTGCATATGGTAGCTAATAGAATGTTGATAACTATACATGCATAAGCTAATTATATGTGCAACTTCAAGTATAAGCATACTTTTCTTGAAGTGAGTGTTTGTACGTACCAACGGGCTTGTGTTTCGTTCTGTTAGGGCCTTGCAGATAGTGTCAATAGAGTGAGGCGTAGGTTAACCCATTACTCTCCAGTTTGTCCCTCCTTTTTCTATCCTCCTCACCTGTTGCCATGTTAATAAAAAAAAAAAAATAAATAAAGTTTACTATTCTGTCAAACCAAGAAGACATTAAAAGCCAAACTAAGAATTGTCGGTTAACCGACCCTACTAAAAAAAAACATAAAAATCTATTTTATAATAAGCGCAGACCAACAAAAAAAATGTACGTTAGTTTACTGATAGTGCTTCTCTTTGTTCAGCAGCAACAGCCAAACCAAAGGCAATAAGATCAAGCACAATAACCACAATCATAACCAATTTAGAAGCCATTGTAACCTAAACCCACACAAACACCAAATGGATTCAGACGAATAAGATGTAGATCTCAATACATATTTCTATTCACAATAAACGTGATTATAAATCCAGCCTAATAAAGACGAATACAAATCGAAAACGACACTTCATCGTTTCATCATCCCAAATAAATAATAATATTACATGATGCTTATTAATTAAGGGTTTTGATTTCTTTATTGACTAACTACACGTGACAGGTGAGAAGTTAGGTGATGCAATGTTGCGATGAGAAAAGAGGGTTTGAGACTTTGAGGTGTGCAGGGATAAAATAAAAAAAAAACGAAAATAAAAAAAGATTTTTAGGGTTTGAGATGAGAAGATAAGGTTTATTATATATGATGATAGGTAGATTTTATGTGATTTAATATAAAAAAACAAAAAAAATGCACCACATGATGCCACGTGGCACATTCAAAGGTGGATTGAGACCACCATTGAACGTCACGTCAGCAAACTTCAATTCTTTTATATATATTAATAGATACTGTTAATTTGCTAATGCCTAATATAATTATTATGTGATGAACCTTTAAATCTTTTATAAAAGTAGAGCATCCAAAACCAATAAACCCACAAGAATTTTTTTTTTGTTTTTTTGATCCACCCGAACACTAAATTAGAATTAAGACTAGAATATTACATCTTGGAGAGACGTGTTATAACTTCAAAACATGTGTGGCGTATGAAGGCGTACCTACCCAAGACTACAACTAAACATGACTATGACTTTTGATTCATAGGCAGGACTCGTCTATCTTCACAATCATCTATTAATTAATATATATAAAAGAATTGAACATTGCTGACGTGGCGTGCAATGGTGCCTTTAACCTCTCTATGAAACTGCCACGTGGCATAATAATTGAAAGATTTTAGTGTTTTTGAATTATTTCCTTTTTAAATTAAATTGAGTTATTTTAGGAAAAAATAATTTAAAAATAAATTTAAAATTTTCTCTCTCATATTTCCTCCTATAATTTTTAAACGTTTATATCTTTTATATACGAGATTTTTTAAAGAAAAAATTACACCAAATTAACGAGCGTTTTATTATCTTTCCAACGAGTACCATTGTGCTATATAAAAAACGGAGAAAAAATCGACTATTTTTTGTGGGGTTTCGTTCGTACAGGAAAAAAACACACAAACTGTTCATGTTATTCATTAATCATGTTTTTTCTTTTAAACCAGATTCTTATCTACGATGTTTAAAATCAGCCCAATCGCCATGTTATCATTGGAAATTTACTAGGTATACTTAATCAAGAGAAGCTAGGAGAAAAGAATCGCGCAACACTGCAACACATGGTGTCAGCTTATAGCAATGTTATTTTTTTATTTATTTAATTACAAGAGTAATAATTATTACTATTAATATTAGTATTATTAGAATAGTTATATTTTTCAACCTCGGGACGCTCCCGGGAAGAATTGATAGTTGCTGGCATGGCGTTCAATGGTGGCCTCAACCATCTCTTGATTATGCCACGTGGCATAATGAGTTGCAATGGTTACAACTTCCAACTTAAGTGTTTGTTTAGTTGATTAGGTTAGGAATTATAGGAGCCATTAGAATGTGAGAAATTAGAGAGATGTGATGAGTTTTTGAATAGTTGCAGCTTACATAAGTGATCCTTTAGATGATTACTGATTAGGTTTTAGATTAGGAAATATGAGTTATTACTGATTAGAATACTATGAACATGCAATGATTGAGAGATTTTGTGGTTAGTTAACTTGAGCCATTTGCAATAGGTTATCATGTAAAATTAGATTTTTCAACCCCGGGACTTTCCCGGGGTAATCAGCTAGTTATAATTATAAATACAATCATTATCTATCTATCTATACATATAATAAACCAAAGCCATTTTAATGACATGTCACTCAAAGAGACATTCTCTTCTTTGAGTGTGCCATGTGTCATCCCATGTGGCATTGAGATATTTTAGGAAAAAAATAATTTAAAAATAAAATTGGATTTTTCACCCTTATGTTTCCTCCCATAATTTTTAAACGTTAATATCTTTAATATACGAGATTTTTTAAAGAAAAATATTACACCAAATTAACGAGCGTTTTATTATCTTTCCAACGAATACCATAGTGCTATATAAAAAACGGAGAAATATTTTGTGGGTTTTGTTCATACAGGAAAAAAAACACAAAGTGTTCATGTAAATCATTAATCATGTATAGATAAGTCATTAATTATGTTTAAATCAGTAAATATGAATTTTTTTTCAACCAGAGCCGAATAGGTTAATAGAGTTATACGTTGTTTTAAGTTAGGTATCAATATTAATATGTTAGAGTTGTACATATTTGTTTAGTCTTTAAGATATGTGTTAATATTAGAGTGACATTAAAATTATACATTCTTTTAGGTTAGGTCTTAGCATTGGAGTTGTAAATTGTTAATTTGTTTTAGGTTAGATATTAATATTAGAATTATACATCAGTCTATTTCATATGTAAAATTGATGTATCATATTAAATTTATCAACCCGGGACGCTCCCGGGGTATAATCTAGTATATATATATAGGCTAAGTATTGGGAAGAAACCTTCCAAAATGAAGAAACCCCCACAAACCCATCTAGTGGCTCACATTGCTCCACATCATCCATCTAAATCAATTATTTTTTTATTCAACAAGGGCTATTATAGTAATTTTGCACCCACCACCACATATATAATACTCTTTTCTCTCTCTCCCATTTCAAATTTTCAATTCCCCCTCATCTTCTTCTCCTCTCATCTTAATCTACCTCTCTCTCTGTATAACTTTTTCTTTCCAAGATCATACACCAACATTAACCCACCACCATCATCATCATCTCGAACCACCACCACCACAGCATCACTGTCGACGACTGGAAAACACCACCGGGGAAGACGATCGGAGAAGACGACCGGAGAAGACGACAGAGAAGACGAAGAAGACGAACCAGGTTATGAATGATAAATCCCCCTTTTTTATGTGCATATATTGTTTTGAAGTGTGAAATAAGTGATTAATATTTTTTTTTAAGTTTGTTTAGTGATTAGGACATTTCGATCTATTTTTGTTTTAAGTTATGGATTCATGGTGTTTTTTTTGTTTTTTTTTTAAATATTCATGTGGTGGCTGTGGGTTTCACGTTAATATTAGTTTTTTTTTTTTCATCTATTCATGGTGGTTCAAGTTAGAGGTTTTGTTTATATATTCATGGTGTTTCAAGTTATTATTAGTTTTTTATGGTTTTTTAACTATTCATGACTAATTTGCTCTCTGTTTTTTTTTCTATGTGTTTAGTTATAGCAAATCTTTTTTTTTCTTTTTTTTTTACGGTCAAAGTATGTTTTTTTATGCAGTCTAAATGTATGATGTTTGCAGAGTACAAATTTTTGTCTGTTTTTGCAGTAAAAAACATCCGTTACACACGTAACAGAAAATGTCTGTTTTGTCATGGTGTTGCAAGTTAAGTGTTTTTTATGACTAATTTGCTCTCTGTTTTTTTTTTTCTATGTGTTTAGTTATAGCAAATCCTTTTTTTTTTTTTTTTTGCGGTCAAAGTATGTTTTTTTATGCAGTCTAAATGTATGATGTTTGCAGAGTACAGAGTTTTGTCTGTTTTTGCAGTAAAAAACATCTGTTACACACGTAACAGAAAATGTCTGTTTTGTCATGGTGTTGCAAGTGTTTTTTATATATTAATGGTGTTTCAAGTTATTATTTGTCTTTTTAGATTGTTATTTTTGTTTTCCAAAAGATTCACGTCATCATTTTTAGTAAGCATAATAATTGATTTTATTTTTAATTTGCTTTTTTTTAATTCATAAAAAAAGACCATTAATATTTCACTTTTTTACAGGAAATGTCTTCTTTTTGGGGGTTAGGTGGTTTAATATATATTTTTTAAGTTGAAAATAATTGTTGTTTTTTTGTGTGTTACTAGCATCTATTTTTTTTTTTTTTTTGGTGATTTATTATGTTAAACATCGAGAATGATTTTTCGTTTTGTGTTCATGTTCGTAGTACTTTTGTGTGTTAGTTAGGGTGTTTTTATCGTCTATATTTTCGTATAATCTTTGTGTTGAGTTAGGCTGTTACGTGTGTAGCATATCCGTTTTTTTGCAGTCAAATTCTGTTTTCTATGTTTTCTAGCATATCAAATTCTGCTCTATGTTTACTACAGACTACTAAAGTTTTTGCTGTGTTTTCCTGTTACACATGTAACACTCATGTGTTTTTGTACCATGTCTGTCTATTTGTGACATCCGTCACTTTTTCATTATATATATATACATATATATAATAATAATAATAATAAAAAAAAATTCAGATTTTATATAGACATTACATATGCATTTTAAACCAAACTAACCCACCTCTTAAACCCATAACCAAACCAAACCATAACCAAACCATAGCCCAAACCCAAAACCCCTTGTAGGCTTGCAGCCCAAGTCTGAAAGCAGGCCCATGTCCAAGCCCATTCCCCCTTTTGCACCTCCTATCTGTTAAAAAAAAAAAGAAAGGAAAAACATGCTGAAGACGGGAATCGAACCCGGACCACGAGCCAAGCAACACCAACGCACACACCACTGAGCCAAGCCTCTTTTCTTGTTATAATTCCAACCTGATTTATACATATATGTTTCCCCGTCTATTTCTCCTCCTTCCTTCTTCTAAACTGATCGAACAGCAGGCTTCACAAACAAACAAACTCGGTCAAACCATGACCTTTGACCGCTGATTTAGCATTCATTTAGGAAACCATTGACCAATTAATAACTAATACTTCATCTCCGCAGCTTTATCAAACGATTTGAACACGAATTCATCCCTTAATGATGCATAATTCACGCGCATACATTTAACCATGGTCAAACCTTGCTAAATCTTTAATCCAACCATTACACTATAAATTAGACATGCTTAGACGGTCACAACTCGCCAATTACACTTCCTACATCTCCAATTTCTGATTAAACACTCTTGAAAGATTCTACTCCTCGCGAGTTGACTTTTCGTTTGACTGAGCATTTTACACAAATTCGTGATTGTAAGTCCAATTTTGTTTATGGGTTTCACTAATCGGCTATAAAGCAGCAATAACCCCATGTATAATCGGGTTATTGCTTGCTCATTTGAATTATTAAAAAAACTAGGGTTCTTATGTTTATTTGGGGAAGATGACCAAAACCAAGTATATAATAAATATTTTAGAAACTGAATCTATTACAAAACTGATGCTCAGACCAGTTGGTTGGAGTGTTTTGCTAAGGGTATTGAACCGGCCAAGGGCCCAGGTTCAAACCCCACAACAAACAACCATTTTTTTTTGTTTTTTAACCTTTATAATTATAATCCTTTTTCCTTTAAAAATCGTTTTAAAATACTAAAACTATTTTATAAATTCTACAAAATTTAGTTTATGTTATTCCACTGATAAAGTTCATCATCCAATTTTTAGTTTTACAAAAATCATTTATTTAATATATTTTATTAATAATACAAGTTTATTCATTTATAATTATAAAATTCAATAAAAATATCTAAACTATTTTATTAAATCTCACAAAAATTATTTTAAACTTATACATCCTTAAACATTTCAGAAATTATTTTTATTTCTGAAAAACCGTTTGTTTAATATTTTTAATCAATTTTTGTTAGTTTTAATCATAATTAATTCATAATAAATTCATTTTACAATATTTTTGTACCAAAATTTTACATAAATTATTTCTATTCATTTAAAACAGAAATACAATTTTTAATTCAGAAACTCTTTGATTTTAATATTTTTAGACATTAAAGTCGTATTTTGACAATTTGAAATAATTAGGTTAAATATCCTATTTTCAAGAAAATAATTTTATAAAAATTATTTTCATACTCAAAACCCTATGTTATGATTTTATTCAACTTAAGATTTTTACAAAGAGACTTTTATTTATTTATTTATTAAATTTCATATATTAATCAAATAAACATTTATCCCCAATTCGAAGCCCTAGAAATACATGTATCCTAGAGTTATTTCCCTTACGCATTATCAAATTCTTTAGGTTGATACTTTGAGATAGTTCCAACACATATTTCGTTGTCCAAGTCCAATTTCAAGTTATTACGTGAACGGTGAGTTTTCCTACCCCTTTTTGCTTTATACATTTTTGGGGTGTTACATGTACACTATTACAAATTCAAATTCAACTTTACATTTTTACAATACAATTCTAGTACTATGTGCATTGCTTACAACGTGCTTTATGCTTAGACAATACATGTGGAATACATTTGTACTTAGTGAAATCATTAACATGGTACAAGCCGACCTTAACATTGGATAGCGCTATTTGGATTGACAACCCGCCTAGATTGATTCTCCCCCTTTTTCATCGGAGAATCCGTGGCCAGTGTTAAGCTTTTATCCATTTATTGGATAAGTACACTACAGTTCATACAGTACATTATACAGTCACAGGGTTGATTTCGCTCATTTGTATGATACATAGTTTACATATTTGCACTGTAGCTTGCACTTGAATTGTATAACTTTTTAACCTACTATATATATCAAATCTAGGAATGCTCACCAACATTTCATATGTTGACCAAACCTATTTTTGTACATGTTTCAGGTGCAGTTTGATCTAGTGCTTTAGCAAGAGACATTTAGTGCTATATTTCAATTCAATTATTTCAATATTTACATTTCATTTAGACAAATGTAATTTCCATTTCCATGTAAGACAATTTTGATTATTCAATAATATTTACATTTTAGTACCATGAGCTTTTGAACAATCGTCACTACGTGGCACCTCGATGATTCCGCCATCGGTTGGGGTGTTACACTATTTTTTTTTGTTTTCGAATGTATGAGTTTTTTTATGTTACCTGTGTGTTTTTTACAGAAAATGTCTTTTTTTGTATGGCCTCTATTTTGTATTATGTATTTCTTCATAAAGAATCATTTGTTAAGGTGTTTTATCTGTGTTTAGTTATACCATATCTGTGTGTAAGTTAAGGTGTTACGTGTGTAGCATATCCTTTTTTTGCTGCAATGTGTGTTGTGTGCAATCAGAATGTTTGATGTTTGCAGACTACAAAGGTTTGTATGTGTTTGCAGACAAAAAACGCCTGTTTACACACGTAACACTCGATTTTGCCATGGCTTATTATTTGTATATTAAATAAGCTGTTTTCCGCATCTTACATTAGTTTGTTTTTTTTTTCGTATTAAAAATGTCCACATTTACCCTCTCTTTTTAACATATGTTACAGGTGCTTTTTTAGTCGAATCATGAATTCCAACCCCAGCAGTCCCCCTTGGGAGGTTTTTGAGGCCCGTCAGCATCTCAACCCAATCGCACACGAGCCACCTCAAAATGAACCGGACATGGCAATTGCAGCTGAACCTGAATTACCCCCACCTGTTGAACTAGATATCCTTTCTGTTGCAGCTGAACATGAACCCCTACCCCTTGTTGACCCGGTTATCCCGCCCCTAGAACCGGTTATACCCTTAGAGCAGGGGGATGATGGGTTTGTAAGCGACGAAGATTTCGATTGAAATTCGGCATTTGATTACGTTTTCCCCGAAGAATATCCGCCACCAGAAGACTATATGACACCGGAGGATGATGCGCATGATGTAGCTCACACACCTGAATGGGCTGTTGGTTACGAAACAGACCCAGGGGCTGAATATGAAGAACCATATGAACCGAAATATAACAGACCTGGGTTGTCGGTTATGTCTCAGGAAGGTGGGCGTATTAGGGCAGAATGGGAGGGTATAAGTTATACCGAGGAACAGTGGGCTTTTTATGTCAAATATGGTTATTGGATGCCGTCTGCTACTATTGGTTGCAATGCAGGATGTCTGGGTTTGCACATTACATATGAAGAATTGGCTTTTTATGAGAAGAATGGTTATTGGAAGCCAAGGGGTGGTGTATGAATCTTTTAATAGTATGTTTTTGTTGTTGATACAGTATTAACAATATGTTTGTGTAGCTTTTTTTATTAGTATGGAACAAATGTTGTTGGCTGATGATCTTAACATATGATGTTTGTCTCATGTTGTTAGTTTAATCTTAAAGTTATATATTATGTTTGTTTGTTGGCTGATGCATCTTAACATATCAATTCTCGTTACGTATGCAACAATTCTAATGCTGGTACAATAAAACGAAAAAAAATATGGTCTAATAAAAAAATAATAAATAAACATTTTTTAAATAATATAAACGGGCAACTCAGCTTTAACATATGTAACACAACACATGTTACATATGTAACACGGGACGTCTGACAGCTTTTATAATAATGTGGAAAAGTAAGAGAGAGATGACGTGATGGGGTGTCATATCAGCTTTTGTCAGTCCCCTTTTCAGAAAAATCAAATTACCCTATTACCCTTTCTTGTCCTTTTTCACCCATTTAATTAAATCAATATTATAGAAAAATTTGTGACCATAGATTTAATAGATGGATGGCCAAGATCAAGTTTACAAGGTTTCTTCAATTTAGGAGGGTTTTATTTAATCCTTGCCCTATATATATATATATATGGAAAGTATAAATTGAAAACCCACTCGAGTTAATAAAACTCTGAAAACACGTCAAAAAACCATCTAAAAAAGTTTTTTTTTTTGAAAAAAAATACGCAAGGTAACATACATGTTTTTAAGCGTTTTGGGCCAAAAAAAATAAAAAAGCGCCGAACGAATATTTTTTAAAAAATTAAACAACGCAAACTTTGTAACAGCGATTTTAACATATATTAAAAAGCAGAAACATATGTTAACAGCGCTGTAACAACGCAAACTTTGTAACAGCGTTGTTTATTTTTTTAAAAAAATATTCGTTCGGCGCTTTTTTTTATTTTTTTGGCCCAAAACGCTTAAAAACATGCATGTTACGTTGTGTATTTTTTTCAAAAAAAAAACTTTTTTAGATGGTTTTTTGACGGGTTTTCAGAGTTTTCTTAACTCGAGTAGGTTTTCAAAATACCCACCCCCTATATATATATATATATATATATATATATATATATATATATATATATATATATATATATATATATATATATATATATATATATATATAGATAGAGGTTCCGGTACAAAAGCCTTTTTTTGTGAGAAGAGTAAGAAGGCTTGTGAGAGTGACACGTGGCAATTTTTGTTTTTAATTATAAGGACAATAGAGTAAATACACAATTATTCAATTTTTTTAAAAAAAACAATCTTTTAATCAAAATGAGATTTTTTCGGATTTAATTTATGTTCCATATATTAACTACTAAAACATTCAAATATGTAAAAGCCTCGTAGTATGTTCTATATTAACAAAAATTATCTGTGAAAATAATAAATCCTCAAGTTTGATGTGTTTTAACCCCATCAAACCTCTACTCTAATGTGTTTTTAACTCCTAAAGCGTTCTACCCTATAAAACCCACAACCTGATTTTCATCTCGCATGGCTCATATTATTTTATTAGTCAACATTCAAAATTACACAGGTATACAAGTCGTGTGCTTGACGTTGTGTTTTAACTTCATGGACAATTATATGGTTGATGATTTTGTCAGGCATGGTTAATGTGTTTTAAGCATCAAGCCCACTTGAGAATCAAACCAATATAAAACCCATCAATCATTTACCCTTCGTGTGTTTTAACCTTTACCCAACCATATATTTCCAGAAAAACACACCATTATAAAACATATGTTTTCTGATAAAGTAATCATCCATTTATATACGAATTATTTTGAAACCCACAATTTTTTTAAAGATAAAACACACAGATTAAAAACGACGTACAATGCACCTATATTCTAGTGTGTTTTAAGCATCAAACCCATTTGAGATTCAAACCAACATAAACACATAAATCTATAACCTTGTATGTTTTAAGCATCAAACCCATTTGAGATTCATACTTCCCCACATTTTTTAGAATAAAAAAACAAAGCGGGTGAAAAAGAAAACAAAACTCACCTACTGTGTAGATTTGATTAATTAAAATGTGGTTAGAATGATTTTATCCCCACATATGTTTATCCCCACATTGTTTTGCTGATGTGGTGGGAACGATTTTTTAAATGGTTGAATTAATTTGGCATGTGTAGGATTAAAGGTGTTGCTAATTTATAGATAGAATATTTGTGTGTTTTTATGGGTTTGGTGTGAACATGATTAAGAAAAGATAATTCTTGGTTTAGTGAAGCTGATGATGATCGTAAGGAGAGAGAGGGAGAGAGAGAGAGAGAAAGAGAGAGAGAAATGAGGATTTGTTTTCCTTAAATAAAGGATATGTTTTTAATAGGTTTTTTAGTGTTTTGACACTTATACCCTTGCTAGACTCATTTTAATGATTAAATTATAACACAATTTACAAGTTTGCCACTTATTTAATCTCAACCATCCATCTACGTGATCTAAAGGCCATATTTATTTCTCACCCTTCTCACAAAACACATCTTTTGTATCCTAACCCCACCCTATATATATATATATGGGAGGGTTATCTTGAGAACGCTAAATATCGCGAGAACCGTGAGAACAAGTGAGAAAACTAATCAAAATCATTTTTTTTCAATACAAACCTAATTAGAATTAAAATATAACATTAATAAATGAATTTTCTTTCCAAATAATTCATCTTTTCTTGCAAAAACACTTTCAAATTAACTTTTTACACATGTGTAAATGAAACAGTTTACACATGTATAAACAGTAAATTTACACATGTGTAAAAACAAATTATTTTCGTATACGTTTGAATTTTTACGCGTAAATTGTGTTTTTGAGATTGTATTTTAGTAATAAAGACAAGCGTAAAAAGAAATTTTGAATTTGAATGGTTTTAGATGTCGTTCTCACGATTCGCACGAAATATAAGTGTTCTCAAATTAACTTTCCCCTATATATATATATGGGATGGTTCAATAGAGAACTCATTTTATTGAGAGAACTCAAGAACTCCTAATTAAATATAAAAAAATATAATAAAAAAATCATAACTCAAAATTTAAGTAAAAAAATAGAAAACTAGTTCGGAGCTTCTCTTTCCCATATCATACCCGTTCGGAAAAAAATAAAAAAAAAATAAAAAAAACACACCTAAAAAACGCTACTGCACATGTGTAGTATAACCCAAAAGCCTAAACCACCTACCCCCAACTTACCCCCACCCAAAAACCTAATTCCACCCCACTCACCCCCACCCTCACTAAAAAACCTAAATCGCTTACCCAAAAACCTAAACCACCCATCCACCCCCACCCAAAAACCTAAACCCACCCCACCCACCGCATACCAAAAACCTAAGCCCCATCCGTCACAACAAAAAACCTAACCCCCTACCCAAAAACCTAAACCCACCCTACCCACCCCCAAAAACCTAAACCTTACAAACTAAACTAAAAAAAACTAACCCTAAAAGCTAAACTAAACCCTAAAACTAATCGGACATTTACTACACAGGTGCATTAGAAGTCGCCTATTTTTTATTTTTTTTATTTTTTTTTATTTTTTTCTGAACTGGGATGACGTGGGAAAGAGAAGCTCCGAACCAGATTTTTGGTTTTTGACTTAAATTTTGAGTTATGATTTTTTTTTTTAATTTAAGTAGGAGTTCTCGAGTTCTCTCCCTAACTATGAGTTCTCAATTGAACTTTCCCCTATATATATATAGGCTAAGTATTTAATGAAAACCTAAAAATTTGAAGAAACCCATGGAAACCCATCTAGTGGCTCACATTGTTCCACATCACCCAATTTGCAATATATTATTCTATGTCTTGAAGGGCATACTTGTCATTTTATCTTTCCCCCCATTTAATAGTTTGAAATTTTTATTATCCCTCCTATATAAAGACATCCCTCTCTCTTTCACACACACACACACATACTTTCTCTCTCCATCTCTCTCTCTTTCTTCTCTGTTTTAACATCAGAGACACCAACATCCCCATCCTCCATCCTCCATCCACCACCATCCCCATCCTCCATCCACCATCGATCCACCACCGTCCCCATCCTACATCTCCTCCGTCGATACACCACCGTCGCCGTCCTCCATCCACCATCATCCACCACCGTCCCCATCCTCCATCCACCATCATCCACCACCGTCTTCATGTCATTTTTTTTTGTTACTTTACTCCATTGGCAGGAAGGAGCAAGCAAATAAAGGTCAGATTTAGTATTTTAATCTCAAGCTTCTTATTCATGTGATTTTTTTTTTTTTTGTTACTTTACTCCCATCGTCAAAAGCTTCTCCATTTGCTCTGTTTTCTGTTTTGGAGATGGGTTAAAAGTAGCAAAAAATGTGGAACTTAAAGCAACCACATTTCATTACAGAACATTTATACGTTTAGGATTTTGCATCCCAGATGCTTAAAAAGTAAAGAATTATTAATAAAGGGTTAATGGAAACAAGAAGCTTTCTATTTTTTTTTTTTTTTTTTTTTTTGTAAATAGATAAAACAGAGGCAGAAAGTAAAGAATTATTTAAGTTTTTTTGGGCTGTTTTTGGTTGAAGAATAATGTGGAATTTGATGAATTTGTTATTTATATGATTTGGACCTAATTTGGACTCTATAGATGTGTGTGAATTAAAATCTAAAGTATGTTGGTTCATATGTAACACTGTATCTTTTTTCTTAAATATTGTTTTTAATCTAATTTTCACAAACCATATCAGTTAACATGTTACTAAGGAAGGCTGTTATATATTTTAATGGTTTGTTGTTATTATTGTTATTATTTGTAACACCCCAACCGATAGCGGAATCATCGAGGTGTCATGTAGTGACGATTGTTCAAAAGCTCATGGTACTAAAATGTAAATATTTGATTATTGAATATTGTTTTACAACATGTGAAAATAAATACATGACAACAAAAATAGAGATAGTTGGTTGATTTAATCTAAGTCCAAAATTCTATGTGAAGCGTCAAGTAGCTTATCCTGAAACATGCACGAAAATAAATTTTGTCAACATATGATGTTGGTGAGTATTACCTAGCTTTGTACATATAGTATAAGTTTGAAAAGCGGTACAATTCATGTGTCTTGCATCACCAAGGCATTATGCAAACACATAAGTAACCAAAGAAGACAAGATCAAATGTAAAGTTGGTATGGTAAAATTGATAATGAGCACCCTAACACGTGTCAAGTCTAAAAGAGCACCATAACATAAGTTATGTCTAAATGAGCACCGTAACATAAGTTACGTCTATATGTAAAGAGCACCATAACATAAGTTATGTCTAGATGTATGATTTTGTACGTAAGCTACATTCATGTTCAAACATAAAGCACAAAGATAAACAAGACACGTATATGAATTGTAAATGAAGAAAAATGTATGTGTAAGTGAATGTGCAAGTTTTGTATACTTGTGCATGAATCACCCCAAAAGTGTAAAAACGAAAAAGGGGATAAGTAACACTCACATTAGCAAGGTGTTAAGTCTTGTGTAATTGAATAAGTGTAATCCAACATTGCCAAGTATCACCATATGTTTAAGGTAATAAATAAGTTTAAGTCTTTCTAGTCTACAAGTATTTCTAGGGTTCCTAATTTGGGGATTGATAATTGATAAATCGTTAATTTAGATAAATTGTTAATGAAGTAATAAATAAGAGAAATTTGGAAAATAAATAAAAGACTATTTGTAGATTTTTTTATTAAGGATGGTCATATTATAAGATTTTAAGTATGAAAATAATTTTTATAAAATTATTTTCTCAAAAATTGACTATTTAGTATATTTATTTCTATTTGTCAAAGATAAAATTTTAATATCTAAAAATATTAAAATTAGATAAATTTCAAATTAAAATTTATATTTCTGTTCTAAATGAACAAAAATAATTTATGTAAAATTTTGGGATAAAAATATTGAAAAATGAATTTATTATGATTTATTTATGATTTAAAATAACAAAAATCAATTAAAAATATGAAACTAACGATTTTTCTGATATAAAATTTATTTCTGAAATGTTTATAGATCCACAAGTTTAAAATAATTTTTGTGGATATTTATAAGAACGTTTAGATATTTTTATAGAATTTTAAAATTATAAATGAATAAACTTGTAGTATTTATAATATATATTAAATAAATTATTTTTGAAAATCTAAAAATTATATGGTAAACTTTGTCATGAGATTTACCTAAAATAATTTTTGTAGAATTTTTAAGACACTTTTAATATTTTAAAAACTATTTTTAAAAGAATATAAAAAAATATAACTATAAAAAGAAACAAAAAAAATGTTTAAGTGTGCCGGGACTCGAACCCGAGTCCTTGGCGATTCAGAAGCTTTAAATCACAAGTCCAGACCGGTTGGTCTGGACCTTGAGAAGGAATTAATATGGATCTTAATTAATTATATAGGTTAACTGTTTTATTTAGAAAAAAAAATCAAAAATCAAGTGTGTGGGAATCGAACCTTGGCCTTCGGCCGGTTCATGTTTTGAACATAGTCCTGTAACCAACTGATCTGTGGATCAGTTGGTTATCATTTTTGTTCTGCAATATATTTAAACGATTGTCTGCAGTGAGCATTATCCCCAAATATAAGATGAAGAACCCTAGATTTCTAATAAACCACAATACGCGATTTTAATCCAATTAACCATAGGGCTATTGGAGCATAAGGGCCGATTAACAAAACCCATAAAAAAATTAAACTTACAGCGATGGAATCGAGCAAAAAGGTGCGGTCAACAGAAAAGTCAACATGAGCAAAAATCTTAGATTTGAAGGAGTTTAAGGGTATTTCAAGTATAGGGGTTTGATTATCGGTGCAATGAGCTTGAATGAGAGGTATCAATTTATACTAATCGTTCATCCTTGTAATTTTAGGAGTTTTGACCCGTCATAACTAGTATACGCGTGATTGGACTTATAATTGGAATGTTTTAATGGCTAATTTGCATGAGGGTTAAGCTGAAAGGGTCGGTCTACACATTCCATAAACGAATTGCTTTAAAAAAAACGCGGATTGTGCTTGATTTGGAAGGTTCATGCTCGCAGTTGACTTTCCAAAGTCAACTGGGCGCCATTATGAAGGGTTTATATTTGTTTTGTTCGGAAATTGAACATATAATGTGCTGTAGCCCAGATGGTTAAAGTGTGTGTTTGGTTGGGCCGGCTGTGGACGCGGGTTCGAGTCCCGGTCCACGCAATTATTTTGTTGGCAATTAAAACATTAACATATTATTATTATAATTTCATATTATCATTACCTAAGTCCGAAAATAGTACGAAATATTTTTAGAACGTACTAGAAAGATAAAATGCGATGTTTTATTGATTGAATACGAAACGTACAAGATAGAAATGCGGAATATTATAAAAATAAGAACGAAAGGTGATGGATGTCACATTATTATTATTTTGTTGTTGTTGTTGAAGAACACGTTTTTGTCGATGATGAGTTAAGCTTTTGAATAAAAAAAAGTAGTGAATTTTAAAAAGTAAATTCATATGGAGTGTGTGCAATGGTACACATTTTTGTTAAGTTGCATATGACACACATCTATGCAGTTGCGTATGATACAAATAGTGAATTTTAAAAAGTAGTGAATCTAAGTTGCAGTTTTTTTATAAAAAAAAGTAGTGAATTTTAAAAAGTAGTGAATCTATGTTGCGTATGATACACATCTAAGCTTTTGAATAAAAAAGTAGTGAATTTTAAAAAGTAGTGAATCTATGTTGCGTCTGTTTCGTATGTAACAGAACTAAGTTGTAGTTTTTATAAAAAAGTAGTGAATCTATGTTGCGTATGATACACATCTAAGCTTTTGAATAAAAAAGTAGTGAATTTTAAAAAGTAGTGAATCTATGTTGCGTATGATACACATCTATGTAGTTTTTTTAACATTCCTCCTAAGTTAAGTTTGATAATTTTTGATAACTAAATGGATAAAACAATGTTTACTTTCAACACTAGTTGCATATGTTAATACGAGGGGGGGGGGGGGGTTTACATGTAAATTGATGATTTTGTTTTCTTTTTGCAGGTGAACATATTTGTTGAATTAAAGATGAAGATGATTATCAAGAATGAAGTGTAGACAAAAAATTTTTATGATAGTTTTTTTTAGCATTTGTTGATTGTAATGACCGTTTTGATTGTTTTTAGCATTTGTAAGAAACATTCTTGTGTACTTTTGAATGGTTTTTGTTCTGTAAAGTTTTTAAGTGATTTTATACATTCAATCTGTTTTAACGTATGCAACAAGACATCACATATGAGACTAGAGTATGTGCAATTTTAACGTATACAACACTACATATGTTTACATATGCAACACTACACATGTTACATATGTAACACGACGTCCTGACAGATTTAGGATAATTGTCACAAAAGTATGAGAGAGATGTTGTGACATGTGACAGGTCAACTTGTCATAGATGCTTTTTCAGAAAAATGTCATTTGTCCATTATACCTTTTTTTTGTCCACTAGTATACAATTAATTAATATAATAAGCTTGATTAAACAAGAGCCATTGATCTTAGAGATCAATGGCTAGGATGAGGTTTCTATAGGTTTCTTCAACTTTTTGAGGTTTTCATTCTAACCCTTCCCTATATATATATATTTGTAGTCCTCGGAGGGGGCAAAAGTAAGTTGCACTAATTTTAACGTTATTTTACTAACGTCGTGAAAACAATGTTAAAAATGATGGACGGTTAATCATGCATCAGGTGGTGACGTTGATAGCCAAAAGACAAGGGGGTACATGCACCAATCAAGTTTGTCTCGATTGCCAAGTGTTATGTGCCTGATGTCTAAGGCATGATACAAAACCACTATTGAGTTTGGGGTCTCACTGGAAACAACCTCTCTATTCCTACGGGGTAGAGGTAAGGCTGTCTACATCTTACTCTCCTCAGACCCTGCCTTAGCTTTCGTTATTGGTGGGATTAACTGAGTATGATGATGATTAAACCTAAACCAATACTACTACTAATTTATATTTATATATATAATAAATAAAAAAGGTTGTGACACGTGACGCGTTGTGAGACCTTCACGTTTCTTGATTTCCTTCCAAATATGTTAATATTTTTATCTTTATCTTTTCTTTATCTTCCACCTCACAATTTTTAAACGTTGATAACTTGTATATACGACAATTAAAAAAACACCAAATTAACAAGCGTTTTATTATATTTCCAACGAGCACCATAGTGCTATACAAAAAACAAAAAAAAATGATTTTTTATTGGGTGTTTGTTCATACAGAAAAAAAAAACACAATATGTTTAAGTAATTCCATTAATCATGTATAGGCAAGTCACTAATCATATTAAGATCGTATATATGCTTTTGAACATACTATTACATATAAGAATCCGCTAACTACATATAAATATTCACAGATGTAGTCAGTTTTTGTAAGAATATGTTTTTTTTGTTGGTGTTGCTAGGAACATTGATTATAAAGGTTGCTAAACTGGTTAGATGTAGCCTATGATTCTTAAACACCAAATATATCTCTAGCTGATAATTGATAATTAATCACCACACCATACACGCTTCTTATATCAATCATCACAATGACATACCATTTGATACCAATTTGGTTGTTCTTTTTTTCTAGTTCACATAACAGCTTTATAATGTATTGAGAAAGTGACACGTAGATTAGAAGTATGTTTTATGAGTTACTGAGTGTTGATTCTTTACAAAAAAAAAAAAAAAAAAAATCTCTGCAAAAACAACCTATTCATTTTACGGTACATATATTTTGTAACTTTATATTAGTTATATGTCTAATCCGGGAATCATCTAGTACCAATAATAAAAACAAAAAAAACAAAAAGAAAAAACACAAATAATAATAATTAAAATATGTTAATCGTTTCCTTCAATGTTTTTAACAACCAACAAGTAACCACCTCTCTATAAATAAACCAAAAAATAATAACAATAACACACACAAAAAAAATAAAAAATAAAAAAAATACGCGGGTACAACACATACATGCATCCATCGAGTATATCACCAAAGTCAATAGATCTTTCTTGACTCTTCCATTGTACAACTCCCAAAGCCCATCGTACAACTCTCCAATGCACACCAACGGAACCTCACCACCACCACCACCGTCGTCACCCATGTCTAAACCATCACCGACGGAGTTCACCGGAAAACCACACCCACTTATTCCTACAGCACTTGCAATGATAGCTTGGCTCGGTTCTATACATTTAATCGTGTTTATAGTCATTGGTTCCTTCATCTTTCTTCCTGTTCATAAATTTGTTATGTAAGTGATCATGATTCATGATAATATGCAGTTAATGGCGTCTGATTTGATGTGGGTATGTGGTAAAATGGTTGTTTGATGATTAATGGTGTGGTTTTGTAGTGTGATTGGAGTGCTTGTGATGTTAATTGTGGTTCCTGTTAATGAGAGGAGTAGATGGGGCAGAGCTTTTGGCAGGTAAATAATTATTACTATTATTAATTATTATTATTATTACTATTACCATTATTGTTATAGTTATCAGGGAAGGGGTGCATAACTAGTTTTTTTTTTTTTTTTCCTTTCGCTCCACTAATTTAACCGATCATGCACTGTCACATTTATTTCATTGAAACCTTTTTTTTTCATTGAAACCTTTTTTTCTTTTAGGCAACACTTAACTGAATCACTTCTCTGAATTCTTTGTTTGTGTTTTTTTTTATTTAAACCGTGTATATTTTTATACCAGTTGAAAATAACGGTAAAAAAATGTTACCGTTTCATATAAAATAAATTCAAACGGTGAGAAAAGGTTTAAAATAAATACCTAAATTCGACTGTGGCATTTAATAATCATTGTTTACCAGCCCGTTAACTAGAACCAGAAATTGTTTCACGGGACCACTACCGGCACGAGTGGAGGGGGTGTTACCGTGTTAGTAGTGGGGTACCCGTAACCAATTCTGGTGGTGCCCTACCCCCCTCATAACACTTAATTTTAAGTGAATTGTAGTATATGTGGCGCAGTGGCGGAACTTAACATTTAAATTGCGAGTCGGAAATATAAGAAATTAAAATAAAATAAAATTACATTTCTAGCACATAAAAAAACTAAATATATAATCGCCAAAGAAGCAAAGTTATGTTTTTAGTAGGATTAGTTTTGCCGTTCAAAAAGGGTGACAGCGCAACTTGTTGCCTGTCTTTTGTGTAATTTCTATTGGCAATTAACGAGGGTATGGTTATTAAAAAAATAAAGATAATATTTTTCAAAGCTAATGGACTGAACTATATGCTTCGAAGGATAACTTAGGCCCTCCTCGCCCCAATGAAGTTCCGCCCATGAGTACGATTAATGCACATTTAGACCAAATTGTGGAGGATGGATTGATTAGCAATTTAAGTGGGGATTTGGACTGAAAGAATTGATTTTTATGAAGTGTGAAGGTTGTTAATTGTTTGGTTTGGTTTGGTTTGGTTTGGTTGTTGTAACTGAAGTAGATGGTACTGGTACATGATTGAAGTTTGGTTTGGTTTGTTTTTATTTCAGATATATATGCAAACATGCTGTTGGGTTTTTCCCGGTTACGCTACATGTGGAGGATTATAAGGCTTTTGTTCCTGATCAGGCTTATGGTAATTGATTACATTATATTGATATTTTTGATTTCTTTGTATTGTGGTTTGAAACTTATATGATGAATGCATATTAGAGAACTTGGTGACGTTTGTTTGGTTAAAAAATGACGCGAATTGATTGGATATTTGAGATGAAATGGTTGGTAACTAACTGTGAACTGTAGTTTAGTTGAACTGTAGACATGTGAACCGGTGAGCGCTCTGGAAAACCAGTTTAGTTGGACAGATGCACCCATCAGCCAGTTAAGAAAAAGCATTGTTAACATTGGAATCACAGAACAAGGACCAGTGGTCATGTTATTTATAAGGTCAACCCAAACACAACCCGTTTATTAGCTGTTACTATGACATATGGGTTGGTCATGTCGGGATTAAGCTTGAGCATCAACCTTAAACAGAAACAAAATAATAATAAATTAACTTGCCTAGCATCGACCTCTTTGTTTGTAGCATACCTATACATATGCCATTCACCATAAAATTGTGTTGTTGTTGCCTTTTGTTTTGCCTTGGAAGTAACATAAATTACACACTCTGAAACGCTAACGATTCATGGTTAAATGTGATTCACACATTTAATTATGGGTTTCAGTTTTATTGCATTAGCTTCTGATCGATGGTCCTCTTTGTTTGTAGCATACATATAACATATGCCATTCATCATGCAGTTTTTGGGTACGAGCCTCATTCGGTTTGGCCAATTGGAGTTGTCGCATTGGCTGATCTTACAGGCTTTATGCCTCTTCCTAAAATAAAGGTCCTTGCAAGTACGGCGGTAAGACTTGCTACCCCTGATGTTGTAGATGTTCCAATATATTAATAATATTAATAATAATAATAATAATAATAATATTTATTATTATTATTGCTATTATTATTATTTTTATTGTTGTTATTGCTATTCTTACTATTATTGTTGTGGTAAAACTGCCCTGAAATGTTACGACCTGCACCAAACCCCATTAGCAAAACATACATAGTCACCTCTGATTTTAAGCTTATAAAGTGGCTCCACTCCCGTCTCTTTACGTATTATAATTAACATTTACACAGGTGTTCTATACGCCGTTCCTGAGGCATATATGGACATGGCTTGGGCTAACGGCTGCAACAAGGAAAAATTTTTCTTCTCTCCTGAAAGCTGGTTATAGTTGCATAGTCATACCAGGTGGCGTGCAGGAGACGTTTTACATGGAGCATGATTCTGAGGTACAATTCATAAAATGCCTTTTTTGTAGAATTTTTTCTATGCAAACAAATGATTAATATATATAACTATAAGCATTGTATCAAGGATCTTAAGATAGAAATACTTCGTGTTAATTTCCATAGAGTCAACTGTTAGAATCAACTTAATCAAGAAATCACAAAAGTCAAAGGAAAAGTCAAACAGTGCGTTTGGCGCTAAAACAGAAAGTTGTGTCTGTTTATTATGACGGTTATCTTAGAAGTTATGTCGGTTAGTTTAAGGTAGTTTAGTAACCGTCAATGTCTATGGGTATAAATACCCCTATTATGTCTCATTTGTATTGTGTGGATTATTAATAATATTGTGTGTTGCACAATCTCTCTCCCACCCTCTGTTCTTATAACCGAGTCCCTGCACATATGATTGTGCATACTCATGTTCATCACCTATAAACCAAGTGTATAATATTCATAACAGGGGCAAAACTCAACATCAACATTTTTAAGGCAATAGATTTTCAACTTTTATGTCAGAAACTGGTTTATAACTTTTTATACCTTCTCAACCATCACTGAGACCATCTTCGAATTAGTAAGTTTAAGGTTCAATTTTTAACTAGAGGTGGCAAGACGAGCGATTGAGCGGGTCAGGTATAATAGGTCAAAATGAGTAAATCATTTGTTATGAGCGAGGTTGAGACTTGAGATTAGCATAAATGGCTAAATACCGTCAGAAACATTTATTTATTTATTTATTTTTTTTTTTTGGGAAGCAACTCAAACTTATGTATTTTTTTAGTATATGATTATATATATATATATTTTAATAGACAAATAGATCCATTAAAAACAAAATATGAAACTTACATCACAATAGAAGGTAGACGGGCAACAATAATCTAATTTTTGGATATAAATGATATAGAAGGTTTGATGGATTAAAAGCATTTGACCCGATTCCTTGTAGCTAATATATATGATTTTACTCATTTTGAGATATTAAACAGCCTGGCTTGCTTCTGCTCCCTTTGACTTGTTTCCGTTTAATAACTTCTATTTTTGGCTGGTAACAAATCAAACAAAAACCAAATTGACCCATTTGTTATAAATGGGTCAAAAGTGTCACCTCTAATATGTGTAAGTAATCCATTGATACCAAAGTTTAAAAGAACGGAAACGAGCCTCGAGGCGAACTGAGACGTATGCCCGAGGCGGAATCAAAAAATAAATGAAAAAAATATATATCTTAAAAAATATAAAATAATTGACCCAAAAAAGTCTAAAACATCACAAACATACGTCAAAAATAAAGCAATTGACCCAAAAAGTCTAAAACATAAGAAAAAACACATAAAAAACACCATAAACCCCCTGAGGCACACTGCACCCGAGGCGCGCATTTTCTTAATGCCTCAGCCCTTAGAGGCGTATGTACAGACTAGACCCCATGAGGCGCGCCTCAGACTCGTTTTTTTGGCGCCTCGCCTCGAGGCGCGCCTTGAGACGCACGCCTCAAAAGTTTTTTTAAACCATGATTGATACGGCTAAAAGAGGTGCATGAGATGAATAAGTGAATGGGATGAAATCCATTTACTTCTTGTTAACAACATGGTCCAGAGCCTCTCTTGGTTTCCACTTTCCACAACTACACTCTTGATTATGATTATGTTCATACCAAAATACATGTTTTCTTTTGTTTTGTTATACGGTGTATTTTTTTGATCTTGAGACGATCTAACAAGTTAATTTACCGTAGATCGCCTTTCTGAAAACAAGAAAAGGATTTGTACGCCTTGCAATGGAGAATAATTCCCCGTTGGTTCCTGTTTTTGGTTTCGGTCAGGTAAAGTCTTGCAGATTTTATTGCTAGATCTTCTCTTCTAGTTGTCATATTCCGTTGGTGATTGGTTGTATGCACTTGCTTCCATGCATTAGTTTGTTTTTTGGCCACTAAATGTATTGAATGCTGCAGTCCTATGTTTACAACTGGTGGAAGCCGCGCGGGAAATTGTTCCTGAAATTGTCTCGCGCTATAAAGTTCACTCCAGTTTGTTTCTGGGGTATACTCGGGTGCGTGCACTTGATTTGATTTTACTATATCCGGCTGTGTACACGTCATTTCGCTAAAGTTCAGTGGTTTTTATTTTAGGTCTCCGATACCCTACCAGCAACCAATGCATGTGGTGGTTGGTAGACCGATACATTACAAGAAGAATACGACGCCTACCATGGAAGAGGTACTGCAGTTTATAATGTGGTTTTAAAAAAACACCCATCAGGGGCGCGAGGGGTATAACATTTCTAGATGGCAACCGGAGACATGCAAATGTATGTACCCGTCGTATTTGGTTTTTGACTTTTTAAAACTGATTGTGAAAGCGTATTGCAGGTTTCAGAAGTACACCGGCAGTTTGTGGATGCGGTTGAAGATCTGTTCGAGAGGCATAAAGCGAGAGCCGGTTATCCTCATCTTAAGTTAAGAATCATGTGAACAAATGGCAAAATATCGACAGCGGTACACGGATGTTGTTAAAAGTTTGAAATATTACTTCAGCTTGTACAAACTTAGAAAATTTCATATTTTCTGTCAATTTAAGCATGGCTTCATCTTACTTGGTTTACTTCTAAAAGCTTTTCAATCCAAACATTAACATTATACTGTTAGTGTTGGTCCCCATTAGAGGTGCACATAATAACCAGTGTACCACTAGCCTATAACAGTATTCGTTCCGTGTTAAGCACTACGTCACCACTGTGGCCTTCACCACGCCTGTCGTCACTGCTATCGACACCATCACCAATCGTTGCCATCACTGCTTCCACGACACCATCGTTGTCGTTGGCATCACCACTATTGATGTAGACACCAACACCACATACCAACATCTTTAACAAACTTTAATCCAAACATGATTATTTCATCAACTAAATGTATCATAAATTCAAATTCATTTGACAAATTCCAATCCTATTAACAAACTCAATATTTTGAAGTTCCAGTTTCTTCAGATTAAATCTCTGCACCAAACACCCCTAATGATTTGAATATAACAAACTGTTTTACAATGAATATTTTTTTTTAAACTAAATTTCTCTTTAGAGTTGTGGTGAGCATCAGCATGTAGTATTTTTAATTGTTGATGAGGAAGGAGCCATATGTGAATATTGAACACAACTCCTTAGTTGTAATAAACTAGACAAACAAGAAACAAAGTAATGATTTTATCTTCAATTATATTCTAAGTCTTTACAATGGACACCAAGTCCATAGAAGCTAACTGGGACCTTACTATGGGTTCAACAACAAATTGTCTTGATGTAAATGAGTAAATCATTTTATTTTAGGTAAGTTATCTAACATCTGCTTTCCAGTAAATAGTTAGTCATTGTCTCCTTGTATTGAGGTATGATATAAGGGTACACCAAAAGCAACAACTAAACAGAGTTTAATGATCTAACACGAAATATCCATTGTGGCAATGATTATTAAAGCATAATCAAGTAGCGTTGTGGTGACGATTATTAGAGAATATCCGGATCTAGGTGTTGTTTTTTTTTTTTTTTTTTGGAGAGTAGTGTTTCAGCGGTAAATCATGTGTTGCAAAGCGACCACTGTCCAGGATCGAATCCCATGGATATTAAATGAAGATGTATTTAATTGTTTCTTTTAATATTAATATGCTTGATTTTTTTTAACCCTAATTACTCTCCCTTTTTTTCTTTCACCTTAATTATTCTCTCTTTTTATCACATGTGGGGGATCGAACCCTTGGACCCTTTATACACTTTAATCACCCCACATCACTGGGCCATAGCCTCAGTGGCAATATGCTTGATTATTTAATTAAGTTGTCAATTAAATTAATCAAAAGCATAAATAGTTATTATTATCAAGGTTGAATAAATTATGAGTTAATTTGTTTAAATTATCTTGGAGTTAATTATGTGATTAGTTTAAATTATTTAATTAGTTTTGTATAATTTAATAAGATAAATCCTGGCTCATAGAAATATACATGGGGGCCTGTTAGAGATAAACTTGATCATATTTTGATGGATTGTAAATAGAGGTTCAAGGGTTTCAGTTTTTGTTACAGAAAAAACAGATTGGGTTAAAGAAAACTGAAACCTTGAAGCTCTAAAACCCTTTTCTCTCCCTTGCGTCCCACTGTCGTTGGCTACCATCGTGTCTCAGTTACCATCGACCACCTCACCCCGCACCACTGCCACCACATGTGTCAACCATCACTAGGGTAGGGTTAGTCTACAAATGACATTTTTTCTTGGAAAGTCTATGTAGGTATCATCTTTTTGACTTAGAAATAACTGTTTTGGCATGGTATTATATACTTTCCAAATGTATCGTAGGCATGAAATCTAAAATATAGCTAAAACACACTGATTAATTTCTTAGCATGATGTTATAAGTCTTAAGCCTATAATACAATATATTCTATTTTTAATTGTTATGTTTTGTGTTTTTCCATATCATACCATTGCAAAACAATCCAAAATGCCTACATATCACTTTTTATTAAAACTTAACTTTCTTAGGATTTTCATCCTTTGATGAACTAATTTACCAATTTGTGTATATAACATATGTTTAGTAATTGTTGTTGTTTTTGCTACTATTACTGCTGCTATTGTTGTAAAGAACACATTTTTTTGAATGAATATATTTAGTTTTTAGTAGATTAGGATTTGCTATTCAGAAAGGGGTGGTAGCGTAGCTTGTTGCCCGTCTATCCGTTATCTTGATGTAATTTTCTTTATCTTGAAATGAAAGTATCTTAGTATTAAAAAAAATATGTATCTTTCTTGGATGGGATACAATTTTATATAATAAAATTATCAACACGATGAAAAAAAAATGGACAACATGCTTCACAATATATTTCAACTAAAGTTTCTTACAATAACGCATTCACTATTTATTCATGTGACACTTGTAACATTGTTCTTAGAAAATATTATTAATTATTAGTTTGTTTTGAAGGTGACAAAATTAGAGAGTTAGATGAGCATGTTACAAGGGTTAAAATGACTAGTTTATTAACCCTCACTGCTATAACTTTTGGGGACATTGTCTGTAAGATCATGAGTAAATTATTTATGATAAAAGAACTGTATTTTTTACACAAAGTAATTTATTAACTTAATTAAAAAGCTCTTATTTTATTATTCCCATTTTGGAACATATATATATGGAAAGTACCGACAGTTGAAGCGAAAATAAGCCGCCCGACAACTAAACTGGCCAGATTTCAAAAACCAAGGCTTCCATGTTTCTCTTGTGTATCCTTTACCGGCCATCCACAATTTTCAGAAAATTTATTTAAAAAAAAATCACCGGTAATAGTTTTCAAATCAAAATAACATGTGGTTTTATATTGTATAATGTATTTAAACTAATATTAATTGTTATTATCTCTAGCTAATTTTAAAATGTTCCTTTCATCGATCACACACTTAAACAAATAAACGTACCAGTAAAATCTCATTTGTAACGAGACGACTAGTATGGTCTGTGAAGTAACTATAATGGTAGTAGAACGTAGCACAAGTATACAATAATGAGCATATAACAGTACTGATTTATGAGAAAATTAACATGGACCTTTGTATGACATCCTAGGCAAATCCCACATCGGTCGTGGCCAGGAGAGATCCTTGGTTCATAAATAATCCAAAGCCTCTTAAATCACCAACGCGTTTTGGGCTTAATGCTAGTGGATGAGAGGAGAACTCCACAGTTAAGCGTGCTCAGGTGGGAGTAGTATCAGGATGGGTGACCTCCTAGGAAGTCTCCACCGGGGCGACCAAAAACAAATCCGTGAGCTTTGGAAGGGCAACCCATCGGGGCAAAGCGGACAATATTGATGGTGAGAGAGGCCGGATGTTACAGAGCAAACTATAATAAAAATAGATAGTGTACAGACAAAAAAAAAAAAAAGTAGCAATAAGCCCTGATGAAAATTTGTAAGCAAAGACAAACACTAAGGCAAAGATAAGACTAAGGCAAATCTAACTCTAAGCCAAGGTTGAGGCTTCAAGTCAAGTCTAAGACATATCTATACACTCCTTTCAAAGTCCATAATCTTGATTGGACGTCTCAAAAAACTCATAAGTCGGATCATGTAATCGGAAAGGTGCAAGCCTATCAAATATTGCCTAGTCCAATCATCATGTGTTAGTTTAAGTTTGTCTATGCACCTCCTTCGCTCCATTGTGAGGGTTCCATAGTTTTTACTAGAGCTGTCATTTGTCTCCTCTTCTCATGCCCAACTATATACATCCCCTACCACACTCAATTTCTTCTGAAATCTTCTTTTGTTATCCATTACGTTCTTGCGTGTCCATAGATCTACCTCAACATGCTTATTTCAACTACCTCCAACTTTCAGGTTTATGTCTTATTGATGGCCAAGCAATCAGTTGCGTATAACATAGTCGAACTACAACTATAAACTTTCCCTTTTAGTAACCACTTGTCACACAATATTCATATGGCTGCTCAGCACTTGCAACAAAGCACCTGAACGTGATGTGCTACATACTAGCTCATCTCCATCTCTCTAGACAAGCGATTCTAAATACTTAAACTTGGTTGTCTATGGGACCACTAGTCAAACACTTAAACATATGTTATAAACATGTATATAATAACAATTAATCTCTATTTTGATACAATGATCTAACTACATTGTTTCTCCTAAACTAGTGCTAAATATAAATTAAAAGTATTTCTAAACAACAAATTAAAGAATATACATCTGGCGGATGATAATTGCTTTCGGTTGATGGGTTTTAAGTCGGTAGGTTAAAATAAAGAATCCGAACACAATTCATACATTTATTCATCTCAAAGACATCAACCACATAACACGGAGCAACTAAATGCCATATAACCCAAATACGACTCATATAACCCATTTATTAATAAATGAATTTTTAAGGGTTGTGACGGATTGTAAACATATGTTTGGTTTGTAAATATGTTATAAGATGGTTGTAGATGCCATATACATATACATGTTACCAAGACACTAATTTTTTTTTTTTTTTCTAAATGGGTTAATACACCACAACATAAAACCTCATATTCGTGAGTGTTAGGAATCTTATAAGCTTATAAATCAAATCACGCCAACTAAAGTAATAAACCAAACAAAAGAGGCAACCTAGAAAATTGTAAAAATGTTGTCTTTTACATTTTTACCTATAAAAAACTAAAATACAGATAAGTTGGATGTTGCACATAAAGGCAAATGCATGTCACACCTACCTACCGCCACACGGCCTCACGTGGTTGCCTTCCTTTTGGTTCCATGTACCTTGTCTTGTAACTATCCGCCGTATTCGCATGCACACAATTCTTTACCTTTCTAAACTTATGTTTTCTTGTCTCTTATTATTATTTATCTATTCATTTTTTTCTTATCTAATCTAATTCAGATTTATGACAGCGTCCACAGCCTTTTTTTTTTTTTTTTTCTACCTTTTCCTAAAATATTGTTAGTTTGTTACTCTTTTTAATGGAGAGAAATCTATATAAATATAGAAATAACGGGTTAGTAAAAACGGTAAAACCCGGAACATAAACACAGCATTACACGATTATATCATGAATACTGAACTTACACCGACGCTTCCAATTGGCATTACTAAATTTTGACCTACTAGTGACCCAAAGATATGAGCATTGTCTAATTTCCTCCACGGTTGTAGCCCACTACATGAATTACCCTGTGGTTGAATTGTTTCTCATTTCTCGCCTTCTAAATTAGCCAAATCGTTGTTAAGAAAATCGCGCCCCTATACTTTATTCCAATCTTTAAAAAATTTTAGATTATGATACCCCTCCACCAGATAATTCCATGAATTACCGTCATCTGGAACCGCAATCTCCAACAACACTAACACATTCCACCAAACCTAGCGTGGCAATAGACAAGAAGTGGGCAAATGTTCGTCTCCTCCGCAATCCCACACCTATAGCAGAATGCATTAGGAAGATCCGCTACACACCTAGAGCCACTTTAGTAGGGATTTGTTGAGATTTGCCCCTGTTATGAATATTATAGACTTGGTTTATGGATGATGACGAACATGAGTATACACACATGTGCAGGGACTCGAATAGGAAACAGAGGATGCCAGGATGGGGAAGTTTGTTAAACACATACAAACTAATATTATTCCCACATACAAATGAAACATAGTCGGGTATTTATACCCTCACATACGACGGTTATTTAACTAACTTATTAACCGACGTGGCTTTTCTAAGTAACCAACATAACTATACATAATTGATGCCTAAACCTGTCGTTTGACTTTCTGGTTTGACTTTGATAATACTTATAAGATTAATATTACTTGATTATTTCTTTTCCAACAGGATTGTTATTAGAAATATACCATTTTCACTTGGGAACATATAGCCTAAAAATATTATCAACATTGTTGACGAGATAACTCTATATATGGTTAGTGTGTTAGGATTGGAGTAATCCATAAATGGGATATTTGCACTTTTTTTTTTTGGAGAGTAGTGTTTCAGCGATAAATTCTGTGTTGCAAAGGACCACTGCCCATGATCGAATCCCATAGCACCACACGGGTTTTTCCTTTCAAACCCAAGCGGTTATTTTTTTTCGGTGGAGCGTGAGATTCGAACCTGAGACTAAACCCGGGCAGGAACCCTCCAAGGAGGTAAATCTTCCTACTTCAAACCAGCTGGGCTGAAGATCATTGACGGGATATTTGCACTTTGGCAATTAAAATCCAACTCTATGGTAAAACAAACAATACTGATTGATATAAAAAGTTGGATGCTACAATTAAATTTCCATATCAATACATTTAACAAAACATAAAAAAGAATCCTAAAAAGTATCTTGGAATAAGATATATCGCATGTTACAAACTTTGTTGTAATGTATTTTTTTGTCTCGTTTAATATTTTCTTCTCTAACTTGGTGAATACTAGTGGCTTTATCTTCATAATGTAGTGCTAGATTCATTGATATCTTGAGGTTGAACTCTTCTTAAGCATGCGAAATTGCATTCGATAACTGGATGATATACAACCGGGTCAACAAAAAAAATATATTTAAGATATGCAGCCATGTCTAATAAGTTGTTTTTATGTTTTCAGTTTTCCATGTTTCATTTTATGTTATTTCTATGATCTTTCAGTTTCGTATTTTATGTATTTGGTGATTTAGTTTTAGTTCCCTAGAGTTTAGGAAGCTTTTAGTGGAGTCATGGAGTAGTGGGCAAGTTATTTGTTTTTGTTATGTATACCTACTAGTTTTTATCCCGGGAGCGTCCCGGGTTGAAATATCTAATATAAAATAATAAAATATTATTATTATTATTATTATTTTAAACAAATCGCTGCCGTAAGTTATCATATTCAAATATAAAAAAAACGAATCTCTGCGCTGGGGTATAAATCTAGTGCCATTACAAATGAATTCGGAAGTTTGTAATCGATCATTCTAAAAAGAACTAACATGAAATAAGAAAAAAAAAAGTTAATTATTGAAATATCGAACGCGTTAGTCTAAGGGTTATGTGATGCGTTAAAAAATCATGGGTATATGATCGGGTATGTAGTTCGGGTATTTGGGTATGTTGTTTCGGGTAATCAGGTCGGGTATCACCTAATCCCAGACCCGACCCAAACCCACAATTTTTTTTAAACTAATCCCAAACCCGACACAATACCTGTCGGGTTACAAAAAATAGTCATTTTTTCTCCGATTTTTATATAGCACTATGGTACTCGTTGGAAAGATAATAAAACGCTCGTTAATTCGGTGTAATTTTTTTTTAAAAAATCTCGTATATAAAAGATATTAACGTTTAAAAGTTATGGGAGGAAACACGAGAGATAAAATAATAAAGGTTTAATATTTAGATTTAGTAGATTAGGTATTTAATGGATTAGGTTAAAGATTATAATAGATTAGGTTAAATCATATTTAGTTCTTTTTTTTAATTGGTTTAGAGTTGCCACATCACATCCTATGTGGCATCTCTAAAATGAGAGATTGCATAAGAGTATGACATGTAGGATTAATCCCTTTGAAATATATATATATATAGATTATTTAAAGGTTTATGCATGAGAAAAGAGGCAGAGAGTTTTAGAAAAGAAAAATACTTTTGTGTTGATTTTATCTCATTGGATTATGGGCTAAAATTGATGGTCTATGCTAGCTAGCTCACCCGTGGCACGTTGGGTGGTGTTTTTAGACATGATTCTCTTACCGTAGTGGTGTGTCTGTATCTTCGGTTAGAAATCGCAGCCCTGCGGTTTCATTGGTGGTGAATCTGTATCCAAACGAGCCGTTAGATCTATCCTTTTTTTACTGTTTGATTTGAACTGGTGATTCGGGTGCATTCTCCTATCATTGGACCAAATCTTGACTAACATCATAAAATGCAACAAGTTTAGTACGCTTTATTGATGTTGTTGTCAATGACTATCTTGTCGATTCAATTCATGATGTTACCATGCATGTGGCATATGTAAAATGGATAACATGTTTGTGGGTGAGCCAAATAAACTGCATTCAAATAACTTATTGTGCAATTTTTTTTCTTAGAATGATCTCATGTCATTGTATTATAAATAGGGTTGTCCACAAAGCTTGTGGTTCGGAGCTCGCTCGAAGCACGTTCGGATTTAGCTCAAAAAAAGCTCGCTCGATATGGCTTGGTTTGAAACTGAGCCGAGCCTGCTCGGATCGGTTAGAAAGTGAGCCAAGCTCGGCTCGGTTGGAACGAGCCGAGCTGGCTCAGATAATTCTAATTTTTAATATATATTTTTATATACATATAATATACTATAAAAATGTTAAAAAATGGAAAATTGTTTACATATTTAATATTTAGTAATAGTAACATGGAGATTGTGTGTTTAGGATTGAAGTTACAGCTAATCAAGTTATTTAAATAAACCATAGTATAATGATAATTATTCAAGTACTCAAGTTATCAAACTCAATACTGCTTTTGATTTCAAAGAGATCAGTATTTAGGAGTTCAATCAGACATCTATTGTATATTTAGAGGGTTAATTTGTATATTGATGAACTTTTACTGTACTCCGTTGAAATTTGAGACTTATTTTGTATTTGCTTAAACTTGATTTTAGTTTGTTTGTATTTGGTTGAACTTATTTTAAATGTGTTATTTTTACATATTGAATAATATTTTAGACTATTGGATTTTGAAAGCCATTTTCCTTTTTTTTTTCCTTTTAAATTCGAGCCAAACCAAACCAAACCAAGCTCGAGCTTTGATTTTTAGCTCGGTTTCAAATCCAAGCCGAGCCGGCTCGGTTTATAACCAAGCCGAGCACAAGCTTGACCTGACTCGACTCGGCTCGACTCATGAACAGCCCTAATCATAAAGATGAAAAATTTCTAGTTGACTAAAGTAGAATCCCGAATTGGTTTGAGAAATTTCTTTAGTAGCTATAGATTTTTTTCTAGTTGACCAAATTAGACAGGGCAGATCTAGAAGGGTTGAGGGGTAGCTTCGCGCTATCCCTCAACTTTCTTGGTGAGATACATTTTGTGTGCAAATCTTTTTTGTTTCTCATGCATTTTACATATCGACTACCCCTGACTAATATTTTTTTAACACGTGCTACCCCTCGCCCTCAACTTTTCTTCAAGATCCACTTTAGATAGAGTTCCCTCTATGAAGTTCATGTTTTTCTAAATATATCTTTAACTTTTACTTTTTAACTTCACATATCTCATGCCTTATCTTTATATTCCAATACTAGATATCCTGGGAGCGTCTTGTGGTTGAGAAATCTAATATGAAATATCAATTTTAACAATATATCTTCAATGTTAACGCCTAACCTTAAAATGTATAACTCTAATATTAAAACCTAACCTAAAACAATGTATAACTCCAATGCTAACGCCTGTTGTAAATAGAATTCATATTTACTGGTTTGAACATAATTAATGATTTGTCTATACAGGTATAATGAATAACCTGAACATTTTGTATTTTTTTTCCTATATGAACAAAACCCCACAAAATATAGTCGTTTTTTTCTCTGTTTTTATATAACACTATGGTACTCGTTGGAAAGATAATAATAAAACACTCGTTAATTTGGTGTAATTTTTTACTTTAAAAAATCTCGTATATAAAAGATATTAACGTTTAAAAATTATGGGAGGAAAGATGAAAGAAAAATCCAATTTTGTTTTTAAATTCATTTTTTCCTAAAATATCTCAATGACATATGGCATCATACATTGGTACTCTCAAAGGAGAGAATACATACATGAGTGTCATGTAGGATATAAGGCTTTGAAATATATATGAAATAGATAGATAGATATAGATATATAGATATATATTTTTATTATTTTCCGCTCATGCTTGAGATATACAAGCTAAAATGCTTGAGGTAAAAATTGAAATGCATGAAGTGTAATTTTTAGAATTTTAGAGATGTGAATAGCGATTCTTTATATCTATTAATATATATAAAAGAATTGAACATTGCTGACGTGGCGTGCAATGGTGCCTTCAACCTCTCCATGAAACTGCCACGTGGCATCATAATTGAAAGATTTTAGTGTTTTTGAATTATTTCCTTTTTTAATTAAAAACAAGATAAACATAAAACCCTAAATTTATCTCTCTATCTCTACATTCTTAATTACTAAAATTAAATTGAGTTATTTTAGAAAAAAGAATTTAAAAACAAATTTAAATTTTTCTTTCTTGTGTTTCCTCCCATAATTTTTGAACGTTAATATCTTTTATATTCGAGATTTTTTAAATGAAAAAATTACACCAAATTAACGAGCATTTTATTATCTTTCCAACGAGTACCATAATGCTATATAAAAAAACGAAGAAAAAAACGCCTATTTTTTGTAGGGATTTGTTCATACAGGAAAAAAAAAACACAAAGTGTTCAGGTTATTCATTAATCATGTTTTTTCTTTTAAACCAGGTTCTTATCTACGATGTTGAAATTCAGCCCAATCGCCATGCTATCATTGGAATTTTACACTTCTTAAAATGGATAGGTATACTTCATCAAGAGAAGTTAGGAGAAAGAATCGTGGAACACTATAACACATGGTGTCACCTTATAGCAAGGTTATTTTTTTATTTATTTAATTACAAGAGTAATAATTATTACTATTAGTATTAGTATTATTAGAATGGTTATATTTTTTAACCCCGGGACACTCCCGGGATAAAAGCTAGTATAATAATATAAAGAATCACTATAGCAAAATCCACCCTTGATTAAGATAAGAACAATATGCATATACGTAAGTGGTAAAATAGATGATATCATCGATAATATAAGTACACATGTAGAACGCTTAACAATTTATAAATATGAACACGATGTTACATTACAAACCATTTTTCATCAAGATACATGTATATATTCTGTATAGTTATAAAATATATACACACATACATTTACACACACGCACTGACGCACACGTGTGTATCTACAAAGATAGACAAGAGAAAAGGGAGCAAATTGTTGTTTACCTATTTTCTTAATATAATGGTTGTCGAGTGATGAGAAATGCTACACGTATTGATATCTTTAAGTAAAAGATACTTTCAAATTAATTTAATATATAAAATTCAAAGTATGTTAGCTCAGAGGATGCTTCTTATTCACAGCCCTTTTCTACAAGCAAATAAAGGTGGGAAGATACTCCTTTAAATAAAGTTGAAGAAATCGTGAATACAAATGTTCATGTAATACTTTTAACTTATGTCTAATTTTAAATTATTTAATGTTACACAAATTATATGAATCATGGATAATGGACTTGTTAGATCGAGTAAACTCTCTTGACACTCAAAACAATAAAAAAAAACATAGCACCATATATAACTATTTATTAGGGTGTTAACGAGTTAAGTTATATCTAAATTTGTTAAAATTCAGTAATTTTTTTAATAACAATCACTTTATATATAAATATAAAGAGCCAGCCCGCAACTAAACACTACAAACACCAAACAAAAAGAAAATTACAACAGATCAACCACGTCTAAAACAACCGATTTGTCCCAAGCCTGGGCCGGAACCTTTGCCCGGTGGGTCAACCACATAAAAGCGTCTTTTTTTAATTTGATCCATAGTCTTTTGAACCGGAATGAACATCTCTTCAAGCACCTTAGAGCTCCTCGCATAACAAATTCTCCACAATTCGGTTTTGTTTCTAAATCCCGAGTTTAGCTTCTAAGTAGGTTTTTAAGCCTGAAAGTGAGCTCAAGTCGTTTAATATTTATTAACATTTTTATTTGTGTACTCTTATAGTTATATTATATTATATTTTTTTATTTATTATTAAACATAGTTATAAAAAGTCATAATGTAATGTAAATCTAAATATTTGACAAGGGTGTTTTTTTAATATATGAGCTCCTAGTCTAAGGCTATTTTAAACCCAACATAGTTCGAGTTTTTAACAAGTAGATTTTTAGTAACTTATGAGTGATTCAGCTCGTTTAAACTATTAACGAATGTATTATTTGAATAGATGCCCTCATCATAACAAGTTTTCATTTGGTTGTCAAAAATAAAGTCGGGAACCGATGAAAACAAATCAGATTACTTTTGAGTGTACCATCTACAAATAATCTATTTATTCGACAAAAATACGATTTGGATCCATGAAAAAGATGTCCGAGATTTTTAAATGTTGAAAGAATCACAATTTATGTTTTTATAATAAAACCAAATCTAATAAAACCAGAAAAAGATTCACTTATTTATTATTATATTATATGTTTCGAACAAAATCATTTATCTACAATTTATTTGACTGATATATCTATACTACATTATAAAGGAGGAGTGGTGATTAAATGTGTTCAAATTGACAGACTTAAGATGGCATCTCAAGAGCCTCAAGTGTAATCTCTAATTTTTTACTCCATTTCTTCCATTTATACTCTTGTGTATCATGCAACACAATCCCCTCTACTTTAGTATAGGTTCTACAACTATTTTTGTTGAATTAAGTAAAATGTTAGAAACCCGAAATGGATTGTGGTTCGTAATAGAAATTTTAATTGAATTGGATATCAATCGATGAGGGCGAAGGATAGACCCCCGACCCCGCCGTTTGTTTGTTCCGTAGTGTAAATTTACATGTTTTCGTTCAAAAATTTTATACTTATTGAGTTATGCCCCCCACTGTTTTAAGGCTCCTATGACTTTTGGCCCCCTCGAAAAAAAATCAAGCTCCGCCACTGTGAGTCGACACACCCGCTGCAACGCACAGACATTCCCACTAGTACATTATAACGTACCAAAAATTAAAAGCTTTTTACATGCATAAAGTAAAATTCTAAAATAGGGTAAACTACTCTTTCAAATATTAATTCTACTTTAATCCTGTCATCTTTATACTTTAATTCCCTCAATTTTACTAAAATTTCGTTTTTTTAAACAATAATTACACTTCCCCTCGTATTTTAGCCAAACTACTTCAACAATTTTTAAACGACCATATTTTTTCATATGTTAAAACATTTTAAAAAATACATCCTAAAAATTGTATTCTCTTTAATTTGAGTATAATATTTATATTTTTTTATTTTAATAGCGGTGAGCAACAACTAAACCATCAACCGAAACCTAATTAAAAACAGATGAAACCGAACTCAAATCAACTATTTATGGTTTATTAACTATTTATTTAGCTTTTATTATATATATATATATATATATGTATGTGTGTGTATGTATACAAGAGAGACGAAACAAAACTCACCGTCCCAAAGTTGATAAAAAAGAAATATCTCTATGGCATTTTCAATATTCAATCCCATCTCTCAAGAACAGTGGCCATAAAAAAACGTATTTTCATACTTAAAACTACAAGTTTCACCTCTTACTTTTCCATAATGACAACTTTCACCCTTGTATTCCATCTCTATATAAACTACAACAGTCAACACCTTATTACTACCATCTACCTCACCAAAAAGTTCCAATGTATCACATAAGTTACACGACCATCCGCACGAGAGGTTTTCGAGTCAACCCGAAAAGATTTTACGTTCATAAATTGCGCGTAAAGTTGTTGAAGCTGTTTAGGATTGTTACAAGATCATGGAAGTCATGTTATTGTTCATATACCAAAAGTGCATCAAGAAGAAGAAGAAGCAACAAGGTAAGGGATTGGAGCAGCCCCAAAAGGCAAGCGAAAGTCGACGTAAGATCATTTGGAAGATCAAACTCATTTTACGCCGAAGCGATCGCTGATTGTTTAGAGTTTATAAGAAATTCTTTGGATGAGAAGTAGTTATTTTTGTTATTGTTTTTGGTAATTATATGACAAATTTAACCCATGATTCACAATGGATATGGATAGATTATGTATGTTTGTTGGAATTGTATAGGAAATGAAATGGTTTACCATGTTTTAATGTGTGTAGTTGTTCATTTGGATATGTTTGTTTTATTGGTTGAGTAGAAAATGGAAATCAATTTTAGAAGCATCCATATGGGATTTGTAATTTTTCTATAAACTTATATGTTAAATAGCTCATAATTTTGTTTCTAAACTAGTCATTTTAATCTTTTAATGTGTTTGGGATAAGATTTTATTGTTTAGCAAAAACTACTAAAGTTGATTTTATATTTGTATCAAACTAAAACAGTTTTATTGTTTGTCTTATGGTATCAAACTAAAACAGTTTTATTGTTTCTAAACTACTCGATAACTAAACGAGTCATGTTTCAAGCTGGAGCTCGGGCTTAGGCTCGGCTATGGAAATGAAGGTAGACTGGCCTATTTTGATTATTTGTGGTTCATGCATAGTTCAGTTACAAAAGAATTTTAAACAAGAGAGAGAGAGAGAGAGAGCATTGGATATTTTTTGAACGACTAAAGTTCTATCAGTTAACCAAGAGATGGTCTTTTGGTGTCCCTCTAGACCTCTTGTATCTACTTGGTTCGGTTCTGTATGAACTTACACCAAAGTCGCTTGGGTTTTGTCGGGAATGGAAATATGCTTAACTGAATCCGACTTGTGTGTTGGAATTTAATCCTAAAACAGAGTTGAAAGAAAGTTGAAGGGGTCAAAGTGGCAAGTTTATTTAATTAGTTATTTGAATGTTTTGAATTGTCTAGTAGGGATAATGATATAATTAAGTTAGTCTTAGATTATAATTAAGAAAAGTATTTGAGTAGAATTAGTATGACAGTTAGTATAAATAGATGATCAGGGTCTATGTACTTTGTGTCAAGTCTTATAATATAACAAAAAGAGTCGTTCTTAGTTGAGATCAAATTTTTCGTTCATGTTCTTGAGCCTGATCACCAATATCGTGAACTTCGGTTTCTATAAAAAACCTTAACTGAAACATCAGCTATTTGGTTCGGTTAATTCAGTTCAATAGCTCACCATTAATCGGTCCTATTGGATATCAAACAGTGTCATGGCCCTGACCCGTGAGATCCGTAGATATAAGCCCTAGTTTTTAGGAGGAAAAACAAAAGGAATTTTATTTGACCCACGAAGAAATACTTGACCCACATGAATAGTTAGTATTTGATTTATTTGACCCACTTAATGACTCCAAAGTGCAAACTGTAAATTTTGATGTTATAAATATTACTGATCATTTTACTTAATTTCATCATAAACATAATACGAAAGTTACATCATAATAGCAGGTAGGCGGGCAACAAGCTGCGCCGCCACCCCCTTTTTGAATTGCAAACCCTAGTCTACTAAAGACAAAACCTTGCCCCCCTGGGGATGAAACATGTTTCAATGATTTACCATGTTTCAATGTCTCTTAACTTGTTCGTTTGGATATATCTTTTTATTGGGTATTAGGGGGTACGGGGCCAGTGGCGGATCCAGGAATTTTTTCCAAGGGGTTCACTTTTAATACTCTAATTCTATATGACCGAACTTAAAAAATTTCAGGTCGGTTTGACGGTTCAAGTCGGGTAAAGCTCATCACATAGCCCGGTTAAAAGAAGGTGGGTCAAGGCAAGTCAAGTCAATTTTGGTTGGGAAAAACTAATGTCCACAATAATCGCACTTTCCAATTACTAGACCCTAGATTCATAGTTCATAAGAACCATACAATCTTCTCTACACCAATTTCACTACTAACCACACTAAGAACCATTAACAATATAATAAATGAAAATGTTTAACAATTTAAAGGACATAATAACATGGCTAGTTGATGATCTTTCCCGTTCTTTTCTATCTCAATAGTCTACCAGACACTTGACTTCAGTTCATCATCTAATCCATCAATAGTTGACTTTTGACAATGAATTCTATAAGAATGGCATCAGCTCTTATTAACTCTAATTCATCTCTCCATATCAAAAAACAACTAAATAATTGCCTCTTCATGTATGTAATCTCAGCAGTATTGACCACCTCAAATTGTTGACTTTTAAAGATAAACATCAAAAGCGAGGGTTGCTATCACTCTACACCAATTCACCACTAATGTTATCAGTTTATCCCCCACTTGTGGTTCAATGGTTGTTAGCTCAAATCTCCTTTGGGAGACTTTGTGTTCGATTCCCATAAGCTCCATTTGGGGGTATTGCCAAGTGATGGTCGAAACTAGCCTACTTGTAGGTGCCAGGTTCGATTCTGATGGCCCCCGGTTTTCTACTACCGTGCATTTACTCCAGAGAGGCTTGCCTCTTGTGAAGGGTGCAACATCTGTCAAGTGACAGGTGAGGGGAAATTTTCCGGGTGGAAGCCTTAGTGCCCCTTATGCGCAGCCTCGATTCGCTTGTGGGCCGGCCACTTTCGTGTCAGCGTGCCCCGGTTAAGACAACATAGTCTGACCATTGGAGAGTGGCTAGGGGACTCCCCTTCTAGGGGGTTATGATGATCTCTGCCACAACATAGAAAATTCGCCTTAAAAAAATCAGTTTATCATACATTCACACTATGATACTAAGTGCCATAAAAAATTAAACAAACATAATAAAATAAAATTAGTTGATAATTTAAAAGAATAATTGACTACCTATGGGTTGTGGTCCGTCACCATGGATGGTTGAACTTTGAAGGGGAATTGGAGGCTGATAATGAGCAGAAGGAGAAGGTCGACTATAGGGGTGGCGGCGAGGAGAGGAGAAGGAGGGCGGCAGCGAGGGCTGTAGAAGAGGAGGAGGGCGGTTGGGTTGGGGATGCAGGTCTGTGAAAACTGAAAAGAGTCTAAACTTGAATGGTGAATGGTGGCTGTGATGTTTGAGTTAAGCAAAACAACAAAAAATAACCCTAAACTTTATATTTAAAAAAATTAGAAAAAAAAATAAAGAAATAAGGAGCTGGACGGGAATCGAACTTTAGATGTGTTTGTTAGAATCGAAGGGGAATTACCACTAGAGCAACAATTTCAAATGGTTATGGGTTTCTCTAGAAAATATTTAGGGGTTCCTACCCAATTTTCTATATATAATAACACTAAAAATTTCAAACCGAACGGGTTCCTGGGAACTCCCTCGGGCTTGAGTAGATCCGCCCCTGGACGGGGCATGGTAACACCGCCGCCACCCATGCTGGTAGTGGTCCCGTGAATCAAATTCGGGTTCTAGTTACCGTGCTGGATCACGGACGTGGGCATAAACTTTCACAAAACTTTATTATTTTTTATTCCTTTACTCAAATAATTAAACAAAATAAAAATAAAAATATAAGCAGCAAAAACCAACGTCACGCGAACCCGGGTTTTTTCGAGCTGCATTCGTGTCCGCAGATGCGGGTGTCGGTTGAAGAATTTTTCCTGAACCAGAACTCATTTTTTGCACCCCCTGCGCACACGGGTAGGTGCCAGAGTATAATGTAACACAAAGAATTTAATCTCTTCCATTTGATTTCACCTTATAAACTCATTTATTTTCCATCTCTCCACTAATGTGGGACAAACCAAACTTACATTCACTTATATATTTCTAACATATAATATACAAGCAAGTGAAAGTGATCATGAACGATACACTGGTCTTTCAGATTGAATAATTATTCCTGTAGTTCTTTCATAATTGATTAATTAATTAATAGCCGAAAGTTTATATTTTGGTAAGTTTTAGTTTTCAGATCGAATAATTAATATAATATATAATTTAAGTTTTTACACGTGTTTTAAACATTTCTTGATGTTTTAATTATTATTACTATTATTATTATAATAAAACAATTTGTTTCCTTTGTTTTATTATTATTATTATTATTATTATTATTATTATTATTATTATTATTATTATTATTGTTATGTGTGAAAATATTTAATAATTGGGTAAAGAATCAGTGGAGTGCTGCCTATAAAAAAGTGTTCCAGTGAAGATAATTAATAGTTGGGTAAAGAATCAGTGGAGTGTTGCCTACAAAAAAGTGTTTCAGTGAAGAAAATCAGTGAAATGATGTGGCAGTGCAGGATTAGTATAAATCAGTGAAGTGAAAACAACTTCAGTTGAGCGCCCCTTGTGCCCTTAAGAATTTGTTCAAGTCAAAATATGCTATTGGTTGAGCCGAAAATGAATACCAGTTTTAGAATTTTACAAATTTTCTATAAAATTATATGTTAAATAGCTGCTAGTTTTGTTAACTTATATAGCCCAGTTAAGTGTCCAACGGTTGTAAGGTTTAGTTTAGTTTGTATTTCATCTCCTATATATTCTCTTCTACATTCTTGTTTACTTATATGTCACCAAACTCACCCATAACCAAAGCATGAAGCAAAACCTCACTCAAGAAGTCATTCAGTGTCATAGCATATCTCTTTATTGCATTGCACAACACATGAGCTTGATCAATTTGTAAGTACTAAATTACTCACCTACAAAAATAAAACAAACAAAATTCAGAATTTAACAATATCACAAGCCATGTTAAAATTTCTTGTATAGTAACTAGGTTTTATTAGCCATGGCGCGTTGTGCCTTTGAAATAGCGGGAATTTGAAGAAAAAAAAAAAGAACACAACACGTGATTTACGTGGATTGAAAAGAATTGTTCAGTAGACATTAATTCAACTCGCTCGTTGTGACGGAATTTCAGTATAAGCGCTTGGGGGATAACACTACATCTTACAACAAAACAAATCCCAAAACCTATTAACCTTGAGTTGAAAACCACCTTCTTATCTTGGTAAGTCTTCAACAAATGCGAATTTATTAGAGATGGGTTTGGGTAAATAGTCATTTCAAGCTTAGGGTTCATTAATCCATACGTAACCATCTCTTGGCATCTACATTCTTCATTACAAAATCCTTCTCACCCTTATAAATATACAATAATTCAAACCAAACACTAAAGTGCTGTTTGTTTTTTCTGCAGGAAAAGGTCTGCAGTCTGCGGACCACATCTGCAAACATCTGCAGGAGAAGAGGTGGACCAAAGGTCCGCAGTCTGCAAGAAGACGAATGTTTGTTTGTTAATGTTTGTAGGTAACAATGTAAAAATGCACATATACAGGGATGAGTGGTGAACAAGCTTGTTAGAAAAGACAAAACTATTGTTAGGAGACAAAGGTACAAGGTACAACAACAACCTTGTCTCCCACATGCAAGGTTTTAAACCATAAGAGAAAGAAATGTCTGCCTCAAATTTATAAATTTTATTTATTTATAAATAATATTTATTAATCACTGAAGACTTCAAAGACAGCGTCAGATCTTGTACGATCGCACACAGATCCCTGGTCAACAAGTTAACAATTCAGAGTAAATCGGGAGGAAAAAGTTAATCTACACGGCAAGGCAACACCTTTGCATGGGTGTGCGATCGAAGAACGAACAGGTGTGCACACATTGTGCTTAGGCGTGCAGCCCAACTTCTGGGGACAAGCTCTATTCAGAAGAACACCCAGTTCAATAGAGACAACACCTGATCTAGTGCACGGGCGTGTAAAGCCTGGATCTTTGCCTATAAATAGAGGCATTCACCCCTCATTTGATACATCCCTCATTTCATTTCTTTATCTACCCAAGGGGCTCTCTAGCCCCCAAATCATTCTTCTAAGGTTCTTGAGTGGCGTTTGGAGCTTCAAATCACTCCATGAACACTTGTAGTAACTTACCCTTGAGAAAGAAGTCCTAGAAGTCCCTCAACACCCCTATAAATCTTTAGTCAACCCTAACTATGATTTCTTCCAAAATCAACCTTTGTGAGCTTGTTGTAATGCCAATCCTTGGCTTATGTTCTTGATAATTCTTTCTACCCTTCCTTTGTTTGAAGAACTAACTAATAAATCAGTTGGTGTGCTTTGGTAGAGGAAAGGAAACCTATGAGTGTACCCATGATGTGTAAAAACCCATGCACCTATAAGGGGGCCATATTCGATGGCTAACCTCCTGTATCAAAACTTCACTCAAGATTGGTAGTGTAACACCCCAACCGATGGCGGAATCATCGAGGTGCCACGTAGTGACGATTGTTCAAAAGCACATGGTACTAAAATGTAAATATTATTGAATAATCCAAAATTGTCTTACATGGAAATGGAAAATACATTGTCAAAATGAATTGTAAATATTGAATAACTGAATTAAAATAAAGCACTAAATGTTCCTTGCTAAGGCACTAGATCAAACTGCACCTGAAACATGTACAAATAGATTTGGTCAACATATAAAATGTTGGTGAGCATTCCTAGTTTTGATATATATAGTAGGTTAAAAAGTTATACAATTCAAGTGCAAGCTACAGTGCAAATATGTAAACTATGTATCATACAAATGAGCGAAATCAACCCTGTGACTGTATAATGTACTGTATGAACTGTAGTGTACTCAACCAATAAATGGATGATAACTTAACACTGGCCACGGATTCTCCGATGAAAAAGGGGGAGAATCAATCTAGGCGGGTTGTCAATCCAAATAGCGCTATCCAATGTTAAGGTCGGCTTGTACCATGTTAATGATTTCACTAAGTACAAATGTAATCCACATGTATTGTCTAAGCATAAAGCACGTTGTAAGCAATGCACATAGTACTAGAATTGTATTGTAAAAATGTAAACTTGTATTTGAAATTGTAATAGTGTACATGTAACACCCCAAAAATGTATAAATGCAAAAAGGGGTAGGAATACTCACTGTCTATGTAAGCTTGAAATTGAACTGGACAACGAAATATGCGTTGGAAAATATTCCAAAGAATCAACCTAAGGAATTTGATAATGTGTAAGGAATAACTCTAGGATACATGTATTTCTAGGGCTTCGAATTGGGGATAAACGTTTATTTGATTATTAAACAAATTGTTTATTAATTATGAGAAATTTAATAAATAATTAAATAAAAGTCTCTTTGAAACTTTTAAGTTGAATATAGTCATAACTTAAGGTTTTAAGTATGAAAATAATTTTTATAAAATTATTTCTTGAAAATGGAATATTTAATCTAATTATTTCAAATTGTCAAAATATGACTTTAATATCTAAAAATATTAAAATCAAAGTATTTCTGAATCAAAAATTGTATTTCAGTTCTAAATGAATAGAAATAATTTATGTAAAATTTTGGTACAAAAATATTGTAAAATGAATTTATTATGAATTATTTATGATTAAAACTAACATAAATTAATTAAAAATATAAAATAAACGGTTTTTCAGAATTAAAAATAATTTCTGAGATGTTCAATGTTGTACAAGTTTAGGATAATTTTTGTGGAATTTTATAAAATCGTTTAGATATTTTTATAGAATTTAATAAATATAAATGAATAAACTTGTATTATTAATAATATATGTTAATTAAATTATTTTTGAAAAAATAAACATTGGGTAATGAACTTTATCATTTGAAGATCATATAATAATTTTTATAGAATTTATAAACCACGTTTAGTATTTAAAAACTATTTTAAAAGATAATATGTTAAATATATATATATATAAGAAAAAGGAAAAAAAAATGATGTTGGTGGTAGGGTTCGAACCCGGGCCAATGGCCGGTTCAGTTCCCTAACCATGCGTGCAAACCAGCTGGTCTATACCAGTTGGTTGTTCGTTTATCGATTTGAAATAATTAAATACACTAACTGTTGTATATGTTCTTCCCCAATTCAATCGTGTTCAAGCCCTAGGATTACAATTATTGGATTTAGCAAATAATAACAACAGAATCATTAGGGCTATTAATCTATATGAGCATCTGAACAAAACCAAACAATATAATCGCACTTACAGTTCCTTAAGAAGGTTGAATCGGATTAAACGGGTATAGAACACAAAGCTTTAAAAATTCAATAGCTTGAGAGTCTTTAGATGAAATGTGTGTGTGATTCTTGTTATTCGGCCATTTAGAGGTGTCATGGATCGTTCGTTTTATACTAAGATTATCAAATAGCAAGTTTTTAATGTTTGACTAATGCTTGGTCAAACCGCGTGATAACTGATTAAAAAATGGAAGAATCGAGCTGTTATCGTGCCATTTAATGTGGTCCAAGGTGCGTGATTCACGGATGGACCTGGGCGAATTCATGGTAGTCATCAATTGTTAATTTAGGCTTGTTGACTGTTGTTTCCTTTTTCTTGTTCCTTGATTGCGTAACAGTAGCAGATCAAAGAGGAAGAAGATGGCTCGCTTCGAATGGGTTTAATATAATAGGGGTTGGGTTTATTTCAGAATCGTGGTGTAGCTCAAGTGGTTAAGGCGTGGGGTTGTATGTGGGACGGCCCAGGTTCGAGTCCGGCCTGGAGCATTTTTTTTTTTTTTTTTTTGTTTAAACTGGAAGGGGGGGAGGGAGAGGTGTGTTGGGCCAGACTTGCTTGATGGGCTGTTGTTCAGTTGGGCTCCAGATTATAAAAGGGAGTTGGGTTATGTTTTGGGGATGGTTTGATAATGGGTTAGGAATGGTAAGAAGAAAAAGAAAATATAAATATATATATATACATCTAATCTGAATTTTTTTTTTTTTATTATTATTATTATTATTATTATTATTATTATTATTATTGTATAGAAATAAAAAGAAAAAGTGACGGATGTCACAGCATCCCCTACTTTTAGAAACTTCGTCCCGAAGTTAATAGTAACATAGGGTTATGGATGCTTGGGTAAAATTAAGATAACTGTGGTTTGAATGATCTAGATAAGGGGTTTGATAGGTGTGAGTTAAGGATTGGATTAGGTTCGTCTCGAATAAGAAGGGGGATAAGAATCTAGTGAATCACTAAATTTCAAGTTTTAGGAATCCTAGAATAAATGTACGAGTTGGTTGACTATAAATGAACTACCAAGTAAACAGAGTTTGTTCCTGGTCCGACTTCCAGTCTCACTTTCAATGCATCATTAGTGTTTGTATACAGGGTGTACCTGTAACACCCCAACCGATGGCGGAATCATCGAGGTGCCACGTAGTGACGATTGTTCAAAAGCTCATGGTACTAAAATGTAAATATTATTGAATAATCCAAAATTGTATTACATGGAAATGGAAAATACATTGTCTAAATGAAATATAAATATTGAAATAACTGAATTAAAATAAAGCACTAAATGTTCCTTGCTAAAGTACTAGATCAAACTGCACCTGAAACATGTACAAAATAGATTTGGTCAACATATGAAATGTTGGTGAGCATTCCTAGTTTTGATATATATAGTAGGTTAAAAAGTTATACAATTCAAGTGCAAGCTACAGTGCGAATATGTAAACCATGTATCAAACAAATGAGCGAAATCAACCCTGTGACTGTATAATGTACTGTATGAACTGTAGTGTACTTATCCAACAAATGGATAATAACTTAACAATGGCCACGGATTCTCCGATGAAAAAGGGGGAGAATCAACCTAGGCGGGTTGTCAATCCAAATAGCGCTATCCAATGTTAAGGTCGGCTTGTACCATGTTAATGATTTCACTAAGTACAAATGTAATCCACATGTATTGTCTAAGCATAAAACACGTTGTAAGCAATGCACATAGTACTAGAATTGTATTTGTAAAAATGTAAATTTGAATTTGAACTTGTAATAGTGTACATGAATCACCCCAAAAATGTATAAAAGTAAAAAGGGGATAGGAATACTCACTGTTTACGTAATAGCTTGTAATTGAACTTGGACAACGAAATATGTGTTGGAACTATCTCAAAGTATCAACCTAAAGTAATTGATAATGTGTAAGTGAAATAACTCTAGGATACATGTATTTCTAGGGCTTCGAATTGGGGATAACGTTTATTTGTTTAATAAACAAATTGTTTATTAATTATGAGAAATTTAATAAATAAATAAATAAAAGTCTTTTAATGAAATTTGAATTTAGAATATACACAATAAAGTGTTTGAAGTATAGAAATAATTTTTATAAAATTATTTCATTTAAAATAGATTTTTAAATCTATTTATTTATAAATAGCCAACATTTAACTTTAATATTTAAAAATACTAAAATTAAAGAATTCTTATTTTAAAAATCATATTTCTGTTCTAAATGATTAAAAATAATTTGTATAAAATTTTGGTGCAAAAATGATGAAAATTGAATTTATTATGATTTAATTATGATTAAAACTAACAAAAATTGATTAAAAATATTAAATAAATGATTTTTCTGAAATAAAAATCTTTTCAGAAAAGTTTATTGTTATATAAACTTAGAATAATTTTTGTGGAAATTAATAAGATCGTTTTGATATTTTTATAGATTTTTATAAATAAAATAGAATAAACTTGATTTATTTATTATATATATTAAATAAATAAATTTCTGGATATAAAAATCTGAATAATAATATTCAGGACATGAACATCATTATGTAAAATTTTGGGAATTTTTGAAGGCTTATAAGTATTTTAAATAATTAAAATGAATAAATATATAATTTAAACTTATACTTGAAAACCCAAAAAAATGAATGTATGGGGTGGGATTCGAACCCCTGTGGCCCAGTTCACAAGGCTCCAGTCACAACCACTTGGTCCAGACCATGGTTGTGTTTTGTTCCAGCCCGTTTAATATATATATCATGTTAAAATTCGTGTTCTTCCCCAAATTAATAAGAACAAACCCTAGATTTTGCAATTGTTTGATTCACACATCAATAACCCAATTAACCTTAGGGCTATTGATGTGTTGATGCCCAAGATCAAAACCCACTAAAAATATGTAACTTACAATGTAGAATCGAGCTCGATTGGTTGGTCAAAACAAAAGTCAAACTTAATCGCAAATCAAGAACAGAGGATAATTCAGAAGAAATGGAGGTTGAGAGAGATGTAATGGCGAGTATAGATCCTAATGAAGGGTCCAATTTATAGCACAACACACCGATTCATAGATTGGAAGGTCTTCGTGGTTACTCAAACCGAGTTAATACTATTAAATGTGAATCGTATATAAGGTAAGAATAGGTTGACTAGACGCGGAATTACTGTGTCTATCACGAGTCCATCTCCATGTCTTGGTTTAAATTAGTCAATCAAGAAAGGAAAAGAGAAAAGAAGAAAAAAAAAATAATTAAATACCTCATGCTGCTGCTGTTACGCGACAAAGGGAAAGGAAGAAGGAGAATTAGATGGGGCAACATATATATATAAATCAGGTTGGAAATATAACAAGAAAAGAGGCTTGGCTCAGTGGAGTGTGCGTTGGTGTTGCGTGTGGGATGACCCCGGTTCGATACCCGGCCGGTTCAGTTCCCTAACCATGCGTGCAAACCAGCTGGTCTATACCAGTTGGTTGTTCGTTTATCGATTTGAAATAATTAAATACACTAACTGTTGTATATGTTCTTCCCCAATTCAATCGTGTTCAAGCCCTAGGATTACAATTATTGGATTTAGCAAATAATAACAACAGAATCATTAGGGCTATTAATCTATATGAGCATCTGAACAAAACCAAACAATATAATCGCACTTACAGTTCCTTAAGAAGGTTGAATCGGATTAAACGGGTATAGAACACAAAGCTTTAAAAATTCAATAGCTTGAGAGTCTTTAGATGAAATGTGTGTGTGATTCTTGTTATTCGGCCATTTAGAGGTGTCATGGATCGTTCGTTTTATACTAAGATTATCAAATAGCAAGTTTTTAATGTTTGACTAATGCTTGGTCAAACCGCGTGATAACTGATTAAAAAATGGAAGAATCGAGCTGTTATCGTGCCATTTAATGTGGTCCAAGGTGCGTGATTCACGGATGGACCTGGGCGAATTCATGGTAGTCATCAATTGTTAATTTAGGCTTGTTGACTGTTGTTTCCTTTTTCTTGTTCCTTGATTGCGTAACAGTAGCAGATCAAAGAGGAAGAAGATGGCTCGCTTCGAATGGGTTTAATATAATAGGGGTTGGGTTTATTTCAGAATCGTGGTGTAGCTCAAGTGGTTAAGGCGTGGGGTTGTATGTGGGACGGCCCAGGTTCGAGTCCGGCCTGGAGCTTTTTTTTTTTTTTTTTTTTTTTTTAAACTGGAAGGGGAGGAGGGAGAGGTGTGTTGGGCCAGACTTGCTTGATGGGCTGTTGTTCAGTTGGGCTCCAGATTATAAAAGGGAGTTGGGTTATGTTTTGGGGATGGTTTGATAATGGGTTAGGAATGGTAAGAAGAAAAAGAAAATATATATATATACATCTAATCTGAATTTTATTATTATTATTATTATTATTATTATTATTATTATTATTATTATTATTATTATTATTGTATAGAAATAAAAAGAAAAAGTGACGGATGTCACAGGTAGTGTCTATATACTTGATCTTGATGTTAAGCCAAGACTTGGTTCGTGATAATCCAAGTCTTGGTGAACCCACATTAGGAAATAAAAGGTCTATAGTTATTCCTATTATTATATTGCCACAAGATTAATCACTATTTGGCAAGTTAAATAATTCAAGCAAAGGATGAGCGAACTCGAAAGGAGATGAGACCTTTTCCATATAAAGTGGTGATTTTCTAATCAGTACGGCTTTTAGTAAGTAAACGAAATGGGTAGTTGAATGTAAATACCGCAACTTTGGGTGATGCATTTCTCATCGGTGAGATATCGCATCTTGGGTAATTAGTTCCTCACTAGTAAGAGGTGAGCTCACCAGGATGGGAGACCTTCATAATAACCTTAAGAACATATATCTTCTAAAAATTATGGCTTAAAGCTTGATTTTTAAACATACCACTTAACTATTAATTACTATTATTTTATCTCATGTAAATTCAAATCCCAAAGCAACACTGTGTTTGAGAATTGATTATTCTCTAGGCTATATACGTTCCTTAGATTTTTACTACTAAATTTATATTTGGTAACTTGAAATTGAGTAGTAAAAGTCATGTCTTTGGGTTCGATACTCGCCAGTTGTATAAAAAGCTATAATATACACGGTAGGTTCACTTGCCTATTGTGTAAGTATTAGTTAATTAAGCAACTACGTTTCTTATAAATTTAAAACTCGGTCACGTTTTAGTAAAAATTCCACTTTTCTTTGGTTATAAAACATTAAGTTTTTAAGACCATTGAACTACATTTTAATGTACTAAAACTACACATCACCTAGCCATTCGAACCATCAATGCAAACCATAAACCCGAACCATAAACATAGCCATTCGAACCATAAACCCTGCCATTCGAACAATAAACCCTAGTCATTCAAACCATAAACCCTAGCTTCTAAGCCTAGCCGTTTGAACCATATCCAAACCTTTAGAGTTCGGAACAGAAATCGACACACAAAAGCAAAAATCGTGTAAAGAAATAGAAATCCTACCTTTGTGCTTGAAATCATGCAAAAATCAAGCCAGAGCATGCTTGGATCCCGTGAAGAGAAGAGGATGATCAAATAGGAGGAGATGTAACTAGGTTAAAAAGGAAGGGTAATTAGGTCTTGTTTAGTTTTGTTTTTATATTTTTTATTTTTTTTCACAAATATATACGTGTAATTTTTATTTTTTTAATATTTTAAAAACTGAAAGACATATATTAAAGGTGTTATTTGTATAATTTTGTCTTTTTCTCAATATTTTTATGTGTTATTGATTAATTAAAGAGAAAAGTGCATGAATAGTCCCTGTGTTTTGGTCTAATTTCACTTATAGCCCCCGTATTTTTTAAATTACACCCCTAGCCCCTGAGGCTTGCTCAATCATCACTTAAATAGTGCTTAAAGTGGATGGAGGTTAGATTATCCACTTAAGTTGGTGTGAAATTACTAATCTACTCTTACTTTAATAAAAATAAAAAAATTAATAAATCAAAAGATACAAACAAGCCTCACTTAACCCTTAGCCAATCGTCTTACTCCACTCGTCTTGGTGGGACCCACGCCACAACAACTATCTTCTTCAACCTTATCTTACACTTCTCCACCATCCATCACATGCCAAGAACTCCCACCAGTCACCGCATCCGACCACCAACCCCTTAGGCAATGATCTGCCTCCACCCATGGTTGTTTAGTCGTCATTATTCAATTAATGGAACCTGCGACTCCCATAGTCTTCTTCTCCGATAATCGAACACGGCGATAATGGTGGCCGCGGGTGGTGCGATGTTGATGTCGAAGTTTGTGTTAGGTGATTGTGAAACAGGTTGTCGGACTTGCTGCAATTTGCCGGGAATGCAAGGAGGAAGATGACTTCCAGAAGATGAGTTCCAGATCTGTGAAACACTTCAATCAGCGGAGAGGCATGAGACAGTGGTTCTGAGGGGTTGGGTGTAACATCGCAAAATTTTCCCCAAATTTTAATTATAAAAACCCCTCATTTTTGTACCCAAGTTTTTCCTAATTCACAACCTATATATATATATATATATATATATATATATATATATATATATATATATTATATAAGTTTTTTTATAATAATAATAATAATAATAAAAAAAGATGATACATAACTAGTTGGTTTTACCCAACCAACACATTGGCTCACATCATACCCACACTTTCCAAGCCCACCTTCTTTTTCTTTCTTTAATCCATCAGAGCCCAGCCAAAGCCCAGTTGTCTGGCCCAATAACTGGCCCAACCCCCCTTCCACCTCTCCCCTTGGCTGGTAATAAAAAGAAACAAAAAAAGGGTGCCTCGGCTGGGATTCGAACCGGGGACCCTTCACAAACACACACGCGTCTTAACCACTGAGCCACAACCCAATTCCTGTTCTTATCCCGGTTTAAATTCTATATAACCTCTTATTAAATGGTCGCTGTTCTTCTTCCTCTGCTGTTTCACGCGTAACAGCTGCAGCAGATTTGGTTTTTTTCTCCTTTGACCAATTAATTAACTTAATTAACGCGAAAATTATCTTGGTTGACTTGGAATCACAATCATCGGCCTACACACGGCTAATCAATCACCAAATCATACCAAAATTGAACATTAACGCGTCACACATTCAAATCATAGTCAACGTTGCCAAATCGAGCCTCCAAACCATTACACTATAAATTTATCAACTGAGAACCTTGATTACTCGCTCACAACACTCTCTCAACCTCCAATTCTCTCTGAATCACTCTAAATATTATTATCTTGTTCGTAGTTTGACTTTTTGCTTTGACCGGACATTCATCAACGAAACAATACTGTGAGTCCAATTATTTTTGTGGGTTTTGTTGGTCGGCATCCACACAATGAAAGCCCTAACATTAATCGGGTTATAGATGTGTGGATCGTCTGATTGAATAGCTAGGGCTCGTTTGGGTTTGATTTGGGGAAGAACACCATCAAAAACTATATATTTATTTTAAAAAGATGGAAACCAAACACAACCATTGATCTAGATCAAGTGGTTGTGCCTGGTGCTGGTTATTCAGAACACTCGGGTTCAAACCATAGCATCAACAGATTTTTTTTCAATTAGGTGTATATATATATATATTCTCTTGTATTTTTTTTATTCATTTATAAATACTAAAACACTTTTAAAAATTCCACAAAAATTATCTTATATTAATCTGAGATAAAAGTTTTAATTACAATTTTTATTTTTCTGAAATTCATTTATTTAATATTTATTATAATTAAATCAATTTTATACTATTTTATTTATAAAAATCCATTAAAATATCAAAACAATTTTATTAATTTCCACAAAAATTATCCTAAGTTTTTATAACATTAATCTTTTCAGAAATGGTTTTTATTTCTGAAAAATCATTTATTTAATATTTTTAATCAATTTTTGTTAGATTTAATCATAATTAAATCATAATAAATCCAATTTTTGGTATTTTTGCACCAAAATTTTATACAAATTATTTCTGATCATTTAGAACAGAAATATGAATTTTAAACTAAAAATTATTTAATTTTAATATTTTTAAATATTAAAGTTAGATTTTGACAATTTGTTATAAATAGATTAACTAATCTATTTTAAAGAAAATAATTTTATAAAAATTATTTTTGTACTTCAAACACATTATTGTGATCATCCTAAATTTAAATTTCATAAAAAGATTTTTGGTTATTTATTTACTAAATATTCTCTCATTTATTAAACAATTTTCACATTTATCAAACAAGCAATTATCCCCAAATTCGAAGCCCTAGAAACTTATACATTTTTAGGATTGATAGACTTAGACATATTTATTACTTTATTATAGGGTGATACTTGATACATTTGGTCAACACAATTATCCAAATTTCTCAACAGATATAACATTTTACCAAGGTGAGTTTTACATAGCCCCTTTTCTATTTATCACCATTTTTGGGGTGAAACATGTTTATAACATCATCATTGCAATTCAATCATCAATGTGTCTATGTGTTTTCTATGTTGCATTATGTCTTGAGCATGATTAGAGTAAGCACCATTCTAGCATAATCATTAACATTGATCAGCCGGCGGTAAACATTGATAGATCTATTGGACTGACAATCCCACCCGGATACGTGCCTCCTACAAAGGTTGCGTGGGTGTTTGTTATCGTATAACATATTGGACCATGAGCGTATGGTATGTATCATTTTATAACAGTCATCAGGGTTGATTATGCACTCGATTTATTTCTAGTATGTTCTCACATATGGACTAGATTGACATGACACATGAATTGCACAACAACATTTTTATTCTATTATCAAAAACCTATGTAATTCTCACCAACTTTTGTTGACCCAAAATATTTTCAACTTAACATGTTTCAGGTTCTTTTTGCTTGAAGATTTGAATTGATGCTTGAAGATATGTGTTTAGTTCAATTTGATGTACAAATTCTAGAATTATTGTATGTAATTCAATTAAATCATTTAATGAAATTTATTATTTACCATGAGCTACTGAACAATCATTCAATACGTGACATCCCGATGTTTCCGCCATCGGTTGGGGTGTTACATTGGGTGTCAACGGTTGGAGAGGGTGTAGATTGTGGTTGCAAGTTGAAGGCGATGGGTAGACGACATTCATTTTTTATGGTTGCAGGTCGGAGGGGGTGGGTGTCAGCAGTTGTTGTGGTTGCAACTCAGCGATGGTTCTTGTTGTGGTTATAGGTCAGCGGTGGTTGTTGTGGTTACAGCTCAGTGGTGGTTATTGTTGTGGTTGCAGGTCGGTGGTTATTGTTGTTGTGTCAACGGTGGTGGGTGGTGGTAGGTGGACGACGATGGTAGTGGGTGGAAGTAGTTGGTGGATGTAACATCATAAATTTTCTCATATACTTTTTTTTTTATTTTACATTTAATTCCCAATTATTCAATACAATCTCATTTTTTTATTCATCTCCATAAGTTTTTTTTTTTATTTGTTTCAAAGTATGCAAATAAATTCGAAATCATATTCAAAGAATCTCATTTTCAATAAATATTTTTATTTATAAAAGTTAGTTTTATTAAGGGGAATTGGCCATTGGCACTCCCAACTAAAAAATTGGCCACATATAACCTGAACTATTAATTTATTGGAATCTAACACCCAATTAGCTCACGCCGTTAGCGGGTTGCTGACGTGGCACCAGTTGCTGACGTGGATTGACACATCAGCATGCCACGTAAGCAATTGGTGTCACGTCAGCAACCCACTAACGACATCGATGACAATTTAAAACGCAGTACTCGTTTCTTGTTAGTTTATCATCATCTCGTGATATATGAATTATGATGCAATGCTTCTTTTTGTTTTCTTTTTTTCCGGAATTTTATATATATATATATATATATATATATATAACAATTGCTTTTAGTTTCGAGGTAATTACGAAAATGCCATCGCAATACTTTTATTACTAAATCCTCTTTTTCAAGCGGTGGTTCGTTGCAATCGCGATGACACCGACGCCGCCGGCTGGTAGCCAGGATCGTAGATGTTTTCTTTTATCAATTGTTTTCTGGCGGTTTAGGCGTTTTGCTCCCTGCAACGCGCACCGGCGTACCGACGGAACAATACGACTCTCTACATTGTGTTATCCGATTAGCAGACCATCGCGATACCGCTGGTGTAACTCCGCTGTTCGTCGGAAAAATCTGCAAGTTTACACGAATCGACGCCGGTTATATTTCTACGTCGCGCTAAGCGCGACGCGTAATTTACTAGTTCCTTACAAATCTCAATTTAATAATAACAAACACACAAATAAAAAAAATATTAGTTAGTAGCATAATAATTTAAAAATGAAAATCCAAACACAAACATAGATGAGTAATTTGCATTACCCGAACCCCTTTTTTTGCATGACCCAAAGCCCTTATTTTTTTGCATTACATAGACACTTTGATAGTCATTAGTGTCGGGATCATAGCATGCATATCTTTATTTGAAAGAGACTTACCAATTTGTTTATTCGGACGACAACTCAGTGAGTGTACGTAGCTGGGTCGAACTCGACTTGGTTTTCTCATCCGTTCGGTTCGACACAACCAGATAGCCCGAGTTGTAGACAACTTGAGAAGTCCAAAACAGCCGTTTATCGTCCCCATGAACCATCACCATCACCCGAGTTTGTAAACCGTACATTTACTTTTAAATTAAATTGTATTACTTTTAATTCTTAAAATTATATAAAATTACCTTATATAATATAGTATGGGTGGTAAAATGGGTAGGTTGGGTGGGTTTGGTTGTTGCGTCAGGATGGGTTTGGGTTAGGATAGGTATGGGTCAAGATGGGTAGATTAAAAAAATGGGTTACAATGGGTTGGTCAGGATGGGTTTGGGTCTGGATGGTTTGATTTGAATAGGTCAAATCCAAATAGATTAAAATTAAAAAAAAAATTAAAATAACAATAAAAAATTTAAAAAGTAAATTAAAAAATAAAAAAAGTAAAAAAAACAAATTTAAAATTAAAAAAACAAATATAAACTTAAAAAATAAAATTTTAAGGGATCCAAAATATTTCATTTCGAACCGAACCGGTTCGACCATATCGGGCAGGTTATCAACCCGAACCGTTACGACCCGACCGGGCCCGGTAGCGACCCGGACCGTTTCGACCCGGCCTGGCTCGATAGCGACCCGGAACGTTTCAACCTGGCCGGGCCCGGTAACGACCCAGACCGTTTCAACCTGACCCGTCCCGTAGCGACCCGGAATGTATCGAACCGGACCGGCCCAGTAGCGACCCGAATAGTTTCGACCCGACCTGGCCCGGTAACGACATAGACCATTTCAAACCGACCCATCCCGTAGCGACCTGGACTGTTTCGACCCGGACGGGCCCGATAGCGACCCGGACAGTTTCGACCCGGCCGGGCCCGGTAACAACCCAGACCGTTTCAACCTGACCCGTCCCGTAGCGACCCAGACTGTTTTGACCCGGCCTGGCCCGGTAGCGACTCGGAACGTTTCGATCCGGTCGGGCCCTATAACGACCCAGACCGTCTCAACCTGACCCGTCCCGTAGCGACCCGGACTGTTTTGACCCGGCCTGGCCCGGTAGCGACCCGGAACGTTTCGATCCGGTTGGGCCAGGTAACGACCTAGACCGTTTCAACCTGACCCGTCCCGTAGCGACCCAGACTATTTCAAACCGGACGGGCCCGGTAGCGACTTGGACAGTTTCGACCCGGCCGGGCCCGGTAGCGACCCGGACCGTTTCGACCGGCCGGGCCCAGTAACGACCCAGACCGTTTCAACCTGACCTGTCTGGTAACGACCCAGACCGTTTCAACCTGACCCGTCCCGTAGCGACCCGACCGGCCCGGTAACGACCCAGACCGTTTCAACCTGACCCGTCCTGTAGCGACCCGGACTGTTTCGGCCCGACCGACCCGGTAACGACCCAGACCGTTTCAACCTGACGAGTCCCGTAGCGACCCAGACCGTTTCGACCCGACCGGGCCCGGTAACGACCTAGACCGTTTCAACCTGAACTGTCCCGTAGCGACCCGAACCGTTTCGACCCGGTCGGGCTCGGTAGCGACATGGACCGTTTCGACCCGGCCGGGCCCGGTAACAACACAAACTGTTTTAACCTGACCCGTCCCATAGCGACCCGTACTGTTTCGACCCGACCGGTCCCCTTAGCGACCCGGATCGTTTCGGCCTGACCGTTCCCATCAGCAACCAGGACCGTTTCGACCCGATCGGGCCCCGTCAACGACCAAACCATTTCGACCCGAACGTGCCGGTCAACAACCCGTCTCGTTTGGACTCGATCAAGCCCGATAACGACTCGAACCGTTTCGTTAACGACCCATGTTGTTTCGACATGGCCATCCGTTAACGACCCGAACGGTTTCGAACCGACTGGGGTTATTAACAAATGCACAAGATATATTTTTTGTTTTTAATGACATTGATTTCTTTGAGGCATCAACGCTTTTGGTGTTTGGTGAGTTTTAATTCAGATTTGTATATGGTTATCTAAAAATAATCATCCTGACCCATTTGTTTTTTTTGACATACCCATCCTAACTCCGTTGAAAATTATACTAAACCTATTTTAACCCACAATATCAAATTTTAAACCCAAAACAACCCAAATTTAACTACATGGGTTGAAATTGCCAGGTCTATAATATAGTATGTATATATGTGTGCGCGCATGCACGATTACATTTTCTAAGAAATGTGTGTCTTCGTATATTTACTTGGTAACTTTTACAATAAATTTAGAAAACGAAATTTGAAGTCACATCTAAACATTATTCATAATTTAGGAAATAATATTATAATCTAAACATGCTAAGCTTTTGATTCATGGTCTATCAAGAAGAAATCGCTCTACTTGGATGACCTCACAAAATGGCATGTCGAGTGTTGCTTTGTGTTGCATTATGACTCTTGTCATAATCATGATATTGTTTGTTTTGTTCTCACTGGCTCAAGTTTTGGTTTTGATGGTCAGATTAAATAGGACATTAGTAAAAACAAATCATATACAAGGTATGTTAAAGAAACCAGAAAACCTTTTGTATCTCTCGTTACATGGTATCAAAAGCCTACATATTGGGTTTAGTGAGTAGTACCATTGATTGTTTCACACGCGCCCACATGCCAGTGCGTGAGGGCGCGTCAATAACCAAACGCTACTGTGGTTTTTTTCCGTATGGCCACCAAAACGCTTTGACCAACATTGTGCTTGGTTCTTGCATGTTTACTTAATTTTCGATTCTAATTCATGCTAGTCGGTAAACAACTCATGATTTTAATGGTAATATCTTATTCCTTCCTAGTTTGTGTTTTTCATCAATCAAGATATTTCTATGAACAGGATCATTTGTTATACGACAGGAATCCGCCACATTTCCAACATATACTTAAACAATCATATATGCGACAGGATACCTGTGCGTAAGAGCGGTTTAAGAACCTTTCTGAAAGAGGGGTAACAATCATAAATGCCTAGAGAGTAAGAATACCTACCACATCCACACAAACAATCCAGTTTGATGATAAAAAAAACCGCATTGTAACACGATAGGGCGCATTTTTCCTGTGAGAAAAACGAAAAACTGTATTGCCCTTTTAACACAGCGAGTACTTTTTTTTTTCGCACGATCGCGTGACATTTAATTTATTGTGAACATACTATAAATCTGCAAAGAAATCACTTGTGGTATCAAGGCCTTGAGCTCCTCCTTTGTTTTTCCTCTTTGTTCCTTTAGGAAAATGAAGCAAAATTATGCAATGTTGGATACACGTATCACACACATAACCCGATCCATATTAAAAGTTTAAATGGAGCGGTTTAAATGGAGCGGTATAAACGTTCGTGTGTATACTTCCCCAAAAAAAAAAACATGCAAAATGCCTGGTTTCAATTTCATTATCAAACAAAAATCTTAAACTAAAAAAGAAAACACTACCTTTTGATGACTTTGGAGGAATGTTATTGGTATCCATATCCATGTCGTCGTCATCACTGTCAGAAGTTGATTTGCCCTCTACTTTCTTTCCAGAATCTTGAAGTAGACTATCAATATCCCACATCTGCAAACGAAAATGGTGATAGTTAGTAACTTCTTCAATCATGAAAAAACATGGAATGCGGAGAACACACCTTCAATATATAATCATGTGATATGCTTCCGAGAAACTTTCTATCATGGGAAAATGCTAAAACAAGAACAAAACACAAATTAGAGACAAGATTGTAGCAAGCTGCCTTAACATTAAAGTTTAAGAGTTACTTTAAGATAACGGTTCCATTAAAATATGATGAAATTTCACCTCATAGAACCTATAATAATCATTTACGTAGAAATTACTTCCATATTGTCACATTAAATGGCAAAGCTGACTAATTGGGTAACAGGTCAACAAAAATGAAAGCATGCGACTTTTTTTCTTTATCTTTTTTAAATTTCACAAGTGATTGAGGTCTTTAATATGATTACGGAAACTATTACAAAGTAATGATACACTTGCAAAAAAGCAATTAGCAGAAACATGTAACCCAAATTATCAATCTTGAGGAGCATTGAACTAGTTTAACATGTTTCTGTTTTAGCTAAATTACTTATTTTTACGCGTTAGCTATAACACAACCCAAACAGATCCGTTTTTCTAATAAATCCGATTGAAATTAACTATTAGCACACATACATATAGATATAAAGAGACACATATATGATATGTGTATATTCATATTACAAATGAGACCTACCGAGACGCTCAACTGGATACTCCGAATGTTCTGCAATTGGCTGAATGACTCTGTTGGGTAATATACCTACCAAACTAATAACATTGCAAAAAATAAGTTTAGAGCTCATAGAAACCGGAATTAAACAAGACAACTGCAAAATCCTTCATACCTGATGAGACCATTTTCAGTTCCGGCAATAACCCTCTCTTCATCAAGCTAAAGAACATGGCAAGGAGCATATCAGTATTTTGTAAATAAAACATGCATATGGATACATAAGTTATCAACTGTGATGGACTGATGTCAACTTTTAGCCCAAATAAAACTGAAAATAAAAAGACCGACCTTTAACAGAGCATTCACAGGGTTTGGAGTGAGAGCCGTAAAGCGATCACTGAAATTATAAATATGTTAAGCAACATTTCCCACAAAATAACAATGATATTTTGCAGAGGAGAAACTTCGGATTTCCAAAAACGTATCCATTAACATTCAGAATTACCTGCAATCCTTGAAAAATCCCCAAGAGTACAGTAACAGAGTTCCGCTTTCGGTCCCACATATAACTTTTCGCCCGTTCTGAGAATTCAAACCAAAGAGCACAAGTTACTTACAAATAGAGATGGCAATATGATATCAAACATGCACTCAGCAATTTATCTCCCCCTACTAAATTCTTATATTAACACGCCATTGCATAATACAAAACCACATGGGGAAGCATGTCTAGGAATTAGAGGTCATTTGCCCGTCTAAAGAGAGGAAATGTTATATTATATCTTTGATGAACTTATTTACAGTGGTGCTTATAATAGCCTTGTATCGGTAAAAGCTAAAACTCAACACGACAAATTGAGAGTTCTTACATTATGATTATTGATTACATTAACCACAAAACATTAAAACTAAAATTTACATTCCTTGTTTTACTTAAACTTTCTCATTACCAAATTTTTGATAACTAAAAGTCTAAAAGTACAGAAGTCGTCCATTTTATGGCATCCATCAGATCTGAATTTAACCAATTGTTCCTTGTGAAATGAAATTTATTTCTGCCTGTTAGTGTGAGCATTGAAAAATTTACGTTGTATACACACCTTCATTATCACTATCGACAACGGTTCATCTTCAGAAAATTCTGATTGTGTTTGAACCTGGAAAAATAAGTAAGATTAAATGTATGGCTGTAGAAATGCAGAATGGATAAGTTATTGCAATATGTTAAACACATACCTTGTTACTTCGCAGATTACTAACAGACAGAGTGCCATCCCCACTTAAAAAATAGAAAAAATGACGTCGTAAATTAGTGTGTCCAACAATGGAAGCTTACCCAAAAACAAAACATAACTTAAAATCTTACGGCTTATCAAAAAGATGTAATATATATATGTATAAACATTCTGGGTTCACGGAATGCAGAATATTTAGGTTAGAGATAAGCCTAAAAAGTACAGTGTCAGAATTTTAACATTCTGTCCAGACTCTTCTTTTGGGACACAGGAAGCTATGAACTATTCTTTGTTCTTTTTTTATAAAGAACAAGGGACAAATTCAACTACAAATACCTTGTTCCTAAAAGTTTCATGGAATCGGGTTCAAAGGTCATGTCAGTAATGTACTCTTCATGAACTTGAAATGAATTGCAGCAAGACTGTTGTCTGGTATCCCATACCTACAAAGACAGGCAGCTATGTCAATTTCCAGTATGGGTTTTTGGCCATACGTTGAGGGGTAGAATTCGATAAAATAATCAGTTGACCCATTCATAAGTTAATGTGTTGAAACTGCAACATATACATTGATTATTTCAAATCTAGACCTCTAAATGCATCGGCTAAAAAACGAGATTATACAAGAAAGAGAAGTCGACTAAGACGGGCATGAGTCAAATCATAAACAGAGATTATTTGACGGAAACAAATATAACAAGTAAGAAACCTTTATGCACCCATCATCTCCTCCAGAAGCAATTGTTGTTTCTGTGAGATTAACCAACCGGTTTACAGCATTCCTGCAAGACAGATAATCATTGTACATTAAAGATCAATTCTTAATAACAACTACAACATCCTCAACTCTTGTAACAAATAATAACACCTACTCATGGGAGTTTTCAAGACGAGCAACCGGAGACCCTGTTTCAATATCAGTGGCCAAGATGGAACAGTCTGGAGAACCCGTGAGGATTACTGATAATAAACATTAACAAACAATAAACAACATTAAGCTCTAGTCAGTATTCATTCAACTTTGCATAGCATGTAAATATGTAATCAACGATGTCAATTACCACGGCCTTCATTGATGAATCTAACAGCTCTACAAGATTCACTGTGTGCACGAACCTTCAAGACCCTAAAATGATTGTTAACAAAGAAAACCAAGATTTAACATGATCATCATAAGGTGAATACAAACAGATTGATCACTTTTTTTTCTATCTTATTCATTGCATGATAGCCAATTAACCACCTCATGGGGAAAGTCTTTATCTATTAAGATCCCGTGAGGAATCATTTTTCGAATATAACCAAACTTCATTAAAACAAAATATGAAAGTTACATCACAATAGAAGGTAGACGGGCAACAAGTTGCGCCGCTACCCCTTTCTGAATTGCGAACCCTAGTCTACCAAAGACAAATCCTTGCCCCCCTAGAGATGAACTATTGGTGTGGACGACCCGTTGGACCCTGGTCAAGAAACAAATAGCTTCTGGCGCTAGGGAGCCAAAGGTATCAAAGGCCAAAGGGATCAAAGGCCAAAGGCCAAAGGTATCAAAGGCCAAAGGGATAAAGACTTGTGGATATATTTGGGACTTTCAGCTTAAAGACTATGGTCTGGAATTCCAACTGAAATTTAGTTTCATCATTCATGTTCTACAACGACATCTAAACTCAATCAAAGCTGATTCTGATCCAAACCTCTAATTTCACCGCCTCAGACACTTGTTTATTAATAACTGAGTTTGAACGGGCATCTAAATTAGTTATCATGTCATGAGGCAAAAAGAATCAGTTTCGAGGATTCGGAACAAACCATAACAACTCTAACAATAAACTAGGGTCAATAACATCAGTTTTTGAACAATAACTAAGAAGTTCTGTAAGAAACGGTTTATTCAAATATTCAATAAAACTCATAGCTTAATCAATTCACAATGTACTAATATAATATAAATTCTTCAAATCATAGCAGGTAATTTAACGCACATGCGTTTAGCCCTGTCATGAAATCATTTTCAACAGATTCAAAAAACTTTCTCACATAGACATGTATATCATGATATCATATACACTAACCTTTGTGGTTCCGAATCTTCAGCATAACGATATCTGTAATGCATTCACAACTTTCAGTTAGATAACATTCAACAGACAAATAAAACCTAATAACATAACATATTACTGAAAATCTTACACGAAAAGGTTACCGGTGATTAAACCGGCAGCAACTAGCTGATTCGACGGATGAAAATCAAGGTCAAATGCTATATTCTTTAAATTAATCTCCATATGGATCAACACAACACTAGTATGCAAAATTCTTCACCTTTATCTACATAATCAATCAAATTAAAAATAAACATAAGAATGATGAGTCACACTTAAACTGTATAATAATTCGATTATGCTACTGCTGTTTGATTAAACTATGTATGTATGATGTAGTGAATATAGAAAGATTAATACAAAGCATAAATTGACGATTATTATTATTACCTTGAAGAAGAGGCTTTGGACGAATTGGAAGGGACGAACAACCGTAAACCCTAAACCCTCTTGTTTTAAAAAAAAAAAAAAAACATAATATGTAAACCCTAAACATTAGAGGTTTAATTTTATATATTCAACCCATAAGTTTTAAGTCGCTCAAATATAGCTCACTAAAATTCACATCTATGGTTATTTGTATAAGAACTAAGACCCGGTGTAAAAGTAACTGGAAATTTTCAAGTCCTCATGGGGCATTAAACGACATGTGGCATGTGGGTTTTACATGGGGCTTGAAATGAAAAAGGGGTTTAGTGGTGAAAAATTTCAAGTCATTCCGATCATTTAATATTAATTATTTTTTTAATTTGTCTGCTTTTTTTTTTTTTTTTTTTTTGAAAATAAAAACAAGACAAAATTACTGAAAACATTCTTTATGTTTACCCAAAATTGCAGGTTTCAACCTTAATGTTTAAAATTTGCAGGATTCAGCCTTTAACAAAGTTTTTGTTGCAGGAAACATCATTTCTCACTAACCTCGTTAGTTTTTCTAGTTAATTTCTCCTATAGGGACCATTTTTGCCAAATCTAAAATTTTCAAACTTTCCCTCCCTCTCCTTCTACCTTGCCATGTTTTTCTGACGAGTTCATTGTCGGATCCGGCCAACCAACTCCGGCGACTGGTTTAGTCGAATTTTAGATTAAATAAATCTTAGTGATCTTGTTTCTTCTTGGAGGCTTGTTTGCAGTTGTGCATCCATACTTTAAACACTTTTCTTTTCAGCCCAACTTTATCACAAAACTGTAGAATATCTAGTTCATTTTGCTTTTGAATCTTGCATCCTATTTTTCTACAAAATCATGCATCTTTGCTTTCTGTTCATCTATGAATTTTGTTCTGAATATTTTCTTCATTGGATTTTGACCTGTGTGTGTCTGGTACATGTCAAGATCTTCACTTGATGATTTCGTCGGTGCTGCACTGTTCCAACCAAACACCACCATTAATGGTGGTGGCAGTACCTGTGGTGGTAAGGTGGCTGCATTACAACAGCAGGTCTAGGTGGTGGGTTCTGAATAGCAGGTATCCATGTGATGGATTGTGACTCACCTTCCACCTCTCGTCGGTGGAAACTCCGGTGGCAATCAAAGGCAACACATTTTAATCCTTCTGGTGTTTTTTCTTCACCATTAGCCATGAATTCTCTACACCAATCAACAACATAAGCACCCATGTTGTACTTGAAGAACCGGCTAATACATGGAGACATAGGCGACAACGTCGCTATGCACCACCACCCTAATCCTTCTTCCTTCCCTTTTTCGCCTCTCTCTCTCTGCTCTGCTCTGATCTCTCTCTCCACGTTCCTATCTCTCTTAGATTCTTACAGATCTGGGTGTGGTGTAGGTGTTAATTAGAGGTAGGGTTTAATTGTGGGTGAAAGAGTGGTTGATTGGGTAGAAGATGACAGAGGGAGGGAAAGTTTGAAAATTTCAGATTTGGCAAGAATGATCCCTAGAGGAAAAATTAACTAGAAAAACTAACGTGGTTAGTGAGAAAGGATGTTTCCTGCAACAAAACCTTCGTTAAAGGATGTTCCTGCAACAAAAACTTCGTTAAAGGCTGAATTCTGCAAGTTTTAAACATTAAGGCTGAAACCTGCAATTTTGGGTAAACGTAAAGGATGTTTTCTGTAATTTTGTCTAAAAACAAATAAGAAGTAAGAAATGGTCTCTTGCGTGATGCGGTGGAAATTACATATACACACAAAACATAATATAAAGTTATATTAATATAATTAAACAAAAGTTATAGATATAAAGTTGAGAATTAAAATTTAACGTTTTGCGGTATGAGTAATGACAAAACATCGAGAAATATTTAAAGCGAATCGTATAGAAACCAAAAACAATGAAGGCCGGTTCGAATCTGACGGGCGGCAAGGTTTTACCGAGTTCTATAACACTGTCGTGCCTTCGGGCGGGTGGGGCTCGGGTTTCCGCGCATCGGGAGAAGGCGGGGTCTGCTGGAGGTCAAGTAGTCGATTCTTGGGCACGGCGCCCCGCAAGGGTGGTTGCCACACAGTTGTTCGCCGATAAAAAAAAAACTAAAACTTTAGTATTGGGATGTGTATTGTTTCGATATGCAATTATTGTTGTATGCCCATTACTTGTGCTACATGTGATTATTGTCATTCGTGCCTATTAATTTCATAGTATTCAGAATTTACTCATTCGATTCAGCTCAAATGAAAAAGGCACTCAGTTCAAATCGATTTGGTTCAGTTGGCTCAATTTATGATTTCGCTTAACATGTGTTACTCGAAAACTTTTTTTTAAAGTGCTCGGCGTTTTTATTTTTTATTTTTTTGGGCTCAAAATGCTTAAAATCATGTATATTACATGCCCTAAAATTTTCAGGCCCTAAAAAGCTCGGGAAGTCAGAGTTTCCAGAGTTTTCACTATAACAAGGGTTTTCTCAGGATCCAAACCCTATATTTATATAAATAAGTATAACTTATATAAATATCGAAATGCATAATGTCTCATTGAAGAAATTGCGGATAAATAGATTGTAGTCTTGTGCTTGTAATTGATTTTGGGAAATTTGTAGACAACTTGTGTTGTCTGGTTTGTACAAAAACAGGGGAAACTCTGTCCATTTTTTTATAAAAGCTGAAACACAATGAAGGCATCTTTGTGCTATCTTATAAATAAATCGCTCAAATGTTTAACAAATGTGTTTTACACAAAAATCGACATGTTTTTGACAAATGATTGTTTGTAACCATAATAGCGAATCTTGGATGATATTTTTCAAAGAATATATATATATATATATATATATATATATATATTGTAACACCCCAACCGATGGTGGAAACATTGAGGTGCCACTTATTGATGATTGTTCAGTAGCTCATGGCGAATAATAAATTTCATTAAATGATTTAAATAAATTACATACAATTGTTCTACAAGAATTCGTACATCAAATTGAATAAAACTATGCACACATCTTCAAGCATTAATTCAAATCTTCAAGCAAGTAGAACCTGAAACATGTTAAGTTGAAAATATTTTGGGTCAACAAAAGTTGGCGAGAATTACATAGGTTTTGATAATCGAATAAAATTGTTGTGCAATTCATGTGTCATGGCAATCTAGTCCATATGTGAAAACATACTAGAAGTAAATCGAGTGCATAATCAACCCTTGTGACTGTTGTATTGTGGTACATCCCATACGCTCATGGTTCACTCGTTTATATTGCAGTAACAAACACCCACGTAACCTTTGTAGGAGGCACGTATCCGGGTGGGATTGTCAGTCCAATAGATCTATCAATGTATACCGTTTGGCTGATGAATGTTTATGCTATAATTGTGCTTACCCTAGTCATGTTCAAGACATAATGCAACATAGAAAAACACATAGACACATTGATGATTGAATTGCATAAATGATGTTGTAACATGTTTCACCCCAAAAATGGTGATAAATAGAAAAGGGGCTATGTAAAACTCACCTTAGCAAAATGTTATGTCTCGTAAAAAAAATAGAATAATGTGTTGTGAATGTATGCGAGGCGAATCCCAAAGACTCAACAACGTAGCTAGTCCAAATTGAAGAAAACGAAAAAGAAAGAATATCAAGCTTCCAATTCGCCAATTACAAGAGCTTATAATCAAAGCTTCAATTGTAGAAGTAATAGACTATAGAAGAAAGGTATGAGGGAAAGTTTAATCGGATTGAAACAATCGATTTAGAGGTGCAAAGTATAATGGGTCATAGGTGGGTTTTTATACTAGTTTTGGAGTCAATTAGCCATTAAAATTGGTCAACACCATAAAGTAAGGTTTTATGATGAATTGACAATTTGACTAAGACTTTGACTGTTTGACTAAGACTTTGACTAGGACTTTGACTATTTGACTCAAGGCTTTATTTAAAAAAAAAAATCTTGTATGTGAAAAAAAAAAAAAGAATTTAGAATCATATTATTATTATTATTTATATACATTTATGTATGTATATAAGTTGTGAGTTAGGATAAATAAAGACTTAGGCACATTTGTATAATATTAAAGATAAAGGTGTAATAAAAAAAAAATATATATATAAGGGCTTTTTATGTATTAAAATTTTGGGGAAAATTTTGCGATGTTACATATATAGTTTTCACCGAGCGTCAAGTGTGACGAATTTTTTTTAAGGTTTTCGGTAACTAAACAATATTCGTTATTCGGACTCAAAAGCACATCAACGTTTGATTTACTTGGGGATAATTTATAAAAGCAAAGTTTCACAATCTTTAAAATTCTTGGATTTTAAGGAAATAAGTAACAAATGTTATTAATCGATTTTAATAACTATATTTGTGTTTCCTCAAAGCATATTTTCTAAAAATAATTATACGAGATAAATACAATTATCCGAAATTCAAGACAAGCTACGACTCGGGATGAGTTATGCGTTTCGTGGTAATAGTCCAATGTGGTTACACGCGAATAGTAACAGGTGCGCAACTTGGGTATTATGTCGTATGTTAACACATACATTAATTTAAGTCACGATCGGTTCATCGAGTTAAAACACTTAATACTCGGGTTAGTACAAACGAGTCTAGATAGTTGAATAAACTATCTTTTAACCGGAAAATAAGCTAGGCCTATATGTGATAGAATGTTAAGGTGTCCTTTGCTGGCAATTAGGGCACAAGGAAATCGGTCAAGGCTTCGGGCTTTGTTTGCTAGCTAAGCAAGGAAATTAAGGTGAGTTTCACGGCCCCTTTTTATTGTTGTTGTTTTGGGGGAAAGATATGTTTTGTCAAATGTTGCCCAAAATCTTTTCAAATGTTAAAATGTGATAAGTGGCATGATGAGTAATTGGGTTTGTTGTACACCACTCGGTGTGAGTCCTCGCCCACTGTAACCATTTACTCGTGTGTTGTGTGTGTGTGTGAAATTAAGAACCGAAGGAATATTTGGATAGTACTATTGGTGCCTGACAAGGCCCACCTCTAATCGATAGCGTCGATTATGCAACTGTGTATGCCAGGGGTGCACGTATTCTGAACTAAGTTGTTATTTCCGAGAAACAACTTCTGCTCGATGGGCATTACTTGTCTTGGTTTGGTTATGGGCTCAAGGGATTGCTCGTCATAGTTTGTAGGAATTAGCTACTCTTTACAAAGGTCACTACTTGTGTTATTTCCCAAAAAAAATGTTGTTAAAATGTTTTGTTGTTATGGAACTAAAACCTATGAACTCACCAATATTTTATATATTGACGTCTTTTTAAACATATCTTTCATGTAACTAAGTGCTGAATAGATATGAGGCTAGACTTGAATGGTTCTTGTATCGTATTGCCTTGTTGGTATAAAAATATCTCCATTTATTATTAGAAAAAGGAGAAGAATATGTCGTATGATAATGAAAATAGGCGTAACCTTACTTTTAAATTTACATATGTTACCATGTGACTTGAACTATCAACTACATGAGTAGAAACACCTTACTAGGGTATTTATTATTCAAATCAGATTCAAATAACTCAAAATTAGACTATAATCGATTTTGGTTATTCGAATTGAGTCTTTATTTGATTCGAACATTTAATTCGAATTCAAGATCACCAATCGTCCCATAATGTAAATTATAAATTTGCCATGTTCTTTATTCAAAGGATATAGATCGCTTGATATCATTTATAATTTTGTCTAGTGAAGAAAGGAATTGATAATAAGCTTACCGTTTTTTGCTTTTCATATTGCCCACAAAGTAGCCTTTTTTTTCTTTTAAAAGAAATTGGTCCATTGCATCGTTGGTGGCATACAGAACACTTCTTTCAAGGAGCTAAATCTGATTAAAGTTCGCCCCATAGTTTTACCTTGTTTTATGTCACCTACTCACCTTCACATGCTATTAGCAAGTGAAACAATATATTCAAGTGCACCATTAAAGCTAAAACATAACGAAAACAAGATGATAATGTTCCTTTTTATAACCCGCCTTCAAAATAGAGAAATTCATTCTCAATTGGATCCAATTGTTCCAATGGTGTTGGAATACGTGACCACGTTAAACAGCTTGTTTTCAATATCGACCCTGACAAGCTCACCTTGAATTTTCAATAACCTTCTCCCAATCAACTCCATTTGTTGGTTCTTGACGAGAGCTTGTAGTCTTGTAGTAAATAGCAACATTGAAATAGTTTTGTAGCGTCCTAACTCCTAGGTAGTTGTTGGAGTTCTTTTCAGTCCTATTTTTAGCTTGTAGTATTCCGAACCAACCACCAACTTTAACTTGTGGGGTTTTTTTTCTTCCGTTTATTTACCCTAGGGGGGCGGTGTTACGAGCGCTAAAACCCCCCTTCACGCCCTTTAATGGCACCACTACACTCGGTTTAATGCGTGAAACTTACAAGTTTATCCTCAATGTGCAAACATACAAGGTTGCCCACTTCTCCTTAATGCAGAAGATTTATATTCAAACATTGGTATATCCTCAATGTGTAAACGTATAAACTTTTAACTATTCTTTGTAGTTCTTATTATTAGGTTAATATAATACTAGGCTATTAGCCTCGGCTCAACAAAAGGACTCTATTAGGTAGTCAATTAATTTGGTTAAAACATAATATATATTTTTTTCTATGCTTTATTCGCTAATATAACCGAGTTATATTAACCCTTTCTACAAGTAGTTAACAATTTTTTTTTTAAAAAAAAGTATACATGCATTAAACTATTAGTGTGGACTAGTAGGCAGCCCGCGCGTTGCAACGTGATTTTATGTGTTCAAAATTTTTTATGTCTACGATTTAATACGAAATATCTTGACCTTTATATAAACGTGTAATAAAGCCAAAGGATTCAATATCTCCCACACATATATAAACGTATAATAAAGCCAAAGGATTCAATAAAGCCAAAGGATTCATTATCTTCAGGTTCGGTCCCCGGGCCCGCCCTATGGACATGCAATGCCTACTCTTATCCATATGTAGAGGAAAAAAAATTGAACCACACTTCTAAATATGCAGGTCTTTGTGAGAATGACATACAAATGAGAATGCTTAACATGTGTATCTTCACCTTTTTCCTTGTCAGTTGTACCGTTATCTTTTATCTCTGGAAAACTAAAAAGAGGTTAGTTTAGGACAATCAAGATACATCCAATATACAAATTAAAAACTTTTATTTGAATAAATTATCTTTATGGTACTTCTATAACTTTTACAATATAACCTCTCTTTTTTGTCTCAAAATTCGGTTTTGGTTTCTCGAAAACCAAAATTTATGATTCAGTTTTGGTAATGACTCGCTCCAAAATCGAAGCGAACTACAATACTAAACTTGTTGAATGTTTGCTATTGGATTATGGGCTCATGTTCTTTATTTTGGCCAAAGTTTCACGCCCAAATTAATAATAGACGTTCAACAAAACATAGATCATTTTTCATTATTTTGGGCTAATGTTTTTGGGCACAAACATTTTAAGCCCAAATGTAAAAGTTAAAAACTGATTATTGGACAAACGTTTAGGCTCAAACATTTCAAAACCTAAAATCGACCAATAACCGAACCACACCAATATGAAATACCGAAAATTGAACAGTTTTCAGAAAACCGAAATGTCAGTTTTGGTTCGGTTTGAGCCCAAAGCCAACCCATACACCTCAAATAAAAGTTGTAAGACTCCGACTAACAATGATTGCTGAAAAAGACTAACATGCATGCATGCATGCATGCATGCATCATCTTACAAATGAAAACACAATAATTTCGTAGAGAAAGTTATGGAGGTTCAATGGAAACTTACAACGTTTAGCCAACACGCGACCATCATGAAGATGAGACCGAATACAAAGACAACAACTATAACCAACAGCGGTTTTATAACATTGTTATGATAACCGATTGATGGCCTAAGCCGGTTTATGCTCTTACACTTATCTTATTTTAATTCATGGTACAAGTCCTAATGTATAAGATCTCATGATTTTTCATTGTTTTAGTCACATTTTCATCCATTTTTGTACTTAAAGTTATTCCCCATAACTATTAGCCCAAGGCCATGCTTGTCTTCACATGTAATTTCACCCTACCTTGTTTAAACGTGATATATCGTGCTGCATAGTGTTTGAATGTTCTGTTTTGTTAAATTTGTGATTTTTGACCCGATTCGACCTGAAAATTCAAATTAAATTATATAACTTAAATTTCTTTTATAAAAAGTACATATACATATAATTTTGTTTATTTAGCTCGACTCGAGTTCAAACATAAATTAAACTGTAATTTAAATAACCTTAATAATGTCACACCCTCAAATTTCCACTGCGGGGTTTATACCGCGAGGCGCATGACAAACCAGGATCCCATAGCCATAAGTCACATGAACGACTCTAAGTTTTAACCAAACCAATAACAGTATAGCGGAAGCGAATGAAAAATAGTAAATAAAGTATGCGCAAAACACCGCGCCCAAAACCAAAAGAATAGTAAATGTGCAAAATAGTTTAATGTTTAAGACCCGTGAAATGATGCATGACCTAACCGTGCTCCGTTCCTAGTTACCTGCAAAAGCATGCTATCGTGTGTCAACATAAAGCTGGTGAGTTCACAAAGTAAAGTAAATTAATATGCAAATGCGCTGGTTTTCCAAAAACCACGTAAGTAAAGTAATAACGTAGGTCCTCCAGACCAAAAAGTTAAAGAGTTGTCAGTTTAAGTGTGTCAGGGGTAGCTAGCCCACTCAATGTAACTAAACAAGATTATTGGGAACCTTCAGAAAAATAGTTATTTGCCTCAATGACTGGCGTCTATCAACACCAGTCGAAAATTGTGGTCAGAAGTTCATGCCCGTGCCTCAAGCACCTCAGACATGAGGTTGCTGCATCAACCTAATAGCGCTATCAACTAATACCCCGTTCGCCTCCAGCGATTAACCCAATAATATGCAAGGACTTTCAATGATAGAGTGTTTAGATTACAAAGGACCAATAAGTTTTAAACTGACCGAAAACCCGATCCACACAAGGAATCGTAAAACCGACCCACACAAGGAGTCCATACCTGAGTAGTCCCAAATGGACTAGAAAAGGTTTACCAAAGTTGTCTCTAATCCGAGACGCATGCTTTTGAGAAAAAGAGTAGTGAAACTCACCTTAACGTGCAAGCAAAAGAAATCCGAACCGCAAGTAAAGTATGCTACCGACACCCTAATAATAGTGTCACTAAGTGAGTATAGGCGTAATATCATTACACCATATAACTCGTTTGTCCAAGGCGTTTTAAACGTTCAAAAGTGTGTATGTGACGCCTAGTGATTCTACATGCAATAGTAAACCCTACGGACTCGTTGGTGAATGTATTGGTTACAATTAGTTTCTACATTCCGTATGTGTCTCAAACAAGTGTACTTCAGTTACATGTCAATTCCATACCATTTAAGACCCCAATTAATCACATAAGCACATAATACACAATCAGTGTTTTCAGGACAGATTGTGTGCCATCAAAACGAATTTATTTAAAATAGTAAATCAGTGAGTTAACCTCCCAAAGTTTTACTGAATTTTCTTTGGGATTCACTCAACAATACCTATTTTTGTTTTGTCTTAAATCCAAACACAAAAATAACTAAAATTCGTCTAATTCAGCTATGTTCAGAAAACCTTCCTAACAGGTCAGTTTGGTAGATAATTTCCCAAAAATTGTGTATTCATCCAAACGGGATGAATCCACTTGGAAAACTCATATTACTCCAACTAGGTTGGAGACCCGCGGGTACCCGCGGTGCAAACCATAGAAAATTAAAATTTATAAAGTTAAAAAGTATAATTAAATTAAATGTTTTAACAATATGGTAAAGTTGAACAAAATATTCTAGGTTTCAATAATGACGTAAGTTTGGCATGTTTTGTTTTTTCAAAAATATTGAATCTTAACTAAAGAAAAATTATAATTTAAAATTCGTCAACTAATTAAAAAACACAATATGGTAAGTAATTAAGAATTAAATAACCATTAAAATTAATCAAATCATACCATTATATTGAAAAAAAATAAACCAAACATTATGTCAAACACAAAACTATAATATCAAAAAAACAAATCCGGAAATAAAACATAAAAGATTACTAAAATAAAAAATAATCAAAAAAAAATTAACAAAGCCAGCGTTCTGCAAAGCCTTCTTATGCTTTCTTCCATCAAAATGTGCGTTCAAGTTTGGTTGACTGGTACATTGGACATGGCATAGACCACAATAGAACATATCATTTCCGTTTGCATGCGCAACCTACAAAAAAAAAAATTTTAAAAATAAGTTACTTATATTTATATAAAAAACAGTATATAAATATATATATATATATATTAAATCGAATACCTTGGATTGATGTTTTTTACCATTAACATGCTGTTCAAACTGAGATTTGTCCAGACATTGGACATCACAAAGTGGACAATAATTCGTTTGTTGGAGAACTGCACCGTTGGCAACCATATGCGAGAACCTTATATCCATGAGTACCTATAAAAACAAAACAATTTTTTTTTATTATTTCTAATCGTTTAAACAAACTTGCAAATCTTATATTGTATTGGTATGAAAATAAGTATATACAAAAAACAAAAAAAAAAATTAATACAGAAATATGCAGATTGCGTAAGACTTGTTTTGAGAATTAAAAATTTGAATGTATTGATCAAAATGACAAAGACTATATTCGAAATTTATATAGACTATAGGTTCCAATTATTTTTGTTAAGTTCATATTTTAAGTAATAACTAATGACAATAAATATTAATTAAATATTGGAATAATAGTATTTTCGGTAATGTTTTAAAAAAATAAAAAAAATAAAAACTTTAACTTTAAAACATATAAAAAAAATAATAATTACCATTGTAGCAGGGTTACTTCCTAGCATCTTGAGATGGAAAACTGAAACAAATAAAAAAAATAAGATATCGACATCAATTATTTTTCATTTAACATTAGCATAATAATAAAAATGCCGCTTACAAAAATTTGTCATAGCTGTCCAAAAATTTCCTTGTAAACAACATTTAAAGTACGGTTAGTCACGCTACCATCCTTGTCTAATATTAATAGCTTCAATCCATTCCTACTTTTAACTCTTGATAATGCAACATACAATTGTCCATGTGTGAAAACCGGATCTTTCAAATATAACCCAACTTTAGATAGCGACTGTCCTTGACTCTTGTTTATTGTCATAGCAAAAGAAACAGAAAGGGGAAACTGTCTTCTTTTAAACTTGAAAGGAATCTTTTTATCGGTCGGCGTAAGACTAATTCTGGGAATAAATGTACGCATTCCAATGTTACTACCTGAAATAATTCTAGCTTCTATAACACGATTTCCCAATTGAACAACTTGTAGTCTTGTTCCATTACATAAACCACTTTTTTGATCGATGTTTCTAAGTAACATGACGGGAACACCAACTTTCAAAATTAATCTGTGGTTTGGAATTCCCGAAAACTTAAGGCTATTAAGAACATCAGGTGAATATAAACTCTTATCAACTTCTTCATCAATATTTTCTGAATGACATACACTGTCTGAACTTAGATATTCCATTTCTTGACCAGGAAACAAAGCAAGCAAACGATCATTAATATCTTCAACAACTTCATTCTTTGGTGCCAAAATAGCTCGTTCTTGAAAAAACCCTGGAATACTAAAATTGTCTAAAATCGATGGATAAACAAAAGATATTAAATCAGAAACAGGATCCAACGATTGAGTAATTAATAAGTCATCAGGTATATCAATCATATGTTGATCCTCATATTCAATTCCAACCTTGCCTTCACCTATATCCAACAGCCAATTTGCAAAATTCTTTGTTTGGTCAACCTCAGTTGCAGTGTTGCCAAAATTTAACCGCATATTTTTGGTTAACTTAAGGACTTTGCATTCATGCCAAATGTATGAAGAACTTAACGAAGCATTAACGATATCATGTCTACTTCCATTTGGAACAACTGGTAGAATTTGTCTGAAATCACCCCCAAAAACAATTACCTTTCCACCAAATAGGACCTTTGAATTGTTATCATTGTCAACACCAAAAACATCTTGTAATGTTCGATCTAAGGCTTCAAAGGCATGTTTATGAACCATTGGTGCTTCATCCCAAATAACCAAATCTGTTTTCTTAAGCAATTGAGCTATGTCACTATCTGGTGTTATGAAGCATAAAGAATCCTCCGTTAGGTTGATCGGAATTGAAAACCTTGAGTGCGCAGTCCTACCGCCTGTTAATAGTAATGAAGCAATACCACTCGAAGCGACATTCAAAACAATTTTACTTTTTGATCTTAGGGATGAAGCTAATGTTTTCCATAGAAAAGTTTTACCAGTACCGCCGTATCCATAGACAAAAAATACACCACCTTTTTTATCATCAACAGCTTGTATTATTGAGTTATAAACATTTCTTTGCTCATCTGTTAGTGAACCAAACATTTCTTCAAATTCCCCTTGCAAAACATTTGTGTCATATCCCAATTCCTCATTAATCAATCGATTGTTTGAAAGGTATATTGAGTCATCATCAGGATATGGCATATCTGTAAATTTTCGAAGAGAGGAACTATTGCGCAACAAAAAGTTTTCAATACCAAGCAAAGCAAAGTTCTTAATCTGATCTTCAGAGAGTCTCAAATCTATATAAATTTTTTTAAGAAAAATATAGTCAGTGATATTAAACTATTTGATTTATGACAAAAATTAAGAAAAATTTTAGTAATTAATTAACTTAACATAAAGAAATAGAAAATCATACCTGGACAACCAGTGTCTTTTCTTCGTTTACGTAGAATGTCTTCAGACAACTCTTTCCATGTGCTTTCCCATACAAAGTTTGGTCTAGATAGACTATTAGATGTTAACATAGTGGCAAATAATTTTCTCAAATAATCACCAGATCCTGCATGGAATGCTTCTTGTATTGCTCCAATATACTCAGAATCATCATCCAAGAGTCCCATAGCATAACACGCATCTCTATATGTACCGTAAAGATGTCCATTCACAGTACGAATATCTTCAAATGATGTTGGCCCTTTAACTTTATTTAAAAGAATTCTTAAAAAGTAAGCTTCACCAACAGCAGCGACACAGCATGAATACGACCAACTGACTTGTTTCTTTGCCTTGGTTCCCAACATCGCTTGTCATTTTTCCAAACATAGTTTAACAGGAATTGAATGTAAGTAAGTTGTCTTGCATTGTCATCGGTCTCATTGCGTTTCATCCAACCTAAAAACATTGAGGAAGCGACAGATGGCTTGTTAAGAACATCATCAATATCTTCACCAGCACCATAAACAATTTTTTGTTGTCCAGGAAGATGGAAAGGTAACCTCATTACAGGAGGTGTCCTATAATGAACGTCATAAGAGAATATTCTCCATGCAGCTTCACATGCAGATATATACCGACATTGATAATGTCCTTTTATTTCGTCTACTTCCTCATCTTCACCATCTACTTTGTTACTATGGACAAGATTTAGAGTAATTCTATCTGGACCTTTGTTAATATATTTAAATAAATACTTTATAGATCCAGCTTGATTACACCATTCGACATTGATATGTGCTTGATATCTTTTAAGAAGAGTTTTGTTATATGGCACAACGTATCTGTTATCTAGGTCTACATTAGACTTTTCAACGAAGTAACCATTGTCTCTTCTTCTATAGACAGGAAAACCTTCAGAATCAACAGATGTTTCATTTTGAAATGTTCTAGGAAAGTTTTTAGAACATTTTCTATCAACCATGCAAGGACAATTCATATTATAACGACCGCAAGGACCATGAATCATATATTCACGTACAAGAATGTACAATTCTGGATCTTCATTCTTATCTGGAATTTCAGCGGATATAAATTTATCAATATGGTCAACGGTAGGGAGTTTATATGCAGACTTCATAAATAAACAAATATGTGCATGAGGTAATCCGCGCTTTTCAAACTCTACCGTGTAAACAACTGCATATAAAATTAAATACAATTAGTTTGCTACATAATAACAGAATATTCAAAAAACAATATGCTAAGGTATTTAAATAGTTATTAATAAATAAGTTAAATTGAAATGTGACATTGAAGAAATAAATTAACAAAATCATATGACTTTTGTGAATTACCTGCTCTAACCTCGCCAAATAGTTTTTTTTCCTTGATTTCTTTAATGATACAATCAAGTTTAATTTTAAAAACCCTACATAAGATGTCTGGTCTGTCTTCTGCATTAAGAGTGGTGTCATGAAGATACCTTCTGATCTCTGGCCATTTAGGGTTACATGTTATTGTTATAAAGTAATCTGGATATCCACACCACTTACAAATTGCCATGGCATCAAGATAATTTTGCATCATATACCGAGCACCACCTGTAAAAGAAGACGGTAGGATAACACGTTGACCAATACGTGATGTTTCTGTATTGCCTTGTTGCTTTTTATTGTTTAAACTTTCAACTGTATCACTTCTAAGCATTGTTTGCTGACTACGTATGTAAAATAATCTCTCCATTTCAATCATTGTATACGAGTCAACTAAAAACTGTTGAAAAAGTCGCCTTGCATTTAGAATGAGGGAGAATCTGTTCACCCTATCTTGAAGTCTATAAGCAAAAAACTCCCTCATTGTTAAATTTTCACGCGGAATCTTTTTTTTTTTCATTTTTATTTGCACTTGTACTTGTACTCGCTGATGTATCCGGAACATCTTTGTGAAGAATGTCCACTCTATATCCATCTTCACCATATGGAAGTAACAATGGATATTGAAGTGCAAGATAAGAAGGATGCAGCTCACTAATTCGTTGAAGGGTGCCTGTTTTGGTTTGTACGATAATATCACGATTTTCAACTTGATCACCAATATCGTCAACAATTAAAGCAGCAACTTCTGAAGCAGATGGTAAGTTGAATGTCCTCCCATCTTTGGGCCTCCTACCCTTCAATTGCAACTTAATTCTTTCATTAGGATTTGAATGAAAACAATCCCTAGCCATTCTATAAGATTGTACCAACGAATTAGTTGAATCCAACATAATTTTCAATTGTTTTATAAGTTGAACTTCAATAATTTTTTCTGATTTCGGACGTTTGGATGATGAACTAAAAAAGTAAACAAAAAAAAAATACGTTAAAACCTTTTTAATATATTGTAATAAGATGTATAATTAAAGTAATAATAGAAAAAACACTTACCCAATATTGTTTATTCTATTGGAAACTTCATTGTCAGTATCATAGATGTATAGCTGACAGAATTTTGGTTTTTCTCCATCGGTAGGTAACAAACTACCCATCGAATGATAATTCTCACCGCTTATTCTAAAGACCGAAGGGCCTTTACCTTTATTAACTGAAAAATCAATTTTGCCACCCATAGATGTGAATGAGAACATTGAATTGTAACGTCTAATGTTCTTGAGGAAAATTTTACTCCTTGCATCAACCCCATTAAATAGTTCTTTATAGGTAGGGGGAGGTTCCTTAAAATCAGGGAGCTCAACTTTGGCATAAGCACAACATAGATAAAAATTTGTTTTAGTGTTGCTTTTATTTCCTCTAAGAGCTTCACTTTTCCATAGCTTAGCATCACATTCTTGACAAACAACCGTTTGGTCACCATGGTCCAAGTAATCTACAATGGTTAATATATGATAAACACAAATACGATTGGATCAGTATTAGAAAATACCTATTTAGAAATATTAATAAATGTTGGCTACCTTTGGATATGCCTTTTATAACGTTATCAGTATTTGATTCAACGGTGCCTTCTAAACCTTCGGACAAATCAGCCATAGGTATTGGAGTAACTGTTCTTCGAGTATTACGATTGACAGAAGAGTTTTGTAAACCTATAAAAGAATTTACAAATTTTTGTTTTTTTTTTATTATATGTTATGTACTAATAAATAGAAAGTAACAACAACTTTTGTTAATATATATAAAAATTAATTATTAAATTATAATACCAATAAAATAAATAATATAATTTTGTACCTGTTTGCGTGTTCTTGCACCTTTTAGAATCCAATATATTTTTTCTATGTTTTCTTCTCTCATAAGAATCTATAAAACAATAATAGGAATTATTAAAAAATTAAAGTATAATAATTTAAAATTAAACTTTAACTAAATTTAAAGTATACATTGTTTTATATATAATACCTTCAGTATTTATTGAAGACTGGTTTCTCCGTTTTCGACTCTCAAGATCATCATTAAAAACTACAAAGGTTAGTATGATTAAACATATAATTTAGTCAAAATGAAGTATAAATATGTAAAAAAATAAATTTGGAATGAAAACATACCATTTGAAATGTTTGACAAAGATGTTGCAGATGTATTAACTAAAAAAAGTGAAAAAAAAATAGGATTTATAAAAAAAATTTAAATTGGTATATGTAATGTATAAAGTAAATAGTTAATACTTTCACCTGTATTAGCAGTCAATAAAATTGAATTAGATGTTGAAGGTGTTTGGACTCCTTTTGATCTTTTTGTATCTAAATATATCTTTCGTCGCTTTCGATTTTCAGCAGCTAAGTAACATTATAAAAGAATATATATAATCATATTTATGGAAAATATTTAAAAAAATATAGAAACTAATAAATAGTGTCTACAAAATTAAAGGTACATCTTTAGTCTATAAACCAGGATTAATGTTTTCCTTGTTGACGGATGCGGATAATACAACATCTGATGATAAAAAGGGGTCTACCAATGTTGAAGGCGATATGTTTTCAATAGAAGAAACATGATCCAAATATTCATTTATAGGTCTACGTCGTCCACAAGCATTATGAGAGACTATAAATAAAAATTATATTAGGAAACGGAAAAAAGTAATAGCATTTACAAACAAAATTTAAAAAATAATATAGGTAACATATAATATAAAAAAATTTAAAGGTACGTATTTAGTATACAAACCAGGATTAATGTTTTCCTTATTGAAGGATGAAGATAATACAACATCTGATGATAAAAAGGGATCGTCCAATGTTGAAGGTGATATGTTTTCAATAGAACTAACATGATCCAAATATTCATTCATACGTCTACGTCGGTCAGAAGCATTATAAAACACTGTAAGAAAAACATAAAATTAAGAAATTAAAAATTTTGTTGTCAAATTTTTAATAGGTATCATTAAAGTATTTTAAATATTTTACATAATTAAAAGTGTAACTTACTATATAATTAATGCTTGGTAACTTTTAATTAAAATTCTAAATATATAATAAATATAAAATATATTATCACTTACCTTTAGACGAACTACTACTCTTGGTAACTTTAGATGCTGGTAAGGTAAAAGTATTTTTCGGTAATTCAGACATTGTAGAATAAACGTTGACTTCTGTATAATAATAAGAGTGACAATAATTGTTAGGGATGATAACATTACAAATACTAACTTGGTATTTAAATCGTTAAATATAAAAGATAAATATAAAAAAATATTAAAATAAAGGTATCAAAAAAAAGCTAAGTAGCATTTTTTATAATATTTATTAAAATGAAATATAAACCTATTTCTTGATAATTCTACGATAAATTTTTTGAGGATCGAACTTGACAGTTAACGTTAAAATATATTAAAAAAAATTGTAGTATTAGATTTAAAAATATATATTTGTTGAAAAATAACTATATATTAAGAAAAATAAAGAAGCTAAAATCACATGATAATATATATAGTAAAATAATTAGAAATTATAGGATAAATCTCATATTGGCTATAAATATAAACATGGATGTGAAAACTTACTCAGACATTAAGTTTTGAAGCTTAGAATGGAAGGCTTGTTGTGTACGATCCGCGAAGCTACCAACAAACAATATAAGATGAAATTGTAAGTAATTGAAAGTAAAAAAGAATTTGTATAAGGGTTCAAGTGTTTTCAATATTTATACTAATATTGTATTGGTTAAATATGGAATTGTATTTAATTTTAAAAAATTTTGAAAATTTAAAACCGACTTAGTTACCTCCTAAAGCTAAAAAAAAAAAAAATAAATAACGGACATTTAACAAATTAAAAAGTTTTAATGAATTTTAAAAAAAATCGAATAGAATTAAAATTTTGATATTAATTTAGATATATAATATTCAAAGTAACCGACAAAAAAAAAAACGGTTAACTTATTTTTAGAAACTTAATTGCTTTTAATAATTATAAAATTAGTACTAAGAATGTTATTAATGAAAAATTTAATTTATAAAAAAAAATAAAATTTAGGATTGTTTAAAAATTATATGAAAAAAAAGGCACTAACCTTTAAAAAAACTTAAACAACGAATCATAATTCAATATTAATTATTAAAAGTAAATGAAAACAATAATATTATTTATATAAAGGGCATTATTTCTAATAATTATGAAATTATAAATAAAATTTTATTAACCATCAAATTTTCAATTGTCCAAATTTAATATTGGAAAATTTAATTTATTATACTTGTATGAACTTTAAAGTAATATTATCAAATTTATAATTTTCACATATTTTTGAAATGTATAAAGGTTAGTGATGGAAAAAGTTTAAACTTAATGTTAAAAATTGGTGATGTTGTAAAAAAAATTATAAATTTACATTTTATAAATGTAGATTTTTTGAAAAATAAAAAATCTAGCCACGATAAAGGAATAATACAAGTCATATAATCTATAGATATATAGCATAAATATAAATTATATGATAATTTTCATATTGAACGTACGTATGAAATGGGATTTGCAAAATACTTACTCAAAACATTAACTGTTCAAACTTAATATATAAAACTTGTAATGTATGATCATGTATATGTAACAAAGAACGAATATGAAATGAAGTTACAACGTTAATTCATTAAATTTATTAAGCAAAGTGTATTACGTATATCATAAAAAATAAAAATGGTAAATAAATATAAAATACGCTTTACTTTATTGCTTACAATAAGTAGAAACATGTCAAACTTAAAACAATAATACATCCAACTTCATAAAACAATAAAAAAAAATAGAAACTTATAAACCATGAACGCCAAAAAAAAAAGATAAACATAAGTTCATAACACAAAAAAAAAAAAAACATCTTCAACGAATTATCTTCACTTTAGATCATTCTTCATCGGTTGAGATTTCCACCCTCAAATCAACAGAACCCAAAATATTTGTCCAATTATCCTGTATTCAGATTGTATATAAATCAAGAAAATTAACATATAAAATAAAAAAAAAACTGCGCAAAAATTTATCGTATGTATGTAAAAATGAATTATACAAATACTTTTATAATACCTGAGCAATAATCATTTTTTTTTCTAGTTCAGACAACACATTTTTTTCATCATTTATACCGCTAACGGTATAAATTTCAGAAAACGTTTTTAGATTTGTCTCTGTGACTTCTATCTTAAATCCAATCCATCTATCTCTGATTAAAAAGAACTCATCAGGAAAGCGAACATAATCATCAACCTGCAAAGAAGAGGTTATGGTAATTAGATAATAACATTTATAATAAAAAATATAATAAAATATAAAAGGAATTAATATAAAAACAGATGGTATTTTCTTTCAACAATTCATGAATATCAAGTGGAACCAATTTTGCCACATCTTCATGAGACAATATTAACATGATTCCATCACTAATATCTTGTACCAAGATTTTAATTTTAAACCTGAAAAAAAAATAGAGGAATTAAAATATAAAAAAAATGTGCTTATTAATTTCTTTAAAGGGTTAAATATAAAAATTAGAAATGAACCTTGGAATTGCTTGAACTTCATTCTCAGCACAATTATTGTTCTCACAAGTGTATTTTGGTATTATCTCGTACCCTCCGTTGTCACAAGTAGTATTGTTAACAACATAATCAGTGGTTACTTTCTCATGGCATCGCGAGCATGCCATGTGATACCACCCATAATCTTTATACACTTGTGCAATTTTCCCGAATACAATAAGACTTGTTTCATTTTGTGCTTCCCACACGTCAGCAATTAGGCTAAATGTGTTAGTGTTTACAAATTCATTGTAAGAGTCCATGATGATTCTCACTATGTAAAAGAAAATAAAAAAGATTAAAAAAATTAGTAAATTAGTGAGATAACATATGTCTAAATGCATAAATATATTATCAAATGAAAATGAAAAAATAAAAAACATTACATGGTACATACATATAATTGCAAATGGAAGACACTTTGATCTTTCTTATAGATATAGAACATGTGAATGATTTATAATTTTCTACAACAATTTATAATCAAATACCGGACTATATTTTTAGAAAGGAGTAATAGATTATAATTTATATTAATTTTATGTTAATTTCAAACATAAATTTAGTGTTGAATTGGCAAAATTATGAATGTGAGTATAGAAGGTGGTTGATATTAGGCATAAATTTATAAACTCGATTTTTGGTTGTTAGTATGTACAACATGGAAAGTGATAATAGTGTGGAGCAAAATATGATCTACAAAGAAACGATATTAACAACATATTTTTATGCATATTCTATTAGTGTATATATTCTTTACATATGAAACTGACTTAGCGATTATTACCTGGAAAAAAAATCGCACCAAACTTGCTTTTACTTACAGAATTGACTATTATTGCGGGTACTATTTATGACTTGGTCAAAAAACTTTATCGCATATTTTAATATAAAATTTTTGTGTTGTTTATACCTAGGAAATAAAACTGAGAAAAAACTTATGTCTAAGATGTGTTCTTATATTTCCAACAGGTTCAATGAACTACATTATACAGTTTTGGACCTCTAAAATTGAGAATAAACTTATGTTGAATATGTGTTTCTATATCACTTAAATTTGATTCATTTTGACCCATATTTGAATGCATATGTAAACATAACTAACACATATTTTTAGAGAAATACATTATGGGTTCAACAATATACAACCATATAAATAAGAAAGGGGATAGTGCGGATCGCTGCATATAAGTGACTATATGACTGAGTTAAATTCATAGTTTGGGAAGTATTTAAATTGCCTTTATATAAGAATCCATAGTGACAGAAAATCGACAAAACGATATTTAGTTGACAAAACATAAACTTATCAACATCCAAAGCATTACATGCAAAATTAAGAATTATAAGTAACGTTTTTATGATGTAAAAATTTTTCACGACAATATGCATATAGCTATTTAGTTGCCTATATAAATTCAAAGTAAACTATTTCTTCAACTTATAGTTTCGTATCAGATAGATGATGATGTGCTAAATAATAGTTTTCAACAACAACAAAGCCAAAAATTATAAATCAAAAGATTGTTACGTAGTTGTTTTCATAGATAATCAAAGTACTAAACAACTGCTACATCCACATAGAAACACACAAACTGTTTACTTGGCTTCCTCCATAACTAATAAACCAAAATTTGGAGAACGCCTACTTTCATAAGGCTTATTTTTTACTTATAAGTTTGTACCATAACCACATAAACATATAACTATCGTAGAGAAAATATTGGACTTACATAACTTCATCTACGGACGCGAAAACACCAAGATACCTTCACGCTTGACAAACGCTATACGATAACGTCGTCCATTCTTCAAACCCAGCTTCTTCATCATCGACTTCCATCTTCCTAAAGAATACCTTTTTTTCTCACCTTTCCCTTCAAAGTTCATGTGGGTAAAAAAACACATTCCATTTTCAAATTGACAAAAGACAGTCATAAAATTCTCAAGATTGGAACTGATCACAAACTGTTTAGGAAAGCGCTGGAAACAGATTTGATAAACAAAAAAGGTAAATAATAAATCACAAAAAAGTTTATACCGAAATAAATACAGTGGAGATTATACACTATATTAGTAATTGAATGCTTACGAATTTGTAGGTCACTTTGGCAACAATTTGGTGAGTAGGAGGAATAGAGTTGAAGTCAACTTGTACACCGGGATATGGATGATCTTCGGTATCACTAAATCCCTCAAAATCCGAAGAAAAGTCACTTTCTTCATCAGATGTATTGTCAATTTCTTCGTTTGAGTCGGAAGAAATTACAATAACTTCGGGTGCCATGCTTGAATGTTATAAGTAGTTGACAGAAAAAATAAAAACAAAATATTTGATACGTAGTATATAACTTAAAGGATTGGATTTCTTTAAAAACTAATAGCTTTTAATTCTATAACACTTACAAATATCTACATAGGTACATACCAATGGAATAACATATACGAAATAGATGTAAAAATAAGAAAACACATACTTCCAATTGAATATCCCTTAGTGAGTACCATTTATGAATAGTTACAATGAAAAATATGTAAAATTCGATTCTTTTTTTGATTAATATCAGTTATATTCATTACAACATTGCATTATAAAGAGTTTCATCATAAGATAGAATAAGCAAATATACATTATAGATCTTAAAAAAATTGTTCTTAAAAACTAAAAAAAATTCAAAACTATATCTATTAAAACCAATCTGAAAACATAGAAATCTAGTATAACATATCTGAAAACATAACCCTAGAATAAAGAACATATATATCGGATATACTACATAAAAAGTGAAAAAAAAAAACGTATAGTCGTAAAAAAATACCCCTGATAACAGTACAAATAATTAAAAATTTTAGTTTTTAACAGATCCGAATTTAAAAAAAAATTAGTAAAACATATCATAACACATAACCCTAAACTAAAGAACATAAAAATCGGATATATCTACAAAAAATAATAATAATATTTTTTTTTCGTAAATAAACACTAAGTATTCAAAGATCAAGATTTAGATAAAAAACAACATACCTTTCACGAATTGATGAAACGAACTTCAACCCTAAATCAACAAAAACAGAAAACTTTTATAGATTAGAGTTTATGTGATAAAGATGGATCAGTTATGCATCAATATTGATAGATACGATTTGAATTTATGAGTTCTTACCCTTTAAGATGATGAACTTGATGATAGATGAAGGAGAGATATAGAAATTGGTAAAGTTAAAGTTAGGTGAAGGGTTTGTTATATTTAATTGTATTCATTGGAGAGATGGGCGACAAAAACAAACAAAGAACCCTAAAATCTGATGGGCTCCGAAAATAGTATGAAAGTATTCAAGTTTAGAGTCTTATTGGGCCCATCTCTTTTTTAGTGGACCTTGTAACTTTAAACTAAAAAATGGGTCAATAATAACTTATAATATCTAATGGGCTAACATCATAGCGGGCCTAAAGGAAGAAGTTACATGGCTAAATGTACTTTAAACTTGAAATTGTTTATATCTTTAAAATAGTTTGTTTTTGTTAATTAGTTGTATAGTTATACATGCAGCAAAGGAAAATTATTATGTTTAAAAGTATACATTAATGCTTAAACTATTTTGTTATTACACTACCGGTTGCGGTAACATACGTAAGTTGAAATGCCAAAACAATGGAAGATCTATAACGAATCAAGATTATTAATATAAAACATAGAGATTTATTCAATCATTAATTGTAGATAAACACACGATTGTGTGAAATATCAACATACAAAATTATCCAAAAGACATAATCAAACATTGTTCATAAAAACACGACAAAAACAACGATAAAGTGTAATAATAAAAATAGGACTGCAACACTTTGAAAAACAAACGACATGTCAAGTAACGTCCAATAAAGATTACTTCTCAATCTTTGGGATGAGAAGAGCAGTGTCTTCAATGAATTTTGGTTTGTCATCCTGGGAAGCAACCTGGACATTACTTGTAGACAACATGGGACTTGCTTCCGCATCATAAACATCAACCAACTTTCGCTTTATAGTGGTTAATGAAGCTTTATTTCCAGATAAAACAGCATCTTTTAAACCGTCATTAACAGCATTTGACACTAGAGTCACATTGTCACCGGACCCAGAAAATGTTTCCTGAAAATGCATAAAACGTTATTTATTAGTTTCAGTTTATAGTCTATTACTTTGTTACAAAAACGGTATTATTATCTTATTTAGTATATAACTATTTTGCACCTCGATTTAGTTTATTTTGATTGATATGGTGATCGAAAAGCACAAATGTAGATGTTGTATGTAGATGTTGCAACTAAATGCATGTGTATAAATATATATATATATATAAAAAGCAGACAGGAAAGATTAAGATGTTACCTTTTGAGTATCCACAAAAAGCGTAGACATGCCAATTGATTCAGAGTCAGTAGCCTATAAAAAGGTTTGCAAGTAGTGTATCATAAAAAAAAAAAATTGTAAAGAAGAAATATTTATATAAATGTCATAAAAGTATACAATAACAATTAATACCTGGCAAATGTTTAGGTTTTTCTTCAGCTCTGAAATTATGTATGAATCTTGAGTTAACTTGGATATTCCATAAACTTCATACTTGTTTTTCAAATTGAAATCGGAAACTTCGATCTTGAAAGCAACTTCCTTCTCCAACAAACAGTCGATCTCATCGGGATATTTGACCGTCTCACCAACCTGGTAAAAAGGGTAAATCATAATTGTAAAAATCATATACTTAGGTAAACAGGTAGGTATCATGTGATGCCTAAGGTATTTCATAATACGTTAATAAAGTAAAAATATACTTAGTAATAAAAAATGTCAATATAAAAAATAAAATTATGTTTGCAATTTTAAAATGTATTACCGTATTTTGAGTAAGCAAGTCTGAAGCAGATTCTTTGATAAGATCAGAGGCATCACGATGAAACAAAGTTAGGGATACTGCACCATTGGTATCCTGAACACGAACTTGGACCTTGTACCTAGTTAAGAATAGATTGTAAAGAAATAAAATGAAAAAAATATATATTTAAATAACGATTTTGCTGCTACAAAGTGTTGCTCACACATGTCAGCTTCTGATATATGTGTTACTCGAATAACTGAAGGAGTGAAAAAATCAATCTGTCACACCCTCAAATTGCCACTTGCGGGGTTTTACCGCGAGGCGCATGACAAACCAGGATCCAAGTCAACGATCACAATAAACGACACTATATGAAGTACGTAAACCCAAAAACATAAATTTCATAAGCGGAAGCATTTAAAGAATTTAATCTCTACAAAACAGTGTTCCCAAGTATCCAAGATACTTATTACAAAACGTGCACTAAAATCTAGACGCCAATGCAGACCCGTGCGCCTAGTTCCGTTCATTGCTACCTTAGCGACCTGAGAAAAACATGCCAAAAAGATGTCAACATATAATGCTGGTGAGTTCACAGGTTTGTTCAAAACATTACCAAAGTGTTACCATGTCCATACTATATCAATGTTACCAAGTACGCTAGCTAGGCGTATGTTTCATTACTACTACGATTGGAAACCATTACTAGACACGTTTAGCAATGTTCAGCATGTTTAAGCAGCCCGTATGTTCAGCATGATACCAATGTACCTGTTCGAGACAATATGCACCCGCCCGGCCCTCCAAGCCGACGAGTGGGGCAGGTCACGCCCAATAGATCTATCCACATTTCCCCCGTTGTGCAAACCCGCACATTCATGGTTTCCCCGGGACTTTCCAAAAGATCGTATAGCAATATAAAGTTAAAACCATAGTATGACATATGTTACCAAAACCGTTTAGCGCATGTTTTCTCCCCCAAGAGTTAAAGCAGTAAAAGTGGGGCCGTGAACTCACCTTAAGTTCCGTTCTTCAAATATAAGTAAAGATGTTTAGCCCTTGATAATCCCTCTACCGGAGATCTATCAAAATGTTCACATAAGTGTTCCGACTAATAACCATAAGGTTATCTAGTCCCTGATTGTCCAGATCGTAACCAAGTATGTTTTAAAACGTGTTTAAATGTTTAACCGACACACTAGACCGACCCGACACCCCGTTGGTGACCCATTACCCTAACTAATCAAGTACATATGGATTACACACAAGGTTCAAGCATAAAACACTTAGTTTGTATCAAAAATCTCATTTCTGCATCAGAACGGTCGAACCAGTCAGTTTTAAGTCTCCTTCGCACCTTTTTGTCTCCTTCGCACCATTTACAGTACGTTCGACCGTTTGATGCTTCCTTCGCCCGTTTATTCACATTCGTCCAATAAAAATCCCAGGTTCGACCCTGGATCCCTCCTTCACACCATCGACTGGTCGAAGGAGGCCAGGTTCGCCCCTGTTGTATTGTTTTTCCTAAAAACGCTTCAAACACAATCAAAACGACCCGAAACATCATCAAACACAGCAGTCAAGCATGAATAACTTATCCCTACAAAACCCCATCGATTTCCCCCGATAATACGTCCGTTTCAGCCCTTTCCCAAAATGGTAAAGATTATGGAAACATCACTTTCATGCATGAATTATTTACCCAATTTGGAAACTTTTGAGATCGATTCATGTTTAGCTTAAAATACTCAGTTTGTCGATTATCCGATCTTTCTTATTCATTCTATTGATCATAAATATTCATGCATCAAGTATTAATCCCATAAAAACCCCCAAATATCAACATACCCAATCCTAACCCTAGACAACCATAATCCAATCATTAACAACAATCCTATATCATGTTTCTATCATAGATATAGCAGCAAATCAGTGAACAACACATAACACACAACTAACACATGTTATTCATTATGGAAACCTATGTTAAATGATCATGTTTGATTTAGAAAGATGTTTAAAAGGTTTTTAATCATAAAAACACCCTTAGAACAGATCTGGACAATTTGGGTTAGATGAAAACGAATTAAAATGCTTTTAAAAGATTTAGGATTATGAACACACCTTGGATTCTTGTTTAGATGTTGTAGATGGGTTAGATTATGAAAAAGAAGAGCAAAAACTCCTTCCTTAGTGTTTAAGATCGTTTGAGAGCGTTTTGGGACGGTTAGGGTTTGTGAAATGATGAAAAATGACAAAGGTTGGTATTTATACTAGTCTTCCTTCGCACCAACTCATTGGTCGAATGTAGGCTCCTTCGCCCCTTTCACAGGGTCGAATGAGCCCTGTTTGGTCGAAGGGAATTTCCCAATTTTCACTTCCCTGGTTCGCCCACTTGCATGGGTCGAACCAGACATTTTTCCTCTCCTTCGACCACTCGAAGTGGTCGAACCAGAGTCCCTTTTTAACTAGTTTTCCAGTTTGTCGTGTTTAACGCATTCTAACACATCCTAACACATAAGCATGCATCCTTAGTCCATATTTAATACATTTAGGCACAGATAATCATTTACACATCATATAAACATATCTATGTATATAATCCACCATACAACCCATAATCTACACATATACTTAATTAGTTCATGTAATGTCACCAACAACGGAACCCGGTACTAGTGTATTACCAAAACGACTCCCAATGATCCTCCAGATCATTGTACCCTGGACAATAATCCTAACTTGACCCGACTCAACTAACCCAGTTAAGTTTGTTTATAAACGTTTCTCGCTAAGGTAGACTTACATGTTACTAATATGTTTAAGCCGAACATGCCGGGTGTCACACAATCATAGTAAATTTTATAAACATTATACTTTGGAAAAAGTTAAAAATATTTAAGATTAATCTTAAAAATATTTTAGTATATGTTTAAGCCAAAAAATTACCTAGGCACTGGCTCAACAATCTTTGAACTACATTTGACGTTCACACATTGATGTATCTTCTCCTCCTCAAAATCTCCAGTCCCATCACCTTTCTCCTTAATTATATACTCTGTGGCAACCTTTTTGGTACACTTGGGACAACCAAGATAGTACCATCCAACTTCTTTACAAAGCGCCTTAATTGTACCCAAAACAATCAAAGGTTGTTCCTATAATAAATACAATAATGCAATTATTAAATTAAAACTTATAATATAATGAGTCACCTATAAAAGACTAAAAATTAATTTAAATACAAAGAACCTCTTGTATCTCCCAAATATCGCCAATCCTACTTAAAGTAGTGTTAGTTAAGAAATCCTCCTCAGTGGAAGCAAACATTGAGACACCATAAGGACGATGAATTGAAGACGGATTATCAATGTTGACCTTAATCAAACTGGAAAAAATTTGGATACACAATTATTGAGTAATTACAATATTTTATATTAATAGCTATAAAACATATTGATAAAATTAAATACCTTGACTTATAATCATTAATGTCTTGTATATCCTCATTAATGAACAATCTACTTATAGCACCTCCAAAAGAGTTAGATACGTATGGTTTTCCTGGTACAATCAAAACATTAGTTCAATACATTACATTCTTTTTCAAATAACATAATATATAAACGCTAAATGTTTCTTGTCATACATACATTGTATTATATAATTAGTTGGTTGTAACAAATAAACAATAAAGCAAAACGAATTTATAAAAAAAGTTTTATGTTTTTTTTATATAAACAGTCACATCTTATTATTTGTGTAAACATAAATATTCTTTTTTAAGTTTATTCATCTGAAAATGTATGCATAATAGAGTAATGTAACATAGATATTCAGTAAAATTACATAAGGTATAGAATAAACCATTAAAGAACTTCAAGCGTGCAAACTGCAAAATAACAATAACATGCTCCTCTTTAGGATGTCCAACAACAAACTTTTGCATTTGATTTGCATACTCTTCCCATAGGGTAACATAAACGGACAATCCCCTGATAACAGTATAAAATAAAATATTTAAACTCAAAGTATGTATATACAAATATATTAGAAATTTAATAAATAACTACACTATTTAATAACATACTCCTGGTTTTGAACTTTCATTGTCAATCTTTTTTTCGGTTGAACACTCACATCCTTGTCTTCGTTCTTGTAAAATCTTTTCACATGACCAATAACATCTACACATAGTAAATGGATAAATATTTCATGCCTAATACTACTTGTGTATAAACAGGATATGATATTTACCTATCGTGATGTTGTCGGGTATTTGATTTTCTATGATTGACTGAAAAGGAACAAAACAAAATCCATACATGGGACCTCCAAAGTTTTCACATTTTGAAACACGAGTATTAGGGTTGAAACAGATTTTGTTTGGGTTTTCGGAAAATTTATATTTTGATGGATTGTATCCAATACCAGGACTGGTAATGGTTAAACATGCATTTTCTTCACAAAACTTTTCAAACCTAAAGAACCATCTTTTAAAGACATTGGCTTGAATCTTATTACCCTGTAATTAATAAAACACCGTTAGCAAGTTTGTATAAGTATTTAAATTTTAAAAATTAATAATAAAGATAAAGCAAAAATACATATAAGCTATGTCTTACATGCTCATCAATTAGGATCATCTCGATCGAATAGTCTTCATTAGGTAACCTGCGATTCGGTTGTCGCCAAACTCTTATAACTCTAACACGCAAAACCACGTTGTCCCTCATGACATTCAGGTCACTTAACATGGTGATTGCTGCTTGTTCCATTGATCTAAATTTTATACAAACAATAGAAATGTTTTAGTAATATAACAATGTTAAAACTTGTTAAAATCTGAAAAAAAACATAAAAATATAGAGAATGTAGTGAACTTACTTTGAGTTGCTGGATTTGTGATGAGAAGAATAGTGATGTGTGGAATTTGAATCTAACATATATGGTATATATAATACAAAGTTTGGAATAATATTTATGGAAACTTGTTAAAGTGTTATTAATTTACGTAATGTAAAAAATATTATGTAATGATGGTAATTAATTGAATTTCCATATATACAATTTATAAATGTGTATACTGATAGTATACGTTTTATAAAAAAAAACGTACATTAATAGTAATGTTAAAATATAATATTTTAATGATTAGCTAAAAAAATTATATTTAAATGATAAACATAAATACAGTTATTACTACTATTAATTGTATGGCATAAATTAGGGATTCATATTTAAACAAAATATGAAGATTGTCAAAATAATAATAATATCAACACTACTAACATGTCCATATATAAATATTGTATTAACTGATAATAAGGTGATAATAAGTTGCTCATATTGTTGGAAATAGTCAAACTAAAAATAATGTCAAAATTACTAACATTCCGTATATATATTTGTAGGTCCCTTTCCCTTGAGATCTTCTCTGCAATCAAACCAAACACGAATCCTAGACGCGGAATATCTTTGATCCGTGGATATCACACAAAGAACACAAGATTACTTTTTAATGCTTTTCTTATTAATCGAATCACAACTAATAAGAACCACAATGAACTTGTAATCTTAGCTTGCTCTCTCTCTCAAACTCTCTATAACACAAGACCCACCAACTCACCAACCCCTAAAACCCCATTCATCATTTGCTTATATACATGCATCCTCATGGGCTTTTATCTGGGCTTCTGTTGGGCTTTTACAATGCAAGCTTAATTACATATTCACGAACTAACTTAGACAAGTTCTTCTAACGACACGAACAATAAAAAGTCTTCTGTCAATAATACCGAGCGTTTGTTTATCCGATTGAGTATCTGTCACAAACTTGCACTAACAAACTCCCCCTTGACAGATGCTCTTTAAGATTATTTTTCAAATCTCAAAGTATCTTCAATTGTCTTCCACTTGAAGTCTTAATCTTCAATAGCTTGATCTTGAGATTGTCTACCAAAGTAATTTAGAAGAACTTGGCAGATCACTTCTCTTCTTTTCTTCAACTTGTGATCTTGAGTCTTTAACAGCTCTCTTATGTTCAGCATCTTTTGAGAATTAAGTAACTTCCTCTGAGAATAAGCTTGGATTGTAAAAACTTCCACTTGAGCTCTACACGAATGCATTACTCAATCTGAAGTCTTTTTACTCCCCCTGAAACATAGAATATTTCTTCCTATATGTATATTTCTCCCCCTGAGCTGCTAAGTCTTCTAAAATCAGCAACTGTTGTTTAGAACTTCAGTGTTTTGTCGTCTTCTTGTCTCTGTATCTTCAAAAATTTTCTTGAATCACATGAATTTGTCCAAAAGGAGGTTCAGACCTCATCACGTCCATCATTATCATCAAAATACCTATCACACTCAACCAACTTGTAAGTAAACCATCATCACACATATAAACTTACAAAGTCTATAAACCACCTGTGACAAAAAATTGTTTTGCGGTTAAAATTCATAAGCTTTCAAAAGATATGCTGTTTTGCAAAATTTTCTAAGTGTTTTAGAAAAACAACTTTCAAAATTTTCTAAACAGTCAGATCCACCACAGAACAACCGTTTCTCGTGCGTCAAATCCTGAAGCAAAGTAAAATCTTTTTGTATTTTTTTTTTTGACTAGTAAAATAAGTGAACGTAAAGACAATTCAAGTAAGCTATGTACAAACATAAAAACACTCTATTTTTGGTTATAGCAATCACTGGTTAAAAGGATCATATCAGCTAGATTGAGATGCCACACTGAGTAAATGTTCTTAATAACTTCTTGATGTGTAAGACTGCATTCCAAGATGATTACCAGTATTATGTATCCACATAAACAATATAACACTTAACGATTCCAAATCCAAATTAGCATTTAAGTGTATTAAACTGAATCATCTATGTTACCCACGACATGACATACCCCCGCGATCAAGTCATGCACAAAGGTTCATCGTAACAGGTGAGTAAATTGCCATTATCCATATTGTTTACAAGGTACGAGACACGATGGTGTACAGGTCTGCATATTTCTGGATGCAACAAAGTGACCAAACGTGTACTCAACCAGGGTTAAGACAAATACCATTTTATGCGGTAAGAATTTTCAGCTTTAGGCATTTTTGATTGATTGCCTTTTAGCCTTTGAGGGTTTTGGCATTTATCGTATGCTCTTTTAAGATGTTCATACAAAGTCTAGGTCAGCATGTATCTGGATGCAGCAAAAGACCAGTCAGATCATCCCTGGATAAATTTAACAATTTAAAGACCTGAAACCTCAGAATTTTGTAACACGCTATCAACGCAAGATTTAAGACTATAAAATCATACGCCAATGACATGTGTCCCACAGAATCAACAGACATTAAGATTTCTATTTTAAATAATAGACCAGATTCGTGTGTCAATTGCCTACCAGTAAATCATATAATGAAGATGCAGCCACACTTAGCTTTAATTTTTCTGCTCAATTTTATTAAGTGTAACAAAATCAATAGCTAATGTGCTATCATTTCCAATTAGGTACCAGATTTGCTATAGAGGTTTTTTTTTTTTTTGTTTTTTTTTTTTTTTTAAACCAAGCAGAAGCAAATAAAACACAAATTAAAAACTAGCTAAAAACTTAAAAACTAAAAGCTTCAGCACTTATGAGAAAACTAAAAGTTATTCCGGGTTTCTCATCCCGTTCAGCTGCACTAACAGTTCAAACCGAGCTCTATCGAAAGCTTTTGTGAACAAATCAGCTGGGTTATCCAAAGTATCAACCTTTTTCAAATAAATCATCTTTTTCTCAAAACAATCCCTTATGAAATGATGCCTTATGTCTATATGTTTTGTTTTGGGAAAGTTTTTGGGATTTTCTGTAATTGAAATGGTGGCCTGATTATCAATAAGTATTGGAGTATGAGTGAAATTCAAACCGTAATCCCGCATTTGTTGTTGTATCCACAAAACCTGTGAACAACAGCTACCAGCAGCAACATATTCTGCTTCACAAGTGGAAACAGCCACCGAAGTCTGCTTTTTGCACTGCCAGGATACGATTCTTCCTCCTAAAAATTGACATCCACCAGTAGTAGACTTCCGATTCTGGTTACATCCGCCATAGTCTGAATCTGTATACGCTACAAGATCCAATTCGCCATCAGCTGGATACCAGATTCCCAATTTGGGTTTCCCCTTTAGGTATCGAAGAATCCGTTTGACCGCAATCATATGTGACTCCTTTGGATCCGCCTGAAACCTGGCACAAAGACAAACTGGAAACATAATGTCAGGTCTAGAAGCAGTTAAGTACATGAGTGAACCAATCATTGCCCGATACTCTGTGGGGTCGACATATTTGTCGCTTTCGGTATCTGGACCGAGACCGTGGTTGACCGGTAGAGGAGTATGATAAGGGGTGCAATCATTCATCTTGAAACGAGTCAGGATGTCATGCACATACTTGGTTTGATGGATAAACATTCCATCAGCCTTCTGATCCACCTGTAGACCAAGGAAAAACTTTAACTCCCCCATAGCACTCATTTCGAACTTCCTTTTCATGACCTGCTCGAATTCCTTGCATAAGTCGTCATTTGGTGAGCCGAAGATGATGTCATCAACGTACACCTGTACCAGCAGAAAATCTTCTCCTTTTCTCCGAATGAAAAGTGTACTGTCAATCTTTCCTCTCTCAAAGCCATTGTTCAAAAGGTAAGAAGACAGAGTCTCATACCATGCCCTGGGTGCCTGATGAAGTCCATAAAGGGCCTTGTCAAGTTTGTAGACCCGATCTGGATATTCTGGATCTGTGAACCCCGGTGGTTGAGAGACATACACCAGCTCTTGGACTTTTCCATACAGAAAGGCGCTTTTAACGTCTAACTGATATACTTTAAATCCTTTATAAGACGCAAAGGCCAGAAATAAGCGAATTGCCTCTAGCCTAGCAACTGGTGCAAACACTTCATTGAAGTCTATCCCTTCCTGTTGATTAAACCCCTTGACCACTAGTCAAGCCTTATTCCTAACCACAACACCATTATCATCTTTCTTGTTCCGAAAAACCCATTTGGTGCCAATTTCCTGTGCACCCCGAGGGAGATCGACCAACTCCCAGACTTTGAGCTTCCTAAACTGAGCCAGCTCCTCCTGCATTGCCTCTACCCACGAGTTGTCACGAAGAGCCAGTTGATACGTCTTTGGTTCGATCTGTGAGATAAAGCATTTCATACATTTGTTCACAATCCCTGAGTCTTTAATTCTTGCGTACATGCAGTTGGCAGTCGCAAAGCTTCTCCTTGTCTGAATTCCCGCAGTAGGATCTCCCAGTATATAGTCAACTGGATGATCTTTATTTGCACGTGTTGATGCCACTGTGTCAACTGTTAATTCATCACCTAAGTTGGAGCCAATTGCTCCTGTAGCCACTTCTTCATCAGTAGAATCTGTCCCGAACGGGTTCGTGAAAGGTTCTTCTTCAGGTTCGATGGCAGGTTCGGTAGATGTAGATTGATTGTTTCCCGAAGAGCTTGCTTGAGCATCTGTCTTGTCCTTTTCTGCAGAAATCGGGACTATTGAACGAGGTGAAACACAGTCGTCGTCATCCTCAGCAACAATCACTGGTTCTTCATCTGGTTCTGCATTAAAGGTGTGAGGAACATTAAAGGATTTAAAAACAGAATCATAATCGAACATCCAACTGGGTTCCTGTGCACTATCCTTTGGTGAGTGACTAGTTATTTCAATGTTGAAAGCAATTTCTACTACACCTTTAGATTTATTAAAAACACGTTTATTTGGTGATCCAGGTACATAACCAAGGAAAAATCCCTCGTCAGAAACCTCACCAAATTTTGGTTGGTTTTTATTTTTAAGAATAGTGCAAGGCGCCCCAAATGGTTCAAAATCTTTGATATTTGGTATTCGACCGTTCAAGAGTTCATAACACGTTTTATTGTGTTTCTTGACGGTCAAAACCCTATTCAAAACATAGCATGCTGTATTCACAGCCTCCCCCCAGAATTGAACAGGAAGCTTAGAGTCAGCTAGCATTGTTCGCGCTGATTCAATCAAAGTCCTATTTTTCCTCTCCGCGACTCCATTCTGTTGTGGCTCATAAGGAGCACTAAATTGATGTTCAATTCCCTTGCGAATGCAAAAGATTGAAAACGTGCTGTTCTTGAACTCCGGGCCGTTGTCGCTTCTGATTCTCTTGAGAGTGGTGTTGAATAGATTCTCTGCTTGAAGAATGAAGTTTGTTAAGACTTCTCCTGTCTCATCCTTCGAACCTAAGAAAAACACCCACGAGAATCTCGAAAAATCATCAGTAATCACAAGGCAATAGAATTTACCACCAACGCTTCTAACGTTCACTGGACCGAATAGGTCCATGTGAAGTAGTTCGAAAGGAGCAGAGATGGTGTTGATAGCTTTAGGGTGATGAGGTTTCTTGTGTTGCTTTCCCTTTTTACAAGGGACACATTTATCCTCAACCCCAAAGCTTTTTAAAGGAACACCTGTCACCAAACCGTTTTTCACAATGTAGTTCAGCTTTCTGAAATGAATGTGCCCCATTTTCCTATGCCATAATAGTGAATCTGATTCAGATGCTCTTGAAAGAAGGCATGTGGTCTCCTCTGAAGTATCGTCAGGTATACTCATGTCCATGATGTATGTGTCGTTTCTTCTAGGAGCCCTCATGATTATCCACTCTTTAGGAATTACCACCCCTGGTTTCAACACTAAAGCTTCAGTCTTGGTGAAGTGAACCGAATGCCCCTTGTCGCAAATTTGTGAGACACTCATGAGATTGTGTTTGAGCTCCTCAACATAGTTCACTCCTTCTAGGGTGATCTTGCCATTAGTGACCTTCCCCTTTCCTGAGATGCGCCCGCCTTTGGCGCCAGCAAAGTTCACATAACCTCCATCACATTTCATAAATTCAATCAGCAATCTCAACTCCCCTGTCATATGCCTGGAGCAGCCGCTATCAACATACCACCAGTTGATAACCCTCCTTAGCAGCTCCTGCATTCACAAAGAAGATTAGTTAGAGTAGGGGACCCAAGCTGTGAAAGTCTTGGGTCGTCCCATTTCATCGACAATAGTAAACTCCCTCCAGTATCCATCACTCCCCACTGGAGTCCTGGATCTAGGTGGACTGCTTCTGTTCATTTGGTTATAATGTCTGTAGGGCCTTTGATTATGAGGATTGTAATATCCTCCGTGATTCACTGGCCCATTACTGTTACTTTGAGGATAACTCCCTCTGTTGGAGTATCCCTGATTGTAGTTATTTCTAGAAAAATTTTGGTTATTTGAATAGTGTCTATCCCTATAACCATTTTGATTATTTTGATTATTAACAACATTAAATTTTTCACCTTGTGGACTTTGGTGACATTGTTGCCTATGTGGTGGTTGGTATTTGTTGGCATTAGCAGGAGGTGCCTGCTTTGGAGGAACAGCACCAGAAGTGCTTGCCTGGCCAACACTCACCTGTCTAGGGACAAACGCAGGCTTTTCAAAATTTTTGTTTACTGGTCGTTTGCCTGGATCCCTAGACCAACCATCAGATTCTTTTTCTAATTGCCTTTGCAAATATTTCTTTGCAGAGTTGCTTTCCTCTTTCCTGCTTTCAGACTTAGCAGGAGTCTCACCTTTCTTTGCGTCAGTTGATGTAGTGTTGTCCTTCCTTTTGACAGTACACATGCTAGCTACATGACCTTTTTGATGACATTTAAAACAAGATCGCTTCTCAAGGGGCTTTTTGTACTGTCCCCTTGAGGTCGATGCCTCATTGCTACCATATTTGGGTGAAGTGTTACCAGAACATTCAGCATTACCCTGTTTGATTTCTTCAGTTTTGGCTTCACCTTGTTTAACAAATTTAGGATTTTTCAAAATAGTTTTTGGTTCAGCCTTTCTGGTTTGAGTTTTTGAAATCACTGGGTTTTCTATCTTTGATTCAGTTGGGTTAGTTTTAACTGTATTACCTTTATTAACCCCCGACCCTTTAGTGTTCTTGAACACTTCACTTGTTTCTTCATCCATTGACACATTGGATGAACTACCATTCTTAACACTATCTTCACTCTCACTAACATCAACTTCCATTTCATCTAACTTAGGCTTACAAATTTCCTCAGTTACTTCCTTCTCAGTTGGTAAAAACGAATAGTTACCAGTCGCAGGAGGAGGCACATCTTGGTAACCTAATCCACTGTTATCATCTTTATGCTTCTTAGTGTCCTTTCTAGAGTCTATTAAGGCATTAATAAGATACTTAGAGCTGCGAACTTGATCTATTTGCCTATTCAGATCGGCTACCTTAACCTTAAGTTGGTCTATTTCAGCATTTTTCTTAGCAATCTCTTCTTGTTTATCAACTAAGGCCAACTGTGTTAGATTAAGGTAATCTATCTTTTCCCTAAGGGCATAGTTAAGTTCTTTTAGATCTTTCTTAGCAGCATTAAGGGAGGTTTTTAGGTTCCCTTCTCTAATCTTATTACCTATGTTAAACTCTTTCTCTTTATCCAGAAGCACAACTAAGTCAGTGTTATGCTCAGCTACTTTATCATTTTCTTTCACAAGTAACAAGATACGCTCAGCATAATCGACACACTTATTACAAGCTTCTACAACTAAAGGTAAAGGAAGGAGTACCTTTTTCTCATTGGATGATAAGTCTGCCATGTATGCCATGAATTCTTTAGCAGACATCCCTTCAGTTGATGCTGTCAGATCCAGCACCTGGGTAGATACCTCCTTGTTTGCTTCACTCTCAGTTGCAGCTGCTTCAGCTTCATTCTCCTTACACTCATTCACTTCTGTTTCTGTCTCATTAACCTGTTCCTCAGTCACTTGCTCAACAGGTTTCTCAGCATTCTCAGATCCCTCTTCAATAATTTCTGCCATGAGAGCTTGATTTCCTGATCCAGCAGCTCCATCTAAAACACTGCTCCAGTCATATGTGCCGTCAGGCTTAGCCACCATTAGTGCCTTAGAGCTAAAGTTACTCTGAGAAGGTGCCACTGATGAGCTTTGCCTTGTGGTATTTCCCTGATTTTGGCTCTTTGGTCTCGCACATTCTCTGGCAAAGTGCCCGTACCCGTAGCAGTTGTAACACTTGACCTTTGACTTATCAAAACCAGGTCTGCCTCCAACTAGCTTCTTTCCTGTCCTCTCCATGAACTTTCTTGCTCTTCTCGCAATCATAGCAAGATTCCACTGAAGATCCATTTCCTCCAAGTCATCCGGATCTATCTGATCGTAGTCATCATCGAACATTGCCGGATCGTTTATCTTCCCTTGTATGTAGTTCTCATAAGATGCTACAAAGGAAGACAAAACAGCAAGCTGCTCTTCTGCTGATTTTACACTCATGGGCATTGACTTGCATGACTTGTGGTCGCATGTGGAGTCAGATTTGTTGGACTCAGAAGTGCTCTTTCCCTTGGCTTTTCCTGAGGGAATGTCCTTCACTTTTGTTGACTCACCTGAAACAGACACAAAACAAACTTCACCATCAGAATCTAACACAATGTTACCAGAATTATCTCCTGAGAAGAATGCAGTTGCATTCCCACTGCTGCTTGAAGTGCCACCAGAAGAGGATTTGGATGATGATTTCCCATAATACACTCCCGGATCTTGAACCTGATCAGAACCTTCATCCTTCCTCTTCATAGCCAAATCATATCCTCTTAGCTTTCCTATAACATCATCAAGCGTGTAGGTGGTGAATTCTGGATTCTCTTTAATGAGAAGAGTATAGACTTCCCATTTTGAAGGCAAGGCATCCAGAATCTTGGTGGTCATCTCTACAGTGGTGTGCTCAATCTTGTAGTTCTCTAGTTCTGTAACAAGATGGTAGTATCTCGTGATGATCTCTTCTAGGGTTTCACCTGTGAATGCCCTAAAGACAGCAAATTGTTTCTTGAGTAAGTCAATTCTATTTTTCTTAACATTGTCATTTCCCTGAAAACGTTTCTCAAGAGCTACCCACAAATCTTGTGCATTTTGAAATTTTCTAAACGTGTGCAATATCTCTTGTGGCATGCTCATTGTGATAGCAGCATGTGCCTTGTTCTCAGCTTCGAACATAAGCTTCTCTTCTTCATCCATATTTTTGAAGTCAACCTTAACAATTCGACCATCAACATCTCTGAATGGTGGTATGTACCCATCTCTTATGCAAATCCATCCTCTCATCATATAGAACCTAGCCCATTCTTCGAACCTGTCCTTCCACCAATAATAATCATTAACCGAAATCATTTTAGGTGGTGAGTTTGACTTGCCTACTTCATGGTCCATTTCTAACATCTTGTTTAGAGTCGACATTTTTTTTTTTTTAATATGAATTAAATTTATTTTAAATGTCCATGATTCAAGTGTAGGCCAAAGTCCAAGTCTGATAACCGAGAACTTATAGTCCGAGAACAATATCCAAGAACCACAATCTATCCGAGAACCAAAGATGAGTTTGAGAACAACTCCTTGTGTCCGAGAACCAAGTTTCCAAGAACTATAACGTGTGTCCGAGAACCTTAGTGTCCGAGTTCTAGTTTGTGTAACCGAGAACTTGAAGTGTTCAATACTCCTTTATGAGTTCGAGAACCCTTAGAATCCGAGAACTAAACTCAATCCGAGAAATAAAAACCAGATCAAATATTCGAGAACTAGTTTTGTATCGGAGAACCAAAGGTTGAGTCCGAGAACTGAGAGAATATCCAAGATCTAAACTGAATTCGAGAACTCTTGTGTCTGAGAACTAAGTATCCGAGAACCTTATTTCCCTTGGTCAACAAGTTGTGATCCTAAAATTTAGGAGGTGATTGAGGTGATTTGAATTTTGAAATCTTGTAATCACAACAACTTTCCAAAATCCTTTCCTAATTGCAATCCTTTCCTTATCTTGAAAATTCTGCACTAACACAAATCACAAAACAAAAAAGATCAAAAACCAAGATTTAAACAAATATTAATGATGTTCATCCAAGTTCTTGATGTTCTTCATAAACTTAAATGAACCTTCAAACCCGAAAATTCTTTAACCTGCAAAATCTCTAACAAAACATTAAACCCAAAACCAAACAATAAACATCCCACTAATATTAGAACCGAAATCAAAAACAAAACAAATGATAAAAATCATAAATCAACAGAATCTTTTATAAATAAAAGGACCGTAATTTTAATTTTTTTTTTTTTTTTAAATTGAAACCGTAACAAAAAAAAAGAGAACTAAAAGCTTTATAAATCAAATACTAAAGTTTAAAGAAACAAAAAGAAACCTTAATTAAAAAAAAACGTAAGAATTAAAACACCACAAACAAACAAGCATTAACCTTTTGATTTTTTTTTTTATATCCCACTAATTAAAAAACAAAACAAATATTATTGATAAACTAAACTTCGTAGGTTCCGTTCTTTTAATTAATTATGAAGCCAAAATAAGAAAACAAAACAGAATCTTGAAAAAAAAATCCGAACTAAATAGAATTAAGCAAACCGATTATTATCAAGCACCAAGAACTTGTTTCTTGAATGATATCTAGCCCGAATGGCTCTGATACCACTTGTAGGTCCCTTTCCCTTGAGATCTTCTCTGCAATCAAACCAAACACGAATCCTAGACGCGGAATATCTTTGATCCGTGGATATCACACAAAGAACACAAGATTACTTTTTAATGCTTTTCTTATTAATCGAATCACAACTAATAAGAACCACAATGAACTTGTAATCTTAGCTTGCTCTCTCTCTCAAACTCTCTATAACACAAGACCCACCAACTCACCAACCCCTAAAACCCCATTCATCATTTGCTTATATACATGCATCCTCATGGGCTTTTATCTGGGCTTCTGTTGGGCTTTTACAATGCAAGCTTAATTACATATTCACGAACTAACTTAGACAAGTTCTTCTAACGACACGAACAATAAAAAGTCTTCTGTCAATAATACCGAGCGTTTGTTTATCCGATTGAGTATCTGTCACAAACTTGCACTAACAATATTATTCAAGTTGGAAATAGTCAAACCAAAAATTAATGTCAACATTTTATTCGCATTCCATATATATATATTGGAAAAATTCAAACTAATAATAATGTCAACATTATTAACATTCGATATAGTTGGAAATCGTTTTGACTAAAAATAATGTAAACATTATTAACATTCCATATATATATATTGGAAAAAGTCAAACTAAAAATAATGTCAACATTATTAACATTCAATATAGATTGGTCAAACCTGTTTAATTCGGTATATTGTCAAACAAATAATTGCATTCTAATTCGGAGATAATAAATTAAAAAAACATCAAATAAATAATAATTTATTAAAACTTTATTTAACATAAAACTTGAGAATATGTAACATCAGTCTTGAAAAAACAAAGGATATCCAAAATCCATAAAACGATTAAATAACAAAAAAAAAAATACTCTAGTTTATTACCTCTGGTGTTGGAAACTTATGAGCTAAAAGCTTACGCTGATTTGCACACCAATTGAAGACACAAACATCGCCTATTGAAATATCTTCGGCTTGAATCAAGTAACGCCATCCATCAACAATAAACCTTGTTAACCAAATTATAGAGTAATATTAATTTAAGTTCGGCTGGGTAAAATAAGAAATAATAAAATGAAGCTAACATATGGTTGGTATCAGAATATAACATTACCTGGTAGAAGTACCATCGAAATTGATAACCACAGGCCTTGTCCAACAAAATCCATTGACAAATTTAATTGTAACACTTAACGTTTCATTTAAACCAGCAATATGAGCAACTTCATTTGGTATTATCTACAAGTAAAACAAAATGAGATTAAAATTATTGACTAATATAATTTAAGTAGGATAAAAAAAAGAAACTGTACCAGTTGATCAGTGACAGTTGAAGTAAACGTAGGAAAATCTGATTCAATATACAATGTCACATTATCGGCAGCAGATATGTTTTGTGATGAGAAAATTTTGTCAGTAAGTAATTTGTGTAAAACCATCTGCCGCCCAGTCTTGCTAAATGTGATAATATTGAAACGTGTAATATCATTAAACTCAAAACAAAGAAAATCCCCAATTTCAAGACGAAGATCATCAATAAATTTCGCCCAGCCAACAGTAAAACAGTACTTGGTACCAATTTTTTGTAGGGAGACATCCCATTGATGGACATTAGACACAAAAAGCTTAACAGGATTAGATGGAGGACCTTCAGCATAATACCTTTCGGCAAATGACATTGGTAAAACCTGAAAAACAATTAAATTAAAGTAAGCACAAAGTAAAATGATTTTTTTTTAAACATTTATATTGGTAATGGAATAGGTTATAAAATTAAACAAAATAACACATACCAATGGACCAACAATTTCATGATCAATCAGCTTGCAAAATGAGTTTGATAATTGTTTCGACGGAGAATGATTATAGTATCGTATCATAAATGTAGAATGGCCTATATAATCAAAAATAATAAAGAATATGCCATAGCATAAATCACGTACAACGCGAGACCATCCATTGCTTAAACAGATTGAATCATCAACCGCTTTGACACGAACAGACCAAACATGCCCTTCATCAGTCCTAATGATAACATTTGTGTTATATAAATTGTTTGCACAGAAGAAGTGGTTCATTGATCTAGGAATGGGCTGCAAAAAATTAGTAAATTTAATAAGGTTAGCTTAATTTGTAACTATAAAGTATGTGTAATAAAAAATTTGAATATAAATAACATATTAATCTTACCAATTGAAATGAAGAAGGGTCATGTAGAACGACAAAGAATTGGTTTCCCTTTCGATAAGCCATCATGGAAAAAAAAAACGGATCTGGTTGTAGCCGAAGCTTGTTATTCAGACAAAGCAAGTACCTAAATATATTATGCATATGAATACAATTAAAATTATGGTTTTGGAATGGCAAGCATATTGAGTTTTCCTTCAAACCAGATCGGAAAACATAACAATGTACTAAAACATATCATCTAAAACATAACACTAAAGTAAAACACATAACAATCCGATAAACTGAATTACTACAAAATAATCCGAAACTACATGTATTAAAACATATCTAAGAAAGATAACAATCTACTCAAAAAGATCTGCAAAACATAAACAGAAACGTAAATCATAAACACTAAGTTAAAACAGATCTACAAAACAAAGAAGTAATGCAATGGACATAATAATCAGAAAACTATCAAACTACACGGAATCCATAACTATATCTATCAAAACAGACCGGCACCATAACCCTAAATAAAAAAACATAACAAACTGATAAAAAAAAAATAATCAAGTTACCTATATCGTACAGAAAATCGAACCATAAGAATAATAATAATTGTATTGAAAAGTTCATACCTTTAATGAATTGATGCCAAGAACTTCACGACAAAATCAACAATGTCAAGGATTGAAGCCTAAAAATCATATCAAATAAAAAAATTAGAATCAGCGGTAATATGATGCGAAAAAACAAAATACATATATAGCAATAGACAAAAAACAATTAAAAAGAAATCAAAGAATACTGAAGAATACATAGGTTATATTTACTGAAGTGAGAAGGATTGTTTGGATGAGAATAGATTACCACAAATCGAATATTAAGCGATTACTTTAGAGAGGATGGGCAAGGAAGAAGATGGATTCTTAGGGTTAGAAGGCGGCATATGATACTGGAAATGAAAACCTAGGAGAGCCATTGAGAGATTTTTTGATGAAATGTTTGTTTAGCGTTAAGTTATGTGAATCCGAAGTGGGTAATTGGGTCGGGTTTGTAGATCCGGGTTGTATTATGATTAATTGACATGTGTCCAATAGTTGTGAGGAGCTCTAGGATGAGGACAAGTGTCCCCCTAGCTACTCCTTTATTAGAAGAAGGAGATATTAACCTTCTGTAAAAATTTCACAATCCAACTCTTAATAAAACTTGAGTTATGACGTTTCAAAGTTGACTCAGTTTGATACCCGAAATTCTGACCTGACCTATTTTCAATGAAAATTCCAAAAACAACTCAACCGACGTCCAAAATACTTGATTTTACACATTATGAAAAGCTAAGACCAAGTGTGACTCGACCATGCAAAGAAAATACCAAAAGCATTATGTCAAGGTCGTGTTACAGCTCCTACAAGTTCATCTAACCATTCTGTCCAGATTTTAGTTTCGCCTAAATCATACTTTAATCGACTATCGTGTGCATAAAAACAATCAACAAACATCAATCATCATTACCAAACATCCCTAATACTTATTATGATCAGATTCTACTACTAAACATGCAAAGATCACAACTTTAAAGACCAAAACATCAATAACTTGCGCAACAAGTATCCTATGATGTTACTAATCGTTTATTATTATGTTGATCCATTTAATCTTCAAAAACTTCATGTTTTAATGATTATTAAAAACTTTCAGACCTGGACAAACTTTGTTACATGATTTTTATAACAAAAACACAAGATAACAGTGCAAGGAATCAAAGATTATACCCTTGGCTCTTCGATTCAATCAACCGTGCGCCTTTGGAGCTTCCCAATTGATGATCTTGAGCCTTAGCTGGAGCTTTAGGGTTAATATTTCGTGTGGGGCAGTAAGGGGGCGATTAGGGTTGAGTTTAGGGGTTGCATGGGGGTTAAGGATGCTTAAATAGGAGTTTAAGGCGGTTTAGACCCGTCAGACACGTGCGAGCGGCCGCTCGGGACCTGTGAGCGGCCGCTCACAGGCCCGAGGCCCTCGTGCGTGTCTCGTTTCGTCTCCCGACGCGTTATCCTTCGACGTTTTCGTTATTTCGGACCGTAACAAGTGCAACCCCGTGCGTTAAGACCCTAATCAACCTCATACTCCACTTTTAGTGATTTTTATTAACGTATTCGGTTTAGGTTCACATAATCACGTATGGTTTTTGTAACATCGCAAAATTTTCCCCAAAATTTTAATACATAAAAAGCCCTTATATATATATATTTTTTTTATTACACCTTTATCACTAATATTATACAAATGTGCCTAAGTCTTTATTTATCCTAACTCACAACTTATATACATACATAAATGTATATAAATAATAATAATAATAATATGATTCTAAATTCTTTTTTTTTCACATACAAGATTTTTTTTTTTAATAAAGCCTTGAGTCAAATAGTCAAAGTCCTAGTCAAAGTCTTAGTCAAACAGTCAAACTCTTAGTCAAATAGTCAATTCATCATAAAACCTTACTTTATGGTGTTGACCAATTTTAATGGCTAATTGACTCCAAAACTAGTATAAAAACCCACCTATGACCCATTATACTTTGCACCTCTAAATCGATTGTTTCAATCCAATTAAACTTTCCCTCATACCTTTCTTCTATAGTCTATTACTTCTACAATTGAAGCTTTGATTATAAGCTTTTGTAATTGGTGAATTGGAAGCTTGATATTCTTTCTTTTTCGTTTTCTTCAATTTGGACTAGCTACGTTGTTGAGTCTTTGGGATTCGCCTCGCATACATTCACAACACATTATTCTATTTTTTTTACGAGACATAACATTTTGCTAAGTTGAGTTTTACATAGCCCCTTTTCTATTTATCACCATTTTTGGGGTGAAACATGTTACAACATTATTTATGCAATTCAATCATCAATGTGTCTATGTGTATTTCTATGTTGCATTATATCTTGAACATGACTAGGGTAAGCACAATTCTAGCATAAACATTCATCAGCCAAACGGTATACATTGATAGATCTATTGGACTGACAATCCCACCCGGATACGTGCCTCCTACAAAGGTTGCGTGGGTGTTTGTTACTGCAATATAAACGAGTGAACCATGAGCGTATGGGATGTACCACAATACAACAGTCACAATGGTTGATTATGCACTCGATTTACTTCTAGTATGTTTTCACATATGGACTAGATTGCCATGACACATGAATTGCACAACAATTTTATTCGATTATCAAAACCTATGTAATTCTCACCAACTTTTGTTGACCCAAAATATTTTCAACTTAACATGTTTCAGGTTCTACTTGCTTGAAGATTTGCTTGAAGATATGTGCATAGTTTTATTCAATTTGATGTACGAATTCTTGTAGAACAATTGTATGTAATTTATTTAAATCATTTAATGAAATTTATTATTCACCATGAGCTACTGAACAATCATCACTACGTAACATCCCGATGTTTCCGCCATCGGTTGGGGTGTTACAGATTGGTATCAGAGCCATGGTTATAGGGAATTAGGTTATTAGAAAAATAATCTAGTCTATAACCATAGGATTTAACCAGTACTTGCTTCTTTTACATGCTATTCTCTATCTCCCTCCTACTTCTTATCCCTACATTAATCCCTACGAGAAGGTTGCTCTCCATCACTGGATCCACTCTTAGACTAATAAGGCGAAACCCTCAGTTTTAACCTGAACCACCTTGAGATCTCGTCGAAGTTCTAGATTTTAATAACGAACACGTGCAATCTGGAAGGGTGAACGCCTGTATTCTGAGTCTTCTGTCTAGGCTGGCATTGCGCATATATCCCAATCAGACGAGGGACCCGGATGCCTACCTGGGAATTCTCGGGATGAGTGTTCACTTATAGGCTAAAGCATGTCTTCACTATGTTGTTGGAATCTGGAATCTTTGATACGTCAACGTTTTCGTTTATTCGTTTTAATTAATGAATAAATGATTACATTCCTTATATCACCTCATTCATTTCATGCCACATTGAACCTTCATTGTGTCCCTTACAGATCATGTCTCCATGTCGCAGCACTCGCAATAACAGTGGTGAAAACCAAGAGGAAAGTAACAACAACCACAACACCAACCACAACAACAACAAAAACAACAAAGGTGTTGATGCCCAACTGGCTGCGATTATTTCCCAACAAATGGCGCAACAAATCACAACTCTGGTTTCTAACTTGTTGGCTCAAGTCATCCCAATGAATGGGAACGGCAATGGAAATGGAAATGGCGATGGAAATCACATAAAGAACGGGACCTTAGTGCGGAAAGGCGAGAAAACAAGTATTGTGGCCGCGGTAACTACCGAGAACCAGAAGCGCAAGACCAGGGATCCTAATGTAAACCTCACTACACAAGCTTCTAACAAGAAACCCTATACAAGAAACTTTCCATTGTGTAACACATGCAAATGACATCACCCCACTGTTTCAGTGTGTCGCCTGTGCACCAATTGTGGTAGGTATGGCCATCTAGTCAACACATGTCGTGAGTCCCCAAACCCTAACACCAACCAACCAACCCTGCTCAGGTTGCTAATCTTAATCGTCCTGGTAAATACAACTATGGTCAATGCTATGAATGTGGAAACCCAAATCATTTCCGTAAACGATGCCCTAAACTAAATCGAGATCAAGACCCTCCAGCTACTTAACAGCAAACCCCACCATTTGAATGATGTCTACTTTTTAATTCTATGTATTGACACTTTTTGATTCACGTAATAAATTCAAGTATTATCATAACATCTGAGTGCATGCTTGTTTGAATGTGAACTAATTGCTATATCTATAATCATACTTGCTTACTTGTACAACAATTAGTTGACTACCAAACAACCTACTCAACGATTGGTAGAGGTCATCATGTCTTTCCAACAGTCGGGAGAGGCCCTACAACCTGCTCAACGACTGGTGGAGACTATCGAACCTGCTCAACAATCGGTAGAGTCATAAAAGGACGCAAAACCCTAATGTAAGGTAAATTGATAATTACGGTCCGGAACGTAATCATGAATTTACAGGTACGTTAAGGTAGTGAGAAATTTTATCAAGGTTTTCGGTAGTCGACCAATTGTATACCTGGTGTTTTTCTTTTAACTTCGGGACGAAGTTCCTAAAAGTAGGGGAGACTGTAACATCGCAAAATTTTCCCCAAAATTTTAATACATAAAAAGCCCTTATATATATATATATATATATATATATATATATATATATATATATATATATATATATATTTATTACACCTTTATCACTAATATTATACAAATGTGCCTAAGTCTTTATTTATCCTAACTCACAACTTATATACATACATAAATGTATATAAATAATAATAATAATAATATGATTCTAAATTCTTTTTTTTTTCACATACAAGATTTTTTTTTTTAATAAAGCCTTGAGTCAAATAGTCAAAGTCCTAGTCAAAGTCTTAGTCAAACAGTCAAAGTCTTAGTCAAATAGTCAATTCATCATAAAACCTTACTTTATGGTGTTGACCAATTTTAATGGCTAATTGACTCCAAAACTAGTATAAAAACCCACCTATGACCCATTATACTTTGCACCTCTAAATCGATTGTTTCAATCCAATTAAACTTTCCCTCATACCTTTCTTCTATAGTCTATTACTTCTACAATTGAAGCTTTGATTATAAGCTTTTGAAATTGGTGAATTGGAAGCTTGATATTCTTTCTTTTTCGTTTTCTTCAATTTGGACTAGCTACGTTGTTGAGTCTTTGGGATTCGCCTCGCATACATTCACAACACATTATTCTATTTTTTTTACGAGACATAACATTTTGCTAAGGTGAGTTTTACATAGCCCCTTTTCTATTTATCACCATTTTTGGGGTGAAACATGTTACAACATTATTTATGCAATTCAATCATCAATGTGTCTATGTGTATTTCTATGTTGCATTATATCTTGAACATGACTAGGGTAAGCATAATTCTAGCATAAACATTCATCAGCCAAACGGTATACATTGATAGATCTATTGGACTGACAATCCCACCCGGATACGTGCCTCCTACAAAGGTTGCGTGGGTGTTTGTTACTGCAATATAAACGAGTGAACCATGAGCGTATGGGATGTACCACAATACAACAGTCACAATGGTTGATTATGCACTCGATTTACTTCTAGTATGTTTTCACATATGGACTAGATTGCCATGACACATGAATTGCACAACAATTTTATTCGATTATCAAAACCTATGTAATTCTCACCAACTTTTGTTGACCCAAAATATTTTCAACTTAACATGTTTCAGGTTCTACTTGCTTGAAGATTTGCTTGAAGATATGTGCATAGTTTTATTCAATTTGATGTACGAATTCTTGTAGAACAATTGTATGTAATTTATTTAAATCATTTAATGAAATTTATTATTCACCATGAGCTACTGAACAATCATCACTACGTAGCATCCCGATGTTTCCGCCATCGGTTGGGGTGTTACAGATTGGTATCAGAGCCATGGTTATAGGGAATTAGGTTATTAGAAAAATAATCTAGTCTATAACCATAGGATTTAACCAGTACTTGCTTCTTTTACATGCTATTCTCTATCTCCCTCCTACTTCTTATCCCTACATTAATCCCTACGAGAAGGTTGCTCTCCATCACTGGATCCACTCTTAGACTAATAAGGCAAAACCCTCAGTTTTAACCTGAACCACCTTGAGATCTCGTCGAAGTTCTAGATTTTTAAAACGAACACGTGCAATCTGGAAGGGTGAACGCCTGTATTCTGAGTCTTCTGTCTAGGCTGGCATTGCGCTTATATCCCAATCAGACGAGGGACCCGGATGCCTACCTGGGAATTCTCGGGATGAGTGTTCACTTATAGGCTAAAGCATGTCTTCACTATGTTGTTGGAATCTGGAATCTTTGATACGTCAACGTTTTCGTTTATTCGTTTTAATTAATGAATAAATGATTACATTCCTTATATCACCTCATTCATTTCATGCCACATTGAACCTTCATTGTGTCCCTTACAGATCATGTCTCCATGTCGCAGCACTCGCAATAACAGTGGTGAAAACCAAGAGGAAAGTAACAACAACCACAACACCAACCACAACAACAACAAAAACAACAAAGGTGTTGATGCCCAACTGGCTGCGATTATTTCCCAACAAATGGCGCAACAAATCACAACTCTGGTTTCTAACTTGTTGGCTCAAGTCATCCCAATGAATGGGAACGGCAATGGAAATGGAAATGGCGATGGAAATCACATAAAGAACGGGACCTTAGTGCGGAAAGGCGAGAAAACAAGTATTGTGGCCGCGGTAACTACCGAGAACCAGAAGCGCAAGACCAGGGATCCTAATGTAAACCTCACTACACAAGCTTCTAACAAGAAACCCTATACAAGAAACTTTCCATTGTGTAACACATGCAAATGACATCACCCCACTGTTTCAGTGTGTCGCCTGTGCACCAATTGTGGTAGGTATGGCCATCTAGTCAACACATGTCGTGAGTCCCCAAACCCTAACACCAACCAACCAACCCTGCTCAGGTTGCTAATCTTAATCGTCCTGGTAAATACAACTATGGTCAATGCTATGAATGTGGAAACCCAAATCATTTCCGTAAACGATGCCCTAAACTAAATCGAGATCAAGACCCTCCAGCTACTTAACAGCAAACCCCACCATTTGAATGATGTCTACTTTTTAATTCTATGTATTGACACTTTTTGATTCACGTAATAAATTCAAGTATTATCATAACATCTGAGTGCATGCTTGTTTGAATGTGAACTACTTGCTATATCTATAATCATACTTGCTTACTTGTACAACAATTAGTTGACTACCAAACAACCTACTCAACGATTGGTAGAGGTCATCATGTCTTTCCAACAGTCGGGAGAGGCCCTACAACCTGCTCAACGACTGGTGGAGACTATCGAACCTGCTCAACAATCGGTAGAGTCATAAAAGGACGCAAAACCCTAATGTAAGGTAAATTGATAATTACGGTCCGGAACGTAATCATGAATTTACAGGTACGTTAAGGTAGTGAGAAATTTTATCAAGGTTTTCGGTAGTCGACCAATTGTATACCTGGTGTTTTTCTTTTAACTTCGGGACGAAGTTCCTAAAAGTAGGGGAGACTGTAACATCGCAAAATTTTCCCCAAAATTTTAATACATAAAAAGCCCTTATATATATATATATATATATATATATATTTTTTTTATTACACCTTTATCACTAATATTATACAAATGTGCCTAAGTCTTTATTTATCCTAACTCACAACTTATATACATACATAAATGTATATAAATAATAATAATAATAATATGATTCTAAATTCTTTTTTTTTTCACATACAAGATTTTTTTTTTTAATAAAGCCTTGAGTCAAATAGTCAAAGTCCTAGTCAAAGTCTTAGTCAAACAGTCAAAGTCTTAGTCAAATAGTCAATTCATCATAAAACCTTACTTTATGGTGTTGACCAATTTTAATGGCTAATTGACTCCAAAACTAGTATAAAAACCCACCTATGACCCATTATACTTTGCACCTCTAAATCGATTGTTTCAATCCAATTAAACTTTCCCTCATACCTTTCTTCTATAGTCTATTACTTCTACAATTGAAGCTTTGATTATAAGCTTTTGTAATTGGTGAATTGGAAGCTTGATATTCTTTCTTTTTCGTTTTCTTCAATTTGGACTAGCTACGTTGTTGAGTCTTTGGGATTCGCCTCGCATACATTCATAACACATTATTCTATTTTTTTTACGAGACATAACATTTTGCTATGGTGAGTTTTACATAGCCCCTTTTCTATTTATCACCATTTTTGGGGTGAAACATGTTACAACATTATTTATGCAATTCAATCATCAATGTGTCTATGTGTATTTCTATGTTGCATTATGTCTTGAACATGACTAGGGTAAGCACAATTCTAGCATAAACATTCATCAGCCAAACGGTATACATTGATAGATCTATTGGACTGACAATCCCACCCGGATACGTGCCTCCTACAAAGGTTGCGTGGGTGTTTGTTACTGCAATATAAACGAGTGAACCATGAGCGTATGGGATGTACCACAATACAACAGTCACAATGGTTGATTATGCACTCGATTTACTTCTAGTATGTTTTCACATATGGACTAGATTGCCATGACACATGAATTGCACAACAATTTTATTCGATTATCAAAACCTATGTAATTCTCACCAACTTTTGTTGACCCAAAATATTTTCAACTTAACATGTTTCAGGTTCTACTTGCTTGAAGATTTGCTTGAAGATATGTGCATAGTTTTATTCAATTAGATGTACGAATTCTTGTAGAACAATTGTATGTAATTTATTTAAATCATTTAATGAAATTTATTATTCACCATGAGCTACTGAACAATCATCACTACGTAACATCCCGATGTTTCCGCCATCGGTTGGGGTGTTACAGTTTTCACATAAGTTCATCAAATATCACAGAGACACGTAAGTTCGTTATTCACCAACGTCCGAGGTTCACTAATCATGTACCCGATATTAACTCACAACAATGCACGTGTGTCCTATCTAGTTAACCCTAGTTAAGTATAATGCAAGGAACGTAACTAGAGTTTAGTTAAAGTGAGAACCTGAATTTGCGGGGTATCACATCATCCCCAAGTTGAAAAGAATTTTGTCCCGAAATTCAGCAAGTAAACAGTAAAGCCAGCTAGAATAGTGTACGCTTGGTTCCCGGATGTCACATCATCCCCAAGTTGAAAGGAATTTCGCCCCGAAATTCACTTTGAGCGAGCTGCTTTATGTTCGGCATTTGATCTATGTACAGGTTCAGGTTCAGTAAAGAGGTGTGGGTATTTGAGCCGCATCTGATCTCTGCGCTCCCACGTGTATTCCGGTCTTAGACGGAAATTCCACCGTACCTTAACAATAGGTATAGTGCTTTGTCTGAGTTTCTTGACGCCCTGCTCAAGAATCTCCACTGGTTCTTCCACGAACCGTTGCTGATCGTCCACCTGGATCTCCTCCAGTGGCACTACCAGTGTCGTATCTGATAAGCATTTCTTTAAGTTCGAGACGTGGAATACATTGTGTACTCCACTGAGTTCATCTGGTAGATTTAGCTGATAAGCTACCGGACCAATCCTTTTAACAATCTCGAAAGGTCCAACGTATCGTGGGTTCAACTTCCCACGTTTCCCAAAGCGTATCACTCCTTTCCAAGGTGACACCTTCAACAAAACCTTGTCCCCAACCTGGAACTCCAAGGGTTTTCTACGTTTATCAGCATAACTTTTCTGTCGATCCCGAGCAGCAGCTATCCGGTTTCTAATTTGCACTATCTTCTCAGAAGTTTCATGCACGAGTTCGGGACCTGTTAGTTGGCTATCCCCAACCTCAGTCCAACAGATGGGAGACCTACACTTGCGCCCGTAAAGTGCCTCAAAAGGCGCACATTGTATCGAAGTATGGTAACTGTTGTTGTAAGAGAATTCGATCAAGGGCAAGTGCTTATCCCAATTATTGCCAAAGTCCACCACGCATGCTCGTAGCAGATCCTCTAATGTTTGGATGGTACGTTCGCTCTGTCCATCCGTCTGCGGGTGATAGGCTGTGCTCATATCAAGACGAGTTCCTAAAGCATCTTGGAGAGTAGTCCAGAAACGAGAAGTGAATCGCCCATCGCGATCAGATATAATGGAAGTAGGCACCCCATGCCTAGAGACTATCTCCTTGATGTAAAGGTTTGCCAGTTTCTCCAATGAATCTGTTTCCTTTATTGCCAGGAAGTGGGCCGATTTGGTTAAACGGTCCACGATAACCCAAATCATGTTATGGCCCGTTGGCGTTCTAGGAAGCTTTGTAATAAAATCCATGGAAATCCCATCCCATTTCCACATCGGAATTTCTGGTTGTTGGAGTAGGCCTGAAGGTTTTTGATATTCAATCTTCACCTTCGCACAAGTCAAGCACTTACTAACATAAGTGGCTATCTCAGCTTTCATGTTTGGCCACCAGTAAAGAGTCTTAAGATCTTGGTACATCTTGTCCGAACCAGGATGCACCGAATAGCTAGAGGTATGTGCTTCGTCAAGCACCAGTTGTCTGAGATCCCCAAATCGTGGTATCCAGACTCGATCCATGAAGTACTGTAGGCCATCCGTTTTTAGTTCCAAGTGCTTATCAGCACCATGTAGGGTCTCAAGCCCGATGTTTTCTTCCTTCAAAGCTTCACCCTGGGCTTCACGTATCTTATCTGGAAGATGTGTATGGATGGTGAGTTGTAAAGCTCGCACCCTTCTGGGTTTTGTTTCCTTTCGACTGAGGGCATCAGCTACTACTTTAGCCTTCCCTGGATGATACTTGATGGCACAGTCATAATCGTTCAAAAGTTCAACCCAGCGACGTTGTCGTATGTTCAGCACCTTCTGATCGAATATATGCTGAAGGCTCTTGTGATCAGTGAAAATTGTGCACTTCGTTCCATAGAGGTAGTGTCTCCAGATTTTGAGAGCGAAAACCACCGCTCCCAGTTCCAAATCATGAGTGGGGTAATTCTTCTCATGGACCTTCAGTTTCCGCGATGCATATGCAATTACCTTATCACGTTGCATCAGTACGCACCCTAAGCCTTGGATAGACGCATCACAGTACACTACAAAGTCCTCTGTACCCTCAGGCAACGATAGTATCGGTGCACTGCAAAGTTTGGACTTTAGTAGCTGAAAGGCAGATTCTTGGGCATCTCCCCACTTATAAGTAATACTTTTCTGTGTTAGGGCGGTGAGAGGTTGAGCGATCTTAGAAAATCCCTCAATGAATCTACGATAGTATCCCGCGAGACCAAGAAATTGGCGCACTTCAGTAGGGGTCCTAGGAGCCTCCCACTTTTTGATAGCGTCAATCTTGGCTGGGTCAACATGTATTCCTGCCTCGTTGACTACATGCCCAAGGAATTGGACTTCTCGAATCCAAAAATCACATTTAGAAAACTTTGCATACAGCTGTTCATTCCTCAGTAGTTCCAAGATTAACCGCAGGTGCTGCTCGTGCTCCTCCCTGCTCTTGGAATAGATCAGTATGTCATCTATGAACACTATGACGAATTTGTCCAAGTAAGGCTTGCACACACGGTTCATTAGATCCATGAACACCGCCGGTGCATTAGTTAGCTCAAATGGCATAACCAAAAACTCATAATGTCCATAACGGGTTCGAAACGCCGTTTTCGCCACATCCTCTTCTCGGACTCTCAGCTGATGGTACCCTGACCTCAAGTCAATCTTAGAGTAGAAGCTCGATCCTTGCAGTTGGTCGAACAAGTCATCAATACGAGGCAAAGGATAACGGTTCTTAATCGTTAACTTGTTCAACTCCCGATAATCTATGTACATGCGAAAGCTCCCATCTTTCTTCTTAACAAATAGAACTGGAGCTCCCCATGGCGAAGAGCTGGGCCTAATGAAACCTCTATCCAATAGCTCTTGGAGTTGGGTAGATAGTTCTTAAAGCTCCCCTGGTGCTAAACGGTACGGTGCGCGTGCAACTGGCGCTGCTCCAGGTGCAAGGTCAATCTGGAACTCCACTTGACGAACAGGTGGGAGTCCAGGTAATTCCTCTGGGAAGACATCTGGGAAGTCTCGGACCACTGGGATGTCCTTGATTCTAGTTTCAGTTTCAGCTCGAGTGTCAGATATGTTAGCCAAAATGGCCGGACAGCCCTTGCGAATACACTTCTGGGCCTTCAGATAGGAGATGATGCCCACCATGGCACCACCTCGATCACCCTGTATGGATAAAAGTTCTCCACTTGGGAGAGGAATGCGAACAATTTTCTCCTGACAGAGAATTTCCGCGTGTTGCTTGGACAACCAGTCCATGCCAACCACGAGATCAAAGCTACCTAGGGTGATAGGTAAGAGGTTGATGGCAAACAATTGCCCGTTCAACTCGAGCTTACAGTCACGATGTATATGGGTTACCTCGACAGGCTTCCCATCAGCCAGTTCAATAGTGTATGGGGTATCTAGAAGAGTAGGAACCATCCCTAATTGTTTACTAAGTTTTGATGAAACAAAACTATAGTCCGCACCAGTATCATATAAAATAGAAGCAAGAGTGTCGTTCAAGGAACACGTACCCGTCACGACGTTGTTATCGGTCCTAGCCTCCCCAGAGCCAATCACGAATGCTCTACCACCAGCCCCATTGTTGTTGTTCCCGTTGTTGTTGTTGTTCCCAGCATTGGTGGTGTTGTTGTTTCCAGTCCTGTTACCACCACCGTTGTTGGTGTTACCCCTGTTGTTGCCATTACCATTACCGTTACCATTCAGTTGTGGGCAGTTCCTCTTGAAATGATTTTCACTCCCACATTGGTAACAACCTTTACCACCACCCTGCTGTTGCCCTAGCATCTGCACTTGAGAGTTCCACCAGGTTAATGCCAAGTTCTCGAGAGTAGCTGTGGCATACTTCACCCTGTCAGCTGGTGGACAGTTACACATTGCAAAGCAAGATTCCAGTTTCTCGAACCACCGCAGTAGTCCGATAGCCCCTTCAGATCCACCAAAGTTATGAGGCTTGCAGTCCATGAAGGACTTGTAGGTGCAGGCTGGAGGGTGATGTCCAGGTTGACCTGAGTGTAAAAGCGAAGGAATCACGAATGAATAAAAGAGCGTAACGTTGGAGCATAGAGGAAAGTTTAGAGCAAGATAAAGTTACCAGCTTGAAAAGCTGCGATAGCTTCTACTATCCTGTCATTGATAAGGGCATTCAACTCCGCTTGAGTCATGTTGATGTTGCCTCTCCCGTGTCCTCTTCCCGCTGTAACATCGCAAAATTTCCCCAATTTTTTTTTTATAAGTAAAAATAATAATACCTATGTTTTTGAGTTACACCATTGAAATCAAGCCCAACCCCCTTTAAACATTACCTGAGCCCATGTGATGCGGCCCAACACTGGTCAGGCCCAGGACACTGAGCCTATTAGCCCATCTCCTTTGTTAAAAAAAATGATAATAATAAGGCTCCTGCCGGGATTCGAACCCGGGCAGGAGGCCGGCCCAATACAAACAACACACTCACACACAAACCAGCTGGGCTGGCACTTCACATCTGTTCAAAGCTGATGCATTTTAATTATATAACATGCTTAAATCGTCACAGTTGACTTAGAAAGTCAACTGTGACATACGACATACTATAATCAATCATCTTAACTCGTGATTTGCATATTTTTGATATCTTTACACGATTACCGGCCCTTTCTGACTAGGTTACACGCTGATCATCAATCAATTGATAAACAATTAACCTTATACGCGTTTGACATTGAATGTGTGGTCAACACTTACCATTTCATCGATCCAGCGCTTATCACTATAAATTGAACATTCACGAGCATTCCCAACTCGCCATTACATCTTTCTCCACCTCTATTTCTTCATAATTACACTCGGATCTTGATCTGCGATCGTATTTTTGACTTTCAAGGTTGACCGATCAATCGAGCTCGAAACAACCTTGTAAGTTTAATTATTCTAGTGGGTTTTGTTCATCGGCATTCACACATCAATAGCCCTAAGATTGATTGGGCTATTGATGTGTGAATCAGACAATTGATTAAACTAGGGTTCGTAATGTTGATTTGGGGATAAACTTGTTTCAGCATAGTGTATTTAGTTTAATTGAAACAGAAATAATCACAACCACTGGTCTGGACCAAGTGGTTGTGACTGATGCTAATTACCCAAGCCACCCGGGTTCGAGTCCCGGCCACGGCACCCCTTTTTCCTTATTTTCATATTTAAAACAATCAAACCAATTATATATATATATTATACATTTAATCTTATAAATTCGTTTTTAATTATTAAAACCCTTTTATAAATTCTAAAAAAATTATTTTTAACAAATCTGATGTAAAAGTTTTACCCACAATTTGTAGTTTTCTGAAATTTATTTATTTAATATTTATAATAATTAAATCAATTTTATGCTATTATATTTATAAAAATCCATTAAAATATCAAAACAATTTTATAAATTTCCACAAAAATTATCCTGAGTTTGTACAATGATAAACTTTACTGAAATGATTTTTAATTCTGAAAAATCATTTATTTTATATTTTTAATCAATTTTTGTTAGTTTTAATCATAATTAAATCTTAATAAATTCAATTTTTAATATTTTTGCACCAAAATTTTATACAATTTATTTCTGAATATTTAGAACAGAAATATGAATTTTAAACTTATAATTCTTAAATTTTAATATTTTTAAATATTAAAGTTAAATTTTGACAATTTGTTATAAATAGAATTAATATTCTATTTTAAAGAAAATAATTTTGTAAAAATTATTTTTACACTTTAAATACATTATTGTGACCATCTTAACTTTAAATTTCCTAAAAAGATTTTTGGTTATTTATTTATTAATATTCCCTCAATTATCAAACATTTTTTATATTAATCAAACAAGCATTTATCCCCAAATTCGAAGCCCTAGAAACTTATACATTTGTAGACTTGATAGACTTAGACATATTTATTACCTTATTATAGGGTGATACTTGATACATTTTGGCAACACCATTATTCAATTTTTCAACCGATATAACATTTTGCTAAGGTGAGTTTTACATAGCCCCTTTTCTATTTATCACCATTTTTGGGGTGAAACATGTTACAACATTATTTATGCAATTCAATCATCAATGTGTCTATGTGTATTTCTATGTTGCATTATGTCTTGAACATGACTAGGGTAAGCACAATTCTAGCATAAACATTCATCAGCCAAACGGTATACATTGATAGATCTATTGGACTGACAATCCCACCCGGATACGTGCCTCCTACAAAGGTTGCGTGGGTGTTTGTTACTGCAATTTAAACGAGTGAACCATGAGCGTATGGGATGTACCACAATACAACAGTCACAATGGTTGATTATGCACACGATTTACTTCTAGTATGTTTTCACATATGGACTAGATTGCCATGACACATGAATTGCACAACAATTTTATTCGATTATCAAAACCTATGTAATTCTCACCAACTTTTGTTGACCCAAAATATTTTCAACTCAACATGTTTCAGGTTCTACTTGCTTGAAGATTTGCTTGAAGATATGTGCATAGTTTTATTAAATTTGATGTACGAATTCTTGTAGAACAATTATATGTAATTTATTTAAATCATTTAATGAAATTTATTATTCACCATGAGCTACTGAACAATCATCACTACGTGACATCCCGATGTTTCCGCCATCGGTTGGGGTGTTACAGATTGGTATCAGAGCCATGGTTATAGAGAATTAGGTTATTAGAAAAATAATCTAGTCTATAACCATAGGATTTAACCAGTACTTGCTTCTTTTGCTTGCTATTCTCTATCTCCCTCCTACTTCATACCCCTACTTTCATCCCTACAAGAAGGTTGCTCTCCATCACTGAATCCAGTCTTAGACTAATAAGACAAAATCCTCAGGTTTAACCTGAATCACCTTGAGATCTCATCGAAGTTCTAGATTTTAATGACGAACACGTGCAATTTGGAAGGGTGAACGCCTGTATTCTGAGTCTTCTGTCTAGGCTGGCATTGCGCATATATCCCAATCAGACGAGGGACCCGGATGCCTACCTGGGAATTCTCGGGATGAGTGTTCACTTATAGGCTAAAGCATTTCTTCATATGTTATTAGAATTTAGAATCTTTGATAAGTCAACGTTTTCGTTTATTCGTTTTAATTAATGAATAAATGATTACACTCCTTATATAATCTCATTCATTTCGCTGTGTCTCTTACAGATCATGCCTCCACGTCGCAGTGCTCGTCTTAACAGTGGTGACAATCATGATGAAGGGAGTAGCAATCACAACACTAACCACAACAACAACAACAACAATGGTGTCGATGCTCAATTGGCTGCAATCATTTCTCAACAAATGGCGCAGCAAATCGCAACTCTGGTTCCTAACTTACTAGCTCAAGTCATCCAGTTGAACGGCAACGGGAACGAAAACGGCAATGGGAATGGAAATGGAAATCACAACGGGAATGGGAATGGACTTCCAGCCTATACCCTTAAACACTTTAATTCTTGTAATCCCCCAAAGTTTAGTGGAGAAGAAGGAGCTACGGGACTCCTACAATGGTTTGAGGGTATTGAGAATACCTTCATTAACAGTGAATGCCCCGACAACTTTAAGGTCCGATATGCCATGAGTGTTCTTCACAAACGAGCACTCACTTGGTGGAATGAGGAAAAACGCACTAGAGGAGCTGAAGTTGCACTTGCTATGACTTGGGATCAAGTCAAAGAGATTAGGAAAAATGAGTTCTGCCCACGCAACGAAATCAAGAAGTTGGAAGACGAGTTCCACGATCTTGTCCAAGATAGTGGAGAAAACCTTGCCTACAACACTCGTTTCCACGAACTTAGCCTACTGTTACCACACAAAGTCACCCCCTTGCCTTGCAATCGAAAACTACATTGGTGGCTTACGCATGAAGATTCAGGATACGATGTGGGGAAGGAACCCTGCTACCTTGGAGGAAGCAAAACGTTTGGCTGCCACCCTAACAGATAACCATGTGAAGGCAGGAACCCTGACCCGGAAAGGGGAAAAGAAAACTGTTGCAAAGGATACTCCCCAACCTGCCGTTGATATCAAAACTGAGGCCTCAACCAACGGAAAGTGCAAGGCCAGGAATTTTGCAATAGACACCACTGCCCCACCCAACAAGAAACAATACAACGGGAAGCTACCTAAGTGTGACACTTGCCAGTATCACCATCCAACCCAAGTGCCCTGCCGTCAGTGTACCAATTGTCAAAGGTATGGGCATCTTGCGGATGCTTGTCGAATTCTTGCTACAAACGCCCTTGCAGCTCCAAATAATCCAACTACTTAACAAGCAAACCCCACCATTTGAATGATGTCTACTTTCTCTTTAATTCTATGTATTGACATTTTATCGATTCGAATAATAAATCCAAGTATTATCATAACATCTGAGTGCATGCTTGTTTGAATGTGAACTAATTGCTATATCTATAATCATACTTGCTTACTTGTACAACAATTAGTTGACTACCAAACAACCTACTTAACGATTGGTAGAGGTCATCATGTCTTTCCAACAGTCGGGAGAGGCCCTACCACCTGCTCAACGACTGGTGGGGACTATCAGACCTGCTCAACAATCGGTAAAGTCATAAAAGGACGCAAAACCCTAATGTAAGGTAAATTGGTAATTACGGTCCGGAACGTAATCATGAATTTACAGGTACGTTAAGGTAGTGTGAAATTTTATCAAGGTTTTCAGTAGTTGACCAATTATAAACTTGGTGTTTTCTTTTAACTTCGGGACGAAGTTTCCTAAAGTAGGGGAGACTGTAACATCGCAAAATTTCCCCAAATTTTTTTTATAAGTAAAAATAATAATACCTTTGTTTTTGAGTTACACCATTGAAATCAAGCCCAACCCCCTTTAAACATTACCTGAGCCCATGTGATGCGGCCCAACACTGGTCAGGCCCAGGACACTAAGCCCATTAGCCCATCTCCTTTGTTAAAAAAAATGATAATAATAATAAGGCTCCTGCCGGGATTCGAACCCGGGCAGGAGGCCGGCCCAATACAAACAACACACTCACACACAAACCAGCTGGGCTGGCACTTCACATCTGTTCAAAGCTGATGCATTTTAATTATATAACATGCTTAAATCGTCACAGTTGACTTAGAAAGTCAACTGTGACATACGACATACTATAATCAATCATCTTAACTCGTGATTTGCATATTTTTGGTATCTTTACACGATTACCGGCCCTTTCTGACTAGGTTACACGCTGATCATCAATCAATTGATAAACAATTAACCTTATACGCGTTTGACATTGAATGTGTGGTCAACACTTACCATTTCATCGATCCAGCGCTTATCACTATAAATTGAACATTCACGAGCATTCCCAACTCGCCATTACATCTTTCTCCACCTCTATTTCTTCATAATTACACTCGGATCTTGATCTGCGATCGTATTTTTGACTTTCAAGGTTGACCGATCAATCGAGCTCGAAACAACCTTGTAAGTTTAATTATTCTAGTGGGTTTTGTTCATCGGCATTCACACATCAATAGCCCTAAGATTGATTGGGCTATTGATGTGTGAATCAGACAATTGATTAAACTAGGGTTCGTAATGTTGATTTGGGGATAAACTTGTTTCAGCATAGTGTATTTAGTTTAATTGAAACAGAAATAATCACAACCACTGGTCTGGACCAAGTGGTTGTGACTGATGCTAATTACCCAAGCCACCCAGGTTCGAGTCCTGGCCACGGCACCCCTTTTTCCTTATTTTCATATTTAAAACAATCAAACCAATTATATATATATATATATTATCCATTTAATCTTATAAATTCGTTTTTAATTATTAAAACCCTTTTATAAATTCTAAAAAAATTATTTTTAACAAATCTGATGTAAAAGTTTTACCCACAATTTTTAGTTTTCTGAAATTTATTTATTTAATATTTATAATAATTAAATCAATTTTATGCTATTATATTTATAAAAATCCATTAAAATATCAAAACAATTTTATAAATTTCCACAAAAATTATCCTGAGTTTGTACAATGATAAACTTTACTGAAATGATTTTTAATTCTGAAAAATCATTTATTTTATATTTTAATCAATTTTTGTTAGTTTTAATCATAATTAAATCTTAATAAATTCAATTTTTAATATTTTTGCACCAAAATTTTATACAATTTATTTCTGAATATTTAGAACAGAAATATGAATTTTAAACTTATAATTCTTAAATTTTAATATTTTTAAATATTAAAGTTAAATTTTGACAATTTGTTATAAATAGAATTAATATTCTATTTTAAAGAAAATAATTTTGTAAAAATTATTTTTACACTTTAAATACATTATTGTGACCATCTTAACTTTAAATTTCCTAAAAAGATATTTGGTTATTAATTTATTAAGATTCCCTCAATTATCAAACATTTTTGATATTAATCAAACAAGCATTTATCCCCAAATTCGAAGCCCTAGAAACTTATACATTTGTAGACTTGATAGACTTAGACATATTTATTACCTTATTATAGGGTGATACTTGATACATTTGGGCAACACCATTATTCAATTTTTCAACCGATATAACATTTTGCTAAGGTGAGTTTTACATAGCCCATTTTCTATTTATCACCATTTTTGGGGTGAAACATGTTACAACATTATTTATGCAATTCAATCATCAATGTGTCTATGTGTATTTCTATGTTGCATTATGTCTTGAACATGACTAGGGTAAGCACAATTCTAGCATAAACATTCATCAGCCAAACGGTATACATTGATAGATCTATTGGACTGACAATCCCACCCGGATACGTGCCTCCTACAAAGGTTGCGTGGGTGTTTGTTACTGCAATTTAAACTAGTGAACCATGAGCGTATGGGATGTACCACAATACAACAGTCACAATGGTTGATTATGCACACGATTTACTTCTAGTATGTTTTCACATATGGACTAGATTGCCATGACACATGAATTGCACAACAATTTTATTCGATTATCAAAACCTATGTAATTCTCACCAACTTTTGTTGACCCAAAATATTTTCAACTCAACATGTTTCAGGTTCTACTTGCTTGAAGATTTGCTTGAAGATATGTGCATAGTTTTATTCAATTTGATGTACAAATTCTTGTAGAACAATTATATGTAATGTATTTAAATCATTTAATGAAATTTATTATTCACCATGAGCTACTGAACAATCATCACTACGTGACATCCCGATGTTTCCGCCATCGGTTGGGGTGTTACACCCGCCATAGTAATTCTACATTTACACTATACTCATGAGAAAACAATAATATGTCCCACATACGATCGTTCACACAGTACAAGTAAACTAGAATATAAATAACATGCGCGAGAATAGAATAAAGAAGTTAAGCAATAGTAGTAAATAAGAATCCAACCACAAAACAAAGAATCCTCGAGTCTCACAACGTTAGGGAGAAACAAAAGTCATAATAATAAAATATGAATACTAAAAATATATAAAAGAAATCAGTCGTCGTCGTGATCCATGGAGATGCATGAGCCCTCATCCTCAATCTCTATCTCTAGTGGCTCCTCCTCCTCAGGCTCAAACTCTTCCTCGAGCGCCGCATCCAATGCTGCCTCGAGGTCATCAAATCCCCCAATTGCAGGCTATTCCTCGGGATCCTCTTCCGGATCCTCCTCCGGATCCTCCTCTGGATCCTCCTTTGGTTCTGCACCATTCTGAGCTAGAGCTTCCTCAAGCTTGTTACTGACCAGGGTCAACTCCTCCCTTAACAGTGCTGTCTCCTGAATAGCAATCGATCTCTCGTGCCTATCTTCTGCAGCTTCCCTTTCAACCCTTTCCAATTTACTATTAACCTTCTCCAATTTACTATTAGTCTTTTCCAATTCACCAAACAAGTGGTCGATTTCTCTTTCCATACGCTTAATAGATCCATCGGCATTCTGCCTCCAAGACTGAAATTGCCTCACTGCATTATAGGCATTCTCTAGCTCTGTATGCACGTGCCTAACCGTCCCCGCCAGAGACCTCTCCAATGAGTCAATAATGGGAAGGACCTAAGCTGGCACTCCGTACCCTACAACCCACGAATGTAACATATTTGTGAACCACACCCAGCGATTAGTATTCTCCTCCGGATTCCCTGTCTGAGCTAGTTGTTCGTACAGGTTCAAAGACGTGTCTTGCGAACTTCCAAGAGGATGATAAGAAGAATAGTTACGATGAGCGGGGTTAGTCATGTTTTCCTGCAACACGTTAGATCAGCATACGTATCCAAGAAATAGCTAGTAGTGTGCTGAGAATAGTGAGTGTACTAATACTTATGCTATGATGATTATAGTCTAGATGCAAATCCTAGTTCACTATAACCAACGGCTCTGATACCAATCTGTCACACCCTCAAATTTCCACTGCGGGGTTTATACCGCGAGGCGCATGACAAACTAGGATCCCATAGCCATAAGTCACATGAACGACTCTAAATGCCCAACCATTTAGTTCGTTATTGTAAAAACCAAGTTTTAAAGTTTTAACCAAACCAATAACAGTATAGCGGAAGCGAATGAAAAATAGTAAATAAAGTCTGCGCAAAACACCGCGCCAAAAACCAAAAGAATAGTAAATGTGCAAAATAGTTTAATGTTTAAGACCTGTGAAATGATGCATGACCTAACCGTGCTCCGTTCTTAGTTACCTGCAAAAGCATGCTATCGTGTGTCAACATAAAGCTGGTGAGTTCACAAAGTAAAGTAAATTAATATGCAAATGCGCTGGTTTTCCAAAAACCACGTAAGTAAAGTAATAACATAGGTCCTCCAGACCAAAAAGTTAAAGAGTTGTCAGTTTAAGTGTGTCAGGGGTAGCTAGCCCACTCAATGTAACTAAACAAGATTATTGGGAACCTTCAGAAAAATAGTTATTTGCCTCAATGACTGGCGTCTATCAACACCAGTCGAAAATTGTGGTCAGAAGTTCATGCCCGTGCCTCAAGCACCTCAGACATGAGGTTGCTGCATCAACCTAATAGCGCTATCAACTAATACCCCGTTCGCCTCCAGCGATTAACCCAATAATATGCAAGGACTTTCAATGATAGAGTGTTTAGATTACAAAGGACCAATAAGTTTTAAACTGACCGAAAACCCGATCCACACAAGGAATCGTAAAACCGACCCACACAAGGAGTCCATACCTAAGTAGTCCCAAATGGACTAGAAAAGGTTTACCAAAGTTGTCTCTAATCCGAGACGCATGCTTTTGAGAAAAAGAGTAGTGAAACTCACCTTAACGTGCAAGCAAAAGAAATCCGAACCGCAAGTAAAGTATGCTACCGACACCTTAATAATAGTGTCACTAAGTGAGTATAGGCGTAATATCATTACACCATATAACTCGTTTGTCCAAGGCGTTTTAAACGTTCAAAAGTGTGTATGTGACGCCTAGTGATTCTACATGCAATAGTAAACCCTACGGACTCGTTGGTGAATGTATTGGTTACAATTAGTTTCTACATTCCGTATGTGTCTCAAACAAGTGTACTTCAGTTACATGTCAATTCCATACCATTTAAGACCCCAATTAATCACATAAGCACATAATACACAATCAGTGTTTTCAGGACAGATTGTGTGCCATCAAAACGAATTTATTTAAAATAGTAAAACAGTGAGTTAACCTCCCAAATTTTTACTGAATTTTCTTTGGGATTCACTCAACAATACCTATTTTTTTTGTCTTAAATCCAAACACAAAAATAATTAAAATTCGTCTAATTCAGCTATGTTCAGAAAACCTTCCTAACAGGTCAGTTTGGTAGATAATTTCCCAAAAATTGTGTATTCATCCAAACGGGATGAATACACTTGGAAAACTCATATTACTCCAATATTAACCTTCTGTAAAAATGTGACAACCTGCACCCTTCACTTTTCATAAATGTGCATAATTGGTTCCTCAACTATTTCAAATTTTTCATTTTCAACCCTCGTATTTTAATAGGACCAAAATTCACAATTTAATAAAACTTATAATTTTTATAAGTAAAAGTATATTCGTTTTATACTCACATCTACACCCGAGCACGTATGTTTCAGACCTTGATACTCAAAGCCCTTAATTTTCGGTCATAAAAAAAACTTAGAAACAGAAGGAAACAAGTCTATAACTTAAAATTGATTAAATTAGAAAAATTATTTTTTATTAGCCCTCGCGGTCTGCTGAGACAGTCTTAGTCAAAGTCCTAGTCAAAGTCTCAGTCAAAATCCTAGTCAAAGTCTCAGTCAAAATCCTAGTCAAAGTCTTAGTCAAAATCCTAGTCAAAGTCCTAGTCAAATATTCAATTCATCATAAAACCTTACTTTATGGTGTTGACCAATTTTAATGGCTAATTGAATCCAAAACTAGTATAAAAACCCACCTATGACCCATTACACTTTGCACCTCTAAATCAATTGTTTCAATTCGATTAAACTCTCCCTCATACCTTTCTTCTAGAGTATATTACTTCTACATTTGAAGCTTTGATTATAAGCTCTAGTAATTGGCGAATTGGAAGCTTGATATATTTTCCTATTCGGTTTCTTTTCTTCTAAGTTGGACTAGTTTCGTTGTTGAACCTTTGGATTGCTCGCATTTTCACGCTCGCTTAGTCATCTAGTCATTTGGCGAAAGTGAGTAATTCCTATCCCCCTTTTGCTTTTATTCATTTTTGGGGTGTTACATGTACACTTATACAAATTTCAAATACAAGTTCACATTTTTACAATACAATTCTAGTACTATGTGCATTTGCTTACAAACGTGCTTTATGCTTAGACATTACATGTAGAATACATTTGTACTTAGTGAAATCATTAGCATTGTACAAGCCGACCTTAACATTGGATAGCGCTATTGGATTGACAACCCGCCTAGGTTGATTCTCCCCCTTTTTCATCGGAGAATCCATGGTCATTGTTAAGTTATTATCCAATTATTTGGATAAGTACACCGACGTTCATTTAGTACATTTATACAGTCACAGGATTGATTTCGCTCATTTGTATGATACATAGTTTACATAATTGCACTGTAGCTTGCACTTGAATTGTATACCATTTTTTCCAACTTACTATATGTATTAAAACTAGGAATGCTCACCAACATTTCATATGTTGACAAAACTTATTTTGTACATGTTTCAGGTACAATTTGATCTTAGTTCCATAGCATTGGATTTTAGTGCTTGCTTTTAATAATTTATTTCAAATATCAATATATCATGTTTTGTTCAGACTTATGTATTTTTTCCATTTCATCCATGTAAGACAATTTAAATTATTCAATAATATATTTACATTTTAGTACCATGTGCTTTTGAACAATCGTCACTACGTGACACCTCGATGATTCCGCCATCGGTTGGGGTGTTACAGATTGGTATCAGAGCCATGGTTATAGAGAATTAGGTTATTAGAATGTCTTTTAGCCTAGTCTATAACTAAGCTTACATTCACGAGTCCTCTCGTGTATATTTCTCTTTATTCTTATATTTTCTTTCAACAAATTTTCGCTATGGTTCTTTCTTGTTATTCTTTTGATATTTTGCTTGGCAATGAAGACACTCGTATTTCACAAACGAAACGATATCATCAAGTTAGGAGTGGTATCCATACCTTAGTGATTAGTTTCACTCCTTTATATGATATTTATCTTAGGAATATATCTTTGAGATAGGAGTGACATCCACACCTCAAAGAGTATTACCTTCAAAAAGAAACTTAACCACTAAGCTGGGAGTGATATCCTTAACTTAGTGATTGGGTTCATTTCACAATAGTTTTCAATTTTGAAATACAGCTTTGAGTTAGGAGTGAAATCCACATCTCAAGGATCTATTTTAACAGCTCGTTTTTAATCCCGCTAAAGTTTTAGAATTTACTAGTGATGGGGCACGTGCAATCTGGAAGGGTGAGCGCCTGTATCCTGAGTTTTCTGTCTAGGCCTGGCATTTCGCATAAATCCCAATCAGACGAGGGACCCGTATGGCGACCTGGGAACTCTCGGGATGAGCATTCACTTATAGGCTAAAGTACGCCCCCACAAGTCACTAATAACATTTCAATTACTTTAGTTAGTCAAAGTTTCCTATAGAAACAATTCCAATGTTTTATATCATTGATATTTATGTTTGTTTATCATTTGAAGATTCCATTTAATCACTTGATGTTTCATATGCCATTATTCATTGATCATTCGCTTTTGAATCCCTTATCATCATTACTAAAACTTTTGTTTGATATATTATCGCATTAAAGCTTACACTATTTCACTTATGCTCATGATACTTACACTATAAGGTATTACTCGTTTTGCGTTAAAACATTTTTACTCATGACTTAAGTTTTAAACTCTGTGTTTAACTTTGATCACATCCTGATTTTAGGAATGTTGCGTCATCATACAATTAAAAATGAACATGGTTTTCCTAAACTTATTATTTCAACCTGTTTTATACCTTCATGTTTACAAACTTACTTATCGAAGTCACAGTATATCCTCATATACCTAATACTAATATTGCTGCACCCAGTCTCCTAAGCCATAGCCAACTACCATTAGTTAGAACTTCTTAGTCAGACTAAACTCATACATAAATGCCTACCTACACGATACACACTAGTACACTACTTTCTAAAACGATTAATTTGACAACTTATTCTATAAGTCTTTTCACAAAGCCTATTCGCCAAATTAGAACACACTTTTCATACACCTTGTGCCTTGAAACAAATAGCCCACTATGAGCCCAAAGAGATGCCTTAACGATCCTGCAAATAAATGATCTTTCAATGTATAAATTTCGTAAAAGTTTGAAAATTTAAAAGGTTTCAAGTTTACCGAGTCTTAACGGGTAACACTTCGATTTTCTCAACATTTCATAACAATTAAAAATTTCCGACTTTTCAACCCACAAGTTAAAGAAATGTTTAAATACAGAAAATTTTTTTTTCAAAATTCGTCAAGCATCTGGGATCATTCACAACCTTCACATCATTTTAAATCTTGGTCTTTTGAAACACATTAGATTTACACACACTTCATGAAATGGTTTCATCTTGCATTTTATAAACTTGCATTGCATATTTTACAAATCAAATGTAAATCTGCATGTTTTCATATAACGTATCCAATATATGTTTCCGGGAGGAATTTGCAACAAATAATATACCTTATAACACTTTTCAAACTCGACTTCTCGTAAACACATGAAAATGTGTATCTACAAAATCTTTTCAAGTGAACCTGTTTTGAACTTAAAACATTCTTCGGTTTCCAAAAAGTTATCCGCATACCAGTAGACTATACGTCTGTTCTGCGCACTTTCATATACAGTAAATTTCATTATTATTTTTTACACCATTTCTATTTATAGTTACGTTCATACATTATCTTATTATTTTTGTATTATTCTTTTGTTGGTAGTTATTTTCACGCGTTATTCGCAACTATTCTCGCACTAGTTATTAGTAGTTATTCTTACAACACTAGTTTTGAGCATTAATTTAACTCGTTTACTTTCATTTTGTGCAAATTGTGTGATTTAGTCGATTTACGTTATGCTATTCTTTCAATCGAAATTTTATGCTATACTTATATACTTACATGAACGCATATTTGGTATGCATATTTTTTTTTTGTTGTGAGCAAAACCCTGTTATACTTTACATTATTTTGTTCATCATCATGGCCAACGAACATACTAATTGATAGCTCGTATGAGATCTAAGCCAGTTCCCATGTACGACTCGGTTTAGAGTATTCCTCTAACCCGAGGGGAACGGTGTAATCCTTAGAGTTTATCAATATGATTGTTTAGAGCCCAAAGATGTGAACAGAAATTTACCGGTTAAGGGTGAACCCGAAAGGTGAAGAACCCCTAATCATGTCTTATACTTACACATTAACCTCATTACGGTTAAAGGGTGAACCTGAAAGGGGAAGAACTTCTAACTGCATCTTATACTTGAGCAGTATCTACTACTTAACACATTTTGGTTGCACGCATTGTTTCTTGTATTACTTATGTTAGTGTTATAGAAAAGCATAGCACCCTAGTGTAAGGTAAATCGATGATTACGGTCTGGAACGCAATCATGGATTTACAGGTACATGGGGGTGGTGTGTGATTCTACTTAGGCTATTGGTAGACAATTAGTACGAGTCCAAAGTATCAGTAGTGTGGTGGGTTAGCTGCGGTACACCCTATATATAAGCACGAGCGATACTGCGGGAGCGGACTAGGAGTCTGACCAAGAACCTACCCATTACTATCTCTTTATTAGATCGTTGACTAATAGCTAGCATTTTCGATAAGAATGTTCTTACACGAGCTTCAATTCGACTTCCTAGAGTCTTTCTCTGGACCATCCACACAGAAAACACAAACTTTCTATACTCTTACACTCTTTGTTAGTCAAAATCATGTTGCATGTCCTTAATAAAGTTCGGTCAGAAACTTCTCTAAAGTAAGGGAAGCTACTATAACACTGTCCTGCCCTCACCAGTTTCATACTTTTCCCAAACCTTGTTCATTATAAACTTTTAATTCTCTAACCTTGGGTCAAACTTTAAGGATTTTCAAACTCTTATTTTGGGTATTAAACAACTACTTCAAACTTTGTCAAATCATGGCTCATGCATTTCTTAAAATCTACTTGCTGTTTTACAAATGTCTTTTGTTTCATGGAAACCTTCACTTGAAAGTAATTTCGGGACGAAATTTTCTAAAGTAGGGGAGACTATGACAACCTGCACCCTTCACTTTTCATAAATGTGCATAATTGGTTCCTCAACTATTTCAAAATTTTCATTTTTAACCCTCGTATTTTAATAGGACCAAAATTCACAATTTAATAAAACTTATAATTTTTATAAGTAAAAGTATATTCGTTTTATACTCACATCTACACCCGAGCACGTATGTTTCAGACCTTGATACTCAAAGCCCTTAATTTTCGGTCATAAAAAAAACTTAGAAACAGAAGGAAACAAGTCTATAACTTAAAATTGATTAAATTAGAAAAATTATTTTTTATTAGCCCTCGCGGTCTGCTGAGACAGTCTTAGTCAAAGTCCTAGTCAAAGTCTCAGTCAAAATCCTAGTCAAAGTCTCAGTCAAAATCCTAGTCAAAGTCTTAGTCAAAATCCTAGTCAAAGTCCTAGTCAAATATTCAATTCATCATAAAACCTTACTTTATGGTGTTGACCAATTTTAATGGCTAATTGAATCCAAAACTAGTATAAAAACCCACCTATGACCCATTACACTTTGCACCTCTAAATCAATTGTTTCAATTCGATTAAACTCTCCCTCATACCTTTCTTCTAGAGTATATTACTTCTACATTTGAAGCTTTGATTATAAGCTCTAGTAATTGGCGAATTGGAAGCTTGATATATTTTCCTATTCGGTTTCTTTTCTTCTAAGTTGGACTAGTTTCGTTGTTGAACCTTTGGATTGCTCGCATTTTCACGCTCGCTTAGTCATCTAGTCATTTGGCGAAAGTGAGTAATTCCTATCCCCCTTTTGCTTTTATTCATTTTTGGGGTGTTACATGTACACTTATACAAATTTCAAATACAAGTTCACATTTTTACAATACAATTCTAGTACTATGTGCATTTGCTTACAAACGTGCTTTATGCTTAGACATTACATGTAGAATACATTTGTACTTAGTGAAATCATTAGCATTGTACAAGCCGACCTTAACATTGGATAGCGCTATTGGATTGACAACCCGCCTAGGTTGATTCTCCCCCTTTTTCATCGGAGAATCCATGGTCATTGTTAAGTTATTATCCAATTATTTGGATAAGTACACCGCCGTTCATTTAGTACATTTATACAGTCACAGGATTGATTTCGCTCATTTGTATGATACATAGTTTACATAATTGCACTGTAGCTTGCACTTGAATTGTATACCATTTTTTCCAACTTACTATATGTATTAAAACTAGGAATGCTCACCAACATTTCATATGTTGACAAAACTTATTTTGTACATGTTTCAGGTACAATTTGATCTTAGTTCCATAGCATTGGATTTTAGTGCTTGCTTTTAATAATTTATTTCAAATATCAATATATCATGTTTTGTTCAGACTTATGTATTTTTTCCATTTCATCCATGTAAGACAATATAAATTATTCAATAATATATTTACATTTTAGTACCATGTGCTTTTGAACAATCGTCACTACGTGACACCTCGATGATTCCGCCATCGGTTAATAAACTTGAGTTATGACGTTTCAAAGTTGACTCAGTTTGATACCCGAAATTCTGACCTGACCTATTTTCAATGAAAATTCCAAAAACGACTCAACCGACGTCCAAAATACTTGATTTTACACATTATGAAAAGCTAAGACCAAGTGTGACTCGACCATGCAAAGAAAATACCAAAATCATTATGTCAAGGTCGTGTTACAGCTCCTACAAGTTCGTCTAACCATTCTGTCCAGATTTTAGTTTCGCATAAATCATACTTTAATCGACTATCGTGTGCATAAAAACAATCAACAAACATCAATCATCATTACCATTCATCCCTAATACTTATTATGATCAGATTCTACTACTAAACATGCAATGATCACAACTTTAAAGACCAAAACATCAATAACTTGCGCAACAAGTATCCTATGATGATACTAATCGTTTATTATTATGTTTGATCCGTTTAATCTTCAAAAACTTCATGTTTTAATGATTATTAAAAACTTTCAGACCTGGACAAACTTTGTTACATGATTTTTATAACAAAAACACAAGATAACAGTGTAAGGAATCAAAGATTATACCCTTGGCTCTTCGATTCGATCAACCGTGCGCCTTTGGAGCTTCCCAATTGATGATCTTGAGCCTTAGCTGGAGCTTTAGGGTTAATATTTCGTGTGGGGCAGTAAGGGGGCGATTAGGGTTGAGTTTAGGGGTTGCATGGGGGTTAAGGATGCTTAAATAGGAGTTTAAGGCGGTTTAGACCTGTCAGACACGTACGAGCGGCCGCTCGGGACCTGTGAGCGGCCGCTCACAGGCCCGAGGCCCTCGTGCGTGTCTCGTTTCGTCTCCCGATGCGTTATCCTTTGACGTTTTCGTTATTTCGGACCGTAACAAGTGCAACCCCGTGCGTTAAGACCCTAATCAACCTCATACTCCACTTTTAGTGATTTTTATTAACGTATTCGGTTTAGGTTCACATAATCACGTATGGTTTTCACATAAGTTCATCAAATATCACAGAGACACGTAAGTTCGTTATTCACCAACGTCCGAGGTTCACTAATCATGTACCCGATAATAACTCACAACAATGCACGTGTGTCCTATCTAGTTAACCCTAGTTAAGTATAATGCAAGGAACGTAACTAGAGTTTAGTTAAAGTGAGAACCTGAATTTGCGGGGTATCACAAATAACCCAAAAACAGTCGCACTAAACACCAATATTCCACCTATTGCTTTTACCTATTATATTATAGAGATTCAAACCAACTTATAACTGGATTAAAAATTTCCTATATAATTGGTAAAAATAATAATATTATGTTGTTACCTAAAAGCATAATGTATAAAGTGCCTTCTTGCTAGTTGTTTGTCAATCTCCACAGGCTAATTCCAAGAATTATATAATGAACATGTGAGTTTGTTTGCAATTAATTTATTGTAGACAAGATGTACAAAATATAAACATATCTTTCTAAAAGTGTGATCTAGATAACCTGTGGGTTATTAGTCAAAACCCTTACACAAACTTGATGATAGATCGCCAATAGTTAGGACTATTAGCTCATGTCGGTTATTTTATTGATTAGAAGACGCAACTTAAGGTGAGTTTCACAGCCCCACTTTTACTGATTTTACTTTCGGAGGAGAAACATGCTACGTACTATATTCGTAAGAAATATGTCATACTATGGTCGTCTTTTGGTTACTCTACGATTTGATTAAATCCCGAGGAAACCCGTGAATATGCGGGATAGCACAACAGGGGAAATGTGAATAGATTTATTGGGCGTGACCTGCCCCACTCGACGGCTGGGAGCCAGGCGGGTGCATATTGTCTCGACCTACGTATTCATATATTCGGACAGATGTATTCATGTATTCGTGTTCAGTAATGGTTTTCCAATCGTAGTAGTAGCAGAGCATATGTCTAGTTAACGTACACATGACATAGTATTGACGGGATTGATCTTTGGAAACTTATGGAAACGGTTTATAAAAACCTGTTAACATACCCTCCCTGATGTAAACAAACTTTGTTGGTTGGGTTGCTGAGGTTGTGGAGGTGGAGCAGCCATGGAAGGCATTTATTGTTGAACCTGTTGTTATTGAACATGCACCTGGACATACTGTACTTGTGGCACATATTGGATTTATGGAGCTTGTGCCTATACAAAGTGTGCACTTCCCTATGATCCTTGATTTATGTTGTAACTTGGACTTGGTTGATTTCCAGATTGTTGTTGTTGGTTAAAGCTAGAGCTTCTACATTCTCTAGCAAAGTGTCCCAACTTCTGACACTTGTGACATCTAAGTTTAGACTTGTCAAAACCAAGTCTTGTTTGATTGTTTAAACCTGGAAATTTTCTACCTGGCCTTTTATAAAATTTGTTTGTTTTTATACTCAACATGGCCAGTTGGTGCAGAATATCCATTTCTTCTAAATCATCACTACTGAAAATTTTCAAATCATCAAGAATAAAAGCACATATTATCAATAGTTTTAATATCAACATTTTCAAAAGCTGGATATGATTTTTCTGATGAGATCCCCGCTGTGATGTCAATATGGTCAAAAGAACCAAAGTCATTGGAACAAGATGGTGAGTCTTGTCCCAAAAGAGCTATACTACCAGGAACATAGTCATCAACAGTTTTGCCAGAATTTTGCAATTTTTTCTTTTGGTTTATTTCTCTTTCAAAAGTTAGCAATTTCCCATGTAATCTTGTAAGTGACATGGAATCAAAATCTGCATTTTATCTGAGGACTATGGAATAAGTTTCCCATTTTTCTGGTAAAGACCTTAAAAATTTATGTAACTTAGATGGATTTGTATAGGTCTGACCATTTCATTTTAACTCAGATACTAATGAGGAAAATCTTTCAAATTGTTGTGTTAAAGTTTCTTCATTAACATGAGTAAAAGTTTCATAATGTTGAGCTAAGATCTCTGGTGTTGGCAATCACCTCATCAGTTCCTCCAAACTGTTCTTTTAGACAATCCCAAAGTTCTTTTGCGCTCTCACAATGTAAGAGTCCAACATAGATTTCATTTGGGAGAGCCATTGCCACATTGAAAAAGCTTTGGCATCTAGCTCAAGTTTTAGGAAATCTTCATCTGTGTAGTCTTTTGGTTCTTTTTCTTTTCACACTTTTGATTCTGGATCTGTTGTCACTAGTTTATGGGGTCCATACATGACAGACTTCCAACAACCAGTGTTCTGTTGTGATAAAGTATGTGTCATCCTTCTTTGCCAGATATTGATTTCATTTCTCACTAGCATGAGAGGCTTATTAGCAGATCCAGTATTATGATGACCCATTTTTAAAAAGATTGATTGATTAACAATTTCTTAAAATGATTGATTTGATAAAGTGAACTCAAATACTACCTTTTCAAAATGTTAAACCAATATCATGAAGAATTTCATAATTGTCGGGGGTTATACCAGTTATACTTATTGGTTAGAGAAGTTTTGGAATTCTTTAAATCTAATGTAACCGTGGCTGCTACAATTTTATAGATTTATATAATAGGTTTATTGTTTAAAGTGCTCTAATTCTTTTTATATCAAACATTATTATATTCTTTTCTTCGAGGCTCTAGACAATGGAACGGTAGTGGTAATACTATCAATGTATTACAGTTTCACATTTTTCTCAAATTTTCACTGAATTCTCAAGTCTTCGAACTTGATTTCTAATAATTTCATTTGAATGATGTGAAGAGTATAGGTATTTTTATAAAGAAAATAGACATTTCACGGCGATTTGCATATTTTTCTTTATATCTTTAAGAATAAATAACCAACTTCATGCTTTAAAACTTAATTTGTCACAAGGTGACTTATAATTTTTCAAAAGTAAAACTTGTCATCAGATTATCTGTGGGGCAAATTTGGAGTTTATAAAATGTTTATTTTGGAAGGAAGGTTCAACGTATCATGAGTTGGAGATAAATGACTCCAGTATATTGCAAAATCTTTACTGAAAATATACGAAGTAATTTTGAGATAACGTATGCATTATTTTTATGAAATTAAATACAATTATATACTGAGTAGAGATAATGGTGGGGTTGAGAAAATTTCTAGGATTCCGAAGTGTTGATAACATAATATGAGCATATCATGTATAGATTTGTTAGAATCGAGTTTCGAACATTGATGAACCAAACTAGATGGTGAAAGTTTTACTGAGAATGAAATTGACGTGATAGGTTTCATAGTGGAGGTGTTTATGTTGGGGATAAATAATTGGGATGACTTTAGTATATTGTCGATTCTCACTGAAAGGAAACATCGAAATGACGTATATAATAAATCGTGTAGTGATAGAGATAAATTCTAGGATTCTGAAGTAATGTTCGATAATTTTGGTGATGCCCGAGGCTTTAGTAACACAATAGAGATATATTGTGTTTATGATGATCAAAGAGTAGTTAGGAATGAGTTAAGAACTTGATGAAGTAAACAAGATTGTGGGAGTTTTACTATGAACGAAGTTGATGAATAGTTTGGGATAGAATCAAAGGGTATTTGAGGTGTTTTAGACTTGATCTTGAGCTAAACATGAAAGAATATTAACTTTGATTTAGAAAAAGAAGGTGATTAGGATTATTTCTGATGGAAACTTTTGAATACCTAAAGTATTTTAGAATTAGGAAAAAAAATATTTATGACTAAACATTAATTAACTTACTCTTATTGGAGACTCGGTTACTCGCATGAACTTTTTTAATTACATCACTAGAAAAAGATCTTGGCCCACTTGTTAAAGATCAAATTCTTTCAATTTGTGTCCTACCATTGAATCCGTTATATAAATAGGTAAATGTTGTTTTTCATTATGGATAGCAATAGTATAGCCGACCATTGTGGGTATAATGGTAGATGCTCAGGACCAGGTTATTATTATTTCGTTTTCTTCTTTTGTGTTAAGCTTGTTTATTATTTTGTATAAATTATTCCTTACAAAGTGATTTTTTTAGTGAATGTGTCACAACTTCCTCCTAATTTTTTTTATGACAAAGTAAGAAATTCTATTCTCTCCTATTTACTACCCATTTACTATGACGACGAAGAATCAAATTATCACTATATTTATTCCTTTTTCTACTTTTTTTTCCAAGTACATGATAATCCTAAAGGGCCGTGGGTTTTTTTTCTACCAGGCCAGGATTTGACTCCTAAGTAGAGGGTTTGATGATTTTCAACCTAATGGTGTCCAATTTTTGTTATTTCGTTACCATGAACTGCCGGAATAACTTATTATTTAGCGATTGACATATTCTAAGTTGCTTCTCAATTCTCATGATCACTATAAACAATCTTAGGTACCTAAATCCTAATCATGATGACAATTAAACTATTGTGCCTCTTCTTGTTAATTTGTGAAATAATACAAAAGTAATATTTGTCAAAAGAAATATATAATGACAAGATCTAAAAACAGCTATCATCAAACGTTATGTTATAAGTAGAACATGTGTAAACATGGGTTGGTCATCAGTTGGAACAAAAAAAAAACAGTCGCTAACCGCTGATAAATGTAACTCCGATCGGCCACCATGGTAATTAGGCAAATCTCAACTTAAGCCACTTCCATGCACATCTATATATATTTGCATCTAAAATGGGTATTTTAATTCCAACTCAACCATATATTTTCTCCAAAAGCTTAGTTATACCATTTTATTTGTAGTAAAAAGAATAAACGACCATTACAAAACATAGCAAATCAATAACTTGAACAAAACTAAATAGCCAAGATGTAAAAATATGAGTCCAAAATTTTGTTCGTACGTGAAAACTCAATATCGTGTTCTTGATTATACCATAGTTCATTTCAACAAAAGGGGCAAATTACATAAGAATAGCAGGTAGGTGGGCAACAAGCTGCGCCGCCACCCCCTTCTGGATAGAGAATCCTAATCTAGAGAATACAAATCCTTGCCCCCGGGAAGTCGAGAAGTTGCTGTGGACCACCCGCTGGACTCTCGTCAGAAACCTAATCGCTTCCGGTGCTAATGAGCCAAAAGTGTCAAAAGCCAGAGGGACAAAAGCGTGTTGGTTATCCTCGCACGCTTTAGTGTGCTTTGCCACCTTGTTCGACTCTGCTCTAAGTACCGCTTGCCCCGCCACAAACCCACTCTCCCTGAATCCCGCTAAAGGTGACACACCCGTAAGGTCCACGCATGCGTGTTTCCCACCTTCCCAACCAAACACTAGCAGGTCAGCCGGACGTAAAGTGGACCTCCCTTCTGCCGGGTCTGTAAGAAAGTTAACTGGGGCCTCTCTCTTTGCCGAGATCCCTGCTCGTCTAAGAATATCCATTAAAACGTCCCGAACGAAATCGTGCCTGTACTTAAACCCCGGTAACTCTCTACAATGGAGGGCATGCTCCCCATATTTATCCAAACACGCTTTACGGCAAACTGGACATGTTTCGTCATCCGGAAAAATGGGAATCATCAAACGGTATTTTAGGATTGCTCTATATTCCACCGCTGACATTCGTTGCCCCAGTCCTTCGATAGGGATAACTGTTAGGAAATCGTTGCCCCGGTTCTTGATTAGCAAATGTAAAAAGTAATTTAACCATCCATAAACAAAAGACAAGGACACTAGATACTTAAACTAGGGTCAACCACATGTCCCATAAACAACACAACCCCAGTCACATCTTCTCTAATCACAAACAAGAACGGATGATCCGCCACAAAATCGACCCAATCTTCCCTCTTTGGTGGTGCACATCCACACCACATCGTAGAGAAAGTGACCGTTGCAGCTTCTGTACCTTGTTCATTCACCTCCACTTGAGATTTATGGCGGATTTTCGAAACATAAAGGCCTGTACCAACAGGCGAGTCAACCATTTCAATGAAACGATGTCCAATGTCAAAAGGCAATACAAGCCCTAATTTCTTCAACATATCAGAAGCTTCAAACTCGAATGAGATCTTAAATTTTGGTATCAAAAACTCCCTAACTATTACTTTTCGCTGTGGAAGGTGACGGTCAAAAAAGTCATATGTGGATCCAATCTTTTCTATTAACGACGGAAGCCCATCTTTTGCATCACTGAGGTAAAAGTACATTGTGAACTTGCGGTTATCTTGACCTTGCGAATAAGGAAGACCCAGTACTTTGAAACCATCATATTTCTCTACGAATTGTTTCTTTGAGCTAGTCATGAATGGGACTTTAACTTTGCTGCTATTAAGGAGGTGAAAGTCATGTTCTTTGGTCCTTGACGTGTCAAACTTCTGACTCCATTCTCCCTTGAAATAGATGGCATTTGCTAAAATGAGGATGGTGCTAAAATCAACTTCTTTGGCATCAATGATTTTTTTGATAAGGCCATTTGTTTGCTTATCAGCCCATAACTTCAATTCATCGGCTACATCTTTCGCCTGCATTATTAAAAACCATTATTTTTTAGTAACTTAATCTAAAACCATTCATCATCATACTCAGTTAATCCCACCTATAGCAAAGCTAAGGTAGGGTCTGAGGAGGGTAAGATGTAGACAGTCTTACCTCTACCCCTAAGAATAGAGAGGCTGCTTCCAGGGAGACCCCCGGCTCGATGTGGTTTGGTATCAAGCCTTGGACATAAGGCACAGAACACTTAGCAATCGGGACAAACCCGATCGGTGCATGTACCCTTTGTCTTTTGGCTATCCACGCCACTATTAATGCATGATTTGTTGGGAATCATGGTATCGTATACACAGCGGAAGCGGTTAATTTTTTTATAAAAATCGATTATATACAATATATAATGTTGGCCGATTTATATATATATAATTGTAATTAATTTTATTAATCCTATTAATAAAATATTCCCAATCAGGATCTCAGTTAAACGCGTATAAACAAATAAATAATAAAACAACCATAGGGGGTTTAGTAATCAACCTTTGACGACTACACCGGAATTGTAACACGCGGGTTACAACGAATCCTCGCTAGTAGGAAGTTCATACCGTGCACGAACCAACCGGGAAGCAACGCTTGCAAGAGGAAGGTGGTGGTTTGTGGTGGTTGATGGCCGGAACAAAAGAAAAGGCGGCGGCGGCCCTTTTTCCTTGGGGTGGCGGCCGCAAATTCTTGAGAGGAGGCAAGAGGTATTTTGTTTTGATAAAAGGTGTGATTAGGGTTTACTCCTTAACCCTCCTTTTATAAAACAATAACTTACATTAAGCCCCCGTGTTAAATATCTTAATACTCCTTAATATTAATCTTATTAATATCAAGTCCCTCAAGTCTAAAACAATTATTATTTCTTAAATAATAATCCATCTACTCATGAACTTATTTGGTTCGTGTACCAACGTGTAACTCTTCGAATCGTACCGGGTCGGGTTACATTGACCTCGACTTTTAATTACATCGGACATACTATATATCCAACAATCTCCCAGTTGGACGATTTTAATTAAATGAGTCAATGTGCGCAAAGTTGGACGCCTAGCTGCATCGCATTGCACCCAACATAGTATGACACTTTACAGTCGTCAACTAGTTCTTTAAGTTCAAGTAACACTTTACTTAACCAAATACTATAGCCCTGATAAACCTATCAATAAGTCCCTTCTGTATAGACATCCGTTGATCATAAGACATGGATCATTCATTCTTATATAGTGATCAACTATTCTCTATTCTCGTCTCTAATTCAAAATGGTCTAACGAACTACCTTAGTCTGAGCGTGGCCACGCGTTTATACCAGTTTGAGTTTTACGAGGGCGCCAGGATGTCTAGACTTCTAATCCTATAGAAGTACAGAATTCCATCAGCTTCATACAACTCCCACTTAATCTCGGATTTCTCCCAACGCTACCCTTATTGCTACCCATGTTTCAGGATAGTGTAAGATAACATCAAAGATAGTCCTTGATCAATGTAGTTTAATATGTGCCTTAGGAAAAAGGACAAATTGAACATATCAATATCAAAACATCTCATGACACAGATCCATGGAGATCGTTTTGAAGCGAGTTACATCCAATATTATTCCCTAATAATATCTGTGAATTATGATCCTCAAACCCTTGAGCTATTCATCTCATGAATACAACCATCCCAATTCACAATAGTCTTACATTCAAATTCATTCCCATGTAATTTGATCGACTACGGACATTTAGAATACTCTTATTCAAGGATTTAAACATACAAATAATGAACACAGTTAATAAATATTTAAATTTGCATTTAACCCATTAAATCAAATAAACATTCAACATAACTGTCATAGTTCAAAATAAAACATCAATACTAATTACAGATCATGCCCATTGTCTAACAACTCTAAGCCCTAAATTTCCAGCATGCTCCTCATGTCTAGCTTGAGGTAAAGGCTTAGTAAAGGGGTCAGCCAGATTTAGATCTGTATGAACTTTGTTCATCACGACGTCTCCACGCTCTACTATTTCTCTAATATAGTGGAACTTTCTGAGTATATGCCTTGCGGTCTAATGTGACCTTTGTTCCTTTGCAAGAGCAATGGCACCAGTGTTGTCACACAGTATCTCGATTGGTTTCTTTATGCTAGGCACAACATCGAGATCAGTAATGAACTTCTTCATCCAGGCAGCCTCCTTTGCAGCATTCGATGCAGCAATGTATTCTGATTCACAGGTGGATTGAGCAACCACACTTTGCTTAGAGCTCTTCCAAGTAATAGCCCCACCATTCGGAATGAAAACATATCCTGTTTGTGATCTTGAGTCATCACGTTCAGTCTGGAAGCTTGCATCAGTATAACACTTAACTGACAGCTCATCCTCCAGTCCTCCATATATTAAGAACATGTCCATAGTGTAACACCCCAACCGATGGCGGAAACATCGGGATGTCACGTATTGATGATTGTTCAGTAGCTCATGGTGAATAATAAATTTCATTAAATGATTTAAATAAATTACATACAATTGTTCTACAAGAATTCGTACATCAAATTGAATAAAACTATGCACACATCTTCAAGCATTAATTCGAATCTTCAAACAAGTAGAACCTGAAACATGTTAAGTTGAAAATATTTTGGGTCAACAAAAGTTGGTGAGAATTACATAGGTTTTGATAATCGAATAAAATTGTTGTGCAATTCATGTGTCATGGCAAGTCTAGTCCATATGCAAAAACATACTAGAAGTAAATCGAGTGCATAATCAACCTTGTGACTGTTGTATTGTGGTACATCCCATACGCTCATGGTTCACTCGTTTATATTGCATTAACAAACACCCACGTAACCTTTGTAGGAGGCACGTATCCGGGTGGGATTGTCAGTCCAATAGATCTACCAATGTATACCGTTTGGCTGATGAATGTTTATGCTAGAATTGTGCTTACCCTAGTCATGTTCAAGACATAATGCAACATAGAAATACACATAGACACGTTGATGATTGAATTGCATAAATATTGTTGTAACATGTTTCACCCCAAAAATGGTGATAAATAGAAAAGGGGCTATGTAAAACTCACCTTAGCAAAATGTTATGTCTCGTAAAAAAAATAGAATAATGTGTTGTGAATGTATGCGAGGCGAATCCCAAAGACTCAACAACGTAGCTAGTCCAAATTGAAGAAAACGAAAAAGAAAGAATATCAAGCTTTCAATTCGCCAATTACAAGAGCTTATAATCAAAGCTTCAATTGTAGAAGTAATAGACTATAGAAGAAAGGTATGAGAGAAAGTTCAATCGGATTAAAACAATCGATTTAGAGGTGCAAAGTATAATGGGTCATAGGTGGATTTTTATACTAGTTTTGGAGTCAATTAGCCATTAAAATTGGTCAACACCATAAAGTAAGGTTTTATGATAAATTGACTATTTGACTAAGACTTTGACTGTTTGACTAAGACTTTGACTAGGACTTTGACTATTTGACTCAAGGCTTTATTTAAAAAAAAAATCTTGTATGTGAAAAAAAAAAAAGAATTTAGAATCATATTATTATTATTATTTATATACATTTATGTATGTATATAAGTTGTGAGTTAGGATAAATAAAGACTTAGGCACATTTGTATAATATTAAAGATAAAGGTGTAATAAAAAAAATATATATATATAAGGGCTTTTTATGTATTAAAATTTTGGGGAAAATTTTGCGATGTTACACTTAGTCCTTCTCAGGTACTTAAGAATGTTCTTCACTGCAGCCCAGTGACTCTCTCCTGGATTCTGTTGATATCTACTCGTCATGCTAAGAGAGTAAGAGCATACGAGACATCAGGTCTAGTACATAACATAGCATACATGATGGAACCAATCGCAGAAGCATATGGAACACCTTCCATTTTCTTCTTTTCCTCTTCAGTATTTGCACACTGCTTGTTATTAAGAATGGTTCCATGTGCCATGGGCAAGAGCCCCCTTTTTGAATCTTGCACTGAGAAGCGTCATAAGACCTTATCAATATATGTACTTTGACTCAAACCCAATAACCGCTTTGATCTATCTCTATAAATCTTTATTCCCAGAATATAAGCGGCTTCACCAAGATCTTTCATTGCGAAACATTTACCCAACCAGGTCTTAACATCTTTAAGCATAGGGATATTGTTTCCAATGATTAGTATGTCATCTACATACTATATAAGAAAAGTGATATAGCTCCTACTAGATTTCTTGTAAACACACAGTTCATCTTCGTTCTTGATAAAACCAAACTCTTTGATTTTCTGATCATAACGGAGATTCCAGCTGCGAGATGCTTGCTTTAATCCATAGATGGATTTATTCAGCTTGCACACCTTATTAGGATTCTTTGGATCGACAAAACCTTCAGGTTGAACCATATAGACATCTTCCAGTAAGTGTCCATTAAGGAACGCGGTTTTGACATCCATCTGCCATATCTTATAGTCATAATATGCAGCAATGGCAAGTAGAATTCTAATAGACTTAAGCATGGCTACTGGCGAGAAAGTTTCCTCATAATCAATTCCTCGAGTCTGAGTAAAACCTTTCGCTACAAGCCTTTCTTTGTAGGTTTGCACATTCCCGTCCATGTCAGTCTTCATATTGAAGATCCATTTGTTTCCCAGAGTCCGACAATCGGTAGGAAGATCAACCAAATCCCAGACTTGGTTATCATACATGGATTACATCTCTGCATTCATGGCTTCTTGCCATTTCTTGGATTCTGAATCCAAGATTGCAGCTTTGTAAGTAGTAGGCTCAGCTTCATCAATCATGAAGACATCGTCATACCTTACCGGTGCACGATGTAACATTTCGTATAAATTCCATGTACGTTTGAGACATTTATTAATAAACGTTGCATTTTTATCATTACCGTACCTTCTAAAAAATATTTCATGTCGCGTTTGGACTCCTAGAGCTATACTATAATCATATATTAACAATTTAATGGTGATATAATTGTCAAAAAAAAAATAAGTGCCTGGGCCGGGAATCGAACCCGTGCCCATGGCCGGCTCTGTAACATTACGCATTTATAATTGTACGTTACGTATAATTTGAATAAAAACGTCAAGTTCTATTATTCGTATTTAATTATTTTTTTTGTGGCGTTTTTGGAACCTTAACACCATATTATTTTTATATAATATACATACATATATATATATATATAGTTTAACTACAAAAAAAAATAATATGCTGGGGCCGGGACTCGAACCCGAGCCCTCAGCAGGGTCACCATCACCCTCCAACCTAACCAGCTGACCTAGACACGTCCTTGTTTTAAAACCCGACTCACAATTATTATATCATTTGGTTTGTACTTCACAGTTGACTTGGAAAGTCAACTGTGGTATAAATCTACCATAATTAGTGATGTTGAACGCGTATTTGATCCAAATTTGGTATGAAATCATAATCTCCGGTCCATTACACGAGTAATCATCATCAATTTAATTCGATTATGGTCAATTATACGCGTGAGTATTCAAACCAAGGTCAAACATACCAATTCGAGGATTCAGACGATACCACTATAAATTGAACCCCTCTGGACCTTCACAACTCGCCACTCATCCCTTCACAGTCCCCAATTTCTCTTAACGAATCCTCTGTTCTTGAATCGATCGTGTTTTTTACTTCGGCCCTTGATTGATCAATCCAGTATCCAATCGTGTTTGTAAGTCAGTTTTTGTTGATGGGTTTTGATATTCGGCATATACACAACATTAACCCTAAGATTAATTGGGTTAATGTTGTGTATTTTGTCCAATTGGAAAATCTAGGGCTCGTGTAATCAAATTGGAGAAGAACACAGATTTTACTTAGGTTATTTATTTTAAATGAACTGAAACGTGAAACCCAACACAACCACTGGTCAGGACCAAGTGGTTGTGTCTGGTGCCCACTAACTGAGCCACGCGGGTTCGATCCCCAGCCTTGGCAAACTTTTTTCATTTGTTTTGTTTTTAAATCAAAACAATCAAATTTAATTATATATATTACTTATATTTTATAAATTCGTTTTAAAATATTAAAACTCCTTTAATAATTCTACAAAAATTATTTTAAGTTAATCTAATGAAAAAGTTTAACTTACAATTTTTAGTTTTCAAAAATTTATTTATTTAATATATTTAATAAATAAATCAAGTTTATTCTATTATATTTATAAAATTCTATTAAAATATCAAAACAATTTTATAAATTTCCACAAAAATTGTTCTGAGTTTTTATAACAATAAACTTTTCTGAAATGATTTTTATTTCTGAAAAATCATTTATTTAATATTTTTAATCAATTTTTGTTAGTTTTAATCATAATTAAATCATAATAAATTCAATTTTTAATATTTTTGCACCAAAATTTTATATAAATTATTTCTGATTATTTGGAACAGAAATATAATTTTTAAACTAAGAATTCTTTAATTTTAGTATTTTTAATATTAAAATTAAATTTTGACAATTTGTAATAAATAGATTTAATATTCTATTTTAAAGAAAATAATTTTATAAAAATTATTTTTATACTTTAAACTCATTATTGTGACCATCTTAAATTCAAATTTTATAAAAAGATTTTTGTTTATTTATTTACTAAATTTCTCTCAATTATCAAACATTTTTATTATTAATCAAACGAGCATTTATCCCCAATTCAAAGCCCTAGAACATATACATTTGTAGACTAGATAAACTTAGACATATTTATTACCTTATTATAGGGTGATACTTGACACATTTGGGCAACACCACTATTCAATTTTTCAACAGAAATAACATTTTGCTAAGGTGAGTTTACATAGCCCCTTTTCCCTATTTTCACTATTTTTTGGGTGAAACATGTTTAAACATTTTATACTATCATTTACTCATATATCATTCTATCATTTGACTGTAACAAAAAGACACAGTACAATCATTAACAATGATCAAGCCGCCTTTTTAGATTATAGCGCTATAGGTCTGACAAACCCATCCCCCCGCATAAATTCAGGGATGATCGATAACAGTAACAACATTTAACTAACTTGCGAGTTAGTCATCAGTCGACACAAGGTTTGGTTGTACAAAGACGCATTGTTACATGTCGGTATCATACTCTATCATCATACAACTGTGAATGTTGTACAAACTATTGTTATCAATTATATTCAAAAACCTATGTATTCTCACCAACTTTTGTTGACCCAAAATATTTTCAATTTAACATGTTTCAGGTTCTACTTGATTGAAGATTTGAATTAATGCTTGGAGATGTGTGCATAGTATTATTCAGTTTGATGTACGAATTTTTGTAGAACAATTGTATGTAATTTATTTAATGAAATTTATTATTCACCATGAGCTACTGAACAATCGTTACCTCGTGACACCTCGATGTTTCCGCCATCGGTTGGGGTGTTACAGGCTCACACAACCACACAGCTCAACCAGTTGAGCTACCCATTCTTGTTGAACATATCTAAACCCGTTTTAAATTTAAACCCTCCCTCACTTCATCACAGTTGACTTGGAAAGTCAACTGTGAGTCAATCATTCCATAATCAAGCTCTAATCCGTGTTTTTAATACGAATTTGTTATGGTAAACAGTTGACCAACCCGTCTGATTAATTCCCACGCAAGAATTTTGATTAAAACATTCCAAATCGAAGCCTAATCACGCGTTTATATTAAAAGCATTGGTCAACTTTCTAAATAATCAAATCCATTGGTGTTAGTATAAATTGAGCCCTCATCCTCAACCTATACTCGCCGAAAATTCTATCCCTACCTTCAAATCTCTTTTTCATTCAGTCTGGATCGCGAATTCATAAGAGTTTGACTCTTTTGTTGACTCACGATTTTGAAGCAATTCGATCAGGTATGCTTTGATTCCTTGTCTCTGTGATTTTATCGGCCCTCCCTCAGTAATAACCCCCTAATTAATCAGGTTATAATTGAGTAGTGAATCCAATTTAGAAAACTAGGGTTCTTGTCACAATTTGGGGAAGATGACCTTCGACTGTCATCACATATATTCAATACAAACCAAAAACAATCACCAACTCATCTGTGGATCAGTTGGTGGCACTCGCTGTGTTTAAATCTGGAACCGGTGTGTGACCTGGGTTCGAATCCGGTCACCACCATTTTTATTTAGATAATAAATGGTTAAACTCTAGGAGCCTTTATATTCATTTGAAACCAAAAACCTACGTTCTCAGGGTCTAGCCCAGTTGGTGGCTAGGCTTGTGATTAAGCCACGAACCGGCCAGAGGCCCGGGTTCGATCCCTGGCACAAGCAATCTTTTTTGTTCTTTCTTTCGTTTTCCCTTTTATGCTTATATATGTATCATTATTCTTTTAAAATGGTTTTAAAATACTAAATCTAATTTATAAATTCTACAAAATTTATTTTATGTTATTCAAATGATAAACTTTATTATCCAAATTTTAGTTTTTCAAAAATCATTTATTTATTATATATAATAAATATTACAAATTTATTCAATTATAATTATAAAATTCTATAAAAATATCAAAACAATTTTATAAAATTCCACAAAAATTATCCTAAACTTATAAAACAATAAATATTCCAGAAATGATTTTTATTTCTGAAAAATCATTTATTTAATATTTTTAATCGATTTTTGTTATTTTAATCATAAATAAATCATAATAAATTCATTTTTCATTATTTTTACATCAAAATTTCACATAAATTATTATTAATCGTTTAGATCAGAAATATAAATTTTTGATTCGAAATTTATAAATTTTAATATTTTTAAATATTAAGTCTATATTTTGTCAAATAAGTATTAATATATAAATATTCATTAATTAAGAAAATAATTTTATAAAAATTATTTTCACATTTATTACATTTTAAATCAACTACTTTTAGTTAATATTGGTTAGAAATATTTTTATTAATTATTTCTTTATTAAAGTTATTAACAATTACTCAAAATCAATTATTAATCCCCAAATTAGGAACCTTAGCACATTTTAGACTAGAAAACTTAGACTTATTAAGTTTTCCCCAACACTTATTTATTACCTTGAAATAGGGTGATATTTGGATACACACGAGCCACATTTACTTATATAACAAGGGTCTCCATTCTAACACTAAGGTGAGTTTACATAGCCCCTTTTTCCATTTCACTATTCTGGGGTGAAACATGTTACAACATTCATTCAATCATAAGTGTCTATGTGTTATTCTATGTTGCATTATGTCTTAAACATTACTAGGGTAAGCACATTATTCTAGCATAATCATTAACATTGATCAGCCGACGGTATACAATGATAGATCTATTGGACTGACAATCCCACCCGGATACGTGTACCTCCTACATAGGTAGCGTGGGTGATTGTTATCGAATTTATAACATAATCGAGTGAACCATATGCGTATGGTATGGACCACAATATTCTAGTCACAAGGTTTGATTATGCACTCGATTTACCCGATTGTTTTGTTTTCACATATGGACTAGACTTGCCATGACACTCGAATTGTACAAGTTTTTATTCAATTATCAAAACCTATGTAATTCTCACCAACTTTTGTTGACCCAAAAATATTTTCAAAATTAACATGTGGTAACAATGAAGCTGAGGCTTAGAGTATGCTTGATGGATTCTATGAAGTTATTTGAAGTTATTTGTTTTATTTGATGTTATGTATTAGATATTTTGGGATTTTTAGACATCGTTTCATTTGGATATTTATGTTATCAATAAATTATTTAAAATTTCAATATATACCATGTGCTACTGAAACAATCATCAATATGTGACATCCCGATGTTTCCGCCATCGGTTGGGGTGTTACACACGACGATCCCTAATACTTTTTCGAACACTTGGTGTTTCTGTTGTTTCTTGAGTCCTCTCAGGCTCAACTTCAACAACTGGATCAGTTACATCTGGTTCTGTCTGAACAGCTGGTTCAGTCACTTGTGATTCTCGAATTTCTTCAAGATCCACATGGTTATCTCCAATCCCTCGCGCCAGAAGCTCTTCCTCTAAGAAAGTGCCTCTGCGTTTAGTGAAAATCTTATTTTCAGTGGGGTGGTAGAATAGGTAACTGATCTTCTTACCGTATCCAACGAAAACCACTTTTTCGCCTCTGGGATCTAGTTTATCCGAAGATTCTAGAGTGACATAAGCATTACATCCCCAGACTTTAAGGTAGGATACATGAGGTTTCTTTCCATGCCATATCTCATAAGGCGTTTTATCAATCTTTTTCGTTGGAGCTATATTCACAAGTCTTGCGGCAGTTTCCAAAGCATAACTCCAAAAGGATTTTGGAAGGTTTGTTCGACACATCATTAATCGAATCATATCTAATAGAGTTCGATTTCTCCGCTCAGACACACCATTATGTTGCGGTGTTCCAGGTGGAGTGAGTTGTGAAACTATTCCACAATCCTTTAGATGGTCGATGAATTCCTGACTAAGATATTCACCGCCTCGATCTGATCGAAGCATTTTAATAGTTCTATTTAGCTGATTTTCTACTTCGTTTTGGTACTCCTTGAACTTTTCAAGAGTTTCATGTTTATGCTTCATAAGATAAACATAACCATATCTACCGAAGTCATCAGTAAATGTAACAAAGTATCTTTCTCCATGTCTTGACATTGTTCTAAATGGACCACATACATCTGTATGTATAAGTCCTGACAGATCATTGGCTCTTTCTCCAACATTTGAAAAAGGTGCTTTTGTTAACTTTCCACTTAAGCATGATTCGCATTTTCCAAACGACTCCGAACCCTTGGAATCCAGGATTCCTGCGGTTTTGAGTTGTTTAACACGATTCTCACTTATGTGACCAAGTCTACAATGCCACATATACGTATCATTAAAGTCCAACTTATTACGTTTATGGGAGATATTGCATAATATGTTATCGTTTTGGATTTCTATCTCATAGATCCCATTGTTGGGTTTTGCATCAAAGTAAAATACATCGTTAAAATAAGCAGAAATAAATTCACCATTAAAACGATAATCAAAACCTTGTCTACGCAAAGCATGAAACGAAACAATATTTATAGTCACACTAGGAATGTAACAAACATTGTTCAAAACAAGTTCTAAACCAGAAGGAAGTAAAAGAACATATTCTCCTATTGCCTTCACTGCAACTCTTTGTCCATTGCCAACATGGACCTCCAAGTCACCTTGTTTCAGCTTTCTAATCTTTCTTAGTCCCTGCAAAACATTACAAATGTGGAAATCACATCCTGTGTCAAACACCCATATTTTGCTAGAAAAAACAAAGATTTCAATAACATATATACCTAAGGACTCTCCTCCAGAAGCCTTGGCTTGCTTCAGTTCAGCTAAATACTTAGCACAGTTCCTTTTCCAGTGCCCAGTTTCATCACAATGAAAACATTTGGCATCTTTCAAAGGTTTCTTATTGGCAACAGCTTTGCCCTTTCCCTTCCCTTTGCCTTGATAGCCCCTCTTCTTGGTTTTAGGTTTCTTAATCTGACCCTCCCTGATCATTAGCACTGGTGCAGTTTTGCCAGGTATGTTTACCTCGGCAGTTTTGAGCATCTGATGCAGTTCTGCAAGTGTCTTCTCCATCCCATTCATATTATAGTTCATAATGAACTGGTCATATGACTTAGGCAATGAGTTCAGGATGATATCCCCAGCTAACTCATCGCTCAAGGGGGATTCCAGACGAGCCAAGTGATCAACATATGCCTTCATTTTTAGCACATGAGTGCCAACTGGTGTACCCTCTTGCATACGAGTGGTTATAAGTGATCGCATCACATCAAACCTCTCATGGCGAGCATTTTGTTGGAACATTTCCATCAGATGCTGATTCATGTCGTATGCATCCATGTCCTCCATGGTCCTCTGAAGTTCAGGGATCATGGATGCCAGCATCAGACATGAGACTTTCAAAGAGTCATCAAAATGCTTAGCCCAGGTTTTATAAAGCTCACTCTTGGGATTTATGGGTTCATCAAGGACTGGTTCTTCAAGAACATACAATTTGTTCTCCGCTTTGAGAACAATTTTCAAGTTGCGGTGCCAGTCCATGAAGTTGGAGTGGTTCAGTTTGTCCTTCTCTAAGATGGACTTGAGAGAGAAATGGGAGGTGGAATTGTTTTCAGTTGACATCTACAAAGTTCAAAATTAATGTATTAGTATTTCATGTTTTAAGTATCCTAATTATTTTATGACCCAAAAATCAAAATTAATTAGGATGAGATCCCGATTCATCAATACACAATGAACTGGCTTAGCACTGTCCACTGGCACGATTAGGTAGGTAAACAACGATTGTTAATTGTGTCCACTACACAACTCTCCTTTTGGGGTTATCGCTAAAAGCGATGTATGTTTAACCCCAACTATGCCCACTTGTCAAACAAGCGATGTTTGGTCCTTTACTGTTAACTGTAACACCGGCCTATGTTACACAGGAACCGCGATGATTACCTTCACTCATGATCAACGCCCAGATGCAGGGTCAGCACTAACATTTGGGTTCGATATAAAATGGAGTGTTAACTCATTAAGGGTGGCATGAAACATCAATTTAAAATTGGGATTTAATTTTAATATTTACCATAAATATATTGAATGACTTGTTAGCATGATGTGAGTCACACAACAGTTTATAAAATCCAATTTTATATTGTTCGTGATAATTGAAACTCCTTTCAACACTCGACACGGTATAGTTTTAAATACCCTATTTAAACTACGTTGGTCGTATTATCGCGAATGGACTTGTTTTAATATTAATAAAACTCCTTTTATTAAATATGCTTTTCGGTTTTTATAAAACTTGTTTTAATAAAACCGTTGCCATGATTGTGAAAATTTTATTTATTTTGGGTTATCTAAATTATTTACAATAAATAAACCACAACCACAAAACATAACAATAAAATTAAACGAATCGAGCCCCTAATATGTCGCCCGTTTCGTTTTAGCCAGAAACGAAACGAACTAGTCAAAGGGATTTCAAAACTAATTTGATATAGCTCCCACTTGACCCGAGATCTCTATCTTCATGGAACCTATTCGTCCTTTTATCTTCGTCTTGATCTTGTACTTGTAGGATTACAAATAAATTTGAAATACAAATAAAACAAATCTATTCTAATCCTATCTATTACACCGGATCCAATATGCGTAATAAAAATACAAATCAATAAAAAAAATAAAACATCACAAACACAACCACGACAAGGGTCAAAACACCTAGGGCTCGATTCACATCACAATCCATGAACAACAAAAAGCTTTTGATCTTTTGTCAAAAAATAATATTTTTTTTGACAAATAAAACATAGATCAAAATTATAACTTTACCATCTATACGCGCGTAACCGTGGCTCTGATACCACTGTTGGGAATCATGGTATCGTATACACAGCGGAAGCGGTTAATATTTTTATAAAAATCGATTATATACAATATATAATGTTGGCCGATTTATATATATATATATATATATATAATTGTAATTAATTTTATTAATCCGATTAATAAAATATTCCCAATCAGGATCTCAGTTAAACGCGTATAAACAAATAAATAATAAAACAACCATAGGGGGTTTAGTAATCAACCTTTGACGACTACACCGGAATTGTAACACGTGGGTTACAACGAATCCTCGCTAGTAGGAAGTTCACACTGTGCACGAACCAACCGGGAAGCAACGCTTGCAAGAGGAAGGTGGTGGTTTGTGGTGGTGGATGGCCGGAACAAAAGAAAAGGTGGCGGCGACCCTTTTTCCTTGGGGTGGCGGCCGCAAATTCTTGAGAGGAGGCAAGAGGTATTTTGTTTTAATAAAATGTGTGATTAGGGTTTACTCCTTAACCCTCCTTTTATAAAACAATAACTTACATTAAGCCCCATTGTTAAATATCTTAATACTCCTTAATATTAATCTTATTAATATCAAGTCCCTCAAGTCTAAAACAATTATTATTTCTTAAATAATAATCCATCTACTCAAGAACTTATTTGATTCGTGTACCAACGTGTAACTCTTCGGATCGTACCGGGTCGGGTTACATTGACCTCGACTTTTAATTACATCGGACATACTATATATCCAACATGATTAACTGTCCGTCGTTTTTAATGTTATTTTCACGAAATTAGTAAAATAACGTTAAAACTAGTGCAACTTTACTTTTTCCCCTCAAGGGCCACACATATATACACTATATGCGCACACCGTAAGTGGGGCGTAATCTAAAACCATTATGATTTCAAAAACAAAGTTTTACAACTTTAATAATAATCGGTATTGAGAAGTACCCAAACCACTATAAGCCTATGTTTGTGATCAAAATAGCCAAGATTCGTATCAAAGTAATTTCAAGAATCTGAAATTTTGGTATCAAAAAACAAAAGAAAAACACTACTAAAAGGTCTAAAAACAGCACTCCATACTATAACCTTCAAACGGCTATTCGAGGAATCCTCAAATAGCCGTTTAAAAGTAATGGCTACGTCGCTAGCCCTAAACTTGTTCAGTACAGCATTGAATAGTTGTTGAAAACGATGTGATATTAGATTGTCTAGCATACTGCATACCCTTAAAAACATTAGAAACTAACCTTCCAGAAATCGACTTGTTTGCAAGCCGCTTTATAAATAGTGTCCACAACCTGAATAAAAGAAGGTTTGAGAGAAAAGGTTTTCCCAACCCAAACCGCGTTTGCAAAAGACAATTTAGGTCCGCCACTGGGGCTACCATCGGCTAATATCGATGACACAAGGTGCGAATATAAAGAGTTGAGGTCATCCATTGTATCCGCTTTAAGGAAAGCGAGGAGTTGGTCGAGTGTTTCATCTTTGGAACCGGCGGCAAGTGCGCCCAGGACGACCTGGATGGAAAAAGGAGAGAAGACAACGTTGGAACAGTGGTTATTGGAGAGAAGGTGGGTTGCGAATGTGGTTGAGACATGGGTTTGGTTGCTGATTAGGGAAGAAGCCATTGATGGACTTCGAGTCAGTGGCGGATCTAGCCTAAAAGTTCAGGGATATCCCAAAAAAAAATCCCTACATTCATATAGTAATTTGAAAAAAATAATAATAAATAAAGATAAACAAATACCTAATAGATTTGGCCTCTTCGCGTTTTTATAGCTTGAAATCAAGTCATTACTTCGTCTTCTGTTACTTTATCAAATGTTTCTCTTTCGACCGCACAAACTAGAGCATTGTTCAAATACTCCTCACCCATTCGATTGCGTAAATCCGTCTTGATAAGCTTCAATTTAGAAAACATCTTTCAACAGTTGCAGTTGCCATCGGTAAAACCAACTCTAGCTTCATTACCCGATAAACCAAAGGAAAAGTACGATCTTTTCCGGTTTCCACCATTAAACGAGCAAGGTCACACATTCCATTCAATTTTTCAAATCTATCATCTTCTTTTAAGGTATGATAAAATACTTCGATAACCACCCACACGGATTTAGACCCGTCATATTTTCTAGCAAAGTAGTTGTTATCTCATTGAATCAATTTTCAAATTCTTGAATTTGCATATCCAAAACCGCATTAAAAATGTCAACTTCAAAATGATGTTGATTAGTAATGACATTCTTTCGGTTTCTTGGATTACCAAAACTTTCCGTCATATCTAACATCGTAATATTGTTATTTTCACAAAAAAAAAAAGTCACTTTTCCAACATCGAAACAAACCCGTTTTGTCTTAAATCATTCAATGCTTGTTTTGTCCCGTCTATTAACTTAGCCACTTCTAATAAGTCTTGACTTTTTGTTGAAGTTGTTATGAAAGAGCATTTGTGAGTCCTAAAATATCTTCCATCAAGTGCATATAAAACACAAATTCAAGCTTCTTAAAATATGATAGAATACCTTTTTCATTAGTTCGTTGTTGAAGGCCATCACCCTCTTCTTTAACATAACGAAGTATGTCAACAACTTCTGAAAATAATTTACGCATTTCTTTGAATAGAAATTTATGACTACGTGGTTGAAAAGCCCCTTTAACAAGATATGCTCTTCTTATGTCATCTCTTTGATTAGGGTGATAACTTGAAATAGGTGGCCTATCAGATGAATCCGAAGGAAGATAATTTACATCGATTGTCATAGGTATTGAACGAATTGAAGTTGAAGGAATACTTGGACCAACATCATCATTTGTTTGCATATCATTAGCAATATTCAGACGGACCGGACTTCTATCAATGTCATCATTCTCTTGCGTATCAATACCAATATTTGGACTTCTATCAATGTCATCGTTTTCTTGGACTTTTCTTTTTAAAAAATTGCCAATAAGAAGTTGTTTAGATTGTCGCTTCATCTTAAAGTTTCAAGTCTCAAGTATGAAGTCTACCTAATTTAACAATAACGATAGGTCAATATTCAATACTTAATAGTGATTAATGAACAACATATGATAATATTAAACAAATAAATTCCATATTTTTAGGTCGGGGCTTTTTTTTTACCCAAAGTGTATATTTTTTTTCTGGTAAAGTGTTTATACATCAAATAATTGGATTGAAAAATTAATGAATGAAAATAATAATAAATCCTAAATCCTAATTAATACTATACTATAATAATAATAATAATAATAATAATAATAATAATAATAATAATAATAATAATAATATAGAATCAAATAATATAGAATCACACTTGAAACTTACGTGTTCAATCTTGTTGATATAGTATATTAATTTAATAATAATAAAATAAACAACTAATAAAATTATAAAGAAATAAGAAAAAAGCTTATAAGTTTGACTAACTTGGCTTGAAAATTGAGAGAATCAAAACGCACACCAAGGGTAGGGCAGCAGTAGATCAATAGGTGAGTTCGTTAATAGAAAAATATGATAAAATAATAGGTTTTTGTACTATGGGTCAGTGGGCTTATTAATAAATTAATAAGAGGTTAAAGAAAAGCCCATTGTATTATGTAATTATTTAATTCAACACTTTTGTCCTATTATATTCGCTTTCTTCTTTCCTATTATCTACTATCTTATATGTATATCAACAACAACATGCCGGACCACCATTACTGGCCGGAAAATCTTCAAAGATAGTGGCTTTATCTTATGGGTATCCTAATACTTGTCTAGGGGTATTCTAATACATAAAATGAAGAAAAAAAGAAAAAAAATTGCACTTCGCCAACAAAGTTGAGGGGCATCCCAGGCACCACCTAGAGCCTTCATAGATCCGCCCCTGCTTCGAGTACGTGAACAAGAAGAAGAAGAGATTATGTTAATGTATTTATAATGAAACCCTAGTTATTCAGTATGTTAATTTGCTAATATTATTTAAGATATCGTTTACAATTCTCAATCAAGCAAATCAAATGTTTTAAAATTTTAAATAAATTTTGGTTTCCTTTAAAAGTTTAAATTATCTTATACTTTTTTTTAATACTAGTGGGTTTACCCGCGCGTTGCAGCGGGATCCACAAATGGGTTGCAATACAACATTATCATACTTTGGTTTTTTGCCGCAAGTTACGCAAAAAGAATAAAAATGTGCGTACTATGTTATAACAAGTATTCGTAGAAAGAAAAGAAAAGAAATATGCACCGTCACTTAATATATAATGCCCGCATGTTTAATGCGGGATCCACACATATATAATGCCCGCACGTTGCAGCGGATGCGTCTGTTTTGTCGCCTTCTAGTTGTTGGGGTTTGTGGCACGTGTGTGGGGTTTGTGGGTGAATTCTAAACATAACCACATTAAAAAAAATATGTATAAAAATAAACAGGTGTTTACACTTTACACAACCCCGATCCAGGTTATAAACTGTTGATCGAACATTGAAATTGCCAAATCCGTACCGTTATCTCAAAGTCTTAAACCATATAGATTGCCGGCTTACCATTAATGGATCATAATAGGTGAAAGAATGTGACATGGAAATAAGCCAATACCCTAATTCACTTAAATTAATATAGCTAGCAAGCCTAGTGGTATGAAATCATAAAATTTATGTCAAGAGAAACAATAGAGGAAAAAAAACACATCTTACAAGTACATTAGGTGGAATAAAATTTCATGGACGTCTTTTTAGGTAAACACCACTCTTCTTCTCTATCATTGGCAAACTCTTCCAATAGAACCTTCACCAATCAATACATTTGATCCAAAATTCTTGTTTTCTCTTTCGGTTAATCAAGCAAAAGTGCGGACACTTCAATTATTAGTACTTCTTTTTGCCCATCAAAATTTTCTATCGGTTGTACTTTGTCCTTTTATTGTCCTACATTACATGTAGAAAAAAAAAACATTATAGTTATTCCAATGTTCAAACCATGATAGTCATTAATTGCTATATCTGAAAACATTATTTGTAAAGTGGTCATGATACATGTAGATGTACAATTTTTACAAAGTGATCAATCTTAGGAATGACAAAGATGTTCCAAAATAGTGTTCTCCCGCTACATTAATCTTTTCAAATAAGTTCAATCAGTTACTATATATCGTAAATTTAAAAAGGGAAGCATTTTAATGACAATAACCATATTTCCATAAAATTCTTAATAAATAACATTAAAACTCATACAATCTCACTAACACTTATTAAATGCAAAATCATAATTTTAATTTCAAATCAATGACATCTGTTGGTGCAACCTTATGAACAAACATCCTGTGCTGGTTTGAACACCATTTGAAGACACAATATTAGCCAATGAAAATATCTTCTGATTGAAGCAAATCAGGTCATCCGATCAAAATAAACCTTCACAAAATAATTATGTATAGAATAAATTAGAATGTTTAACTAATTATAAAATAAGAATATTATAAACTATCAATTGTATACATTAAACAAAAACAAAAATCAAACAATGAAATCGTATATATGATGAACGTACCAAAAAGATCGATCCACATTATTGAGGTTTAAAACATTTTTTTTTGTTTATCAAACCACCGATTCAAATGTCATCACGATTTTTAAAACTTTTTTTTTGTTTATTATACCACCGATTGTTCTTCCATCAGATATTAAAACATTATGAAAAGATCCGGATATTGAAATACAATTTCGTACACTTTATTCATTTCTGATTGTAGTCTAATTTTGTGTACCACCGATTATTAATTTAAAAATCGTGTATATATTAGGAAATTGTTGACCTAATTTCAATCAAATTTTAAAGTTTTTTCAAAAGTTGAAATTTTACTTTGGCCAACAATTACCTAAAGTATATTTAAAAATTTCGATTATGTATCTTTAAAACTTTTTTTTTTGTTTATTATACCACCGATTGTTCTTCCATCAAATACTAAAACATTATGAAAAGATCCGGATATTGAAAACCAAAAATATGATTTAACAATAAAAATAAAGTAAAACATAATAATATGAATCAAGGTTATAACAATAAGATCGATCATTAACTTGATAAATTTGTATGATTATATATGATGGAATATTTTGAGTTGGTTTTGGAGAAACAATATGATACCTTTTTTTTTTATCTTCGGACAAAGACATAATATTATGAAAAGATCATGATATTGACAAACAAAAATTGGATTAACAATAAAAATCTAGTAAAACATAATGATATGAATCAACGTTGTAACATAATGATCGAACATTACCTTGATAATATTGATTGATTATATAGAATGGAAGATGTTGAATCGATTTTGTATTTTGGATAAACAAAATGATACGTAATCTGTACCAAGGCACAAAGAAATAATATTATGAAAACATCCGGATTTAGACACAACAAAGATAACGTTAACAATAAAAATGAAGTGAAACATAATAATATGAATCAACGTCATTACCTCGATTTTATGTTTTTCATTTATGTATTAACAAATGTAACTGTCTTACGTAAAACTTTAGATCAAATCACCCAATGTTTTTGTTACAAGCTTTTATATTTGACTATTTGCAGATGTTTAGAGGATGACTCATGCAACATCATGGTTTCTTAACTTATAATTTCTTCTCTTATTTTTATCCTTTCAGACCAACATATTTTTATTATGTATTTTATAATGGATTTGGTATCTTAAAAAAAAATTATGTGACCCGACCCAACCCAACCCGGACTGAAAAACCTAAAATCGAGTGATACCCAACCCGGACCAAAACTTATTGGTTGTCATTGCTCAAGCGATGACGTTAAAATTTGAATACCGAAAAATTAGACTAGTGATCATGGTCAGAAAGTTGCAATTACAGGTACTCATCAAAACAATAGAAGTTGGATGGTTCAATAAATAGTTACACATGTCCCTAACCATACAGGCACTGCACCGCGAGCCAATAATCACATGAACATCAGCTTTTAAACAACATTCACCAGAATAGAAACTCATACAGGAGTCAGTGCCCGAATTGAAGAAGCACATTCAATTCCTTCACCCGCTGTATCTCTGTCCCTGCAACTCAAATATGCCATATGTAAGAATATTATTTTGATCCATCAGCCTGTTTAACATTCATAAGGGCATAGGCACCTAGAGGTGGCCAATGGGCAGGTTCAGTCGGGTTGGGGGTTGACTGACCACGATTTTAAAACTATACCTGTAAAATAGAAATGTATTTTGTTTTTGTATAAAGCGATTTAGATGGTCAAAAACATTTAAATACCCTTTGGCAACTTTCATTACATTTGACCAACTCAAAGTTTACAAATTTGATCTGTTAAAGAAACAGATGATAATATATTTTCATTATCCTTACATTATAGGCAAATTGGTTCAAATTGCCATGTTTAACCAAACCCAAGTGGTTGGGTTCGGTTGGTTGAGCCAGTGACAAATCACTAGGCATTGTTGCATTGATTCTCGTTCGACAACAACTAGAGTGCTGTTGTATCAAATGTTGCGGTACTAAAAGACTGCAAACACTGAACATAAGTTTCACAAATAGAACATAAGCAATGGTTTATCTTTCAAAAACTGATTATTTTTGCTTTAAATAATCATATTCTGAGAACCATGTTGCAACAAAGCTATGTTTACAGGATAAATATAGAAGTAGCTAACTTAACTACTCGTTGCAAATATAATCTGCTTTTGATTATTAATCTTTGCAAAAATCGCTATTGGACACTGCACATAAAAACAACCCCCAACATATATCCCAAAGCTTAAAAGATCGGAAACGAGCCTCGAGGAGTTTTCCCTTCGCCTCATGAGGCGTAAGCCTCGAGGCGAACCGAGGCGTAAGCCCGGGGCGTAGTCAAAAAATAATTATAAAAAATATGTATCTTATAAAAGATAAAATACTTGACCTAGAAAAGTCTAAAACATCAAAAACACACATCAAAATAAACTAATTGACCCCAAAAGTCTACAACACCCAAAAAAAAACACATCAAAAACACCCTAAACCACCTGAGGCGCACATTTTCTTAGCGCCTCGGCCCTTTGAGGCGTATATACAATCTGAACCCCATGAGACGCGCCTCAGACTCGTTTTCTTAGCGTTTCTCCTTGAGGCGCGCCTCGAGGCGCACGCCTCACCCGTTTTTTTAAACCATAATATATCCACACATTACGATATATCATGCTATTTGGTGTGTAGTATCATTTGTGAATGATGAATGGTGTCTATGATAGATGACTCCACCCACAAACAATATTCAAGTAATGCAAATCATATTAGTCTCAACAATTCAGGTGTTATGGAAATGTAAGACGTATTTTACCTTCTTGCACAGTTAGTTGGATGGCACGCCTCTCTAGTTCAACAGCATGTCTATTACACTCATCAGGCGAAAACGACCGGAGCTCTAGTATTATGATACAGTTGAATGAGATAAGCAAGTAAACGCATAGAAATCACACTAGCTACAGATTAGAAAACAAAAACAAAACTCACTCTGAAGATAAACCTCCTGATTCGAGGCGTCACATTGACGCAAGTAGTTGTGCAACTGAGCAAATCTTGCATTCCAATGCTCCATTGCCGACAAAGCTTGCTGATTTTCAAAATCTCTAATTCTTGTAGCAGCATTAGCTATAGAGTCAGGTGCAGAAGATTCATCAGGCTTCTTTTTATCACCTGCTGCTGCTTGTTGATAGGTTGATGATGTTGTTCGGTTCTTGTCTGAGTTACTCAATTCTGCTTCTGATTTTCTACGTGCATAAACAAGATTACGGTTGACATTGCCGCTAGTAGAGCCTGGGGTAGGACTCTTGGGTTGATCTTCCTCAAAGGATCTGTGAGGTTTATTGTCATTTTGTACATCTCTTACTTCCGAGATGGTGGTGGCGGTGGCGGTGGCGGCGGTGGCGGCGGTGGCGGTAGTGATGATGCTTGCACATTTTCCCAGACCATACTTGCTGAGATTAGAGCTAACCATTTGTTCAACCATCTTATTAGATGCCTTGGGTCAATTGCCTGTTCAACCACCATATAAACTCCAATCATTCACTCATACACTTATGGTTTGGTAACATTATTTCTTTATTCCATGTGAGTAGAGTGTGGTAATTTCCACCCTATTACTTGTCAATGGGTCAATTTTTGTGTGCCTTATCTCAGTGGATCAAATCATATAATTTAGCTAAAAGTTTGAACTTTGAACAAGTAAAAATTATTATAACTGCATACACCTCCCAGATTATTAAACTTTTGTTTTAATAATAATTTTTTTTATCATAACTAAACAATTGATTATCTATAAAAGAGAACTAAAAAATGACTTATATTTGCTGGTAAACCCAACTCGTCTTCATATGTTGCAAACCAAACTACAAAAATACCTGTATTGATCCAATACCCAAACCGTCTTCATCTGTTTTACACAAAACTACAAAAATACCTATTTTGACCCAATACCTTTCCACATGGATTAAGCAAATGATAGGCCCTTATAACAAGCAACTGGGCATAGCCTTTAAAGGAACTGATGACGTGTTAATAATTAAACCCAAGATTTCATGCCTACAAGAACTATGCATGCATATATTACGACGCCAATTTATGTTCCAAATTAAAACTCCTATATCTATCATATTGTACTGTGAAGATCTACAATCAAAGCGAAAGATGATGATGTCAGATTGGACAAACGATATACAATCACATTTTCTGTTACCGACTTACCGGGCATATTCCAAATCAAAAGGAAGTGCTCGAATTCTATCATTAGTAATTATAAAGAAGCCATTGACGATCATGGTCTTGGTTTTGAAAAAACACAAGGCGCACCGAGGCAATAGGGTCCAAAGCCGAGGTGGGAGACGAAAAGCATCACGTACATGAGGTGCAAGGTATTTATATTTTTTTGATATTATTCATAGGTTTCTGTATAACATGCACCAAAAATCTAATTATGTTTAAGCTTTATATATGATTTAATATATAAATACCAATATATATGTTACTATTATATACAACCTAAAAACTATATGTACAACATTCAGATAGACAAAATCTTCCCGTGTACAAGATGTGCGCCTCAAGCCGTTTTTACCTGTGCCTCCTAGACAATCATTGCCTCAAGCAGTCAGAAGCACCAGGGTTTGCACGAAGTGTGCCTCGAGGTGCACACTCGCGCTTTTCCAATCCAAGGCTACAGCTGGATAACAAAAGTCCCCTTAGGTATCGCTAAATTTATAATACAAGAATGGCAACAAAACCATGCAAAAGAAGCTTTTGTATATGTATTTCAACCAAACTTGGGATTTTAGGAACAATCAAAACTTATTAAAATTAGTAGATGGATTTGGCAGTTAAATGTGGTTAGTACCGGCTGCTAAACCGGTGCCACGGTTTCCCTCCAAAACTAATCAATATATATGTATGCATCTACATTCTAAAACATTGAACAGTTACCAATATCATCAATCCAAATTTGTCTAATCCGATTTCTATTTTTCTCTTGCAAACTTTCTTTGATTTCTAAGGATCACCCTTTGATCCATAATCGTTTCTTACAACTATTTAATTGTTAATCCGCTGCCAACAAACTGGTATCAGAGCCACCCGTGCTCTTGATCTTTCATCTGCAAGAACAATGGGGAATTACTCAAGGATGAAGAATCAATCGAGAAGGAAGAAGCATGACCAGCACTTAAGCTACTACTTCCACGAACTCAGATGTTCGATTCACAATTGTCTAATACAAGAACGCGATGAAGCCTCTATTCTCATTCACTAAGCCGCCATCGATACAGTGACACAGAACACCTCTAGACGATTTGACTACACCCGGTACTGACACGCGATTTGACTACACCTAATAATACTTGGTCGTGGGTACTGACACGCGATTTGACTACATCGGCTTCATAGGGATCAACTAAAGACTAAGACACTAAGTTTATTTCACATAACAGCATTCTAACATTATGCTAAATAACCTTCAAATTAACACATCTAAACTCAAAAATACCCTTCAACAAGATATATCAACCAAAAACTAATTTGTTGAGGATAGGGTTTACATATGAGAATTTTATATCATTATGTTCAACATCTAGTGGAGCAATTTCTTGGTTCGTTGACCATAAATTGACGGTTAATACTGGTAAATTAAGTTGAAAGTAACAAAAACAGATAACATAATCGAGGATGTAATAATAAGTTATTACCTTTATGAAGGAATTGAAGTTGTGAAGGCAGAAGCTTATAGAACAATAAGTGTAAACGAATTGCAGGAGAATGCAGATTGGATTGAATTGGGAGAAAGGAAGAAGGATTGGATTACCACCAAATTAGGGATTTAAAGCGGGAAGTAATAATAGCTGGTATTAGCCCGCGGGCTCGTATCTAACAAGGTAAGAATAAATATGACCGTGTAAAAAATGTCATACGTGGGACCCAAGCACACGAACACTGGGTTAAAAGGTAGGTGCGCGACGAACCGAGCTAGAACGAACGATAGTCGACACAAGATTCGTAAACAATGCATAAAAAGTTCTTACCTAAGAATAACCACGCAAGGAATTCGTTTTTTAGTAAACGAATTAACATTATTATTTTTAACCAGACAACACGTACATAAAAAAGCATGTGACGAAGTTTTTATTTTGGTGAAAGAATTAAAATACGGTGTGAAACTAAAACGTTTGAAACTAAAGGGGTCTAAACGACAATTTATTAAGTTGTTAAAAAATAGGGGGACTAAAAGTGTAAAAGCTCGTTTTTTAATTAGGGACGGCGGCGTCAACCAATCGGTTGCGCCACTGACTTTGTGCTTTAATAGATATATAATATAAGTAATTGCATAGGCCGTATCAAGTCTACAAACACGATTTCGTTTCCTTAGTTTTTGATACTTTTGGATCGTTTGCCTCGGAAGCTATTAGGTTCATGGACAGAGTTTAACGGGTTGTTGACAACAACATTTCGACTCCTATGGAGTATGGGTTTGTTTTAATAGGTTAGGTTTTTCGGTTCAGAAGTGGGTGGCGTCACAACTTGTTGCACGTTTCCATGTTATTCTAATGTAAAATTTGCCCCTTTGTTGATGGGAAATTCTTAGTATAGACTATAGAGAGGGATACGTGACTTATATTTTGTGTCTAATTATGAATATAAAATTTGCCCCTTTGTTTAAAAGGTTTGTTAAAGTTTGGAAGGAAATGTGTTAGGGATATGTGACTTATATTTTGTGTCTAATTATTAGTGTATGTGTAGTGGGATAGTTATAAGGCGTTTTAGGCTCCAAAACGCCCCCAACACCGCCCCCTAGGCGTTTTAGGGCGTTTTAGAGGTGGATCGTTGTCTCCATAACGAGCGTTTCCTAAACCTTTTTTATTAAATTATTATTATTATTATTATTATTATTATTATTATTATTATTATTATTATTATTATTATTATTATTGAAGTGTGTGTGTGAAGAGGAAGAAGAAGTGAAGAAGAAGAAGAAGAAGAAGTGGAGAAGAAGAAGTGAAAAAGAAGAGGAGGAGAAAAAAGTAGGTGGGGAAGGGGTAGGTGGGGTGGGTTATTATTTTTTAATAGTAAATATTATTTTTTTTATTATTGTTTTTTAATTTAATAAATTTTCTTTTATTATTATTATTAGGGAAATTGGATTGTATCGCACTCAACTATTTGTTATTGGCCGATAACGCACTGAACTATAAAATTGATCACCAACGCACTGAACTTTAAACCTCTTGGATTGTGTCACACTAAGGCTGTGTTTGATAAGGTCCAAATGGAAGAATCCATATGTGTTAATTGTATTAATTTGTCACTAAGTAATCGTTTTAAACCTCTTTATCACTAAGTAATCATTTTAGTGGTTTTGGACCTGGTCAAACACAGCCATAGTGTGACACAATCCAAGAGGTTTAAAGTTCAGTGCGTTGGTGATCATTTTTATAGTTTAGTGCGTTATCGGCCAATCCCAAATAGTTGAGTGCGATACAATCCAATTTCCCTTATTATTATTATTATTATCATTATTATTATTATTATTATTTTTATTATTAGGTATTTAATATTATACTATGTATAATTAGAAACATAAGATGAACAGTACAGTACGGTAATTTGGTAATTTTGAAGGTTTCCAAGGGTAATTTGATAATGGGGGACGTGTATTAGTTTTATGTTGCCAGAGGACGGGACGCGTGTTTGTTAACAGATGCTCCTCAAAACCTTCTTTGCCTGGATACCTACAACATAGAGAGAGAAACAGAGCTCTGATGGGGAGACGTAAATAATATCGATCTAGGGAGAGAGTAGAGTGATGGAAGAGGTGTCGGCACGGCATCTATCTACCCGATATCCCATTTCGCCGGTGAAGATGATGGAGGTGGTTTTTAAATCTAATCGCAATCTAGCCCCGTATCATCTTTCCTCTGTTCGTGTTCAATCGCAGGTAAGATGGTCAACAATTGTTTTTGTATTTGATGTTGATTTTAGTTTGTATTTTGATCGGAAAAAATGGTGTATAAAAGGAGCACGAGTTCGATGACGTCGGATCAAAGTGAAAAAGTTGGACCGGAACGCAAGCGGCCTGATTCGAGAGGTGTTTATTGGAATTGTAGTAAAGTTGAGAAGGATCGCGGTAAGGTTAATATTCAAGTTCTGACACAGATTTTTTATGTTTTTATGGGTTTGATTTTTTATTTTTTATTTTTTATTTAAGATGTAGGTTTTCAGGATTCCTTTCATGAATCAGGTGCCTAATGTGTTGACGAAACTTAAGTCGGCTGATAAAAGTTGGAAAGCACTGTAGGTAATCAGTTTATGTTTTTTGTGTCTATTTGTTGTTGTTCGAAGTATTTTTTTTTTTTTTAGATTGATTGTTCTTCAAGTCAGGTTGACCATAAACTCCAATAATCTTTACTTTTTTTTGTTGACAGTAGATTAATGCTCCGGTTCTATCAATTGACCACATGAAGATGTACCTAAATATGATGAGAAAACAATTATGAAAGCAGTAGCTCACCAGCCTGTTGTTGCCATCGATGATGTAATACACCATGTTTTTGATACTTCAAAAACTAATTCAATTGTTTAAACTAATGTGAAGGAATAATAATTTAACAAATCTTGGTCGTCCATGCTTTAAGTCATTGTATTTATCTATGCCCTTTAAAGCCAGAACAATGATTATTTTACTTTCTCAACACACGTCAAACCACGTATTCCCCTTCTTGAACCATCGTCGTCCAATCTTTTTGCTTCTCCACCCGATTATGCTTCTCCATTGTTGTGCATCGGGAACAACACAAACGTACAATATTGTGACACCCGGCAAATTCTGGTTAACAGCGTTGTTTAGATGAAAGTCTACCTTAGCGAGTCACGCGTATATTGTACTTAACTGGGTTAGTTAAGTCGGGTTATGGTTCGGGAACTATTGGTTAGTCTAGAAGATCATTGGATGTTGGTCTAGAGGTTCGTTAGATGTCAGTCCTTAACCAAGTGTACAAACGGTGATGATTTGTAGGATCGTCAGGGCATACGGAACGTACGAGTCTCGAGTCCCGGGAATTGGTGAACGAGTGTAAATATGTGTATTTACTTGTGTTATGTGTTTACAATCATTATGTGACTTGTCGGTACGTGAATATGCATTAACATATGTTAAAACGGGGTTTAACGCACAAAATCAACCCCTATAGGCGATTAGGAAGCCTAATCACCTATAGGGGAGGCGAGTAGGGAACATTAGAGGCGAGTAGGAGGCTACTCGTGTATAGCTAAGGGCGAGTAGGCCCAATTGCCTGAACAATCAGGCGATTAGGATTCCTAATCGCCTGAAACTGCTGCATACTCGCTAGTAACGGGCTGGACGACTAAAAACGACTATAAATACCATACTTAACCTCCTAAACTTCATTATACCAACCCTAGTCGTCCCATAACCCGCCCCAACACATAAACAACCTCTGGAAGGCGATTTTTGATCAAAACTCAAGGTTTCAAGCTTGAATCATCATATTTTCATAATCCTAAGGTTTGATTTTCATCCATAACTCTTTATAAACGTTTTTTAATCAATCCCTAATGGTCCAGACCTGTTCTTAAACGAAAAAGCTTTCTGAAAATCGTCAATAAGGGTTGTTAATCGGATTATAACTAATATGCATGCATTATGGGTGTGTATGATTAGAAAGCTAGGGTTTTTATGATTCATGATGATGATTTGATATGTTATTATGATAGATCAGTATTGATATTAATAGTATGATGATAGGAATCTCAGTAATTGGATATTAGGGTTGTGATTACGCGTGTTAGTATGATGTTGCATGCTATGTGAATGGTGTTTGGATTACTTGGTTGCATGCAGGACTGATTATACCAGGTTAAACGAAGGATTTTGGGTTAAACATGTTTAGGATAGTGTTTGGGATGATATTGGGTGATTACACACGTTCTGGATCTGATTTGGAGCGTTAAACGCGCGAAAAACCGGAACAGCAAGGTTACAGGCGAGTAGCATTCCTAATCGCCTATGTTATAGGCGAGTAGGGTGCTAATCGCCTATAACATAGGCGAGTAGAGGCCTACTCGTGTGAAAGATCAGGTGATTAGCCCTAATTGCCTATAAGTTCATGTGAATAGCCCTAATTGCCTATAAGTTCATGTGAATAGCCCTAATTGCTAGTAAGTTCAGGTGAATAGCCCTAATTGCCTATAGTATAGGCGAGTAGGATTTCTAATTGCTAGTTGACCAACCTAATTGCTAGTTGACTTTTCCTAATCGCGTGTACTGCTGCTGTAAGTGTAAATTAGCATTCCGAGACCCGATTTAACATGTAGAAACATGCTAGGAACCCCGTAACATGTCTAATAACTTGGTAACATATATTTGGATGTAATTCGGTGATACGTGAACTATGTGCTATAACTTGTTGTGCGTTAACGTATGTTAAGTGTAATTGCGTTATTGTATGTTTTGGAGCGTAAACATAAACACGGGGAGTCTCGGGTCACCAATGGGATGTCGAGTCTTGTACTTTGGGTCAGTTAAACAGTCACGGTGTTTTCAAACGAACTTGGTTATGGTCTGGACATCTAGGGACTAATTAACCTGCGGGTTATTAGTCTAAGTACTTGTAACTGTCGTATGTTAGGTCGCCGCTTTACGGGACTAGCATAGCAGCTGAGTTTACTCGGGTTAAGGAGTAACGCAACTTAAGGTGAGTTTACGACCCCTCTTTTAAACTGGTTTTATACTTTCGGGGGAGAAAACATGTGTTAAAACGATTATTTGGTAACTACTGTCATACTATGGGTTTCTATTGTGTACTACACGATCTTTGGAAGTCCCGGGGGGAACCATGAATGTGCGGGTTTGCACAACGGGGAAATGTGAATAGCGCTATTGGGAGTGACCAACCCCGCTCGTCGACTTGGAGGGTCGGCGGGTGCATATTGTCTCAAACAGGAACAACAGGAACAACAGGAACTACATCGGGCATACTTTTGGTATTCGCGTTAGTAATGGTTTTCCAATCGTGGTAGTAACAAAACGTACGCCTAGCTAGCGTATACTGGTTTTCGATTATTATAGTATGGACAGGTGGACTTGGTACTTGGATACAAAACCTGTAAACTCACCAGCATTTTTGTGCTGACGTAAACTTTTGCATGTTTTCTCAGGTCGCTAAGGTAGCACGACTGGACTAGGGCGCACGCGTCTGCACGGCGTCTAACTAGGGTTGCATGGTCTTTTGAACATTGAACTATTATTTCATTGTTGAGATACTGTTTTGAATAAGCTTCCGCTGTAAACGGGATTTTAAACTATGTTTTGAAATTGCATTTATATTCATTTAGACTTGTTTATTGTGATCGTTGGTTTGGATCCTGGTTTGTCATGCGCCTCGCGGTAAAACTCCGCAAGTGGATTTTGAGGGTGTGACAAATATACTCTTCCAATTCGAAACCTAAATTGATCACTAATATTGCTTACTTCAATTTGCTTCAACTGTAAATTTATTAATTCATAGCTATGATTTTATTTTTATCTATATTTGTTGATGTTGTTTTAAACAAAAGGTTGTCGTGAAGGCGAGCAAGAGGTCAGATCTGGAGGGAGAAGCTGCTCAAAGCTGGATACGTTTGCTTATTACGGTCAACTTTAGATATGAATCAAGACATGATTCTGTAGGTATAAACATTTTACCATTTAGATTGAATATGTGTTCATTTCCATTTACTGTACTTCAAGGTTGATTTTAATCTGAATCGTTCACTAGAATGATTTAGAAGGTTTGTACGCCTTAAAATTGAAGTTTTGGTGGATTGGATTATTCTTTTGTACAACCAAGTTTCCAGTTTCATCCAATTCTAAATCATATTTTATTTATGGTGGTTTGCTTATTGTTTAATTAATTTTTGTTTTTGTTGAATTGCTATAGACGTACACCACAATTAGTGATAAGTTGTGTCCATCCGGTCTTCATAATGGCGGTTGCTATTCCAAATTACCATCGCCGTTGACCACCACACTTGAGGACATCTGAGACCTTCAATGAGGTACTCTCGAAATCTTTTCATGTATAACAACGTTTTATAAACTTTCAAATTATTTGCTTTTAGTTTGGTTAGATGTAATCCCTAACCACCTGTTTCATAATTTCATCAAACTTTGTATACATTTTTTTGGCTTATTCTTGCAAATTTATGTTGCAGGAATATAAAAATTTTCTCATTGGTTGTGACAGCAACCGAGGAGCTAGATATAGAAAATTGGAAGTTATACTTGCAACTGTAAATTGGAAGTTATACTTGCAACTGTAGGTAGATCAGCTTAAAAAAGCTTTGTTTATGAAAAATGTTTTTTAGACCTGTGACTAGAGGATATGCAACTTGCTTACGCCTACGGATGCCCGACCATTCATTTTGCAACAACTGCGATTACAAAGCACAAACAGTGAACCATGCCCATTTTTAATGTATACGTTAGATCATTTTGTTATCAAATTAGAACCAATAATTAGCTCTTTTTGTTATGTAATTGCAACTCTCTGTTATTGAATCAGAACCACACTCTTTTTCCTGTCGTAGTTGGTATCATTTTTTTTGTTTTCAAGCTTCTGATAGTGGTGGTTTAAGGTGGTGTTTGGAGGTTTTATGAGACTGGTGGTATTTGGTGACAGTAGTTCTTCGCATCCGTTTCGAGCTTCGTCATGGAGACATCAGTCAAGAGTTGAATATCATCAGTAAGACTTCCTCCTCGGGTATGCTAATTCTTTGTTGTATTAATAAGTTTTGTTGTTTGTTGTTGGTGCTATGTAGTTTTTGTTTAATTGATATTTGATAATGCGTGTATTTGGAGGAACAAGTACACAGATGACAAAGGTGTTACCTTACCCATTTAAGAGCAAGGAGCATTTTGAACATACTAATTGTACGCCTTGGGCTACTTAATCGCCATGAAGTATGCCGTTTTTTTCACTTTCTACTGTATCCATGTTGGGTTAAAAGTCTACCCTTTTTAGATGTTATCTTAACCTTTGTTTTACATTATGAAGGTTGTGAAGATAAATTGTTGCACGTAATGTAGATGCTCACTGAGGTCAAGGAATGAAGGGGTTTTTTTGTTTGTGCAGATTCATTAGGAGACAACTGCCCAAAGAAATAAGTGTTATGCAGGTTGATATTTGTAATTCATCCCTCAAATTCAGTCCACATAGCTACTGAACATCAGCGTGAAGAGAATATCAATTAGGTTCATGACCTGTAAGATCGTTTATTTTTTTACTATTGGAATTGATCAATTGGGTAGAATTTAGTGATGATGATTTCTAGATTGTCATCGCATGTTGTGGCTCGAGAAATCTGTATACGTTAAGATTTATGAAAGAAAAACATGTTTGCATAATATGACATGTAGTAACTGGTTGGTAAAATGCACAACTAAGTGGTGCCTGAACGTTGCTCAAGCTGATCATCCATAATCTGTTTGTCTGAATTGGTCCACTGCAATTCATCAATGCTACCATACTTTCTTCTTACCATGGATCTTTACTACAAATCGTGGTTTTACATGCACCTTTCCTTTGTCCAAACGTAGATCTAAACTATTGAACCAATGCTCCAGAAGGTTTGAGCTTCAACGTCAATGAACTTGAGAATTTCTGCCACACTTTCCAGGTTTGTGTGTCTCCTAAATTATGTTTTTAATCCGTATCCTAATTATGTTTTTAATTTACTGATCTACATATTGTATTGTTCTGTAGCTTTAATTATGTTGACACCAAAACTTTTGGTTTATAGCTCGACAAGATTTATATTTAAAAATTCTTGAACATCATTTATACATCTTGCAAAATACTTCAAAATGAATCGGGTTTCTATACGCTTTAACTGGATTTGACCCACACTCAATCCGTTTTTTCTTTTATTTAATATTTATGTCTTTCGCGGGTCGGCTACGTGTCGTCTTCAACTTTTGACAGTCAATTCATTTTCGTTTAATTCAGCGGTGCTTCTGGCGATTAACAACGCTCGGAGTTGCTTCTAGAGATTATCCGGTGGTGCTTATAGCGATTGTTTCGCTTTTGACAGGATTGATGGCCAGGTTATGTAAGTTTGATGTAAATTGAATGTTGTTAAAACATGCAGATGCAAGAAGTATTGTTAGGATGTTTAGTTTTTTACTACCTCATCTTTGATGATACTTACATAGTAGTGTATTGGTATTTTTTTTTGTAGTGCATAGGCAGCATATGGTATGTAAACAATTAAACATAATGACACACCATTCATGTTCTATATTTTTTGTAATGTAAAGCTGAACTACGTAAACAGAATAACATCCACTCTGTATATGCTACTTCAATATAATGGCATTATCCACTACATGTTCAATCTTCTTTTCCTCAAGAAGAAAAATTTTCTCCGCTGCAACGCGCGGTTGAAAAATCTAGTTATTATTTAAATAAGAAAATAAATAATTAACCAATGATTACCCAATCATTTATAACCCCCCATAACCCCCCTTCCCACTAAACCCTCTTTTTCCATAAACCCCCTTCTATTACTTTTTAATATTTTAATCCCCATAACCCCCATAACTATAAACCACTACACATGCACTTATATATATAACATTTTCCATCCTTAGGAATAGTAACCTCGCTAAATGCGAAATAAAAGGCCTTCAGTTTCAAATTAATTACGAAAATGTCATCGTAGTAATTTTATTATTAAAACCAAAATAAAAAGCCTTTAGTTTTGAGGTAATTACGAAAATGCCATCGCTTTACTTCTATTAGTAAATCCTCTTTTTCAAGCGGTTTAGGCGCTTTGTTCGGTGCAACGCGCACCGGCGTACCGGCGGAACAATTGAACTCTCTACGTTGTGTTCTCCGATTACCGGACCATCGCAATACCGCGGGTGTAACTCCGCTATTCGTCGGAAAAATTTGTAGCTTTTCACGTATCGGCGCCGGTTATGTTTCTACGCCGCGCTAAGCGCGGCGCGTAATTTACTAGTTATGAATAAGCATGGGTGGGGAGCTAGAGGTATCTAAAGTTATCGTATTCTTATAGTTTGACCTCTTATAGTGTCGCTCATAAAGTAAATGCCATATGAATTGAAAAGTTATGGTTGCACTATTGGAGAATAAAAACTCAAAACATGAATCATTGATACAAATTGATACAAATGTTATCAAAATTTATGAGAAAAAAAAATGTAAACTTGTTATCCACATTATATATGCACTGATACACACACAATTGCCAACGTTTTATGAGTGTATGAACACTAATCACTTGCTCAATGAGAGTCTGCCAAATGGCAGGTTATCTTTCCCGCAGTGGCGAAGCTTGACCCGAAGGTTCGGGGGGTCGGAAGTCGCCGGAGGGTCGGAAGTCACTAGTTTCGGGGGGTCGAAACCCTATATTTCCAAAATTTTCTATACGAATACTATATAGTCGGAACTTCTGTACGAAAATTCGGGGGGGTCGGCCGCCCCCGCCCGCCCCAATAAAGCTTCGCCAGTGCTTTCCCGTTTTGATTTTTCACCGCATAATGGTGTCTGGTTTGGTGGCCAGAGCGTTGCCCACCCAAGGGGCGCGTATTTGCTCCCCCTTCACTCTTTAATGTTTTATTAATATATTAATTTTAGGTTTTTTTATAACGTTAGTTTTATCATTACGTCTACGTTTCCATTCAAATTTTGATAAAAAATCAAACTGCTCCTCCACCAAGTGCAGGTGTAACCCACTAGGTTACATTACATATTTAGCCACCAATGTTTTATAACGGTGCATAAAAGGTACACTATACCAAAACATTAAACTATAAAATGTTGATGTATATGATTCAATATATTTTGAAGCATACGTTTATAGTGAATCAAATTGAATTATGATGCAGAGTTGAAACTTAAAGCCTTTATTCAGTCCTTGGAGTTTCATGTCCAACTTCATCACTTAAAAATTAAGTGAATAAGGTTTACATGGTGCAAATAAAAACACAACCATAGATGATACAACAAATGGTGTTATAATATGGAAACATAACATATTCATATTAAGTTTCATCTATGATTGTTGAATAAACATTCAAAACAAAAGCTGACAATACATAAAGTTAGGGGTGTTCATCGGTTTGGTTTACGGTTTATTTGGTTTATTCGGTTTTCAAAATTGTGTACCCCAAACCAAAAACCAAACCAAATTAGGAATATGAAAACCAAACCAATTTCAACCAAATTGAAACGAAATTTTTTTCTCTAACTTATCTACCTCAGTGTTCCGAAATCCGAATAGAAAGATAGCAATTAATATAAATCAAACCACGCAAAAACAAACATCATAGAAATTAGAAATAGTAAATAAGTCTTTTCAAATTTCACAAATTATAAATAAACTTCAAACTTAAATCTTTATCCAACTCTAATGAACCTACATACGAAAATAAAGAGATATTAATACTAAACATATACTTGGGCTTATATATTATATATGGGTTATTAAATATTATTATTTTTATTTAATAATTAATTATTTTACCGGTTTATTCGGTTATCCAAATAAACCAAATAAAAAAAATGTAGAACCAAAAACCAAACCAAACACCAAATTCGTTGTTTGGATTGGTTTTTTCGGTTACGGTTACGGTTCAATTTTCGGTTTTTATTTGGTTTGCGGTTTTTCTAAACACCCCTACATAAAGTCATAGGGAGAGGCACTGTGGGTGTAGAACCACCATTTAGAAGATACAAGTTATGACCCAAATCAACGTCGCATACTCTAACAATCTGTCAAATTCCACAACCCACACACATCGTTGGGTACCCTCTTTTCCTAGCAACTTCGCAATATAAACACATTTTCAATAGGTATAAACACTTGGGAAGGTAATAAAAACGTTAAGTTTTTCTTATTATTTTAATTGTGTACATAACACGTCTAATTGTGTTATAAAGTCGTACATGATGGTAAATCGTGTTGCATGTTTAACCTGAAGACCCCAAAAAAATTGGTTGCGTGCGCAAGTATTACAGTTGAATTTGGGCACCAATTATATGTTAGTTTGTAAAAATCATAAGAAATTAATATGACTCGCTTTTAGGTGTAAATGTTTTACTGAAAAAGGTATCTATATCTATGTTATTTTTTCTGACACAAAAAAAAAATGAATTAAACTGTATTTGTATAAAAAAAATATCAATTTACTAAGGTGGGTTATATGAGACCTCTAATTGTGTATGTGTGTGTGTATAGAGAGAGAGAGAGGGGAAGATTTAAAACTACAGTAATATAATATGTTTGAATTACAAGTACCAAAATAAAGAATGTCACTTATTCCAAAATTTAATCAGTTGACTTTCTTAAGTCAAAACACAACATATAACAAGAAAGACATAAAAGTGACTGCAATACTTCAGTCACAAGTTAGAAAACAGAAGTGGAAAAACACAAATAAATTCAACGTTATTATAAGACCAATGAAGAAGCTCTCAGAGAGACTATAAATAATGAATACCTTTGCAAAACAACACATTCAATAGAGAGGTTTGTGCAGGCGAGGTCGATTACAGAAAACCCGACCGTTGGCTTTCACAAATCCCAGGATCGCTAAACTTAATCCCGCCGAAAAAAGGGAATATATTAAATGCGAAGAATCATATTGAACTGCAAAACAGAAGCTTTAATCAGGAAATGATTTCAATTAAGCAAACAGAATTTTATAGCTCAGCCACCAAACAAGCAGCAGGAGTAGATTATTAAATTCGCATAAGATACATATAATGGTGGTCGTTTTTATAAGGGTTGTCAATAGGTTGGCATAATGTACTCGAGATCATATTGCTAAAAGCTTGAACCGAGCTGAGCTTAAACAAGCTCAGACCAAGAATGCAGCTCGTTTAATATATGAGCTCAAGCCAGAGCTTGATTACGCTTGCAAGCCTAAACGGGCCTATTGTTTGTATAAATATATAACTTTTTAACTGATATAATATATAATGACATAATATACAGCTTGAGCTTGTAAAATTATTCACAAGCCAAGCTCGAGCGTTAAATGTAGAGCTCGAGCTCTCTAAAGTTAAACTAACTCACCTCGCCTGAGTGACATCATTGCAAAAACAAACCCCATAATTATCAACACTAAAGCAAGACGGAAGGACTGCAATACAAAAACAGGGTTAGCATAGACAAAACAATATGATCATTAGTATAATTGCAACAACTTCAGAAACAAGGTCATAAACAATACACACACACACAGACTACATGTGCGTTATGCAGTTCTCAAGCTAGTATTAATTCTACAACGGATGTGCCCTATACACAAACAGATATATAACTTATTTGATAATTGATGCATATACTTTATATAATCAATAAGTTACTATACTCACCGCAAAGGCCTCAATCTTTCCTTGGGGCTTTTTGGGAGCCATATCTCGGGAAACAGAAACAATGTAATGTCCTTGCATTAGATCAATGGCATCCTACAGGTGCAACAATAAATAAATAAATAAATAAATAGAAAATCAGTTCTAGCAAGATTTTAAGCAAGTCATGCTATCAAATGAGCTTAAAATATTCATCCCAGGAGAAATTTTTTTCACAAATGTTTAGTGTCTAGAGGCTCTACGGTCCAAATATTCACATGCTTTGAGAAGATTCTTTTCAACAAAGTATGCTTAAACTAGAAGGGCTAGTACAGTAGTACTTGATAGATTAAATGTTTTTGCAAGAACTCCTTTCAGTGATATAATTTCAATATTTTTAAGCATTACTTTGAATTTAAAATTTTGGCCAAACTTGCCAAAAAGGCATGTTTTTTACAGGACTTAATGAATGCCTAGAAGATTTCTAAAAATATGTAGTATACATTATTTCCCTCAACAGCCTGAGTTTCTTGATCTTATGTAAGCAAGCATTAACAGAGAGCCAGTCCTGAGGATTTATGATTTAAGTGCCTAGGTCGAGCCAAAGGAAAGGCCCTTATGCCCTAACTACAAAATTAGTATGTATCAAACGTTAAATTTGAAACATATTTTTTTCCTAAAAAAGTTATAATGATAATAATAATATAGGCGCAAAAAAACGATAAACAAAAAAGAAACCATAAGATACGTAAATTAAAAACAAGGTTTAAAGGAAAACTGAAAAAGCAAAAAAAAAAAAACAACAAAAGCAGACGAGAAAAGGAGTAAAAATCGGGAAAAAATATAACATAAACAAAAGAGAAAAAACCTAAGAAGAAAATGAGCATGGGATGGGTTTTGAACTTGAGGCAATGGGTCCTAAGGTTTAACAAAAAGGACACAGCCACTAGAGCATTTCATATCTTCTTTCATGTATTCATTCCAACCAATACATACATATACATATACATATACATATACACACACATACGTAAAGTAACAAATCTTGGTCCCACGAAAAAATGGGCTCCGGCCGTGTGCGGCTCACCCACCCCCTGGGCCGCCCCTGAGCATTAACCATGCTTTGGTTCTGTGTCAACTACACAATACAAATCACAAGTTTTTCTTGTTCTCCTAACCTCAGGAATATAATATAGTTGCTAAAGAGGAGGAGATGCTGACCTGTTTTGTACCATCAACAAAATTATTCAGGTAATAGCGTGTCAGGGCATTTATACCATCATTAATAATCCCTTTGGTGGTCCTCTTGCCATATCTGAAAATAACCAAAAAGGTGACAAATAAGTTGATTTACAAACCTTAAAATGGAACTACTACATCACTGTGAGATAAATCATCATCAAGACTGGAACAGAAAACAAGTTTTCAATTTGACTGCCACAACTAAAGTGGTTAGGAAAGCATAAACAGCATTAGCTTAATTGGCATTAAAATAACTTTTCTTAACAATAGTTGTTACTGAGTAGACATCCCCACAAACAAATTCACTAGACGTCCACCTAATAAGTAGAAAGGTCAGATTCAGATGTTTTACATAAGAAGTCAAATTAAGTTGAGCAAACCACAAAATATATTAGAATCAGTCAAAACACGTAAGTTGTAAACTTCAAACAAACGGGTTGGATTGACTTACCAACACTCTTTTATCGACGCTTTAAATTCATAAATAATTAATATATCAAATGTGATAAGAAAAACTATTTCTTGGCGTTGTTATTTTAAATTTCTAAGTAATTTGTAAGAATCATTCAAAGGGGTTGGATTGACCTAGTTTTACATGAATGGGTTGAAATCAACCCATTGTGGCTTCTACAAACTACAAAGTGAATTCATCTATTATATAATAATACATAATTTCTACTAATGACACTACAATAGTAATTGTAAACTCTCTTTCATAGCTTCTGGAATTGATGACTACTGCTCTAAACAACAAAATGATATTTATCTAATCACAAATACTAAAAATTAGAATAATAGGATAATCAATTATACTTGACAAATTGAGGTATTGAAATTGTGTAAAATATAAAAGCATATAACTAATAGTTTCTAGGACAAGCTGAAAACTATAAAACAGCAGAGGTGGCATATAAGAGAGTGAAAGATGATGTAAATGCACCTGACAAAATCTCCTTTCAAAGCAGGTGTACCAGAATACTGAATGCTTATATCATCCCCATGATTTGCCCACACTGAAAATTATGACCAGATCAAAAGATAATGCAATTTAACATTTCGCACACACTCTAAGAATCGATAACTAAAAACACATTGTACAGGAATCTCAATATAATGTACGCACAAATTTTGAAGCAATCGTCAAAGTTAGGATAGGAGCTAATAACTTGGTTAGCATCAAAAACACCAAGCCTTTGAAGTTGGAGTTCCAACATTTTACGCCCAATCATGCTCTGGAGAAATAGCTCAGTGTTAATAGAAATTCAATAAAGCAACAAAGCCAACAAAACAAAGAAGACAGACTAGTGTAGACAAAACTTAACGTAAAACCCACAGAGAAAAACAAACATATAACTTAATAATTATAGAATGTTTTATGTGAACAGACTAGATATAGAGTATAGACAGTAACCATATCCATCAAATAAGACTTGCAAAACAGTTGGGCCAGGTCAGCTAATGGGTAAAACTTGGTTTCGGTCAGAAGTGTCTTTTTTTTACAAGTGTGGATTGGGTTTGGGTAAACAAAAGGGTTATGCCCAAAATAGTATTGTGTTGTAACAGGTTGTTTTTAGAAAAAAAGTAGCAAAATGGGTTCATCCCGTATATTTGATTTTTGTTTTATGGCGGCTAGTGGAAACAGTGGTGCATCATGTTGATGGTGACGGCAGCGTAATAATAGTAGTGGTCTAGTGGAGCGACGGTGGTGGTGGCGGCAGTGACTATGTTGGCGCAAACGGTAGGTAGTCGCGGTGGAGGTTAGGTAGCGGCAAGGCAGAGGCGAGGGCGGAGGTGTGGTGGTGGCAACATATATTGTCGGTGAGTGATGGCGGTGACATACATTGTCTGTGAGTGGTGCACTGGTGCTGGCCCATTTGGACCCCCATTATAAGTTAGCTAGTTTCATAGGAGTTACCCATTGTATAACTTTAGCTACCCAATTAACCCATTTAGCTATAAAAATTGCCCCAAGTCAATCCATTTATTTAATCATAGGTAATGATTGCCATGTGTACAGTCGGACATCAAATTCAACAAATTACGAAAGGATCCCAACTTAGAGATGACATCAATGAGAGAAAATTTCAAGGTACATATACCTGTGTTACATTTGTTCGGTCTAAGCAATCAACACAATTACTTCGTACGATTCCAATTTGCTCTTCAATCTTTTCACCATTCTCGTTTAGCAAATAGTACCTACAATTTGAAAAAGAGCAGCTGTCAAACAAAAGAGTGCATGTAGTATGCCACTGTGTCCTTTACGGTCATCCTTCAAACATTTTGATATTCAAGTTAACAGTCTCTAGAATCAACCAGACAATAGCATCACATATTTGGACGTCAAAACAGTTTCGAATAATTAAATACCAAATGTCATTGTTTCAAATAGAAAATGACATTGTGTCCTTGTTTATAGGCCTCCTTCCAACATTTTAATCCTCAAGTTAACAGTCTCTAGAGTGACAACTTGTTAAAGATTCAACCAGAAAATAACATCGCATATTTGATTTGAACGTCAAACAGTTTCAAATAATTAAATACCAAATGTCATTGTTTCAAATAGAAAATGACATTGTGTCCTTGTTTATAGGCCTCCTTCCAATATTTTAATCTTCAAGTTAACAGTCTCTAGAATGATAACTTGTTAAAGATTCAACCAGAAAATAACATTGCATATTTGAACATCATACAGTTTCGAATAATTAAATACCAAATATCATTGTTTCAAATAGAAAATGACACCGTGTCCTTGTTTATAGGCCTCCTTCTAACATTTAAATCTTCAAGTTTAAAGTCTCTAGAATGATACTAGTTAAAGATTCAATAGAAAATAACATTGCAGATTTGAACTTCGAATAGCTTTCAAATAGTAAATACACAATGATATAAAAATATCAATATTTTAATCTCCAAACACAAAATATCTGGATTGTGAAAACTTTATTCTAAATATCAGATATTGAAGAACACACTAATAGTTAATCGATATATAAATTCCAACATACCTATTTTTAACAAGGAATTCCTCGATTTGATCATAAAGGATAGATAGGCGTTCAAAATGGATATGTCCACAGATGCGATGGAAGTCAAAGTGCACGTATCTACAACGGTTGACAAATTTAGCATATAACATACAATATACATATGAATATACATACACACACATAGAGCCGCATATTTCACCTCATATCTTCGCTAAGAATATTCTGTATTGAAGCGGCATATTTTTCACACAGGCGGCCCTCACCACCATGCTAAAAAAGTTCAGAAAATTAGGTTAATCAGAAATTAATGAATTAATTACCAACTACATATACGATTAGATTACACACCTTGTTGACAAGATCAACAGCCAACGCATTTCCATATTTCTTCCTTAAATCCAGAAAATGCCTCTCAGCAACTCGAGACTGCAGAGATCATATGGTATAGTTAGAAATAAAGACAAACAAAATACATTTTAATAGGTGTGGTGCAGTCTACTCACTGCTTCCTCAGGTTTCACAATCTCAAACTTAGGTTTATATGTTAGATCAACAATCTGTTCCCAGAGAAGCGGTATTGATCCTCGGACCTACAAACAAAAATCTATAAACTGATCTCTGACATAGTGTAATTCAATAATAAAAATATACAAAATAGTAAAAATCAAGCATATGCATATGTATGTGTGCTAGTGATGAAATTATATCATGTATATATGTATGTGCGTCAGTGTGTTTGTTCTAACCTACTATATGAGTGAGTATATGATATACTCAGTCTTGCAATAGATCCATAATTGCATGAAAATTACTTGGACTTGCTATAGATCCATGATTGCAAGAGAATGTTAAGTAGTAAATGCTGTTTTATATGCCACCAAAATATCAACTATCGTATTTCCGTATTTAGCGACAACAAACAGCAGTTCAAATTCTCTTTTAATATCTGTAATAGACTAATAGCTACCCTATCATCACAAATATAGGAAGGGTTTCCACAGATTATTTCTTCATAAATCTTCAAAGGTTAATTTAACTTGGTTCGTCAAAGATGTTGCACATACACACTCCTCTAATGAAACCAGAACCTTTTCACTACACATTCATTAAATGTGGAATCACTTGTAAAATTAGTTTATAATAAAATTCAGACTGTTCATTAAATACGATGATTTGTAGACTATTAAGGTTAGTTAATACATGTTGAATTTACATGCATTGAACATTAACTGCTTAAATGAAAGTATACCTGCACATATGATGCAGTAAAGCCATTTATGTGTACAATTTGTTCACTTTCTACAAAATTTGCTACGTAGCCATCAGGATCAGCTCCTCTTCTCCACATCCGGGTCCCTGCCCATATTTACAACTTTCACACTTAACCAAAACAGATAAGTGAATATATGCATCTATATTCTTTATTTAATTATTAAAGAAGAAATTCTGTAATATCACAGCTGATGAATAAAAACATGAGATACAAAGGAAAAAAATATTCCATACAGGAAAGCTCAAATAAGGTTTGAAAGAATAGCAGCTTGATTTCAGTGGATATAAAAAATACCAATTTCTCAAGAGGAAAATCTTAAATAAACAAAAATATAATCACAGAATTTGTCTTGTACTTGTTAAAAAGGAAAAAAGTTAATGTTACGATGTGTTACATTCCCCATCCATATATCCTTATGGAGAGAAGCATACCAGTCCTCCTAGTGCACCTTCGTGCAATGAGGGTGACATCTATTGTATCTTTCCCGACGGCTGACTGAAAACTCTGAAAAGCTGGTCATAAGTTAAGAGGACAAACAAGAACAGATACAATATATTGTATAGATTTGTATTGATTAGTATTTCCTTAATTAGCGATAGGGTTTCATTGTACATACCCTATATATAGGAGTCTTCTGTTAATAATAAAATCATTGAGTTTTGTAGACTTTCAATATGAATCTACTACTAATTAATAAACCAATAATATATCCTCTATTGAAAAAGTAAACTAGGAGGTTGTAAGGAATTTGGATATATATAGTCCTTTTTATCTTTAGCTATGTTTTACAACATTTAACTGTGTGACCCATTAGAGATCTATATATATATATATAACCCAGATCGACTATTGCTATGGTTGAAAAGAAAAAGGATACATCCTTGGATAACAGGAAGCATGTAATGGTCAAGCTGCAAAAAAGTTCAGTTAGTATGATTTATTATGCACAGAGAAGCAACTGATTCAGCCATGTTTCAAATTTAATTTACAGAAAACAAACCTTGTTATCAATCAGAACTTCCAACATGTAGTTGTTCCAAAGGAAGCGAGGCTCTGCCTGTGGCCAAAAAAAAAAGAACCCAAGTATATAAATAAATAACATTGGAAAATTTATGCCAAAAGCAACCATATGTATTTTAGTATATGTGGAGACATAAGAAATGGAATCAGGTGTGGACACAAACTAAAACAAATCAAACAATTTCAGTTAAAGACAACACTTGCCTGCCTCCAAAGAGGAAGAAGCCTTGTTTCGTCACCCAAGTCATTCAACCGTTGTGCACTGCAAGCGGAACCAAACCAAAAAAGAAAACAGAAAGTTCACATGGTATGTTTTATGCCAAATATGGTTCAAATTGAATGTCATACTAATTGTGTAATAAGAAAAGTAATATCAAAATAATGAACAATAAAGAGGCATATAGTGATGGAGAAGAAGATAAAAATTTCGTAGAAGCAATATAACTCCCAACAAAGATTATTAGTAGTAAAATTAGAGAAAAGATGGACCTTAGTGTTATGTTAACATCATATGAGAAGTAAAGGCCAGGAGTCTTCTCTGCAACTTTTAACACGGAAGAAAACTCTGACTCCATCTTTTTCTGTCATTTAAGGGCTTCAGAATATTACAAATACCGTAACCGACAACAGCAAACGAACTAACCAAAACATGGTAAAAGTGAAAAGGGGGACCCAAAATGGATTCACCTGTTCCTCGGGAGAGTTTTTCACAGAAAGATCACAGGGAAAGACTTTCAGCTTTAAAACTTTAAAAATGGGATGACCCAAGTAAGATCCAGCACATTCACGTTCAGTTATGACAAATAGATATGATCCTAGAGGCAGATGAATAAGAGTCAGCAAATGAAACATTACAAGCAAAAGAGCATAATCATTTTTAACCAAACACTCAAAACTGACTATTGCGACTTAATCAGTTTAACGCACATCCAAACAGCCTAAATCTACCATTGTCCCATTTTTCATAGTAAAAAATCTAACTCTTTATGAAACAATTATAAGAATCTTTGCTGCTCTTAAACACTAATCATTATTTGTATAGCTTAGAATGACTCAATGACTCACAAACTAATACAAGTGAATCATGCACCTACATGATTTGGATCCAAAGTGGAAAGACAGTACATGGTTATCAGTTGGCAAACCAACATTCGTTGGGAAAATTATCTTTCCTGAATACCATATACACCTATGCACCTAAGAGATTGGGAATCACTGCTTAAGTCTGCATCAATTCACGTAACTGCACATTTATCACTATAATCAGTTTTCATACAACCACTCATTACGAATTTACGAGATTATACGAATCTAATAATTGACTTCATATACCCAGTCTACCCAAGCACTCAAAATTGATTATTGCAACTTTAAATATGAATAATCAGTTTAAATGCACGTTCAAACACTCCCTTGACCCTTAGTCATGTGTTAATCTATCTACTCACTTAAATCGAGGCCACATAACTAAGCAAAGAGCAACTCAAAACCCAAGAAGAAAAATTATATGTGTTACGGCTCAACTAAAAAGTGATATGGTCCAAATTTTGGATCCATGAATCAGGCAAACACCTTGTGAATTGTGATGCTTAATCAAGCTTATGAAATTATATAGGCATATATGTGTAACACATTAAAAACAAACTCGAAAACAGTACGCATTATAAAGAACTACAAAAGTTAAACACTGATGAAAAAAGGTTACTACTATCATCATTATCTGACCTGCCAAAAGCTTTAGTATCCCAACAACGCCAAAAATGGTATGAATTTTTGGAGCACGGCCGGTAGCGTTTGGAACCTCGTCTACACAAAAGGAAACGGTAACAAATCTATTAGATACAAATCAAAATTTTAAATGTATAAACTATTCAGAAGCATATAGCCCACACAGCACCAGCAGTTTCTACTAAAAGTGAGGTTCTTTCAATCAAATCAAATGCGTTGTATAGCATGAAAATAACACACTTTCAATACACTTGTAATTCAGTTAATCGACTTTAACAATCATCACTAGAATGTCAAATCCATTTACAGGTTCCTGTCATAATCACCCAAAATAACCATTTTTTGAATATTAAAACCGTTTTAGTACCAACTTTCAAAGCCAATTAACCAAATTATAAACGAATCAGAAATACAGTGCTATTAATTCCAGTTTTACAAACATGCCAGACCTCCTAGACGTAGCTCACTCCATCCATCTCAAACAAATTACAACATTTGCATAATTTCATTAAAAAGATAAACAATCCTACATAACAACAGGAAAATTATGTCATTATATCCTAAAACCGAAACTGTGGCAATAATTATATATATATATATATATATATGAAAAACGGATCTGATCTATGTATTATTGACACAAATCACAATCAAATTATCAAATCTCCTTCTTATTGCAATTACATTGACATTTTAATCGATTCAATTGATTCGAATCGAATAAGATCAATACGAGAACGTAATCAAACCTAAAACAATCATGAAACAATTGAGAAGATCAAATCTCATTCTAATTGCAATTATATCAACATTTCTAATCAAATACGATCTTCAAACATTCAAATATTTAAAAAAACAACAACAAAAACGATAACGAAACCAAACCTAGAAGAGTCATGTCGCCATTAAGACGACTAATGGCCAAACACGATCCAGACGAACCGTCACTCGGTTCGACGACGTATTGATCGGAAAACTCCCATAATCGCAGACGCGTATACAGTTTTTGAGAGGGATCTGTTTTAGGTAACATTTTGGAAAAAAGATAATGTTATTATTTGGATGGAAAGGTTTGGTTTTGTATTAATAATAATAATAATAATAAGTTTGGAGAAATTTGAATGCGGAGAAATTGGAGAGTGGAGAAGAGCGATGGAAGGGAATAAAAACCAAAAAGAAACAGGATGTTGTTGTTAATGGATCTCGGTGAATGTAGAGGAATTTACGGTTGTGTCCTTGGTTAATGCTATGATTGTGGTACTGGTACGCTAACCTTGGTGACACGTGGCCACGTAGAATGTTGGATTTGGTCTTTATGATTTTTTATTTTTTTTTCAACTTAAATGTATTTTTCTTTTCATTAAAACAAAATACGAAAGTTACATCATAATAGCAGGTAGACGGGCAACAAGCTGCGCCGCCACCCCTTTTTGAATTGCAAACCCTAGTCTACTAAAGACAAAACCTTGCCCCCTGGGGATGAAACATTGATGTGGACAACCCGTTGGACCCTGGTCAACAAACGAATAGCTTCTGGTGCCAGGGAGCCAAAGGTGTCGAAGGCCAGAGGGATAAAGACATGTTGGTTATCTGCACAAGCTTTAGCGTGTTTATCTACTTTCTTTGATTCCGCCTTTCTTGATGCTTGCCCAGCTACGAACCATGTTTCCCTTAACCCAACCAGCGGAGATACCCCGGTGAGGTCCACACAGGCATGTTTCCCCTTCTCCCAACCAAAGACAAGCAGATCTGCGGGTCACAGGGTGGATCTCCCTTCCGTGGGGTCTGTGAGGAAGTTTACAGGGGCCTCCTTTTTGGCAGAGATCCCAGCTCTTCTCAAGATATCCCACAAAATGTCCCTCACCCAGTCATGCCGATATTTGAAACCAGGGAGCTCCTTGCAATGAATTGCATGCTCCCCGTATTTATCCATGCAAGTTTTACGGCAGATGGGGCATGTTTCATCTTCCGGGTACATAGGGATCATCAATCGGTACTTGAGTATAGCCCTGTACTCTACTGCAGACATGCATTGACCCAAACCCTCAATCGGGATAACGGTCAAAAAATCCTGAGCATGAAGCCCCTTTAGGCATTCAATCACCGCCTTCTGGCGAGTGGACAACTCAAAAACTTCTCCCAGGCTCTGAGCAGTTTTGCTAAAAAGAGCATTCGCCAAAGTTTTTTGTGGCTTTGGGGGGGCGGTGTCCTTGTTAGAAAAACCGCCAATATCAAAGTCCGGGAGATAGACATTTAAGCGTTCGAGCGCCTGTTGATAGTCTGGGTCTAGTCCAATGACCCCACTGTTTCGGAGGATATGATCCTGAAGTTCCCAAGACTGAGCTCTGGACGCCACAAAGGCATAGACCCCAACATCTCGAGCTGAAAGGAGGCCCAAACCACCTAAACGCATCGGCAAGGATGCCAAGCACCACTGGAGGTCCCCGAAGAAGGGGCCGCCACACACAACTATATCTTCAATAGCTTCGCGGAGACCATCATCGAAAAGGGATACCGCATCCACCATGAAGTGGGGTTGGCAAGTTCGTAACCCAAAAAGTAACTTAGCGACCCCCATGCATGACCTGAGCAGCAGGAGTTCACTCTGGGGATCTCTAAGGCGGGGCAGTAGTTTCATGAGGGCAACCGCACTCATAGCCCGCCGCCCTGCCAACTCCCCGATAAAGGTAGGATCTCGGCTAACAACCCCACCAAGGAGCTTAACCCCATTCTCAGGTCTACCAATCCCTGTCGGGAAAAGCCCTTCCTGACTTTTCAACCCGTCACACGTCGGCCAAAAGACCTCTGTTTTCTTAATATTGAGATGAAGCCCCAGAGATGGCCCATGCGCATTGATAATGTCTAAAGCCTTAGCAACCTCCACTGCGTTGCCAATAATCGTCCCATCATCCAAATACCAGGCATGAAACGGTAGGTTACAGTGTTCCTGAATCCGCATGATAAGGGGATGTAAGGCAAGGGCAAAGAGAAGGGGCCCCAAAGGATATCCTTGCTGCACTCCGGTGGTAGCCCTAATACAATCATTGCCCACATACAGCCTAGCTGGCTGGGCATAAAGGAACTGGACCCACGGATAAATGGATGGGCATCGCTGGTGAACCTCTTGGAGAAAAACTGTACGGTCGACCATGTTGAAGGCATTGGAGAAGTCTACCGTAAGCATAGCCAGAGACCCATCCGCATGAAAAGAGTTGAGGAACCTGTTGGCACTGTGAAGCACCGCCTCTGCCCCATTTGGTACCCCTACTCCAAATTGAAAGTCCCCCAGGTACTGGGCAATGTCTTTCCCAACCTTCTTCATTGCCACCTTAGAAACTAGCCTTCGCCAAATGCCCCCCACAGCAATAGGCCGAGTTCCATTATCGGGCTTCAATAAGGGGGTGAGGTGTAACATTTCGTATTTATACTTGTACGTTTCACGATCATCATTAATAAAACGTCAAGTTCTATCTATAATATTCGTATTTAATTATTTTTGTCGCACTTGTGAAACCCTAATACTATATATATTATAAATATATATGATTAAAACATGATAATTATCAAAAATAAAAGGTGCTTGGGCCGGGATTCGAACCCGCGCCCAAGACTGGCCCAAACCACACAACACACTAACCAGCTGGGCTGGAACCATTGTTTGTTCAGAACCCAGCACGCTTTAATTATATGTTTGATTTAAATCCTTCACAGTTGACTTGAAAAGTCAACTGTGGGACGCGACATACCAAAATCAAACCCATTAATTCGTGATTTGCATATTTCTGGCATCTTTACACGATAACCGGCCTATTATGACTAAGCAACACGCTAATTATCAATCAATCGTTAACCAATTAACCTTATACGCGTAAACCATTAAATCCTTGGTCAACTCTTGCCATTTCTTCGATCCAAGGTTTAACCCTATAAATTGATCATTCACACGTCTTCACAACTCGCCATTACATCTTTCTCCACCTCTATTTCTTCATAATTACACTCTAATCTTGATCTGCGATCGTACTTTTGACTTATTGAGTTGACCGTTCAATCGAGCTCGAAACAACTTCGTAAGTTTAATGTTTTCTGTGGGTTTTGTTCATCGGCGTTCACACATCAATATCCCCATGATTAATTGGGCTATTGATGAGTGAATCAATCAATTGCAGAATCTAGGGTTTCGAAGGTTTGAATTGGGGATAAACTAAATCAGCATAGTGTATTTATTTTTAAACGAACAAGAATAATCACAACCACTGGTCTGGACCAAGTGGTTGTGACTGTTGCTTATTACCCCAGCCACCCGGGTTCGAGTCCCGGCTATGGCACCCCTTTTTGCTTTATTTTCTTTTTTTTTTTAAACAAACAAACCAATTATATATATTATACATTAATCTTATAAATTCGTTTTTAATTATTAAAACCCTTTTATAAATTCTAAAAAAAATTACTTTTAACAAATCTGATATAAATGTTCCACCTACAATTTTTAGTTTTCTGGAATTCATTTATTTAATATTTATGATAATTAAATCAATTTTATGCTATTATATTTATAAAAATCCATTAAAATATCAAAACAATTTTATAAATTTCCACAAAAATTATCCTGAGTTTGTACAATGATAAACTTTACTGAAATGATTTTTAATTCTGAAAAATCATTTATTTTATATTTTTAATCAATTTTTGTTAGTTTTAATCATAATTAAATCATAATAAATTCAATTTTTAATATTTTTTGCACCAAAATTTTATACAATTTATTTCTGAATATTTAGAACAGAAATATAATTTTTAAAATAATAATTCTTTAATTTTAGTATTTTTAAATATTAAAATTAAATTTTGGCAAATTGTAATAAATAGATTTAAAAATCTATTTTAAAGAAAATAATTTTATAAAAATTATTTTTATACTTCAAACACATTATTGTGAACATCCTAAATTCAAACTTTATAAAAAGACTTTCATTTATTTAATTACCAAATTTCCCTTTATTTATTTAAACATTTTATTATAAATTCAACAATTGGATATCCCCAAATCGAAACCCTAGAATATACTTGTAGACTAGATAGACTTAGACTTATTTGTTGCCTTATACATAGGGTAATACTTGGCAATCTATTGGGCTACACTCATACTATTCCTCAATACCTAATACTATACCAAGGTGAGTTTACGTAACCATGTTTATGCGATGCTTTATACTTGCAACATTTTATTTAAGCAATTCAACATGTATGTCTAGTTGTAAACTTTATTGCCTCATGAATTAGTCTACAACAGTTTCAACGAGTTTCAACATTACATAATCATTAGCTATGGCCAAGCCGGCGATATTCAATAATAGATCTATTGGATTGACAACCCCACCCGGATACGCGTACCTCCTACATATGTAGCGTGGGTGATTGTTATCGTTCCAACATATTACTAAGGTGAACCGTAGATGACGGGATGGACCTAAACTAGTCGGAGGTTTGATTATGTCGATTCAACATATTATGCTATTCATGTAGACTTAAACTTACGATTGACATATGAATTGCTAAACTTTTATACTTAAACTATTTGCTTAACATGGATTATGTATTCTCACCAACTTCTAGTTGACCCCCCCATTTTTACAACTCAACAGGAAATAATGATGCATGAAGACTAGAGTATTTCCATGAAGATAATTTGAAGTCTATGCTTGCTTGATTCTTTGTGATGTATTAGATTTCCACATTTAAAACTCATTATGTATTTCTATTTTTGGATATTTGCAATTTAAATTTATTTCAATTAAAATTTGGATTACCATGTGCTACTGTATACTCATTCTTACGTGACACCTCGATGTTTCCGCCATCGGTTGGGGTGTTACAGATTGGTATCAGAGCCTTGGTTATAGGGAATTAGGTTATTAGAAAATAATCTAGACTATAACCTTAGGGACTTAAACAGTACTTGCTTCTCTTACTTGTAACCCTAATTGCTTCGCTAATCCTATCCTTATCCTATACCTTATATAACCCTAAGCCTACATGTGACTACTCTTATTCGTCTGCTGCAATCCTGATCCACCATTAGATTAATAGGACAAAATCCTCAGGTTTAACCTGAACCCCCTTGAGATCTCGTCGAAGTTCTAGATTTTAATAACGAACACGTGCAATCTGGAAGGGTGAACGCCTGTATTCTGAGTCTTCTGTCTAGGCTGGCATTGCGCATATATCCCAATCAGACGAGGGACCCGGATGCCTACCTGGGAATTCTCGGGATGAGTGTTCACTTATAGTCTAAAGCATGTCTTCATATGTTATTAGAATTTAGAATCTTTGATAAGTCAACGTTTTCGTTTATTCGTTTTAATTAATGAATAAATGATTACATTCCTTATATAATCTCATTCATTTCATTGTGTCTATTACAGATCATGCCTCCACGTCGCAGCACTCGCAACAGCAATGGTGAGAACCACGAAAAAGGTGGTGACAACCATAACCATGACCAAGGTCCTAACCACAACAACAATGGTGTCGATGCCCAACTGGCTGCGATCATTTCTCAACAAATGGCGAAGCAAATCGCAACTCTGGTTCCCAATTTGCTAGCACAGGTCATCTAAATGAACGGCAACGGGAACGGTAACGGCAATGGGAACGGGAACGGCAATGGTAATGGAAATGGACCCCCAGCCTGCACCCTTAAGCATTTCAATTCTTGTAACCCTCCAAAGTTTAGTGGTGAAGAAGGAGCTACAGGACTCCTCTAATGGTTTGAGGGTATTGAGAATACCTTCATCAACAGTGAATGCCCCGACAACTTCAAGGTTCGTTACGCCATGAGTGTTCTTCACAAACGAGCACTCACTTGGTGGAATGAAGAAAAGCGCACTCGTGGGGCCGAAGTTGCTCTTGCTATGACATGGGACCAAGTCAAGGAGGTCATGAAGGAAGAGTTTTGTCCTCGCAACGAGGTTAAGAAGCTTGAAGATGAGTTCCACACCCTAGCTCAAGATAGTGGGGAAAACCTTGCCTACAACACCCGCTTTCACGAGCTTAGCCTATTGTTGCCTCACAAAGTTACTCCCCTGCCGGTAGCCATCGAGAAGTACATCGGTAGTCTGCCCATGCAAATCCAGGACACCGTTTGGGGAAGAAATCCTGCAACTTTGGAAGAGGCCAAACGTCTAGCGGCCACTCTTACTGATAAACTTTATTGCCTCATGAATTAGTCTACAACAGTTTCAACGAGTTTCAACATTACATAATCATTAGCTATGGCCAAGCCGGCGATATTCAATAATAGATCTATTGGATTGACAACCCCACCCGGATACGCGTACCTCCTACATAGGTAGCGTGGGTGATTGTTATCGTTCCAACATATTACTAAGGTGAACCGTAGATGACGGGATGGACCTAAACTAGTCGGAGGTTTGATTATGTCGATTCAACATATTATGCTATTCATGTAGACTTAAACTTACGATTGACATATGAATTGCTAAACTTTTATACTTAAACTATTTGCTTAACATGGATTATGTATTCTCACCAACTTCTAGTTGACCCCCCCCCCCCCATTTTTACAACTCAACAGGAAATAATGATGCATGAAGACTAGAGTATTTCCATGAAGATAATTTGAAGTCTATGCTTGCTTGATTCTTTGTGATGTATTAGATTTCCACATTTAAAACTCATTATGTATTTCTATTTTTGGATATTTGCAATTTAAATTTATTTCAATTAAAATTTGGATTACCATGTGCTACTGTATACTCATTCTTACGTGACACCTCGATGTTTTCGCCATCGGTTGGGGTGTTACATGAGGGGGGCCGATGCAATGAACTCGGCCAGCGTCTTAGGGTAGGCCCCCCTAAGCCATAGGTTGACAACTTCAGTGATGGCCGCGAGCAACCCCGAGGAAGTCACTGAGCCTTCACCCCCAATAGCATCCAACAGGTGTTGGGCCCGTATCCCGTCCCTACCACAAGATGTCCCTTTAGGGAAAGATCGGATACATTTAAGCACACAACCCTCATCTACTGATAGAGCGGGTTGGGCGATTGTAACACCCCAACCGATGGCGGAATCATCGAGGTGCCACGTAGTGACGATTGTTCAAAAGCTCATGGTACTAAAATGTAAATATTATTGAATAATCCAAAATTGTCTTACATGGTAATGGAAAATACAAAGTCTTAACTGAATTGTAAATAATGAAATAACTGATTAAAATAATGCACTAAGTATCTCTTGTTAAAGCACTAGATCAAACTGCACCTGAAACATGTACAAAATAGATTTGGTCAACATATGAAATGTTGGTGAGCATTCCTAGTTTTGATATATATAGTAGGTTAAAAAGTTATACAATTCAAGTGCAAGCTACAGTGCAAATATGTAAACCATGTATCAAACAAATGAGCGAAATCAACCCTGTGACTGTATAATGTACTGTATGAACTGTAGTGTACTTATCCAACAAATGGATAATAACTTAACAATGGCCACGGATTCTCCGATGAAAAAGGGGGAGAATCAACCTAGGCGGGTTGTCAATCCAAATAGCGCTATCCAATGTTAAGGTCGGCTTGTACCATGTTAATGATTTCACTAAGTACAAATGTAATCCACATGTATTGTCTAAGCATAAAGCACGTTGTAAGCAATGCACATAGTACTAGAATTGTATTGTAAAAATGTAAACTTGTATTTGAAATTGTAATAGTGTACATGTAACACCCCAGAAATGTATAAAATGCAAAAAGGGGTAGGAATACTCACTGTTCACGTAGTAACTTGAAATTGAACTTGGACAACGAAATATGTGTTGGAACTATCTCAAAGTATCAACCTAAAGTAATTGATAATGTGTAAGTGAAATAACTCTAGGATGCATGTATTTCTAGGGCTTCGAATTGGGGATAAATGCTCGTTTGATTAATATTAAAAATATTCGCCAATTGTGAGAAATTTAGAAAATAAATAACCAAAAATCTTTTTATGAGATTTAAACTTAAAATGGTCACAATATTGTGTTTAAAGTATAAAAATAATTTTTGCAAAATTATTCCCTTTAAAATAGATTTTTAAATCTATTTATTACAAATTGCCAAAACTTAACTTTAATATTCAAAAACACTAAAATTAAAGAATTTCTATTTTAAAAAATCTTGTTTCTGTTCTAAATATTTAAAAATAAATTGTGTAAAATTTTGGTGCAAAAATGATGAAAATTGAATTTATTATGATTTAATTATGATTAAATCTAACAAAAATTGATTAAAAATATGAAATAAATGATTTTACCGAATTAAAAATTATTTCAGTAAAGTTTAACCTTATACAAAGTCAGGATAAATTTTGGAGGATTTAATAAAATTGTTTTGATATATAAATGGATTTTTATAAATATAATAGTATAAAAATGATTTAATTATTATAAATATTAAATAAATGAATTTCTGAAAAATAAAAATTGTAATTAAAACTTTTATCCTAGATTAAACAAATATAATTTTTTTGGAATTTATAAAAGGGTTTTGATATTTAAAAATGAATTTATAAGTTTAAATGTAATATATATATATTTGTTTGTTTTTTTTTAAAAAAATCAGCAAAGAAAGAAAATAAAACGTTACAGCAGGGTTCGAACCCGTGTGGTCTTGCTTAAGGGCACCAGACACAACCACTTGGTCCAGACCAGTGGTTGTGTTTTGTTTTAGTTCATTTAATATATATAACATATAAAAATTGTGTTTTTCCCCAAATTATTAAGAACAAGCCCTAGATTTTGCAATTGTTTGATTCACACATCAATAACCCAATTAACCTTAGGGCTATTGATGTGTGGATGCCGAAGATCAAAACCCACTAAAAATATTAGACTTACAAGTCTGTTTCGTGCACGATTGCTCAGTCAACTTACAAGTCAAACACGACGAAATTTAGCATGAACAGAGGTTATATGAAGAAATTGAGAGTTGAGAGAGGTTGAGTGGCGAGTTGTGAAGGTGTAGAAGGTATCAATTTATAGTGAGGCCTACGAATTAGTCGTTTTAGAAAGTTTGACCCGCGATTAATGTCATACGCGTATGGTGTTAATGATTGTTGATTAATTGACGTGTATTCGAGTCAGATAGGGCCGATAATCTTGTAATCATACCATGTATAAATGCAAGCGAGTTAATTGAGTTAAAGGAATGGTCAAAGTTTATAAAAACAAACCAATCTGCTGCTGCTCGCGTAACAGGCAAAGGGGAGAAGAAAAGCAGCGACAAAAAAAGGTTAAGTATAATTGGGATTGGGAATAAATCAAAAGTCATGTGTAGCTCAATTGGTTTAGGCGCTTGGTGGTTGTTGAGGTTTGGCCGGTCAGGTGCGTAGGTTCGATCCCTGGGAGGATCATTTTTTTTTTCTAAACAGATTTAAGGGAAAAAGAATGGGCCGGTTGGTTGTTTGGGCTTGTGGGCCGAGTCTGGTGGGCTGGAATAATAAGGGGGGTGCTCTTGGACCTAGACTTGGTTAGTTAGTTTAGCCAAGTATTGTTTTGTGTTTTTTTTTTTTTTTTTTTTTTTTTTTTTAAAAAACTGAATTATAATTATTATTATTATCATTATTATTATTATTACTATAAGGATAAAATGTGACGTATAAGATAGGAGATGCGAAATAAATAAAAAAAAATGTATATTTATATATGTGTAATAATAATAGGATAAAAGTGACGGATGTCACAGCATCCCCTACTTTTAGAAACTTCGTCCCGAAGTTAATAGTAACATAGGGTTATGGATGTTTAGGGTAAAAGTTAAGATAACTGTGGTTTAGAAAATCTGAGTTAAGGTACGACGTGAATTTATAGGTAACAAAATAAACTGTTTCGAATGACTTGGATGGTAGGTTTGATAGGTGTGAGTTAAGGATTAGGTTCGTCTTGAATAAGAAGGGGAATAAGAATCTAGTAAATCACTAAATTTCAAGTTTTAGGAATCCTATGATAATGTACGGGTTGATTGACTACAGTAACACTAAATGAACTACCAAGTAAGCATAGCTTGTTCCTGGTTCGACTTCCAGTCTCACTTTCAATGCATCATTAGTGTTTGTATACAGGGTGTACCGCAGCTAACCCACCACACCTTTGATACCTCGAAAACGTACCGGATGCCTACCAAAAACTCTAATAGAATTTCACACTACCCTAACGCACCTGTAAATTCATGATTACGTTCCGGACCGGAATCATCAATTTACCTTACATTAGGGTTTTGTGTCCTTCTATGACCCCACCGATTGTTGAGCAGGTTCGATAGCCTCCACCAGCCGTGGAGTAGGTTGTAGGGCCTCTCCCGACTGTTTGAAAGGCATAGTGACCTCTACCAATCGTTGAGTATGTTTGATAGCCTCCACCAGTCGTGGAGCAGGTTGTAGGGCCTCTCCCGACTGTTGAAAAAAGGCATGATGACTTCTATTAAGTGCAGCAATTATTATTCACATAGATTGCAAATTGTTAGCATGTTTATGCAAGCAAGTGTGTAAGTACTACAACCATTAAGTGTAAGTGTTATCATGAATAATTAGATGTTCAATGCATAGTCAAGTTAAGGAAAAATCAAGTTTCATGTAATAGCCAATGATGTTTTCTTAGAAAAGCATCTGTAAGATCAAGTATCAAGTCCAAACGTTCCAAATAAATGTAAGTGTACGATTAAAATAAACGTAACTAATATGATAGATCACCAATTTGTGTTCGTACATAATAGTATGCAAGGAAATCTCTAGATGTTATATGCCTATGAGTATGTCATAATTGGGTACAATAAGATCAAGAAAATGAAAACACGAGTATCATGAATAATTAAATGTACAGTGAATAGTCAAATTAAGGGAAAATCAAGTTTCATAAACAATGATGTTTTGGAAAAATCCTGTAGAATCAAGTATCACGTTTTTAGTAGTTTGATTATCATGGGTAACTAGCTCACGTGTGAGAAGGTGAAGGATATGAATTTAGTTCTTGAGAGGATGATGATGAAAAATCTTGAAGCAGAATCAAGGTTGTGAGAGGTGGTGAATGTGAAGATAGTTGATAAAGAGTTTATTTTATAGTATAGCAGTGTAAATTTTGGGGTTTGGATCAAAGGTTATAATCAAGTGTATAAGAAAACATGATTGTGGTGTATGCCAAATATTGTAAAAATTTGAACAAGTTGAAATTGAGTGAGTGTTGATGTAGAATCTAGAGACTAGATATTATACCAAAATAAATACTTTCAAAATTTGGTTTTGTACATAAGGCAAAAGTTGTTAAATAGTACAAGCTAAGTAGGCTTTGTAATAGTTTAAAACACTATATAGAAAATCGTTTGTTACGTCAATAAATAAATCAATTTAAGTTCGAGGAAAATATGTACTTTGTAAAGTTGCTAGGTAATACAACTAGTTTTAGAAATCTTTAGTTTGTGCTAAAGTATGAGGTTATAGTTTTTAAAATAAATAACATGTGGAGAAAAGAAATAATATGATTTGGGTAGGGTGTTGAATATTTAAAAAGTGGCTAAGAGGGTAAGGTGAAGTGTGATTGTGAAATCCATAGATGGTTATGAATGTATGAAAATCGTAACATACAAAATATTGTATATGAACCGAGAGAGTATTATCGAAAAAAGTTTGCAAGAAATTCTTGGAGTGCCCTTGTCTAGCTGTAAAGCCCAACAAGAACGTTGACTTTTCAAAGAAATTGAACCCAACGGTGATCAAAGAAGACATGCTTTAGCCTATAAGTGGACACTCACTCCAGGAATCCCCAGGTAAGCATAACAGGTCCGTAAATGGATTTATGCGCTATGCTTGCCTATGCCAGAAAACCCAGTGTACAGGCGTCCACCCTTCCAGATTGCACGTGTCCTTATCACACTCATTAAAGTTCAACAACTTTGAAGGAACAAAAGTAAGAGTAGGCATTATGCCTAAGAGTGTCTTCATGAAAGGTATTGTCCCCGTTCCATGATGATGTAGACTTTCCACTCCCTGTAGGACACCATCTCTATGCACCATGATGAAGGATGAGAAGAATGGAGGGAGAGAAAGAGGGAAAGATAGAAGAAGGAAAGTAGAGGGAAATGAGGGGTAAGGTGATTCAGGAAATATAATGCATGAAAGTTGAAGTTCGGTTATAGTCTAGGCCTTTTTATCTAATAACCTAGTTCTCTATAACCATGGCTCTGATACCAATCTGTAACACCCCAACCGATGGCGGAATCATCGAGGTGCCACGTAGTGACGATTGTTCAAAAGCTCATGGTACTAAAATGTAAATATTATTGAATAATCCAAAATTGTCTTACATGGTAATGGAAAATACAAAGTCTTAACTGAATTGTAAATAATGAAATAACTGATTAAAATAATGCACTAAGTATCTCTTGTTAAAGCACTAGATCAAACTGCACCTGAAACATGTACAAAATAGATTTGGTCAACATATGAAATGTTGGTGAGCATTCCTAGTTTTGATATATATAGTAGGTTAAAAAGTTATACAATTCAAGTGCAAGCTACAGTGCAAATATGTAAACCATGTATCAAACAAATGAGCGAAATCAACCCTGTGACTGTATAATGTACTGTATGAACTGTAGTGTACTTATCCAACAAATGGATAATAACTTAACAATGGCCACGGATTCTCCGATGAAAAAGGGGGAGAATCAACCTAGGCGGGTTGTCAATCCAAATAGCGCTATCCAATGTTAAGGTCGGCTTGTACCATGTTAATGATTTCACTAAGTACAAATGTAATCCACATGTATTGTCTAAGCATAAAGCACGTTGTAAGCAATGCACATAGTACTAGAATTGTATTGTAAAAATGTAAACTTGTATTTGAAATTGTAATAGTGTACATGTAACACCCCAGAAATGTATAAAATGCAAAAAGGGGTAGGAATACTCACTGTTCACGTAGTAACTTGAAATTGAACTTGGACAACGAAATATGTGTTGGAACTATCTCAAAGTATCAACCTAAAGTAATTGATAATGTGTAAGTGAAATAACTCTAGGATGCATGTATTTCTAGGGCTTCGAATTGGGGATAAATGCTCGTTTGATTAATATTAAAAATATTCGCCAATTGTGAGAAATTTAGAAAATAAATAACCAAAAATCTTTTTATGAGATTTAAACTTAAAATGGTCACAATATTGTGTTTAAAGTATAAAAATAATTTTTGCAAAATTATTCCCTTTAAAATAGATTTTTAAATCTATTTATTACAAATTGCCAAAACTTAACTTTAATATTCAAAAACACTAAAATTAAAGAATTTCTATTTTAAAAAATCTTGTTTCTGTTCTAAATATTTAAAAATAAATTGTGTAAAATTTTGGTGCAAAAATGATGAAAATTGAATTTATTATGATTTAATTATGATTAAATCTAACAAAAATTGATTAAAAATATGAAATAAATGATTTTACCGAATTAAAAATTATTTCAGTAAAGTTTAACCTTATACAAAGTCAGGATAAATTTTGGAGGATTTAATAAAATTGTTTTGATATATAAATGGATTTTTATAAATATAATAGTATAAAAATGATTTAATTATTATAAATATTAAATAAATGAATTTCTGAAAAATAAAAATTGTAATTAAAACTTTTATCCTAGATTAAACAAATATAATTTTTTTGGAATTTATAAAAGGGTTTTGATATTTAAAAATGAATTTATAAGTTTAAATGTAATATATATATATTTGTTTGTTTTTTTTTTAAAAAATCAGCAAAGAAAGAAAATAAAACGTTACAGCAGGGTTCGAACCCGTGTGGTCTTGCTTAAGGGCACCAGACACAACCACTTGGTCCAGACCAGTGGTTGTGTTTTGTTTTAGTTCATTTAATATATATAACATATAAAAATTGTGTTTTTCCCCAAATTATTAAGAACAAGCCCTAGATTTTGCAATTGTTTGATTCACACATCAATAACCCAATTAACCTTAGGGCTATTGATGTGTGGATGCCGAAGATCAAAACCCACTAAAAATATTAGACTTACAAGTCTGTTTCGTGCACGATTGCTCAGTCAACTTACAAGTCAAACACGACGAAATTTAGCATGAACAGAGGTTATATGAAGAAATTGAGAGTTGAGAGAGGTTGAGTGGCGAGTTGTGAAGGTGTAGAAGGTATCAATTTATAGTGAGGCCTACGAATTAGTCGTTTTAGAAAGTTTGACCCGCGATTAATGTCATACGCGTATGGTGTTAATGATTGTTGATTAATTGACGTGTATTCGAGTCAGATAGGGCCGATAATCTTGTAATCATACCATGTATAAATGCAAGCGAGTTAATTGAGTTAAAGGAATGGTCAAAGTTTATAAAAACAAACCAATCTGCTGCTGCTCGCGTAACAGGCAAAGGGGAGAAGAAAAGCAGCGACAAAAAAAGGTTAAGTATAATTGGGATTGGGAATAAATCAAAAGTCATGTGTAGCTCAATTGGTTTAGGCGCTTGGTGGTTGTTGAGGTTTGGCCGGTCAGGTGCGTAGGTTCGATCCCTGGGAGGATCATTTTTTTTTTCTAAACAGATTTAAGGGAAAAAGAATGGGCCGGTTGGTTGTTTGGGCTTGTGGGCCGAGTCTGGTGGGCTGGAATAATAAGGGGGGTGCTCTTGGACCTAGACTTGGTTAGTTAGTTTAGCCAAGTATTGTTTTGTGTTTTTTTTTTTTTTTTTTTTTTTTTTTTTTTAAAAACTGAATTATAATTATTATTATTATCATTATTATTATTATTACTATAAGGATAAAATGTGACGTATAAGATAGGAGATGCGAAATAAATAAAAAAAAATGTATATTTATATATGTGTAATAATAATAGGATAAAAGTGACGGATGTCACAGCGATGGGGTTAGAAGGAAAGGATGGAGGCGGCACCACTGGGTGTTTATCAATGAGGGCCTTCATGGTCGATTCACATAGGGGGGCAACTCCACTAGAGCACAACACCTTTACCGCCGCCGTGAAATGACCATCCCTGACTTTTCGAAGACATTGTTTTATGTTAGGTTCGCTTGCATTGTCCTCTCCCATTTTGGCTTCTCCCCTAGATACCGAGACCTCCCCTGTGCTATCCAAAAGAGAAGAAACCAAGACCACAAACCCAGACCCATCTTTCCATTCTCCAAGTGCTTGCATGATGCTACTACACTGCAGAGATTTCGTGTTCCCTGATCTTCGTTCTTGCCTGGAGGACGGTCTGATCACCCACAGGGTTAACCGTGGAAGCAATAGCAATTGGACCCAGTTGTCCACCGAGCTTGGCGACGCCACTACTTTGCGTAAGGCACCTGTTAACGCTTGAGCAAACATCAGACGACAACTAGGGGGGATGCTTTTAACAGTCTGAACAGGGAGGGAAAAGATGTAACATTACGCATTTAATTCTTGTACGTTACGCACCGACCTTTAATAAAACGTCAAGTTTCATTATTATCCTCGCATTTATTATTTTTGTCGCTAATATGGAACCCTAATGATATATATATTATTATATATGTGTGTGTGGTATTATAATTAAAAATCAAAAAATGTTTGCCTTGGCCGGGGTTCGAACCCGCGCCAATGGCCGGTCCGGTCCAAACCTACACACACGAGCCCAACCAGCTGGGCTGGCCTTTTGCTTGTGATAAACCCGGACAAACAATAAATTTATACACAATTAAAATCCTCACAGTTGACAATAAAAGTCAACTGTGGGATTTCTTGTTGATCAATCCGTGTTTTTAACGCGTGATTGTTATAATTTTGGCAAGCTCGTGCATTATCCGGCCCAATCCAACACATAAACGCAACAATTACACGGCAATGTTGCCCTAATCTTCTTAATTGGCCGCGTATTATCATATGGAAAGTCAACAATCCAATTAACCCTAACCCTAATCTATTAGTATAAATTGAGGCCTCCTGGACCTTGAAAACTCGCTCATACCTCTCTCTCAATCTCTATTTCTCTCTATTACTGCCCTGTTCGTTGTTAATTGCTCGTGGTTGACTTTTCCCTTTGACCCGATAATAATCATCATCACCACACTGTGAGTCTAATTTTATTGTTTGGTTTCATTCATCGGCATCCAAGCAACTATAGCCCTAACATTAATTGGGCTATAGTTGCCTGAATCGTCTGATTGTTAAGCTAGGGTTCATCGCGATTCAATTTGGGGATAAACTGGAATTTGCATATGTTATTTATTAATATTAAACCAGAAGTCATCACAACCACCGGCCTAGGCCAGGTGGTTGAGACGCTGGTCCTTATCCGAGGTCACCCGGGTTCGAGTCCGGCTCTGACCGGTTTTTGCATTCTTTTTCCTTTCTTTTCTTTTTAAACCATATAATTAATTATATATATATATTAATCCTTTAAATCTTTTAAATTCTTTTTAAAATACCTAAACTATTTTATAAACTCTAAAAAAATTATAATTGTTAAATCTGATATAAAAGATTTATTTACAATTTTTATTTTTCAGAAATTCTTTTATTTAATATTTATAATAATTAAATCATTTTTATACTATTATAATTATAAAAATCCATTATTATATCAAAACAGTTTATTTAAATTCTCCAAAAATTATCCTAACTTTTTATAAAGTTAAACTTTACTGAAATAATTTTTAATTCAGTAAAATCATTTATTTATTATTTTTAATCAATTTTTGTAAGATTTAATCATATTTAATTCATAATAAATCCAATTTTCATCATTTTTGCACCAAAATTTTATACAAATTATTTTTAATCATTTAGAGCAGAATTGTGATTTTTAAATTAAGATTTCTTTAATTTTAGTATTTTTAAATATTAAAGTTAATAATTGGCTATTTATGAATAAATAGATTTAAAAATCTATTTTAAATGAAATAATTTTATAAAAATTATTTTATTGCTTCAAACACTTTATTGTACTCATTCAAAATTCAAACTTTATAAAAAGACTATTTTTCATTAATTATCCAATTTTTTTTCTTTATTTAATTAACATTTTTAAATTAAATTTAACAATTGATTATCCCCAAATCGAAACCCTAGAATGCACATATTAGTTTATATAGACTTAGACTTATTATATATATTACCTCATTATAGGGTAATATTTGGAATCACTTTGGGCAACATAATTATCATATCTTTTCAACAAGTTAACATTTGCTAAGGTGAGTTTACATAGCCCCTTTTATCACCACTTTTTGGGGTGAAACATGTTATAACACTTTTCATTGCAATTCAATCATCAATGTGTTTGTGTGTTTTCTATGTTGCATATTGTCTTGAACATGATTAGAGTAAGCACATTCTAGCATAATCATTAACATTGATCAGCCGACGGTATACATTGATAGATCTATTGGACTGACAATCCCACCCGGATACGTGCCTCCTACAAAGGTTACGTGGGTGTTTGTTATCGCATAACATTATTCATTGGGACCATAAGTGTATGGTATGTATTATTTATAACAGTCAACAGGGTTGATTATGCACTCGATTTATTTCTAATATGTTTCTCACATATGGGCTAGATTAACATGACACATGAATTGCTTAACATTTTATTCATTTTATCATCAAAAACCTATGTAATTCTCACCAACTTATGTTGACCCAAAATACTTTCAAAATTAACATGTTTCAGGTAACAATGAAGCTGAGGCTTGAGTTAGCATGAGGATTTATCTTGAAGTTATTTGAAGTTTTTGAAGTTATTATTTGGATGTTATGTATTTGAATTCTTAGACAATATTTCACATTTTGGATATTATGTTTGAATAAATTATTTAAAATTTATATTATACCATGTGCTACTGAAAACAATCATCAATACGTGGCACCCCGATGTTTCCGCCATCGGTTGGGGTGTTACAGATTGGTATCAGAGCCTTGGTTATAGGGAATTAGGTTATTAGAAATAATCTAGACTATAACCTTAGGGACTAAAACAGTACTTGCTTCTCCTACTTGTAACCCTAATTGCTTCCCTAATCCTATCCTTATCCTATGCCTTAAACCTACATGAGACTACTCTTAATTGTCTGCTGCAATCCTGATCCACCATTAGATTTATAGGACAAAATCCTCAGGTTTAACCTGAACCCCCTTGAGATCTCGTCGAAGTTCTAGATTTTAATAACGAACACGTGCAATCTGGAAGGGTGAACGCCTGTATTCTGAGTCTTCTGTCTAGGCTGGCATTGCGCATATATCCCAATCAGACGAGGGACCCGGATGCCTACCTGGGAATTCTCGGGATGAGTGTTCACTTATAGGCTAAAACATGTCTTCATATGTTATTAGAATTTAGAATCTTTGATAAGTCAACGTTTTCGTTTATTCGTTTTAATTAATGAATAAATGATTACATTCCTTATATAAACTCTCATTCATTTCATTGTGTCTATTACAGATCATGCCTCCTCGTCGCAGCACTCGCAACACCAATGGTGAGAACCCCGCAGAAGGTAGTGATAACCATAACCACAACCATGACCAAGTTCCTAACCACAACAACAATGGGGTCGATGCTCAACTGGCTGCAATCATTTCTCAACAAATTGCGCAGCAAATCGCAACTCTGGTTCCCAACTTGCTTGCTCAGGTCATCCAATTGAATGGGAATGGTCACAACAATGGGAACGGGAATGGCAATGGTAATGGCAATGGCAATGGACCCCAAGCTTGCACCCTCAAGCATTTCAACTCTTGTAACCCTCCAAAGTTCAGCGGTGAAGAGGGAGCTACTGGACTTCTCCAATGGTTTGAGGGTATTGAAAATACCTTCATCAACAGTGAGTGCCCCAACAATTTCAAGGTTCGTTACGCCATGAGTGTTCTCCATAAACGAGCACTCACTTGGTGGAATGAAGAAAAGCGTACTCGTGGGGCCGAAGTTGCTCTTGCTATGACTTGGGACCAGGTCAAAGAGATCATGAAGGAGGAGTTCTGTCCTCGAAATGAAGTTAAAAAGCTTGAGGATGAGTTTCACACCTTGGCTCAAGATAGTGGGGAAAATCTTGCCTACAACACCCGCTTTCATGAGCTTAGCTTATTGTTGCCACACAAGGTTACTCCTCTGCCGGTAGCCATCGAGAAGTACATCGGTGGTCTGCCCATGCAAATCCAGGACACTGTTTGGGGTAGAAATCCTGCAACTCTGGAAGAGGCCAAACGTCTAGCGGCCACTCTTACTGATAATCATGTGAAGAATGGTACTCTGGTTCGCAAGGGCTCTAAGAAGACTGTTGCCAAAGATACTCCACAGCCTGCTATTGAAGTCAAGCCTGAGACCTCAAGCAACAAGAAGCGCAAGGCTAGAAACTATATGGTTGCTACTACTCCACCTGCTGCCCAAAACCCAGCCAAGAAACCATACACCGGACCTCACCCTTTGTGCAACACTTGCAAGTATCACCATCCCACACAGGTGCCATGTCGATTCTGTACTAAGTGTCAAAGGTATGGTCACCTGGTGAACGTCTGTCGATCTCCTGCTGCCCAAGACAACAACAACCCAGCTCCCAACCAAAACCAACAAAACAACAGGCCTACTCGTGGTCAATGCTACGAGTGTGGTAACCCTAATCACTACATCAACAACTGTCCTAACCGTAACCGTAACCAAAACCAAAACCAGAACCAGAACCAAAACCAAAACCAGAACCGCAACCAGAACCAAGGTGCTCGAGGTCGCGCCTACAATCTCAACGCTAATCAGGCTCGTGACAACAATGAAGTGGTGAATGGTACGTTTCTCATTAATAATCACTATGCATCCATATTATTTGATTCAGGAGCTGATAAGTCATTCGTGTCACTGAAGTTTGAACCTTTACTTAACTTACCCCACACTAATCTAGAAGACCCTTTTGTGGTAGAGGTAGCTAACGGGAAGTCTATTTCGATCGGTTCTATTATTCGTAACTGCTTGTTGAATCTCGATGATCATACCTTTCCTATCGATCTTATTCCCATGCATCTTGGTAGTTTTGATGTTATAGTAGGCATGGACTGGTTGTCAACTCATCGTGCCGAAATTCTGTGCTTCGAGAAAGTCATACGCATTCCTCTCGAATCTGGTGAGATTTTGAAGATCTATGGTGAGAAACCCTGTGGTGAGCTTAAGCTTATGTCTTGTACTACTGCCCAAAAGTACTTACGAAAGGGGTATACAGCCTTCTTAGCTAACGTGATAGAGAAGAAGGACAAAGGCAAGAGTATCCAAGACATTCCTATTATCCGAGACTATCCTGAAGTCTTTCCAGAAGATTTACCTGGTTTGCCTCCTGCTCGACAAGTGGAGTTTCGTATTGATCTTGTTCCTGGTGCTAATCCTATTGCTAAAGCTCCTTATCGTCTTGCACCCTCTGAGATGCAAGAACTTGCTAGTCAATTACAGGAACTTTCTGATAAAGGGTTCATTCGCCCTAGTTCTTCTCCATGGGGAGCCCCTGTCTTATTTGTTAAAAAGAAGGATGGTTCTCTTCGGATGTGTATTGACTACCGTGAACTCAACAAACTCACCATCAAGAATCGTTATCCACTTCCTAGGATTGACGATCTCTTCGATCAACTTCAAGGAGCAACCCACTTCTCGAAGATTGATCTTCGTTCTGGTTATCATCAGCTTAGAGTCCACGAGGAAGATATTCCCAAGACAGCTTTTCGCACTCGCTACGGTCACTATGAATTCATGGTTATGCCTTTCGGTTTAACCAATGCTCCCGCGGTATTTATGGATCTGATGAATCGGGTTTGTAGACCCTATCTCGACAAATTCGTGATCGTTTTCATTGATGATATTTTGATTTACTCTAAATCAAAATCCGATCACGAGCAACATCTTCACTCTATCTTGAGTCTCCTAAAGAAAGAACAACTGTACGCCAAGTTCTCCAAATGTGAATTTTGGCTTAAGGAAGTTCAATTTTTGGGACATGTCATTGATATGAACGGAATTCATGTTGATCCTGCAAAGATTGAAGCTGTGAAGGACTGGAGTGTTCCTACCACTCCAACAAGTCCGTTCTTTTCTTGGGTTGGCTGGTTATTATCGTCGATTCATCGCCAACTTCTCCAAGATCGCTGTTCCTCTCACTACCTTAACTCACAAGGGTAAACCCTATGAGTGGGGACCTAAGCAAGAGGAAGCATTTGAAACTCTTAAGCTGAAACTTTGTGAAGCTCCTGTCTTGTCTCTACCTGATGGTAATGATGATTTCGTGGTCTACTGTGATGCATCGAACCAAGGACTCGGTTGTGTTCTCATGCAACGAGGAAAGGTTATTGCTTATGCGTCTCGACAACTCAAGATTCACGAGAAAAATTATACCACCCATGATCTTGAATTGGGTGCTGTTGTCTTTGCACTCAAGATTTGGAGACATTATCTGTATGGGACCAAATGTGTGGTGTTCACGGACCACAAAAGTCTCCAACATGTCTTCGATCAAAAGAATCTTAACATGAGGCAACGACGTTGGGTTGAATTACTTAACGACTATGATTGCGAAATTCGCTACCATCCTGGCAAAGCGAATGTTGTGGCTGACGCACTTAGTCGTAAAGAGCGTGTCAAACTCCAATGTGCGAGAGTTCGTACCGATCTCCAAGATCGCATTCTCCAGGCTCAACACACCTCAGTCACCCAAGGTAACATGTACGATGAAATGTCTTGTGGTGCTGAGACTCAACTTGAAACCAAATCCGATGGTCTTCTTTATTTTCTTAATCGACTGTGGATTCCCGACCGTGATGATCTTCGTACTTTTCTCATGAACGAGGCTCATAAGTCTCGTTATTCTATTCATCCTGGAGCTGACAAGATGTACCAAGATCTTCGTTATTCTTATTGGTGGCCTGGTATGAAGAAAGACATTGCTCTTTTCGTTGCAAAATGCCTCACTTGTTCCAAGGTTAAGGCTGAACATCAACGACCATCTGGTATGCTTGAACAACCAGAGATTCCTGTCTGGAAATGGGAGAGCATAGCTATGGATTTCATCACCAAACTCCCTCGCACACCCAAAGGTTTTGACAGTATTTGGGTAATTGTCGATCGTTTGACCAAGTCCGCTCACTTTCTACCTATTCGTGAGAAGTATTCTGTGGAAAGGTTGGCAAGGATGTACGTAAGTGAAATCGTATGTCGTCACGGTATACCTTTGGACATTATTTCTGATCGCGATGGTCGTTTCACCTCTCACTTTTGGGAATCTCTACAAAAAGCTTTGGGTACTAAGTTGAACCTGAGCACTGCTTATCACCCTCAAACGGATGGTCAGACTGAACGAACCATCCAGACACTTGAGGACATGCTCAGGGCGTGTGTCATCGATTTTGGTGGCGCATGGGATTCTCATCTTCCTTTGGTTGAGTTTTCATACAACAACAGTTATCACGCCAGCATAAACATGGCTCCTTTTGAGGCACTCTATGGTCGGAAATGTCGTTCTCCTGTCTGTTGGACCGAGGTTGGTGAAGCTCGTATTACTGGACCCGAACTAATCCAGGAAACCACAGACAAAATCCAGCTTATTCAGGATAATCTTCTCAAGGCTCGAAGTCGCCAAAAGAGTTATGCTGATAAACGTCGTAAACCCTTGGAATTTCAAGTTGGGGACCTTGTGCTACTTAAGGTATCCCCTTGGAAAGGAGTTATTCGTTTCGGTAGAAAGGGAAAACTAGCTCCTCGATACGTAGGCCCCTTCAAAATTCTTGACAGAGTTGGGAAAGTGGCTTACAGACTTGAGCTTCCACCTGAGCTAAGCAATGTTCATCCGACCTTCCATGTTTCGAACCTCAAGAAATGCTTAGCAGATGAGAACCTTCATGTTCCTCTTGAGGATGTGCAAATTGATGAAAGCATGCACATTATCGAGAAACCCGTCGAGATTGTTGACACTGGAGTCAAGAAACTCAAGCGCAGTCGTATTCCGATCGTTAAGGTTCGTTGGGAATCTAAACGAGGCCCAGAGTTCACTTGGGAACGTAAAGACCAGATGAAGTCGAAGTATCCGCATCTTTTTCCACCAAACTCTCCAACTCCAACTTCGGGACGAAGTTCCTAAAAGTAGGGGAGACTGTAACATTACGCATTTAATTCTTGTACGTTACGCACCGACCTTTAATAAAACGTCAAGTTTCATTATTATCCTCGCATTTATTATTTTTGTCGCTAATATGGAACCCTAATGATATATATATTATTATATATGTGTGTGTGGTATTATAATTAAAAATCAAAAAATGTTTGCCTTGGCCGGGGTTCGAACCCGCGCCAATGGCCGGTCCGGTCCAAACCTACACACACGAGCCCAACCAGCTGGGCTGGCCTTTTGCTTGTGATAAACCCGGACAAACAATAAATTTATACACAATTAAAATCCTCACAGTTGACAATAAAAGTCAACTGTGGGATTTCTTGTTGATCAATCCGTGTTTTTAACGCGTGATTGTTATAATTTTGGCAAGCTCGTGCATTATCCGGCCCAATCCAACACATAAACGCAACAATTACACGGCAATGTTGCCCTAATCTTCTTAATTGGCCGCGTATTATCATATGGAAAGTCAACAATCCAATTAACCCTAACCCTAATCTATTAGTATAAATTGAGGCCTCCTGGACCTTGAAAACTCGCTCATACCTCTCTCTCAATCTCTATTTCTCTCTATTACTGCCCTGTTCGTTGTTAATTGCTCGTGGTTGACTTTTCCCTTTGACCCGATAATAATCATCATCACCACACTGTGAGTCTAATTTTATTGTTTGGTTTCATTCATCGGCATCCAAGCAACTATAGCCCTAACATTAATTGGGCTATAGTTGCCTGAATCGTCTGATTGTTAAGCTAGGGTTCATCGCGATTCAATTTGGGGATAAACTGGAATTTGCATATGTTATTTATTAATATTAAACCAGAAGTCATCACAACCACCGGCCTAGGCCAGGTGGTTGAGACGCTGGTCCTTATCCGAGGTCACCCGGGTTCGAGTCCGGCTCTGACCGGTTTTTGCATTCTTTTTCCTTTCTTTTCTTTTTAAACCATATAATTAATTATATATATATATTAATCCTTTAAATCTTTTAAATTCTTTTTAAAATACCTAAACTATTTTATAAACTCTAAAAAAATTATAATTGTTAAATCTGATATAAAAGATTTATTTACAATTTTTATTTTTCAGAAATTCTTTTATTTAATATTTATAATAATTAAATCATTTTTATACTATTATAATTATAAAAATCCATTATTATATCAAAACAGTTTATTTAAATTCTCCAAAAATTATCCTAACTTTTTATAAAGTTAAACTTTACTGAAATAATTTTTAATTCAGTAAAATCATTTATTTATTATTTTTAATCAATTTTTGTAAGATTTAATCATATTTAATTCATAATAAATCCAATTTTCATCATTTTTGCACCAAAATTTTATACAAATTATTTTTAATCATTTAGAGCAGAATTGTGATTTTTAAATTAAGATTTCTTTAATTTTAGTATTTTTAAATATTAAAGTTAATAATTGGCTATTTATGAATAAATAGATTTAAAAATCTATTTTAAATGAAATAATTTTATAAAAATTATTTTATTGCTTCAAACACTTTATTGTACTCATTCAAAATTCAAACTTTATAAAAAGACTATTTTTCATTAATTATCCAATTTTTTTTCTTTATTTAATTAACATTTTTAAATTAAATTTAACAATTGATTATCCCCAAATCGAAACCCTAGAATGCACATATTAGTTTATATAGACTTAGACTTATTATATATATTACCTCATTATAGGGTAATATTTGGAATCACTTTGGGCAACATAATTATCATATCTTTTCAACAAGTTAACATTTGCTAAGGTGAGTTTACATAGCCCCTTTTATCACCACTTTTTGGGGTGAAACATGTTATAACACTTTTCATTGCAATTCAATCATCAATGTGTTTGTGTGTTTTCTATGTTGCATATTGTCTTGAACATGATTAGAGTAAGCACATTCTAGCATAATCATTAACATTGATCAGCCGACGGTATACATTGATAGATCTATTGGACTGACAATCCCACCCGGATACGTGCCTCCTACAAAGGTTACGTGGGTGTTTGTTATCGCATAACATTATTCATTGGGACCATAAGTGTATGGTATGTATTATTTATAACAGTCAACAGGGTTGATTATGCACTCGATTTATTTCTAATATGTTTCTCACATATGGGCTAGATTAACATGACACATGAATTGCTTAACATTTTATTCATTTTATCATCAAAAACCTATGTAATTCTCACCAACTTATGTTGACCCAAAATACTTTCAAAATTAACATGTTTCAGGTAACAATGAAGCTGAGGCTTGAGTTAGCATGAGGATTTATCTTGAAGTTATTTGAAGTTTTTGAAGTTATTATTTGGATGTTATGTATTTGAATTCTTAGACAATATTTCACATTTTGGATATTATGTTTGAATAAATTATTTAAAATTTATATTATACCATGTGCTACTGAAAACAATCATCAATACGTGGCACCCCGATGTTTCCGCCATCGGTTGGGGTGTTACAAAAGACACGCTCGAGGAGGGCAACATCCCCAACCCTCCCGATTGGGTGACGTGGGTTTGCGTCGTCTACCGTTGGACATGGTTTCCGTATCCCAACAATGAAATCTTCGACATCTTCAGAGACCACGGCGAACGATATAACCTCATCGTCATGCTTGCATCCTCTACTGAGAGCATGAATCACCATGCACCTCCCACATAACCACTTATCTCCTTCCCAGAGAACTTCCCCGACATCTAAAAAAAGGTCCCGATCCTTCGAGATAGCCTCCTTCAGAGATAGTCTTCGGTACCAACTGATATCGGTACCAACGATATAACCTCATCTTTATGATTGGAAATAAATATAGTTAGTTTTGATTTTTTTTAAGATGAAGATCAAACAGAAGGAGGGAAGAGCTTACGACGGTATCGGTACCAACTGATATCGGTCTCAAAGACTCCCATAACCTAATAATGATACAGATATCGAAAACATAGGGTACGGTACCGGTATGGTATCAGTATTTTATCTTAAAATACCGATACCATACCTGTAACATCGCAAAAATTTGCAAATTTTATATACGTATATTATATTCATAACGTGTCTAGGTTTTATTTCCCGACCACACAACTTATATATATATATATATATATATATAATAATAATAATAATAATAATAATAATAATAATAATAATAATAATAATAATATGTTTTGTAGTTAGGCTTGTGATTTTGGTCCAACCCAACACCCCTTATCCTTAAGCCCACTAACCCAGCAGGCCCAATCCAACACCAGAGCCCAAACCCACCCTTACCTTCGTTTCTGTTAAAAAAAAAATATATTGCTCTGGCCGGGGTTCGAACCCGCGCCAAAGCCCAAGTCAACACAACACTCAACCAACTGGGCCAAGCCTTCAACCTGATTAAACCCGGACACAAATTAATTATATACTTGAATTCAAAACCTGCAAATTGACTTGGAAAGTCAACTGCTTGGACGCGTATGATTATCAATCAAGATCAATGCTTGATTGATCTAAATTAGGCAAACCTATGTGATTACCGGCCTCAAACTACCTCGATTACACGTCAATTATCATCAATCGTTGACCAATTTGTTTTATTACGCGTTTGATAATAAATCGTGGGTCAACTTTCCAATTAACCCAACCCATCAATCCCCACTATAAATTGATCACCTACGAACCTTCACAACTCGCTCACATCTCTCTCTTAACCTCCAATTACTTCTGAAACACTCTAATAATCATCTTTCTGATCATCGTTTGACTTCTGGTTTGACCGGGCAAACGAACACGATACAACACTGTGAGTTCAATTATTTATGTGGGTTTTGTTAGTCGGCAAACATACAACAAAAGCCCCAACATTAATCGGGTTCAAAGTGTATGATTTGTCTGATTGAAAAATCTAGGGTTCGTAATTTAGAATTGGGGATAAATTGGTTTGGCACAACGTATTTATTTTATTTTAATCAGGAATCATCACAACCACTGGCCTAGGCCAAGTGGTTGTGACCATGGTTTGCAACCCTGAGTACCCGGGTTCGAGTCCCGGCTACTGCCTTCTTTTTTTTGCTTCTTTTTATTCTTTTAACAACAAACTAATATATATATATATTAAACCTTTTAATCTTATAAATTCATTTTTAAATATTATAACTATTTTATAAATTCTAAAAAAAATTATATTTATTAAATCTGAGTCAAAAGTTTTATTTACAATTTTTATTTTTCAAAAATTCATTTATTTAATAATTATAATAATTAAATCAATTTTATACTATTATATTTATAAAAATCCAATTATATATCAAAACAATTTTATTAAATCCTACAAAAATTATCCTGAGTTTTTATAGAGTTAAACTTTACTGAAATAATTTTTAATTCAGAAAAATCATTTATTTTATATTTTTAATCAATTTTTGTTAGATTTAATCTTAATTAAATCATAATAAATTCAATTTTTATTATTTTTGCACCAAAATTTTATACAATTTATTTTTAAATATTTAGAACAGAAATATGATTTTTAAAACAATAATTCTTTAATTTTAGTATTTTTGAATATTAAAGTTAAATTTTGACAATTTGTAATAAATAGATTTAAAAATCTATTTTAAAGGAAATAATTTTATAAAAATTATTTTTGTACTTCAAACACATTATTGTGATCATCCTAAATTTAAATTTCATAAAAAGATTTTTGGTTATTTATTTACTAATATTCTCTCATTTATTAAACAATTTTCACATTAATCAAACAAGCATTTATCCCCAAATTCGAAGCCCTAGAACTTATACATTTGTAGGCTTGATAGACTTAGACATATTTATTACCTCATTATAGGGTGATACTTGATACATTTGGACAACACACTATTTTCAACAGATATAACATTTTACCAAGGTGAGTTTTACATAGCCCCTTTTCTATTTATCACCATTTTTGGGGTGAAACATGTTACAACAATATTTATGCAATTCAATCATCAATGTGTCTTTGTGTATTTCTATGTTGCATTATGTCTTGAACATGACTAGGGTAAGCACAATTCTAGCATAAACATTCATCAACCAAACGGTATACATTGATAGATCTATTGGACTGACAATCCCACCCGGATACGTGCCTCCTACAAAGGTTACGTGGGTGTTTGTTACTGCAATATAAACAAGTGAACCATGAGCGTATGGGATGTACCACAATTACAACAGTCAACAAGGTTGATTATGCACTCGATTTACTTCTAGTATGTTTTTGCATATGAACTAGATTGCCATGACACATGAATTGCACAACAATTTTATTCTATTATCAAAACCTATGTAATTCTCACCAACTTTTGTTGACCCAAAACATTTTCAACTTAACATGTTTCAGGTTCTATTTGCTTGAAGATTTGAATTGATGCTTGAAGATATGTGTATAGTTTTATTCAATTTGATGTACAAATTCTAGAACAATTGTATGTAATTCATTTAAATCATTTAATGGAATTTATTATTCACCATGAGCTACTGAACAAATACCAATACGTGACATCCCGATGTTTCCGCCATCGGTTGGGGTGTTACAATACCGATCCCGTACCGATACCAAAAATACCGAAACCGAAAACCTCTAAATGTGGGTATCGATACCGATACTGTTCAAGCCCACAGTCAGTTGACAATATACACATGGATTTCTAGAAGACAAATGTAAGCAAGACATAAGAAATGACGATTACACAGAAAAAACAAATCGAGAAGACAATTGTAAAGCACCGTTAAAGAAGAAAAATCAAGAGGGCACTTTGAATTTCAACATTGGCCGACAAAAACTTATTTAACTTTGTAAAAAGTTTTTTGTCGTTATGTTTCTTTAATTTCTATCTGCACACATTTTAGATGTACAGTTGGTAGATAGATTTTTCTTTCTTTATAGTTTGCCTATAGAAGCTATTCATTTCTCTCATTGTAAATATAACGAACTACATTGAAAACAATAATATTACTACTTTTACGGCACACTAAATGTATCTCCGACAGTCCTTAACTAAACCTCCTTATACTCCCAGTTAGTCTAAGCACTTCATATTATATTCCCACAAATATATAAAAAAAAGTACTACTCCACTGTTGTGCATACTCTCTACCATCCATCCGCTATGCATATCTTAATGTAAGTGTTATGTTTATATTATTTATTTATAACGTTTTACTCTTAATTTTAATGTTTATATGTGTTTATCTAAAAAAGAATTAAGTTATATCAGAGTAAAGGCTTTCCTAAGATCTAAAAGACTAAGACAAACTTATTGGTTAAAGGTCACAGATGCGTTGCGAACACAAACAACGTTGATGACCAGGCGCTTCACCATTCTAAGCAAACATTTGTTTTGTGTACGACATTATATTACTTATCAGTTCTCAAGTTGTTAGTCTATATAAATGGCTTGTAGAACAATGACAACATTATAGAATGTTCATCCCAAATACTCTCTCTATTTACTGAAAACATTGTATTACATTACATAAAAATGGTATTTAGACATTAAACACACGAAAAAAAAAAAAAGAATGAATACACCCCGCGCCCTCGTAACAGTTTTTCAACTATTCCGATGGCGGCGCGGGCTTAACGAATGAAAACTCGTCCTCGTTTCTTGTTTCAACTTGTTGACTCGACTCAACCAACTCAATCTCGTTATCACTGTGATAATCAACTCGCACGTCAAGCAAGTGTGCGCTAGGATCTTTGGGAGTGAGTGGTTCCGCTTCAAGATCTGATGCATCAGTGTCCTCGTATGCGAATGAGCGTGTGGAGTGGCCGGTTGTCTTGAAACGGTGGAGCATAGCTCCAGCTGCTGCTGGGTAGATGGTTGATGCCATCGAGTGAACCGGGCTGGCGGTAAGACTTGTTGCTGCTGATCGGCCTGGGGACTTTCCACCGCGCTTTTTCTTCACTGCCATTCGCCATTTCTTCAAGGCTTTTGCGGTATGTTCCTCGAAGATGGATTTCTTCATGTGCGACCCCATCTACACATAAACCATCGCGTCAGTATATCACACGTCTAGTTTATTTGAATCATATACGAATCTATACCTAATAAATAACAGGTTGCGCCACGTGTCACAATTCTGTAAGACTAAGATTATTTTTCCCACTTATTTTATTTCACCCGCTTCGTATTCTATCTATTATTTTTGTAAAGATTTCTTATCTCAAAAATATCGTTTTATAGTTCTTAAATCTTAATTACTATTACTAACTATTTAATATTCCTTTTATACTTCTAACCTAGTTTACAAACTTTACACATCGAGCTTGATTAGGCTTGCGAGCCTAAACGAGCATGCTATTTATATAACTTTTATTTAAATAAAAATATTATTATTATATTATATATCAAATTATGATAAAAGCAACTAAGTGGTACATATTATGTTAAAAATAAATTTTACAATTATATATAAATAAAATAATTGAATAATTCATAAATAATAAAACAAGCCAAGCCTAGGCCGAGCTCGAGCTTTAAAATAGTGCTCATGCCCGAGCTCTCTTAAATTAAACGAGCCCAGCTCGAGCTTAGACGAATTCGGGCTCGGGTCCGCTCATTTACACCCCTCTTTAAGGGTAAAAGATATTAGTTGCACATTTTTAGTTTACCCAACACTTTTTTTTATTATTATTAAAACAGTGTTGCGAAATGGTTCAAAAATTCAAATGGCAATTCTTTTTGTCACTATAACTCTTTACCGGCAACAAAGTTTTCCTATCGGCAACTGTTTTGACTGTTTAATTAGTTAAATTTATGCATTTGATGGCTGCGAATAAAGTACAATTCAAATTGACCCATTGTCGAACCTGAGATAGAAGCGCGTATAGAGGAAGAGTTATATAGCTGCACAAGATTAAAACTCCAACCCTGCATTAAACACAAACAGAAATCAGCGAATAGCGCATACTGCAGAGTTAACTATCATAAGTTGACTATCGGAGAAACGTCTTACCCAAGAACAAGTTTGATTATCACAAGTCTCATATTATCATGGAAGCAAGAATTGATGTTATACTCATACTGTTCAAGCACAAAAAAAAAAAAAAAAAAAAAAAAAAAAAAAAAAAAAAAAAATCAGTATCGCGTACCAAATAAAAATTTCAGATATAAATAAGAAAGAAAAAAAAATAGTTTGATTACCCAAATCCAAAAGAAGTAAGTTAACTGGAAAGCATTCTGCAAGCACAAGTAAAACGGTTAGTGTCACGACGAGGATAAAGAAATATTTGATCAAATTTTCACCAAGTACCTGAAACAAAGCGAAGTGTATGAGATGAAGCATCAGGCGGGGCCTAGAGAACCAAAAGTATTTATCGGAGGCTTGTACGAGAGGAATCCCTTGGACGACTGCGTGTCTTTCTGTGATTTCAATAGCCATTTTTGTCAAGATGGCTTGTAGCTTCGTTCCAACCGCTAAGATAATCTGTACAGTAAAATAGATCATACGTCACAACATGAAGATAGTCAAGTTATGGGTTGTCATGTGTAGTACTTTAATGAATGGGTCGTGTTCGGGTTGACCAGTTTAACTTGTTTAATTAAACAGGGCGTCCCGCAAATCAGTTTAATTAAAAAGGTTGACATGCGAACTAGTTTAGCACATTTACAACCTGCTAACGCATCAACTTGTTTGACTTGTTTAGATAAATGGGTTAAATGGATCGCGTTCATGTTACACGATTTTAAGTGAGTATGAGTTACGATTGATGTCTTTGGCACGGATAAAATATGGTTCGTGTTCAGATTTAACGATTCAACACGTCAACCCAACAGTATTGGCACCCCTTAAATCTTAATCATGGGTGGCCGTCTTTTCCTTTTCGATCAATCTTTAAACAACTGGAAATGTGGCACTTACAAATAACGGAAGTAGCGATGCCCAAAACAACGTCTGCCAGCCTGCAAGAAATATGGATTTAGAGGTTAAAAGTTGTCACATTTAGCAGATTTCAAAGCAAGACATATTGAAAGAGATTGAATTTTGACTTTTTTCTGAGTCAAACAGATAAAAGTTTATATTTGATATAAAATACTGTTACAAGCATCTTATGAAATGTTTGATAAATACATTTAACTAACATATAAAATGAATTACCAAAAAAAAAATTTGCTGGTAAACGAAACAATATAAACTGTTTATAGAAAAGGTACCAGGTTTGACTCGGAAAATGTTAAGTGACTTACCATTAACGTTTAGAAGCAAGAAAACGACGAATGATGCCCAAAGCACAGGACTGAAATATTCAGAATTATTAAACGTTAAAAGGGAAATATAGGCAAGATAAGTCGATCAAAACGATGATTAACATAACAGATGAGCGATGTACCTGACTCCCACGACAACTTGGAAATCATCCTCTAATGACCGTTTGATATACTTTTGGAAATCGAATCTAGTTCCTGGAGCTAAATGAAGCTGCAAGAATACATAGAACGACAATTCATATATAAAACAATAAATAAAAAGATAACTAATTATAGGAAAGGGAAAAAACAGTCTTACATTTATGAATCCGTTTCGCAAGGTCATATAATCCGACCTACTAACGGACTTAAAAAACTGACGGAAGAAGCATCCCTACATGAAAAAAAAACATGCATGAGGGAAACACATAACATATTACATAGTGCGTACATTGTTAGACGTTCTGTGCTCTATAATTCTATTTACACGACACGTATACATTTTTCGTTACATTTCTTGTCTCTGATTACTCAACAATTGACAAAGTCCTTGAAAACTTACAATGTAAAAGAAGAATGGGATTCGAGTCCAAAAACTGGTATGTGCTCTCACGAAAGACGTCTCATGTGTAAGCCTGAATCGTGAAGGATCTGTAATTCCATGAATTATTTAGAGTTCATAGTAAAATCAGCAACAATGATATTTATATATTTTATTTTAAATATACATATTATCTATGTCCTAAAAATGCCACATGTGAAACAGACTGTTTAGTAAAGACGTTTTGGAACAAATTTAAAACAAACATAACAGTTGTGCATAAATTCAAACCAATGGAAAGGTCTCAAAGGGCCGAACGCATGAGAAAAATAGTAGGGCTTAAATTCCTACATCCATGGCCCGAGTTTTGACTTTCACCAAATTTTTAAGATTTTTTTTTTGTTTTCCTTAAGCCGTCCGTTGTGGAAGCGCGAGCAGCACGACGCGAACGGGGTTTTAGCGCTGGTGTTCACCCCTAGCCACAACAGCCCCACGCGAACCTCGGCAATCGCTTGCGCGAGCGAGCACAAGCGATGGTGGTCGCGTGGGTTAATGGGAGAAAGTGACCTTTGGTCGCGCCGATGCTCACCTCCAGCCACAACGGGGTCAAGCGACCAAGTTACTTGAGGGTCACGTTGGTGGCTCGCGCCCGGTCGCCCGCGCCTCTACAACGAACGGCCTTAACTGTGTTCACATGGAATTGGGAAATTCTGGCAATTACATTCTAAAATATATTAACTTTTGTTGTTGTGTTTATCTATCGATTGGTAGAACATATATACTTATATAGTGCGCTTCCTCCCTCTGTCATATTCTATGGCTTAAATTTTATTACAAAAGTAATTAAATAAAACTACCGTTGGTAAATTCGTAGTCAGGGGATAATGTCTCCTCTTCCCAACGCTTCCAACCACGCGTCTGCAAATTAAACGGTAGAAGCAAAAGCTTAACAATTTGTAGGGCACTTTGGGTTTTCTTTTATCTCAAACGGGTCAAATGAATAAAATGAACAAATTTAACTAAAGGAGGGATGCGTTGAAAGCCGCTAAGAGTCTGTTTTAATTCATACAACCTCATAAAACAGTCTTTCAATAACACAGCCCAACCCGTTTTAAAACTTGAACCAACACAACAAACTAAAACTTCGCACTTGCATAAAGGTTAAAACAAGTAATAAAATGAAAGTAAATGCAATGTACCTTTAATCTCCCGAGAGCCATTGTAAGAGCGGAGTATACAACGTGTATGACCGCTAAAAAGAATATGAGTATGTGCAACTGATGCAGCCCATCAACAGTTATTATCGGTACCTTTCCCTGTAAAAAAAAAGGAGCTATAATTTCAATATAACAGTCACCTATCCATACACATTATTGCAGATGATGTCTTGGTTTAAAAAGCATGAGGCGCAAGGAGAGAGCTTCACGTATGCGAGGCATTGCTCTCTGTACAACCAAATAAAGCTTTATGTATAGCCAAAAGCTGCATTTGTCTCATTCATACGCTTCATACAAACCTCAAGCTTGACTCAGATGTACATGAAAGGCAGCGAGGCGCTTTTCGATCGCCCCGTGCGTCTCAAACGAATGATGGTATGATTGATAAGTTACCTTCTTGCAAGTTGAATTAGGTGAAACAGCCAGAGATCTACGGTGCTCCGTGTACCATAGAAGCAACCGGCGGGCCCCTTCTTCTTCTTCTTTTTCAGCAGCTTTATGAGGCTTAGCACATGGCAACATTGTATCGGCAACATCAACCGGGATGCATATTTTTGCAATGTAATACTGACTAAAAGTCAATATCAGTGAGATAAACCCTAGAATCATCAACTCTACACATTCCCAAGAAAAATTATTAGAAATAAAAATAATTCTTGAATTTTTTTCGATAAAATTTGAAGTTAAAATTAAAGTTGACTTGTATTGTTTACCAGCTTTGACCTTCTCCAAAGCTTCAAACAAAGCTTTCTTGTGCTTGTCTGTGAAAAACTGGTAGCAAATTTCATTATATCAGTAACCTCAAAATAAGCTACAGCTCATTCTAGTACATAATTCAAGATTTCTTCAAGAATCACAAAAAAAAAAAAAAAAAATGAAACTTCACTAAATTATAAGCATGCTATATTTAGGGTCAACCATAACCATAAAATAGAAGAATCAAGCTCATGTGACAATGTCAAACCTAAGTATCCTATTTTTAGGGTCAACAATAAAAAATCAAAAAACTAGGGAAAACTGTGTAATAGAAAAAGCTAAAGATTCTACTACAGAATTCTTCAAGAATCACAACAAAAACAAAAAAAAGACTGAAACTTTATTAACTTAGACTATCCGTTGCTGGCCGCGAGCAAAGCACCTCTCTCTCCCGGTCACTTGACCCCGTTGTGGTTGGGGGTGAGCACCGGCGCGACCAAAGCACCTCTCTCTCCCGTTAACGCACGCGACCACCGTCGCCCGTGATCGCGCCGCGGCTGTTTGCGTGGGGCTGTTGTGGCCGGGGGTGAGCACCGGGATGAAACCTCCCTCGCGCCGGAGCTCGCTCGCGGCCCACAACGAATAGTCTTGTAAGCATCCTATTTTAGGGTCAACAATAAAAAAGAAGAAACAAGCTAAAGTTTAACCTAAATATAGCTACTTTAAAATAATAATTAAAAAAATAAATAACAAAAACTCTACTTATCCTATTTTAAGGGTCAACAGTAAAATAAAAAAACCTGGTACCCAGGTGAAAAGTGTTAAAAAAAAAAACAAAAACTCTAATCATCCTATTTTTAGGGTCAAAAAAAAAAAAAAAAAAAAAAAAAACCCTTGTACCCAGTTGAAAACTGCGTAATCAAAATAAGCTAAAGATCATTCTAGTACATAATTCAAGATTTCTTCAAGAATCACAACAAAAACAAAAAAGACTGAAACTTTATTAAATAAATATAAGAATCAAGCTCATTTTAACAATCCTATAACCTAAATACAGCAAATTTCAATTAAAAATAAATAAATAAATAAATAATTCAAACAATCCTATATTTAGGGGCAGCAATAAAAAAAAAAAAAAAAAAAAGTACCTTTCCAACTTTATGCAGAATCTTCTCCAAAGCTATGGAAACAATGATGATAACTGCACAGACACCTGCAACTGCCCATGTAGGTGTTTGATCCAGTTGTCTTGTACCTTCACTTGTATCTCCAGCCATATTTTTAACAATTAAAAAAATATATATAAATAAATTTCAAGATTTTTAAAACATGTGTTGCCTAAGAACAAGATGATGATGTTATATATGAATGTTGGTAAGACTAGTGTTTGGATAACGGGGTTATTTCATTGACTGATTTGGTCAAGTCAGACAGAATTATGAAGAGAAGGGGAAGGTGACCTGCTTGGTTATTGTTATATTATTGACCTATTGGGTCAATGTGATCTTCTGCACATAGGATTTGCTAGTTGTTATTTGTTATTGTTATTATTATTATTATTATTATTATTGGGAAGAGTTGGACCATATGAATTTAATTATTCCAAGGAATGATTACTTTATCAAAATAGTTGTGTTAGCATGCAAACGCGTATAATTACATGGACATTTGATTGTTTATGTTAATGGTGCTCGAAAACGACATATACTTTAGCATTTTCAACTTGACAAATTGGATGGATTATTTAATACCTTGATGTGTTCATACTACGACCGTTCCTGAGAATCCATCTAGGACGGGTGAAAAAATATAGGTTCTTATAAAAGTTCGAGTTTCTAACTTTCAATTTTCAAATATTAATAACTAGATTATGTCTCGAGAGCGTTCCGGTGTTAAAAAATATAATATTGGTAATAAATGAAAAAAGTAAATAACTTAAACATACCACTAAGTAAAATAACTATGTAGGTATTGAATTTGACCTGATGACTTTTAGATAATGGATTGTATGAACATCCAACTGCCTCAACTTCTACAGCAGGAATAACGATAGTCTTATTAAAAACATATCAAAACCATTCATAATATATGCAGTCATATAACTAAAAACTAATTGCAGCAACAAACGGGTATATAATATAGACTGTATGATATTTTCAGCTACAGCGTTATCTTTTGTATAAGCTTTTGGGTTAGTTCTCTCAATTTCTCCCATAGTAGCAGAAAACAGACATTATTCAGCATAATGAAATTAGTTATCATCATCATTGCCATCAAGAACTCAACAAAAAAGCATAAAAAAACAAAACATATAATAGAACATCAATAAGCTTTAATAAGTGCTTAAAATCCTACCACCTAAATAAACTTTTTTATCTTCTCCCAAACCCTAAAAACCTCTCCTATCCTCTCCCTCCTCTCCCCCTGCCGCCACTGCCGCCGCCACCCCCTCCTCCTACCACCGCCTCTTATCTCTCTCCTCCCCACCAGCCTTCCATCTACCTATTCATATTCATCTCCCTTTTTAATTTCGAACCACCAAGACTGTTATATCGCAGCCTCGGGTACTGATATCGCCACCGCCGACGTCACCGGGGATGATTCATGTATATCCCTCACCTAATTCTCCCTTTCATGCTCCGGTCCCGACACATGTTCTGGTTACTATACCCGTACAGGATCCACAAATCAATACACACAATCATCAACCATAAAACTCTAAAAAAAACATAAACTAAAACTTTAAAAAACATATGAACTTAAATTAAAGGACACGTCATTGAATTGATTTTAGGCAGAAAATAAACAACAAAACTATTTCTAAATCACTACTAAACCTAACTCTAAGTCCATACCAAAGCGTCTTGGACATTAGGAAACTCATACTATTAACCTCATCCAAACACACTAATATAACATATATACAAACAAAACTCGGTAAACAATAACAAACACAATAAAAAACCATAAACATCTAAAAAACATAAATTAAAAGTTTAAATATCATATTCAAACCAGTAGGACCAGAACCGAAGTCTCTAGCATCACACTCATCCTAACCACCACCACCGCCTTCGTTACCCGAGCCTTCTGTTTAGCTAGCTGGATCTCGTCCATAGGAGGAGGCACGTTGTTGTACAACGGAGCGAAGTCGAAGCCAATGTGTCATAGCATGCTTGTGGTTGTTTTAACTTTAGCAGGGTGACGAGTCTAAACACATGGATCCACAAAATTTATGAGAATACGAAAATCATGTCGGACATATGAACCAAAAAAATATATTCATCAATTAACATGAACACTACAAGTTTAATGAAAAAGTTTTTTTAGTCTTTTTGTATAGTAATTATCTAAACTCGTCATGTGTATCCTTATCTAATGACATGAATGGAGTACGAAAATAATGCCTACCAAATAATCCAAAACATGACGAGTACATTCACTAGTTAAGGTGAATACAATGAGTTTAATAAAAAACTTATTTTGTTATTTTTGTTTATTAATGCCTAAAATTATAAATTAAAATATTGATATGGATAAAGCAGTTACATTTAAACTATAAAACATAATCATAGTTGTAATTAATTATTGTTAAGACTTGACCATGTGAATTAGTTTTTTTTTTTTTTTTTTTTTGAAAGGCCACCTTGTGAATTAGTTATTCCAAGTTGTGATTACTTTAGCAATTAGCATGCTAACGTGTTGGTTGATTTAGAAAAAAATGAGAAATGAATTAGTCTTTGAAGGCAAACGGTTAAACATTGGATGCATTTTTGGTGAGCTACAGGTTTTATCGTTTATATGGGTTAAATATCAGTTAACTCAAAACAGGTTAACGTGGAAGAATTGGGTGTTGTTTAATTTAGCGGATATTCGTATGTAATATGGTCTGACAGGGGTTGTGAGTATGATTTAACTAGTAGCTTGCTGGTTGTAATCATGTATATATTTTGGTGATATGTGAAGAGAATTTTTGCCAATAAAAAAAGCATACTAACGTGTCTAACAACATGACATGGACATGTTTTATAATCATGCAAAAGTAGTGAATGTTGTTACGTGTTGAAGCTGTGACATATGAAGTTGTAGGGGCTTGACTATAAATATCGAAACAAAACAATGTCACAACGATATATTCTAGATCCTTAACTTAAAAATTATTGGAACGATTTTGAGTCTTTGATCTAATAAATCAATGGATGAGGCTAAAAGTTAAAACTTGAGGGAATTTTAGCATGCGATTTGGAAAGAAGAAGTGAGAAATGGTAAAATAGGTATAACTTACAACTATTGACTTTTTTCAAGTTACACCCTATTTTTTAAACGTTCATAACTTTTCATACTACATTTTTTTAAATGTACCATAAAAACAAGTTTTTTATCCTCTTTCATTTGCATGCCCTATTGCTGTAGTTTAAAAAAAAAAAAAAAAAAACCTTTTTTTTTTGCTGAGTTGTTACCTTGCGTGATTAAAAGGTATAACTGGATTATGATGTATAACTTGCTCATTGCTAACGTGTTAGGCTCAGCTGAGTTAATTTTTCTTCAATTGTAATATGTAATTTGTATTGCCATGATTTTAATTATACATAATTTTAATTCATATATATATATATATATATATATATATATATATATATATATATAGGGTATGGTTCAAATAGGAACCACACCTTAAGTAGAAACCATATGAACCACTTTATAGCCATTGATCTTTAATGTCATGATTATAAATAAGTAAAACATTAATTAATTTTTTATTTAAATCAATGGGTATTATTGACTTTTGTTCAACAAGCTAATTTGTAGGTAATTCTCTATAATAGTAACCGATTAATATCCATTTTTCAAATCAATAGATACATCAAAACGTAAGCAGCATCAATCGACATTCACCAATGAAGATCAACAACTTGTATACAGGTATGTATAACTATTCAATCGTTATTAGTTATCGTTAATATACAATTTCTCAAATGTTACGGTTTTTTAATTTTTGTTTTTCTTATAGCGATTTGTACAGTCAATTGTAATCATTGTTCAAAATTATGTTTAGTGATTTGTTTGAATGTTATCAAAATACCCCAAAACTGAATGTGCAGTACTTGGCGGTTATGTAAATTTTGTCAATATGCGTTGATGTATGTTGAATAATAACGAAGCGTCGATCAAACCCTAAATATGGCGTTCATTAAAAAAAAGACGCTTTATTATTATCAGATGTGTATACACTAGTGTATTATATACGTTGGTGTATATTACATAAAGAGATAAGAGATTGTACTTTAAAGAGTATAAAAACCCAAAAATGTTGTATACACAAGTGTATATAATCAAAAATCGTTATATAACTATTTGTATTAATAATGTATTTGATGATTGATCGTTTTGTTTTTTATGAACCGATTTGGGGGTTTTATTATTTGGATTTGTTCCTTCTTTAATTTGTACTATTAATTGGGTGTGGTGTATAATACGTCACTTGTCTTGTAAACCTGTTGTGCATACTGTACATTAATGTATAATCTAATACACTGATAATGTGTGATATATAGTGGGTTATACATTGATGTATATGATATTATTATACACTGATATTAAACACTATGTATATGATATTATGTTACACTGATATTATACTCTTATATTATACATCAATGTATATAGGTATATTCACCTTTAGATGTGTATACACTGATGTATATAGGTATATCCAACTGTAGGTTTGTATGCACTGATGTATAAAAGTGATTTGTTTTTTTCTTTTGTATTCCCAGATGTATCCAAATGGCTCTACTTAGGAAGAATAATCTCATCGGATGCAAATAAGGAACGTGATTGTATTTTCAAGGAGGCATATGAGCTGTATAAAATGAAAAAGATGAAATTGATTTGAAAGTTTTTATGTGGTTAAGGTTTTGTGTGAACAATTTAAGTTGCTTATTTTTTATAGTTTTCTAAAACTTTTATGATATGGTCATATCCAACTTTTGAATGATATTAATGGTTTATATTTGTTAGCGAAACATCCAATTTGTATCATTGGACTTCCCTGTGCATGATATACACCAACGTATATAGGGAAAAATACAAGCCACTAAATATTAGTTACTTGAAATATTCTAATTCAGTAAATATACACCAACGTATATAAGGAAAAATACTAGCCAAACAAAGATGAGTTACTTTAAAAATTCTAAGTAGATATACATTGGTGTAATGGATATAAAGTTAAGTTAAATAACTTAGTAACATATGACTAGGAGCTAATATGAACTTTAAAAAATTGATATACGTATATCTATATAGTGTGTTATACATTGGTAAATATAAAGGATATACACCAATGTATAGATTAATGTACTTAACCACTTACAGTTAATATCTAGACAGGTGATTTATAAAGCAGTAGATATGCATTAGTGTATATAATTTATACTAGACTAATGTATAAAACTATGTACGTGTACAAAATCAAAACAAATGGTTTAATTATTTCCATAGCAAAAAGTGAAATAACATAAACACAAATGTTTAAAAAAAAATGTGTAAATGCAATTAAATCCTACTCTTCGTTCTCGTCATAGGATGATTCTTCCAACTCATACTCATCGGTTGTTATCTCCACCTCTACTTTTTTTCCCTTCTTAAGCGGACAATTTCCAGTGTCGTGTCACCTAACCATGTTGCCACAGTAATTAAAAAAAACATTACAATACAAGAATGCAGTTATACAAGCTACCAACTCATATATATCAGTGTTCAATTCACATTATCTCTAATTTGCCACTGGTGTTCGAAAAACGTTAGGTTCCTTCCAACCCATATTCCTATACATGTATATACATAGTGTTTAATATCAGTGTATAATAATATCATATACATCAGTGTATAACCCACTATATATCACACATTATCAGTGTATTAGATTATACATTAATGTATAGTATGCACAACAGGTTTACAGGACAAGCGACGTATTATACACCATTTATAATACATTAATCATACACCTGTGTATATTCATTACAAACATTTAAAAGATTAGAAACTGTACAATCACTTACTATGATACACATGTGTATAGTCATTACTACAAAGATAACATTTGATCACTGTACAATCCTTTAACTACCTATCATACACCAGTGTATAATATATACCACAAATCATCGTTTTAACTACTATCGTATCTTGATTGAAACTCCAAATATAAACAAACTTTTCAAAATATTCCTATACAAAACTCAAACATGTGTGAAACGAAATATAGCTACAACATACATACCTTGATTTTCAACACTATATAGAAACAAAGGTTGTGATGGTGTTTCCTGATCTTCTGTCACATGAGATTGTAATTCAATGTTTTCATTTTAATCGATTATTGTCCATAACTAGGTGATGAATCGTAAATCGATTATTAGTTTCTGTTGTTGGATTTTTGTTCAATCGATTAGAGTTTGAACGATGATTGCTATGAATTCGATTTTTAAATGGTATGAATTGAATTAGAGATAATGGATGAGAGATTTAAGGAAATCAAATCTCAAGTCAAACAAATCGTATGATAATATGTAACTGCCATAATACAATCATAATTAAAAAAAGATAATTAATTAGATGTCTAATTACATGTAACACCCCAACCGATGGCGGAAACTGTCACACCCTCAAAATCCACTTGCGGAGTTTTACCGCGAGGCGCATGACAAACCAGGATCCAAACCAACGATCACAATAAACAAGTCTAACATGAACATAATGCAATTTCAAAACAATGTTTAAAATCCCTGTTTACAGCGGAAGCTTATTCAAAACAATTATTCAATAGTAAACCAATGTTCAACGTTTGTAAAACCATGCAACCCTAACTAGACGTCGTGCAGACGCGTGCACCCTAGTCTAGTCGTGCTACCTTAGCGACCTGAGAAAACATGTAAAAGTTTACGTCAGCACAAAAATGCTGGTGAGTTTACAGGTTTTGTAATCCAAGTACCAAGTCAACCTGTCCATACTATAACAAATCGAAAACCAGTGTACGCTAGCTAGGCGTATGTTTTGTTACTACCACGATTGGAAAACCATTACTAACTCGCAAACCAAATGTGTGCCCGATGTAGTAACCCTGTTGTTCCTGTTGTTCCTGTTTGAGACAATATGCACCTGCCGACCCTCCAAGTCGACGAGCGGGGTTGGTCACTCCCAATAGCGCTATTCACATTTCCCCGTTGTGCAAACCCGCACATTCATGGTTCCCCCCGGGACTTCCAAAGATCGTGTAGTACACAATAGAAACCCATAGTATGACAGTAGTTACCAAATAATCGTTTTAACACATGTTTTCTCCCCCGAAAATGTGAAACCAGTTTAAAAGAGGGGCCGTAAACTCACCTTAAGTTGCGTTACTTCGTAATACGAATAACTCAGCAGCTATGCTAGTCCCGTAAAGCGGCGACCTAACATATGACAGTTACAAGCACTTAGACTAATAACCCGCAGGTTAATTAGTCCCTAGATGTCCAGACCATAACCAAGTTCGTTTGAAAACACCGTGACTGTTTAACTGACCCAAAGTACAAGACTCGACATCCCATTGGTGACCCGAGACTTCCCGTGTTATGTTTACGCTCTCAAACATGAAATCATGCAATCACACTTAACATACGTTAACGCACAACAAGTTATAGCACATAGCTCACGTATCACCGAATTACACCCAAACATATGTTACCAAGTTATTAGATATGTTACGGGGTTCCTAGCATGTTCCTACATGTCAAATCGGGTCTCGGAATGCTAATTTACACTTACAGCAGCAGTACACGCGATTAGGAAAAGTCAACTAGCATTTAGGTTGGTCAACTAGCATTTAGGAAGGCTAATCGCCTATAATATAGGCGATTAGGGCTATACCACATGAAATTACTAGCATTTAGGGCTATACCACATGTAACTACTAGCATTTAGGCTATACCACATGTAACTACTAGCATTTAGGGCTATACCACATGTAACTACTAGCATTTAGGCTATACCACATGTAACTACTAGCATTTAGCCCCCTAATCGCATGAAACATGGGCGATTAGCCTCCTAATCGCCCCTAACATAGGCGATTAGGGTTGCTAATCGCCTGTAACCTTGCTGTTCCGGTTTTTCGCGCGTTTAACGCTCCAAATCAGATCCAGAACGTGTGTAACCATCCAATATCATCCCAACAACTATTCGAAACATGTTTCAACTAAAACCCTTCGTTTTGCCTCGTATTATCAGCCCTGCATGCAATCACGTATTCCAAACACCATTCACATAGCATGCAACATCACACTAACATGCGTAACTATCACCCTAATAATCAGTTACTCAGATTTTGTCATCATAATATCATTAGTATTCTGAATTAACCTAATAACATGTTAATCATTCATCTTTAATCATAAAAACCCTAGATATTAATCATAAACACACATAACACATGTATAATTGTTAGAATCCGATTAACAACACTTATTAACGATTTTCAGAAAGCTTTTTCGTTTTAGAACAGGTCTGGACCATTAGGGATTGAATGAAAACGTTTATAAAGATTCATGGATGGAAACCAAACCTTAGATTTGTGAAAGAATGATGGATTAAGCTTGAAACCTTGTGTTTGGATCAAAAATCGCGTTCCAGAGGTTGTGTGTGTGTTGGGGCGGGTTATGGGACGACTAGGGTTTGTATAATGAAGTTTAGGAGGTCAAGTATGGTATTTATAGTCGTTTTTAGTCGTCCAGCCCGTAACACGCGATTATGCAGCTTTACACGCGATTAGGAGTCCTAATCGCATGTAAGTTCATGCATTTGGGGCCTAATCGCATGAACAGTCATGCATTTGGCCCCCTACTCGCCCCTAAAGTGCCTACTCGCCTCCCTTATAGGCGATTAGGCTTCCCTAATCGCCTATAGGGGCTGGTTTCGTGTGTTTTGCGCGTTAAACCCCGTTTTAACATATGTTAACACATATTCACATACCGACAAGTCACATAATGATTGTAAACACATAACACTTGTAAATACACATATTCACACTCGTTCACCAATTCCCGGGACTCGAGACTTGTATGTTCCGTATGCCCTGACGATCCTACAAATCGTCACCGTTTGTACACTTGGTTAAGGACCGACATCTAATGAACCTCTAGACCAACATCCAACGATCTTCTAGACTAAACCGATAGTTTCCGAACCATAACCCGACTTAACTAACCCAGTTAAGTACAATATACGCGTGACTCGCTAAGGTAGACTTTCATCTAGACAACGTTGTTAACCAGAATTTGCCGGGTGTCACATCATCCCCACGTTAAAAGAATTTTCGTCCCGAAAATTGCACAAGTACCAAAAGGAATAATCGAAGGAAACAACAAAAGATAGAAACCGAAAATAGAAACCAAAAAGAGATTTTACCCGAGTTGTCACAGAAACATCGAGGTGTCACGTAGTGACGATTGTTCAATAGCACATGGACTAAATTGTAAATATTAATAGTAAATAACTTCCATTGTTCAAAAGGAAATACAAAGAGTCTTAATAGAAATTTCAAACATAAATAATAAATGTTCAACTTTTATTTAAGCACTAGGTCCAGCCTAAGCGTGAAAGCATATAAGATCAAACGTCACCTGAAACATGTACAAAACAATTTTGTCAACACATATAATGTATTGGTGAGTACACCCGTTTGATATATATAGTATAGAAATAAAAATGTTTCGCAATTCATGTGTTGTATAGCGTTTGCAAATATGTAATTAAGTAGTATCAGTCAAAACCAAACCTGAGAATAATGACTAACACATGACTAACAAACTGAATAATGAATTAACATGACAATGACCAAGATCCTCTCAAGAGAGTCTCAAGGGGGTATACCATAGTACTATTCACTGAAATGCTAGGCCGCCCAGCGGTTAATGATTAAGCATAATACACACCAAATCACATAAGGCAAACATACATGAGAATTGCATTAAGTATAAGAAATAAAACTTGTTTAATAGGTACATGAATCATCCCGAAATAGTAAAACAGTAAAGAAAAGGGAAAGATATACTCACAGTTCGCTAAATATAAATTCCGAGAAAGTTCGTCGTTAAGGCTTAAGAATTCCGAAGAATTCAACCTATATATAAAAATACTAAATGAGGAAAATAACTAAAAAAATCTAAGACGACGAATCATCTAAGGCATTAGGGCTTGCTAGACTCGTATTAGGGAAGATGAAATTATTAGTAATAATTTGAACGACAGTTTTTGAAATAAATTTATTTACGATGAATTTAATAAATGACTAAAACTCTTATGTGTTTCACATATAGGTATAAATTCCGTTTTATAGAAAAAAATAGCCTTGAAATAGAGTTAACGATTTATATTTAATTAATCAATTTATTATTAAATCTAATTTAAATACAAATAGCATCAGTAATACAAGATATGCTCCCAAAATGATATTATTATGAGAAATAATTATTTTATGATGTGGAATACTAAAATAATATTTCCATAATTTATTTGCATTTAAAACATTTTTTAATGAATTTAAATGATGTTTTAATGATTAAAATTAGTAAAAATAACAAAAATAATCATTTTATAAGAAATTATATTTTATTACAGTTTATTATTCATAGAAATAAATCTCCAGAAAATTTGAGGTTAAAATCTCTTAAAATGAATTTTTAATCATTTAATTATGATTGAAACGATTAAATTCAATAAAAATATAAAATTGATGCATTTTCCGAAAAATAAAAGTGTGGAAATCTTATTTTAGATGTCAAGATGTTATGTCTAAATTTTCATAATTTTTGAAGCAAAAAGGAAATTTCTATGTTTAATATAAGATTTTTAGTTATAATTATATAATTAATTAGACAATAAACAAGCAAAATAACTTGAAACAAAAAAAAAATGCCAAGAACCGGTTCTAAAGAGATTCGAACCCGGCTCCTTGCCCAGACTAAACAACACCCCAACCACTAGTCCATCTATTTCTTTTGTTAACATATCTGAATGTTATTTATATTTATATTATTAACCAAGAGGTCTTCTTCCCCAATTACCTAGCTAAGAACCCTAATCCTTACCAAACCCAATTCAATCATATGAGTGATCTGTAGTAAGGGGGTTTTAACCTATAATACTCGACTAAGACATAGCAAACAAGATTAGACACTTACAACTCGTGAATCCGGTTGAAATCAAGGTTGCAGGTCCGTTTTTCTTTAACCCAAAACTCGCGCAAATAGCTTAACTTAGTGGTGTTTTGATGTGGTTTTCAGGTGTGTGAGGATCATGGACTGACTCGACATCAACAATTTATAGATAATTATCAGTTTCTGCTCGTTTGGTCTTGGCCGGATTGAATGGGGCGGTTACACCATTGATAGCGATTAAACACTTTTAATGCCTAATAATTGAATGGTTACCGGTTAATATTATTGTGGAGAGGCGTTTCGGGGTGATTAATACCGTTAAAAGGTGTTTAAACCTTGGTTTTAAGGCTCGCCGGAAAGCCCGCCGGAAAAGCGAGTAGCAGCAGCACATAATTTGTTTCTTTTAAAACTTTCAGCATTTGTCACATTTGGCCCCTCATAGTTACTTTAGTTAGTTTTAAAGTTTCCTAGTTAGTTTTCCTTTAATAACAACTAACTAAGTTAACTTTTTAACTTAAAACTTTTATAACTTGAAATTTTTATGATAAATATTTATATTTTTCAAATAACGTTGCAACATACGCGTTAAACTTAAATCGAGATTGAGATCCACAAAAAAACATGCAATTAATATAACTTGAGTTCGCACGTTTATTGAATTTGAAAACGACAACGATTACAAGAAATGTTCGAAGGACTAAAATTGTAAACTAGATAAAAGTCGAGGGTGACGGATGTCACATTACACTTATACCCTTTAGATCAAAATCAAGGATGGATGGCTAGGGTTGGTTCCTAAGGTTCTTAACTAGGGTGGTGGTTCCTAATTGATCTCAATCCTATATATATATATATATATATATATATATATATATATATATATATATATATATATAGTGGAAGTATATAGAGAAAACCCTTGTTATATGGTAAACTTCCTGACTTTTTTTAATGAAAATTTTAGGGTACGTAATATACATTTTTTAAGCATTTTGAGTCAAAAAAATCGAAAAAGGGCCGAACGGTTTTTTTTAAAAAATAAAAAACGTCTACTGTTAACATATAATTAACAGATGGTTAACACCTGTTATTATCGCTTAACATGTGTTAGTCAAAATTTTATTTTTTTTTAAAAAAAACTACTCGGCGCTTTTTTAATTTTTTTGGCCCAAAATGCTTAAAATCATGTATATAATTAACTTGCCCTATTTTTTTCAAAAAATAAAAATAAAAATTGGGAAGTCAGAGTTTCCAGAGTTTACCGAATAAGGATGGGTTTCCAAAATATCCTAACCCTATATATATATATATATATATATAATATGTATTTCCTTAGCATTAATTTATAAATGTTTTGTATTTCATGGTGTTGTATATTATGTTTAGGGTGTTTTTAATTTTTTTTTAATTTTTCGTTTGTAATCAAAATTTTTTTAACTTTTGCAATTTAACCCTTTGAGTTGATTTTTTCTGTAATAACCCAAAGTTTTTCATCTTTTGCAATTCATAAACACATTTTACTTTCAACTTTGGTCCCTCACCTTTTTTTACTTTCGACTTTGGGCCCCATACATTCCATCTTTCGCAATTCTTCATTTTACGTTTTATTCTAAAATTCGCGAGTCAACACTCCACAACATGCATGTGAGGTTCAATGTTTTTTCGTTTATTTTTTTCCGTTTGCAAGGTCTGTCCCAACACGTCTATTTTTCCCCATTTGATAGGTTGTCGCAACGCGCGAGTCCTAGTTCGACTTACTTATTTTTCCTATGTTTTATGTTTCGGTCTAATTTCTTCGGAATGACACACCGCAACGGGTGTACCTGGTTTAACGATTTTATGTCTACTTTTTGTTCGGTGTTATTTTTTCCTTTTTTAATTTATTTTGTTTTTACGATTTTTCCCGGTGTTAGTGATCGCTTACAATGGTGTGACATTGGTTCTAGTTGACATAATTTTATGCTTCACACCGCAACGCTAGGGGTTTAATACTGGTTTTTTAAAAATAGAAAACCGTTTAACACTTAAATTGGGCCCAATAAAAGTCTATTTTAAGACTGGCAATTTAGACACGAACACAATAACCTGATACGAACCTACACGATTTTAACAGGTTTCGTGTCTATAACAGATCGACACGTTAAGACCTGTTTATTTTCGTGTCGTGTTCGTGTTTACCTGTTTCGTGTTCGTGTCTTATCGTGTTCGTATCGTGTTTCTTATCATGTCTTGTCGTGTCTTATCATGTCTTGTCGTGTCTTATCATGTCTTATTGTGTTAACATGTTTTACTATGTGTTCCTTATCGTGTCATATCGTGTTAACCTGTTATACACAGGTTCGTGTTCGTGTTTGAAAAAAATGACACGATTAGATTTCGTGTCATGTTCGTGTTTACATGTTTCGTGTTCGTGTCTTAACAGGTCGTGTTTGACACGATATGCCAGCCCTAGTCTATTTAAAACTCAAATCTTATTAAGTTATTAAATCATACCACATTTATAAGCCCAATACCCATTCTAATACCATGATTTAACTAATTGTTGTGTTTATTGATAACTTTGTTTATCATACAAAAAATTTAGTATAAATTATTTAATTTGTTAAAGCCTAAGAGACATTTTCTAACGGATCCGATAGGGCACACAGATCGTCAGAGACGCCACTTTTAAATCAATCGATTTTAAAATCTTGTTATAGTTACATTTATGCTTATTGTTCTTATTGTGATTGTTATCAATAAAACAACGATGCCTAACCTGATTAACTAACTATCCTGTTGCAACCAATCTTACAAATCTAAGGGTATTAGTTTAGTTGAATTATATTCAACGAAAAAAAGCGTCAAGTCCCTCATGTACTTTAAAAAATATATATTATATTATGAATGATGACATGATAGGGCAGGGGAGGAGCCTTCTGGCTTAAAGCAGTCATACCCCGTCCATTTTTATTAGGCTACCTTGTGTGGGACTTATCTTTGGGTTAGTCAGGACCGGTGAGGGCCGGCTACACTGCCTCGTAGGGGCTTGTCGTGTCGAAAACGTTGAGGAGGTGACAAAAGAGACAGGGCTATTATGTGTGTGTATATATTCATTTTTTTTATGAATATAATTTCTTCATTAAAACCGACAACTCTTACAAGTGGGAGGCGGGTAAACGGGCCACAAGTTGCGTCGCTACCCCCTTTTGAATAGAAAAACCTACTCTATTAAAAATAAAACTTAGGTCCTTCGTCGCCGGGGATTTACTCTGCACCACTTTTTAAACTCTTTTAAGAACCGTATTGCTTCGAGGGCTAGACCTCCAAATGTGTCAAAAGCAAATGGCACAAAGACGTGTTGGTTCTCCAGATAGACAGCTTCATGTTTGACGACTTTCTTGGATTCTGCTCTCAAGGCTACTTGCCGTGCCACGAACCCCGAATCTCGAAGTCCCACCAACAGAGACACCCCTGTGAGATCAACGCACGCATGTTTGCCTTGTGCCCACCCGAACACAAGGACATCTGCTGGCCTTAGGGTAGACCGCCCTTCTAGGGGGTCCGTCAAAAAGTTAACTAGGGCTTCTTTCCTAGCCGAAATCCCTGCCCTTCGTAAGACGTCCCATAAAACATTCCTGACCAGATCATGTCTGTATTTAAATCCGGGCAGCTCCTTACAGTGAAGAGCATGTTCCCCAAACTTATCTAAGCATGCTTTTTTACAAACCGGACACGACTCATCAACTGGGAACATGGGAATCATGAGCCTATATTTAAGGATAGCCCCGTATTCAATAGCTGACATGTGTTGCCCGAGCCCCCCAATAGGAAGGACAGCTAAGAAATCTTGAGCATGTGCTACTTTAAGGCATTCAAACACCGCTTTTTGACGCGAATACATGGCAAACTTCTCTCCCATAGTCTGAAGTGTTTTACAGTTAAACGCACTCGTCAAGAACGTTTGAGTTTTGTTGGGGGCGGTGTCCTTATCCATAAAACCACCCAAATCTAAATCAGGAAGAGAGTTGCGAACGTTATCCAAGGCAAGCTCATAATCCAAGTCCATCCCCACTATCCTGCTGTTTCGTAAGATGTGGTCTTTGCAGTCCCCATGACTGCACTCTAGAGGCCACAAAAGCATATGCAGACACGTCCTCCATCGAACACAGGTCAAGACCTCCCAATCGTATAGGTAGAGACGCTAACCGCCATTGAAAATCCCTGAAGAACAGCCCCCCCACAAACTACAATATTTTCGACCGCTTCACAAAGCCCTTTGTCAAAAATGGATACAGCCTTATCAGCAAAAGCTGGCTGACATGTCCGAAGGCCGAACAACAGTTTAGCAACACCCATACAAGAACGGAGCAGCAAAAGTTCACTTTGGGGGTCCCTCAATTTTTGTAGAGAAACCATCAGATCCACTGCCTGGCGAGCCCTTTTAGCACCCAAAGATCTAATATATCCCCCGTCCCGACTAACAGCACCCCCAGGAGCTTCACGCCTCCCTCTGGTCTCCCGATATCACTAGGAAATAAACCAGGCTTCACTTTTTCCCATTGCACGATGGCCAAAAAATTTCACATTTCTTAATATTAAGCGTAAGGCCTAGATTCGGCCCCTCAGCACGGATAATATCAAAAGCCTTAGCCACTTCCCCGGCCTCTCCCATAATTGTGCCATCATCAAGGTACCAAGCATGAAACGGGAGGGAGCAACACTCTTCTAGCCGACGGACTAACGGGTGTAGGACAAGAGCGAAGAAAAACGACCCCAATGGGTCTCCCTGTTGGACCACAGTGGGAGGTCCATCTCCCACACCCAGGCTCATCCCTATCTTGATGAGCTGGCGCCCCGCTGACGTGGCGGCTAATGTGTAGGACCATCCCCAAAAGATGGGTCTTCTCCACACCCACGAGTCTTATGGTCTTTAAATAGTGAAAGAAATTTGGTTTTTTATGTCTATGAAATGTAATTTATAATGAGAAAGTTTATTGTAAAAAGTAGTTTAACGTGAAAATGATAAGAAGTATTTTGGGATTTTGATCAAAATAAATCAATGGATGAGATTAAAAGGGGAAAAATATACGTTGAGTTTCTAAAAGAGGAGGAGAATGGCAAAATAGGTATAACCCACAATGGTTGAGTTCCACCCAAATTTTTTTAACGTCCATAGCTTTTTCATACGACATTATTTAAAAAAAACACACCATAAAAACAAGCATTTTATCTTCTTTCATTTGTATACTATATTGTCATACTTTAAAAAAAAAATTGCTGGGTTGATATTACTTGCGTCTAAATGTAAAAACTTGATATTATTACTTGCGTTTAAACATTCTGAGTGTAACAATAACTTTTTTGTTTTTTTTTTAGTTTGTTTCTTTGTTAGGTGGAGAGTCACGAGGTTGGAAATCAATTTGAATCAATGTGAGAACAGTAATAATTTTGTTTCTTATGTTTGTCTATTTTTGTGAGGTAAATAATAACTGGAGGTTCGAAGATCACCTTCGTTAACCTTCTTTGACATTCTTTCATGGTTTTGCTAACCGGAGGTTCGAAGATCACCTTCATTAACTTTCTTTGACATTCTTTCATGGTTTTGCTAATATCTTCTTTCACCTCATGTGATGGTGGGATATTGTTGTCGTTATATTCCACAAACTAGTTCCTTGAAAATTACTAATTTATAAAGAAAGAGAATCCTTATTACCTACTTATATGATCAATTGTAAACTTGCTTATATGTATGTAAAAACTTCATATTACCTACTTGCGTTTAAACAATAGTAAACAATAATAACTTGCGTCTAAATGTAAAAACTTGATATTACTTACTTGCGTTTTAGCATGTATAACTTGCGTTTTATCATTTATAACTTGCGTTTGATCAGGTCGTTTTACCAGGTCGTCTTATCAGGTATAACTTGCGTTTTAGAAACGCAAGTATACCCTCAATAAACGCAAGTTATCAACCAAGCAAAAAAAAAAAACAATTTTTTTTTTTTTAAAAAAAGTATAGCAATATGGTATGGAAATGAAAGAGGATGAAAAACTTGTTTTTATGGTGTATTTTTTTTTTAAAAAAAAATGTCGTATGAAAAAGTTATGGACGTTTTAGAAATGGGGTGAAAGTTGAAAAAAGTCAACAATTACGGTGATGGACAATAATACCTTCTTTTGCTAGGGACATGTGTCAGCCCCTTATTCCTTCTTACGCTTCTCACCATAAGCTACTTTTTACGCTAGCCTTATGTGACATCCGTCCCTCTTACTTTACCGTTATTACAAGTTTAGTCCTTTTAGTATTTAAGAATTTACAAATTTAGTTTGTCTGTTTTGTTTGTTTATTCCAAATAAATGAAAATTTGAAGATATATTAAATCTTTACATTATTATTATTATTATTATTATTATTATTATTATTATTATTTTAATGAATATACTTTTCATTTGAACGTATACATAAGAATTCATAGGACTCGTTTTTCTTTAATCGTAAATGTGATATCATTTATAAAAGTTTTAAATTTTTAAAATGTTACTTAACGATTTTATTATATTTTATAAATAAATAAGTACATAATAGTGAAACGACAATAACCATATATCCCATACACAAAAAAGGGGTTTATATGCATCCCAGTTGGTAGTATAGGGGCATTTCTAAAAGTTTGAGTTAATCAATTTCGTAACTAACAAGATTCTTGTTGACTTTCTTTTGTAACAACCACAAATGAAGTAACGGTTCCCTATCCCGGAATCCATTCAGCGTCGTATTACGAAGCTTTTTGTGACCAATCTTCCCGAAGGTTGCAGTGGCACGGACTTGGCGATTCAGGTTCGGCCTCATGGTCAGATCTTTGATTTATACATTGCAAGAAAAAGGGATAAAGGCGGTAATAGATTCGGTTTCATTTCAATGCTTGACGTTAAAGAAAAAGGGGAGTTACTAAAGAATCTCAGGAACATCCGGATGGGAGAATATAAGTTATGGTTTAGTATTGCAAGGTTTGTTCTTGAGGATGGGGAGATCAACACAAGGTATGATTCGAAGCAAAAACACCACGTCAATGAAGAGATAAGTAATAACTCAGAAGGCTGTCGTGTGGAGACTGAGAAGAATTCTTTCGTGGCCAATGATAGATCGTTCAAGGATTCTCTAGTGGGGAAGGTTATCTCTCTTGATGATAAGACTGATGCTTTTGCATCTTTGCATGGTAGAGCTTTAGTGGCAAGAATGGTGGATGTTCATGCACTTAAAAACATCAAGTGCTATTTACAAGAGGTGTGTCCGGGTCGTGGCAAGGTTCATTATCTGGGAGGTCTAGATCTGCTGGTATCATTTGAAGACGAGGAAACTGTTGAGGCAGTCTTTTCAGCCGCTCAACTGGCTATGGACAGGTTTGTATCGATCTCGATATGGGAAGGTCAAGCCTTGGGGTATGAGAGGGTGGCGTGGTTAAAAGTTAAAGGGATTCCTTTAAACCTACTTTGCAACGAAACTATTGATGCAGTAGGTGGTATGTTTGGTAAGGTGGTATACAGTTCCAAAAGATCCGAGTCCGACTCGGATTTATCGTATGAGTATATTGGAATCCTAGCCGGGGATGGCAGACGTTTAAATGAAGAAGTGATGCTCACGTGGAAGGGTCGTAAGTTCCGGGTCTGGGTTGAAGAAGAGCTTAATGAATGGATTCCGGAATTCATTGAACCTCAGGAGGAGGATGAAGATACGTCGGATTCAGAAGGGGATGAGCCGGTGGTCGAACAATCACCGGAGCTTGAAAAGGAAACTAACGCGAATGACGGTGGTGCAGTCAACATGAATGTTGACCAGCAAAACTTGGAAACGGCTAACTATGGTAATGAGATAATTGATGATGGCAATTCATTACCAATCAATGATTTGACGGATTTTGCGGAGGTCAATGATTGTGCGTTCACACCAGCGGTTGACTTTCCATTTGAAGAAGCTTTAGAAGAGGGGGGCCCAAAATCAGTTTCTAAGGTAATTAAAAGAAAAAAATTTAAGAAGCTGGACTTGGGCCGGCCCAGTAATGGATATGTGAGCAGCCAAGAGAGTTTAAAGGTTGGAAAGAGATCAAAGAATGATGAGGATTTGTTTGGGCTAGACACAATTTTGGGCTTAAATGTGAACAATGAAAATCTGAACATGGAGGCCCAATTTGATGTTTCTAATCCGGACGTAGCAGATCCTTTGGACTTGAACATACAGCCGAACATTGTTGAAGAGCACATTGAAATTACTCCTATTTTTCCTCCTGTACATCCGGTTAATGAGGAAGAACACTTGCAAGCGACGGAAGTTGTTGAAACCATTGTCTTGGGTGAGAAGCTAGGGGCCGATTTATCTAGCTGCAATGATCTGATCCAAGAATCGATTATGAATGAAGGATTACAAAGGGGTAAGATATGAATTGCCTTTCTATAAACATCCGTGGTGTCGGTGGTTCAGGGAAGTCGGGGTGGATAAAAAAGATTAAGAAGGATTTTGGGATTTCGTTTATCGGTATGCAGGAAACTATGGTGAGCAATATCCAATCGGGAGTTATTTCTAACTTTTGGGGAGGAACGGGTTTTGAGTTCGAGTTCGTTGATGCCAATGGGAACTCGGGGGGGCTGGTTAGTTACTGGGACCCTAAGGTCTTTTCTAAAGATTTTGTGATGAAAGACAAAAATTTTCTCCATGTGGCGGGCACGATATTGGGTGGGTCCGTTCGAGTCAATATCATCAATATTTATGCTCCGCAATCTAGATTTGATAAACGCAACTTGTGGGACAGAATTACAAATGTGATGTCGGGAGGTCATGGTTGGTGGATTCTTTTTGGCGATTTTAACTCGGTTCGTAGCAGGGAAGAAAGAAAAAATTCGTCTTTTGATGCGATTTGTGCGAGTCAGTTTAATGACTTCATTGATGAAGTTGGTGTTCGGGAATATAATTTAAAGGGAATGAGATATACATACATGGTGAACAGAAAAGGTGTGTGTAAATGGAGCCGTATAGATAGAGTTCTCGTCTGCGATAATGTTTTTAACAAATGGCCTAACGCGCAAGTGAGAGCTCTTAATAGAGAATTCTCGGACCACTCCCCGTTGGTTTTATCTTTTGTTGACAGGAATTTTGGTTCAAAGCCATTTCGTCTCTTTGACTCGTGGTTGGATAGACCCGGCTGCGTGGAAATTATTCATGACACCTTACATACTTGGAGTAGTCGTGGTCCGGCGGATGTTAACTTATTAAACAAGCTGAAGCATCTCAGGGGTCGATTAAAAGAGTGGTACAAAAGTTTCAGCAGTAAAGAGGCTGAGGATGAGGTTCGGCTGAGGCTAGAGAGGGACGATATGGAGCATCATATGGAAAATAATGTTTTGGAAGAGGAGGATCTATGGGTGTGGTTAGAATGTAAAAGAGCTTTGGACGAGATCGATATGCATAAAACCCGAGATATTCGTCAAAAATCTCGGGTGAAGTGGGCCTCTCTTGGGGATGAGAATTCCAGTTTTTTCCATAGCGTAGTGAATGGTCGCAAGGCGATTAATTCTATTCCGGGAATTTTGCTTGATGGTGTGTGGTTTGATAAGCCTACTGTGGTGAAAAGGGAAGTTCTGCGACACTTCAGAAAACAATTCAAAGAAGATGTTTCTTTTCGGCCTAGTCTTCAGTGTTCGGGTTTGAAACAAATTAATGTCCAAGATAGTGAAGTGCTGATCGCTGCTTTCTCCAAACAAGAAATAAAAGAGGAGGTGTTTGATTGTGGCTCGAACAGGGCTCCAGGTCCAGACGGTTTTAATTTTGGGTTTGTCAAGAGGTTTTGGAACCTGTTAGAGGAGGATGTTTTCCGTATCATGTTTGAATTTCACGGCTCTGGGGTAATTAACGACGGTTGTGGCTCGGCTTTTATTACTCTTATCCCAAAGATAAAAACGCCGCTGAGCCTTAAAGATTATAGGCCTATCACTCTTGTTGGGTTGATAAGCAAGATTATTTCTAAAATCCTTGCAAATCGGCTCAAAAAGGTTATAGGTAAAGTGATTTCGGATTCTCAATCGGCTTTTCTTTCGGATCGGTTTATTCTTGACGGCCCGCTAGTTCTTAATGAGGTGATGGAATGGTTGAAAAGAAGAAATAAAAAAGCGTTTATGTTAAAAATAGACTTTGAGAAGGCGTATGATAACGTCAATTGGAACTTCTTCTATTTTATCGCAGATGGGTTTTCCTTCTTTATGGTGTACTTGGATAAAAGGTATTCTCGAGTCCTCTAGAGCCGCTGTTCTTGTTAATGGATCGCCCACATTCGAATTTAAATGTGAAAAAGGTCTTCGACAAGGTGATCCAATTTCGCCTTTCTTATTCCTTATTGTGATGGAATCCCTTTCGTGGTTGTTGGAAAGAGCGAAAGGGATTGAGGTTTTTAAAGGTATAAGTGTCCCGGAAAATAACTTTGATATTTCGCATTTGTTATATGCGGATGACGCTCTTATTCTAGGTGAATGGTCGAGGGAGAATATTCAAAGTATTGCTAGAGTTCTCCGTATCTTTTACCTATGTTCGGGCTTGCGGATTAATCTCCATAAGTCGAATTTGTTTGGGGTTGGAGTGGAAGACGTGGAAATTGATAACATGATGGAGATTTTGGGTTGTAAAAGAGGTGTCACCCCGTTTGTTTATCTAGGAGTTCAAGTTGGGGCCAATATGAATAGGATTTGTAATTGGAATCCCGTTATTGAAGTTGTTAAAAATAGGTTGGCTTCATGGAAAGCTAGAACTCTCTCCATCGGTGGGCGGTTAGTTCTTATTAATTCGGTCCTCACTAGTCTTCCCCTTTATTATTTTTCTCTTTACAAAGCGCCTAAGACCGTGATCGATAACATTGAAACTATCATGCGCCGTTTTTTGTGGGCGGGAACTAGTGAAGAGAGAAAAATCCCTTGGGTTGCTTGGAGTATTGTTACTAATCCAAAGAAAGAAGGAGGTTTGGGGGTAGCAAAATTACAATATGTTAATGACGCTCTTCTTCTAAAATGGACATGGCGTTTTAAAATAGAAAATGCTAGTTTGTGGAAGAAAGCTATTATGGGTTTTCATGGCTCTAGTCGCCCTTGGGCGATGCTTCCATGTCGTGCTTCGGCTAAAGGGTGTTGGAAAGAGATAGTCAAAGTGGGGGAACAACGTCTTCCCAATGGGACGATTTATAATTCCTTTTTCAGTGGGTTGATGGGCGATGGCACAACATTCTCTTTTTGGGGTGATAGGTGGCTTAGAGAAGAACCTCTTCGATTTACTTACCCACATTTGTTCCAGCTTGAAAAAAATAAATGGGTCAAAGTTGCGGCCAGAATTCAAGTGTTGAATAATACAAAAACTTTGCACTGGGAATGGAGAAGGCCCCCTTCCACCTATAATGAGCTTATCGAACTGTATCATCTCCTTGAGGATATTTATGACTTCAATTGGCGTGGAGGTAATGACATTTGGGCGTGGAATTCAAATAATGGGGTTTTTACAGTGGCTTCGGCTAAGAAAGTTATCTCGCAAAACAGTTTAGAAGCTAACCCACCGAAGATAAAATGGAAATGTTGGGTTCCTCTCAAATGTAAAATTATGGTCTGGAGAGCGGCTCGTAACCGGTTGCCTACTACCTTCGAGCTTCTTAAACGGGGAGTAATTTTGCAACGATCTTCTTGTGTTTTTTGTGATGCGGATCAAGAAACGGCACAGCACTTGTTTACCGGTTGCGTTTTTACCTTCGAGGTTTGGAATAGAATTGAAGTATGGTGTAGATTACCCTTCACGATTATGTTTGACGTGATAGATATTATTCATATGGCTGAGCAGTCCACTCTTTCTAAGAATGCTAAACGTATTCTTCGAGGTATCGTATACGCTACCATGTGGGTTATATGGAATGAAAGAAATGCCCGTATTTTCAACAACAATCAACGCAGGCCCATCGAGCTAGTTCAGATTGTGAAGTCTACGTCTTTTTTTTGGATTCGTAATAGAAGTAGATGGAAAAATATAGATTGGTATAATTGGTGTAACCATCCGTTGGATTTGATGTAATTGGCGTGTTTTTGGCCCGGGGGTCCTTGTTTTGAGGACCGTTCGTGGCGGTTTTTTAATGAAGTTTTCTTTTCAAAAAAAAAAAAAATGTTATCATTACAATTAACGCCTCATTAAAGCGATTGATTAACATTCGAAACTGATTTGGAGCTAAACATAAACTCCCTATAATTATAAGGAATAATGGAAATAAATAATCTCAACTATTTACTATTGGCCAATAACAGTCCCAACTACGAAAATCACCAATATTGGTCCCAACTTTCGACATATTGGAAACCAACGGACCCAAACTAACGGAGGCTAACTCCGTTAGTGTGATGCTGACGTGGCATGCTTAGGTGGCAAGATGATGGGCCCCACTATGTTTTTCAATTAAAAAAAAACAAACCTAGTCATCATGCGAACTCAAGTGCCACGTCATCATCAGTGTACACATCAGCATGCCAACTAAGCTGCCATGTCATCTTTAACTAACTTAGTTAGTCCAGACTTAACGGGTGTCCATTTTTGACACCCAGTGGTTCACCTGGGATTATTGTGGTCCAACGTCAAAGTTTGGATTATTATCCGCCAATGCCCCAAACTTCGGATTATTAAAATCCAATACCCCTAAATAATATTATAATATTAATATTAAAAAGTTAAAATTATATTAATAAACCTAAAATTTTAAAATAAATAAAACTTAAATAAAACTAAAAAAAACGAACACTTAAATTAAAAAAACTACGAATTATATTTTTTGACGATATTCTCCTTCATTTTGAGGAGGACGGGACGTCTTCTTCAAGATAGTCGTTGATGTTCGTTGTCATTATTCTCCATTCTTCTAGTTGCGTAGCTTCATTCTTTTGGCGAATGCTTTCCTCCACTTTCTTTTGCCTCAATCGAAGTTTTCTTCAACTTCGCGTTCCTTCAATTTTACCTTCTCTGCTTGACTTTGACTAAAGGTATGTTTGAAGGATTCCAATTCAGCCACCAACCCGTCCATCTTTGACCCGCTCCCACTCCCTGACGCGGCTTTTTTTTTTTTTTTTTTTTTTGCAGCCGCTTGCCTTTTAGCTTTTTCCCTCCCTATGGGTCGTGGCTCCTCTGGAATGGGATCCTCCTCGAACTCTGGGTCGTCGTTTATATTAATTTGACAACGATCGGTCGACCCGCCTCCCATGCTATAGCCGCCCGACTATGAAGTTTTGGATCGTTTGGCGCTTGCAACCTCGTTTGGAACCGGTGCCCATTTGGTAGATGTCTTCAAAATCATCCACGCAGGAACGCGAGAGAAAACTTGCCGATACTTGTCTTCATATTTACGCATCGCCTCTTTGAAAATCATTTCCTCGTTCCACCCACTTGGAGGATTCACAAACAACGGATTATAATACTTGATGAACTTGCCGATTGTTGTATTCATTTTCCTCCACTTGGAACTTACGGACTTGAAGTTGCGATATGGAGGTTGCTCCATTAATTGGTGGAATTTATTGGTTACTTCGATATATAAACTATCTCCCGTTTGATTGTTCCCTACATTTTTAAATTTAACGTATATTAGAGCACTAAAAAAATAAAATTATAATGCGTATTGTAAGGAATTTTTTTACCAACTATGGGATATTTAAAAGTAGACAAATACGTCTTAGCTAATGCTTCTTCTTCTATTTTCGTCCATTGCCTTTTGGACGAGGGAGTTTCAATGCCTTTAGCCCGACTTTTTTTCCCTTTCGAAAGTTCGGGTTGTGTTTTGGGCACGAACTCTTCCACCTCATCTTCTTCTTCTTCGGGTTTGAAAGAGAGTTGTTGTGACGGTTGTGGTTGTAGAGACGGTTGGAATAGCGGAGTTTGAAAAAGTTTGGTGAAAGTTTGAGGGTTATGGTGCATTTACATATGGCTAAATTGGTTAAAAGTAGTGGGGCTTTGGTGCATTTAGGAATATTGAGTGAAATGGTTGAGACTTTATTGGAACCCAAAAATGTAGCCTAACTTGGATCGATTGGCATCGTGTAACCCGGTATCGTGAACGGGTTGTTTTGATTACGTTGTGGGGTTTGATTCGGGTTTGGGTTGTTTTGGTAGGGATCCATGATTGACAAAAATTTAAAGATTGTATAAAAATATTAGAATTATATAAAAGTTGTAGAAGAGATGATGTAAAAATGACGTGGAATGGTTGGGTATTTATTTATAATAATAAAAAGCACTTTTTTTTAAAAAAAAATGGTCATATTACCGTTTGACAACGGTCACATCAAAACTAGGGGTGTTCAAAAAATCCGAAATCCGAAAAAATCCAAAATCCGATCCGATACCCGACCGAAAAAAACCGATCCGAATTCTTATTCAGATATTCGGATGGATCCGATCCGAATCCGAATTACTTATTCGGATTTCGGATCAGATTCAGATTTCACAATTAAATTATTCGGGTTATTCGGATTATTCGGATAACCGAATAACCCAAATAAGCTTCAATTGAGTTTTAGTAAGGGAATGACCAATTGTTTGAAACTTAGTTCAACCCATGAGGCATGGGAATAATAGTAAACTATAATGCTTCAACATCCTCCATCCATATGGACTTGTTAGTGTCACGTTTCGTGATGCTTGATTTTATGTTCAATACTACATTTTAAAGTTTGATTTTGTGTTTAAATTTATATTTTGAAGACTATATTTTGAAGTTTGAACTTTGTATTTGTGTTTAAGACTAATCTCTATTTTCTCTTTTGTATGTTTATTGAATTCAAATTAATAAAATGTTAGGAACCATAAATTAGGAAAAATAAAAAAAATTTGAAAAATTGTTGTTTGGTTTAATTTGGATTATTCGAATATCCGTTCGGATTATTCGGATTTATCCGAATCCGATCCGAATCAATTCGGATCGGATGGGTATACATCTAATTCGGATCGGATCGGATTCGGATAGGCTCATAAAATTTCAAAATCCGAATAATCCGATCCGAATAATCCGAATAACCCGTTATCCGATCCAATGAACACCCCTAATCAAAGCCCCCAACGTTCGAATGAGGCCCATGCCTATGCCGGCATAGGGGAGCGGTGTTTGTCGTCCCTGCATCACCAAGCCGGCCCTATGCCGGTACCACACCGAGTCGTCTAATAGCTATCAATTTAAGAATATGTATAATGTGAAGAACGTGTGAATTGAAAACAACGATATATATAATCGAGTCAAACTATCAAATCATCTTTATCACGTGTTGAATTTGCCACTTGTAAAGTGAGCCGATATTTTGAATGGCTCTATCGGCAAAATTTCCAAGCCTCTTCATTGCATTACATGTGATGTTAGAGCATTTATATTTTGGATTTTTGACTGCTTTTTGGCGGAACACATTTTTTTAAAAGTATTTTCACGAGATAGAATTATTAGAAAAACCGAACTAAAAATCATATTCTAATTTTATACATTCGAATCGGAAATCAAATGCTATTTTTTTACGGTTCATAGTTATATTTAGAGTTCGGTTTTTGGTTTTAGATATTTGAAATGAAAATTTAACACCACTAACAGAAAAAGCAGGCAATGGGTAACCTGTATAAGACACAATTAGACATGTTAACTGAAAAATATACTATACCAATTTTTACTTTTTTTTAAAAAAAATAATTAGAATTAAGAGGCAAAAATCCCATCATTTATCTTTTTTTTTTGTTACATAAAACGTATAACTGTGTTATAAACATGGAATATAAAATAGTTAAACGAGTCGTGTTCATGTTTATAACTCGTGTTGTTCGCGTCGTCAGAGACCTGTTAAGACACGATTTACAAGCCCTACCGAAAATGTGTATACATATTTACTAGAAAACGATATATTTTTCTTCGAATTTTTTTAAACTAGAATATTAAAGAAAGTAAATTCGAATCGGAAACCAAATTCTAATTTTTACAGTTTAGTTTCATTCAATAGTTATATTGACTGTTGGGTTTTTGGTTTAAATGGTTTGAAAGTGAATATTTAATATTTAACACCACTAAAAGAAAACGTGTATACATATTTACTAGAAAACGATGTATTCTTATTCATGAGAACCTTTTTGGAGAAGATAGTAATTATTCAACATTATGGTAATATTCCCAACGGATTGAACTGTCTCGCGTCAAAAACTTGTTGGTGTGCAGATACGTATAGAGGGATGGGTTTGATTCAGCTCGGGAACCTTGACGCAGTTTTATCCACATGATCACTATTTATTTATATAAGATATGAACGTGTTGAATATGAAAGGAAACCAACACCAGTATCATAAGGCTATATATTTTGGATTCTAAGCTTGCTTATTCAACTTCTAAAAACATGACTACCGTGTATTTAAAAGTTACGAGTGTTGAGCTGACCAGAAGCAGTAGCTGCATACGCCATGCGCTTCACCATTTTGGCACTTTTCGACGCTGCCAGCCAAACCATCCAGATGAACCCGATCCAGCCTAATACAAAACATAAGTTTAGTAACAAAACATCATTGCGATAATCACTTTTCATTCTTTCTTGGTTCAAAGTTCCAACTACTAGATGATTCGGCTTATAATTTAGACTTGGCAAGATGGGAGAGCAAATCAAAGTGACTACTTACTAGAAACATGTTTAATAATAATCCAAAAGTGATTTATAAGGTGTCACAAGTCATTTAACATTACACTATCGACAAGTTTCGACTCGTTCTCTTCAGTTAACTTAACCCTTGTAGAAGTAAATAAGCCGAAATTTCACCTCTAGGTTAAATCATCTCCAATGAGTCCAACAGTTCCAACAAATAAATAAAATAGAAAAAATGGAACAAATCAAATGTATTCAAATGATAACAACCTCCAATGTGTTTAATTTTATAAAAAATAGACCATCATCTCATTAATATAATTATTTCAATCATACCTGACACTTAGTGACGAAAAGTCAGTAAATTATGAAGTCAACTTTTTTGTTTTTGCATGCTTAACTTATTAAACTGAACGGAAAGGTCATTTCTAAGACGCACGGGACTTAATCATGCATAAAACATCATTTATTAAATTTTAACAAGTTGAAGTTTTTTTTTTCTTTTTTTTTTTTTTTACTAATCATTTTTCATTAAAAACTATCAGCCAATTACAAGTGATACGTAGGTAAACGGGCCACAAGTTGCGCCGCTACCCCTTAATTATTTAGGTCCCTTCTAACACGCAAGGGATTTAATCATGTATAAAATGACATTTTTATTAAATTATAACAAGTTGAAGTACCTTTTTTATGGAAAAAAACAAAGTTTGGGGAATTCTCTGCAGAAAAAAGTTGGAAGTCTATTGGCATTTTCTGGAATTTAGTCATTAATTATTAATGAACTTTGAAAGATGAGACAAATTATCGTCGGCAAATCAACCCATCCAACCCTCTACATTCTCACCAATTACCCATCATCAGACTAAGTGTGGTGTTTTAACTAAAAAGTGAAAAAAAATGATTGCTACGTCACCTGGGGCGCTCACTTACTTTTCTCTTAAGGCTATGTGTAATGGTTTCAGTGAAATGGTGAGTGCCAGATCACTGCCACGTAGTCGCAAGCTCTCACTCACTTTTTTCCCCTTTAGTGTGTAATGGTTTCATAAGTTTTCACTATCCACCAAAATAACAATTAAATAAAAAATAAAAAGAAAGTGGGCAATGTGTTAAAAAAATGAGTGGATGAAGAAAAAGTGACACTTGTTTTTTTTAATTGGCCCTCCTCATTAATTCCCCTTCATCATGGCATCACCTTTGGAGCGCGATCTGCATCACGCATGCAACTTCCCAAGCTCCACTAACGTCCCTTGGAGCGGTGTACGAGGCGTGAAGGAGAGACGGAGAGTAAAAAATGCAAGGTGGCATTGGGTGTGATTCCATTACACTAGCCTAAAAGTGTGTAATGGTTTCACTATCCACCACCGATTAAAAAAAAAAGTTTATATTAAAAAAGTTAGATAGAAAGATTGTGACATGGAGGGCTCTCATTGGCTAAGGATGAGGACTTGAAGGGAGATAAAGTGACTTTGGGCGTTAGTGGCTTCACAGGGAGAGCCGCAGAGGGGCTCATGCCGCATAAAAAAAAGTGCAGGTGGTGTGTGGGGCGTCAACCATCCTAGGTCTCACTGGGCGTTAGCCCAATGCACCTAAACTTAGATGGGTGGTGTGGTTCTAAAAGGCATGAGGCTGCTAGGTATTTAGGTTCCAAAAGCCGAGGCATTTAGGTTCCGCTCCGAGGCAATTGGCAAGAGCTTCACGTAAACTAGGATCCAGTATTCATATAATGTATAGATAGTAGTTAATAATTTATTAATCCTTGGACACTAAAAGTTAAGAGTCTTAGCATTATCGGATACAAGGATACAATATTTGAATTAATATTTGATTTGTATAGATATAGAGATTATTATTGTTTCCTAGTTTATCTTGTATCCTTTTCCCTATATAAAGGGATTGCATTGTAACCTATTTATGGTATCAGAGCTACGGCTCTTCTACAAACCCTAATCGCCGACCATCATAGTCCGATCAGCAGCAGTTCTGTTCGTTTTTTTTCTGATCAATGGCGAAGGATTCATAACAGCCTGAATCCTCTGGTCCGGCTAAGCCTCTTTCCCTTCATCCTGCCTATTCTGTGACGAACATCAGCAGCAAAGTTCGCACCTTGGATGGGAAGACAGTTACGTACACTTCCTGGGTCAAGTTGTTTCGCCTTCACGCAGTCGCCTACAAGGTCTTGGATCACATAGATGGCACCGAACCACCTCCTGACACATCAACCGAGTATCTCCAATGGGTCGAACTCGATGCTCTTGTCCTTCAATGGATATTGAACACCGTGTCCGACTCCACCCTACCCAAACTGCTGGGCCAGGTCTCTACGGCTCGTGCCGCTTGGCTCAAGCTGGAAAAGACCTTCCTCAGCAATAAACAAGCCCGTGCCGCTGCCCTGGAAACACAGTTTTGCAACCTTACCCTCGCTAAATGCTCGTCACTTGAAGATTACTGTCAACAACTTAGTGACCTCGCCAACCAACTCGAAGACGTTGACCACCCGGTCACGGAATCACGACTCGTTCTACAACTGGTTCGGGGCCTCCCACAAGAATATGACACAACCGCTTCTCTCATCCATCAACAAAACGCTGATTGGGATTCTGCGTGTTCCATGTTGAAGGATGAGGTCATCCATATGGCTGCTCGTCAGTCCTCCACGACATCGGTGTTAGTTACGCAGCAACACACAACGTCCTCCCAGGCCTCTCAGCACCCGCCTCACACCAGCCAACAAAACCCCAACCCAAACCCTTACCCGTATTCATCTTCGCGGGGCAGGGGGCGGGGCCGGGGACGCTCCAGCAGAGGTGGTCGGGGCAGGGGACGGACCGGCTCCTGGTTTCCCAATATGCAGCCTTACCCTAACTGGGCCTGGTGGGTTCCCCCGCCATGTCCGTACCCGACGCAGGCCTGGCAGCCCAGCGGTCAGAATAATTGGCAGCCCAGCGGTCAAAATACTCCTCAGCAATCGGGCTCTTCCTACTCAGCCTACAAGCAGCCGGCCCAGCAGTCCGATCAGCAGGCTTCGGCCCATTACATGGGGTACGCCCCTACTCAGCCATCGGCTCCTCCTACAGGTTACAGCTACAACGCTCTCTGTCCATCAGACTTGCAAGCTGCTTTTTCTGCTATGACCATGCAACCGCAGGATCCCACTTCTTTCATGGACACCGGAGCCGAGGCTCATGTTACACAGGACCAAGGTATGATCAAAGTCCCTATTTCATCTCCTGTTTGTACTAAACTTTTAGTCGGTAATGGCGAATGTGTACCAATTCTTAAATCCGGAACTGGCTTTTACACCTTACCAAACTGCACCTATATCTTACCAAATATCCTTTATAGTCCCCATATTATTAAAAACCTTATTTCCGTTAGACGTTTTTCACGTGATAATTGGGTTTCTATAGAATTTGATCCATTTGGTTTTTCTTTGAAGGACCTGCGCAATGGAAGAATTCTTTCTCGCCACAATAGCACTGGGGACTTATATCCGTTCACCGCTCCTGAACAGCCTATTCAAGCCTGCTTTCTCACCACTACTCCCGCACCATGGCATGACCGTCTAGGCCATCCTGGAACCCAAGTTTTTAGATATTTTAAATCGTAATTTCAATCTTTCTTGTAACAAAGACCATGGGTCTATTGTTTGAAACTCTTGTCGCATTTCTAATAGTAAACGTTTGCCTTTTTATGCTTCCAATACTTACACATTTGCACCGTTTGACATTATTCACTGTGACCTCTGGACCTCCCCGATTCCCAGTAAATCCGGGTACAAGTATTACATGGTCCTTATTGATAACTTTTCCCACTTTGTTTGGGTCTACCCGTTAAAATATAAATCCGAGACCTTCCCCACTTTTGTCAAATTTCATCGCCTCATCCACACACAATTTAATCGCCTTATCAAAACTTTTCAGTGTGATCTCGGCGGTGAATTTGACAACAACGCCTTTAAAACCTTTGCCCAACAAAACGGTTTGCTTTTCCGTTTCGCTTGCCCTCAAACGTCCTCCCAAAACGGGCGTGCCGAGCGCATGATCCGTCGCCTAAACGACATCATTCGCGCTCTCCTCATTCACGCTAACCTTCCACCCTCCTTTTGGGTGGAGGCCCTCCACACCGCCACTTACCTTCACAACATCTTACCTACAAAACGCCTCAACTTTTTCACCCCAACCTTTGCCCTTTACCTACGCCACCCCACATATGATCACTTACGAGTGTTCGGGTGTGCGTGCTACCCAAATACCTCGGCCACTCAACCCCATAAACTTCACTCCCGGGCCATTCGTTGCATTTTCCTCGGTTATCCACCGGACTTCCGGGGATACCGGTGCTTCGACCCCACAACGGGTAAAGTACATATTTCTCGTCACGTTACATTTGATGAGAATACCTTTCCATATACTATACCCACCGCTCCCACCTCCTACACCATCCTAGATGATACCATACCCGCCTCCTTTACCTTTTCCCCGGGCCTACAACCTGCCCCACCGGCCCAATCATCCTCACACCCGGCCCAACCATCCGCCCACTCTAGCCCAACTCGGCCTCCTATAAACCTGCCCAAAACCCCAATTACTTATAAACGCCGACCCCGTCAGCCCACTTCAGCCCAGCCGCAACCAGCCCCCTCTTCACAGCCCAATCCAATACCACCTCCGCCCGGTTTTCCTCCAATTCAGCCCACTACACATCCATCCCATCAGCCCAACCCAACTAATACTCACCCAATGTCAACTCGCTCTAAAACCGGCTCTCTCAAACCCCCATTAAACCTTCACACGGCCACCATCTCTCCCATCCCAAACACTTATGCCAAAGCCTTTTCGGACCCAAATTGGTCACATGCTATGCAGGCTGAGTTTAATGCATTACAGGTAAATGAAACTTGGGATTTGGTTCCCCGTCCGACTGATAGCCCAGTTATTCGTTGTATGTGGCTTTTTCGCCATAAGTTTAAGTCGGATGGGTCCCTGGAAAGATACAAGGCACGATTGGTGGTTAACGGTAAATCTCAGACGGTGGGCATTGATTGTGAGGATACTTTCAGTCCTGTGGTTAAACCCGCTACGATTAGGACTGTTTTATCTTTGGCTGTTTCACGTTCTTGGCCCATCCATCAGTTGGATGTCAAGAACGCATTTTTACATGGGCATTTACAGGAAACCGTTTTTATGCATCAGCCACCAGGTTTTGTGGACAAACGATGTCCAAATTATGTGTGTCGTTTGAAGAAGTCATTATATGGATTGAAGCAGGCCCCTCGAGCTTGGTACACTCGGTTTGCCACTTATCTATCTTCCCAAGGTTTTCGCAGCAGTGTGTGTGATACTTCTTTATTCGTCTACAACAAGGGTCCTCATACGGCTTACCTACTCTTGTATGTTGACGATATCATTCTTACGGCCTCCACTGACACTTTCTTACAGGAGATTATCCGCTCACTCTCACGAGAGTTTGCTATGACTGACCTTGGTCAGCTACATCATTTTTTGGGTATTAAGGTCACTCATCAGTCTAACGGTTTATTTCTGTCTCAGTCGCAGTACACAAAGGACATTATTGATAGGGCTAAGATGTCCTCCTGTAAACCCTGTGTAACACCGGTTGACCTTTCAAGCAAGCTCAGTGCCTCCGATGGTCCACTGTTTGACGACCCAACTCTATACCGGAGCTTGGCTGGGGCGCTCCAATACCTGACATTCACAAGACCGGACATCTCCTATGCGGTTCAGCAAGTGTGTTTGTTTATGCATGAACCCCGGGTGCCTCATTATGATTTCATGAAACGTATCATCCGCTACTTGCAGGGGCACTATCTCTTATGGGATTCGGATAGTAAAGTCCAATGTGACGTCTCTTGTTGCTTATTCTGATGCTGATTGGGGCGGCTGTCCTGATTCTCGAAGATCTACGAGTGGATACTGTGTTTTCTTGGGCGATAACCTGCTTTCATGGTCTTCTAAACGCCAACCGATTGTCTCCCGTTCGAGTGCCGAGGCTGAATATCGAGGTGTCGCCAATGCTGTTGCCGAGGCAACTTGGTTACGTAATCTTTTACTTGAGCTTTTTGTTCCTTTACAGCATGCTTCTGTGGTCTATTGTGATAACGTCTCCGCAGTCTACTTGTCTAATAATCCCGTTCAACATCAGCGTACCAAACACGTTGAAATTGATATTCATTTTGTTCGCGAGAAGGTTCGCGTGGGAGCTATTCGGGTTCTGCATGTTCCTTCATCTTCGCAGTACGCTGACATTTTCACGAAGGGCTTGTCTAGAGAGTTGTTTCAGGGTTTCCGGTCCAGTTTAACCGTCTGCTCTGCGCCCGATCAAACTGCGGGGGGATCTTAGCATTATCGGATACAAGGATACAATATTTGAATTAATATTTGATTTGTATAGATATAGAGATTATTATTGTTTCCTAGTTTATCTATTGTTTCCTAGTTTATCTTGTATCCTTTTCCCTATATAAAGGGATTGCATTGTAACCTATTGATCATCAATAATATTATACCATAGACCACTTTTAAAGAGAACAAAAAAAAGTTTTATGTACAACCTAATAACTAATAAGCACTAAAGTCTAAACACATATATATGCAAGGGCACCAACCTATGTAAGCTCGTTTTTAATCCCAAGCCCATTGTTTTTTTTATCGCACAAATTCAGTCCGATTTGGAAAAATAAAGGTCAATTACAAATCTAATGTTTTCTGATGACAATTTTAATTTAATTCAAAAAATCCATAGTTTCTGGAAGTTGATAATCCAAGTGTCAATTTCAGAACAACTGACAAAACCCCATGTTTCTTAATCCCAAACCCAGTAGCTTATTTCTGATTTAGCGCCTCATGGGATCATTGCACATCAACTTCCCTGATGTGTTTTCCCCACCCCATCAGTCACCTCATGCATCAGGTGTGAGGCGTGATTTTTAAAATTTAAACCAAGATGCATGATTCCATGAGAAGCACGTTTTGCGGTTTTGGTCCTTTCCATTTAAAAACACGGATTTGGACCCCACTGTTTGCTATACCGTAACACATTTGGTCCTCTTCACTAATAGACTTGGACATCCATTCTTTTTTTTTTTTTTTTGATCAAAGGGCCAGACTAGTTCCTAAGTTGAGACAACTATCTTATGGTGCAAGCTAAAACAATCAATAAATGATGTTGAAATGATGGAAACGAAAGTAAAATGATTATATATACCTGCAGCGACTAAAGCCGCTATGATTGATGAGATGGTTACGGTGAATGTAACGAACGCAGAGATGAACAACAAGCCAATGTACATTGTTGTCATACACGCAAAGAAAACAGCTAAGAAGCCACCAACTGCTGCCAAAGAGATGAGAAAAGAGATCACAACTGCATTCACAGTTGCTGCAACAAACACCACCATAAACACCAGCATTCCTGCCAACGCTAAGAGAGACACTATCCCCGCCTGCACCAGTTATTAGAACAGAAATTAGATAAAATTCATGAATATTCAACAAATTAAAAAGAACAATTACAAGCGACACCGAAACTTCACTTTTAAGGTAAAATAGACTAATTAGGATCTTAATGTGCTGCACAATAGCCAATTAATGCCAACTAGAACAAAATCACATTTTTGATGGGCACCTATGGTAGACAATGCGCAGAGGCTCGGTCTGCTTTGTGATCATTGTATTCAGAGACCCACATAGAAATTAGAAATAAATTAAATCAATATCACAACAGATTAGTAGTTGATTGGTTCCTCTATATTGTCAGACACTTGCGAGTTGCGACTTGTGTTCATAGATATTACTAGCTTCAATCACTCTTTACTCATACAAAAGATATATCAAAAATGACAAAGCTGAAACTGTTACCAGAAAGGGAAAATATCAGAAAACATCATCCTGTACAAGCAACTTTGCCCCTCAATGTGACTACATAATTTCATTACTCGAGGAAAATATGGATGCAGCTCCTGATCATGGAACATAACTAACACTTCCAAAAAAGTTTCAACGGAGGATCTTTTGCTCTGATTTATTATTTATATCAATTCTAACATTGTAGGATTCATAACTATTTTCCAGTAGCTTCAGAACTCCACCAATTTAGCCGTCTAAGTGTAGGTGCGTATCAAACCAACTTACTCAATCTAAGATTTGAATTAAATATCTTGCATAATCAGTCGGCTTTTTAGCAGCCATTAAGCAACCAGGAGGAGTAACAAGCATAATAGCCCCGATCTGAAGGAATTTTTTTTTTTTTACATATTTCTTGCCCTGGACAACTCAAAGAAAACATTTGTGCTGTCATACGTGACAGATCTATAATTCTCTAATTTATGCAATTAATCTAGTCCCTTCAAATCCCAATTTTCCATATCTTGCAGAAAGAAAGATATCAGCTGGTTCATTTAGTAGTTAATCTATGTTATGTGATCTCTCTCTCTCTCTCTCTCTCTCTTTATCTATCTATGCAGTATGCACGCACACTCACACATGATATTATTGTTCTTCCTTTTGCAGATGGGTTTTCACTGGATACTTAACAGCAGCTACGCTCTAGATCATGGTCCTGTTGATTTGTTTCCAAATATATGTCGTGTACAATTAATTAAATACCATTCGGACGTTACAAATTTTGAAGTTTATAATTATCAGAAAATCCATTTCTCTAGCGTTCTTTTTTAGCCATGGTAAGTGTTCGGGAGGAAAGCTTCTTACCATTATTCCCTTGAAACATGCCAGTTTTCTCAGGTCTGGTTCATAGCATTTTAAGGGAAATAAGGGTATAAGTATAACCGACTCTAATCTTCTCCATCATCCTTAGGCTAAGTGCATCAGGCAGCCTAGTTGAGGATAGAGCCTAACATCCATTCGTTTGGGTTGGGGTTGGGGTTGGGGGTGGGGGTGTGTGGTGGAGTGGGGGGTCAAAGGCAGTCATGATAGATGCTAAGCACTTTCTGTGCAGCAAGATTATGTTCGTAAATATTAATCGTCTGATTGATGATTACAGATGACCTAGAAAAGTGAACGTTAAGAGCACCACCAACTAACTTCTTCCAGGCCCCCAAATAAAAGAAACTTGATTGGCTACTTAAAGTAGTAAAGTTACAAAAGTGAGATAAACAAAAAATCCCATTCACATCGGTGTCAGTAGGAAAGAAGTTTTCACCTAAACATTTTGGTGCCAATGGATAAGCCAAAAACGGATATAACGCAAATAAAAGAGGAGATAACGCAAAGTCACAAACGGATATGGGAATAAATAACTAATGCTGTATGATATTCTGATCAATATCAGTGCATTCTATAATCTATACCAACAAAAGTGCTTAATATGTCATGTAGCTACTTTATCCTATTACTTTAATGCTATTTCCATTTCCATTGAATCCAATCCTCAATATTTACCATGTATGACATCTTTTCAATAAATTTAGGTACAATGACAACAGTCCTGTTCGCCTTTCTCAAACATCTAATGTTAAATCAAAACCTCTAATTAGGGCAAAATCCTGCCCTCCGAGTTCTAAATCACTAAATTCTATACGAATCAACAACAAAAGCGAGTCCAAATTCATATCCTACCTAAATCAAAACATCAACATACATTCCGAAATCCAACACCATCATTAAATCCCAATCGTACAAACTAGGGATGAGCAATTCTATACCAGTACGAAAGATTACTGGTATCGAATCGTACCGTATCGATTGAATTCCAATACCCGTTTTTCGTGTTTTTAAAAAAATCAGTACTTTCAGTTCGTCACGGTATTTTACCGACTTTTTACCTTCAAATACTTGTACCAAGCACTTTCAATACCGATACCCATTTATTTTTGGCGATTTTCAGGATTAGTACTTTCGGTACCAGTACAGTACCAAGCCCAACCCTACCAACTACCACGGAGCAAACCGGGATGAACTCGGTAGTCGGGACCATACCTTACCGAAAATACCGGAACCAAAAATGGCCAAAAATGGTAGTGGACTAGTGGTACCAAAAGTGCACGGTACGCTATTTCAATCTAAATCAAAGGCTAAATACGGTACCAGTACCCAGTTTTGGTGATTTTTGGGATCGGTACTTATAGTACCAAACTCATCCTTAGTACAAAGTAATGAACTCGATACCGGTACTGAAAATGCTCGGTTACGGTATTTAAAGGTAAAATTGGTAAAATACCGGTATCCACTAAACCTGTACCGAACCAAAAATATCGATCCCAAAAACGCCATAAAGCGAGTACCAAAAATAATTCAGCACCGGAAATTCGATTCACTTTCGGATTTGGTACATACATTATACATACAAAAAGAAATAATAATAATAATAATAATAATAATAATAATAATAATAATAATAATAATAATAATAATAATAATAGAACAAACAAAACTTATCCACCACAATCCAAACAAAACAAATACTCACAGAAACAGCCAGCAGAGCCCTAACAGGACTACCCCGACTCCACTCAACAACCTCACGCCGCGTATTAACCGTCGCCTTACGAAACATCGGAGCCGCCTCACCAACCGCTTTCTTTATCCGTTTACCCATCGAATTACCCCAATTACTATTATTATTATTATTATTATTATTATTATCCATAATAGATTCAATCAGGTGTACGGAAAGACCGTACAGAGTTACATCGTCTCCTAATTCGTTAATAACAACTTTTCCGTTAGGTTTGGAATTGCTTTCCACGGTTTCATTTTCTGGTGATAATACGACGCCGTTTGGTTTGTCTGCAGTTGCAGCACCGCCGTTCATCACTGACATGATAGGAGGATTGGATTGGGTGTTTTTGGCCGTTGGATTTGGAGAGGGAGTGGGGTGTTGGGTGATCTGACGGTGGAAAGGTTGTGATGTCCAGGAAAAGTAGTGTAGGGAACGGAGGAATCGGGTGTGGACGAATGACACGTGGATTGGGATCACGATCTTTAGATCGGGACGTTCTTGACTTGTTGAACATGTGATTTAGTTATTTAAATGAAATGAAAAAGGAAATTTATTAGGATAATAAATTTTAGGGAAATTAGATCTTAACACCCTGAACTATTGACAATTGGTTGTTGACGCACTGAACTATAAAATTGAACAACACCGCACCGTATTTTCAACTTATTGGCATCTATCACCCTCAGACTAACCATGGTTAATTTTTGCTGACGTGGCATGGGGAATTGGATTTTAACACTCTGAACTATTGATTATTGGCCGCTGACGCACTAAGCTACAAAATTGATAGATTTGAGCTTGGACACGTCACCATGTCACGTCAGCAGAAATGGACACATCACCACGCCACGTCAGCAAAATGGACACGTCACCATGCCACGTCAGCAAAAATTAACCATGGTTAGTCTTAGGGTGATACATGCCAATAAGTTGAAAGTACAATGCGGTATTGTTCAATTTTGTAGTTCAATGTGTCAACGATCAATTGTCAATAGTTCAGGGTGTTAAAATCCAATTTCCCTAAATTTTATTATCACACTTTTTAATTTTTTGTATTCATTGTATTGCTTAGGATAACATTTTTTAATTTTTTTTGTATTCATTGCATTGATGTGACAATACATTAAAACCCGAGGGAACTAATGCACAGGGAGAGAAAAATAACAAGGGAAGAAACCCGAGGGAACTAATGCACAGGGAGAGACAAATGACAAGGGAAGAAAAAAGACGTGGACCCTTGCTTCAAAACTCAAAAGCAAGGGCAACGATGATTACGCCATGGGTGTGTTTTTTGAGATATAACACCCGTTCATGATAGGGAGAAATTAAAAGTTGTTAAGAGGATGTAACACCCAACTTGATAGGTTTTACAAAGAAAAATCTACAAAATTTTCAAGAATTCAAGACAAGAATAGAGATTAAGCACAAAGCTTTGCAAATATTTTTCTTCTCTAAATTCAACAAATGCTGATTACAACTTTAAATACTTGGAATAGAAAATGCATGGACCTAAATTTAAGGAACTAGTGCTACATGATAAGAAAGTGGTAACTTGAACTAAATAACTTCCAATGCATACATAACATGGATATGGGCCAGGAGCATGGTCGTGGCTTGCATCATGCACATATCAATTCCCATGCCCTTCAAAATGTTCTTGTCCTCAAGAACAAAATGATTTTGCCACGGTGGTCGCCACTCGAGTCGGACATCGGCATTTGGAGCAGAACCAATGAATCGTGATGGTGGTTGCCATGGAGGTCTCCATTCAAGTCGCACAACGATGTTCGAGATGGTTTCAACATAGCGCCACAGTGATCTCCTGAATTTTCCGGTAGCAGTCGGATCGATCGGTGTGACCGATAGAGTTGTAGGTGCCAATGGTTTAGGTTGAACAAAAGAGACATGGACTTGCGTAGAAGATACGATAAATGGTAATGCAAGGATTTGTTTATGTGAAAAAGGTGGCGGTTTCATTGCGGGTTTATTTGTTGGTAGAGGCTGTTCATGGCATGGAAGTAAGGGTGGCAGAAATTGTTCTGGTAATGTCGTCGATTTTGGTGGTGGTGTAGGTATTATTTTAGATATTTCATTTGCGGGAAACACTTTTGGTAGGAGGGTAGACGACACGCATGGTAAAGGTGATGATGGCGGTTCGTTGTTTGTCTTATGAGATGGTGATGGGTCGGTTTCGATTGGCAACCACGGTGGTCTCCATTCGATTCGTACCACAGAATTGTGGGTGGTATCCCCGGTGCTCATGATGCCCTTTTCAGCAAATACGGATGGAGGTGGTATGGGTGAGGCAACTAAAGAATTGTATGTGGTGTATGTGGTTTTGCATGGAGGTTGTTGCAGTAAAGATTCTGAAGTTGGGTTTTGGAGTGTAAATGGTGAGGTTAGTAATAAGGATGCATTCAATGGTTGGGGTTTTGGAAGTTGGGTTGTTTGTGGTACCGGAGGGAAGGTCGTTAGCATTGCGATAGTGAAGGACTTCCATGTGAGGCGTTCGGGTCCGCGATACCATGAATTAAACCAAGAAAACGGTTCTTCATCAAAGTATTCAACGACATAAGCATACCGTTCTTCCTCATATATTTCATACAAGGAAAAGAACTGTTCGACCTCAAAAAGCCAATGGGCCGGATTCGAACCGGTGAAGCGAGATAAAGTAGTGGAGTCATTGAGTTCTTCCAAAGCCATGGTGGCTTAGGCTCAATGAAAGCACCAATTGATAGGTTTTACAAAGAAAAACCTACAAAACTTCCAAGAACTCAAGACAAGAATAGAGATTAAGCACAAAGCTTTGCAAATATTTTTCTTCTCTAAATTCAACAAATGCAGCTTGGAATAGAAAATGCATGGACCTAAATTTAAGGAACTAGTACTACATGATAAGAAAGTGGTAACTTGAACTAAATAACTTCCAATGCATACATAACGTGGATATGGGCCAGGAGCATGGTCGTGGCTTGCATCATGCACGTATCACAACTCTTGTATATTGATTTGCCTCTATTACGAAAATCATACCACAAACATAATTGTGTTAATAAGAAACACATTACATCATTTTGAAATTTTACAAATTCAAAGTGCCCTAACTTTGTAGCAACATCACATATAAGAAAGGGGAAGAATGCTCAAGCATAAAGGATTAACTAGTACATAAATGGAAATTACATATGACACAAAAAGGTTTGGGGGTGGATATTTTGAAAACCCACTCGAGTTAAGAAAACTCCGAAAACCCGTCAAAAAACCATCTAAAAAAGTTTTTTTTTTTTTTTGAAAAAAATACACAAGGTAACATACATGTTTTAAGCGTTTTGGGCCAAAAAAAATAAAAAAAGCACCGAACGAATATTTTTAAAAAAAATAAACAACGCAAACTTTGTAACAGCGCTGTTAACATATGTTTTCTGCTTTTTAACATATGTTACAGCGCTGTTAACATATGTTTTCTGCCTTTTAACATATGTTAACATCGCTGTTACAAAGTTTGCGTTGTTTATTTTTTTTAAAAATATTCGTTCGGCGCTTTTTTTATTTTTTTTGGCCCAAAACGCTTAAAAACATGTATGTTACCTTGTGTATTTTTTTCAAAAAAAAAAAAAAACTTTTTTAGATGGTTTTTTGACGGGTTTTCAGAGTTTTCTTAACTCGAGTGGGTTTTCAATTTATACTTTCCCAAAAGTTTGTAGATAAATGTAATCTAACATTTAATATTGGGTGACACAACGTTAAGTGCAACTTCATATTAGAATTTAACTCCTATCAGTCCTCTACCTTTAAGTTGTGTTTTCTTTACCCGTATTTTGTACATTCTCTTTTAAATATGTCAATTTTGTAACCTTCTATATATTTTTAAAAAAGGTTGTAAGCTTAAAAACATGGTAAGTTTAAAATTTTGTTGACAAATATTGAAAACTGTTTATTGTAATAAAAAATATTAATTTTAAGATAATTGTAAGCGGCAATGATGATGATATGAAATGGAAGTATGTATATGAAGAATAATGGATCATGTAAGAAATAGATGTTTCTGAAATGATGTATGCGCGGACGAGCTCTTTTGACATTTAATGTTTATGCATTGAACATTTAATAACCAAATAGGCACATGTCAGTAACCAAATTCAACAGACCCATGATCTAGCAGAGAGGCACCTACAAGAAGCTTGCAACATCAAAATAACCAACATTATCAAAATACTATATATGTAGATACATAAATTATATGATTTGGAACCTATATAAATTCCAAATATAACATGTGTGGTTGATTACATAACAATGGTGGAATATACATCATGCGTTTTTCAAGGTTTTCAGCGTATTATTAATTCTAAAAAATATGTTGCTCAATGTTGACAAGTGTGTGCGGTGGTGGTGGTGGTGGGGGGGGGGGGGGTTGTAGGTCCTACCGAAGGCAGACTCTTCCAACCCAGGACTAGTTTTTGTGATTTAAACGATTCTGCAGCAGGGCTCAAGATTCTGATTATGATCAAACCACTATTGCTAGATTTAAGTTAGTTCTTTTTTATTATTCATGATCTAGTTGGGGTCTTGATTTAGGTATATACATGCATACAACTATATACTTTGGTTTAGGGTATGGCATATTGTTTTAAAAATATGATTCTTTCATTTTACTTCTAATTAATGGTTATGAATTCATCATCATTTGTCACCTTGTAAACCTGCACACATGTTCTAAAGGAAACCTAAAACTGATTAATATATCATCATCATAATTATGTCTCTTTTATGTCTTTTGCACTTTAAGAATCGTGAACATTCGCTCTTTTGAATGATTCCTCATTTTTTTGTCTTTCGTATTTAAATGCTAAAAAGGAAACTGTTGCGATATCTAAAGTGCAAAAGACAAAAAATACATGTAAATGTAGCCGATTCTCTCTTTTGCAATTAAAGAATAGTGACGATTCCCTCTTTTGTACTTCAATAGGCGTGACGACTCCCTCTTTTGCACTTTACCTCTAGCATAAGCCACTAGCCACATCTTAGGTACTAGAAAAGTGACTCAAAGTTAAGTAAACATTAAAACAATGATCTATTTTTCTATTTTTTTAATTTAATGAATCATGCCATTGCCTTAGAAGCACAACTTGTAACCAAATCATCTGGACAAACAATGATCTGCTTATTGGTTTTGTAGTTTAACCATAGAAACACATCCAAAAAGACAAGTATAATGTGTTAAAACAAGAAAAATAAAAACAAAACCCTAATGTTCATCATCTAATCCAAAGATTTTGGATATTTTCTCAATATCTGGATGTCGAAAATCAAGAGTAGACATGGACCGACGATTGAGACCAATTCTGTTCTCTTCCGCGTTATTGACACTTTGTGTGATAGACGCGAGTAAAAGAGGGAAATTCTTTATGTTCTTTAAAGCATTTGGGTGAGCTTCGGTTATTGCGGACCTATTGTTGGGAGGATTTGAATCAAAGGCGAGAGTAAACGGCGGTGAGGGCACATTTTTCCTTTTGCTCGATGTGTTGCTACTTGTGCTTTCACCCGTCTCTTGGTTTATTGAGTTCTTGTCAACATGCTTCTCGTGCTACATTATCAAAATGTATTGGTGAAATAAGTAGCAAGTATCGTTATCAGAAGTAACCCGATTACCAAAGTATTGAATCTATTGACTCAGATGTAAATGAGCCGAGCTAGCTTTAACACGGGCTCAACTCATTTATCTTAACGAGCTGATATTTTGAGCTTAAACCAACTCATTTAAACTGAAACTAGTATTTATTTTGATAACTGAAATAATAAAAAAATTTATGGTGGTTTCAAGTGGGCTCATGGACCATATTATGCAGGCTTATTTATAAATGGTATTATGTTTTATAAACATTATAATTTGTGCTTAACATAAACAAGAAACGAGCTAACCTTAGCTTGAACTCGACTCATTTATAAATGAGTTTTGTTTTCATGCGAGCCACGGGCTTTTTGAATATCAAATGATGTAATTATTTACCTCTCTAGATGATCCAGAATTGTCAGCTGACGGTTCAGAAAAAGACACATTTCTTGCATGACCTTTCTGAGATTTCCCCCTCTGTTGCTTTGATTTCAAGGTTTTGTTCCTGTGACAAATATGATTACAAAAATTATATTGCTATGCTAAAGATCAAACTTTATGAATAAAATAATTTAGAAGGTTGTACCAATAATAACAAACTTTTAGTCCATTTAATCCCTTCAACCAATTTGACCCGTTACATTTTCAGCTAATTCTATTGACTTAACCCATTTGACGAGTTAAAGTTAAAACATCACCTAAACTGACCCGACTCTAGAGCAATGACAAGGTGAGTAAAAATACACTTGATTAGATTGTTGCATTGATGACATGGCACAACAATTGGCATCTATGTTCCTAAAAAGGAAAGACAAATAAAGTTGTTATATTATGTTAGATCAATGACTTACTTGTTTCTACCATGGAATGGCATAGGTTCATCCTCCTCTTTGTTGATAACAGGCAAACCCGAAAGCTCGCATGCTAATGGACTTGAAGAGAAGAACTATCAATAAGAACAAGCAGTTAGAACTTACAAACCATATTTTAGTTTCTCAAAAAGACATGAGCACAAGACACGAACTAACAAGAAGTTCGTGGGTTTGGGTTTAGTCTTTATGGGTTCAGGCTAGTTTTGGTCGTACCCACAAATACGTTTAGCTATAGTGGGTATGCGTTAGCATGACAGGTTCACCAGTTTACCCATTTAGCATGTTTATTTTTAAAATGTGTTTTTTATGTCATAACCGAAAATGGTTGAACATTTTATGCCAAAGTTAAAATTTTAAAGGAGAAAGTGACATCAACTATTATAGTATAAAGTTTAAAACGTTTATATACATTTGTAAATGTGTTATTTTTGAGTGTTAATATTCAAATGACAAAATCAAATCGAGTTAAACAGGTCATGTTAATGTCAACCTGCGAATATTTGTATTGTGTTATAGTCACGTACATGTATGACATGATTTTTGGTTCGTGTCAAATTTTCAGGTTCGACTCGCAAACCCACGAACACAACCTGTTTAGCACCCCTAGTGATAATATTGATTTGATAGAGAACTGGTGAATTTTTAACTGACACTGTTTTGCAGTGCAGAAGTGCAAGTTCCACGTGATGATGGGTCGAGAGCTAGCAGTGTGGTTAAGAGGCCAATGGAAGAAGGCGTAAAATTTGAAAACGCTTCATGGAAACTAGGAACATAGTGTTGTGGCGGTCTGAAGGTTGTTGGTGGTTTAATTGTTTTCCAGTAGTCCTCACTTGGAGATCCACAAAGCTTAAATATGCGGTGAAGTTGTTCAACCTGAAAAGAAAGTTAATTACATACAAATATGGTTAACGTTATTAGAATCATCTACGCTTTTGTTCAAATGAAACACGCTTGTTAGACATATCAGATATAATGATTACCTCTGTTCTTCCGGGCATGATTGGTCGGCCCACAAACATTTCCGCCAAGAGGCATCCTGTGCTCCAAAGATCAATACCGACTCCATAATCTGTAGTGCCCAAAAGCAGCTCAGGCGCTCTATACCAAAGTGTCACAACACGGCTTGTTTGGGGTCGTTTTTGTTTAGGATCGTAATGGTTTGCCAACCCAAAATCAGCTATTTTTAGCATCCCGTTTCCGTCTATCAACAAGTTGGATCCTTTTATGTCCCTATGTAAAATCCCTCTCTCATGACAGTGTTCCAGACCAGATAGCAGCTGCTGCATATAGCACTTTACCTGTTTTTTTTACAATACATTTCTTCTATAATTGAGTTTTCTTTACTACAACAATCAAAAGGATAATATTATTGTTTAGCGGTGACAATTCGACCCATTTAAAAAAATACTGTGTTCATATGCACTTAGCTTGTCAAAAACTGTAGTATTCCAACAATAAGTAAATAAAGTAGCTAAGGAGGCCTTATGCATCAATACCACATTTTGTGTGACTTTTGACCCGTTTGACCCAAGTCCCATTTAGCTAGCTTTACATTTACGCTTTACTCATTTCATCCGCTAGAAATGAAAACTTGCCCAATTTGACTACTTATAAGTAAATGGATCGAAATTGCCACATGTGAATGAAAACATAGTTTGGAGATCTAACTAAAAGTATTTAAGGTGGACCTGTGGTTCAGTTAGCCTTCCTTCGGGTCGAGAAATAACTCTGGTCAAATCAGTCTGCATGTAATCGAAGACTAGATAAAGACTATATTGCATTCTAGACGTGGCAAGACCTTCAAGCTTGATAATATTCGGATGGTCTAGTTTCTGTAGAATGATAATCTCTCTTGCCATAAACTTCACACTCTCGGCCTCTGACGTGTCAAAGCGAACTTTCTTCAAGGCCACAATCTTTCCTGTGTCCCTATCTCGAGCTTTATACACATTGCTATACGTCCCATGACCTATCTATAGTGCAAACACAAAGTAAAAGAAAACAAAAAAGGAAAACATGTAATTTTGATCACTCATTGTCTAATACTACAATCAGGAACAAAGATATTATAAAAAAATGAACATAAATCAAGATTAGAAAGTAAATTTTATTTTCAGTCATCTATCCTTTATCTTTCCCTAGCCAGAGAAGAAAGAGTGGATGTTTTGAACGAGTGTTGAGCGGAAATGTAACCCAAAATATGATAATGGATGTTTGTTTCATACTCAAGAGGCTTTATTTGACATGTTTTGATCAACAAATCAATTTTGACCCATTAGCCATCTTCACCTTATGGTCAACTTGCTTGAATCGAAAGCGAGTTAAATACGTGTTTGGATCACACTAAGTCTAAACCCAACTCAACCCATTATCTATTTTGACCCGTTATGCAATTCATCAACCCATCTTACCACCTATATGTATCGTAAATTTTGACATCAACTTCTAAATCCATGAACCGCATAAGCATTGTTAAAAATCAGTCAAAAATATTTATGGAGTTCCTGGTTTTTATAAAAAAAAAAACAATATACTTTCTTATTTTTCCCAAGAAAATCCCTTCAACCAAATGTTAATATGGTAAAGTCCATCAACTTGTAAAAAAAATACACGAAAAACTCATTAAGCTAATTTTTGTATATTAAAGTCTTAAACTTGTCTAAAATGCACGTGCTTTTGAGTATTTTTATTTAAATAATGACTTCGTAACTCTTAAATTGGTCAAGAAAATTAGGATACGATTTTTTTTCTACATAGATGTCAGATGTCGCTTTATCAAAATTCGATCAATTTAAGAGTTAGCAAGTCACTATTAAATATAATAAAAAGAAAAGTTAACAAGATAAGTGACGTTAATATCAGGTTAAATGATTTTTTCATAAAAGTAAGAAAGTATATTGGTGTTATGGTATTAACTCATGTGTCCTATGCCAAACACTAATGTCATTAGTGTTCATATAAGATTACTATGGAGTTGACATCTTGAATATAAACAAATCACAAATGGCAACACAGAAAAACACAATCAACGACGACCGACGAATCCATACTAACCTTAGCAAGCTTATCATACGAGTCAGCCGTTTTAGAGACCAAACGAGCCAAAACATCACCCGGAATGTTATCCACAAGCCATTTAGGCCATCCATTAACCAACTCATCAGAACCAATCTTTTTCACAACCCCAACTCTCTTCTCACCTCCAACTCCCTCACCACCACCTTTCCCATCACCACCAACAATATTATTATTATTATTATTATCTTTCTTCACACTATCCTCCTTCACATGCACTTCAACTACAACCTTCTTTACAACATCCTCTTTCCCACTAGTAACATACCCATTATCACTCTTCAACTTATGAACACTCGCGCTACGCGACTGCTGACTTTTATAACTAGGTGATGGCTTTCCCTGGACACAACCCATAGAGTGATCAAATAACCAAACCGTAACCGAATTAACTGAACTATAACCAAACTGAACAAAAGGTGGTCTTAACAAACAAGATGGAATAACTAAAAGATGGGGGCAAATGGGTTGATGATGGATAGGCCGGCTAATGAAGAAAAGGACAAGAAATGGAATATATTAACGTTGGGATTGGATTTAGGACTATGATTACGAGGAAAGGGTTTAAAGGGTAGGGAACAAATTCTTTTTTGGATTTGGTGGGCATGGAAAGTTGTCATCTTTCTAACAACCATTTGCATGGTTGAGATCCTCACCACCTCAAGTAGCTTATATAAAATATGCATACAAAGTACAAATAATATTATTTTTGTGTATAACTTGTTATCTTTATCTTATTAGTAAGTGTGTGGTAGAGTATTAAATTAATGTGGTTATGTAAGTATCAAAGACTTTTGGTTAATTTATTTTGGGATGGTTTTAACTTTTATGTTTGCATCTACGATAGATTGAAATGTTTTTATCAATTAGAGGAGTTGATACTTGATAGTAACAATTATTTACAAATTAATTGAGTGATTTCAGTTAAGTAGGCATGTACCTTTTATTATTTACATCAACCTAGATACTGAAGTATGAATATAGGCATGGATTTTGCTATTTACATCAGTCTAGATATTGAAGTATGAATATATACATCTTTATTTTGATACCGTTTAGAGCATGTATGCTGTGTAATTTATTTATACCGGTAAGAAACTCGTGCGTTGCTATGGGAACGATACAATACAGTGCGGTACCCAATATTTAGTTTATCGACCCTCTCGTGCAGTGGCGTCTTTGAGGATTTACGTACTCATCCGAACCTTAGGCCTTATAAATGGGTATATGGAGCTGTATGAGTTAACAATTTTTAAGTTTTAAAAACATTATTATTGGGCTCAACTTTTAAATGTTAAATGAGTTTTCTATTTCAAAATAGGCGCACACACATGTATAGGAATTTTACAACAACAAAAAATTGTGCCCCTGATAAAAATGGGCTCGAGTCGCATTGACTCCCTGGCTTGGCCCATAGCGTGCTTTTGTGATACTAGCAGGAGCCCGCATGTTGCAGCTGGACTGCACGTTGTTTGGTTAATCAGCTCGCTGTTTGTTTTCTACTTGATTTGAAGCGCCGTCTAAACGGTGAGGAAAGTAAGGTGACAATCTATGCCGGTTGGTTAAAGCACCTAAGTAATAATATGTTACATTCGAGCCCCTACGTGTGTTTCTGTTACAAAATTTGCTTATGCGGGCGTGATATAGTAGTGTGAGCTCGCAGGTTGCAGTGGAGTTGACAATTTATAATTTACAGCAGCGGGTGTTGCCGATCCTCTTTTAGTTAGCGTAATAGATACGTATTCCTTACTTGTTAAACAATCAAAATCCATTAACTAATTGTCAATGTAGAAAAGTTAAACAACAAAAATCATTCTAATTCTAATTCTATCTAATTGAAGTTCGCACTCTAGCTATTTTTGAGAGAAGATAAATTGCAGTATCAAAGAAAATGTAATGAAAATCACCTTATGTTTTTTAACATGGTCAGACATCCTGTCAAATCTATGGCCACTGGTTTATCAGAGCGACACCTTATATGTTGCAAGTAATTAAGTAAATATATCATCATCATCATCATCATCTTACATTTCAACGGAAGTTACTAATTCTTAATTTTTAACCAAGTTTGCTAACGTGTATAACTCGAAAACATCACTCCAACCACCACTAACAGACATAATTAACTATTCTAAATCCCAAAATATGAGAGAACTTACATTCCAAAGGAGCACCACTTGGAGCAGAAGCTCTAAAAATTCCTTTATTAGTATACTAATCAACTTTAACAGTAGGAATTCCTGTACTATCAAGAATTTGCCTAGCCCTAACTTAGTAATTGCCGAAGGAACATCTTCACTTAGGCTATGTATCTAAATTTAAACAATTCTGTTTAGTTTTAAACATGTTTTATGACGTGTTAAACAAGAATTCAGATTTGATTCCTCTACTTAACCAAACTCAAATGTTAATTTCCCAATAATATAAATGGTTGCTAATATCAATAACTAATAATAACAAAACATATGATATAAATTAACTAAGAAACTTACAATCAATATTTTGCTCCATATCTGTCTATTACTTTTTTTTGTGAAAAAAGTATATGCTATATATGTTGTAACAAAGAAACAAACTCCTAAAAAGAGAAGATTTCATAAAAACAATAGCTAAATTAAAACAATTATCGCACGGTTAATGTGTTCTTATTGCACTCAAAAATTTGGTTAGTAGGACCTCCAAATTCAACCACCTATTGTGGACACACGAACATCACCTGTGATTTGGCTTGTCTTCTTCTCAACTCCGTCCATATATATACCATGATGCTATTGCGAAGGGTATAAAGTAGGATTCAATTGGTAAATGGAAGGGAAAAATATATTCCAGTTAAAACCGATTAGGGATATCGAAAGAAGCACAGTGATTGAAGATCTGATCAGTCGCACCCAATGGTGGTTAAAGGGTATATTGATGCATATTGGACCCTATTATTATTATGGTTAATTAGGATAAGCCCACGGGCTCAGTTAGGTTCCTAGGGTTCCTTGTGATCTCTATATATTGTAACCTAACCTTTCAATAATATCATTTAATATTCTATTGTCTTACATGGTATCTGTGACACCCGGCAACTTCCGATTTACACTGACGTAATTTTTATGATTTAAAGTTAAATATTTATTACAAATATTGTTAATTATTAAGTTTCGGAAGTTTACTGACCGTTTTTACAATGGAAACTGCGACCGATTTAATTAACGCGATTTAAACGCGTGTTCTGAAAACACGCGTCGGACTTTGAAAATAATTATATTTATGCTCGGTTTCGTATTTCGAACAAAACCGACTACTTTTTATAATTAATTATTGGGCCTAGAATAGAAACCGAGACGTTTACGTTTATAACGGGTTCGATACGCGGTATACAACCCACCTACCTAAACCCTAGGTATAAAAGGGGCACTTCTTCTTCTTCCTCTTCATTTCACCAGCCGCCTCATGCCCTCTCTCTCTAGACCTCACTCTCTCTCTCTAAAGCTCCTCTCTCTGCCCTCTCCCTCTCCTCGCAGCTCTCTCTCTCTCTCTCTGTCACGATCTCTCTCTACCATCTCTCTCACTATCTCGACTCCCTTTCTCTCTCTGGAACTCACAAACGGCCGACCACCACCACTGTTGGTGGTGGCGGCGCTGTAAAAAGGGGACAAGGGCCGTTGTGTGGTTCAAGATGGTGGTGGCGGCGCAACCTCAACATCCGGTTCAGGGGTCAGACAAGGTTGGGTTCGGGTCAGGTGTAGTGTGGTCCGACGGGTTTAGGTGGTGTTCGGTTGGGTTAGGAACGACGGTGGTGGTGGCCTCCGATGGTGTCGGGTTTGGGTTCGGGTTGACAGATGGTCTGGTTCGTGGTGGTCTGGTTCGTGGTGGTCAGAAGCGTGGTGATTGTTCTGGTTACACGGGTCTATGATGTGTTCGGGTTGGGTGTTGGGCAGTGGATCTCGGCTGGGTTGTGTTGTCAGGTGGTGGTGATGGTTATGGTGGTCCGGTAGGTGGTTCATGGTGGTCCTTGGTCTATTTCGGCCGACAGTTAAGGTGGTGACGAGTCTGGTTCGAGTTTTGGTCGTTGGTCTGGTTCGTGTCCCGGTTCAACTTAGGTCAAGTCAAGTTCGTGTTCGTTTTGGTCTCGGGTAAAGGAATGGGTCAGTTTTGGTGTTGGGTTAGGCTCGCGAGACAGCTAGCCTCGAGTTTGCATTCGGGTTAGATCTGAGTTCGGGTCAAAGTTTGGTGGTTTTGATGTTCGGGTCAGATTCGGTACGAGATCGGGTTCGGTACGGGTCTTGTTCGGGTCAGATCTGGATGGTCAAGCCTCGGTCAACACGCGGTCAAAGCTGGTCAAACTTTGGTTCCGGTCTACACGTAGTTCGAGGTGGCTTCGGGTTACGCGCGTACGAATCGGTATACTTTAATTCGTATTTGTTATTATTGTTGTGGATATTATATATATTTATATTAATATTGGTGAAATAGTTTTGACTCGCGAACGGACCGAATAATAATAATAAACGGTAAATATATATTAATTCGGACGATTGGTAATAGTGGCTAAAATGCGTGACTTATAATATCGATATCGGACTAAAATGGTTGGACTATATATTATATATATATATATATTGTTTTGTGTATAAATATAAATAAGTATAGTTTATACAAAAGCGTCGAAACATATAAGTCGATTTTGAAGTTGATTTTGGGAATTTTTAGACAACTTGTGTTGTCTGGTTCGCACAAAAACAGAGGAAACTCAGCCGAAATTTTATAAAATCCACGGCGCAACAAAAATAGAATTGTCACATATTTTTATAAACGACGTTCCCTAAGTGTCATGATAAGTGTAGTTATGCAAAATAGTGACGTTTTGACAAAAGATATGTTTAACAATAATAAGTAAATCCCGGACAATATTTTCAAAACATATATATATAGTTTTGCCGAACGTCAAGTATGACGAGTTTTCGAAAGGTTTTCGGTATCTAAATAATGTTTATTGTTTGGATTTTTACAAACCCGCAATGTAAAATATGTATACATTTTACTTGGGAACTATTTACAAAAAAGCAAAGTTTTGAATAACTTAAATGTTCGGATTTGGAAAAGAAGCGATATTGTTATTAATCGGATTTAAATAGCTATACTTATATTTTTATCAAAGAGTATTTTCCTAAAATATAATTATAAGACGAGCTACGGCTCAGGATAAGTTATACGTTTCATAATATCGGTCCAACGTGGTGTACACACGAATAGTGACAAGTGCGCAACTTGGGTACTATGTCGTGTGATAACGCATAAGTAAGATAAGTCACGATCGGTTCGTCGAGTTAAAGCATATTAGTACTCGAGTTAATACACACGAGTTAGATAGATGGATAAACTATCTTTTAGCCGGATGATAGGCTAGGTTTATATGTTATAGACTTTTAAGGTGTCCTTTGTTGTAATAAGGCACGAGGAAGTCGGTCAAAGCTTCGGGCTTGTTTACTAGCTTAGCATGGAAATTAAGGTGAGTTCATGACCCCACTTTTTACTGTTTTATAAATGTTTTCGGGGTGGAAGACATGCTTTTTTTATGAAAACCTGAGGAATTCCAAACGAACAAGTTTTTGAAAAATGAAATGGGCGCGTGAGTGTCACGGCCCTACTTTTACTGGTTTTGCTTTCGGGGAAGAAACATGCTACTTACGTACTTATTAAAGGTCATGTTATACTATGGGAACTTTATGTTACTATACGGCTTTTACGGAAAGTCTCAGGGGGAAACCATGAATGTGCGGGGATGCACAACGAGGGAAATGTGGATAGATCTATTGGGTCTCACAAACCCCACTCGATGGCGGGGATGCCGGGCGGGTGCATATTGTCTCTAACTCTCGGGTTATCGAGGCATCGGTAACCCAGTCAATCTGGGCTGGATTCAACATTGGTACATGTTTAGTAATGGGTTCCCAACCGTAGTAGTAAAAACACTTAACGTCTAGCTAACGTTCTTATGACATAGTAGTAACGGATATGATCTTTTCAAACTTATGGAAAATTCTTTTGTAATACTTATGAACTCACCAGCATTATATAGTGACTTTTTAAGTATGTCTTTCAGGTTTAAACTTTGGTAACGGCACGGTTGGAGTAGTCGAAGTATTGGGATCGGGGATCCTAGAGGGTTAGCAATGGCGTTCAGGAAGTAAAGGTCTTAGATGCAACTTTCCGCTGCGCGGCGAAGCTACCAAACGTCACAACCGACGAGGGAAAAGTCGGGGTGTGACAGTTTGGTATCAGAGCCATAGGTTTTAGCGAATTAGGTGTCTGTGTAGATATCTAGGCTTTAACCTGAGTTTGTTTCTAGTTAGGGACCAAAATTTCTAAGACATAATAGTTAGCGCGAACGCCTAGGAACTGGAATTCCAACCGTTGCCAAATCAGTTGCATGACTATTAGTGTATCACACTAGCTCAGCGTACATTCCTTCGGCACAAGGAACATTTATTTTTCTTATGTGAATGGGAAGTCAGTATTTTTCTATAAGTGTATTGTCACACCACGCCAATGGCGGAAACACGTGGCGCAACGCTCGAAGCATATCAAAGTCAAGATTAACACAAACTATATTTAATTAGAAAAGATCAATTTATTAGAATGTCGAAAATGAGTATCTCGTTACAATATTGCGCAAAGCATTACATAAAACGATGGTCATTAAGTTTCAATGTGGGGGTATTTCCGTTTAGGCTCCAACCCGATGGTAACATTGAATGAAACCCCGACCGGTATCCGACATCCCGAATTCCACCGCACTAGCCCCATATTTATTTAGCACTTAGTTACCTGAAAGATATGTTTAAAAAGACGTCAATATATAAAATATTGGTGAGCTCACAGGTTTTAGTTTCATGACAACAACATTTTCACAACCATCGACTCGACTCACTTTACCGTATAATTATTTTCCCATTAAATAATTATACTAGGATCTTGTCGATCGATATTCCGTTTTTACAACATGTGCGAAACCTGCACAACTTGTGGCCTTTATAAGGAGTAGCTAGCTCCCACAAACTATGATGATGAGCAATCCCCTGAGTCCCATAACCAAACCAAGACTAATAAATATGCCCCGCTCCAAGTCGTTTCTCGGAACCCAACGACTTAAGTTTAGAATACGTGCACCCCTGGCATACGCCGATGCATAATCGACGCTATCGATTAGGGGTGGGCCTTGTCAGGCACCAATAGTACTATCCAAATATTCCTTCGGTTTCATTTACCTGAATTAATGGTTACAGTAGCGAGGACTCAACCCCGAGTGGCGAACAAAACTCAAGTACTCATCATACCACTTATCACATTTTAACCTTTGAAAACATTTCAACATGTGACAACGTTTGACAAACATATCTTTCCACCAGTTAAAACAGTAAAATGGGGCCGTGAAACTCACCTGATGTACAGCGTACAATCAAATAGTAGAGAATAGCAAGTCCGTGATCAAGCACCTACGAACGTCCTAGTGCGTGTAAGTCACTAAGTCTATAGCGTGTGCTTTTCCGGCAAGTTGTACACCCAACTCCCAACACCACCATTTACATATAATTCCCCGTTTAATTAAACATATGTCCTAAGCCCGTTGGTGATGGATTACCATTGTTACAAGTTTCATTTATACTTCCATGAATATTAATTAACTTGTATAATATTATTATCGGCTCAACTTCACTTAACGTATAATTATTTTCCCATTAAATAATTATACTTAAGATCTCGTCGTTCGATATAATATCTTTACCGCTCGACACGACTCACGTTACCGTATATTTATTTTCCCATTCAAATAAATATACTAAGGTCTTGTCGTCCGATAATATATTTTTAACGCCCGACTCGACTCACCACACCGTATATTTACTTTGCCATTAAGTAAATATACTAGGATCACGTCGGTTCGGTATACATATATGTATATTATTTACTCGTCTCGGTTTTCCTTCCCGTATATTTACTTTCCCATTAAGTAAATATACTAGAATTTCGTCGAGCCGAACATATATATATATATATATATATGTATTTTCCTCGTTAAGTCCATACGTTCGTTTAACGTTTTTAATCGTTAGATTATTTACGTTATATTTTCTCCCACGAATATTTTTCCAACACTTAGGAAAGTGTTATGTAAATTTTTCACCCAAGTTATATATATTTTAACTCCTTAAAATATATTTTTACTCATCTTGACGTAACGATATTTTTCTCGTTTGTCCGCTTTTACGTCTTAGTTCGTTAACACGTCCAAGTCCGATTTCTTAACTTATATGTGATTATATAGTTAATCTTTTTCCAAGTCTTCCAATATGTGTTTTCTAGAAGTATTATTCAACTTTCTAATTCCCAACACATATTACTTGGAAGTTTTATAAACACTTTTATATTTTTAACACAAAACTTGACAACTTATATACAAAAATGTTCCAACACTTTTATATTCCCATTTATATAAAAGTGTTCATTTCTATATAAGTTCTCCCAAGTTTTAGTTTGTCTAACATTTTTATAAAAACCTTTGTTTTTACATAAATCCATATGTTAGAAAAAGTCCATATTTCTATAAAACTCCATTTTATAAAAATACACCTTTATACAAAATACATGTGTATGTTCACTAGTATTTACCACTTTAACAAGTCTTATATCCTTAAGTTAAGATGATCAAAATCACTTTCAAGTTCATCCAAGTTTCATTAACAAGTGTTACCCAAAGCACTATTTTTCTTCAAGTGTTCACGATCTTAGTAAAAAAAAACTACAAGAGTACTTAACATCCATCACTAAACTTTCAATTTGTTCACACTAACTAAACACCATTTTAGTCTTTAAAATCATATGTTTCATTATTAAAAGCTCATTCAAATCCACCCCTTGTACAACTTGCTTTAAGCTAATAAACATAAACTTTTTAAAGACAAAACATGATCAAGAATACTTACAACTAGCACAAGGCTAGGGAAGCTTTCAATGCTTGATTATGATGGGGTTTAGTGTGTTCTTCCTTAGTGGTTAAGCTCCAAGCTTGAAACACACAATGGGGGTTTGAAAGATGGATGTTCATGAGTGATTTGGAGATGTTAAAACTTGAAAGAAAATTGTGTGTGTGTTCTTGCAAATCCACGGCCAACAAGAAAAAAAAAGGAGAAGTTTTGTTCAAGTGTTTTCTCATAGGATCTCTTATAAGCTTCTCCATGATCTTCCAAGATTGTATGTAATCCCACTAGATATGAATTAGAGATATGTTGTACCTAGTGATCCTTGAGTGATCTTGAATGAATGGTGGAGGGTGTATGGTGCCGTGAGTTTTCAAGGAAAGAAAAAGATTGGTAAATCTCCAAGGACATGTGTATCTCATATAATCTAGTCTTAGATCTTAAATCCCTTGAAACATGGAGATATTTGTACTAGTTAAATCTTGTGTGGATTTGTTCTTCTTGGGTTAGTTTTGGCCGTGGGTTTTGCTAGCCAAGGAGAGGATTTTGTTTTGATTTCAAGGACACAATAATATCTACCATGATCTATCTTAGATTTACAAGGATTGTGAGTGTACTAGAGTAATATTTGCATGATCTTGGGATGATTTTTCTTGTGTGTTGGCCGAGATTTTTAAAGGAAATGGATGGATTTCTCAATCTCACAAGGACACACAATATCTTATAAAAATCTTATCATATCTTCACACAATCTCTAAAGATCACAAAGATCTATTATTAGATCTAAATCCCATAAATCTTGGATATGTTTGTACCATGTAATCTTTGATAGATTATGGTAGGGTATTTTGGCCGATTTGTTGAAGGATTTAAAGGATTTTTATGAATCTTGTAAGGACATGTGATCTTTATCATATCTTACATAATATCTCATCAAGATTTTCCTTAGATTGCAATATTATTTAGGTACAAAAGAAGAGATTTGGGACATGTGAGGGAAATGGGGACGGTTTGGGGGTGGTATTAGTGGGGTCCACAACACAAAATATTTGCTAAATAATATGTTAAGTTTAATTCTTTATCGTTCGGGTGTCGTTCGGGTATTTTTCGGACTTTAACCGCGTGTTATTCGTTCATTAAAAGTGCCTCTAATAACCCTTAAACATAGTCTATTTTAAGTGTTGATTGGTTATATAGGCTCTTGTCGGGTGAAATTATAAGTTATACGCGCACCGGGTGCGGTACGCGCACTTTATTCGCTACCGGGAGATTTGTATGAAAAGTTTTCACTTATGGTTTTGGAGTTCCAAAACTCATTATATTTTGTGAAAATATCCTTTATTTTATATCCTGGGTGTCCGGGATCCTTTCCGTTTATTTAATTTTTGCCGGGTAATCGCCAACGTCCGTACCGGACAAGTTTATTCGCACATGATTCTATCATGCTTCATCATTAAACGTGTGCATTCCTATGCATCTTATGGGGAATTTTCTATTCTCTACGGCATCAGTTAAATTAATCCAATTAATTTAAACATGCACTTAATCCGTTAATTACATATACTAATTACGTACGGAATCACATCGATTTTTGCCGGATGTTACATTCTCCCCCCGTTAAGAGAATTCCGTCCCGGAATTCAATTCAAGAAAGCCATCACAATAGTATCCTTGAACAGGGCGGAGTGTTTGCGCTTCACGGGATCTCCTCTTTCCTAAGTGAACCCAGGTTCATGCTAGGTTCACGCTTAGTGCTCTAACAAGCACAATATCACAGTCCAACTACGACAAAGCTCTTGGACATCCCACTTTGACACATCTATCGGTTTCCCGAAATAGTAGAGCTTAACGTCAAACGGACTTCCGTCGGTCGAGGAATTGACAATGCTCCCTCAGGCCAAACTTGCGGGATTCATCAAGAGTCCCACTAAGCTCTTACGATAGTTCGAGCTTAACTATCACGAGACCAATTTTGATCGATATCTCTGTGCCGCTAGAGTATCAAGGTTTTAGCCTACTACAATTTCTATGCTTATCGACACTCTCTCAGAGTATGACTCTCAGTGTAAACCTATTACTAGTTCGAAGTCCTTAAGGCCTACGCCTTGTCCGTATGACTTCTTAATAGGTTCGCATCTCATCCAAGCAGTCTCTAAACTGCAAGATCTACTGGCCATCTCTCGAATAACTCAAACCAGGTTATGTATCTATCTCCGTCTGTCATTCGACGTATTGGAGATGTACACGTATGTCCTTCAAGGGCTTTGAGTAGTAGTACACCCCGATCACTGGGATGATAATTAGGAATTTTTGTTGATGAAGCACACGAGTTCGATGTACCACAAACATCAATCGTGTCAGCATGGAACGGTTCCGTCAAGTACATTCAATTAGTCCGAGAATGACAAGCCATACTCGTCTCAAATCGAGTATCCCAGGCTAGTGTACATAATTTGTCGAACTTGAGGTAGAGTGACTACTACAATCCGATATAATGTAAGTCGGCAATTCAATGTCTAGCCACGACTCTCCAAGAATATAGGTAGCTATCCATATGCCTCATCTCGAAGCTATAGGTGAGTAAGGAATGAGAGGGTTCCAAACAACAAACAATCATCACTTGGGTCACATCCGACCCCGGGACACCTCGGGTGTCATGGTGATGTCAAACAGGTGATCTCTCCGCACCACATAAAAAGTCCCCTTGGAAACCTCGTCGGGTATTCCATTTTGTTTACCCTTCGGCTCGACTCACTTTACCATATATTTACCTTCCCATTAAGATAAATATACTAGGTTCTTGTCGACCGAGCAACTATATTCAAGATGGGACTTTATTTCCGTAGAACCTTCTAGGTACTGAATTTCTACCTTCCACCTGAGCAATTGTGGTTAATGGTACTAGGGTGCCTAGTAGGGACTGATGGAGGTTGAAAGTTTTTTTGCGTCGCTTTCACCCCTCAGTTCCCTGATAGTAAGTAGTGTATACATGACGCCCGGGCCGTACAATTCCACAATCCTCGAGAAGTACGAGTCGACTCAAACACCAACGACAAGATGCTTCCAGCACATAGGTCTATACCGAAAAGAGATATATGAAACATCATAAATTGTTGTCGCAATGAACAACGTATAAGGTTTATTAAGACATATCAACACGTTGGCCCCCATTGCGACAAATATACAGAACACCAGTAGCTACCCTAGACCTGGGTATCCAGTACTAGTTCTGTTATATGTGCTTCCTGTGCACTAGTGTCCTATCGTCATTAGCAACCTAGTGAGTCAATTCTGAATAATACAGGCCACACGCCCTTAAATTGACTTTCCGATCCTTGGCGGAGATCTGAGTGAAAGGAGTCCTGAAACCGGAACCCTCACTTGCCGAAGTTTCCATCTCTCCGGAATCTTTTGAGATAAAAGGTGAAATCGAGTCATCGATGCATGCCTTTGGCATAGACTTCACCTTTGGGTTTGGCGGCTTCTTGCGCCCAAAGTCGTTACTTAAAACAACAAACGAATGACTGAGATCGCACCACAAGCAATAGTCTCGAGCCTTCCCATAAGGCATCCCATTCAACGACTCAGTTAGTCACACATATGGCGCACTATGTAAGCCTTCAAGATCATCTTGATTAGTCAGGTACCATACGCCCTGACCTGGCAGCTCACACTACTATGGTGTCTCCAACAGTGTCTGTCAAAGACACGGGATTTTGCTCCAACGCGAGCAATGCTTCCTAAGGATAACTGGGAACACCACTATCGACTCAAGGTCGAAATTGTTCCATTGTTCCAAGAATCTACGCCACGACACCAAGATAAGATAAACCTTCCATCAGAGGAATAACAACATTAATCGAAGGGTCGAGACGATCAACCATCTCAACCCAGTAGTGTAGCACCTTTAAAGAGTAGATAATGCTGCACGCCCTTCTGGATTCAGGGTTCATAAAACCTCTTAATCATGTACCAGGGACTTCACCAATGCACGCCTATGGGTGGGTCCACGATGGTATTTCCATAATCGCCATCATGACACGTTGGCATGAATGACGTCAAACGAATCCACTGGGATGAGCAATAAATGAATTGAATCCTTCAACTCTTACTAGTCCCAAATGTATGGGTCATATTATTGCTCACATTTACTCGATGCCTTCGGGGTTCGAGACGCATTCAAAACTCCTTATTACAAAGGCGAGCCACGCCCCGTCATGTGTGGATCATGGGATTTCTTTCCGACATGATTGAGTGTGGTTAGTTGACCAAAATGCGCGCAAAAGGTTAAGGTGTCACTGATGCCTTAGATTCTGAAGATGTAACGCTCATGAAATGCGTGAGCATATCAAAGGTCGACACATGTTTCGGTCCATTACTCAAACAACCATGAGACTCAAAGGAATACATGGGCTAACACTCAGACTAGAGTGTCTTAGTATGACTTCCAAAAGTCCGTTGAGCTCCCGAAATCTTACATACTCACTGTCGACGCTACACTATCAAACACACAAAACAATGACATCAACGAGGGGTTTAGGTGATGTCTCCATCCCGAGTGAAACAAGAGCGATGCGAACGACAAATCATCACGTCCTCAAGGTAATCCAACAGCTGTAGCAATACATCCACGAAACACATCAATAAGGGAACACCACACAGGAGCAACACGACAACAGAGAAGCATGACGACAAGGCAACACCGCAATAGGAACCGTACGACACAGAGAAATACGACAGCAAGGCTACACCACTGCAGGAGCAGTAAACAACAGGAATGCATCATCGGCAATGCAGCGCAACCACATGAATACGCAATCAGCAAAAATAATGAAACAGCGAGCATGCACAATGGTTGGGGGTAACACAGCAGCATGAATGCACATGTCAATATGGAAAATCCACAGTCCACATCAACAGAAAGCTCTGTTATGGTGAGCATGCATCCCCGTGCATCTCAGATCACTTGTGGATGTGGGATTTGCATCCGTACCTTCGGCCTCGAGCCTAACCTCCATAGGCTCAATGGTAGGAATTGGTTAGATTGGTCGGCGCATCAGTCGTCATAACATAAATTGGAACGACGGGTTCCACATAATTTAGCTGACTTCTAAAGCCGATATTGTTCATAGAGAGAACGACCGTAGGCTTGGTATGAGTCACTCAAACGATAGTAACAGCAACATCGACAGTCTCCACCGAGGCCTGAGAACCATTGACAATGTTAGGCTTCCTAAGAGCCCAAGGAATGATAACTAGTAGTTCAATGAAAGCCTCGAAGAAATGGAATTAATAACAACGATTTTAACAGAGACACAGATTTGGTTATAGTGGCTTGGCATGGGTTATAGAGACCTCTTCGTTAACGACATTCACCTCTGCATGAGCCTCAAATACATCGACAACTTCAATTCGAGAAGAGCCATAGAAACAACATCAAGCCCAATATGGACTATAGAGACAACGACAACAATAAGCTCAACAACAGACATGGAAACCATGGCATCAAGCCCGATAAGTGCTACAGAATCACTGGAAACAACAGACTCAGCAAGAGCTAGACACTTAGCAAAAACATCGGGATCTACTCGATACATAGATCAATAATAGCTGACGCGACATCAGGCCCGGCCGGAGCCTTAGACTCGTCGTAGTTATTATATGTGTGGTAACCAGTATCCATAGGACCTCGGAACCGACCTACATCTTTCCCCATAACAAAGATAGTGGTCACAACGAGAATAGCAAGTAGAGGTAGAAGGATCACGATTTATCGAGACACCTTCATAAAATGAAAACGATACCGACTCTGGCAACCCAGCCGAGTCATCCTTCTCATTAGAGTCCTCTTGCATATTATTTTGGCCTTAGCATCGGAAGTCTTCAACTAAAATGCCTCTCCGCCACCTAAGCGAGACCGGTGACTTTCTTCTCGATAGGCCACGTAGTGAGAGTATCGAAATACGGCAAGAGATTAGACAGGTCACCGTATCCATAACGAATGGATCTTGCAACCTTAGTTTTAAAAAAAATCACCGTGATGAGGGGACACAACGTCTCAATATCTTCGGGGATTGATAAAAACACTTTCCATCAATCGTCGACCAATAAATAACTAGTCTCGTTACCGTGACGACGGTGACGGACATTCAACATTGCAACAAGAGCAATGGAATTGTCGTCCCATGGGTAAGTTTAGTTTAACAGAGTAACGTGACCACCTCCAGTAGTCCGTCATTTGATTTTTGAGGGGGATTTCAATGTCAGCAAAAGCGGCTTGCGACACTTGACAATTACGGAACACACCCTTATGATTACGATTCCTAAAGTGGGGTTCCACTCCCCAGGATTTATGACAGGTTCAGGCACAGCACACGTATCGAACCTACTCTGGTGTTCACCGACTGAAGCGAGACTACCAATAATCCTTGAAAAAAAAACCAACAGGAGGTGGATAGAGGAGTCTTACGATGACTTTTGCGCCTTAGGAGAGTAGTATAACATAAGTACCAATGTGCTAAGCCCATCACAAATCATCTTTCAAAATACGATCCAGCGCTATTGCAAAGGGTGTTGAACCATACTTGAACACTCAGTACCTCGAGCAGTGGCTTCCCATGAGTTAATCTTATGCACTTCCGAGAGAGTCCATAGCCAAACGTCGACTGGGGCTTGCTATTCCACTACACGCCGTCATCCTAAGACTGGCAAACGATGCCGCGGTCGTGATTAGTGGCCGAAATTTTGACATCATCGAAGTTTAGCAAAGCCCTATGACTCGCGGATGGCATGCTGATTTCACTATCAGTCCATGACTGCATGGGAACAATCGATACTGCCGATTCAGACAAGGGCTATCGAGCCTTCCGGATAACAATGATCAAGCTTCCTACTCAGCAACTTCGATTCTGTCCTCCACAAAGAGAAGAAAAATACTCAACCCTTGAGGACAAATTGGGCATGTGTTAGATCGAACATGTCTTATTCACCATGATAACGCAGCAACACACGACCACGAGTCTCATATCTGATCCACACAGGGTCCCGTTCTCAAAACGCACTAGTTTTACGGGGACATACCCTAAGTCTTCACTGGGTTTCAAGTTTAGCATTCCTCGCATCGTACCAGACATTCATCTCTTCGGTACGCAACGCATCCTCGTACGCCCGATCCTTTGGAAGAACTTTGTGGCAGGGGCATTCAACTCCTGTACAAGGAAGTTTTCGTCTCCCGTCACTATCCGATGCGAGGGTTTACGTCATATTTCTCATATGAATAGACGTTCGAGCTCTTCCGTGTTCGTACCTTAAAGGTAATGTCGAAGAAAGCTCATTAGGTTAGCTAGGATCGAAATCAAGGGACATCGACGAGACCTCACATTTAACCCATTGGCCAATAAAAAAAAAAACTTAGACTGAATCTAAAGAACAAGAACAACCAAGACAAGGAGTGATCACCAATCCCGGCCCTAGCGCCCACCAAGGTTACCGTGCACCCCCAAACTATTATTACGTGTGCACCCGTAATGATAATTTGCGTTGCCAGGTAATCTTGTTGCCCGCTAGTTCCGAGCTTCCTGACCCCAAAACAAAGATTTCATACAACAAAAGGCTTGGTCTAGTTTCGCCTCCAAGTCATAAACAACGTGGCGACATCCATTATCGCGATAGAGATTAGTCCTTCCGATCATCCCGTCTACAGGTAAGCAGGTAGGCTCCTCGTAGACCACAGTATCCTTCCTCTTTGCTGGTACCGGTGATCGATGCAGGAGTGTGGACTAATGTGAAGCGTGACACAACATCCTTACTGGCAAAATATCCGTACTACGTATATGTATTAACTAATCTTAGAAAATCGGATTCCTACTATAAACATCTTATCCGTATTTTCTAATACTTCATATATTGACACACATGGCTAGTCGGTCGGAATTTCCCCTTGTACATCCCATGTACACATTTCTTTCTTTTCTAAAAATATTTTGTTGTGTTTTAGTTTTGAAAACTTTGTCTTCGAGCCGAAACCAGTTATAGTCTAGATTTTTCAAAAATGCTAGTTCGCTATAACCTTGGCTCTGATACCACTTCTGTCACACCACGCCAATGGCGGAAACACGTGGCGCAACGCTCGAAGCATATCATAGTCAAGATTAACACAAACTATATTTAATTAGAAAAGATCAATTTATTAGAATGTCGAAAATGAGTATCTCGTTACAATATTGCGCAAAGCATTACATAAAACGATGGACATTAAGTTTCAATGTGGGGGTATTTCCGTTTAGGCTCCAACCCGATGGTAACATTGAATGAAACCCCGACCGGTATCCGACATCCCGAATTCCACCGCACTAGCCCCATATTTATTCAGCACTTAGTTACCTGAAAGATATGTTTAAAAAGACGTCAATATATAAAATATTGGTGAGCTCACAGGTTTTAGTTTCATGAAAACAACATTTTCACAACCATCGACTCGACTCACTTTACCGTATAATTATTTTCCCATTAAATAATTATACTAGGATCTTGTCGATCGATATTCCGTTTTTACAACATGTGCGAAACCTGCACAACTTGTGGCCTTTATAAGGAGTAGCTAGCTCCTACAAACTATGATGATGAGCAATCCCCTGAGTCCCATAACCAAACCAAGACTAATAAATATGCCCCGCTCCAAGTCGTTTCTCGGAACCCAACGACTTAAGTTTAGAATACGTGCACCCCTGGCATACGCCGATGCATAATCGACGCTATCGATTAGGGGTGGGCCTTGTCAGGCACCAATAGTACTATCCAAATATTCCTTCGGTTTCATTTACCTGAATTAATGGTTACAGTAGCGAGGACTCAACCCCGAGTGGCGAACAAAACTCAAGTACTCATCATACCACTTATCACATTTTAACCTTTGAAAACATTTCAACATGTGACAACGTTTGACAAACATATCTTTCCCCCAGTTAAAACAGTAAAATGGGGCCGTGAAACTCACCTGATGTACAGCGTACAATCAAATAGTAGAGAATAGCAAGTCCGTGATCAAGCACCTACGAACGTCCTAGTGCGTGTAAGTCACTAAGTCTATAGCGTGTAAGTATCGTTAGATTATTTACGTTATATTTTCTCCCACGAATATTTTTCCAACACTTAGGAAAGTGTTATGTAAATTTTTCACCCAAGTTATATATATTTTAACTCCTTAAAATATATTTTTACTCATCTTGACGTAATGATGTTTTTCTCGTTTGTCCGCTTTTACGTCTTAGTTCGTTAACACGTCCAAGTCCGATTTCTTAACTTATATGTGATTATATAGTTAATCTTTTTCCAAGTCTTCCAATATGTGTTTTCTAGAAGTATTATTCAACTTTCTAATTCCCAACACATATTACTTGGAAGTTTTATAAACACTTTTATATTTTTAACACAAAACTTGACAACTTATATACAAAAATGTTCCAACACTTTTATATTCCCATTTATATAAAAGTGTTCATTTCTATATAAGTTCTCCCAAGTTTTAGTTTGTCTAACATTTTTATAAAAACCTTTGTTTTTACATAAATCCATATGTTAGAAAAAGTCCATATTTCTATAAAACTCCATTTTATAAAAATACACCTTTATACAAAATACATGTGTATGTTCACTAGTATTTACCACTTTAACAAGTCTTATATCCTTAAGTTAAGATGATCAAAATCACTTTCAAGTTCATCCAAGTTTCATTAACAAGTGTTACCCAAAGCACTATTTTTCTTCAAGTGTTCACGATCTTAGTAAAAAAAAACTACAAGAGTACTTAACATCCATCACTAAACTTTCAATTTGTTCACACTAACTAAACACCATTTTAGTCTTTAAAATCATATGTTTCATTATTAAAAGCTCATTCAAATCCACCCCTTGTATAACTTGCTTTAAGCTAATAAACATAAACTTTTTAAAGACAAAACATGATCAAGAATACTTACAACTAGCACAAGGCTAGGGAAGCTTTCAATGCTTGATTATGATGGGGTTTAGTGTGTTCTTCCTTAGTGGTTAAGCTCCAAGCTTGAAACACACAATGGGGGTTTGAAAGATGGATGTTCATGAGTGATTTGGAGATGTTAAAACTTGAAAGAAAATTGTGTGTGTGTTCTTGCAAATCCACGGCCAACAAGAAAAAAAAAAGGAGAAGTTTTGTTCAAGTGTTTTCTCATAGGATCTCTTATAAGCTTCTCCATGATCTTCCAAGATTGTATGTAATCCCACTAGACATGAATTAGAGATATGTTGTACCTAGTGATCCTTGAGTGATCTTGAATGAATGGTGGAGGGTGTATGGTGCCGTGAGTTTTCAAGGAAAGAAAAAGATTGGTAAATCTCCAAGGACATGTGTATCTCATATAATCTAGTCTTAGATCTTAAATCCCTTGAAACATGGAGATATTTGTACTAGTTAAATCTTGTGTGGATTTGTTCTTCTTGGGTTAGTTTTGGCCGTGGGTTTTGCTAGCCAAGGAGAGGATTTTGTTTTGATTTCAAGGACACAATAATATCTACCATGATCTATCTTAGATTTACAAGGATTGTGAGTGTACTAGAGTAATATTTGCATGATCTTGGGATGATTTTTCTTGTGTGTTGGCCGAGATTTTTAAAGGAAATGGATGGATTTCTCAATCTCACAAGGACACACAATATCTTATAAAAATCTTATCATATCTTCACACAATCTCTAAAGATCACAAAGATCTATTATTAGATCTAAATCCCATAAATCTTGGATATGTTTGTACCATGTAATCTTTGATAGATTATGGTAGGGTATTTTGGCCGATTTGTTGAAGGATTTAAAGGATTTTTATGAATCTTGTAAGGACATGTGATCTTTATCATATCTTACATAATATCTCATCAAGATTTTCCTTAGATTGCAATATTATTTAGGTACAAAAGAAGAGATTTGGGACATGTGAGGGAAATGGGGACGGTTTGGGGGTGGTATTAGTGGGGTCCACAACACAAAATATTTGCTAAATAATATGTTAAGTTTAATTCTTTATCGTTCGGGTGTCGTTCGGGTATTTTTCGGACTTTAACCGCGTGTTATTCGTTCATTAAAAGTGCCTCTAATAACCCTTAAACATAGTCTATTTTAAGTGTTGATTGGTTATATAGGCTCTTGTCGGGTGAAATTATAAGTTATACGCGCACCGGGTGCGGTACGCGCACTTTATTCGCTACCGGGAGATTTGTATGAAAAGTTTTCACTTATGGTTTTGGAGTTCCAAAACTCATTATATTTTGTGAAAATATCCTTTATTTTATATCCTGGGTGTCCGGGATCCTTTCCGTTTATTTAATTTTTGCCGGGTAATCGCCAACGTCCGTACCGGACAAGTTTATTCGCACATGATCCTATCATGCTTCATCATTAAACGTGTGCATTCCTATGCATCTTATGGGGAATTTTCTATTCTCTACGGCATCAGTTAAATTAATCCAATTAATTTAAACATGCACTTAATCCGTTAATTACATATACTAATTACGTACGGAATCACATCGATTTTTGCCGGATGTTACATTCTCCCCCCGTTAAGAGAATTCCGTCCCGGAATTCAATTCAAGAAAGCCATCACAATAGTATCCTTGAACAGGGCGGAGTGTTTGCGCTTCACGGGATCTCCTCTTTCCTAAGTGAACCCAGGTTCATGCTAGGTTCACGCTTAGTGCCAAAGAACCTAGTTATATCTTTGGACACGATTTACATCTCTCTTCTTTTGTGTTTGTGGTCTTCAACATTTTATCATAAAGGAATCTAATGTTTGTTGATTCCTTATTTTTCCACAGAGTTAGACACGTATTTTTGTACACGTGTCAACTGTTGCATATTTGAATTCTTTAAACCTGTGAAGGTCCATTGTGGGGCTTCGCATCAAACAATTGTTTCATTAGTGATTTGTTTTATCATTACGTTGCTCGTAATGCTTGTTTTCTAATCTTGATGTGTCATGCCATTGTGGGCAATGAATCCTTTGATACTTCGTCGATGAGTTTCTTTAAAGTCGACACTTCAGTTGAATCGAACTGTTGAAATTTGATATAGCACCTTGTGGTGTGTAATGAAAAAGTTGGTGCACTAGTTGCTTCGTTTGAGGTGCGCCAATAGTATTTGTTGACAGAGTTATTGTCTACACTTTGCATTCAGTTGATTTTGGAACTTTATCTCGTGCCATTTGTACCGGCAAGTCTGTTAATTTTTATTTGTTGTACTACCATTGGTTCTTGGATAATATCCTACCTCAAATTTTGAGGACAAAATTTCTATAACATGGGGAGGATGTGACACCCGGCAACTTCCGATCTACACTGACGTAATTTTTATGATTTAAAGTTAAATATTTATTACAAATATTGTTAATTATTAAGTTTCGGAAGTTTACTGACCGTTTTTACAATGGAAACTGCGACCGATTTAATTAACGCGATTTAAACGCGTGTTCTGAAAACACGCGTCGAACATCGAAAATAATTATATTTATGCTCGGTTTCGTATTTCAAACAAAACCGACTACTTTTTATAATTAATTATTGGGCCTAGAATAGAATCCGAGACGTTTACGTTTAAAACGGGTTCGATACGCGGTATACAACCCACCTACCTAAACCCTAGGTATAAAAGGGGCACTTCTTCTTCTTCCTCTTCATTTCACCAGCTGCCCCATGCCCTCTCTCTCACTACTCTCTCTAGACCTCACACTCTCTCTCTAAAGCTCCTCTCTCTGCCCTCTCCCTCTCCTCGCAGCTCTCTCTCTGTCACGATCTCTCTCTACCATCTCTCTCACTCTCTCGTCTCCCTTTCTCTCTCTGGAACTCACAAACGGTCGACCACCACCACTGTTGGTGGTGGCGGCGCTGTAAAAAGGGGACAAGGGCCGTTGTGTGGTTCAAGATGGTGGTGGCGGCGCAACCTCAACATCCGGTTCAGGGGTCAGACAAGGTTGGGTCCAGGTCAGGTGTAGTGTGGTCCGACGGGTTTAGGTGGTGTTCGGTTGGGGTAGGAACGACGGTGGTGGTGGCCTCCGATGGTGTCGGGTTTGGGTTCGGGTTGACAGATGGTCTGGTTCGTGGTGGTCTGGTTCATGGTGGTCAGAAGCGTGGTGATTGTTCTGGTTACACGGGTCTGTGTTGTGTTCGGGTTGGGTGTTGGGCAATGGATCTCGGCTGGGTTGTGTTGTCAGGTGGTGGTGATGGTTATGGTGGTCCGGTAGGTGGTTCATGGTGGTCCTTGGTGTATTTCGGCCGACAGTTAAGGTGGTGACAGGTCTGGTTCGAGTTTTGGTCGTTGGTCTGGTTCGTGTCCCGGTTCAACTTGGGTTAAGTCAAGTTCGTGTTCATTTTGGTCTCGGGTCAGTGGGTTAGGCTCGGGTAAAGGAATGGGTCAGTTTTGGTGTTGAGTTCGAGTCGCGCGACAGCTGGCCTCGAGTTTGCATTCGGGTTAGATCTGAGTTCGGGTCAAAGTTTGGTGGTTTTGGTGTTCGGGTCAGATTCGGTACGAGATCGGGTTCGGTACGGGTCTTGTTCGGGTCAGATCTGGATGGTCAAGCCTCGGTCAACACGCGGTCAAAGCTGGTCAAACTTTGGTTCCGGTCTACATGTAGTTCGAGGTGGCTTCGGGTTACGCGCGTACGAATCGGTATACTTTAATTCGTATTTGTTATTATTGTTGTGGATATTATATATATTTATATTAATATTGGTGAAATAGTTTTGACTCGCGAACGGACCAAATAATAATAATAAACGGTAAATATATATTAATTCGGACGATTGGTAATAGTGGCTAAAATGCGTGACTTATAATATCGATATCGGAGTAAAATGGTTGGACCATATATTATTTATATATATATTGTTTTGTGTATAAATATAAATAAGTATAGTTTATACAAAAGCGTCGAAACGTATAAGTCGATTTTGAAGTTGATTTTGGGAATTTTTAGACAACTTGTGTTGTCTGGTTCGCACAAAAACAGAAGAAACTCTGCCGAAATTTTATAAAATCCACGGCGCAACGAAATTAGAATTGTCACATATTTTTATAAATGAAGTTCCCTAAGTGTCATTGTTAGGACAAAGAGGATTGGTGAAACCACTTTTGGAAACCTAAGTCTAATTCACTTCTGTCAAAAATATTCTAAGTATAGAACTACTGAAGAAAGAAGACAAAAGTACTGAAGAAGGATTCTACAAGTACTGAAGAAAAAATGCATCAGAAGTTTTGAAGTCCAAACCAGACAGTTCACTGAAGAACTACTGAAGACAAACTACTCATCAGTAGTTTCTCATTCATCAGCACTTGTTCAAGAATCTTTCCACCGCCTTATGTTTCAGTAGTTTATTAGTTTAGTATTACTTTAACTTTTTGTACAAGTTCCAAGATTTCAACTTGTTGCAACTTGTCTCTGAACTTGCTTTTTGGCAAGGTTCATGTATTTGTAAAGTCTATAAATAGATGGGTTCATCCCTCTGTTTTAGACATTGATTTTTAATACAGAAATCCTTCAAAGCTTATCATTGTTATTTTCCATTTCATTTACTGAGAATCTGTTTATGTATTCATTCTCATTCAATACTTAGATTCTCATTAAATACTTGTCTTTAGTTTTATCAAACATCCACGGGGAGTAATAACTCCTGTTGATAAGTGTAGCTTTATCTTAAAACATTTCGCTGTGCTATAACTGATAAAAGAACTTGCTAAGACACTTAAATGTTCACTAGCAAGTTCATACAAAGAGCAATACTGATCCAACAATTGGTATCAGAGCACTGGTTTATCTGATCACATATCAATCTAACACATTGAGAATCAGACACAGGCTCTTATTGATATTCAATAAAGGATTAAAAGTTCACTTTTATCAACATCCATCACTTTAAGAGATATTTGACAAATCAATACTCTTTAAAATGGATCCTCATAATACTGGTTCTGCCAATAAACCTGCTATGCTAGTAAGAAATGAATATAATATCTGGCAAAGGAGAATAGCACATACCTTATCACAGACCAACACAGTTTGCTGGAAATCTGTGATATATGGTCCTCATAAACCAGTAAATATCAATCTTGAAACTAAAGAAGAAATACTAAAAGACCCAAAAGACTATACAGATGATGATTTCCTAAAACTTGAGCTTGATGCTAAAGCTTTCTCTATGTTGGCAATGGCACTTCCAAATGAAATCTACTCTAGGCTATTACATTGTGATAGTGCCAAAGAGCTTTGGGACTGCCTCAAAGAACAGTTTGGAGGAACTGAAGAGGTGATTGCCAACACCAGAGAAATCCTTGCTCAACAATATGAAACTTTTGCTCACATTAATGGGAAACTTTAACACAACAATTTGAAAGATTCTCCTCATTAATATCTGAGCTAAAATTAAATGGTCAGACCTACACAACTGTATCTATGCTTCATAGATTTTTAAGGTCTTTACCTGAAAAATGGGAAACATACTCTATAGTCTTAAGATCTTCACCAGACTTTAGCTCCCTCACTCTTACAAAACTACATGGGAGATTACTTACTTTTGAAAGAGAAATTGATCAAAAGAAAAAGTTACAAAGTTCTGGTAAAACCGCTGATGACTATCTATCAGGTAGTACAACACTATTGGGACAAGACTCACCAACTTGTTCAAATAGTTTTCGATCTTTTGACCATATTGACATAACTGCTGGGATCTCATCTGAAAGATCACTCCCAGGTTATGACAATAATGATTTTAGTCAAACTGCTGATAACATGTGTTTTATCATGGATGATTTAAAAAATTTCAGCAGTGATGACTTGGAAGAAATGGATATTCTACACCAACTGGCCATGTTAAGTATAAAAACAAACAAATTTTACAAAAGGTCAGGAAGGAAGTTTCCAGGACTCAACAGCTCCACAAAAATTGGTTTTGACAAATCTAAACTTAGATGTCACAAGTGTCAAAAGTTGGGACACTTTGCTAGAGAGTGTAGAAGCTCTAGCTTTAACCAATCTCAGTCTGGAAATAATTTTAACCCCAGTTATAACAGGAATAATGGAACACAAGGGAGTGCACATTTTGTACAGGCACAAGCTCCACAACACCAATATGTGCCACAAGTACAATATGTACAGATGCCTGCTCAACAGATGCAGAGCCAACAATCAATCCCTCCCTTTCCAGCTGCTCAACCACCTCCACAGACTCAGCAACCCTCACAACAAAGTTTATTTACTTCAGGGTATGTTGACTGGAGCAGTCTTCCCTTTGACACTACTGAGTGTAACCCTGATGCAGACAACAAGATGTTTGACATCAACTAGGGAGAGCCTGACAATGGCAGAAAGAACTTTGCCTTGATGGCATTTGAGGGATGCACCTCAAAATCTGCCTTGTCACAGGTATCAAAAGAATCTTTGACAAAACTTTGTTCAACTTCTTGCAAAGAATCTTTCGCTCTCATAAGAGAGACTAATGTGCACTTACAAGGTAAAGCAAATGACTCTGAGAGAAAATTCACTCAGATGAAATGTGATTTAGAAAGAAAACTTTCTGCAAAAACAAAAGAAGTTTCTAAATTAACTAACAATGCTATTGAAACCGAAGCACAAATTAAAATAATGATAAATGACCTAGGAAATGTCAGACAAAAGCTTGCTGACACCAAGGTCACTTGTGAAAAATGGGTTGAATCTTGTAAGGGGTACCAACTATTGCTAAACAAACAAAGTGCTTCAAATGTTAGGTTTGGCATAGGGTACAATCACACTGAAACACCAACAGATTTTCCCCTCAAAACTACTGAAGATGGGAGAAAAATTGTTTCAGGTGAAACTTCTGAAGAAAAAGAATGCACATCTTTAATTCCATGAAAACTTTCTAAAAACTCACAAAGAAATTTCTTCAGAAGCACTGATAAAATCTGACATTAAGCCATCAGTAGTTTCAACTACATCAGGAGTTGAGAACCTGAAAACTACTGATGACCTAAAACCAATCAATACAGTCAGAAACTTGTCTTTAAAAGAAAAGACAAAAGAATGTGAAATATGTGGTCTGTTCAACCACAAGACAAAATTTTGCAGATACAGAAAAGGTATTCAGTACAACAAGAAAATTCAACAACTGGTTGTCAAAAAACAAATCAAAAATGATTTTGTAGAAACTTTTTCTCCCAGGAAACAACAACTAGTAAACACCTTTTCTCAGAAAAAGACAAAATCTCAACAAAAATCTTTTTCTCAAAATTCTCTGTCAGTAGTTAGACCTAAATCATCAGCAGTTTCACAAACTGCTGAGATTAAAGATCTCATGAACATGGTACAACTACTGATGACCAAAGTTGATGGTGGTCCTCAAAAGGATACCACCATTGCTCTTAATGAAAAATCCATTGCCAAAAAGACATGGATTCCTCAACTTGGTCAAAAACAAACTGTAAATGTTCTCAAGAGCAAACCCAAAGCCAAACTGGCTTGGGTTCCCAAATCTAACTAATTTGCTATCTTGTGCAGAGAGTTTCCAGAGGCTTAAATAGCATTTGGTATGTTGACAGTGGAGGCTCAATGCACATGACTGGATGCAGATACCTGATAAACAATTTTATCAGTCAAAGAGAAGGATCTGTATCCTTTGGGAACAATGCTAAGGGATATGTGCTAGGACATGGCAATGTCTCCTCTGGAAAAATACAGTTTGACAAGGTCAATCTGGTTGAAAACCTTGAGTACAACTTGCTGAGTGTGTCACAAATGTGTGATAAAGGATATTCTTCCTTTTTCACAAAGACAGCATGCAAGATCATATCACCAGAAGGCCAGAAGTAGATAGAGAAGATCATTGAAGATAATACTTTGTTGATAGCCAAAAGATATGGCAATGTCTATGCAGTGGACATTGAAAAGGACAAAGTACTGAACAACACTGCCTGTTTCTTCTCAAAGGCATCAACTTCAGAGACTGATCTCTGGCACAGGAGACTTGGCCATGTGAACTTTAAAACCATAAATAAAGTCACAAAAATGGGCTTGGCCAGAGGTCTACCTTTGAAGGTATACCAGTGTCAAGAACACTGTGTATCCTGTTTGAAGGGAAAACAGCATAAGTCCTCCTATAAGTCTATTGTAGAATAAAAAACAACTGCATGTCTTCAACTACTTCATATGGACTTATTTGGGCCTGTAAAAATCATGAGCCTTGGTAAGAAGAAGTACAGCTTGGTCATCATTGATGACTATTCAAGATTTACATGGGTATTCTTCTTATTTTTCAAGGATGAGGCTGCTGAAATCATCAAGTTCTTCATTCTACAAGTAGAGAAACAATATTCTCTGTCTGTCAAAGCCATTAGAAGTGACAATGGGACAGAGTTCAGGAACAAAACTCTGGATGAATTCTGTTTGTCTAAAGGGATTATTAGACAATACAGTGTTCCCAGAAACTCCTGAACAAAATGGTGTAGTAGAAAGGAAGAACAGAACCTTAATTGAAGGAGCAAGAACAATGTTAGCTGATTCAGGCCTACCATTGTATTTCTGGGCTGAAGCAGTTAACACTGCATGTTATGTTCAAAATAGAGTCCTTGTCAACAAGAGACACTCCAAGACTGCCTATGAAGTTCTTCATGGCATAAAGCCCCTTATCTCCTTTTTCAGGGCTTTTGGATGTCAATGTTTCATTCTAAACATCAAAGACTCTATTTCAAAGTTTGCTGTCAAAGTTGATTCAGGTTACTTTCTTGGTTACTCTTCCACTAGAAAAGCCTACAAAGTTTTTAACTCAAGAACCAGGATAGTAGAAGAAACACTGAATGTCAAGTTCAATGAGTCAAAACACACTCTTATTCTAGCACATCCTGCTGAACTTTTTGACCTTGACAGCTTCCATTTTGGACCTAAAAAGACTGTTACTTCATCTAAACCTACTTATTATGGTGATCAAAGGTTTGATGATGAGGATCCAGCACCATAGACTCCTCAAACAGTCATTAAGTCAACTTCCAAACCATCAGAAGTTTCACAAACTTCTGATTCAACAACTACTGATGTACAAACTCAAACATCTGCTTCAGCACCTAAAACTACTGAAGACACTGAAACTGCTGAACCAGACATTATAAACCTCAGTGGTTTGTCTGATGAAGTACAAGAGCCACCTACACCTGTCAGTGGTTTACAACAACTGATTGAACACAAAGATCATCCACTTGAACAAATCATGGGTGATATTGCATCAGGTGTTCTTACAAGAAACCAGCTTTCCAACTTTTGCTTCTTCTCAACATTTATTTCTCAGTTGGAACCTAAGAAGTACCAAGAAGCCCTCAAAGACAACAATTGGGTGAAAGCCATGCAAGATGAATTGCTTCAATTCAAAAAGCAACAGGTTTGGGAAATCTGTCCCTTACCACCAAACAAGCAACCAATTGGCACAAGATGGGTTTTTAGGAACAAACAAGATGAGGCTGGTATGATTATAAAGAACAAGGCAAGACTGGTAGTACAAGGTTACTCTCAAGAAGAAGGAATTGATTATGATGAAACCTTTGCTCCAGTTGCAAGGCTTGAAGCCATCAGGTTATTTCTGGCCTATGCCATTTCCAACAAAATCAAAGTTTTTCAAATGGATGTTAAAAGTGCATTTTTGTATGGAAAAATAAAAGAGGAAGTGTATGTCTGTCAGCCACCTGGGTTTGAGGATCCTTCTCATCCTGAGTGGGTGTACAAGCTAGACAAAGCTCTTTATGGGCTCAAACAGGCACCAAGAGCCTGGTATGAAACACTTTCTAACTTTCTACTAAAAAATAACTTCACAAGAGGCTCCATTGATAAAACTCTTTTCATAAAACATGTTGGAAATCATGTCTTACTTGTTCAAATATATGTTGATGATATCATATTTGGTTCAACAAACACAAAACTGTGGGATGAATTTAAGAAACTCATGCAATCAAAATTTGAGATGAGTACAATGGGAGAACTGCAGTACTTTCTGGGACTGCAGATTAAACAACAAACAAATGGAACTTTTATACATCAATCAAAATATGTTAACGAATTATTTAACAAATTTTCTTTACAAGATTGTAAATCATGTTCCACTCCCATGACACCAACCACACAAGTTGAACCAGATGATCAAGGAAAACTGGTTGATCAAACCATATATAGATGTATGATAGGTTCCCTTTTATATCTAACTGCTTCTAGACCAGATATTATGTTTTCAACATGTGTCTATGCTAGATATCAATCAACTCCTAGGGAATCACACCTCATTGCAGTCAAAAGAATCTTCAGATATCTGAAAGGAACTCCAACACTTGGAAATTGGTATCCTGCTTCAAGCAATACCAAGTTATCAGCTTTTTCAGATAGTGACTATGCAGGGTGTAAGATGTCAAGAAAATCAACATCTGGTGGTTGTCAATTCTTAGGAAACTGTCTAGTGTCCTGGTAATCAAAGAAACAAACATCTGTTGCAACTTCAACTGCTGAAGCTGAATACATTGCAGCTGCAAGTTGTACATCACAGATACAATGGCTCCAGTATCAACTTCTTGATTATGGAATCAAAGAGACCAAGACATCATTGCTTGTAGACAGCAAATCTGCCATTAGCATCATTCAAAATCCTGTTCAGTTTTCAAAAACCAAACATATTGAAATCAGGTATCATTTCATAAGAGATTGCTATGAAAAAGGCAAGATTGAAGTAAAACATGTAGCAACAGCTAATCAAATAGCTGACATATTCACTAAACCCCTTGACACATCAACATTTCAGAAGTTAGTATCCATGCTTGGGATGCTAAATTTGTAAGTGTTTCTTTTTATTTTTCTGCACATATTTTCATTTTTCACTTACATCTGTTTTTAAGTCTGAAAACTTTTGAAAAACAAACAAGAGAGAAACTACTGATGAACAAAAAATCAGTAGGGGAATATTTTTCTGAAAAATGATTAACTTCTGATAAAATAAACTTCAGAAGTTATGAATAAAGTATTTATAAAACATTCTCATCAGTTGTTAACAACTACTGAAGAGAAAGTGGGAACTACTGATGATATTTGTTCTTCATCAGCAGTTTGGTTAAAAAGGGTAAATCAGACTTTTCCCACATCAGAAGTTTGACCTAGGCGGTTATAAACTTCTGATAAATACCTTTTCAACACTTATCCTTTCAGAAAGCAATTCCCTCCTTCTCTCTCACAAAACACTCTCAAGACCTGCAAAAACACTGTTCGATCCACACACACACACAAACCACATGGCTCTAACACTGAAACAGGGACACAATCAAAGAGGCTACTTCGAAAAACATGAAGCCTGGTCCCAATACGACGAAATCATTGATTTGGTCGTCAAATCCCAATATTTCACCGCCCTCACCATCGACCCTCCAATCCACACTGAAACTCTAAATGAGTTTTGGACAAACGCAGAAACGGTGACGGTGAACAACAAGGTGATCTCCCTCAACTCAACCATCCAAGGGAGAAGAATGGCAATCACACCGGCTACTTTGGCAATTAGGCTGGGTTTGGATGATGTAAACGCTCCAGACCAATTTCCAAACTCTCAGATTCACTTAACCATGACAGAGTGTGGTTACCAAGGTACTCTCTCACATGCTACAATTTTTAAGAAATATTTTGAACCAAAGTATAAACTACTGTTTCATTATATTATTATGTGTTTGAGTCCAAAAACTGGATCTTATGATCAGATGCCCTCAACTTTTCAACCTATTTTTCATTCCATAGTGAATGAAACAAAATTCAGGGCATCATCACTTTTCTTTAATGAGTTGGTGTTACATCATCTCAATACTAAAAAGAAGTTTTTGTTGTACCCAAGATTTATTATGCATTGCATCATAAAAGAACTTGGAGAAGAGGTGCTTGTGGGTAAAACTACAATTTTAAACCCTTTGTCCTCACAAGCATACTCAAGGCACAACAAACCGGCTGCCTGGCCAGAAGATGACCAAGGGGAACCAGAAACAGTCCCCATGGAACCCTCATCTTCCAAACCTACACCCCCAAAGGCGAAGAAACCCAAGCAACAAAAACAAAAACCCACCAACCCAAAAAGAAAGGCAGTTCAGGAGGTTGAGATGCCTGAACTTGCAAATGTGTAATCTGCACTTGATAAAGATGTGACTGAAACATCCTCTCAGTCTCATCCATCTCAAACCCCACCAAGAGCACCAATAACAATCCTTTTCAAAAGAAAGAAATTCAAGAAAACAATCCCAATAAACCCTTCTTTTGAAACTGCTGAACCCATAGACCAAACTACTGAACCAGCACCCCAAACTTCTGAACCAGAAATTGAAATTTTCAAGCTTCTCTCTGGGCTAAAAGAGAGAATCCCATCCGAACATGTCAGTCCCCAACAACAACATCAAACAGGGGATATAGCCTCAGAACTTGACATGGATGTGGACACTCAAAGCCCTAACCAAAGAGATGAGGATGAACCAGGGTCTCTAAGCCCAAACTTAGATACTCTAGGTACATTTGAGGCTGCTACTACTCACATACCACCCAATGGTGGATCTGAGGAAAGAAGTAACATTGCTAAGACCTCATTTGTGGCAACTACTGATGAAGGCTTAATGCCTGAGGTAGGAAATCCTCTGAACCAAGAAAAAGAGGTACATGAGACAACTGAGTTGGGCTCAGCTCATGATGTAACTGATACTGTCCTCATTGAGGATGTAATCAGGGATTCAGATGATTCCATTGATTTGGATGATGTTTCACAACCAAACATTGAATTGACGGCTGCTAGTGAAGGTCCTGCACCTGGTGTATCTAAGCTCAAAGAGCTAGTCACACCAGATCAGGTTAAAGTCAACTTGATCCCTGATTCCCCTAAAGTGGCATCTTCTGTACAACAAGAAGATCACCCCAAAACACACCCCTCACTACAAATGCCTACCCAATTCCCTGGGTCAACAAGCATAGACTTGAACCAACTATGCAGCCTAGATGGTCCCTTATACCATATGATGAACACACTCATCACCAATCACTTCAGAACCTACACAGCTGCTTTGGAGCTGTCTGTCAAGAACCAACTTGAAGTGATCAAAACAAAAGTAAATGATCTGTCAAACAAAATTGACCACAATTCAAAACAGAATGAAGAAACTTCTGATGCTGATGAAAGTTCTGATGATAACTCAGAAAGTACTGAAGACAATCCTTCAGTAGTTAACAAACCTTCAGCAGTTGTCAACACATCAGAAGTTAACACTTCCAACATACAACCAACTGAAGAGCCTTCCAAAACAACTGAACAACAACCAACTCCTATTCCAAGGCCTACTACAACTACAACAATGGCTGTGTTGAACCCTTCTCCTCTATCAATATCCAAAGAACTACTTGAGAAGAGTTTGATTGCAGCCGAAAGAAAGGCTAAGGAAGATGAGATCTGGAAGCTTTGGAAGCAAGGGATGACTTAAGCTACAATGAAAAATTACAAGCTTATGGAGCAGAATTACAAAAGCAGGCTAACCTTGAAGAAGTTGCTGAAGAAGACAAAAGACAACAACTGATGTCTTACATTACAAAGAACAGCAAGACTAATTCACTGAAAGGACTCTCCATGGATGAGCTAACAAGAAGAGCTCAAATTGTTGCAGACAAACTTGCAACAAATAAAGATGGGAAAGCTAAGAGAGCTGAGATGATTAAAGAACTGGTAGCAAACACCTATGGTTCAAAAGCATCTGTGTCAAGATGGAAAGAAGAAAGATTACTAGACACATACAAGAAGTACAAGGCTGCAAAGGCTGCTAATCCAGAGAAGTTCAAAACTTCTGAAGTATCAACTTCAGTAGTTAGAACTTCTGGTGTTACAAGACCTGCTACCAAGAAAAAGAAGACAGAGGACAATACAAAGACTGACTTCAAGATGGTACTACTAGAAGGTAACACAATAGTCCATTCAGACTTTGATATTGAAGAAAAGCCTCTGTTAACACAGTTCAGGGATCTTTCTACATTTGCCTACCAAATCCAGAAGACCATCAAAGACAAACTGCACACTAAGGTAGTTACTGAACATCACTTACCAACTTTCAAACTACCTGATGTGGTGCAACAAGAAGAAAGAAGTGAATCCCACCTGAGAGTTACTGAAATTGAAAACATTCAACACTCAGGAACTTCCCAAGGAACCAGCATGGTTCCCTATACTTCAGACTTTGACAAGTCTAAAGTGCTGATCATCAGATGGTCCTTTACTGATGACAACTCAGTATTAGTGACAAGGAGAGATCTTACAAGCAAGACCTACAAGTCCTTGAATGAACTGAAGAAATTATCAACTCAGGACTTGCTTACAATTCAACATCTGGAACCTCAAAGGGGATCTCTTACTGATGAGCAGCTTAATCAATTAAAGAATTCCATGTTCAAAGGGATATGGAATATTGTGAATGACAGAAGAAAACAAAAAGGAATTAGAAAGGTTTTGGCTTCATCAATCTAGGGGGAGATTGTTAGGACAAAGAGGATTGGTGAAACCACTTTTGGAAACCTAAGTCTAATTCACTTCTGTCAAAAATATTCTAAGTATAGAACTACTGAAGAAAGAAGACAAAAGTACTGAAGAAGGATTCTACAAGTACTGAAGAAGAAATGCATTAGAAGTTCTGAAGTCCAAACCAGACAGTTCACTGAAAAACTACTGAAGACAAACTACTCATCAGTAGTTTGTCATTCATCAGCACTTGTTCAAGAATTTTTCCACCGCCTTATGTTTTAGTAGTTTATTAGTTTAGTATTACTTTAACTTTTTGTACAAGTTCCAAGATTGCAACTTGTTTCAACTTGTCTCTGAACTTGCTTTTTGGCAAGGTTCATGTATTTGTAAAGTCTATAAATAGATGGGTTCATCCCTCTGTTTTAGACATTGATTTTTAATACAGAAATCCTTCAAAGCTTATCATTTTTATTTTCCATTTCATTTACTGAGAATCTTTTTATGTATTCATTCTCATTCAATACTTAGATTCGCATTAAATACTTGTCTTTAGTTTTATCAAACATCCAGGGGGAGTAATAACTCCTGTTGATAAGTGTAGCTTTATCTTAAAACATTCCGCTGTGCTATAACTGATAAAAGAACTTGCTAAGACACTTAAATGTTCACTAGCAAGTTCATACAAAGAGCAATACTGATCCAACAGTCATGATAAGTGTAGTTATGCAAAATAGTGACGTTTTGACAAAAGATATGTTTAACAATAATAAGTAAATCCTGGACAATATTTTCAAAACATATATATATAGTTTCGCCGAACGTCAAGTATGACGAGTTTTCGAAAGGTTTTCTGTATCTAAATAATGTTTATTGTTTGGATTTTTACAAACCCGCAATGTAAAATATGTATACATTTTACTTGGGAACTATTTACCAAAAAGCAAAGTTTTGAATAACTTAAATGTTCGGATTTGGAAAAGAAGCGATATTGTTATTAATCGGATTTAAATAGCTATACTTATATTTTTATCAAAGAGTATTTTCCTAAAATATAATTATAAGACGAGCTACGGCTCAGGATAAGTTATACGTTTCATAATATCGGTCCGACGTGGTGTACACACGAATAGTGACAAGTGCGCAACTTGGGTACTATGTCGTGTGATAACGCATAAGTAAGATAAGTCACGATCGGTTCGTCGAGTTAAAGCATATTAGTACTCGAGTTAATACAGACGAGTTAGATAGTTGGATAAACTATCTTTTAGCCGGATGATCGGCTAGGTTTATATGTTATAGACTTTTAAGGTGTCCTTTGTTGTAATAGGGCACGAGGAAGTCGGTCAAAGCTTCGGGCTTGTTTGCTAGCTTAGCATGGAAATTAAGGTAAGTTCATGACCCCACTTTTTACTGTTTTATAAATGTTTTCGGGGTGGAAGACATGCTTCTTTTATGAAAACCTGAGGAATTCCAAACGAACAAGTTTTTGAAAAATGAAATGGGCGCGTGAGTGTCACGGCCCTACTTTTACTGGTTTTGCTTTCGGGGAAGAAACATGCTACTTACGTACTTATTAAAGGTCATGTTATACTATGGGCACTTTATGTTACTATACGGCTTTTACGGAAAGTCCCAGGGGAAACCATGAATGTGCGGGGATGCATAACGAGGGAAATGTGGATAGATCTATTGGGCCTCACAAACCCCACTCGACGGCGGGGATGCCGGGCAGGTGCATGTTGTCTCTAACTCTCGGGTTATCGAGGCATCGGTAACCCAGTCAATCTGGCTGGATTCAACATTGGTACATGTTTAGTAATGGGTTCCCAACCGTAGTAGTAAAAACACTTAACGTCTAGCTAACGTTCTTATGACATAGTAGTAACGGATATGATCTTTTCAAACTTATGGAAAATTCTTTTGTAAAACTTATGAACTCACCAGCATTATATGTTGACTTTTTAAGTATGTCTTTCAGGTTTAAACTTTGGTAACGGCACGGTTGGAGTAGTCGACGTATTGGGATCGGGGATCCTAGAGGGTTAGCAATGGCGTTCAGGAAGTAAAGGTCTTAGATGCAACTTTCCGCTGTGCGGCGAAGCTACCAAACGTCACAACCGACGAGGGAAAAGTCGGGGTGTGACAGTATCAGAGCCACCCTAGGCTCTATATCGTTTCTGCCGCGCCACATATAATTAACCAAACCCTAGCTGTCACCACTTGAGAAAAACCCTAGACAGGGCGGCGTGCCGCCACCGCCGCCGCCCTGTCCAGTCGCCATTTGTCTTTGTTTTGCATTTTCTATTTCATCTTTCTTATTTCGTTCTAAATAACGTCTCGGTTTCGGTATTAGATTCTAGCCACTTTCCTAAATCTTTTTTTGGTCTTCGTCGTTCCGTCGTACCAACCCGAAAACGAGCAAGTTCCTTTTTGAAGTTAGTGCCGTAACTATTCAATAAACAAATAACCACACATTGGTCATTGTTTTTCGAACCTTGCTCAGCGACATGCTATGAATGAGTCATAATAAAAAAATGGATTATCTTGGTTGGTTATTTTGATTTGTGTGTTACTGCCGACACATGTGCTTAACACACAAAAAAAATTTAATTGTGTTCATGTGACCATCTTACTAACCGTCTCTATAATCAGCTTCGTTTCGCATGTCTTCAAGAGCCACATAGATGATGCTATGGTCGTCATCTATTTATCTCCTTTGATCCATCCTACCTCTCCCCACCAAATATCCCAATACCGCATCTATTTTGTCTTTTCTTCCCACCATAAAAAAAATCCCTTTTTCGTCTATGTTTGTATTTTCTTTTGACCACCAACATCCCTTTGTTTCTTCTATTTTTTCAAAAGTCAAACACCGATTCATTCACTCGCCACAAACATCCTCTGTTTCTTTTTATTTTATTTATTTATTTGTTTTTTCCTTTCTCTTATTTGAGTTCCATCCCTCTAATCTTTAGTTTCTTTCTTTTGCTTTATCTCTATTCCATTCTATTTTTTTCTTATCGTTATTCTCTAGCCGGATCACGATCCGCTACCACCGATCTCAGCAGATTAAACGACGGTTTAGTCGGACATCTTTCTTTGATCTAAGCATCTCACTTATTCTCAAAACCGCCGCCTGACAACGGTCACCGGGCTTTCACCATCTCTTTCATCTCTTTGACAGCCCGCCTCACGACAAGAGTCGTAGGGTGTCTATTTGTTCTTCCTTTTATCTTTTTTTTTCTTTCTTTCCCACAACCTCTCTTTTATCATTTCTTTTATCTTTTGTATTGTCATGGCCAACAAATATGGCATTGTGACTTTATTGGGATCTAGTGGATCTTGTTTGTCATTATGGGAAATAAGAAACGAAACCAAACATAGGGAACTTGTGGACCGAAGTAAATTCATTATTGAAGAGTACGGGACTGGCCTAAAGGTTGTGGACTTATGGCAAATTTTGGACTTACAAGTCAAGTCAAGAACCAAGATCAAGACTAGTTTTTTTTATGTATTTTTTTTATTTATGTTTTTTTTTCAGTCAAAGCGTTCGATTTTCTACCGCTTTTACTGCGAGGGAGTATTGGACCCTATTATTATTATGGTTAATTAGGATAAGTCCACGGGCTCAGTTAGGTTTCTAGGGTTCCTTGTGATCTCTATATATTGTAACCTAACCTTTCAATAATATCATTCAGTATTCTATTGTCTTACAGATGGAAAGGAGGTGAATAGTTGTTTCTGCAATGAGGAGGCACCGGAAAGGAGGTGAACCGACATAGATGTGTGTATATCTATCTATACTACATTATAAAGGACGAGGCATGGGCAAACATGTCCAAACTGTCCAAACTTAAGATGGTATACCAAAGGTTTCTTTACAATTTTCTAAATTTTACCACTTTTCTTCCCTAAATGCCCGCGGAGTAACTTTATTTCATTAAATTCTCAAAAATTCATAATCAAGTTATCCTTCATTATTTTTGTATATACATTGAATTATTACATCTTCCTATAGGGTAACTTTATTTCATTAAATTATCAAAAATTTACAATCAAGTTATCCTTCATTATTTTTGTATCTATCTTTGTGATACACCCTTGTTTATACTCCCAACCCATTTGAAAAATGCTTAGTTAATAATTATTGTATGTACATGTCTTAGAATCAATTATATGTAAATTAATGAGAAGCACACGAAATTTGTAGGTTACTATACAGAAATCCAGTTGAGTTCACATCTTCTTTTACTACAATAAATTTGTTTTTACTCCTGACCCTATGATTTAAATATGTTAGTATGAGTTGTTTGTTCTAGCACTTGAAACATCCAAATGTTGGCAAACAAAGCAAACAGATGCTTTTGATTCTCTCATCATCTATAAGGTTCCTCAATTATTAGGTAGTTAAACAGAAAGCAACATAATTTTTTTTATCCTTATGATAGTGTAGGGCTAAAACAGTGAAACCTACCTACATGCTTTGAGTTTTGAGTTTTGAATGTTATATATTTTTTAATTTGATTTATTGACACTATTATATTTAGAGGCTACATTATTTACAAGTAGTATTTTACGGTTTTACCCAAATGGGTTCAAAAGGGAATAACTTGCTCAAATTCCTCATAACATATACATATTTTTACCCAAATGTATATTTTTAACACTCCAAAATGAAATATTATTCATGGCAATATTATGTGTTTGTTTACAATCATATAATCTAACTCCTTTAGAAATATATTTGAAGTACACTTTGGTGATCTTCTTTTTGCATTAGCAATATTGCGAGTGAAGAAAGACATGCAATCTTCTCGAAAGGCGAAAAGGGACTCAGTTAAAATACACGCAAAATACTTGTGTCTGATGCATATCATGTTCCTACCGTGTATTGTTGACTCCGCCACAACGCGTGGGTTACCCACTAGTACTACATTATAAAGGAGGAGGCATGGGCAAATATGTCCAAATTGTCCAAAGTTAAGATGGTATACCAAGGGTTTCTTTACAATTTCCTAAATTTTACCACTTTTCTTCCCTAAAGGCCCTAAGAAGATAATCAACTTTTATATGAAAATGGAACTCACCCAAACTAAATAAACACACGGGATAACAATATTTTTGAACAAATTTCATATAATGGTGATGAAAGATAATAATTTATGTTACCACAATGAATAATCTTATCTTAGCTAAACTTGTATGAGTTTTAAAACTTTGCCATAATAATACTTATATTATAAACCCTTTCTTCCAAAAACCCTTTTCATGATATATTCAGGTGGGTTGTAATATGAGTAGGATTGCTAATTGGAATCCGGTTGTGGAGGTCTTTAAGAAAAGGTTATCGAGTTGGAAATCCAAGGTGTTATCGATAGGGGGTAGAGTTGTTCTCAATAAACCCGTTTTAGAGAGCCTCCCTTGTTATTATTTTTCCCTATTCAAAGCGCCGGTTGGGGTGATAGACAAGTTGGAAGCTTTAATCCGTAAGTTCTTATGGGGAGGGAGTTCGAGTGGCAACAAAGTTCATTGGGTGGGGTGGGAGGTGGTTACGCGTCAAAAGAAGAATGGTGGTCTCGGGTTGTCTAAATTGGATGTTACCAATAACGCTCTTTTACTTAAGTGGATATGGAGGTATAGGAAGGAGGTTGATGCGATGTGGAGAAAGGTCATTGACTCCCTTCATGGCAGTCGAAGAAATTGGCAATCCATCCCTTGTAAATCGTCTGTGAGGGGTGTTTGGAGCAAGATAGTCATCAGTGGGTCAAGGCTTTTGATTAATGGTTCTTCATTCAACGCTTTAATCCAAGGTAGAGTGGGTAATGGGAGGTTAGTTAAGTTCTGGATCGATCCATGGATTAGTAATGTCCCATTAAAGACTTCGTATCCGGAGTTATTTCGGTTGGAGAAAAACAAATTCTGTTCGATCGCGGATAGAGTTGGGCTGGATAGCTTGGTTGCTTGGGATTGGAAGTCATATCCTAGTTCCAAGCAAGAGGTAGACCAACTTGTTAGATGTCACAGGTTAGTGTCGGGGACTGTTTTGAACGAGCTTGAAGATTCTTGGACATGGAATAGCAATCAGATTCATAATGTTTCGGTCCAAGATGTTAAAGAATGGGTTAGAAGTGGCACGACACAGGTGGTTTCTAATGTGTTCCGGTGGTGTAAATGGCTTCCCGGGAAGTGTAACATCTTTATGTGGAGAGCGTTTCAAGACCGAATCCCTACGAAAGTGGCTTTAAGCAGAAGGAACATTCAGACAGGAGGCACTCTGTGTGTGTTATGCGACATCGCCGAGGAGACTACTGACCATATTATGACAGATTGCAGCTGTGTTCAAGGTATATGGAGCGGCATTGCTAACTGGTGCCGTGTCCCTCCTATTTTTTTGTTCTCCATACATGATGTGCAGGTGGTAGTTGATCATATGGGCTGTTCGAACAGTAAAAAGGAGGCGATCAGGGGTATTTTGGCCATTACGTGCTAGCGGATTTGGAAGATGAGAAATGACAAGTTTTTCAAGCCGGTTAATGTGAATCCTACTCAAGTTATTTCGAACATCAAATCGATTAGCTTTCTTTGGTTTAAATATATGGGTAAAAAGGATGATGTAGAATGGGCGGGATGACAATCGTTTTCTTTTGATGTAATGTAACGGTTTGTTTGTGTTTTGGGCTTTCTCCGCCTTGGAGATAGCCGGTGTTTTTGTTTGGTTGAATGAAAGTCGCCCTTCAAAAAAAATATATATATAAAAAACAAAAATAAAATTAATAAAAAAGAGATTATAAATGAAATTTGAGTTGTATTAAATTTTCGTATTAAATTTGTGTTACCAATCTAATGAAATAACATTTTTGCCCATATAAATAAATATGAAATGATGATGTTGCCCGTCCAGAATACATTATATAGTAAATAATAAGGGGGGATGTGGCGCCACCCGAATTGGTCACGGGTACCCACTACCAGCATGGTAACACCGCCGCTACCCATGCTGGTAGTGGTCCCGTGAACCGTTTTGCTGGTTCTCTTTACCGTGCTGGTAACTGTTTCTGTTTTATTTTTGAATTAATATAAATCAATTTATTTTATTATAACCGTGTGTTTTATCACATGTTTGTGATTGTTTTTTATAATTTAAACCGTGTGTTTTAAAAATAACAAAAATAAATTAAAACAAAATTAAATAAAAAAAACATAAGCATAATTCATTAAATATTAAACATTAATAAAAATTCATAAAAAATAAAGCTTAAAGCTGGCGCATGAGGTGCCATGCCTGGACATGGTCAAATGTGCCGTGGTAACGACCCAAAAGGTCGCCTGGGTCATCTCCACAGCAATCTCCTTCCTAATGCACGGGTGGCGGCTCATTGTGCGCTCATACATGTTGTCCACCGATCACACTTGACGTTTAGATCGACCCATTTTCTTTGTAGACTCTCGATTGTGTGGGCACTTGTGCCAACCTGTTGATTGTGCGGGCACTTGTGCCAACCTGTTGATTGAAGTCACCCAAACCACGGTCCCAGAACCGTGTGTGCCTACCACTCGACCCTTGGCGGCGTAGGTGCTGTGAGGATGGGTCGTTTTGTGCGTCTTTGACGCACACAACCATGGCGATTTCTTCGTTTTCTATCCAACGGGTCATTATGATGTTGTGTGGTGTGGGTGATCTTGATGTTGTGTTGATTTGAATTGTGTTTTCACCACCGTCGTATGGTGGTTTATATAGTAAAAAATCCAACCGTATTACATGTAAAACTAAAGATAATCTGACGGTTAGATGAGACCGATTTTAATGGAAATAAATATTTTTGACCGTGTTGGGTGGAGACGGTTATGAGAAATTAAATCGTGCTGACGGTTTGGTGATAAAATTAAATAAAACCGTGTAAATTTTTTTTTTAAAAAAAGAAGAATTTATATTTGTATTTAAATGAAAAAAGAAATAGAATTAGTGGAGTGTTGCCTTCAAAAAAGTGTTTTAGTGAAGTAAATCAGTGAAGTGATGTGGCACTGCAGAATTGGTTAAAATCAGATAAGTGAAAACTTTATGCTAGGAGCACCCCTTCCCCCCTAAAACCATGCGTAATGGTTGTAACACCCCAACCGATGGCGGAAACATCGGGATGTCACGTAATGATGATTGTTCAGTAGCTCATGGTGAATAATAAATCTCATTAAATGATTTAAATAAATTACATACAATTGTTCTACAAGAATTCGTACATCAAAATGAATAATACTATGCACACATCTTCAAGCATTAACTTAAATCTTCAAGCAAGTAGAACCTGAAACATGTTAAGTTGAAAATATTTTGGGTCAACAAAAGTTGGTGAGAATACATAGGTTTTTGTAAATACTTGATAACAATAGTTTGTACAACATTCACAGTTGTATGATGATAGAGTATGATACCGACATGTAACAATGCGTCTTTGTACAACCAAACCTTGTGTCGACTGAGGCCTAACTCGCAAGTTAGTCTAATGTTGTTACTGTTTTCGATCATCCCTGAATTTATGCGGGGGGATGGGTTTGTCAGACCTATAGCGCTATAATCTAAACAGGCGGCTTGATCAATGTTAATGATTGTACTGTGTCTTTTTGTTACAGTCAAATGATAGAATGATGATGTAATTGAATCACAAGTAAGTATGAGTAAATGATAGTATACAATGTTTAAACATGTTTCACCCCAAAAATAGTGAAAATAGAGAAAAGGGGCTATGTAAACTCACCTTAGCAAAATGTTATACTTCTTGAAAATTGAATAGTGTGTTGCCCAAATAATGCCAAATATCACCCTATAAAGGTAATAAATATGTCTAAGTCTATCTAGTCTACAAATGTATGTGTTCTAGGGCTTTGAATTGGGGATAAATGCTCGTTTGATTAATAATAAAAATGTTTGATAATCGAGAGAAATTTAGTAATTAAATAGACAAAAATCTTTTTATAAAATTTAAATTTAATATGGTCACAATAATGTGTTTAAAGTATAAAAACAATTTTTACAAAATTATTTTCTTTAAAATAGAATATTAATTCTATTTATAACAAATTATCAAAATTTAACTTTAATATTTAAAAATACTAAAATTAAAGAATTATTAGTTTAAAATTTATATTTCTGTTCTAAATAATCAGAAATAAATTTGTATAAAATTTTGGTGCAAAAATATTAAAAATTGGATTTATTATGATTTAATTATGATTAAAACTAACAAAAATTGATTAAAAATATTAAATAAATGATTTTTCAGAAATAAAAATTATTTCAGAAAAGCTTAATGTTATAAAAACTTAGAATAATTTTTGTGGAAATTTATAAGATTGTTTTGATATTTTAATAGAATTTTATAAATATAATAGAATAAACTTGATTTAATTATTATATATATTAAATAAATAAATTTTTGAAAACTAAAAATTGTAAGTTAAACTTTTTCACCAGATTAATACAAAATAATTTTTGTAGAAATTTTAAAAGTGTTTTAGTATTTTAAAATGAATTTTTAAAATGTAAATAATTATATTTAAAGTTTGTAAGCAAAACAAAAAAAAAATGAAAGGAAAAAGATGTTGGTGCCAAGGTTTGAACCCGTGTGGGTTGGTCCAAGAACACCAGACATAACCACTTGGTCTAGACCAGTGGTTGTGTTTGTTTTCAGTTTGTTTAAAATATAAAATGTATAAGAAATCAGTGTTCTTCCCCAATTTGTATGTACAAGCCCTAGCTTTTGCAATTACGTGATTCACACAACAATAACCCAATCAATCATGGGGTTATTGTTGTGTGATTGCCGAAGGATAAAACCCACAAGAAAAACTTGACTTACAAACACGTTACGTATGAGAATTGATCGGTCAAAGCCGAAGTCAAACACGATCAAAATTTCTTCGATTGAACGATTATTAACAGAAATGGGAGGTTGTGAGAGGATTGTCGGCGAGTAGTGATGGGTTATGGGTGTTCAATTTATAGTGATGATGCTTGGATGCTTGAATTGGTAAGTTTGACTTAAACGAGTAAAATGTCGTGATTTGGCTACAAATTGGACGTAATAATTGTTGATTGACGTGTGTAATGGACGCGAAATAATAAGGCAATCCAGTCAACAGCAATCAATTTGTTTAATTATCCCTAATTTAAGTAAATTAGCTGGAAAAAAAATCATATTATCTTGCTGCTGCTCGTCGAACAGACAAGGAAAGAAGAGGGTGTTTAACTCATTGGGTGGGCTTATATATAATTAAAGTTAGGATATAACCAAGTGTGAGATGTAGCCTAGATGGTTTGATGTGTGTGTGTTGTGCGTGGGCCGCTTGCTGCTCGGGTTCGATACCCGGCTGGAACACTTCTTTTTTAAAAAAAAAAAAAAGAAAAGGAGGAGGGGAGAGGCCAATGGGCCGAGTTTAGTGGGCTTGACTGGATGGGCTAGCTGATAGATTGGGCTAGCCATTGGGTTTTGACAAAAACAATCCAGATTTTGTTTTTTTATTATTGTTATTATTATTATTATTATATACCATTATATATATATATATATATATATATATATATATATATATATATATATATATATATATATATGTAAGTTGGGTGGTTGAAAAATAAAAACTTAGGCATATTAGGATTAATGATAAGGTAGAGACTTTTACGTACTAGGATTTGGAAAAAATTTTGCGATGTTACAATGGTCATGTGAAAAGGGCGTTAAAGACAAATTTGGCGCCCAATTCACATTAGCACACCGCCCCCTCCCTTGTTAAAGGGGCGCTAACCATGGCCAAGTGAAAATTTTCGCGTGGGTGAAATTATGGAGGGGCCAATCAGAAAATGTCACTTCATTTTTATTTATTTTATTCTTTTTTTAATTCAAATTTAATATCATTATATACACCCACTCACACCACACCACACCACTACACCCCTTGCCGATTTCAAGCCCCCTTCACCTACCAAAGTGACTCCACATGCCACATGTCAAAAAATACCCCTTTCACCCATCAAATTTCACCCACCATTACACATGGTCTAAGGGGGACGGGTCGCCAACCGAATTGTTCACGGATACATTCTACCAGCACGGTAACCCCGCTGCCACCCACGCTGGTAGTGGTCCCGTGGACCGTTTTACTAGTTGTATCTACCGTGCTGGTACCGGTTAGTTATTTTATTTTTGAGTTTTATAAATGCTAATTTTCCAAGGTTTGAACCGTTTGGTTTTTTAATTTTTACCGTTTGTGTTATAATTTTTTTATTATTCTTTGTTTTAAAATCTAATTTAATGAAAAAACATTAAAGATAAACATAAAAAACTAAAATTCATTACTATTAAACATTAAACATAAAAACAAAATACATTAAAAGAAATAAAAAAAACGTAGAGTTGGTGCAACGGTTGCCATGCCTCGACATGGTCAAACATGTTGTCGTATCGAGCCGCATAGTCCACATGCGTGAACTCGATAGCCCACTCTGGTTCGATGCCCGGCTCCTCCCTCAACGTGTTCTCGTACAGTGTGGTCCACGGATCACACTTTATGTTGATATCGGCCACTTCCGCTGCAGGCTCACGATTGTCCGGTCATTGGTGCCGACGTGGCGGTTGAAATCATCCGGCACACGCTCCCCAAAACCCTCCGGGTGGGAGCCCGAGCCCGAAGCCCTCAAGCCTTGACGTTGTTGAAGAACCGGGTCGTCCGAGGCGTCTTTGTAGCAGATCACCAAGGCAATCTCTTCTTCGAAGGTCCAGTGAGTCATCTTCGTGTGTGTGTGTGTTTATATGGTGGTAAAAGTGATTTTTAACCCCACGGTTTGCTATGTTTATATACAAAAAATTTCGAACGGTTCATATTTAATTACTGACCGTTTGGTGAAACGGTTTCAATGCTATTGAATTCGATTGACGGTTTCCCAAATTGAATTGGTTGTGGGACGGTTGTAATAGTAATTAATATTTAACCTTTAAACCGTGTGAAATTAAAAAAAAGTTAGTGAAATTAAAAAAATAAATAAAAGAATTAGTGGAGTGCTGCCTCCAAAAAAGTGTTTCAGTGAAGTGAATCAGTGAATTGATGTGGCAGTGTAGGATTGGTTAAAATTAGTTAAGTGAAAAAAAAAAAAAACTTCTACAGATGCCCCTTCCCCACTAAGGCTACCCGGTGTACAGACTTTCCCCACCCCCGTCCCTAACCTTTTTAGCATGTCCCAGACTAGAACACTACCCCCTCCCCCCGTCCCACCCATGCCCCGTCCCCCTTGAGACCAAACGGACACTCCAATGGGAGCTTTTTTTTTTTTTTTAAAAAAAAAAAAATTGAGCCTTGACCGGATGGTGGCAGTTAAATAATTAATGCTAGAGACATGGAGTGTTTTAGTCTCCACACCCCAATCAAATCTCAAAATGTTTGAGACTAAAGATATCCTATGTGACATCTAGGTGGCATTGAGACTAAACCTTATTTTTGTCTCCACACCCACTAGCCTAAGTATAGATATTGCATAATATATATGTTGGTTTCCTTAGTGCTACAACATTTTAGAAAAGTTTGTTATGTTAATTTCTTTTATTTTTATTAAATTTTTCGAGTTACTAATATCAATGTGGTCTATGTATATCATAAGCCATACACATGTAACCTATCTTATTTTGTAGCGATTGTGGGCCTCTATTTACAAGTCCGCATCGCTAGCTTCTATGGTTCCACCATGATTCTTGGCGAGGTTGTTTTAAATACCGTTAAACACAGTGACTTTTTGATGAATTTCTTTCCATTTACCGGAAATGGAAATCCGCATTCCGGTAAGGTTCCCGTCCCATTATTTGGTGAAACGAGTCACAAACACGTATCCAAAAGTCGACGCCTCTTCACACCCCTTTAACACCAGGGTAACACCTCTTCAGACGGCGTTCAACAACTATTCCACAACCACCTCACCGAGGCGTTACCCCGTAACATCCAGTCTAATAATAAAAAAATAACTTATATATACTTTCACAATATTTTTAGTTTTTTTTAAGGGTTATAAAAGTTTTTAACTTTTTATTACTATTACTAAAAGCATTTTGCATGGTCAACTCAAACACCATGAAACTACATATCTCCCACGTGTCATCACTCTCCTAAAAAAATGGATCCCATATATATCATCAAACAATGGTCCTCCCTCTCCTACTACTTTGCTTCCGCATTTGAATCCCTTCAATCCATCTTCTTTATTACATTCCTTTCCATTCCTTCCTTACCCTCTTTCCTTCATCTCTATACTTGCTTCACCCATACATTTTCTTCTACGTCTTTGTTTGTTTGTTTGTTTCTTGATCCAATCAACATTTATTTTTTTAAAAAAAAAACCACTTTTTTTTTTTCCATTTTCAAGAAATGGTAGACTACAGATTCAGTTTGTTTAAAATAATGTATTATTCCTCTAGTGTTGGTTGCTTATGGAACAAGGATTAATCAAGTGGTGTAAATTAATTATACATAATGGGTTGTCCATGAACTCTTAAAAATATTAAAGCTTTGTGTTTATTAAGTTTGCATACTTTATGAAATGATTGATTGAAAAAATAAGGTGATATGGGTCCTGGGACTGATGTATGGCCTCAATGTAGCTCATTGGAACATGGGTATTTAAAGGAATGTATGGAAGACGATGATGAGCCTGAGGATTCGGATAATGTTAATCAACCCAAGGCTGCCAAGCCTCCTAGAAATTATCAGCCTATGCGGCATTGTATTAGCCAGGCGATGCTCGCTGGCGGCTCTGATTCGGTCAGTATGTTTAAGGAACATGTTTATGTTATTTGATCTAATTTTTTGCATTGACTCATTATGGATTAATTCATAGAATAGGATGTTAAAGATAATTGATAAGATAGATATCAGTGCTACAGTTACACCTTGTTTTAGTTATGAAAACAGTATGTTAATGATAATTTTATAAGTTGTTTTGGTGGTTTTAGTATTGTGTTTTATTGACTAAGGTGTCCCATATTGTTTTTATGAATGAACTTAACATCTTTGTCATTCGGTCACTAATCGCACGTTTTTATGAATGAATTTAAGCGATATATCGTTAGATATTACACACGGATTTAACTGATCTAGATGTGAAGCACTGCAAACTGCTAGTCATGTGTAAAGTAACATATATGATTATGAAGACAATTAAAACATAAGGCAATTGATTATGTGATTATAATATGATGATTATTATTATCTTTTGGAATGTTTTAATTCTTCTTTTTGCTGTTTGTAAAGAGATCAACAAATGAAGGCAGTGGCGTAAAATCACCACAGAACGAGAGATGTGCGTATGTGCCCATCTTTCGCTCTGGAAGCTGTTCGGAAATGGGTCCAAAGCCATATATGGAGGACGAATATATTTGTGTAGACGATCTTCGACAACACTTAGATGCACAAAGGGACTACCCTTTTCTTGGAGCTTTTTATGGGGTAATTAACTTAAATACAAAAAGGGGTAGCGGCGCAACTTGTGGCCCGTTTACCTACGTATCACTTGTAATTGGCTGATTATTTTGCAACTGAATGAATAGAGAACAATCCCCCCCCCCCCCCCCCCCCCCCCCCCCCCCCCCCAAAAAAAAAAAAAAAAAAAAAATTAACTTAAATTGACCTTAAAATGGCTAAATTTCGATGACAGATGAAGGGTACTAGAGTAGTCCTTGATGATGTATCCGATTCATGTAAAATCTCAGGTGTTTGATGGGCATGGTGGCATTGATGCTGCGTCGTTTACTAAAAGAAACATTCTTGAGTTCATTCTTGAAGACTCTAGTTTTCCTAAGGGGGTGAAGAAAGCCGTAAAAAATGCTTTCGCGAAAGTTGATCATGCACTAGCCGACACTAGATCTCTCGATAATTCGTCTGGAACTACAGCATTGACTGCCCTCATATTAGGAAGGTTAGTGACTTCATGCTCCTTAACATGCCCCAAAAAGTTCCATATTGGACGCATGCGGGTCATATGCATAATGATTATGGTTAATGGTTAATGATAGGAATATGTTGATTGCAAATGCTGGAGACTCGAGAGCTGTACTAGGCAAACGAGGACGAGCAATCGAGCTTTCAACAGACCACAAACCAAGCTGCACATCTGAGAAAATGAGAATAGAAAAGCTTGGAGGCGTAATTTATGATGGGTATCTAAACGGTCAACTGTCAGTAGCGCGTGCACTTGGAGACTGGCACATGAAGGGCCCCAAAGGTTCAGATGGTCCGTTGAGCGCTGAGCCAGAGCTGGAAGAGGTGACATTATGTGAAGAAGACGAGTTTCTGATAATTGGGTGTGATGGTCTATGGGATGTGATGAGCAGCCAATACGCGGTGACAATAGTAAGGAAGGAACTTATGCTACATAACGATCCAGAAAAGTGCTCTAGACAACTTGTTATGGAGGCTTCAAAGCGGAACAGTTGTGACAATCTCACTGCTGTGGTCATTTGTTTCTCATCCGACCCACCACCGAAGATTGAAATACCCAAAATGAACCGACGCAGGAGCATATCCGTAGAAGGACTCGATGTTCTAAAGGGTGTTTTGGGTGATGTTTGAAAACTGATTAATATTTCGCTTATCATCACAAAAAGTGCCACACTTTTTTTACTTCCAAATTTTGTTGAGTTTCCTATCTCAAGTTTGTACAAAACCTTTAGTTTCATTTTTTATATATCTATAATCTATAATACATTATAAAGGAGGAGTGATGTATCATATTGTAATTTTCATTTTCGTACAACTTAAGAAGCAACATGTACAAGTGATTTATGCTTATCTAATAAGGGTATAGTTGGAACTTTGTGGACATTTAAGACACTTGCAAGGGTATAATAGTAAATTTGTAATGAAATTTTAGTTAAAACATAAAACTTTATACCCGTACTGCCCCTCTCTCCCTTCACCTTCTCTACTACTCTTTTCACCTTCTTGAACGGATACACCTTTAATTCACGAATTTCAGTTCTGATGCTAGAAAAAATCGAAACACCAAATCAGCAGCTTTTTGAAACCCTAATTCTCCTCCAAACGACATCAGAAGTAAAACCCTAAACACACCTCTACCTTTCTTAGATCATCAGCGCCGTTTTCTTTCATCTTATGTTGATCTGATGAACACCATGGAGTTCTTACCACAGGTATGATTTTCCCGACACCATGTGAATGATGTTCATGGCGTGTTTCTATATGCATATAATGTATAGAGTTATCCTATTGAAATGATTGTTATATATATTTAGTTTTTGATTAACATATTGCTCGTTCAAAAGTGAAATTATATCTCTTGATTTTAATACAGAATGTGGATAGTGTCTTATTTTAAAGTTAGTAACAGAAGGTTGTGATATAAAAAAAAGGTATGTTTTTTCTTTTGAAAAAATCTTGAGATTGGTTTCTATTTTAAAATTAATTATCAATTTCAGTAAAGTTAATTATGTTGGAGTCGTTTACTACAGATGAAGAATGTCAAGCACGACCCAAAACATATTCTGATGCGGCCTTGCTTATAATGAAGCTTCAACATAAATATTAAATACCCGGTTAGTTATTTTTGTTTCCATTTGAGGTGGTCCGGGTTACTTGAATTATGGATCAAAATAGGTTTGGCTTGAAATGGGTAAGGCTAGGTGGGGTTGAGCTGCAAACAACGTATTTGTAGTATGTTATGTTTCATTGTAGATTGTTTGGGATAGCTATAAAACGAGCCAAGATGGGTTGGGTTGAATAATGTGTCGAATCTTAGTTGCCAAAGCTGCATCCCCGGTTGGATAACAGGTCAAAACGGATTTTGGTTGTCATTGTTTCGTACGGGTTGGAATGGGCCACATTGACCCACAAAACACTTTTTCACCCTTAAAGATAACCGATTTATATTATATATAAAAGTATTATTCTTACGATTTTATGTATGAAATGTGCCTAAATTCAAAATTGGTCATTGCAATTTTCTTTTAATTATGTTGGGTTTTTTCCTCTCTCTCTTGTTTGATGAAGATATTTAGAAACCTAAAACATCAAAGGCGGGAAGAAGAAACATGGAAATAACACAAGCGTCCTTAGGTGATGATAAAAGAAAAGTAATTAGGAAATGTTGTCAAAGGCAAAAGGAGGTACTGTGTTGCTGTTACATGCAAGCATTTATTAATTTGATTTCTTAAATTTATGACTAAAGTCATCATGTGTTTTTTAGGTACAAGTTGGTTACATGGCTGCATCATTTGCACAAGATATAGTTGAAAAAAGTTGGGTACAACTACAAGCTGACTCTTTCTTCTCTGTTTGAAAAAATATTTCGTATTTTGAAGCATATTATGCATTCAAGGTATGCTTTAGGCACACATTCTCTTGTATAAAGTATTATTTATATGGTTCATTAAAAAAAATTTGTTACCTGTTTTCTTGATTAAGATCACAAGTTTTTGTTCCCCTTTAATGATTCTGATTATTCAAAATGTTAGGATATGTATAAGTCTTGCTTAAGTAGAAGATCTTATGCTAGATATGTATAAAACTCACCAAGCTGAGATATCAAAATTGATATTAGTCAAGGTTGTTGGATGTTCAAGCAACAAACCAACACAACACAAATAATATACCCAAAAAAGATATGTATATTTAGATTGAAAAAAATACTTCTAAAGAAACGAGTCATACTTTTATTTACATTAAAAGAATTACAAAATACTAAAAGTTCTTTTTTACCCCCGTCGCAATGAACAGGTTCTCCACTTATGAGATTGGTGGCACGCTGCACAAGTAACTTAATAGTTTTATCTTTTTTTTTTTTTTCAGTTGTTTGTTATAGAAGGAGCTTTATTCAGGTGCAAGAGGATGCACAAGAAATCATAGTTGGTATGGTGGCTCCGGCGATCACTATATCTACCTCTATGGCCACCTCTCACTCATCGTGAATGTCTTCTATTGTTGTCACCCCTATGACTCAAACTCAAGCAGGCCCCATCCGTTAATTCATATTTTAGTGAAGTAAAAATGGTTTTTCATTTAATGCTGTAGGTGTGAGAGTTTTGAGCAAACATAATGATCAAAAAGTGAACCAAATATTGGTGAATGGTAATGGAACAAATCTTGACATACCTAATTTGGGGTCTCAAGGCAAGGTTATTAACAGTGGGAGGCCTGGTCCTAATTACAATGGGCAACAAGATGGCAGGTAATGTTTTTATATGGCTTTTAGTACATATTAATATTTACAGATTGTGCAAATAGAGTACTAGAATTTGAAATATGCGCTCTTAAAGTTTTTTTTTCTAACCTATTAAGTTCAAATATGTGAAACCTTCCAACATGAAAAAAAAACATTTTTAATCCTCAATCCTTCATAGTAACTGTTAATTTAAAATATGAGTGGTAGTTTTTCGGGTATTTTGATTGCTCATAACTCAATTGGCGATTGCAACTCGAACATTCTATTTTTTTCATGATTTACTGCAATCCTACTGAATTCAAAACCAAAAAGAAAACAAGTTAAAGATAGGTTGATTTCATATTGATTTATGTACTTTGTTCTGTAGTTGCTGCTCCATCTAAACTTATGTTGACAGAAATCTAAAAGCTTTTTCCTATTATCGCCATTGGTTTTCTAAAAAAAACCTTTTGCAATATAAGATAAAGAAAACTTTTTACTGATCACACCACTGATAACATATGAGATGAGATGTAGAAATCATATCTACACAGTTTTATTCATTTCTTTGTTTTTTACTTTGTGAGATTTATCTTATTTTCTCATACGGAGCCCACAATCTTTTGTATTATTCCAGGAGTTATATTGCATAAATATTTAACCTTGTTGTTTGTGAACATCCAGATGACCTTCCATTTAAGTTTAAAGCATTGGAACTAGCTTTGGAGTTTGCATGCCTCACTCTGGATACTAAGGTACAAGCACAAGCTAAGTAGCCAATTACTAGATTTTAGATAATCCCAGTGCAGAAATAATCATTATAATTGACTAGATAGTTGTGAAAAATGAGCAAGGCCGGGGTGGGTGGGTTGGGCGACTCAAAACACTTCTCATTCCTGAGTTGAAAATTGAAATTCATCCTTTGCTTGATGAACTTGCAAAATCAATTAGTACTCTTAATCTTGAACGTGTTCGTAGATTCAAAGGCCGCCTTCTTGCGTTGACTCAACGTGTGCAAAAGGTACAACTAAATTTGATTAATTCTTCATTACAAAACTTATAATAATTATCCATTTTCTAAAAAAAACTTCCAGGTTTGTGGTGAAATAGAACACCTAATGAATGATGATGGTGATATGGTTAGATGTACTTAACTGAGAAGAAACAAAGGAACTCGTGTAACGATTTATACGATCAAGTACAAGGAAATGATATTGTCGGGCCTAAACTGGGGTTACGATTAAAATCCGCTCCCGTGTCTCTTGTGGGTCCACAAGTGGTGCACACAATCTGCAAAGGGCGTTTAGTAATGTAAGTGCACACAAACATGGAAGCTTATTGGGTTCATCTGTGATTGGTGAAAATGAAAACATAGATCAACTTGAGATGTTGTTGGAAGCCTACTTTGTTGGAATTGATAACACTCTAAACAAGTTGCTTTCGGATTTGTGATAGTTATTTATCCGGTACAAATCTGCTATATAATTTACTTTGTGGGTAAAATTAATTATTTCCTGAACGAGTACTTTTGTCTACAACCTACAGAAGGCTGTAGCAAAAGGCAAATAAAGAGGCTCATCAAGAAGCATATACAGTAGGCACATGAAGTGAAATTGGAAGACTTAGTCAAGAAACACCCTCTTTTGCAACTAACAACAAATATTACCTACAACAGCCACCTAGGCTAAATATCAAGCACAACTCCTTTGTACTCTTGTGTAATACATGTGGTAACCGTAATCTTTTTTGTGATTATGCATGTTAACTTGGCTTGATTTGTAACAACGCATGGGTAACCAGAACATGTGCCAAAAAAAAAAAGTTTACACCCGCAGCAACGCGCGGGCATTCATACTAGTATATTTATAATTCATTCAACTCTTTGTTTTTCTGTTATGATGTTACAGGATAATAAGACTTGTAATTTCAGGTTATTAATAGTAGATTTTTTTCCCCCGATTTTAGCATCTCATTTCTCTTTTTCACTTGTAAAAATGTGTGAACATGCATATTGTTTCAGTTTTATCTGGTTAAAAAACAACCCCCCCCCCCCCCCCCCTCATTGCACTACCCTTCTTTTCACTACTATAAAATTGGCTATTTGCTACAAAAGTTTGGTACGGAAAAAAAAATGCCTAACAATTTTTGACAAAGTGGCTACGCACTTGTGACTATAGGAAAATCTATTTTTTTTTTTTTTTAACAAATTTGCTACACAATAGGGGCAAATACTTAGAAATTGCATAGGAAATGGTGTAGGAAATGCGTCGCAAATTTATAATTTACAGCAGGGGTGTTGCCGATACTCTTTTGGTGAGCGTAATATAAACGTATTCCTTACTTGTTAAACAATCAAATTCCATTAACTAATTGTCAATGTACAAAAGTTAGACAACAAAAAATACTTTAATTCTAATGCTATCTAATTGAAGTTCATACTCTAGCTATTTTTGGGAGGAGATAAACTCTAGTATCAAAGAAAATGAAATAAAAATCACCTTATGTTTTTTAACATGGTCAGACATCCGGTCAAATCTATAGCCACTGGTTTATCAGAGCGACTCCTTATATGTTGCAAGTAATTAAGTAAATAATAAAAGCACCATCATCATCTTATATTTCAACGGAAGTTACTAATTCTTAATTTTTAACCAAGTTTGCTAACGTGTATAACTCGAAAACATCACTCCAACCACTGCCAACAAACATAATTAACTATTTTAAATCACAAAACATAAGAGAACATACATTCCAAAGGAGCACCACTTGGAGTAGAAGCTCTAAAAATTCCTTTATTAGTATACAAATCAACTTCAACAGTAGGAATTCCTCTACTATCAAGAATTTGCCTAGCCTTAAATTAGTAATCGCCGAAGGAACATCTTCACTTAAGCTATGTATCTGAATTTAAACAATTCAGTTTAGTTTTAAACATGTTTTATGATGTGTTAAACAAAGATTTCAGATTTGATTCATCTACCTAAGCATACTCAACTGTTAATTTCCCAATAATATAAATGGTTGCTAACATCAATAACTAACAATAACAAAAGATTTGATATAAACTAACTAAGAAACACCTTGCTAAGGTGAGTATTACTTATCCCCTTTTTCGTTTTACACTTTTGGGGTGATTCATGCACAAGTATACAAAACTTGCACATTCATTTTTTTTCTTCATTTACAATTCATATACGTGTCTTGTTTATCTATGTGCTTTATGTTTGAACATGAACGTAGCTTACATACAAAATCGTACATCTAGACATAACTTATGTTATGGTGCTCTTTACATATAGACGTAACTTATGTTACGGTGCTCATTTAGACATAACGTATGTTATGGTGCTCTTTTAGACTTGACACGTGTTAGGTGCTCATTATCAATTTCATCTTACCAACTTTACATTTGATCTTTGTCTTGTTTGGTTACTTGTGTGCTTACATAATGCCTTGATGATGCTAGACACATGAATTGTACCACTTTTCAAACTTATACTATATGTACAAAGCTAGGTAATACTCACCAACATCATATGTTGACAAAATTTATTTTCGTGCATGTTTCAGGATAAGCTGCTTGACACTTCACATAGGACTTGGACTTAGATTAAATCAATCAACTATCTCTATTTTTGTTGTCATGTATTTATTTCACATGTTGTAAAACAATATTCAATAATCAAATATTTACATTTTAGTACCATGAGCTTTTGAACAATCGTCACTACGTGACACCTCGATGATTCCGCCATCGGTTGGGGTGTTACAGATTGGTATCAGAGCCATGGTTATAGGGAACTAGGTTATTAGATAAAATGGCCTAGACTATAACCGAGCTTCAACTTGCATGCATAATATTTCCAAAATTTCCATTTCCCTCATTTCCCTCCACTTTCCTCCCTCTATCTTTCCTTTCTTCTCTTTCCATTTCTTCTCATCTTTCATCATGGTGCATAGAGATGGTGTCCTACAAGGAGTGGAAAGTCTACATCATCATGGAACGGGAGCAGTACCTTTCATGAAGACACTCATTGGCATGATCCTACTCTTATTTTGCTCCTTCAAAGTTGTTGAGCTTTAATGAGTGTGATGGAACACGTGCAATCTGGAAGGGTGGATGCCTGTACACTGGGTTTTCTAGCATAGGCAAGCATAGTGCATAAATCCAATAACGGACCTGTTATGCTTACCTGGGGATTCCTGGAGTGAGTGTCCACTTATAGGCTAAAGCATGTCTTCTTTGATCACCATTGGGTTCAATTCCTTTGAAAAGTCAACGTTCTTGTTGGGCTTTACAGCTAGACAAGGACACTCCAAGCATTTTATGCAAGTTTTTCAATAATACTCTCTCGTTTCATATACAATATTTTGTATTTCATGATCTTCATATTTTGCCTACAAGTTCATACATTCATAATCATCTGTACAGTTATACACTTACATTTTCTAATCTCATGATCATTCATCGGCTGCCTTATAGATGTCTGCTCGCCGCATGCTTCGTGATTCCAGCCGACGTCCTGTTCGTGCTTCTAGACAACGTTCTGATCATCGCCTCGCATCTTTAGTCGCTAAACAAATTGCTGCAGTGATCCCAAATCTTGTCAGTGAGTTAACCCAGAATAGTAACAGTGCCAACACGGAGGGTACGACTCAATTTCGGTGCACTTTCAAACACTTTAACTCCTGCAACCCCACAAAATTCACTTGTGTGGAGGATGCTACTGGCCTTCTCCTAACGAACTCCGCGTTCGCTATGCCACCAGTGTCCTTCAAAAAGAGGCATTAACTTGGTGGGACGGCGAAAAACGCAACCGGGGCACTGAGGTTGCTTTAGCACTGACTTGGGAGGAAGTTAAAGAGTTGATGATTGCAAAGTTTTGCCCTAGAAATGAAATCAAAAAGTTAGAGGATGAATTTTATGAGCTGAAACAAGACAGTGGAGAAAACCTAGTGTATACTACCAGATATCATGAACTCAGCCTACTTGTTCCTCATATGGTTACCCCGCTGTCTCGAGCAATCGAAAAATATATCGAGGGATTACCTGATCTGATTCAAGATGTAGTCACTGGAAGCAAGCCCGCTACGGTAGAAGAAGCAATTCAACTCGCAGCCACATAAACAGACAAACACGTAAAGAAAGGAAACTTGGTTAGGAAGGGCACCAAGACGTCTGCTGAGAAAACCACCCATGTCGTTGAATCATTTAAGACTGTTTTAGCAAAGGCCGCCACTACTTCTTCGAACTCTAAGAAACGAATGGGCGATGATCAAAACCATGCTGTTGTAAATCCTGTGACTCAACCTCCTATCAAGAAGGCCTACACGGGAGTCCATCCTCAATGCAACACTTGCAAGTATCATCACCCTGCAAATCTTCCATGTCGTCAATGCACTAGATGTGGAAGGTTTGGACACTTTGCCACTACTTGTCGTGTAACGGTTAGGACACAAGATAATAATCAAACAGCTGCCCAGGAACCACTGCCGATTACTAACGGCCGGGCATGTTATAATTGTGGAGACCCTAACCACATGCGGCATCGATGCCCTGAATTGATAATGTAAACCAGGTGGCACATGGACGAGCTTTCAATCTCAATATCAACGAAGCAACTGGTCAGGATGGCGTTAATCCCACCGGCTAAGCCATGCATGGAATCTTCTTAAGACTCGAGAATCCAATACTTGTGTTTTCATCTTCTTGATCCTATTATCATTTTGTACCCAATTGTGTCGTACTCATAAGCATATAGCATCTAGAAATTCCTTGCATGCTATTGTGTACTAACACAGATTGGAAATTTATCATATTTGGTTATGTTTATTTTAATCGTAGAAGTTTAAGACTCTACCTTACATTTTATTGAAACATTTGGACTTGATTTCTATGAAAATCAAACTACTAAAAATTTGATACTTGATCCTACAGAACTTTTCTAAAAACATCATTGTTTGTTATATGAAACTTGATTTTTCCTTAATTTGACTTTCATTGAACATTTAATTATTCATGATACTCGTAAACATGGCTGGCCAAATGTGAGCTATTTCTATAGACAACTAAGATAACACTTATACCTAATGGTTGTCGTACTTACAAACTTGCTTGCATGTGTGTATTATCAATTTGCATGTTGATCTATGAAAGACAACTATTACATTTATCCACTCAACTAAAACAAACGTTTCACTTAAAGGGCTCCCCGGGTGAGTGGTAGCCCATACTTAAATTTTGTTATGCTTGCAAGTCGTTGCAAACCAATGTAATTGACCTCATTATTACGTAGCCTCATTTCGTTTATAACGTCTCATTGTAACCCAACATGTTTGTTGTGTCATCTTCTTTTGAAACTTATTTGCTTTAATGTGTTGTTAGACTAGGAGCATAGAAGGACATAAGACCCTAATGTAAGGTAAATTGATGATTCCGGTCCGGAACGTAATCATGAATTTACAGGTACGTTAAGGTGGTATGAAATTCTATTAGGGTTTTTGGTAGACGCCAAGTACACTTTCGATGTATCAAAGGTGTGGTGGGTTAGTTGCGGTACACCCTATATATAAACACTAATGGCGCATCATAAGTGAGACTGGGAGTCGAACCAGGAACAAACTCTGTTTACTTGGTAGCTCATTTAGTCTTTCTATAGTCAATCAACTCATGCATTTATTTTGGGATCCCTAAAACTTGAAGTTTAGTGTTTTACTAGATTCTTATTCTCCTTATTATTCGAGACGAACCTAATCCAATTCTTAACTCACACCTATCAAACCTCTTATCCAAATCATTCGAAACAGTTTACTCTATTACCTATAAATTCACGTCGTGCCTTAACTAAAATTTTCCAAACCACGGTTATCTTAATTTCTACCCGAACATCCGAAACCTTATGTTTCTAATAACTTCGGGACGAAGTTTCTAAAAGTAGGGGATGATGTGACATCCGTCACCTTTCATTTTACCTTTTGTCCGATTTTAGTCCCTTTTCATTTATTTACATTTATAACCCCTGTAATTCGAAGCTTTGGATTCAAGTTTCTCGCATCGTTGTCGTAATTATTTTCTTTTTAAATAATAATAATAATAATAATAATAATAATAATAATAATAATAATAATAATAAAAATATAGTTTTTAGACATTATACTAAATAAACCATTTATCCTAATCCATTAACTTAACCCAAACCAAAAACCCAATTTCCTATCCCCACCTAAGCCCAACCCAACCATTTCTTTTGTGGATTTTCGACATGAAGCCCAACAACAGCAGCCCAATCCCCCTCCCTTCAGTTTTTTTTTAAAAAAAAATAATAATTATCTGCTGACACCCGGACTCGAACCGGTGACCAGAGCCGGGTCAGCACAACACACGCGCACCACAACCATCTGAGCTACACCTCTCATCTGATTCAATCCCAACCCATATTATATAAAACACCCCCTATCTGTTTCCCTTTCTGCTTCACCCGGTCGTCCCCCAGACCCGACCCGAAGCTGAAGTCAAACCAGTCCACTTTCCAAGAAATTTTAGCCTCATTTTTGGTAGTAATTTCATCCCCTTTGACCGACAAACATACTCCTATATTTACATTCCATGAAATACGCCTAAATCCTCTCCAAATCATATCACATGCCGCGTCTTGACCAAGCTTTGGTCAAGATTTAAAATCGTTCCTTTTCAATCACGACACTATAAATTGAGCATAGGATTTCGTTCAGTAACAACCAATAAACATAACCCCACAATCACATTTCATTCTCGCTCGCTCTCTCGTGCTATTTTACGATTCATTGACTTTTTGTTTGACTCGTGTTCTTGCTTCAAATCTGCTTGGTATGAATCAATCCGTTCTGCGTTTTTAATCATTGATACATTCCGACCAATAACCCTTTGAATCCAAGGGTTATTGGTTGATGAATTAGTGTATTGAAAAACCTAGGGTTTATAGGTTACGAAATGGGGAAGATGACACTTCTCAGTCATCATACATATTTTAAGCAAACTGAATATGATCACCAACCGATCTATAGATCAGCTGGTAATACACTTCGCTTTAAAACCGTGAACCGGCCTACGGCCAGGGTTCGAATCCCACAAGCAACAAATCTTTTTTTTTTTAACACCTTTTATATATATACATTTAACCTTTTAATCCTTTAAAATGGTTTTTAAAATATCAAAAGAGGTTTATAAATTCTACAAAAATTATTTTATGTTATTCTAGTAGAAAAGTTTAACATACAATTTTTAGTTTTCCAAAAATTATTTATTTAATATATATAATAAATATTTCAAGTTTATTCTATTTTATTTATAAAATTCAATAAAAATATCAAAACGATTAAATAAATTTCCAAAAAAATTATTCTAAGTTTATATAATATTAAACATTTCTGAAATGATTTTTATTTCTGAAAAATCATTATTTAATATTTTTAATCAATTTTTGTTAGTTTTAATCATAAATAAATCATAATAAATTCATTTTTTTAATATTTTTGCACCAAAATTTTATATAAACTATTTCTATTTATTTAGAACAGAAATACAATTTTTAATTTAAAAATTCTTTAATTTTAATATTTTAAAATATTAAAGTTATATTTTGACAATTTGAAATAAATAGATTTAATATTCTATTTATAAGAAAATAATTTTATAAAAATTATTTTCATATTTAAAACTTTATGATGTGACCATCTTTAATCTAAAATTACAAAAAGTCTTTTGTTTATTTATTTAGCAAATTTCTCTTATTTATTAAACATTTTATTTATTAATCAAACGAATATTTATCCCCAATTCGAAACCCTAGAAATACTTGTAGACTAGAAAGACTTAAACTCATTTATTACCTTAAACATAGGGTGATACTTGGCAACGTTGGATTACACTTATTCAATTCCACAAGATTTAACACCTTGCTAAGGTGAGCATTACTTATCCCCTTTTTCGTTTTACACTTTTGGGGTGATTATGCACAAGTATACAAAACTTGCACATTCATTTACACATACATTTTTTTTCTTCATTTACAATTCATATACGTGTCTTGTTTATCTATGTTCTTTATGTTTGAACATGAACGTAGCTTACATACAAAATCATACATCTAGACATAACTTATGTTATGGTGCTCTTTACATATAGACGTAACTTATGTTACGGTGCTCATTTAGACATAACGTATGTTATGGTGCTCTTTTAGACTTGACACGTGTTAGGGTGCTCATTATCAATTTCATCTTACCAACTTTACATTTGATCTTTGTCTTGTTTGGTTACTTGTGTGCTTACATAATGCCTTGGTGATGCTAGACACATGAATTGTACCACTTTTCAAACTTATACTATATGTACAAAGCTAGGTAGTACTCACCAACATCATATGTTGACAAAATTTATTTTCGTGCATGTTTCAGGATAAGCTGCTTGACGCTTCACATAGGACTTGGACTTAGATTAAATCAATCAACTATCTCTATTTTTGTTGTCATGTATTTATTTCACATGTTGTAAAACAATATTCAATAATCAAATATTTACATTTTAGTACCATGAGCTTTTGAACAATCGTCACTACGTGATACCTCGATGATTCCACCATCGGTTGGGGTGTTACAGGTGTGTTGATGGAAATGAGGTGAGTAGTAGTTTCTACAATGAGGAGGCACTGGAAAGGAGGTGAACTGACATAGATGTGTGTATATACATAGTTAATGAGCGTCTTAAAAATTAAGAGTAAATTACAAAAATCATCCTTTATGTTTATAGGTGGTTGGAAATCATGTCCTTTAAAAACATAAACTACAGAAAATGTATTTTGTATTTACAAACCCTTACATGTTACATCCTTTTACCTTAACCCAGTTACTTTTTCTCATTAAAATATGACCAAGGGGACCTCATGTGAGGGTATAGTGGTGGTAGGCGATAGTGTTGCTTCGCAAAGAATGTGAGAAAGATTAAACTTAAGGGTGAGAAAAGAGAGAGTTGTGTGTGTATATAGTTTTATGTATTAAAAGATTATTTTTATAATAAATGGGTTAGAAGACTAATCTACCTCACATGGGATCCACTTGGCCATATTTAACAAGAAAAGTTAACTGGGTTAGTGTCAAAGGACATAACGTGTAAAGATTTGTAAACATAAAGTACGTTTTCTGATATTTGTGTTTCTAAAGGACATGGTTTGCAATTCACTATAAACATAAATGATGACTTTTGTAATTTTGTCAAATTAAAAAAAACAATCGTCTTAAAAAATGCATCAATGATAAATATAAAAAAACAAAATTAATAAAAAAAGATTATAAATGAAACTTGACTTGTATTAAATTCTCGTATTAAATTTGTCTTACCAATATAATGAAATTACATTATTACCCATATAAATAAATATTAAATGACGATGTTGCCCATTCAGAATACACTATATAGTAGTATAGATATAGATACAGAAGTATAGATTAATGTTATGTTTGGTGTTTTTATAGGCAAAACAATCCAAAACATCACGACTAAGTGTGAGAAGGACTAAGAATTGACATGTAGACATCATGTTTTGGATTTAGGAATGATTTTTTAGGTTGTTTTAACTTGAAAAACACCAAACACAACAATCTAAAACACAATACAATGTATTATAGTCATTAAATTTAAAAAAACAGCTAAAACACACTACTTAACGCTTAAAACACACTGCTAATGTTCTTAGCATGGTGTTTTAAGTTTTAAGCCTAAAATACATTGTTTTTGGGTTTTAATGTTATGTTTGGTGTTTTTATAGGCAAAACAATCCAAAACATCACGACTAAGTTCAAAAAATGATGCCTAAGTATCAATTTTTAATCCTTCTCACACTTCTCACAAAAAAACACTTTGTACATGATCTCGACCCTATATATATATATATATATATATATATATATATATATATAGGGGAAAGTTCAATTGAGAACTCATAGATAGGGAGAGAACTCGAGAACTCCTTAAACATAGGGGTATTATTGTCAACTATTTCAACAAACCTCATTACCTAATATACAACCCCAAAAACTATATAGAACCCTACACAATTTCTAATGTGCAGATCAATGAACCAATCAAGAACATATATCGTATGATCATATAGCTCAAATCATCTATTCAGCTCTTCTGCATTGGAATCGAATCAACATTCAACATAATCTGTTAACAATGACGATTGAAGGTTTTTTTTTTAATCGCACATATATGTGTATGTCACGATTAATTGTATGATTTTGTTGTTGTTGTTGTTGTTGTTATTGTCTTCTTCGTTAATTAGGTCAAACATCTTCTTCTAAGTCAAACAAATACACAATAAACTTGGATTCTTCATCACGTATAGAAGATAATCGATGAAAACAACCTATATTGATATATGATATTGCAGAATCTACATCAAACATTGCTTCTTCTTCTACGTGTATCAAATCCGCTTCAGATGATACAAATTTGTCTGGCATCGAACATAGAGGTATTTGATTCAATATATACGTACTACACACGTGCATTACTGTCACACCCCGACTTTTCCCTCGTCGGTTGTGACGTTTGGTAGCTTCGCCGCGCAGCGGAAAGTTGCATCTAAGACTCTTAATTTCCTGAACGCCATTGCTAACCCTCTAGGATCCCCGGTCCCAATACGTCGACTACTCCAACCGTGCCGTTACCAAAGTTTAAACCTGAAAGACATACTTAAAAAGTCAACATAAAGCTGGTGAGTTCATAAGTTTTCTTTTATAAAAGAGTTATTATAAGTTTGAAAAGATCATATCCGTTACTACTAGGTTATGAGAACGTTAGCTAGATGTTAAGTGTTTTTACTCCTACGGTTGGGAACCCATTACAATACGTGTGTAAGTAGTTGAATCATGCCCAGATGTTTTGGCTATAACCGATGCCTCGGCGAGCCAGTAAAAAGAGACAATATGCACCCGCCCGGCCCCGCCGTCGAGTGGGGTTTGTGAGGCCCAATAGATCTATCCACATTTCCCCCGTTGTGCATCCCCGCACATTCATGGTTTCCCCCTGGGACTTTCCATAAAAGCCGTATAGTATTTGTAAAGTAACCATAGTATAACATGACCTTTAGTAAGTAAGTATGTAGCATGTTTCTTCCCCGAAAGTAAAACCAGTAAAAGTAGGGTCGTGACACTCACACACCCATTTCATTTTTCAAAAACTTGTTCGTTTGGAATTCCTCAGGTTTTCATAAAAGAAGCATGTCTTCCACCCCGAAAACATTTATAAAACAGTAAAAAGTGGGGTCATGAACTCACCTTAATTTCCATGCTAAGCTAGCAAACAAGTCCGAAGCTTGACCGACTTCCTTGTGCCCTAATACAACAAAGGGTACCTTAAAGTCTAACACATATAGACCTAGCCTATTATCCGGCTAAAAGATAGTTTATCCAACTATCTAGACTCGTGTGTATTAACTCGAGTACTAATATGCTTTAACTCGACGAACCGATCGTGACTTATCTTACTTATGCATTAACACACGACATAGTACCCAAGTTGCGCACTTGTCACTATTCGTGTGTACACCACGTTGGACTATTACTACGAAACGTATAACTTATCTTGAGCCGTAGCTCATCTCGTTAGTCAAATAAATGCATTTGTCTTGTACGTTTATTTTTAGGAAAATACACTTTGCAAAATATAATTCTTATTGTTATTAATTTCCAAGTAATAATAAATGCTACATTAATTCCCAAAATCCGACATTTAAAGTATTCAAAACTTTGTTTTGCATAAAGCTTTCCCAAGTAAATCAGACGTTTATATACTTTTGAATACGAACAATAAACATAGTTTCGTTGTCGAAAACCTTTCAAAAGCTCGTCATACTTGATGTTTGGCAAAACTATGTATATATGTTTGTTTCATGTTTCAAAATATTGTCCGGAAATTTTCTTATTATTGTTACAAATATCTTAGTCAAAGCGTCGCAATTTTACATAAATACCTTTATTAAAATGCTTGGAAATTCATTCATAAAAACATACACCACGGTATTAACTTAGTCGCGCTTTGGATTTTATAAAAATTTCGGCAGAGTCTCCTCTGTTTTTGTATGAACCAGACAACACAAGTTGTCTAAAAATTCCCAAAATCAACTTCAAAACACAAGACTACAATTTGTTTATCCGAAATTCCCAAGCAAATGAGACTTATACGTTTCGACGCTTTTATATGAAAACTATACTTATTTATATAAAGACACAACAATGTGTGTGTGTATATATATATATATATAGTGGAAGGATAGGGAGAAAACCCTTCAAAATGAAAAAACTCTAGAAAACCCTCAAAAAAACCTACTTCCCGAACTTTTTTTTTTTTTTAAATTAGGGCATGTAATATACATGTTTTTGAGTGTTTGGAGCCAAAAAAATCAAAAAAGCGCCGAAGGTTTTTTTTTTTTTTTTTAAAAAAAAATAAGTTTTGCATCATAACATATGTTACCAGTGCAAAAATAAGCTAACATATGTTATGATGCAAAACTTATTTTTTTTTAAAAAAAAAAACCCTTCGGCGCTTTTTTGATTTTTTTGGCTCAAAACACTTAAAAACATGTATATTACATGCCCTAATTTTTTTTTTTTTAAGAAAAAGCTCCGGAAGTAGGTTTTTTTGAGGGTTTTCTAGAGTTTTCTCATTATTTAGGGTTTCCGTATTATCCATCCCCTATATATATATATATATATATATATATATATATATATATTATAGTCCAACCAATTTAGTCCGATATCGATTTTATAAGTCACGCCTTCTAGCCACTATTACCAATCGTCCGATATAATATATAGTTACCGTTTATTATTATTATTATTCGGTTCGTTCGCGAGTCAAAACTATTTTATGAATATCAATGTATTTATTTATATATATGTATAATATCCACAACAAATATACAAATACGAATTAAAGTATACCGATTCGTACGCGCGTAACCCGAAGCCACCTCGAACTACGTGTAGACAGGAACCAAAGTTTGACCAGCTTTGACCGCGTGTTGACTGAGGCTTGACCATCCAGATCTGACCCGAACAAGACCCGTACCGAACCCGATCTCGTACCGAATCTGACCCAAACACCAAAACCACCAAACTTTGACCCGAACTCAAATCTAACCCGAATGCAAACTCGAGGCCAGCTGTCGCGCGACTCGAACCCAACGCCAAAACTGACCCATTCCTTAATCCGAGCCTAACCCACTGACCCGAGACCAAAATGAACACGAACTTGACTTAACCCGAGTGACTCGAACCACCAACAATCCACTTGACTCGGGCCGGACCCAACCTGAACCCACCACCGGACCACCACGAACCCCACCTCGTGACACCACCACCGGCCGCACTTACCACCGGAACCCACAAATTGAGCCACCAAGAACCACCGCTGCCGTCCTCTTGAACCACCACCAACCGGACCCGACTAAGCATCCCCACCATCTTCAACCCTGACCCGAATCCGAGCCCTAAACAGACCCGGACCCGAGCCAACCCAAACCAGACCTAGTCTGGTCTGTTCGAACCCAAACCACAACCATAATCTGACCCAGACCCGAGCCCCATCGGACCCGAGCCGGAGCCAACCCAGCCGAGCACCACCACCGTCGTCTCTTACAGCAGCAACCACAACCACCACGACCACCTCCCCTTCCGGCCAATAATACCACCGCCGCCGCCTTCACCACTTCGTCGGGCCTTCCCTTTTCCCGACTATAACCACCACGCAGCCACCACCAAGAGTGGTGGTGGTCGGCTGCAGCAAGGAGAGGGAGATTGTAGAGAGAGAAAGAGAGTTTTAGAGAGAGAGTAGAGAGAGAGGAAGGGTTGCGGCTGGTGGAAATGAAGAGGAAGAAGAAGAAGTGCCCCTTTTATACCTAGGGTTTAGGTAGGTGGGCTTCTACCACGTATCGAACCCATTTTAAAACGTAAACGTCTCGGTTTCTATTCTAGGCCCGATAATTAATTATAAAAAGTAATCGGTTTTGTTCGAAATACAAAACCGAGCATAAATATAAATATTTTCGATGTCCGACGCGTGTTTTCAGAACACGTGTTTAAACCGCGTTAATTAAATCGGTCGCAGTTTTGATTGTAAAAACGGTCAGTAAACTTCCGAAACTTAATAATTAATAATATTTGTAATAAATATTTATTTTTTAATAATAAAAATCACGTCGGTGTAGATCGGAAGTTGCCGGGTGTCACAATTACATTTACTGCGTGTCTATTTGTAGTTTTAAACAACATATAGGTTTGTGTTTGTTTTTTTAATTATGTACTGCACATGTGCAATCTTTCTGTCACTGAACATAGAGGTACCTGATTCAATATTTACGTACTGCACATGTGCACTGCATTTACTATGTGTCTATTGGTTGTTTTAAACAACATATAGGTTTGTGTTTGTGTTTTTTTAATTACATACTGCACATGTACAATACATCCGGATTGTTACTACTTTATTTTTTCAAACATAGATCTATTTGTTAAAACATTATGTATTGCGCATGTGCACTACATTCGTTCTGTTGTTCTTCATATGATACAAAGCTTTGTGGTATTGAACATAGAGGTACCTATTCCACAATTTTCGTACTGCACATTTGCACTAACTTCAGTTTGCGTTTACTTAATGTTTTACGCAACCTAGACTTGTGTGTTTTTTTTAAATTTATGTATTGCACATGTGCACTATATTTCAATTGTGTTTGCTGTATTTTTTACAAAATATATACATGTTTTTAAATTTACGTATTGCACATGTACAGTACATTCAGTTGTTTCTACTGCATTTTTTACACAACATAGAGGTATGTGTTCAAAATTTAAGTATCACACATGTGCATTACATTCATTTTGCATTTACTGTAATTTTTACACTACATGTTTTATAATTCATGCACATGTTCACTAATAATAATAATAATAATAATACAAATGTTTTTTAAATGCAGGTTGTGTATCCGATTGTGTTTATATAACTCCTGGTGGAACCACTTGTACTTAAGTATTGGATTCGGATGATGTTGTAACATGTGACAAGTGCGGTCATAGAGGCCACAATAGGAGAACTTGCAAGGGTCAATCACAATAGAATGGAGTTAATAAAAAATAATATGTTATGAACATGTCTTTTGGATGATGTATGTTATGCACATGTCTTTTGGGTTATGTTTGTTATGAACATGATTTTATGATATTAGGTTAAGAACTTGGCTTTTTGGTATGTAATCAACTTGACGATTTTATGTTATGGCATTTATCACTTATGTAATGTTGTTTGTTTTGGTATGTGTTAAAAACTACTACAACGAAAAAGTGTCAAAATGTATTAAAAATCTGCAACCAAGAATGTGCCGGCATGTGTTAAAAAGCTGCAGCAAAACTATGTCATAAACTACAGCCGAAATGGGTCATATATTGCAGCAAAAAAAACTTCAGAAAAACATGCCGAAATGGGTCAAAAGCCGCGCCAAAAAAACTGCAACAAAAGTATGTCAAAATGCATAAAAAATGCAGCCAAGAAGGTGCCAAAATGTCACTCGAGTTTAAACAACCAAACTGATATTAACATGCCATTTGTTCATCCATTAAACTTGGTACATGCATAAATTCAAAACACGTATCCATTTATTATACATCCAAACTTAGTACATAGGAAATTCATTGTAAAACAAATACATGATGAAAAGGACCCAACTAAACAAATTCAATCTTTGGTTCTTCAATTCCATAATCCTAACTTGTTCTTCATGCCGCCTAATCTGAGATTTCCTTATCCTAGCTTGATAGTCATGGCTGTTAATCGATCTCAATAGACCTGGTATCACCTCACCAGATCCTCCATACAATGGAGTCTCAGCCAAACCCACTACTCATTCCCTGTAGTACATTTAACATTCGATATAAAAGTCGCATTAAACATTTGAAATACAGTTACATCAATAACATATGGTAGCACATGACAAACAAAACAACATATCATTTTAACATTAACCTATCACAAATTAAATTATCACACATGTGTAATACATTATACATTTATAACACAAGTGTAGTACACTACATACAAAGCCTATTCACATTAAGCATAAACTAAAACAAGACTACCACACATATGACAAGTGCATCAGTCTAACTTAACACTACTAATTATCACTAATAATATTATCACACATGTGTAATACATGTCATACAAAGCCTATTCACATTCGCGTTACACTGGCTATAAAAATTGCATTACACATATGAATACATTTACATCTATAACATATGGCAACACATGACAAACAAAACAACATATCATTTTGACATTAACCTATCACAAATTAAATTATCACACATGTGTAATACAATACACATTTATAACACATGTGTAGTGCATTTCGTACAAAGCCTATTCACATTTAACATCAATTAAAACAATCCTACTACACATATGAAATACAATTACAGATATCATATATGTGCAACATATGACAAACAAATCAGTCTAACTTAACACTAACTGTCACAAATTATATTATCACGCATATGTGATACATTTGTACGATTATCATACATGTGTAATACATGGCATACTGGTTAATATTGCACATGTCAGTCATATCACTATAACATCTCTACAGTACATAACATACAGTTCAATTAAACATATATTACACATGACAAATCACGATATCGTTCGAAACCACTATTTAACTTATTTCACATACAGTACATTGAACAATATCATTTGAAACTACATCGAACCATTATTTCACACAAAACGCCTAAAAATCAATGTAATACAAGTACATATCATTCTGGTGCGTGCGTGTGTGACGCAAATAGTTCGAATGAGAGAAGATACCTGATGCTGATGATCGATTGTTTGATGGTTATGAAAGATTGATTGAACCTTAGGTTTTCTCCATGTAGATTGATATATATATATATATATATATATAGGGGAAGGATAAATTGAAAACCCTCTTGAGTTGAGAAAACCTCGGAAACCCATGTAAAAAATCATTTTTTTTTTGAAAAAAATAACCAATGTAAAATACATGTTTTTAAGCATTTTGGGCCAAAAAAATATAAAAAGCGCCGAAGGGATTTTTTAAAAAAAATAAACAAAGTTGCTAAAAAACATATGTTTTTCAGCTATTTGCTGTTTTTTATCAGGTGTAAACATGTGTTTTCGCAGCTTTGTTTATTTTTTTTAAAAAAATCCCTTCGGCGCTTTTTTTATTTTTTTGGCCCAAAACACTTAAAAACATGTATTTTACATTGGTTATTTTTTTCAAAAAAAAAATAATGATTTTTTACATGGGTTTCCAAGGTTTTCTCAACTCAAGAGGGTTTTCATTTTATAATTGCCCTATATATATATATATATATATATATAGAGAGAGAGAGAGAGAGAAAGTGAACGATTTTTTGTTTGTGAGCTTTTGAAATTATGAAAAGATTAGGAAAATCTTTTTATAATTCCCCAAAATACCCTTCCTTATTAAAATCCCATATATTTGTTGTTGTTTTTATTTCATTTAATCACAACCATTGATCTAGTAAGATCAATGGTTATTCGTTAGCTCTCGAGTTCTCTATTGAACCATGCCATATATATATATATATATATATATATATATATATAAAAGAAATGAGAATCAAATTAAGATAAAAATTGTTGTTTCCCTGTTTCACCTATATACTACTTGGATTAAGGATGAACGATGATTGATTGATTGAGTATGCACATCATGTGCAGGGACTCGTAAAGTAAAAGAGGGTGGAGGAAATATAATACACACACTTATAATAATATTCCACACACTACAAATGATGATACATATGGGTATTTATATAGACACAATAGACTGTTATTTAACTAACAATCTAACCGCCTTAAACTAACAATAACTGACTTCTTATTTGGCACCTTTTTCTGCCCCTTTGACTTTTCTGTTGACTTTCTAAATTATCAATATTTATTGATTATAATCTTCCAACATTCACGCCCCTAATCAAGAAATTTTGATCTATACTCTGTTCGTGTTTATCCATGTTTATGCAGTCCTGTTCTTCTTATTCGATCATCTTATTTTTCTTGAACCATTTCTTAAATCTTCTATCTTCGATGATGATACGATATTGAACTTTTGAGAAATTGATGTTAAGAGGATTATCACAATCCTTTCTTTCTTCTACAATAGCCTTCTCGGCTTTCCAACCTTGACCCTCATGATCAAATCTGACTTTGGAGATTAACGGTGCCTTCCTTCTACACTCGTCTTCTTTCTCCATATCATACTTCACTTCGGAGATTAATGGTGCCTTCCTTCTACACTCGTCTTCTTTCTCCATACGATAAACATCTTCTGATTTCTCTTTAATATCTAATAAACTACAAGTTTTTGATCGAAATTTCGGTCTTCTTCTCTTTACCGGAAACTTGGCCTTCTCTTTACCGGAAACTTGGCCGGAAAATGGTTTCTTCTCCGTTTTGTCTTTAAATCTGTTATGGCCTTCTTTTGACTGCGTTTTATGATATAACGAATTAACGATGATAAATCCAAGTCTGAATTGAACAAATAATCACTGATGTTCAATTCTTGTTTCTCTTTGAAGTACCGATTAACTTTTGCAATAAAAGGGGATGTAATCGTTTTTTCGCACATGTTTCTTTCTTCTTCTTTATCTTCCCAGGAGTGTCTCGCTCTGATACCAATTGTTGTTTCCCTGTTTCGCCTACATACTACTTGGATTAAGGATGAACGGTGATCTGTTAGAAAAGTAAATGGCATAATTGGTCAACATTTCCTTATTTAGAGGTCATATACAGCTTAGCTAATTAACTAGTCGTTAGGGTCAAGATTTCCAGCAATGTTACCTTTTTTGAGTCGTTTGTAACCCTACTTATTGGGGCTTTTTTTTCTCTTTGTAATACACAATACACTGGATCAATACAATCTTTTTATCTGATAAGAAAACATGGTATCAGAGCAGTGATTCATGAATCATTTCATTGCTCATCATCTTTCGAAAACCCACTAGAAGCCACCATGTATGATAAAGACGGCAACTCAATGGTAAATCATGATGATATAACCATCCAATTGGCTAATCTGCTCAAACAAACCTTGAATACCCAGAACCAAAATGCGAAACAATCTGATAGCCTCTCAATCAATCTTAAACTCAATGGCCATAACTATCCCCTATGGGCTCGAATGATCCGAGTTGCAATAGGAGGAAAATCAAAAGCCTTACTCAGCCATTTATCCGAAAACCCACCAGATAAAACCGACGATAAATATGAGCAATGGGAACAAAATGATCTGATTGTCTACTCATGGCTCATCCAGAATATCGAACCCGCCCTAGCAAGCAAACTTATGGAGTTTCCTGCAGTGAAGACACTGTGGGATGTTCTTGTGGTTACGTACATCATCGGGAGAGATAAAAAGGGGAATGAAAAGGCGGCGGTCGCCACCAGCAACACTGAGAACATCAGCGGCGGCAGCGGCGGTGGCGGCGGCGACCAGAACCTCGAAGGCTTCGGAGGTGTAGCTTTCAGAAACGACTGCACGTCGGATGGAGGTACCGGGTTTGGGAGAATAATCCCAAACCCAATTCATAACCCTAAGATCTTTGATTATAATTTTCTAGATTTTTTAGATGAACACAGTAGTGATAGTACCTTTGGTTCCCAATGTGGAGAATGAAAGGTTTATGTGGTACACCAAAAATTTCTTTCTGTGAGTCTTGAAGTAAAAACTCACCACTGGATCAATCAAATATTAGAATGGGCCGACTTGTGTGTTCTCCTAAGGATTTAACTAAAACCCAAGAAACTAAACAATTGGCCCATAATATAATCCCATTAAAAAATGTTTCGCATAAATCTAGTTCTTTAAAACACCCATTTTTAGGAAAAGTATTTTTTAAGAAAAAAATCTATCTATAAAAAGATACGTAAAAAAATAATTTTTTTAAAGAAAAAGAATATTTTTAGACCTCAAGCTAATATGGCCAAAAATTGTACCAACACATGTGAATCATGGATTTTTTACTGTGGTGCCACTGACACCATGAGTTAGGATTAATCATATCAAACCTAGGATTAATCATATCAAAACCGCCAATGGGGAAGTTGTTCCTGTTAAAGGAAGTGGGACTATTGAAATATCTCCCACGTTAAAACTGTCAAATTGTCTTTACGTCCCTTCCTTATCTCATAAACTATTGTCCATTAGCCACGTAACAAAAGAGTTAAATTGCACCGTCTTGATGCATCCAACCTTTTGTATACTTCAGGATATCAGTACGGGAATGATCATTGGGCGTGGCACTAAGTGATCAGGGCTATACTATGTGGAGGAAGTGACTCACCAGGGTAAAGTGATGCTTGCTCACGGTACTACAGATAGAGAGGCTTGGCTTTGGCATAGGAGACTAGGACACCCATCTATTGGCTATTTACGTCTTTTATTTCCAAAACTTTTTCCCTCAAATAATATTTTCAATTGCGAAACTTGTGTCCTAGCTAAAAGTCATAGGCGGACCTATAAATTAAATAATACGAAAGTGGATTCACCATTTTCTCTAATTCACTCTGATGTTTGGGGACCCGCAGAAGTTATTGGGGGACAAAACTTTCGTTTTTTTGTTCTTTTTATTGACGATTGCACTCGCATGACATGGATTTATGTTTTGAAACACAAAAATGACGTCTTTGAGAAATTCATGATATTTTATGCCATGGTACAAACACAGCTTAAAACTAATATTCAGGTTCTTTGATCCGATAATAGAGGAGAATATATCAATGATTCAATGAAAATTTTTTGTCAAAACAAAGGCATTATCCACCAAAAAATGTGCCCATATACTCTCGAACAGAATGGCACTGTCGAACGAAAGAATCGTATCCTTTTAGAAATAAGGCGTGCCCTTTTAATTGAATCTCAGGTTCCTACGTTTTTTTGGCCCGAAGCAGTGTCCACTGCCACTTATTTAATCAACTGATTGCCCACTAAGGCTCTTAATTCAAAAACTCCCCTTCAGGCTTTGTCCGATTTTACCAAAATTCCGCCACCTCTCACAACCACGGGTTTTTGGATGCACTGTCTACCCTCATATACCAAAACATGATCGGGGCAAACTCGGCCCATGTGCTGAGAAGTGTGTATTTGTTGGCTATGGTATCGATCAAAAAGGATACCGATGTTACAGTCCAAAACGTCGGCATATGTACATGATGTGTTGGTGAAAACACCTCGTTAATATGTTAGTTTTGTATATATTTTAGTCTTTTATTGTGTACTTTTAGTCGGTCTTAGTTATTTATTATTACGCATGTGTTTTGTAGGTGTTCGTGGATAATGAGCTCAAAACAAAAGAATTTTAATCGAGACACAAACACTTAAGAGGAGGGGGTGTTCATGGACATTGGGGCGTAGACGAGAAATTTTAGTCGAGCGAAGAACACCTGAGTTGAAAGATAATACTTTAATAATAATAATAATAATAATAATAATAATAATAATAATAATAATAATAATAATAATAATAAAGAAAAAAAAGGAAGCTTGCCATAAATGAAGGCCACGTGCAGAATTAAAAGAATGAAAAGAATACCAAGCCCATTTGCTTGGAGGGTTTTGGAGGATTATTTTTAACACAATTTTGAAGATTGTGAATTATCTTTGGACGGTTGTTTCTTGAGGTCGCACAATAGAGGATAGCATCGCACGGAAGAAAAGAAAAGAGGAAGCAACCGCGATGAATAAGATGGAAGGCTAATCCTCTCGCGGTTTTCTCCGGGTGAATGATTCATTTATTTTATTAGTTTTACTTTGTTTTATACCTAATATTTGGATTGAATTTTGTGAACATCTTAAAGTTCTTTTGGAATCAATTGTATGTTTGACTGATCTAGACAATTTGGTTTCTTTGCATTGATACAGTATATCATCGTTTCTTGGTTTTCTTGCACTAGGAATAATTTGATTTTGTATTTAGTGTTAAGATAATTGAATTGGGTTGAACAATTTAAACAGGATCATGTCTATGTGATTCCCTAACTAGGTTAATTACAGAGTAGCTTTAAAATTACCGGATCAGAAACCCGGATTGGCCGTATTTCATTATATTATTGTTTTTTACTTTTCAATCAATCACTTTGTATCAGCAAGCAAGCAGCAAATCAACTTCATAAAATTAATTTAGTTTAATCATTTAGTTTAATTGATAAAATTTCTATTAACACTAACCACATACTCCTCGTGGTTCGACAACCCTACTCCCTATACTGCAGTCCTTGTAGCTAAGGAGTTGTTTTTAAAATATTTTTTGATTAGCACTTCGACACGCGATCAGTACACTACTCTCAATTGCGACTTTCTTGAAACCAATTTTTTTTTTACCTCCCAACATAGTGGTCAGGGGGAGGAAGATCGTGACACCCTGAGTTGGCTATTGTGGATTTCTTCATCAGGAGAAGTTAATTATAACACCCAAAATGAGTCATCTACTTCCGATGCACCTGCTGCTAGTGCTACTAACTAAGATGATCTTCCTAGTTCAAGTACTGAGGTAAGTCACTCTCACACACATGAAGAAACTCAAAATATTGAATCTAAACCTGAACCTCAAACTCATGAGGATACTGAAAATATTGAATCTCATACTGACAACAATGATATAACACTAGAACAAAATTTGCAGGGAGATCTAATACATGATCAAGAAGAACCAATACATGAACAGGAGGAACAAGACACAAATGAGAGATATGTTTTACCTCCAAGAGCCAATAGGGGGTCCCTCCAAAACGGTACTCTCTAGGAAAAGAGACGCAATCATCTAAATATCCCATGGCAAACATTACCAATGGTAACTTATCCAGGGAAGCCAAAGCTTTCACTGCCTCTCTTTATAATGAACAACCCCAGTCTCAATAGAACAAGCCTTGGGCTCTGAAAAATGGAAAGATGCTATGGAAATAGAGATGAAGGCACTTAAAAAAAACAATACATTGGAAAAGTGTGTTCTTCCTCCTGGAAAGAAACTTGTAACATTTGCGTGTTTTCATAACTTTATCGTATTTGCATTTTAAACCCCGTGTTCGTCTTTTGATGTTGAAATAAAATTTTGCCTTGCATTGATCGTTACATTTTCATTATCTATATGTTATGGTTAACTTGCTAGTGAACGTGTCGAGGGATGTTGGAAAACGTCTAGGTTTTACAAGAAAAAAAGGGATTAAAACTTAATAATATTGTGTGAAATTTATAAAAGATGAAAAAAAAATGTTTAGTTTTAGAGTTTAAAAAAAAAGGGTTTTGGTTAGAAAAACTTAACTTTGGTTAAGTTTTATAAGGAAATAAGTGTGGAAACTAACCAAACTAACTGAGGGACTAATTTTGCCATTGTATCAAAGTTTAAAAAAATAATAAGCTGATGGACCAGTTTAAAAAAAATAAGAAGATGATATAACATGTAAAGATTATAAATATTTACTTTTTTGATTTTGAAAACATAAAGAAACTTGGAGTAGTGGTTTAGTTTGTTGCTGTGGTGGAAAAGGGCAAGGGTTCGAGTCCCCTTAAATGCAAAACTGCATTTTTTTGTTGTTCTTGTTATGTCTTTTCAATTTCCATTTTCTTATTTTTTTTAATATATATAATATATAGAATTTGAAATATTTATAGAAAATTCATTTTTACTCCAAAAATTATGAAAATTTAGAGGAAACATCTTGACACCCTAAAGAAAATTATCATATTTTTATTTTCTGGAAAGAACATTATTTTCCTATTTTTCTTGAATTAAATTGTTTTTATCATAATTAAATGATTAAAAATTCATTTTAAGTGATTTTAACCTCAAATTTTCTGGAGATTTACTTTTATGTATAATAAACTAAAAAAAATATAATTTCTCAGAAAAAGGTTATTTTTGCTATTTTTACTATTTTCAATCATTAAAACATTATTTAAACTCATTAAATATATTTTAAATACAAATAAATTGACAGAAATTATGAAAATAATATTTCCACTATCTTACATCAAAAAATAATTAATTTTATAAAAACATAATTTTTTTATCATCTCTTATATTATTTAATTTAATTTATATTTAATTAGATATAGTAGATTGTTTAGTTATATATAAATCATAAAATCTATTTTGTGGATATTTTCTATAAAATAAAACATGTTTCTAAACGTGAGATACATAAGTGTTTTAGTCGCTTATTTACTTAATCGTGATATATTTATTTCAAAACTGTCGTTCAAGTTATTATTAAGAATTTCATCTTCCCTATACGAGTCTAGCAAGCCCTAATGCCTTAGATGTTGGTTGCCTTAGACTTTTAAGTCATTTTCCTCATTAGTATTTTATATATATAGGTTGAGTTCTTCAGAATTCTTAAGCCTTTACGACGAACTTTCTCGGAATTTACACTTAGCGAAACTGTGAGTATATCTTTCCACTTTTTACTGTTTTACTATTTTGGGGTGACTCATATAGTTACTATTAAGTTTCTATTTCATTTTACTAAAATAGCAATTCTTATGTGTGTTTGCTTGTGTCATTTCGTGTATCTATGACTTGTCAAATCATTAACTGTTAGGGCCTGGCATTTCAATGAATAGATCTATGGTATATACCCTTGTGACTCTGTTGAGAGTCCTCGTAATTGCTATGTATTACATTAATACTAGCGCATACTATATATATCTGCTTTTCCTTTCATAGGGTTGATTTGAACCGGATACCACTTATTACATTTTGCAAAATAACACATGAATTGCTAAATTTTACCTTACTATACATATCAAACGGATGTACTCACCAATACATTATATGTGTTGACAAATTATTTTGTACATGTTTCAGGTGACGTTTGATCTTACATGCTTTCACGCTTAGGCTGGACCTAGTGCTTAAATAAAAGATTGAATATTTATTTATCTATTTTTGAGATTTCTATTAAGACTTTTGTATTCCCTTTTGGATAATGAAAGTTTGTTTGCTAATAATATTTACAATTTAGTCCATGTGCTATTGAACAATCGTCACTACGTGACACCTCGATGTTTCCGCCATCGGTTGGGGTGTTACAAAACTAGTAGGATGTCGTTGGGTTTTTACAATCAAACATAAACCTGATGGATCCATTGAAAGATATAAAGCTCGTCTTGTAGCAAAGGGCTACACTTAAACATATGGAATTGATTATTATGAGACTTTTTCCCCGGTAGCTAAAATTGACACAATCCGCGTATTATTCTCTATCGCTGCAAACGAGGGATGGCCCCTTCATCAGTTTGACGTAAAAAATGCATTCCTACATGGAGAATTGAAAGAAGAAGTTTACATGGAGGCTCCCCCAGGATTCACAACTAACTTCAAAAACAAGGAAGTGTGTCGGTTAAAAAAATCTCTTTACGGTCTTAAACAATTCCCTCAGGCCTGGTTTGGCAAATTTACATTAGCAATGAAAGGATATGGTTTCCAACAAAGCAATGCTGACCATACGTTATTCCTTAAACGAAAAGGTAAACTTGTAACTTGTTTAATTATCTATTTTGAGGATATGATTATTACAGGTAATGATAAAGAAGAAATAAAGAAACTAAGGAAAAATCTTTTCACCGAATTCGAAATGAAGGACTTGAGAAGACTCAAGTACTTTCTTGGAATTGAAGTCCTGAGGTCTCAACGAGGGATTTTTATATGCCAAAAGAAGTATATCCTAGATCTCCTAGCCGAAACAGGAATGATTGACTGCAAGCCAGCTGATACTCCAATGATGACTAACATGAAACTTTGTATAGAAGACGGGGCAAGATTGGTAGATAAAGAAACATATCAACGATTGGTGGGCAAACTCATATACGTTTCACATACTCGCCCTGACATTTCCTATGCAGTAGGAGTTGTTAGTCAATTCATGCACCAACCTCAAGAAGGTCACATGGATGCAGTATTAAGAATCATAAGATATCTCAAAGGGACAGTAGGTTATGGAATCTTATTTTAGAAAAATAAACATATAAGGATCCAGGCCTATACAGATGTAGACTGGGCAGGAAATAAAGAAGACTGAATATCAACTTCTGGATACTTTACTTTAGTTGGTGGAAACTTAGTTACATGGAGAAGCAAAAAACAAAAAGTTGTCGCAAGCAGAATTCCGAGGCATTGCAAGAGGGTTAGCAGAAGTTCTTTGGATACGCAAACTTTTGTCAGAAATTGGTTTTCTTCACACTACGCCTAGTAAAATCATGTGCGATAACAAAGCAGCCATACAAATTTCAGAAAATCCTGTTCAACACGACCGTACGAAGCACGTAGAAGTGGATAGACACTTTATTAAAGAAAAACTTGAAGGAAGGATTATAGAACTCTTGTTCGTTCGTTCAAAAGATCAACTCGCAAACATTTTAACCAAAGCCGTCAATGGAAGATTTTTCAACAATTGTCTTAACAAGTTGAGTATCGGAGATCCCACTACTCAACTTGAGGGGAGTGTTAGAAAAGTAAATGGCATAATTGGTAAACATTTCCTTATTTAGAGGTCATCTACAGCTCAGCTAATTAACTAGCCGTTAGGGTCAAGATTTCCAGCAATGTTACCTTTTTTGAGTCGTTTGTAACCCTACTTATTGGGGCTCTTTTTTCTCTTTGTAATACACAATACACTGGATCAATACAATCTTTTAATCTGATAAGAAAACATGATCGATTGATTGAGTATGCACATCATGTGCACGGACTCGTAAAGTAACAAAGGGTGGAGGAAATATAATACACACACTTATAATAATATTCCACACACTACAAATGATGATACATATGGGTATTTATACAAACACAATAGACGGTTATTTAACTAACAATCTAACCGCCTTAAACTAACAATAACCGACTTCTTATTTGGTGCCTTTTTCTGCCCCTTTGACTTTTCTATTGACTTTCTAAATTATCAATATTTCGTGATTATAATCTTCCAACAAAAAATGTAAAGAGATAATGCAGTTTCCTTATTTTAAAGGTGGTGCATTCTCTCTGGACCTCAAGCCTTGTTATTTAAAAGAGAATGCAACAATTCATATAAATGCTCATCACTAGAACTTAGAGAGCTATATTGACATTTGTTTGTCGAAAATAGTCTTATAGATTAGAATTCATAGTTTGTTTCAGAATTGTATTAGGCACAACATGGTTTGTTGGTAGTGATTTATTTTGTTCACATCCAATTGTGACAAATAAATAAGTTCTTAAATGTAGTAGAAGTTCACATGCATAATTTGGTTAGACATCATTGTTCACATGCAACTGTTGCATCTTTGTGAATTTTGTGTTGCTTCTAAGCCCAAAAGATTGGATGAAGCCTTAGAATCTCTAGATCGATTAGGTATAGGCCATGTCATGAAAGAGGCACTTTTAGAAATTTAGAAAAATTATGTCTAATCCCTAGTTTCTAAACTTCATGGACATATACTATGATTGGTACAAAGTGAGTCTACTAGAACAAGATAGATAGACAAGGGAGGGTTATAGTAAGAAGTATTGGAATGTATATCAGATTAGGGTTTCGAGTATTGAGCCTACGTTTGCTTGTAATGTCTATGATGAGAATTTTGCACTTGTTGTGAGATTGGAAATAATCATAATCATTCTTGCCTTTGTTGTGCATATAGACTTTAATGCCTATCAAGTTGCATGTCAATAGTGCTTTCTAAATGGTGTGCTTCGGAGTAAGGCTATGTGAAGCAACCTCCATAAAATGTCTATAGGTTTGACATGGCTATATATGCTTTGAAACCAGCATAAAGGACAAGCCATGGTATGGTACTCTTCCCACTTATTTACTTGCAACAAACACAAAGGATATGTTTGGTAAGAAGCTTCTAGCTTTAAGCTTTTAAAAAAAAAAGCTCATTCTCAATAAAAAGTCTTGTTTGGTTGAAGCAGCTTGAAGCGTTTACGGTAGGAGAAAAAGCTCGATATTGAAACACTACTAGTACTAGTGTTTAAGAAAAAACTCCTACTAACTATAAGCTTTTAATGAGTGTAAAATGACACAAAAACTCATTCTACCATAAAAAAACATGCATACAAACTTTTAGTTATGCCCATTTCAGTCATTTTATACATTTAATTAAAATATTCAGCTCCTCTGCCAAACACCAAAATATATTTATAAGCTACAGCTACCAGCTAGTTTTGCCAAACATACCCAATTTTGCACAACAATGTATGTATACTAGCATTGTATTCAACTACTTTATTATATTTGCGTTTAGTTGAAATCAAAACACCCATCTCCTCTTTAAAACTATTTTAGTATTGGGCATTTCTTGTGAACCCCGTATCTCCATTGGCCACCGCTGATAAAGAATTTGTCTTGGGTGCTACAATCAACCCCCCCCCCCCCCCCCTCGGGGACTAATTATTCTCAATAAAATTTGTCCCTCAATTAGGGATGTGGGATTCACCTAAGGTGTCTTCGAAAACCCTCATGATACCCACTGTCCTCGATAATTTTGCTCAACCAACCTAAGTGGCACATGAGTGGTTTTAATGCCACTCGTAACACTGATATGCAAAATAATATTTGTCTGCTTTACCCGAGTGAAAACTTATCAAGAGGTACGTAAGACATCATGGATTACTCTCACTCAATCACTCATAATTGTTTAAGACGGATTTATGGTATATGAGGTCAAACATTTCTTATAAACTCAGTATCTCTATTGTCCACTAGGATTTGCTAATGGTGTTAATGATATTCACCGTAAATTTGCATTTGAACGACTATTTGTTTCTCTTTTTTACCAATGTTAATTTACGTATGACTTTATACTTTCAATTAACGTTAATTCATACATGAACTGGTAAAATGTACAATTTAGTAGCAAGCTCTAGTATGAGGCCTAACTAATGTATTCTCTTCTTGTTGAAAGGTCGTGTGAACACGTTCATATTGAAACTCTTCGATAGTTTACTCGAATGATATAATTGGATAAAACTTTTGATCTGCAAGAACCAAGTATGTGATCTATGTGTGTGAATTATGATTTCATGAAACAAAATGAAGTATTGAGAAAATGATCATTGGTCGTGCTTTAAGACAATCCAAATGCTCCGATTATAGGAATCAAAACTACCCTTGGTGGTTAATTAACCGTCCGAAACTACCCTTGGAAGTTATTTAACCTTCACATAGTAACTGCTATTGATATTTAATTAACCACCACACCATAACTACCATTGGTAGTTAATTAATCACTGGTGGGCTTGTGCTGGTTTTTCAGCGATCTTCGCTCACTTAATCTATCGGGACTTTTAAGTAACATAAATTAATAGTGATCTTTCCCGGTATATTTCAAACACAAACGATATAAAAACATTTTAGGCATACAATTAGAGAATGGGAAATGATAGAAACATTGATTTTCAACAATAATATGCACTCGTACAACAAATAATTGTTTTACCAAAAGTATCAAAGCACATTTCCAACATCCATAATTAATGTCTAATATAAAACAAGTGGTAATCAATGGTCCAACAAACCCCCAAACAATCTGATCCACCCATTGAATGAAAATCAAACAATAAACGTGGTTTGAAGACTTCAACCAAAGAAACAAAAGTGCAGATTTTGTGCTTCTCATGTATATGCACTATTATGATCAAATACAAACAATTTTGGTTGGTGCAACTTGTACGAAACACTAAAGTATGCTTACTAAAAACTAAAGTAGAGTAATTATTTATCACAATGTAATAACACTATTACACTACTAACAAGATTGAAATAGCATAATTATGCTACTTGAAAATCGTAGCGTGATAATAACCACTCTAGTTCAATTTTTAGTAGTATGATAATTACTCTAGTAATTCACACATTAAAATCTCTATGTATCGAATCTAGCCCTTATATATATTTTCATATATAATTCAATTATTGTTCTATGGTTGACCTTTACATCATAGTTATCAAAAGCCATCACCTTTATCGTCTAGGCGACCAATTTCCTAGAAGCTACCGGATCCCGCTTTTCTCTCCTAATTAATAAAAACCACGATATGATTTTTATAAACCTAATCCCCTGACCAATACTTACTAGTTATAGCGATATATATATATATATATATATATATATATATATATATATATATATATATATATATATATATATGTAAATCTCAATAAAATCTTTTTCTATTTTAAAGATATTTGATTTTTAAAACACTTATAGATAAAAACAAATCTGCATATTGATCCCTAGCTAAATCAGTTCTATTGAATTATTCTTCAATATATAAACACCTCAACTCATTGATAGTTATCAAAGACGTGTTAATTCTTTTACCAGGTATGGTTAAATCAATCATTTTATATTTATAAGATGATTATTATTTTTAATGATTTGGTGATTTTTTTTTTTTTTTTGTTTGTGTTGTTTTTTCTTAGGCCCACGCCTTTTTTGCGCTTCTCGCCTAGGCCATAGGCGAAGCATAAGCGCCTTGAGTACGCCTCACGCCTTTGATAAATATGATTATCATAATAACTACATAAACAAACGTGTTAAAGAAACTTGTCATCTATAAAAACAACCTTAAACCAGACCATCAATCATCAACAAGTTATATAAAGCACCAATAAACCACAAAAAACCAACACACATATCTACTTACACAAGATCGAAATCAAGAACACCATCAACCGTAGGTATCACTGAACTTATTTTTGATCCACTTGAAGCTGTTCCTTAAAGAAGACTTGAGTTTGCCTTCCACAGTATACATGTTATATGAAGCCACTCTTTTCCTTCTCTTCGCTTCAGGATTCTCTCGCTCTCCTGGCCCGTTGAAGCTAAATGATTTATCGCGATCCTCAAACGCGAACCGCGCCTCGACATATGGTGTCGAGTAATTCGGAAACGACTTACTTTTCTCCATTATCAAATAAACTCTCCAAGAGCTAGATACTAGACACCTTAACTCAAAGCTACATGTGTATGGTTGGTTTGTTTGTGTGTGACTTTATATAGCCTCTCTAAATTGTGGCATTGCTTTAACCTAACATTAGAACTGAAATAAAGGCTTTTCATATATTTTTTTTAAATTCATGTGCACGTATTTAATTGAGTGTGGTGGTGGTGGGGCTAATATAATTAGTATTTGCAATTTTTGATGATTATATGTTTTGGTATGATGATTTTATATATTTTTTTAAGCTTGACAATTGTAGAGTAATAATTATATCAACTTTGAAATATTCATGAAAACTGATTAACAAGAATAATTAAAGTTATCATAGAAAAATAAACTAAATAAATTGGATACGTCATTTGTTAGAAACTAAACAAATTGATTAAAGTGGATAACTAACAATTTAAATAATAAATAAGATAAGGACTTGTTAACTTAAGTAGTTAGGGGGACGGGGCGTCACCAGAATTGGGTACGGGTATCCCACTATCAGCACGGTAGCACCGTCGCCACACGTACTGGTGGGGTTTCCGTGAACCAATTTCTAGTTTTTGTTACCGTGCTGGTACAAAGAAACGGTCATTTTTCTGGACCAATAAAAACTTGCCACCTTTTTTTCACCTTTGACTGTTTATTTTTTGACCGTTTTTATCTTTTATCCATATATAAATAAGTTATACCTTTGCATAAAATTTTGACCGTTTTTACCAAAACAACATATTTTAATATGGGTGGTGATGGTAGTATGTTTCCGAATACGTATCGTTGTCGACGACGACGATCAACCCGACCCGCAACACATCAACCGACCACACACACCAACAACACAACCGACAACACACCAACCAACTACACACCCCACATTCGAATTTTACGAGCCACAAGATCCTGACAATTTGACCGCCGAAGAAATGGTTTACGCGTATGATTAAGTAATGGCTCTAGTACAACTCGGAACAATACGAATTGGAGAATCTGTACGAGTGCCAGAGCGTGTCAATCCCCCTTTAGTGCGAAACCCACCGTACAACCCCCCCCCCCCCCCCCCCGATGAAGATGATCATGGGGCCGAATACGTAACTAATTCGGATGAAGAAATGTATTGCCCGACACCCAAAAGTGAGGGATATCAATATCACTACGAGAGATCGGACGGGCGTGATAGTGATCGTGACGTTTCTTCGCCCGAGTCAATTGCGTATTCTTTCTTTTTTTAGCTATGTTTAACTTGTATTTTAATTAGGTGTATGTTTATGTTTAATTAATCTTTTAATTAGGTTAATTATGTTTATATTTTAAGTGTTATTTTTTAACGATTAACTTTCATTAAAAATTAAACATTAAACAATAAACATTAAACAACATTAAACATTAATTATTAAACAAATGGCGCAACATTCGCCATGGCGCAACATGGTTGAAGTTAGTCCCGTGCGCATGGTAATACTCGTCGCGCGTGACTTGGATTGCAATGTCTTCTTGGAGATTAGGGTGCCTCTCCATCGTGGCTTCATAGAGGGCGTTCCATCGGATACACCTGGACCAGGGAGCAATCCACTTACTAGCGAGCGAATCCTTGGGGCGGTCATTTGTGCCGGTTATTTCATTGAATATCACCGACACCCCGGTTCCAAAAGGAATTTCTCTGGAAACAGACAGCATGAACCCATGTGTTTCTCACTATCAAGTATGCCCTCGTTAACGCGATCTCCTCATTTACATTCCACCGGACCGCCATTTTAACGATACGATGCAAGTATAACCGGTTTTGGTGTGATTTTGGTATTAAAGTTATTGGGTTTTTATAAACCAAAATCTAACGGTAAGAATTCTTGAAGGTTCAAACGGTTTAAATTTTAGTAACGGTAATAAAATTAATTACGGTCTGACAATTAAAAACGGTTACTTTTTTTAATTTAAATGAAAATATAAATTAAAGAATCAGTGGAGTGCTGACTCCAAAAAAAGTGGTTCAGTTAAGTAAATCAGTGAAGTAATGTGGCAGTGCATGATTGGTTTAAATCAGTTAAGTGAAAAGTATAATCTACAGGCGCCCCTTGAGGCCTTATATTAATAAGTAAAATATTTAGATAATTATATATACAAGACAAGTTGAATGAATATTATATATGAAACAATTATTAAAAGAAATAAACCTTACAAAAAAGCCTCTTAAACTTTATAATTGAAAAAGCAAATAACTAAAAATATTACATGTGGTTCGGGTCTTGAAGTTGGACAGTCGAATAGTGCTGTCCACAAAAACTCCATCTGACATTCGACAAAGCATACAAGTTGGGCTACAAGTTGGGCTACATCCCTATGAAGTTCCGTATCTTTACCCAAAGCTATCAAGTTGGGCTACATCCCTATCATTGGTCTACAATGTCATCGTAGATAATTCATGTCTTGTTGCAGTTGGCGCTTAACACTCATTTTCGATAGTCCAACACTTGTAGCCTAGTTGGTTAAGGGCTAAAGTTTCCTGTGGGAGGCTTGGGTTCAATTCCCACTAGCTACATTTGGAGGACATTGGTGGATGGGAAATGATGGATGACCCGGCCATTGGCTTGGGTTCGAGTCCTGATCCTGACCGGTTTTACCGATTATTTCACTGTCGTGCCTTCGGACGGGTGAGTGATCGGGTTTTCCCGGGAATTGGTGGCAATGGGTGGCCCGGGTACTCTCGAGTACCTGATTCGCCAAAAGGGTGTCCGAGAGTGCTCGGAAATTGATTCGTTGGCCGTTCAAAAAAAAAAACACTCGTTTTCGACACATCATCAACTCTCCTCTCTTGCAACATCTCACCCCTCTCAATCTCTCATAAAACTTACACAATTACAATTACAATTACAATTACAACTAAAACAAAACTTAAGTGATATATGAAACATCACTTAAAAGTTTTAGATGTATTTTTCATTTTATAAATCGTCACACAAAGTTACCAATACACAATATGATTAAGAGAATCAATAACAATATTGTGATTAGACTGAATTACAAGTTTTGTCTTTTAGGTTTATATCAAATTTCACCGCATGTGATTTGCCTTTAAAATTGATGAGATTTGTAATTTATGTTTCAAAATCTTACACGCTTTGTCATTTACACCTAACTCAATTAAATTTTTTCGTTAAATCTGGTCACGTGCCTTGCACATGAAGGTAGTTTTGTCAACATACCCAATTTTAGTTTAGTTTTCTTTAAATAAAAATCAAAGTCTAACAAATGTGGGGTGTGATTATCTCTGCCATAACATAGAAACTTCGTCTTCCAAAAAAACAAATGTCTTTCTCTCTCTAACATCTCTTTAGAACACCACAACCCCACCACTACACGATTGTCACCACCATCACCACATCAAACCTCATGACCACCACTACACCAAAATCAACTACATTGAACTAACTTTCATCACAGATTCCTACTTTCTGAAAAGGTTAGATTGTATGTATGCCAACATGGGTAATTCAATAATTTCATCTACAATTGAGGGAGCTCCAGCCGGTTCCCCTGGATTATCTTAAAATCTTTTAAAATAAACTAGCTTTTATCCCGGGAGTGTCCCGGGGTTGAAAAATATAACCATTCTAATAATACTAATACTAATAGTAATAATTATTACTCTTGTAATTAAATAAATAAAAAATAACCTTGCTATAAGGTGACACCATGTGTTGCAGTGTTGCGCGATTCTTTCTCCTAGCTTCTCTTGATGAAGTACACCTATCAATCTTTAGAAGAGTAAAATTCCAATTATAGCATGGCGATTGGGCTGAATTTCAACATCGTATATAAGAACCTGGTTTAAAAGAAAAAACATGATTAATGAATAACCTGAACACTTTGTGTTTTTTTTCCTGTATGAACAAAACCCCACAAAAAATAGTCGTTTTTTTCTCCGTTTTTTATATAGCACTATGATACTCGTTGGAAAGATAATGAAACGCTCGTTAATTTGGTGTAATTTTTTTATTTAAAAAATCTCGAATATAAAAAATATTAACGTTTAAAAATTATGGGAGGAAACATAAGAGAGAAAAATTTAAATTTGATTTTAAATTCTTTTTTTTTTTCTAAAATAACTCAATTTAATTTTAGTAATTGAGAATTGAGAGATAGAGAGATAAATTTAGGGTTTATGTTTATCTTTTTTTAATTAAAAAAAGGAAATAATTCAAAAACACTAAAATCTTTCAATGATGATGCCACGTGGCAGTTTCATGGAGAAGTTGAAGACACCATTGCACGCCACGTCAACAATGTTCAATTCTTTTATATATATTAATAGATAAATAAAATGGCTAACCTACCCTTAGGTGATCTAATTTAACGAATAAATTTAACTGGGTTAGGTCCAAAGGACAAACATTGTAAGATTTTGAAACATAAAGTACAAATCTCATCAATTTTAAATAAAAAGAACATGTGTTGAAATTTAGTATAAACCTTTTTTTGTAAGGTAAATTTCATTCAAAAGAGCACGAATGGACCTCAAGACAAGGACCTCCGTGTTGAAAATTTGGTGAAAATGCTATTTTCACAAAATATAGGAAAATGAGTTTTTCCTAACTTTGGACTAAAATATATATTTGAACCAGATGTTTATTTATACATTTCTTTGTGGGTTTATGTTCTATGTTGTGAGAGCTTCGCAACGAACCAAACCACGTCCAAAACGGAGCTAAGATGAATGAGATATCGATGCTCAAAGATTGGTGATTGAAGCACTTGATGCTGAAATGAAACAAGGTGGAACTTGTCCCACATAGGAAGAGTGAAGATACCATGAGTGGTATATAAGGAGGAACACTCTTTCCTTATTGTTTCATAGGAGCACACACTGTGGAACTCGCGAAGGGTGACCCCAACTCGCACTCGCACACGCGCGTGGCGTGGGCGATGGGCGCAATGTGGCGTTTTGATGGCGCACTTTGCACTTCACCGCGAGCCGCTTGAGAGCCACCTTAGTATTTTTGAACACAGGCTCGTGGTCCTTTGCAAAGGACCAGTGGCACGTGATGCGCGCGAGTACGACCAGGTAGCGCCCTGGTCCGCTCAGGCGCTCGAGTGACGTAAAACGTAAAAGACGTTCTGCGCAGTAGCGCGGACCAGCTTCCGCTGACGTAGAATGAGAAGTACGTTGTATACATGCGCGCAGGTGGACGCGCGCGCGCGGAGTCTCTAGCTCTTCAGCAGAAACAGTTCAGAAGTGTAACAGTCCAGTCAAGCAGTTTCGTCTGAAACTTTAAGAACGTAATAAATGCCATTGAAGACGTTCAATGACATTTATTTTTCGTTTTTAATGCATTCCGAAAACTGATTCATGCTGGACTCCTATAAATACCAAGGAGAGCCTTGGTTGAAGACACACCTTTGACACACTATTCTGAATATCACCTAATCTCCTCTCCAACTTCCTGTTCGATCTAATTCTTGCAGCTTTAGGTACATTTCGGGTCAGAGCTAACTCCGGCAGCACTCTAGCTGTTCCGGCTGTTGTACCCTGGGAAACAAAACGAGCTCTTGTTAATAGACTCGGAATTTGTTTTAAGGGCCCCGTGTTCAACACGATCCTCAGCCATCACGTTTTTCCTGCTTCTACTCCTTTCTTGTATTTATTTATTTCAGTTGTAATTGTATTGTACTTCTGCTTTCATTTTTCTTTGCAATCGTATTTTTAGTTCTGTTTTATTTAAATTTACACGAGCGGTTCCTACAATCTTAAAACAAATTTTTAAACACCGTTCGTGTATAACAAAACCATTCTAATTGTGATACAAACGAGTTTTGTTTCACATAGTTTGTGTTTTAAAAACAGATTTTTTTTGGTTTTTCGAATCATTATAACTTACTGTTCGGTCTTCAAAGTTGGACTTAGAAGCCTACGGTTTGTTATTTTGTTAGAAAACATTATCGGTTACATCTAAACCTTTGTCTAAAATTAAATAATACTTTTTGTTGGCCTTCAAAGTTGGACTTAGAAGTCATAAATTGTTATTATTTTGATTTTTTTTATATATAGTTGACGTTTTTTTTTATAAATAGAGTTTTATAAAACTGAAAAATTAACGTGTTTGGTTGAAATTTTTCAGAATGTCAACTAGTGATAATAAGAACAACAACAACAACGTGAACCAAGCTGTTCTTGGTACCCCTTTGACTGCCAACACAGTGGGAGCGTCCACTGTGGCCAATCATGCTGAGAAACCTGAGAAGTTCTCTGGTTTGAACTTCAAGAGGTGGCAACAGAAGATGTTCTTCTACTTGACCACTTTGAACCTTGCGAGGTTCCTGACAGAAACCGCTCCCCAACCTAAGGAAGGGGAGAACGACGCTCAATTTCAGAGCGCGTTAGATGCTTGGAAGCATTCGGATTTCTTGTGTCGTAACTATGTATTAAACGGCCTCGTGGATGGATTGTATAATATCTACTATACAATAAAGACTGCCAAAGAATTATGGGAGTCTTTAGATAAGAAGTATAAAACGGAGGATGCTGGAACGAAGAAATTCGTTGTAGCCTGTTTCTTGGATTATAAGATGCTTGACTCTAAAACAGTCATGAATCAAGTCCAAGAATTACAAATTATACTTCATGAAATCTACGCGGAGGGCATGATACTTAGTGAGACATTTCAGGTGGCAGCAATGATTGAAAAGTTACCTCCTTCGTGGACTGACTTTAAGAATTATCTTAAGCATAAACGAAAGGAGATGACTGTGGAGGAACTTGTTGTTCGTCTTCGGATTGAAGAGGACAACAGAATTGCCCAAAAAGGTAGCCTTGTCCAGGATTTGGCTAAGGCTAATGTTGTGGAAATTGGGCAATCCTCCAAAGGCAACAAGAATAAAGGGGAAGAAGGACAAAGGGAAAGCGAAGGTGGACCTTGGACCGAAAAAAGGGGCTGTGAAAAAGAAGCCTTTCCAAGGTGTGTGTTACAACTGTCAAGAGACAGGCCACCGTGCCAACCAATGCAAGAAGCCAAAGCGTGAGCGCGCGCATATGGTGGACGAGGATGGCATGCCTCTCGTAGCAATGATAACTGAGCAAGGTGCTATGGTTGAAGATGAAGTCAACGTGGTGGGCGACAACCTACCTGGCTGGTTCGTTGACACTGGTGCAACCCGCCATGTTTGTGGAGACAAGGCTCTTTTCTCTACATTCAAGAACCTCACGGGTGAAGACAAGCTTTATATGGGGAATAAAGCTACTGCCGACATCAAGGGTGAAGGCGAGGTGATTTTGAGGATGACTTCAGGGAAGGACCTCACGTTGAGCAAGGTGCTGTATGTGCCAGAGATACGGAAGAATCTTGTATCAGGTTGGATGCTCAACAAGTTTGGATTTCGTCTAGTGTTTGAATCGGACAAGTTTGTTCTTTCTAGGCGTGGAATGTTTGTAGGAAAGGGCTATGCCTTTAATGGTATGTTCAAAATGAATGTAATGGTTGTGAACAATTCAATGAATAAAACTCCTACTACTTCTATTTACTTCATTGAGTCTTCGTATGTTTGGCATGGTAGACTCGGACATGTAAATTTTAATTCAATGCGTCGTTTGATTAAATTGGATAGCATACCAACATTCCACATTGAATCCGATTCTAAATGCGAAGCATGTGTTGAATCCAAACTAACACGATCACCTTTCAAATCGGTTGAACGAATAACCGAACCACTTGATTTAATTCACACCGATGTTTGTGATTTAAAGGCGATTCCTACAATTGGTGGGAATAAATATTTCATCACGTTTATTGATGATTGCACCAAATATTGTTACGTATACTTACTCAAGAGTAAGGATGAGGCAATAGATAAGTTTACCTTATACAAGAATGAAGTTGAGAATCAACTTAAAAAGAAAATTAAGGCCGTGAGAAGCGACCGAGGTGGTGAATATGTTGCACCTTTTGCCGATTTATGCACAAAAAGTGGCATAATACATGAATGTACACCATCGTATTCCCCACAATCAAATGGCACCGCGGAACGAAAGAACCGCACATTGAAAGAAATGATGAATGCCATGTTGATAAGTTCGGGAGTGAACCGTGAAATGTTGGGGGACGCCATTCTCTCAGCTAATTATCTTTTGAATAGGATACCTCTAAAAGTTAGGGACGAGACTCCCTACGAGTTGTGGAAAGGTAGAAAACCTTCATACAAATTCTTGAAAGTGTGGGGGTGCCTAGCCAAGGTGACTGTACCACCTCCTAAGGCTCTTAGGATAGGCCCCAAAACTGTTGATTGCATATTCATTGGATATGCACATCAAAGTACTGCGCATCGTTTTCTTGTATATGAATCCAAGAATCCCGATTGTAGCACCCCAACCGATGGCGGAATCATCGAGGTGTCACGTAGTGACGATTGTTCAAAAGCTCATGGTACTAAAATGTAAATATTTGATTATTGAATATTGTTTTACAACATGTGAAATTGAATACACAACAAGAATTGAAATAGCTGATTTATTTAGTCTAAGTCCAAAGTCCTATATGAAGCGTCAAGCAGCTTATCCTGAAACATGCACGAAATAAATTTTGTCAACATATGATGTTGGTGAGTACTACTTAGCTTTGTACATATAGTATAAGTTTGAAAAGTAATACAATTCATGTGTCTAGCATCACCAAGGCATTATGTAAACACGCAAGTAACCAAACAAGACAAAGATCAAATGTAAAGTTGATAAGATGAAATTGATAATGAGCACCCTAACACGTGTCAAGTCTAAAAGAGCACCATAACATAAGTTATGTCTAAATGAGCACCGTAACATAAGTTACGTCTATGTAAAGAGCACCATAACATAAGTTATGTCTAGATGTATGATTTTGTATGTAAGCTACGTTCATGTTCAAACATAAGCACAAAGATAAACAAGACACGTATATGAATTGTAAATGAATAAAAATGTATGTGTAAATGAATATGAAGGTTTTGTATACTTGTGCATGAATCACCCCAAAAATTGTAAAAGCGAAAAAGGGGATAAGTAATACTCACCTCAGCAAGGTGGTAAGTCTTGTGGGATTGAATAAGTATAATCCAACGTTGCCAAGTATTACCCTATATATAATGTAACAAATAAGTCTAAGTCTATCTAGTCTATAAGTATTTTCTAAGGTTTCGAATTGGGGATATGTAATCGTTTAATTAGTAAATTAAACGTTTAATAAATAAGAGAAATTTGGTAAATAATTAAACAAAAGTCTTTTTGTATATTTTAAATCAAGAATGGTCACAATATAAAGTTTTAAGTGTGAAAATAATTTTTATAAAATTATTTTCTTGAAAATAGAATATTTAATCTATTTATATCAATTTGTCAAAATACAACTTTAATATTTAAAAAATATTAAAATTAGAGAATTTTTAAATTAAAAATTGTATTTCTGTTCTAAATGGATAAAAATAATTTATATAAAATTTTGGTGCAAAAATATTGAAAAATGAATTTATTATGATTTATTTACGATTAAAACTAACAAAAATTGATTAAAAATATTTAATAAGTGATATTTCAGAAATAAAAATTATTTCAGAAATGTTTAATGTTATATAAACTCAAAATAATTTTTGTGAGAATTTATATAATCGTGTTGATATTTTTATAGAATTTTATAAATAAAATAGAATAAACTTGAAATATTTATTATATATATTAAATAAATGATTTTTGAAAATCTAAAAATTTTATAATAAATTTTAACATTTGGACAACATAAGATAATTTTTATAGAGTTTATAAATCATATTTGGTATTTTAAATATATTTTTAAAGTTTAGTTAGAATAGATATAAGGTTAAAAGTATAAAAAAAAATAACTGCTGCTGCTGTGAACCGAACCTGGCCTTATAGCCGGTTCACTGATTTTAGCCAAACACCCCAACCAACTGGTCTATGAATCATTTTGTAATAGATTCTGATTTGTATTAAACTTAAACGATATGTAACAGAGTCATCTTCCCCATTTATAAGCTTCGAACCCTAGCCATAACAATTGATCAAATCGTCAATCAATAACCCTTGAATTCATAGGGTTATTGATCATGTGATAACGAATATTGAAAACATGTAAAGAATCATAACTTACAACACAGAATCGATGATGTTTTGCCGGGTCAACCAAAAAGTCAAACGCAACCGAAAATGTAGATTATAAGGAGGTTTTAAGAGAAATTGAAAGTGAGGGTTTTGTTATTGGCGAGTATAGACTAAGGAGACGGGTTCGTTTTATAGTGTTCTCGCCGTTAAGGAAAGTCATGATTGCTTGACCAAGACCCACGCATAATACCCAAATAAGGAATGATTCGGGCGTTAATTGTTGCTGCATTAACGTGTGATTGAGTCGGTTCAAAGTCATTCAAGATGGTTTCCAATTATTGCTGCAAATCACGCGTTCGAGTCGGGTTTTTTTTTTCGTGGTTGGGTCTGCTGCGCGTAACAGACAAGGAAGGAGGCAATGATGGCTCGCTGTTTGTGTATAAGTATTTAGGAGACCGGATAAAAACAAAAGCCCCTTCGTGGCCTAGTGGTGGTGTGCGTGTGTGTTGTGTCTGGTCTGGTAGCTGGCCCAGGTTCGAGTCCTGGGAGCTACAAATTCCTTTTTTTTTTAAAACAGAGTGAGAGGAGGAGTGGGCCGAGTTTGGGCCTGGTGATGTGGGCTCCGAATCCTTAAAAAAAAGGTGGGGTTTGGTTGGGTGGGCTTAGTGAGTTAAGATAGATGGTTTAGGATGAATGGTTTGATAATGGGTTAAAATGTATGGTTTAGAGATTTAGTGTTTATTATTATTATTATTATTATTATTATTATTATTATTATTATTATTATTATTATTATTATTATAGATAAGGATAAAATGCGACGTACAAGATAGGAGGTACGAAATAAAAATATATATATAATAATGATAAAAAAATGACGGATGTCACACCAATGTACTCAAAAACACTTTCATGGAGGTAAATCCTAGTTTTGTCGAGTACTTTGAACATGTTTTTCCTATGCTAGGACAAACACTTCTTAGATCATCAATACCAATTAACGATGACCAAGCAGGTCCATCAACATTGGTTGACGATGAAATTCAAGAGGAAAGACATAAACGACCCGAGGTTGAGGAGGGTGAGCTTAGACGAAGCAAAAGGGCAAGGATTGGAAAATCCTTTGGTCCAGACTTCTTGAGCTACATGGTAGAGGGTGAGCCCAATACCTACCGCGAAGCGGTCTCCTCATCAGAAGGACCTCAATGGAAAGAAGCAATTATGAATGAGATTGATTCTATATTGCAAAATCATACTTGGGAGTTAGTAGATCTTCCACCGGGTTGTAAACCCCTTGGATATCGTTGGATATTCAAGAAGAAGATGAAAACTGATGGAAGTATTGATAAATACAAGGCTAGATTAGTGATCAAAGGATTTAGACAAAAGGAAGGTCTAGACTACTTTGATACTTACTCGCCTGTAACACGAATAACCTCTATAAGATTGGTTCTTGCGATTGCGGCCTTAAGAAATTTGGATGTTCACCAAATGGATGTAAAGACCGCATTTCTAAATGGTGATTTAGAAGAAGAAATTTACATGGAGCAACCAGAGGGTTTCTCTGCCCCAGGACAAGAGGGCAAAGTATGTAAATTAGTCAAGTCTTTGTATGGCTTGAAGCAAGCTCCAAAACAATGGCATCATAAATTTGACCAAGTCATGCTTGACAATGGTTTCAAAATAAATGAGTGCGACAAATGTGTCTATTCCAAAGACACGCCAGGAGGTTATGTGATCTTATGTCTATATGTGGATGATATGCTTATCGTTGGGAGTAATGATAAGATGGTTAAATCTACTAAAGACATGTTGAAAGGGAGATTTGATATGAAAGACATGGGTCTAGCGGATGTTATCCTAGGAGTAAAAATCCTTAGAACCCAACATGGTCTTGTTCTAACTCAATCTCATTATGTGGACAAAATCCTTGAAAAATTCAATTCAGGAGACAAGGCTATAGCTCGTTCTCCAATTGATACCACCCACCATCTACTTAAAAATAGAGGAAAGGGTGTTGCTCAGGTAGAGTATTCAAGGACCATTGGCAGTCTAATGTATCTAATGACATGTACTACACCCGACTTAGCATACGCGGTGAGTAAGCTAAGTAGATATACAAGTAATCCAAGTGATGAACATTGGAAAAGTATAACAAGGGTGCTTAGATACATAAGGTTCACACAGGACTATGGACTGCATTATACCCGTCATCCAGCAGTGGTTGAAGGATACACTGATGCGAACTGGATTTCGGATATAAAAGATTCCAAATCAACAAGTGGTTATGTGTTTACACTTGCGGGTGCTGCTATATCTTGGAAGTCTTCGAAGCAAACTGTTATAGCAAGATCCACGATGGAATCTGAATTTATCGCCTTAGATAAGTGTGGAGAAGAGGCGGAGTGGATACGTCAATTTGTGGAGGATATTCCAAGATGGAGTAAACCTTTACCAGCTATTTGCATACATTGTGACAGCCGGTCGGCAATTGGTAGAGCCCAAAGCACAATGTATAATGGCAAATCGAGGCACATAAGACGTAGACACAAAACAATACGACAACTACTCTCAACGGGTGTTATCACGATTGACTATGTGAAGTCAATGGATAATATTGCGGACCCGTTAACGAAAGGCTTAAGCAAAGAGATAGTATATATGTCGTCAAGAGGAATGGGACTAAAGCCCACGCAAAAAGGGAGTATGAGGGAAACCTAATCTAGTTGACTGGAGATCCCAAGATCTAGATTCAATAGGACAACTTAATCATATGACCAAAGGGAGTCACTGTGGGGGGCACCCCAAAATACTAAAGGGAGTATATACTTCCTAGTCCATTCCAATCAGTGACAGTGTGTCGAGGTTAAGCATATTCAAGTTAATGATTGTGGTAAATCAATATAACTTTTGCTTTTAATGATTCAGGGGAATCACCTATGTTAGAGAGAAGTAGGGTCGCTTCGAATGGATTTGTGGGGAGGCGCAAATCCTAGAGCTCTCGCAGAACCAGGAGTGTCCATGACCATAACGGACACGACAATGAGGGGTTGGCTAAACCAAGTGGGGCGTTGTGTGAGGTGTATTGTCGTTTACACAAACAGGGATCAGTTCAAAGACATCAAGTTCTACTGATCGCTAGTAAGCTAAGTATGCTTCACAAAGGAAGGTTCAAAGGCAAAACCTACCTATCCTGCAACGCTCAACTGTCGAATTGTATCGTTGAAACTTGTAAGAACGGATCGATCTCCATCTGATGTGGGGGATTGTTGGAAATTTGGTGAAAATGCTATTTTCACAAAATATAGGAAAATGAGTTTTTCCTAACTTTGGACTAAAATATATATTTGAAACAGATGTTTATTTATATATTTCTTTGTGGGTTTATGTTCTATGTTGTGAGAGCTTCGCAACGAACCAAACCACGTCCAAAACGGAGCTAAGATGAATGAGATATCGATGCTCAAAGATTGGTGATTGAAGCACTTGATGCTGAAATGAAACAAGGTGGAACTTGTCCCACATAGGAAGAGTGAAGATACCATGAGTGGTATATAAGGAGGAACACTCTTTCCTTATTGTTTCATAGGAGCTCACACTGTGGAACTCGCGAAGGGTGCGGAGCACCCCAACTCGCACACGCGCGTGGCGTGGGCGATGGGCGCAATGTGGCGCTTTGATGGCGCACTTTGCACTTCGCACACACGCATTACCGCGAGCCGCTTGAGAGCCGCCTTAGTATTTTTGAACACATGCTCGTGGTCCTTTGCAAAGGACCAGTGGCACGTGATGCGCGCGAGTACGACCAGGTAGCGCCCTGGTCCGCTCAGGCGCTCGAGTGACGTAAAACGTAAAAGACGTTCTGCGCAGTAGCGCGGACCAGCTTCTGCTGACGTAGAACGAGAAGTAAGTTGTATACATGCGCGCAGGTGGACACGCGCGCGCGGAGTCTCTAGCTCTTCAGTAGAAACAGTTCAGAAGTGTAACAGTCCAGTCAAGCAGTTTCGTCTGAAACTTTAAGAACGTAATAAATGCCATTGAAGACGTTCAATGACATTTATTTTTCGTTTTTAATGCATTCGGAAAACTGATTCATGTTGGACTCCTATAAATACCAAGGAGAGCCTTGGTTGAAGACACACCTTTGACACACTATTCTGAATATCACCTAATCTCCTCTCCAACTTCCTGTTCGATCTAATTCTTGCAATTTCAGGTACATTTCGGGTCAGAGCTAACTCCGGCAGCACTCTAGCTGTTCCGGCTGTTGTACCCTGGGAAACAAAACGAGCTCTTGTTAATAGACTCGGAATTTGTTTTAAGGGCCCCGTGTTCAACACGATCCTCAACCATCACGTTTTTCCTGCTTCTACTCCTTTCTTGTATTTATTTATTTCAGTTGTAATTGTATTGTACTTCTGCTTTCATTTTTCTTTGTAATCGTATTTTTAGTTCTGTTTTATTTAAATTTACACGAGCGGCTCCTACACTCCGGCTACACAAAAACAACACTACAACAAGTCCAAATGATATTTACACCAAACATTCCAATCTAAACCTTTCACACTAGATCTATTTCGAATAAAAAAAAACGATATTATTTTAATGTTCTCCACCACTTCAATGGCTCGACGACTTTTACCTTTGAAATTTAGTATAAACCTACAGAATAAAATTTGTAATTCAGTTTTGTGATAAATAACAAATTACATTTGAAGCCTCTCTTGTCGGGTTTAAACTAATAAACAAATCTAACATCGCCAAAGCTTTAATACAATTCTCATTTGTAAGCATGTTTAGCATCGTTTAGAATTTTTGTAGAAATTGCTATAAGCACGTATTTCACAACCACTACTAATTGTTATTGTACCATTTCCATAGATTTTGTTTCAGCTATTTTTTGGCCGCTATAGATTATGTGGACACATATAAGCGAATCTAACGTCGTACATATATTCTATAGAAATCACTTCTTATATTTTCAATTTTCATATCTCAATATAGATCTCATAGATCTCACATGTAGTAGTAGTTAAAATAATGTCATTTACATCATAAAACAAGACATGTTTTATCTGGTGTCCTACCTAGATATAGTACCACCATATCCTAGATTCTAAGCAACTCTCAAATCAAAATAAAGGGACAAGATAAACAATCATACAAAAGACTCATAATAATTAGGTTTGCAAAGTTAATTAATCGAGAGTTGGCCAACAAATTGCAATAATAAACAATGATAAAAAAATTAATATCAAACAAATTATAAAACAAGTTATCTTTCAACCATTCATGATTAGTTATTTTTTGAACCACGGCGATCTAGGGTTTCCTCCAAGAATGTCGGGAAGAGATCGGTTCCAACCGGATACGTGGTACGACGTGCCGTTCAAGAAGGGCAGAGGCAACCGACATCAACAACACGATAAGGAAAGGGATCAGGGTGTGAAGTTTTTCGTCTCTAACCTTCCGCAAGGGTGTTCTTCAGCGGATTTGGCTAGGGTTTTGAAGGGTTACGGCGATGTCAAAGGTACGTATATAGCGCGAAAGCTTGATCGGTTAGGTAAACGGTTTGGTTTTGTGACGTTTCATAGGGGAAGGAATATGAATGATTTGGCTGCTGAATTGAAAGATGTTTGGATTGGTTCATATAAACTATATATTGTACCAGCCATGTTTGTGGATGGGAAAGAAATTCCGAGGAACGTTGAAAAAACTTGGAAACCTGTTATAGATAGAGAGGTTCAACAGGAGGTTAGGGAGGAAGAGAGAGCCGAAGTACCGGTTAATATGGAAGTGAACGTGGAAGATCGTAGAACATTCAAAGATACGTTACTTAATAAAGAAGCGTCGGCTAAAGAGGTCATTGAGATCGATGTGGATCACTCAATCGTAGCGTTTGGGGAATGGTTCAATCGTGCAGTCATACTTCATTTGAAAAGTTTGGAAGCTTTAACGACTCTTAGGGTTTGGCTTAAGAACATGGGAATCGTCGAAGTGGAGATAAAGTATGTCGGGGGTTTATGCGCCATGTTGGTATTTGTTAATAGCGATTTTAAGAACGACTTTACGTCCAGAAAAGATGCATGGGGCGATTATGTTGAGTTACTTGAAGAGTGGTATGGCCAAACATTTAAGATTCCGAGGATTGCATGGGTTAAGATCCGTGGAGTTCCTTTAAGTCTTGCTTGTTCTAAGGTTTTTGACGAGGTTGCATCGAGGTTTGGTACGGTTGTGCAGCCAGCGATGTTTCCTGAGGAAGATGGCGATCTGTCCGTAGCTTGCGTAGGTATTTTACGCTCGGTTTTGGATAGAGTTAACCAGAGAGCAGTCTTGAATTGGAAGTCGTCTAAGTTCGAAGTATGGGTAGAGGAGGAGGCGGCAGACTGGATTCCTGACTGCTTAATGGTCTTTGAGGAGGGCATTATTACGGATAAGGAGCAACATACTGATGAATCTATTCAAGTAGAAGATGAAGGTTTTGACCTTAACGTGGCTCAGCCGGATAACACCGGCACTAATGGAGTTGGGATGGAGGAACAGGTTGACAATGTTTACGCTGATGGTTTGCCTCCTGAAGTTGGAAATCCAGTGATGAATAAAAGAAAAGGTTTTTGTAGAAAAAAAGGTACGCGGAATAAGTCGGCGTCCCCGGTTGGGAACGATAGACCGAAAAAGAGACAACGAGAAGGCGAGGATATGTTTGACTTGGATCGGTTTATTTATACGGTGAACGAAAGACAAAGAGCTCTAGAGAATGAGGAGAGTAGCGTGCTTATTCATGATGATCAGGTACATCCCGAAGGTGTTCAACCTATGGCTCTAGATGGTTGCGATCTTGCTGGTGTAAATGATTTGGGTGAGAACTTGTTTATTAATAAAGAGAGGGATGAAACTATTGCGATGGCAGAAAGCTTGGGTGTTAGAAACTTGGATAAATTCACAAATGAGTTGGCACAGACAATTGTTGATGAAGGATGTCAATGTGTTGACCAATGAACTTCCTATCCGTGAACATTCGTGGCATGGGGAACGAAGATAAAAGTAAGTGGATACGTAATCTCAAAACGGCTAACGAAGTGGGTTTCATCATGCTTCAAGAGACTCAATTCGCGTCTCTTGAGGGTGTCGACTTAGGTCGTTTCTGGGGTAAAGGGTCTTTCGAGTTTGATTGGGTTGGGGCTACCGGGAGATCAGGTGGATTGGTGTCCTTGTGGGATCCAAAAAGATTTTCGGTTACTCATGTGGTCAAGCATCGTTATTATTTATTTGTCCAAGGCGTTTCAAAGGATGATGGGAAAGGTTTTTCTATAGTGAACGTGTATGCGCCTCAAAAACTTAGAGATAAACGTTTGTTATGGGATGAGCTCGAGTAAATTATTTACCTAGATGAAGCTTTTTGGGTGGTAGCGGGGGATTTTAATTGTGTGCGCGACCGGTCTGAACGTCGTAATTCGAAGTTCAATGCATTGGTTTCGAACGAGTTTAATGATTTTATTGATCGAGTTCATCTTCATGAATTTGCATTAAAAGGTAGGAAGTTTACTTTTATCACGGGTAACAAATGTAGTCGCATTGATCGCATTTTAGTGTCGGCGAATGTGGTGAATTCATGGCCTAATGCGGAATATCGCGCCTTGGCGAGGGAAGAGTCGGATCATTGTCCGCTTGTGTTGAAAGTTGAAGCGCGAAACTTCGGGCCTAAACCGTTTAGATTCTTTGATTCATGGCTTCAAAGAGACGGTTTGGGTGATATTGTGGAACAGGTTAGTGCGCAAGATCTCATGGAAATTGGTTGTGGCTCGGCTCAAGTGGGGTTACAAAACAAGTTCAGGAGATTAAAATACAAAATTCTAGAGTGGAAAAAGAAATGGTCAACTATTGAAATGGAGGAGGAGGAAAGTTTGAAAGCTGACATTAAGGATCTTGATGAGGTGCTAGACATTCGTGATTGGACCGAAGCTGAAACGTGGGTTTTTGAAGAAGCTTCTAATCGGTTAAAGGAAGTGGCGGATATGGCTAAGAGAGATTTAAGACAAAGAGCCCGGGCTCGCTGGGCTAAAGAAGGCGATGAGAATACCAGTTTTTTTCATGGTTGTGTAAACATGAGGAGGGTCACTAACAACATTCCGGGATTAAGTGTTAATGGGAAGTGGATCTTTAAGCCGTCAGAAGTGAAAAAAGAGGTTTGTAGTTTTTTCAGAAAACGTTTCGTGGAGGACATGATAGCTAGGCCGGAGTTGGATTGCCACGGTTTGAAAAAATTGAATGAGATAGAAGCCGAGGGCTTGGTTACCCCATTTTCTGAAGTTGAAATTAAAGCGGCAGTTTTCGAGTGCGGGAGTGACAAGGCGCCGGGACCGGACGGGTTCAACTTCCGTTTTATTAAGCGGTTTTGGCCGCTGTTTGCTAACGATTTTTTTAAAGTGTTGCAGGAGTTTTTTGACACAGGCCAAATTAATCGTGGAGTGGGGTCTTCGTTTATCACTCTTATTCCTAAAACTAAAGACCCGGTTACTCTGAACGAATATCGCCCTATTACTCTGATTGGTGTGATAAGTAAGGTTATTTCTAAAATCCTTGCTAATCGTATCAAAAAGGTGATGGGTAGCGTTATTCATGAAACTCAGTCAGCATTTTTGGCCGGGAGGTACATTCTGGATGGCCCGCTCATTATCAATGAGATATTGTCTTGGGCGAAGAAGACGGGGCAAGATTTATTTTTCCTGAAGATTGACTTCGAGAAAGCTTATGACAACGTTAACTGGGGCTTTTTGATTTCTGTGATGCAACAAATGAATTTTCCTAGTAAATGGTGTAATTGGATTGAAGGGGTTCTTAGCTCCGCTCGATCATCGGTGTTAGTAAATGGTTCTCCAACGTTTGAGTTTAGTTGCAAGAAGGGGATTAGACAAGGTGACCCAGTTTCTCCGTTCTTATTCTTGATTGTTATGGAAGGCCTTTCCTCGTTAATCAGAACGGCTTGTGATAATGGTTTGTTTCATGGAGTTCGCTTTGGTATTGATGGCCCTGTCGTTTCTCATCTTCTTATGCTGACGACGCTTTGGTGATGGGTGAATGGTCCAATGGTAATTTGAATGCGGTTCGACGAATTCTTCGCATATTTCATATGTGTTCGGGGCTCCGAATAAACTTGAACAAGTCTAACTTGTACGGTTTAGGAAAGGGAGCCGAGGAGGTCCAAGGGTTGGCTAACGGTTTGGGGTGTAATTCCGGATCTTTTCCGTTTAAATATTTGGGCATTGTTGTAGGGGCTAATATGAATCGGATTAGCAACTGGGATCCGATCATAGATATATTCAGGAAACGATTGTCCTCGTGGAAGGCGTCTGTTGTTTCTATGGCGGGTAGGGTGACTCTTATTAAGTCGGTTTTGGAAAGTCTACCTATGTATTACTTTTCATTGTATAAGGCGCCTGTGGCTGTTACAAACAAGTTGGAGGTGATTATTAAACGATTTTTATGGGGTGGGTGCGATGACAAAAACAAAATACATTGGGTGGCTTGGGATAGAGTCACGAGGCACATCAAGGATGGTGGGTTGGGTCTTTCGAAACTAGAAGATAATAATTTAGCTCTTATGTTGAAATGGCTATGGCGATACCGACTTACTAATGATGCTCTTTGGAGAAAAGTAGTGGATGCTATACATGGTTCGCCTAGAAGATGGGAAACTATCCAATGTAATTACCGTTTTTCAGGCGCATGGACCACTCTCGTCCGAACAGGTTATAAGCTAAACGTCGAGGGTAGCGCTTTTATGAGTTTGATCAGAGGGGAGGTAGGAGACGGTACTGAAATAAAGTTTTGGATCGACCCTTGGTTAACAACTGATCCTTTGAAGACGGTGTTTCCCAATCTGTTTCGTTTGGAGCAACATAAGCGCTGCAATGTTGCAGAGCGGTTGAATGAAAGCAGTGCCCCTAATTGTGTTCGTTGGAATTGGAAGCGTTATCCGGATACAACTTTGGAGAGAGAGGAGTTAATTTCTTGTCATCGTCTTATGGTTAATATTCGGCTGAATGCTCAGAAGGATAAATGGACATGGAGCGCAGGGACTGCAGACAGTTATTCGGTCCAGGAGATGCGAAGTTGGCTGAAAAGAAGCAACCATCCCGCTGGCAACTCGATTTTTCAATGGTGTAAATGGATTCCGCGCAAATGCAATATATTTATGTGGAGGGCTAGTCTGAATCGCATTCCCACCAAAGAGGCTTTAATCCACCGGCATGTGTATGTTGAAAATGACTTGTGTGATCTTTGTGGCGAATATGGAGAGACGGTTGACCATTTGTTTACGGGCTGTCGCATTGCGGGAATGTTATGGGAGGCTATCGCTTCTTGGTGTAACATCCCTAGGTTTTTTGTCTTCTCTATTGCGGATGTTTTGCATATTACGGATGGAGTATCTATGAGCGCAAAAAAGAAGGAAATAGTTTACGGTATAGTCATTGCTACTTGTTGGCGAATATGGAAGGCTAGAAACGATAAGATCTTCAACGGTTTGGAGGTTAACAATGCTCACTTGATTTCGGATGTAAAGTCGATGACGTTTTTATGGTTCAAGTATAGGCACAAAGAGGGTAGTATAGATTGGCGAAAATGGTGTAATTTTTCTGTTTTGTTGATGTAATCCCCTCCGGTTTCCGGTAGTCTCTATCTTAGAGATTATCGCCCGGGTTTTGTGTTTCTAATGAAATTTGCCTTCCAAAAAAAAAAACAAATTATAAAACAATATCAATCCATCATATATGATTTTGGTTTAGAGAATATATAAATGTTATCAAGCAAATATATTAATGATGAAGGTTGAAAGATTAGAAGCATTAACTACATAGACACTAAAGAAAACAAGTAAAGGGGCCACGGTATGGCATGGGTCATGAAGTGACTTTGATTTTGAGAAGGACGGACCAAAGATAATGGTTGTATGCTATCATGATTTGGACTCCATTATTGACATTACCTTTTATCTAGTTTATTATTTGACTTTTTTCTTTATAAAATAGATTCGTGGATAAGTTCGCAACTAAAAGTAAAACCATAAATTCAGGTAACTATATTAAAAGCATGGTAGTATGACCTAGAATCCTAGATGGTTACTGATGCTATCGGTTGAACAAGCAAACTGGCCCAAATGATCAGACGAGATTTGATTTTTTTGTTCCTTAAAAAATCTCATTTATTATTTTTTTTTGAACGGCCAATAAATCAAACCTGGGCATTTTCGGACACCCTTTTCGACAAATTCAAGTACGCCGAGAGTACTTGAGTTATCAAACAGCAATTCCGAAGAAAACCTGGTAAGCCACCCACCCGTAGACACGACGGTAAAATTACCTGTAAAACCCAAAGGAAAAATGTATGATTCGATAGCATTTCATGTTATTTGAACATTGATTAAAGCTGAGTGGTAGCATGCCAAATTTGTCGACGGTGGAGCAGGATTGGACATCATTTGTGTCTCCTATATTCTATACTTTAACTATTATTATTTTTTTTTTCTAAAAATCATCATCATCATCATCACTTAATCCCACCTATAGTAAAGCTAAAGTAGGGTCTGAGGAGGGTAAGATGTAGACAGCCTTACCTCTACCCTTAAGAATAGAGAGGCTGCTTCCAGTGAGACCCCCGGCTCGATGTGGTTTGGAATCAAGCCTTGGACATAAGACACACAACACTTAGCAATCGGGACAAACGATCGGTGCATGTACCCCTTTGTCGTTTGGCTATCCACGCCACCACATGATGCATGATTAACCGTCCGTCGTTTTTAACGTTATTTTCACGAAATTAGTAAAATAACGTTAAAACTAGTGCAACTTTACTTTTGCCCCACAAGGGCAACACATATATACATTATATGCGCACACCGTAGGTGGGACGTTTTTTTTCTCTAAAAATGATCATTTTTTTCCCTGTATCTTTTTAATTTTATGGCTAAAATATGGCAATATATGTAACACACATATTGTTCAAAGATACAACCGAGTAACATATAGCTCGCATAGCTTAAAGGCAAACGAACATTTATATTCACCCTCTAGAGTTGTACTTTGTTAGGCCGTCCGTTGTGGAGGCGCAAGCAAACAGAGTTTTAGCACCGGTGGTCACCCCTAGCCACAACAGCCTAACGTGAACCCGGCGCAAGCGAGCACAAGCGACGGTGGTCGCGTGGGTTAACGGGAGAAAATGTCCTTTGGTCGCGCCGATGCTCACCTCTAGCCACAATAGGGTCAAGTGATCGAGTTACTTGAGAGTCAAGTTGATGGCTCGCGTCCAGTCGCTTGCGCCTCCACAACGACGTCCTTATGAAATTTAGGTTTTGAGCTTCGGGTAACTTACAATTGATTAGGGGACCAATAGTAGTTGAGCACCCGAGCAGTTTGTGTTATTTAAAATGGTTGGTTGAGAATTAAATGATTGGTTTAGTGAGCCCACCATCATCAACAACCAACCCATGCTAATAGAGTAATAGTGGTTTCATTTCAAAGATTAATAACATATAGAGTTAATTATCACTTCATTTCTGTCATCTTTTTGTTTTTCTTATCTTATATAGACATGTAACTTTAACTTTGTCATAAAAAAACTGCTAAACTATCATTTTTCCTGTTTTTGTTAAAAATCTTTCATTCAGTGATGTTATTGTTATTCTTAGTCTTATTATTTATATTATTAGAGGTTACTAAACTAACACCACATTTTAACCGGTCTCAATATTTGAAACCCATGCTCAGCATGAGGTTGGCCTGATGGGCGTTTTGCAGAAGTTACGGGACTCCCAAAGCGAGCTCTTATTGCTTAGCTCATGTATGGGTGTGGCCAAACTGTTGTTTGGGCTTTGAACGTGCCAACCGACCTTTGTCGGGGAGGCAGTATCCATTTTTGACAAGGGTCTCTGAGGGGCAGTTGAGGATATTGTTGTTTGTGGGGGGGGGGGGGGGGGAGGGGGATTTTTTAGGGATCTTTAATGGCGAATGGCTTCCTTACTGATTAGCTCGGGGGGGGGGGGGGGGGGGGGGGGGTTGGGCCTGTGCTCAACGGGAGATGTGTCCGCATATGCTTATGTGGCTTCTAGGGCGCAATCCTGAAAGCTACAGGAACACATTCTAAGGAACAATGGTGTGGTTGGAAAAGACGATGATTACAAGCTCGCACTGGACAACATTCGCAGCTCTCTCCCCAATGTAGATTTGGGCGGCTTTACGGATAAAGACACACCCCAAAAAAGTCTCAAAAAATCTTGGCGAGTGCGTTTAACTATAAAGCCATGCAGACTATAGAGGGGGAGTTTAACATGTCTTCGCGCCAGAAAGCGGTGGTTGCATGCCTCAAAGGGTGCTCAAGATTTCCTCACTACACTCCCAATTGGCGGATTCAGGCAACATATGTCAGCTATCGAATATCGAGCTGTTCTCAAATACCGACTTATGATTCCTATGTTTCCCGTTGACGAACCATGTCTAATTTGTAAAAAAGCATGCTTGGATAAGTTTGGAGAACACGCCCTACATTGTAAGGAGCTCCCAGGCTTTAAATACAAACATGACATGGTTAGAGATGTTCTATGGGATGTGTTACGAAGGGCAGCGATTTCAGCCAAAAAAAGAGGCTCTCGTGAATTTCTTGACGAACCCACTTGACAGGCGGTCCACTTTGAGGCTTGCGGACGTTCTTGTGTTCGGATGAGCGCAAGGCAAGCATGCGTGTGTTGACCTTACTGGGTATCTCCGTTGGTGGGACTCCGGGATTCTGGTTTTGTGGCAGAGTAGGTAGTTTTGAAAGTTGAGAGCAAAAAAGTGGATAAACATGAAGCGGCTTGTCTAGAGAACCAGCATGAGTTTGTGCCCTTCGCTTTTGATACCTTTGGAGTGTTGGCTCCCCAAGCAATCAAGCTCCTCGATCGCGTGAAGAAAGCTGTGCAAAGTAACTCTCCGTCTGCTAAAGGCCATTGTTTTATTTTCAATAGAGTAAGCTTTGCAATATAAAAAGAGGTAGCGACGCAACTTGTAGTTCGTTTACCCGCATATCACTTGTAATTAGATGTTTTAATTATTTTATAAGAATGAAATTGATATTAAAAATATTCTTTTTATCTTAAAACACATTAAAATCATAAATCAATAATTGTAGGATCCATCCGAACACACGTAATGTGTGTATGGATGGAGGATAAAACACCCTAATCAATTCCTCAATGAACATAAAATTAAATGTAATATAAACAAACTAGATTATACCCCGGAAGCGTTCTGGGTTGAGAAATTTAATATGATACATCAATTTTACATATGAAATAGACTGATATATAACTCTAATATTAATATCTAACCTAAAACAATGTACAACTTCAATGCTAACACCTAACCTAAAAGAATGTAAAACTTCAATGTAACTCTAATATTAACACATATCCTAAAGCCTAAACAAATGTACAACTCTGACATACTAATATTGATACCTAACTTAAAACAATGTATAACTCTATTAACCTATTCGGCTCTGGTTGAAAAAAAATCATATTTACTGATTTGAACATAATTAGTGACTTGCCTGCCTATACATAATTAATGATTTACCTGAACACTTTGTGTTTTTTTTCCTGTATGAACAAAACCCCACAAAAAAATAGTCATTTTTTTCTCCGTTTTTTATATTGCACTATGGTACTCGTTGGAAAGATAATAAAACGCTCGTTAATTTGGTGTAATTTTTTTCTTTAAAAAATCTCGTATATAAAAGATATTAACGTTTAAAAATTATGGGAGGAAACATAAGAGTGAAAAATCCAATTTTGTTTTTAAATTATTTTTTTCCTAAAATATCTCAATGCCACATGGGATGACACATGGCACACTCAAGGAAGAGAATGCCTTTTTAAGTGTCATGTCATTAAAATGGCTTTGGTTTATTATATGTATAGATAGATAGATAGATAGATAGATAGATAGATAGATAGATATGTTCTTCAATTCATTGTATCGTGGAAGTAATAAACAAAAAAAAAACAATTCAAAAAAATAAAATATAAAATCATACATAGATCAAATAAAATTAATTAATTCAGGAATTACAATTCTCAATTGATCAATCACCGTATGTTATTGACACTTCACAATTCTATACACTAAAATATAGTTATAACCATAATACTATCTCCAATGAGCCTTAGAGATGAAGCCATTGGATGCCTTTAACATCGGAGTGTGTCCATCCTAAGGAGCATTTAGGTGAGGTGCTCTTGCATAAGACCATCCGTAGTGGGGCGTTATTGTGCGAGTTTTTGGAAAATAGCGCCCGGTAACACCGGAACATACCGGCGCTATTTTATGAAAATCGGGGCAAGCGTTATTTTTATAACGCCAAATCAAATTCAAGCCGCCCAATTAAAATTTGACACGTGGCCGAGGGTTAAGGAAAAGGTCAAAAATTGACCGTTGGGCATGCATTTATTTTGAATGGTAACATTATTTTTGAACGGTAACATTATTTTTTTTTAAAAAACTTATATATACACAACACAATATACAAACACACATACAACATACAACACTTTCCAAACTAAAAATCACACACCACCCACAAACTAAAATACAAAACATGTTTCCATATGGTTCACCGTTCGGGGTCCCGGGTCGACCGGGTGCTAGGCCAAACACTACGAGGCCAAACACTACTACTCCGCTGCCACCAAACTGGGGCGAGTTTGACGCGAGTACCATGCAATACGCGCAACTTCTGGGCATGCCCGGTCAATTTTATCCGGGCCCAAACATGCCCGCTCAATTTTTTCCTCCACCAAACTATATGCAACCTTCACAAGAGGAGCCCGAATCGGTACCAGAAACTCAAGACGAACCCGAGGGTTCTGGGCGCGGGCGCGGGCGCGGGAGACGCTCGCATAAAAAGAAAGACCCGAACGCTCCTCGTCAAAAAAAGCAACAGGAGCGTTGGGAAAAAGATGAGGAGTTCAAGTTAGCGCGAGCCTGGCTCGACATATCCGAGGACCCGGAAGTTGGTTAGTATTTTTTTTTTTTGTGTTTACATTTATATATATATTTTTTTTTGTTTTTACATTTATATATATATTTTTTAAATCGTGTGTTATTTTTTTTTTGCAGCAAACTATCAAAATACCCCGGTTTTTTGGCAACGGATTCGGGAACTGTTTTTTGAGGCGGTGGGTAGAGGGGAGCATCGAGACAACGACTCCATATCTGGAAAGTGGTCGGACATTAATAACAAATGTCACTGGTTTGCCGAGGTCTACCAACGCTGCAAGGACAACAGGGCCAGCGGAGAAGGTGATGACGGTGTGTTGGCCAGGGCGTTGGACGAGATGAGAGAGACCCGCGGGACGTTCCCGTATTTGAGGATATGGGAGATGTTGAGACATAGTCCTAAGTGGGCTGATGTCCCGCCTATGGGGTCGGGCAGTGGGCGCAAGATTAGGAGAGGAAGAGGAGCAGGAGGAGGTGGACCGTCAAAAAGAAGCAAAACCACCTCCACGTCGCGAGATCCGGATACACCGACATCCGATGCTCGCTTTGTGAGTTTAGATGATCCTGTTGACTTGGAGGATGAGGAGGAGGAGGAGGAGGAGTTTGATATTCCAAGACCATCCGGTAGACGATCAAAAAAGGGTGGCAAGGCGGAGTCGTCGTCTTCGACAGCAGGTGGTTTTGATGAAATGAATCGACGACTACAGGATCTTCAAGACCTCGGCCAAAGACGTCTACAAACTATGGACCAGAGAGTGGCCCAGAATAAGAGGTTCGTCGACATTCAAGAGGCGAGGCAAAGGGAAAAGGACATCGAGTTTTTGTCCAAACCGATCGACCACCTCGAGGGAGAAGCCCTACTCCTCGCGATGCATCACAGACAACAAATCCTTGCGAAATATAACCTGCAGTAGTTTATTTAAGTTGTTTGTTTTTTTTTTTAATTTGGTATTGTAGTTTATTTAACTTGTTTGTTTTTTTTTAATTTAATTAATATTAGTTGTGTGTTTTTATTATTATTTGTAATTTTTTTATATTTATTTGCATTTTATTTTAATTATATTGAATTAAAAGATTAAAAAAAAAATAAAAAAATCAACCAATCAGCATCAGGGGCTTTATAAATAAAGCCCCACCACTACACCCCTTTTTCAGTTTCTCTCTCCACGCTGACTCAGCAGCCACGTGGACCAATCACATTCAGGGGCTTTATAAATATAAAGCCCCACTACGCATGGTCTAAGGGCATGTATTTGTCTTGGTTCTTGCAATGAGGTGGACCCAAAGTTAAAAAAGAAAAGTTTTATGTAATTATTGTATGTAATGGTTAAGTGATGAGGTGGAAATTAAGAATGGTGAGGATATTTGTAGGGTTGAAGATGAAATTAAGATTTTTAAGGATTTGTAAGGATATTATGGTTTGCCCGAGTGGAGGTCAAGGCACCGATAACCCTGGTAATTAGCCGGGTATCCGAGAAAAAAGCACGGGATAGATCGGTGAGTAAGTTTGTTGGGTCGGGTGGCGGATGTGCTGGGGTAACAAATGCATCCGAAGACGCGAAGGTGTTCATAGGATGGTTCGCGAAGGTATAGGAGGAACAAAGGGGTGCGGTTTTGGTGTAATTTAGTGGGGAGGATATTGTGGAGGTAAGATGGGGTGTGAAGAGCCTCGACCCAAAAAGTATGAGGGAAAGGATACATGAGTGAGGAAGGTGAACATGATTTCGTTTATACGACGAATCATGCGCTCCGCTTTCCCATTTTGTTGGGAGGTGTGAGGATAGGAGAAACGAAGTTGTATGCCATTTTGTGAGGTGAAGTTGTGGAGGTTTGTGTTGTCAAATTCGCCGCCCATGTCGCATTGGATGGCTTGGATGGGTAGGCGAAATTGGGTGGTGACAAATTGATGAAAATGAGTTATTTTAGAATATGCTTTAGATTTAAAACGAAGAGGGTAAACGCATATGTATTGTGAAAAATCATCAATGATTGCCAAATAATATTTATAACCCGCATGACTTAATAAAGGTGACGTCCATAAATTACAATGCATTAATGAGAAAGGGCATAAAGTAGTATTAGTAGAATCATTCAATGGTAGTCGTTTGTGTTTCGACAACTGACAAGCATGACAAATCGACGATTGCTTTTGTTTATTACAAGAAATAGAATTATTCAAACGAAGAAAATCCATAACGGGTTGACCCGGGTGACCAAATCGGTTGTGCCAAAGTGGCAAGGTCTGGGTAGAAGTGAAACAAGTGGTGGCGGAAGCATTTGGTGTGAGCGGGTATAGATCACTCGAACTATTGTGACGACTCAGGATCGTACCATCCTTGAAATCTTTCACAGAAAAACCATAAGGGTCAAATTCGATAGAAGTGTAATTGTCAATATTGAATTGACGAACATAAATTAGGTTTTTGACTATGTTTGGGTTGAAAAGAATATTTTTAAGGTAAAGGGGTTTTGAGGCAAAATTAAGGGTTGAATGTCCCGAGCCCAAAACAGGAACTTTACTGCCATTACCAACAATTATTAACGCTATTGGTGCAAACGTATAAAAATTGTCAATATTATTTTTGTTTAAAGAAATGTGAGAAGATGCACCTGTGTCGAAATTCCATTGATCATCCGCGGCATCTTCACCGGTTGATACTGATGCTTTGTCGGCCATGAGTAACTCCAAAGATATTCTTGGTAGGCAGCAATTAACGAAAATAAAATGATGAAATAAAGACAAAGCTGATCGAAATCAGGCTATGGAAGAAAAAGGATGGCAGGGGATTGAAATCTCCCTATGTGGATGATACTATGTAAAGTGTTTAATTCCTTGATCAATTCTATTCACAAACATTGTTCTTAAATACATATACAAGGGGAGAGAATTAGAGAGATAAACAAGCTACAAGTAAATACATTGACTACAACATAATTGACTTTGACTTGACTAATTGACTTTGACTTGACTAGAAAATAATTGAGTCATAATTGTGTGTCACAATTATCGCTAACAATTATGTGATAGATGACGTGGCAACTAAGGGCGATTAAGGGCGCATTTAGCATTGAAGATGGTCTAATGATATATAATTGAGCTAATTTGCTTTCTTTATTTTAGAAAAAAACTCTTTCATTATATCTATAATAATTATATAATATAAGATAACAACATTTAACAAAATAGAAATTTAGAAATGACATCTATAAGTCTTGCTAAGAGCGGACGGGGCAGTCATCACGGCCATCACGCTATCACACCCAATAATATTGTGTCACCTCATTCTATCACATTCCATCACTAAACCCATGCGGCGGTGTTCACTTTTCATCACATTTCATCACTAAACTTTTTTTTTAACAATAAATGGTTGTGGTGACGACGGGTGGTGGTGATGATGATGGTGGTGACAGGTGGTGATGACGGTGGTGGTGAAGATGATGATGGTGGTGATGGTGGTGACAGGTGGTGATGATGGTGGTGGTGATGGTGGTGGTGACAGGTGGTGATGACGGTGGTAGTGAAGATGATGATGGTGGTGGTGATGATGATGATGGGTGGTGGTGAAGATGATGATGGTGGTGATGACGGTGGTGGTGAAGATGATGATGGTGGTGACAGGTGGTGATGATGGTGGTGGTGATGGTGGTGGTGACAGGTGGTTATGACGTGGTGGTGAAGATGATGATGGTGGTAATGGTGGTGACAGGTGGTGATGATGGTGGTGGTGATGGTGGTGGTGACAGGTGGTGATGACGGTGGTGGTGAAGATGATGGTGGTGGTGATGATGGTGGGTGGTGGTGAAGATGATGATGGTGGTGGTGATGATGATGGGTGGTGGTGAAGATGATGATGGTGGTGGTGATGACGGGTGGTGGTGAAGATGATGATGGTGGTGGTGATGATGGTGGTGGTGAAGACGACGGGTGGTGATGTGGTCGGCGACGATGATGATGAAGTCTTTGGCCATGAAACAATGCAGATGGCCGTGATTCGGAAAGGGAACGTTGTTTCACGCCATCGCGGCCATCACGGGGTGGCCATCACGGACCGCCCCGTCCGCTCTAAAATTCTTATCTTGTCTTTCCTTAAAATACCTTCAAGTTTAATTCCAAGTGATGTGCTCGTACGAATGTTTTTCGACAGCAATACTTGTCGGTAGCAATCGCTCTAGTAACAATCTTCTTTGCCAGTATCAATACCTTCTTAGTAGCATCGTATAATATTCAGTGACCACTGACCACCCTTACGAGCCTTCGATATGAACATTCCTTACTGGTAAATAACTTTTCTTTTGTAGATTTTGATTAGCAGGCCGTTATTATGTTTATTCCAATAGTATTCCTCTAGAGTGATTTTATTCGATGACGCTAATTAAATCAATCAGCTTTTAACCACTCTCAGGGCATGTGTAGTGGTCTCGTTTTAGGGCGTTTTGGACCCTATAGCGCCGGAGAACACCGCCCCTGGACGCTATAGGACGTTTTGGGTTGGTAGCGCGATAGCTATAACGGGCGTTGTGATGTTGGGAGGGGTTGATTTCACCGTTTTTATTATTATTATTATTATTATTATTATTATTATTATTATTATTATTATTATTATTATTATTAAGATGAAGATGTTGATGATGATGATGAAGATGAAGATGTTGATGATAAAGATAAAGATGAAGATGAAGATGATGATGATGTTGAAGATGTTGATGATGAAGATGAAGATGTAGTGGTGGTGAAGTTAGGGTAGGTGGGGTATTGGACTAATAATAATAATAATAATAATAATAATAATAATAATAATAATAATAATAATAATAATAATAATAATAATAATAATAATAATAAACAATATTAACTAATTATTACTCAATCATTTATAAAGCCCCATAACCCCCCTTCCCACTACACCCTCTTTTTCCATAACCCCTCTTCTATTAGTTTTTAATATTTTAATACTCATAACCCCCATAACCCCCCACCACTACACATACACTTATCATTTATTTCACCTTAATTTTAATCATAGACTAAACGTAGAAGTCATCTAAACTACTTCACGTGTTTGTTTTTTTATACAAAATGTTACTTTTTATCATTCTTATTTTATCCGTTGTGATGTTTTTATCTACGTCTCAATATTTTATTCTTAACCGGCGTTATAGAATTAGTTGCACATATTTAAATACATATGATGATGGATGTTTGATAATTGTATGACACTTAGGCTCAAGGGTGTGGATCTGTGAGCCTACGTGGCCTCCTTCACCGTCGGGGAACACCGCATCCCCTCCTCGTCGGAATTTAAGTGCAAACGGGGTAATTTCCCCATCCTCCCCGATCTCTTCTCTCTCTCTCTCTCTCTCTCTCTCTCTCTCTCTCTCTCTCTCTCTCTCCTTCGGTGATGAGGTGGCTTCGGGGGTGGTCGGTAACACACCCCTCCGCCTTATCCTTGGTATAAGGCCATCTTTGGCACTCTTTTCTTTGTTCTCTCTTGAAATAAGCCAATGGAATCCTCTTAGGCATCCTTAGATTCGATTTTTGGGACAAGAAAGCAAGGATGTGTCTTAATTCAAAAGTATTCCCTTAGATACATGCACTACTTTGTTTGAAAAACTAGTGTGATATCAACCCCTTTAACCAACACATTCACATTTCCTTTTTTTTTTAATGTTGCAGCCATATGTTTTAATTCAAAACTATAAAATATGGGTTTGCAAGAATGTTTTTAAACACAATAAAAAGTATCCATATTATAATGTACATATATCAACATTACACAAGTAGGCATGGTATTGGTTTTACATAATTACTTCTTCAGTACCTTAGCTATCTATTGTGTTGATAACTTAACGTTTATACAGCCAGGGCCAACCACAGAGCACGATTCTATCATGTCAGACGCCGAAAGATTTCGCATGATCGCCTACATGTTATAAAGAGCATATAAAACCATTTAACTGGTGTCAAAATTTAAAATACAATCTATTATATACATGACATGACCGTGAAACAAAGCTCAAGTTTCGTCAAGGCGTGGCTAACCAGCAAAGACAACATCGCATATGAGGTGCAAACAACAACATCAACTAAATTGAAAGAACAAAGAAGACTATGCGGCTCGATACTGCAATGTGTTTCGATCATGTACAAACATGCAACTATTGCGTCAAGTTTAAGTTTCTTTTTTATGTTTGTTTTATTAATGTTTTAGTATTTTGTTTTTTTTAATGTTTAATGGTAATATATTTATGTTTGTTTTACTTAGTTATGTGTTTTAGTTTTTGTGTAATATATTTATGTTTGTTTATAACCGTTAAAAATACAAAAACTGTCAAAATTAAATGAAAATAAAAATAAAAAACGGTACCCAAAGCGTGAAGAAACTCACGGATGATGGTCACGGGCCCACTACCAGCGCCATCGGCGGCGGTGTTACCATGCTGATAGTGAGGTACCCATGGACCTTCCTGGTTGTGCCCTGTCCCCTCTTGCTGCAGTTGGGTAAAACTTAAAACGAGGTTGTGCTGGAAGTGGAATAATGTTGGTGTGAGGGCCTCTAGCTGGTTTCAAAAGAGATGCACGGAATGTTGGGTGGATCTGAGCTTCAGCTGACAAATCTAAACGGTACGCAACCTTCCCCACCTTTTTTGTGTTCATGTACAATACGTCCACTTACAAAAAAAAAAAATAATGATGCAGCAACAACCTCTGTTGTGTGTCCATCTCCAGTGTCAATATTCCATATTTACCTTTGCTTCTGACTCAACTTCCAGCATCTGCAATATATATCTAAAATTAAGATGACAATAATATCAAAATTGTTCCATTTTCAAGATGAAAAGGGCTTACACTACTTTGCTATGTTGAAGAAGCATTTGCAAGTGCCAGATTTCCACTAGTATCAACCAACTGTATCGCATTCCCAACATCACATGGAACCTGTACGTCCTACCACCAACAACTTTGATGAACACATATTTTGTAATCATGTGGTTAAAGAAGGGTTTGTGTGTTGAAATCTACCTCACTCGACTTCTTTTTTCCTGAGAATGCTTTAAACCACATTCTCTCTTCTGTTGGAAAGAAAAAAACAACTAGTAATTATTCACATCCACTTGATTAAATTATATGAAATAAAAACAACACCCACCTTTATATATAGCTGAGCGATCAATGAAAGGACAACTTTCCACCAATTCAACTGAATGCCGGCCAAAGTTGCAGAAGTCCAGTATGTATTCTCCGGTAGTTAATTGGAAACCAGAGAGATCTCCACCAATGATGTGATTCCATGACTTGTAATAACCTAAAGCATCTTCTTCCTCAGTCTTTTCATCAATATCATCTTCATACACAAACCCAATCCCACACGCTTTTGTACGTATTCTAGGAATATAAAATTCTTCACTTCCTAATGATCTAGTAACATAATTTTTTATATGTTCTACAGTAATAGTAATGTGGTCACCAACTTTCATCTCATTCGGCCCAAACATCCAATGGCTTAATACACATACATGGCACTCTTCACCATCTTCATAATCCGCTTCAATTGCATCCACCCATATAACATAATGGTTATAAATCCACGTGAGGTTTTTTGTGATATTACTAATTTTGACATCTGGCCTCTTATAACTATCCCCATATGCGAACGCATCCATACAGATGAAATTCAATCCTCGAAGCTTCTTAGAAGATGATGGGATGGTAAAGGATATTGACGAACCCTCACTTCTACAACTAATCCAATCAGGCATTTCTTTCCCTTCATAAAACGTGCTAAAGATTCCAAATTCATAAAACATCTGCCAAATAGATACAACATTGGTTAATAACCTTATATTCATAATACATACAGTGAGACTCAATTAGTTAGAGGAGACCTGTGTTTTATCTTCTATTCCTCTGCTACTGTAAGTAGATTTGAAGCGCCTTTCTTTAATAAAGTCTAAATCTGTCCAGCCCAAAGTATGTAATACCTTTTCCTCAACATTTGCTATATCATGGATTTTCAAAATGCCATCAGCTTCAATATCTAATACACATGGATCAAAACATCCGCTAAGTTTGAGTGGGGACATATCAGGATTAAGTTTCAATTTTCTTACGCTAGGCAAGAGATACTTATAGACATCCACTGTTAATTCTCTTAGCGTGCATGGAGGATTCTCGATTGATGTCATCATCGGACACTCATCCATATTGAGTATCTCAAGCCTAGGAAGGGTACGCACACAGCTAGGCATTGAAACAAATGAATTATAACCTAAAAATAATTCCTTTAACATGGACATGCAACTAAAGTCAAAGGGAAAGGATTCATTAGACAAATTGTTACCAACAAGTGACAAAGTTCTTAACGAGTTGGGTAAAGAAATCATAAAGAACTTCGAATCACTTGGTATAGCCTTCACATTCCCCATCTTGATCTCAGATTCATAGGGACTCCAACCATCCAACAATAATGTCTTGACCTTCTTTAACTTGCATATGGAATTTGAAACCTTTCTAATGTTGTAGCAGTAACTCAGATCAATATGGATAAGTTCATGACATTGGTCAACTAATTCACATACCTCAATCAAACTAATGCAGTTTCTAAGTATTAATCTCTCCAATGCAGGGAGTTTGAAAAACCCACCAACACTATGAAGTTTTTCACAGAAACTCAGATTCAAAATCTTCAATGATCCTAGATATCGCTTGTCTTTTGAACTTGATCCCATTAGCCCCTGAAGTGGAGATAAATTGAAATATATGGTCAGTGGATTTTAGTAACTCAACACATATAAGTTCAACAAAAAGTGAAGTAGACTAATCAAAATCCATTAACTACCTTTTTCTTGTGTTGTTGATTTTAGTATCAACAATAATTTTATAAAATTGTGATTTACACGAAACAGAAGGGATTTTTGATTAAGCTCTAATATGGTGGTTTAGGAGGTGCGGTTGCACGCTCATACAAAGTTGATCTAATTCCGTACACGATAAATGGTAGTTAGTTGCCAATAGTTTTTACACCAACTGAATCAACAACACTTTATCCATCTCACCACCTTGATTTATGATCGGTGCATTTTAGGTTTAATTTATTTTATATTATATTAATTATAACAAAAATGCATCGACATTAGTTGAAGGTATAGTATTTTGGAGTGTTTTTATATTTGGTAGGTTATTGAGAATAAAGCTTAAAATGATTTATTAATACTAATCTATATTATCTTATTAAGGGGGAGTGATGTGCAACATGGTAATTTGCATTTCTATACAACTTAACAAGCAACATGTACAACATATTTAAGCAAAAAAATTAAGGGTATTATTGGCATAGTTGTGACAATTAAGACACTTAGGAGGGTAGATTAGTAAATTTAACATAATCAATACCTTACATCCCAAAATCTTATCCCAATTATGCCCTTATGTCCAACTTTTAAAACACAAAATACAACCTAACATATGATGCATCTTAAATGTGAGATCTTTCAACCCCTCATCTATATTATTATATATACTTCATTATAATCAATTTCTTGAATGCTAATAGTCTTTTCATAACCCCAAACAAACTCTTAGAGCTAATTTCATGCTTTGAAACATTGTTTTGTCCAAAAAATTTATGTCTTCATTAGATGAGAAGAGAAAAAAATCAATGAGAAGTTAAGACGCTTGCAAGATATGGTTCCCGGATTCTACAAGGTATAAAGATATGAGTTAATCTTTATATACATATCAATGAATAAGCTCTAATATGGTGGTTTAGGAGGTGCGGTTGAACGCTCATACAAAGTTGATCTAATTCCGTACACGATAAATGGTAGTTAGTTGCCAATAGTTTTTACACCAACTGAATCAACAACACTTTATCCATCTCACCACCTTGATTTATGATCGGTGCATTTTAGGTTCAATTTATTTTATATTAATTATAAAAAAATGCATCGACATTAGTTGAAGGTATAGTATTTTGGAGTGTTTTTATATTTGGTAGGTTATTGAGAATAAAGCTTAAAATGATTTATTAATACTAAAATTTACATAAAGAACCTTCTAGTTTGAAAAGTCAAGATTATAATTGTGATTACATTTAGGAACATAATGATTTGTAACTTGTTACGAGAAAATAAAGAATGAAAATATCTTAAATATTTAGTTGAATTTACTAATGTTATATATATGAAACTTAGATGTATGAGAATAACTAAAATGGATGCAATACTATTGGGCCACATATTATCATGATTGTTTGAATTTGATTTTGGCAGTGGGGGTTAAACGAGTGGAGTAGGAATAGGAAGAGGTAATTAATATGGGCCTTCAAGATTATTAAAATAAATTTACGATGGACCTTGCGACTGGGTTGCTCAAGTGGGATGGTGTCCAACAACAAAATATTGGGCTGGAATTATTTGAATTGGACTTAAGCCTATGAGAAAGATAGTTGAACATTAATGTCGACAATTTGAGAGGAACTTTGGGCTGCCTAGGGGTTCGCACATCAGGTCTCTTGACGGCAGCCTTTTGGCCGTCGAGGAAGATTGCATACAACAGTTGAAGGAGACAAAAACAAAGAAAAAGAGGAAGCCGCAGATTAGATGAATATGAACGGTTAAGTCACCCGTGATTCTCTCCTGTGAATGATTAGTTATTTTTCAAGGGTTTTGCTACGTTTATCATACATTGGATTGAATGTTTACTAATTTCGAATTCTAAACTTTCAGGTATGGTTTTGTATGAATTATTTGGTTTGAACGTTTATTGAATGCTTTGCTTGTTTGGATTTGCTTGTTTGGATTTCATCAACCAACACGGTTTTTTTATCGAGGGTCATTGATTAACATTCAAGTGTTTGCCTTTCAATCTTATTAGTAATTAATATATTGTTAAGTGATAATCAACTAAACCAACAGTAGCAGTCTAGTTATCGGCTGTCAGTGAGGTCATTGATCAACTTACAATATCAATCGTAGTTAACAACAAATCATGTCTAGGTGATTCCAATTGACCCGTTTGCAAACCCGAGTGAATTTAGCTAGCCAGAATCCCTGAGCGATCACCCTTTCTCATATTTGTTTCTTAATCAAGTTCAATTTTTACTAGTTTAACTACTCAATTAAATCCAAAGTTCAGTCTTAAATTAATGTAGTTATTTTTAGCTTAAATAATCAAACGAAACGCGTAATATTAACCACATGCTCCTTTTGGATTTGATACCCTACTTACTCTAGCTATCTAGTTTATTTAGGTTTTTGCATGACCCAACGACAGGTCATCAATTTACATTCTATTAAAGTGGAATTTTGGTGATTCAAAGAAAAACAATTTTGTAAGTTTCAGATTAAATACTACTTTTTAAAGTGTATTTAATATTAAATATCTAGAATTTTACCTTGTGCCTCTTCGCATGTGGTTGTGGGTAACTAGAAGACATGCCAAAAGATTCAATATTGCTATTGGACATGTCAAGAGCAACCAGATTATCCATTGGTAAGTCTAAAGGTATAGACTTTAAAGGAGATCCATGCATACACAACCATCTTAATTCTTTTGGAAATTTCTTGAAACATCCATTTAGTTGCACAAAATTGAGTTGGAGTAGCATTAGATTATCCATTCGACTGAATGAATTTGTTTTCAACTCAAATGATCCACATCGCTCCTTCTTGTTAAGCATTATCATGTCAAGAGCAAGGCCTAGAAGACTCTGCTTACCCTATTAAGAAAGTCAATGCCAAAAAAACTGTAAATATTATACCTACAGAGAACCAAAATACTTAGAACATGCATAACTACTGAAAATACATGGCATCTTACTTTATTTTGTTTTAGCACTTCGAATGACTCCTCTGGACACCATAACCGACTACGCTTCCATGGCTCCAAGGGCGATTCTTGACGTACTAAATTTCTTCCCATCTCTTGAATCAATGAATGCATTGCCAATTCGTTATTCGGTTCGATACTAAGAAGGCTTTTGTCAACGAGATTCCTCATCCCGATTTTCGTGTTAATATCACATGCATCCAATATTGTTTGAGTCGCATCTCTATCTTTTCCCACAAAAAAACAGGCAATATGCTTAAACAATTCCTTATCGTTTGTATATAGCAATGCGTCAAAGCTCAACTTCAGTGCCGTGTTTATACGGGCATGAGGTTCTTTCTTTAGCACTTTGATGTAGTTTTCCCAATGTGACACATCTTGCTGATACAGAGACTTGCCCAACACTTCAATAGCCAACGGATGTCCATCACAATACTTCACAAGCTCTTTTGAAACATCTTCATAACCTTTTGTGGGATTTTGGCTATGGAATGCATGAATGCATAAAAGTTTTAATGATGTAGACTTATATAAGCCATTAAGAAATACCTCTTTATAATTGTGATGAACTTGTGACTTTAATAATACACACCTTTTTGTTAAAGATGCATCCTTGGTTGTAACTATAACTTTGCTTCCTGGATGCAAACCTTTGTTTCCAAGCAAAGCATCCAACTGCTCGAGGCTACCAATATCATCAAGCACTATAAACACCCTTTTACGGGCTAGCACATTCTCAATCTTAGAGGTGTACTCGATGCAATCATTAACTCGTAACTCGATGTTTTTTGAAATGTCTCCATGAAGTTGCTTTTGTAATGTAAGGAGTCCATTAACGCGTTCGTTGCATCTTGCATCAATACCTTGAACAAAGCTGCTTTTATCAAATTTACCAGAGTGTAACCCGAAAACATATTTAGCCAAATATGTCTTCCCAATCCCACCTATGCCCACAATTGTTAGAATGTCAACTATATGATGAGATCCATCTGTCAACCACGAACCAATGAAGTTGATGTCATAGTCCATCCCAATCAGCCGTGGAAGGGTATTACGTAAGGGCACACGTAACTTATAGTGGATGTCTGCAACAACTTCTTTAATAACCTCTCTCTCTTTCCTGGAAATTGATTTGATTTTAGTGAGAAGTATAGACCACGCAACCTAATCTAAAGATATTGTAAATGTTTGTAATTGTCAAGATTATCCCTTTATCATTCACAATCTTGAGTATACAAGGATATAAGTCGGTCAAATACAATTATGACAATAATGAATATAATAATGGCTATACAAATCAGTGGCGTTGACTATTACACCCCCACAGTCGAAGCAGGAGGAGAACGGATGCTTAGACTGGAGCGAAAATCATCAAATAGAACCCGAGGTAGGCCTTTGGTGAAAATGTCAGCGACTTGAGACTTGGACGGTACATGAAGGACATGAACTAGACCCCTTTGAACGTGCTCACGAACAAAATGGATGTCCAGCTCTATGTGCTTTGTTCGTTGATATTGAACTGGATTTCCTGAGAGATAAATGGCACTGATGTTGTCACAATAGACCAGAGAAGCTTTGCTCAATGGATGACGGAGTTCGAGAAGAAGATTGCGAAACCAGCAGATCTCAGCTACTACGTTAGCCACACCATGGTACTCAGCCTTTGCACTGAAACGAGAGATAGTAGATTGTAGTTTGGACGACCAAGAGACCAAGTTGTCACCTAAGTAAACATAGTACCCTGATGTGGAGCGGCGTGTGTCAGGGCCACTGGCCCAATCAACATCGTTGTAGGCACGTATGGATAGAGAAGAGGAGGAGCTGAGGTGAAGACCAAAGTCAGCGGTTCCTTGAAGATAACTGGGAATGCGTTTTAGAGCATTCCAGTGAGCCAGAGTAGGAGAGTGCATGTGCATACAGATTTGTTGCAGAACATAGGTGATATCTGGTCTGGTGAAGGTCAGATACTGTAGAGCGCATAGGGTCATCAAACAGAGGACCAGATTCACTACTTAGTTTGTTTTGTGTATCCACAGGTGTTGCAGCAGGTTTACAAGAGTCCATACGTGCACGATGTATGATGTCCCTAGCATAGGAATGTTGAGAAAGAAATAGCTTATCACTCATGCGAGTAATAGAAATGCCAAGAAAATAGGTTAACGGATGAAGGTCTTTCATAGCAAATTCTCCTGAAAGAGTAAACATGAGCCGTTGACGAAGAGAGTTAGTCGATGTGGTGAGTATAATGTCATCGACATATAGTAGAAGATAAGCAACATCGTGACCATGGTGGTGAATAAACAAGGAATTATCCGACTTGCTTTGAGAAAAGCCTTGTTGAAGTACAAAATCGGTGAACCGTTGGTACCAAGCCCGTGGGGCTTGCATAAGGCCATAGAGGGATTTCTTCAACCATCAGACATAGTCAGGATAATCACGATGACGGAAACCCATTGGCTGATGCATGAAAACAGTCTCCTTTAGATGTCAGTGTAAGGAGTTTGTGACATCCAACTGATGAATAGGCCAAGATTGTGAAAGTGCTAAGGTGAGGACCGTACGGATGGTGGTAGGTGTAACTACCGGGCTGAACGTCTCACCACAGTCGACACCAACCTGTTGACTCCGACCATCACAAACAAGACGCGCTTTATACCGTTCCAAAGTGCCATTAGAATGAAACTTATGTTTGAACAACCACATACTATGAATAATGTTCATGTCAGGACGCTGGGGAACCAATTCCCAGGTCTCATTTTTAATCAATGCACTAAACTCGTTGTTCATGGTGTCGTACTATTCCGGTGTGGACAAAGAAACCTGTGGGATTTTGAGAATGGGAACAATGGTAGTAGTGTGTAGCTTAAATGGTTGTTTTGGTTTAGCGATGCCATCCATGGCTCTTGTGCGCATAGTGCGGGTTTGTTGGGTGTTAGCAGGATGGGACGGTTGGGTTGTTAGGGCCGGGGCAAAGCTGTGGGCTTGTGGAACGTGTATGGGGGTTGCTGTGAGGATGTGTTGTTGGCGTGATCGTGCGGGCCGGTGGGTTGTGGGCCGTGGGGGTTTGGAGGTGGAGTGGGAGTTTCGGGTGGGCTGCAAGAGAGGAAGGGGGTTGTTGGGCTTGAGGGTATTGGTCCGTTAGAGGTGGGAGGTGAGGAGATAGGGGATGTGGGTTGTGAAGGGATAGTGGGGTTAGTTTGTAGGTGACCCCATAACAAAGGGAGATAGAAGGAGATAAGAAGTCATAAGTTTGAGGTGAGGTAGATTGTTGTATTGCGAAAGGAAAGATGGATTCATCGAAGTGAACTTGACGGGATACAAACATTTGTTTGGTGGTGAGATCAAAACATTTATACCCGCGATGGTTTGGGGGTACTCGAGGAAAACGCAAGGTTGGGAGTTGTTGGCTAATTTATGAATGGAGGTGAATGGGAGTATAGGGTAGCACAGGCATTCGAACACGCGGAGATGTTTGTATGCGGGTAAAACATTATAGAGAAGAGTGGTGGGAGATCGGAAATGGTGAGTTTTCTTTGGAAGTATGTTAAGGAGATATGTGATGGTTTCTAGCGTGTGGTGCTAGAATGAGGGTGGAAGAGAAGCTTGGGCAAGAAGGGTTTGGATCATATTATTGATGGTGCGGATTTTGCGTTCCGCTTTGCCATTTTGTGAAGAAGTGTGAGGACATGAGAAACGGAAATGCATTCCATTGGTTTAATAGAAAATTTTGAAATTATTGTTGGTGTATTCTGTGCCGTTGTCACATTGAAATTGTTTTAATTTTTGTTCAAATTGGGTGAGGATGTGATTATATAATTGTGTGAAAGTGGAATAGACATAGGATTTGTTAGTCAATGGATATGTCCACAAAAAATCAGTGAAATCATCTAAAAATAAAATATAATAACGATGTCCACCGTTACTCAATACAGATGACGTCCACAAACCACTATGAATAATATCAAGTGGTAAACAAGTTTTATTAATGGAATCATAAAAAGGAAGTTTGACACTTTTGCCAAAAACACAAGATTGACAAAGCTTATTGTTTGGTTTACTGTAATTAATAAAAGAAGTGGACTTTAATGAATGTAATAAGTTGTGCCCGGGTGCCTAAGACGTTGATGCCAACGGTCTTGAGTGATAGCAACAAGAGTAGTAGGTGTGGTAGATGAGTTGATAAAGTTGGTGGTCAGAGGGTAGAGGTCGCTCGAGCTATTGCATCGAAGGATAGGAGCCTTGGTCTTCAGATCCTTTACAAGAAAACCAAACGGGTCAAATTCTAGGGATAGTAAGTTGTCTGTTGTGAAACGACGAACGGATATGAGGTTTTTAATGAGGTTTGGGGCATAAAGGACGTTATTTAATTTAAAGGATGGGAAGGGTGGTGGTAGGGTTTGGTTGCCTTGTCCAATTCCTGGAATTGTCATGCCATTACCAACAATTATTTGTTTATTAGTGCAAGGATTAAAAACAAACGGGGAATGATTACCTGGTAATTGAATGTGTCCCGAAGCTCCTGTGTCCATAAAACCCACCGGTTCATTCTGCTAGTTCATCGAGAGCGTATACAGGTCCTAGGCCATGTTTGTAGGAGTAGGGATGTAAGTAGCCAAATGGGTCTGATCACGCCTGGCCCAAGAATACCTTGACTAGATGTGGACATGGGAGCGACCAAATATGGACAGGGTGGTGTGACACTTTATTGTGGGCTGAACGTAGGGCCTGGTTGAGAAGCGAAGCCCATTGGGCTCATGTCCAATTTTGTGAGAACACAATGTACGGGTGGTGACTGTTGGTCGAGTAGGAGGTGGTAGAGGGCGGAAGGGGAGCGGCCACGCCCACGACCACGTGACCGACCATGACCCGGTGTGGAATCCTACCGGTTGTCACTAGGAGTCGCAGAGGGAGTTTGGGTAGTTCGGCTTTGGGTGTGTAGCACCGTGGCAGCCTGATATGCTGAGTGAAGAGTTTGGTTGGATTGTGTAGATTCGTTCATACAAAGTTGAGAACGGACCTCAAAGAAAGATGGGAGAGGTTTGGTGTTTTGAATAACGGTGCCCACGGTTTCATATTGCTCGGTAAGGCCGGCTATGGTTTGAAGAACCAAGTCTTGCTCATCAACCGGAGCGTCAACATTTTATAGCTGATCTGAGAGAACTTTTAATTCTTGACAATAATCAGGCATAGAAGAGAAGTTTTCTAACCGGGTGTTAGCAAACTTCTGTTTAAGGTAGAGAGCCCGAGTAGCTTTGTTATCCTGAAACAGAGCTTCAATAGCCTTCCAGGCATGGTAGGCGGTGGTGCCATGTTTGATGACGGTTTTTAGTAGACTCGGGGAGATGGTGCCATAGATCCATTGAAGAACTATGGCGTCTAGACGCTCCCACGAGTCGGCAGCAGGTGTAGCGGGTTGGTTGTCGGAGGAGATCGATTGGGCAGCAGTTGGTGGTCAAGGAGAAAGATGACCGGAAACGAGGAAGGCAGTGCAGTGGATACGAAACAGTGGGATGAATGATTTGATGTTTGAGACGGTGACAGCGATAGAAGAAGCTGTCGGCATAAGGTTTTTCAGAGGAGGAGGGTGGCGGGCAACAGAAAGTGTAGGATTTTTATAGGTGAATGATACCATGTAAATATTTGTAATTGTCAAGGTTATACCTTTCTCATTCACAATCTTGAGTATATAATGATACAAGTCGGTCAACTACGAATTATGACAGGTCAAATACAATTATGACAATAATGAATATAATAATGACTATACACATCAGCGTTGACTATCAGATATGCTAATTCAAATATCCAAACCAAATGCCATTCGGGTTGGTGGCCCAATGGTAGAAGCAAAGCTTCTAGGAACACCTCAGGGTGAGGTCATGGGTTCAAGTCCCACAAGGAGTAGAAATTTGCAGTTCAAAAAAAAATATCCAAACCAAATTTATCATATTATGCTAAGGGAGGACGGGGCACAGGAACCACCACGTGTACCCTCACTACCAGCACGGTAGCGTCACCGCTGGTGGTGCTGGTAGGGGTCCTATGGCCTTCATCCGTGAGTTTGTTCACGGTTTGTTTACCATTTTTATGATTTTCATTTTCATTAATTTAGACGGTTTTTTTGTATTTGGACGGTTTTTTTATATTTTTAACGGTTATAAACAAACATAAATATAACACAAACACATCTATCTATTATAATAATTGAAAGCAATAAATCTCATATGACACTCAATGAGGGCATCATCCCCTTTAAGTGTGTCATGTGGCAATGACATATCATTAATTATATAAAATTAAAGCTAAAAATGACATGCCATGTGGCATTAGTTGATTTTAGTAACAAAAAAAATTAAAAAGAAAGTTAGATTTTTCCCTCTCATGTTTCATCCCATGATATTTAAACGTTAATATCTTTTATATACGAGATTTTTTAAAGGAAAAAACAGTACACCAAATTAACGAGCATTTTATTATCTTTCCAACGAGTATCATAGTGCTATATAAAAAATGGAGAAAAAAACAACTATTTTTTGTGAGATTTTGTTCATACAGAAAAAAAACACAAAGTGTTCAGGTAATTAATTAATCATGTATAGACAAGTCACTGATTATGTCTAAACCAGTAAATATGAATTCTATTTTCAACAATTGTTAGCATTGGAGTTGTACATTGTTTTAGGTTAGGTATTAATATTATAGTTATACATTGTTTTAGGTTAGATGTTAACATTAGAGTTACACGTTGTTTAAGGTTAGACGTTAACATTGGATATACATTGTTAATTGTTTTAGAGTAGGTGTTATCTGAAGCTTTCCTGCATGTAACTGTAAAGCGCATCAATCTATTTCATATGTAAAATTGATATGTCATATTAGATTTCTCAATCCCGAGACGCTCTCGGTGTATAATCTAGTACTTCAATAAAAGAAACATATTAATATTAATATTAATATTAAACATCAATGCCCGGGTTCCGCCTCATGGTGCGTTCGTAAAAGGTGGTCCACCGATCACATTTATTGTTGAGATCAGTCCAATTCCACTGGAGGCTCTCGATGGTGCGGTCGTTTATGCCGACTTGTTAGTTGAAGTCGGCCAACACACAGTCCCAGAACCGTGTGTCCCTCCCCTCCCCCCTCCCCCCGACCCCGACCTGTTGGCGTTGTAGGGCGGGATCGTTTTGTGCATCTTTAATGAACACGGCCAAAGCGATTTCTTCTTCTTCTTCAGTTTAGCGCGTCATTTTTCTACTTTGAAGGGTGTGGATTTAACCGTGGATGTGAATGTGTGTTTTAACCACAGTGGTGTGGTGGGTTTATATACAAAAAAATCTCAACATTTTTGCATGTAAAATTCAATTTACTAACAGTTAGTTGGAACGGTTTTAATGCAAACTTCAATTGTTTTGACCGTTTTGGTGGGACGGTATAAATGAGAAATTCAATTGCTCTGACCGTTTGGTGGGACGGTTTTAAAATTTAAACCGTGTGAAGTTATAAAAAAGGTTAAATATGTATTTAAATGAAAAATAAATAAAAGAACCAGTGATGTGTCATGCCGCCTCCAAAACTGTGGTTAGGTGAAGTGAATCAGTGAAGTGACGTTGAAGTGCAGGATTGTTTGAAATCAGTGGAGTGAAAAAAAAATCCGGGTAGTGCCCGTTCCCCCTAATTATGTTAATGATGCAAGATCTGCAAAATTTAGCTGGGTATAAAAATGTTAAAAAGATTCAAATTGAAACATGGGGGTTTACCTGTCCTTTGCGTCTTTTCCTTTTAGATCAGCAACTTGTGTGAGTGCCATCTTCCATGACTCCATCTTTAGAGCCAATTGACATCTTTTCTCTTCATCTGTTTCTGCCTCCATCTTCTCTTTATGCTTCGCCATTGCTTCTCCAAAGCTACTTTGTTGCTTCCTGACATGGTTGGGTTCAACATGATAGAAGATGGGGATAACACTTTGGTTAAACTTCCTCTTCTGCTCAAGGATGAGTACTAGTTCATCTAGGCACCAGGTGGAGGAGGCATAATTCGTGGACAAGACGATAACAGAAGCCCGGGATGACTGAATCGCACTCTCTAGTTCTGGTTTGAGTGGTTCTCCAGTTTCAATCTCTTCATCATCCAAAAAGGTTGTGAGATTAGCATCCAGAAGGGCGTTGTAGAGGTGGTCAGTGAAACCATTACGAGTGTCAAGACCTCGAAAACTTAAGAAGACGTCAAAGCGATGATTATGATCATGAGTTAAAGAAGATGATGAGGATCTTGGTAAAATCTCAGTGATACGAACCATTCTTTTTTCATGAACTAGTAGAAATGTAGAATGTAGCTGCTGAATTGGTGAATTAAGGTTTCAACTTTAAAGAAAAAGTCTCTAAAAAAACATATCCTTGTCGGTCGGGCCACAAAATTCTTACTCTTTTACTTTTGGAATTTACCTGGAATGAACTTCAAATTTATGACTCGACTTCCACTAAAACCAAGGTTTTCAGAACCGGACCGGACGTCGAACCGGACCCCCGGCCGGTTCACCGGTTCGACCGGTCCGACCGGTTCGACCGGTTCGACGAACCGGCCCAAAAAACAAAAAAAAATTAAAAAAAAATTTAAAAAAATTAAAAAATCCGGTCCGACCGGTCCGGTTTCCGGTCCGACCGGCCGGTTCACCGGTTCAACCCCGGTTCGCTGCAAAAACGGTCCGACTACCCGAACCGGACCGGTCCAGGCCCCGGAGCCCGGTCCGACCGGTCGGTCCGGTCCGGTTTTCAAAACAATGACTAAAACGAACTAGAAGAATTTCGTTGGGGGTGTTAATTTTACGTTCCTTGATACACAAGACAACACAAAATATTTTATTATTACTTCATATAAAAAGTCAAAAATCAAAATTAACGCGTTTAGCAGCTCAATGATATCTTGGGGATTAACGTTCTAGATTGTGAGTATAACTTTTAAGGTTTCATATTTTGAAATCATTGAAAGCTGAATTATTTTTAACATTTATAGCAATTTTTAACATAGCACAGATAAAAAAGATGAAGAAACACGAATCTAAGATCAAGTAACGAAGGCGATCCGAGAAGTGATTCTACTGTATTTTATAAAGAGAGTGTGATTATAAAATACGTGAAGGTCTAAAGGCAAGACCAAGGAATTAAGAGACTACCAATTAGAAGAGCCGAGCCTCTAACTGTTAGTATAATAAACAGAGGGTTGAAGAAGGTACGAGAGAGTTCGTATTCTTCTTGAGTGAAAGTATGTGAGATATTAGATGCCAATAAAAGGAGAAGGGAGTCCTCCTTTTATAGTACCAAGGTATCCTACTTTCTCAGCCCATCCTCTACCCTTAACGGGGCCCGGCCCAGGTAGAAGTGTCTCCATAATCCGGCCCAAGCCCTTAGGCCCATTTGGTGCAAGTGGGTTTTAGTAAAGTAGGAAAAAGTAGAATGCTAGGGGGGATATTACCGTCCTGGCGCATATACACGTGGCGCCCAGTAAGTGGACGCTGATGGGTGGTGGACACGTGGTGCTCGCCTATTGGTAGAGAAAGGCGGTGGACAGTTTATGCTTTCCAGGACTTCGAGATGGGCAGAGAAAGTCTGCATTGTCAGAAAGATATCTTGGCTGGGAGGCTGCCACGTCGTCGTCCTTTCTGCTCGTCAGACTCGGAACAGTCTTTGATCGGAGGGGAACTCTGACGGGCCGCCTGTCATGTCAGAGATATTTTGTTTGGGGCAGGGGTGAGTTTCAAAGCTGCCCCAAAAGGTATCTTCCACTTGTAGTGAAGCTTGCTAAGAAAGCTTTGATGTATATTTGGCCCGCCGATGTGAAAGGGGCGGCCGTTCTTGCGCCTGGCGTTAACTGTACCGCTAACGTAAAACGGGCGGGTGACGCCAGGTGTTCCGTCGACGTAGCACGAGAGTATCGATGCTTACATCGGACGGCAGATGCATCGCTGACGTAGAACGGGTTTGGGGACGCCAGACGTTCCGCTGACGTAAAACGGGCGGATGGGCGTGAGACATCCGCTGACGTAGAACGGGCGGATGAGTGTCTGGCGAGGCCTGTTCTAAGTGGGCGATGGTATGGTATTTGTAGTGCTTTAATACCATATCCCTTCAAGTCCCCCCAGTCCAGTGCTGGCCTGTATCTTTGGGGAGTGCTGGACTTGATTTCACAAGTGTACCTTGAGTATCATCCAGTCGTCACTGGGTTTTCATGTACCAAAGTGGACGTGTGTTTGTTGTTTATTCTTCGTCAACTGGTGCGCGCACAGAGATCAAGCTGTGGGCGTATGACGGGAAGCGCCTTATTTGTGTTCTGGCGCGCAGGCATTGAGCCAAGATAGGCGTTGGGCCTGTTTGCGCGGCCAGAAGTTGTGGAAATAAATTTTTTCAAAATTTTCAGTCTGACGCGCAGGCGTTGAGCCAAGATAGGCGTTGGGCCTTTTTGCGCGGCCGGAAATTGTGGAAATAAATTTTTTTCAAAATTTTCAGTCAGGCGCGCAGGCGTTGAGCCAAGATAGGCGTTGGGCCTGTTTGCGCGGCCAGAAGGTGTGAAAAGTCGTTTTTTGTCCCTGTCTGCGCCTTCATTTACTCCGCATTGAATTTGTCTCTTTGGAATTTGTGTGAATTAAAGGCGGGAATGTTTTGAATTTGAAAGGACGTGTCTGACGGTTGGTACACCTGTCTTGGAGATCGTGTCTGACAATTAGTACGACTGTTGAGTTGCTAGACCGCCACGTGTCGTATATCTGGTGAGTGGGGACAGCTGTTCATGGTGATTTTGAACGTGGAGGTACACGTGTCGATCATCGGCATCGATTGCCAGCTGGGGTAGAGCAACCGTCTCGCGAGTGACCCACGCGCGGCGCGTGGGCCGTTTCAGTCACTGTGCGACGTGTCCGTCTGTGATTGGACCTTTGCGCGAAAAGCCTGCCGAGCATCATAACCTGCATTTAATGCGATGGGTATAAATACCCATTTCCACCCTTTGATTCCTTTCATTCTCTCCTTTCTTCGAAATTTCTTCAAAGTAACACCGGTGTTCTTTACTTTTTCCGATCAAAAGAAAAAAGTTTTTCTCAGTTTCTTTTTCTTGAAGATGTCGTCTAAAGACAAGAAGGCTGAGTTGGCGATGAGGGATGCCCAAATATCTTGGTCCAAAGACAAGTTCCGGTCTTTGGTCAAGAATTATGCTATTTCCCGGGAGTGGGAATCGGAGTTGTCGGCAAAAGGGCAAACTCCGTTGGACTGCCCGGAAGGGAAGATATGCCTGTATGAGGCATATTTTTTTAAAGGACTTTTTCGACTCCCTGTGTCGAAGTTCTTGATTTCTGTTTTACAGAAATATGGAGTGCATGTTTCTCAAATGAGCCCCTTCGGGGTAATGAGGATTATGCACTTTGAGGCCACCTGCCGAGCTTTGAGGAGGGAGCCGGAGTTTGAACACTTTAATGTGTTCTACAAGATTGAGGTGAAGGACTCCGGCTGGGTGTCGTTTGCGGAGAGGTCGAAGTCGGTGACCTTGATTGTGCCGAAGAGTTCTCCGAAGACTCTTCGTGAGTGGAAGAAATGTTTTTTCTTCCTGAAGAAGGAGGTGATACCAGCGGAGATGGGCAAGCTGGAGTTACGTGCCGGCCAGAAGCCGCCGTCTTTCAAGGTGGTGAAAGATTTCCAGGAGGAGGCCTGGTTTCAGGAATTATGTGCGCACCCCACCCGCCTAGATGATCTAGATAGGTTGGATGAGGGTATACTTCGGTTGCTGGTATTGAGTCGTCTAGGGGTGAGGGACGGGTATGATATGGCGCCTGTGGGTGAAGCTGGGCCACTGTCTATCGAAGGTACGTAGAGTGTTGTTTGATATTGGTATGTATACATATGTTTATATTATTATTATTTTTCTAATACCTTCTGCGTTTTGTGGCAGGCGAGCTTTTATTTGAAGTCTTCGCCGCACGCGGCACGAAGACTGCATTTGTGGCGGTTCCCGTGGGAGGGGTGTCTCAGGTGGAGTTGAAGGTGGAGAACTTCCTGTTCCCCGGCCCAATGCAAGGTGCGCCTTCTAACCTTGCCGTTGGTTTCTTAATCAATCCTGAGCCGTTGTCCGTGAAAACGGCGGCCGAGGTTGATTATGTATTCTTGTCGGACGATGAGTCAAGTGATTCGTCGTCCGGTCTAATACATCGTACGCGTCGATCTGCAGGTGGCGCTGGAAGGGGGTCGTCTTCGGCTGGGGCGCAAGGCGCAGAGGCGACAGTTGAAGGTCGCGTGCCGGAGGATGTGGCTACTGAGAGTAAGTTTCTTCTATTTTCTTTGTTGTATTCTTCTTTGTCTTTCCTTATTTAAAGGATTTTTTCCTTGTTTGCAGGTCGCAAGCGTAAGTAGCCAGAGATGGCTGAAGAGAACGTAGGTGGTGGCTCGTCGCCGAAGCGGGCAGCTCATGGAGGTGACAAGCCGCATGAATTGGAGCTTGAGCCGCCGCCGATGCGCGAGCCTTTTTACAAGAAGGCCCTGAAGAAACTGAGCAGTAAGTACCTTTGTTTATTTTTCTTTCATTTGCTTCCAAGTTTTTTATTCGCCTGTTTTTCCTTTGTAGGCGTTGTTCCTCCTTCCGTGAGACAATATCAGGAGGAACGGAAGAAGAAGCTTGAGTAGGAGCGTGCCCAGGCTGAGGCGGCGCGTCAAGCTGAGCTTGCGCGTAAGGAGGAGGAAGATAGACGTGCTGCTGAGGCCGCCTTGAAGCAGAGGGAGGAGGAGGCGGCCGCCCGTGAAGCTGAGTTACAGCACAAGCGAGCTGAGGATGCCCGCTTGGCTGAGGTGGCCGCCAAGGAGGAGGAGGAGCGCCGCCTGGTCCTGTTGAAACAGCATGAGGAGCTGGTGCGCATTAAGAAGGAGCAGGCTGAGGGGATGGCTGCTAAGGGTGGTGACGGTTCGCTGGGCGGGCCCTCTTTTGTTGATCTAAGTGAGAAGGACGTCATGGAGGCGCCTTCTCAGGGTGGTGGGGTGGAAGACCCCAAATCGAAGAAAGCTGAAGGTGCTTTGGCGTCTTCGAGCGGTCCGGCCTTCTGGCTGGACGCTCCGGTTTATACGCCTGGGTGGCGTATAACCGAAAGCTGCCGATTCCTCAACCCCTTTGTGGCTGAGGAATTTGTAAGCTATGCGTTGCCGCCTTCCGAGCGGGCGCATCACCGAGCTCAAGACCGCGCGACTGTCTTCTCCGAAATGTGCATGAATCTCACGCAGACTATGGGCAACCTTTATGCCTTGCACAGAGGGGAGGGTGAGTTTTTGGACGAGCAGGCGTCGGTTGCTGGTGAGGCCGAGCGGTTGGCGAGGGAGAAGGAAGTATATGAGTCCGCTCGTATACGCCTTTTGGAGCAGGTTCGGAAGCTGGAGTCCGACCTGCGTCAGAAGGATGCCGACGCTGCCGAGAAGCAGAAAGCTTGGGCCAAGTCGACGGCGGTGGTGAACACTGAGCTGGATCGTCGTCGTCAGCTCGTTCAAAAGGCTGAACTTGCCCTTGCTGAGGAGAAGAAGGTGTCGGCGGCCAAGGCGAAGGAGTTAGAGGAGATGTCCTCTAATTATGCCACTGCAATTGGCGATCTGAAGGCGAAGGACGCCGATGTGGTCAAGATGACCAGTCTGGTGTCCAAGCTGGAAGGTCAGATTGATGGCCTTTTGAAGGAGAGGGAAGCTTGGGAGTTGGAGAAGACGCTCCTGCTGGACGCTCAGAGGGCTTACTGCGAGAAGTTGCTCTGGATTATGTCCGATGGGATCTCTGCGGTAAGTTTTTCTTTTTGTTTTTCTAAGTCTTTATGCCGTCCTTTGTTTTTGACTTGGTGTTTGGTTGATGTGTAGGTCTTTGATCGCTTCTGGAATGCGCCCAAGATGGGCGAGCAGATCGCGGAAGTGGTGGATGCTGCCCGTACAACGGGCGTCCATAGTGGGTGGCTGGAAGGTTTTTTGGCCGCCAGGGATGGGGCGGCTGTCGAAGATCAGCCGTTTGGTGACGTAAATACCGATCAGCAGCTGATGGAGCAGCTTCAAAAGCTTGAAAAGATCGAGTTTCCCGTGCTGCAGGTTGTGCGGCAGTGTCTGGCGGATCCTGACCCTATCGCCATGTTCAAGCGTTGGGTGGAGGAGTCCGACCGCGTTGGACGGGAGCGGGCGGAGAAGCATAGGTCGGGGGCGGGTAGTTCGGGGACGGCCCATGAGCCTCCCCAGTAGGTTGCTTTTGTATTTTCCTTCTTTTTTAAATATGTTGTTGGTATGAAATGAAACTTTTTTCCTTCTATCTTGTTGATCCGTCTGATGTGTTGGTGCGTTTGTCTGTTGAAGAGTAGCTTAACTTCATAAGTGAGGACTGCGCAGAATCATTTATGAAGAGTGAATTAACTTCATAAGTGATGGGTGCGCGGAATCGTTTATGAAGAGTGAATTAGCTTCATAAGTTAGAAGAAAAATGTGAAACTGAAATGTTTTTATAAGTAGCATGTGCGCAACTACGCTACATTCCATGATCTAGGTATGGGTGTTCCATCAAGTTTTTCTAGCGCATATGCCCCTTTTCCTAGTACTTGTTGAACTTTGTAAGGCCCTTCCCAGTTTGGCGCGAGCTTTCTAGGGCGTTCTGCGTGAGAGGCGTAGTTGTCTCTTAGGACATAGTCGCCTATGTCGAATTCGCAAGCTTTGACTTTGGAGTTATAGTAGCGCTCCAATTGCTTTTTATAGTTTGCTTCGCGTATGGCGGCGATGTCACGCCTTTCGTCTAAGAGATCCAGATTGAGGCGTAGTTCTTTGTCATTGTCGGTGTTAGCCGTGTTGAGGACCCGTGGTAATGGGAATGTTATCTCCGCGGGTATTACGGCCTCAGAACCATAGGTTAGGCTGAACGGGGTTTTGCCGGTGCTGGTCTTCGTGAGGGTGCGGTGTGCCCATAGCACATGTGGGAGCTCGTCTACCCTGCCCGTGCGTTTCGACCCTAGGCGAGTCTTAATGCCTTCGACCAAGGATCTGTTGATGCGTTCTACTTGGCCATTGCCTTGGGGGTGGGCAACGGATGAGAAGATCTGGCTGACGCCTAATTGTGTTAGCCATGTTTGGAGTTTTTTGTCAGTGAATTGTGTGCCGTTGTCCGTGACGATTTCCATGGGTAAGCCGAAGCGGCAAATGATAAATTCCCAGATGAATTTTTTTGTTTGTTCGGTGCTGATTGAAGCGAGCGACTTGGCTTCTACCCATTTTGTGAAGTAGTCGACGGCGACAATGAGGTATTGTACCTTTCCAGGGGCCATTGGGAATGGGCCGACCAGGTCGATAGCCCACTTCTGGAATGTCCAGGCGACCGTGACTGGTACCAAATCGTTTTTTGGGCGCAGGGTATTTGGCGCATGTTGTTGACAGTTGAAACAGGTGCGTAGAATTTTGACGGCGTCTTGATGCATGCCCGGCCAATAGTAATTTGCGTTCATGATTTTGGCGACGACCATCCTTGGCCCCGCATGGATCCCGCATATGCCTTCGTGAATTTCTTTTATGAGTAAGGTGGCTGTTGCGGTATCTATGCATTTTAGTAATGGGCCTAAGTATGAGCGTCGGTACAGGATCCCATTCATTAGTTGATAATGTTGGAATTTGTATTGGATTTTTCGGGTTTCCGCTTTTTGAGGCGGCAGCGTGCCTGTTGCTAGATAAGCTTGAATAGGGGTCATCCATGACCCGGCGCCTGTCTGTGTTATATTAACCTGTCTATGTGGTACTGAAGGTTGAGGCAGGGTTTCAATGCGTACCTCTTTGGCCATGTGCGGCCAAGCTGTGGAGGCCATTTTGCTGAGTACGTCGGCTTCCTTGTTGCCGCTGCGATTTATGTGGACAATTGTGCAAGTGATGAATTTCTTGGTGAGGAGCTTGGCCTGGTCGACGTATTGGGCCATGACTGGATCTTTGGCGTCGTAGATGCCGTTCATGTGACCCGCAATTAGCATAGAGTCCACATGGGCGTTGAGGTGCCTTGCGCCCATTTTGTCTGCCAGGCGTAGGCCTGCCAAGAATGCTTCGTATTCTGCTTCGTTGTTTGTGCTCGGGAATTTAAGGCGCACAGCGTATGTGAATTCCGTTTTGTCGTGGCTAACGAGGCGAAGGCCTGCGCCTGAGCCCTGGTCATTGGAAGCTTCGTCCGTGTATAATGACCAGTTTACTCGATCGTCGGGGATGGGCTTGGGGTCTTGTTCGTCTTTCCAGTCTTGGATTTTGTCAATCGGGATTTCTACAATGAAGTCTGCCAGGACCTGCCCTTTTATTGCGGGTCTTGGTTTGTAAACAATGGTGTGCGCACCTAGCTCGATCGCCCATTTGGCCAGGCGGCCAGAGAGTTCTGGTTTGGAAAGTACGGTGTTGATCCTATAATCTGTGAGGACGTTAATTGGATATCCTTGGAAGTACCGCCGCAGCCGTCGTGACGCGTGGACTAGCGCTAGGATGAGTTTTTCCATTGTTGAATATCTGGTTTCTGCGTCTGCTAGGGTGCGGCTGATGTAGTAGATTGGTGTTTGCACTTTGTTGCGTTCTACTAATAGCACCGCGCCTATCGCTCTGACGCAGATAGGTATACTATGAGTGGTTCCTTTGGAAGGGGTGCTGTTAGAGTTGGCAAGTAGGTTAAACATTGCTTCATTTCACGGAAAGCCACTTCCGCCTCTGGTGTCCAGCGGAACTGTGTTTTCTTGAGTACATTCCGTAAAGTATGGACAAAAGGAAAAGACTTAGAGGCGTAGTTTGATAGGAAGCGGTTGAGAGCAACTAGACGTCCCATCAGTGTCTGTACGTCTTTTATCGAGTTTGGTGATGGCATGCGTTGGATTGCTTGGACTTTTTCCGGGTTTGGTTTGAAGCCGCCATTGGTGACAATGACGCCTAGGAATTTTCCTTCTTCAGCTCCGAAGGAGCATTTCCCCGGGTTAAGTTTCATTTTGATGTTGCGCAACTGTTCAAAGGTGCGCTGGATGTCCATGAGCATTGTATCCTCTTGGGTGCTTTTGATGACCAGGTCGTCAACGTAGACTTCAAGGTTGACGCCGATCTGATTGATGAATGCTTAGTCCATGAGGCGTTGGTAAGTAGCGCCGGCGTTTTTGAGTCCGAAGGGCATTTTGGTGTAGCAGTACACCCCTCGGTCTGTTCTGAACGCCGTTTGTATGTGTTGAGGCGGTGCTCGGCGATGTGTCCTGGGACGCCAATCATGTCTGATGATTGCCACGCGAAGACGTCTTTGTTTGCCGCCAATAGCTGCTTTAGATGTACTTTTATTTGGGGGGAAAGAGTCCGGCCCAGAGTAATGGTTTGTTTGGGGAAGGCCGGGTTGAGGACCCAGTTTTCATCAGTTTGTGGGGTTGGCGGGAGCGCCGCTGGGTTGTCTACCGGGTCAGTTGTCATGAGGCATTCTTGATTACCTCGGATGTATGCGACCCCCGTGGGTGTTGGGAAACCCATGGTTTGGTGGGGGGTTGATGCGGTGGAATTGAAGTTTGCCAAGCCTTCTCTGCCTAGCAGTATGTCATACGAGGAGATGGCTGGGATGACGTGGAAGGTGCAGACTTCTGAGCGGCTATGTGTGCCGTCATCAAGTGTGACGGTAAAGTCAAACTTGCCAATGGGGTGTATTACCTCGTTGAAGAAGCCGGCGATGGGTGTGTCTGGTTGCAGGCGTGCCTTGTCTTCTTCGTCAAGTTGGTCAAAGCACTGTGGGTACATGATGTCGAAGCTGCTGCCGCCATCACACATCGTTTTGTAAGTTCGGTAGTGTCCGAACAGTGCTGTGATAGTGAGTGGGGTCGTCGATTGTGCGCCCCCTGGTATTATAGGGAGGAGGACTTGGGCCTCTCGCCAGTTTGTGGCTTGTGATGTGGTTGCTGTGTTTGGGAAATTGGTTTTCCGTTTGGTATTGCGTGTCATGTTGCACTGTCTGTTGTGTGCGCCGCGGATATAGTGTGTTCTGATGTCTTTGATGGCTTTGTCAGGCTCATCTTGCCTGCGACCGCCGGCGCGGACGTTTTTGACCAAGTTGGAGAGCTTCCCAGAGCGTAGGGCCGCCTCAATCTCCATTTTGAGGCTGTAGCAGTTGTCAGTGTCATGACCCACGTCTTTGTGGAAGTCACAAAATCTGGTGGTGTCGACATTTTTTCTTTTTGCTCCCATGGGTTTTGGGATCTTGAAAGTGACCTCTCCGGTCAAGAGGACTTGTGACAGTACCTGGGACGGTGTCTTGGTGAGAGGGGTCCAGTCCTGATTCCGGCGTCCGCTGTTGCGCTGTTCGCGGCTTTGCTTGTTGCCAATGATGTTTCGGGCGTCGCCGGAGGTTGAGTATCGTCCTTCATCGGTGGAACCTGAGATGCGGTTCCAGACGGATGTTCGGTTGTTGCCGCGACTGTGGCTGTTGCTGGAGCTCCCTCGCTGGTTCTGGCGCATCGTTTTTTGGTTGCCCGCATATAGTTTTGAGATGCGGACGACCACTTCCCAGGTGTCTGGGACGCCGTCTTTCCCTTGGAGGGTGTCTTGTAGGCCTTCATCGTTGACGTTGGATAAGAAGGAGGTTCGGGTTGCCTCATCCCCCGTTCCGAGTTGGAGGGCCTCTTTGTTGAACCGTACGATGAAGTCCTCCAAAGGTTCAGTATCTCTGCGTTTGCAGAGAGAGATTTGGCTTTTGTCGCGCTTGTGGCGACGTTGTTGACTGAAATGGAGTGAAAATTTTTCGATCAGCTGGTCGTAGCTGTCGATGCTTCCTGTGGGGAGGTTGTTAAACCAGACCCTGGCGGCTCCGGTGAGTGTCTGGGCGAACATGTGGCACCAGACGGGCAAAGTCCATCCAATGACGGCCCCCGCTTGGTTGAATATGCCGAGGTGGTCATCTGGGTCGGTGAGTCCGCCGTAGATTTTGACATTGGCGGGTAGGCGTTGTCTTGGTGGGATTGGTGCCTGAGAGATGCGTCTGGTGAATTTAGATTTGTCCGCGAAGGCCGCGGGCCTGTAGGGGAGTGACAGGTTTGTGGTGGCGTCGTGATTGTATCTGTTTAGGCGTTCCCGCCTGTAGTATGGGCTATGGCGATAGTCCCTGGAGGCATCGTCTTCCCATGAACTCTCGTCATAGTCTTCGTCATCGAAACGGTTGCGCTCTGCACGGGCCTGGTCCTCAGGGGATTGCCCTGGACCTTCCCCGTGATGGGAGGCAATCGATGTTCGTGCGGGTGGTTTGGAAGAGGAACCCGCGATTGCTTTCCCGGTCCGACGGCGTCGTTCTAGCTGAGCGTCTAGAATGCGCCTCTGGCTCTCGTACCAATCGTTATTCAGGGCGTCGATTTCCTCCTCGGTTGGAGGTGCTGGGTCGACGACCTGGAATTCTAGGATTCTGGGAGTGACGAGGGTTTGTTGGTTATTGTCTTGATCGCCAGATGTTGGGTGAGATGCTGGGGTGGCGTCGGTGATGTCTTCGACGGCTCCGGATTGGGTGAATGCTCTTGTGGGTGAAGTCATTTTTGTGATTTGGGTTTAATGGATGATTGTAAAAGCTCTTTTGTTTTAGAGTATTTGTGGTAAGGCCACAGATGGCGCCAATGAAGAAACACGAATCTAAGATCAAGTAACGAAGGCGATCCAAGAAGTGATTCTACTGTATTTTATAAAGAGAGTGTGATTATAAAATACGTGAAGGTCTAAAGGCAAGACCAAGGAATTAAGAGACTACCAATTAGAAGAGCCGAGCCTCTAACTGTTAGTATAATAAACAGAGGGTTGAAGAAGGTACGAGAGAGTTCGTATTCTTCTTGAGTGAAAGTATGTGAGATATTAGATGCCAATAAAAGGAGAAGGGAGTCCTCCTTTTTATAGTACCAAGGTATCCTACTTTCTCAGCCCATCCTCTACCCTTAACGGGGCCCGGCCCAGGTAGAAGTGTCTCCATAATCCGGCCCAAGCCCTTAGGTCCATTTGGTGCAAGTGGGTTTTAGTAAAGTAGGAAAAAGTAGAATGCTAGGGGGGATATTACCGTCCTGGCGCATATACACGTGGCGCCCAGTAAGTGGACGCTGATGGGTGGTGGACACGTGGTGCTCGCCTATTGGTAGAGAAAGGCGGTGGACAGTTTATGCTTTCCAGGACTTTGAGATGGGCAGAGAAAGTCTGCATTGTCAGAAAGATATCTTGGCTGGGAGGCTGCCACGTCGTCGTCCTTTCTGCTCGTCAGACTCGGAACAGTCTTTGATCGGAGGGGAACTCTGACGGGCCGCCTGTCATGTCAGAGATATTTTGTTTGGGGCAGGGGTGAGTTCCAAAGCTGCCCCAAAAGGTATCTTCCACTTGTAGTGAAGCTTGCCAAGAAAGCTTTGATGTATATTTGGCCCGCCGATGTGAAAGGGGCGGCCGTTCTTGCGCCTGGCGTTAACTGTACCGCTGACGTAAAACGGGCGGGTGACGCCAGGTGTTCCGTCGACGTAGCACGAGAGTATCGATGCTTACGTCGGACGGCAGATGCATCGCTGACGTAGAACGGGTTTGTGGACGCCAGACGTTCCGCTGACGTAAAACGGGCGGATGGGCGTGAGACATCCGCTGACATAGAACGGGCGGATGAGCGTCTGGCGGGGCCTGTTCTAAGTGGGCGATGGTATGGTATTTGTAGTGCTTTAATACCATATCCTTCAAAAGATAAGAGAGTTATAAATCTTGAATTAACTAAAATGATTTGTAATACATATATGCAATAACTAAACAAAACAAAAAATAATGAAGTTAAATATAAATAAAAAATAGTATAGTTATTGGGAAATAAAAAGTTCTATATTTTACAATGACGTGTTATTTTTATTATGGGGGAGCCTAACGTAAAAAGCTTGTTAGCGTATAAAATGTAAGAAGTAATTTGGATCGTAGGATAAAGCGGTTAATCAGAGGCACGAGGGTAAAAAAACACGCGTCCTTAAATTCGTCGAAAACATTAAAAAAGGCAAAATAGTAATTGGACCAAAAAAATAAAAGAGCGGGCAAATTACAAACATCACTCAACTGACATTCAGTTTCTAAAATTAGAAACAAAAACCGTCTGCTCAATTCAAATCAAAACACAATTAGGGTTTTTTTTACTCTCCGGAATCAGAAAAACAGAACGATCAAAGACAAAAACAATGGCGTCGAAGGCAATTTTGGGAATTTATATACAAATATTTGGCATATTATTGCATGTAATTAGTTGTTAGAGTTAACAAATCAAAATACAGGAGTTGAATATGAAAGGCGAGCAAAGGGAAACCATGATAGGCCGGCTAAAACTTCAAAATCAGGTTTGCTGAACAATTAAAAGCTGTTAATAAGTATTCATATTATGATGTTACAGTTTTTTTTTGACAAATACATGTTTATTTGCGTCCAATAATTGTATTCAATTTTTAGGAGTTTTTCTACTATTTGCGTAAAAAAGTTATTTGTATTTGCGTTTGATTTTTCTACAATAAGTTAAAGAACCATGTACTTGCGTATAAATGTTATATGTACTTGTGTTATATTTTTATATAAGATGTAATAAAAAATACTTAAGAGTTAAGATATTTGAAAAGTAATAATTACAAAACTGACATGATTTACTGGCAATTTAAATCAGTCGGCTGTGTCAGGAAAAATAAAAATATATCTACCACAATTAACCTTTATTATAATAAAAGAATATGAAACGATCATACCATTTCACTTGCGTCTTCCATATAAAAATATTATTTGATTTTATTATTTTTATCACTCAGCTTTCAAAAATTAAAATTACAATGTCAAAACATTATGTCTCTCTCAAAGAGCACCTAGATGAACTAGATGCTGCTGCTCATGCCCTACTTTTATTAAAAGAAAGTGTTGTTGTTGATGATCCTATACCACAAGCAATAGATATTGATGTATTAGACGCATTTAATAACATTAACAACCAAGATCAAGGTCAGAGACGTTATGGTTTGGTGTATCAGCGTAGGAATAGAAACCATGTAGTTCATGCTTCAGTAGGAAATGTTGAAGGTGCAGGGGATTTAGAAAATGAAGTTGTTATTGAAATCAATAATAATGTTCAAGAACAAGAACAACAAAATGTGAATATGGAAGAACAACAAGAAGGGGACAACAACATAAAGAATGATTGTGGTACACTCCACAAGAAGTGTTAGCGATCCTTAGCGAGGGATTATGAAAAAACCTTATTTCATATTTTTTTGGTGTATTAAAAAGAAGAAATATTTTGTAATGATGATTTATATATATGAAGCTAGATATTGTAATGTGTAAGCCATATTAAGACGCAAAATGAAGTTCATGTTTGGTTCTTTTATTTGAATATAAGTTGTGTTTTAATGTAAAATGAACTTGTGTATGATATTGTTTGACTATACAGTATTTCTCTTGATATATACAAGCATTGAATGTGCCACAAATAAGTAACGCAAATGTTATTTGTTTCAGACGCAAGTTGTTTTAAACATGTTTATTGTATTTTTTAAACTACTAGATATTGTACCTGCATGATTACAATAAATTGCGTTTTAATATGTTCCTTTAAAAATATAGATACTTCAAGGTATGCAATTGTTCCATTTGTCCATGATAATGAAGATGAACAACCTATCAGCACATTGATAAAAAAAACAAACCTGTTAAGAGGAAAATAGGAAAAGTTGTTGAGTCAACATCATCTGATGAACATGTTGAGAGAAAGAAGAAACAAAAAAACAACACAAGAGAAAACATGCGCTTATTGTTGAATCATCATCCGAGGAAGTTGTGGTAATAAAGAAAAAACTAAAAAAAACAACAGAAAAAGAAGCATATACTTGTTGATGAATCATTATCCGACGAAGTAGTGGAGAAAAAGAAAAAGTCCAAAAAACAAAAGAAACAAAAACATATAGTTATTGATTCTTCTTCGTCCGGAGATGATGGTAAGAAAAAGAAGAAAGGCAAAAATCTTAAAAAAACTGCAAAAAAGAAGAAGTTTCATGAAAAGAGTAAGAGCGGACAATATTTTGAGTACATGCATAGAAGAATAAGCATGAGATGCTCACCAGCAGAGTTTATGTCAACAATAAAGATCTTGTCGGATTAACAGAAGGAAGACATAAGGTTTAATAGTCTTCAGTCTAAAAACGCAAATACATACAACTTAAGACGCAAAATGTAAAAAACAACTATATATAAAAACATAATGATAGCAACAAATAATACACAACTACCGGTCTGAAATATAAATCACCTATCTTAAAAAAAGGTTTGATAGTCTTCCGTCTAAAAATGCAAATACATACAACTTCAGACGCAAATTGTAAAAAAACAACTATATATAAAAACATAATGATAGCAATAAATAATACGCAACTACTAGTCTGAAATATAAATCGCCTATCTCAAAGCATAACACACAACTACATATGTGCAAACGTTAATTTTAAAAACACAATTACGTGACTACAAAATCAAACATAAAACCCAACACCTATCATCCAAGAGATGTAATCTTCATCTTCGTTAGTTTTTGGCTTGACTGTAACATCAGCTTCTTCATCCAAAATTGTCAAATGCAAAATTCTGAAAAAGATAAAATATGAAAAAATGTGGAGAAAAAGAAAAGAATTAATAAAAACTATTAAAAAATGATAAAACTGACTAAAACGATTATCGATTATAATTTGTACGAAATAACTGATCGATCGAGTTAGACAAATACTAAACCAGAAATTATAAAGTGATCATGATGTTTAGGGTTTCCCGTCTTTTGACTTTGAAGAAGAGTAAAAAAAAGAACATAAAAAGATAAAAGTCTATAATACCCTCACCTTCTAGAAAATTAAAATACTAGGTAATTTGATAATCGCTTCCACGTGTCCGACTATCATTCCTTCTTATGTTTTGTACGCTATATAATTTCGTACCGTAAACTTTCTCTTTTATTATTACTAACACTAATAATTGTTATTACTTAGGACATTAATATTTTCTAAACATAGATTGACTAAACCAAAAAAATAATTTGAACGACTATCCATAAGATTTTTTTTTTTTTTTTTTTTTTTGAAATAGTGGCACAGTTGGAAAGTTTTGTGCATTTGAGGTGTGTCAAATTTTGAATTGTGCAAATGGTGTAAACGCAATCTTAGATTGCGGGTTAGGCTGACATGGCAAAGGCTTCAATACCTTGGCTGCTGACTGAGGTTGATGGAGGCTATGTGGTAGGTTACCGGTTATGTGAAAGAGAGGGTAGCTTCTACAACTACAGATACACCTAATACATCGAAACTCATTGCCCATGGATAAAGAAGTAGCGGCGAGTGAAATGTGAGCAGCCTAAACCATGAAAACAGGGTTGTGGGAGAGCAATACAAGCGTCGTGTTGCCAAGAACGTTTGAAAGCGGCTCGGGACCGACAGAAAAGCTACGCTGATAAAAGGCGAAAGCCTTTAGAGTTTGAATTCGGTGATAAAGTGTTGTTGAAAGTCTCGCCTTAGAAGGGTGTCATTCGCTTTGGTAAGCGCAGGAAGTTAAATCCTCGTTATATTGGCCCCTTTGAAATTATGGCTAGAATTGGACTCGTTGCTTATAAGCTCAAGCTTCCCGCTGAACTCAGTAGTATCCACGATACGTTCCATGTATCAAATCTGAAAAGTGTCTTTCAGACGAGGCCTTGATCATTCCCGCGGATGAGATCCATATTGACGAAAAGTTGCACTTTGTCGAGGAACCAATCAAGGTGACAGACTGGAAGGTGCATAAACTTAGGCGCAGTAATATCAGGTTGGTTAAGGTGCGTTGGAATGCAAAGCGCGGACCCGAATTCACGTGGGAACGACTTAATCGGAAAAGGAAAAATATCCTGCTTTGTTTAAGGGAACCCTTCAACGGATGGCTCATGCTAAGTTTCGCGGACGAAACCCTTTAAACGGGGGGAGAATGTGACAATTGACAAAAATAAGATAATTCCATACGAACCTAATATATGTAATTAACTTATCTTAAGTGCAATATAAACGTGATTATATTAATTTGGTCAATTGAGAATGACAAAGTCCCATGAGGTCCATAAATTTTCATTTGATAAGTGCTCAATTATTATATGAGTACTCAATTTCTTTAATATCTTTAAACCAAATCACACAAAACTTAGCAAAGGTCAATTCCTGTGATGTGTGTGTGGTCAGAGTTGGGGATGCTTCGGTATATAGCATGCATGGATGTATGACAATTTTTTTTTTGTAGCAAGATGACCATAGTCATGATCCTTCCTCACTACCTTTCTCTTGGTCAAAAGAAAAGATAAGCACACTAAAGGAAACTAAGCTTTTAACATAAACTAAAACCAAGAAGAGTTGACTATCTTGTTTACACTACCTCCCAAATGATGTTGACTACCCCATTTAGGTGTTACTTAGATATGGTAATAAAGGAAATGTACATGCATGCATGGAGTGAAAGGACTAGTCTATAGACTTAGAAAGTTAATCCAAAATATTCACCATAGTAGGACATGTCTAGAGGAGAACCCTAAGTTTGACCAACCAAAGGTACCTCCCTCTCAAATATGTCACTCTCAACATACAACTCAACCCCACTTTAGAACAGATCACCTTCTCTTTCTTTTTCATACCACCACCCTCTGTCACACCACGTTAGAGGCGGAAACACGTGGCGTGACCGTGAGTAAAGTAGTTAGAGACAAGATTATCACAAACATGTTTAACTAGAAAACTTAATAATTAATTAGTGCCGGTTATATAAGTTGTATAAATAAATTCAGAGTACATTCACAGTCTTCAAAATATCACAAAAGTAGAGGTTTTTCATCCATTTCCCAATCATGGTAGATGGAAGTAAAACCACTATCTAAAAGACCGACACTATTATTTTGCGATCCCCGTCCCGTCCATCCAAGCTTCCTCCACTCATTCACCTGAAAGATATGTTTTACGGAAAACGTCAATATATAAAATATTGGTGAGTTCACGGGTTTTAATTTCACAACAACGACACAACACAGTGCATGTAACAGAAATATTATAAGTATAACCAATTGTTCCGAGAGAGTTCACGACGGAGTTTGCCACCACATGGCTAACCGTTACCCAAGTACCCATATTACTTACTCATATTCCCCAGGCTACAACACAATTTTATAACACATCTTTCCCCGTATTGAAAACATGTAAAAATGTAAAAGGGCCGTGAAACTCACCTCGAAGTCCGTGCAAAAGCTAGTAATAAAATAGTCCAAAATAATAGAAATTCGAACTACTCGTGCCCTAAACACAAAAGATATTTTAGGTCCAGAGTTGAACGTCTCTGATGCAAGTTGTTCACCCAACACACTAGACTCGTTGGAATGTTCTCATGGGTGTGACACTTATGATCCCCATGTTCCTTGTTGACGAGTCGTGGTCGATTGGTAAGAAAGCTTGTTCGGATAAATTTGGGGAACACGACTAACATTGTAAAAAAATGTCGGGTTGTAAATACCCACATGACTTAGTCAGGGATGCCTTGTGGGACGTTTTGCGAAAGGCTGAGATCTCAGATAAGAAAAAGGTGATGCATAGTAATTGCTCGACAGCCAGAGACCAAAGTTTCATTTTTAATAAAGTAGGTTTTGCTATCCAAAAAGGGGTAGCGGCGCAGCTTGTTACCCGCTTACCAACCGTCCAATTGTAATTTGTTGATGTTATTTTAATGAAAAATATTTAAATAAAATTTCATAAAAAAATTGACTTTTAAATGGATTAAAAAGTGTTTTGGGGTCAACTGTAATAAAAAATGGATCATCAGAGTTATAGATAGACGAGTTATTTGGGTGACTGATGTGAGTCGGACGTGGTGATGGCAGTCGATTTTTGAGGGGTGGTGATGGTTGCATGTAGATTATAGAGTGAGAAGGAGGAGATGGGGTTGTAAGAGGCTTCACGGTGATAGAGATAAAAACAATGAATGAAAGAGTATACATGTTAAATAAGTGGAAGGTAGAAGAGCGGTGGCGGAAAATGACGAACAGACCCTTGAAAAAAACCATATATTACATAATTGTCATAATACTATTAAAAAATAAATAAATTTCCTACACCAAGCTCGAACCTGTGACCTTAGGTAAGAGAAAATACCCTTAGAAACGAAAAAATTACGGAAATGGAAAGGCCACTGTTCAATTCAGTGGTCTATTAATGTATAGTTAATTAATAATAATAATAATAATTAATTACTAGCACCGAAAATACCAGTATTGAACTGTACCACTTAAATTTCAATACCGGTGTCAAACTGTATAAATTAAATTTCAATACCAATTTTCTAACCATTTTTGGATTAAAAAAAAAATAATTTCGGTTCAGTACGGTACGACGTTTTACCGACCTTTTACCATTGAATACCGTACTGTGCCGTATCAAGCACTTTCAATACCACAAAACCGGTACTCATTTTTTACGATTTTCAAAATCGGAACTTCCGGTTATCGGTACGATACTGAGCTCATCCCTAATTCTGATCTTGTATGTAGCTAGCATCATGGTTGAAGAACTCGCTAGACGCTACCAACTCAGCCGACTAGGGAGTTGCGAGTACTCGGCCTAGTAGGGCAAGTACTCGGGGGTCGAATCGGCCTATGCGGGGAATACTCGGAATATTCGGCCAACTCGGCTATACTCGGTGACCCACGATGTAGCGAGTACTCAGCGAATAATCGGTCAACTCGGACGATTTTTGCAACTATGGCTAGCATAATCTATATATATATATATATATATATATATATATATATATATATATATATACTGCAAAGGGATTAATCCTACATGTCATACTCTTATGCAATCTCTCCTTTGAGAGATGCCACATAGGATATGATGTGGCAACTCTAAACCAATTAAAAAAAGGAATAAATATGATAGGATGTGATGTGGCAACTCTAGACCAAATAAAAAAAAAAGAAATAAATATGGTTTAACATAATCTATTTAATACCTAATCTACTAAATGTAAATATTAAATCTTTATTATTTTCTCTCTCATGTTTCCTCCCATAACTTTTAAACGTTAATGACGAGGTAGGGCCCAGATAAATCTGGCCCATACCGCATTAACATAAGCCCAATAAAGAAAGACCCAACTAACTCGAAGGAGTCAAATTGGTCAACATAAATAGTCAAATAGAATTAATGCAATAATAGTCAAAAGGTGAAATCGATGGACAAACAATCATGCAACAATTACCTCCTTTCGCAGAGAGAACGGGAGAAGAGCAAAACAACAACTATAAAAGGAGGATGAAAGGTAAAAGCAAATCATCTCATCATCTCTATTCTCACTCTTACTACAATTTCATTTACCAGAAAACATTACTTATTCTCACGCCGGAGGGTGGTCACAGGGTTACCCCCAATCCTGTGGCGAGTCCTAACGGTGTTCTCTTTTGCAGGAGCTATCTTTACACTCACTTTGAACGAATTAGGAAGATCTTTTTGTATCATCTAGAAGATTCAGAGCATTACCCAGGTTCTTACTTCTTCATTGGCGCCATCCGTGGGACGGAAACAAGGCAAAAAGATATTTTCCCACTCGATCAAAATGACGACAAACAACACAGCTCGACCTGGACTAGCGTCCGAAATCCCGGAAAGACCAAGGGAGGACCGCTACTCAGTGGAACCCATAGATGAAGAAATACTGATGGAGCAGCCCCCGGGATTCGCATCATTACCGGCAACACAAAGCAGGTTGCGATCTATGCCTCCCGCAGTATCAGCTGTCTCCACACTCTCATTTGTCGGACCTACCCCGGCTAACGCTTACCCAAGACCAATAACGACGTCTGTAACGGTCGTAGGAGACCCACCTATCCCAACAATCACATCATGGATGACTGCAGCTGCAAGTTTGCCCTTGTTCTCCGCGGCAATGAACGCGTCCGTGACGTCCGCACCTGTGACAACACCAGCACATCCGGTTTTCACCACATATACTCCGGTCACCCCCAGAAACCAATCATACTTTCCACAATTTCCAATGCCACCTTATGGATACATGTATCCTCCCGTGGCGGGAAGCCCATACCCATACACCTTCCCTTATATGTACCCACCAACTCAACCCATGATGACGGGACCGGGAAACACAACCAACCCGGCTCCACAGAATACAGGAACTCATCTCGAGGGAGTAAGGACAAGATTGTCGTATGAGACACGCCAATATCGGGCCAGCCATTGCCTCGAACGTCACAGCCCGGGACACGGGACGTGGCGCGTAACCGCATTCTTGATCACGGAGAAGAAGGGGACGATGAAGATCTGACTCGACCCTGCTGACCTCAAGCGATGGTTACGTACTCAAAGTTCACCACCCGGATAGCCAACGCCCCTTTACCTCCCAATCTGAAGTTGCCATCAACTGTGGGAAAATACGACGACACTAAGGACCCGGATGACCATTTAAGTATTTTTAGTCCGCGGGGCGATCGAAGGACTGGCCCATGCCAGCTTGGTGTCACATGTTTGTCCAGACTCTTGTGGGAGCAGCACGGGTCTGGTGGGACAGCCTACCTGTTGGGTTATTTAGAGACCACAGTTACCAGAATAGAGACTTTTGAGTGTTTATTGTATAGTTTGATAGTTGAAGGACTTAGTATGTAATTAATACAATGTTTAGTGCTCAAAACCCTAGTCTGCGCACTTATTTGGACGGGCCCTGCGCACTTGTGTTAAGTGCGCAGGCCCAGGTGCTGTCCTATATAAAGAATGTGTGTGCACAGCTCTAGGGTTGGGGTTTTGGAGTTTTATCTTTGTAGCACACTTTGCATACGTGCGTACTTAATCATATTCCAAGGTTATTCATCTTCAAATCTGCTATGGAATTATTATGTTATTCATTGTGTGTGTCGGGTCTTTCAATGTTCATCTAGTTTTATTTGTTTCTTGGATTAATCACTTGAAACACCTAACTAATAGGTGTTTCTAAGTGATAACAATCTATTGCATTCAACAAGATCTAGTATTTCGGGACTACAATTTGGTATCAGAGCCATTGTGCTCTAGATTGTATCTACTTTAAGATACCAAAACCCTCATCTTGTTAGGCTTTTATTATCAAGATTATTTTTTTGTAAACTTTAAATTTTGGTGTTTTTCTCATATTTTGGTTTCAAATCTTGTGAAAATCGTGTTTCTAAATGTTTAGAGTATATTATTTTGATCAGAAAATGGTTTGGAGAGGATTCAGCTGAATTTCATGTTTGCTACAGCTCGTATCTGCGCACTTATTTCATATATACTGCGCACATATCTCATAAGCTGAGCACTTATCTCTTAGTTTGAGTACTTGTCATTTTGTACGCATCTAGGGTTTCTGCGCAATTGTTGCTTTTAAATTTGGTTTCTGCGCACTTATTCCTTTGAATTGATCCCTGCGTACTTGCTTTTTTTTGAATTTTGGTCTCTGCGCACTTGAATCTCTGCGCACTTGTTTACATAAGTTAATCTCTGCGCACTTATAGCATTTCATTGTCTTGAGTACTTATCCAGGGTTTCTGCATACTTAAACAGAAATCTTGGATTTGTGCGCACTTACTGAAGGTGTAGTGTTGAGTACTTGGCTAGGGTTTCTGCGAACTTAAAATCTTAAACGAGAGTTTAAGTGAGTCTGCGCACTTAATTTAGTGCGCAGGCTGATCAGTACACACTGAGCACTTATAATGCCCAAATGTTGACTGATCTGCGAACTTATAGCCACACGTATACTTCCAAGCTGCATACTTAACTAAGACTACAACTTGACAAGGTTGTTTATATTCTTACAGGTTGCTGCATACTGATCCAGACTGCTGTGAACTTAAGTGTGAACTTAATTGCGCACTTAACTGCGAACTTACTGTGTACTTAAGGACTTGGACAATCTTTTGGACTGAAAATTAAAATCTGTTGAACCACGTTTCTAAAATTCATCTAAAAATGGCTGGTAACAATAATCAATCAACTGTTAACCCTATCACACAACAAGATCTTGAAACCGGAACTACTACAAGAGTACCTAAGTTAAAAGGTGCTGAAGATTACGGGACATGGAAAAACCGAATGAGGTCATTCTTTTACGTGACTGACTTTACCCAATGGAACTCCATCCAGTTGGGCCCACACATTCCCATGAGAACCACCGCCACTGGAGAAGAATTCAACCCTGATCCAACAACCTATACCGATGTTGACAAACAATTACTTCAAAGAGATCATAAGGCATATGGTGCTCTAACCATGGCCCTATCTAATGATGTTTACAACATGTTTGAAGAGTATGGAACGGCACATGATCTGTGGTTTGCACTGAATGAATACTACGAAGGCAATGAAGAGATGCGCCAATACAAGCAAGACATGGTGCAAAAAGAATATGATATGTTCGGTAGCATTCGTGGGGAGAGTCTGAGCTCGCACATTGATAGGTTTATGAGTATGTTAACAAAAATGAAAAAGGCTGGAATTCCTGTGAACAACAGAAATTCTATCAAGAAGCTGCTGGATTCATTACCAAAAGAATGGAGCATCCAATGCATGCTAATCAGAAAAGAATATCTTGATGCCCAGTCTACATTGGCTGATCTCATCAACACATTGAAGTCCTTTGAGATGGACATCACAAAAAGGGAGATGAATCAGACCAATCCAAAGGCAGTTCCTATCACTGCAATGAAGAACTTAGCGCTAATGACTCCAGTGGGGAACATGGGTTCAAGCTCATCTCACGTGTATGCTGATGGAACAATTGGTGGTAGTTCAAGTTCAGGAAAAGCTGTCCCATACTCTCAATCCAGTGTCACTAACTCTCAGCCGTCGACTCTCAATCCTCAACAGACGAAGCTGGCAACTGAACACGTTGAACTTTTCAACGCTTTCATGACGAGCTTTGAAGCTTTAAAGACTGGTGATCTAAAAAGTGATATGATGAGTCCTGAGGACATGTATCAAGTTGATCCAGACGATATGGAGGAAATGGATCTGAAATGGCAGATGGCCATGATCACTTTGAGGGTGAAGAGGTTTCAAGATAGAACCGGTAGAAGAGTCGGCATGGGGAAAGCTGGGTTTGACAAATCCAAGATCAGGTGTTATAACTGCAAAATTCTCGGACATTTCAAGTATGAATGTCCAACTCTGAATCAAGTTGAAGCCAAACCAGCAAAGAGAGTGGTGGCAATTACAGAAGGAGGAGAAGGTAACCAGCAGAAGGCGCTTGTGGTTCAGGATTTCGATTGGGGAGAGGAAGTCACTGTGGCAGAAGCTGAAGTTAATAAAGCACTGATGGCAAAGATCTGCACAAAGTCACCTCTTGGTGTGAGCTCTCTGGAGGGGTCCTCAGCTGAAATGCCAAAAAGAGAAGAGATAGAGAAGGCTGGTTTAAAAGGCGTGTTGAGTGTGGAAAAAGGGAAGGAGACTGCTGCTGAGGAAGCCTTTGTTGCTGAAAAGACCTCCTCAAGCAAGGACAATCAGAAATCACAGAGCATGAAGAAGGAAGCTGAAGAGAGAGACCTGAATAAACTACAAAAGTGGTTGATTGCCCTGATGAGATATCTATGGCACGTTGATAGCGGGGCATCAAGGCACATGACGGGACTGAAAGAACTCCTTAAAAACTATCGATTCATTGATGGAGAGTTTGTCGCTTTTGCCGGCAATGAGAAGGGTGGAAAGATAGTCGGGATAGGGGACGTGATTTCTGATGCATTGACTTTAGAAGATGTGAACTACGTTCCAGAATTGTGTTACAATCTGCTGAGTGTATCACAAGTCTGCGACAAAGGAATCTCAGTGTTATTTAATGACATGGAGTGCATCTTTCTAAAGCCAGGATTCATTCCTCCTACCAACATGATTATGCTTAAAGCTCCTAGACAAAATAATACTTACGTGATAAATATGAGGGATGCAAAGTCTGAATGTCAAATGACATGCTTACTTTCTAAAGCATCCGAGTCAGAGTCACTGCTTTGGCACAGGCGATTAGGACATGTTAACTTCAAAAACATTAATAAGCTTTCAAAACTAAATCTTGTAAGAGGTCTTCCTTCTAAGGAATTCCCCTTTTCTGAAAAATGTTTAGCATGTGCCAAAGGAAAACAACACAAAAAATCGCATAAGTCCAAAGCTGTGAATTCTATAGACTCACCTCTTCATTTATTACACATGGATCTGTTTGGTCCTATTAGTGTTAAAAGTTTAGCTAAAAAGTCTTATTGCTTGGTGATAACAGATGATTTTTCCCGATTCACATGGGTGTACTTTCTGGAATACAAAAGTGAAGTTGCTGAGATTCTGATGCTGTTTGTTCCTCTTATTGAAAACATTATAAAGACAAAAGTTAGATCAATTCGAAGCGATCACGGAACCGAATTCAAGAATCAAAGTTTCGTGACTTTCTGCAACAATAGAGGAATTCATCTTCAGTACAGTGCTACGAGAACTCCTCAACAGAATGGTGTTGCTGAAAGGAAAAATCGTACACTTATTGAGGCGGCCAGAACCATGCTTATCGACTCCAAACTGCCGATCATATTCTGGGCTGAAGCTGTAAATACCGCCTGTTATGTTCTTAACAGAGTCTTAATCGTAAAGACGCGCGGGAAAACAGGTTATGAGTTGCTTTTTAAGAGAAAACCTTTGATTGACTACTTCAGGCCTTTTGGATGCTCATGCACGCTGCTCAACAATTTCGAGAACATCATGAAGTTCGATGCAGTTGGTGATGAGTGTTTCTTTGTTGGATACTCCTCTAGTCAAAAGGCTTATAGAGTATACAACAAACGAACCAAAATGGTTCTCGAGTCTTTTTATGTTGATTGGCAGGAATCCAACTCTACCAATACAGGAGCCGGACCTGACTGGTTCTTTGATGTAGATGTTGTTTTCAACAATTTCAGCATCATAGATGAACAACCATCTGAAAATCAAGCAGCCGATCCTTCTCCTCTTGAAGATACTCTTTACTCTTCAGAAGACGATGCAGCACCTTTCACCACCCGCTTCTCTCCACTCGTAGCTGATCCAATTGTTCCCCTTCAAACCACAAATGGTGATGCAACTGTTGATACCACTACATCTCCTGAAGTTACTCCAGCTTCAGAAGAAACATCTTCAGCACAACAGTCTGCAAATGATCCATCCAGTTCGTCAACTCCTACAGATCATCTTTCCAATCTGCCTTCCCATATTCAAGAAGAACCGAACATGGGATTTAAATCTTTTAAGGATCACCCTGTGGAGAACATCATTGGACCAATCTCTGAGGGTGTTCTTACTAGAAATCAGGCAGACAAACTGAATATTGCACTTTCAGCCTTCTTATCTCAGACGGTACCTTTCAGTATTGAAGATGCTGTCAGAGATGCAAGTTGGGTTGAAGCCATGCAGGATGAGCTGTATCAGTTTAGGAAGCTAAAGGTTTGGGAGCTTGTGGATTTACCTGAAGGAAAGTATCCTATTGGAACAAGGTGGGTTTTTCGCAACAAAATGGATGAACGAGGCGTGGTAATTAAGAACAAGGCTCGTTTAGTCGTTCAGGGATTTCGTCAACAGGAGGGCATTGATTATGAGGAAGTGTTCGCTCCAGTTGCTAGACTTGAAGCTATTCGTATCTTCCTGGCTTACGCCTCATACAAGAACTTCAAAGTCTTTCAGATGGATGTGAAAAGTGCATTTCTGTACGGGAAAATCAAAGAAGAGGTCTATGTGTGTCAACCCCCAGGTTTTGAAGATCCCCATCATCCCAATAAATATTACAAACTGGATAAGGCTCTCTATGGACTTCATCAAGCTCCACGAGCTTGGTATGAGACCTTATCATCATACTTGCTGCAGAATGGGTATACTAGGGGAAAGATCGACATGACCTTATTCACCAAAGAAGTCAATAAACACTCTATCCTTGTTCAGATTTATGTTGATGATATTATTTTTGGTTCCACTGATGAAAATTTGTGCAGGGAATTTGAAAGCATTATGAAGTCTCAGTTTGAAATGAGCATGATGGGAGAATTATCGTTTTTCTTAGGCTTGGAAGTACAGCAAAAAGAAGACGGAATTCTAATTCATCAAGCGAAGTATACAAGAGACATCTTGGCAAAATTCAACATGACAGATTGCAAGCCGTCCAATACTCCTTTTGCGGCCCAAACAACACTCGTACCAGATCTTCAGGGGCCTTCAGTGAATCCTCATACATATCGATCAATGATTGGCTCTCTGATGTATCTTACAGCTAGCAGACCAGATATAATGTGGGCAGTTGGATGCTGTGCGCGTTTTCAGTCCAATCCTAAGCAATCGCATGAGACTGCAGTAAAAAGAGTCTTCCGCTACCTCAAAGGAACACCTAAACTTGGTTTATGGTATCCTAAGAGCGATAACTTTGATCTAATCGCTTACTCTGATAGTGATCATGCAGGTTGTAGGATAGACAGAAAATCTGTCTCTGGTGGCTGTCAATTTCTGGGTAACCGGCTAGTGTCTTGGCAGAGCAAGAAGCAGACCACCGTGTCAATCTCTACTGCTCAGGCCGAATACACAGCTGCTTCCAGTTGTTGCTGTCAAGTGTTATGGATCCAAAATCAGCTTTTGGACTACGGTTTGAATGTCATGCATACACCTATTTTCATTGATAATGATGCATGTCGTGACATCGTGAAGAATCCAATTGACCACTCTAAAACCAAACACATTGAAATTCGGATTCATTCAATTCGCGATGCACACGACAAAGGGTACATACAGGTGTTGCCTATCGATACTGCTGATCAAAAAGCAGATATCTTTACAAAAACTTTTGATAAAACCCGGTTTCATCAGTTGGTTTCATGGCTTGAGATGATCAACTTTGAATAAAAAAAAAAAAAAAAAAAAAAAAAAAAAAATTGTATATTTTATAAAAAGAAAAATCTTATTTTCCTTTAAAACAAGATTTTTGGGGGAGAAAGTGAACCGGTCTATTCTTATTGCAAAATTAATTCAGGAAATGATAGGAACTAATCATATCTCGTCAGCATGTGAATAGGACCCAGAGGATGTTGTGGCCTCAAGCAACGATATGTCGGTAGATTCAGCCTGAAATCAAGTAAACTGCCACTAGGTGATCAACAATGAAGATCTACACGGAAAGCTGGATTCCCACTGTGCTTTAGGTCTGCACAAGCTGAATCCGGTCATACATAGGTTGAGAAATTAAAAGACACAGAAAATTTTGTGCATAAGCAAATCAAAAGACACCTAAGAGTGCAAGCTACCAATGCGGGGCTAAGAAAAACAAAATTTTTGAAACTGAGCAGAAAAGACACGCAATGTTAGTGACGTGCAAACATACATAGATAGCTCACCAAACGATCAGATGATCATCTTCTCTGCTTATGGTAACATAGACCTGAAGCTCTCATCATCTGATCAAGATAATGATCATCTTCTCTGCTTATGGTAACATAGACCTGAAGCTCTCATCATTATATTTCAATAAACCTTGAGGATCGGTAGGCCAATACCTAGCACACTGTGGGGTCCATAAAATTTTCGTTAATATTACCGAAAAACATGATAAACAGTATCACCAAACACATGTTGAAAGAGAAAGGGCATGGATTTAAGTGGACAAGCATACCGACAATTGTTCTTAGGCTGCAGCTATCCAACGGGAAGTTGAAACGGGTTCCGGCAGGTATGGTTAGTATGATCTTGAATGCAGAAGGTAAGATTTGGTAAAACCCCCTTAATCTAAAGGATTTGGGCTTTAATTTCAATCTTTGGGCCAAATTTGTGGGCTTCTGCGTACTTGTTGGGGCCCTGCGCACTTAACTCAAGTGCGCAGGCCCAATAGCCCATGTATATATATTCTGGTCAATGTTGGTCAAAAACTTTTATCATCCTAAATTTCTTTTTCAAACCCTAATCATCATCATCGTTCATAATCATCATCATCATCACCGTTTCATCATCATCATCATCCTAAACCACACCACAATCACACCCTAATCACATCATCTCATACCTATTTGCACTGATTATTGCATCTCATCTATTGTTTAAGGTAGATACTATGTTTCTGATGATTTATTAGTTGTTATTACAGGTTAAAAACGGATCGTATGATTCCTGATGAATCAGTTGGTGTTCTTGTATTATTGGATTTTTTTGAAGATTTGAAGATCTGCGTACTTGACATATGAACATGTGCGCACTTGTCTCATAGAGACTGCGTACTTGTTTCATAGTCATATAAGTACACAGAAACCCTAATCATCTGCGTACATAACTGTGACTTGAAATCTTGAACGAAGGTTCAAGTGTCTGCGTACTTGCTTAGTACGCAGACCTGACTCTATGATCTAAGGGGTTACCATGCCCGGGTGAACTCACCTGCGTACTTGGTTTGGTCTAAGTGATAACTAAGTGCTCAGTCAAAGTATGTGCGCACTTGACTGAGCACTTGACTTTTAAATGGGCCTGCGTACCTAAAATGGGCCTGCATACTTAAATGGGCCTGCGTACCTAAAATGGGCCTGCATACTTAAATGGGCCTGCGTACCTAAATGGGCCTGCGAACTAAAATGGGCCTGAGTACTTGAACTGGACTGAGTACTTGACACTCTTGAACCTTGGACTCTAAACCACACACATCTTTCATTTTGACTATTAAGACACTTTAACGGACTGCGAACTCAAAACCGGACCTTAATAATCTTATAACTAATATTCAAACGTACCATTGACACCGATGACACCGATCCATCATTATTTATCCAATGACCGTTAAAATTTAAAATCTAAAAAAAAAAAAATACTAATAAAATCTAGGTCTAAGTTCGTTGTCCGTGTAAGTTTAAGTCTAATGTCAATCATCCGAGATCTAATTGGCGTTTCGTGCTCTTGGCTAAACAGATGGCACTTGACTGGGATCCTAGGGGCATGCACAATCAACCAATGAATCTCGACACTGAGGATGTCAACTTTAGAGATGTCGTGGCTTGGATAAGACGCAGTAAAGTCGGATTTGCTGTGCAGAACGCTGAACCAGTTTATGTCTCCCACATTGAAGACCTTTGGAGATCAGCGAGAGTCGAGACAGTATCCAGGGTCAAGCGTATCAAGGCAACTGTCAGAAACAAGCTTGTGATCATTACTGAGGACACGGTTCGAAATGTGCTAAAGCTGCAAGATCAACCTGGAACGTTCAGATCCATGGCTAAAGCTGACATTCACCAACAATTCAAGATTTTCGGGTATAAGGGTGAATTTGACAAGAGAGGCGACATAAAGAAGAGTCAGCTTACTAGAGACTGGAGACTTATCAGTCACATATTCCTGATGTCTTTGTGTCATAGAAAGGGAGGATACAATGCGTTGAGTGCTGAATGGGCGACAGCTATGATTAAGATCTGCAAGGACGAAGTGTTCAATCTGTCAGGCATGATCTTCGATTATATGGTAAGGAATGCAGATGCTGGTTCAGGGAAGTGGGCTATGTATCCGAGATTTGTTCAGATGATGATAAACACTCAGCATGAGGGTCTGCCTGTCGGTGACGAATACATATTCACCAGAGGGGCTAGATTCTTCACAGAGTGCAACACACCGGACTGGGAACCAATGCTAGAAAACATGTACGTGGCCCAGCGATATCCGGTTGTTATGGAGCTGTACAACAAAATCAAGAAGCGAAGATCAGATGCTGCAGGACCCAGACCACAATCCAGAGCTGCTCCTGCACCTGGATCATCTGAACCCACTCCTTCAGCCCAGCCGACGGCTGAAGAGATTGCCCTAGAAAAATCAAGGGGCAAAAGGGTGGCGACTGAACCAGCTCCATCAAGACCAAGCATAAAGAGAAGACCAGCTGGTTTACTGCAGGAAGGGAGAGAAACGTTGACACCCGAACAGCTTGAAGCCGCTGAAAATGTACGAGCAGTGGCTGAATTTGAAAGGGAAGCAAGAAAGAAAAGAAGAAGAGATCAGCTGCCCGAATCTGAGATTCCACGTGTTATGACTCAAGAAGATATTGAGGGAGAAGCGATCTTAGAACAGATGTTTGGGCCTGAACCACCAAACCAACCAGGACCTTCTACTGCTGCCACTTCAGCTCCAGGGCCTTCCACTGCTACCGCATCAGCCCCCAAAGCTCCTACCCACCGATCAGCTGAACCTTCTTCATCGGCTCCTGCTGCACCTCGTCGAAAACCGGTGCATCAGGAGCTATACGAGAAGCTTGTGAAGGAGATAGGTAAGGTTGCGGCCAGGGAATTCTGCACAATGAAAGCTGATGTGCACAATAACCAAGAGCTAAGAAAGAAGGTGAAAAAGCTCAAGGTCAAGAACAAGAAAATGGAGAAAGTGATCAAGGATCAAAGATACCTGATTAAGTTTCAACATCAGGTTCATGTGCAGATGTTTGACATGTTTCAGGATCTGAGGCAGCAGTTAACAGGTGCTCCCAGAGCTACTTTTGACGAAACCTTTGATTTTGGAAAGTTTCTGGAGGCGGAAAAGGAGAAAGAAAAGGAGGCTGAAGCTAGTGAAGTGGACGAGGTCAGTGAAGATGAGATGCCTGACAGTTTTGTAGAGATGGGAACCGATCAAGAAGTCATCTATGAGACATCTGATGGGCACAAACTAGACCCTGAAAGAGCAGCATGGTTCCCAAGAAAGCCAATTACCATTCCTGCTCTACATCAGAACATTCATCATACCAGGTCAGCTCATCGAGAAAAGATTATCTCGTGGAAGTACGATGCTGAAAAGGGACTATTTGCTGTGAAAAGGAGAGGGGGGGTAATCCAATACTTCAGGGGTCAGAAGGAACTGAAATCTCTTCCCCGATGGGATATCAGGGAACTTAGCAGAGCCCCATTCATTAATCCCTCTCTTGACTCACAAGCTGGCATGGTTGAGAACTTTATCAGGAAAGAATGTGAAAGCGACTTCCAGATATTCAAGCCACAAAAGCCTAGAAGAAGAATATCAAAGACCAGAATTGATCCAGCAACGGGAAGAGGAATGATAACTTATGTGATAGACCCTCCTCAGGTCGTCACACGAGTTCCGATTAGACCCGAGCTTCCAGTGATGCTAAGAAACTTCAAGAAATGGTTTTATGACAGCAACACTGGTGAAGCGGTGATCAAGCTGGAAAATGATTCAGAGGTGTTGAGAATCTTGGATCCGGTTGATGTGTTCGCACTAAACTTGTCAGATCTGAATATGCTTTTTGCGAATCAGATCAATGTTGGTGCTGGAAACACACTGTTTGAAGAAGCCATACTGTTTAGAAGAGCAGTAGATAGGGCTTTGAAGTTGAAGAGTGAGCTGCTGGATTTAGTTGACAGGATAAACGCAGCGGATAAAGAAAAAGAAGATAGGGAGAAGACTGCGCATGCTGCTGCTGCTACTGTTACAGAAACTGCTGATGCTGCTGCTACAGAAACTGCAGCATCAGAGGTGCTTCCAGAAGAACCTGTATCAGTAGCAAATCCTGAAGAAACCACAACAGAATCTACACCAGCAGCTGAGGTAGATCCGGTCACACTGTACTTACAAGACCCCCCTGCTCAGGTTGAGGGGGAGGAAAGCGATGTGGAAGTTGACTGAAGATTGAAGACTGGTAGCTGTGGTCTAGGGGGAGTATTGTTGGGTTATTTAGAGACCACAGTTACCAGAATAGAGACTTTTGAGTGTTTATTGTATAGTTTGATAGTTGAAGGACTTAGTATGTAATTAATACAATGTTTAGTGCTCAAAACCCTAGTCTGCGCACTTATTTGGACGGGCCCTGCGCACTTGTGTTAAGTGCGCAGGCCCAGGTGCTGTCCTATATAAAGAATGTGTGTGCACAGCTCTAGGGTTGGGGTTTTGGAGTTTTATCTTTGTAGCACACTTTGCATACGTGCGTACTTAATCATATTCCAAGGTTATTCATCTTCAAATCTGCTATGGAATTATTATGTTATTCATTGTGTGTGTCGGGTCTTTCAATGTTCATCTAGTTTTATTTGTTTCTTGGATTAATCACTTGAAACACCTAACTAATAGGTGTTTCTAAGTGATAACAATCTATTGCATTCAACAAGATCTAGTATTTCGGGACTACACTACCGCCCGAATCCGTATCCAACTGGAATGGAATTGTGAAGGGTTTCTCACAGCAATTCAGTCAACAAAGAAGGCACACCAAATACAGAGATGAAGTAATGCACATACGGCAAAGGGATAATGAATCAATGGAGCATTTTATCGTTCGATTTAACAAGTAAAGACTGCAGATCCCTGGGCTCACCAAAGAGTTAGCATGTACCGCTTTCACCATGAGGGTAAACGACGATGGTCTGTTGCGGAAACTACACGGCCCGACAGGCTACCCGCAGACCATGGACGAAATGATGACCATTGCGAAGGCCTATGTAAAACAAGAAAAATCCATAGCCATGAATCACGCCGTGAGAAAGAAACAAGACGCGGTCAAAAACTCTGAAAGTTTCCGGTATTGAACTGTACCACTTAAATTTCAATATCGGTGTCAAACTGTATAAATTAAATTTCAATACCAATTTTGTAACCATTTTTGGATTAAAAAAAATTATTTCGGTTCAGTACGGTACGACATTTTACCGACCTTTTACCATTGAATACCGTACTGTGCCGTATCAAGCACTTTCAGTACCACAAAACCGGTACTCATTTTTTCCGATTTTCAAAATCGGAACTTCCGTTATCGGTATGATACTGAGCTCATCCCTAATTCTGATCTTGTATGTAGCTAGCATCATGGTTGCAGAACTCGCTAGACGCTACCAACTCAGCCGACTGGGGAGTTGCGATGACTCGGCCTAGTAGGGCAAGTACTCGGGGGTCGAATCGGCCTATGCGGGGAATACTCGGAATATTCGGCCAACTCGGCTATACTCGGTGACCCACGATGTAGCGAGTACTCAGCGAATAATCGGTCAACTCGGACGACTTTTGCAACTATGGCTAGCATAATCTATATATATATATATATATATATATATATATATAATTAGTGTTTAATTATTAATGATAGAAAACAATGATGAGGGGTATTAAAGTAAATTAGACACCCACATTTAATTGATGGCTCCTAAAAAAATGGAAAGAACCATTCACTCTCATTAATTTCTCTCTCTCTCTCTCTCTTCCTCTCTCTCCTCTTCGCTAAAAATCAATCTGCAAAACAACTTGTAGATATTCATGTATGATGAAGATAAAACACACTGGATTACGAAGAAGATGATGATAAAACATATGGGACTGTGTTTTATAGATACAGATAGTGTTTTATATTTAAAGTAGATATTTTATTTTATTTTTCACATAGCGTTTGGTGTTTTATTATTCATGTCAATGGCGTGCGTTAGTCACACATGGTGTTTTTATCAATCATAATTTTTATGGTATATAAAAAATAAAACACACCAATATGATCGTCTTTGAAAATAAAACACAATGATATGAAAATTAATACATTAAGTGACCTACAATTCTCAGAATCATGGTATTGAACACCACAAATACACACATGCTTTCTAAAATAATAACAGATAGAGTTTTGAAAAAACACAACATGCTTTTATCCTAAGTGTTTTGCTGGAAACAAAAACATACGTTAAAACACAAAAGAAAATTGTCCATTCGAATAAAACACTACAATATGATTGCTGTTTGATTGATGCGAATTCAGTGAATGAATGATGATGTGCTGTATGTTTATAAATAATGAAGAAATATTCGTTCAAATGTGAAACAAAAAATCGCTAAGAATACTCCTAATTAATCACCATATTAATTACCAATTATCTTCTAAAAATAACATAAGCAACACAATTTACATTGATACCCTTCAAGTTAAAAAAATAGGCTGCCATGTGTCACACTAGTATTGGTTCTCACATTTCTCACAAAAAATAGGTTTTGTACAGGAACCTAACACTATATATATATATATATATATATATATTACAAAGGGATTAATCCTACATGTCATATTCTTATGCAATCTCTCCTTTGAGAGATGCCACATAGGATATGATGTGGCAACTCTAAACCAATTAAAAAAAGGAATAAATATGATAGGATGTGATGTGGCAACTCTAGACCAATTAAAAAAAGAAATAAATATGGTTTAACATAATCTATTTAATACCTAATCTACTAAATGTAAATATTAAATCTTTATTATTTTCTCTCTCATGTTTCCTCCCATAACTTTTAAACGTTAATATCTTTTATATACGAGATTTTTTAAAGAAAAAAATTACACCAAATTAACGAGCGTTTTATTATTTTTCCAACGAGTACCTAGTGTTATATAAAAAACAAAGAAAAAAATGACTATTTTTTGTAACTCAACTGATATTGTGTCAGGTTTGAGATTAGTTTAAAAAAAATTGTGGGTTTGGATCGGGCCCGGGATTAGGTGATACCCGACCCAATTACCCGAAACCACATACCCAAATACCCGAACTATATACACGATCATATACCCATGAATTTTTTAACGCATCACATAACTCTTAGACTAATGCGTTCGCTATTTCAATAAATAACTTTTTTTCCTTATTTCATGTTAGTTTTTTAATTAAGAATGATCGATTACAAACTTCCAAATTCATTTGACATTTTATAATATTTTGTAATGGCACTAGATTTATACCCGGCGCAGAGATTCGTTTTTTTTTTATATTAGAATATGATAACTTATGGCAGAGATTTGTTTAAAATAAATAATAATAATAATAATAATAATATTTCATTAATCATATATTGACAAGTCATTAGTTATGTTGTCATATTAGATATTTTATTAGGTCATATTAGATATTTCAACTCGAGACGCCCGCGGGATAAAAATTAGTTTTTAATCATATAATACTGTAAACGAAGTTTATTTATTCAACCAGTTAATATTCTTATAGCAAAACATTATTCATAACTTTCTATGAAGATTATTATTCAAGAACATATAAAATTCGTGGAGGAGCATGAGACCCACACGCATGACGAAATTAGTTTCCAAAGTTATTCTCAAAAGAACTCACTTTATCTTTTTAAAATCCTTTATACTAATCTTGATTATACTAATCTTGATAATAATAATAATTGTATTAGGTAGCAACAATTTGTGGAGGTGTGGTAAAAGAATGAGAAATTGAGAACAACAGTGTGATGGCCATGGGAGGAGAGGTGGTGTAAAAATAATGAGTGACGGTGACGTATGGTGTAAAAGAATGAGTATTTTCAAGAGGTGGTGTCAGAAGGAAGATAATAAGAAGAACACATGCACCGACCATCAACAGTTCAACACCGGAAAGCTCGTAGAAAGAAATGTAAAAAACGAATGAAAACGTAGATGTAAAAATATTGAACTACGCTCACCAAACATATAACATTGAAAATTTGAAAATAATAACTAAGTAGATTTAGGACACGCACATTACAACGGGTTGTTAAATGGGAAAAACATGCGTAAAAACATTGAACGCGGTGAACCTTCGGTCACCACCCCTCTCTATTCTCTCTCTCATCATCTTCAAATACCACGACAACCACCACGCTGTATGATTGTCGATCACCTCCAACCTGCCCCAAAACCCTTGCCACAGTGGGCTTAAAAGTGTTGGGTGGCTGATGTGAGTCGGACGTGGTGATGGCAGTCGATTTTTGGGGGGTGGTGGTGGTTGCATGTAGATTATCGAGAGAGGAGGAGATGGGGTTGTAAGAGGCTTCACGGTGATAGAGATAGAAACAATGAATAAAAAAGAATACATGTTAAACAAATGGAAGACAGAAGAGCGGTGGCGGAAAATAACGAACAGACCCTTGAAAAAAACAAATATTACATAATTGCCATAATACTAAAAATGGTGGTGGTATACTTGTCCAACCGCATGGTGAGAGCAACATACACGCGGTGACCAAAAGGGACCAACGTTGGTTTAACAAGCAGTTGTCTCACAAGACCTGTGGGTTTGGTCAGCCTTCTTTGGTCTTGCCGGGTGTATGAATGACATAAATACTTTTCAGTTTTTGCCATTGCTAGAGTCTTACATTGGCGGAACAATACCGAAAGCTGGGTTTTATGCAAATGATAATTACTACGAGCATGGATACTACTTGGCGGATGGTATATATCCGTAGTATTCAATGCTCGTCAAAACGTTTAGTCAAACACAAGATCAAAAAGAAAATATTTTAAGACACTTCATGAGTCCGCAAGAAAGGACATCGAGAGGTGTTTTAGCTTTCTTCAACAACGATGACATTTTGTCAGAAATCCTTGCCTTGTGTGGGAAAAAGAAAGAATTAGAATGGTGATGTATGCTTGTATCATAATGCATAATATGATACTTGAAGACGAAGGAAAAGTATTATGCCAAAACTATTTTCCGAAAGATGCTGTTCAAGGGACGCAAGCGACAATGGAGCAGAGATTGCAAAACAGTACCATGTTGCGTTCCAAGGATATACATAACGCGTTGAAGGCGGATTTGGTCAAGGAAGCATAGACGATTCGCCCGATTCAAAACAACGAACAAGAAGAAGAAGAAGAAGAAGGAGGAAAAGGAAAAGGAGAAGGAGAAGGAGAAGAAAATGAAGAAGACGACGACGAGTCGTAATTTATATTTTTAGTATTTGTAATTTTTATTTTAGTATTTGTAACTTTTTTTAGTATTTGTATTTTTTTTAGTATTTGTAATTTTTTTTATTTAATTAAAAATTATTTGGTATTTAATATTATTATTTAAATAAAAAACAATAATTAAGCAATGATTACCTAATCATTTATAAAGCCTCATAACGCCTCTTCCCATTACACCCTTCTTTTCCCATAACGCCTTATGAAGCCCCTTCTATTACTTTATAATATTTTATTATTCCCCGTAAAGCCCCATAACGCTCCTCCACTGCACATGACGTGATAAATAAATTAATAATAATAATAATTAATTAAAAAAATATTAGTATAAATAATAACAAATTAACACTAATAATATCATAACGCGTCTTTTACCCCTAATTTATACTCCCTGAAACCCTACAATATTCTTCAGCTCACACCCATCACCAACCCCATAAACATGCACAAAATGTCATCAAAACAAATCCAATACCACAAAGAAAACGCCGAAGTCTACACCGGCGAAGCCTTATGCAAGCAAAAAGCCCAAGAACTCTTTGACAAATACTCCCTACCCAAAGGCCTAATCCCATTTACCGACGTCACAGAGGTGGGCTACAACCCTGCCACTGGGTTCGTGTGGCTTCGTCGCAAAAAGAAGTTGAACCACGTGTATCGTTTGATTAATCGGAAGGTGTGGTTCGATTATGAAGTGACGGCGTTTGTTGAGGACCGTCGGATGAAGAATCTGACGGGGGTTAAGAGTAAAGAGCTGTTGATTTGGGTGACGGTTTCGGATTTTAGTGTGATGGAAGGTGGGAAGATTACGTTTGGGACGTCATCGGGGTTGTGCAGGACTTTTCCGGTGACTGCGTTTGAGGAAGAAGAAGGTTGAGAGAGGAGGGAAGGGAACATAAGTTGATAACTGAAACAGTTATGGATTAATGTGATGCTTTTTTATATTATTATTATTATAATTATAATTGTTGTATGTATTTTAATAGTTTTCATCATTTCTGTTAAACTCGTCATCTTTTATACTAACTAGGGTTGTTCCCGCGCGTTGCGTGATTTCCGTTGTAAATGGCATGTATAAATATAAAGTTATAAACCACTAAAACATCTTTTTTATATTTCTTGCATGTTAGGTTTAGGGTTTAGACGATTCGGTATGGAGACCGGCATTGGGCCGGCCTTGCCATGCCACCCCGGGCTACACCGCCCCCCAGGGCCGGCATCGGCATAGGCGGCAACCAGTTGCCTCTCTTGCCGGGCCAATGAAGATGCATTGGGATGTGATTTGAACGTTGGGAAATTTTTTTTGACCGTTGGGAATTTAAAAAAAAAATATATATATATTTAAAACAATATATAAACCCTCAAACAAATCCAACCTTTTTCACCACAACTTTTATAAACTCTCTCCCACTTTTATACAATCTCTCAAACACTCTCACTATATTTATAAAATACAAACCCTCAACCAACCATGTCGTTATCATCTTCTACGACGTCTTCGTCTTCTTCGGGTTCGTCATCTACAAACGAAGCCGTAAATTTTGTTATAAACATCGTGGGGCAAGCGGCGCAGATTATTGCCGAGGAGCAAGGAGATGAAGCCGATTCAGCACCTCGAACTAGGAAAGCGGCTATAAATAGAGACCGAGAGGGTAAGTATTATATTTATTTTTTTAAACATTTTGTAATTTTAATTTGTTTATATTTTTGTAAATATATTGTAGAATTTTTTTGTGTTTATATTTTTGTAAATATATTGTAGATTTTTTTTTTGTTTATATTTTTGTAAATATGTGTAGGTGCACATGATAGATTGGTGGCCGATTATTTTGCCGACGAACCGTTATACTCGGCGGAATTATTTAGGCGTCGGTTCCGAATGAGTAGAAGATTGTTCTCACGTATAGCCGACGACATGGCTAACTTTGAGCCATATTTTACCTTACGATACGATGCTAGAGGCAAGAGGGGGTTCACCACCTTACAAAAATGCACGGCGGCACTTCGGCAACTAGCGTACGGGACCACGGCGGATGCGTGGGACGAGTATTTACAAATGTCGGAAAGAACTGCACGAGAGTGCCTGTACAGGTTTAGCAAGTGTGTGGTGAAGCTTTACAGCAAGAAATATTTGCGAAAACCAAACTCCAGTGAGGTCCAACAATTGTATCAGTTTCACCACCAACAACATTGTTTTCCAGGAATGCTCGGTACCATTGATTGCTACCATTGGTACTTGAAGACGAAGGCGCCGCCATTTGTGTGTATGACGAGAATGCCCCGCCGGAGAATACGGTGCCTGTCAACCCACATCAACAAGATTTAAATGAGTTCTCGTTACATAACGAGTTCACGCATAAAAATCTTCAAGCAGACTTGGTTGAATATATTTGGAACAACGGGCAAGAGTAGATTATTTGTATTTTTTTTTATGTCGAGTATGTTACTTTAATTTTAGTTATTTTTTTTTAATTATTTGTAATGGTTTTATGTAATATTTACTTTTTAATATTAATATTAGTATATTAACTTTTTTATTGTAACATTAATATTATTTAACTAAAAAAAAAGAAGAAAAAAAAAAGGAATAGCATTAAATGATGTTGGGCCTCCTCCACACCCCTAGGAGCATCATCTCATGGATGCTCCTACCCCACGCTGACGTGGCAGCTGAGGTGGAGGCAAGGCATGGAAGTTGGGCCTCCTCCACACCTAATGGTCTTAGTGTTTACATAGTTTGATACTAAACATCAAAAGGTTTCAACATGTTAATCACATCCAACCTAGCCAACGGCTAGTTGCAACGGTAATAAAAAAAAACATATTAGCAATATTACCTACTATAATTGTGCCTATTTCTTAAATTCTATTTAAACACATCTCCTTTGGCCCGGGTTTTACCGGTTCTTCACAGCGGGTCTTCAGACAGGTGGGGGATCGGGTTTTCCCTGGTTCGAAAACCTCGTGGGCAAGTCTGGCTACCCTGGCCAGCCCCTTGCATAGTCCTGGGGGGTACGGGTCCCATGAGTAGTCGGGCAGAAACGTTTCGTTGGCCGTTCAAAAAAAAACACATCTCCTTTCCATTTTTTCATCGTCTTCCTTTATTTTTATAAAAGCTCTCTCCTTTATGAAATTTCTTTCAAACTTACACACCCACAATGCAACCATTTCACACCCCGTTAGGTGTTCCGTCTCGCCCAAGTAACCCAAACGCCGTTCACCCAAACACAACGCAACCGCCAACCGGTACCAACCTTCAACTCAAGCGACTTCGACTCGAACACGATTGGTTTATCTCAACTTCTCAACATGCCATATAACTTTTATGGAGGTCCAATGGGTTACGCAAATAATATGACATTTTAATGTTGGTGCTATGTCGGGAACTCAAACCAACCAAGAACCGGACATTGAAATCGTGTCGGACACACAACAACAACCCGAACTCGAGCCAGAGCCGACCCGAAAAAAACGGTCCCACAAAAAAGGGCGAGCCGAAACGTCCAAAAGCAAACTACCAAAAGTGGACCAAAGACGAGCATACCTAATCGGGTATGGGTTGGGATTACTTAAACTCGTCCCAAACCCGACCCATTGTCATCCCTACTCGAAACGTGGATTTAAACAAAGATGTTCCCGACGAGGAAGACGAGTTAGCCCGACCACCCGGTAGAAGAAGTGTGCGAAAGGGAAAAGGTGAGTCTTCATCAACGAGTGGTGACTTATTGAAGCAAGGTTTCAATGACATGAATCAACGACTTCAAGACATTCATGACCTTGGGGCTAGGCGTTTAGAAACAATGCAAAGAAAGGTCGTAGCAAACGAAAAGTTCGTCGAGATCCAAGATGTGAGGCAAATGGAAAAAGACGTCAATTTTTTGTCTAAGCCGATCTACCACCTCACGGGAGACGTGTTACGCTTGGCTCAAATGAAAATACAACAAATCCGCTCAAAATACAAGCTTTACATTGTCTCGTATTTTTATTTTTTTAGCATGTTTCATGTTTTTTTATAAGTATGTTTTTTTTTGTATGGTAATGTAATCTTTTTTTATTTTTGTTTAATTAAAAGATTTAATGAAATATTATTTGTTTTTATTTAAAAAAATAAAAATAATTAATATTAAATGATTGAAATGTCTTGAAAATTTACACCTTACAACAACACCCCATTCTAATTTGAATCCTTTAATGGTCCCACATGTCACGTATCAATTAATGTCGCATGCCCCACACTTGACACCATTACACATGGTCTTACCCGCTTTCGTCCGTTCGAGCCTTCATCTTATCATCAGGAGCAGTGGCGGAGCCACCCACAAACGACGGTGGGCCGGTGCCCACCGTAGGTTCCATACTTTTTTATAGGAAAAGCCCTAGTGCCTATCTAGTTTTCTTAATAAACAGCCCAGTGCCCACCCTAATCAACAGCCCAGTGCCCACCCTTATCAACAGCCTAGTGCCACCACAACCCACCAAATGAATATAATATTGAAACCTGAACAGTCGATCCTCCACATCGGTCATTGAACAGTCGATACGGAATCGAACAAAGATATTATTCTGATGGTCATTGAACATAGATACGAAATCGACGACCAATAATTCCGATCAAACAGAGACTCCCATCTGAATTCTGATTTTGCAATACACATTACTCGCTCCTTCAGTCCCTTACGTTGGTAATTGATAATTATCTTCATATGCTGAATAAGTGAACCTAATTTATATTCATATATTTGATTTTTTTTTTTTTTTTTTTTTTTTGGGAACGATTCATATTTGTGATGATGATGATATGTATGAGATATTTGATATGGGGAAAGGGAAAAGAGAAACCTTCCAAAATGAGAAAACTCCCGAAACCCTAACTAGTGGACCATAATGCTCCACATCACCCATTAATAAATGTATTATTTTATGCCTTGAGGGCTATATTAGTAATTTTGCTTTCCCCCCCATTTAAAAGTTTGAATTCTTTATTCTCCCTCCTATATAAACAACTCATCTCTCTCTCTCTCACACACACTCTCTCTCTTTTCTCTCTCTCTAACAATCCAGGATGAAGCTTTAATGTTTTGCATCACCATTCCAAAGTGATCGTTGTCCTTGTTCCTACGCCATATTATCCAAGGTATGTTCACATTCATATATAATATTTTATTCTTTAGTTTAATTAAACTTTAAGTAACATAGCCACTTATGATTCTAATCCGGTTTCCTACGTTAAACAAACAGATTCGACCGAGATCTCAGGTGGCGAACCGGAGCCGAAATCGTCCCAATCCACTGCTTGAGCTCGAACAGCTTCCGAATTACCAGGTATGTAATTAATCACACAATTTTTTTTTCAATGTTTTCATAAAACAGAGGGTTAGAGGGTTGGTTGAGGGGATAGTGATTTTGACTAAAAAAAGAAGATTAATATAATAATATTATTATCAAAATAAGAAGTTTATTCAATGTTTTCATAAAACAGAGGGTTAGAGGGTTGGTTGAGGGGATAGTAATTTGTGATATGTAAACATCTTTTAATGATTGTGGTCACGTTTGAATTGTCATACTGTAGTTGAGTTTGCTCATTTGATGCTAAAATTACTGTTGAAATTCTTTTGCAAGTTTCTGCGTTTGTGGATGTAGACCAGGTATTTGATTATATGTCTCAACCAAACTTCTTACTAAAATATCTTCATTTTTTGTAATTGAAACCATCAAAAAAGATTTTTTTTTTTGGATGATTGATTATGGAAAACCACTAATATAATATAAAGTCATTTAGGTTTAGAACATAATAAAAACCATCGAAAATATATTATGGTTTCTGTGTTTAGTTAGACTGTTACGTGTGTAGCATATCTTTTTTTCAAAAATATATTATGGTTTCTGTGTTTTAGCATATCAAACTCTGTTCTCTGTTCACTGCAGATTAGACAAGTGTTGTCTGTGTTTTTCCTGTTACACATGTAATACTCGTGTGTTCTTGCACCATGCCTGTCTATTTTTTTTTTCTTTTTATCATGTATGAGTTTTTTTATGTTACCTATGTCTTATTTACAGAAGAAATGCCCCCTGTTTGAAAAATGCCCCGTGTTTGTTAAATTCTTTTTCTGATATATTATAATAATCAAGTTTAGACTTTTGATGTGGCTGTTTTTGTAATTGAAACCATCGAAGACATATCTTTGTGTTTAGTTAGACTGTTACGTGTGTAGCATATCTTTTTTTCAAAAATATATTATGGTTTCTGTGTTTTAGCATATCAAACTCTGTTCTCTGTTCACTCCAGATTAGATAAGTGTTGTCTGTGTTTTTCCTGTTACACATGTAATACTCGTGTGTTCTTGCACCATGCCTGTCTATTTTTTTTCTTTTATCATGTATGAGTTTTTTTATGTTACCTATGTCTTATTTACAGGAAAAATGCCCCCTGTTTGAAAAATGCCCCCTGTTTGTTAAATTCTTTTTCTGATATATTATAATAATCAAGTTTAGACTTTTTATTAATCTTTTTTTGTAATTGAAACCATCAAAAAAGATTTTTTTTTTTTGGATGATTGATTATGGAGTCATTTAGGTTTAGAACATAATAGTAAAATAATAGTAAATTTTCTGAGTGTAATCGAAGACATATCTTTGTATAATCTTTGTGTTTAGTTAGACTGTTACGTGTGTAGCATATCTTTTTTTCAAAAAGATATTATGGTTTCTGTGTTTTACCATATCAAACTCTGTTCTCTGTTCATTACAGATTAGATAAGTGTTGTCTGTGTTTTCCTGTTACACATGTAATACTCGGGTGTTACGTGTGTAGCGTATCTGTTTTGTAGTCAAAGTTTGCTTTCTATACCAGCAAAAAATGGATGCTGGGTGCAGACTACAGCAGTTTGTATGTGTTTCCAGAAAAAACCCTGTTACACATGTAACAATCTTGTTTTTTCCACCTTTAGTTATAGATTATTATTTTTTTTGTTTTTTGCAGCATTAGTTTTTCTCTGTTACCTATATGTTTTTAATAGAGAGTAGTTTTTTTCTCCTGTTTCATATTTCCAATGTCAACACTTAATCTGCTATAACATACGTTACAGGTCCTGTTTTTTGTCAAAGCATGGATTCCAAGCCCAACACTCCGCCTTGGGAGGTTTTTGAGGGCCGTGACCATCTCATCCCAATTGTACACGAGCCACCTCAAAATGAACCGAACATTGCAATTGTACCTGAACCACCCCCACCGGTTGATTTGGTCATCCCTCCTGTCGCAGCCGAACATGAACCCCCCCCCCCCCCCCCCCGTTGCCCCGGACATTCCGCCATTAGAACCTGTTATATCCGTAGTGTAGGCGGACGATGGGTTTGAAAGTGACGAAGATTTTGATTGGAATGCGGCCTTTGATTACGTCTTCCCCGAAGAATATCCGCCACCAGAAGACTATATGACACCGGAGGATGATGTGCATGATGTAAATCACACACCTGAATGGGCGGTTGGTTATGAATCAGACCTAGGGGCTGAATATGAAGAACCATATGAACCTAAACTTAACAAACCCGTGCTGCCGTTCACGTATCCGGGAGGTGGGCGTATTAGGGCTGAATGGGAGGGTATAGGTTATACTGAGGAACAGTGGGCTTTTTATGCAAAGTATGGTTATCGGATGCCGTCAGCTACTGTTGGTTGCAGTGCGGGATGCCGGGGTTATTGCATGCATGGTGGGGTATGAATCTTTAATTGTATGTTTTGTTGTTGATACAGTTTCATTGTAATATATTTCTTGACTAGTATGTTTTAGGCGGATGAACAATATGATGTATCGCTTTTTTTAGTAGTATGTTTTCTGCAAGTTTTTTGTAATGTAATGCAATGTAGTACTAATTTCACATGAATCTTAAAAGTAGTGAATATCAAAAAATAACCATATGGACCTTTCGTTACGTATGCAACAACTCTAGTGCTGGTACAGTAAAACCAAAACAAACATGTTGTAATAAAAAAATTAACAGGTTAGGATTTTTCTAAATTAATATAAAACTATCGTGACGGATTTTACGTACGTAACACTGCATATGTTACATATGTAACTCGGGCATCTGACAATTTATATAACAATGTGAAAAAAGTAAGAGAGAGATAATGTGATGGGGGTGTCATATCAGCTTTTGTCAGTCTCTTTTTCAGAAAAACCAAATTACCCTATTACCCTTTCTTGTCCTTTATCACATATTTAATTAAATTAATATTATAGAAAAAATGGTGACCATAGATTAAATGGATGGATGGCTAGGATTTAGTTTGCAAGGTTTACTCATTTTGAAGGGTTTTTATTATAACCATCCCCTATTTGATATTATATATTTATATTGACTTTTGAAGTTCAGAAGCTTGTCAGTGCATATGGCATATGCTTTAGAATATTCTTAATTTTTTTGTGATTTTGTCTATTTGTGTAGAGATGATTCGTGATAATAGATTAACTTTTGTACTAGCATATTCTTTTTTTATAATCTTAATTTAATTGCTATTTGTTAATATAATATTGATACAAATTATTTGAAAATTTTACAAATACACAGATTATAATTTGCGGCTTTGAGTTGGATCGTTGATTTGGTGGTGATTTAACCATTTAAATATGTGTTCGCATAAAGTTAAAAAAGGTGCATATTTTTTACCCTCTTAAACAAGTTGTGATTTATGTTTTGTTTTCGTAATTGTATTATTTATGTTAATTTATTTTGCTCATTTAGGAACTCTTTTTGACAATTTCTTGAAAAGAACCATCCTCAAGTGAAATTCCATCCGGTAGTATGAATAGTCCTAGACCTATCTCTACTCCTTCTATGCCTAAATTAGTTGATTTGGATAATCTACCTTGGGATCCCGCTGATAGGATAAGAATTTTAGATTACCATCCAAATCAAAGAGATGACATAAGAAGAAAATATTGGTTAAAAGGACCATGCCAACCACGTGAACATGTATTCCAACAAACAAAGGTAGAGGATAAAAACCGTCGTTTCCAAACTACTTGGTTTGATGATCATCCACGTTGGTTAGAATATAGTATAAAAGAAGACAAAGCCTTTTGTTTATGTTGTTATTTATGTAGAGACTATGTTGGGATTGGGATGGCTAATGAAGGTGGGCGGGAGGCATTTATGACAACAGGCTATCGCAATTGGAAAGAACCAAGATTTGACAAACACGTTGGTAAATCTCCCAATAGTTTTCATAATAAAGCCCTTAAAAAATGTGAAGATCTAGTACGCCAAGTTCAGTCTATTCCCGTTGCCTTACATAAACAAGATGACACTGTGAGGAAAGAAAACCGAATTCGGTTAGTTGCTACAATTGATGCTTGTAGGTTTTGTTTGAAATGTGCATTACCATTTCGTGGTCATGATGAGAGTGAAACTTCTAGTTTTAAAGGTATTTTTTTAGAATTAATGGATTTAATCCTAAGTCAAAATGAGGAACTTAATAAGTTACCAAAATGTCCGGGTAATAACAAATATTTAAGTCCAAGTACTCAAAAAGATGTTGCTCATTGTTTTGAAGAAGAAGTGCTTAAACGTATCTTTAATGAAATTGGTGATGATGTGTTTACATTATTAGTTGATGAGTCTAGTGATGTATCTGGGAAGGAACAAATGGCTATTGTTTTAAGATATGTTGATACACATGGAGTTATTAAGGAGAGATTTGTAGGACTTGTACATGTGATGGAAACATCTTCTTTAGTTTTGAAGTCTTCTATTGACACCTTTTTTGCTAAACATAACTTGAGTTTGACCCGGTTAAGAGGCCAAGGTTATGATGGGGCGAGCAACATGCGTGATGAGTTTAATGGGTTAAAGGCAAACATTTTAGAAGAAAACAAAACAGCGTATTATGTGCATTGTTTTGCACATCAACTTCATTTAGTGGTTGTGAATGTTGCTAGAAAACAGTTGGGTGTTGCGAGTTTTTTTGAAAAGATAGCTACTTTGATGAATGTGGTTTGTGCTTCTTGTAAAAGAAAGGATATTCTCCGAGAAGCCGAGAGAGAAAGAGTAGCGAAAGATATTAATTGTGGGTTAATTTCAACCGGAACTGGGTTAAATCAAGAGCGTTCTCTTACACGCCCAGGAGATACACGATGGAATTCTCACTACAAAACACTATTGCGTGTGGTTGATTTGTTTCCAACCATTGTTAATGTTCTTGAATATATTGAAAAAGAATGCCCTAATGATTCTAGCCAAAGTCAAGCACGTGGTATTTTAACATATTTTGAATCATTTGAATTTGTGTTTTATTTGCATTTGATGTTGCACATTCTAGGGCTTATAGATACTTTATCAAAGGGACTTCAAAAGAAAGATCAAGAGATATTAGAAGCAGTTTCATTAGTGGAATCAACCAAAGCAATCGTGCAAAATTTTAGAGAATGTGGATTTGAGAAAATTTTAGATAAAGTATCTACTTTTTGTAGGAAACATGATATTGAAATGTTTAACATGATGGAAGATTATGTTCACTCAAGAGCTTGGAAACGAAGAAACAAAGTCACTAATCATCATCATTTTAAGTTTGACTGCTTTAATGTTATTGTGGATATGTTGCTTCAAGAATTTGGTGATCGTTTTAACGAGGTTAATATGGAATTACTTCAAAATATGGCTGCTTTAAGTCCACGTGATTCTTTCTCTCAGTTCGACACATCAAAGTTACTTCGATTGAGTGAGTTCTATCCATATGATTTTAATACTAAAGAAAAGCATACGCTTGAGCTTCAACTTGGATTGTATCATCATAGTGTTCTACAAGACACAAATTTTGCTAATTTGAATGGTATCGCTGATCTTGCTAAAGTAATGGTGAAGACGAGGAAGCATTTATCTTATCATTTGGTTTATCGACTTTTAAAGCTAGCCTTGGTTTTGCCTGTTGCAACTGCATCTGTGGAGATGTGCTTTTCGGTGATGAAACATGTAAAGTCAAGTTTGCACAATCGTATTAGTGATGATTTCTTGAATGCTTGTGTAATATGTGTTGTAGAAGTGGATGAGCTTCTCAATGTTACTAATGAAGATGTAATCGAGCGTTTCCAAAAGATGAAAACACGTAGAGAACAATTATAATCAAGGTATGTTGTTATTACATTCAAATATTCAATGAGTTACGTTATTTTATCGTCGTTTTTTACCTAGTTTAAACCGACCCATATTGTGCCCCCCGTATAAAAAAAATTCTGTATCCGCCACTGATCAGGAGAGCCCTTCATATTCATCATATTAGGAGGGAAAATAGACGGCGGAAAACAAACGCCGCAGACAGAGGAGGCGGCAGGGGAGGACGTTGGAGATCCCAATGGCTTTGTCTATGGACGTGGTGAAGAATGAAGTGTGAATGGGTGGGTGGACGTGAAAGACAAAGAAGAAAGCGACGTGGAAAGACAAAGAAGAAAGCATATTCATAGAGTTCCTTTTTTAATATAGGGTACCGTAAAATAATATATAGGATAGGATAAATTATCCAAAGATTATTGTTTGCTACACAAAGTCAAAGTTATTGACATAAGTCAAAGCGATTAGATTTAATTATTTGGTGTTAATTTTATTTTAAAATTTTAAAGTTTGATAATTGATATTGCTATTATTATTAAAGACGTCGTAAAAATTAAAGACGTCGTAATACAGGGGCATAGGATATTCACACAAGTAAATCTAGGGTCAAACTATAAAACATCATTAACGGCTGTTTTTTTACGTATACGCAAACGTTCGTTTGAAATTTAGGGAGCTATGATTTGATATAAAGATCAGCGAAAATGGTCATTTGAAATTTAGGGAGCTTTGATTCAATATAAAGTCCAGCGAAAACGACCATTTGAAATTTAGGGAGTTATGATTTGATACAAAGACTAGCGAAAAAACAGTTTGATTCATCATCAAATGGTAGCTTAGATAGGGTGTGGGATTAAATAATAGGCGTGTCATAACGCAGCCAGGGAAGAAGCTTCTTTAGGGCGGGCCTCCACCGATTTTTGGCACAGTGGTGAAATTTTGCGATTTTCATAGGTAAATTGAGTCCGGGTTGAGTCCGGCCTCACCGCTATAATTATATTCTACCATACATAGGATCTTTGTAGCTCACATACCCTATAAATATATTCTCAAATCTACATCTAAGTCCGAGGACTTTAGAGCATAAATGTTTATTTGATAACTTCATATTTGAATCAGAATTATCATATAAATGATTTTACAATTAACAAACATGGAAAAAGTTGTATGCAATAAAGGAACTCCATACCGCGCTAACGAAGACCTTGTATTTATCTTCATACCGTTAAAGTGAAGAATTGTGTGTCTAGTAGATCGGCTGTTGTTCGTTTAAAGGTTATACACTTTGTACTTGGACTCAATCATAGAGCACTTTGGAGTTTGATGGAGTTTTCGGGTTGCATTCACCATGCTTCTCTATCGAAAGTTGTTTTCTATCATGTCTAAAGTACCATATTTGCATCTAAAATAGATGTCCGTCTATACTCTATACTCTATACTCTATAAGCTATAGGTATGAGTTTACACTTGACCTTAAAAAATTGAACCTATTGGGTGACACTACAACATGAACATACCATCAATTCAAATTCATAATATACACTCTTTGATTCTTTCACTTTCTCTGCAGTTTACAACTCAAGATGTATCTGCTGCATACCAAACTTAACCTCCCGACTCGAAAGGACTCCGTCTTCCTAATCCTCTTTGAAATCCCAGATTTCGTGCTCCAAGAGTTTTACTATCTCACCTAACATGTCTTGAGCGTACACAGACTTCTTCCATCTTTCACTGATCTAATCAAGCAACACCCGTTCATGATCTGGGATCCACATCCTAGGAAACGGGGTGTAATCACACGATGGGATCAAAGACATATGCGATAATCTAACTCCTTCAATCGCATCAGCAAGACCTAATCTTAACAACTCTGCATTCTCTGGAGTCCGGTTATCCATACTTCGCCTAAGGGCGGACGAGGTGGTTCATGATAGACACCCCGTGATGGCTGTGATACCGCGAAACACCCCCCCAAATTGATGAGTGAGTGAAATGTTGATGGTGGTCCCAAATGTGGCGGCCAAAATCAAACCACTCACATGCTTTTTGTTTTTTTTTATTAAAAAATAGTGATGGGTCCCACCAAAAGTCACTTTTTCTTTGCTTTTTTTAATTAAAAAATAGTGATAGGTGAGATGGAATGAAGTGTCACAAGGTGATTGGGTGTGATGGTTTTAGTGATAATTGTGAACACCACCACATGAATTTAGTGATGAAATGTAATAGAATGTGATAAAATGAGGTGGCACAATATGATTGGGTGTGATAGTGTGATGGGTGTGATAAAATGGTGACCACCCCATGTGCCCTAAGTGGACGGCTGAGATCACGCGGTGCTTTCTTATACACCTTCGCCTGTAACATCGCGAATTTCCTCTAAATTTTTTTTTTTAAAAAGAATGTATTGTTTTAAACAATATATGTTTTAAATACCTTAAACTAATAATTATTTGTATCTCGACACTTTCGTACGTTTTAAAAATATTTCGAGTCACTTTCAGGCTTATATTATGAATTTAGAATAATATAGTTTTAGGGAAATAATTGCCAAAAAAAGATTTGTGTGGACCGGGACTCGAACCCGCGTCCACAGCCAACCAACACACAGTGACAACCAACTGAGCCAACTATCATCTTGTGTAGTATTTCAGAAGAAAATAAACTTAACACATTCCTTAAATTAATCAGTCAAAGTCCTGGTCAAAGTCCTAGTCAAAGACTTAGTCAAACAGTCAAAGTCTTAGTCAAATAGTCAATTCATCATAAAACCTTACTTTATGGTGTTGACCAATTTTAATGGCTAATTGAATCCAAAACTAGTATAAAAACCCACCTATGACCCATTATACTTGGCACCTCTAAATCGATTGTTTCAATCCGATTAAACTTTCCATCATACCTTTCTTCTATAGTCTATTACTTCTACAATTGAAGCTTTGATTATAAGCTCTTGTAATTGGCGAATTGGAAGCTTGATATTCTTTCTTTTTCGTTTTTTTTATTTCTTCAATTTGGACTAGCTACGTTGTTGAGTCTTTGGGATTCGCCTCGCATACATTCACAACACTTAGAGGATAATTCACCTTAGCCAATGTGAGTTTACGTAACCATGTTTATGCAATTCTTTATACTTGCAACATTATACTTAAGCAATTCTACATACATGTCTAGTTGTAAACTTTAATGCCTCATGATTTAGACAACAACAACAGTTAGACTTACGCTTCAACATAGATGATCATTAGCTATGGCCAAGCCGGCGATACTCAATAATAGATCTATTGGATTGACAATCCCACCTAGATTCGTTGACCATCATTTATGGGGAGCGCGGGTGATTGTTATCTTTCTAACATGATATTAAGGTGAACCGTGGATGACGGGATGGACCTAAACTAGTCGGAGGTTTGATTATGTGCATTCAACACTTCATGTTTATTCATGTAGACTTAAACTTACGATAGACATATGAATTGCTAAACTTTTATTCTTAAACTTAATTGCTTGACATGGCTTATGTATTCTCACCAACTTCTAGTTGACCCCCCCCCCCCCCATTTTTCCAAACTCAACAGGAAATACTGATGCTTGAAGTCTAGAGCTAGCATGAGGAGATATTTGAAGTTTTAAGCTTTGTTTGATTATTTGATGAAGACTTTAATGTAATTCAATTTTTGTAATGAAATAAAGGATTATTTAAACATATGTATTACCATGAGCTACTGAACAATCATTCATACGTGAAACCTCGATGTTTCCGCCATCGGTTGGGGTGTTACATCGCCCTTGACTTCATCTACTTACATGTTCAATCTCCACCTTCTTTTCATCCAAATTAAACGCATATTTACTCGCACAAAACTCAATTATCGAATCCCTAATCTCCACAGCATCCTTTCTAGACCCTCTAACCCATATCAAAAAATTCCCCCCGTAACGAATATAATCCATCTTTTTACATGTTCCCTTCCCACCCCCACGGACAAACTCAGGCCATGATGGCGTACAAGTACAAGTACCACTACAATCATCAACCGAATCACCATCCAACGAACTACAAAATCCAACGATCTTCTCCTCCATCATATGATCCAACTCATTAAGATAAACATTAGCAAGCAAAGGACTCAAAATCCCACAACAACCATAATTCGGCACCTTCGCAGCCTCCACAGGCGCAAAATCATAAAATGTTTGAAACCAATAAGGGTCCGGTTTCGCCTCGTTATCATCAAGAACCTTCTTCGTCTTCAACCCCTTCTTCTTATTCATCCTCCTCTTAACCTTCCCATCACAATCCTCCATTGTTTTCGACGTTTTCGACACCACTTTCAACCCGGATTTAATCAAAACCAAAACCTTCTTCGTCTTCAAAACCTTTTCAACAAACTAAACCAACAAATCCACATCTAACTCATCAAACACTTGAGTCAAATCCCCTATCAAGAACCAAACATACCCAACAAAGTTACTCCTAACAGTTCGAATAACCGTATGCGCATTTCTCTTGTATTTTCAGTCTAGGGTTTCCTTTGCATTAGTTTTGGTTCGTCTGTTTGTAAGTTTTTACATATATTTATTTTTTATTTCTTGTTGATCAACTGATATTATCTATCAGTTGATCCTGGACTTTGTATGTTCTTTAGATCTTCTATTATTCGTAGAAGATCAGGGTTTGGTTTGGGTACTTTAGGGGTTAGTTAATAATAAGAGTTTTGTCACAGTTTTTAGTCGCTATTCTTGTGTTCTTTGATTTCCAGTTGTTTGTGTTTGTATATTCGTTATTAGTATAGATCTGTAAGTTTTCTACAGAGGGGCACTTAAAGAATATGTTGTGTGGGTAACCGATGATGCTTGATTTATTCACTTGATGACCGACGATGGCTGAGCCGGCATCTCTTTTGGTTGTTGCTTCATGTTTGAGGTGTTAGTGATGTGGAATAGATCGGATTTATGGGATTGAAATGTAACACCCCAACCGATGGCGGAAACATCGGGATGTCACGTAGTGATGATTGTTCAGTAGCTCATGGTGAATAATAAATTTCATTAAGTGATTTAAATAATGTACATACAATTGTTCTACAAGAGTTCGTACATCAAATTGAATAAAACTATGCACACATCTTCAAGCATTAACTCAAATCTTCAAGCAAGTAGAACCTGAAACATGTTAAGTTTGAAAATATTTTGGGTCAACAAACGTTGGTGAGAATACATAGGTTTTTGAAAAATAATTGATAACAATAGTTTGTACAACATTCAAAGTTGTATGATGATAGAGTAGGTTTGATAGTCTCCACTAGTCGTTGAGCGGGTGGTAGGGCCCCTCCCGACTATTGGAAAGACATGATGACCTCTACCAATCGTTGAGTAGGTTCTATAGCCTTCACCAGTCGTGGAGTAGGTGGTAGGGCCTCTCCCGACTGTTGAAAAGGCATGATGACACATAGATTGCAAATTGATAACATGTTTATGCAAGCAAGTTTACAAGCACAGTATATGAGTTGTAGTTGTATAGATTTAGTTCACATTCAAACAATCATGCATACACCATGTAAACAACTCTCAGACAAAAATATCAATATTAGAATTTATTACTTGGATCAAATAGCGTCAATACATAGAATAAAAGCAAACAACGTTCGAATGGTGGGACATGTTGTTAAGTAGCTGGAGGGTCTTGGTCTCTGTTTAATTTAGGGCATCGGTTACGGAAGTGATTTGGGTCTCCACATTCATAACACTGACCATAGTTGTATCGATTAGGATTAATAGCCTGAGCAGGGTTGGTGGGTTGGTTGGCATTAGGATTTGGGGTCTCGCGACATGTATTAACTAGATGGCCATACCTACCACAATTGGTGCACAAGCGACACGCTGAAGTAGTGGGATGATGTCGGTTGCATGTGTTACACAATGGATGGTTTCCGGTATAAGGTTTCTTGTTAGAAGCTTGTGTAGTGAGGTTGACATCATGATCCTTGGCCTTACGTTTCTGATTCTCAGTAGTTACCGCGGCTACAATACTTGTTTTATTGCCTTTCCGAATTAAGGTCCCGTTCTTTACGTGATTATCAGTTAAGGTAGCTGCTAAACGTTTGGCTTCCTCCAAGGTGGCAGGATTCCTTCCCCATACCGTGTCATGGATTTGCATGGGCAGACCACCGATGTACTTCTCGATGGCTACCGGCAGAGGAGTGACTTTGTGGGGTAACAATAAGCTAAGCTCGTGAAAGCGGGTATTGTAGGCAAGGTTTTCCCCACTATCCTGAGCAAGGGTTTGGAACTCGTCTTCTAATTTCTTGACCTCGTTACGTGGGCAAAATTCATCTTTCATTATCTCCTTGACTTGATCCCACGTCATAGTAAGTGCAACTTCAGCTCCTCGGGTACGCTTTTCCTCATTCCACCAAGTGAGTGCTCGTTTGTGAAGAACACGTATAGCATAACGGACCTTAAAGTTAGCGGGACACTCACTGTTGATGAAGGTATTTTCAATACCCTCAAACCATTGTAGGAGTCCTGTAGCTCCTTCTTCACCACTAAACTTTGGGGGATTACAAGAATTAAAGTGCTTGAGAGTGCAGGCTGGAAGACCATTCCCATTCCCGTTGTGGTTTCCATTTCCATTCCCGTTGCCGTTACCATTACCGTTGCCGTTCAACTGGATGACTTGAGCTAGTAAGTTAGGAACCAGAGTCGCGATTTGTTGTGCCATTTGTTGGGAAATGATCACAGCCAGTTGGGCATCAACACCATTGTTGTTGTTGTTATTGTTGTTGTTGTTGTTGTTGTTGTGTAAGAGACATAATGAAATGAATGAGGTAATATAAGGAATGTAATCATTTATTCATTAATTAAAACGAATAAACGAAAACGTTGACTTATCAAAGATTCTAAATTCTAATAACATATGAAGACATGCTTTAGCCTATAAGTGAACACTCATCCCGAGAATTCCCAGGTAGGCATCCGGGTCCCTCGTCTGATTGGGATATATGCGCAATGCCAGCCTAGACAGAAGACTCAGAATACAGGCGTTCACCCTTCCAGATTGCACGTGTTCGTTATTAAAATCTAGAACTTCGACGAGATCTCAAGGTGGTTCAGGTTACACCTGAGGATTTTGTCCTATTAGTCTAAGTATAGATCCACTGATGGAGAGCAGCCTTCTTGTAAGGATGAAAGTAGAGATAAGAAGTAGGAGGGAGATAGAGAATAGCAAGTAAAAGAAGCAAGTACTGGTTAAATCCTATGGTTATAGACTAGATTATTTTTCTAATAACCTAATTCCCTATAACCATGGCTCTGATACCAATCTGTAACACCCCAACCGATGGCGGAAACATCGGGATGTCACGTAGTGATGATTGTTCAGTAGCTCATGGTGAATAATGAATTTCATTAAGTGATTTAAATAATGTACATACAATTGTTCTACAAGAATTCGTACGTCAAATTGAATAAAACTATGCACACATCTTCAAGCATTAACTCAAATCTTCAAGCAAGTAGAACCTGAAACATGTTAAGTTTGAAAATATTTTGGGTCAACAAACGTTGGTGAGAATACATAGGTTTTTGAAAAATAATTGATAACAATAGTTTGTACAACATTCAAAGTTGTATGATGATAGAGTATGATGCAGACATGTAACAATGCGTCTTTGTACAACCAAACCTTGTGTCGACTGTTGACTAACTCGCAAGTTAGTTAAATGTTGTTACTGTTATCGATCATCCCTGAATTTATGCGGGGGATGGGTTTGTCAGACCTATAGCGTTATAATCTAAACAGGCGGCTTGATCATTGTTAATGATTGTACTGTGTCTTTTTGTTACAGTCAAATGATAGAATGATGTTGTAATTGAATCACAAGTAAATATGAGTAAATGATAGTATAAAATGTTTAAATATGTTTCACCCCAAAATAGTGAAAATAGAGTAAAGGGGCTATGTAAACTCACCTTGGTAAAATGTTATATCTGTTGAAAAATTGAATAGTGGTGTTGCCCAAATGTGTCAAGAATCACCCTATAATAAGGTAATAAATAAGTCTATCTAGTCTACAAATGTATACGTTCTAGGGTTTCAATTTGGGGATATCCAATTGTTGAATTTATAATAAAATGTTTAAATAAATAAAGGGGAGTTTGATAATTAAATAAATGAAAGTCTTTTTATAAAATTTGAATTTAGGATGATCACAATAATGTGTTTGAAGTATAAAAATAATTTTTATAAAATTATTTTCTTTAAAATAGATTATTAAATCTATTTATTACAAATTGCCAAAATTTAACTTTAATATTTAAAAATACTAAAATTAAAGAATTATTATTTTAAAAATCATATTTCTGTTCTAAATATTCAGAAATAAATTTTATAAAATTTTGGTGCAAAAATAATAAAAATTGAATTTATTATGATTTAATTATGATTAAAACTAACAAAAATTGATTAAAAATATAAAATAATTGATTTTTTAGAATTAAAAATCATTTCAGTAAAGTTTATCATTGTACAAATTCAGGATAATTTTTGTAGAAATTTATAAAATTGTTTTGATATTTTAATGGATTTTTATAAATATAATAGCATAAAATTGATTTAATTATTATAAATATTAAATAAATGAATTTCAGAAAACTAAAAATTGTAGATAAAACTTTTACATCAGATTAATATAAGATAATTTTTATAGAATTTTTAAAAGAGTTTTAATAATTAAAAATGAATTTATAAAATTTAAATGTATTATATATGTTTATTTGTTAAAAAGGAGAAAGGAAACAAAAAGGAGGCCATCGCTGGGACTCGAACCCGCGTGGATTGGGGAGAGGGCACCAGACACAACCACCTGGTCTAGACCAGTGGTTGTGTTTAGTAGTTGTTCATTTAAAATAAATAATAAACACACAGACTTGTTCTTCCCCAATTATAGGCTTCGAAACCCTAGTTTTTTCAATTGGCCAATCTACACAACATCAATCAAATTAATCTTAGGGTAAATATTGTGTAATCGCCGATTAATGAAACCAAACAAAAACATTGTACTTACAATACTGTTTCGATCACGAATTGTCGGTCAAACCCGAAGTCAAAAACACGATCGTACAAGCAAGAACAGAGTGTTATGTGAAGAATTGGGGATTGAGGGAGATGTATTGGCGAGTTGTGATTGTTCTACAACGTTCAATTTATAGTGATAAGCGCTGGATTGATGAAATGGTAAGTGTTGACCACACATTCAATGTCAAACGCGTAATAGGTAAAATTGGTAACAATTGATGATCAATCAACGTGTTGCTGTGTCATATAAAGGCCGAAAATCATGTAAAGATGCCAAAGATGAATCAATTACGAGTTGATGTGGTTGATTAAGGCAAGTCGTGTACCTCAGTTGACTTTCCAAGTCAACTGAGGTGGATTCTAGTCGTGATATAATTATAACGAACCGGGTTTGTTGCAATGATGTATGCTAGATCAGTTGGCTTGTGTCTTGGTGTTAAGAGTTTGAACCGGCTGAGGACTCGGGTTCGAACCCCGGCCTCAGCGTCTATTATTTTTTTTTTCACAACAAAAGTGGGCCGGATCCAAGAACAAGAAGAGGAGATGGGCTGTTGGGCTATTGGGCCAGCAGATCTGAAATGGGCTCAGGTGGGTTGGGTTATCACATTATAGTTTTTATGTTTTATGTATTATTATTATTATTATAAATCTTTATATATATATATATATATATTTAAAATGCTACAAAATAATTAAATGTAAATTATAATAATAGAACTTGTCGTTTTAATCCAAATTATACGTAACGTATATTTATTAAATGCGAATGTTACATGAAACCATAGGGCTTTTGGTGTGATGAATTCATTGAAGAAGATTTGAAGAGACGTGTGACGATCATCAATGATTGGAAACCAAAACTACTCGGGCGATCAATTGATCATCAATTCTCCAGCATCTTAAAGAATCCAGGGAGACACGTCTTAAGTCCTTTGGAATATAGATGCATAGATGGTTGTACATGTAGCTTTAAACATATTTTATTGATAAATTACAATTCTAACCATAAAAGACTAGTGTGAGTGCCTGCGCGTTGCCGCGGGTATTTATGTTTTTTTTTTTCGCACGTTGCGCAGTGGGTTTCACTTATTGTATTTATAAAATTTATTTGCTAATACAGGAAATATATCAATTCACAAAGGGAAATTGAGTATAAACCAAAGAATTTGACATTACATACATGTAAATATTTACAAAGTTGCAAATCATGTTTTTGTTCTTATAGTCAGTAACGTAGTAGGAAACCCGTGTGATACGGCATGAGCAAGTTGCAGCGCGGTACTCAGTCAGTATTTATTCAGTTCATTAGGATACCGGTACAATACTAGCACTCGTTATGACAAACAAAAAGATGAAACTTAGAGAAAAAAACAATGACAATCAGTCGATATCCCCCCATGCGTTGTCATAGGAGAAACATGTACTAAAACAATAAGTTTCACTACAACATGTTTACATTACTAAACAAAAAAGTTCAAATACAAAAGAACTAAATCTAAATAAGAGGTCTCGTTGTAGTACCATCTCCATCGTAAATTCGTAATGCAATGCATGTGTACCTCGTATTTTCCACAGATGTAACGTAAAGTTTAGTTTGCGTTCTGGTACAACACGTAATGTAAATAAGTGTATCAACATCTAAATGATTATAAATAAAATAAATAAATCTTCTTAAACACTTGGTGAAAAAAATTTTAAACAATTTTGAAAATTCACATCTTCTCTTCATTCATCAACCATCATAACGACAATTTAGACTTTTTAATTGTCATTTTAAGACTAAAAATGACTCATACCCTTGAAACGATATATTGAAGTACAATTTTTTTATCAATAATTCAAATTGGAACAATTATGTTTACATGGTCCCATTAGTTAGTGAAATATTGGTGAGGTCTTGTGAGTTGTGAGCTACTTGTACGTTTGTAACTCTTCTCATGGTCAAATATAAAAAAAAGTACAAGTTACTTGTATATCTATATCTATATCTATATCTATACTATATTATAGAGCATGAGGGAAGGATGACGGTCAAATTTAAGTAAATACATTTTTTATGCTTATGATACAACACTAAATGAAGTTAATTTGAGGGTAAAGTTGTCTTTTTAGCAAATACTAATGAAGTCATTCTACACAGATTTAAGAGTTTTTAAGTAATTATAATTAATAGTGGTAATGCAAATAATATATAATCATCTAAAACTAATTAAGTGGATAATTGATTATTCAAATTAATACATAACTCCACCCAATAAAACCCAAATTAAAGGACTTTGATTTCTAAGAGTTTCTTTGCAAATTATTAATTCTCATGAGGTGGAATAACCACCAGACCCTTCATATCCCAAAGGCCCCTTTCATTTCTCTCATGCAACACACTAACATTCACATCCCTATCTCTCTCTCTCTCTCTTTGTCCAATGATCAAACAATGGACTTCTTGAAAGCTAAGGAGCACAAATCACTACTAAGTACCTTTGGTCCGGTAAGTACATATGAATCTCTTTATATCTTAGTCACTCTTGTTCAATTTCTATTGATAGTCTCATGATTTGTTGTGAAATTCCTAGAAGCTTTTTCATGCTCTTCGACATCAGATCGTATGGGAAGCAATACTTAAAATGTTGTGACATCAATGAAACAGGAATCTGGTATTTATCTCTTATCTTAATCCATGCATGTTGAAACCCCTTAATGAATTTAATAATCTATGAATAATGTTATTCTTTTTTTATTTCTGATTGTTATCATTATGTTGTCATGGATTCGAGCATCGACATATTCACTTGATAATGCCTTTTCGGAACTTAATCTTGGTAAGATACTCACGACCCTTTATCCGTAATCACTTATACTTTCATCAACATCATATGTATTAAATAGAAATTTCTAACAGTAATCACTGTCATTACTAATGAATTTGAGAAATACAATTTAAATTTCTTTTAGTTATGTCGGATTTGATATTTGGATGCTCTAATATTGTTTGGTTTGAAACAAACTACGGTTTCAAAAGTTAGCGTTGGATTAGCCTAATTACACGTTTTTTTTCCTTTTTTCATAAAATATAATAGCAATTTGCAGATAATTGTATCAGATGTCTGGTAGCTTTAAGAACTATATTTTTTTTATTTTGCCTTTAATTAGGTCCACGCTGTTGTTCGTTTAAATCTTCTAGAAGATCATTCTCATCAATATCATGACAAGATCTTTAGTTTGGTTTGAAGGTAATGTCTTAAAATTTTTTGCATTTTGGTAACTTGAAATATGACTCAAGTAGTGGTTGATTTTGTAAAAAAAAAATGTAACTCATTGTTAAAGCCATTTGTATACGCCATCCCCAACCCCAAGGTCCGTATTTGTCACACACAAAAGGGGTTATGTTTTTAGTAATAAGGTATGAACTCTATGTTTTGTTCTTTTTTTCATGAGTTATGCTACCTAATGTTGTTTTGTAGTTTTTTGGTTTTCTCTTTAGACATGCTTTTATGGAGTGTGAAATTGTAGAAGGAGTAAAGAAAGTGATATGATTTTATGGGTTATTTAACTTTTTAGTTTTGTTTCATCTGTCTTCCTGAACATCTTGATAACATCAGACATGTTGACATACTAAATCATGATAAACGATTTTTTATTTCTAAAATTTGCAGAATGGACTCTATATGACCAGGTAGTTGTTGCTTCTTTATACATAGAAGTTATCATGTAGTAACACAACTTTTCAAAGGACCCTTGAATCACGAAATAACCTCCACATCTTAAGGATGCCTCGATCCTTCATCAGTTGAAGTAGCCATTTGAAAACCAAATAATATTCAATTTTGGGTGACAATCACTTCAATTGTCAAAATCAATTTGTTATGCATTTAAACAAACAAAAGGTAGGTTATTAAACTCCGACATAAAATTTTGAAATTAAGACAATGTTTAGTAAAATTTTTGTGTTTAAAAATGATAAAGTATAAACATCCTGATAAAAGAAACGTGACATAAGAAAAAGTTGAACGACGTTATTTGCGACACATGAATGCTACAAGACAATCTAATTTAGAGTGTTTGGATGCTACAAAATAAGGATAACGGATTCTATCTACAATGCAGAAGCAATTAAAAGGAATGTGACAGATCGTCGTCTCCGTTGCGACGTGTAGGTTCTCACTACAGTATCTCGCTCGCATAAATGAATTTTTTACCAAACACATACGTAGGGGCTCACACGCGATTCTCCCGCAGCAACGCGCGGGTTCCTCACTAGTCTTACTAAACAACGTTGTCTTTTTATAATATTATCTTGTGTTTAGAAGAAAGAGAAATAAAAGGTCATTTATTGGCTCTATATTTTTACACACGTTGCAATGTAAGATATTTTAAAACATAATTGCGTGTGATAATGTACAAGTCATTTAAACATATGTGAGAAATTCATTAAAGTTTTTTTAGTTTTTTATTTCTTTTTTATGTGGATAATTTTTAACGTTTTTTTTAATATGGCGAGTTAATTCACCGCCATGCGTGTGCGTGATTAAACGTTTTTTTCACCATTTTTTTGTTATGCTTAACAGTTCCGCCGCAACGCGCGGGTTACCCACTAGTATACAATAAAGAAAAACATTTTGTTTTACTCAAAGTGACAACATAGTGTATGTGGCCATGTTTCATGAGCAGAATACTGACAGTGATTTAGTTTACCTGAGCCACTCACTCATATCATTAGTAGATTTCTCATATCTTAACACATTACACATACAGTTAAGCAGGAAAAGTTGTAACTCAACCTTGGTGTTAGTTTATTGACAAATAATCCTTACAGGGCTTTTACTATTGTATTCATTTGGCTAATGTGATTCCGTTCACTACTGGCCACATTGATTCTCTAGAGTTAACCTTCCTCTCATATACCTATATTTTGGATTTTAACCAGATATGTCATATAATAATATTCTAAAATCATAGATAAATGGAATGGTGATGAATAACAAGTGTAACATCGCAAAATTTTTCCCAAAATTTTAATACATAAAAAGCCCTTATATATATATATATATATATATATATATATATATATATATATATTTATTTATTTATTTATTACACCTTTATCATTAATATTATACAAATGTGCCTAAGTCTTTATCCTAACTCACAACTTATATACATACATAAATGTATATAAATAATAATAATAATAATATGATTCTAAATTCTTTTTTTTTCACATACAAGATTTTTTTTTTTAAATAAAGCCTTGAGTCAAATAGTCAAAGTCCTAGTCAAAGTCTTAGTCAAACAGTCAAAGTCTTAGTCAAATAGTCAATTCATCATAAAACCTTACTTTATGGTGTTAACCAATTTTAATGGCTAATTGACTCCAAAACTAGTATAAAAACCCACCTATGACCCATTATACTTTGCACCTCTAAATCGATTGTTTCAATCCGATTAAACTTTTCCTCATACCTTTCTTCTATAGTCTATTATTTCTACAATTGAAGCTTTGATTATAAGCTCTTGTAATTGGCGAATTGGAAGCTTGATATTCTTTCTTTTTCGTTTTCTTCAATTTGGACTAGCTACGTTGTTGAGTCTTTGGGATTCGCCTCGCATACATTCACAACACATTATTCTATTTTTTTACGAGACATAACATTTTGCTAAGGTGAGTTTTACATAGCCCCTTTTCTATTTAACACCATTTTTGGGGTGAAACATGTTACAACATTATTTATGCAATTCAATCATCAATGTGTCTATGTGTATTTCTATGTTGCATTATGTCTTGAACATGACTAGGGTAAGCACAATTCTAGCATAAACATTCATCAGCCAAACGGTATACATTGATAGATCTATTGGACTGACAATCCCACCCGGATACGTGCCTCCTACAAAGGTTGCGTGAGTGTTTGTTACTGCAATATAAACCAGTGAACCATGAGCGTATGGGATGTACCACAATACAACAGTCACAATGGTTGATTATGCACTCGATTTACTTCTAGTATGTTTTCACATATGGACTAGATTGCCATGACACATGAATTGCACAACAATTTTATTCGATTATCAAAACCTATGTAATTCTCACCAACTTTTATTGACCCAAAATATTTTCAACTTAACATGTTTCAGGTTCTACTTGCTTGAGGATTTGAATTAATGCTTGAAGATGTGTGCATAGTTTTATTCAATTTGATGTATGAATTCTTGTAGAACAATTGTATGTAATTTATCTAAATCATATAATGAGAATTATTATTTACCATGAGCTACTGAACAATCATCAATACGTGACATCCCGATGTTTCCGCCATCGGTTGGGGTGTTACAGATTGGTATCAGAGCCATGGTTATAGGGAATTAGGTTATTAGAAAAATAATCTAGTCTATAACCATAGGATTATAATCAGTACTTGCTCCTTTTACTTGCAACCCTACTTGTTTCTATTCTCTATCTCCCTCCTACTTCTTATCCCTACTTTAGTCCCTACAAGAAGATTGTTCTCCATCACAAGATATACTCTTAGACTAATAGGACAAATCCTCAGGTTTAGCCTGAACCACCTTGAGATCTCGTCGATGTTCTAGATTTTAATAACGAACACGTGCAATCTGGAAGGGTGAACGCCTGTACTCTGAGTCTTCTGTCTAGGCTGGCATTGCGCATATATCCCAATCAGACGAGGGACCCGGATGCCTACCTGGGAATTCTCGGGATGAGTGTTCACTTATAGGCTAAAGCATGTCTTCATATGTTATTAGAATTTAGAATCTTTGATAAGTCAACGTTTTCGTTTATTCGTTTTAATTAAATGAATAAATGATTACATTCCTTATATTACCTCATTGTCCTTCATTCAACCCATATCTTATTGAACATTCATTACCCAAATCACTTCCGTAACCGATGCCCTAAACTAAACAGAGATCAAGATCCTCCAGCTACCTAACCGCAAGTCTCACCATTTGACTATTGGTTGCTTTTATTCTATGTATTGACGCTATTTGATTCAAGTAATAAAATATTTGTCTGAGAATTGTTACATGGTGCATGATTGTTTGAATGTGAACTAATTATGTAAATCTATACAACTACAACTCATATACTGTGCTTGTTATACTTGCTTGCATAAACATGTTATCAATTTGCAACCTATGTGTATAATAAATGCTGCACTTAATAGAGGTCATCATGCCTTTTCAACAGTCGGGAGAGGCCCTACAACCTGCTCCACGACTGGTGGAGGCTATCGAACCTACTCAACGATTGGTAGAGGTCATTATGCCTTTTCAACAGTCGGGAGAGGCCCTACAACCTACTCCACGACTGGTGGAGGCTATCGGACCTGCTCAACAATCGGTGGAGATATAGAAGGACGCAAAACTTTAATGTAAGGTAAATTGGTGATTGCGGTCCGGAACGTAATCATGAATTTACAGGTACGTTAAGGTAGTGTGAAATTCTATCAAGGTTTTCAGTAAATAACCAATTATAAACTCTAGTTACCTGGTAGTTCATTTAGTCTTTCTATAGTCAATCAACTCATGCATTTCTTTTAGGAGTCCTAAAACTTAAGATTCTTATTCTCCTTGTTATCTCAGATGAACCTAATCCAACCCTTAAAAATCACACATATCAAAACTCTTACCCAAATTGTTCGAAACAGTTTATTCTGTTACCTATAAATTTATGTCATGCCTTAACTCGAAACTTCCCAAACCACCCTTGTCCTAATTTCTACCCAATCACCTTCAACCCTGTGTTTTCAATAAACTTCGGGACGAAGTTCCTAAAAGTAGGGGAGACTGTAACATCGCAAAATTTTCCCCAAAATTTTAATACATAAAAAGCCCTTATATATATATATATATATATATATATATATATATATATATATATATATATATATATATATATATATATATATATATATATTTTTTATTACACCTTTATCATTAATATTATACAAATGTGCCTAAGTCTTTATCCTAACTCACAACTTATATACATACATAAATGTATATAAATAATAATAATAATAATAATATGATTCTAAATTCTTTTTTTTTTCACATACAAGATTTTTTTTTTTTTTAAATAAAGCCTTGAGTCAAATAGTCAAAGTCCTAGTCAAAGTCTTAGTCAAACAGTCAAAGTCTTAGTCAAATAGTCAATTCATCATAAAACCTTACTTTATGGTGTTAACCAATTTTAATGGCTAATTGACTCCAAAACTAGTATAAAAACCCACCTATGACCCATTATACTTTGCACCTCTAAATCGATTGTTTCAATCCGATTAAACTTTCCCTCATACCTTTCTTCTATAGTCTATTATTTCTACAATTGAAGCTTTGATTATAAGCTCTTGTAATTGGCGAATTGGAAGCTTGATATACTTTCTTTTTCGTTTTCTTCAATTTGGACTAGCTACGTTGTTGAGTCTTTGGGATTCGCCTCGCATACATTCACAACACATTATTCTATTTTTTTTACGAGACATAACATTTTGCTAAGGTGAGTTTTACATAGCCCTTTTTCTATTTATCACCATTTTTGGGGTGAAACATGTTACAACATTATTTATGCAATTCAATCATCAATGTGTCTATGTGTATTTCTATGTTGCATTATGTCTTGAACATGACTAGGGTAAGCACAATTCTAGCATAAACATTCATCAGCCAAACGGTAGATCTATTGGACTGACAATCCCACCCGGATACGTGCCTCCTACAAAGGTTGCGTGGGTGTTTGTTACTGCAATATAAACGAGTGAACCATGAGCGTATGGGATGTACCACAATACAACAGTCACAATGGTTGATTATGCACTCGATTTACTTCTAGTATGTTTTCACATATGGACTAGATTGCCATGACACATGAATTGCACAACAATTTTATTCGATTATCAAAACCTATGTAATTCTCACCAACTTTTGTTGACCCAAAATATTTTCAACTTAACATGTTTCAGGTTCTACTTGCTTGAGGATTTGAATTAATGCTTGAAGATGTGTGCATAGTTTTATTCAATTTGATGTATGAATTCTTGTAGAACAATTGTATGTAATTTATCTAAATCATATAATGAGAATTATTATTTACCATGAGCTACTGAACAATCATCAATACGTGACATCCCGATGTTTCCGCCATCGGTTGGGGTGTTACAACAAGTGTCTAGGGGAAGTTAAGGAATTAAGTTATTTAAACTATTATATAATAAACACAATATTATGACACTTACGATGTTAAGGAGTCCACAAAGGTGGTGAACCATGACACCTTTTCTCTTAAAATGTGAAAAATATTTTTGTGTTAGTAATTAAAACAGCTCAACCATAAGGGAACCAACTCATGGGTAGAAAAGGGGTGAATGGGTCCTCACTTAACGTAATTGTAGAGGCTCCTTTTTCAGTTTCCTTAATACCAAAAGAGTGATGTTTCCTTCCAGGTTCCTCTATCACAAAACTGGAAACAAGAGGGAATAACAAAATTATAATCGTGATCTATAACTTTTTCCTTTTTAGGTTGAGGTAAATACACTGGCACATATGCAGACATATTCTGCAACTTTTTCTGTTGCTTTAGAGATGCTTGAATCAGATTCTACATATAGATCAAGCAACCTAAGTTCAAATGGTAGCTTTATGTTGTTATTCAGATAAAAATAAATACCTTGTTACGAGTTTCATAGACAAAAGATTTGAGGGTGTTTCTTTAGTGCTTGGTCTCCTCCACCTTTATATCTTGCAACAATCAACAACAACCATCACTGAAACAAAAATCGACCAAAAAACAATCAAGTAAACCAAAATAGATCTGGATAATCGATTGAAACTAACCAGAAAGCATTAGCAAAACTTACTCAGCGTCAAACATGAGTCAACTCTGAACAACTTCCATGCCGGGAGCATCTCCCATGGTGGCGTGGGGTGGTGGATGAGAGTGACGGGGAAGAAGAATGAGACAATGATTTTGTAGTAAGATGATTTCTCAGTAATTGGCATATTTGTGTTTGTAGAAGATGGTATTTGTATTTGTGTTTGCAAGCTTCAATCTCATTGAATCCCATTTAATGGTTGATGGTGAGGGTACAATTGTAACGAAAGTTCTTTGATTAAAACATGGGATTCAAGAGGGTGACTTATACATCAATGCATAATAAACATATATGTCGGTTATTAGAAAGGAAGTGGATGGTAATGATGTAGCATTAATTGAGTGTTTATGAAGGGGTTAAGACTTAAGGGATGTAAAGTTATGAAGGGGGTTATGTAACACCCCAACCGATGGCGAAAACATCGAGGTGTCACGTAGTGACGATTGCTCAATAGCTCATGGTACTAAAGTGTAAATCTGAATACATTAAATTTGAATAATTTATTACATTGGGAGGAATACAATAATTAGAACTAGCAATCTAAAACTAAAATACAGTAAATCTCAATCTAAGTCTATGTTCCAAAAGCTTAGAAGTGACCTCACAAGAACCTGAAACATGTACGAAAATAATTTGGTCAATACAAAAATGTATTGGTAAGCATACCCTGTTTGAATACATATAGTAGAAAAGTGTTTCGCAATTCACGTGTTGTATATTGTTTGCAATTATGTAATAAGTAATATCCGTTCAAAATCAACCCTATGAAATGAAATAAATATATATAGTATGCGCTAGTAGTAATGAAATACATAGCAATGACAAGGACTCTCAACAGAGTCACAAGGGTATATACCATAGTACTATTCATTGAAATGTCAGCCCTCAAAGGTTAATGATTTTGACAAGTCATAGACACACAAATTAACACAAGGAAACACACATGAGAATTGCTATTTTAGTAAAAGGAAATAGAAAACTTGATAGTAGGTACATGAGTAGCCCCAAAAGTAAAATGAAAAAAGGGAAAGATATACTCATAGTTTGGGAAAGCGATCCAACTTAAGTGGTCATTAGCTAAGTAATGGGAATTCCGAGGAATTCAACCTATAACGTAATAGAATACTAATAAGGAAATGTCTAAAGTCTAAAGTATCTAGGGTCTGAGGCATCAGGGTTTGCTAAGTCGATTTGGGGTATTAGAGTTTTTGCGATAAAATCAATTTGATATTTTATTTGTATGCCAGAATAAAATGATTAAAATCTATGATTATGATCTGAAAATTTAAATACTACTTAATTGAATATTTAAAGAAGAATATGTTATGAATAACTAAGATAAAGAATAGGTTTAATTATAATTATAATTACAATAATTATAAATTATTGCACAATTAATTATAAGTTACTCAAATGATTCAACCAAATAAAATTTTGACTTTCAACATAGGAATCTTTATATTTTATAAGAAAAATATTCATAAAACAGCTTTTAAATATTATAAATAAAGAGTTGATTTATTATGTCTAATTAAACATAAATAAGACTAAAAATACAAAACATGGTCCAAAAATAATATTTTTATGAAAAACGATTATTTTCTGATGTAAAGTAGTGAAAATAATTTTTCCATAATTTTTCTCACTTTATTTGTATTTAAAACATATTTAATGAAATTAAATAGTGTTTTTATGATTAAAAATGGTAAAAAAAAGGGCAAAATAACTATTTTCTAAGAAAATAAGTTTTATTTCAATTTATCAAACTTAGAAATAATTTCCCAGAAAATTTGAGATTAAAATCATTAAAAACGAATTTTTTATCAATTAATTATGATTAAAACAATTTAAATTAAAAAAATACGATAATAATATATTTTTAAGAAAATAAAAACATAATAATTTTCTTTATGGTTTCAAGACACTACATATAAATTTATAGAATTTTTGGATAAAAAATGATTTTATTATAAATATTATAAATTTATGTACATTATAAATATTTATATCAAACATAAATTAATTCTGAGGGAATATTAAAAATGGAAAGAAAAACGTGGGGGTCCTAAGGGTCGAACTCGTGTCTTTCCAAAGTAAACTCAAACACACAACCACTACAACACAAAGCATTTTGTTGACTAAAGCCAAAGTAAAAGTTATTTAAATATTAACCCCAAGTCATCTTCTTCCCAAAATATCCTAAGCAATAAACCCTAACCCTAGAAACCTAAGATCATCTATTCGATATGAATACATCCCAAAAACATGGGGCTAATGATAAGTGAAGTAAACTAAATGAAACGGCATATCAATTAATTACTTACAATGCCGAATAAGAGTCGAAAAAGAGAAGAAGAAACCGAAACTTTGAGCTACGAATCAATGCTTTCTGGTCACGAATTCAGCGACTTTTGTGTGGGTTTAGAATGTTCAAGAGTTAGGGATTTCAGAGTGATATCGAACATAACTTCATCATTTTTATGAAGCAAAATGGATGAACAAGTTATTTATAAAATCGGTTTGTAAACATATATTAATTGCACAATTTATGGTCATCTTAATGGTGGAGGTTATGGAAGAAGAATAACTAGTCAATGCAAATTGTGATGTTTCAACAACAAAAGCATCCTTTTAAAATCAAATTGAATATCTTTAAATATTTGTAACATATATTTATATTTCATCTAATTTAATTTAATAAAACATAAAGAGCATTGAAATATTTTAGTGTATAAATATAGGATTTCAAATCCCATAATTAAATTTTGTTTCAACCTTTTTATTATATTGCAACTCCAAGAAATATCGAGTATATTGATTATATACTAAAACCAATTAGCGTAAATGCAATTAAATTCATAAAACTCCTTTTTAGACTTTAAACTTAAAAATTCTGACATTTCCTAAAAATTTACAATAAACTGTAAACGTTTAACTTTAAAAAAAATCTAACGAACATTAAAATTTAAATTTTTATAAAAATCCTTTTCGAAATAAGCATTGAGTTTGATATTTTATAAATTTTGAAAATGACGAAACTTACAGGGACTAAAATAGAAACATTAAATACATGAAGGACTACAATTGACAACTTGATAAAGATGAGGGTGACGGTTGTCACAGTCTCCCCTACTTTAAAAAAATTACGTCTCGAAATTTCTTTCAAGTGGAGGTTACTATGAAACAAAAGGCGTTGTAAAAGTCAAATAGGTTTTGAAAAAAATTTCATCAGCCATGATTTGAAAAAAAATTAAAGTAGTTGTCTAATATCCAAGGTGAAATTTTCAAAGTCTTTGACAGTTGACCCAAAGTTAGAAAGTTGAGAGTTTAAATGAGAAAGGCTTTGGGAATGTGTGTAACTGGTGAGGGCAGAGGCACTGATGAAGTAGTTTCCCCTACTTTAGAAAGGTTATGATTAGAACTTTGTTAAGAGTACACAAGGTTTGAGTTTTCTGTGGGGGTGGTCGAAAGAAAGGCTCCAAGAAAACTAATTGAAGCTTATGTAAGATGTTCTTATCGAAGATGATAGCTGATAATCAACGATCTAATGAAGAGGTAACTATAAAGTAATGGGTAGGTTCTTGCTCAGACTCCTAGTCCATTCCCACAGTATCGTTTATGCTTATATATAGGGTGTACCGCAGCTAACCCATCACACTCCCGATACTTTGGACTCGTACTGATTGTCTACCAACAGCCTAAATAGAATTACACACCACCCTCATGTACCTGTAAATCCATGATTGTGTTCCGGACCGTAATCATCGATTTACCTTACACTAGGATGTTATGCTTTTCCATAACCCTATCCTAAGTAATACTAGAAACAAATGCGTGCAATCAGGATATGCTAAGTAATCGATATTGCAATTATACAATGACATGGTTAGAGGTCCTTCCCTTTCGGGTTTACCCTTTAACCGTAATGAGAGTAACATGTAAGTAATAGACATGGTTAGAGGTTCTTCCCTTTCGGGTTCACCCTTAACCGGTAACTTCTGTTCACATCGTTGGCTCTAAACACTCATATTGATAGACTCTGAGGTTTACACCGTTCCCCTCGGATTGAAGAAATACTCTAATCCGAGTCGTACATGGGCATTGGCTTAGATCTCATACGAGTTATCAACTAGTATGTTTGTTGGCCATGATGATGAACAAAATAATGTAAAGTATAACAGGGTTTTGCTCACAAAAAAAATATATGCATACCAAATATGCGTTCATGTAAGTATATAAGTATATCATAAAATTTCGATTGAAACAATAGTATAACGTAAATCGAGTAAATCGCACAATTTGCACAAAATGAAAGTAAATAAGTTAAATTTATGCTCAAAACTAGTGTTGTAAAAATAACTACTAATAGCTAGTGCGTGAATAATTGCAAATAACGTGTGAGAATATCCACCAATTAAAGAATAATACGAAAATAATAAGATAATGTGCGTCTGTAACTATAAATAGAATGGTGTAAGAAATAAATAATGAAATTTACTATAAGTGAATGTACACGGAACAGGTGTATAGCCTACTAGCATGCAAGTTAAAATTTAGTAATTTTACATACATGCGTTATATGATAGAAGACATTTAGCAAAATTTTGATAAGAGGTTGTGTCCATTGTTTAAACCAAAAGTTTTGCTACTGAAAGAGTACAAGTGTAAAAGATAAATTTTCACAGTTTACTCAAACTTTGAAAGAATAGTAGTAATGCATAAGAATAACTTTTTTAGAAATCGAAGTGTGTTTTAGATTCAAAGCAGGTTCATATGAAAAGATTTCGTAGGTACACATTTCCATGTGTTTACGAGAAGTCAAGTTTGAACAGTATTATAAGGTATATTATTAGTTGCAGGTTCCTCCCGAAAACATATATTAGCTACATCGTATGAAAACAAAAGGTTTACATTTGACTTGTAAAATATGCAATACAAGTTTATAAAATGCAAGATGAAACCATTTCATGAAGTATGTGTAAATCTAATGTGTTTCAAAAGACCAAAATTTAAAATGGCGTGAAGGTTGTGAATGATCCCAGATGCCTTGACGAATTTTGGAAAATAGATTTTTTTTGTATTTAAACATTTCTTTAACTTGTGGGTTGAAGAGTCAAAAATTTTTAATTGTTATGAAATGTTGAGAAAATCTAAGTGTTACCCGTTAGGACTGGGTAAACTTGAAACCTTTTAATTATCAAACTTTTACGAATTTTATACATTGAAAGATCGTTTATTTATAAATATCGTTAAGGCATCTCTTTGGGCTCATAGCGTGCTATTTGTTTCAAGGCACAATGTGTATATAAAGTGTGTACTAATCTGGCGAAAAGGCTTTGTGAAAAGACGTATAGGATAAGTTGCAAAGTTAATCGTTTTAGAGAGTAGTGTACTAGTGCGTATCATGTAGGTAGACATTTATGTATGAGTTTAGTCTGACTAAGAAGTGCTAACTAATGGTAGTTGGCTATGTCTTAGGCGACTGAGTGTAGCTATATTAGTATTAGGTATGTGAGGATCTACTGTGACTTTGATCAAGTAAGTTTGTAAACATGAAGATATAAAACAGGTTGAATAATAAGTTTGGGAAAACATGTTCATTTTTAACTGTATGATGACGCAACATTCCTAAAACCAGAATGTGGTCGAAGTTAAACACAGAGTTTAAAACTTAGGTTGTGGGTAAAAATGTTTTAACGTAAAATGAGTAATACCTTATAGTATAAAAGTCTCAAAGCATAAGTGGAATAGTATAAGCTTTAATGTGATAATATAACGAACAAAAAGTTTTAATAACGATGATAAGGAATTCAAAAGCGAATGATCAATGAATAATGGCATATGAAACATCAAGTGATTAAATTGAGTCTTCAAATGATAAACAAATATAAATATCGATAATATAAAATATTGGAATTATTTCCATAGGAAACTTTGACTAACTCTAGTATTTGAAATTTCCTAGTGACTTGTGGGGGCGTACTTTAGCCTATAAGTGAATGTTCATCCCGAGAGTTCCCAGGTCGGCATACTGGTCCCTCATCTAATTGGGATTTATGCGAAATGCCAGGCCTGGACAAAAAACTCAGGATACAGGCGCTCACCCTTCCAGATTGCACGTGCCTCATCACTAGTGAATTCCAAAACTTTAGCGAGATGAAAAAAACGAGATACGGAAATAGATCCTTGAGATATGGATTTCACACTTAACTCAAAGATGTATTTCAAAATTGAAAACTATTGTGGAATGAAACCAGTCACTAAGTTAAGGATATCACTCCCAGCTTAGTGGTTAAGTTACTTTTTGAAGGAAATACTCTTTGAGGTGTGGATGTCACTCCTATCTCAAAGATATATTCCTAAGATAAATAACATATAGAGAAATGAAACTAATCACCAAGGTATGGATGTCACTCCTAACTTGGTAATATCGTGTCGTTTATGACATACGAGAATCTTCTACTCCAAGCAAAATACAAAAAGAATAACGAGAAAGAATCATAGCAAAAATATCTCGAGAGAAAATATAATGATAAAGAGAAATATATACAAGAGGACTCGTGAAAGTAAGCTTAGTTATAGACTAGGCTAAAAGGCATTCTAATAACCTAATTCCCTATAACCATGGCTCTGATACCAATCTGTAACACCCCAACCGATGGCGGAAACATCGAGGTGTCACGTAGTGACGATTGCTCAATAGCTCATGGTACTAAAGTGTAAATTTGAATACATTGAATTTGAATAATTTATTTCATTGGGAGAAATACAATAATTAGAACTAGCAATCTAAAACTAAAATACAGTAAATCTCAATCTAAGTCTAAGTTCCAAAAGCTTAGAAGTGACCTCACAAGAACCCGAAACATGTACGAAAATAATTTGGTCAATACAAAAATGTATTGGTGAGCATACCCTGTTTGAATACATATAGTAGAAAAGTGTTTGCAATTCACGTGTTGTATACTGTTTGCAATTATATAATAAGTAATATCCGTTCAAAATCAACCCTGTGAAATGAAAGGAAATATATATAGTATGCGCTAGTAGTAATGAAATACATAGCAATGACAAGGACTCTCAACAGAGTCACAACGGTATATACCATAGTACTATTCATTGAAATGCCAGCCCTCAAAGGTTAATGATTTTGACAAGTCGTAGACACACAAATTAACACAAGCAAACACACATGAGAATTGCTATTTTAGTACAAGGAAATAGAAAACTTGATAGTAGGTACATGAGTAGCCCCAAAAGTAAAATGAAAAAAGGGAAAGATATACTCACAGTTTGCGAAAGCGATCCAACTTAATTGGTTGTTAGCTAAGTAATGGGAATTCCGAGGAATTCAACCTATAACGTAATAGAATACTAATAAGGAAATGTCTAAAGTCTAAAGTATCTAGGGTCTAAGGCATTAGGGTTTGCTAAGTCGATTTACGGAATTTGAGTTTTTGCGATAAAATCAATTTGATAATTGTAATTACAATAATTATTAATTATTGCACAATTAATTATAATTACTCAAATGATTCAACCAATTAAAATTTTGACTTTCAACATAGGAATCTTTATAATTTATAAGAAAAATATTCATAAAACAGCTTTTAAATATTATAAATAAATAGTTGATTTTTTATGTCTAATTAAACATAAATAAGACTAAAAATACAAAACATGGTCCAAAAATAATATTTTTATGAAAAACGATTATTTTCTGATGTAAAGTAGTGAAAATAATTTTTCCATAATTTTTCTCACTTTATTTGTATTTAAAACATATTTAATGAAATTAAATAGTGTTTTTATGATTAAAAGTGGTAAAAAAAATAGCAAAATAACTATTTTCTGAGAAAATAAGTTTTATTTCAATTTATGATACTTAGAAATATGATTAAAACAATTTAAATTAAAAAATATGATAATAATATATTTTTCAGAAAATAAAAACATGATAATTTTCTTTATGGTTTCAAGACACTACATATAATTTTATAGAATTTTTGGATAAAATGAATTTATTATAAATATTATAAATTTATGTACATTATAAATATTTATATCAAACATAAATAAATTCTGAGGGAATATTAAAAATGGAAAGAAAAACATGGGGGTCCTAAGGGTCGAACCCGTGTCTTTCCAAAGTAAACTCAAACACACAACCACTACAACACAAAGCATTTTGTTGACTAAAGCCAAAGTCAAAGTTATTTAAATATTAACCCCAAGTTATCTTCTTCCCCAAATATCCTAAGCAATAAACCCTAACCCTAGAAACCTAAGATCATCTATTCGATATGAATACATCCCAAAAACATGGGGCTAATGATCAGTGAAGTAGACTAAATAAAACGACATATCGATTAATTACTTACAATGCCGAATAAGAGTCGAAAAAGAGAAGAAACCGAAACTTTGAGCTACGAATCAATGCTTTCTGATCATGATTTCAGCGACTTTTGTGTGGGTTTAGAATGTTCAAGAGTTGGGGATTTCAGAGTGAGATCGAACATAACTTCATCATTTTTTTGAAGCAAAATGGATGAACAAGTGATTTATAAAATCGGTTTGTAAACATATATTAATTGCACAATTTATGGTCATCTTAATGATAGAGGTTATGGAAGAAGAATAACTAGTCAATGCAAATTGTGATGTTCCAACAACAAAAGGATTCTTTTAAAGTCACATTGAATATCTTTAAATATTTGTAACATATATTTATATTTCATCTAATTTAATTTAATAAAACATAAAGAGCATTGAAATATTTTAGTGTATAACATATAGGATTTCAAATCCTATAATTTCATTTTGTTTCAACCTTTTTATTATATTGCAACTTCAAGAAATATCAAGTATATTGATTATATACTAAAACCAATTAGCATAAATGAAATTAAATTCATAAAACTCCTTTATAGACTTTAAACTTAAAAATTCTGACATTTTCCCAAAAATTTACAATAATCTGTAAACGTTTAACTTTAAAAAAAATCTAACGAACATTAAAATTTAAATTTTTATAAAAATCCATTTCGAAATAAGCATTGAATTTGATATTTTATAAATTTTGAAAATATGAAACTTACAGGGACTAAAATAGAAACATTAAATAAATGAAGGACTGCAATTGACAACTTGATAAAGATGAGGGTGACGGTTGTCACATGTTACATATGAAGATGGTTGTAAAGTGTGTATTAAACACATATACAATTAGTACTAAAAGTTGTACATGAGGGGTATAAAGGGAAGAAAATGACCAAAAGTTAGTCATTTGTGAAGGGGCCTTTAGACTCCCATTTTAAACACTTGATAAAATTACTTTTGTTGCCATCTCTCCGCCTTAATAAGGTAACATAGATGGATTTATATATACTATAGATACAACTGTTACTAAAAGATACATATACTTACTTGTAGGGTCGTGTACTAAACACAACTACTTTTCCAAAAAAAAAATATTTGAATCAAATATTCATCTAGTCAAATTCTGGTTTAGTAAGGGGCTGTTTGGTTGATTAAGTGCTGTATCATTAAGATGTCTGAATGATTAAGAGGCTCTAAATGGTTAAGAGCTGAATCATTCAGCATCCCTTATTAGCTAAATGGTTCAACACTTAATCATTCTATTCAGATGCTGAAACAAACAGTCTGACAAAAAATGATTAGTTTTATGGTTTTTTTATTATCAAATGAAATAAACTAGATATTTTTAAAATCAAATGAAATAAGCTAACAATAATAAAAGTAAAAAATTGTGGTAAAATAAACTATTAGTTTTAAGGGTTTTTTTATCATTTGTTTTGAACGACGTTTTTATCATTTTTTATTTTGAAAATAATAAGGTGACCGACAATACAATGACAATGATAAGTTTGACCGACAATGACACAGATTTTACCCACATAGACTTTTTTCAAATACTCATAAAGTCACTGAAGAAGTAAATACCTCTCCGAGTAGACAAGAATAATGCTCCGGCTGCAAATAACCTGTTGGAATTGGTTCCGGGTGCCTGAAAAACAAAACACCGTTAGGACTCGTCACAGGAAAGGGGGTTTTCCTGTGACCACCCTCCGGCGTGAGAATAAGTATGGGTTTCTGAGGTGAAAGTAAAGCGGTAGCTTTTGTTAATGTGTGTGTGAATTGGCTTACCTTTAACCTGTATTTATAACCTTTCTCGTAACCGCCTTGTTGAGCCTATCTCCAGGAGCCAACTCCCCGGTTTTGATGGAGATAGGCTTTATCTCTTCTATTGAACCCTTCGTCCCCATTTGCTCGGAGAAGAGGTTGAGACTTATCAATAGTCCGGAACATGACCGCCTTGGCCCATCCGGCGTTTGTCTGCCATTGGGCCGGCCCTACGACAATGGGGCCTTTAGTTGGGGTTGGGCCGATCCATCTGGAGTGGGCCTACCTCGTCATGTCCCCCCAAATCTAGTGATAAGCAAGTTTGGTTATGACTAGGCTTTAATCATAAGCTGTATAGTACTTTAAATAATGACGTACATGCCAAAAAAAAAAAAAAATCTTCATAGAATGTAGCGCCGCATGGTTAAGGCACGTGATGTGACGTCACCCTGAGTTGTCACCTCAGCCGTTTCAACAGTCTGAGAAACTCAAGGGATGTGACTGTTGGCGGGTAGTTTTCAAAAAAATTTGAAAACGTGTACTAACTTCCACCTATAAATTAGCTGGTTGCCACTGGAAATTTGCTCCACGGTATTGAATCACCCATTTCTCTCTGAAATGGCTCCCAAAACCAGCACATCACGAACCACCATGAGTGTTGCCCAGATTCATACCAGTTGGTCGGTAACGGCACTACAATCTTTCTTGTCCGAATGGCGTATACTGCCGGAGTGGAATCCTGTTTGTCCAGGACCTACTGATGTTGCTTTTCCCTTAAAACCTGGGAAGATTACTTTGTACGCCGAATTCTTCAAGTTCTGCCATTTCCGGTTACCGGTGACACAATTCCTTGTGGAATTGTTGTCATACTATAAGGTGAACATTTCTCAGCTTCATCCGTTAGGATTAATCAAGGTGAAACACTTTGAGTTTTGTGCCCGGGGACTGGGTATGTCCCCCCAGTTAGATGTCTTTCGGGTTTTTTATGTTCTTGTGTACAAAGGGGAGTATTTTACCTTTGACCGCCGTCCCGGTGCTCCTCCTTGTATCAAAAACTTTCCTCCTAATGTGCAAGACAAAAATTGGAAAAGGAAATTTTTCTTTATTGACGAGGCCGTATTACCCGTTGTTGCACCGGTGCAAACGCCTGAGGGGAAAACAAAGTTTGCAGATGAGAGCCCTGCTCCTGCCGTGTTTGAGAAGCTTCCATTGTACACGGCTCTGGTGAATCATCCCACCCCCTGTACACATATTCCAGAACGAGCCCTTGTGGCTGTTGGCATGAGCCGGATCTGGGTTGACGATACCATATATCCAGAGTACCGGAGAAAAGACCAAGGTAAGTTCTTCCTATAGTTTAATACGTTTGCAAAGAACGTGCAATTAAACTATTTGTGTTTGTTCGCAGATGAATGGCATTACTTTGATGCCATAGACCCGCAAGCCATCCCCCATCTCGAGGAGCATGACCGTTTGTTGGGAGACGACGAGGCGGACGTGCTCAGCCAGACGGCAAAGAATTTTGTGATTCCTGCTCGCCCTGTACAGAGTCTTGATAATCAGCCGGGTACTTCTGCTCCGGTGAACGCTGAGGCACCTGTGTCACCACCGCTCAATCCGGATCCTCTCAACGTTGCTGAACCTGCTGCAACTACCGGTGATAAGAAGAAGAAAGTCCGGAAAAGGAAAATCACCTCGCCCGATGTATCATCTTTCATGGCCAAGCGCCGCGAGCTGTTGGCCAGCAAAGAGGAAAAGCTTGGTGAGGATTTTTGTCTTGCTGGGTTTGTGCTAGACGTCGATCTTTCTCCTTTGATTATAACGATCTGTTTACTTGTTTCCAGGGGCTTCTCTTCCGGATGAATCCACGTCTGCACAACAAGCTGGAGTTACAAACCCTGCTACTGCGGCCATATCTGAGCAAGGTGCCGATGACCCGGTAGTCACATTGCCAACTACGCTTCCGCCGGTTACTGTGTTCTCCACCGCTATCACCACGTCTCCTATTGCAGCTCCACGTCTGGAGATCGTAGAAGAGCCTAACAACACCATATCGGTTGGTGTTACCTTTTCCCCGGCCGTTGTGACCACTGCCGCTTTGGCGGCTGGTTCTTCAAGCGCCCCATCAATGGCAACTTCTTCAAGCACTATCTTGGCCCCTAGCAGTACTGCCGTGCCTTCCACTGCTCAGACAGGGTTGTATCTTGGTGGTTCTAGTAGCAAAGCCTTTAGGGATATGTCCCGGGTGAGCTTCACCGAACTGCTACACGATGTTCAACATCACCCTGTTGCCTTCCCCGGTGGTGTGAGGTCCGGGCAGACGCCGTTTAGTGTGGACCCTGTTGAGTCAGAGAGGATGATCTCTCATGCGTATGTTCCGGGTATTAACTGGCATCCTTCTCTGCCGGATACTAGATATACTCCAAAGTGGAAAATTGCTCAATCCACCCGGTTGATTGGTCCGGATGTTATCAGGCACTGGGTTGATCACGCCTTTCCTCCAGCCGAGCGACACTACCTTCAGGGTCTAGACAACGCTCAACTGGCTGAAAATGCCCTTGGGTCCGGTGTGAGCTCACTTGCTTCTATGTATGAGGTGCTACGCCGTTGGCGTTCAGATGTTGGGGATTTGTATGATATGCATGTGTCTCATGGCAAGTTGTCTGTGGAAGCTGAAGGAGTATTGCCATCCTTGACTGAGTGCCGGAAAGAGCTTGCCGAGATGTCATCTATCCGTGATACCTATGAGCGGGACAAGACTCGCTTGATCAATACCCATAATGATGAGAAGCTTGAAATTCTTCGTTCTCATGAGAGTCAGACTCGTTTGGTAGCGACCTTGGAAAACCGGGTGAAACAGCTGGAGAAAGACTTGCAACTAGAGAGGGAGACTGCTTCCAAGGCCAAGGCTGACCAAGAGAGGTATCAGCAGCTGTCCGCTGAGATTGAGGGCTATGAATCCCGTGCCCGGAGAGCCGAGGAGGATAGGGACGCCATGTTAGAACAACTGAATGTCCATAAGGCCGAGGCTGAAACTGCAACCAAGAATGCTACGAGCCTTTCCGAACAGTTGACGGCTGCTCTTACCCGGGTGAATGTGCTGGAGACGGACCGGGATTGGTTGATATCGAAGGGATTCCAAGCCTCGTGGGGCTATATCCGGGGAGGAGGCCAGTATCAGCAGAGGCTCAATGATTTTTATCGAACTGCTGTAGAGTCCGGGTACCAGGATGGCCTTGTGCATGGCCACCGTCACGGGATGCTTGGGCGCAAACTTCCTGAAGCTACTGACCACGAGAAGGAGGTTGAACAACGAACCTCTAAGGCCTTGGAAGCCCTAAGTAGTGATTCCCTGGAAGAACTCTCCCAATTGCAGTCCCGGACAGGTGACGAAGGCATGTCGAATGTCCGGGCCATCCTTGAGCCCGTTATTGCCAGCTCTTCTGATGATGAATGATTGTCTTGTGTTTTGTTGAACTTTAGTCTCTGTGTACCGATCTGTCAGGAATATTTATGTAATCCCGTACTTTAATATTTTGCTTGGTTGCTATAAAACATTATGTTTTGTTAATCGTTTATTTAATGTTTATAAAATGCAATACTCTGCCTAAGGCCACTTGGCAAGCTATATTTCGAAGCGTCTCGTCACCATTAATGTTAGTAATGATGTTGCTGACGTCGGCCTTTCAACTTGACCGTCCCATCCACGTGTCAGGCGGCTCCTGTCAGTGTAATAATTACAGAGTGTTTAAACTCCCAAGGACGATCCTAACCGTCACATTAGTTCATTATATAAGCAGAGTATCCTATCATGCACAAGTGTTCCACTCGTTCAATCATGCCACGTAAATTTGTCTCCCTCAAAAATTACTTGAAGGAGCTTGACGCTCTGGAAGGATTAAGGGAACTGCAGCGTCAGTCCCAAGCGATCGAGCATTATCCTCCTGCTGAAGAACCAATCGAGCTTCATCCACCAAGGGAGTGTCGATTGGTCTATCGTCGTCGACCAAGGGCTGTACCATCGTCCCCGCCTGCTGTTGCAGATGACATTGGGGGAGATCATGCTCTTCCCATAGTTTTGCCTACTCTGACAAGGGTCGAGGATGACATCAGAGTCCAGTCAACCGGTGTCCCGGTTCCTTCACGTTTTGGGTTGGTCTACCGGCGAGGTGCTGGACGCCAACCGTCCCCCTGGATACCTTTGGGGGATGATGTTGTAATAGATCAGGGAGTTGACCTGGTTGGGCCTTCCCAAGCAAATGAGGACCCGGGGGTTAGGTCATTTGATCTCCAATTAATGAAGATGTATGAGGAGTTTTGGGTCCTCCCCCCTGCTTGCAACCCCGAAGGTGATGTGCTATACACCCCTGCAGAGGTGTTTGCCATGCTGGATGGTTGCAGTTCTTAGTGCTTGCAGTTTGAACAAGGCTTAATAAAATAGCGCTATGTATAGGTGGTAGGAAGATTATTATTAGTTGGCTTCGGATTTTTGTCCTGCCCCTACCTTTTTTGTAATTATGCTTTATCAAGCAGTTTGTTTATAATGGAATACAAGTACTGAAAATGCCGTTATCGGCGTTGTTTTATTAATTGTAATAAAGAACAAAAGATAAAAACTTGATTGTCCGGGGTGTCATGGTGTCCGTCCGGTCAATGTTTACAACGGCCTATGGCCCTGAACTTTTGTGTCATATGTAGCATTTTCTGAGTTGGGCAGCATTCCAACTTCTGGGCACCGGCGTCCCGTCCAGTTGTTTTAGTCGGTATGCTCCCTTTCCCAGGTTCTCAACGACTTCATACGGTCCCTCCCAGTTGGGGCTTAGCTTTCCCGGGGGCTGTTGTCTGCTTGCCTCATTATCCCTCATGACCAGGTCGCCGGGCTTGAATGAGCAGGTCCTGACTCTTTTGTTGTAATATTTTTCCAACAACCTCTTGTACCGGGCTTCCTTGATATGGGCTTCTTCGCGCCGAGCTTCTATCGTGTCGAGGTTGTGTCGCAATAGCTGGTCGTTGTCAACACTTGGGTCGGCGTGTCGGATGGACGGCAACATTACCTCGGCCGGAATCATTGCTTCTGATCCATAGGTCAGGCAGAAAGGAGTCTCTCCATTACTTGTTTTGGGTGTTGTCCGGTGGGCCCAAAAACATGTGGAAGCTAGTCAACCCATGATGTCCCTTCCTGGTCCAAGCGTCTTTTCAACCCGTCCAGTATGCTCCTGTTCGCCCTTTCCACCTGGCCATTTCCTTGAGGGTGAGCCACGGATGTGAATACTTGCTGTATGTTCAGGCTTTTACACCATTCTTGTATGTGCTTATCCGCGAACTGCGTCCCATTGTCACTGACCAGGTACAGGGGGACTCCAAACCTGCATACTATGTGTTCCAATAAAAATTTCTTGATGTTGCTTGCCTCTATCTTGGCCAACGGCTTTGCCTCCACCCACTTTGTGAAGTAGTCTATGGCGACCACCAGGTATTTGAGCTTTCCCGGGGCTAAGGGAAAAGGCCCGACCAAGTCAATACCCCATTTCTGAAAAGGCCATGCTGCTGTCACCGGGATCAGGTTGTTCTTCGGTCGAATCGTTACCGGTGCATACTTCTGGCAACTAATACACTTCTTGAGCTCTTCGACGGCCATGGTGTGCATTCCGGGCCAGTAGTATCCTGCATTAGTTATCTTGGCCACCACTGCCCGGGGTCCCGCATGTATACCACACATGCCCGAATGGATGTCCTTGATTAAGTATCTGGCTTCTGAAGGGGATACACACCTCGGAGCCGGTCCTAGGTAAGACTTTCTGTAAAGAACCCCGGCTTGGATTTCATATTGAATTGACTTGGTTCGGATTTTCATTGCCTCGGCTTTATCCTCTGGTAGGCTTCCATCCGTGAGGTACTTATGTATAGGGGTCATCCAGGAGACCTCCACCGCGTGCACCAAATGAACTTCGGATATCTGTGTGGACGGGTGCTTTAAAGTTTCTGTGTGGACGTTTGCATCTGTGCCTGACGAGGCCAACTTACTAAGAGCATCAGCTATGTCATTCTTGTGTCTTCTTACATGATGTAACGTGACCTTCTTAAACTTTGCCATCAACTCCTTTGTCTTCTCCAGGTACCTGGCCATAGATTCATCCTTGGCCTCATACGACTCATTGACCTGGTTGTTGACCAAGAGTGAGTCCACATGGGCATCTACCCGGGTGGCACCCATGGCCAGGGCCACTCGCAATCCCGCTAGTAGGGCTTCATACTCGGACTGATTGTTAGAACATTCAAAGTCGAACCGTAGGGCATAGAGGAACCGTGCACCCTCCGGGCTGACCAACAGTAACCCTGCTCCGGCTCCCTTGCTGTTGGAGGAGCCGTCGGTATAGAGCTGCCATGGGGTAGATTCATCTTCTAGCATATCTTCAATTCTCGGCACAGATTCTTGGATCTCTTCTCCCTCCGGGATTTCCGTCATGAAGTCAGCCAACACTTGGCCCTTTACAGTCGTTCGCTTTTTAAATGATACATCCAGTGCTCCCAACTCGATTGCCCACTTGGCAAGCCGCCCCGACACTTCTGGCTTGTTTAGAATTTGTCCCAGTTGGAAGTTTGTGAGGACTTTCACTTCGTGCGCTTGGAAGTATCTACGCAACCTCCGGGATGAGTGTACCAGTGCCAGTACCAATTTTTCCAAGGTAGGGTACCTAGCCTCGGCGTCCGACAATGTCCGGCTGATGTAATAAATTGGAGTCTGGCATTTGTTTCTTTCAACCAGCAAAACCGAACTGACGGCATGGTGCCCGGCCGCCAAATACATCTTCAATACTTCTCCCGGGCGAGGTGCTGTAAGCATAGGCAAGTTACCGACGAACGTCTTCATCTGTTCAAATGCTCTGTCCGCTTCTTCAGTCCATTTAAATTTGTTCTTGTTCAGGCAATCTTTGAGTGTGGAGATAAACGGTAACGAACGCTCGGCATGCCTGGCCAGGAACCTGCTGATGGCGGCTAATCTTCCATTGAGTGTTTGGGCATCTTTCAAAGTTTTAGGGGCGGGCATATTACGAATTGCCGCTACCTTTTCTGGGTTGACTCGGAACCCGTCCTTTGAAACTATCACTCCCAGGAACTTTCCCTCTTCTACCCCGAAAGAGCACTTTCCCGGGTTTAGCTTGATGTTGTATTCTCGGAGAGTATCAAACGTTTCTTCGATATCCTTCAACATCATCTCTTCCGTCTTGCTTTTGACTACCAGATCATCCACGTATACTTCCAGGTTCCTGCCAATCTGGTGTTCGAACGCTTGGTCCATCAGCCTTTGATAAGTTGCCCCGGCGTTCTTTAGACCGAACGGCATTTTGGTGTAGCAAAATATACCAGCGTCCGTATGGAAAGCTGTCTTCTCCTCGTCCTCCTTTGCCATCTGAATCTGATGGTATCCCTTGTATGCATCCAAAAAACACTTGAACTGGAAAGGAGCCAGGGAATCAACTTTGAGGTCTATCTCCGAGAGCGGGTATGCATCTTTAGGACATGCCTTATTCAGATCCTTGTAATCCACACACATCCTCCATGATCCGTCGTGCTTTCGGACCATGACAGGGTTGGCGACCCATGTGTGGTATTTGGTCTTTCTCAGGATCCCAGCTTCTTCTAACTTTTTTACCTCCTGCACTACAACCGCTCTTCGGTCAGGAGCCATGCTTCTTCTCTTTTGTGTGATTGGTTTCACGTTTGGGTAAGTAGACAGCTTGTGTTCTGCCTTCTCTCGAGCAATCCCGGTCATGTCGGAATGTGAGAAGGCAAAAACATCCATGTTGCGTTTTAACAGCCGCTTCAACTTCTCCTGAGTGGCCGGGGCCAACGAGTCTCCAATGGTGACCGTTTGATCCGGGTGTTTCGTGCTCAACACCCATCTCTCTGGGCCTCGTATCCCGGACGGTGCCTGACGGCAAGTTGTACCCTCAGATGCTGCAACGACTTTCTCTCCGGAAACAGTGGCTACTCCATGTGGTGTTGGGAACATGAGAAAACCCCTGGCAGTAGATACCAGGGCGTCGATTCGCCCCAACGTGTACCGGCCGATGATTAGGTTGTACTGAGAGATAGCCGGGATTACTAGAAAAGTGACTAGAATGGTTCGTTCCTTGTAGCCATCGCCGAGGGTGACTGGGAACGTCAGTTACCCCAACGGCTCTATACACTCTCCCGTGAACCCTTTTACCGGCCCATGGGCCGGTGCCAGCATCTTCTGATCTTCCATTGACATTCTTCGGAAACACGGCTCATAAATGATATCTTCTGAACTGCCCGTGTCCACCATGATTCTTTTCATGCTGTAGTCACCTACAGCTGCTGATATTACCAGGGCTTCCATTCTTAATGCCTTATAGTAAGGAGGTACAGTCATCACCGTTTCCATCCACGGCTCAATTGTTTCAAATCGTCTCTTGGAACCACCCCTTGTTTCCGGCCGTATTGTATTAATCTCCCTGGGCTTTTTTCCGGTTGCCCTGTCCTCCCAGGTTGCCGGTTCCGGCTTCGTGTCTTTAACCAGATGAGCTAACTTCCCTGTTCTGACGAAGTATTCTATTTGTCTCTTCAGTTGAAAACAATCATTCGTGTCATGACCATTGCCTTTGTGGTAATCACAGAATTTTGACTTGTCTTTTGACGGCGAGTCCTTGACCGGCCGAGGAGTGTTCAGCCTTAGGTTCTCCGTTTCTAGTATCTGGGATGGTGTCTTGATCAGCTCCGGATAATCCAATTTGGGCTTGGAAACCGTATCCCCTCTGATGGAGTAGGAATCACGAGACCTTTCCGATCTTCGTCCTTGCTCACGACGATCATCTCGCTGATCATCCCGGCGTTCGTCCCGACGGTCGTCCCTTGAGTACGGTTGGCCTGACCGCCCCTTGTTTCTGGAACCTCTGGAGTCTTGGTTGTCACTTGCCTTGGTAGTTTCGTGCTTCTTCCGCACTGCATGATTCATGGCGATTGATTTCTCCTGCTTGACATATGCCTTAGCTATTGTCATCATTTCGTCCATGGTCTGAGGATACCCATGGGGACCATGAAGCTTTCTTAACAATCCATCGTCGTTTACTCCCATGGTGAATGCAGTGCACGCCAATTCTTCAGTAAGACCCGGGATCTGTAGCCTTTCTTTGTTGAACCGTATTATGAAATTCTCCATCGGCTCATTGTCTCTTTGGCGAATATGCATCACTTCCTCCCTGTACTTGGTATGTCTGCGCTGCTGACTGAACTACTGGGTGAATCCCTTATGGATATCTCTCCAGTTTGAAATAGACCTGGGCGGCAAACTATCCCACCAGACCCGTGCTGCTCCCACGAGGGTCTGAACAAACATGTAGCACCAGGCTTGCATCGGCCAGTCTTTGGATGTTCCTACAGACTCAAAGATGCTCAAATGATCATCCGGGTCCCCAGTTCCATCATACTTGCCCACTGTCGATGGGAGTTTCAGGTTTTGGGGTAATGGGGCATTAGCTATCCTTTCCGAGAACTTGGAGTAAGTTGCCATCGTCGGAGGACGGTATGGCCGGGTAAGGTCTTCATCATCACCTTGATCTTCATTCTCCTGCATTACCACCGTGTTTTGCTGTCGCTCCTGGGTAGGTCCCGCAGAAGTTCCCGGGCCCCCGGGAGTGGTTTCATAGTTGAGGCGCGTACGGACGTCATTCAACCTTTCGTTCGAAGGTATCCCAGTCTGAGGGTTCCACCCAGGAGGGGGTGGTTGCACCGGAGGATACATGTAAGGGTAGGGGTATGAGTACGTACCGCCAGTTGACGGTGCACACATATACCCATATGGGGACATAGGATAATAAGGCATGAACGGTTGATTTCCGGGAGTAACCGGCGTGTAAGGTGGCATGCTCGGCTGCATGAGCGTGGCTTGCGGTGATGATGTCATGGCCGCCGAGATTGCAGCCGAGAAAAGCGGGAGACTTTGCGCTGCTGTAAACCAGGCATCGATGATGTGGGTGCCGGAACTCGAGGAGCTGAGAAGCTTGTACTAACAATCGGTCGAGTGTATGTGGCCGATGGAACCGGTCCTCTTGCAGAAGAGAAACGTCCCTGGTGACTTCCGGGCGACACAAAAGCCTGCGTGTTCCCCGGGAGTGGAGCCGATGCTCTTGTAGAAAACCCCGGGGCCACTCCGTCACCTTCCCCTTCCGAGTCGGATGCCACTGCACCATCGATCCGCTCTGTTGTGGGAATCAGATTCTGATCACTTCTTGCCGGATTGGCGGTAACTATGGCGTTTTGGCTTGAAGTCATCTCGGTTCGTTGGGTTATTCAACCGGTAGCTAGTTCCTTGTACGTGTCCCACGGATGGCGCCAATGAAGAAGTAAATACCTCTCTGAGTAGACAAGAATAATGCTCCGGCTGCAAATAACCTGTTGGAATTGGTTCCGGGTGCCTGCAAAACAAAACACCGTTAGGACTCGTCACAGGAAAGGGGGGTTTCCTGTGACCACCCTCCGGCGTGAGAATAAGTATGGGTTTCTGAGGTGAAAGTAAAGCGGTAGCTTTTGTTAATGTGTGTGTGAATTGGCTTACCTTTAACCTGTATTTATAACCTTTCTCGTAACCGCCTTGTTGAGCCTATCTCCAGGAGCCAACTCCCCGGTTTTGATGGAGATAGGCTTTATCTCTTCTATTGAACCCTTCGTCCCCATTTGCTCGGAGAAGAGGTTGAGACTTATCAATAGTCCGGAACATGACCGCCTTGGCCCATCCGGCGTTTGTCTGCCATTGGGCCGGCCCTACGACAATGGGGCCTTTAGTTGGGGTTGGGCCGATCCATCTGGAGTGGGCCTACCTCGTCAGTCACTTTAAAACAAAAAAAAAAAAAAAAAAAAAACTCATAAATTGTTAACTTTACTAAAATATCTCATCATCTTTGAGTATTTACGCATTTACCATCGTATTCCTCACTAAACCCTTACCATGTAATTTTTTTTGGCAGATCTGTAAATTTGCACATATCTGATATGAACCATTTCCAACCGGTTCAATAAGATTATTGTCGATCATCCAATACATGTAAATTCACCGTTATGACTGGTCGGATGTGCCCCACTAGAAATAGGCCCGGGCCGGGAATCCTCCCCGCACCCCACCATGTTCGGCAATGCTAGGATCGTGGAGTTCGTAAGACAGTTACAATGGCGTTGGTTAGAGTCAGTCTAATACACTTCCTTTTTGTAGTATACTGTATTTTTTTTTTTTTTGAAAAGTTGTAGTATACTGTATTTAAACATTTTCCTTGATATGATCATTTAATGTACCATTAACTATTTAATTTTATACCTATTATTTTTATTACTATTCCCTTCTTAATCTAATTTCAAATACTAGCGTCTGTTTAGTATGGGGTAATGAAATTGATGAGGGAATGGAATGGATGAGGTAATGGAATGAATCATTACCATTTCATGTCTTGTTTGGTTGCCATGTAGGAATGATACAAAACATTACTTTGTATTGTTGGACAGGCAGGAAAAGACGAAGAAATAAAATCGGTGGTGAGTGGTGGTCAGTGGCAGTGATGGTGGGTGGTAATATGTGGCGGTAGCGGTGGTGGTGGGTGGCGGATGGTGGGTGGACGACAATGGTGAGTTGTGACGGTGATGGTATGTGGTGGTGTGTGGCGATGGTCGTGGTGGGTGGTGGCGAATATGGTGATGGGTGTAGGTGGATGGCAGTGATGGTGGGTGGGTGAAGGTAGTGGGTGGCGGCGACGACAATGGTGGGTGGTGACGGCGGTGGTGGGTGACGGTGGTAGGTGGTGGGTGACAGTGGTAGGTAGTGGGCGACGGTGGTGGGCGGCGTTGGGTGGTGTTGGATGGTGGTGGTGGTGGATGGGGGCGGTGGTGGGTGAAGGTAGTGGGTGGTGGTGGTTGGTGGCGGCGACAACGGTGGTGGGTGGTGACGGCGGCAGGTGGTGGCAGCAGCGGTGGTGGGTGGTGGGCGACGGTGGTGGGTGGTGAGTGGTGACGGTGGTTAGTGGTGGTTGGTGGGTTATGGTGCTGTTAATAAAGGGTGAATGGGAGATGGAATGAAAAAAAAACATCGGGGTGGATAAAATGGTTTTGACGGAATGGAATGCCTTGTGGAATGGGTGATTCCATTCCTTTATCCAACCAAACACACTATTTTCCATTACCTCATAATAATCCATTTTATTTTCCCTTCCATTTCTTCATACCAAACGCTACCCTAGTCGCTCACCCCAACATGTAAAACTACATAGAAAGTTTACAAAACTATTTTTTAAGTAAAGTCCTAATTAAGAAATTTAAAATGCACCCACTTGTAAATTTGTTTTCTAAAACAACAAGTTCGTTTATTTAAATTCGGTCAAAAATCCGATACAATGATATCTCAACACTTTTGAAAAGGAAAAATGTATCCCATCTTACGTTAACTAATATAATTATTAGAGTTAACCATCGTCTACATAAACAAGGTTACGTCCCTTTTTTTCCCAAAACCCTAACCTTTTTTATATTCAAGTTATAGTTTTGAAAAAAAAAAAAAGGGTAGGCACTCAACATTCGTTCAGTCTAAATCACTGGAGAACAGTTCTAAGCGGATGGGGCGGTACCAGCAAAGCCCATTGGTATCTCAGTTCTCACATAGTAACCAGTGGCGAAGCTTGACACGAAGGTTCGAGGGGTCGGAAGTCACCGGGGGTCGGAAGTCATTAGTTTCGGGGGGTCGAAACCCTATATTTCCAAAATTTTCTATACAAATACTATATAATCAAAACTTCTGCGCGAAAATTCAGGGGGGTCGGCCGCCCCCTCCCGCCCCAACAAAGCTGTGCCCCTGACGGTAACACCACTGTCGTGGTCATGTGTATGGGTCCGTGAAGGTATTTGCTATTTCTAGTTAACGAATGGGAAAACTAAAATTTGTAGGATTTTGGGTTTCCTAAAAGAAAATTAGAAAATGGAATAAGATTTTGTTTTAATTTGGGTTTTTTATTTTTTATTTGTAAGTTTTCATGTGTTGATTTAAAATGCTTATTTTATTTAAAACAATATTAAAAAAAAAAACATTTTGGTGTAGTAGTTTAGTGTAGTGTTGCCTCTAAACTTTCAATGAATGAATGTGAGATTGCAGATTGATGAAAATCAATAAAATTAAGTGGAGCATCTCGTCCCCAACTCTAAAAGTTAATAAGGGCATGTTTGGATAAACTTATTTAAGTCAAAAAAGACTTTTGGTTAAAATGAATTATTAATTTATGACTTTTTAAAAATGAGTTTTTAGAAAAGTGTTTGGATTAGCTTATGTGGTGGGAAAAACAATAAGTTGATAAGTTATTTTGTAAAAAAATGTTTGATTTAACTTATTTAGGTAAAATGGCTAGGGCTGTACACGAGCCGAGTCGAGCCGAGCCAGGCCCAGCTCGAGCTCGAGCTCGAACCTAAACCGAGCCAGCTCGGCTCGGCTCGTTTTTCTGATCGAGCTGAAAAGTCAAGCTCGAGCTCGGCTCGTAAATGTTCGAGCCGAGCTCGAGCTGGCTCGAGCCAGCTCGATATATTTTTTTTTATTTTTTTACAAATATTTATTAAATAAAAAACAATAAAATTAAATAAAATTACACATAATCATGTATATTTTTTTTATTTTTCTAAATTACACAAGCCTAAGTCGAGCCATATGTCGAGCCATCGAGCCGAGCCACGAGTCGAGCCATCGAGCCGAGCCACGAGCTGAACACCCCTGGCTCGAGCTCGGCTCGATTACAAAACGAGCCAGCTCGGCTCGGCTCGAAAACAAAACGAGCCTCTTCGAGCCGAGCTTTTTTCGAGCTTTTTTCGAGCGAGTTTCGAGCGAGCCTCGAGTCGCGAGCTTTTTGTACACCCCTAAAAATGGCCCATAAGGGTATAAAGAGGGAAGACATAAGAATATAAGAAGGGCATGCAGGTAAATAACAATCAATAAGTGATAAGGAGGTCCAAAAAGTCACTCCTCCCTTACTTTTCCAAAACAACTTATCATAGACAAATAAAAAGTTAAAACAAAAGGCCATTTTCCTTTTAACAAACACTTTTCTAACTTATTAACTTCTTAGAAAAGTTATAAGTTATAAGGAGTTGAAAATAAATACCATTAGTTTTATTTTTATGGGGAAATATCCTGTAAAAAGTGTTTTTTGGTAAAAAATGTGAGAATCAGAGGGTATTTTTTTCGATTTTTTTCCCATATTGTTAAACATGTATTATAGTATTGAAAACTAAAAAAAAAATTGGTATGGAGTAATTACGTGTAGAGTAATTACATAATTACTCTAGTGTAAACTAATGTATTTACTTTAATGACGTAATTACACTAAAAAAAATTAATTTTTTTATTTGTATTATTCATCTAGAAAGTATGTTTAAGCAAATGGGAAAAAAAAATTTAAAATTTTTTTTTTACTCTCTTCGATTCTCACAGTTATTACTGAAAAAACACTTTGTATTTCATCTTTACTCTTTAATGCATTCGTGCCAGACAAGTTAACAAACTTCTGTATACACAAATGTCAACTCAACAATACGTTTATCCATTTTAGAAAAATAAATAAAAAAAATAAAAAATTTCAAAACAACAAAATCCATTTTGAACGAATATTTTATTAAAAAAGAAAAAAAAAACCATGAAACTTGTTACATACACTTTTTACCCGCCAAACTCAACTAGCGGGAAAACCCAAACCCCAATTCAAACTTTCAAATCCCAATATCCCATAATATATATATACATAATAATAATAATAACAATAATAATAATAATCATCAATTCATCATCATCACATCTGTAACTAACAATCAATCATGTACGTGATTAAGAGAGACGGACGTCAAGAACCGGTCGATTTCGACAAAATAACCGACCGGTTAAAGAACCTTAGTGATGGTCTTAGCACTATTCACTGTGACCCGGTCCTCGTGGCCCAGAAGGTTTGTGCCGGCGTACACAAAGGTGTTACAACTAGCCAACTCGATGAATACGCGGCCGAGACCGCGGCTTCCATGACTACTAACCATCCTGACTACGCTTCCGTAAGTTTTTATATTAACCATAGGTTAAACATATTATACGTTTTTAACCCGTTTGGTTTTTATTCTTTTTACCATCTATTGGTTTTTTACTGTAGATGGTAATTAAATAAAAAATCAAATAGGTTAAAAACGTATATATTTTTATTTTTAAACTTATATAGCCTATGATGTGAAAAAAATAGACTCTATTTGAACACAACCCGGTTTTCAATAAAGTTTATAAGGTCAAATGTAAAAATTAAATTTAATTAATCAATAAAATAATATTAAAAAAATAAAATAAAATAACCTAGTGATCATCATGCATCAAGGTTCTAAGTTCATATGTAGTTAATTTTGTTAGAAATGCACTAACTGATGTTTAGGTTTTATTGATGAAATTAATTACTATAATAAATTTATTATTTTTTTGGATTTGTTAATTCTTTAATGTGTTGTTGATCAATTTAATTACTATAATAATTTATTGTTATTTTGGATTTGTTAATTTCTCAATTTTTAGGTATTTTTGATGAAATTTACTACTAATGGTTTGGTTGTAAAAAATCCCGCTTAGGCGCCAATTACTTAACAAGTAATCCCTGACTAGGCTGAGTACTCGACGAGTCATCTCCGAGTATTCGCCTACTATGGCCGAGTACTTGCAACTACCCAGTCAACTAAGTTGGCATCGCCTAAACGACTTTTGCAACCAGTCTACTATATATCGATTTATTGTTAATTTCTTGGTGTAATTTGAATTTCATACAGTTGGCTGCAAGAGTTGCGGTATCGAATCTGCATAAGAACACGAAGGAATCATTCTCCGAGACGTAAGCGAATCGCATTAGTATGCACCTAAATATATAAACTGTATTTTCACTTTAAATCATATAATGTTTTATTGGCATCTGCAGAATTAAAGACATGTACTCTCACGTCTGCGCGAGATCCGGGCAGAAGGCTTCCCTGATTGCCGATGATGTTTATGAAATCATCATAAAGGTAGTACATAAGTTGATAGTTTATTATGTTGCTTTATGCTTTGAATCTTGATATCTTTTGTAGCTTATTAATTGTTTTGCAACTTTGTTGATCAGCATGCGGCTAAGTTGGACAGTGAGATTGTATACGAACGTGACTTTGATTATGATTACTTTGGCTTTAAAACGCTTGAGAGATCGTATCTGTTGAAGATTGAAGGGAAGGTTGTTGAAAGACCTCAACATATGTTGATGAGGGTTGCGGTTGGGATTCACAAAGATGACATTGATTTGGTGATCAAGTCTTATCATTTGATGTCACAGAGGTGGTTTACTCATGCTTCTCCGACGCTATTTAATGCAGGGACACCAAGGCCTCAAGTATGATTATTACTGTTGCGTTGTGTATTCGTTTGCGTTGTTCTTTACTTTTATGTGAAGTTAACATAATGCGGTATTGTGTTGTAGTTGAGTAGCTGTTTCCTGTTATGCATGAAAGACGATAGCATTGAGGGCATATATGACACTTTGAAGGAATGTGCCGTTATCAGCAAATCCGCAGGTGGAATTGGTCTCTCTGTTCATAATATCCGCTCAACTGGAAGTTACATACGCGGAACAAATGGTACATCCGATGGCATTATCCCAATGCTGCGCGTCTTTAACAATACTGCCCGTTATGTTGACCAAGGAGGGGGCAAGAGAAAGGGTGCGTGCTTCGGCCTTTGGTTGATGTTGTCATTCTCTTGCAGTTGATAACTTGATATGATTTAATTACCGTTTAGTAATTTATTTGACGATTCTAGGTGCATTCGCTATATATTTGGAGCCATGGCATGCTGATATATACGAGTTTCTTGATTTGAGGAAGAACCATGGAAAGGTAGAAAACGCATTCGCTGTTTATAAAATAGATCATGTTTATTATTGTATGCTCATACAAGTGGTTATAATGTTATATGAATCATGCAGGAAGAGCAGCGTGCTCGGGATTTGTTTTACGCTCTTTGGGTACCTGATCTGTTTATGGAGAGAGTCCGGAGTGATGGCACTTGGTCTTTGTTTTGTCCAAACGAGGCTCCTGGTTTGGCTGATTGTTGGGGTCAAGCGTTCGAAAACCTCTATACCCAATATGAAAAACAGGGGAAAGCTAAGAAGGTTGTTAAGGCGCAGACGCTTTGGAACGCAATCGTGACGTCTCAGATCGAAACAGGGACCCCTTATATGCTCTTCAAGGTAATTTGTTACTTTTGTTCATATTTTCTAGTTATGTTATTTTTGTTTTTAATTTTTATAAATTATATTATGTTGCTATGTTAGGACACATGTAATAGAAAAAGCAACCAACAGAATCTAGGTACCATAAAGTCTTCAAATCTTTGTACTGAGATTATTCAGTACACAAGTCCAACGGAAACCGCTGTATGTAATCTGGCATCCGTTGCATTACCACGCTATGTTCGAGAAAAGGTATGGATTCAGGATTGATAACTGATGTTAATAAATGATTGGCGCAATATCCTTTCGAGTTTGCTTATTTGAAGTTATATTTCAGGGAGTTGCAGCAGATTGCCAGCCGTCAAAGCTTGTTGGTAGCCACGGTTCAGGCAGTCGATACTTTGATTTTGACAAACTAGCTGAGGTTTGTCTCGTTTTCTGCATTGGTAACTTACTTTGGGTTATGCTTAGCAAGCTTTGATCATAAGTATTTTGTTTGGGCAGATTACGTCACTTGTTACAACGAATCTCAATAAAGTCATCGATGTTAACTATTATCCGGTTGAAACTGCAAAAAGGTCAAACTTACGGCACAGGCCCATTGGTATCGGGGTTCAAGGTCTTGCAGATGCTTTCATACTGCTTGGTTTGCCCTTTGATTCACCAGAGGTAATAGTCGCTTTGGATTGATTCCATTTTTAGTCACCTCTTAAGGGTGCAGCTCGTTGATTCACATATTCGTTCTGCAGGCTCAACAGTTGAACAAGGACATATTCGAGACGATATACTACCATGCTCTGAAAGCTTCATGCGAGTTAGCTGAAAAGGAAGGCACCTATGAAACATACAACGGAAGTCCTGTTAGCAAGGTGTGTGTTGTTGTGTTTGTGTCCCTTTGAATATGTGTGCGCTTTCAAGGGTGACGTTTGTGATACTTTGGGGATGCATCCGTCACAATTTACAGGTTTCAAAATATACTGACTAACGATAATAATAATTCTTTTAGGGCGTCCTGCAACCGGACATGTGGGGGGTAAAGCCTTCAGATAGGTGGGACTGGACCGCACTCCGCTCCATGATAGCCAAGAACGGTGTAAGAAATTCACTGCTTGTAGCCCCTATGCCAACTGCTTCCACAAGTCAAATCCTTGGAAATAATGAGTGCTTTGAGCCATACACCTCCAATATCTACAGTCGTAGAGTTATAAGGCAAGCGACTCTATTATCCTTAAATAATATTCACTTCTAAAGAGCACATGCTGTATATGAGTATATGACAAGGTAATTTTTTTTTTTTTTTTTGCAGTGGTGAATTTGTTGTAGTGAACAAGCATTTGTTGTATGATTTGACTGAGATGGGCCTTTGGTCGCCCACTGTTAAGAATCAGATCATACACGACGACGGTTCTGTTCAGAATATATCTGAAATTCCTGAACGTCTGAAAGCGATTTACAAGTATGATCTGTAGCCCCCATCCTGTTTATGATCTTTATCCTCTAGTTGTACTTTATCTTATATTTACAAGTTTGGAAAACCAGAACCGTATGGGAGATCAAACAAAGAACGTTGGTTGACATGGCTGCTGATCGGGGATGCTACATAGACCAGAGTCAAAGTCTAAACATACATATGGACCAACCGAACTCTAACAAACTTAATTCTTTGCACTTTCATGCTTGGTCAAAGGTATAGTAAAAAATTTTGTATACTAGGATTTTTTGTTGTCAGGTTATGTTATTTATATAGGTGGTAAATGTTGTGGGCGTCAGGGGCTTAAAACAGGTATGTACTATCTGCGAACGCGTGCTGCAGCTGACGCAATAAAGTTTACTGTTGATACTTCCCTTCTCAAGCAGGTATGCATACCATTCAAGTTGTGTTTATATTTCTTTGTTATCTTGAAATAAACCAACGCGGTAATTTAAATGCAGAAAAAAGAAAAGACATCGGATGATGATGATAATGATGAAGATGACAACACAAAAAAGTCACAGATGGTGTGTTCGCTGATGAATCGCGAGGATTGTATGTCTTGTGGAAGTTAAACTCATTGACTGTTTGACTAGCTAAATGTGTTCAAATTGCATACTGTAGTAAGTAAGCTGGCATATGATATTTTGGAATGATAGTGTGGGTTTCAGTTTCTAGATATAGCTGTTTCGGAAGTATTATGTATAGTGGCATGATGCAAACTTGGTTTATATTATTATTAATATGTTTTAGTTTAACCAAATGCACAATTAGCCTATGTATACTTGTAAAGTTTAGTACAACCTAAAAAAGGTGTGTATCCTTGAAACATACTAGACCTAGTAAAACAAATACAAATGTCTAATTTTGGGTCACTATGGGTGCTTATTATTATATAACATTTTAGACCAAAAATAATTATCTGACTTGTTAATTTCGGTTACTTGAGTGGAACAAAATAGAACACATTGAAACAACGTTTTCATCACATGTCGATGCCTCATTGTCACTTGTTTTCTGATCAACACGCCACCTACCACTTACCGTTACAACATGAAGATTAAAAACAGTTGCTACAGTAAACATCTTCTTCATCCCAGATTACCTTCACAATTCATAACTTGTGGTTTGTCTTTTGTAAAGCTTATTGCAAAACTCCAATTTGTTATGAGTTGTGATCTTGCCACCAGTATGAAGTTATATTCATCACATTATAGATTATAGCATGCCAGTCTACTGCTTGTTTGATCTTGGAAAAGATTAATGATTTTGTAAATGGATTCTTAGCTTAAATGTTTTCTAGGTTTGTTGAAATTTTGTTGAGTATGATTTCTTGAAAGCACATTGGTGAATTCTTGAATATTACAATTCAACATTTTCTTCATCTGTTAAGAGATATTCAAAGTTGATGTAACATAACATATAACTTCATTTGACATCTACCAAGTAACATTGCTAATGAAGTTAAATGATTATTGTGGCAATGGCTGATTTTATTTCAATTTCTGTAGATGTTATATTGTTATAACAAGCTCTGATTATATTTGGTCATTTAATATTATTATATTATTCTAACCAACTCGCTTTGACCCCAACCAAATTGAACCTTTTAAAATCGTTTTGACTCCTATTCTTATGTAATTTGCTCTTTATATATCAATAAACACTATCATTTCAACACGCAGAAAAAAGGACCTTACCCAAACCTGGTACCCAGTATGGTCTGTTAACCGAACCGACCCAACCCGACCCGAACGCCCATTTTGCCTGACATACAAAATACTATCCAATTAACTTTCTCCCTAACGGTATATACCCCAATGAACTTGAGCTCAAAATGTACTAAACTTTACAAGTATATATAGATTATCCTCTTCCTTGTCACTACATCCAAAGCACCATCTTTAAAGAGATGTTTATGCTCCATATTCTTTTTTCATGTAGTAGTTGAGGATCTTACAAAGGACATGCAATCTAAAACTTACAAGATGAGGTTCTTGTGCCAAAACAGAAGTAACCATGTAAGAGTGGGTCTGTCATATTTAATTGGTTATAAAAGAGTCCCCAAGTTGTCTTCAATGCTTTTGCTGCTAGCTGAAAGAGTTGATTATTGAGAAATTGAACCCGAATCATCAAATGATCTTCGCAGCTCTGGCAAATGGTATCATCCAATGATCTTCACCTTTCATCTCCATGAAATATTATGTCACTGTGACCTGCATTTTTATCGTATACAGCCTTATTTTTATCATAACAAGAACAAGATGAATATTACAAAGACTTGATTATAGTAAAATATTGTATTTATTCAACAACGGAATTCAAATTTGAAAATACAAGTTTGCAGCAACAAACCAACAAACAAACCTTGATGATCAATGGTGTTTATCTGTGATCCTACCATTTCTACTCCATCATCGTTAAGTAATATTATCCCCATTGAAGTAACTTGAAAAGGGAATGCAAGTGGTGGTGACATTGGAGATTTTGCCACCTTTATAAATCGCTGCCCTGTATCAACAGTGTCACAGTTTGCTAAAAAAATGTATTTTTACTTTTAGGGTATAAAAAAGTTTCGAACCAACCTGATCTAGATTCAAGAACAAGACGAATGTTAACGGCATGAGCCCAGTGAATTCCCAGAGCAGCAACAAGACGGGAATCAAATTTTTCGGTATTATCTTCTACAGTGCTCTCTGCTGCATGATTTGTATTTATTAAATAAAATTAAGATAAAGAAGAAAGTGTTACTACAATAAAAAAACCAATATACTTTCATAAAAACATAAGAAAGTATATTGGCTATTTTTATGGCATTAACCCAAAAAGAAATTATAAACACATGATCACAACAATAACTTCATACCTTGGAAAATATACTGAGGGATTCGATTACCGCCTCGAGATCTTACTTGATTTGTCATCACCACAGGTATTCGTGAAAATTCAGCAAGTGACCTGGAAATATTAGAAATATAAGTTAACAAAGCACATGAGAGTAATTTACAACCAAAATAAAAGTAGAACTAAAACTGGTCTCACTTAATGAATGAAATATGCCAGCCCAATGGATGTTGCCTTTGAGGCCCTTGTTCGTATTCCCTGAATATAAGCATTCTATGTTATAAGATAGGTTCAAATGTTTATTAGTTGACTGTGAAACAAAGATCTTAAAATACCCAGACGCAAGAGCAGCCATGCTATCAATGATTAGCAACTTTACTTTATGCTGGAGGACCAAAACTTTGATTTCTTGCAAGCTGGTAAAGCACGATAATTAGAACTGGAATGGCACAAAGATGGACATTACTAATAATTACACGTATTTGTAAAATTAACCTCTCAGTGAACTCAGTCAAGGAACCCGGTCTTAGAACTGTGATCCTACCTGCCATCTACACAAAACACGAAAAACAGAACCTTAAGATATCAGATATTTAACAATTATTCAAATGCTATTTCGGTTTTAGAGATCATCAGTCATCTAGTAGTCGAATGCTAGTCTTAATAAGCATTTAAAACATACAAAGCATACCTCTTTTGCCATGCCCTCCAAGCAAAATATTTCTGGGAAACTATTAATACCAATTTCAATTAACCTGTAAAGAAAAATAAAATAAAATATCTTTATTTATAAACAAAAAATAAAAACAGATTACAACTATTAGTACCGTTTTGAACTAAACTTGGATTCTACATCAATGTAAATTACGTGACCATCCAAGCCTCCATAACAGGATGGCAGTGCAGCCAAAAGAGAAATTTTCAAGCAGAACTGCAAATTCAACAATAAACAAAACAGTGATCAAGTGTTTACGCCCTAAAATGTGTGTAACTAACGATATTTCATTAGTGTCCAAGAAATTATGTTGATTCTTGATTAATGCACCCGATATTAGCATGCATGGAAACAATGTAACTAATTGTATAACGTTTAATATCCTCATAATAATATAAATGCAAATGAAGATAACGCTACGTGACTGCCAGAACACTGAACAAACATATTAATACAAGAGTGATGGTAGTTACAAACAATCGATATCAGGAAGTGACAGATTCTTAATGACCTTAGTAACTGTCTTTTCATTGCTAACTGGCTATTTTTGTGGTGTTGTATTTGCTATATGTGTTTCTTTTCATTTCATCATAGCCCAACAACTACTTTGGAGTATATGAGGATGTTATGAAGTAACAGATTGACATACTTGTGTTTTTCCAATTCCCGAGGGCCCTACCAACTCTGTCAAAGCACCAAATGGTAGTCCACCACATAATGCTGCATCAAGCCCCTTCAAATGCGTGGGAAGATGACCCATCAGATACTCATTTTGGATGCGCTGCTCCAGCAGGGATTGAACCTAAAACAACAGCCGAATCAGTTGTGTTCAATATATGTTGTCGAGAACAAACCGTTTGACACCAGGATCAGGTAACACATAACTAAAAGTTGAGAGACATAAACAAACACCGTTTGATAGCGTGGAGAAGTGATCTCACTGATGAGTGCTACCGCAAGCTTTACGTGTGCCATACTCACATCTAATAATTCCATCAACTCAAATTCAGTCAATGATAATGCATCCTAACACAAAAGGATTTAGTCAAAACAAGTTCCAGCATTAATTTTATATACAACTAACAACATATATAGGTTATCAATAACATGCATGATATCCTTATAGACCTAGAGTTGTAAACAAGCAAAGCCAAGTCAGGCTCAGACACAACTCATTTGTCTTAACGAGCCAAAATGTTGAGCCCAAACTCAGCTCGTAAAATGTTGAGCTCGAGCCAGCTCATTAATTTATAAATAACTAATTTTATATTTCTAAGCAATTTAATATATATAAAAAACAAAAATTAATATTTTAACATACATATAATGCAAAATTTATAACTTATATATAGGGTAATAACTTATATATATTGAAAATTTTACACCTTTTAATCTTACATAAACTTCAACAGAACATCCAAATCAAACACTGTTGCAATAAAACTACAGTCACAAAACCCTAAATTCCTAATAGTAATAATAATGAAGAGCGATAGTTGACATACGGTTAGAAGTGGTAGAGTATATACCTTAGCCGTAATAATACTTCGAGCTGCAAGTATGTGACCAATGGATTTGGGCAGATCCATTTCAGTGATTCGCTTGTTCGCCATATCTATCTCTCTCCCGCCAAAAATATAAGAAATTCTTCATTCAAAGTGGAGAATAAATATGGGGTGTGAAGTGTGAACGGAGGAGGTGTAGAAGGTTGAAAAAAAAATGGTGGGGCCGAAAACATAAGACCTAAATTTTTTCTTTTATGCTGCGTTCCTAAGCTAACTTAAAGAGGGAAAAGAAAGGAAAATAACCGAAGGAAATGAAGGGAAAGGAAAAGAAATGATAAATATCCTTTCCTTTCGTTTCCTTTCAAATTAGATGGAAAACTAAACTAAAGAATTTTGCCTAGTTTTCCTTCCATTTTTCTTCTTTAAATGAAACTCGGGAACATACCTTGTTTTGTTTTCCTTTCTTAAATGAAACTCGGGAACACAATCAAATTTTCCTTTCCTTTCATTTTCTTTTTTTTTTTGTTAAGTTAACTCGGGAACACAACGTTAGTAAGAGTTGGAAGATCAAATCGGTAGGGCCATACTTAATTTATATAAAAATTATATACGAAAATCGCATACTTTCACCACTGAGCCAAACAAACATGGATGGTCGAGGCACCCCTGGCCCCCATTACCCTTCGCCAATGCCCGGGAGTTAAGGCGTTGCTCCCTTAAAGGTTAAGAGTTCGAGCCACACCAAAGACGAATTTAATGTAATTTAAACCATTAAAAAAATAAATTGGCCCATTTTGATTGCATCCTAAAACCAAATCGGTTAGATGGGTTGGGGTATTAATCCTAAAACCGATTATTCGCCCGAATGGGTTTTAAACATAACAATTAAGGGAGGTGGCTGCCCCTCTTAGGGTAGGTTTAGGTCCGCCCATGAATATGCAGTTTGTAATGATTTACGTATCCATAATGTTCTTCACCCTCTTTTATATTTTTGTTTTTTTATATAAGTTCTTTGCTTTATATTCAATCGTTTTTTTGTGAATTGATAGATTAGTTGTCTTAACAAATTAGTATTTACAATAATTTAACTAAAACCCACCATGCAACGTTCTTAAAAAACATAAATACATGCGACAACGCATACACATTCCAGCTAGTATATTTAAAAACAATCGATGTCACTATGTTCGTAAGCAAGAGGCGTAAGTGCACCAAGTAACCACACACGTTTCCACCATTAATATATGGATAAAAAAGAAATGAGGAAACCTTTGAAGATTAGGATGAGTTGTTGGCAGGATTTAAAGATAAGAGTTAAGATATCACGTTATTGGTGTCCATCTCCAAGAGGTCGAGGGTTTTCGTCGTGCAGCGGTTGACAATGGGGTAGAAGTAGGAGTGACTAAAATCTCGTTTAAAAAATATATAACTCGATACACCGTTTTAAAAAACTTTCATTTAACAAACAAAAAGTGTAACAATATTACATCCATATATTTGATTATAATATGCTCTATCATAGGATATGTACATTCTTTAATAAGAATCTAGTATAGAAACTTTATTCGAGTTTACAAGAATTAGTGGAGTTAATATTTAATGAAAAACGTTAACACATAGGACGAACTCGTTTTTCTATTCCTTCCAACTCTTATTAACTTGCAGTTAGTTATGAAATTCTATATTAATTATATATAAAATTTGATATAAATTTATATTTGTAACAACCAACTAATGCCTTAATTATTAGCTTCACCATTATAAATCCTACGTATGAAATCTAGTCTATTTTCATTCATTCTACCACAACACAACTACACCAAATTAATAATGCAGTTGCCTTTCGGCTATGTTGAGCTCATTCTCGCACTCATTTGTTACCTCTCTTTCTTTTTCTTCCGGCAACGGCACGAAGTGTTGTATGACTGGCCGTTGCTGGGAATGCTTCCGGCCTTCACTCGTGGGGCCGGAAAAATCCATCAACGTTGCACGGAGATTTTCCAGCAAACTGGTGACACTTTTTTATTTAAGGGCCCGTGGTTTGTCCACATGGACATGTTGGCCACTGTTGACCCGTACGACGTCCACCACATCATGAGCTCGAACTTCATGAATTTCCCGAAAGGCAACGAGTTTCGGGAAATTTTCGAAGTTCTTGGAGATGGGATTTTCAACTCGGATAACGAGTTGTGGCGTAGTCATCGAAAGGTGACTTATGCTTTGATTAACAATCAAGGGTTTCTACGGTTCGTGGCTCGTATGAATACCGAAAAACTGGCTAATGGGTTGACTCCGGTTCTTAACGATGTCGCGTCGAAAGGGGGGGTTGTGGATATGCAAGATGTGTTCCAAAGGCATAGTTTCGACACGACGTGTATGTTTGTAACCGGATATGACCCCGGGTGTTTATCGATCGATTTCAAAGATGTCCCATTTTCAAGAGCCATGGACGAAGCCGAAGAAGCGATTTTCATACGACATGTCTTGCCGAAAGGCGTGTGGAAGCTGCAAAGGTGGCTAGGTGTTGGGAAAGAAAAGAAACTGAAAAGGGCGTGGGAAACGCTGGATGATGTGATCGGCGGTCTCATCGCGCGAAAACAAAGCGATTTGAGCGACGGGGCCATACCGAAAGACAATGCAACGGGTGTTGACATCTTGACTTCTTTGATGACGAGGCAACAAACTTATAGCGATGGGTTCAAACAAGACGATAAGTTCTTGAGAGACGTTGTCTTAAATATAATGATAGCAGGGCGGGACACAACGAGCTCTGCACTAACTTGGTTTCTTTGGCTCGTTGTGTCCCACCCTGACATCGAGAGAAAGATTAGAGATGAAATAAGCGCGATGATTCCTGAGTATGAATGTGGAAAACCTCGAATTTTCGAAGCCGAAGAAACCAACAAACTAATTTATATGCATGCCACATTTTGTGAAGCTTTAAGGCTATACCCGCCCGTTCCGTTCCAGCATAAGTGCCCGGTTAAGCCGGATGTACTTCCTAGCGGCCATCATGTTGATCCTAACATGAAGGTAAATTAAACATGGTTTAGGGTTTAGGGTTCAGGGTTTTATAAAATAATTATTTTAACTGAAACTAATACATAATGATCTTCTTGTCAATAATTTCCAGATATGTTTTCACTATACGCAATGGGGCGAATGAAAACAATATGGGGAGATGATTGCGAGGAATTCAAGCCTGAGCGTTGGATTACGGAGAAACACACGATACAGCACGAGCCAGCGTATAAGTTCTTGTCCTTCAACGCGGGCCCTCGGACATGCACAGGGAAACAAGTAGCCTTCACTGAAATGAAGGCCGTAGGTGCAACCATTTTGCACAATTACAATTTTGAAATGGTTAAAGGTCATGTTGTGGCTCCTAATGTTTCGGTCATTCTCTACATGAAACATGGCTTGAAGGTTAAGGTTGCACCAAGATGGCCTTGACATGAAACATCTTCTTTTTTTTTTTTTTTTTTTTTTGTTGCTGGAGTTTTGGAATTTGTAACAAGATGACCATCTAGCATTCCTAACATCCATATAAAAGCTAGTTTTGGGCAATAACTGAATAATAAAATTTGAATTTTAAGTCACATAGATGTTTACATTATTATTTTTTTAAAGGTTACTTTTATAAAAGCAGATCAACACGAAGACCCCAACAAAAACATAGGGCCAACCGAAAGAACACAAAGAAATTACATAAACTCAAGTCTACACGTGTTTCCCAACTAATATCCCTATTGGATCTATTTTTATACCAAATAAACCCAGATTTGACGATGTTAGAGTCGGTTCTCTTAACGGGAGATTTGCTTCTACGGGTATATTACTATATTTTGAGGTGAGATATAGGTCTGATAACCAATATACCTTAGCTTGATTTTGTAATTTTGTACCCATGTTTTCTTGTTGTTTATTTTTGTAGTCCCGTGTCAGCAGATTAAATTAGTAAGATGGGCTTATAACGTCACAAGTTACTAAAACAGAAACATAGAAAGAGTAAATACCCGTACATATGTTTTCTCATTTGAAAATGCAGCACTAAACAAGTATTTTGACCATTGTGATCATGTTTTGTGTAATTTTTTTGGTAATCACCCATCATACTTAATACATTTTCTGGGACAGCTGAAATTTTTTTTATAGCAGAACATATCGTCAAGCTATCGCCATCATGCACTAAGCATTATAGCAGAACAAGTATTTTGACCATCATGATCATGTTTTGTGTAATTTTTTTGGTAATCACCCATCATACTTAATACATTTTCTGGGACAGCTGAAAAATCTTTTATAGCAGAACATACAATCAAGCTATCGCCATCATGCACTAAGTATTAATGATTTTTAAGTCACATAGACTTAGTTCATGATGGCGATAGGTTGACAGTATGTTCGGCTATTAAAGATTTTTCAGCTGCCCCAAAAAATGTATTAAGTATGATGTGTGATTACCAAAAAAAATTACACAAAACGTGATCGCGATGGTCAAAATACTTGTTCAGTGCTGCATTTCCAAATGAGGAAACATTCGTATGGGTATTTACTCTTTCTATGTTTCTGTTTTGGTAACTTGTGACGTGATAAGCCCATCTCACTAATTTAATCTGCTGAAACAAGACTGCAAAAATAAACAAGAAAACATGGGTACAATATTACAAAAACAAGCGAAGGTATATCGGTTATCAGACCTATATCTCACCTCAAAAAGGAAACATGGTGTGGCAGATTTGATCAAAGGTTGGATACTTTAGATGGTAGAGTCGGTTCTCTTAAGGGGAGATTTGCTTCTACGGGTAATCGATTGGGTTCGATTGATAACATAGTTGATGATATTGATGGTAGGATGGGTTATGCGGAGGATTATTATGTTATGGATAGTGAGCCACCAGCACCAACAGCTACACCACTTGTCTTAGCAAACTTGAACTCAGACTCAAAACCGTCAACTACTGAAGTGTCAAAGCAAACGCCTGATAGTTGCGTATGTCAACATCACTAACACTTCTATGTGCAAATTTCATTGTAGCCTTCGGGGTTCTCCGTTCTTCTCTTCTCCAGGTCAATAGCCTAAATAAACATCACACAAAGTTAGCACATCTTTTACCATCAAATTACAAATCTACCCATTCAAATATTCAATCCTTCCAAACTTAAACATTAAGTAATCAGTAGTAAAAAGTTGATTTAAAACCCTATCAGCTGCACAAAGCCTGTTACTTACACACTACTTTAGTATAGTAATTAATTTATTTAATGTTCGTCAAAATTCCACATAATCACAAAACACAAATTTGCTTTTGACCACATCAAACAACAACTAAGAGCACTTACATCCCATCCATCAAATGTATGTGAATGTGTCCATCAAATTATATGGGGTGAGTGTAAGTGGTTGTGAGGAGAGGAGAGAGAAAATATTTGGTGGAAGCACTGTTCCACCCTAAATATGAAAAGTTACTGTTCACCCCCTATATATATTTTAATATTTTTGTAAATAGTTGTGAGTGGGGAGAGAGAAAATGTAATGATAAAAGTATGAAAAAAATATTATTATTTTAATTATGAGAGAGAAGATTTAGGGGTGAAATAGTGATTTTTAGTGTAATTTGATAGATGTGATTTGATGGAGGGGATGTGAATGCTCTAAACACAAGAACACAATTCAGCACACGAAACGCATATCAACACAAAACATGATATGATAGATAAATAAAACGATTTAAAAACAAAGCATCCAAACTAAGATCTAACAACAGAACGATGGGGATAACGTACCAGCATTGCAAGAGGTAGGAGGATGATCTTTCCTTCAAGACCTTAGCTCACTGAAATCCTGTATATTGAGCAAATTAAGAGAACCCTAGCTCAAATTTAATGACGCAACAACTGCGAATTGCATTATAAAAAAATAAAAAAATAGAGGAGAAACAAGAGAAAGATGTGTGGAAGAAGGTTAAGGGAGGTGGCGGCTAGGGTTTCTCCATACAAGTATAGAGAGAATGAGGAAGCTATATATAGGGTTTCTGTCACACCACGCCTATGGCGGAAACACATGGCGCGACGGTTTAAGAGGATTAAGCCAAGATTAATGCAAACCACAAGCAATTAAAGATACGGGTCATTTATTCAAGCGTCGAAAATCATGTCGATTATTCATACATAATTGAAAATTGTTTTTAAGACAAATAAGGAGGCTCCTCAACTATATCCCGATTTCCATGGGATAGAGAGACGAGACCTCTTCAAAACATCCAACGCCTAGTTTAGAGATTCCCCCGACCCTGCTTGCCATGTTGTCCGTCATCTATCAATTACCTAAAAGATATGTTTAAAAATTTGTCAATATATAAATATTGGTGAGTTCACAGGTTTTAGTTTAATAAAACTTTATCTCATGGGAATTTCCTTGTTATGACAATTTATAGGAGTTGCAGGTTCCTACAATTCTACTTGAGCCTATAACCAAACCAAGACAAATAATAATGCCCCGCCCCAAGTCGTTACTTGGTATTCCTACGACTTGATTTCAGAATACGTGTACCCCAGGCATACGCCGATGCATAATCGACGCTATCGATTAGTGGTGGGCCTTGTCAGGCACCAATAGTACTATTCAAATATTCCTTCGGTTTCAATTCCCTGAATTAATGATTATAGTAGAGAGGTCTCAACCCCGAGTGGCGATCACAACTCAAGTGTCCAACCCGTCAAACAAATCCCAACATATCTTTCCCCCGTAAAAACATTAAATAGTTTAGAAATGGGGCCGTGAAACTCACCTGAAACTGTGCTCGGCTCAAAGAAGAAAATAGCAAATTTTGCGGTCTCGCACCTACAAACGTCCTAGGCGTATAAGTCACTACACCTATAGTGCATGTGCCTTGGCAAGTTGTACACCCAACTCCCCGACCACGTATTATCCCAATTCCCGTTTAATTAGTCTCATATCCTAGGTTCATTGGCGATGGATTACCCTTTTCTTACAAGTCATATATTATTCTTGTTAATATTCTTTGTAACTTGTATACTATTATTCTCGACACGACTCTACCCAATGTATAATTATTTTCCCATTTAAATAATTATACTTAGGATCGTTTCGCTCGATATAATATGATTTCTTATTACCCGACCCGACTCACTTTGCCGCATATTTATTTTCCCATTCAAATAAATATGCTAAGTTCTTGTCGTTTGGTAGTATATTCTTAACGCCCGACTCGACTCACCATGCCGTACATTTATTTTCCCATTTAAATAAATGTACTAGGATCTTGTCGGTATTCACATGTTCGTAGATATACTTCACCTACTCGTCTCGGTTTTCCTTCTCGCATATTTACTTTCCCATTCAAATAGATATACTAGAATTTCGTCGAGACGAGCATGTGTACATATACCAATGCGTGAATTTTGCTTGTTAAGTCCATGTGTCGTTTAGCGTTTTTAATTCATTACGTTATGTTTTCTCCCACGATTATTCTTTCTTACACTTAGGAAAGTGTTACATAAGTTTCACCCTTGTTATATATTTTATTTCTTAAAATATACATATTTTCATCTTGCCGCAATGGCACTCTTTTCTCATTTGTCCGCTTATCCGTTACCGTTCGTTCATGTTATTAAGTTCGTTAGCTAGCTTTTTCCACATTTTCTTTCAATATGCGTTCTATGGAAATATTATTCGTACTTCCAATTCCGAACACATATTACTTGGAAAAAAAAAATATACTTTTGTATTTTTAGTTCAACTTGTTAACTTGTAACCCAGAAATGTTTCCGATACTTTTATATTTCTATTTATATAAAAGTATCCATTTTTGTACAAGTTTTCCCAAGTCTTTACTAATATTTTATAAAACCTTTATTTTTATAAAATCCTTATGTTAACTTAGCCTCCTATTTTTATAAAACTTCTATTTTTATAAAAATACCTCTTTCAAAATATACATAAGTAGGTTTCTCATGTTTATCAAAACTATACTTGGAAAAACTATTATTTACGTTTTTGACACCGAACTTCCCGTTAATGCATTTTTTGGACCAAAGTTTCTAAAATACCTATTTTAGTCCCTCAACTTTCAAAGTTACAATATTAGTCCCTTAACTTATACTTGTTGCATTTTCCATCACAACTTTCAAGGTTAGCATTTTTCCTTCCAAATTAGTGGACTTTGAAGAATCTTATTTTTCATGCTTGGTTATTTTTACACCATTTCACTTTTAATAGTATTTTATTCCATTATTAATGCTATTAACATGTGGGTTTCATGTTTTTATCCAATCTATCAAATTTTCACTCATCCAAGTGAGTAGACTTTGAACATGTAACTTTTTCATTCATGATCATCTAACACATTCTAATATATTTTTGACATTAACTAGTCATCTTATGATGATTAAAATCATCTTTTATCATATTCAAGTCCTTTTCACAAATCATGTTCCAATCATCACCCAACTCAAGTGTATGTACACATTTCTATATTTTCTTAAAATATCACATTATTAATATCAAATCCAAGTTTTATCCATATTATTATTCTTCCACTTTTATTCTTGTAAGATACATTATTTTTATGTTTCAAAACCATATTTCACCCATCAATGTACAACTTGATCTTAAGAACACATAATATGAACATTAACAATCAAAACAAGGTTAAAACTTACTACTAGCTCAAGGCTAGGGAAGACAAGAACCTTGGATTGGATGGGGTTTAGTGTGTTCTTACAAAGGGTTAAGCTCCAAGCTCTTGAAACACACAATGGGGTTTTGAAGGATAATGATCTAGAGATGATTTGATAGTGTAAAAATTGTAAGAAGAATGTATATGGAGGGGTGTAAGGCTACGGCCACAAGGAGAAGAAGAAGAAGTTTTTGGATTTTGATTCAAGTATTCTTACTAGTGTGTATATAATATCCCTTCCAAATCTCCAAAGATTACCCAATATCTTATCTATATTATGTAATATCTTAGTTAGATTGTGTAAGATTATGAAAATCCTTGGGGATACTAATAGGGTGTTTGGTGCCGTGAGTTTGAGAGAGAGAGTGGAAAGGATTAGTTAATTTTTCTTGGCCAATGTAATCTCATGCAACCTTATGATTAGTTTCTTAATAATTGGATTATTAAGAAGGTGAAGAGTTTAAATGAGATAACAAAAGATTTTATCACTTGGGTGGGCCATAGGCCGGCCCCAAGGGGGTGTTTGGGTGGGGTCCACTTTGCTAAATAATCCCCATTATTAGTTAAGTTTAATCCCCTTTCGTTCGGGTACCGTCCGGGTATTTTTCGAGTTTTTATCGCGCGTCCTCCGGATATTAAAAATACCTTAATATTCCTTAAACATAGTCCAGTTTAAGCGTTGATAAATTATTTTGGCTTTTGCCGGGTGAAATTATATGTTACGCGCGTATCGGGTGCGGTACGCGCACTTTATTCGTTACCGGGAGATTTGTACAATAAGTTTTCACGTATGGCTTTGGGGTTCCAAAACTCATTATATTTTGTGAAATTATCTTTTATTTTATATCCCGGGTGTCCGGGATCCGTTTCGCTTATTTAATTTTTATCGGGCAGTGTCCAAACCGGATAATCTACTCGCACATGATCCCATCATGTTTTGTCATTAAACATATGCATTCCTATGCATTATTTGGGAATTTGCTATCTTTCTAAGGCCTCAGTTAAATAATCAACACATAATTACGTTTAATTACGTTAATCGCGTATAGTTAATTAGTACGGAATTACCTTAATTTTGCCGGTTGTTACAGTTTGTTTGTTGGGTTAGGATCAAATGCATAAGACATTTTTTCTAGGAAGTGTGAGAATGATTGTAATCCATTGATCATATATTTGAAGGGTTGAGATTAGTTTGTTTGAAAAAAATAAATAATAAATTAGAGGAAGGGAATAAAAGGAAAACCACATTTGTTGACTTTCCCTCTCCACATGCAATGCACATGTCAATTCCCCCCATCATTTTAAAACGTCTATAACTTTTTCATATGATATTTTTTTTTCAAAAAAATTTCACCATATTAACGAGGGTTTTTTTATCTTTAATATGAATACCACATTGCTACATTAAAATTGAAAAAAAATTGTGCTAAATGGGTTTTCTTCTCCGTTGTGTCTTCTGTTCGTTCATTGTGTTATAGTATGCACGTGTGCTTTATAAATATGTTATTTATGTATTTTTTAGTCTACACATGATTTAACTTTGTCCATTGTGTTTTTAGTATGCTTTTCATTGTGTTTTACGCAAATGAGTTTCGTATTTAGGTGTACATTGTGTTTTATTATGTTGTTCATTGTGTTTAAGTCTATTATTCATTGTGTTTTAGTCTTCTTTTCATTGTGTCTTTAATATGTCGTCCATTGTGTTTTATTAGACTGTTCATTGTGTTTTATACCATATTGTTCATTGCATATTTAATTGGTACTCATTGTGTTTTACGTTATCTCCATTGTGTCTTACGCAACTGGGTTTTCAAATTTTTTTTTTCAAAAGTATTCATTGTGATTTAATCTTCTGTTCATTATGTTATTATTATGTCGTCTATTGTGTTTTACACAATTGGATTTTTACTTTTTTTTCAAAAGTATTCATTGTGTTTTAGTCTTCTGTTCATTGTGTCTTTAGTATGTCATCCATTGTGTCTTACGCAACTGGGTTTTCAACTGTTTTTTTTTCAAAATTATTCATTGTGTTTTAGTATTCTATTCATTGTGTCTTTAGAATGTTGTCCATTGTGTTTTACTAGACTATTGATTATGTTTTATACCCTATATTTAATTGGTGTTCATTGTGTCTTACACTCCATTGTGTATTACGTAAGTGGGTTTTTGATTTTTTTTCAAAAGTGTAACAATATAGTACTCATATTAAAGATAAAAAAACGCTCAATTTTATGGTATAATTTTTTTTTAAAAACGATGACGTATAAAAAAGTTACGGACATTTAAAAATGAAGGTGGAAATGGCATGTGACTTGCATGTCATTTTCTAGTGGTTTCTCACCCTTCTCATTTTTTGTAGCATTTGTAGAATAACTCAACCCTTGTTTGTTTGAAGCAGATTGAACTTGTAACATTTTTTTTTCAACATTTAAGCTTTAAATGATTGTACTAAAAGCTTTAGAGGTTTGTACATGTTAAAAATGCTTTATAATATAGTGTGTACTTACACTAGTAGATGACACGCGCAATGCGGCGACGACGACAATTTACCATGTGATACTCGTTTTCTAATTAGTTTATGAAGAAACAATAAGTATCACGGTGATTATCACTAATCCCCGTGTGGTTTATACTTACGTAACGTCAAGTATAATCCTTTACCCAAACCTCTAGGTTTAACCCGTGTGAGAATAATGAGTGTATGTGTGTGAGCTAAGTAAGTAATAACACAAGATGTAAGTGGTTCAGTTGGAAGTGACCTACGTCCACTGTAACTAGCCGGAATATTATTAATGATCGAATATTACAAGAGACTAGTATTAGGTTACAATGAGTAATTTCGGATCCTTCTTCAAGGAGATGACTATCCTTATTTATAGGCGAGCTCGTGGGCCTGGTTGAGGGGCCCATGAGAAGTTATCCTTACTTGGGCCTGACCAAGGCCCAAGTCCAGGGTCTTCAGTAAAATGGCGGGAAAAGGCGAATCACTGTAGGTGACGTCAGGCTGCAGCATGATCGTTGCTCGAGGCGGACACGTGGCAGCCTCTGACTGGTGAATAGCGGCCTTACCCTGGCTACAGTTGTTGACCCTGCCTTTACCACCTGATTTGACGTCTGACAGTGGTAGGGGATGTCTGCTGGTTACTGTTAACGACGGCATGGTGGGAGCGTGGGCACAGTCATGTCGCTGTTCCTGTCAGTAGTGGTTGTACCAGCTCTGCCACTTGTCATCTTGCCATTGGCGCGTACTTTGTCAGGAACCTTGCTGAATCTTCCTTTTGTGATCTTCTGTACCTCGTACCAAAAGTAGTAAGGGAAGATTCCGCGCGTGGGCACACGCGCGTATCAACTACTGTGTGTTACTTATCATTTGGCGACCTTACGCGCTGGCTTACTTTCTTCCTCGCCAGCGCTGCGGAGGTAACATGGCGCCAGGATTCCGGTTTATGGGGATAGGAACACCGCCTCCCTCTGGATTAGGCTCCCTATCCCTTTAAGTCCCCCTAGTCTAGGGCTTCTCCTGCTCTTTATGGAGAGCAGGTGGAGTGCTAGACTCAAAATGTTGAGTCGCGGATGAAAGCTTGTTAGGACAAAGAGGATTGGTGAAACCACTTTTGTAAACGTTAGTCTAATTCACTTCTGTCATTTTGGCTAAGTATAGAAGTACTGAAGAGAAGACAAGAAACTGCTGATTAGAAGATATGAAGAAGTGCTGAAGTTGCAGAAGTTCTGAAGTCCAAACCAGACAAGTTCACTTCAGAAGTACTGAAGACAAAACTACTCTTCAGTAGTTGTCCTTCATCAGCACTTAGCAGAAGATATTTCCCACCGCCTTTTTGCATCAGTAGTTTGTTGTTTAATATTACTTTTAGCTGTATTTGTTTCTTTCAATGTTGCAACTTGTGCAACTTGTCACTGGAGTTTCTGTGCTTGCTTTTTAGGCAAGATACATGCATGTAATCGTCTATAAATAGAAGGCTTCAACCTTCTATTTTAGACATTGATTTTCAACAGAAAAATCCTTCAAACACTCTCATTGTTATATTCCATTTCTGTATTTATTGTGAATCTCTCTAAGTATCTAATTCTCATTTACAACTTAGATTCATAATAAATACTTTGTCATTTATTAGTTTCAAACATCAAGGGGGAGTTATAACTCTGCCTTTGTATAAAAAGTGTTGCTTTAACTTATAACATTCCGCTGTGCTTATAATCTGATTTACAAGGACTTGCTAAACACTTAAGTGTCAAGATAGCAAGTTCTTACTTAGCAAACAAGAGCAAACTGATCCAACAATTGGTATCAGAGCATTGGTTTATCTGATCACATATCAATCTAACAAATTGAGAATCAGACACAAAGCTCTTATTGATATTCAATAAAAAGATCAAAAGTTCACTTTTTATCAATATCCATCACTTAAAAGAGTCATCAGACAAATCTATACTCTTTAAAAATGGATCCACATAATACTGGTTCTGCCACCAAACCTGCCATGCTTGTGAGAAATGAGTACAATATATGGCAAAAGAGAATGGCACATACCTTGTCACAAACCAACACAGGTTGTTGGAGATCTGTGATATATGGTCCACACAAACCAGTAAACATAAATCTTGAAACTAAAGAAGGGATTCCTAAGGATCCCAAAGACTATACAGATGAGGATTTCCTAAAACTTGAGCTAGATGCTAAGGCATTCTCTATGTTGGCAATGGCTCTCCCAAATGAAATATACTCTGGCCTTTTACATTGTGAAAGTGCCAAAGAACTTTGGGACTGTCTTAAAGAACAGTTTGGAGGAACTGAAGAGGTGATTGCCAACACCAGAGAAATTTTGGCTCAACAATATGAAACATTTGCTTATATTAATGGGGAAACTTTGACACAACAATTTGAAAGATTCTCCTCATTAATCTCTGAGCTAAAGTTAAATGGTCAGACCTATACAACAGTATCTATGTTACATAGATTTTTAAGGTCTCTACCTGACAAATGGGAAACTTACTCCATTGTCTTAAGATCCTCACCAGATTTTAGCTCCCTCACTCTTACAAAACTCCATGGGAGATTACTTACTTTTGAGAGAGAAATCGATCAAAAGAAGAAATTACAAACTTCTGGTAAAACTGCTGATGACTACCTACCAGGTAGTACAGCACTTTTGGGACAAGATTCACCAACTTGTTCCTATGGATCTTATGACAATATTGACATAACCACTGGGATCTCATCAGAAAGATCTTTCCCAGGTTATGACAATGATGACCAAAGTCAAACTGCTGATAATCTATGTTTTATCATGGATGATTTGAAAAATTTTAGCAGTGATGACTTAGAGGAAATGGACATATTACACCAACTGGCCATGCTAAGCATTAAAACTAACAAGTTTTATAAAAGGTCAGGAAGGAAATTTCCAGGATTGACCAGTAATACAAAAATTGGTTTTGACAAATCTAAACTGAGATGTCACAAGTGTCAGAAGTTGGGACACTTTGCTAGAGAATGTAGAAGCTCTAGCTTTAACCAATCACAATCTGGAAATAACTATAACCCCAATTATAATAGGAACAATGGAACTCAAGGGAGTGCTCATTTTGTACAGGCACAAGCTCCTCAACAGCAATATATGCCTCAAGTACAATATGTTCAAGTGCCTGCTCAACAGATGCAGAGCCAACAATCAATCCCTCCCTTTCCAGCTGCTCAACTTCCTCCACAGCCTCAACAACCCCCTCAACAAAGTCTCTTTACCTCGGGGTATGTTGACTGGAGCAGTCTCCCTTATGACACCACAGAGTGCAATCCTGATGCAGACAACAAAGTGTTTGACATCAACTGGGGAGAACCAGACAATGGCAGAAAGAACTTTGCCTTAATGGCATTTGAAGGCTGTACCTCAAAATCTGCATTGTCTCAGGTATCAAAAGAATCTTTGACAAAACTTTGTTCAAACTCTTGCAAAGAAACTTTTGCTCTCATAAGAGAGACAAACGTGCACCTACAAGGCAAAGCCAATGATTTAGAAAGAAAATACACATAGATAAAATGTGATTTAGAAAGAAAACTGTGTGCTAAAACAAAAGAGGTTTCTAAATTAACTGACTCTGCTATTGAAACCCAAGCACAAATCAAAATGATGCTAAATGACCTGGGAGATGTCAGACAAGAGCTTGCTGACACCAGGATCACTTGTGAAAAATGGGTGGAATCTTGTAGGGGGTATCAACTACTGCTAAACAAACAAAGTGCTTCAAATGTTAAGTTTGGCATAGGATACCATCATGTTGAAACACCAACAGATTTTTCTCCCAAAACTACTGAAGATGGGAGAAGAATTGTTTCAAATGAAACTTCTGAAGGGAAAGAATGCACATCTTTCCATGAAAACTTTCTAAACAGAAATCCTGGCATTTTTAAAGAAAGTACTTCAGAAGTATTTACAAAAACTGACAACAAGCCATCAGTAGTTTCATCTACTTCAGGAGTTGAGACCCTGAAAACTACTGATGAGCAAAATCTTTTCACAACTGTCAGAAATTTGCCTTCAGAACAAAAACAAAAGGCAAAAGAATGTGAAATTTGTGGCCTGTTCAACCACAAAACTGAATTTTGTAGATACAGAAAAGGAATTCAGTTCAATCAAAAATTTAAACAACAGGTTGTGGGAAATCAAATCAGAAATGATTATGAAAAAGTCTTTAAACCCAAGAAACAACAACCTGAAAACACCTTTTCTCAGAAAAAGATAAAATCTCAACCAAAATCTTTTTCTCAAAATTCCTTGTCAGTAGTTAGACCAGAATCATCAGCAGTTTCACAAACTGCTGAGATTCAAAATCTAAAGAACATGGTAGAACTACTGATGACCAAGGTTGATGGTGGTCCTAAAAAGGATACCACCATGGTTCTTAATGAAAAATCCATTGCCAAAAAGACATGGATTTCTCAACCTGGTCAAGAACAAACTGTAACTGTTCTCAAGAGCAAACCCAAAGCCAAACAGGCTTGGGTTTCAAAATCTAACTAATTTGCTTTTATGTGCAGAGAGTTTCCAGGGGCTTAAACAGCATATGGTATGTTGATAGTGGAGGCTCTATGCACATGACTGGATGCAGATACCTGATAAACAATTTTATCAGCCAAAGAGAAGGATCTGTGTCCTTTGGGAACAATGCTAAGGGATATGTGCTAGGACATGGCAATGTCTCCTCTGGCAAAATACAGTTTGACAAGGTCAATCTGGTGGAAAATCTTGAATACAACTTGCTGAGCGTGTCACAAATGTGTGATAAAGGATATTCTTCCTTTTTCACAAAGACAGCTTGCAAGATCATCTCACCAGAAGGCCAGAAGTTGATTGAGAAGATTATAGAAGATCATACTTTGCTGATTGCCAAAAGATGTGGCAATGTCTATGCAGTGGACATTGAGAAAGACAAAGTATTGAACAACACTGCCTGTTTCTTCTCAAGGGCATCAACTTCAGAAACAGATCTCTGGCACAGGAGACTTGGCCATGTGAACTTTAAAACCATAAATAAAGTCACAAAAATGGGCTTGGTCAGAGGTCTACCTTTGAAAGTATACCAGTGTCAAGAACACTGTGTATCCTGTTTAAAGGGAAAACAGCATAAGTCCTCCTATAAGTCTATTGAAGAATAAAAAACAACTGCATGTCTTCAACTACTCCATATGGACTTATTTGGACCTGTCAAGATTATGAGCCTTGGTAAAAAGAAGTACTGCTTAGTCATCATTGATGACTACTCAAGATTCACATGGGTATTCTTCTTATTTTCCAAGGATGAGGCTGCTGAAATCATCAAGTTCTTCATTCTACAAATAGAGAAACAATATTCTCTATCTGTCAAAACCATTAGAAGTGACAATGGGACAGAGTTCAGGAACAAAACTCTGGATGAATTCTGTTTGTCTAAAGGGATTATTAGACAATACAGTGTTCCCAGAACTCCTGAACAAAATGGTGTAGTAGAAAGGAAGAACAGAACATTGATAGAAGGAGCAAGAACAATGTTAGCTGATTCTGGACTGCCATTATACTTTTGGGCAGAAGCAGTTAACACAGCATGTTATGTTCAGAATAGAGTTCTTGTGGTCAAGAGACATTCCAAGACTGCCTATGAAGTTCTTCATGGCATGAAGCCCCTTATCTCCTTTTTCAGGGCTTTTGGGTGTCAATGTTTCATCTTGAACATCAAGGAATCTATTTCAAAGTTTGCTGCCAAAGTTGACTCAGGTTACTTTCTTGGTTACTCTTCAACTAGAAAAGCCTACAAGGTTTTTAATTCTCACACCAGGATAGTAGAAGAAACATTAAATGTCAAGTTCAATGAGTCAAAACACACTCTTATTCCAGCACATCCTGCTGAACTCTTTGACCTTGACAACTTTCACTTTGGACCTGAAAAGGCTGTTACTTCTTCCAAACCTACTTATTATGGTGCTCAAAGGTTTGAAGATGAGGATCCTGCACCATGGACTCCTCAAACAGTCATTAAGTCAACTACAACACCATCAGAAGTTTTTCAAACTTCTGATCAAACAAATACTGAAGGCCAAACTCAAACATCTGCTTCAGCACCTGCAACTACTGAAGAAGCTGAAACTGCTGAACCAGATATTATAGACCTCAGTAGTTTGTTTGAAGAACAAGAGCCACCTACACCTGTCAGTGGTTTACAACAACTGATTGAACACAGAGATCATCCACTTGATCAAATCATGGGTGATATAGCTACAGGTGTTCTGACCAGAAACCAGCTCTCCAACTTTTGCCTATTCTCAGCCTTTATTTCACAGTTGGAACCAAAGAAGTACCAGGAAGCCCTCAAAGACAATAATTGGGTGCAAGCTATGCAAGATGAACTACTTCAGTTCAACAAGCAACAGGTCTGGGAAATCTGTCCCTTACCTCAAAACAAGCAACCAATTGGTACAAGATGGGTTTTCAGGAACAAACAAGATGAAGCTGGCATGATAATCAAGAACAAGGCAAGACTGGTAGTTCAAGGGTACTCTCAAGAAGAGGGAATTGACTATGATGAAACCTTTGCTCCAGTTGCAAGGCTTGAGGCCATCAGGTTATTTCTGGCCTATGCCATTTCCAACAAAATTAAAGTTTATCAAATGGATGTGAAAAGTGCATTTTTGTATGGAAAAATCAAAGAGGAGGTGTATGTCTGTCAGCCACCTGGGTTTGAGGATCCTTCTCATCCTGAGTGGGTGTACAGACTGGACAAAGCTCTTTATGGGCTCAAACAGGCTCCAAGAGCCTGGTATGATACACTCTCCACCTTTTTACTCAAAAATAACTTTACAAGAGGTGCCATTGATAAAACACTTTTCATTAAACATGTTGGAAATCATGTCTTACTTGTTCAAATTTATGTTGATGATATCATCTTTGGTTCAACAAACACAAAATTGTGTGATGATTTTAAGAAACTCATGCAATCAAAATTTGAGATGAGTACCCTGGGAGAACTGCAGTACTTTCTAGGACTGCAGATCAAACAACAAACAAATGGAACTTTTATACATCAATCAAAATATGTTAAAGAATTATTGAACAAATTTTCTTTAAATGACTGTAAATCATGTTCCACTCCCATGACACCTATCACACAAGTTGAACCTGGTGATCAAGGAAAACAGGTTGATCAAACCATGTACAGATGCATGATAGGTTCCCTTTTTATACTTAACTGCTTCTAGACCAGATATTATGTTCTCAACATGTGTCTGTGCTAGATATCAATCAGCACCAAGGGAATCACACCTTATTGCAGTCAAAAGAATTTTTAGATATCTGAAAGGAACTCCAACACTGGGAATTTGGTATCCTGCTTCAAGCAATACCAAGTTATCAGCTTTTTCAGATAGTGACTATGCAGGGTGTAAGATGACAAGAAAGTCAACATCTGGTGGTTGTCAATTCCTGGGTAACTGTCTAGTGTCATGGCAATCAAAGAAGCAAACATCTGTTGCAACTTCAACTGCTGAAGCTGAATACATTGCAGCTGCAAGTTGTACATCACAGATACAATGGCTCCAATATCAACTTCTTGATTATGGAATCAAAGAGACCAAGACACCTTTGTTTGTAGACAGCAAATCTGCCATTAGCATCATTCAAAATCCGGTACAGTTCTCAAAAACTAAACATATTGAGATCAGGTACCATTTCATAAGAGATTGCTATGAAAAAGGCAAGATTGAGGTGAAGCATGTAGCAACAGCTAATCAAATAGCTGACATCTTCACTAAACCCCTTGACACATCAACATTTCAGAAGTTAGTATCCATGCTTGGAATGCTAAATTTGTAAGTGTTTATTTTTTTTTTTTTTGCATATCAGTTAGAATCCAAGTTAACACTTGATTCTACCCAACTCTACATCAAACTTCTACATCAATCACTACTGTTATGCATCAAAATTCCTTTTTCCATCCTTGATTCCATCCTGTTTACCTTGGTGGATTTCAAGTTAACCTTTTCCATCTTTTTTCTGGTTTCCACTTACAAATGACAAAAGTCTGCAACAAAACTTCTGAAAAACCAACTACTGATTAAACAAAAATCAGTATGAGAGAAACTACTGATGAACAAGAATCATCAGTATGGGATAATTTTCTGAAAAAGTGTGTAACTTCTGATAAAATAAACTTCAGAAGTTATGAATAAAGTATTTATAAAAACATTTCTCATCAGATGTTAAAACTGCTGAAGAGGAAAATAGGAACTACTGATAAAGTAATCCTTCATCAGCAGTTTAAGTCAAAAGGGCAAATTTGACTTTTCCCATCATCAGAGGTTTGACCTAATCAGTTTAAAACCTCTGATAAAGAGATTTTTAACCAAAGGCGGTTTTAAAACTTCTAATAAAGAAGATTCAAGCGGTTAAAACTTCTAATAAATACCTTTTCTACACACTTATCCTTTCAAACTCAAAAATATCCCTCCTTCTCTCTCAAAACTCTCTCAAAACCTATACCTGCAAATCTACTGTTCGATTAAACACCCAAACCACAATGGCTCTAGTTCTAAAACAGGGACACAATCAAAGAGCCTTTCTTGAAAAACAAGAAGGCTGGTCCCAATACGATGAGATCATTGATCTTGTCGTCAAATCCCAATACTTTACTGCTCTCACAATAAACCCACCAATTCACACTGAAACTCTGAATGAGTTCTGGGCAAATGCTGAGACGGTTACAATGGGTGGTGAGGTCATTTCCCTCAACTCAAAGATAAAAGGGAAACAACTGACCATCACACCGGCCACACTAGCAACAAGACTGGGTCTGGATGATGTAGCTGCCCCTGACCATGTTGCTAACACTGATATTCATCTAACCATGACTAAGTGTGGTTATCAAGGTACTCTCTCCCATGCTACAATATTCAAAAAATATTTTGAACCAAAATACAAACTTTTGTTTCATTATATTATTATGTGTTTGAGTCCAAAAACAGGGTCTTATGACCAGATGCCCTCCACTTTTCAACCAATATTTCATTCCATTGTGAATGAAACTAAATTCAGGGCATCAAAACTGTTTTTCAATGAGTTGGTGTTACATCACAATAATACCAAGAAAAAGTTTTTGTTGTACCCAAGGTTCATTATGCAATGCATAATAGGGGAACTGGGTAATGAGGTGCTTGTGGGAAAAATTTCAACTTTAAACCCTTTAACATCACAAGCATACTCAAGACTTAACAAACCGGCTGCCTGGCCAGAAGATGATCAGGGAGAACAACAACAAGTCCCCCTGAAGCCCACATCTTCCAAACTCACACCACCAAAAGCCAAAAAGCCCAAGCCAACAAAAACTGCAACCCACCAACCCAAAAGAAAAGCTGTTCAGGAGGTTGAGATGCCTGAACATGCTCATGAGCATTCTGCTCTTCAAATTGTTGAGACTGAAACACCCTCTCAGTCTCATCCATCTCAAACCCCACCAAAAGCACCCATATCTGTTCAATTCAAAAGAAAAAGACTTAGAAAAACATATCAAACACACTCTTCTTTTGAAACTGCTGAACAACAACCTATTGCCCAAACTACTGAACCAACCCCACAAATTTCTGAACAAGAGGCAATAGAAATTGCCAAACTTCTCTCTGGGCTAAAAGAGAATGTCCCATCTGATCATGTCAGTCCCCATCAACCACAACAAACAGGGGACATAACTACTACATCAGACATGGATGTGGACATCACTAGCCCTATCCCAAGAGATGAGGGTGGACCAGAGTCTTTAAGCCCAATTTTAGAGACTCTTGGGGCATCTGAGGCTGCTACTACTCAGTTACCACCCAGTGGTGGATCTGAGGACAGAAGTAACATAGCTAAGACCTCAGATGTGGCAACTACTGATGAAGGCTTAATGCCTGAAGTAGGAAATCCTCAGTACCAAGAAACAGAGGTTCATGAGAGAACTGAGTTGGGCTCAGCTCATGATTTAACTGAGACAGTCCTCACTGAGGGCAACATCAGGGATTCAGATGATTCCATTAGTTTGGATGATGTTTCACATACTCAAACTACTGAATTGACGGCAATTTCTGAAGGTCCTGCTGCAAAGGTATCCAGGCTCAAGAAGCCAGTCACCTCTGCACAGGTTAAAGCCCACTCAATCCCTAAAACCCCTAGAGTGGCATCCTCTGTACAACAAGAGGATCTCCCAAAAACACCCCCTTCACAGCAAATGCCTACCCAATTCCCTGGGCAAGCAAGCATAGACTTGAACCAGCTATGCAGCCCAGAGGGTCCCCTGTACCACATGATGAATACACTCATCAGAAATCACTTCCAAACATATACAGCTGACTTGGAGCTGTCCATCAAGAACCAATTTGGAGTGATCAAGACCAAGATGAACGATCTTTCCAACAAAATAGACTTCAACAGTCAGCAGATTGCTCATCTTCAAGGACAATTCTCCCAACCCTCTGCTTCAAGGGTTAAAATTGATGAATCCAAAAAGGGGGAGAAGATCAGGGAACCTAAGGAGTCATTCCAAGCCAGGATAAAGGCACGAGTGGCACTCCTTGAAAGAGATCAGAAAGATCAGGCCAGGAAAGAAAAATTGGCCAAACAGTTTGGTGTCTCAATTGAAGAAATTGAAGCTGCTGAGAAAGAAGATGAGACCCAAAGTTCTGAAGATTCCCTAAGGCATAATGAAGAAACTTCTGATGACCAAACTTCTGATGAAGAATCAGAAAGTACTGAAGACAATCCTTCAGTAGCTGACATACCATCAGCAGTTGTCAGCACATCAGAAGTTAACACTTCCCAACCTCAAACAACTGAACCTTCCAGAACCACTGCTCCCATTCAACCAACATCTGATCCCATCAGGCCTACATCTGTTACAACAATGACTGTATTAAACCCTTCTCCTATCTCTCAATCAGCTGAACTATTAGAGAAGAGCTTAATTGCAGCCAACAAGAAGGCCAGAGAAGATTAGATTTGGAAATCTCTGGAAGAAAGGGATGATTTGGACTTAAGCCATGAAGAAAAACTTCAGGCTTATGCAGCTGAACTACAAAGGCAGGCTAGCCTTGATGAGATTGCTGAACAGGATAAAAGACAACAACTGGTGTCTTATATTACCAAGAACAGCAAGACTAAAGCCTTTACACTCAAAGGACTCTCTATGCAAGAGCTGACAAGAAGAGCACAACTGCTTGCAGACAAACTGGCCACAAGCAAAGATGGAAAGGCCAAGAGAGCCCAGATAATAGAAGAGCTAGTAGCAGAAGGATATGGTTCAAAAGCCTCTGTATCCAGATGGAAAGAAGAAAGACTGATGGATACTTATAGAAAATATTTGGCTGCCAAGGCTGCAAATCCTGAGAAGTTTCAAACTGCTGATCCTTCAAGATCAGTAGTTAGAACTTTTGGTGCATCTAGAAGATCTGCTGCTCAGAAGAAGAAGGCAGAGGACAATGTCAAAACTGATTTCAAAATGGTACTACTTGAGGGAAGCTCAATAGTCCATTCAGATTTTGACATTGAGGAGAAACCTCTGTTAACACAGTTCAGGGATCCTTCCACTTTTGCTTATCAAATACAAAAGACAATCAAAGAAAAGCTGCATACCAAAGTAGTGACTGAACACCATCTCCCAACTGTTCAGATGCCTGGTATGCAACAAAAACAACAAGGAAGAGAATCCCACCTGAGGCTATCTGAAACTGAAGACATCCAGCACTCAGGACCATCAACCCAAGGGACAAGTCTGGCTCCCTATTCTTCTGACTTTAACAAGTCAAAGATCCCTATCATCAGATGGTCACTTACTGATAACAACTCAGTACTGCTGACAAGAAGAGACTACTCAAGCAGGGCTTACAAGAAGATCAGTGATCTGAAGAAACTGTCAACACAAGACCTGCTCACAATTCAACATCTAGAACCACAGAGAGGATCTCTATCTGATGATCAGTACAACCAGCTCAAGAACACCATGTACAAAGAGATATGGAAGATTGTTCAAGACAGAAGAAACACATAAGGAATTAGTAAGGTTTTGGCTTCATCAATCCAGGGGGAGATTGTTAGGACAAAGAGGATTGGTGAAACCACTTTTGTAAACCTTAGTCTAATTCACTTCTGTCATTTTGGCTAAGTATAGAAGTACTGAAGAGAAGACAAGAAACTGCTGATTAGAAGATATGAAGAAGTGCTGAAGTTGCAGAAGTTCTGAAGTCCAAACCAGACAAGTTCACTTCAGAAGTACTGAAGACAAAACTACTCTTCAGTAGTTGTCCTTCATCAGCACTTAGCAGAAGATATTTCCCACCGCCTTTTTGCATCAGTAGTTTGTTGTTTAATATTACTTTTAGCTGTATTTGTTTCTTTCAATGTTGCAACTTGTGCAACTTGTCACTGGAGTTTCTGTGCTTGCTTTTTAGGCAAGATACATGCATGTAATCGTCTATAAATAGAAGGCTTCAACCTTCTATTTTAGACATTGATTTTCAACAGAAAAATCCTTCAAACACTCTCATTGTTATATTCCATTTCTGTATTTATTGTGAATCTCTCTAAGTATCTAATTCTCATTTACAACTTAGATTCATAATAAATACTTTGTCATTTATTAGTTTCAAACATCAAGGGGGAGTTATAACTCTGCCTTTGTATAAAAAGTGTTGCTTTAACTTATAACATTCCGCTGTGCTTATAATCTGATTTACAAGGACTTGCTAAACACTTAAGTGTCAAGATAGCAAGTTCTTACTTAGCAAACAAGAGCAAACTGATCCAACAAAGCTCATTTGCTTCTGGTTGTTCTGGACGTTTGTTGGCGTGGACGTGTTCCGCCATGACTTGTGTAGTAGTTAGGCGGGGAACGTCTTTCTTGGTTTTACGTCAACTTAGCGCTGGGAAGACGTGTTCCGCCATGACCTGTGAAGGAGTTGGGCGGGGAACGTCTTTTTTGGTTTTACGTCAAATTAGCGCTGGGAAGACGTGTTCCGCCATGACCTGTGAAGGAGTTGGGCGGGGAACGTCTTTCTTGGTTTTACGTCAACTTAGCGTTGGGAAGACGTGTTCCGCCATGACCTGTGAAAGAGTTGGGCGGGGAACGTCTTTTTTGGTTTTACGTCAAATTAGCGCTGGGAAGACGTGTTTCACCATGACCTGTGAAGGAGTTGGGCGGGGAACGTCTTTTTTGGTTTTACGTCAAATTAGCGCTGGGAAGACGTGTTCCGCCATGACCTGTGAAGGAGTTGGGCGGGGAACGTCTTTTTTGGTTTTACGTCAAATTTGCGCCGTTGAATTTAATGCTCTTGAGTGGTTAATGCGGGTCTGGAGTTGTAGTAAATTTGGAATAATTGGCAATCAATTTGTCTCTCATAAATTGGAGTTAATGCGCCTGGAATTCGAATGATCAGTTTCTTCAGAGGGAAGTTTAAGGGTTGCTGACGTGTCAGGTTGTTGTCTGTTGTGCTGACTGGTGTGAGTCACATCATCATGGTGCAGTTACCAACCTTTCGTCTGGTGTCAGGCGCATGTGCCGTCACGCGCTCCAACTGGCTTCCTTGTGGTTTAGATGGTGCCACGTGTCATGGGGCACATGTATTTTGTCAGGCGCGTGGTTGTCCACGCGCTTGACATTTCGAAAAGGTTACATTTGTTGACACGTGTTGCCCATCCGTCGGAGTGACAGCTTGGAATGGTTCCCAGTGTTGATCTGGGCCGTCTGTTGACGCATGCGACACGTGGTGTCATCTGGGTTCTTGAATTTGAAAAAGTGTGACGGTTTGTTTATCCTTGTGGGCCCCACCGTCATTAATGCAGTGAGTATATAAGTCTCATTGAGACTCCATGAACGGTGACTCTCTCACATTTCCTTTCATATTCCTTCCTTCTTCTTCTCTCCGGTGAACCTTTGAAGTTTCCGTTCAATCTTTAAAGATTTTCATAATCTTGAAGATTTATTGTTGAAACTTCGTATTTGGTCATCTTCTTGTCATTGTTCTTGTTGTTGTCTTACCATCGTTCTTAACGTTCTTCTCCAACTTCAAGTTTTCCGTTGAAGATTCCGGCGGGTCTTCAAGTTTTCTGGTTAATTTCCCAGTTTCCGACCTCTTTCTTTATTTATTTTTCTTTGTTACAAAATGTTTGACTTGTCTGTGAGCCAGTCGCCCTCTGGGGATGCTTTAGGTAAGGGGCCGGTGGTGGAGGAGGTTGAGGAGGAGGTGACGGTGGAACAGGGGAAGATCAAGGAGAGGAAGCTGATGACCAACACTTATTGTGTTTGGAATCAGACTTCTTTTGACGAGTTTTGCAAGGTATATGGGATCTTGCCGGAATGGGAACCGGTGTTGCCGTCTCCGGCCGATACCGTTCTATGTACTGATAGTGGGCAAATTGCCCTGTATGAGGCCCACTTTACTAAATGTGGGTTCCGCCTTCCTTGCACCCGCTTCCAGATAGATACGCTGGTGGCTTATGGTGTTGGGCCTACACAACTGACTGCCTTTGGGATGCTAAGGCTAGTCCATTTTGAGGCCTCTTGCCGCGCGCTGGAGATTGAACCGACCGTGGAGCGGTTCAATGTGTTTTATTTTCTTGCGCGGGATGAGATGTGGTTCTCTTTCAAGCCCCGCCCAAAGGTGCCGCCGATGGCTACCAACACCCCTAAATCACTGCATTGGGCGAAGGAGAGGTTCTTCTTCGTTAAGAGGGGTGTTATTCCTGTTGGGCTGCCATGGAAGGTGATTGCTGATGGGCAACGTGTGGCGGATATGGCGGTGTTGAAGGATTACAAGGCGCAGCCTTGGTTTGTTACTCTTACCTCCAACGCGACGAAGTTGGAGATCAAGGGCTTGACGGAGGGGATTTTCCTCCTGCTGGGTCTGAGCCGCGTTGGCATTCGGGCGGGCAAGGAGCCCTATATAGCTCAGGAGGGTAAGTGTCTTCCTTTACATATGCTTGTTTCTTTTATGAAGTCTTACTAACTGTGTTGCAACTGTAGGTGTGAGTAAATTTCAATTTTATGCCGCCCGCGAGGAGAAGGGTATCAAGTGGAAGGCGATGGATGAGGGCCAGGTGTCTTGTCTGGAAGAGTTTGCTGATCGATTCTACTATTCGGACCTTACCAGCGCGCCCAAACCTTATTGCACCACTGGTGAGTCTTGTGATCCCTTGTTCGTTAGCCTTTTTGGCGATGACTCTACTGATTCTTCAGTAGAGGTTGTTCAGCCTGTGAAGGCCTCTGCGGGGCGTGGTCGTTGGAAGCATGCTCCGCGGAAACATAAATATGGGGTGAAGCCTGTTTCTGGTTCTGACTCAGAGTCTTCCGCTTTAGTAGGGGATGTTATCAAGGGGCGCCGTCGAAGACGAGATGGGCCCGCTTTTGAGGATGAGGATGAAGATGATTCCTCTAAGCTGCAGAAGAGGAAGAAGCGGTCCACCAGCGCCACTGCCAGCAGCGCTGCTACCTCAAAGGAGGCACTTCCTATGCCTACTGGCGGTGGGGGGGGGGGGGGGGTGAGGGTGTTACACAACCCTCTGAAACAGCTACTGTCCCCAAGGCTACCCTTGGGGATGTTAAGGAGAAGTCCACTTCCCCCGATGGTGGAGCGCAAGGGCGGTTGCGCCGGTGTTCTCTGTGGGCATTGGCGCTGCCCCTACTCGTCAGCCTCTGTTCCAGAAGTTGATTAAGAAGAAGGCGCCTGGTAGGTTTCCTTTCATTATTTTTCAAGTTTTTTCCTTTGTTCCGCCCTCAGTATGTTTATTTTCCTTTGTTGCAGTTGCGCCCAAGATTATCCCTACTCCTCCTCCTGTGTCTCCGTCCGCTGAGGCGGCTAGGATTGAAGAGGAGAGGCTTTGGAGGGAGAAGGAGGAGGTGCAAAAAACAGGAGGCGGCCAATGAAGCCCTTCGGAGGGCCGAGGCTGAGAAGATTGCTGCCGCCAATGAAGCTAAGAAAAAGGTTGAGGCGGAGAAACAGGCTGAGGCGGAGCGCCTACGTCTCCAAGAGCAACAATTCTTGGAGGAAAAAGTGTAACACCCCAACCGATGGCGGAAACATCGAGGTGCCACGTAGTGACGATTGTTCACAAGCTCATGGTACTAAAATGTAAATATTATTAAATACAAAGTTCAAATGTCAAACAACCAAATAAGAAAAATACATCAAATCCCAAAACAATTCATGAAATTAAGTTTGTTTTATTTATCTAAGTCCCAATGCCTATGTGAAATCATCAAGCGTCTCCTGAAACATGTACAAAATACAACGTCAACAATAATGCTGGTGAGTACACTTAGTTTTTGTGTACATATATATGTAAGTACAAAAATGTTTACAATTCAAGTGTCATGAGTCATTCAAGGCAAATATGGAAAACACGTAAGTATACAACGCGGGTCAAAATAAAACCTCTTATGCGACAAAGTTTAATACATTAGCAATGACCTAGGACTTCCCACCACCATAGATACTTTCCACTAGGCGAGTTGTCAATTCAAATAGCGCTATCCATTGTTAAAGTCGGCTTGTACGGAGTCAATGATTTCGTAATGATTGCAAGTATACTACGTTTATGTTTAAGCATAAAGCACAAGAATTTAAAGCATAACACGTGTATGAATTGTATGTAAAAACGTTTATGAATATGTATAAGTGTAAGTTTCATAGGTGTACATGTTTCACCCCAAAAGTATAAAAATGAAAAAGGGGATAAGTATACTCACGGTTTTTGCGAAGCGAATGAATCCAATAAAGCTCGCCACAAAATAAAAATTGGGAATTCCGAAGAACTCAACCTATACGTATAAGAATGCTAATGAGGAAAGTGACTTAAAAGTCTAAGGTATCTAGAATCTAAGGCATTAGGGTTGCTAGTCTTATATAGGGAAGATGACGTTTTACGATAACTCGACTTTAATAAATATTTCGAATTCAAAACGTATATTATGCTTTAAGATCAATCATACGACCAAGAAAATAATTATTACTATTTGAATATTTTTGAATAAAATATTCTAAGTAATTTTATTCAAAGATTTAGTTACATAACATAACTAATTTATATAATTACAATAATTGTAATTAATTTACATAAACGTATACAAATAAATTAAACATACACACTTATATTTTCCACACTTAGAAATATTTCTGTTTTATAAAAAAAATATTCATAAAACAGATTTTATATTTAATTAAATAATTAGTTATGACTAATCAAATATAAATAAGCTAAAAATATAAGATATGGTCCAAAAATAATATTTTTGTGAAAAGTGATTATTTCCTGATGTAAAAGAGTGAAAATAAATTTTCCATAATTTTTCTCAGTTTATTTGTATTTAAAACAGATTTAATGAATTTAAATCTTATTTTAATGATTAAAAATGATAAAAATAGCAAAAACTGCTATTTTCTAAAAAATAAATTTTATATCAGTTTATCATACTTAGAAACAATTTTCCAGAAATTTTGGGATCAAAATCATTAAAAATGAATTTTAAATCAATTAAATATGATCAAAACAATTTAAATTTATAAAATTATGAAAATAAGATATTTTCTACAAACTAAAAATATGATAATTTTCTATGAGGTGTCAAGATACTACACCTAAAATTTCATGATTTTTAGAGCAAAAATGAATTTATTTTGGATTTTTAAAGATTTACACATATAATATAAATAAAAAACGAAATAAATAAAAAAAATGAAAAAAAAAACGACCAGATGTGTCTGGGCTGGGAATCGAACCAGGTCCATCAACTTCACACAACAACACTACAACCACTAGTCTACAAGATCATTTTGATAATATGCTTAATAAAATTTATATTTATATAATATAAATAACTTCACCTTCTTCCCCAAATACAAACCCTAACCCTAGATTTCTATAACCTTCAATTTGTTAACAATGAAACCCGATTATAGAGGGCTTTTAAAGAAGAATGAATAAGAAACAAAACGGCATCAAGAAATTGGACTTACAAACTCGTTTAAAGGTCGAAAAGTAAGCTTCAAGAACCGAACGAAAAACTCACAATTAGAGAGCTTCTGGACACGGTTTGCTACGTTTTTAGTGGGTTTGGAACGTGAATGAGTGCAGAAAACTAATGGCATGTTCGGTTTATATAGTGCACGATTAGAAGTGGAGTTTCAAGTCGTTTTATTATTCCGGCGGTTATGCTTTAAAACCCAAATTAAAAGTTGAAAAATACGCATTTAAAAACTGATTTAATCATTGTAATTTGTTTAAATTGAAAGGAGAAACGCATGGGGATGACTTTTGACCATTAAATCGCGTTAAAAATCGATAAAAAGCACTCGCCGGAGCTTGCCGGAATTCCAGCCGGAATACTCGCCGGAAAAACGTTTTTTTTTTTAGTGCAGATTTTTTTTTTATTTTACAAACCAGGAATTTTCTAAAAAAAATGTTTAAAAAAAAAGAACTCTAATAGTAAAACATTTTTTTTATATATTATAAAAACTTCCCGCTTAAACTTTAACGTTTCTTCAAACTTTTCTGACGAGTTTATCATACGTGTTTAACTTATAATCTTTTCACGAAAATGTATAAAATAATTTTAGATTTTAAAATGATGAATTTCACTGAAACGTCCAAGCATAATACGTTTAAGTTACGATACGTTTATGATTAGTAATGACATACAACCAAACAAGAATATACCGATCAACGAAGTTTGACGCTTTATTAGAATTCAAAATGATAAACGTACAAGGACTAAAAATGCAAATATGTTTAAGTTTAGGAAACATGCAAATGTTACAAAAAGCCCGCCTCTTGAAGGAGAAGGAGGCCAAAGAGAGCTCTGATGTTGAGGCTCAAGGGATGGCCCATGAAGGTGATGGCTTCGAGAGGGCGCTCTTGGAGACGGGTGGCGGGAGTGCTGGGCAGAGCTCACGCCAGATTAGGCGTGAGTCTTCTGGGGCTGGTGGCAGGGAGCCGGCCTATGATGGTTCTTGCTGCATGGGCGGTGACGCCATTTGGCGTCCTCGCTGGGCAGTCAGGGAGAATACATTATTTTCCAACTTTCTGGCTGCCAAAGAGTTTGTTAGTGAGGTGGTGCCTCCTTATGAGCGCACTCACCAAGATATGTTGAGTCGTCCTGACTTGATCTCTGCTATGTGTGTGAATCAGGCGACTCAACTGTCCATGATGGACTCGTTGCGTCGTCGTGATGCGGCGGTGCAGCGAGACATTGAGCGCTTGGAGTCAGAGAAGGCGGGCCTCGCTGAAAGGGGAGGCTGCCTTCAAGGCAGAAATCTCCAAGTATCGTCGTCGCGCCCATGAAGCTGAAGATAAGGTAGCCAAACTTGAAGGGGATGCGGCGGCGGAGAGGCGGCGGTGGTCGGAGTCCTGGAAGCGTAGCAATGAAGATACTATGCGCTTGAAGGAACTCCTGGCTGAGGCTCAAGAGGCAAGGAGGGCGGAGACCCGGAAGCTTGAGGAGAAGTCCAAGGCCCTCTCAGAAAGAATTGCAAAGTATGTGGAGAAGCGCTTGGAGCTGGAATCTAAAGATGCTCAACTTGTTGCGGCTACTGAGCGTATCTCCTTTTTAGAACAGGAGAGGGTCCAGATCCTGAATGCAAAGGAGTATCTAGAGCAAGATCTTGGCTCCTCTGAGCAGGCCCGTGCCGCCGCCGTCAAAGAATGTGAAGCCACAAGGCGGCTTTTAGAGGAGGCGGTGGCTGTTCAGAGTCAAATGCAGGACTCTATCCGCTGGCTGATGACTGCTGGGATTGAGGGGGTAAGCATCATTTAGTTTCCTTCTTGTTTGCCTTCTCTTTTGTTTGTCATTCATTATTAACTGTTTATCTTCCTTTAGATATTTAAGCGCTTCTGGTAGGAGCTCAAGTTGGGCGACCAAGTTGCTGCCATAGCTGCCAGCGCCCAAGCTTATGGGTATGGGGAGGGTTATGAGGATGGTTTCTTGGTGGCTCAGAATGATGGGCGCCTTGACCTCGCGGAGCATTATGGGAAGCCCTTGAAGGAGGAGTATGAAGCGGAGCTAGTCAAGTTTGAGAAGGTTGACTTCCCCATCCTTCAAGTGATTGCTGACTGCAATCGTAATGCGGACCCTCCTGCTGCCCTTAAGTACTTTATAGAAAAATCTGATGAGCTGGCGCAGGAAGCGGAGCGGAAGCGTCAAGAAGAGGCGCGCTAGAAGGCTTCCGGCGAGGGTACCTCTACCTTGCCTGATGAATAGGCGCCTTTATTTTTGATGACTTGTAACTACTTGTAAATATGAAAGGGTTTTTAATTCCCGTAGATTAATGAAAGATTTGTGGTTTGTTATATCATGTGACTTTCTCACTCTAACTTCCGTGTACTTATTTAACCAAGTCGTCACCCGGTGTGTAAGTAGAAGTTAGGGCGCGCGCCTGGCTAGACAGTCCGGCGTCTAAGTGTAAATATACTTTTGCCTTGAAGACTGTAGCGAGGCGCGACTTGTGCCATAGAGTCCGAGTTGGGCGCGTAAGAGCCTTGCCTAGAAGACCATTGACTTCGCTTTTGTGTAGTGTGCGTTCCTCTTGTCCGACTTGTGTTTAACAAGTCTAGAAGACAAGGGTTTTCCACATATACACATTTTGCGCGTTAGTTAGGCCCGGCAAGTAAACCTGTCTTGAAGACCATAGTATGCTGTGTTGTGCGCAAGTTTGTGCAAGTCCGACACGCTCAAGGCGCGTCTTGAAGACTTGCATTGCTTTGATAGTCAGCAGTGTTGGTCCGACATAGGTTTTGTCCAAGTCTTGAAGACCCTGTCGTGGAAAAAACAAGTAGAAATACAGATATTGGAAACCATTTTTCATTGATAGGTAGGACGGCATATGTAGCCGTATTACAAGTATGTTACAAATAGCAGTGCCGCAGTTGCGCGTCGTTCCAAGATCGTGGGATAGGTGTGCCATCCAGTCTTTCTAGCGCGTAAGCGCCTTTGCCCAATACTTCTTGTATTTTGTATGGACCTTCCCAAGTAGGAGCTAGTTTTCCAGCCTTTTCGGCGTTGGAAGCTTCATTTTTTCGGAAAACGTAGTCCCCGACCTTGAATGCGGATTCTTTGACGCGCTTGTTGTAACAGCGCTCTAGTTGTGTCTTGTATTTGGCCTCTTTGATGGCTGCAAGATCGTGGCGTTCTTCTAGTAGATCGAGGTTCAAGCGGAGTTCTTTATCGTTGTCCCTTGTTTCGGCCATCAATACTCTCGTGGAGGGGCAAGCAATTTCTGCGGGAATGACCGCTTCGGAACCATATGTTAGGCTAAACGGCGTTTCGCCATTGCTGGTTTTGGTGAGGGTGCGGTAAGCCCACAATACATGGGGCAGTTCGTCTACCCACCCTGTTCTCTTGGTTCCAAGGCGTGCTTTGATGCCTACTATGATCGTGCGATTGGCCCTTTCGACTTGACCGTTGCCTTGCGGGTGTGCAACCGACGTGAATATTTGATGAACGCCCATTTGGGCCAACCATTCTTGTAGGGATTGGTCTTCAAATTGTGTGCCATTGTCGCTTACCAGTTGCATTGGCAGGCCAAATCTACAGATAATGAACTCCCAGATGAATTTCTTGACATGTGCGCCGTCGATCTTAGCCAGAGGTTTTGCTTCGACCCATTTTGTAAAGTAATCGATGGCGACGATTAGATACTTTACATTGCATGGTGCTGTTGGGAATGGGCCTACTAGATCGATGGCCCATTTCTGGAATGGCCATGCCGCCGTGACAGGTACCAGGTTGTTTTTTGGGCGCAGGGTGTTTGGGGCGTGACGTTGGCAGCTGTCACATTTGCGCAATTCATTGACCGCGTCCACGTGCATGCCCGACCAATAATATCCTGCGTTCATCAACTTTGCCACTACCATCCTTGGGCCTGCGTGCAACTCGCATGTTCCCTCGTGTATATCTTTGATCAGGAAGGAGGCGTCTGCGGAGTCTACGCAACGCAGCAGTGGCCCTAGGTAGGAACGGCGATACAAGGTATCATCTACAAGTTGATAGTTTAGAGCCTTGTGTTTAATCTTCCGGGCTTCTAACTTGTCATCAGGCAAGTTGCCGGAGGATAGGAAAGCCTTGATTGGGGTCATCCAGGACGCGTTGCCTGTTTGGATGACGTTCACTTGTCGGGGTGGGACATATGGTTTATTCAGAACTTCGACTCGGACTTCTTTGGCCATGTGTTTGAAGACCGTGGATGCCATTTTGCTCAGTGCGTCAGCCGGTTTGTTTTCGCTGCGCCGGATATGTTCGACCGTGCAGGAGTCAAATCGGCTCATGAGTTGTTTGGCTTGTTCCAGGTACAAAGCCATGGTGTTGTCCTTTGCGTCGTAGGATCCGTTAATCTACCGTGCGACAAGTAGTGAGTCCACGTGTGCCTCCAGGTGCCTGACCCCCATTTTTTCCGCAATGCGGAGGCCTGCCAGCAACGCTTCGTATTCCGCTTCATTATTTGTGCTTTTGAAGTCGAGGCGGATGGCGTATATGAAGTCGCGTTTTTCTGGGCTGATGAGGCGCAACCCTGCGCCGGCGCCGTCGTCGTTGGAGGCCCCGTCTGTGTATAGGGACCACGTTAGCGACGGGTCTTGTACCGGCGCGGGTGATTCTGCTGCTTGGCATTCTTTGACTTTATCCTTGGGTATTTCTACGGTGAAGTCTGCGAGGACTTACCCTTTGATTGCGGGCCGGGGCTTGTAATTGATCGTATGTTCCCCCAGCTCAATGGCCAATCTCGCCAGGCGGCCTGATAGCTCGGGTTTGGCGAGTATGTCATTTATCCGATAGTCTGTGAAAACATTTATCGGATGGCCTTGGAAATACCTGCGCAGTCTTCGAGATGCAAGGATGAGGGCAAGGACCAGCTTTTCCATGATTGTGTACCTTGTTTCCGCATCTAACAGCGTGCGGCTGATGTAGTAGATTGGTGTTTGCACGCCCTTGCGATCAACCATTAGGACCGCGCCTATTGCCCGCTCGGTGACAGACAAGTAGAGCGTGAGCGGTTTTTTGGGGAGAGGTGCTGTTAGCGTCGGAAGATTCATTAGGCACTGCTTCATTGCTTGGAATGCTGATTCCGCTTCTAGGGTCCAGCGGAAGCTGCTCTTTTTCAGACAATTTTTCAAAGTGTCCACAAATGGGAACGACTTTGAAGCATAGTTGGACAGGAATCGGTTGAGGGCAACGAGGCGACCCATCAGTGTTTGTACTTCTTTGATGGAGGCGGGTGACGACATTCTTTCGATGGCTTGCACTTTTTCCGGGTTGGCGCGGAAACCATCCCGTGTCACTATGACGCCCAGGAACTTGCCTTCTTCCATCCCGAATGAACAATTGCTCGGGTTCAGTTTCATGCGCACTTTACGCAGCTGATCGAACGTTTGTTGAATATCCCGGAGCATGTCACCTTCCTCCTTGCTTTTGATTACAAGGTCATCGACGTACACTTCAAGCCGTACGCCGATTTCATTGATAAAGGTCGTGTCCATTAGGCGCTGGTATGTAGCTCCCGCATTCTTCAAGCCGAAGGACATCTTAGTGTAACAGAAGATACCCGCGTCGGTGCGGAACGCTGTTTTGTCTTCGTCTTCTTTAGCCATTTGAATCTGGTGGTACCCTTTGTTTGCGTCCAAGAAACACTTAAACCGATAAGGGGCGAGAGAATCCACTTTTAGATCAATTTCCGGCAAAGGATAACAATGTAACTGTAACAACCGGCAAAAATAAGGTAATTCCGTACAGATTAATTAATATATGATTAACGTAATTAAATGCAATTATGCGTGATTTAATTATCAAGGCCTTAGGAGATAGCAATTTCCAAATAGTGCATAGGAATGCATACGTTTAATGGTAAAACATGATTGGATCATGTGCGAATAAACTATCCGGTATGGACGTTGGCAATTACCCGGTAATAATTAAATAAAAGAAAAGGATCCCGGACACCCAGGATATAAAATAAAGGGTATTTTCATAAAATATAATGAGTTTTGGAACTCCAAAACCATAAGTGAAAACGTCTTGTACAAATCTCCCGGTAACGAATAAAATGCGCGTACCGCACCCGATACGCGTATAACTCATAATTTCACCCGGCAAAGGCCTAAATAACCAATCAACGCTTAAATTAGACTATATTTAAGGGTTATTAAAGGTATTTTTAATGTCCGAATAACGCGTGATTAAAACCCGAAAAATACCCGAACGACACCCGAACGACGGGGGATTAAACATAACAAATATTGGGTAAATATTTGAAGTTGTGGACCCCACTTAAACCCACAAAGGGGCCGGCCTTATGGCCACAAAATATCCATGCATTGTGTTAATAATAATAATAACCTACACTTAGCTAAAAAGCATGCATGTGCATAAGACAAAGGTGTAAGATTAGCAAGTACAAAGCATGCCCATCTTTTGTCCCCTCCTTGCAAAATTTCGGCCATAGGCCACAACAATCCAAGACACAACCTAAACCATCATTACATTAGTGCACTCTTGTGTGTATATATGATATCTAGTGAAAGATTATGAGAGATCATAAGGTTTAGCAAGATTTGCAAGCAATCTTCCACATCCATACATACATACACGGCATTATACACACACACACATATCATATCTTTCCAAAAATCCCAAGTACACAACTCAATCCTCCATAAGATTACTTGAATCTTTGGAATGATTACATGTGATAAGGCTTTATAAACATGTGTTAGAGACTTGGAGCATCAAAGCAAAACTCTTCTTCTTCTTTCCTTCTTTGGCCGTGGGTTTTACCCCTCCCCCATACATCATTCTTTCAAGTTTTTACATCTCCAAATCACTCAAAACAATCCATCATCCAAACCCCTATTGTGTGTTTCAAGCTTGGAGCTTAACCATTAAGGAAGAACACACTAAACCCCTCTCAAAATCCAAGGTTTTGTCTTCCCTAGCCTTGTGCTAGTAGTAAGCTTCTTAACCTTGTTTTTGATTATTATTATTCATGTATGTGTTCTTAGAAGCAAGTTGTACATGAAGGGTTTAAAAGGTGGTTTGAACATAATCTTTAATAGGTTTTACTTGTGTAAAATAGATGATTAAAGATATGTAAATAAATCATGGATTTGATGATGATAAAGTAATGATCTTGAAAATATATAAAGTTTACACTTAAACTAAGTAGGATGATGATTTGGTTAAGATTGTGGAATGAACTTGAATATGTTAAAAAGTAACTTTAAATTATCTTATTATGATCATCTAAGGTATAATGTATGGTGGAACATGTTAGAAGTTCAAGAACAAAGAAGATGAAAAATTAAAGTTAACTTACTTAGAAGAATGATATTTTGTTAAAATGGGCAAATACATAAAACACACATACAAGTAGTCTTCCATATGGAATATAAGACTAACAAAAGTGTTTTGATACAAAAATAACTTACCAATAAAAAGTTGAATCTTCAAAGTCTACTATTTTGAGTGAAAAATGTTAACTTTGGAAGTTAGAGTGGAAAAATGCAACATTTGAAAGTTAAGGGACTAATATTGTAACTTTGAAAGTTAGAGGACTAAAATGGATATTTTAGAAACTATTAGTCCAAAAATGCAAGGATGGAAAGTTTGGTGTCAAAAGTGTAAGTAATAAATTTCTAAGGATGATTTTGGTAAATACTAGTAGATATACTTGGGTATTTTTGTATAAAAGTATATTTTTGAAAGTTATAAAAAAATATGGATTACATTAACATAAGGATTTTTATAAAATAGAGATTTTATAAAAATATTAAACAAACTTGAGAAACTTATACAAAAATGAATACTTTTATATAAATGGGAATATAAAAGTATTGGAAACATTTTTGTAGTTAAGTTAACAAGTTGGGTTAAAAATACATAAGTATTTTAAACCTTCCAAGTAACTTGTGTTAGGAAAAAGAAATAGGAATAATATTTCTATAAAACACATGTTGGGAAAAACTTGGAAAAATTAACTATTCGAGCCAAGATATCGAACTAAGACGCGTTAACGAACCGTACACGGACAAAACATGAGAAAATGCCATTGCGGCAAGATAAGAAAATATATATTTTTAAGAAGTAAAATATATATACATCATGGGTGAAAACTAATAAACACTTTCCTAAGTGTTGAAGTGATTATTCGTGGGAGAAAAATATGACGTAAACAAATAAGACGTTAAACAAACGTATATACTTAACAAGAAAAATTACACATTTATATATATGTACGCTCGTCTCGGCAAAATTCTAGTATATCTACTTAATGGGAAAGTAGATATGCGGGAAGGAAAGCCGCGACGAGTAGACAAGGATATATATATGTGTATACCGCGTCGACAAGATCCTAGTATATTTATTTGAATGGGAAAATAAATATACGGTATGGTGAGTTGAATCGGGTGTTAAGAATATACAATCGAACGACAAGATCTTAGTATATTTGTTTAAATGGGAAAACAAATGTGCGGCAAAGTGAGTCGGGTCGAGTGTTGAAATATATATTATATCGAGCGATGCGATCTTAAGTATAATTATTTAAATGGGAAAATAATTATATGTTAAGTGAAGTCGAGTCGATGATAATAAGGTACAAGTTAAGGAAATATTAACAAGAGTAATATATAACTTGTAACGCAAAGGGTAATCTAACGCCAACGAAACCTAGGATACGCGCTTAATTAAACGGGATTTGGAATAACTTGTGGTCGGGAGTTGGGTGTACAACTTGCCAAGGCACATGCACTATAGGAATAGTGACTTATACGTCTAGGACGTTTGTAGGTGCGAGACCCTCCTTGCTATCTGCCTAGTAAGCCAGACAGAGTTTCAGGTGAGTTTCACGGCCCCATTTTAAACTATTTTTACGTTTTTCTTCGGGGGAAAGATATGTTAGGGAAAGTGTTTGACGGATTTATTACTTGAGGTGTGACCGCCACTCGGGGTTGAGTCCTCGCCTCTATAATCATTTATTCAGGGAAATGAAACCGGAGGGATATCAAATAGTACTATTGGTGCCTGACAAGGCCCACCCCTAATCGATAGCGTCGATTATGCATTAGGTTATGCCTGGGGTGCATATATTCTGAACTTAAGTCGTGGGAAACCGAGTAACGACTTGGAGCGGGGCATTATTATTATACGTCTTGGTTTGATTATAGTCTCAAGTAGATTTATAGGAATTTGCAACTCCTATATATTGTCATAACATGGTATTTCCCAAGTATTCAAGTTTTGGAAACTAAAAACCTGTGAACTCACCAATATATTTATATTGACGAAACTTTTAAACATATCTTTCAGGTAATTAGATGAAGGAGAACCGGGCAAGCTGGGTCGTGGAATCCTCCAATGCGGCGTCAAACATTTTGCGGGGTTTCACCTTTATTTCCCAAGGCTTTGGGATATATTTGAGAAACCTCTATGTTGTCTTAAAAACAATTTACTTTTGTGTAATATTGGAACAAGGTTTGACGTCATAATAAATGACCCATTTTCTTAAATTACTTGTGTTAAGCAATAACCTTGACTTTATGCTTTGAACCGTCGCGCCACGTGTTTCCGCCATTGTCGTGGTGTGACAGAAGGTGGTATCAGAGCCAAGGTTATAGCGAACTAGAGTATTTTCTTTAAAAACTAGACTATAACTGGAATTGGTTCAAAAAGATAAAGTTTTCAAAAAATATATACATAGTTGCTAAATGCAAATAAAGTAATTTTTCAAGAAGCATTGGGCATGAGGAGATTCCGACCAAGCTAGCCAAGGGTATCGTTATGCATTAACGTAGTATTAGAGGTTAGAAAGGATACTGATAATGTACGCCTTAACTATCTAATTTAAATTAATTCATATATATACATGTACGGTTCTTTTGCCAGGATGTCGGACGCTGGTAGCATAGCGCCCAGTTACGATAGCAGCATTCAGATCATCCCCGCACCACCGCCTGAGCCAGTCGAGCTGGTTGTGCTTGATGCGGAAGACGACGACGTGGAGATGAACGTCGCAGGAGGTTCAGATGACGATTCGGACGAGACGGATCCTAGCGAGGATCCTGACTGGGCACCCGCCGTGGTCGACGCGCCGCTACCTATTGTACCGGCCGCACCTTTAGCCCCACGCCCCATCCGAGCTATCAGGGACTTCCCTGAAGACTGTGCCGGTCCGTCCCGGCCGATCCCAGCCCAGTCAGAGACAGTAGAGTCTCCGTTCGACAGACAGGCTCACGTTGAGCATGAGCCAGCACCTATACCACACATCCACATTCCTCTAGGCATGAGACTCATGCCGATCTCCCGTGGGAGGAACGGGTGGATATCTGATGACTCGGACGACGAGTCCGTAGCCTCGGTTGAGCACATGCTGGTACCCGAGATCCCAGCTGTTCAGGAGGAGCCAGTGGCTCCAATGATAGAGGACGCACCTGCTGACCCCGTAGCCCCACCAGCACCACTTGAGCCCGCACCTCAGGAGGGGCCAGCCATAGCAGCACATGTACTTGAGGGTAGCCCCGCCGATAGCTCTGAGCTACGCAGGGCAGGTATGGCAGCCTTTGCCACCGCGAGCCCACCTACCCCCACTGTTGTGGTATCCACCCCAGAGTGGGCCACTGTTTCGGAGCCTCTAGTAGCCCCATTAGCCGAGCTTGTACCACCACCCACTGTAGCCATGACACTACCGATCCCTACCCTTCCCAGCATGCCACCTGCACCGTACCCTCTGGGTGCAGGGGACCCCTACATGATGCCACCTCACTTTACCCCCAGACCACCAGGTTTTACCCCGTTACTTCCACACATACCGATACCAGCCCCCTTTGGGCCATTCCCATCAGCTCACCCAGATATACCCGGACCATCCCAGCCACCCAGGATGACACCCTTGTCTGGACCAGCATGGTCCACTGCCATCACCTTAGAGCAAGATTTCCAGACTCTCGCTGACACGGTGCAGCGCACCGTGGCACAGGTAGAGCAGCAGACCCGTCTGATGTGGACGAGGATGATTGATGCACGAGACGCTTTGGCGCACTATGCGGAGGAGTTGCTGAGCATGGACGCTCAGTGTGGTATTACAGGGGATGCGCATTTTGCGCATCGACAGTTCTTATACGAGCGTATCATGACGATCAGCATGACGATCAGTATGCATGCGCCACAGTACCAGTATCCGCCACCACCGCCACAGTAGGATGCATCAGGGACGCACGGAAGGATCACCAGCTTATGTACATAGTAGCAGCGGTATGGTAGTATAGCACGGGTTATGACACTCGTCTGCATTTTGCCTAGCCGTACGGGTACGACGGCACATGATATGATGTTTTATTTATTTCAAAAACAATGTATTGTATGAGAAATGTATTCTCCATTTTGTTATTATGAACAAGCATTGTACTAGTACTATTGAAATTAATGAAAAATCTTATTATTATGGTGAAATATGTTGTTGTCTATGATTATTATTGCTTACTCCATATGTTGTGGTTTGTGTATTTGTGTGGTGATGTTGTGTTGATTACTATTTATTTTTGTATGATGTGTTGGTATGTTGTGTGATGACTTGGTGTTGATTATTGTGTTCATATTCTGGTTTGTTATTTATGCTTTATATTGTATAAATGTTTGCCAAATTAACCTTTGATAATTATTATTGAAGAAAATGGCACCAGCCACCAGAAGCAACAGCGGTGCAGACGGACTGCCCGCAACACCAGCCGAACTTGAGACCATGATTTCGGAGCGCATAGCCCGCGCAATCGCAGAGCACGAAGCTGCTCGCTCCGAACGATCACGAGACTTGACTGGGAGTGACCGACGAGAAACCTCCCCCACTGGTAAGAAGTTGAAAATAATTGATAAAGCGATGGGAGAATATCCTAAAACTCCTATCCCATAATAACATACAACTTTATTAATGCAGAAACGGCCTCGCGAGAGCGTGGCTGCACCTTCAAAGCCTTCCTAGACTGCAAGCCGCTCAATTTCAACGGCACAGAAGGATCAGTTGGACTGGTCAAGTGGTTTGAAAAGACCGAGGCAGTCATCCGTATCAGTGGGTGTACCCCACGTCAGTCGGTTATGTACTCCACCAATTTGTTCTTGGACCAAGCACTGACGTGGTGGAATGGACAAGTCCAGTCATTAGGTGATGACACTGCTTACTCCCTGTCATGGGCAGAACTGAAGGAACTCATGATTGTTGAGTACCGCCCGGCGAGCGAGGTACAGAAACTGGAAACTGAGTTCTGGAACCTCACTATGATGGGAGCGGACGTGACTGGTTACACGTCTCGATTCCATGATCTCGCCAGACTAGTGCCACGGTTGGTCACCCCTGAAAGCAACAAGATAGAGCGTTATTTGTTCGGCTTAGCACCACAAATACGCAGCATGGTCACTGCTTCTAAACCTACGACCATGCGCGCAGCTATCGACCTCGCACTAAGCCTCACCGAAGATGCGATTCGCATGGGTACACTGATCCGACAAGTATCGGGACTGAAAATTTCTGAGGCTAGCAGCGTAGAAGCCAAGAACCAGGGGACAAACTCAGCAGTTGTGTTGAACGATCAGGGGAACAAGCCAAGATTTGGGAAAAGGAAACGGGATGAAGGGAAGAGGGACAGAGCGTCGGGTAGCTCAAACAAGAAGGGAAAAGGATATGTTGCCACGGGACGTGGTAATGGTAACAAACAGGGAAATCAGGGAAGAAATAATGGGTTGACATGTGGAAAGTGCCACCGCACAGGGCACAAGACTGAAGAATGCCGTTCTGGAGCACCGAAAAATGGAGGGGCTAGACCATGCTTCGCATGCGGGTCGTTAGATCATTGGAAGAAGGATTGCCCCAAGATCAACAACCAGGCCCGCGGGCGGGCATTTGTGATTGGAGCCGGTGATGCACGACAAGACCCCAACGTGGTCACTGGTACGTTTCCTCTTAATGGTCATTATGCCTCTGTATTATTTGATACCGGTGCTGACTTTAGCTTCGTATCCATTGAGTTTAAAAGGCTACTTGGATTAAAAACTAGCAAACTAGATACACCCTACTCTATAGAACTGGCTAATGGTAAGACTATTGAAACGAGAGAAGTAGCGAGGGGTTGTAAATTAGAACTCTGTGGGCACGAGTTTGGGATTGATCTTTTGCCAGTTGTGTTGGGAAGTTTTGACATAGTTGTCGGCATGGACTGGTTGTCCGCGCACCGTGCCATTGTGGTTTGCAACGATAAAGTCATTCAAGTCCCCCTCGCAAGCGGTGAAACTCTCTCAATTCAAGGGGAAAGACACGGGACGCCGCTAAGAATTATTTCAAGCATGAAGGCTCGTAAGTGCCTGAGAAAAGGGCTTGTCGCATTCTTGGCACACGTAGTGGACAAGAAGGCCGGTGAGCGAAAGTTGGAAGACATTCCAGTAGCTAGAGATTTTCCGGATGTATTTCCAGAAGATTTGCCGGGGTTGCCGCCACCTCGACAAGTCGAGTTCCGCATCGATCTCGTTCCCGGAGCTGCTCCTGTGGCACGATCGCCATACCGCCTAGCTCCATCAGAGATGCAGGAACTGTCCAGCCAGCTACAAGAATTGTTGGACAAAGGTTTTATAAGACCGAGTTTCTCACCTTGGGGAGCTCCCGTCTTATTCGTAAAGAAAAAGGATGGCACATTTCGCATGTGCATCGACTATCGAGAGCTGAACAAGCTAACCATCAAGAATCGCTATCCTCTCCCCAGGATCGACGATTTATTTGATCAGCTCCAAGGTTCCAGCTATTACTCCAAAATCGATCTGAGGTCTGGCTATCACCAGTTGCGTATACAAGAAGAAGTACCAAAAACAGCCTTCAGAACCCGGTATGGACACTATGAATTCTTGGTAATGCCGTTCGGCTTAACCAACGCACCAGCGGTTTTCATGGACCTAATGAACCGCGTGTGTAAGCCATACCTGGATAAATTCGTCATAGTCTTCATTGACGATATTTTAATATATTCGCGCACCAAAGAAGACCACGAGAATCACCTTCGATTAATTCTTGAAGTACTCCGCAAAGAGAAGCTCTACGCAAAATTCTCAAAGTGTGACTTTTGGATTCGGGAAGTTCACTTTTTAGGCCACGTGGTAAACGAGAAGGGCATACACGTCGATCCCGCCAAGATCGAGGCAATTAAAAATTGGGAAGCCCCTCGAACTCCTACCGAAGTACGACAATTTCTTGGCCTTGCGGGTTATTACAGAAGGTTCATCGAGAACTTTTCAAAGATAGCACAAGCTTTAACCATGTTAACCCAAAAGGATAAGAAATTCGAGTGGACGGAGAAGCAAGAGGCAGCATTCCAATTGCTAAAAGACAAGTTATGTGGCGCTCCGATACTGTCACTCCCAGACGGTACGAAAGACTTTGTGGTTTACTGTGATGCCTCACATCAAGGCCTGGGTTGTGTACTAATGCAGCGAGAAAAAGTAATAGCATATGCTTCCAGGCAACTGAAAATCCACGAGAGGAACTACACTACACACGATTTGGAATTAGGTGCAGTGGTATTCGCTCTCAAGATATGGAGGCACTATTTGTACGGAACCAAGTGCTCGATTTTCACTGATCATAAGAGTTTGCAACACATCTTTGATCAGAAGGATTTAAACATGCGACAACGGCGATGGGTCGAATTATTAAACGATTACGATTGTGAAATAAAGTACCATCCCGGTAAGGCGAACGTTGTGGCCGACGCCTTGAGTCGCAAGGAACGGGTTAAGCCATTGCGTGTCCGAGCTTTGGGTCTGACTATCCACACGAAGCTGACTGAACGAATTCGTGAAGCTCAAGTTAACGCCCTCAAACCCGAAAATGTCAAGGGTGAAAGATTACGAAAGATGGTTGATTCACTAGAAACAAAAGCAGACCAGACACTGTATTTCATGAATAGAATTTGGGTTCCCATGTACGGAGGATTGCGTGAGCTAGTATTGGCCGAAGCTCACAGTTCTAGATATTCGGTTCACCCCGGTGCAGACAAGATGTTCCACGATTTGAAGGAACTTTATTGGTGGCCAAATTTCAAAAGAGATATAGCAGCCTATGTTGCGCGATGTTTGACTTGCGCAAAGGTCAAGGCTGAGCACCAGAGACCTTCCGGTTTGCTCCAGCAAACCGGAAATACCGGAATGGAAATGGGAACGAATCACCATGGATTTCATTACCAAGTTACCTAAGACAACAAGTGGCCATGACACGATCTGGGTAATCGTTGATCGATTGACAAAATCTGCACACTTCCTTCCGATTCGCGAAACGGACAAGTTGGAGAAACTGACCCGTTTGTACATTAAGGAAGTGGTATCTAAACACGGTGTACCTGTTTCTATCATCTCCGATCGAGATAGTCGTTTCACTTCCAGATTTTGGGAAAGTTTAAATGAAGCCCTCGGTACTCGCCTCGACATGAGTACCGCATATCACCCCCAAACGGATGGTCAAAGTGAACGAACCATCCAGACCTTGGAGGATATGTTACGGGCATGCGCGATTGATTTCGGAGGTAACTGGGATACGCACTTGCCATTGGTAGAATTTTCTTATAACAACAGTTATCATACGAGCATTCAAGCCGCACCGTTTGAAGCTCTATATGGACGCAAGTGTCGATCGCCATTATGTTGGGCGGAAGTTGGAGAAAAACAACTCACCGGGCCCGAAATTGTTCAAGAGACCACGGACAAGGTCTTTTTGATAAAAGAACGCCTCAAAGCGGCCCGTGACCGCCAGAAAAGCTATGCTGATATGAGGCGAAAGCCTTTAGAGTTTCAAGTCGGAGACAGGGTCCTACTAAAAGTGTCACCTTGGAAAGGTGTCGCGCGCTTTGGGAAGCGCGGAAAGCTGAACCCACGATATATTGGACCATTCGAAGTCTTGTCCAGGGTAGGCACAGTGGCATACAAGCTCAAGTTGCCTCAAGAGCTTAGTGGAATACACGACACGTTTCATGTGTCAAATTTGAAAAAGTGCCTATCCGACGAAACTCTCATCATTCCAGCCGACGAAATCCAGATTGACGACAAGTTACATTTTGTTGAAGAACCAATCGAGGTAACTGATTGGAAGGTCCAAAAACTAAGGCGCAGCAAGATCAGATTGGTCAAAGTGCGCTGGAATGCCAAGCGTGGACCGGAGTTCACGTGGGAAAGGCTGGACCGGATGAAGCAAAAATACCCCGCCCTATTCGAGAAGACACCTGTACCGGAGAACTCGAAGTGAATTCCGGGACGGAATTCTCTTAACGGAGGGAGAATGTAACAACCGGCAAAAATAAGGTAATTCCGTACAGATTAATTAATATATGATTAACGTAATTAAATGCAATTATGTGTGATTTAATTATCAAGGCCTTAGGAGATAGCAATTTCCAAATAGTGCATAGGAATGCATACGTTTAATGGTAAAACATGATAGGATCATGTGCGAATAAACTATCCGGTATGGACGTTGGCAATTACCCGGTAATAATTAAATAAACGAAAAGGATCCCGGACACCCAGGATATAAAATAAAGGGTATTTTCATAAAATATAATGAGTTTTGGAACTCCAAAACCATAAGTGAAAACGTCTTGTACAAATCTCCCGGTAACGAATAAAATGCGCGTACCGCACCCGATACGCGTATAACTCATAATTTCACCCGGCAAAGGCCTAAATAACCAATCAACGCTTAAATTAGACTATATTTAAGGGTTATTAAAGGTATTTTTAATGTCCGAATAACGCGTGATTAAAACCCGAAAAATACCCGAACGACACCCGAACGACGGGGGATTAAACATAACAAATATTGGGTAAATATTTGAAGTTGTGGACCCCACTTAAACCCACAAAGGGGCCGGCCTTATGGCCACAAAATATCCATGCATTGTGTTAATAATAATAATAACCTACACTTAGCTAAAAAGCATGCATGTGCATAAGACAAAGGTGTAAGATTAGCAAGTACAAAGCATGCCCATCTTTTGTCCCCTCCTTGCAAAATTTCGGCCATAGGCCACAACAATCCAAGACACAACCTAAACCATCATTACATTAGTGCACTCTTGTGTGTATATATGATATCTAGTGAAAGATTATGAGAGATCATAAGGTTTAGCAAGATTTGCAAGCAATCTTCCACATCCATACATACATACACGACATTATACACACACACACATATCATATCTTTCCAAAAATCCCAAGTACACAACTCAATCCTCCATAAGATTACTTGAATCTTTGGAATGATTACATGTGATAAGGCTTTATAAACATGTGTTAGAGACTTGGAGCATCAAAGCAAAACTCTTCTTCTTCTTTCCTTCTTTGGCCGTGGGTTTTACCCCTCCCCCATACATCATTCTTTCAAGTTTTTACATCTCCAAATCACTCAAAACAATCCATCATCCAAACCCCTATTGTGTGTTTCAAGCTTGGAGCTTAACCATTAAGGAAGAACACACTAAACCCCTCTCAAAATCCAAGGTTTTGTCTTCCCTAGCCTTGTGCTAGTAGTAAGCTTCTTAACCTTGTTTTTGATTATTATTATTCATGTATGTGTTCTTAGAAGCAAGTTGTACATGAAGGGTTTAAAAGGTGGTTTGAACATAATCTTTAATAGGTTTTACTTGTGTAAAATAGATGATTAAAGATATGTAAATAAATCATGGATTTGATGATGATAAAGTAATGATCTTGAAAATATATAAAGTTTACACTTAAACTAAGTAGGATGATGATTTGGTTAAGATTGTGGAATGAACTTGAATATGTTAAAAAGTAACTTTAAATCATCTTATTATGATCATCTAAGGTATAATGTATGGTGGAACATGTTAGAAGTTCAAGAACAAAGAAGATGAAAAATTAAAGTTAATTTACTTAGAAGAATGATATTTTGTTAAAATGGGCAAATACATAAAACACACATACAAGTAGTCTTCCATATGGAATATAAGACTAACAAAAGTGTTTTGATACAAAAATAACTTACCAATAAAAAGTTGAATCTTCAAAGTCTACTATTTTGAGTGAAAAATGTTAACTTTGGAAGTTAGAGTGGAAAAATGCAACATTTGAAAGTTAAGGGACTAATATTGTAACTTTGAAAGTTAGAGGACTAAAATGGATATTTTAGAAACTATTAGTCCAAAAATGCAAGGATGGAAAGTTTGGTGTCAAAAGTGTAAGTAATAAATTTCTAAGGATGATTTTGGTAAATACTAGTAGATATACTTGGGTATTTTTGTATAAAAGTATATTTTTGAAAGTTATAAAAAAATATGGATTACATTAACATAAGGATTTTTATAAAATAGAGATTTTATAAAAATATTAAACAAACTTGAGAAACTTATACAAAAATGAATACTTTTATATAAATGGGAATATAAAAGTATTGGAAACATTTTTGTAGTTAAGTTAACAAGTTGGGTTAAAAATACATAAGTATTTTAAACCTTCCAAGTAACTTGTGTTAGGAAAAAGAAATAGGAATAATATTTCTATAAAACACATGTTGGGAAAAACTTGGAAAAATTAACTATTCGAGCCAAGATATCGAACTAAGACGCGTTAACGAACCGTACACGGACAAAACATGAGAAAATGCCATTGCGGCAAGATAAGAAAATATATATTTTTAAGAAGTAAAATATATATACATCATGGGTGAAAACTAATAAACACTTTCCTAAGTGTTGAAGTGATTATTCGTGGGAGAAAAATATGACGTAAACAAATAAGACGTTAAACAAACGTATATACTTAACAAGAAAAATTACACATTTATATATATGTACGCTCGTCTCGGCAAAATTCTAGTATATCTACTTAATGGGAAAGTAGATATGCGGGAAGGAAAGCCGCGACGAGTAGACAAGGATATATATATGTGTATACCGCGTCGACAAGATCCTAGTATATTTATTTGAATGGGAAAATAAATATACGGTATGGTGAGTTGAATCGGGTGTTAAGAATATACAATCGAACGACAAGATCTTAGTATATTTGTTTAAATGGGAAAACAAATGTGCGGCAAAGTGAGTCGGGTCGAGTGTTGAAATATATATTATATCGAGCGATGCGATCTTAAGTATAATTATTTAAATGGGAAAATAATTATATGTTAAGTGAAGTCGAGTCGATGATAATAAGGTACAAGTTAAGGAAATATTAACAAGAGTAATATATAACTTGTAACGCAAAGGGTAATCTAACGCCAACGAAACCTAGGATACGCGCTTAATTAAACGGGATTTGGAATAACTTGTGGTCGGGAGTTGGGTGTACAACTTGCCAAGGCACATGCACTATAGGAATAGTGACTTATACGTCTAGGACGTTTGTAGGTGCGAGACCCTCCTTGCTATCTGCCTAGTAAGCCAGACAGAGTTTCAGGTGAGTTTCACGGCCCCATTTTAAACTATTTTTACGTTTTTCTTCGGGGGAAAGATATGTTAGGGAAAGTGTTTGACGGATTTATTACTTGAGGTGTGACCGCCACTCGGGGTTGAGTCCTCGCCTCTATAATCATCTATTCAGGGAAATGAAACCGGAGGGATATCGAATAGTACTATTGGTGCCTGACAAGGCCCACCCCTAATCGATAGCGTCGATTATGCATTAGGTTATGCCTGGGGTGCATATATTCTGAACTTAAGTCGTGGGAAACCGAGTAACGACTTGGAGCGGGGCATTATTATTATACGTCTTGGTTTGATTATAGTCTCAAGTAGATTTATAGGAATTTGCAACTCCTATATATTGTCATAACATGGTATTTCCCAAGTATTCAAGTTTTGGAAACTAAAAACCTGTGAACTCACCAATATATTTATATTGACGAAACTTTTAAACATATCTTTCAGGTAATTAGATGAAGGAGAACCGGGCAAGCTGGGTCGTGGAATCCTCCAATGCGGCGTCAAACATTTTGCGGGGTTTCACCTTTATTTCCCAAGGCTTTGGGATATATTTGAGAAACCTCTATGTTGTCTTAAAAACAATTTACTTTTGTGTAATATTGGAACAAGGTTTGACGTCATAATAAATGACCCATTTTCTTAAATTACTTGTGTTTAGCAATAACCTTGACTTTATGCTTTGAACCGTCGCGCCACGTGTTTCCGCCATTATCGTGGTGTGACAGTAACACCCCAACCGATGGCGGAAACATCGGGATGTCACGTATTGATGATTGTCCAGTAGCTCATGGTAAATAATAATTCTCATTATATGATTTAGATAAATTACATACAATTGTTCTACAATAATTCATACATCAAATTGAATAAAACTATGCACACATCTTCAAGCATTAATTCAAATCCTCAAGCAAGTAGAACCTGAAACATGTTAAGTTGAAAATATTTTGGGTCAACAAAAGTTGGTGAGAATTACATAGGTTTTGATAATCGAATAAAATTGTTGTGCAATTCATGTGTCATGGCAATCTAGTCCATATGTGAAAACATACTAGAAGTAAATCGAGTGCATAATCAACCATTGTGACTGTTGTATTGTGGTACATCCCATACGCTCATGGTTCACTCGTTTATATTGCAGTAACAAACACCCACGCAACCTTTGTAGGAGGCACGTATCCGGGTGGGATTGTCAGTCCAATAGATCTATCAATGTATACCGTCGGCTGATGAATGTTTATGCTAGAATTGTGCTTACCCTAGTCATGTTCAAGACATAATGCAACATAGAAATACACATAGACACATTGATGATTGAATTGCATAAATAATGTTGTAACATGTTTCACCCCAAAAATGGTGATAAATAGAAAAGGGGCTATGTAAAACTCACCTTAGCAAAATGCTATGTCTCGTAAAAAAAATAGAATAATGTGTTGTGAATGTATGTGAGGCGAATCCCAAAGACTCAACAACGTAGCTAGTCCAAATTGAAGAAAACGAAAAAGAAAGAATATCAAGCTTCCAATTCGCCAATTACAAGAGCTTATAATCAAAGCTTCAATTGTAGAAGTAATAGACTATAGAAGAAAGGTATGAGGGAAAGTTTAATCGGATTGAAACAATCGATTTAGAGGTGCAAAGTATAATGGGTCATAGGTGGGTTTTTATACTAGTTTTGGAGTCAATTAGCCATTAAAATTGGTCAACACCATAAAGTAAGGTTTTATGATGAATTGACTATTTGACTAAGACTTTGACTGTTTGACTAAGACTTTGACTAGGACTTTGACTATTTGACTCAAGGCTTTATTTAAAAAAAAAAATCTTGTATGTGAAAAAAAAAAGAATTTAGAATCATATTATTATTATTATTATTTATATACATTTATGTATGTATATAAGTTGTGAGTTAGGATAAATAAAGACTTAGGCACATTTGTATAATATTAATGATAAAGGTGTAATAAAAAAAATATATATATATATAAGGGCTTTTTATGTATTAAAATTTTGGGGAAAATTTTGCGATGTTACAGTCTCCCCTACTTTTAGGAACTTCGTCCCGAAGTTAAAAGAAAAACACCAGGTATACAATTGGTCGACTACCGAAAACCTTGATAAAATTTCTCACTACCTTAACGTACCTGTAAATTCATGATTACGTTCCGGACCGTAATTATCAATTTACCTTACATTAGGGTTTTGCGTCCTTTTATGACTCTACCGATTGTTGAGCAGGTTCGATAGTCTCCACCAGTCGTTGAGCAGGTTGTAGGGCCTCTCCCGACTGTTGGAAAGACATGATGACCTCTACCAATCGTTGAGTAGGTTGTTTGGTAGTCAACTAATTGTTGTACAAGTAAGCAAGTATGATTATAGATATAGCAATTAGTTCACATTCAAACAAGCATGCACTCAGATGTTATGATAATACTTGAATTTATTACTTGAATCAAAAAGTGTCAATACATAGAATTAAAAAGTAGACATCATTCAAATGGTGGGGTTTGCTGTTAAGTAGCTGGAGGGTCTTGATCTCGATTTAGTTTAGGGCATCGGTTACGGAAATGATTTGGGTTTCCACATTCATAGCATTGACCATAGTTGTATTTACCAGGACGATTAAGATTAGCAACCTGAGCAGGGTTGGTTGGTTGGTTGGTGTTAGGGTTTGGGGACTCACGACATGTGTTGACCAGATGGCCATACCTATCACAATTGGTGCATAGGCGACACACTGAAACAGTGGGGTGATGTCGTTTGCATGTGTTACACAACGGAAAGTTTCTTGTATAGGGTTTCTTGTTAGAAGCTTGTGTAGTGAGGTTTACATTAGGATCCCTGGTCTTGCGCTTCTGGTTCTCGGTAGTTACCGCAGCCACAATACTTGTTTTCTCGCCTTTCCGAACTAAGGTCCCGTTCTTTATGTGATTTCCATCGCCATTTCCATTTCCGTTGCCGTTCCCATTCATTGGGATGACTTGAGCCAACAAGTTAGAAACCAGAGTTGTGATTTGTTGCGCCATTTGTTGGGAAATAATCGCAGCCAGTTGGGCATCAACACCTTTGTTGTTTTTATTGTTGTTGTGGTTGGTGTTGTGGTTGTTGTTACTTTCCTCTTGGTTTTCACCACTGTTATTGCGAGTGCTGCGACGTGGAGACATGATATGTAAGGGACACAATGAAGGTTCAATGTGGCATGAAATGAATGAGGTGATATAAGGAATGTAATCATTTATTCATTAATTAAAACGAATAAACGAAAACGTTGACGTATCAAAGATTTCAGATTCCAATAACATAGTGAAGACATGCTTTAGCCTATAAGTGAACACTCATCCCGAGAATTCCCAGGTAGGCATCCGGGTCCCTCGTCTGATTGGGATATATGCGCAATGCCAGCCTAGACAGAAGACTCAGAATACAGGCGTTCACCCTTCCAGATTGCACGTGTTCGTTATTAAAATCTAGAACTTCGACGAGATCTCAAGGTGGTTCAGGTTAAACCTGAGGATTTTGTCCTATTAGTCTGAGAGTAGATCCAGTGATGGAGAGCAACCTTCTTGTAAGGATGAAAGTAGGGATAAGAAGTAGGAGGGAGATAGATAATAGCAAGTAAAAGAAGCAAGTACTGGTTAAATCCTATAGTTATAGACTAGATTATTTTTCTAATAACCTAATTCCCTATAACCATGGCTCTGATACCAATCTGTAACACCCCAACCGATGGCGGAAACATCGGGATGTCACGTATTGATGATTGTTCAGTAGCTCATGGTAAATAATAATTCTCATTATATGATTTAGATAAATTACATACAATTGTTCTACAATAATTCATACATCAAATTGAATAAAACTATGCACACATCTTCAAGCATTAATTCAAATCCTCAAGCAAGTAGAACCTGAAACATGTTAAGTTGAAAATATTTTGGGTCAACAAAAGTTGGTGAGAATTACATAGGTTTTGATAATCGAATAAAATTGTTGTGCAATTCATGTGTCATGGCAATCTAGTCCATATGTGAAAACATACTAGAAGTAAATCGAGTGCATAATCAACCATTATGACTGTTGTATTGTGGTACATCCCATACGCTCATGGTTCACTCGTTTATATTGCAGTAACAAACACCCACGCAACCTTTGTAGGAGGCACGTATCCGGGTGGGATTGTCAGTCCAATAGATCTATCAATGTATACCGTCGGCTGATGAATGTTTATGCTAGAATTGTGCTTACCCTAGTCATGTTCAAGACATAATGCAACATAGAAATACACATAGACACATTGATGATTGAATTGCATAAATAATGTTGTAACATGTTTCACCCCAAAAATGGTGATAAATAGAAAAGGGGCTATGTAAAACTCACCTTAGCAAAATGCTATGTCTCGTAAAAAAAATAGAATAATGTGTTGTGAATGTATGTGAGGCGAATCCCAAAGACTCAACAATGTAGCTAGTCCAAATTGAAGAAAACGAAAAAGAAAGAATATCAAGCTTCCAATTCGCCAATTACAAGAGCTTATAATCAAAGCTTCAATTGTAGAAGTAATAGACTATAGAAGAAAGGTATGAGGGAAAGTTTAATCGGATTGAAACAATCGATTTAGAGGTGCAAAGTATAATGGGTCATATGTGGGTTTTTATACTAGTTTTGGAGTCAATTAGCCATTAAAATTGGTCAACACCATAAAGTAAGGTTTTATGATGAATTGACTATTTGACTAAGACTTTGACTATTTGACTAAGACTTTGACTAGGACTTTGACTATTTGACTCAAGGCTTTATTTAAAAAAAAAAAATCTTGTATGTAAAAAAAAAAAAGAATTTAGAATCATATTATTATTATTATTATTTATATACATTTATGTATGTATATAAGTTGTGAGTTAGGATAAATAAAGACTTAGGCACATTTGTATAATATTAATGATAAAGGTGTAATAAAAAAAATATATATATATAAGGGCTTTTTATGTATTAAAATTTTGGGGAAAATTTTGCGATGTTACAAACAATCCTTAGGACACGCCTTGTTGATATCCCTATAATCGACGCACATGCACCACCCTCCATTAGCTTTTGTGACCATGACGGGGTTGGCCACCCAAGTCTGGTATCTGATAGGGCGGAGAATGCCCGCGTTGAGCAGTTCGGTGACCTGCTCATTCATGGCTTTTGTTTTCTCCGGGCCCATACTACGCTTCTTTTGTACTATTGGTTCTACGGAGCTGTAGACGTTGAGTTTGTGTTCCGCTATTTCGCGGGGGACACCGACCATGTCTGCCGGTTGCCATGCGAAAACATCCATGTTGCTGATTAGGAGCTGCTTCAAATGATTACGTATGGTCTCGGAGATTTCATGGCCAATGACCACCGTTTGCTCCAGAAATTTAGGGTTGAGTACCCATTTTTCCGGCTTAGTGCGGGCATTTGTCTTGACCATTTTTGAGGGTTTGGCAGTTTTTGCCACATGTCAGTCTTTGTTACCCCGAATAAAGGCAATACCTGTCCTGGTTGGGAAGCCCACCATCACATGCGCCGTGGAAGCGTTGGCGTTAAAACGCGTGATGCCTTCCCGACCCAAGAGGATATCATGATTGGAGGTGGCTGGCAAGACCATGAAGTCGCATATCTCCGTGCGCTCATGGGTGTCATCAGACCATGTGACTGGCATGGAGAGCATGCCTCGCGGCATGATGGTCTCGTGGATGAAACCAGAGATGGGTTCATTAACTGGTACAAGCTTTGCTTTGTCTTTCTCATCCAGCTGTTGAAAACACTGGTCGTACATGATGTCAGTGCTGCTGCCGTCGTCCAGGAACATGTACCGCGTGCGGTAGTGTCCGAAGATTGCGGTTATGACAAGTGGGGTGGTGCAGGAAGCGCCGCCTCTGACTTTTGGCATGAGGACGTCAGCCTCTTTCCACGAGTCGTCAAGTGGCTGTACACGGGTGCGCTTCCCGTGCTGGCTGTTTTTGCCACGCTTTGTCATGTTGGCGGCATGAGTGTTGAGGTCCCGGATTTTCTTTCGTGACCCCTCACCTTGGTTTTCGTCACCTGTCTGACCTTTGCCAGCACGGTGAACGTTCTTTACTAAATGACCGAGCTGACCAGACTTCAGCGCGGTCTCGATCTCCATCTTCAAGCTGTAACAGTTATCTGTGAGATGACCGAAGTCGTTGTGATACTCACAGAACTTGCTTCTGTCTACATTCCTTCTTTTCCCAAGGGGATTGGGCTCCTTCAACGTGACCTGCTCAGCTTTTAAGACCTGGGATGGTGTTTTTGTTAGCGGGGTCCAATCGTGGTTTTTCTTGGAGTGTCCACGTTGGTCCCGCGATTGTTTTGGACTAATGAGTTGGCGGGCATCGCCAGCGGGGGAGTACTTTCCCTCGTCAGCGGTGCCTGAGATGCGGCTCCAAACAGATTTGTTTTTGTGTTTATTATTATTATTATTATTATTATGGTGTTGCGGTTGGAAGCCATGCATCTGGTTGAAGGATTTCTCGGAGGAGGCATATATTTTCGCGGAGTGGATGAGTTCATCCCAGGACTCCGGAATGCCATCCTTGCCTGTAAGGCACTTCATGAGCTCCGGGCTGCGCACATTATGTATGAACGCTGCCCACGTGAGTTCCTCCCCACAGCCTATTTGCAAGGCCTCTTTGTTGAACCGAACGATAAAATCTTCGATTGACTCGTGATCATACCGGCGGCATAACATAATACGCGCCTTATCTTTTTTGTGTTTGCGCAAGTGTGAGAAATGACTGCCGAATTTCTCGGTGAGGTCATCGAAGTCCTTGACGCTCCCCGCGGGGAGGTTATCGAACCAGACCCTGGCTGCACCCGTCAAGGTTTGGGCGACTAAGTGGCACCAGACCTGGACGGGCCAGTCGACCGACATTCCCGCGCATTCAAAATCATGCACATGGTCATCCGGGTCACGCAGGCCATCGTATCTATCGATGCTGCTAGGAAGCTTAGCTTTCCTTGGGATTTTGGCTGTCGCTATGCGAGCGACGAACTTTGATTTTTCGGCGAAGGATTTTGGCCTGAATGGCTTGACCAAGTCATCATCCTCTTCGTTGTGACGTGAAAGGTGACTGTGTTTCTTTCCTTTGTAGCTGGAGTCGCTGCTAGACGACTCATAGCCATCAGATTCGTCACGTGATTTTGCGTAGCCCCGAACTCTGGCGTCTCCGCCGAGCTCCCCGCTACGACCATCACCGTGAGCGACCGAGTCTTTCTTTCTATACCCCTTTTTTGACGGGGTATCATAAGTGAGGGCTTTGCCCTTCTTTTTAGCTTGTTGTAAGAGTTTTCGCTGGTAGATCGTAACACTCTTAGCATTCTGACGGAGGAGCCACTGGTCTGGGTCTTCCTCTGAACTGGCATCACTATTGTCGTCAGAGCCCAAGTCACGGACTTCGATGACTGGCTGCTCGAGTCGTGAGGTGGGTTGTTTGACTACAGTGTGTGGAGTGGTTTGGTTCTCCGGGGATTGAGTGTCACCTTCCCCGGCTCGGTTAATGACAGAAGTGTTAGGGTTGGGTTCAGCTATGGTGGGTTTAAAAGATGAAGAAAAGAGCTGTTCTAACCGTTGGATGGCGCCAATGAAGAAACAATAAGTATCACTGTGATTATCACTAATCCCCGTGTGGTTTATAATCCTTTACCCAAACCTCTAGGTTTAACCCGTGTGAGAATAATGAGTGTGTGTGTGTGTGAGCTAAGTAAGTAATAACACAAGATGTAAGTGGTTCGGTCGGAAGTGACCTACGTCCACTGTAACTAGTCGGAATATTATTAATGATCGAATATTACAAGAGACTAGTATTAGGTTACAATGAGTAATTTCGGATCCTTCTTCAAGGAGATGACTATCCTTATTTATAAGCTAGCTCGTGGGCCTGGTTGAGGGGCCCATGAGAAGTTATCCTTACTTGGGCCTGACCAAGGCCCAAGTCCAGGGTCTTCAGTAAAATGGCGGGAAAAGGCGGATCACTGTAGGTGACGTCAGGCTGCAGCATGATCGTTGCTCGAGGCGGACACGTGGCAGCCTCTGACTGGTGAATAGTGGCGTTACCCTGGCTACAGTTGTTGACCCTGCCTTTACCACCTGATTTGACGTCTGACAGTGGTAGGGGATGTCTGCTGGTTACTGTTGACGACGGCATGGTGGGAGCGTGGGCACAGTCATGTCGCTGAACCTGTCAGTAGTGGTTGTACCAGCTCTGCCACTTGCCATCTTGCCATTGGCGCGTACTCTGTCAGGAACCTTGCTGAATCTTCCTTTTGTGATCTTCTGTACCTCGTACCGAAAGTAGTAAGAGAAGATTCCGCGCGTGGGCACACGCACGTATCAACTGCTGTGTGTTACTTATCATTTGGCGACCTTGCGCGCTGGCTTACTTTCTGCCTCGCCAGCGCTGCGGAGGTAACATGGCGCCAGGATTCCGGTTTATGGGGATAGGAACACCGCCTCCCTCTGGATTAGGCTCCCTATCCCTTCAGTTTATCAATTCTCTTTTGATATATTGTAGTATACGTCTATTAGTTCTCTTATTCGTAGCACAGGTGTAGTCTATCTATTTCATAAGCCTTACATGTCTCGATTGAATATTTACAAACACACAAATCAGAAAATATTAGTCATAATATATTTATAGATAATTTTATATAGATCTCTACAAAAATAATTACATATCATATCTATACATATAATAAACCAATGTCATTTTAATGACATGACATTTAAAGAGGGTATTCTCTCTATTGAGTGTGTCATGTGTCATCCCATGTGGCAAAGCGAAAATATTAATTTAAAATTTAAAAACAAAAATTAGATTTTTATTTCTAATGTTTCCTCCCATAACTTTTAAACGTTAATATCTTTAATACACGGTATTTTTTAAAGAAAAAAATTACACCAAATTAATGATCGTTTTATTATCTTTCCAACGGGTACCATAGTGCTATATAAAAAACGGAGAAAAAAAAACGACTATTTTTTTGTGTGGTTGGTTTTAATATTAGAGTTATACATTGTTTAAGGTTATGTATTAACATTGGAGATACATTGTTAATTGTTTTAGGTTAAGTGTTATCCGAAGCTTTCTTGCATGTAACTGTAAAACGCATCAGTCTATTTCAGGTGTAAAATTGATATTTCAAATTAGATTTCTCAACCCAGGACGCTCCCGGGATATAAACTAGTATAAATCTATACTTGAATTTATTAAAAGCTTCTTCATCTCTCATTTTTCTTATTTTGTTGAATGTTTTTTTAATTTTATTATAAAATGACATTTGTTAACTCTAAAGACTAAATTCGATAATATACAAACTCTAAAAACTAAACTGGGCAATACCAGATAACATGTTAGAAAGGAATTATAAAATGATTTAAACACCTCAAGGTTTGTTAATTAAACACAATTTTCAAAGTAACATCATGCTACCATGGGCAAGACGCTCTAGAGTTAGTTCTATAACCAAAGGCTTACTTTCCTATTATTGCATTTTAATAGAAACAAGTTTCCATAATAATTTTAAGTGGTACTTGCCTATACATATATGTAACGTCGTCGGTGGAATATAAGTTTTCTTCTCCGTTAAAAAAAAAATATAATGTCGTTCGCTTTGAAATCGGTTGGAACTGGTGAAGCAAAGTGGTTGCAATGAGATTATTAAAACACCGGTTACAAGAGTATTCAAAATGGGTTCTAGGTTTCATACACCCCGTGACATCATATTCTGGGGGTGTGACATCATATTTTGATGTATGTGACAGGCTCCTATTGGTACATGATGTGGGCCATGGTGTATCATTCCTAATTAAGGGGTGTATGATTCTTGAATTCCCAATAATTAAGAGTCATAAATTAAAACATAGGATAGTGTGAACAATTGTAGAAGTAGCTGTAGGATAGTGTTAGTCTAAGAGCGCTCAACAGGCGTGCATTATGTGGTTTTCACGGCTTTTAACATTATTGGTTATACTTATACAAATAGGTTGATTCCTAAACAAAGCTTTTTTTTTTTCTTTAAAAAAAAAAAAAAACAATGGACATCATGAGGATGTGACGCATGTCGATGCATAAACTTTCAGGGCATGGTGTATTTATGTCCATCTATGTACGCAAAGTCGCAAACTTCTGCCACACATATCCACACCATGTAGGGCTGTTCACGAACCGAGCCGAACCGAGCGGACCTTTGCTCGTGCTTGGCTCATTTACAAACCGAACCGAGCCGATCGGCTCGTTTACAATCGATCCAGAAACCGAGCGAGCATTGTTCGAGCGCACATTTTTTCGAGCGAACATTGAGCGAGCGACGAGCGGCGAGTGTTTTCGGACAACCATAAATTTGGGTTGTTTCCTTTAATATTCTCGACGCCTAGTGATGACTGAGGTTCGACCGTTCGAGAATGAGGCTATAGTTGAGGCCAGTGAGGTGATGAGCATACCATAGATAACAATTGTCGCGTTGTGACGTAGGTTGATAGTTGGAGATGATTGATGGTGGACAACTAATGGGAATATGAAGTCAAACATGTTTTTTCACGACTTAGGGTTTACAATTAAACTTAGTATTAAGTTATCATTGGGTTGACTGGACCAATAACTATAAATATAATTGTATATATATGCATATATTGAGCCAAACCCAATAGAGTGGCATGTATAAAACTATAAATATAAATGCAATTAATGTGTATATATATATAATAAATTAATAAAATTTATATCGAGCTGAACCAAGCCGAGCGGACCTTTGCTCGTGCTTGGCTCGTTTACAAACCGAACCGAGCCGATCGGCTCGTTTACAACCGAGTAGAAAATCGAACGAGCAATTTCCGAGCAAATTCCGAACGAGCGGCGAGCGATCAGCGAGCGCCGAGCGTTTTGAACAGCCCTAACACCATGTAAGTAAACACATTATAATATCCATAATCTTTAAATTGCTAACACATCCAGAGCCGGCCTTAGGGTGGGCGAGCCGCACCCCCGGCCGAGGCCCGTTTTTTCCCAGGGCACATTTTTATATATTTTTTATATATCTATGTGTATATATTAGCAGAGCTAGCGGATCTTAAGCATTATATATATGCTGGCCCAATTGGTTGTCAGTTTCGTTTCCAAACCTTTCTGCCTCCGGAACGCACGATCAATTCTTGTGACGTTCCTTATATTTTTTTTGTCAATCTTTAGTTTTGTTGAATAAATACAAATTGTTGATGGATGTACACTGTCAAATGTTTGTTGAATAAGTAAACACATTATAATATCCATAGTTTCAAGACATGTGAACCTATAAATTACAAGTGTTAGTTTATATATCGATTTCTAAAAGAAGTTAATGGATGTGCACTGTCAAATGTAAAAATTGTTTTGGACTCACTTGTTTACATCTTCTAGTTCCGCTATTTTGTGTATGTGTAACGTGTTAATTGTCGTTTAACAAAATTCGTTAGGGCCTAAGGGCCTTTTTTTTACTCATACGAGGCACTTAAATTTTCGGGACCAACTCTGAACATATCCACACCAAATCAAGATAACCCATGCTATGTATACATGATCATAACACTAGAAAGACATTGTTTTAAGACATTCTCTTGTATTTGATACTGAGGTCCTCGGAAGTTGAAGACCAACTAGGCAGAAAATCATTCGGTTGAAGCTTGACAAGGTTTAACTCAAAAAAAAAAAAAAAAAAAAAAAAAAAAAAAAAAAAAAAAAAGATCATTATGCTGAAGTTTATCATGGGCTGATGTATAGAGGTGTAAATATAACACGGTTTGGGCCCGCCAAATTGGTTCTCGACCCACAATTGATCCATCAAAACAATCGGTTTGGGCTAGACCCATTCCGTAGGTTTGGCGCCAGTTCGTAGTCTCGCTCTTTGAAACTAGTTTGAAAATAAGTAAAATCTGGTTAAAAACATGTTTTTTTTTGTCCTAGACCGGTTTGTAACCAGACCTAATGAATTTGATAGGTTCGAACATTGTCCCTCCTAGACGAAAATAAAAAACCAGTTTTGTACACCTTTATATATCTTAAACTAGATTGTTGCCATCGCCGCGCGTTGCGGCGGCGACATCCAATCCGTGACATCTTAATTGATGGAATTATAGTCGTATATAGCCTTAAAGCACATCTTAATTGATGGAATTATAGTCGTATATAGTCTTAAAGCATACACTGCATATATTTATAGCGTCTTAAATACATTTATAAACCTAAATATTACATAAGGATTGGTGAAAAAAGAGTTGGAAATGATACGACGTTGAATAGTTTCTTCGTGGCTGCAGTAGGGAATGGCTCATCGATAAGTTTCTGGGCAGATTCTTGGCTGCACAATGTTCCTCTTCGTTATGTTTATCCAAATCTATTCAGGATTGAAAGATCTAAATGGGCGACCGTAGCAGACAGGATTCGAGTTGTTGATGGGGTGAAAATTTTGACTTGGGATTGGCGCAGAAATCCCTCTGAAGCGGATCAAGTTTCAGAACTCCTGTCACTGCTCTCGGACATTTACGATTATGATTGGAAAGGGGGCTGCGATAGCTGGAAATGGACAGCAGCAAGCGATGGTATTTTTTCTGTGAAAAAAGCAAAAAATCTGATGCAAACACTCTTAGTACAGCCGCAAACCTGGATAATGAAGTGGAATGGGTGGACGCCGCTGAAATGTAAAGTTATGGCATGGCGAGCTGCTATTAATCGTCTCCCAACGAAAGATGCACTGCTGGCTCGTGGAGTTCCTGTGCAGAACTAGCTGTGTGACTTCTGCAGCTACGCTGTGGAATCGTCAAACCATTTGTTCACTGGTTGTTATTTTGCAGCTGAGCTTTGGTCCCGGGTCGCTTCTTGGTGTTGTCTTCCGTCTATTTACGCCTTTGAAGTCACTGATTTGGTGGATTTGGCAGATTCTCAAGGCACGACGTCGAATGGAAAATACATCTTGCGGGGTATTTTGATCACTTCCATTTGGGCGCTATGGAATGAAAGGAACAATAGAGTTTTCAACGATAAAAGACGAAGACCCATAGAAGTCGTGGAACATATAAAATCGATGTCCTTTTTTTGGATTCGTAATAGATCTAGATTTAAAGACTTAAATTGGATTGCTTGGTGTAATCATCCTTTGACTGTGATGTAATCGGTTTGTTGCCCGGGGGTCCTTGCTTTGAGGACCGTTCGGTGCGCTTTTGAATGAAATTTAACTTTAAAAAAAAAAAACGTTCAATAGTAAATCAATTTTATTTTTGTTATATTACAAAACCAACAAAATGTTGTATAAACAGTTCTATAAATTTTTAATAACTCCAAAATTCAAGACCCATCAAGTAATATGATAGATCTTTCCCAAAATAAGATTCCAAACAATAACTCAAGAGTTTCATGCTAAGTTATTTATTATTGTTGGTAGTTTATTTTTAAAGTCAAATCCAAATTACTATTTCATAAACCCAAATGACTAAAAATCAATATGAGGTAGAATCCCTCCATATTCAATTTATTGTTTCATGTGAAAGTCTTTGTTCATGCTAAAAGCATTCAGCAACTCTTTTTAAAAAATAGCCACCTTCAACGCCCTCTAACACCCTTAGGCTACTCTTCCTTTCTACTCACACCATCACCACCGTACCACCACCATCACCTTCTGCATCACAACCACACCACCACCATCATAAATTAAACATGTCTTCATTACTAAAACATACAAAGAAATAACCAAACAGAAGTTGACCAAAAGTAAAAAATCAAAAACAGAAAAATAGGCTCAGTAGTGTCAAAAGAAGTGGTTGCACTACATGTTCAAAAACTACCATCCACCGTCGATGCCATACCATCATTATGAATGTTCAAGTACATATTGTACCTAATCGCAGCCACATTCGTCGACACCTCAAAAACATAACCCGTAAACAACCGATCATTGCCGTAATGGCACCGACAACTCAACAACATCAAGCATAACACATGGAACAAACAACACTGGTTTCAATCCAACCCATTAATCATCTTCTCCTTTTGGGCGTTCAAATCCGACCCATTAATCATCAATCAAGAAACCCATATTCAAGTTTTGTGCATCTGAGCCAAACCCATTTCAATAAACCCTCAAACCCATCAAAAAGTTTGTTATTTTTTTTTTTCATTTTATCTGATTGAACTCCTTACCGATCAAAGAATAATTACCATAGACGGCCAGGAGGCCGCCGACGCCTTCGATCTCTAGGGTTTACATCCATTGGCGTCAGCTATATGAAGGAAAAGCACAAAACATTGAAAGCGAGAATAAGAGTGAAAGGAACATGTCTGCCGCCGGCAACAGCAGGGCAAAGCCCCTCTATGTTTCTCTCTACCAGAAATCTCGTCTCTCTTTCTCTATGTCTAGAAATTGAGACGGTTGTAGGTCGACAACGGCCAATAAACAACCTGAAGTAAAGGAGTCTCGGAATTTAAAGAGAGAGACAGAGAATTTGTGTCAACCTGAAAACCTTATTATGATGTTAAAGAGAAAGATAAGTGTCATAAAGAAGCTGACATCAAGAGACACGTAGAAAGAAAACTTCCAGCACACCAAATACTTCCACCACTTGCAAACTTAACATAGACACGTGGTAGGATGCCAGTGGCTTAAGTAGGGGCACCGACGTTTCTTTTTAAGTAGATATATAATGGCCAAATAAGTAAATTATTAGGCCTAGGCCCACAACAGGTAAGCCCATTAGACCATTAGAGTCGCCCACTTCTATTATCTATTAATCTATGTAAAAGAAAATGTATATGCTGACGTGGCGTGCAATGGAGACCTCAACCTCCCTTTGAGAGTGCCACATGGCTTAATAATTGAGTGTTTTTGGGGTTTTTGAGTATTTTCGTTTTTAACTAAAAAAAAGGAGGAATATAAAACCCTAAAATTACTGCGATCACAAAACCCTATTCTTATCTCATTTCTCAGCGCCTCTCTCTCTCTCTCTCTATTATTATTTTCCTTTTCGTTTACAATCATTCGATCCTTGAGTTTTCCCTCTTTGTTGACAGTGTAAAGAGAAATCAAGAAGGAAGATGAGTAGCATAGGAACAGGTTACGACTGTCGGTGACGACCTTCTCTCCCGACGGTAGGGTTTTCCGGATCAACTACGCCGCTAAAGCCGTCGACAACAGCGGCACCGTCGTCGGCATCAAATGCAAAGATGGCATCGTTATAGTATTTTCTTTCCCTCTCTCTTTCTCAATTTATTTTTTTATGTCTTATTCCCTCATTGATATATGATTTATAATAATAATAATAATAATAATAATAATAATAATAATAATAATAATAATAATAATAATAATAATAATAATAATAATAATAATAATAATAGGGTGTAGAGAAGCTGATTGCCTCCAAGATGATGTTGCCTGGATCCAATCATAGAATCTACTCTATTCACCGTCATTCTGGAATGGTAATTGTTAATTATTTTTTCCTTTTTGCTTATTTGCAGCTGTTTTTATGGTTTCAGTCAGTACTCAGTAACTACAAATATTGAAATTGTTGTTACATTACATTACATGATGATGATAATGATGATACAGGGTGTAGCAGGATTAGCTGCCGATGGGAGACAGATTGTTGCAAGAGCTAAATCTGAAGCTCACAATTACGAAAGGTTCTCTCACTTTATGTTTTTTCTTACTTTCATTCATTCTTTTCTGTTACTACCTTTAGATGATAGTTTTAGGTATGGTGGATTGATTTGTTGTTCAATAATTTGTTTCGTAATTATGTTTTACTTCAAATTTGCAATTATAATCGTATTTTATTTAATGATAATAATAGTAGTAAAGATAATAATGGCAGCGGCAAGGAATGTTGTGGAGGCACTTATGATAATGAGGACGAAGAAGGCGTCTTCTGATTCATCCAGGTATTCATCATCTCTGTCTTGCTTTTTTTTTTTCCATCAAAGTTCTTAAGAGCATCTATGGTGATTATCCTTATCTTCGCTTTATAGGTTATCTATTATTCTGTTTAGATACAAGTTTCATCATAGGTTGGCTAACGGGTCTCTAGGTAAAGTAGAGTGCATAGGCATGTTTTTAAGTATATTTTGGCCTAAAGTCGATTGAACTGATGTCAGATGTGGGAATGTTGACCAATTACCTACTAATGGGTCAAGTTAAAAGTTTTTTTTTATAATCAAACTGGTCAAATAAAAAAGTTAAAATGAGAATTGGTTGAACAAATCAAATAGGTTGAAATTATCCCCATATGATTTTATTCTAATATTCAGATTATTCTTTTTTAAAATATTGTTTTTGTACTTTTTAATTAACTAACGAATCAGGTATTTATATAATTGGGTTTGCAATAAAGATTGTGTCTTGGTGCAGATAAAGAGGGAGATTGTCACATTAAAGTTCTTGAAACATCCTAATGTTGTTAGATTATATGAGGTCTGTATGTAAATATTTGTTTGATTATTTGTTTTTCTATTATTATTGTTATTGTTATTATTATTATTAGATTGATTTAGTTTGGTTATGAAGATATGACAAAACAAAAGTAGTCAAATCTCAAATTATGCATATGGAGATAATTTACTTGAAAGAGTATTGATTGGTGTCAATGTTTTTAAAAACGGTTCAAATCGGTGAATAATATCGGTTGAACCGCCTGATTTCATTTGCAACACAGTTGATATTGTCATTAGAACCGCCCTATTTCAACTTGAGATATGATATGGTCTTTGAAAAAAAAAAGTAGCCTAATTCTATGTACAGATCCACTTTGTCGTTATCTTTTTTTATATGTGGTTCATCAATTTAGCTAGAAATCCATAAAATGGAAACTTGATGTCCATTTGATGTAAACTTTAAAGTCTTTTAAACCCGATTGGAAATTTACAACTACTGTTTGAGATGTTATTTGCATTTTTTTATTGTGCATACATATTATCCTTCCCATGAATTTGCTGGATAGTAACAGTAGGAGAAGAAGAAGAATGGATTAATAACTTATAATAAAGTTATGTAGAGACGAATATATGGCATTAACATGTGGACTCTATGTTGTCAAAGGCGCTCTGGGCGTGCGCCTAGGCGCTTAGGCAAGGCGAGGCGAGAGTAAAACACCTGGCGGTGACTAAGGCGACCATCTGCGTGCATTTTTTTTTTTGCGCCTTACGCCTACACTCCGGGCGAAGCCTATGCGCTTTGAGTGCACCTTTGAAACATAGTGTGGAATGCATTGTGGGTTCATATATGGATATATGATAGGATGATTTTTAGACTATGCATTCTAAATGGTGTGTTTTGAATGTATAACGAAGCTTTGCATGAACGGGTCGGGAGAAGAAGAGGAGTTACGATCCAAGATTCTAGGTAGCGTTTGGTATGATGGAATGAAAGGGGGAATGAAATGGACCATTACAAGGTAATGAAAAATAATGTGTTTGGTTGGCTAAAGGAATGGAATCACCCATTCCACAAAGCATTCCATTCCCTCAAAACCATTCCATCCACCCCCCATGTTTTTTTTTCATTCCATCCCCATTCACCCTTTACTAACAAAAGCATAACTCACCATCACCACCCACCACCACTATCACCACCACTATCGCTACCACCCACCACCGTCACCCACCACCGCCGTCACCACCCGCCGCCACCACCACCCACCACCGCCGTCACCACCCACCACCACCGCTACCAACCACTACCTTCACCTACCTACCACCGCCACCACCCACCACCACCGTCACCACCCACCACCGCCGCCACTCACCGCCGCCACTCACCACCGCCACCAACCACCGCCACCACCCACTACCTTCACCCTCCCACCACCGCCACCACCCACCACCGTCACCCACCCACCACCGCCGCCATACAAAACCACCCACCGCCGCCTATCACCGTCATCAACCCACCGCCACCTCCACCACCGTCACTCACCACAATTTCCTTTACCCACGACTACCGCCGCCACCCATCACCGCCGTCTCCTCCACCCACCACCGCCACTACTCACCATTGTCACCCACCCACCATCATCGCCATCCACCTCCACCCATCGCCACCGTTGCCGCCACCCACCACCGTCGTCGCCACCACCTATCACCGCCGTCGCCATCCACCACCACGCTACCGCCACACACCACCACCGCCATCCACCACCGCCACTACTCACCATCGTCACCCACCCACCATTACGACCATCCACCTTCACCTTCCACCGTCGCCGCCACCGCCACCGACCACAGCCGCCGCCCACCACCGCCGCTACCCGCCACATATCACCACCCACCATCACCGCCACTGACCACCACCCACCGCCGCCACTAACCATCAATTTTATTCATTCGTTTTTTCTTGTCTATCTAACAACACAAAGTAATGTTTTGTTTCATTCTCACATGGCAACCAAACAAGACATGGAATGGTAATGATCCATTCCATTACCTTGTCCATTCCATTACCTCGTCCATTCCATTCCCCCATCCATTCCATTACCTCATACCAAACAGACCCCTATAGTCAAAGATAAGTAAGTTTTTATTTTAGTTTGAAAGTAAGTAATTCGTACTTATTAGTTACACTAGAATGTACTAATCAAATAAATAGACTTTTTTTTTTTGTTGATATATTGATTTTTACCATTTATAAGGTAACTTGTCAATTATTAAGTAGTTTGATAAAGATTAATGCATGCTAGGGTTTTGTTTGCTTCCGTTTATATATTCTTATCATTTATCTTCTCCTTTGTTGCCTTGTCTTGAATGCGCCTCAAAACATTTAAGCACTTTATAATATGGTATTGTTTTATCATACATGCAGAGCATATACTTTTTTCACTTTTGTTCATAAAAGAATATTTATTCATAGGTTCAAAGAAGGAGCACACCAACTACTGCCAACAACCCCTGCCCATGACTAACAGGAACGACACCTACATGTAGCAGACAGGAACTGAACAATTTCTGAGCTCTTGGAATGACAACGTGGAAACAACCAGGTACCCACATACCTATGTTGTCAAAGATGCAAGGCGCATTCAAGGCACATATGCCTCACCCGGAGACTAGGCGCAAGGCACAAAAAATCGAGTGTATCCGTAAAAAAAGGAAAAAATTAAAGCCGTTAGGAAGAAAGAAGTAGCGTACAAAGAGAATTAGAAAGGAAAGAAAGAACAGGCGACGATTCTTGCAGGTTCAGGTCTGTCTTCTTCTTCTTTAACGCCTGCTATACATAAACCCTTGCCTCTGCCTTGCTTGCACCCGGCTCTAGGCGAGCGCCTGGCCAGCGATTTTACAAAATAGTCGCAGTTGGTTGCCTAGGTCACCAGCAGGCACTATAGCCTCGCTGCGGTATGCCTCTGCGCCTAGGCTCGCGCCTACGGTGCTTTTGACAACATAGCCACATATCAGTTAAGTACGTATATTCAACAATAAAGATGTGGTAATATGTAATAGTGGTGAATAAATATATTACATAATGAATTGTAGTTATAAAATGTGAGGAATGGTAACTAAATGACTAATGAAAATTGGTCGTTAAATGCTATGATTACATCATTAATCTTAAAGATGATGAATTATGAGAAGTTTGTATGGAATTAATTTGAGCTAAATATATGAAACCAAGTATTTGATAAAATAGTTGAATGAAGAATTTTTTTTAGTAATTTTATACCAACTAAATAAACGAATACTAACAAACGAGTTAAAAAGAAGAAGAATGGATTAATAACTTATAATAAAGTTGTGTAGAGACCGTAGAGACAAATATATGGCATTAACATGTGGACTCTATGTTTTTTAGGTTTTTTTATGTTAGAAATCCAGCTTGCTCCTAGAATCATATGTTAGATCATTGGTCTATATGTGATAATTAATTATGCATTTGACATATTAGACCGTGTTTTAAGTTTTCTTGCACTTCCAATTTGTCATATATTTTTTTTCCAGTTACATCTTAAATTAGCCAATTGGTCCAGTTGGATATGTATTTTGTGTCTATTAGTGTTTTATATGTTTATTTTATCAGGGAATTTGCCATATTAGTATGAGCTTTCCAAAGAAATATATAGCTTAGTAGCCACATTGCTAGAAGAAATGATCTGTCAGAGCATACAGAGCATACGGATCAACCCGCATCACTTCAAGCGAGGAGCTACTCGCATTCATTATCGCTGCAACGCATTGTATCGGCTGTCAAACGTGGAGCCCAAATCATTAAGGGACCAAAGAAGACAGCGCGCGAAAACACTCAGTTCACATTTAGGATGCCCGGGGAGTATCGCTTGACACCCGAACCTGAAGGCTCAGTAGTACCCATCATCCCAACACGTCATAGTATTCAATGAGTCATCAACACGCTCCTGTTTTGTTCTCTGTTGACTTCCTTAAGATCGTGATGCATGTGTTCTCGCTGATTGTGGGTATATTTCATTTTTCCTTTGCTGATTTTGATTTATTTGCAGTTGAATTTTGAGTGTTTAGTCCAGTAAAATGTCAGTTAAATCTGAGTATAATTGAGCCAAATATAGGTGAATTTATTATAGGCATTAGCTCTTATTTGCTGATAAGTTTTTCCTTGAATATTAGCATATGAAGATGATTTTTAGTGTTGATAAACAGCTTCGTTTGCCAAATAAACAAAAATCTTGACTTTGTGATCCTCTTCCTAGAAACTGAATAAGAATTTGAAGATATGTATATCCTCCTTTAATTCATTATCAGACATGTGAAGTCAGACTTCACCTTCAACTTATTTTGATTTTTTTTTTTTGTTAATTTTAACCCATGATCTTACATTGACCACACCCCATACTTTTTAGTTTTGCTGTTGTGGTTTTTGTAATTTAATTGATTCCATTGCGACTTTTAAACTCGCTATTGTATCGGTACTAAAAGTGCGGTACGGTATGGCCGGGTATCGATACGACATAGTATTCGACGATAAAATCAACCCAAAATACAGGTATCGATATTCGCTTTAATGGTTTCCGATGATTTGAGTTGGTAACGATTAAAGTTACGCCACGTAGCATGACGGAAAACGATCAAAATCCTGCCTCGTAGCGTGAGGAAAAACCTAGAAATATAACTATATGTGTAATGAATTACGATGAATGTAATTGAAACATGTTTTATGAATTTACATAAATATAACTATGGCTCCATCTATTGGCAATATATAATGCGTAGATGCTATTAAATAATATTAGATGTTAACTACAAAATGTAATCAAAATTAATGCATCTTACTTTACGCCTAATATTTTGTACACATTTTAAGCATATCAATGTTATCTTTTGAACTTTGTAATGATTAATTACTATGCTTATTAGGTATATATTTTATGATAAGTATATGTTTCGTAATGCAACATTCGATATAAAAAGCAACATTCAATGTACACCAAAACACGACTTGAGGCACACACATCACTGCATCTGTTGCAGGCTAATACATCAGTGCATCTGTTGCACTGCACATGGGTCAAACCACCAGGTGCCACAACATGGGTCAAACCCCAAATCAAACCACTCCTTGAAAGTTCTCTTCATGCTTTCTAAGCAATATGCACAACAACTCTTTCCATTATCTCTAACCTCACTACTCTAACATTAGATGGCCAAACAGGGTCAACCCTTGTCGCATTTTCATCCCCAGAAGTCATATTCAGATTCTGCAAACAGATGTTACTTTCATCAGCAGCTGATGTGCTCTTGGCGAGCCATTAACAAGCGTCTCTTGCAGATCCAAATTTTTAATTTGTGTCTACTTTCTTGGATTATTATTCATATGTCTCAAACATAGCTTTAACATCCATCAATATTTTATAATTCAACCCCGGGACGTTCCCGGGTAGTCAGCTAGTATTCTATACCTATATATAAGAAAGTTCTCCCACTTATTTTTCTAGTTTCCTATGATGTCTTTTCTTTAATTAAAAAGGTTGATTTAATTTATACCATTTGTTCCCCAACTCTTTCTTATGTGTATTCTAAAAAAAAAAACAAAAAAACAAAAAAATGATGACATTGACAATTATGAATAGCAGGAAGATAAATATAAAATAATTAAACTGTTTTGACATGAGAAGAGTAGACAGCCCACCACAGGTTTAACCACCAAACAAAACACCATGACCAGCCATCCATCCATCCATCCATAATCTATTATTCCTATATCTGAAATATGTACAAATCAACATCTTTTCTTCAGTTCCACCTTTTAGAGTTTTTCAGTCCCTTTGATTTCTGTTTTGCCTGCTGAAATGCCTGCATCTTTTGCTTCTTCCGCGCTTCTCTTTCCGCCTTTATACATACATCAACAAACACGTCTAGCGTTAGCTAATAACCGAAAAGAAACATACAGAAGGTTGCGATTTCATCCTATTTATATCGTCTGGTGAAGTCGTGTTTAATTTTGTTTATAATAGATCAGACGAGACAAATGTAAAAACTAGTTAAAATAAAATGGCATAAGGTCGTCTAAAGTGTATTCAAATGTCTGTAATGTAATGTCTTAAAACTTTTGAGTTTTTTTTAATATAGTTTCATACGATAAATAATTTACAGATCATGAAAAAATGTTTGCGGCTTCAGCCCAACCCGTAGTTGTGAGAAATACCTTTGACATCTTGGATTTGGCTTTTGCTTTAGGGGACTTGTCCTCTAGCTCCGCTTCTCTTTCAAGTGCCTTCTCTCTTGCGTCAAGGTTCTTCTCAAGATAGTACTATTAAAAAGCCAAACCAAAGTACCATGATTAGATTAGAGATCCGGAATCCATTTAAATTACAAACAAAAGGAAGTTTTTTTGCAGGCACGCCATCAACGTAATAATCTTGGTTTAAAAAGATGCTCACGAGTCATGTACTTCTAGGTCATGAAGAAATTATGGAAGGTTTGCTTGATAAAAGGGTTGACATGCAATGTTTTAAAAACCTGTTTTTTAATTATACCGGATTTGGTTAAAAAATGGTTGAACCGCGTTGTAGCGGGCGATTCAACCGGGTTGATTAGTTAGCTATATAATTTCATAATTTAAACATTAGCACAAAAAATAATCTAAAAGTACATAATTACAAACTAAAATACTATCAAAAAGTTAATCAATAACTAAAAAATAATCCAAAAGATAATATAAAGTTTTTAATTTTTTAAAAGTTGTTCCTTAATAAAAATATAATCTAAAAATAACCAAAAACTAACCTAGCCGATACCGGTATAGCAGTTTAAACTGGTATACCGGATTTTACCGGTGGTATAAAATTGATACCATTTCCCATATTTACCGGAGTGCTTCATACCGGATTTACATCCGAAAACGATAATACCAGTATAACCGGGCGGTATTTACCGGTTTTTAAAACATTGTTGACATGCAAAACAGATGACAGAGACACAACTTCTGGTTCTCAACATGGCTAATTGTTTACATAGAGCAACGTCTCGCATACGTGATGTGCGTGCGTGATTACCTCGTGCTTCTTTTAACCAAGGTAATGATTATTTTACAAAATATATTATCAGGCAGGTAATAATAAATTAATAATTATTTGTTAAATAAAAATTTTCTTCAGGCTGAAATTGATTATATGGTTAGAGGAGAAACGTTTAAAGGACCAGAAGTGGCGTCTAGTGAAGAAAATTCTATTTGTACTTATTACATACAAGAAAAATTAAATTAGTAGACATATTCTTTTTGGAACAAGATTATTCAAAATAGATGGTTTTGTTTTGTTCGGTACCAACACCTAACACGCAAGCAAACCCTTTTTAAACCAGAAGCGGACAAGTTTGATCTGACATAGAGATTCACCAAAGATGTTACTATTATACCCCCACCAAGATGTTTGCAGCAATCATGCACGCGGAATAAGATTCATCAAATAAAGTGGTAAAGCGGAAGGTGAACTTACATCATAGTCGCCATTATAGTCTTCCAAATTGCCATCTTTTACTTCTAAAACTCTATTCACTATTTGTTTTATGAAGTATCGGTCATGAGATACAGTAATGACAGTTCCCTCGTACTCAGAAATTGCTTCCTATTAAAGAAACAGAATCATTCCACAAGAATTCGTAGTTTGTCAACAATAAAAGACTAAAAGCAGATGATTCTGACGTTTACTTGCAAACAGACAACTATAGATATAGATTTGCAAAAAATACATAAATACACAATTTTCAATTGTTTTGGATTAAAAAACTGTCAAGTACAAACAATGCATTTTGTAATAAACTGCTCGTGATTGCTCTGAGTTTGTTTTATTCAATTACTCATAAAAAGCTTATATAAAGAATATGTTAATGAAACGCAAAACGAACCTCAAGCATTTCTTTTGAAGGTATATCCAAGTGATTAGTAGGCTCATCCAACACCAGTAAGGTGGAAGGCGTAACCATGAACTTACAAAACGCAAGCCGCGCCTGTAAGATAAGCAAGTTTAGTTTATATTTCACAACCAAAATATGATGGGAGACACAACAACTAGCTTCATCTAATCAGGCATTTAAAGTATTATGTAAAAACTGTTCAACAATATGTCAATGCAGAAAAAAAGACAACATTGCCAGATTGGAAACACGATGCAGATATATACGTTTAAAAAGGAGCTGCAGATATTTAAAAAAATCACCTTTTCACCACCACTCAATAGAGAGACTTTCCTGTCTAGCATATCGGCCTTAAAATTGCAACGTCCAAGGAGTCCCTTTATATCATCAATTCTCCAATCTTCTGCCACTTCGGCTACAGTACTGAGCACTGTTTTTTCTAGATCAAGAGCCTCCGCCTGAAATTAGGATCAACTAATTATCAGTACTAGGATAGTATGATATTAGAATAAATGCATAACGAGAACACAGGAAAATGATAAAAAATACATCATTTCTCCTATAAATATTGAACTATTTCTCTGTTCCACAACTTAAGTTAAAGTTACTTAATTGCCCATCTTCATCATTACAAAAAAAAAATGATAAACACGGATTGATTGAGTCCACACTCCACATGATTCTCCTATCCTTGCCTTTAGTGAAGGGAATTTAAGACAGTTGACTTAACTATTATCAGTAAAGTAGAGTGTATGCAAGAAAAACACATGCGAGTTAATATAACTACAATACTTACTTTTCTTGTAACCTTTTTAAGTTAATATGACATTCTTTTACACATTGTGACACCTACAAACACAAGGTTCTCCTATTTGAACATTACCATGTTTCAACTTTCATGGGAAGGAGATAGTAGTCATAGTACCGAAGCGTTATCATGAGAAGTGGCAAAGTGCGCGAGTATGGGCCAAAATGGGTACGGGTAGAAAGCTTTAGGTTTTCAATTAACGAAAAAGGGAATATTAATTATGGAGACTGCTCGTCTATCTGTAAAAAATGTAAGGCCAGACTATGTTAATGTTTTGTCCAATATTTTTAATTAGTTGGTAAATAACCTAGTGTAGACATATGATTACAAAAACTGTATTATTTAAATAGCAATCAGTTTTTTTCCGAAAAAATGATTTAGAAGTTTTCTTGCATCAAAATATACACTTTGAGTGAGGTTCAACCTTTTTGGCATGTTCAATCTATACTTGGTTCGTTTCTTTTAAAGCTTTTTTTTTCACTTTACCCATTAGAGATGACACCGATAATTTGCATTACCTGATTTTGCTCAAAGTAATTTGGAAGCACGTTATGTTCGCCAAGAATTACTTCCCCGCTGTCTGGGCTTTGTATGCCCATAATCAACTTGAGCAAAGTACTCTTCCCACAGCCATTTGGCCCAATTATTGCAATTTTCTCACCCCTTCCAATTGATATGTTAGCTTTTTCAAAAAGAACCTGGATGGCCATGCAATATTACATTAACATTATAATAGTATTCGTTACTACATATATTTATAGGATAAAAAGAAGTCAGGATATGTTGCTAGTATGTTTTATTATTAGTTACCTTGTCTTCATAGCTAAATCCCAGATTTTTAATCGTCACGACTTCTCTCCCACTTCTTCCACGTTCAGGGAATCTAATCTTCATTTGTTTCCGAATAAATGGTTTATCAACTTGTTCCTCCTCCTGAAGTTTTTCTAGCTTCTGTTTTCGTATAACACAGGTGTAAAATAATTTAAAAAGAGGTTAGTAACTTTACAATTTTTATTAAACCCAACATTAACTAGTTACTTGAAAAAATAACTGCATCAAAACAATATAAAACTACCACTTTTGTGAGTTTGTCCTCATACTTTAACGTAAAAGAAAGACAATCATGTTTTATATATGCAAAATCAACTACTCATGTGTCCACCTAATTCCGCTTCAACATAATTAATATTTTTACAAGACTAGTGTTGGTTAATCCTGCCAAGTTGATTAATCAACTTCAACAAATATTTATAAAATTGTTTAATAGTCCAGAATTAAAAAAAAAATTACCTTTTCGGCAGTAGATGCGCGTCCAGAATTTGCTCCAGCACTTAACCTGCTAATTAAGCCTCTTGTATGCTCGATTTCCTTCTGTTGCTTCTCCCATGCCGTAAACTGAGCTTCAATCCATGATGCCTTACCAATTATGTAGTCCGAATAGTTTCCAATGAATGTTCTAGAAACACCCATGTCAGTCTCCACTATTTTTGTGCATAATTGATCAAGAAAAGCTCTGTCGTGAGATATGATCACCATTGGAACATCTTGCTTATTAAGGTAACCTTCAAGCCACTCAATCGTGTCTAGATCAAGATGATTTGTAGGTTCATCCAATAGTAACAAATCAGGATCCTGCAAGAGTTAACATACTCAATCCCCCCATACATACATCTGATATCCAGTTATTTTTTTCTTCCTGTATTCGGATTTCAGAGATGTTTGGATATGTGTTTTCAACATTATAATCGTAACTTAAAGAATCAGTTGCTAGCATAATCAAGTTCATGAGGTTTGTCATAGTTAGAAAAACTAGTTTTCTTAAAGCAACTATTTACCTTTTTTCTCCAAATTCGGTGACCTTAACTCTAAATAAACATAAAAATCCTAATCACTCTAAGTTCACATACAAGCACCGTCTTAACTACGTAGCTATAATATATTTCTTTATTTAATAATAATATAAATAGAAAATATAAGGCATACGCATTCGGTCATTTGACAGTTGACAAGAAGTACACGAATAGAGCAATACATCGCTCATTCCACCATGCAGTGTTGCAAAAGGCGGGCTAGGCGGCCGCCTAGTCCCTAGTCGAACGTAGAAATCAGAATAAGCCCCTAGTCGCTAGTCTAGACGTTTTGGGCATTAGGCGGGCCTAGGCAGTGATTTTTTTTTTACTTTTCTAAGTATTTCTAAGTATTATGTGTATATATCTTAACATATTTTCAAAAAACACCTAAATTTGTGTATATATATATAATACGTATAAAAATACAAAAACGCCTAATTCCGCCTAGTCCCTAGGCTAGACCTCACCGCCCGCCTAGCGCCTTCTGCAACATTGCCACCATGTCATGTACAAAAAACACTAATTCATATTTTAATCGAATTCTTATCAAACATGTCCCCTATATAACATGTAAATACATACATTTACCTGACTTGATTCTAAATTCTAATCCATTATACAATACATCCATATCATATCCATACAAAACTTTACACTAAATTTGACAAAAAGTGGTTCAAATTTATACCTGAAGCAATATCTTCCCAAGTGACATCCTCATCTGCCAGCCACCACTAAACGACGCAACAAGCCTATCCGCATCTTCAACCGAAAACCCAAGCTCAGGCATCAACTTACTAATCTTAACATCCACAACATCCAAATTCACCGCCTGCGCCCGTCTCTGAAGCAAATCAAACTCGTCCAAAAGCCTCCCCATTAACTCCAAATCCTCCACCGACCCCTCAATCGCCTTCTGCACCTTCTCCAGCCTCTCCTTCACCTCCATCTCCTCCTTAAAAGCATGCAAAAACTCCTCCCTAACCGTCCTACTCTCCGACACCTCAAACTCCTGGCTCAAAAACGATATCCTCATATTCGCTTTCGCCTTCACCACATTCCCCGAATCCGCCTCCTCCATACCCGACACAATCCTCAACTGTGTAGTCTTCCCTGCACCATTCACACCTACTAACCCTACCTTCTCCCCCTTCTTCACCTCCCAACTCACATCTTTCAACACTGTCACACCTTTATAACTCTTACTAATGTTCTCTAACCTAACACCGGACGATATACTCGACGCACCGGTCGCCGAATGCTTATTTCCTCGTTTGAAATCAACAGTTTCTGATGAACTATTTGTAAACAGAGACTCTATATCATCTATGTCAGTAATAGTACTGGTTTCTGTATCTACTGTAACAGCTGATAACCTAATTGGATGATGATGATGATGACGTGGCAGTGCTAGCAATTCCTGACCTGTTTAAAACACATGTTTAATAATGTTTAATAATTATACTTTTTTAAATAATAATAATAATAATTAAAATAAGGAGGGTAGGGTCCGTCATTTCTACGTACTAGTAGAATGCCCGCGCGATGCAGCGGGAAACACAAACATTTTTAAGGGTGTGTATGGTTTTGTTAAGTTCGATTATTAGCCTCAATCGAAACTAAAATCAAAAGTCATCAATTAGTCCTCTTATTAAACAATTGGTTCCTTGGTTCGGTTAGTATTGTTAGATTATCGGTTTTTAATCCGATTTAGTTAATGTGTTTTATTATGTGTTCGTGTTCGGTTAAGGTTAAAATTAAATGAACAAACACTAACATCGTGTTCATTTGGTTCGTTTACAGGCCTAGGTATAAAAGCTAAACTTTTCAAAGCCCCCTCTATTTATACCACCACTACAATTCATAAACCTATCTACTCAGATTCAAACCTATCTAGTAAGAAACCCGCGCTATGCGGCGGCGACGACAATATACAATCCGGTACTTGTTTTCGGTTAGTTTATCAATCCTCTAGTGGGTTCAGCAATGCTTTGCGGTGGGTAAACCGTTTTTGACAAAGTTTAAATAGAAACGTAAATGCAACGTACCAGTGGTACCACTGCCACGTGGGCTTGTGTAGGTTCAACTTCAAATGCTTATCATAATCATGTAGGTTCAACTTATGTGACTTCAACACATGGCGAGCGACCCATTTAAGTGTAAAGACTAAAAAATGACATTATGGATTAGGAGACGGTTATATCTTTTCTTTTTAAGAAGTTAGTTGTTTAAAGTGTATATTATTGGAGACAGAGATATGATATACAAGTCTGCAACTTTTTATATACACGTATTCAAATTCATATTCAATATTAGAAATATTTCAAACAAACCCAAAGTATCTGGCAAAAATAGGTTGCAGTCATTCATAGATCTCATTATTTGTTCCGATAGTGAACACTTCAACTCTATAGGTTTGAGTTTTAGATCATCAAAAACATAACTAAAATCGTAACATGATTTACTACCTAGAACAAACAAATATGAAACATATATGAAATTCGATATGAATCAAACCATAAAAATTATATAGGTTTTGTTTATTTCAAATCTACACCATTAAATTCCAATTTTAAAAGTAGTTATTCCTGTAGTAAAATAAGATAATAAGATTGGTGTGGATAATAGCACAATACCTAATTTATTACTAATCTTAATGGAGCTCTAATATGTGAATGCATTGATCGATTAGTCAATTTTATATCATGTTAGAGTTGTTCACAACCAGAAAGCTCACATGCTCCAAAATTATGTAAGATTTTTCTTGTCTAAAACTTGTTGACAGCTTCAAGTCTTTGTAATGGGGATAAACCTTTGCACTAAACAAGAAATGTCAAAAGATTAACTTTTATATCTATATACACTGCCAATGATCAAATATTACCATTTGAATCGATAAAACTCAACTGAAAATGACCAGGATTCACTTGTGTAGACCAAAATTGACACAGTTAACTATTTTGACCCGTATTTAACTTATTTAGCTCATACACATACATCAACAATTACACCATCTGAAGTCATGAACAACCACTACCTTCATCTACCATTGTCGACCAGTGTCCCATATTATAACATTAGGCCGCACAATTGTCATCTTGTTGAAACCAGTTGCCAAAAGCGATGTCAAATGGCAGAAAATAACTCGAATGATAGGAAGTTAAACAACCGTGGAGAATGATAGCAACTGTAGAGAATGATTCTTGATTGAATTACTTTTAAAGTTGCTTGCTTTATAGAATCTTACAACTTTGTATATACATACACAAATCCGTACCACCATTTTCAACTAATATGTATACAAGGAGTTTATATTATTTCCGCTTTTTACGTATCTTTTTTGCACCTATACAGATTCTACCAACTTAATAGCTTTAATATTCCACTCTCTTCTCTTGTAACCAACAATTACCTGAAACAATACACACCAAAACTAAAAGTTAAAACTAAAATAATTATGTGTGCTGCATTTTCTTTAGACTTATCAACAACACCAAAAGCTCTTAAAGTATCAAAAAGTAGACAACATTTTCAAATTTCATGAAAAGATGTATACCATTTGACCCTATTAAAGCAATGCTGCAGTGAAAAGTGTGAACAGACATAGCAAGTCTGCAATTTTTCTCATTTTAAGAAGTCAGTATGAGTAGACCATTTCTGTAGTCTGCACTCTTTCACAATTTTGTATACTCTACACTCTTTCACCATTTTCTAGCATTTGAAAATAAATCAAATCCCTGATTTCAAAAGTAATAAATAGATATTGGCTTAATACATAACTATTATCAGTTCTATAACTATTGTGTACACTCTACATTCTTTCACCATTTTATAGGCATGAACAATCACACAAATGGCATTAAACAGTGCAACTGTGATCAGACCTATAAATACCTGTTAATAGCAGTTCAAAACATGAAAATAACATTATTAATAAGCTAAATCAAGAGTGAAAAATAATTATACTATTGTGGTTCAATCTCTCTAGCACAAAGAAGAAGATTGGCCATTAAAATCAAAGAAAAAATAAAATTTTCATAACTAAGATCTAAAGAGATAAACTTAAAGGTATTAGGATGTCTACACACCATTCCATCAATTTATGTGAAAATCAAAATTGAAAATAAAATATAACTTCAGAACTCTACCAGATTTCACACAAGATACAACACTTTTCTTGCTTAACATTTCAAAAGAGGTTCAAAACTTCAGAACTGGTAAAACCACACAAACAAAAACTGGTAAAACAAAAAGATATGGGTCACATTAGGATGAAGGAAAAAAAGAGATTACGGGTCAGGAGAGTTGGAACAAAAGCGAACATGTTATCTGCTTTACGTTACTCTAACCTTAGTTTTAAAAAGCGAACAACGCAAAAAAGCGACAATGTCTAAAACTGAGGTGCGAAGCACCAAGCGCAAAAGCGCACCAATTTTCATACCCAAGGCGCAAATAATTATAGAACTTTTTATGTATTTCCTATAGGTTTCTAGCCCAATATCTTGAGACGCATAAGCTTTATATATCTTTTAATATGCTATCGCATACATGTACAACCTGAAAATCATGTTGTACAACAAGCTAATTAACAATAATAGGAAAAATATATGTGGCGTGTGCCCGAGGGTCAATTTTTTGCTAAGAAATTGCGCCACTCGTGGGCTCTTTTGAAAAAAAGTTAAGTTCACCTGAAGCGACTAAAAGCGCAGGGGCTTGAGCCTTGTTGAGATTTGAGCCTAGGCACGCGTTTTTTAAACCAAGACTCTATCAGTCGTCACCAACCCACCGAACACAAAGAAACGCTCTCCATCTTGATCCAAACCCAGGCGGGCACTTTTATTAATCTGTGCATTATGACCCAAGCTCATTCTAACCCAAACCCATCCCTGTAACCAAACCAACCCGCCCATTTGCCACCTCTGATTATAACTAAATGTTGACTCCTTCATCCCAACAATTAACAGGGTGTGTGTGTGTGTGTGTTGGAAAGTGTTCTCTTTTCATCATAATCAGAATAAAGTAGAATTAAATTTAGCTCCATTCTCCGTTGAGAAAATCTACAAAGAAAATAAGGAAAAAATGTTTTTGAGAGGGTTTAGCATCAGTATGTCACATTATATACTTTTTACATATAATGGTCTAAATATATAAGCGTGGGAACCAAGAATGCAAATCCTGAATTAGGTAAGCAGCCAAATTGTTTCCAACTTTCCAACAATATTTTAAAATTACCAGGTCACTCCTCACATTTTGAATGCTTCCGTTTTCTACCCAACTACAACATCAGCATAAAATCCTTTAAATATCTCCAATATTTAAGATCTTATATAACATAACCAAATCAGCTATTAACTCGATATTAGCTTCAAAAGCCACAACAGTAGTCGTGAAATTGCAAAACAGTTGTTGTATTTCAACAGGATTTCATCCAACAGATTAATTTATTTTAATTTATTATATCACATTTTAGATTTTTGAAAAGATAATCGAGGACTCACTTATTCACCGAAATCAAACCGCTGGTAGCCAAAATACCAAGCGCATAGCTTGAGTAGTCGCGAGGCCCTGAAACAGAATGCAAAAGTACAAACACCCGTGCTTGAATACGTATTGTACACAACATTAATACAGACAAAAATAGAGGTAAATGAGAATTCAAGAAGTTCACTTGTATAGCTGCTAATACACCTCATGGACCACCTTCATGCTGAACTAAGCCCATTGTTGTTTCATCATCAGCACTATATCTGCAAGATAATGGGAATAGTTTGAGATAGAAAAAACACTTTCTTTTTAAATATGCAGTTTAATTCCTAATTGCTTGACAAAATATAATGAAAATAGTTTGAGACTAAAAGAATCTATAGTCTCTATCTCTGATCATAGATTTCACACTTGCCTCATCTTTCCATATACCAAGTCCTCATATTATGTTATAACACTAATTTAATAAGAAAAACATAAAACTATTAATTTATTAAAACCCTAAAACTCTTCTACATCCATGCTTTAGTGAAATGAAATAAAAACATGAAATAATCTAAACGTTATCATTTCATTTGAAGATGACTAATAAAGTTGAACCCTAGATCTGGCCTCTTAGATTCAAACAAAAAACATAACTCAGACCTTTTTGATATATAGAAAATAATCTGTATTCAAAGAAACTAAAGCATAAATTATCACGAAATAGGAGCGTATATTAGAAACTATATACTTATTCAATCGCTAAAAAGTGATTTGAATCAACAAGAAAACCAAATCAAACCGAGTTAGGTTCCGATGGCGAAGGAAGAAGGTTTCTCCATATGAATGAATGGAAGCAGGGTTGGGGTATCTTAAAGTAATATTGTTTGGGAGTGGCTGAGATGTGAGATGAGGGAGATGAATGAAACCCTAACCCCTTTTCTCGTTCTCTCTCTACGAATGAAAACAGGAAGGTAATAGGAGATTATTTGGCCGCCCAAATGGATGAGCGGGAATTCAAAATTCGGATGAATGTCTTAGCCCGCCCAAAATGTATTGGGCATATTCAAGTTGTACATGATGCATCAAGACTTGCAATGCATTTGAACGTGCTTGTGAGGATTTAGGAATGCAGAGAAAGCTATTGTTTATAGAAACTAACTAAAAGGCATATTTGAGACCTTGATCCTCTCCACCTATTTCGGCTTTATTTAACCTCCTCTTGGCTTTGCTTCTACAATCAATTTTTTTAGCTAAGTTGTTGTAAACCAACTAAAAGACATATTTGCCCTTAAAAAATCTTTATCATGTGCATTAATAGTTGCACCTTAAGCAATTATATTTGTATTACTTAAGTTTTAAGAAGTCCCTGGCTCATACATTATAATATAGTATAGATTAGAAAGTAATTTCAATCGTGTGGTGTCTGACCTGTAAAATAAGAAAGTTTGTTAGGGTTGTTGGAGTTAGTTAGGGTAGTTAGGAATGGTCGGGTGAATGGGGGACGGAAAGAGGGTTTAGGGAGGGTGGTGGTGGTTAGGAAGGTGGAACGGAGATTGGTGGTTATGTCCATTGGTTACACAGGGTGTGGGTGTGGGTGTGGAAGAAGAAGATGCAGGGAATATAATATATGTGATGGTTATTTGGTTGGTATATATATATATATTTTGTTTTGTTGATTTCTTAACCACAAATGGGAAATTGAAATGATGATGATGATGGATGTTGTAGGGTTGTAGTTACGGTGGCCACTAGTATATAAAGGGTCGTATTATCTTTCTATTGTTTCGACACGCTTGTTCTTATTTTCGTATTTTCACATCCACTATCCGTCTCGTATAGGTTTCTATGAGACGTGTAGTCTTTTTTTAATTTTTAAGAAAAATCTAATGTGTTAGATTCTGTCTGAAGCAATAGACCTTGTATAGGTTTATACTAGGTGTATTGGCCTATACTCGGTATGTTGATGTGTTTTTTTTAAGAATTAAACATGATAAAATAACTTAAAAAATTCACAAAATTAAAAAAAAAAAAAAAATCTTCATTCTAATATTATTTTATGAAAATTACAAGTTTTCGTTACATACATATACATATACTAGAACTATACTACACCTATATTGTTATAGACTATATGATAGTACACGATATGATACGATACAAGTTTGCAAAACTAAAAACACATCAATACGTTAGTATAATATAGTATATGTGTCGGCTTCAAATGATAATTTATACTTTCAAAATAAATAAACAAAGATATTTTTCAGGTAAAATATTTGTTTACAAACTGTTTATATATAAAATGAATAGTTTAGATGCTATCTTAACACATTGATTTTACCATTCTAATGTCATTTTTAAGGCTTGTAAACATCAAAAATGTTATCAGATGCTACTTTCTATAAGAGAAATTGGCATCATGACCTTTTCATGAACCATCAACTAACAGATTGCAAAGCTTTATATTGTTTCATGTGACAACGGTCATAGAAAATGGCTGGCGAACAAAACACGTGGTATCTCCTTTTCTGCTTCGATTTCTCTTTTCGCCCCGTCTCTAATTTCCTGAACCCTCGTGTCCCAAATTTTGTCTACTAGCTTCCAAGTTTCGTCACTAACTACTTGAGTCTGCACATGACAAAATTGCACCAACAAAATGCTTGTTGAGACTTAAAGCCATATGCATAAACTAGAGGTGGGAATTTCGACCCATTTGGGCTACTTGTTATTTTAACGGGTTAAACATCGCCCAAATAACATTTCAAATGCATAGGAGACGCTTTATCCAAATATTCCAATTTTTATAGACGATTAGTGTGTAAAATATGGTTTAAAAAATTATATTGTTTCAGTATTAATATATATATATATCAATACTGAAACAATATAACTTTTTAACCATATTTTACACACTGTCTATAAAAAATGAAATTTCGTCTATATAAAAATGAATTTTTTTTTGACAAAGCGTCTTTCAGGTCGACCCAGCCCATACCAAAAGCTTACCCAATTAGAGCCATTACCAAACCTGCAAATTTTGCTTTCTCTAAGGCTCTAATAACTTAAATCACATCTATAAACTTGCACTAACCTCCATTGGACGCGGGGCACCAAAAGTTACAAACCCGACATTTCCAGGTGCAAATGTGGCCCTACCAGGAAGTGAAGCACCGTGTATTCCCCACCTTCCAGCATATATAAGTGCCCCATATTCATCCACCGGGGTAACACTAGGCTGAATGAAAAAATATAAAAAAATATATTAAAAATGATCTAATATGTGTGTATATATAAATATACGGATTTAAATGGAATCTGATAACGTATGCATTTAAATAATGCCATATATGATGAAAATTAATGTATCAAACTTCCAAATATCAAAATGCTATATTATATGTTTGGGAAAGATGAAAATCATGCAAATACATTATGATGTAAGGGAAAGTAATAACCTGAGATATCCGAGGGGAGGATTTGTATATGCTCCAAATTTCATCAGCTTCAATTTCTCCCTTCTCAAGTAGAATATCTGTAGCCATACAGTAAAAATGAGTTCTTATGTAAACTTAATCAACAATATTATATTCATTTATCAAACAAAAAATATTTCATTATAAATCGAACAAAACAAACCTGTGATCTCTTCTACCGCAGAATAATATTCTCTTAGCACAGAATAACATTTTTCCATTGCAAAACGCATGTACTCATCCTTTAATGCTTCTAGTTTGGCAGCAAGCTATGGAGATAGAAAATATATATATATTTTAATGGCCAAGGAAACATGAAAGCTAAATATACATTCATATGCAGATGACCAAACTAGAAACTCGAGATAGCAAAATGCAGGGAAGGAGAAAAAAAAAGAAAAGAATATGATGATGCAAGCTTATATCATGTGACGGAATAGAAAAACAGGCACTTACATTTGGCACTAAATCGCGTTGCTTTCGGTAGTACGCCTTCCCAAATGATGTCATTCCAGACTGGAGAATTAAAAATTCAGCAAGCATTGAAGCTTCTAATGTAGCCTTTGAAGATATCCAGCATAAATTGTCTAATCCAAACATCTCCTCTTCAATGACTCTGGCTATTATATTATTTGAGGAGCGGATATGAGATCGCATGGCATGCAAATAAAAAAGAGGAGGGGGAGGTTTGTCGAAGAATCGAGATTAATAATATACTTACGAGCACAAGCACGGATAATGGAATTTACATAATCTGATTTCCTTTTAAACACCCGCCCTGAAATCTCTAAATAGCACATGTTTGGTTGACTCTTAACAGAATTGATATCCGTCTGCATATGAAACGATTTCAAAATCTCAAATGAACCCAACTTGTTTTACCCATAACGACAGCCTAGAGTTGGCAAGATAATATATCTTTTTTCAAACTGGTGAGTAACGGGTTGAAGACAGAAGTTTTTTGGTATCCGAATAAACTTTTTATATCTTTTTTTTCACAAACTGGTGTCAATAGTAACACAATTTTCCACATAGTACTTAGCCTTTATGCATTTTTCGGTCTGCGTTTACCTTCCAAGCTAATTTTGTTGATTGACCCGTTATAGATAAAACGTAACTTGAACCGACCATCCATAAGTACATGTGTCAAAACTATGAAAATGTAACACACTTACCCCCTGGAATGGACGGTGAGGATCTGGAAAGTAGCATGCAAGAACAGAAACCGCTGCTTCTCTATATGCCAACCTCAATTTCAGCTCCTCAGGGACTTCGCTTTTATCTTCTTGACCTGTTTCAAAAGTTCCTTTTTGCTGCCATATAAACCATCAATATTTGTCAAGTTTAGACACATATTAACTGACGTGACACATTTACTTTCTTTATAACTTGTAGCATGTACCCTTTTCAAGGCCTCCAGAAGTTCTTCTCTTCCTATGTAGTCCATGTCCTTTCTGGCAGTCAAGATACCAGCTTCGTTCCTGTTCATTTCATTGTTAGAATCTCTATTTCAAATTTAGAAACTAATACATTAGAGGTGACAATTTCGAGTTATGTTTTTTTTTAAATCTCAAACAGGTAAAAAATTAGCTTAGAAGGAAAAGGGACAAATGGGCTGAACATGAACGTCCTTGTCATATTATTTAATAAATCCGAAAATATAGAAATAACTATTTTTTTAATCATATTGACACTCTAATTATTTGTTAAAATATTAAAGCTATGGAAAGAAGAAAAAATGGTGTTTCAGATCAACTCAAGCCTTGCTGATCCAATTCAACCCACACCACTGAATCACCCGTTTTGACCTATTACACAACCGGCACATTACTCGACATCTATGATACGTCAACAGAGTTACAGACTTACAGTATATTCTGCAGTTCTGCTCCAGTAAAATCTTCAGTTTTCTCTGCAATTTCCAGCAATAATGTATCCTTCTCATCCTCGGAACGAAAGAATTTGTTTTTCGCATGCACCTAAAATATCAAACTTATAAAGTCGCAAGTTCACAACAGTAAAATTTATTAAAGTGGATATTGAAGACGGGAATGTTTACCTTCAATATAGCAAATCTACCATCTTTAGAGGGCAGACCAACCCTAATAATCTTATCGAAACGGCCTTTCCTCAAAAGAGCAGGATCAAGAATATCCAGCCTATTGGTTGCCCCTATAACTAACACCTACATAGTACATACCCCACCCCCCTTCAAAGTGGTTAGCTTGTGCAGGACTACAAACTCTTCCTATCAATTATAATGGAAAAAGAATCAGTACTTGAGATGTTGACTCTTTGAAACCATCCATTTCTGTTAATATTTGAAGCAGTCCTTGTTCCCTCTCTGCACCACCCTATTATTAAGTATATAATTAATAAATTACAGTTTGGAGCAGAAATTAATGAATGTATATTTGTATCTTTACATATGAATATGCATGATCCATACCATATGCATATCTATAAATATGTATATGTATCTAAACAAATGTGAACGTGTGAATAGATTCATAGAATGTAATTATTATGCATTATAAAAGCCAACGACATTTATGTAGGTTGTGCATATATATGTAAGTGTATATATAGCATATATGAGAGGCATTCATATCAGGACCAATAATATGTTGAGAAATGCGAGAACCGCTTAAACCCTTTATTATTTATTACATAAACCGACTAGAATGCATGTTTAGTTCAAGAGATTTGCCATTTACTTTTAAATAGTACGGTATTGATAGCATTTTGTCTAAATGCATATACACTACATGCCCATATGCCACATACTTTAAAAAAAAAGAAAAAGAAACAGGTGAGGAGATAACAATCAAAGAGTAGGGGGCAACAAATACATCAGTGTTTATTTTCAATTTTACACTTTCCACTGAAGCACTATGTCAACGTGCTTATGTGGTTCTCACGCTTCTCAACATAATGTGTGTGAACAAATACATACATGGGTATGTACTCATAGCATGATATACATACACACATATATATCTGTGTGTCTATACTAGATTTCTTCCCCGAGCAATACCTAACATCCTAATTAAAACCTTTAATTTATTATAAAAAATAAAAAGGCATATCGTATTTTTTTCACACTAAAGTAAAAAGAATGATTTGAAGCGTCACCATTATGTAGAAGCGACAATTTATTTTAGCTGTAGATGATAAGTTGGTTTGTATTCCTTTTTTTTTGTTTTTTTTTGTGTAGCAACCTAATGAAGTTTTATTTTCTGTCAACTTATTAACTTTACAGTAACATCCCCTCATATGGGTTGAGACAATAAAAGCCAATCTTACTAGACCAATGGATATAATATTAACTACTAACCAAATTTAGATATCGTGTGTATCATATACAAGATGGAATTGGTATATACAACACCACAATATTGATACTCCTTTCAGAATCATATAGCTTCTTTTCAGACTTTGGCAGAATATCAAAAGTTTCAAGTGCAATACTTATGAACTAGTAACTGTGAATATTCAATGGTAGCATTATAGTGTCAATGAAAAGGAAGCAACATCAATTATAAGCAGTGTGAACATATGACTATTGAAATCTGCTTACAATATCAATCTTCATTTTAAGTTTTTAACAATGAGAGTAAGGTGTTAAAACATCATTTGGAGGTTGAAAGAAAGCATGGTTACCGTACCCCGCCAATGTCAGGTCCACCACGTTTGCTACCAATAGCATCTATCTCGTCAATAAAAATGATTGAAGGAGCGAATGATCTGGAACTAGCAAAAAGGTCCTTTACACGAGACGCTGCAACTCCAACAAACATCTGCATACAATTTCCAAAGTTACCCATGATCCTGCTACCTTAGTAGTTCTTAACTATTTAGTTATGAATTAGTTTATGCCTAATCTCTAAAAGGTCAAATAGACCAAATAAAAAGGAACCAGGTCAAATGGACCAAACCTCACCCGAGGAGTAGTGGAGTAGTTTTAATGGATAATATCTTCAAAAGGTTAAATATAAAGAATAAGATATTATTGAACAAATATAGTTTATGTAATGATATTTGATAGTTGACACACAAATTATTTACCAAAAAAAGAAAGTTATGGGGAAAAACTCTCGTGTTGACCTGTGACAACGAATGATGCAATTTTGTCCGACCCGCTCATTTTGCTTCCTCCAGAACTAACTAATTTATATAAAGTGAAAAGGGTGATATAAGGTTTCTGACCTCAACAAAATCAGTACCATTGGCTGCGAAGAAAGGAAGACCTGCTTCACCAGCAATAGCTTTCGCTAGAAGGGTTTTACCGGTTCCAGGAGGACCATGAAGTAGGACACCCTTAGGACAATATATGCCTTTATTTTGGAATTCTTCTTCATTCTTTAGTATTCTAACAATCTCTTGCAATTCCCTCTTTATATATTCCTGTCCAGCAAAATCATCAAAGGAGACACCTGTTGTCTCTTCTGCTGATATAAACTTCGCCCTGCAACCATTTTGATACACGTACATATGAATGGGTCGATTATCTCAACAAGGGGATGGTTGATTGGTTCACAAGGATTGAAGCACTTACCGACTCTCGCCTAATGATCCAAGTGCCTGGTTTTTTATTGGCTGTCGTCTAATCTTTTTAGGTGGGCTTCCCAAATCACAAGGAATTAACTTTGCATATATCGGTCTCATTATATTATCAATCCATACGTACAATCCTATTGCAAGTGCAAGTCGCATTGACCACACAACAATAGTTGCAATACTCGAGTAGACTTCTGTATTCAAGTTAACAACATCCACATTCACCACTTGTTGATGCAACTTTTGCCAAACTTCATTCCAGCTATCAACAGGCATACGATCAACAATATGCCTCCGAAATACAACTTCCTTTTTTGATTCCCCATCCTTATAATATGGTAGAATCACTGCAAACAAATTCAAGGTTTTAGGAAAGACTAAAAGAATTAAACTACTGATCATGGCTTTCTAGATATCTTGCAACTTGTCCCTACCGTAAAGCCAAAAAGGTAAAAATAATAATCGCAACAAGTAATTCATATGAGTAGCAAACAAAATTGAGAACTTTAAGCAACTTTATGTGGTGGATATATTGTCAATCTAGTAGCACCATGATGACTAAATGCATTTTACAAACATCAGATAGCTGTTCAACAGATCCTAAAATTAAAAAAAAACATAATCTTATATGATAGAAGGGATACCAGCCAAAACAACCCCATATAATGTAGCTCCTAAGTAGTGGTGCATCCATTACACATACCCAACTTGCCATTTAAGCATTCCATATAAAAGGTTTTTTCAAGTTGTAAGTTGCAAGTGTTGGTCGAGATGTCAAAAGGCTCAATATATAACAGCTCTCTAGCAACAAATATCATACAAGCATGTATATAACAATCATCCTATCTTTATGTTTTGTTTTAAGAAATCGTTCCGAGATAACCATCATGAGATCATGAATACAACAAAGGTGTTTGGAAATTGGATGTGCATGGTCATAGTGATCATCATTACGACTTGAACAATCAGAATTGTTAATAAAGTTAGGAATACTAAATCTCACATTTATCTCAATAATCAATTTCCTTGGAGCTACTCCTTGCTGGTAAGCAAAAATATTGAGAGGCTAGTGGCATATGGAGGAGCAAGTGAGCAACATATGCAATTTTGGCCAAAACAGAGCAAGTCTACACAAAATTAGTTTACACCAAATCATAGCCTGCAAAATGTATCACCGAAACAGAAGTCCGATTCTTCTTGACTAGACTCATTTCCACTAGGAGTAACAGTTAGAACAATGGGTTAATTTGGTTTTAGTGCTAATGGGCCAACAAGTAAATTTAAAGCCTTAATCCCGCTACATAATCAAGTTTTCAAACCTCCAAAACCATTATATTCAAGAAAAAATAAATGGAGCATTTCTATAATTTAGTTCTTATTATCATATTTAATATAATAATATTTATAAAATTCCCCAGAAAAAGAGAAAATGTGAGGTCAGCCCAACATGAGACCTGTTTTAAACGGTTTGTTTTACCACCTATGCTATTCACCTTTAAATGTTTTAGGTCAAAGAAGGTTGTGCACCATAGTGTATGATACATTGTATTGGACCTTGGGACTAAAATGATAGAATAGTACACTAAAATCTAATATGTATGTGTGTGTGTGTGTGAGAGAGAGAGAGAGAGTGCAAATATAGGAGCCTCCTCTAATTTTCATGTCATAAATAAAGTATCTAAGATAACCTTCTCCTGGTGGCTACCGAAGTTGATTTTGTAGAAAAGCCGGCTAAACAGGAGCTTGCTTCACAGGTAGAATATACATAATTTGAAATCCACAGTATTATTTGTATGTGATACGCAATACTAGATAAAAACCTAAACAATCACCAACAGGCAACAAGGAGAGCTAACCTGATACAGTCTGCCCGTAATTTGAGTACTCCATATATTGAACATTATTTGAATTCAGGAGCCTTAAGAATTCACTATACTCAATCTTGTGTGAATTTTCAGGGTCCCACTCTGTTCCCCTAAGTTTTTGCTGCATAGTCAATAAAGTTCTACTCCAGTTTGAAGCCATGACAAGCTGCCTCTCTAACTGCGTGTTTGCTTTTCGATCAAGCTCCTCCAATTTATTTATCCGCTCTTTCTCGGTCTCCTTCAGCTTCTGAAAAACAGTCAAGTAAAAATGAATTATCAGTTATGGGAAGGTTCTAATAAAATAGATTAAAAATCACAAAAATAGTAAGAACATCTGGACCAATGATCAAGTCAAATCAATGGCTAAGATGAGGCGGTGGTAATTTCATAATTAAATGTGAATTAGTTGATTTTTTAAATGCATATAACAATAATATACTTCATCATTTTTACAAAAAACAAAAAAAAAACAAAAAAAAAAAACATTAATACAATAAAATCAAGCAATTTTTTCCCTTTAATTTGAGTATATTATTTTTATATTTCAAATTGAAAGTGTTGATGAATTGGCGTGTCTAACTAGAGTGCCCACACACACAGTGTGACTAACCCATACAACAGTGAGTCAGCCCCATGTGCCTTCTCAGCCAGATCTTTAGGTTTTTCGTTGCACGCAATTATCCCTCCCCTATGGGACATGAGCCACGAGTCACGCCCTTGTGACATCTCACACTTCTCACAATTTTTAACATTTTCGAGTCGAACCACCCCCTTATTGTTACTAGGTACAAACTCAGTTATAGCTGGTAAAACTTTACCTTTGCCTTCATTACATGAACCAATTCATATTATCTAAGGCACACATCTTGCAAACAAACAAAATGAAAAATTTATTTCTAGTTCAAATATAAATTTAAAAAGACTTGTTATAGTAGCAAGTCCTTTTAAAAGAACTTATTATGGGAATGCATACACAGGTGGAAAATCCCAAATCCCTAAAACATACATGGCCCAGTTATCAACGGTTGCCATGTCAAGAAACCAACATATAGATGACACGTGATAGTAAGTAAAAAAATGCAACATCCAGGCTCCAGCAAGTGCAAGCGTTAACCAATACATTCATTCCAACAATGACAATAGGCTTCTCAAAATAATTACTCCCCACTGTTTTCAGTGAGGAAAACAGATACACCCTATGACTTTCGAGGTTAAACTTGGTACTCCTAAAGTTTATAACTTCTTGTTACAAACTTAACACCAACATCGTATCAGTATTACGATGATTTCAAACTTGAAAACAAGTTAATTAACAAAACCACCCCCTTTATTATTCCAATCTAAGTAACTTTCAAATACAAAAACATATCATAATTTGATGCATTTTAACACCATTGTTGATTTATCATTTCATAAGTCAAACCTACTATGTAGTTCAATCAATTGCATAATTTTACACATTTGAAGCCTAGAGATGATAAAGTGTAATCTAAATACCGATTCTAAAGGCACATTCAATCACTTGATACCCTCCCTAACTAATCTTTAATAGATCGAACACAAACACAAGATTTTTTTTTCTCCTTTTGGAGGGACAAACCAGCAACTCTTTCTATTCAATTAAATGAACATACAAACTTACAAGGAAAACGAACAAATAAAAAACAATAATCTAGACCCCTATTTATAGTTCACCACAGCACACTTTGTTTTCTCACTCCTTGCCCACGCAGTGGCATACCAAAATAAAACAAAAAAAAGGTTAGGATTTGAATCAATGACTTAAGCCCTTGTGCTATTCCCCCATGGTCGCATCGTAGATAGCGGTCAGAGTCGGTACGCTTACTATTCTCGTTATATTATATATAAAAATAGATAAGAAAGGACGCTTTTGATTCGAACTCGATCTTATTAAGTTGTAGATTCAAATAGATACTCCTATCCTGCCCGGTTGTTGTGGCAAGCGAATCTATTGAGAGAGATATTGAGCCGGTAAGCTCAATAGGAATTCTAGTCTTGCCGAATAGTGAGATGATGTCACGACGGAAGCTTCACTTCAAGCTAATGTGTAATTAAGCGAGACTTTCATTATGCTAAAGTGCAGTGGGCTAGCGTTAGTTTGCCTGGTCCGGTATCAATGCATGTAATGTAATAGGAGTTCTAGTCAGGCTATATGTCTAAGCTTGTCCCCCTCTATACTATGCAGGTTTGAAGATTTGGGATTGAGTTTGGAAATGACTAATTGACTTAAAACTTACTCTCCAAAAAAGACAATAGAACTTTCGTAAACCTATTACAATTCAATTAACTAAAATAAATAAACTTTAATAAATAAAACATATTAAAATAAAATAAACCTTCACTAATAATTAAAGATTAACCTTCAAATACACCTAAATTACTAAAATGCATAAAGTAATATACCTCGAACAGCTGTAATGACTCTGAATCCTGTTGTTGCTGCTGTGAAGAAGAAGAAGAAGAGAGAGGAGAATTGGAAGCTCTAATTTGGAGTTTATTGTTGGAATTATAAGAGAAGTGTGTGTTGTTGAGGCGTAATTTAGTGAATTTAGTGAAGAAGAGATGGGGAGATGAAGATAAGGGATAGGGTTTAGCTAGGGTTTTAGACGAAGAAGAAGAAGGGTATAGAGAGGCCATTTGTAGGCCTCTGTGTTGTTATTGTTGTTATGGTTGACAGCAATGAAATGAAGTAACTGCTGCAGAAGATTTTGAGAGACCAAAAGGCGGCAGCCTTGTAAGGATGGGGTTGGGTTGGAGGTTGTTCGGACATGGACTCACCTTTCAACGACTTGATAATACTTTTTATGCTTAATGTAAACAAACTACTTAACCTTGCGCGTTGCGACAGAGTTGACAATACAGGGTGAAAACGTAACTCAAATCTTAAAATGATTAAAAGAATCAATATGTAAGGTGTATGTTTGTGTGTGTAAGCACATGTGCTTCACAGTGGGGTATTTTTTTAAAGGCTATAAGGAGACATGATAGCATGCTAGGTTCTATCTATTATTAATATATATAAAAGAATTGAACATTGCTGACGTGGCGTGCAATGGTGCCTTCAACCTCTCCATAAAACTGCCACGTGGCATCATAATTGAATTTTAGTGTTTTTAAATTATTTCCTTTTTTAATTAAAAAAAAAGATAAACATAAAACCCTAAATTTATCTCTCTATCTCTCAATTCTCAATTACTAAAATTAAATTGAGTTATCTTAGGAAAAAAGAATTTAAAAACAAATTTAAATTTTTCTCTGTTATGTTTCTCTCATAATTTTTAAACGTTAATATCTTTTATATTTGAGATTTTTTAAATAAAGAAATTACACCAAATTAACGAGCGTTTTATTATCTTTCCAACGAGTACCATAGTGCTATATAAAAAACGGAGAAAAAAAACGACTATTTTTTGTGGGGTTATGTTCATACAGGAAAAAAACACAGTGTTCAGGTTATTCATTAATCATGTTTTTTTTTTAAACCAGGTTCTTATCTACGATGTTGAAATTCAGCCCAATCGCCATGCTATCATTGGAATTTTACTCTTCTAAAGATGGATAGGTATACTTCATTAAGAAAAGCTAGGAGAAAGAATCGCGCAACACTGCAACACATGATGTCACCTTATAACAAGGTTATTTTTTTTATTTTTTTAATTACAAGAGTAATAATTATTACTATTAGTATTAGTATTATTATAATGGTTATATTTTTTAACCCCTATCATGAATTCTACATCTATATAAGTCAAAGTCAAATTGTAACATATTTAAAATTACGTGAAGATGATTATATGTTGAATGTTATTCTTTTAATACTGTATTATGTTTAATATGGTTTATGCTTTTTATTTTTTTAAACTTTTTAAATAAATGTTTTTTTAACTAGGATTGATTATGTTTAAGTTATTTACTCTTTTCGTGATTTGAGTTTTCTTCTTTTATCATTTTTTATAATTTTTTATTAAATCATATTAAATTTTTTAACCCCGGGACTTTCCCGGGGTAATCAGCTAGTATACCATATGCAATTTGACCTACATGCCGGAAAAAAAATGGAAGTAGCGGTTTGACTCATTAGCAACTATTATTATACTAATAGTCCTACTCAATATGTTGAAAGTGCCAAATCTAGAGAGATTGCCGAGGAGAAGAAAGCATAGAGATCTTTATAAGATCCGCGTTAAGAGGAGGTTTGACCGGCTCATATGTAATCAATATGTAAAGAAACATACCCATAACTTTTTTCACATGATAAAAGCAATGCAATACAACTGTTAATCAAGTGCACCATAAATTTCTATCGGTGGCATCGAAAAGTGAAATTGAAAGTTAGGTTAGTTGAAAATATTCCACAATAAGACATCCCAACCTGAGAACTTTATAGACGTGCACATATCGGTTTTTTTCTAGGAACCGAATCGGTTCCAAATTGGTTTGTGTTTGGCACCGGTTCGTGTCTAAACCAGTTTCGGTTCGGCCCCGGTTTCGCCGGTTTGAAAGACCGGTTTCGGTTCGGTTTGGTTTGGGATCGTGAACCAATTTATGTGCACACTTTTTTTAAGAAAAAGCATCACAAAATTATTATTTTTACGTAAAGTTTGGCTTTTATTGAATCTTACAATATTTTTAAAGTGTATAGGTATATATTTGTATGTGTAGAAACATTTTTGTATAATTTTGTTATATACAAATTTTGTTTGATACCCTTCTCAAATGTTATATTATACAATATATATTATATATATAGATTAATGGTAATTGGTGGTAATGATAAAAGAATGTGTACAAGTAGGTTTTGCATGAATGGTAGAAAGGGAAAAAATTACATGACATTTGGGTTTTAACTTTTAAGTAAGAGACTTTTTCTATATCATCTTAAAATTCATGTAAAATGACAGTTATAGACATCTTTTCTCTTTTATAATGTAGTATAGATATAGATAAATTGTTAGCTCACGTCACGTGGTAGGGTATTAGTCTCTCAAGAAAAGAAAAATAAAGTTGTGGGTAAAGGGCAGGGGCGTCTTTGAGGAGGTCCAAGGAGGCCAACCGGACAGGTCTATAAATCTTGGGGGAATACTTTAAAAAAAAAAATCCTATATATATATATATATATATATATATATATATATATATATGTATACATTTTTTATATAACTCATTTAACACTTAAACTTGGGCATAAGGGGCCTATTTTTTAACCGCTCGGGTATGGTACATGGATTTTTAAGGATTTTCAGGTACGCCTTTGATAAAAGGGCGTAATTTAGGTGTTGTGTTCCATTTAACCGCCGGTGGAAAAAATAAACAAACTAGTTGTGAATTTATCATTTACTTTGTCAAATGCAGTGATTGGTAATTTTAACACTACGAATAATACATGTCATACATTACTAATGTCAAACGTTACACTACATCCTTGCCCAATAGTCTGATACACATTATAAGCAGACTCGTGCATCTCACAAATGAGTTTGTAAGCGTTGGTTCCCAATTTAAGCTACTTTCTTTCCCTTCCCTTTTATCGTACTTTATATGTTTTTTTAAAAGTTACATGATTTGAATGGAACTCATAACTTAAGAAGTTTGTTCATGTTATATAGTTAACATGACTTGAACAGTATTCTTTATAACAATTAAACCAGGAAACTAAGATTATCGGCTTACAAACTACTTGGAAAAACCCACTAAATTAACATGTTTTTAAATATAAAATATAAAATATAAAGTTTAAACCCAACCCGGTTCTAGTTGTTTTTAAGCGGATCCACCGGTTTTGAAACGAAATGAACAGGGAACCTTCCTCACCCAAATTTAAGAGTCGTAACTGGACCCTGAATACGAGAATACGATTCGGCAATTCGTTTCGGTTCCTTGGTTCTGGCAGTTTGGAAACGTGAATTGCTCAGCTGTGACATCTGTCACCCTCGTCTTTTAGAAAGTTGTCAACTTTAGTCCTTTGTCTATTTTGAAGCTTCACCTCTAGTCCTCTTCAAATATCATTTTATTTTATTATTAATTTTTTTTCTTCTTTCTTTAAAATGGTGTACGTATACATTTTGTATACGCACGTGTTGACATATTGTGACATCCGTCACCCTCGCCTTTCGTCAGATTCACAAAAATAACCCTTGAAATATTTTCATTATAGTCCCTATAAGTTTCGTCGTTTTCAAATTTAATTTTTGAAAAATATATATATATATATATTTATTATGGATCGGGTGTAAGTTTTAGTCAAATACGTATCTCGAACGTCAACGCAATGGATTTTATAAAAATTCCAAGTTTTAGAGAGTTTTATAAAGTTTTAAAAACATTATAGGTTAATTTAGTTACTTGGTTAAGTTTTATAAAGGAAAAAGTAACTAAAATGTAATAAAACTAACTATATTAAACATGAAGGACCATAATTGTCAAAATCTGAAAGTTTTAAAAATCTTTTTCTTCCTTCCCTCTCCATCGCGTTTTTCCGGCCAATCCCACTTCCGGCGGCCGGAATTTAATTCCGGCGACTCGTCTTTTGGTTTCCTTGGCGTTTTTTAACATCTAATTAAGGAGGGTTTACGTTTCTCCATCCGAAATGATGAGTTTTCAGCTAGTAATTGAGTTTTAAACGCGTTTTTAATCAAGCTTTAATTGTGAAAAGCTTGAAATCGTCGCCTATCATCAATGGCGCGTTTCTTGTTCATGACATTATAAATAGACCTTTGCAAATCATTGCTGCACATCCACACAATCTAACCCACGAAAATTACGTCCTAAACGCGTCTGAAACGAGTCCAAAGGTCGGATTTTTGGTGCGGGTCTTGAAGCTTCCATATCGGCCCTTAAACACTTTTGTGAGTCCTTGTTTTTATTGCCGTTTTATTTGTTACATCATGCTCTACAAGAGCCCTCTAGAACAGCTTTGAATCGAGTATGTTTGTGGGTTATTAAAATTTGTCCTAGGGTTAGGGTTCATGCTTAGTAAATTGGGGAAGAAGATGACTTGTAATAACAGGTTAAATATAATTATGTCTAGGTAAAATCAATAACTTGGTGTTTGGTTCAGTGGTTATGCTTGTGTTGTGCACAGGAAAGGGGACGGGTTCGAGTCCCCTTGAACGCAAATTGTGTTTCTTTTTTGACTATTTCTTTTTTATTATTTTCTTAAAATATATATATTATATCGATTTTGAAATATTCATATTAAATCCATTCTTTACCCAAAAATTATGAAAATTTAGGTATAGCTTCTTGACATCATAAAGAACATTTCCACATTTTTATTTTCTGAAAAATGTTTTATTTTTATATTTTTATTGAATTAAATTGTTTTAATCATAAATAATTGATAAAAAATTCATTTTTAATGATTTTAATCTCAAACTTTTTGAGTAATTATTTCTAACCATTCTCAACTGAAATAAAAATTATTGGTCAAGAAAACATTTATTTTTATTAATTTTCCCATTTTTAATCATTTAAACATGATTTAATCTCATTAAATCAGTTTTAAATATAAATAAGTTCATATAAATTATGGGAAAATTATTTTAATATGTTTACATCAGAAATCATCCATTTTCTATAAAATAAATATTTTTGGATCACGTATAGTATTATTAGTCTTATTTACGTTTAGTTGGACATAATAAAACATTTATTTATTTATACAAATTTTAACATCTATTTTATAAATGTTTTTCTTATAAAATAGAAATACTCGTATGGTTTAATGTCTTAATTATTCTTTGTTGAATCGTTGTGTAACACAAAAATTATTTATTTATATATTTATGGTTATCGTATTATTTTAATTTAGTTAAAGTAACTAACTAAATTATTTTGTCTTGATTATTCAAACATATTGTTATCTAAATATTTAATCGGTAATAATTATATTACCTAAATCATATTACAAACTTTGGTATATTATTTTTAATATGCAACTTTTACATTTATTCGACTAATCATAAAATCTCTAATTCCCCAAATCGACTTAGCAAACCCTAATGCCTTAGACCCTAGATACCTTAGACTTTGTAGACTTTACCTTACTAGTATTTATATATGTTATAGGTTGAATTCTTCGGAATTCTCACTACTTAGCTCACAACCGCTTAAGTGGATTTTGATCGCTTTCGCAAATTGTGAGTATATCTTTCCCCTTTTTACTGTTTTACTATTTTGGGGTGACTCATGTACTTACTATCAAGTTTCTATTTCTTTTACTAAATGCAATTCTCATGTGTGTTTGCTTGTGTTATTTGTGTATCTATGACCTGTCAAATCATTAACCGTTGCGGCCTGCCATTTCAATGAATAGTACTATGGTTTATACCCTTGTGACTCTGTTGAGAGTCCTCGTCATTGCTATGTATTACATTACTACTAGCGCATACTATATATATCTGCTTTCTTCTCTTAGGGTTGATTTGACCCGGATACTACTTATTTCATCTTGCAAAATAACACACGAATTGCTAAAGTTTACCTTACTATATATAACAAACGGATGTACTCACCAATACATTATATGTCTTGACAAAATCGTTTTGTACATGTTTCAGGTGACGTTTGATGTTTCATGCTTTCACGCTTAGGCTGGACCTAGTGCTTAAATAAAAAGTTGAACATTTAATATTTATGTTTGAGATTTCTATTAAGACTTTTGTATTTCCTTTTGGATAATGGAAGTTATTTGCTATTAATATTTACAAATTTAGTCCATGTGATTTTGAACAATCGTCACTACGTGACACCTCGATGTTTCCGCCATCGGTTGGGGTGTTACACATATAAAACGTACTACAATCATCATGATATCTTATGAAAGTTCAAATTTTAATTTAAAAAGTTTAGTTAAAAGTGTTATAGTTAGTTTAGCTAACTTGGTTAAGGTTTATAAAAGAAAAGTTAACCAAAAACACAAAAATATAACCAAGTTAACTAGGAAGGACCATTTATGCCATATTGAGAAACTTTTGAATGTCTGACTCCCTCCTTTCCTGTATCTCGTTTTTCCGGCCACCACTTTTCCGGCCGGCGGGATATTCCGGCGACAATTAATACCCATTTTTAATGTGTGTTAGTCCCTTCAATTGATTCCTAAACGTTTCTCCACATTAACCCAACGTTTTCCACCATTTAACTGAGCATTTAATCGCATATCATGGCATCTTTATTGAGTCCGATTGGTGTTTTAAATGACTTAAATATGTTTTTTTTAGTGAACCATCACATAAATTGAGCTCGCTAAACGTTTTCTGCACACTTAGACATATTAAAACCACAAAATAAATCACTTGTTTCAGTCCAGAAGGTGTTGAAATCGGACAAGAGCATCAACTTCTTTTTTTTTTCTTATACGATCGCAGATCGTTGTTCTTTAGGTAATTTTCTTGTGCCGTTTTGTTTATTAGTAGTTTCCGAACAAAACCCCTTTATTACAGATCTTTAATAGTGTCTTGATCGAGTTTATTAGAAATGGGTTAGGGTTAGGGTTCTTGAGATAGATTTGGGGAAGAAGATGACATCTTAACATGTATTTAAGTAAAATCTGATTTCAATTATATAAACAAACATAACATGTGGTCTAGTGGTTTAGTGGGTGTTTCTGTCTGGAAAGGGTCCAGGTTCGAATCCCACACGGTGCACATTTTTCTGATTTTTTTTAATTTATTATTTCATTAACTTTTTCCTTTATTTTAATAATTTAAAATTCATTTGAACTTAGAATATTCATAATAAATTCATTTTTGATCCAAAAATTATGAAAATTTAGGTGTAACATCTTGAAATCATAAAGAAAATTACCACACTTTTAGTTTCTGGAAAATTTCTTATTTTTATATTTTATTGAATTAAATTGTTTTAATCATATTTAATTGATTAAAAATTCATTTTTAATGATTTTAATATCAAACTTTTTGAGTAATTATTTCTCATCATCATGAACTGAAATAAAAATTATTGTTTCAGAAAACACTTATTTTTATTAAATTTCCTATTTTTAAACATTTAAACATGATTTAAACTCATTAAGTCAGTTTTAAATATAAATAAGTTTATAAAAATTATGGTAAAATTATTTTCATTAACTTACATCAGGAAGCATCCATTTTCTATAAAAATAAGAATTTTGGATCATTTCTTGTATTTTTGGTCTTATTTATGTTTAATTAGACATAATTAATCCTATATTTATTTATACTATTTATTATCTATTTTATAAATGCTTTTCTTATAAAATAGAAATATTCCTATGTTTGGAAATCTTATTTACCATTTGTAGATCTATGTGAAACACATAATTATTTATTTATACATTTATAATTATTGCATTTATTTATAAAGTAATTAACTAAATTATTTTGTCATAATTATTCAAATATATTTTGATCTAAATATTTAATTGGTAATAATTATATTACCTAAATCATATTTATAAACTTTGGTATATTATTTTTAATATACAACTTTTATAGTAATTCGATTTATCATAAAAACTTTAATTCCCCAAATCGACTTAGCAAACCCTAATGCCTTAGACCCTAGATACCTTAGACTTTGTAGACTTTACCTTACTAGTATTCATATACGTTATAGGTTGAATTCCTCGGAATTCTCACTACTTAGCTCACAACCGCTTAAGTGGATTTCGATCGCTTTCGCAAACTGTGAGTATATCTTTTCCCCTTTTTACTGTTTTACAATTTTGGGGTGACTCATGTACTTACTATCAGGTTTCTATTTCTTTTACTAAATGTTACTCTTTCACTAAATGCAATTCTCATGTGTGTTTGCGTTATGTTAATTTGCGTGTCTATGACTTGTCAAAATCATTAACCTTTGAGGGCCTGACATTTCAATGAATAGTACTATGGTATATACCCTTGTGACTCTGTTGAGAGTCTTCGTCATTGCTATGTATTACATTACTACTAGCGCATACTATATATATATATCTGCTTTTCTTTACATAGGGTTGATTTTGAACGGATATTACTTATTACATAATTGTAAATGGTACCGCACATGAATTGCTAAACACTTTTCTACTATATGTATTCAAACAGGGTATGCTCACCAATACATTTTGTATTGACATATACTATTTTCGTACATGTTTCAGGTTATTTATGAGATGACTTTTAAGCTTTTGGAATTTTTACTTAGATTTTGGATTCATTGTATTTCAGTTTAGTTCATTTAGAAACGTTGTATTTCATTTCAATGTAATAAATTATTTAATCAATGTATCAATATTTACACTTTTAGTCCATGAGCTATTGAACAATCGTCACTACGTGACACCTCGATGTTTCCGCCATCGGTTGGGGTGTTACATCAGCCATACTTAATTTTGAAAATAATTGAACTCATATATGGCTAGAGACTAACCATGCTACGTTTATACATAACTTGAAACTAGTTATGTATTTCCCAACAAATATGTATTTAATTCGTAATATGGACATATCATAGGGAGTAACCACCTAGTTAACTCTAGGTCCAAATAACAGTGTTGAAACGCATAGCACCGGGCCAAGCTTTGTGATGGGGGAGTAGGGTTGTAATCGAGCCGATACGAATTAGGTTGAGCTATAGCTTGTACTTAAACGAGCAAGCTCATGTTTATATACAAGTCCTATGATTATGATTTAAACATTAAAATATTGAGCAAATGTTGATATTATATGTGGTTTTTGAAAACTAAGGCTTGGGTAAAGAAGATGAAGAGGTAGTAGGTCGGCGGGGGTAGGGTGCTTTATTATTTAAAAAAAATAGGCCTCTCTCAGAATGGCTAATACATTATTTCTTAATTGTAAGGGTATTTTTGCAATTTCACACCCGTTAATCTAAACTAACCTCAATCCATTTCAGGGACTACCCAAATAACAACCGAGCAAATCACAGTGAACATACATGTAAATTTGAAAGCATTGGGACTAGAGGTGCAATTTCACCAAACTATAGGACCATCCGTGCATTTTTCTCAAGCCACATGTATAAGCCTTTTTCATATAAATATTTATGTTTTCTTCCCTTAAAACTATTAGTCATAGTAAAAATATTGCATTAAAATATTAATACAAAACTAGTATTTTGCCGCCGCAACATTAAACCGTGCAGCAACACATGAAGTGTAAAACAAAATGCGCTACACACAATTCGTAAAAACACAATGCATAAAAGACAATTACTAAAACGTGTAAATACAATGCTTTTTACTTGGTTCAGGGCTAAAATCTACATCGAAACGTGGACCAACTGGAAGCGCACATTTTATAAGTACGAAAACGTATTACACTTGACATTACTCGTTTTTCAAGAGAAAAAAAAAGATTAAGTAGAAACGGTAGACCAAATCGTATTTATACCGATACATATTTAAGAATTTGCACATAAAAAATAGTTTGTTTCCAAGTAAAGGCACGAAAAGGGGTAAAGATGATTTTTTCCAAACGAAAAAAAAAATTAAGTTCAAACATAGACCAACTCGTATTTATGCCGATACATATATAAAATTTTCACACGTAAAAAAAACAGTTTTCTACTTCGAAACGTGGATCAACTGGGCACATCAAATAAGTACGAAAACGTATTATATTTGACATTACTCGTTTTTCAAAAGCAAAAAAAGTTTAAGCCGAAACGTTGACCAACTCGTATTTATACCGATACATATAAAAAATTCGCAAGTAAAAAAATAGGTTTTTTTTTTCAAATAAGGTACAGAAAGGTGTAAACTCTTTAATTTTCCAAAAGAAAAAAAGCTTAAGTCAAAACGTAGACCAACTCGTGTTTCTACCGACACATATATAAAATATTCGCATGCAAAAAAATAGTTTTTTTCCAAGTAAGGTACGAAAAAAAAAGGTTTAAGTCAAAACGTAGACAAACTCGTATTTATATCGATACATATATAAAAATTCACACGTAAAATAATAGTTTTTTCAAGTAAAGGGGCTAAAAACGACAAATGTCAAAGTTAAGGGGTTAGATTATGTAAAAAATAGGTTTGTCAAGTAGAGGGCTACAAACAAAAAATCTCAAAGTTAAGGGGCTGAATATGACAAAGGTATAAAGTTAGAGGGTCGGTGGGGAAAAAACCCACCGACATTACATATTAATATAGATATAATATCAAATAACCCTTATGGTTTGCTTTATATTTTATAAATTACTATTATTATTATTATCATCATTATTATTATTCAAACCCGATTCTAAAATTTGTTTGGTTTACCGGTACCTTCGCGTCGCGCTTCACTTTTCACACAAGGTTTCGGATATCGTCAACATTGATTCTAAAATTTGTTTGGTTTACCGGTACCACCGCATCACGCTTCACTTTTTACACAAGGTTTCGGATATCGTCAACATTTGCTATAACGTATGGAAATTCTTTTTTTGTTTTACGTTTTGGTATATGTTTTGCGATAACGTTTTTACCTCAACATTTTTTTTTCTTCGATTTAACGTTCCAGTCACAATGCATGGATTCTAAATACTAGATTGTTTTAGAAAATGGTTATAGACCATAAATTTAATGTGAAATAGAGAAGGGAAGGTAATTGTATATATGTATTCTCTTTTTACAAAACGGGTAACTTTGTTATTTCATAAAATTACTAACTGCAAACATGGATCGTGTTTACTGATTGGCAATTGTCACTATTGCTCTATGTTGTTTATCCATTGTTTGATTGTAGTTATCCTTATCTATGATTAGTTATCTCTTTTCTGATACTTCAATTTTGTATAGCCCGTGACAACTTTATGATATATTGAGCCTTCAATATTGTCTCCCCTAATTGATATTATAATTATAATATATTAAGCCTTTATTATTATTCTTTATTGTTTATTGGAGTCTGTTTAAATGCATAAATGATAGTAACAAGTGGATTCGTGTTTTGGAAGATAATGGATGGGTGAATTTGTTATAATCATGTGTGAAATTCAGCCAATGATCTCTAGCCCAACTGTTTGAGGTAGAATGGTTTACCTTATCAGAGGGTTTTCGTCTGTGGTTAGTCACATGTTTGATTCTCGTCCATCGAAAAATTATACCCATTAAGGTTGAAAGGGCCCGGCATGTGGGAGGACTCGAATTTGTGACCCGTATGTTGATAGGATTATGATTTCACAATTGAACTACACCTTTAAAAAAAAATGTGTGAAATTCAGAATTTGGTTAGGTGATGTTTCTAGAGTCTCTTGTAACGTATGTGCTTCTTAGAGGTGATTAGAATGAGGGTTAGTTACTTAGTTACCCTTATGGTAACTAGGGTGTTCCTAGTATGGTTTTGACAGTTTTTGAGTCAATTAATGAGCCAAACCATCTGTTGCGGTTTTCAATAATCGAAAATAGAAACTCAACCATTAAAAACTAAAACCAACCCAAACCAAACCATTACTAACGGTTGGTTCGGTTGCAACCAGCCATATTCACATGCATCTAATCTGCTATAGACCATGATGGTTAAGTGTGTAGCAATCAAGGATTCAAGGTATATTTGTAATGAATGATATAGAACAGAAAACTATCACAGATGAACTATGTGCAGACTCTTATTTTATTTCACTAATTTGCCACAGAAAGGGAAGTAAGGCTAAAAACTATAAAGGGATAAATCAATTTTGGGCTTTTGGTTAGTATATTCTTGAAATGGTTAAGTAATAAATATCTATTTTTTGTTAAATCCAACACTGTAGGGGTGTAAATGACACGTAGCGGCTCGGGATCGGCTCGGTAAAAAGCTCGAACGAGCCGAGCCTTAACGAGCCCGAGCCTGAAATATGGCTCGTTTAGTTATCGAGCCCGAGCTCGAGCCCTAAATACAAAGCTCGATTGGGCTCGCGAGCCTAATCGAGCCTTAACGAGCTAGAGCCCCAACCCGAGCCCGAGCCTAAGTTATAGCCGAGTTTTTGCGAGCTCGAGCCGAGCTTTTGAGCTCGTTTGAGATTCTCAAATCACCTCGAGCCGAGCCGAACCGAGCTCGAGCTTTGGATTTTGCTAGCGAGCTGAGCTCGAGCTCAAGATTGTAGGCTCGAACCGAGCCGAGCTCGAGCTCGAGCTTCACAAAACCTTAACGAGCCCGAGCCGAGCCCAGGCTCGGCTCGTTTACACCCCTACGCCTAACAATTATTTGTAAAAAAAAAATTAAACAGTGTTCAACACTGTTTAATTTTTTTTTTTACAAATAATTGGTACTATTCATTCAACGATAAACTGACATATTACAGGCCGAAAGCGCTACCAGCTATGCAAACAACCGAGATAACTGATCCGCATGTGACAATCCAAAGAGCTCGCAACAGGCAATAAGTGAAGCGCAACCAGGTAAATACAGTTTGTTGAAAACATGTTTCCACGCGCTTCAAATGCCACGCAAAGCTCGAAAGAATCTACATACACAGGGGCTGGTTCCATGTTTAATGCTCAAAATGCCCAAAGAAGCTATACCGAGAAGAACAAGGGTTACTGAACTTTGTATGCAAATATGACAACGACGTCATGCCAAGCTTCATGTAGGTACTTATGATACAAAAACAAACATATTACCCACATTGAATTTATGTTAGCATCCTCAGTATTTAACAAGCTTTATTGTGTATTCAAATTAAAGTATATTCATTTCAATTGTGTTATCACTTTGATAGTTAAACTCATATTTATGATTTTGGTTTTGGGTTAAAACTGAACTGCAAGAGAATCATTGAAAAAGATTATGTTTTATTATATAACCCCAAAAGCGAGTTTACGAGAAACCCTTTCAGTAACAGTATTCAAGATTGGTAAAATTGACCTCAAAATTTGGTCTGAATCAGCGCGCTCGAGCCACAAACGCCAGAGAAGCAGCCGCTGCTAAAAGGGTTGTTGCAGACGACACCATTGTCCAGAACCCCTTCTCCTTTTCGGCAGAGGTTTTAACCTGCTCAAGTTGTGTCTTCATCTCTTCTAATCTACTCTCTTTATCTCTGAAAGCTTTCTTAATCGCGTCAAACCCTGCTACATGCTCTTTTATCCCTTCTTCCACACCATTTTCTTGATCAAGATCACCGTTTCCATCACACACCAAAACTGTTTTATTCAAGATATTCAAAACCTTCTTTGCGTTAGCTTCAGCTGCATTGAGTTTACCGTCGTATTCTGTTCTACTTTCAGCAAACCTTGCTTGTAGATCAGCCACTTCCTTCGCCAACCCTGCACATCGATCTTCCAAACGCTTCTTTTCTCCTAAATGTTCCCCGTTTTCTGCTGTCAAAGTAGCTAACTTCTCGTGCAGATCGTCCATTTCCTTTTTCATTCCTGTAATCGTCTGTCTAAAATCATCTGTTATCGCTTTTTGATCATTAAGTTGCTTAAGAGCTTCATCTCTCTCCATTGCAGCTTGATCAAACGACGATTTGTACCTTCCTGCTTCAACCTCTAACTCCTTAACTTTCTCAGTTTGTTCAGCACTTGACATCTCCAGCGATGAAATCAGGTCTTTAAACGCGCTTAACTGTTCGTTTTTCTTAGCAATTTCACTCTCCCTTTCTATCTTCACATTCTCCAATTCGGTTTTCTCTTGAACAATCTCCTGACACGTAAGCTTCTGCTGCTGCAACTCTTTCTTCGCATCCTCCAAATCTTTAGCAACCAAACTCTTTTCATTATCCAAATGCTCAATACGCCTTTCTGTTTCCTTCTTTTCTTCAACCAATTTACTGATTTCAATCTTCATCTCCTCTTCATTTTTCGAACTGGCAGCGTATTTCTTCTCCAAAACAGCGTATTTCTCCAGCAATGCTCTCTCCTCGATTTGCATACTCTCTACCAACTTCTTGAGCTCATCCACTGAAGCTTGCAACTCCGAGTTCTTACCTGAAAGAGTTCAAAAGAACTGAGAAACTGCATTGGTAAATTGTTATTTCTCCTGTACTAACAAACTAATTATAATGATAAACATTAATAACCATCCTTATATTCAAGCAAGAGTTAGAATCTATACCTAATAAATAAGTAAACATGTTGCATCAACTGTCACAATTCTGTGAGCCCAAGATTCTTTTTCATGTTTCTCTTAACTCACGTATTTGTATTCTATTTCTTATTTTAAAAAGTTATTACAAAAACTCAAAAAGGTCAATAATAATAATAAAACCTAAACGTAATTTCAATCATATTTTACCTCAAAATATCGTTTTATAATTCCTATATCTTCAAATCTTCATCACTAACTATTTTAAGGTTGTAGAAGGCGCTAGGCAGGCGGTGGGTCTAGCCTAGGGACTAGGCGGAATCAAGCGTTTTGGAAATTTTATACGTATTTTATATATATACAAAGATTTAGGTGTTTTTTTGAAAATATGTTAAGATTATACACATAATACTTAGATATACTTAGAAATTTGTGGCATTTAAAAAAAAACAGCGCCTAGGTTCGCCTAATCACCAAAACGCCTAATCCCCCGCCTAGGGCAAAATACCACTAAATGACCTGGCCTAGGGCAAAATACCACTAAATGACCTGGCCTAGGGCAAAATACCACTAAATGACCTCGCGTCCTCGCCTAGGGCAAAATACCACTAAATGACCTGGCCTAGAGCAAAATACCACTAAATGACCTCGCGGCCTCGCCTAGGGCAAAATACCACTAAATGACCTCGCCTATGGCAAAATTCCACTAGATGACCTCGCCTAGCGCCTAGGCCGACTTTTACAACACTGGACTGGACTATTTAATATTTCTTTTACTCAACCCGGGCCCTACACATGTTTCTAAACTAATAATACCTAACAAACACACTCAACGATAAACGACAAATCAAATAACGATAACAATAACTATAAGTCTATAACAAATAGCATTACCATCTAGTATGACCTTCTCATCCACGATCGCCTTCTTCTCTCCACTTACTTTCGCAATCTCCCCCTGCAATTCCTCAACCACACGATTCGCCTCAACCAAACTCGCCTTAACATCCTCCTTCTCCTTCATCACCGACTCAATCCGCCTCGCACTTTCCACATTCTCCGTCTCCAACCTCTCACATTCCCCCTTCAATTCCCCAACCTCTTTAACAACCCTAACTTCCTTCCCCTCCATTTCCCTAACCCTCTCTACCAATCTATCCACCTCTTGAATTTGCTCATCCAACCGCGCCTTAATCGCATCCCTTTCCTCACTAACCCGAGCCGAAACGCCTCTTTCCTCATCAATCTTATTCAAAACCTCATCTAACTGTCTATTCAAATCCCTAACTTCCAATTCCTTCTCTTTTACCAAATCCATCACCACTCCTTTCTCTATTTCTAACCTCGCCGCCTGTTCGGTTAATAAACTCATTTCCGATTTCAATGACTCGTTATTCATAACTGACTGAGTCAACTCAGATTGTAAATTACCGTTAGATTGAAGCAAAGATTCAAGGTGTTCACGATTCTCTTTGGTTTCTTTGAGTAAGAGTGTGTTGAGTGATTTAAGGCTATTAACCTTTTCAGAAACAGTGTCTGCATTATTATTATTATCTATGGGTTTGTGAGGGTTGTTTTCTTGTTGGTTGTCAGGACTCTGTATGGCCATTGATATTGGTTTAGTGGGGATTGGAGATGAGAGGTTTGGAATGTATTGACGGTGAATGATATGTGTGGTTTGGGATAAGAAAATAATAATAATATTATTAGGGTTTTAAAATGAAGGGTTTATACTTTATTGATCCTCGAATCAAGAAATGCATGCACCGGATAATAGGGGAGGGATAATATTCATCTATGAAAGTAATGATATATCTTAAGTGGTCACGGGATTTTGGATATAGAAAGCTAAAAACCCATGGCATGTATAAAAAAATTATATAATCATCTTGTATCTCGGGTACAAAAAGCCCACGACTTTTACGTTTTACGCCCACGACTTTTACGTTTTACGCCTCGATTTTAGGCCTAGAGTGGAGTGGACTGGTGTTGTATTTCAAGTTTGGCACCTTTTTTAATTTGTAAGACCATAGGTGGCAAGGTACACTTGGAATGATTAACGTCTTAATGTTAACTTTGTAGTGAATATAGGTTGGGCATGTTAGTCAAAGGTCAAAGTCAACGTTAGTCAAAGGTCAAAATTAGCACAATGTTAGTCAAAGTCACCACATATATCTTGGCTATATTAGTGACTCTATTATCTCATTTGTAGTCAAATATAATTAGTATGTTTCCTTATTTCTGTATGTATCCTTGTACTATATATACTTATGTAAATCAATGGAATAATCATCAATTGAGAAACTAACATGGTACCAGAGCGCAGCCGCTCTTTACCCTAGTTTTCTCCTCTCGCAGCCGCCTCTTGACTACGGTCGACCTGCTGGTCACGACTACGGTCGGTCCTTTTTTCTTCCTGTTGCCGGTTACCTTTCACTGTTGCCTTTCTTTTTCTTTTTTTCTTCTTCCATGGAGTCTCCTAATGAGGATAACTGGGACATAGACACCAGGGCAACTTCTCATGTCACTCTTGACCAAGGTAACCTCTCTACTTTATCCTCGTATAGTCACATAAAGTCAATATTAGTGGGTAATGGCAATCGCCTTCCAGTCCTTGGATCCGGTAACACCACCCTCCACACCTCCAATAAAGCCTTTCATCTTAAAAATGTTATCTACAATCCCAACTTCATCAAAAACTTAATTTCAGTGCGTCAATTTACCATTGATAATAATGTTTTTGTTGAGTTTGACATGTTCGGTTTTTCTGTGAAGGATTACACGGATGGCACGACCCTGAGTCGTCACAATAGCTCCAACGGCCTTTACACCTTCACAAAGAACTCTCTTGCAACCACACTCGTGTCTTTGTCCACTCCTCAGTCTTGGCATGAATGCCTCGGTCATCCAGGCCGTCATGTCATGGATTTTTTTAGTTCGAATAATTTTTTGAATTGTAATAAAATGCATTCTACTTATGTTTGCCATGCTTGTCAATTAGCTAAACATACCAGACTTCCCTTTGATGATTCTATTAATCATACTTCTATGCTATTTTCCATTATGCATTGTGACTTATGGACCTCACCCGTTGTGAGCCACTCGGGATATAAATATTATATGGTGCTTGTTGATGATTTAACACAGTATACTTGGGTCTATCCGTTAAAATATAAGTCTGAAACTTTTACAAAATTCACCGCCTTTCATGCTTTTATTCAAACGCAATTTAAACTCAAAATTCAACAATTTCAATGTGACATGGGTGGGGAATTTTACAACCATAATTTTCAAGAATTTGCAAAGCAATACGGTATGCAATTCAAATTCTCTTGTCCCCACACCTCCTAACAAAATGGGAAGTCCGAGCGCATGATTCGTCGTTTAAACGACATCATGTTATCTCTCCTTGTCCATGCGTCCATGCCTTTGTTAGTCCAGAATCCTTCCTACCGGGTATCAAACAAACAATCGAGTGCGGAAAACAAGATTGAATGTGAAGAACAAAAGATTAAAACGATGAAAACAATTGTATTGTTGCTTCACCTTGCACATAATCTCTTGGATTGTCTGGTACAAGGTGTTGACTCTAGTGTTACAAATGAGAGTCTTATGAAAGTCTAATGAAAGTCTAACCCTAAAATGAACTTAAACAAAACATTATATAGGGTTCACTAAAGCCTTGGCCCACATGGCCTAACCCAAGCCCATTAATTAAACTAAGCCCAATTAACACAAACAGGCTTAATAAAGACAAGCGTAAACCTTTAAATCTAGCCCAACAATATCCCCCTAGGTTTATGCTGTCTTTAGGGTTGGAGTGTTGTGTGTTGATGTGGGAGGCGACATATACTCCTGTATATGTCGTTCTTCTTCTTTTTTTTTTTTATCTAAACACAATGTCAAGTTTGCCCACTTAACATATTTAGTCCCTCATAAGTGTTCCCACTGTCATTTTCGTATAAAACTAACTCATAAGCTAGTTTCAAACACCTTTTATTAATTTATAAACATAATATTATTAGCAAGGTTATTTCCATATTAGATTATAACCCATATTCTTATCCTCTAAGTCTCGTTTTATTATTTTGCTAATCACGCCTAATGGCGTAGTTAGGCGAATGAATGGTTTTGGGGTGTTACAAGTCTACCCCCCTTAAAGAGGTTTCGTCCTCGAAACCTTTCTTGTGTTGTTGCTTTGGTTACACCAAAGAAACTTAGTGTCTCTAATCAAAAATTTTTTTTTTGTCTAACAAGTAATACTATATACTTATTGTTTGTATCCCTTTACTCGGCTTTCTAACTTTTATTATATGGAAGCCTTAGCTTTCATAATATGACTTGAGTCATTCTATTATTTCGGTTAACTAGGGGCAATATCTACATATTTACCCCCTACCCGACATTTTAGCTACTTCTGTTCTCATAGGTCTTCCCTAGATCCGTAGACTATCCCCGTCTACTATTATCACGAATGATGTAATGGTTTAAGGGGCCATTCTATCACGCACCTTAGGGCATCTACTGTAATACTCGATTGTAGCATGCATATGCATACATGTCTATGCTTCTATTACTAACAAGTAATTTGTCTTGGTTTCCAAGACTAGCCCGGCTTTTAACATAACCGTTTTCTAGCTTCTTGGACTCATCCCCGAATCCAACCATCGTTTCTTCTTGGTTTGCTATAATGTTATAAACAAACCTTGCTTTACACTAACATTTTACTTTCTTTGGCTAATCCTTATTTTAAGAATTTGCTATTTATTTGGTTTACCCAAGTTCCCGTTTTGCTAACTCGATTGGTGGTCATTGCCCCAACCGACCCGTTTAAAGACTTTTGAGTTTTAGATTTCAAATCGTTTATATATATTTAGAACGCTTAGTTTCTAAAAGTCCTCTTTCTGATTACCAATCTCAATATAAATTGAGATCGGTTTCCTTTTTATAAAACCTTGTGTTGATTCGTCATTACAACGTATTTGTATCGACTAATCTCTTATTATCACGGTTTGCATCAGATTGTAATAACTACACAATCCGACTGTTATCATAATTTGCTTTAAATTGTACCAACGATACAATCTCATGTTATTGTAGTTTACACCCTTTTTTCATCCTTAACCCGAGGGTTGAAAGAATTACTGATTTATCATGGCCCAATCCCGCTGTTTAAGTTATAATCCGGAGATTCATGACTTACCCGAATGTGATTATGACTCAACCCTTGATTAAGGTTCAAGTCCCTCTTTACGAATTTAACCTTCTATAAAAGTCCGAGTTTAATTATGACTTAACCTTGATTAAGGTCCAAGTCTGTTTTCAAGCTAAATCTGTTTATGACTCAACCTTGATTAAGGTTCAAGTCTATTTCCAAACTGAATCTTTTTATGACTAAACCTTAATTAAGGTTCAAGTCAATCTTTGTATTAACCCAGGATAACTTGTATCGTATATTGCCCGTTTTGCTAGCCCAGCGTATAAGCTGGTGCCTCGCTCAAGGTCTTGCATGTTCGCATCCCTGCCGTGTTAGACAGTGGACTACGTTCAAACGCTCCAGTTTGTTGTCCTCTTTGCTAGCCCAGCGTATTCTAGCTGGTGCCTCGCTCAAGGTCTTGCATGGATCGCATCCCTGCCGTGTTAGACAGTGGACTACGTCCAGAATCCCCCGACACCTGACACTTACTAAGCCTTTGTCACATAGGTTGTATATGTATTAATCATAAAAAACCCATGGTATCATATGTTTAACACTTACCTGGCCAGGGTAAGTAATTCGCATATGGTACGCACAGACTTATTATAATTAAGGCATCACACCCTATGCAAGCAAATTTTCAGCTCATGTTGTGCCCCCTATTTTATTTGGTAAAACCCTTCCTTGATAAATTATTCAACGTTAGGTTTTTACCTTTATTCATTAAGAAAAAGCGACGTGTTTTCAATTTAATAAGCTTTGTGTGATCACACTCATTGGTATGATCACAACGCCTTTCTAAACATTAGTTTGGGATGATTACCCCCAACCCGGTCTCGATGTTCAAGTTAAGTTTGTGCATTGATCGTTCATTATCGTGAACTATGCACCTTTCACATTTTTCCTATTGCTTGCATATGCAATTACCACTCTTCAGGTGATAATTGCCTATTAATGCACCTACTATGGTTTCGAGCATGTACCTGTTTGATACTTGCTCCCGTGTTCCCTTTCGTTACTGATCCATTAGCCCGAGTCGTTACTTGACTTGGTCCTTAGTGAGCATGCTATCAGCCGTGCTCCCGAAACCTCTACAACCTCGTTTGGTGAATCATTCGATCCTCTCTCGATCGAATAAGATGTTATCATCCCTGTCACATTTATAATTTCAATTAATTAGTAACATGACATTTCATTATTAGTATGCATCACTGCAATAGTGATGTTAGAGTTCTTGTTATGCGAGATTTCCGTTGCCCGAATCAATCTTTTGGATAGGCCCCATGAGTACCTAACCATTTCCTTATCAAGATTTTGAGATAGCGAGTATCTACGCGATATCACTATTGATTACCTATAACAATTTTTCCGATCAAAACGGATGTTTATTATAGGTATTACTTACCGGATTCCTTGATCAAGTCTTGAACCGAACACCCTTCAACACTTTGAGCGCACGGTTTGAGTCCAAGTATCCTTCCCGAAACTCGGATCCCTCAAACCTATGGCTCTGATACCACTTGTAACACCCTAACCCGTAATCACGCGATCAACGCCCAAATTATACGGGTTTGGACCTTACTTAACCACTCCCGATTTAAAACTTTGAAATTTTCTTTATAAGTCAACCCATTAAGATCAAATACATGTTTGGTTCACACAAATTTTTACATTTTAATAGTTAAAACATATTTTAAGATGGTGCGTTTTAACGGGAGTTCCTTAGATTCTAGTGCGGAAGCTTGTATGGGTGATCGAGTGTGTTCGGCTCTTATCGCGACTAGATCCTTGCTCCGGGACTTCCATCACATGTTTACCTAGCACCATTACACAAAGAATGGTTAGTGAGTGGTCAAATGAAACATTTAACTAGTACGATAGTCGTTACACGTCGAAACGGAACGAACCAGGCCAAACGGCCCATTATCAGGTGAACAAACTGCTGCAACTTATGCGCAGCAGCTGTTCGGATCGCTTTTACCCCTTCTAAAACCCAAAATCCGACTTCGACTTTCAAATGAGAATTGTTCTACGCTCCTAGAGCTTTCCAGGCATATAAAGAACGCCTCCTAACGATTTTTCTACGATTTTATATGTAATTTTAAAGATCGTACTGACGTGCAGGTCTATTCGCGCGGCCGGTCGGTTTATTCGCGCGGCCGGTCGAAGCTTCTGATGTAATTTTGGTGGCTTTTAAGCGTGGGAATCATGTCGCAACCGCATTTGATGATTCCCGAAGCCTAAGTAATGACTTGCCGACTAAATAAACCTTTGTTTGACTGAAATTATGGTCCGGTTTATGTCGCCATGAACCGGTTCTTAGTTTTGAATGTTTATGGCGACTTTTTCCCAAATCGACCCATTTAGACATTGAACTTAAGCAAAACACCATTCGACCACGCGCAATGTGTATAGTTTATGTTGTCAAGTCATTAGACACTTGGTCAACTAAAGTGTTTGTCCGATTTGTTCATTATGACTTTGTTATTAGATTTATCCTTTAGTAAATCTTTATAAATTCCCAAAATGCCCCTCCTAGCCAAATCTTTCGATTTAGCCATTCATGGCGACTCTTCTTGATTCAAACCCATTGTTTTGGACTCAATGACTTGTTTAAAAACTTCTAAGTCCATACGGACTTAGATTTTCAACATTTCTCAAGATTGTTCTAATGTGGTCGATTCTAAGCGCCTTAGCGCGCATTAGACATAGTTATGGAAATAACTTACTTGATTTGCACCCACACTTCATGTGGGTACTTTATCACCTATGTTGCTTCGCCCGAAGGCGTTTATTTGACTACGGACTTACCGGGTGGCCTTGACCCATATCCATACCTTGTGTTTATCCTCCATGATTCTTAACATCAAGAATGCACGCGCAATTGCATCTACCTGTATGCTTTCTAAATAGACAACGTTAATTTCTCGGAACTCAAATGGCAATAACTTGCCATTTGACCCGTTTAACTCTATGAATCTTAATGCTTGGAATACAAGCATCAAGTGTTGGATTCACATGGTGAGGACATCACCATTTGACCCGTTTAGACTCCTAGTTCATAATGCTATGTTACCCAAGTTTTTATCTATGGTTCAAGTGAAACAAACTTGACCCATTTAACATCATGCTTAACGACTCCATTCAATTGGTTTAATTTGGATTAAAACATCATTTCTCACATATCTTTATTAGTTGACCCGTTTGATGGATTTCTCCATTTGGTCATACCTCATTATCTCGATTAAGGTCATAAACCACATTTTGTATTGAGTGCACATATGGCAACTCACTTAATAGGTTCTACCCCTCGGGGTTTATCTTTACCTCACACTCAAGATTTGAAACTAATGTTTATAACAATCTAAGCTATGTTATAGTATATTGGCGTAAGTAAAACTTACCTCATATCCGTTCTTGCTTCCATACGCATTGCTTGCATCCGTTTGACCCGTTTGCATCCCTAGTTCTTGTACCTACTTAGGGATATGTCAAACTTGATTATTAGAATACATAACATGGATTTAATTCACTATCCATAAATCATGTATTCATTACCCATTTATAGCTAAATCCATAGCCATTTTGTTATATAGAATATCCGATTAACTTGGCTTATTACAAACCAATATCACATACGATTTATAGCTCTTACATGATTCTAACTTCATAGTTTCACTAGTGTTCACCAATTTGGCATTTAATCGAACACTTGGTGTGCACCCACCAATTTGTTTAGTTTTAAAGCTCAAGATTAGCCATAACATAACCATTTGTCTAATCATCATCATAATACATTATTTAGACCATTTTGCCTAAATTTCTCATACAACAACTTCTAAGAGTCACAAAAGGTTACTAGATATGAGTGGATTCAACCTAGAGGTTAAACCCCAAATTCTACACATGAACATAATCATATGATCAAAACCAAATACACATATTAAGTGTGATTTGTAACTAAATTAGGTATGTTTGAGGTTCCCCAAGACTAGAGCAACCTCTTTTAACCATAAATTTCACGTTTTATCAAAACCCTAGTTTTTGACCAAATCAAAAACGGGTATTAACATCAAATTACATCAAATAGAAGGTACCTTGATGTTCATTAGGCCTTAGATGACTTGTTTCTTGCTAGAGAATCGAAAAGCCCCTTGATTTGGCTTGGATTCAAGCATGTTCTTGAGTGTTTAGGGTTGGAGTGTTGTGTGTTGATGTGGGAGGCGACATATACTCCTGTATATGTCGTTCTTCTTCTTTTTTTTTTTTTATCTAAACACAATGTCAAGTTTGCCCACTTAACATATTTAGTCCCTCATAAGTGTTCCCACTGTCATTTTCGTATAAAACTAACTCATAAGCTAGTTTCAAACACCTTTTATTAATTTATAAACATAATATTATTAGCAAGGTTATTTCCATATTAGATTATAACCCATATTCTTATCCTCTAAGTCTCGTTTTATTATTTTGCTAATCACGCCTAATGGCGTAGTTAGGCGAATGAATGGTTTTGGGGTGTTACAATCTCCCTTCTGCTTTCTTTCATTTCTTCATTTCCCTCATACAGATTTTCAAGAGCTTCCCAAAGTTCTTTGGCAGTGGCATTGTCACGAACTCCAATCGATACTTCAGGAGAAAGCCCTTGATGAAGATAAGCAATTGCTCTTTCATCAATATCAGTCTTTTCATGATCTTCATCAGTGTACATACTCTTTGGTTTGATAGCAGTGGCTTCAGTTATTTCGTTAACCACATAAGTGATCACACAGGGTCCGTTCAAGATAGATCTCAGAGCCTTTGCATATTTTATTTTCATAACTTGAATGAACCTAAACTTCCACTCAGAGTAGGACATTCTAAGTTGAAGAACAGGTATCTTCTGATGTGTGCCAATGACAGATTCCATGGCTATGTCCACTTGAGCAGCTACAAGTAATTGGTCAGTATTAAGTCCGTTCAAATTTGTTTGGTTAACCATTTGATCCATTTCTGAAAAAAAAATTTAAAGTTATTAGTGCAGATTAATATGGCTTAATTCTAGTCCAACAATTATTGAAGTCCAGTCCAGTATAGGAGGCCGGGCACCAATCAGTTTGTCGAACTTAGTTTAAGGTCGAACTCAGGCAAAGTTGGTCGAACTCAGGTTAGTTGGTCGAACTCAGGCTAGCAGGTCGAACTCAGGCAGAGGTCGAACTCAGGCTAGTTGGTTGAACTCAGGCCTAGGTCGAACTCAAGTGAAGATGTCGAACTTAGCCCAACGTCGAACTCAGGTGAATACGTCGAACTCAGATGAAGACATCGAACTCAACCCAAGGTCGAACTCAGCTGAAGACGTCGAACTCAGGCAAATGTCGAACTCTCCTTGAATATGGAAACCTGCATAAATTCAGCAACAAACTTTCCAAGTTTTGCGAAAATTTAAAACATTTAAGGAGATAATCAAACAATAAAAACAATTCCTTTTTCAAAAACAAATTATCTCCTTGATTTTAGCAAACAACTTTGACCTTCAAACAAATCGGATCAAACCAGAAAAATTTTATCAAACTTTTGAACGAAAACATTGATGAACATAATTAAACAAGCGAAACATAGCTGCACAGAACAAAACGATTAGTAATAAAACACATAATTATGAAATCAAAATGAATCAATTCAATAAAAACAACCTTTTCAATAGCAAGAACTTCTTTGATCTTCTTCCTTTGATACCACAACCGAGCCTTCGAAAGACTTCTTAGGCTCTGATACCAATTGTTAGTCCAGAATCCTTCCTACCGGGTATCAAACAAACAATCGAGTGCGGAAAACAAGATTGAATGTGAAGAACAAAAGATTAAAACGATGAAAACAATTGTATTGCTGCTTCACCTTGCACACAATATCTTGGATTGTCTGGTACAAGGTGTTGACTCTAGTGTTACAAATGAGAGTCTTATGAAAGTCTAACCCTAAAATGAACTTAAACAAAACATTATATAGGGTTCACTAAAGCCTTGGCCCACATGGCCTAACCCAAGCCCATTAATTAAACTAAGCCCAATTAACACAAACAGGCTTAATAAAGACAAGCGTAAACCTTTAAATCTAGCCCAACAGCCTTCCAAATTCTGGGTAGAAGCCATCCACACAGCTTGCTACCTACATAACATCTCATGTTATTGTAGTTTACACCCTTTTTCATCCTTAACCCGAGGGTTGAAAGAATTACTGATTTATCACGGCCCAATCCCGCTGTTTAAGTTATAATCCGGAGATTCATGACTTACCCGAATGTGATTATGACTCAACCCTTGATTAAGGTTCAAGTCCCTCTTTACGAATTTAACCTTCTATAAAAGTCCGAGTTTAATTATGACTTAACCTTGATTAAGGTCCAAGTCTGTTTTCAAGCTAAATCTGTTTATGACTCAACCTTGATTAAGGTTCAAGTCTATTTCCAAACTGAATCTTTTTATGACTAAACCTTAATTAAGGTTCAAGTCAATCTTTGTATTAACCCAGGATAACTTGTATCGTATATTGCCCGTTTTGCTAGCCCAAAGTATAAGCTGGTGCCTCGCTCAAGGTCAAGTAGAAGTTACAAATCGGGCCATCAAAGAATCCTTGAAAGAACTGTGGGGGTTGACAGAAAAGTTTGGGCCGGTCGTCTCGACGAGGCACTTTGGGCACTACGTACAGCATACAAGACCCCAATTGGTACCACACCGTACAGACTCGTGTACGGAAAGGCGTGTCACTTACCGATAGAAGTGGAGCATAGAGCTTACTGGGCATTGAAAGTAGCAAACTATGATCCTGAAGATGTCAAGCAACACCAACTCTTTCAGCTTCATGAACTTGAAGACCTCCGCCAGCAAGCTTATGATAACTCCCTCATCTACAAGGAAAAGACCAAGAAGTTCTAGGATCAAAGTCTTAGAAAAAAGGAGCCGTTTCAAGAAGGTCAGAAAGTGTTACTTTATAGTTCGAGGCTCAAATTGTTTCATGGGAAACTGAAGTCAAGATGGGCTGGGCCATACATTGTGAAGAAGATCTATCCATATGGGGCAGTGGATTTGGAGACATAAACATGAGTTCTATTCAAAGTCAATGGTCACCGGCTTAAACCATACTTCGAGTTCTTGGTCGACGAGGAGGTAGATGAAATGCTAGCACACCCATGATCAGACCGCCTTTGTCCGGCCAAAGGCGTGAAACGTGGCGCTACCGTGGAGGTAGCCCAGATTTGTACCTTAGGAAGAATAAGTTGAGAGGTTGGTGCATACGGTAAGAAATCAATCGAGGGCCCTCAGGTATGATCGTTCCCCTTTTATTTTCTCACCGCCAGGTATGCCCTCTCGGAGTTAGGACTTAGTAGATTAGCAGTAGTATTAGTTTTTTTTTTGTTTATAGGTAGCTATATATATATATATATATATATCCATGCCAGGTGTTCTCTCTCACGACTCGATTTCGAATTATACCCGAACAGCTTTTAGCCTATTAGGGGAAGACGTAACTACATCCCACTTGATTCTTAGCATATACTTTTTACAAATCTATAATTTTGAAATATGCCAAAGAATTAAGTGTGAGGTGATAAAATTTTATAAATTTCACCACCTATCGAGCCAAGCAAACAAAAACCTATTTAAAGGCAAGAGTTTTCAAAATGTTTTTAAAGAGTAATTAAAAATCTTTTTCAAACCCTTTGAGTCCACCTCCAAAAACCTGAATAGGAGATTTTTGGAGGTGTTGGCGTAGCCGAAAGAACCAACTCAACGTGTTTTCTACTTCATATTCGAGCGTCCACCCTTTCCATGTGAGTATCTTGAGCTTTGTCGAGCACACCCACTTGCAGTATAGATACCACTGATGCTCATTCATTTGACTGAGAAAGACATTCACCCATGGCATGTTACAGTTAGAACTTGTGCATCTTATGCGTTTCGAGACCGCACACGAGGTGAGAGACTGTAAAAATGATCAAGGCACCTAGGACACACCCCTTCCATCTTTTATTAGCCTTCCATAAATTATCCCTCATCTAATCACACCATTTGAGCCTTAGCCTTCCATATTTCATTTCACTCATCACACTTAGCCCCTGCCGTGGTTTTGGTAAAGAAGGCGTTCTGCAGGCCATTGGGACACTCTTGGGCAGTCTCGAGATGGAGAAAGGATAGACTAGACGTCACGGTGTTTACCGAGAAGATTCGTGGCAACTTATGAAAAGACAGCCACCCAGAGTTGACATACCAAAGAATAAGCTTCACCAGAAGCAGAGTTTTTATTTGTTAAAAAAAAAAAGTTTGTTTGAGGAATAAGTCAAGAAGCTCGACAATAAGTGGGCTAGAAAGAAACAATTCTATTTGAAGGTTTATTTATAGGACATTCCTAGCGGAGGTGATTAGGTGTGAAGACCGAAAGATTCGCAGGGTAGGGACGTCAGAGCAGTAAGTCTTCGGGGGAAGAGTTTCATAAAGCACATCATTCAGAGTTTGACATTTGGCCATTATGTCGCAGCCGCTGACCTGTGTGTGCCTTGTGATGAATCTGAGCGATCACCCCCAAAATTACACCCGAGTGAAAAAGTGAGAGAAATATGAAGTAGACACTTGAGGGACGTTTGATTAGGCGCGCCAAGGCTATCTAAAACATCTACCAAGGATGTTTTGAGTAGGTGGGACTCATAGGAGGTGGGTTGTTGTGACTTGTCACACCACGCTCACCTATTTTTACTCTACTTTCATTGCCTAGGTTTGGTTTTCTTGGGGACAAGCAAACATCTAAGTGTGAGGTGATTTGATGAGTCCCAAAATTTGCAGGTTTTATATACATGTTTTAACCTAATTATCACCCAAATTCATGCTTTTATCTTGCTATTGTCACGGTTTGTTTCCTGTTAATGATAATTGCAGATATTGAAGGTGGAAAGTGAAAAGAAGTGAAAACCGACATAAAAGACAAGGATTTGAAGACTTTTGGAGATGCTCTAGATGAAGCATGGACGCGCTCAGGACCATGCACGGTCGTGTACTTATCCGAGGTCGACCAGTCAGCATTTCCAAGTCAGCAGGAGGCAAAACTGAGCTTTACTGATGTGCATGGGCGTGCCCCACATAGTGGCACGGGCATGCTTTAATGCAGCGTGTTCTCCAAGGCTTAAACCGAACAAGACTGACAAGACGGTTGCACATAATAGACAGCACGGGCGTGCCACATACATTGGCACGGGTGTGCCAGCCCTGGTACAGACAATTCTGCGCGAAAGGACTCTGCAACATAATCTAAAAAGCAGATTCAAAACGCAATCCCAAACGCCCTCTTAGACATATTTATTACCTTAATTATAGGGTAATACTTGGCATTGTTGGGCAAACACAATATTCTATCTTTTCACAAGACATAACATTTTGCTAAGGTGAGTTTTACATAGCCCCTTTTCTATTTATCACCATTTTTGGGGTGAAACATGTTACAACATTCTATATGCAATTCAATCATAAAGTGTCTATGTGTTTTTCTATGTTGCATTATGTCTTGAACATGACTAGGGTAAGCACAATTCTAGCATAATCATTAACATTGATCAGCCGACGGTATACAATGATAGATCTATTGGACTGATAATCCCACCCGGATACGTGCCTCCTACAAAGGTAGCGTGGGTGATTGTTATCGCATAACATAATCGAGTGAACCATGAGCGTATGGGATGTACCACAATACAACAGTCACAAGGGTTGATTATGCACTCGATTTACTTCTAGTATGTTTTCACATATGGACTAGACTTGCCATGACACTTGAATTGTACAAGTTTTATTCAATTATCAAAACCTATGTAATTCTCACCAACTTTTGTTGACCCAAAAATAATTTCAAAATTAACATGTTTCAGGTAACAATGAAGCTGAGGCTTGAGTGTGCATGAGGATTTATCATGAAGTTTTTGTTTGAAGTTATTTGAAGTTGTTACTTTATTTGGATATCATGTATTCGGATTTCTAGACATCACTTTATTTTGGATATTTATGTTATGAATAAATTATTTAAAATTTAATTTATACCATGTGCTACTGAAACAATCATCAATACGTGACATCCCGATGTTTCCGCCATCGGTTGGGGTGTTACAGATTAGTATCAGAGCCTTGGTTATAGGGAATTAGGTTATTAGAAAATAATCTAGACTATAACCTTAGGGACTTAAACAGTACTTGCTTCTTGTACTTGAAATCCTAATTGCTTCCTTAATCCTATCCCTATCCTATACAACCCTAAGCCTACAAGTGACTACTCTTATTCGTCTGCTGCAATCCTGATCCACCATTAGATTAATAGGACAAAATCCTCAGGTTTAACCTGAACCCCCTTGAGATCCCGTCGAAGTTCTAGATTTTAATAACGAACACGTGCAATCTGGAAGGGTGAACGCCTGTATTCTGAGTCTTCTGTCTAGGCTGGCATTGCGCATATATCCCAATCAGACGAGGGACCCGGATGCCTACCTGGGAATTCTCGGGATGAGTGTTCACTTATAGGCTAAAGCATGTCATCATATGTTATTAGAATCTAGAATCTTTGATAAGTCAACGTTTTCGTTTATTCGTTTTAATTAATGAATAAATGATTACATTCCTTATATAACCTCATTCATTTCATTGTGTCTCTTACAGATCATGCCTCCACGTCGCAGCACTCGCCTTAACAATGGTGACAATCAAGATGAAGTGAATAGCAACAACCACGACGCTAACCACAACAACAACAACCTCAACAACAATGGTGTCGATGCCCAACTAGCCGCGATCATCTCTCAACAAATGGCACAACAGATCGCGACTCTGGTTCCTAACTTACTGGCTCAAGTCATCCAGATGAACGGAAACGGCAACGGTAACGGTCATGGAAACGGGAACGGTAATGGAAACCACAACGGAAACGGGAATGGTCTCCCAGCTTGCACTCTTAAGCACTTTAATTCCTGTAATCCCCCTAAGTTCAGTGGAGAAGAAGGAGCTATGGGACTTCTACAATGGTTCGAGGGCATTGAGAATACCTTCATTAACAGTGAGTGTCCCGATAACTTAAAGGTCCGTTATGCCATGAGTGTTCTTCACAAACGAGCACTCACTTGGTGGAATGAGGAAAAGCGCACCCGCGGAGCTGAAGCTGCACTGGCCTTAACTTGGGATCAAGCTAAAGACATTATGAAGGCAGAGTTCTGCCCTCGTAATGAAATCAAGAAGCTGGAAGATGAGTTTCATGATCTTGCTCAAGATAGTGGAGAAAACCTTGCCTACAACACTCGTTTTCACAAACTTAGTCTACTGCTACCACACAAGGTCACCCCTTTGCCTATTGCGATCGAAAAATACATTGGTGGCTTACCCATGCAGATTCAAGACACGGTGTGGGGAAGGAACCCTGCTACTCTGGAAGAAGCAAAGCGTTTGGCGGCCACCCTAACAGATAACCATGTGAAGGCAGGAACCCTGACTCGAAAAGGGGAAAAGAAAACTGTTGCGAAGAATACCCCCCAACCTGCCGTTGAAATTAAAACTGAGGCCTCAACCAATGAAAGGCGCAAGGTCAGGAATTTTGCAATAGACGCCACTGTCCCACCCAACAAGAAACGATATAACGGGAACCAACCTAAGTGTGACACCTGTCAGTATCACCACCCAACCCAAGTGCCCTGCCGTCAGTGTACCAATTGTCAAAGGTATGGGCATCTTGCGGATGCTTGTCAAATTCCTGCTGAAAATGCCCTTGCTGCTCCGAATAACCCTGCTAGGGACCCTCCAGCTACTTAAACAATAAGCTCCACCGTTTGAATGATATTTTGCATTTAAAATTCTATGTATTGATTCAAGAAATAAATTCTAGTATTATCATAACACCTGGATGCATGCTTGTTTGAATGTGAACTAATTTCTATATCAATATCTAAACCATACTCGTTATACTTGCTTACTTGTACAACAGTTAGTTGACTACCAAACAACCTACTCAACGATTGGTAGAGGTCATCATGTCTTTCCAACAGTCGGAAGAGGCCCTACAACCTGCTCAACGACTGGTGGGGGCTATCGAACCTGCTCAACAATCGGTAGAGTCATAGAAGGACACAAAACCCTAATGTAAGGTAAATTGGTGATTGCGGTCCGGAACGTAATCATGAATTTACAGCTACGTTAAGGTAGTGTGAAATTTTATCAAGGTTTTCGGTAGTTGACCAATTGTAAACCTGGTAGTTCATTTAGTCCTTCTATAGTCCATCAACTCATTTCTTTTAGGACTCCTAAAACTTAATGCTTTGCTAGATTCTTACTCTCTTTGCGATGTCAGACGAACCTAATTCAACTCTTAAAGCTCACACCTACTCGACCCAAAACCACTATCCTATTACCAATAAAAGAACTTCCAAATCACAGTTGCCCCAAATTCTACCCAATCACCCTCAACCTTGTGTTTTTCTTTTAACTTCGGGACGAAGTTCCTAAAAGTAGGGGAGACTGTAACATTACGCATTAATACTTGCACGTTACTATTATCATGAATAAAAACGTCAAGTTTCATTATTATTATCCACCATTAAATATTATTGTGACGTATTTGGACCCCTAATAATATAATATAAATATATAGTATACATATATGTTAGATATATTATCAAAAAAATTATATGCTGGGCCGGGATTCGAACCCGAGCCCTCAACCGGGTCACCCAACACACAACACACCACCATCTGGTCTACACGACATTTGTAGTTTAAGTTCAACCTGTTTTAATTATAAGGCATTTTGGGTTTATCAACAGTTGACTTGAGAAAGTCAATTGTGACGAACGGATTACCAAAATCAAACCATCTAAGCGCGTTGTTGATCCTGAAATGGTATGTTTGACTGATTTATGTCTAATACGCGTCAATTACATGGGTAATTATCATCAATTACATCCAAACTCAAGCCAATCAATCGCGTAAACATTCAATGGTAAGTCAACTTACCAATTCAACGAACCAAACCCTCACACTATAAATTGGACATCACCAATCCATCCCAACTCGCCGATAACACTCCCTCAATCCTCAATTTCTTGTTTAATTCCTCTGTTCAAGTGTTTTTGTTCGAAGTTTGACTTTCGGGTTGACTGGACATTTCGTATACGATTCATTGTTGTAAGTATCATTTTCTTAGTAGGTTTTGATCTTCGGCAATCACACAACAATAACCCTATGATTAATTGGGTTATTGTTGTGTGAATCTTTCAATTGAAAAAGCTAGAGCTCGTACGTTTACATTTGGGGAAGAACACCTATCAGTAAATGGTTTTATAATTAAAATGAACTGGAATCAAACACAACCCCTGATCTAGATCAGGTGGTTGTGTCTAATGTTGTTAAACAAAGCCACGCGGGTTCGAGTCCCACTTAAACGGGTTTTTATTCTTTTCATTTTAATTGAATTTAAATCAGAATTTTCTTATATGATATAATTAAATTAATCTGAAACTAAACGTTCTCAGGGTCCAGACCAGTTGGTCTGGGCTTGTGATTTAAAACCAACGAACCGGCCAAGGGCCCGGGTTCGAACCATGGCATCAACAAACATTCTTTTTAATTAAGTATATATATATATTCCTTTATATTTTTAAAAAATCATTTTAAAATACTAAAACTCTTTTAAAAATTCTACAAAAATTATTTTATGTTAATCTAGTGAAAACGTTTAACATACAATTTTTAGTTTTCAAAAATTTATTTATTTAATATATATAATAAATAATTCAAGTTTATTCTATTTTATTTATAAAATTCTATAAAAATATCAAAACAATTTTATAAATTTCCACAAAAATTATTCTGAGTTTTTATAACAATAAACTTTTCTGAAATGATTTTTATTTCTGAAAAATCATTTATTTAATATTTTTAATCAATTTTTGTTAGTTTTAATCATAAATAAATCATAATAAATTCATTTTTCAATATTTTTGTACCAAAATTTTACATAAATTATTTCTGATTATTTGGAACAGAAATAAAATTTTTAAATTAATAATTCTGTGAGCTTAATATTTTTAAATATTAAAGTTATATTTTGACAATTTAAAATAAATAGATTTAATATTCTATTTTTAAGAAAATAATTTTATAAAAATTATTTTCATACTTTAAACTTATTATTGTAACCATCTTTAATTTAAAATTTACAAAAAGACTTTTGTTTATTTATTTATCAAATTTCTCTTATTATGTAAACATTTTATTTATTAATCAAACGAGCACTTATCCCCAATTCGAAGCCCTAGAATATATATTTGTAGACTAGAAAGACTTAGGGGGTGTTTGGGATTGATTATTCAAAACAGATTATGCGTTTTGGAAAAGCAGGGGTGGAGCTGCTTATAGATTATTGCGTTTTGGTAGCCTAAAAAACTGATTATCTGCGTTTTCAAAACGCAATCGAAACACTAAAAACTGATTATCTGCGTTTTGAAAACGCAATAATCTAAAAAGCAGATTCAAAACGCAATCCCAAACGCCCTCTTAGACATATTTATTACCTTAATTATTGGGTAATACTTGGCATTGTTGGGCAAACACAATATTCTATCTTTTCACAAGACATAACATTTTGCTAAGGTGAGTTTTTCATAGCCCCTTTTCTATTTATCACCATTTTTGGGGTGAAACATGTTACAACATTCTATATGCAATTCAATCATAAAGTGTCTATGTGTTTTTCTATGTTGCATTATGTCTTGAACATGACTAGGGTAAGCACAATTCTAGCATAATCATTAACATTGATCAGCCGACGGTATACAATGATAGATCTATTGGACTGACAATCCCACCCGGATACGTGCCTCCTACAAAGGTAGCGTGGGTGATTGTTATCGCATAACATAATCGAGTGAACCATGAGCGTATGGGATGTACCACAATACAACAGTCACAAGGGTTGATTATGCACTCGATTTACTTCTAGTATGTTTTCACATATGGACTAGACTTGCCATGACACTTGAATTGTACAAGTTTTATTCAATTATCAAAACCTATGTAATTCTCACCAACTTTTGTTGACCCAAAAATAATTTCAAAATTAACATGTTTCAGGTAACAATGAAGCTGAGGCTTGAGTGTGCATGAGGATTTATCATGAAGTTTTTGTTTGAAGTTATTTGAAGTTGTTACTTTATTTGATATCATGTATTCGGATTTCTAGACATCACTTTATTTTGGATATTTATGTTATGAATAAATTATTTAAAATTTAATTTATACCATGTGCTACTGAAACAATCATCAATACGTGACATCCCGATGTTTCCGCCATCGGTTGGGGTGTTACATTAATTACCCTTTTTCACCGAGTCTTGACACTTCTTTCGGGAAGGTGTTGGTTTTAAAAAGGACGTTTAAAAAAGACCTAATCCACATGATATCAAGTTCCAAGCGTCAACCCACCATTGCCCGTTCTAGCGCCAAAGCAGAATATCGGGGTGTAGCCAACGCCGTTGCTGAGACTAGCTGGATTTGTAGCCTCCTATTGGAACTCGGACTGCATATTAAATAAGCTACCATTGTCTACTGTGATAATATTTCGGCTGTTCATCTTTCTCAAAATCCTGTCCAACATCAACGTACTAAACATGTGGAACTGGACATTCACTTTGTTCGTGAGAAAGTTAATATTGGACAGGTTCGCGTTCTTCATGTCCCAGCAGAGTATCAATATGCCGACATTTTTACCAAGGGTTTGTCAAACAGTTGTTTTCCCGATTTAGGTCCAGTTTGTGCATTCGTCCGGCTACAGCTCAAATTGCGGGGGCTTGTTAGTCAAAGGTCAAAGTCAGTGTTAATCAAAGGTCAAAGTCAACACAATGTTAGTCAAAGTCAGCACATATATCTTGGCTACATTACTGACTCTATTATCTCATTTGTAGTCAAATACAATTAGTATGTTTCCTTATTTCTGTATGTATCCTTGTACTATATATATATATATATATATATATATATATTTGAACGGCAAATTTTATACCACCTTATTTTCACCTAACCTTGCATTTGCAAGGATTTGAACCCCACAAATTCACATTTGTAAGGGGCCACTAGACCAAGAGATTATGGATTATCCTTGTACTATATATACTTATGTAAATCAATGAAATAATTATCAATTGAGAAATTAACAGGCAGACCCTAGTGTTTATTAGAGACTAACTAAGATGAGAAATACAGGAGCGATGTTTGTCGTATATTTGTTGCATGCATGCCAAATTGGTCGTATATTTGTTGCATGCATGCCAAACTCACGAATCACGACTAGTAATGTTATTTCTCTATACATTAGCCACTTGATGTCATTTTACGGAGGTTACAATCATGAGTGTAGAAACTTATGGCATAATGCTTGCCTTTCGCCTTTCATTCATATGTCAATTATATACAAGAATACCTCCCTTATTTTAGGGAGGTGATAAATACAATCATAAATGCTAATTGTTATCTATAAATACATACAATTCAAATTCAAAATATATAGTCTATTACACCCCCGCAGTCGAAGCAGGAGGTGGACGGATGTTGAGACTGGAGCGGAAGTCATCGAACAGAACTCGTGGTAACCCTTTTGTGAAGATGTCAGCAATTTGTAGACGAGTCGGTGTATGGAGAACACGAATAGATCCTCGTTGAACTAATTCACGCACAAAATGTATGTCAATCTCGATATGTTTAGTGCGCTGATGTTGAACCGGATTGTTGGATAAGTAGATTGCACTGATGTTGTCACAATACACCAAGGTGGCCGTAGTAATTGGTTTGCGCAATTCCAGAAGTAAGTTGCGTATCCAACAAATTTCAGCAACGACATTAGCAACTGCACAATACTCTACTTCAGCACTTGATCTGGAAATGGTGGACTGTCGTTTGGAGGACCAGGATAGAAGGTTTGGCCCCATGTAAACACAATAGCCGCAGGTAGAACGGCGGGTATCCGGGCATCCTGCCCAATCAGCATCTGTGTACGCCTTTAGAGTTAGATGCGTACATGATGAAAGTGTGAGGCCATAAGCTGCAGTGCCTTTGATGTAACAGATGATTCTTTTTAAAGCATTCCAGTGATCAGTGGTGGGGTTGTGCATATGAATGCAAATCTGTTGTACTGCATAGCTGATATCTGGACGCGTGAACGTAAGGTATTGAAGAGCACCTGCAAGACTTCTGTATAGAGACGGGTTATCAAATGGTGCACTGGAAGTAGCACTGAGTTTTGGTTTAGAGTCAACTGGCGTAGCGACCGTATTACAGTTCTCCATACCTGCACGACTGACAATATCAAGAGCATATGACTGCTGAGATAAAAACATTTTGTCACCAGAGCGTGTGACAGAAATACCCAAAAAATAATTAAGAGGTCCAAGATCTTTCATAGCAAATTCAGCCGCAAGGCTGCCCATGAGTTTCTTCCGTAACACAGTGGATGATGCCGTCAAAATAATGTCATCGACATAAATTAATAAGTAAGCTACGTCACCCCCGTGGTGATATGTAAAGAGAGAATTATCACACTTGCTTTGAGAAAAACCAATGGAGGTGACAAAATCAGTGAAACGTTGATACCAAGCTCGGGGAGCCTGTTTGAGGCCATATAAGGACTTCTTCAGCCGACAGACATAATCAGGAAAGTCCCTGTGGCGGAATCCCACGGGTTGGTACATGTATACAGTCTTAGAAAGGTTTCCATTAAGGAAAGCATTGGTAACATCCAGCTGATGGATGGACCAAGACTAAGATAATGCCAATGTTAACACAGTCCGAATGGTAGTAGGCTTGACTACCGGACTAAAGGTATCCCCACAATCAATGCCAACCTCCTGTTTTCTACCATCACATACCAACCGAGCCTTGTATCGTTCAAGGGTACCATCAGACCTGTATTTGTGGCGAAATAGCCACATGCTGCGAATAACATGCATGTCAGGGGTCCTTGGGACGAGTTCCCAAGTCTTGTTTTTAATTAAGGCATTAAATTCGGTTAGCATGGCGTTATGCCACTCCGGGTCAGACAAGGCAACAATTGGGTTTTTGGGAACAGGGTGAATAGTGTTGGTGGATAGGTTAAATATGTGTTTTGGTTTACTAATACCGGACATGGATCGGGTGGTTATGGTTCGAGGTGGTGGAGGTGGCGGGTCTGGTATTGGGCTGATGGACTCAGAAGTATAAGTTGGGCCGGATGGTGAGTGAGGAGTGGTAGATTGGGAGGTGTACGGGGATTGAGTAGGAGTGGTGTGGGCCGACGGTGGGCTGGCAGGTGGGTCCAGAGGGGAGTGGTTAGGTGTAGGGAAGTGAGGAGGTGAGTGGGGCGGAGATGGGGATGGGCTGTAGTGGGCCGAAGAGGAGGTAGTTGGGCTGGAAGGGTGTGATGGGTGAGTAACGGATGGATTAGGTGATGGGTGAAGTATGGATGGGTGTATGGGATCTTCAAGGAAGGAGTAGGTATTGGCAGTGGGTTTGTGTTTCTTGGAGAAGGGAAAAATTGTTTCGTCAAAGATGACGTGGCGGTCAATGGTGATGGTACGTGTTTTGAGGTCTAGACATTTGTAACCTCGGTGATTGGAGGGGTACCCGAGAAAAATGCAAGGGTAGGAACGGTATGCGAGTTTGTGGATGGTGGTGTGTGGAATTAGGGGGTAACAAAGGCAACCAAACACACGAAGATGGTAGGCATTTGTAAAGTCGTTGGGTCGGGGTTTGAAATTTGTGGATTTTGGTAGGGATAATATTTAGGAGGTAGGTGGTGGTTTCGAGGGCATGGTGCCAGTAGGTGTTTGGGGTGGAGGAGTGGGCAAGGATTGTTCGCATAAGGTTATTTATAGTACGGATTTTGCGTTCGGCTTTGCCGTTTTGGGATGAGGTGTGGGGGCAGGAGAAGCGGAAATGCATGCCGTGTTGGTTACAAAAATTGTGAAATTGATTATTTGCATATTCACGGCCATTGTCACATTGTAGTTGTTTAATTTTTGTGTTGAATTGGGTTTGGACAAAGTTTGTAAATTTGGTGAACATATTAAAAACATCGGATTTATGGGCTATGGGGTAGGTCCAAAGGAAGTTGGTGTAATCATCCAAGAAGAGGACATAGTATCGGTGTCCCCCATTGGAGATAACAGGGGAGGTCCAAACATCACTGTGAACAAGATCAAATGGCATAAAAGTACTTGTATTAGAATTAACAAACGGTAGTCTAGTGTGTTTTCCAAAAATACAAGCACTGCAAGTTTTATTAAGTAAAGAACCACAAGAAATTAAACTAGAACTTTTTATACTTTGCAAAATAGCTGGGCCTGGGTGACCGAGCCTTTGATGCCAGATGTCTTGAGTGAGTGCTGCATATGATGAGGCAGACGTGAGGTTGGTGATGTTGGACGGGCTGAGAGTGTAGAGATCCCCCGAGCTATTGCACCGTAGGATAGGTTTCCTGGTCTTTAGGTCCTTCACAGTAAAACCATAAGGGTCAAATTCCACAGTTAATTGATTATCAGTTGTAAAACGTCTAACCGAAATAAGGTTTTTGACTAGGTTTGGTGCATATAGGGCATTGTTAAGTTTAAAGGGTGGGAATGGTGGTGGTAAGGTTATGTTGCCTTGTCCTAAAACCGGAATGGTTTTACCATTGCCAACAATTATATTACGAATAATGTCAGAATTAAAAATAGACGAGAACTTATCAAGTTGAGGAGACATTGTACCTGACGCACCGGTGTCCATGGTCCACCATGGATCGTTATGATGTAGTGCCAAGTTGTAAAGGGCCTGTGCAATGTCCGTGGGAGAGTGGTTCACCGAGTAAGATTGGGCCTGTGACTGTGATGGTTTAGGCCCAAGTATACCTTGACCCCGTGAATTGGATTGGGCCTGAGATGGTGCATAAGTGTTACTGTTGGGCTGTGCAAAGGGATGGGACATGGGGTTGGATGGATATGGACATGGAGGTGTAGCCCAGGAAGCCCAAGGGGAGGGCGCATAAAAAGGAGTCTGCTGATTGGGCCATGGGCCGGGCCAGAACTGGGCAGAGTAGTGGGGCTGCTGGTAGCGGCCCCGTCCATATGATCTTTGTGGGCCGCGTCCTCTGCCTCTGTTGCGTCCCCGGTTACGATTTCGATCATAATTTTCGGCTTGGTTATCATAAAAATCGGACTGTTGGGTACGGTTATTGTTTGGTTTGGATGCGGGTGGATCGGTGGTGGTATGGAGAGCGGTGCCAGCAGCCTGGGCCGCGAGTTTGGCTTGGTCCGTTTTGGTGTCCTCGACTTGGCAGAGTTTGGATCGGACAGTGTAAAAATCGGGAAGTGGTTGGGTGTTTTGGAGAATGAGGGAGATGCTCTCATAGGGTTCGGTGAGACCGGTTAGGATTTGTAGGACAAGTTGATTCTCGGTAATGGGTGACTCGAGGCTTTTAAGTTGGTCGAAGAGGAGTTTCATTTGTTGACAAAAAACGGATATGTTGGAAAATTGTTGAAGGCGGCTATTAAAAAACTTGTTTTGAAGGGTGATGAGGCGAGTTGCTTGGTTGTCCAAGAAAAGGTTTCTAAGCCGGCACCAAGCATCGTACGCGGATGTGTTGCTTACCATAATGGTGTGGACAAGGTCTTGGGTTATGGTACCGTATATCCATTGTAACACAATGGCGTCGAGGCGGTCCCAAGAGGCATGTGGTGGGGTGGGTTTGTCGGTTTCAGTTTCTGTTGTGGAGGATGATGCGGGTGTGGTTCGGGGTTGGAGATGGTCATACACTTCGTAGGCTTTACAATGGATTGTGAAAAGTTCAGCCCAAGTCGTGTAATGTTCGGTTTGACGGTCGAGGATAATGGGTATGAAGTTCTTGATATTAGTGACTGTGACAGCGGGATGTATTGAGGAAGACATTGGTGATTAGTGAAAGGCTGATCAAAGAATAGGGACAGAAGGACACGGCAGGGACAGAAGGACACGGCAGGAGGTAATAGATTGAAAATTGACGGCAGAATAGAAAAGGAAGAAGGATATTAGGGTGAGGCAAGTGATACCATGTAGAAACTTATGGCATAATGCTTGCCTTTCGCCTTTCATTCATATGTCAATTATATACAAGAATACCTCCCTTATTTTAGGGAGGTGATAAATACAATCATAAATGCTAATTGTCATCTATAAATACATACAATTCAAATTCAAAATATATAGTCTATTAATGAGCTTTTGTAGGTTGTAGGTAAACGTGTGAAGTACAATTCAAAATGAGGCTGTGGGTACCGATCACTTGAATACTTGATTGAATCTTTAGAACTGGGAATCTGTTGTAACTAGGCCTTTTTGTATTTGTGACCAGGACCGGCCCATGGGCCAGTGAAGTCAAGCAAGGGCTTTAGGCCCCCAATTTTATAGGGCCCCATCAAAAATAATAATAGGTATATGGGTATATTCGATTTTGGGCTTAATTGCTTAATAACTGGGCTTAGGTCTTTGGGCCCGCGTAGGTGGGAAAAGAAAATAAAAGCACTGATGGGTATATTCAATTTTGATTAAGTCAACACTCTAGAACTTCCTTTTTTCCAAAACTCACAATGGTGATTGCTCTATTTACTGGATGATAGAAACTGAAGCGACGATGGAAATAAGCAAATAATCAGCACCGATTATAGGTAACGTCCTTTTTCTTAACCTCTTTTTTTTAATCTTGATTTTATTCTATAAAAATTCACAAATTTATGATTTTGTTCTACGTCATATTGATTTTGCTACATAATTTGTTCTTTATTAGAACTATAGGACTACAATAGGTGTGTGTTTTTCGTTCTACACATTCAGTTAAGTTTTATAGGCGTGGACTAAAGTTGAAAATAATGGCCCGTTTTTTATTATTATTGAAAGGCCCCGAATTTGTGCTTTGCTTTAGACCACCAAAATGGTTGAGCCGGCCCTGTTTGCGACTAGTAACTTATTAGTTGCACTTCTGTACATATTTTTTTGGGTTTTTGGGTGAAATAAAGTGGAATTTGCCGTTCATAAAAAAGGTATCGTGCTAAAAATCATCGACTTCAAGCCGAATCACTTGATATGAGCAAATTTTTCATTGACAAAAAGTACAACAAAGAAACTAGCATTACATAACTCACGAATCACAGCTAAGCATTCACCTAAAAACCAAAGTTAATGATACTAGTTAGATATAAATGACTTCCAAAAAGTGCATATGATAATTAATATATCTATATTATCTATACTAGGTTAGAGACCCGTGAACTTCACGGGTGAAGAAATTTTTAAATAAAACATTTTAAAAGACTTAAATAAAATTAAATAACATTTATAAGGGTAGTGTTCAACTAAAAGTTTAAAACATAACATAAGAAAATATAACATGATAAATTAATATTTTGTCTAAGTTTTTGAATAATTATATGTGAAAGTATGACGTAATATTTTAATATTATAAAGGCAGTTTTCAACTAAAAGTTTAAACCATAACATGAAAGAAAATATAACATGATAAATTGATATTTTAATTATTTTTCATGCATCTCACCATAAATAACATACCGAATTATGTAAATTACTATTTAATGTTAGAGCTCCGTGTGTGCACACGGTACTTCCCCAAGTCAAATGACAAAATTATTTTATAAAGATTGTAGTATACAAGTTTTAATTATCTTTTGAGGACACTTGCAATTGCTGAACAAAAAAATTGTGATTCTTGAAGTCATAAAAGAATATTTACTTGATCGAAACAATTATGATGAGCCAACATTGTTAAACGGGTTAGTGTAAATAATCAAAATGGTTCGATGATGTTTATTCAGTAATGGACGAAATATATACACAGACATAGTAGCATACTATCCTAAAATACAAGCAAGATCAAAGGAATGATAAATGATAATAAATACAATTATACAATATATGGAAACATGGTCAATGGGTCTTCAATGCCTTCAATGTGTGGTCAAGGACCATTGACTAACAGTCCCCCGCAGTCGAAGCGGTAGAAGAGCGAACGCAGAGACTGGACTTGAAGCGTTGAAAGAGTTGTTTCGGAAGTCCCTTGGTAAAGATATCTGCATACTGATAATCTGCGGGGATGTGTAGGACACGAATGTCCCCAATACGAACCTTTTCTCGGACAAAGTGAATATCGATCTCCACGTGCTTGGTCCGTTGGTGTTGAACGGGGTTGTCAGAGAGATAGACAGCGGAAACATTATCACAAAATATAATAGTGGCATCACGTGTTGGAATGTAAAGTTCGCATAACAAGTTGCGAATCCAACTTGTTTCAGCAGCGGTGTTGGAAACTCCCCGGTATTCGGCTTCAGCGCTGGATCTGGATACTGTCTGTTGGCGCTTAGAGGACCACGAAATTAAATTTTCTCCGAGGAAGACACAATATCCTGAGGTGGATCTGCGAGAGTCCGGGCATCATCCCCAATCGGCATCGGAATAGGCAGTGAGTTTGATGGACGAAGATCGCCGAAGATGAAGAACGTGATCTGTGGTTCCCTTTAAGTAGCGAAGAATACGCTTGAGATATTGAAAATGTGGCTCGCGTGGTGCATGCATGAAAAGACACACTTGTTGTACGACATAGGAAATATCTGGACGGGTGAAAGTCAAGTACTGCAGAGCGCCAGCCAAGCTTCGATATAAGGTACCATCAGTTAGGAGAGTGCCATGTTCAGCACTAAGTTTGGACTCTGTGTCGCATGGGGTACTACAAGGCTTGCAATTAGACATGTTGGCGCGAGTGAGAATGTCCTTGATGTAAGCCTCTTGAGATAAACGAAGACCCGTGGGAGTGCGTGTCACATGAATGCCAAGAAAATGATGTAGTTCACCCAAATCTGTCATGGCAAATTCATGTGAAAGTGTCTTGATTATCTGTTTAAGAAAACTGGGATTGGAAGCGGTTAGTATAATATCGTCCACATATAATAATAAGTAAGCCATGTGACCGTCTTTGTTGTAGACGAATAGAGAAGAGTCTGATGAGGTGCTTCTAAATCCACAGTTAATAATGAAAGTTGCAAATCGATGATACCATGCTCGTGGTGCCTGTTTCAAACCATATAAAGATTTCTGCAACTTACACACAAAATTAGGGTGAGTCTTGTCAACAAAACCTGGTGGTTGATGCATAAAAACAGTTTCATTGAGGTCCCCGTGTAAGAATGCATTTTTAACATCAAGTTGACGTATAGGCCATTGTTTTGAAACAGCAATGCTCAGGACGGTACGTATGGTAGTAGGCTTTACAACAGGGCTAAATGTTTCAAAGCAATCGATACCCTGTTGTTGTGATTTGCCATTAACAACTAAGCGCGCTTTGTAGCGTTGTAACGTACCATCAGCATGAAATTTGTGGCGAAAAAGCCACATGCATCGAATAATATGAGCATTGGTCGGCCTAGGTACCAATTCCCACGTATTATTTTCTATTAGAGCCTTATATTCATCAGTCATAGCCTGTGCCCAATTTGGATCAGTTAATGCGTTTAGGTGGGATTTGGGGATGGGGGAGATGGAATTTTGGCTAGTGGTGTGAAGGTTTAGAGGCGTTTTTGGTTTGGAGATGCCGGCCTTAAGACGTGTGGTCATGCGATGTGTGTTTGTGGAAGATGGAGGTGGTGGGTGGTGTTCGGCATTGTTGGGAGGGTTAGGGACGGTTGGGGCCGGGTTGGAGGATGTGGGCTGGGCCGGAGGTATGGGTGGGTTGGAAGGAGGATCGGGTGGGGTGGAAGGTGGGCCGGAGGGTGAGGTTGGGCTAGAACGGTTTGGGCTTGGTGAGGTGAAGTCAAGAGGGTTTGTGAATATGGTATTTGATAAGTCATCTTCGAACGGTGTATAGTCGGGGGGTGAGTTTGGTTGGGAAAAGGGGAAAGCTGCTTCATTGAACGTGACATTACGGGAAAACGTGGTTTTGCCGGTTGATAAATCAAGGCAGCGATAGCCACGATAATCTGCCGGATAACCAAGAAACACGCAAGGTGTGGAGCGGTGGGTGAGTTTGTGAGGTCGGGTGTCGGATTGATTTGGATAACAGAGGCACCCAAAGACACGAAGGTGGTCATAAGTTGGGTGACGGAGGTATAGGGCAGCGGTTGGTGTGTGATGGTTTAGGATTTTGGTGGGTAAAATATTGTGGAGGTACACGGCGGTATGCACGGATTCCACCCAATAGGTGGTAGGAATCGACGCATGGGTTAACAGGGAGAGCATGATTTCATTAAGTCGTCGGATCATGCGTTCAGCTTTCCCATTTTGTTGAGATGTGTGTGGACATGAGAAACGAAATTGCAAACCATGGGAGCTCGCAAATTCTTTGAATTGGTTGTTGTCAAATTCACCTCCATTGTCACATTGAAGTGATTTAATTGGGAGATGAAATTGAGTTTTAATATATGTATAGAATTTAATAAATCGACTGACTGTTTCGGATTTGTATCGTAATGGAAACACCCATGTGAAGTTGGTGAAGTCATCAACGATGACCAAATAATATTTATAGCCACTGTGAGACACAATAGGGGAAGTCCATAAGTCACAATGTACGATATCAAAAGGCAAGACAGTAGATGAAGTAGATAAATTAAAAGGTAATTTCTTGTGTTTGGCAAGTTGACACGAATTGCAAAGCAAGTGTTTAGTTTTATTACAAGAAATACTTTTATTTGAAGCAAGAAAATCAATAGTGGAAGCGCCAGGGTGTCCTAGACGTTCATGCCATGATTCAGGGGCAAAAGCAGCAAAAACGGTTGTGACATCCGTCACTTTTTCATTATATATATATATATATATTTTTTTATATATAATAATAATAATAATAATAATGATAATAACTATTATGTTAAAAAAACTAATGTGTTAATCAAGCCCAAAACCTAACTCTAAACCCCCCTTTTCACTCTTTGTAACTTGGAGCCCAACAACTCAATCCCAGCCCAAGAACAAGGCCCACCAGACACCTCCCCTTCACCCTTTAGTCCAGCCCACAAGCCTGGCCCAGCTTCTTCCCTTCCTTTCTTCCCTGTACACGACATCAGGCCCCTCCCCCTGTTCTGTAAAATAAAATAAAAAACTGTTGCTGCCACTATGACTCGAACCTGGGGCACGAACCGGGCCGGAACACAGCACACACACAGCACACCAACTGAGCTATGGGTTGATTTTGATTTAAACCCAACTCAGAATTTATATAAACCTTGCCTAACTAACCTCCTTGTTCGCTGTTACAGAGCCGAGCAGAGTCAAGATTTTTCTTGACTTTTGACTAATCACAAATGGTAATAACTCATTAATTGTCTTCGTGATTGTCTAAACACGTCCTTTACGCGTCATTACACAGCTAATTAGCATCAATTATATCCATAAATCAAGTCAATCCATCACTTTATCATCCATGGTGAGTCAACCTTCCAATTCAATGAACCGACCTTAACACTATAAATTGGACCAACCCAGACCTTTACAACTCGCCAATTATCTCTTCTCAACCCCCAATCTTCTTCAAATCACTCTGTTTATTATCTTTTGATCGTGGTTTGACTTTAAGGTTGACCGGCCAATCGAGTATCAAAACAACATTGTAAGTTTTATTTTTCCAGTGGGTTTTGATTATCGGCATTCGCACATCATAAACCCTAAGATTAATCAGGTTATTGATGTGTGAATTGCTTGATTGGAAAAGCTAGGGCTTGTAATTATTGATTTGGGGAAGAAACTTATTCTGCTTGTTGTATTTATTTTTTTATAACTGAGATAAATCACAACCACAGGTGATGATCCGGTCGTCACGGGTCATACAAAACCTAAATAACCTAGGTAGCTAGGGTAAGTAGGGTATCGAATCCAGAGGAGCGTGTGGTTAGTAAAAGTTACTTAGTTGATTAAACAGTAGTACTTATGAAGATATAGTTTTTGATCACTTAAGAATTTAGTTTGAAAGTTTTGTGAACCAACAAGTGATTCAAGATTATGAACCAACAATGATTTGATTAATGAAAAAGACTTGATTAAAAATAATTAATTTTAACAATAATATTAATAAAGATGGAGATCACACCGGGTTCAACAAGCAACCTAGAGTTCCATTACAAGTTGGGATTAATTAAACAATTGCAATGAAGATTAACGAGTTAATTGTTTCAATAGGCTTAGGTGTCAAGTTTCATCAACATCAAAGATGGAATAAACTACACTTCATTACCTAGAACATATAAACCCTAATAACAAGTTAAAGCATAATTAACCGAATTCATTTCCCTAGTAATTGGCGCAAGAAACAATTATCAAAGAGAATTCAAAACAAGATTAACGCAATAAACAAGTTTGTTCAAATCAAAATTACAAAGAAATAAGAAAATACCCAAAATGTTTAAGAACCCTAGATTACAAGTTTATACCGGGTGATTTCCAAAGAGACTAGCCGCTCATGGTTTTGGTTCGTGTCACAATAGCCAAGAAGCTTGATTTTCTTGGTTCTTCGATCTCTTGCTCTCCTCTAATCGTGCGTGTCCTCCAAAAAATATATGGCCCCAAAATAAATAATAAACCCCCCTTGATTTGCGACTAACTCTCCTTCTCAATTAATAATATTCGATTTTCCTTCTCTTGTCCTCTTTCTTGATTGATGTTATTATTTCAAAAGTTGTCCTCCCAAAATAAAAAATGTCGTCCAAAAAAAATAACAATTCTTTGGACTGTTATTATTTCCAAAATAACAATCTCATTCTTTGTATGGCATAGATTATTATTATTATTATAGTATTATTATGACCCCGTGCTCTCGACTCGGGTGTTCGGGTCTTGAATATAAGTTGTACTGTTTTAGCCCCGCTCCACGCGATCACCTACCAAAAATATAAAATAAATAAATTAATAGTAAAAACAACCAAAAAGTAATAAAATATATACAATACTAAAATAATAGAGTACAGACATAAAGCTAATAAAAATACTATCTAATCGACTCAAGAATATACAAAACCGGCAAATAAGCATGATGCGTGCAACCGCGCATCACACCCCCACACTTATCTTTTTTCGTCTCGAAAAAATTATATAAACTCTGCTCAAGACATTATCACAGACTAGCACCCCAGTCGCCCCATCATACATTAGCTAAGGTCCAAAGTCATACCCCATTTACAGATCAGCATTAGATGTGTTAATTCAGCAAGTCAAAATGATTTCCATTTAAAAACAGAATTTACCCGACTAAAGCTAACATGCTTCTGGCTTTTATTTTCATGCAACACACCCCTCACAATTTTTCACTCCACTCGGTTTAATATCTGGACTAGCATGTAATGCGCTAGTATTAATCACTCAAAAACCAAGTATGCAACTTTGTTATCATAGGCTTGTATGACAATCACACCTCAACTGTAGGTAATGCACATATCTAAAGGACTTACGGGTTTTGGGCTTAGGTAAAGGTAGGAAACATTTGGCTAACAAGTGGCTAAAACGAAGACACGTACCGACCCATGACAATCTTTTATTCATACTAAACACAATAACTAAAACTGTGGGTTATTTTCAACCCATATTACATAATACTCACAATTTTTTTTCTTTTTTTTCTTTTTTTTTTTTTTAGCGTATAAATACTAAACATCATAATAACTACACTTAGATTGTCAAGTAACACTCGTGACACAAAAGGTCGGGTTAAGAAACTGATTTGGGTTTAACAAACGAATAGGTAAAGGCTCAACATGGCTACTAAGGGTAGTATTGTTGGTACACAGGTTAATCACGTAGACAAATACACGGGTATCAAACGAAAAGGGTAATCCTAAATTGCCTTTATCATCTATGTGCATATATAGTCTACAACCTCGGCATGTATCAAACCACACAAGTTCTGCAACAGAGAAACATCTGGCCTACTCTCACAAATGAAAATATATAATTCAATCTATCAACTAGTAGGCTCAAGATCTCACAAAAGTGGGGAAATGGGTTACCGATGTGTGCATGCATTTATTACCAATAGCTTGTTAAATCTAGTCAGACAAATCTAAACTTTTTTCTTAAAAACACCTGCTGAAAACGGTTCATATTACTTTTCCACAAATTAGACCATGACTAAGGATCTACTGCCAAAACAATCAAGAAACAACTGGTAGGTACCGAAAAAGCTGCTTTTATGTCTAATTAGAATGCTTTTTTTTAGGAACAATTTTCAAGACATTTTCATTTTTTTTTTGAATTTTTTTTTTTGAATTTTTTTTTTGAATTTTTTTTTAGACACAAAAAATAAATAAAAACGAAGTTTCCCCACCCCCACACTTGAACGACACATTGTCCTCAATGTGAGTTAGGAATAAAATAAAGTAGAAATAAAAATAAAATACAATAGTAAAGGAACAGACTCCCCTGGATATAGGCAGTGCGCGTATGAGTCTTTGGAATTCCTCCCAATCGAACCGTATAGCATTTCATTCGCGGCCGATAGACAAACCTGAAACTAATACTCAAAGAAAAATAAAAACGTAAAATTCTGGGATGCCTGATACTCTGATGGTGTACAGATTTACCCTGCCTAAATGGAGATTGAGTACAGGCAAATTATCTGATTGCAAGTTAAACTCAAAGCATTCCCAGAAATCAAAAGAGACTCAAAATACTAACTAAAAATAAAAGAAAAATAAAACAAAATAAATAAATATACAAAATGTACAAGAATCGTACCTGATGTTCATTCATGGTGGTCTCAAAGAACATTTGCCTACCGAGTTTCCAATGTATGCTCGGTAGTTTACCTTCCATGCCCCAATATGTTCATTCTCTTTCAACTTATCTATCGAGTCCAAGCATGAAGGTTTTATCCCACATTTTCCTACCGAGTTTCCAACATACACTCGGTAGTTCACATGCCAAATCCACAATTGCTTCCCAGTTATTGGCATGAAAATCTGGTGATTCTTGTTGCGGGGCCGTTTTACAATAAATTGCCCAATGTCCTCCCAGCTCACCTTCCTCTTCTTCATCTTTAAACCTTCATGCTCCACTTTGTTGGGTGCTATAATCAACACGGGATGAGATTCGTGAGGAACTTTCACCTCAGCCACCAAATCTTCATGAGATGCTAAGTCTTCAGTTGGATTTAACCATTCAGAAAGACTTGCAGCATCTTCATCTATATCAGCCTCTACCATAATACCATTGGCCAACTCGTTTTGCTTACACTTAAATTGGGCAAATTCCTCGGCTAGTTGACCCACTTGAATCACCAAAGCTTCATGAGCTTTGTCTCTTACTTCATTTTCTCTCTTCATTTCTTTGATATTATCATGGTATTCTTTGATGGTGATCGCAAGAGCATCGAGCTTAGAATGTGTTGAATTTTGAGGGTCTTCGTATGCCGGTTGAGGTTGATTAAGATAATAGTCATTATATTCCTCATGGTTTGGATATGGTTGCGTCCTTTGGCTAAATGAACTCCCTTGATACCTGTTATTTAACTGATAATAACCTTGGGAGTTTGAATAGCGTGACTGACGATGTGAAGAAGATAAATGTGAACCTCCAGGTTTTTCGAGCCCAAAAATAATACGATCTTGTCTTTCTTTAAATGCTTCCATTTTCTTACGGGCCACTGGACATTCTCGCCACAAATGATATGGGCTCCCACAACAAGGACAAGTATTATCATCATCTTCCCAGTACATTGTGATGATGACGATCAAGTCTTGCTAAATTCCCAATCTTCAGATTTTACACAAGTGGCATGCATGCATTATCTGTCACCTGCACACTTAACACACCACGCGTAAAAACGAACAAAAAGAAGTAACAAAGACAAATTAAACAGTTAATCACAATAATCAACTAAACTCTAAACACTAAGCGCACTAGCTCCCCGGCAGCGGCGCCATTTGATGATCCGGTCGTCACGGGTCATACAAAACCTAAATAACCTAGGTAGCTAGGGTAAGTAGGGTATCGAATCCAGAGGAGCGTGTGGTTAGTAAAAGTTACTTAGTTGATTAAACAGTAGTACTTATGAAGATATAGTTTTTGATCACTTAAGAATTTAGTTTGAAAGTTTTGTGAACCAACAAGTGATTCAAGATTATGAACCAACAATGATTTGATTAATGAAAAAGACTTGATTAAAAATAATTAATTTTAACAATAATATTAATAAAGATGGAGATCACACCGGGTTCAACAAGCAACTTAGAGTTCCATTACAAGTTGGGATTAATTAAACAATTGCAATGAAGATTAACGAGTTAATTGTTTCAATAGGCTTAGGTGTCAAGTTTCATCAACATCAAAGATGGAATAAACTACACTTCATTACCTAGAACATATAAACCCTAATAACAAGTTAAAGCATAATTAACCGAATTCATTTCCCTAGTAATTGGCGCAAGAAACAATTATCAAAGAGAATTCAAAACAAGATTAACGCAATAAACAAGTTTGTTCAAATCAAAATTACAAAGAAATAAGAAAATACCCAAAATGTTTAAGAACCCTAGATTACAAGTTTATACCGGGTGATTTCCAAAGAGACTAGCCGCTCATGGTTTTGGTTCGTGTCACAATAGCCAAGAAGCTTGATTTTCTTGGTTCTTCGATCTCTTGCTCTCCTCTAATCGTGCGTGTCCTCCAAAAAATATATGGCCCCAAAATAAATAATAAACCCCCCTTGATTTGCGACTAACTCTCCTTCTCAATTAATAATATTCGATTTTCCTTCTCTTGTCCTCTTTCTTGATTGATGTTATTATTTCAAAAGTTGTCCTCCCAAAATAAAAAATGTCGTCCAAAAAAAATAACAATTCTTTGGACTGTTATTATTTCCAAAATAACAATCTCATTCTTTGTATGGCATAGATTATTATTATTATTATAGTATTATTATGACCCCGTGCTCTCGACTCGGGTGTTCGGGTCTTGAATATAAGTTGTACTGTTTTAGCCCCGCTCCACGCGATCACCTACCAAAAATATAAAATAAATAAATTAATAGTAAAAACAACCAAAAAGTAATAAAATATATACAATACTAAAATAATAGAGTACAGACATAAAGCTAATAAAAATACTATCTAATCGACTCAAGAATATACAAAACCGGCAAATAAGCATGATGCGTGCAACCGCGCATCAACAGGCCTAGGCCAAGTGGTTGTGACTGATGCCTACAACTAAGGCAACCCGAGTTCGAGTCCCGTCTTGGACACTATTTTTCACTTAATTTCATTCTTTTTAACAAACCATTATATATATATATATATATATATATTACACTTAAATCTTGTAAATTCCTTTTTAAATATCAAACTATTTTATAAATTCTAAAAAAATTATATTTATTAAATCTGGGTTAAAAGTTTTATTTACAATTTTTATTTTTCTAAAATTCATTTATTTAATATTTATAATAATTAAATCAATTTTATACTATTATATTTATAAAAATCCATTAAAATATCAAAACGATCTTATAAATTTCCACAAAAATTATCCTAAGTTTTTATGACATTAATCTTTTCAGAAATAATTTTTATTTCTGAAAAATCATTTATATAATTTTTTAATCAATTTTTGTTAGTTTTAATCATAAATAAATCATAAGAAATTCATTTTTCAATATTTTTGTACCAAAATTTTACATAAATTATTTCTATTCATTTGGAACTGAAATACAATTTTTAATCCAGAAATTCTTTGATTTTAATATTTTTAGATATTAAAGTCATATTTTGACAATTTGAAATAATTAGATTAAATATTCTATTTTCAAGAAAATAATTTTATAAAAATTATTTTCATACTCAAAACCTTATGTTATGATTATATTCAACTTAAGATTTTACAAAGAGACTTTTATTTATTTATTTATTAAATTTCATATATTTAATAAACAATTCATTAATTAATCAGATAAACATTTATCCCCAATTCGAAGCCCTAGAAATACATATATCCTAGAGTTATTTCCCTTACACATTATCGAATACTTTAGGTTGATCATTTGGGAGTAATCTCAATTCATATTTCGTTGTCCAAGTCCAATTTCAAGTTATTACGTGAACTGTGAGTACTTCCTATCCCCTTTTTGCTTTTATACATTTTCGGGGTGTTACATGTACACTATTACAATTTCAAATACAAGTTTACATTTTTTTACAATACAATTCTAGTACTATGTGCATTGCTTACAACGTGCTTTATGCTTAGACAATACATGTGGATTACATTTGTACTTAGTGAAATCATTAACATGGTACAAGCCGACCTTAACATTGGATAGCGCTATTTGGATTGACAACCCGCCTAGATTGATTCTCCCCCTTTTTCATCGGAGAATCCGTGGCCAGTGTTAAGCTTTTATCCATTTATTGGATAAGTACACTACAGTTCATACAGTACATTATACAGTCACAGGGTTGATTTCGCTCATTTGTATGATACATAGTTTACATATTTGCACTGTAGCTTGCACTTGAATTGTATAACTTTTTAACCTACTATATATATCAAATCTAGGAATGCTCACCAACATTTCATATGTTGACCAAACCTATTTTTGTACATGTTTCAGGTGCAGTTTGATCTAGTGCTTTAGCAAGAGACATTTAGTGTTTTATTTCAATTCAGTTATTTCAATATTTACATTTCATATAGACAATGTAATTTCCATTTCCATGTAAGACAATTTTGGATTATTCAATAATATTTACATTTTAGTACCATGAGCTTTTGAACAATCGTCACTACGTGGCACCTCGATGATTCCGCCATCGGTTGGGGTGTTACAACGGTGGAAGGGACTGGACTTGGGGCTGTGACAGGATAGAGTGGTCCATCACTGTCGTGGCGGCTCAGGTGCTTCCCAGTCTTGAGGTCCTTCACAGTAAAACCAAATGGGTCAAACTCAACGGATAAGGAATTATCGGTTGTAAATTTACGAACCGAAACAAGGTTTTTAATAACATGAGGTGCATAAAGGACATTTTTTAGTAAAAGGTTGTTTTGATGGTTTGGGAAAATGGCATTTCCCGATCCAAGTATGGGCATTCGTTGACCATTACCGACAAGTATAGACTTAATAGAAGTAATAGTAGGAGATTTAGTACATATACCTTCCTCATCGCTCAAATGATCAGAAGCACCGGTATCCATATGTAACAACCGGAAAATTATGACGTCATAATTAGCATAATTAGGCTAATTAATAATAATTAGTTACTATAATGATTGGGCCACCTATGGGCCCAATAACTTAACTACACCATAAGTCCGGCCCAATAAACCTTTTCATGTGGGCCGAATGAGAAATAGAGCCCGATTAGTTAATTGGGCCTAGCTAATAACCCGCTAGAAATGTAGTGGGCCGAGTAATTATATAAGTAATAGGCTTTGATATAAAACCCGATAGATATATGGGCCATGAAGTGGGCTTAACCTATTAATCTAACTTAGTGATAAGAAGGAAACATAGCCCAAGAAGGTGATTAGTGGATTAAAGCCCAATATGAGTGATAAATAATCGGCCCACTCCCCTTTTAGACATGATGTGCCGCCACTTTGGTGGGAATATTCCACCAAATCCTATAAATGATACACTACAACACTCAATTGTGTCTTATGCCTCCACCTCACACAACCTATACTCTAGAACACTCATCACATGCATGAATCCTACCTCTATAAAGAAAAACCATCGGCCAAAGTTCATAAGGATTCAAACCTTCACATCCAACTCTTCAAACCACTTAGACACCATGCAAACCACTCTTGAAGCCTTAAACCCAATCGGCAACTATGCAATCATCTCCAACCTATCTTATTAACCTTCTACACTTACTCTTTAAAGTCTACTACACCTCTTATTCCAACAAAAACCCAACCAAACACAACCCAAAAGTAATCGGCCACCATTATAATTAACCAAGAGATTGTGGATCAAGTGTTTCTTGAGTAAGTTGAGTCTAGAGTCCCATAAGGTCGTGTGCCAAGCTGTAATGGCCAGCTTTTAGTTAGATCTTTATGCCTAAGCTGTAATGGCCAGCTATACGTATGATTATTTGTATATATATGTGATGTAACTTGATTTGTGTTGAAACAGGAAACCGTGGGAAATAGAACTCTTGCTTTGAACGAATCTATAGACTCGGAAGTGGTTAATGTGAGTGCATGTACCCCTATGTTTAAATGATTTTGGGGTGAATGCATGTTAGTTTTTACGTGTGATTTGGTAAAATATTGGTTCATGATCATGAAAGAGTTAATAGAATCGGTCGAATAGAAATCACGTAGAATGGATCCATTCGGTATCAAAGGGATATATTTTTCTAAACCAAGTAGAGGTTTGGAACCACACTAAGCATTTGTATGGTGCTCCATCGTTAAATATGTCCCACCTTAGAATGACCGAACCATATGAGAATTGTTGATATTATTTATAAACGAGTCTAAATCTGGCATCACTCACTAGCTTTGTGGCTAACGTATTTTTAACATGCATTTCAGGTTGATTAGATTATGGGAACCCGAGCTCAAAACGTGCAAGTTCAAGTCTTAATAATTAGTCAAGTAAAAACGGCTCTTGGGCCGGTTATTAAATAAATGGGCTTCGGCCCAAGTGTGTAATAATTAGAGATGTTGAAAACTATGTTTTAAAGTTTTAATGGGCTTCGGCCCAAGTAACAAGAACTCGGAACTATGAAACGGGCTTGTCCCGGTTGGTATGTAGTGGGCTCGGCCCAATGTTGGTTGTTATGGGCTCGGCCCATGTTAAATAAATAAAAGAATGTTTTATGAAGTATAAAAGAATTATTAGAATAAATAAATTGGTAATTAATATACGTATCACGATTACCAATCCGTAATGACTCGTTAATTTTCGGGTCGTTACAGGTTGGTATCAGAGCTCGGGTTCGGGAATAGTGGGGAGTTTATAGAACTAACTTAACAATACTTGTTGTGATTATTTGTAATAGAATGACACGAGGGGAAGAGATAAACCATGAAGGACAAGACAATCGGGGAAAAGCCCCTATGGAGTATGAAGAAGGAGAAATTAGAAACGAAGAAGTTGTTGAAGATAACGACAATTTACGCTTCCCCGATATAGAAGCGCTCGTAAATGAAATCCCGGGTCTAACATGGGGAAATAACGGGGTGGAGTTAAACTTAGGAGGGGTTGGCGTTATCGGTCCTCTCCCCGAGCCTATCCTCACCAACTCCGAACCCATCCCATTTATACCCGAGATGCCATTTTACGGGCCTTCTCCTTACTATTACTCGAACTCGCCATTCCAAGACTTCACCAACGCATCAAGCAATTTATCCATGGAAGGGTCGAGTAATCTAAGCCCCTACCCCTCGCCGTTTGGAAATCCATACCCCACGGCCCACCAAGGCCCATACCCCACGGCCCCTTACCCAATGGTGCCACCTACGCCCGTGGTAGATCCATATTACGAAGCCGCCATGTTTAACCATAATAATATTCCCTTTCCACCAAACGAATTTGTGCCAAGAAAGGATTATTTGGAACTTGTGGAAAATTATTATCGAATGAAAACGCAACGAGACCAAGCACTAAACACGGCGGAAGACCTAAGGAGGTTGATCAAACGATTCGGGTATCAATCCCGACAATTGATCGACGAGTCGAAGTATCCACTTCCTTAGAGGGGATCGAAGGATGGTATGGCGAGGGTGGGATGAGAGTAGTGGCGAGGTCTAAATAAATGGGTTTGGTGTGTATGTGTGAAGTTGTTAGTTAAGTCTTTGTGGTGATGTTATGTGTGGTGTTTTAGTTATGTGGTTATGATGGTAGTATGTTTAAAATGGTGGTTGAAGTATGTAACATCCAAAATTTTGGTTATAAAATAGTTATATTGGATGTTTAAATTAGTGTGTTTAATTAAAAATGAGATTGTGGTATGAATCAAGAAGTAACATGAGATATGATCATACAAATTTTAATACTAAAATGATAAGCTAAAGTATATATGGGCACCAATTAGTAAGCGCAAATTATAAAAGACTTGGGTAATATAGTATTAAATTGTTATAACAATAATACTAATCTAAGCAAAATGTATTATTATAGAAAAATGCCGCGAAGATCCGAGAGAGGCAAAGAACCAGAGACACCAAAAAGAAATAACGCTTCTTCATCTAGACAGACCACGGCCGAAGAACCCGTGACCGAAGAAACCCCGGTAACCCCGGACACTAGCGAACTAGAAGAGAAAATGAGGAAGTTAGTCCTAGAAAGTTTGCAAGATTCCATTCCCACCCTTATAAGTATGATAGAAAAGTCACCCGGTTCGAGAACTCTAGAGAAAAATCCGGAAAATGTTGTAGTAAATATAGAAGATGAACAATTAAGGTCTCGATCTTGTGACTATAAAACCTTTATGGCTTGTAAGCCAGAACTCTTTGACGGCAGCACGGGAGCTGCCGGAGCCCTTCGTTGGCTTGAAGAGATGGAAGCTAGTTTAGAAATAAGTAATTGTGCTCCTAGAGACCAAGTTAAGTTTGCTACTCACTCTTTACGAGCCGAGGCACTAAACTGGTGGAATATGATTCGACAAGTTAGAGGTAGAGAAGTAGTAGCCAATATGACTTGGATAGAATTCCGAACCCTCTTGACTGAAAAATACTGTCCCATGAACGAAATTGAAAAGATGGAAATGGAATTTCTAGGACTCGAAATGAAAAGTCTAGACTGTGTTGGCTATATAAACCGTTTCAACCAACTTGCTCGATTAGTACCTCACCAAGTTACCCCCGAACCAAAAAGAATTAGTAGGTTCATTTGGGGATTAATCCCTCAAATTCAAGGAATCGTTAGAGGAGCCAAACCGACTAGGTATGACACTGCTTGTGAATTAGCTCTAAGCTTGACCGATGATATAGTTAGACACAAGGAAAGAGATAAAGTGTCAGTAGGGAGTAAAAGGGGATGGAATGAAACCTTTAGGTCCACAAATTATAATACATCAGGAAAGAGCCAAGAAGCCCCCAAAGAACAGGAAAATTCAGGAAAAAGACCCTACCGAGGAAATAACCCCTACTGTTCCATGTGTAAGTACTATCATGTCGGTGAATGCAAGCAGAAATGTAATACTTGTGGTCGGTACCATTTTGGTGAGTGTAGAGGAGCCCACTGTCAAAAGTGTAAAAAGGTAGGACATGTTACGGCTGAATGTCGATACACTCCAGATCGTCCACGAGTCTGTTATGAGTGTAAAGAACCGGGACATTACAAGAACGAATGTCCAAAACTCAAGAATCAGCCCAAGAAAGACCAAGCAAGGGGAAGAGCATTTGTAATTAATGCTGCAGAAGCGCGTGACGAACCGGATCTAGTCACGGGTATGTTCTATATCAATCAATTACCTGTTTATGTTTTGTTCGATACAGGTGCAAACCTTAGTTTTATCTCTAAAAGGTTAGTCGAAAAGATAAACATCCTTCCCGAACCAATGACTCAAACCTACGAAATAGAAATAGCTGATGGTAAGGTTTTGCAAGCCAATGAAGTCTTTAAAAATTTGACTTTAATTATGGAAGAACAAGAGTTTAAAATAAACTTAATACCCATGAGTCTAGGAGAATTCGATGTAATAATAGGGATGGATTGGCTAGCCGCAAATCAAGCAGAGATAATCTGTAAAGAAAAACTTGTGAAAATTCCCTTAACCCATCAAGAAACTTTAGTAATCCAGGGAGAAAAACCAAGAGGTATCTTAAGTTTAATCTCTAGCGCAAAAATGATGAAGTATTTAAAAAAGGGACATCAACTCTTTTTAATCCATGTAAATCTAGGAAATGAGGAAAAAGAAGCAGAGATTAATGAAATTAAGGTAGTGTCGGAATACAAAGATGTATTTCCAAACGAACTCCCCGGGTTACCACCATTCCGACAGGTGGAATTTGAAATTAACCTAGTTCCTGGAGCCGCACCAGTTGCCAGAGCTCCATATAGGTTAGCCACCACCGAAATGAAGGAACTCACGAACCAATTAGAGGAACTGATAGAAAGAGGTTTTATAAGGCCAAGTACCTCCCCTTGGGGAGCACCAGTACTTTTTGTCAAAAAGAAGGATGGTTCTATGAGGATGTGTATAGACTACAGGGAATTAAATAAGTTGACAATCAAAAATAGGTACCCATTACCTAGAATAGATGACCTGTTTGATCAATTAAACGGAGCGAAATATTTTTCAAAAATTGATCTTAGGTCGGGATATCACCAATTGAAGATAAGAGATGAGGATGTTCCCAAAACCGCTTTTAGAACTAGGTATGGACATTATGAATTCCTAGTTATGCCATTTGGTTTAACCAACGCCCCTGCCGTTTTCATGGACCTGATGAATAGGATTTGTCGACCTTATTTGGATAAGTGTGTGATTGTATTTTTGGATGATATTTTGATTTATTCAAAAACTGAAAGTGAGCATGAAAAGCACTTAAGAGAAATCCTAGAGACTTTAAGAAACGAAAAACTGTACGCCAAGTTTTCAAAATGTGAATTTTGGGTAAGAGAAATTAAGTTTTTAGGCCATGTAATCAACGATCAGGGAATTCAGGTGGACCCAACTAAGATAGAAGCAATACAGATGTGGGACGCTCCTAAAAACCCAAGTGAAATTCGACAATTTTTAGGGCTAGCTGGATATTACAGGCGATTTATAGAAAACTTTGCTAGACTAGCCTTACCACTCACCACCCTGACTAGGAAAAATTCTAAGTTCGAGTGGAAAGAAAAACAAGAAAAAGCCTTTCAAGAACTTAAGGAAAGATTGTGTAAAGCCCCTGTGTTGACATTACCAGTAGAAGGAAAAGCTTTTACTGTGTATTGTGACGCATCTCAACAAGGGTTAGGATGTGTACTAATGCAGGAAGATCAGGTTATAGCATATGCTTCTCGACAGTTAAAAAGACATGAACAGAATTATGCTACGCATGATTTAGAGTTAGGAGCGATTATATTTGCTTTAAAAATTTGGAGACACTATTTATATGGAACCAAGTGTACCGTTTACACTGACCATAAGGGTCTCCAACATATTTTTGATCAAAAGCTGCTAAACATGCGTCAGAGGAGATGGATAGAGGTTCTAAGTGACTATGACTGTGATATTAAATATCACCCAGGAAAGGCCAATATTGTAGCAGATGCCTTGAGCCGAAAAGAAAGACCCTTAAGAAATAGAGCCTTTAAGGTTACTTTGATTAACGAATTTTTAAACCAACTCCGAGAATGTCAACAGAGAGCATTAGAACCCACCCAGTTAAGTGAAGAACTTTTGAATGGTGAAGAAGCAAGATTAGAGGAGGGAACAGATGGAATCTTTAGGTACAACCGAAGAATCTGGATACCCAGATACGGTGAACAAAGGAGAATAGTTCTGAGCGAAACCCATAACTCTAAGTACTCCATTCACCCAGGAAACCATAAGATGTATAAAGATTTGAGGAAAAACTTCTGGTGGCCTGGCATGAAAAAGAGTGTGGGAGAATTTATAGCTCAATGTGTGACTTGCTCGAAAGTGAAAGCCGAACACCAAAAGCCCAGCGGGTTATTGATCCAACCAGAAATTCCAGTCTGGAAATGGGATCAAATAACTATGGACTTTGTAACCAAATTACCAAGAACCCAAAGTGGTAACGATACCATCTGGGTTATCGTTGATAGATTAACCAAGTCTGCCCATTTTCTACCAATACAAGAGACCTTTGGAACGGAAAAATTAGCAAGAATCTATATAAAAGAAATTGTGTCCCGGCATGGGATACCTCTTTCAATTATATCAGATAGGGATAGTCACTTTACTTCCCGATTTTGGAAAACGTTCCAAGAAGCGTTAGGTTCCCAGATTAAGCTCAGCACCGCCTATCACCCTCAAACAGACGGGCAAAGTGAAAGAACAATTCAAACATTAGAAGACATGCTGAGAGCATGTGTCCTGGAGTTTAGTGGGAGTTGGGATACACACCTGCCGTTAATAGAATTTTCTTATAACAATAGTTACCACGCTTCCATTCAAGCTGCACCCTTTGAGGCATTATACGGTAGGAAGTGTAGATCTCCGATCTGCTGGAACGAAATCGGAGAAAACCAACTCACAGGGCCCGAAATTATTCAAGAAACAACGGACAAAATCGTGCAAATCAAGAAAAGATTAGAAGAAGCAAGAAGCAGGCAGAAAAGCTATGCGGATAAGCGAAGGCGACCTTTGGAATTCCAAATAGGAGATTATGTCCTATTAAAAGTATCACCCTGGAAGGGGGTGATAAGATTCCAAAGAAGAGGAAAATTGAATCCACGTTTCATAGGACCTTATCGAATTAAAGATAAGGTGGGACCGGTAGCATATCGTTTAGAACTACCACCAGAGTTAAGCGAAATTCATGATGTGTTTCACGTCTCAAATCTAAGAAAATGTATAATAGAAACTCAAACTATCATTCCATTAGATAATGTGAAAGTTAGTCCTCAACTCCATTTTACTGAAGAACCCATAGAGATTATGGCACGTCAAGAAAGGAAAATGAGAAGAGGAAAGATTCCAATTGTACAAGTAAAATGGAATGCTAGATTGGGGCCTGAAATTACTTTTGAAAGAGAAGACGTGATGAAAGCCAAATACCCCCACCTATTTGAACATCAGGTATTACAAATAAAAATTTCGGGGACGAAATTTCCTAAGGGGGGGAGAGTGTAACAACCGGAAAATTATGACGTCATAATTAGCATAATTAGGCTAATTAATAATAATTAGTTACTATAATGATTGGGCCACCTATGGGCCCAATAACTTAACTACACCATAAGTCCGGCCCAATAAACCTTTTCATGTGGGCCGAATGAGAAATAGAGCCCGATTAGTTAATTGGGCCTAGCTAATAACCCGCTAGAAATGTAGTGGGCCGAGTAATTATATAAGTAATAGGCTTTGATATAAAACCCGATAGATATATGGGCCATGAAGTGGGCTTAACCTATTAATCTAACTTAGTGATAAGAAGGAAACATAGCCCAAGAAGGTGATTAGTGGATTAAAGCCCAATATGAGTGATAAATAATCGGCCCACTCCCCTTTTAGACATGATGTGCCGCCACTTTGGTGGGAATATTCCACCAAATCCTATAAATGATACACTACAACACTCAATTGTGTCTTATGCCTCCACCTCACACAACCTATACTCTAGAACACTCATCACATGCATGAATCCTACCTCTATAAAGAAAAACCATCGGCCAAAGTTCATAAGGATTCAAACCTTCACATCCAACTCTTCAAACCACTTAGACACCATGCAAACCACTCTTGAAGCCTTAAACCCAATCGGCAACTATGCAATCATCTCCAACCTATCTTATTAACCTTCTACACTTACTCTTTAAAGTCTACTACACCTCTTATTCCAACAAAAACCCAACCAAACACAACCCAAAAGTAATCGGCCACCATTATAATTAACCAAGAGATTGTGGATCAAGTGTTTCTTGAGTAAGTTGAGTCTAGAGTCCCATAAGGTCGTGTGCCAAGCTGTAATGGCCAGCTTTTAGTTAGATCTTTATGCCTAAGCTGTAATGGCCAGCTATACGTATGATTATTTGTATATATATGTGATGTAACTTGATTTGTGTTGAAACAGGAAACCGTGGGAAATAGAACTCTTGCTTTGAACGAATCTATAGACTCGGAAGTGGTTAATGTGAGTGCATGTACCCCTATGTTTAAATGATTTTGGGGTGAATGCATGTTAGTTTTTACGTGTGATTTGGTAAAATATTGGTTCATGATCATGAAAGAGTTAATAGAATCGGTCGAATAGAAATCACGTAGAATGGATCCATTCGGTATCAAAGGGATATATTTTTCTAAACCAAGTAGAGGTTTGGAACCACACTAAGCATTTGTATGGTGCTCCATCGTTAAATATGTCCCACCTTAGAATGACCGAACCATATGAGAATTGTTGATATTATTTATAAACGAGTCTAAATCTGGCATCACTCACTAGCTTTGTGGCTAACGTATTTTTAACATGCATTTCAGGTTGATTAGATTATGGGAACCCGAGCTCAAAACGTGCAAGTTCAAGTCTTAATAATTAGTCAAGTAAAAACGGCTCTTGGGCCGGTTATTAAATAAATGGGCTTCGGCCCAAGTGTGTAATAATTAGAGATGTTGAAAACTATGTTTTAAAGTTTTAATGGGCTTCGGCCCAAGTAACAAGAACTCGGAACTATGAAACGGGCTTGTCCCGGTTGGTATGTAGTGGGCTCGGCCCAATGTTGGTTGTTATGGGCTCGGCCCATGTTAAATAAATAAAAGAATGTTTTATGAAGTATAAAAGAATTATTAGAATAAATAAATTGGTAATTAATATACGTATCACGATTACCAATCCGTAATGACTCGTTAATTTTCGGGTCGTTACAGGTTGGTATCAGAGCTCGGGTTCGGGAATAGTGGGGAGTTTATAGAACTAACTTAACAATACTTGTTGTGATTATTTGTAATAGAATGACACGAGGGGAAGAGATAAACCATGAAGGACAAGACAATCGGGGAAAAGCCCCTATGGAGTATGAAGAAGGAGAAATTAGAAACGAAGAAGTTGTTGAAGATAACGACAATTTACGCTTCCCCGATATAGAAGCGCTCGTAAATGAAATCCCGGGTCTAACATGGGGAAATAACGGGGTGGAGTTAAACTTAGGAGGGGTTGGCGTTATCGGTCCTCTCCCCGAGCCTATCCTCACCAACTCCGAACCCATCCCATTTATACCCGAGATGCCATTTTACGGGCCTTCTCCTTACTATTACTCGAACTCGCCATTCCAAGACTTCACCAACGCATCAAGCAATTTATCCATGGAAGGGTCGAGTAATCTAAGCCCCTACCCCTCGCCGTTTGGAAATCCATACCCCACGGCCCACCAAGGCCCATACCCCACGGCCCCTTACCCAATGGTGCCACCTACGCCCGTGGTAGATCCATATTACGAAGCCGCCATGTTTAACCATAATAATATTCCCTTTCCACCAAACGAATTTGTGCCAAGAAAGGATTATTTGGAACTTGTGGAAAATTATTATCGAATGAAAACGCAACGAGACCAAGCACTAAACACGGCGGAAGACCTAAGGAGGTTGATCAAACGATTCGGGTATCAATCCCGACAATTGATCGACGAGTCGAAGTATCCACTTCCTTAGAGGGGATCGAAGGATGGTATGGCGAGGGTGGGATGAGAGTAGTGGCGAGGTCTAAATAAATGGGTTTGGTGTGTATGTGTGAAGTTGTTAGTTAAGTCTTTGTGGTGATGTTATGTGTGGTGTTTTAGTTATGTGGTTATGATGGTAGTATGTTTAAAATGGTGGTTGAAGTATGTAACATCCAAAATTTTGGTTATAAAATAGTTATATTGGATGTTTAAATTAGTGTGTTTAATTAAAAATGAGATTGTGGTATGAATCAAGAAGTAACATGAGATATGATCATACAAATTTTAATACTAAAATGATAAGCTAAAGTATATATGGGCACCAATTAGTAAGCGCAAATTATAAAAGACTTGGGTAATATAGTATTAAATTGTTATAACAATAATACTAATCTAAGCAAAATGTATTATTATAGAAAAATGCCGCGAAGATCCGAGAGAGGCAAAGAACCAGAGACACCAAAAAGAAATAACGCTTCTTCATCTAGACAGACCACGGCCGAAGAACCCGTGACCGAAGAAACCCCGGTAACCCCGGACACTAGCGAACTAGAAGAGAAAATGAGGAAGTTAGTCCTAGAAAGTTTGCAAGATTCCATTCCCACCCTTATAAGTATGATAGAAAAGTCACCCGGTTCGAGAACTCTAGAGAAAAATCCGGAAAATGTTGTAGTAAATATAGAAGATGAACAATTAAGGTCTCGATCTTGTGACTATAAAACCTTTATGGCTTGTAAGCCAGAACTCTTTGACGGCAGCACGGGAGCTGCCGGAGCCCTTCGTTGGCTTGAAGAGATGGAAGCTAGTTTAGAAATAAGTAATTGTGCTCCTAGAGACCAAGTTAAGTTTGCTACTCACTCTTTACGAGCCGAGGCACTAAACTGGTGGAATATGATTCGACAAGTTAGAGGTAGAGAAGTAGTAGCCAATATGACTTGGATAGAATTCCGAACCCTCTTGACTGAAAAATACTGTCCCATGAACGAAATTGAAAAGATGGAAATGGAATTTCTAGGACTCGAAATGAAAAGTCTAGACTGTGTTGGCTATATAAACCGTTTCAACCAACTTGCTCGATTAGTACCTCACCAAGTTACCCCCGAACCAAAAAGAATTAGTAGGTTCATTTGGGGATTAATCCCTCAAATTCAAGGAATCGTTAGAGGAGCCAAACCGACTAGGTATGACACTGCTTGTGAATTAGCTCTAAGCTTGACCGATGATATAGTTAGACACAAGGAAAGAGATAAAGTGTCAGTAGGGAGTAAAAGGGGATGGAATGAAACCTTTAGGTCCACAAATTATAATACATCAGGAAAGAGCCAAGAAGCCCCCAAAGAACAGGAAAATTCAGGAAAAAGACCCTACCGAGGAAATAACCCCTACTGTTCCATGTGTAAGTACTATCATGTCGGTGAATGCAAGCAGAAATGTAATACTTGTGGTCGGTACCATTTTGGTGAGTGTAGAGGAGCCCACTGTCAAAAGTGTAAAAAGGTAGGACATGTTACGGCTGAATGTCGATACACTCCAGATCGTCCACGAGTCTGTTATGAGTGTAAAGAACCGGGACATTACAAGAACGAATGTCCAAAACTCAAGAATCAGCCCAAGAAAGACCAAGCAAGGGGAAGAGCATTTGTAATTAATGCTGCAGAAGCGCGTGACGAACCGGATCTAGTCACGGGTATGTTCTATATCAATCAATTACCTGTTTATGTTTTGTTCGATACAGGTGCAAACCTTAGTTTTATCTCTAAAAGGTTAGTCGAAAAGATAAACATCCTTCCCGAACCAATGACTCAAACCTACGAAATAGAAATAGCTGATGGTAAGGTTTTGCAAGCCAATGAAGTCTTTAAAAATTTGACTTTAATTATGGAAGAACAAGAGTTTAAAATAAACTTAATACCCATGAGTCTAGGAGAATTCGATGTAATAATAGGGATGGATTGGCTAGCCGCAAATCAAGCAGAGATAATCTGTAAAGAAAAACTTGTGAAAATTCCCTTAACCCATCAAGAAACTTTAGTAATCCAGGGAGAAAAACCAAGAGGTATCTTAAGTTTAATCTCTAGCGCAAAAATGATGAAGTATTTAAAAAAGGGACATCAACTCTTTTTAATCCATGTAAATCTAGGAAATGAGGAAAAAGAAGCAGAGATTAATGAAATTAAGGTAGTGTCGGAATACAAAGATGTATTTCCAAACGAACTCCCCGGGTTACCACCATTCCGACAGGTGGAATTTGAAATTAACCTAGTTCCTGGAGCCGCACCAGTTGCCAGAGCTCCATATAGGTTAGCCACCACCGAAATGAAGGAACTCACGAACCAATTAGAGGAACTGATAGAAAGAGGTTTTATAAGGCCAAGTACCTCCCCTTGGGGAGCACCAGTACTTTTTGTCAAAAAGAAGGATGGTTCTATGAGGATGTGTATAGACTACAGGGAATTAAATAAGTTGACAATCAAAAATAGGTACCCATTACCTAGAATAGATGACCTGTTTGATCAATTAAACGGAGCGAAATATTTTTCAAAAATTGATCTTAGGTCGGGATATCACCAATTGAAGATAAGAGATGAGGATGTTCCCAAAACCGCTTTTAGAACTAGGTATGGACATTATGAATTCCTAGTTATGCCATTTGGTTTAACCAACGCCCCTGCCGTTTTCATGGACCTGATGAATAGGATTTGTCGACCTTATTTGGATAAGTGTGTGATTGTATTTTTGGATGATATTTTGATTTATTCAAAAACTGAAAGTGAGCATGAAAAGCACTTAAGAGAAATCCTAGAGACTTTAAGAAACGAAAAACTGTACGCCAAGTTTTCAAAATGTGAATTTTGGGTAAGAGAAATTAAGTTTTTAGGCCATGTAATCAACGATCAGGGAATTCAGGTGGACCCAACTAAGATAGAAGCAATACAGATGTGGGACGCTCCTAAAAACCCAAGTGAAATTCGACAATTTTTAGGGCTAGCTGGATATTACAGGCGATTTATAGAAAACTTTGCTAGACTAGCCTTACCACTCACCACCCTGACTAGGAAAAATTCTAAGTTCGAGTGGAAAGAAAAACAAGAAAAAGCCTTTCAAGAACTTAAGGAAAGATTGTGTAAAGCCCCTGTGTTGACATTACCAGTAGAAGGAAAAGCTTTTACTGTGTATTGTGACGCATCTCAACAAGGGTTAGGATGTGTACTAATGCAGGAAGATCAGGTTATAGCATATGCTTCTCGACAGTTAAAAAGACATGAACAGAATTATGCTACGCATGATTTAGAGTTAGGAGCGATTATATTTGCTTTAAAAATTTGGAGACACTATTTATATGGAACCAAGTGTACCGTTTACACTGACCATAAGGGTCTCCAACATATTTTTGATCAAAAGCTGCTAAACATGCGTCAGAGGAGATGGATAGAGGTTCTAAGTGACTATGACTGTGATATTAAATATCACCCAGGAAAGGCCAATATTGTAGCAGATGCCTTGAGCCGAAAAGAAAGACCCTTAAGAAATAGAGCCTTTAAGGTTACTTTGATTAACGAATTTTTAAACCAACTCCGAGAATGTCAACAGAGAGCATTAGAACCCACCCAGTTAAGTGAAGAACTTTTGAATGGTGAAGAAGCAAGATTAGAGGAGGGAACAGATGGAATCTTTAGGTACAACCGAAGAATCTGGATACCCAGATACGGTGAACAAAGGAGAATAGTTCTGAGCGAAACCCATAACTCTAAGTACTCCATTCACCCAGGAAACCATAAGATGTATAAAGATTTGAGGAAAAACTTCTGGTGGCCTGGCATGAAAAAGAGTGTGGGAGAATTTATAGCTCAATGTGTGACTTGCTCGAAAGTGAAAGCCGAACACCAAAAGCCCAGCGGGTTATTGATCCAACCAGAAATTCCAGTCTGGAAATGGGATCAAATAACTATGGACTTTGTAACCAAATTACCAAGAACCCAAAGTGGTAACGATACCATCTGGGTTATCGTTGATAGATTAACCAAGTCTGCCCATTTTCTACCAATACAAGAGACCTTTGGAACGGAAAAATTAGCAAGAATCTATATAAAAGAAATTGTGTCCCGGCATGGGATACCTCTTTCAATTATATCAGATAGGGATAGTCACTTTACTTCCCGATTTTGGAAAACGTTCCAAGAAGCGTTAGGTTCCCAGATTAAGCTCAGCACCGCCTATCACCCTCAAACAGACGGGCAAAGTGAAAGAACAATTCAAACATTAGAAGACATGCTGAGAGCATGTGTCCTGGAGTTTAGTGGGAGTTGGGATACACACCTGCCGTTAATAGAATTTTCTTATAACAATAGTTACCACGCTTCCATTCAAGCTGCACCCTTTGAGGCATTATACGGTAGGAAGTGTAGATCTCCGATCTGCTGGAACGAAATCGGAGAAAACCAACTCACAGGGCCCGAAATTATTCAAGAAACAACGGACAAAATCGTGCAAATCAAGAAAAGATTAGAAGAAGCAAGAAGCAGGCAGAAAAGCTATGCGGATAAGCGAAGGCGACCTTTGGAATTCCAAATAGGAGATTATGTCCTATTAAAAGTATCACCCTGGAAGGGGGTGATAAGATTCCAAAGAAGAGGAAAATTGAATCCACGTTTCATAGGACCTTATCGAATTAAAGATAAGGTGGGACCGGTAGCATATCGTTTAGAACTACCACCAGAGTTAAGCGAAATTCATGATGTGTTTCACGTCTCAAATCTAAGAAAATGTATAATAGAAACTCAAACTATCATTCCATTAGATAATGTGAAAGTTAGTCCTCAACTCCATTTTACTGAAGAACCCATAGAGATTATGGCACGTCAAGAAAGGAAAATGAGAAGAGGAAAGATTCCAATTGTACAAGTAAAATGGAATGCTAGATTGGGGCCTGAAATTACTTTTGAAAGAGAAGACGTGATGAAAGCCAAATACCCCCACCTATTTGAACATCAGGTATTACAAATAAAAATTTCGGGGACGAAATTTCCTAAGGGGGGGAGAGTGTAACAACCGGAAAATTATGACGTCATAATTAGCATAATTAGGCTAATTAATAATAATTAGTTACTATAATGATTGGGCCACCTATGGGCCCAATAACTTAACTACACCATAAGTCCGGCCCAATAAACCTTTTCATGTGGGCCGAATGAGAAATAGAGCCCGATTAGTTAATTGGGCCTAGCTAATAACCCGCTAGAAATGTAGTGGGCCGAGTAATTATATAAGTAATAGGCTTTGATATAAAACCCGATAGATATATGGGCCATGAAGTGGGCTTAACCTATTAATCTAACTTAGTGATAAGAAGGAAACATAGCCCAAGAAGGTGATTAGTGGATTAAAGCCCAATATGAGTGATAAATAATCGGCCCACTCCCCTTTTAGACATGATGTGCCGCCACTTTGGTGGGAATATTCCACCAAATCCTATAAATGATACACTACAACACTCAATTGTGTCTTATGCCTCCACCTCACACAACCTATACTCTAGAACACTCATCACATGCATGAATCCTACCTCTATAAAGAAAAACCATCGGCCAAAGTTCATAAGGATTCAAACCTTCACATCCAACTCTTCAAACCACTTAGACACCATGCAAACCACTCTTGAAGCCTTAAACCCAATCGGCAACTATGCAATCATCTCCAACCTATCTTATTAACCTTCTACACTTACTCTTTAAAGTCTACTACACCTCTTATTCCAACAAAAACCCAACCAAACACAACCCAAAAGTAATCGGCCACCATTATAATTAACCAAGAGATTGTGGATCAAGTGTTTCTTGAGTAAGTTGAGTCTAGAGTCCCATAAGGTCGTGTGCCAAGCTGTAATGGCCAGCTTTTAGTTAGATCTTTATGCCTAAGCTGTAATGGCCAGCTATACGTATGATTATTTGTATATATATGTGATGTAACTTGATTTGTGTTGAAACAGGAAACCGTGGGAAATAGAACTCTTGCTTTGAACGAATCTATAGACTCGGAAGTGGTTAATGTGAGTGCATGTACCCCTATGTTTAAATGATTTTGGGGTGAATGCATGTTAGTTTTTACGTGTGATTTGGTAAAATATTGGTTCATGATCATGAAAGAGTTAATAGAATCGGTCGAATAGAAATCACGTAGAATGGATCCATTCGGTATCAAAGGGATATATTTTTCTAAACCAAGTAGAGGTTTGGAACCACACTAAGCATTTGTATGGTGCTCCATCGTTAAATATGTCCCACCTTAGAATGACCGAACCATATGAGAATTGTTGATATTATTTATAAACGAGTCTAAATCTGGCATCACTCACTAGCTTTGTGGCTAACGTATTTTTAACATGCATTTCAGGTTGATTAGATTATGGGAACCCGAGCTCAAAACGTGCAAGTTCAAGTCTTAATAATTAGTCAAGTAAAAACGGCTCTTGGGCCGGTTATTAAATAAATGGGCTTCGGCCCAAGTGTGTAATAATTAGAGATGTTGAAAACTATGTTTTAAAGTTTTAATGGGCTTCGGCCCAAGTAACAAGAACTCGGAACTATGAAACGGGCTTGTCCCGGTTGGTATGTAGTGGGCTCGGCCCAATGTTGGTTGTTATGGGCTCGGCCCATGTTAAATAAATAAAAGAATGTTTTATGAAGTATAAAAGAATTATTAGAATAAATAAATTGGTAATTAATATACGTATCACGATTACCAATCCGTAATGACTCGTTAATTTTCGGGTCGTTACACCATATTCCAATTCGGGTCATCGTCGTCCATGCCTAAGGCTTGAAAAGCTTGCCCAATATCAGTGGGCTGAAGTGGGTCAAATTCAGTGAGATGGGCCTGAGCAGACTGACGAGATGGGCCTGATTGTTGTTTCCCTTGTCCGCTGGGCTTCTGCTGCTGCTGTTGGGCCCAAGGAGACTGCTGCCATGGGCTGGCCCATCCTGATTGAGTGGGGTAAGGACATGGAGGCGGTATCCAGTACTGGGCTGTGTTGCTTGGACAGGCCCACCAGGGAGGTATAGCCCACTGATTGTTATTACCGGCCCAACGAGAGTAATTTTGATTGCTGTGTTGCGAACTGTGCTGTCTGTTTCCTCCATGCGAATTACCTCGGCTGCCAGGACTGTTTTGCGGGCTGTTCCCACCACGAGTGGCGTTGGAATTCCACGATGAGCGGCCATCAGAAGATTGACGACGGGAGTTATACCTGGAGGCAGTCCGGCTTTGGTCAACAGGACGTCGTTCAGGATGTGACTCCGGTGGTCCGGCCGATTCCTTGACAGCAGCAGCAGCCACGGGATCCGTATGGCGGGCTTTTTGGCGACGTTCCTCAGCATCAAGCAGGTTGATAGCGTCTTCCCAGGGCGGGAGATCTTTGTGAAGTTGAGCGGCGATGACATCAAACTCGGCAGGGAGACCGGAGACAAGCTGAATGATGAGTCTCTGTTCCGTCACGGGCTGATCAACATCCGCAAGTTGATTGGCGATTTCTCGGAGCTTGTGACAGTATTCGCCAAGAGACGGCATGGACTTGAGAGTCAAGTTGGTGAATTGTTTTTCTAACGCGGCGGCACGAGGTCCTTTGTTATTGTGAAACTTGTTTTTCAAGCGGCACCAAGCCTCATAGGCGGTGCATTGAGTGTCCAGAATTTGATCAACGTAGTAGTCGGAGATTGTGCAATATATCCATTGCAAGACTATTGCATCGATCTCCAACCATGACTCGTATTTTGGGTCATCCTGAGCCGGAGGTGGGGTGCCGTCTACGTGGTCAAGCACCTTGTAGCCTCGGGCGTTTAGGAGAAAGAGTTTTACCCATGACGAGTAAGTGACTTTGGTTCCATCCAAGGTGCGAACCTTGTTTTGTATGTTTGTCACCGTATACACGGGATGAAGGGCTTTACCAGCGTTCGAACCGGAAGAAGCTTCAGTGATTTGATCGGCCATATTCTGTGGTGAAGATGAAGACACCGTAGTGTTCTGTAATCAAGGTGAAGAGACCGTAGCCTCAAGACAGTGCTGTGAGACCGTAGCCTCGGAAAAAAGAATGCGGGATTGGTAAAGAGCAAAGCTCTGATACCATGTAAATAATCAAAATGGTTCGATGATGTTTATTCAGTAATGGACGAAATATATACACAGACATAGTAGCATACTATCCTAAAATACAAGCAAGATCAAAGGAATGATAAATGATAATAAATACAATTATACAATATATGGAAACATGGTCAATGGGTCCTCAATGCCTTCAATGTGTGGTCAAGGACCATTGACTAACAGTTAGAAGTTGTCTAACAGGCAACCAAACCTAGCAATGGCATGTTCATTCTAATTACAGTTGTTTAGCTAAAAAACTGTCTGTGAGGTTAATTATTATAAATAGTGTCACTGGTTGGAGGTCAAACTTGGCGTGCATCTATTTAGTTGTCATTACTAGTAATAAATCGATAATCCTAAATGAACATGATCAACTTCACTTTCAACTTCAACGTCATAATGTCCTTAACACTAAATTAATTGAGATCAGCAAATAAACCATTTTACCTTACTAAGGGGGGGACGGGGGTGCTCCATCGAAACATTTTCAACTTCACTGATTTACACCAATCCTGCATTGCCACATCGATTCACTGATTCACTTCACTGAAACACTTTTTTGAAGGCAACACTACTCTGAACTACCCAACCCATAAAAAACAAAAAAACCCACACACAAAACAACTACCCGTGTTTGCTTAACGTGCGTTAAATAGAACCAGAATTTGGTCCACGGGACCCCTACCAGCACTGGTGGCGGCGGTATTACCGTGCTGGTAGTGGGGGTACCCGTGACCAAATCGGTAAGCGCCCCGTCCCCCCTAAGTTATGCAAAGTAACGTCACAAAAAGAAAAGTTGATACCAAGTGAAACGTTTGTTCGATTTTTGCTAGAATATAGTTTTTTTTCCTATTGAAGATCCAAAAAGTGGACGAACCTGCAATAACAGCTAAAACAGGGACGAGTATAATGGATCTGGAATGCTCCGAACCTAAGCTTAAACCTGTACAAGGTAAAAGACCGTTAGGCTCGTTACAGAGGAGGAGGGAGGGCCTCTCTGTAACCACCATCCGGCGTGAGGATAAGTATTTGTTTAGTGAGAGAAAGTGAGATTCGGAGTGTATGCATTCGTGTGTTGATTGTACTTTGGAGGGGGTATTTATAGTGGTCAGCAAAGTTGTACTTTGCTTCGGACCCCCTTTGTACTATCGTTCGGAACCTTTTGACTTCCGGGAGTGGGTTGTACTTTCCTTTGGTGGAAATACCATGCCACATCCTAGTGTCCTTGGTCCGTGCCTATGGGGCGAGCCGCGGTATATTTACTTATACCTCTTCATGTCTTCCCAAGTCCTCAAGTCACTTGTAACTTGCTGGACTTAGGTGTGACCGATCCACAGGCGCATAAGCCGCGGTATAAATGCTTATACCTCTTCATGTCTTCCCAAGTCCTCAAGTTACTTGTAACTTGCTGGACTTAGGTGTGACCGAACCACAGGCGCATAAACCGCGGTATAAATGCTTATACCTCTTCACCTATCAAAAGTCAAAACAATGTTTAAAACCTTAATTAAAACAGGGAATCAAAGATAAAAGTTGTGGTTCTTAATATCAAAATATAAGTAATAAATACATTTCATTACAAACAATTTCTACCGACAAACATGAAAAAATTGAGGATTTTTAGAGAAAAAGTAAACAGAAATATAAGTTGGAGAACTAACCGGGACATCTAGAAACTCATCCAAATTAGTAGCATGCTAGTGGTTTCCCACCCCGCGCATTGGATCCGGCATGTTGATAACGGTATAAGTTCGATCATGTTGTTTTAATTCAGTACTTGCAATGTTTCGGTGTTGGTGACAAATACAATTGAAAACTCTTTTAACTGGAAAAATGTTGTTTAATCGAGCATATATTGGTAGCAATCACTCTACATGGAAACAATTAAAAAAAGATATTTGGTTACAAATTACAAAATCGAAATCTCCATATGATAATATGATATCAATTAAGATCCCATATTCATTATTTTGGTTCCATGGAGTCCCTGAGAAATTCCCTGGCATTCATATATACTATATCAATGAGTTATGATATGCCAACCATTAAAAGTAGAATTGTAAGTTCTGGGACATTCTATATTTCTATGCAATATTCATGTACTATTTCTTATAGTCAAAATAGTGTGGACAATTTGGATAAATGATCCCCAGCTATAAAAGGCAACTAAATGAATTGTAAACTTAAAAGAACAAATGAGGTTCCAATACACACACATGGGCCAGCTGTTTAGCTGAATTCTAAGAATATCAATTGATCATATGCACAAGGGGAAGAAGGAAGAAAAAGGAAACCCATTTGTGTAAAGATGGAAGCCTAAGCAAAAAACGACATTTGAATATGTTGTAAAACACACTATGAAATTGTATCAAGAATATCGAACAAAAGATTCGAATGATTATTATTGATGAAAACTGAAAAGGAATTACAAAGAAAATGAAATGTAATCGACTCATTAACAATGAAATCAGAAGTCCTACTTATAAGCCCTAAAACCCAATAGTTGACAAGTTTGTTAAAACTTCCAGATCAACACTTCAGGCCCTTCAAACTTATCAGTAGGGCTGTAAACGAACACGAACAAGGCCTTGTTCGTGTTCGTTTGTTAAGAAATTAACGTGTTCGTGAACTGTTCACGAACACTTATCGAACGAGATTTTTTGTTTGTGTTTGTTTGTTAAGAAAATAATGTGTTCACGAACTGTTCATGAACACTTACCGAATGAGATTTTTGTTCGTGTTTGCTTGTATTTATTTGCTAAATTTAGGTGTAAGACAAAAACGAACACAAGCAAACACTAATGAATGTAAACGAAAACAAATAGACATTACCAAACACAATCGAGCACAAACTAACACATTAAATTCTGAAAATTCGCATTTTTCAGCGCTAACATTATCCGCCTAGAATATACTAATCCAATTACTCAAATATACGTGACATAATCTTGATCACATAATGTCTTATAAAACACAGAGGTATCATATTAAACTTGAAATCATCGTTTAATCCACCAAAAATAATAGTTAATCAAAATAGTTAAAGTAATATTAACATGTGATGCACTAATATATGTTAAATAATCTACCACTTTGAAATTTGAAATACTTAAATTAAATATAAAAAATTAAAAACCCTAATGAACTATCGAACAAAAACAAACATACACGAACACGTTACCGAACATTCACGAACATAAACGAACGAACGCGGCCTTTGTTCATGTTCGTTTGTTTAGTTAAACGAACAGAATTTTTTGTTTGTGTTCGTTCATTTATTAAACGAACGAACACAAACGAACTTCCCGCCGAACAGTTCACAAACTGTTCGCCGAACGTTTGGTTTGTTTACAACCCTACTTATCAGACTTCACATTATTAACCTGAAACTTATTAAAACAGAAAAGAACTTTAGTAATTGTCACAACTGGTCCCTCAACTTCCTGTGACCAGTTTTGACCTATTGTTGACCCATGATTTTGACACATTTATCTAACAATCTCCACCTTGTGTCTCAATCATGATCCAGCCATCTATTCAACCATCCAAACATGAATCTAACATCAATCCAGCACTAGCTTGATCACCATAATCAGCAGAACTCTCATCATAATCATTTGGAACAGTATCGCCTTCCTTATTACCTTCATTTAAGACCATAACATCTGATTCTGCAATACCCTTCTTTGACCCATGTTGTAACTTGGTTTTCCAGCTCACAACACTCTTTACAAACTGATATTCAGGATCAGAATTGACCCATTTGCTGTCACATTCTGCCAACAAAACATAATGTTTGACCAAACTACCCTTGCAACCATTTTTGCTAATATCCAACAAATCTGGCTTCCTTAATATGAAACAAACATTAAAATTACACAATGATCTATTCTTCACAGCAAATAACTTCAACTTTTGATCTATTTCTGCTGACCAAACAGACCTGTCACAACAGTCCTTCTCAGCAACAATCCTTTCACAATAGTCCAAACACTTCTCAACCATACTCTTTGAACTGTCCATGTCATTACAAAATCTTTCACTGAAATTACCACTGCACAACTGAGGAATCTTTCCTGCACATTCATCATAAACCTCCACCTTAACCTAGATATTCCCATATGCAAACTCCACCTCAGTCAAAACATCAGTCATCCATAGCATACACCTGCTAACATTTAGCCTTGGCTTCCCATCCTCTAGTCTCCATATCTTGACCACCTTTTCACCATCAAGACATCCCAAGATCACCCAGCCTCCTGCTCTTGATCTCACTAAATTCTCCTGACTAGAACACTCATTCACACTTAAGCCACATATCCTCTTAACCTTTTCCAGAAATACCCTCCCAGAAAAATTATCTTTACTAATCAAAAGATTTCCATCTCCTTCTCCTAGAATCCAACTCATTGTCATTTCAAACTTATCACCATGAACAACTAATTCTTTCACCTTAGAAACACTATGATCATTATCAATCATACACAATTCTAAGACACTATCCTGTCCAACATCACAGGATCTACTTAACCATTGTTCATCATCATGACAACTAGACTCTATTTCCTGAGATGTCACCACAAATCCATCAAGAACATAAACATCACACTTCTGTCTACTTCCTGATAATATCACCATGTGTTCTTTCATAACAAAGGCTTTACCACCTTTCGAACCACATAATATCCATCTTTTTCAAGACAACCTAATGACAATAAACTCATTGCAAGATCTGGTACATACCTCACATCATGCACATTCACAATCAAACCACTATCCATCTTGAATGTCACTGATCCTATACCCTTTATCTCACAAATCCTGCCATCAGCAACCCTGACTTTACCAAAGTCACCATACCTCAACTTCCTGAAGTACCCTTTATCATGTGTCATACCATATGACCCTCCTGAGTCCATAATCCATTTCTCTGAACAGAAATCTTCACAAGTCACTGCAAGAACATCACAAACATCACATTCATCAGATGAATCACCTTCTTGCTGCCTTTGACTATCCACCCTCTGCTCATTCCTCCTTTTCTTTAATTCAGGACAATCTCTTTTCAAGTGATCTTTTGAGTTACAAATGAAACACCTTCTTTTGAATCTTGATTCACCTTTAAACCTTGAACCTTTCTGATCAGATTTCCCTCTCACCAAGAGTCCTTCTCCACCTTCTTCTTTAGGCTCAAACCTTCTCTTCAACTCTCTTGAATTCAAGGCTGCTAAGACTTATTCCATGGTAAGAGTATCTCTTCCATATATCAAAGTATCCACAAAGTGTTCAAAACTCTGTGGAAGTGATGTCAAGAACAAGATAGCCTGATCTTCCTCATCAATGGTCACCTCTATATTCTCAAGATCCAAAACCAATTTGTTAAACTCATCTGTATGGTCTTCAAGAGACCTCTCTGGTGTCATCTGAAAAGTATACAGCCTCTTCTTCAGATACAATCGATTAGCCAAGGATTTGGTCATATAGAGACTCTCTAACTTGGCCCAAATCCCTATTGCAGACTGCTCCTTCGACACCTCTCTCAAGACCCTATCACCCAGACTCAAAACAATAGCACTGTGAGTCTTTTCCAAGATAGCCTTCTTCTCTTTATCAGCCAAATCAGCAGACAAGTTGGCTTCCCCCAACAGAGCATCTACAACCCCCTGATGAACAAGAAGAGCCCTCATCTTCAATCTCCACAGGCTAAAGTCATTCTTTCCATCAAATTTCTCCAATTCGAACTTAGTCGTCACCATTCTTGATCTTAATTGCAGATTACAAACTCCAATTTCACAGCAATCGAGCAACCTTGCTCTGATACCAATTGTTGTAAAACACACTATGAAATTGTATCAAGAATATCGAACAAAAGATTCGAATGATTATTATTGATGAAAACTGAAAAGGAATTACAAAGAACATGAAATGTAATCGACTCATTAACAATGAAATCATAAGTCCTACTTATAAGCCTAAAAACCCAATTAGTTAGTTGACAAGTTTGTTAAAACTTCCAGATCAACACTTCAGGCCCTTCAAACTTATCAGACTTCACATTATTAACCTGAAACTTATTAAAGCATAAAAGCACTTCAGTAATTGTCACAACTGGTCCCTCAACTTCCTTTGACCAGTTTTGACCTATTGTTGACCCATGATTTTGACACATTTATCTAACAGAATGTGACATCCGTCACTTTTTCATTATATATATATATATATATATATATATATATTTATACAAAAATAATAATAATAATAATAATAATAATAAATCAGATATTTTTATTTTTTAAAAATTATAATGTTTATACAAAAGCTATCATGATGTTTCTAAACCAAACATAACCCAACATAACCCAATCCTAATCCCTTGTCCACTTTGGAGCCCAAGCAAACAGCCCAAGAAGTTGGCCCAGATCAGATACCCAAGCCCACATCCTCCTCCTTACTTCCTTTTACCTGTTAAAAAAAAAAAAAAAAAACTGCTCCTACCCAGGCTCGAACCCGGGCAGAAGCCACACAGACGCACGCTTGCAACCACCTGAGCTACGGCTCAATCTTGATTTAATCTTGTTTTGAATTATATTTAAGCTTTCCTAAACTGTGTCTGTTTCTCCTTCCTTGTTCGCTGCTGTTGAAACAGCCGAACACCCAACTTTTTTTCCATTGTTTGACTCTAAATTGATCATATGAATGGAAACCATTAACTAATCAATTTCACCTAACGACTAGCACCATGAATACGCGTTCAATCAGCTCCTAAGACCCGTGTTAAGCTCGATTTCGAGCATAATTCACGCACACACATTTAACCATGGTCAAAACTTACCAAAACACTCACCCGAGCTTCACCCTATAAATTGAGACCATCCCTACGTCCATTAGATGCCGAAATACAAACCCCAATCCTCAATTCTTGTTCAAATCCTCTGTTCAAGTGTTATTGTTCGAAGCTTTGACATTTCGGTTGACCCGTTCATATCAATCCTTTGCATACTGTAAGTTCAATTATTTTACATGGTTAGATTCGAAATTTTGTGTAGATTAATAGCCCTAACATACTGATACGTTTTCTTGATCAATTGTACGGGTTAAGAAATCTAGGGCTTGAATAAGTATAATTGGGGCTTTTCTATAATTAACATTTATATACATTAATCGGTTTTAAATAACACAATCAGAAGTGTAGAGCAGTTGGTGGGAAGTGTTTGGTCAAATCAGTGAACCGGCCTATGGCCAAGGGTTCGATTCCCACCATAAACAAACTTTTTTTTGTGTTATCCTTTACACCTATATTACCTTTATACTTTTTAAAAATCGTTTTAAAATACTAAAACTATTTTATAAATTCTACAAAATTTATTATATGATCTTCAAGTGATAGAGTTCATCCCCCAATTTTTAGTTTTTGAAAAAAATAATTTATTTAATATATATAATAAATATTACAAGTTTGTTCATTTAAAATTATAAAATTCTATAAAAATATCTAAACGATTTTATTAAATCTCACAAAAATTATCCTAAACTTGTATATTCTTAAACATTCCAGAAAATATTTTTATTTCAGAAAAACCATTTATTTATTATTTTTAATTAATTTTTGTTAGTTTTAATCATAAATAAATCATAATAAATTCATTTTTCAACATTTTTGTACCAAAATTTTACATAAATTATTTCTATTCATTTGGAACTGAAATACAATTTTTAATTCAGAAAATTCTTTGATTTTAATATTTTTAGATATTAAAGTCATATTTTGACAATTTGAAATAATTAGATTAAATATTCTATTTTCAAGAAAATAATTTTATAAAAATTATTTTCATACTTGAAACCTCATGTTGTGACTATATTCAACTTAAAATTTTACAGAGAGACTTTTATTTATTTATTTATTAAATTTCTCATAATTAATAAACAATTTGTTTATTAAACAAATAAACGTTTATCCCCAATTCGAAGCCCTAGAAATACATGTATCCTAGAGTTATTTCCCTTACACGTTATCAAATACTTTAGGCTGATCATTTGGGAGTAATCTCAATTCATATCTCGTTGTCCAGTTAAATCACAAACTACTACGTGAACTGTGAGTATTTCCTACCCCTTTTTGATTTTATACATTTTTGGGGTGTTACATGTACACTATTACAATTTCAAATACAAGTTTACATTTTTACAATACAATTCTAGTACTATGTGCATTGCTTACAACGTGCTTTATGCTTAGACATTACATGTGGATTACATTTGTACTTAGTGAAATCATTAATATGGTACAAGCCGACCTTAACATTGGATAGCGCTATTTGGATTGACAACCCGCCTTGATTGATTCTCCCCCTTTTTCATCGGAGAATCCGTGGCCATTGTTAAGTTATCACCCATTTATTGGATGAGTACACTACCGTTCATACAGTACATTATACAGTCACAGGGTTGATTTCGCTCATTTGTATGATACATAGTTTACATAATTGCACTGTAGCTTGCACTTGAATTGTATATCTTTTAACCTACTATATATATCAAAACTAGGAATGCTCACCAACATTTCTTATGTTGACCAAACCTATTTTGTACATGTTTCAGGTGCAGTTTGATGTAGTGCTTTAGCAAGGGATACTTAGTGCATTATTATAATCAGTTATTTCATTATTTACATTTCATTTAAGACCTTGTATTTCCATTTCAATGTAAGACAGTTTTTGGTTTATTCAATAATATTTACATTTTAGTACCATGTGCTTTTGAACAATCGTCACTACGTGGCACCTCGATGATTCCGCCATCGGTTGGGGTGTTACACAGAATAAGAGATGGATACATTTGGTTCTAAGCGAGTAGGTAATGTCTTTGCATTGATCACATTTCCGATGAGGCATATCTGGTTCTATAAACAAAAGATGGCTGTATAAGTATGGATATCAAATATTATTAACGTTATTAACAGAAACAGAAGTCAATTTACAGAAAAGGCTAGCTTGATTTTGCAACCTAAAAACTAACATATAAAATCATAGCACAATTAATAGTTAACAATACATGTAAAAAGGGCGAGGTCGGATGCATTGAGTAATGGGTCGAAGGCCAAACGGGTCAGATTCTTGGGCTTAGCTAAAACACTTTTTTCTTGAATTTTCAAGTTTTTGCGAATAGTTAAAGTGTGTCAACATTACTATAAGATTACAGTTTTTGGTGACATTTGACTTGTTTTTATGGTGAGCTACTCAAATTACCATATTTAAGACAAAGAGATAATAGTACTTGATACCTGAGATAGTATCTTAGTAGTGTTGCAATTCCTTATGTTTTCACTCTATCTACATGTAAGTTTTTACAAAGAAAGAAAACAAATTAGTCAATGAGAATAAGAAACAATACCAATAGATTGAATAAAGCACATATTATTGTTTTATAAGATCCAGGGGCCTAAAAACTTTTGCTTGACTTTGCAACCTAAAAAAACACATAAAAAAGTGTTAACGGCAAGAGCATGTGTGTTGATGAAACATCCAATGTAATCTGCGAAGATTTTCTGGTTCTTATCCATATAGTTATTATATTTTTTATACTGTTTATAAACTTTAACACGTACCTGTAAGCAACTTGTTTTTCTTTTCAAGGCATACTCTCAACATTCCATAAACTTAAAAGCCCAAGTAACACCTGGAACTTTCGTCGTTCTGTTTCGAAACATTTCAAAATGATTATTAGCCTTTCCAAACTTTATGCATGTTTCATGCGGGATTATTATTTATGCTCATATTGAGGGTGAAAAAACAAAACAAAATATGTGATGCTAAATAGAAATAGTAAGTAACCTTCTTAATTTAAGTATAATCTACATGTGTATCTGCAAACAAAATAACATAGCTCCCTCCTATGAAACAGACCTATTTTCTAATAGCACAAACTTCAAGCAAATCTGGGCAGGTTGCGGCTGTGAGATCTTATATTCTTCGTGCCGCCATTAAAACTTTCCTGTTAGAAAAATTAGTATTCTTCAACAACAAAGTCATCATCATCATACTCAGTTAATCCCACCTATAGCAAAGCTAAGGTAGGGTCTGAGGAGGGTAAGATGTAGACAGCCTTACCTCTACCCCTAGGAATAGAGAGGCTGCTTCCAGTGAGACCCCTGGCTCGATGTGGTTTGATATCAAGCCTTGGACATAAGGTACAAAACACTTAGCAATCGGGACAAACCCGATCAGTGCATGTACCCCTTTGTCTTTTGGCTATCCACGCCACCACATGATGCATGATTAACCGTCCGTCGTTTTTAACGTTATTTTCACAAAATTAGTAAAATAACGTTAAAACTAGTGCAACTTTACTTTTGCCCCCCAAGGGCCACACATATATACATTATATGAACACATCGCAAGTGGGGCGTCTTCAACAACAAAGTGTATATAGTATTTACTCCAAATTCAGCAAAACTGTAACAGAGGAACAAATAAACTAAATTAGCCAAGACTAATTAAAGCCACTCCTCATGTATAATCATCATATGAAATTTGAGCCACATCTGTACTTAGCGAAAATTAATTCTCATTAATTGATGTTATGTAGTGGTGTTTTTTTATGTTTATTTATATATAGTTTGATATGATCCTAACCAAAGAGCTTTAGCTAAATAGCATGAATTACAACCTTTTAAAGGAATAACTGGTTTAGCGGTTGCTAATCATATGAATCTTTTTTGGATATAGAAACACTTCGCTCCATGCTAATGTAACCATAATAAGAAACTTTACTAAAAAAATATGATACAATCCGGACCAAACAAAAAATGAAATTGATACCTGATGAAAACGCCAGAGACGAACCTTCTTCGTAGTCAATTGATGCAACCTACGAATTTCTTCCATTAACCTACCCATGGTGCGCCATGTCTCGGCACAAATTGTGACATCCGTCTCTTTTCACTATCTCCTTCGTACGGCTTTAGCCCTTTTGTTTTACATACTTACATTTATAGTCCTTGTATTTCGATTTTTTATCAACTAATAAAACTTGTGAATCTATTTTGTATATCATTGCGTCTATTTATCAATTTATGTAAATATGAATAACATATTTTAAATCAAAGTTTGTGTGTTTTAAGCACATATGAAACTAATTTTTATATTTTATTTTCTTCAGATTTTATATATAATAATAAAAAAATACATATCATCAAGCTCATTAGTTGTGAATGTAGAACAAAAGGAAATGATCTTGAATAGTTTTAGTAACCGTCGAAATGCATTCATGACTAACATAATGAGAAACATAATTGACACGAATTGAATTCTCTTTAAAACCCATTTGATTAAGCCAAATAAAACTTATAAACCCACACCATCACATCCATCCTCTTAGCTCTCTCGTCTCTGTGATTCCAGCCACATTCCGACGAGATAAAACCCACCGCTAGACGACCTTTCACCACAACAAATCCGATCATCATCTCAATACATGAAGGCCATTAGATTAGCCACAATCAACCGCTGCGAATCCATAGGAGCACAACCGTCGAAGGGTCGATGACGCGTTGAAGTTTCAATCAAGTTTTGAGCTTATCTAACCGTCATAAAACCGATCACTGTTCCATATTCATTATTCAGTTTGAGAGGTAAATTAGTTGTTTTTCCTTAATCATTTGCGGAGCCACTAATTTGTCGATTGGGTTTGGATAATAAAAAAAAAACAAAGAGAGGATAAAATTAGAAATTGAATAGACTATTTGTGTGTGTGTTGTATATACAATATATAGGTGTGCGTGAGTTTTTTTTTTCAAACTCAAAGAAAATTGTATTTGCGTTCATGTGTATGTATACACTTGATTTTTGATGGGTTTAGAAAATATATATGATAAAAAATGGTGGTTCACATATAAACACGTCATTTTCAAACCTCTTTGGTTAAAAAAATAATAGATCATTCTTTGTTTTCTATTAACATACAGTAACAATATGTTGCTTGAACTTGTAAAAGAGCAAACACTTTGTATTATAATTGTGCTTATCATAAAACAAAAGTTTATGCATTAATGTACGAATCGACAAGTTGGATTAAAATCATGATAATATTAATGAAAAAAATAAATAAATCGAAAGTTATTTATACTATGCACAAATAATATAACTATAGATACTAAAACATCACTTTTAATTAGGTGCAAACCAAATTCATTGATACTCGTTGATTTCTTGCATATTCATCGTCACAATCAAAGTGAGTATATCTTTCCCCTTTTTATTGTTTTACTACTTTGGGGTGACTCATGTACCTATATATTAATCAAGTTTCAATTTCTTATACTTAATGCAATTCTCATGTGTGTTTGCTTTATGTTAATTGGTGTGTCTATGACTTGTCAAAATCATTAACCGCTGGGCGGCCTAGCTTTTCAATGAATAGTACTATGGTATACCCCCTTGAGACTCTGTTGAGAGAATCTTGGTCATTGTCTTGTTAATTCATTATTCAGTTGGTTAGTCATGTGTTAGTCATTATTCTCAGGTTTGGTTTTGAACGGATATTACTTATTACATAATTGCAAATGGTACCGCACATGAATTGCTAAACACTTTTCTTACTGTATGTATTCAAATCAGGGTATGCTCACCAATACATTTTTTGTATTGACATATGCTATTTTCGTACATGTTTCAGGTTATTTTGCGACGCTTCTTTTTAGCTTTTGGATTTATATTTAAGCTTTGACTTTATCATATTTTAGTTAGACTTGACGCTTTAAAACTATTGTATACTGTAATTTCCTTTCAATGTAAAATTATTCAAATCAATGTATTCAAATTTACACTTTAGTACCATGAGCTATTGAACAATCGTCACTACGTGACACCTCGATGTTTCCGCCATCGGTTGGGGTGTTACAGATTGGTATCAGAGCCATGGTTATAGGGAATTAGGTTATTAGAATGCCTTTTAGCCTAGTCTATAACTAAGCTTACTTTCACGAGTCCTCTCGCGTATATTTCTCTTTATCCTTATATTTTCTTTCAAGATATTTTCGCTATGAATTTTTCATGTTATTCTTTCAGTGTTTTGTTTAGAGAATAAGACACTTGTATTTCACAAACGAAACGATATCACCAAGTTAGGGGTGACATCCATACCTTGGTAATTAGTTTCACTCCTCTATATGTTATTTATCTTAGGAATATATCTTTGAGATAGGAGTGACATCCACACCTCAAAGAGTATTTCCTTCAAAAAGAAACTTAACCACTAAGCTGGGAGTGATATCCTTAACTTAGTGATTGGTTTCAGTCCACAATCGTTTTCAATTTTGAAATACATCTTTGAGTTAGGAGTGAAATCCACATCTCAAGGATCTATTTCTGCATCTCTTTTTTTAATCTCGCTAAAGTTTTGGAATTCACTAGTGATGGGGCACGTGCAATCTGGAAGGGTGAGCGCATGTATCCTGAGTTTTCTGTTTAGGCCTGGTATTTCGTATAAATCCTAATCAGACACGGGACCCGTATACCTACATGAGAACTCTTGGGATGAGCATTCACTTATAGGCTAAAGTACGCCCCCACAAGTCACTAGGAAATTTCAAATACTTGAGTTAGTCAAAGTTTCCTATGGAAACAATTTCAATGTTTTACATCATTGATATTTATGTTTGTTTATCATTTGAAGACTCAATTTAATCACTTGATGTTTCATATACCATTATTCATTGATCATTCACTTTTGGATTCCTTATTATCGTTATTAAAACTTTTTGTTCGTTATATTGTCGCATTAAAGTTTACACTATTTCACTTATACACCATAAGGTATTACTTTGCGTTAAAACATTTTCCCCATGATTCAAATCTTTAAAGTTCAACTTTGATCACATTCTGATTTTTTGAACGTTGCGTCCTCATACACAGTTAAACACGAATGTGGTTTCAAAACTTATTAATCAACTTATTTTATATCGTCATGTTTACAAATTCACCTGATCTTCTTTTAAAATTTAAAATCTATTTCCAGAAATGTTATAAGTTATTCACATTCACATCATTTCAAGGCCTCAAATTTTTCCAGAATATTTGAAACTCTATTTATGTCATATACGTTGGCTTTTATCATTCACGTCATTTTAAATCTTGGTCTTGAAACACATTTGATTTATATGGTTTTTCCTCTTGCACTTTATAAGCTCGTTTTGCATATTTACAAGTCTAATGTAAACTTTCTTGTTTTCATATAACGGGTCCAATATATGTTTTCAGGATAAACTTGCAACTAATAATATGCCTTATAACACTTTTCAAACTCAACTTCTCGCAAACACATGAAAATGTGTATTTACGAAATCTTTTCAAATGAACATGTTTTGAACTTAAAACATTCTTCGGTTTTTAAAAAGTTATCCTCATACCAGTAGACTACACGTCTGTTCTGCGCACTTTCATTTACAGTAAATTTCATTATTTTATTTTTACACCATCTTATTTATAGTTATGTTCGCGCATTATCTTATTTATGATTATTCTCGCATTATTCTTTTATTGGCGATTATTCTTACGCGTTGATTGCTGTTATTCTCACACTATTTATTAGCAATTATTCTTACATCACTGATTTTGAGCATTAATTCAACTCGTTTACTCTCGTTTGTGCCATTGTGCGATTTAATCGATTTATGCTCTTTCGAATCGAAATTTCATGCTATACTTATATACTTTTCATGAACGCATACTTGAACGTATATTTTGAACGCATATTATGTACGCATACTTTCCTATTTTGAGCAAAACCCTGTTATACTTTTTTCATTGTTTTGTTCATCGTTATGGTCAATGAACATACTAATTGATAACTCACATAAGATCTAAGCCAGTGCCCACGTACGACTCGGATCAGAGTATTTCTCTAACCCGAGGGGAACGGTGTAATTCTTGGAATTTATCAATATGGGTGTTTAGAGCCCAACGATGTGAGCAGAAATTTACCGGTTAAGGTTGAACCCGAAAGGTGAAGAACCTCTAACCATGTCTATTACTTACATGTTATTCTCATTAAGGTTAAAAGGAAAACCCGGAAGGGAAGGACCTCTAACCATGTCATGATTGAACATTATTTCTTTACAGTAGCTACTATATGGTGGTTGCATGCATTTGTTTATGGTATTATTTATGTTAGTGTTAGTGTTATGGAAAGGCATAACACCCTTGTGTAAGGTAAATCGATGATTACGGTCCGGAACGCAATCATGGATTTACAGGTACATGAGGGTGGTGTGTAATTCTATTTAGGCTGTTGGTAGACAATCAGTACGAGTCCAAAGTATCAGAAGTGTGGTGGGTCAGCTGCGGTACACCCTATATATAAACATAAACGATGCTGTGGGAGCAGACTAGGAGTCTGACCAAGAACCTACCCATTACTACCTTTTCATTAGATCGTTGACTAGTAGCTAGAATTGTCGATAAGAACGTTCATACACGAGCTTCAATTCGTCTTCCTAGGGTTCTTCTCTTGACCATCCACACAAAACACACGAACTTTGTATACTCTTAGACTCTCTGTTAGTCGAAATCGTGTTGCATGTCCTTAGTAAAGTTCGGTCGAAAAACTTTTCTAAAGTAGGAGAGACTGCTATATCAGCACCCTGCCCTCACCAGTTACATACTTTCCTAATCCTTTTTCATTGTAAACTCTCAACTTTCTAACCTTGGGTCAAATGTGTAAAATTTTGAAACTTTTACTTTGGATATTAGCCAACTACTTTAAATTTTGTCAAATCATGACTCATGCATTTTTTTTTTAAAAACCTACTACTTTCATTTCATAGAAACCTCCACTTGAAAGAAATTTCGAGACGAAATTTTCTAAAGTAGGGGAGACTGTGACATCCGTCTCTTTTCACTATCTCCTTCGTACGGCTTTAGCCCTTTTGTTTTACATACTTACATTTATAGTCCTTGTATTTCGATTTTTTATCAACTAATAAAACTTGTGAATCTATTTTGTATATCATTGCGTCTATTTATCAATTTATGTAAATATGAATAACATATTTTAAATCAAAGTTTGTGTGTTTTAAGCACATATGGAACTAATTTTTATATTTTATTTTCTTCAGATTTTATATATAATAATAAAAAAATACATATCATCAAGCTCATTAGTTGTGAATGTAGAACAAAAGGAAATGATCTTGAATAGTTTTAGTAACCGTCGAAATGCATTCATGACTAACATAATGAGAAACATAATTGACACGAATTGAATTCTCTTTAAAACCCATTTGATTAAGCCAAATAAAACTTATAAACCCACACCATCACATCCATCCTCTTAGCTCTCTCGTCTCTGTGATTCCAGCCACATTCCGACAAGATAAAACCCACCGCTAGACGACCTTTCACCACAACAAATCCGATCATCATCTCAATACATGAAGGCCATTAGATTAGCCACAATCAACCGCTGCGAATCCATAGGAGCACAACCGTCGAAGGGTCGATGACGCGTTGAAGTTTCAATCAAGTTTTGAGCTTATCTAACCGTCATAAAACCGATCACTGTTCCATATTCATTACTCAGTTTGAGAGGTAAATGAGTTGTTTTACCTTAATCATTTGCGGAGCCACTAACTTGTCGATTGGGTTTGGATAATAAAAAAAAACAAAGAGAGGATAAAATTAGAAATTGAATAGACTATTTGTGTGTGTGTTGTATATACAATATATAGGTGTGCGTGAGTTTTTTTTTTCAAACTCAAAGAAAATTGTATTTGCGTTCATGTGTATGTATACACTTGATTTTTGATGGGTTTAGAAAATATATATGATAAAAAATGGTGGTTCACATATAAACACGTCATTTTCAAACCTCTTTGGTTAAAAAAATAATAGATCATTCTTTGTTTTCTATTAACATACAGTAACAATATGTTGCTTGAACTTGTAAAAGAGCAAACACTTTGTATTATAATTGTGCTTATCACAAAACAAAAGTTTATGCATTAATGTACGAATCGACAAGTTGGATTAAAATCATGATAATATTAATGAAAAAAATAAATAAATCGAAAGTTATTTATACTATGCACAAATAATATAACTATAGATACTAAAACATCACTTTTAATTAGGTGCAAACCAAATTCATTGATACTCGTTGATTTCTTGCATATTCATCGTTACAATCAAAGTGAGTATATCTTTTCCCTTTTTATTGTTTTACTACTTTGGGGTGACTCATGTACCTATATATTAATCAAGTTTCAATTTCTTATACTTAATGCAATTCTCATGTGTGTTTGCTTTATGTTAATTGGTGTGTCTATGACTTGTCAAAATCATTAACCGCTGGGCGGCCTAGCTTTTCAATGAATAGTACTATGGTATACCCCCTTGAGACTCTGTTGAGAGAATCTTGGTCATTGTCTTGTTAATTCATTATTCAGTTGGTTAGTCATGTGTTAGTCATTATTCTCAGGTTTGGTTTTGAACGGATATTACTTATTACATAATTGCAAATGGTACCGCACATGAATTGCTAAACACTTTTCTTACTGTATGTATTCAAATCAGGGTATGCTCACCAATACATTTTTTGTATTGACATATGCTATTTTCGTACATGTTTCAGGTTATTTTGCGACGCTTCTTTTTAGCTTTTGGATTTATATTTAAGCTTTGACTTTATCATATTTTAGTTAGACTTGACGCTTTAAAACTATTGTATACTGTAATTTCCTTTCAATGTAAAATTATTCAAATCAATGTATTCAAATTTACACTTTAGTACCATGAGCTATTGAACAATCGTCACTACGTGACACCTCGATGTTTTCGCCATCGGTTGGGGTGTTACACAAATTGCCACCATCAAAGAAGCCGTAACATGAACAGTCACCAACATTCATAATCTACCATATTGTTGTTTTATATTCCAAATTTTCAATTAACTATTTACAAGCACAGATCATACCACAAGTTTCATGTATTCAAAGGGCTTAATAAGACATATAATCTAATTTCCGTATGAGGCAACCATAGACCATTGTGTTTTGGACAAAATGTTTCAACTGACCAATTTCAACCTATATTACCTTAATTCTGATGAATGACTTCTCGTCATTGGTTGCGAACTATTAAACAATGCCTGCTGCCTGCAAGAATAGTGAGATATGAGATCACGCAATTAGTCGTTGATCGATATTCAAACAAATTCTCAATACAAGCAAATCTTAGCCAAGTATAAATTGCTACCCGACAACCCCTTCTCTGCAGTATCCCTTATTACATATAAGAAAAGAAATCAATACTTTGTGCACAATTTAAATAGTAAATTACACAGACTATTCTTGTGCTATGTTAAAATTTCACATTTCGTCTTTAACTTTTATGAATTATGGATATGGTATATAACCATCTCCAGTCACCCTCTCCCACGTACCACAGCAACGACCCCTGTATATTAAAATGTAATCATCAACGCTAAAATATACTGTAGGAAAATCAACTAACCTTGACTATTGTCGAGGACGATTATGAACCATGCTTGGTGAACTATGGCCATGATTCGAGAATTGAAATCAATAAACATTGAATGTCATTAGCTTCTGAACCACTGTTTGTGATAAATTTAAATCAATAGTAACCATACATTAGTTTCTTGATTGATGCCTTTTGTCGTCCTCTAAAGTCCTACAAGTTGATATTGTAGCGCACTGTATGAATGATAAATCAAGTCATTTGTTTTTGTCTCTCAATTTATTTGATTAGTTTAATCCTCTGTTTTTTATTACTTTTAGATTAAAATACTGATCTTACGTTTTCGTTCATTGTAATCGTTTTTTTTTTGTTTTTGAATTGTGTAATCATTCTGAACATGAATCGATCTGAAAACGATGGAAAAATCAGGGTTCAATTAGGTGTGTTACGATTTGAAAAAAAAAATTAGACGGTTTTTTCCTATTTTACCCTTGGTTAGTTTAACCTAAGTATGATTGGGGTTTTTAATCTGCATCAAGACATGTTGTTAATCTAATGGCTGAGATTGCTTCTTACGCTTCTTACGTTAAGAAGCTTTATACGTTAACCTCCCCCTAAAGATTATTCCAAACTTGGTAGACTTCTAATGAAATCCACCAATAGTTACTTGTAAAAGTATTGAATCTTTATGTTAGGTACTTAGACCTGCCGTAGTGGTGGCGTTTTTTAGCGTGATTTTTGAAAATCGTGCCGGGAACACCGAAAGGGGGGCGTTATAGGTGAAAATTGGTTTAAAGCATTATATTATTAACGCGCGTTAAAATGTTTGAGGCCCAATACCGTGTTGCCACGTGGACTAGGGGAAAGAAATGGTCAAAACAAAATTTGACCGTTAGGCCATTTAATTTTTCGAACGGTAACTTAATTTTTTTAAAAGATTATATATATACACACACACAATATACACATATAAACTCAAACTAAAAAAACACACACCACAACACAAACAAACCTACTAAAACACAAACATGTTTCCATATGGTTCACCGTTTGGGGTCCCTTCTCGCCCGGGTGCGAGGCCAAACACTACGAGGCCAAACACTACGATGCCAAACACTTCTCAACAGCAGCCCGAGGTCGTGCTTGACACTCAAGGGGAGCCCAACCAACCACGTGAACCTGAGGGTTCTCAAGGGGGGGGGGGGAGACGCTCCCACCGAAGAAAAGATCCTAACGAGCCTCATCAAAAAAAGAAACAAGAAAGGTGGGAAAAAGACGAGGAGTTTGCTTTAGCGCGGGCTTGGCTCGACATATCGGAGGATCCGGAAGTTGGTAAGTATTTTTTGTTTGTTCTAATCGTATAATATTTTTTTTTTGTCCTAATCGTATAATATTTTTTTTGTGTTCTAATCGTATAATATTTTTTTTTGTGTTCTAATCGTATAATATTTTTTTTGTGTTCTAATCGTATATTATATTTTTTTTGTGTTCTAATCGTATAATATTTTTTTGTAGCGAACTATCAAGAGAGGTCGCTCTTTTGGATAAGAATTTGAGAGGTGTTTTTTTAACGCCATGGGTAGAGGGGAGTATCAAGAGAACGACTCGATATCGGGAAAGTGGACGGATATAAATTGTAAATGTCATGCGTTTTCGGAGGTTTACTGTAACACCCCAACCGATGGCGGAAACATCGAGGTGTCACGTAGTGACGATTGTTCAATAGCTCATGGACTAAAGTGCAAATTTGAATACATTGATTAAATAATTTATTACATTGAAATGAAAAATACAAAGTACAATGATTCTAAAGCATCAAGTCTAACTAGATTACAATGAAATCAAAGCTTAAATATAAATCCAAAAGCTTAAAAGAAACTTCTCAATAATAACCTGAAACATGTACGAAAATAGTATATGTCAATACAAAAATGTATTGGTGAGCATACCCTGTTTGAATACATATAGTAGAAAAAGTGTTTCGCAATTCACGTGTCATACTGTCTACAATTTAGTGTTCAAGCTGTGTACAAATGCTACCCAAAATCAAACCTTTCGTTCAATGAATCAAGAGTCACATATATATAGTATTCGCTCATAGTAGGCGATGAATAATCGTTCACACATAACAATAATTAAGTAATATTTATTGCTATGCTAGGCCGCCCAGCGGTTAATGATTAAGGTCATAAGTACACACTATCAACGAATCAACAAGTAAAACACATACAAGAATTGCGATTGTAAATATAGAATAAACCATGATTAAGTGAGTGAAGTAATAAGCGTACATGAGTCACCCCAAAAGTGTAAAACATGAAAAAGGGGAAAGATATACTCACAGTTTGCGAAAGCGATCAAAATCCACTTAAGCGGTCGTGAGCTAAGTAATGGGAATCCCGGGGAATTCAACCTATAATGTGTAAGAATACTAATAAGGAAATGTCTAAAAAGTCTAAGGTAACTAGGGTCTAAGGCATTAGGGTTTGCTAAGTCGATTTGGGGAATTAGAGTTTTTGATAAGTCGAAATAATATGTTAAAATTTGTAAATATGGTTTAGGTAATATAAATATTACCAATTTTATATTTAGATACAATTTATGTTTGAATAGTTAAAACAAAATAATTTAGTTAATTACTTTAGATAATTATTGTAAATAAATACAATAATCATAATTATTGAAATAAATAATTATGAGTTACACAAAGATCCATCAATGATAATAAAAACTTTCAATCATAAGACATTTCTATTTTATAAGAAAAATATTTATAAAATAAATGTTAAGTAGTGTAAATAAATAAATGTTTAATTATATCTAATAAAACATAACTAATGTTAATAATACAAGACATGACTCAAAAATACTATTTTTATAGAAATTAGATGCTTTCTTATGTAAATTAATGAAAATAATTTACTCATAATTTTTATAAACTTATTTATATTTAAAATTGATTTAACGAGATTAAATTATGTTTAAATGATTAAAAATAGGAAGATTAATAAAAATAAATGTTTTCTGAATCAACTATTTTTATTTCAGTTCATAATGATTAGAAATAATTTATCACAAATTTTGAGATTAAAATCATAAAAAATGAATTTTTAATCAATTAAATATGATTAAAACAATTTAATTCAATAAAAATATAAAAATAAAACATTTTTCAGAAACTAAAAGTGTGGAACTTTTCTTTATGGTGTCAAGAAGCTACACCTAAATTTTTATAATTTTTGGATAAAAATTGGATTTATTATGAATATTCTAAGTTTAAATGAATTTTAAATTATTAAAATAAAGGATAAAATAATGAAATAATAACTTCAAAAAAAATCAGAAAAAGATGTGCATCAGGTGGGTTTCGAACCTGGACCCTTTTCAGATGCAAACACCCACCAAACCACTAAGCCACATATGTTTGTTTATAAAATTGAAATCAGAATTTACTTAAATACATGTTAAGAAGTCATCTTCTTCCCCAATTAGACCAAGAACCCTAACCCTAAACCTCAATTCTAATAGTCTGATTAACACACGATTGGACATCGATTTCATGGGGCTTTTGACCTACGACAACCAACTAACAAAACGGCATCAAGAAAACGACTTACACTTGCGTTTAAGGGTTGAACAAGACATGAACAGGTTCGCAAATATGAAGGCCGATTTTGCAGCTTCCTGGACTTGATTTGTTGCATTTTCTTGTGGGTTTAGAATGGGAATTGATGCAGAAGGATTGTATATAAAGAAAGGTTAAAAAAAACGCGTATTGATCCGTTTCTTAAAGGTCTCGACGGTTACTAAGTGGGTTTTAATAATTCCGTTAAATCAGTGTTTAAAACGCTTAATAATTGATTGTAATCGATTTATTATAGTGGAGAAACGTTAATCGAACCATTTAATTGTGATAAAACACCTTAAAATCCAAAACTTACACTCGCCGGAAAAAAATCCGGTGGCCGGATCCTCTGCCGGAAAAACGTGAGAGAGAGAGAAGAGGGGATTTCAGATTTGAAGTTTCATCTTTTGTCACTTTTGGTCCCTTAACTATAACTAGGTTAATTATATTATGAGTTAGTTAGTTTCTCCTTTATAAAACTTAACCAAATTAACTAGATTAACCCAAAAATGTTTTTAAAACTTTATAAAACTATATATTTTTTTTAAATCTTTTACGAATACGTTTCAACATACGCGTTTGATTAAAACTTATACCCGATACATAAGAAATATATAAATGATAAGTTTTAAATTCGTTTTAAAATTAAATTGAAAACGACGAAACTTTCAGGGACTATAATGGAAATATTTAAAGGGCTATTATTGTCAATTTGACGAAAGACGAGGGTGACGGATGTCACATTTACCAACACTGTAAAGATAACAGGGGCAGTGGGGAAGGTGATGATGGTTTGTTGGCAATAGCGTTGGACGAGATGAGAGAAACCTGTGGCCCGTTTTCGTATTTTAGGATTTAGGTCCGGTAATAGGCGCAAAATCAGGAGAGGAGGAGGATCATCAAAATGAATCAAAACCTCCTCGTCGCGAGATCCGGATACACCGTCATCCGATGCTCGCTTTGTGAGTTTAGATGATCCTATTCATTTGGAGGATGAGGAGGAGGAGCAGGAGGAGGAGGATATTCCAAGACCACCCGGTAGAAGATCAAAAAAGGGTGGCAAGACGGAGTCGTCTTCGACAGGAGGTGGTGGTACGAGGGAGGATTTTGAGGAAATGAATCGACGACTACAGGATATTCATGACCTCGGCCAAAGACGTTTGGAAACGATGCACCAGAGAGTGGCCGAGAATAAAAGGTTCGTCGACATTCAAGAGGTGAGGCAAAGGGAAAAGGACATTGAGTTTTTGTCCAAATCGATCGACCACCTCGACGGAGAAGCCCTACGCCTTGCACAACTTCATAGGCAACAAATTCTTGCAAAATATAACCTTTAGTGTGTTTCGCTTTTTTTTATGTTGCGTTTTTTTTTTTTAATTTGGTATTGTAATTTTTTTAAGTTGTTATATTAGTTGTAACTTTGTTTTTAATATTATTTGTAATTTTTTTATATTTATTTGTCTTATATTTTAATTATTTTAAGTTAAAAGATTAAAAAAAATAATAAAATAAACAACCAATCAGAAACAGGGGCATTATAAATAACCCCCTACCACTACACCCCCTTTTCACTTTATTTCCCCATGCTAACTCAGCTGCCACGTGAACCAATCAGAATCAGGGGCGTTATAAATAACCCTCTTCACTATAGGGATGGCAATGGGTCGGGTTTGGGACGAGTTTAGGTAATCCCAACCCCATACCCGATTAGGTATGCTTGTCCCAAACCCGTCCCAAAACCCGTCGGGTTTGTATCGGGTAATTACCCGTCGGGTATCGGGTATACCCGCGGGTTTCAGGTAAACCCATTAATTTAAAAAAAAAATCACCCATTGGGTATATCTGACTAAAAGTCTGTCGGGTATCTATTGCGTGACTAATAACCAATACATTTTTTTTTGAACGGCAAATTTCACTCCTTGTGGGACTTGAACCCATGACCTCCCCCTTAGGTGTTCTTAGAAGCTTTGCTTCTACCATTGGGCCACCACCCCAATGGCAATAACCAATACATTTAGCATTATCAAATATGTATGTAAATGATTACAATGTATAAATATAAAATAGTTAAATCATATAAAAACATTAAAATACATAGATAACATATATTATACACAAATAGTTGGTGTTTTTTTAAAGAAGATGACAATCTAGATGGACAATTAGATATATTATGAATACATATTTTAAAAGACTAGTAAATTACCCTGCGCGTTGCGGCGGTTTTTAGACGTGACTAAGTACGTAAAGGTAACCCAAGTTAAAAAATAATTTTTTTTACCAAAATGTTAATTTATTATTAAAAGTATTTGATACATAAATCAGTATATTAAGTTTTCTTTTATTTAGTTGTAATATAGAGAGAGAAGGAGATAAAATTATTGGCAACAAATACATATGTTATATGAGCTTAGACATCATGCTTTAAAGAGTTATACAATTCAACAAACAAAAAAAAGACAAAAATATCCAATTACTACACTGTTTATAAGCTCTAACAAAGCCTAATAGAACCATCACAAGAATTGTTTATTATTAATAAATAGATGTGTAGAAGGATTGAATGAAAAACTTGGGTTTTATTGAAATTGAATTGGGTTTAATTAGGTGTTATGAATAGGGGTTATATGTTGAAATGGATACGAAGTATGCATTACACATATATACAATGAGCGTTATAGGTTGTACACAAAGGGCATAAAGGGAACAAAATGACCAAATATTGACAATTTGTGAAGAGACTTTTCAACTCCCATCTTAAAAATTGTGTAAAATTATCTTTTTACCCATCTTTTCTAAAAATAGAGATGTGTGTGTGTGTCAGTTGTGTTAGAAAACACAACAATTGACTGAACTTGTATGCGTCTCTTACGATTCATTAATCTAGATCTATCTCATCCTTGTAAAATTATAATGCATACTCTGATATGTTGTATACTATTGTCAAAAGATATTTAAAAAGTTCAACTTGGCTCTTATATATCAAATATCAACTTTAATATAATATAATATCAACTTTATATATCTAGTAGGAAGCCCGCGCGTTGCCGCGGGAGCGATAATATAAAATGTGATATTCTATATTTAGTTTAATCGATTCTCTCGTGTATCGCGTCCATAAGGATTTATGTACCCTGATTGAGCCTTAAAAATATGCTCCTTAAGCCTTATAAATGGGTATTGGTCATATTAATGTTATGGAGCCGTATAGGCTAACACATTTTAATTTTTAAATAGACACCTGAAAAATAGCAATGAATTTATATTATAAAATCACAGAAACACAAAAAAAAAGTCAAGAACATATAACTATAAAAACAATAAAATAGAAATTCAACCTTAGCAGCATCAACAGATTGTCAATCGAATAGAAGAACCAACAAGATGCGAACATCTGGGTGATGGGTATGGAAGAACTTATAGTTTCAAGAAGATGGAGTTATGGAACTCGAAGAGACGATTTCGAATTTCCAAATTAAATTTTTGGTTAAAGTGAATTTGTTCTTTATAACAATGTTATGTGAATGATGATTGGAATGTGAACTAATCACCATTTGTATAGTTAATATTGTATTCATTATGATGTACCACCAAGGAAGATGAAATGTTAGTATGAATTGAATTGATTAAGATGGCCCTAAAGTGTCTTAAAAGTTTGATGAATGTCCAACTTTAATCCCTCTAAATTGGCTTTAAGTGTATTGTAAATTATGCTTAAATATTTGTACACAATACAAAATTACAATGTTGTACATCTTTGGACATAATATTTATCAAACTCTTTGAAAGGCACTCAAATTTTATTTACAACGTATACAACTTCCTAATAATCGAATATGCTATATTGGACACTATATAAAGGTAAAACTTGGACCAAAAACAAATTGTATGCAAGGCAACCAAATCCTGACTCGGCCTGTTTCAACCAAACAAACTCTATTAAAGCAGCAGTGAAATAAAACGACGGGAAGATATTACCGATCCAATCTTGATCTCCAAGAACATTTTCAGTTTAGCGTTGTGATTCTTATTGTAAACTTCCCTCAATTACCCAACATGCAGTTCCAATAACAGTTTTGAGTTCAGCTTGATAATAAAACCAATAGCAACATGATAAATATTGATCTCAAATCTATAGATAAAACACATTAACATTTATAAAAGATATTAGCAATTAAAGAAAAATAAATCCGATTGGGTTTCCTACAAAGCTGTTGAAGGCCGATTAGGATAATGTGTGCGGTTCTGCCTCTTTGGCTATACAAGAAGTGTTGAAATTGAATAGGCACACTAATTCTTTAGCAACCTCATCCTGCACACCATAAATATTTGATGAATATAAGTGTATGTTTCCAACAACTAAAGGTATATTATTAACAATGTAAAAGGACCAAAAATTACAAATCGAGCAATGAAAAATACCTAGAATTGATTAAATGGCGTTTCTTTTTGTATGCGAAAGCTATGAACTTTGTCGTGGTTTGCACCATGAGTAACCTAGACATGTCAAGTAATGATATTAGTAAGATGAGTTTGTTGAAAAGTAAAACAAGTTGAAGTTACTGAGCCAATACAAAGTAAAAGCGTATGCCAAAGTTCAATATTTTATTGGGATAAAATAATGCAATGTATACCGTTTTAGGCTGATGACCTAGGTAGAAAGCTTTCGCCTTTGTCTCCTTTTCACAAATCATAAATCGTTCCATTTCACGCTCGATATGCTTGCGCGCATCCATTAAAGCCTGCTAGTAAGAGGCACTAACCTATGTCCACATGCTTGGTCGTCCCTTTTCACATATAAATGGGAAGCATATTCTATTTCTCTATGGTTGGAGATGAGAAGAATGGGAAGCATGTAATTTTTGAGACATGATAAGGTGAGGATACATATACACTTCATGGACACTCAAAGGTCTTAATATTAAGCATTCAATTAAGATTTATTGTGTTTTATGAGGGTGAGTTATATCTTGAGATGGATATAAAGTATGTATTAGATACATATATAATTGGCATTAAATGTTGTACAAGAGGGCATAAAAGGAAGAAATTGGACAAAAATTATAGATTTATACTAAGACTCTTTGATATGCCATCTTAAAAAAGATGTAAATTTACCTTCTTAGCCATCAAGCACCCATTATATAGTAGTATAGATATATAGGAAATTACATCGGGTATCTAATCGGGTATACTTTATCGGGTAATCGGGTCGGGTAAATGGGTATATCATCAAATCCCAAACCCGTCCCAAACCCGCGAAAATAATAAAAACTAATCCCATACCCGATTACCCGACCCCAAACCTGTCCCAAATGTGTCGGGTTTCGGGTTTACCCATCGGGTTCGGGTTTGATTGCCACCCCTACTTCACTACACATGGTCTTATAAAATAAAATATGTAAGTCCACATGTTAGTATGTCAGATTCATATTACTTATCACTTATCACTTATCGAGTTAATAATACTCCCTCCGTCCCATTTTAAATGTCCTCCTTTCCTTTTTTGTTTGTCCCAAATTAAATGTCCCTTTCCAAAAATGGAAATGTAATTTCCAGTTTTGCCCATAAAAGACAAAACACAATCACCCCTTTTGAGGATATTATTGTCATTTTACCACATACAAACAAAAAATTTCTTAAAATGTGTGTTTTTGGAAGTGGGACATTTAAAATGGGACGGAGGGGGTACTTATTATGGAGTTCATAAATACTCACATAAACCATGTATGTACCCGAGTAGGATAAGTAAGTTGGAGGCGGGATCTAACCCTTGAACTCCATTGCCTAACCATAACACAATGGTTCCAATCATTACGTTAGATTGACACATTGGTTTGGTCATAGGCTTAAGTTAGGTTAGATAATTATTTTGCATGTAGGAGATGAGTTGAACTCAAATCACACCATCCATCATAACTTAACACAAGGCTTTCAACCAATAGCTAGGTTGATAACAGATAATACACATTTATGTAAATTAATTGTAATTGAGAAATTAGTGGAAATGTTGTTAGACCTTCCATATTAGAGATAATGTATTCTTGTTTATATACTCTTGGATGTTAATGAAAAGATCTCAAGGATCAAGTTGTTTCATGGTATTAGAGCTAGGTCTCCATCCTAATACCTACGTCGTCGCCGCCCTTGATCCTCAACCAATTGGCTGCCTACTGCAGTCGATTCACTCTTCCTCCTCGTCTGCTATTCCTTCTTTATTCCCAGCCCACCCGCCACTATACCCTCTCTCCCACTGCTGCTTTTCTTCTTACCCGATTAACCTTTCACCACCTGTTTTTCATTCGTTTCTTCTCACATGGCCGACAAACTTCACCCAGCGGTGACTGTCACCAACATCAACAATTTTATTCCCATAAAACTGGAGTTCGACACTGCCCATTGGCCGACCTGGTCTGAGTTATTCAAAATTCACTGTAAGGCGTACCAAGTTTATGATCACCTCCTTCCCCACAACCGCCCACTCCCGCCCCACCTGCTGACAAAGAAAAAGCGGCCGCCACATCCTCCACCACTGATGAGACTTGGGAAAGGCTGGATTCTATTGTCAAACAATGGATCTTCAGTACTATTTCCCAAGATCTCGTTCATACCGTCATCGAACCCGGCCAAAACAAAACTGCTCACCAAGTATGGGTCGCTCTTGAAGATCTTTTTCAAGACAACAAGAGTGCCCGTGCTCTTCACTTACGCCATCAGTTTACCACCACTCGTCTTGAATCCTTCCCGAATGCCTCCGCCTATTGCCAACGCCTTAAAACTCTTTCAGACCAACTAGCCAGTGTCGGACACCCTATTTCTAATGATGATCTTGTTTTGCAGCTTATTGCAGGTCTCACCGAGCAATACGAAAGTTTTGGGACTATTCTTCAAGGCCAGGAACCCTTAATCCCATTCTACAAAGCTCGCTCAAAATTGTGCATGCTCGAATCTCAAAAGGCCGAGAGTGCTCTTCAAGCGTCCAAAGCTGCCGGAACTGATCTCCAAACATCGACCCGGTCTGCACCATCTCCGCCTCCTATGGATCAGTCTTTTGATCGGTCCAAGACACGCGGAAAACCTCGGGGTCACGGATGTGGAAGATCAAACTGGGGCCGCGGCAAATATCCTCCTCCCTTCAATTACTGGATGCCACCATATCAGAACTAGGGCTGGCCTGCTTCACCTTTTGGGCCGTGGCAATCTCAAGCCCAACAGCCACCACACTTTCCTTCACAGTGGGCTGCACCCCCTGTCCTTATCCAACTTCTTCCAGCAGGCCCAACAATAATAGTACCGGCCAAGGCATCCTCGGTTCGAAGCCCAACAGTCAGGCCCATCATGCTGCTTACACACCAACCTATATTGATCAGGCTCTTCATGCCATGTCGCTGAATCAACAAAAAGAACCAACTGGTTACATGAACACCGGCGTGACAGGTAACATGTCCAACACCTTTGTTAATTTCGATTCTTTTTCTAATAATAGCTTGGGTCAACAAATAGTTGTCGGTGATGGTTCTACCATACCGGTTCATGGACATGGCAATCAAACCCTACCACCGCCCTACCCGCCCCTTGTCCTTAAAAACGTACTTTATGCACCAAAATTACTTAAAAACCTAATCTCAGTTCATCGGTTCACTACCGACAACTCTGTATCTGTTGAATTTGACCCATTTGGTTTTCTTGTGAAGGACTACAAGAGCCGGATCCCTATCCTTCGGTGCAACAGCAGCGGTGATCTATATCCACTCATGTTTGGGCCCGGAACAACCACCTTCCCTGCCACCTTTGCTGCTATCACATCATCTCTTTGGCATCAACGTCTCGGTCACCCCGGGCGTGCACCTCTACAATCTTTAAAGACTTCTAGTTTTGTTCAATTTTCAAATTACAATAATAATGTTAGTCAATCTTGTGTAATTGGCAAGAGTGTTAGACTTCCATTTGCTACTTCTACTACTCACACTTATTTTCCATTTGATTTAATTCATAGTGATTTATGGACCTCACCCATTTTAAGCTCTAATGGTCATAGATATTACGTGCTATTTATTGATGATGTAACTAACTTTCTATGGACCTATCCCTTATCAAATAAATCACAAGTTTACACCACATTTTGTCACTTTCAAAAACAAATAACAACTCAATTTGAACGTCCCATTAAAACCTTCCAATGTGATAACGACAACGAATACATTAACTCTTCCTTCCACAACTTCTTCTCCACACATGGCATTTTATTTAGACGCTTGTGTGCACACACATCGTCTCAAAATGGGAAAGCGGAACGTATGATTCGTACAATCAATAACATGATCCGCACCATTCTCACCCATGCCTCTCTACCCAACACATTTTGGCACCATGCCCTCAAAACCGCCACTTACCTACTAAACATATTACCCGTCAAACACCTACAAAACAAAACACCCACCGAACTCCTCTACCACCGCACACCCACCTATGACCACCTACGTGTATTCGGTTGCCTCTGTTATCCATTAACCCCCTCCACTACCATTCATAAACTTGACCCACGCTCTACGCCTTGCGTATTCTTGGGTTACCCCACCACCCACCGCGGTTACAAATGTTTCAACCTTCAAAACAAAACCATCTTCATCTCTCGGCATGTAGCCTTTGACGAGACCACCTTTCCTTTTGCCAATACTATTCACCCGCCCCCGTCCTATGAGTTCTTATCCACCTTCCCGCCATCCTTATGGCCTCACGTCCAGACTACCTCAACAGCCTCACCCAACACTTTACCACATTCCGCACCATCCTCCCCTCAGTCCAATAACACTGACCAACCCTCGGCCCAATACCCTTCCTCTCCGGCCGGCCCACATTCAGCTCCTCATTCACCCTACTCTACTACTTCCAACCCACCAAGTCCAAACCAACCGCCCACCTCTCCTCCAGCCCAATCACATACACCCGCCTCCCCACAAACTGGTCCGCACTTGGCCCAAACCTCACCTACCGTTTAGCCCAATCCGACCAATCACCCACCACCACAGTCTAGGCATCCTATGCGCACACGCACCATGGATGGCATCATAAAACCAAAACACTGCCTTAACCTTCACACATCCACCATCATTCCCATACCCAAGTCCCCTACTGATGCCTTGTCTATACCGGTGTGGCATAAAGCAATGACTGATGAATACCAAGCTCTAATTAGAAATGAGACATGGGAATTAACACCTAGGTTACCGGACATGAATGTTATCAGGAGCATGTGGTTATTCAAACATAAGTTTAAGTTGGATGGGTCATTGGAACGGTATAAGGCGCGGTTAGTTTGTGATGGTCGCCTTCAGCAGGCTGGTATAGATTAAGGAGAGACTTTTAGCCCCGTGGTTAAACCTGCTACCATTCGCACTGTTCTCTCCCTCGCTTTGTCTCAGTCTTGGCAGGTTCACCAACTCGACGTCACCAATGCCTTCTTACATGGTCACTTGAACGAAACAGTTAATATGTATCAGCCCATGGGTTTTCGTAATAAAGACTACCCAGATCATGTCTGTCGTCTCAAAAAGTCTCTCTACGGGTTAAAACAGGCACCCAGAGCGTGGTATCAACGATTCACTGACTACGTTCTTACTTTGGGATTTGCACAAAGCAAGTGTGATGCTTCTTTGTTTACCTTACATCAGGACTCTCAGGTCGCATATCTTTTTCTCTATGTCGATGATATTGTCCTTGTTACTTCTTCAGATTCTCTCCGCACCACTCTCATGACTCATCTTTCTGCCGAATTCGCAATGAAAGATCTCGGGCCCCTCAGCTTTTTTCTAGGTCTCTCAGTCAAACGACACGAAGATGCTATGTTTCTTTCGCAGCACGCCTATGCTCAGGAGATTATTGAACGAGCAGGCATGTCCTCGTGCAAACCCGTGCACACTCCGGTCGACACTAATTCTAAACTTGGCTCTGATGCTGGCACCGATTTTCATGACCTATCTCTATACCACAGCCTTATAGGGGCTTTGCAGTATCTCACATTTACCCGACCAGACATCACGTATGCAGTTCAACAAATTTGTATTCACATGCATGCACCAAAGACGGATCACTGGAACGCTCTCAAGAGAATTATTCGATATCTTCAGGGTACTATCAGCTTTGGCCTTACTTGTAACATTACGCATTTAATACTTGTACGTTACGCACCGACATTAATAAAAACGTCAAGTTTCATATTTACCCTCGCAATTATTATTTTTGTCGCATTTATGGAACCCTAATGCTATATATAATATTATATATATATGTGTGATGGTATAATTAAATTAAAAAAATAAGCTGCCTTGGCCGGGGTTCGAACCCGCGCCAAGGCCGGCCTGATCCAAACACACGAGTGCACAAACCAGCTGGGCTGGCCTTCTGTTCTGTTATAACCCGGTTAAACATTAAACTTATACACGCTTCAAAATCCTCACAGTTGACAAGAAAAGTCAACTGTGGGATTCCTTGTTGATCAATCCGTGTAATTAACGCGTGATTGTTATATTTTTGGCAAGCTCGTGCTATATCCGGCCCAATACAACCAAATTGCACAACAATTACACGGCATCGTTGCCCTAATCATCAATTGGCCGCGTTTTATTAAAAGGAAAGTCAAACTATCTAATTAACCCTAACCCTAATCCTCTAGTATAAATTGAGGGTCTACGTAGCTTAACAACTCGCTCATACCACTCTCTTCACCTCCAATTCTTTCTATTATACACTGATTATTAATTTTCTGCTCGTGGTTGACTTTTCCCTTTGACCCGACCATCATCAACAATCGTACACTGTGAGTTCAATTTTTTTGGTGGGGTTTAGTCATCGGCATTCAAGCAACTATAGCCCTAACATTAATCGGGCTATAGTTGCCTGAATCGTTCAATTGAATAATCTAGGGTTCGTCGATCTTTATTTGGGGATAAACTGTTGCAGGTTTTACGTATTTATTTATTTTCAAACTAAAGATCTCACAACCACCGGCCTAGGCCAAGTGGTTGTGACTCTGGTTCTGTTCCGAGGTCACCCGGGTTCGAGTCCGGCTCTGACCGGTTTTTGTCCATCCTTTTCTTTTCTTTTTATTAATCAAACAATTAATTATATATATATATATATTAATCCATTTAATCATTTAAATTCTTTTTAAAATACCTAAACTATTTTATAAACTCTAAAAAAATTAATATTACTTAATCTGATATAAAAGTGTTATTTACAATTTTTATTTTTCAGAAATTCTTTTATTTAATAATTATAATAATTAAATCATTTTTATACTATTATATTTATAAAAATCCATTATTATATCAAAACAGTTTTATTAAATTCCACAAAAATTATCCTAACTTTTTATAAAGTTAAACTTTACTGAAATAATTTTTAATTCAGTAAAATCATTTATTTATTATTTTTAATCAATTTTTGTAAGATTTAATCATATTTAATTCATAATAAATCCAATTTTCATCATTTTTGCACCAAAATTTTATACAAATTATTTTTAATCATTTAAAACAGAATTATGATTTTTAAAATAAGATTTCTTTAATTTTAGTATTTTTGATTATTAAAGTTAATAATTGGCTATTTATAAATAAATAGATTTAAAAATCTATTTTAAATGAAATAATTTTATAAAAATTATTTTATTGCTTCAAACACTTTAACGTGCACACTCAAAATTCAAATTTTGTAAAAAGACTATTTTCCATTAATTATCCAATTTTCTTTATTTAATTAACATTTTTAAATTAAATTTAACAATTGATTATCCCCAAATCGAAACCCTAGGATACACATATTAGTTATATAGACTTAGACTTATTATATATTACCTCATTATAGGGTAATATTTGGAATCACTTTGGGCAACACAATTATCATACCTTTTACAACAAGTTAACATTTGCTAAGGTGAGTTTACATAGCCCCTTTTATCACCATTTTTGGGGTGAAACATGTTATAACATTTTCATTGCAATTCAATCATCAATGTGTTTATGTGTTTTCTATGTTGCATATTGTCATGAGCATGATTAGAGTAAGCACCATTCTAGCATAATCATTAACATTGATCAGCCGACGGTATACATTGATAGATCTATTGGACTGACAATCCCACCCGGATACGTGCCTCCTACAAAGGTTACGTGGGTGTTTGTTATCGCATAACATATTGGGACCATAAGTGTATGGTATGTATCATTTTATAACAGTCAGCAGGGTTGATTATGCACTCGATTTATTTCTAATATGTTCTCACATATGGGCTAGATTAACATGACACATGAATTGCATAACATTTTATTCATTTATCATCAAAAACCTATGTAATTCTCACCAACTTATGTTGACCCAAAATACTTTCAAAATTAACATGTTTCAGGTAACAATGAAGCTGAGGCTTGAGTTAGCATGAGGATTTATCTTGAAGTTTATTTGAAGTTTTTTTTGAAGTTATTGTTTGATGTTATGTATTTGAATTCTTAGACATTATTTCGCATTTTGGATATTATGTTTGAATAAATTATTTAAAATTTATATTATACCATGTGCTACTGAAAACAATCATCAATACGTGGCACCCCGATGTTTCCGCCATCGGTTGGGGTGTTACAGATTGGTATCAGAGCCTTGGTTATAGGGAATTAGGTTATTAGAAATAATCTAGACTATAACCTTAGGGACTAAAACAGTACTTGCTTCTCCTACTTGTAACCCTAATTGCTTCCCTAATCCTATCCTTATCCTATGCCTTATAACCCTAAACCTACATGTGACTACTCTTAATTGTCTGCTGCAATCCTGATCCACCATTAGATTTATAGGACAAAATCCTCAGGTCTAACCTGAACCCCCTTGAGATCTCGTCGAAGTTCTAGATTTTAATAACGAACACGTGCAATCTGGAAGGGTGAACGCCTGTATTCTGAGTCTTCTGTCTAGGCTGGCATTGCGCATATATCCCAATCAGACGAGGGACCCGGATGCCTACCTGGGAATTCTCGGGATGAGTGTTCACTTATAGGCTAAAGCATGTCTTCATATGTTATTAGAATTTAGAATCTTTGATAAGTCAACGTTTTCGTTTATTCGTTTTAATTAATGAATAAATGATTACATTCCTTATATGAACTCTCATTCATTTCATTGTGTCTATTACAGATCATGCCTCCTCGTCGCAGCACTCGCAACAACAATGGTGAGAACCACGAAGAAGGTGGTGATAACCATAACCACAACCATGACCAAGTTCCTAACCACAACAACAATGGGGTCGATGCTCAACTGGCTGCGATCATTTCTCAACAAATGGCGCAGCAAATCGCAACTCTAGTTCCCAACTTACTTGCTCAGGTCATCCAATTGAATGGGAATGGTCACAACAACGGGAACGGGAATGGCAATGGCAATGGCAATGGACCCCAAGCCTGCACCCTCAAGCATTTCAACTCTTGTAACCCTCCAAAGTTCAGCGGTGAAGAAGGAGCTACTGGACTTCTCCAATGGTTTGAGGGTATTGAAAATACCTTCATCAACAGTGAGTGCCCCAACAATTTCAAGGTTCGTTACGCCATGAGTGTTCTCCATAAACGAGCACTCACATGGTGGAATGAAGAAAAGCGTACTCGTGGGGCCGAGGTTGCCCTTGCTATGACTTGGGACCAGGTCAAAGAGATCATGAAGGAGGAGTTCTGTCCTCGAAATGAAGTCAAAAAGCTTGAGGATGAGTTCCACACCTTGGCTCAAGATAGTGGGGAAAATCTTGCCTACAACACCCGCTTTCATGAGCTTAGCTTATTATTGCCACACAAGGTTACTCCTCTGCCGGTAGCCATCGAGAAGTACATCGGTGGTCTGCCCATGCAAATCCAGGACACTGTTTGGGGTAGAAATCCTGCAACTCTGGAAGAGGCCAAACGTCTAGCGGCCACTCTTACTGATAATCATGTGAAGAACGGTACTCTGGTTCGCAAGGGCACTAAGAAGACTGTTGCCAAAGATACTCCACAGCCTGCAATTGAAGTCAAGCCTGAGACCTCAAGCAACAAGAAGCGCAAGGCTAGAAACTATATGGTTGCTGCTACTCCACCTGCTGCCCAAAACCCAGCCAAGAAACCATACACCGGACCTCACCCTCTGTGCAACACCTGCAAGTATCACCATCCCACACAGGTGCCATGTCGATTTTGTACTAAGTGTCAACGATATGGTCACCTGGTGAACGTCTGTCGATCTCCTGCTGCCCAAGACAACAACAACCCAGCTCCCAACCAACAAAACAACAGGCCTGCTCGTGGTCAATGCTACGAGTGTGGTAACCCTAATCACTACATCAACAACTGCCCTAACCGTAACCGTAACCAAAACCAAAACCAGAACCGCAACCAGAACCAAGGTGCTCGAGGTCGCGCCTACAATCTCAACGCTAATCAGGCTCGTGACAACAACGAAGTGGTGAATGGTACGTTTCTCATTAATAATCACTATGCATCCATATTATTTGATTCAGGAGCTGATAAGTCATTCGTGTCACTGAAGTTTGAACCTTTACTTAACTTACCCCACACTAATCTAGAAGACCCTTTTGTGGTAGAGGTAGCTAACGGGAAGTCTATTTCGATCGGTTCTATTATACGTAACTGCTTGTTGAATCTCGATGATCATACCTTCCCTATCGATCTTATTCCCATGCATCTTGGTAGTTTTGATGTTATAGTAGGCATGGACTGGTTGTCAACTCATCGTGCCGAAATTCTGTGCTTCGAGAAAGTCATACGCATTCCTCTCGAATCTGGTGAGATTTTGAAGATCTATGGTGAGAAACCCTGTGGTGAGCTTAAGCTTATGTCTTGTACTACTGCCCAAAAGTACTTACGAAAGGGGTATACAGCCTTCTTAGCTAACGTGATAGAGAAGAAGGACAAAGGCAAAAGTATCCAAGACATTCCTATTATTCGAGACTATCCTGAAGTCTTTCCAGAGGATTTACCTGGTTTGCCTCCTGCTCGACAAGTGGAGTTTCGTATTGATCTTGTTCCTGGTGCTAATCCTATAGCTAAAGCTCCTTATCGTCTTGCACCCTCTGAGATGCAAGAACTTGCTAGTCAATTACAGGAACTTTCTGATAAAGGGTTCATTCGCCCTAGTTCTTCTCCATGGGGAGCCCCTGTCTTATTCGTTAAAAAGAAGGATGGTTCTCTTCGGATGTGTATTGACTACCGTGAACTCAACAAACTCACCATCAAGAATCGTTATCCACTTCCTAGGATTGACGATCTCTTCGATCAACTTCAAGGAGCAACCCACTTCTCGAAGATTGATCTCCGTTCTGGTTATCATCAGCTTAGAGTCCACGATGAAGATATTCCCAAGACAGCTTTTCGCACTCGCTACGGTCACTATGAATTCATGGTTATGCCTTTCGGTTTGACCAATGCTCCCGCAGTATTTATGGATCTGATGAATCGGGTTTGTAGACCCTATCTCGACAAATTCGTGATCGTTTTCATTGATGATATTTTGATTTACTCTAAATCAAAATCCGATCACGAGCAACATCTTCACTCTATCTTGAGTCTCCTAAAGAAAGAACAACTGTACGCCAAGTTCTCCAAATGTGAATTTTGGCTTAAGGAAGTTCAATTTTTGGGACATGTCATTGATATGAACGGAATTCATGTTGATCCTGCAAAGATCGAAGCTGTGAAGGATTGGAGTGTTCCTACCACTCCAACGGAAGTCCGTTCTTTTCTTGGGTTGGCTGGTTATTATCGTCGATTCATCGCCAATTTCTCCAAGATCGCTGTTCCTCTCACTACCTTAACTCACAAGGGTAAACCCTATGAGTGGGGACCTAAGCAAGAGGAAGCATTTGAAACTCTTAAGCTGAAACTCTGTGAAGCTCCTGTCTTATCTCTACCTGATGGTAATGATGATTTCGTGGTCTACTGTGATGCATCGAACCAAGGTCTCGGTTGTGTTCTTATGCAACGAGGAAAGGTTATCGCTTATGCATCTCGACAACTCAAGATTCATGAGAAAAATTATACCACTCATGATCTCGAATTGGGCGCTGTTGTCTTTGCACTCAAGATTTGGAGACATTATCTGTATGGGACCAAATGTGTGGTGTTCACGGACCACAAAAGTCTCCAACATGTCTTCGACCAAAAGAATCTTAACATGAGGCAACGACGTTGGGTTGAATTACTTAACGACTATGATTGTGAAATTCGCTACCATCCTGGCAAGGCGAATGTTGTGGCTGACGCACTTAGTCGTAAAGAGCGTGTCAAACTCCAATGTGCGAGAGTTCGTACTGATCTTCAAGATCGCATTCTCCAGGCTCAACACACCTCAGTCACCCAAGGTAACATGTACGATGAAATGTCTTGTGGTGCTGAGACTCAACTTGAAACCAAACCCGATGGTCTCCTTTATTTTCTTAATCGACTGTGGATTCCCGACCGTGATGATCTTCGTACTTTTCTCATGAACGAGGCTCATAAGTCTCGTTATTCTATTCATCCTGGAGCTGACAAGATGTACCAAGATCTTCGTTATTCTTATTGGTGGCCTGGTATGAAGAAAGACATTGCTCTATTCGTTGCAAAATGCCTCACTTGTTCCAAGGTTAAGGCTGAACATCAACGACCATCTGGTATGCTTGAACAACCAGAGATTCCTGTCTGGAAATGGGAGAGCATAGCTATGGATTTCATCACCAAACTCCCTCGCACACCCAAAGGTTTTGACAGTATTTGGGTAATCGTCGATCGTTTGACCAAGTCAGCTCACTTTCTGCCTATTCGTGAGAAGTATTCTGTGGAAAGGTTGGCAAAGATGTACGTAAGTGAAATCGTATGTCGTCACGGTATACCTTTGGACATTATTTCTGATCGCGATGGTCGTTTCACCTCTCACTTTTGGGAATCTCTACAAGATGCTTTGGGTACCAAGTTGAACCTGAGCACTGCTTATCACCCTCAAACGGATGGTCAGACTGAACGAACCATCCAGACACTTGAGGACATGCTCAGGGCATGTGTCATCGATTTTGGTGGCGCATGGGATTCTCATCTTCCTTTGGTTGAGTTTTCATACAACAACAGTTATCACGCCAGCATTAACATGGCTCCTTTTGAGGCACTCTATGGTCGGAAATGTCGTTCTCCTGTCTGTTGGACCGAGGTTGGTGAAGCTCGTATTACTGGACCCGAACTAATCCAGGAAACCACAGACAAAATCCAGCTTATTCAGGATAATCTTCTCAAGGCTCGAAGTCGCCAAAAGAGTTATGCTGATAAACGTCGTAAACCCTTGGAATTTCAAGTTGGGGACCTTGTGCTACTTAAGGTATCCCCTTGGAAAGGAGTTATTCGTTTCGGTAGAAAGGGAAAACTAGCTCCTCGATACGTAGGCCCCTTCAAAATTCTTGACAGAGTTGGGAAAGTGGCTTACAGACTTGAGCTTCCACCTGAACTAAGCAATGTTCATCCGACCTTCCATGTTTCGAATCTCAAGAAATGCTTAGCAGATGAGAACCTTCATGTTCCTCTTGAGGATGTGCAAATCGATGAAAGCATGCACATTATCGAGAAACCCGTCGAGATTGTTGACACTGGAGTCAAGAAACTCAAGCGCAGTCGTATTCCGATCGTTAAGGTTCGTTGGGAATCTAAACGAGGCCCAGAGTTCACTTGGGAACGTAAAGACCAGATGAAGTCGAAGTATCCACATCTTTTTCCACCAGACTCTCCAACTCCAACTTCGGGACGAAGTTCCTAAAAGTAGGGGAGACTGTAACATTACGCATTTAATACTTGTACGTTACGCACCGACATTAATAAAAACGTCAAGTTTCATATTTACCCTCGCAATTATTATTTTTGTCGCATTTATGGAACCCTAATGCTATATATAATATTATATATATATGTGTGATGGTATAATTAAATTAAAAAAATAAGCTGCCTTGGCCGGGGTTCGAACCCGCGCCAAGGCCGGCCTGATCCAAACACACGAGTGCACAAACCAGCTGGGCTGGCCTTCTGTTCTGTTATAACCCGGTTAAACATTAAACTTATACACGCTTCAAAATCCTCACAGTTGACAAGAAAAGTCAACTGTGGGATTCCTTGTTGATCAATCCGTGTAATTAACGCGTGATTGTTATATTTTTGGCAAGCTCGTGCTATATCCGGCCCAATACAACCAAATTGCACAACAATTACACGGCATCGTTGCCCTAATCATCAATTGGCCGCGTTTTATTAAAAGGAAAGTCAAACTATCTAATTAACCCTAACCCTAATCCTCTAGTATAAATTGAGGGTCTACGTAGCTTAACAACTCGCTCATACCACTCTCTTCACCTCCAATTCTTTCTATTATACACTGATTATTAATTTTCTGCTCGTGGTTGACTTTTCCCTTTGACCCGACCATCATCAACAATCGTACACTGTGAGTTCAATTTTTTTGGTGGGGTTTAGTCATCGGCATTCAAGCAACTATAGCCCTAACATTAATCGGGCTATAGTTGCCTGAATCGTTCAATTGAATAATCTAGGGTTCGTCGATCTTTATTTGGGGATAAACTGTTGCAGGTTTTACGTATTTATTTATTTTCAAACTAAAGATCTCACAACCACCGGCCTAGGCCAAGTGGTTGTGACTCTGGTTCTGTTCCGAGGTCACCCGGGTTCGAGTCCGGCTCTGACCGGTTTTTGTCCATCCTTTTCTTTTCTTTTTATTAATCAAACAATTAATTATATATATATATATATTAATCCATTTAATCATTTAAATTCTTTTTAAAATACCTAAACTATTTTATAAACTCTAAAAAAATTAATATTACTTAATCTGATATAAAAGTGTTATTTACAATTTTTATTTTTCAGAAATTCTTTTATTTAATAATTATAATAATTAAATCATTTTTATACTATTATATTTATAAAAATCCATTATTATATCAAAACAGTTTTATTAAATTCCACAAAAATTATCCTAACTTTTTATAAAGTTAAACTTTACTGAAATAATTTTTAATTCAGTAAAATCATTTATTTATTATTTTTAATCAATTTTTGTAAGATTTAATCATATTTAATTCATAATAAATCCAATTTTCATCATTTTTGCACCAAAATTTTATACAAATTATTTTTAATCATTTAAAACAGAATTATGATTTTTAAAATAAGATTTCTTTAATTTTAGTATTTTTGATTATTAAAGTTAATAATTGGCTATTTATAAATAAATAGATTTAAAAATCTATTTTAAATGAAATAATTTTATAAAAATTATTTTATTGCTTCAAACACTTTAACGTGCACACTCAAAATTCAAATTTTGTAAAAAGACTATTTTCCATTAATTATCCAATTTTCTTTATTTAATTAACATTTTTAAATTAAATTTAACAATTGATTATCCCCAAATCGAAACCCTAGGATACACATATTAGTTATATAGACTTAGACTTATTATATATTACCTCATTATAGGGTAATATTTGGAATCACTTTGGGCAACACAATTATCATACCTTTTACAACAAGTTAACATTTGCTAAGGTGAGTTTACATAGCCCCTTTTATCACCATTTTTGGGGTGAAACATGTTATAACATTTTCATTGCAATTCAATCATCAATGTGTTTATGTGTTTTCTATGTTGCATATTGTCATGAGCATGATTAGAGTAAGCACCATTCTAGCATAATCATTAACATTGATCAGCCGACGGTATACATTGATAGATCTATTGGACTGACAATCCCACCCGGATACGTGCCTCCTACAAAGGTTACGTGGGTGTTTGTTATCGCATAACATATTGGGACCATAAGTGTATGGTATGTATCATTTTATAACAGTCAGCAGGGTTGATTATGCACTCGATTTATTTCTAATATGTTCTCACATATGGGCTAGATTAACATGACACATGAATTGCATAACATTTTATTCATTTATCATCAAAAACCTATGTAATTCTCACCAACTTATGTTGACCCAAAATACTTTCAAAATTAACATGTTTCAGGTAACAATGAAGCTGAGGCTTGAGTTAGCATGAGGATTTATCTTGAAGTTTATTTGAAGTTTTTTTTGAAGTTATTGTTTGATGTTATGTATTTGAATTCTTAGACATTATTTCGCATTTTGGATATTATGTTTGAATAAATTATTTAAAATTTATATTATACCATGTGCTACTGAAAACAATCATCAATACGTGGCACCCCGATGTTTCCGCCATCGGTTGGGGTGTTACATTACTCTTGGTCCTTCCAAGGACCCACGCTTAATAGCATACACTGATGCTGATTGGGCAGGTTGCCCGGAAACACGACGCTCCACCAGTGGGTTTTGTGTATACTATGGTGATAACCTTATTTCTTGGTCGTCCAAACGACAAGCCACCATTTCTCATTCCAGTGCAGAGGCCGAATACCGAGGGGTTGCAAACGTCGTTGCTGAAGTATGTTGGCTCCGAAATCTATTGTTAGAACTTTGACGTCCCCACTCATCCGCAACACTTGTTTACTGTGATAATGTTAGCGCCATCTAGTTATCAGGTAATCCAGTACAACATCAGCGTACTAAGCACATCGAGCTCGACATTCATTTTGTTCGCGAGAAAGTTCAGAAAGGACACGTTCGAGTACTTCATGTTCCCTCTCGTTATCAGATTGCTGACATCTTTACCAAGGGACTTCCTTGAGTACTATTTGAAGATTTTCACTCCAGTCTCAGTCTTCGGTCACCTCCGGCTTCGACTGCGGGGGTGTAATAGATAATACACATTTATGTAAATTAATTGTAATTGAGAAATTAGTGGAAAGGTTGTTAGACCTTCCATATTAGAGATAATGTATTCTTGTATATATACAGTTGGATGTTAATGAAAAGATCTCAAGGATCAAGTTTTTTCAGTTGATTCCATGGTTTGGTCATGGATTAGATGTATGTTAGAATGTAGAAAAGTGAGACTTGAATGCCTAACCTTAACACAAGACAATCAACCATTGAAGTGGTTGTGTCTTGGGTTGGTAAATGGGTAAGTCTAGATTAAATTATGTTATAGGTCCAATATTTTTTGATTAAACATGAGCCAAATGAAAGCCAAAATCCATTTAGAGTGTCTAATCCTTGGATTAGAGCTATCAATTAGCTAAATGAAGGTCAAACTTACTGTTAGTAATGTTTTGATTTTGGGAAGAAGAGAGAACAATAGAAAGTGAGAGATGTAGGGAAAATGTGAGGAACAAGAAAATGAATGAAATAGTTCCTTCAATTTATAGAGGACGGTTGTAGACTGTTAGACATGGGCGGGTCAATTTGAATAAGTATGACCCAGCTCAAAAGTGGTGGTGGTGCAATTAAGTGGGTAGTTGGAGGTTAATGACTCATGACCTCTTGGTCTAGTGGTATGGCGTTCCCCTTACAAGTGTAAGGTTGTGGGTTCAAATCCTTGCAAATGCAAGATGAGGTGGAATAAAGGTAGAATAAAAATTTGTCGTTTAAAAAAAAGTTGGAGGTTAAATGGATTAATTATGGTCTAAAGGAGTTGATTGAAGGTTAAGGCATGAATAGGGTTCATTATTCGGTCCAAATTCATGAACTAGAGTATAATTTGTGGATTTAGAGTGAAAACTAGTGTAACTCGTAGCTAAAACATATCATAAATGTCTGCAGAACTTTCACTTTTGCAATACGCGAAAGTTTGTCAGGTTTGAGATTATTGTTTACTTACAATTTTAATCCCTCCACTTTTTTTTTGTTCTATTAATTTATGTTTTAAACTTAATAAAACTAATATAAATGACATTTTCAAAGGTGTACAAGTACGTAACGCGTATGTATGAATGCATGTATGTATAAGTTGAACAAAACAAATGACTTAATAATTCCAAAGGTTTTTATTGATAATCTAAACGCACAATTTCAAAGAATTAGAAATAAAATAGTAATTTATAAGGGATGGAAAAGTATGGATATTACACTAGCGGTTCTTTAAGCGGACCCACCGGCTGCGAAACGAAAAGAATAGGGAACCGTCTTCACCCAAAGAGTTGTAACCAGATCCTAAATACGAGAATACGATTCGGCAGTTTGATTTCAGTTCCCTGGTTTTGGTAGTTCGGAAACGTGAACTGCTCAAAAATACTTAGTTCTGAAAATAATTAAACTCGTTTATGGCTAGGGACTAACCATGTTACGTTATACATAACTTGAAATTAGTTGTGTATTCCCAAAAAATTAATTCGTAATATGGACATATCATAGGGAGTAACCACAAAATTAACCCTAGGTTCAAATAGTATAGTTGGAAAGCATAGCACTGGGCAAAGCTTTGTGATGGGGGAGTAGGGTGTAATCGAGCCGATCCGAATTAGGTTGAGCTATAGCTTGAACTTAAACGTGAAAGCGCATGTTTATATACAAGTCTCATGATTATGATCTAAACATTAAAATATTGAGTAAATGTTGATATTATATGTGGATTTTTGAAACCTAGGGCTTGGGTAAATAACATGAAGAGGCAGATGGTGGATGGTGGTGGGTGTTTTATGTTTGAAAAAAAAATAGGCCTCACTCAAAATGGTTAAACTTTATTTATATTTCTTTTAATGTTTAATACATTATTTCTTGACTGTAAGGGTAATTTTGTCATTCCACACCCGTTAACCTAAACTAACCTCAATCCACTTCAGGGACTATCAAAGTAACAACCGAACAAACCACAGGAAACATACATATAACTTTAAAAATGTTGGGACTAAAGGTTTCACTTCACCAAACCCTAGGATTAACCATGCATTTTTCTCAACCTATGTGTACAAGCCTTTATTGCATATAAATACTTGTGTTTTCTTCCCTTAAACTATCAGATAGTAAAAATATTGCATTAAAGTATTAATATAAATATCAAATAACCTTTATGGTTTACTTTTAATTTAAATAAACCCTATATTTTATAAATTACTATTACTATTATTATTGTTATCATTATTATTATTATTATTATTCAAACCCGATTCTAAAATTTGTTTATTTTACCGATACCGCAGAGCCGCGCTTCACTTTTTACACAAGGTTTCGGATATTGTCAACATAGATTCTAATTTTTTTTGGTTTACTGGTACCGCCGCATCGCGCTTCACTTTTTACACAAGGTTTCGGATATCATCAACATTTGCTATAATGCATGGAAAATATTTTTCGTTTTACGTTTTGGTATATGTTTTGCGGCAACATGTTTACCTTAGTTCTTTTCGATTTAACGGTCCCGTCGCAATGCATGGATTCTAAATACTAGTTTGTTAAAAAAAAAAGGAAACACAAATGAATGGATTCTTCTAAATACTAGTTTGTTTAAGGAATAAAAAGGAAACACAAATGATGGTAAAAGAATTTTGTCTAATTTATACTTTATATTGTATCAAGGTGTGTTTGGAAGGTTTAAGAATCAAGCCAAGACCAAGCTTTCTCTGGTTGGTTAACTGAACCATTTTTATACAATTAACCATTCAAAACCGAAATTAACCCAACGTATCGGTTTTATATTTTCAGTAGCCAAAACTTTTGGTTTTGGGTTAAACCCAAACTGCAAGAGAATCATCGAAAGATATTATCTTTTATTATATAACCCCACAAGCGAATTTACGAGAAACCCTTTCTGTAACAGTAATTAGTATTACTAAAATTAACCACAACATTTAGACCGAATCAACGGGCTCGAGCCATAAACGCCAGAGAAGCAGCCGCTGCTAAAAGGGTCGTTGCAGATGACACCATTGTCCAGAACCCCTTCTCCTTTTCGGCAGAGGTTTTAACCTGCTCAAGTTGCATCTTTATCTCTTCTAATCTACTCTCTTTATCTTTGAAAGCTTTCTTAATTGCCTCAATCCCTGCTACATGCTCTTTTATCCCTTCTTCCACGCCATTTTCTTGATCAAGATCGCCGTTTCCATCACACAACAACACTGTTTCATTCAAGATATTCAAAACCCTGTTTGTGTTAGCTTCTGCTGCATTGAGTTTACCGTCATATTCTGATCTACTTTCAGCAAACCTTGCTTCGAGATTAGTCAACTCCTTCACCAAACCTGCACATCGATCTTCCAAACGATTCTTTTCACCTAAATGTTCCCCATTTTCTACTGTCAAAGTTGCCAACTTTTCGTGTAGACGTTCCATTTCCTTTTCCATTCCTGTAATCGTCTGTTTAAAATCATCTATTATGGCTTTTTGATCATTAACTTGCTGAAGAGCTTCGTCTCTATCCATTGCAGCTTGATCAAACGACGATGTGTACCTTCTTGCTTCAGCCTCTAACTCCTTAGCTTTCTCAGTTTGTTCGGCACCTGACATCTCCAGCGATGAAACCATGTCTTTAAACGCGCTTAACTGTTCATCTTTCTTAGCAATTTCACTCTCCCTTTGTATCTTCACATTCTCCAAATCGGTTTTCTCTTTAACAGTCTGCTCAAATGTAACCATCTGCTGTTGCAACTCTTTCTTCGCATCCTCCAAATGTTTAGCAACCAAACTCTTTTCATTATCCAAATTCTCAATACGACTTTCTATTTCCTTCTTTTCTTCAACCAATTTACTGATTTCAAACTTCATCTCCTCTTCATTTTTCGAACTGGTAGCGTACTTCTTCTCCAAAGCAGCATATTTATCTAGCAATGCTCCCTCCTCAATTCGCATACTCTCTACCAACTTATTGAGCTCATCCACTGAAGCTTGCAACTCCGAGTTCTTACCTGAAAGAATTCAAAAGAACTGAAAAACTGTATTGGTAAATTGTTATTGCTCCTGTACTAACCTAACTATTACGATGGTAAAACATTAATAACCACCCTTATATTCAAACTAGAGATAGAATCTGTACCTAATAAATAAGTAACAAGTTGCACCACCTGTCACAATTCTGTGAGCCAAAGATTCTTTTTCCCGTTTCTCTTATCTCACGCATTCATATTCTATTTCTTATTTTAAAAATCTAATTACAAAAAGGGCAATAATAATAAAACCTATACGTAATGTCAATCATATTTTACCTCAAAATATCATTTTATAGTTCCAAAACATTCAAATATTCGTCACTAACTATTTAATATTTCTTTTATTCAACCTGGGCCATACACACGTTTCTAACCTAGTAATATAACAAACAAATTCAACGATAAATGACAAATCAAATAACAATAACTATAACAAATAACATTACCATCTATTATAACCTTCTCATCCGCGGTCGCCTTCTTCTCTTCACTTAATTTCGTAATCTCCCCCCGCAATTCCTTAACCACACGATTCGCCTCAACCAAACTCGCCTTAACATCCTCCAAATCTTTAGCAACCAAACACTTTTCATTATCCAAATGCTCAATACGCCTTTCTATTTCCTTCTTTTCTTCAACCAATTTACTGATTTCAATCTTTATCTCCTCTTCATTTTTTGAGCTCGCAACGTACTTCTTTTCCAAAGCAACATATTTCTCTAGCAATGTTCCCTCCTCAATTCGCATACTCCCTACCAACTTATTGAGCTCATCCACAAAAGCTTGCAACTCCGAGTTTTTACCTGAAATAGTTCAAAAGCACTGAAAAACTACATTGGAAATTGTTATTGCTCATGTACTAACCAACTAACTACATTGGTAAACATTAATAACCACCCTTATATAGAATTTATATCTAATAAATAAGTACCAACTTGCACCACATATCACAATTCTATGAGCCCGATATTCTTTTTCCCTTTTCTCTTATCTCACGCATTCATATTCCATTTCTTATTTTAGAAGCTAATTACAAAACAGGCAATAATAATAATAATAATAATAATAATAATAATAATATAAATAACAATAATAATAATAATAATAAAACATATATGTAATTTCAATCATATTTTACCTCAATATATCATTTTATAGTTCCAAAATATTCAAATATTTATTACTAACTATTTAATATTTCTTTTATTCAACTTGTGCCATACACACGTTTCTAACCTAGTAATAATTAACAAACAAATTCAATGACAAATGACAAAACAAATAACAATAAATAACTTTACCATCTAGTATAATCTTCTCATCCGCGATCGCCGTCTTCTCTTTATTTAATTTCACAATCTCCCCCCGCAATTCATCAACCACACGATTTGCCTCAACCAAACTTGCCTTAACATCCTCCAAATCTTTAGCAACCAAACTTTTTTCATTATCCAAATGCTCAATACGCCTTTCTATTTCCTTCTTTTCTTCAACCAATTTACTGATTTCAATCCTCATCTCCTCTTCATTTTTCAAACTGGCAGCGTATTTATTCTTCAACACAACATATTTCTCTAGCATACTCTCTACCGACTTCTTGAGCTTATCCACTGACTCTTGCAAACCTGAAAGAGAAGGATTGAAAAACATCGTTGGTAAATTGTTATTGCTCCTGTTCTAACCAACTAATTATAATGATATAACATTAATAACCATTTACCATCCTTATATTCAAACTAGAGATAGAATCTATACCTAAGAAATAAGTAACAAGTTGCACCACCTGCTAAGTCTCCTATGCCCAATATTCTTTTACATGTTTCTCTTACCTCACGCATTCATGTTTTATTTCTTATGTTAAAAAGCTAATTACAAAAAGGGCAATAATAGTAATAAAACCTATACGTAATTTCCATCATATTTTGTCTCAAAATGTCATTTTATAGTTCCTAAATCTTACCTAAAAGAAAAGGATTGAAAAACAACATTGGTAAATTGTTATTGCTCCTGTACTAACCAACTAATCATAATGATATAACATTAATGACCATTTACCATCCTTATATTCAAACCAAAGATAGAATATATACCTAAGAAATAAGTAACAATTTGCACACCTGTCAAGTTTCCTATGCCCAAGATTCTTTTTCATGTTTCTTTTATCTCATGCCTTCATATTCTATTTCTTATTTTAAAAAGCTAATTACAAAAAGCGCAATAATAGTAATAAAACCTATATGTAATTTCAATTATATTTTACCTCAAAATATCATTTTATAGTTCCTAAATCTTCAATTATTCACCACTAACTATGTTGGGAATTGTGACATTCGTAGCCCTTACACTTTGAAACTTTATAGTTCCTAAATCTTAAACTTAAATAAACATAACAGTGCAGTGAAGCCGATGAAAAGTGGGTGCAATGGTCGTGGCGATGGCTCCAGTTGTGAAGGTGGGCATGAGTACATGACAACGACGGTAGCATGAGCGACTATGATAGAGATGATGGTGACAATGTGATTAACTGATAGAACCAGGAAATTTATAAATTAAAATAAGGAAATCAAATACAAGATAGTGCCCAAATTCGAGAATGGGGGGTCTCCAATTACAAGGATTATAAACTTATTATGATAACATAAAAACATAGACAATTCTCAAAACTAGAACAAGAAATATTAATAAGCATAATAGAGATAATTGCTCCTAAACTTTAGCATGTTGACTTTGACTAGGTTTTGACTTTGACTAAGCCTTTGACTGGGTATGGGCTGTAATTGGGTAAGGTCCAGCTGAATTCTATCAATACATCCCACCCGGACAAACGACTTGTCCTCAAGTCGAAAATCCGATAGTTGTGCCAAGCGATCAACCATTCAATTGTAGGTTGACCTGCTTCATAGACCCATCCATAAGCTAAAGCGGATTGTGAAGGCCTTGCATTTGGACCCCACTTAGATGACCGTTTGATATCACGTTTGATTTCAGCAATTTTTTCCTTATTATGTGTGTCCCCTTCAATCGGAAGTAGATGTTTAGAGTCGATATTCCCTTCCTCTTCCCTCGATTCCAACAATTTGCATGTTAGGACTCGCCCGTGCTTCTCAGAATCAGATATGCGTGGAGGGATTTTAGGGGTGGATTTAGGTGAAGATTGTGATGACTGAGTAGCAGCTGATGAGTTAGGTTTGAAGGCAGATATTGCCACTGGGTTTCTGTTGGGCTGTGTATGGCCTATTGTGGACTCAAATTCGAGGGCCAAACTCATGGCATTAGGTTTATCAGATTTAATTTCTAAAATATGATGATGGCTTTTCTGGTTATCAGAGTTGACCATCTCACCTCTTTTGCTGGCCATTAAACTATCCTCCGCCACCGTGTCTTTCCGATCCTCATGTGCTTTTTCACAATAACTGCCATATTTGATCATCTGAGTCTTGATTGCTTCAATATCATCCTTCATGGATGCTAAGATGGCGTCTAATCGTGCCACAATGGCTGATAACTAGGCATTGATAACGGAATCCCGGGTTGTAAGCGCCATCCGAATTTCCCGGCAATGGAACCAAATGATAGAACCAGAAATTTATAAAATAAAATAAGGAAATCAAATACAGGATAGTGCCCAAATTCGAGAATGGGGGTTCTCCAATTACAAGGATTATAACCTTATTATGATAACATAAAAACATAGACAATTCTCAAAACTAGAACAAGAAATATTAATAAGCATAATAGAGATAATTGCTCCTAAACTTTAGCATGTTGACTTTGACTAGGTTTTGACTTTGACTGAGCCTTTGACTGGGTATGGGCTGCAATTGGGTACTGGGTATGGGCTGCAATTGGGTAAGGTCCAGCTGAATTCTATCAGTAACCAAAAGACTGAATTCTATCAGTAACCAAAAGATTGTAACTCATTTAGGTGAAAATTAGAACATTTAGTTTCTTATCTTGACTTATGTAAACCAAAACATATCACAAATAAATTCCAATCCCCTTGAATTTCAATGAACAACCAACTGTTAAATAAAAATTACTCTTGACCTCCAATTCCATTAACAACTCTTTAACGTAAAAGTTATCAAACATACCAATGTTTCTATAACTGAGCTTGAAAGATTGCAACTCACAAGGACCTTCCATCTCCGCTACTACCACAATTATTCACAAGTTCGCCTCTAGGGATGAGCATTTCAGTATTGAATACCAAAAATACCGATCCCAATACCTAAAATACCGATACCAGTTCATTTTCGGTACCAAGTTTTGGTGAAAATCGGTTTTGGTATTTTCGGTTCGGTTCAGTTCCGTACCGAGCTCATCCCTAGTCGCCTCAACATTAGTCCTCACCACAAAATTTGATTTTTTTTTGCGAACTTTGATTATATAAACTATAAGTTTTGTGCATATAACGCTCGTATATAAGTGTTCCCAAACACAATTCCATGCTAGGATCTGTCTCAAATCATTTCACATTCACGTTCGAAGTAAGCAAAAATATCAAAAATCCCTCATTGATAACCATTATAGTAGTACACACAGCCTACAAAAAAACATTTGTAAGAAAGTAAAAAAGTTCAGCCTAGAGAATTAGAAGTTTTAAACCCAAATAAACATTTATAAGAATAAGTAAATTTTAATTTGCAAACACCTTTCGATCATTTTCTTTTTCCTTAAGTTGTTGTTTTGAGGTTTCAATTCCTTTTTGAACCTTCTGCTTCATAACTCTTAATACTAACAAATGACACCCAATTGAATCGAACTACATAAGAAAAAACCCTAAATTGACACCCAATTCAGAACCCCCAAAATTAATCACAAACAATTCATTTAGGGAATGTAAATAACAAGAAACTTACTTGACCAATGTTTGATTTGAACTTCAAACTTCAAACTTCAAATTAGGGTTTGATTTGAGAAGGAGGTGATGTCTGATTTGAGGGTTTGGAACGAGCAGGAGAAGGAAGGAAGGTTATGGATTTGAGTAGATCATCGATAAATGTAATGAAGGAGAAGGAGGGTTATGGATTTGATTTGAGAAAGAGGGTTTGATTTGAGCAGATTATGGATTTGAGGTTTCAATTCTTATGCGTTTATTTTGTTACGAAAGAGAGATGGAAGATTTATGGGGAAGTACGCGCAGGAGAGAAGGATTTGAGAATTTAGGTGACACAAAACCATGACAAGCTGATTTCAAAACCGTCATGCTTTTTTATTTTATGACGGAAAATTATTGACACGCATAAAAAAACGTCAAGAAATTATCATTTTTTATCAAAGATGACATTTTTTTATGACATGCACTTTTGCATGTCATTAAATAGGGTATGTCATTAAAAAAGTGTCAAGAAAGGGTATTTTTGTAGTAGTGGTTTCTGATAAAATGCTTGTTTCTGAACTAAATGTATTTCCGTATAAAATGCTTGTTTCTGAACTAAATGTGTTTCCGTATGGTGAACATGTTTCCGAATAACTAGGGGTTTCCTAGAAATTTGTTTCCAATTGCTATTGAGGTTTCTGAGCATAATAACCGTTTCTTAATGAGAATATCCTGATAGCTTATGGTTCCGATGTGACTTGGGTTTCCGGATTAATTTATGGTTTTCTAACTCTTTGTGTTTCCGAAATGGGTCCTGGTCTTCGAGAACAATGTTGCCGAGAACACAAGTGATTTCTGAATAAGGGTTTCCAAAATGAAATTGGATGTGTGTTAACACCCCGGTCCTAGGGCCCAGAATTTTTCGAGAAATAGTATTAAAGTACGATAATTAAAACGACCAAAGATGAATAATAAACAATACGCATTTATACGAAATTGAAAACCGAACTATTATATAAAAATATCTTAGGCGAGTGTTTGTTACGTAATCGAACTAATACGCGTTAACGAACCCAACCCATGACCAACCCTCTTTGACTAGTCACAAGGGAGGACACATGTCCTCCCTGACAACATACCCTCAAAAACCATTTAATCCCACCAATATTTATACCCAACCCACCCTCACCTTTCCCCATTTGCTGCTGCCCTCCACGAATACACGAGAAAGAGAGAGAGGAGCCGGTGGCTCCAGCCACCCTCCACGGCGGTGCACAGGCGGAGCTCCGGCGAATTCACCCCCGAACCACTCAAACCCCCTACCCTTTTCTCCTGATGAAGATCCCACAACCACACACACTCGGGAGAGAGAGAGAGAGACAGAGGCGGAGGAGGGTCTCCGGCCGCCGCCAACGGCACCATCACCTTGGTCATCATCTACCCACGCACATCCACCCCCATATTTACAGAAGAGAGAAAAAGCATGACTAAGAGAAAGAAAGATCGAAAGAGATAGAGATCTGAGATACAGAGAAGAGAGGAACTAGAAAGGAGAGAGATTGGACCGAGAGAGAGAGAGAGAGGATAAAGAAAGAGAAAGAAGTAACCCGTGGGTTCCAAACCACCATATACGGCGGCTCACAGCGGAGTCACGGTGGCACTGCTGCTCTTGTCATCATGTCCAGGTACATGTTCCGTTTAATCAGAGCAAACCCTTTTCCTTTGATAACATTATAAAAGGGTGACGGTGTCGTTGGTTGCTAATGTGGCTAAGATGGGTGAATCAGAGGGTAGCTAGCGGATGATATTGATGATAGAAGATTAGAAGTTGGGGTTTATGGTGGAGTATGGCGGCTGTTTGGGTTTCGGGTGGAGGTTCGTACGCAGGAGATGATGGTGGGATTAAGGGACAAGTCCGAGTCAACTCAGTTTGACTCGGTCAACGCAGGTAAAGGATTGGGTCAACAGAAGTCAACGCAGGTCAACTAGTTAGTCAACTGAGTTAATTGGAGGATTCAAGTGGTATGAAATAAGAACTGAAACATTCTTAATAATGAGTATTATGTGATGCGGATGACGCGTGTGGAACTCGATTAGGACTCGGACCGATTCGACCATATGAAACTAAACAAATATTGAATTGAAATAACTATATGAGCCAATGTATAGTAAAAGTAACACAAAAATATAAGGCATTGTATATTAAAAACTTGGACTAATTGGTTATACTATCGACAACGACAAAGTTATAAGAACAAGACTAGGAAGACTACGCTTTGATGTTACGAACTTTGTGGATATATGACAAGAAACGCTTGATGATTATACATGTCTATATTAGGACACTTGGCCAATAAAAGATATTATATATAGTATTATGGATGATTAATACATATATGACATCAGCATAACTAGGATGTTTGGACATTATGCGAAACACATGGATTTGAGACCTTGAGGCTTTAGGTAACCATATGTAAATTCTCATAACTATTGATTCAACTTTTGGAACTTGAAGGACTATAAAAATGCCACAACATAGACATGGGATATTTAGCTACTAGTTGCAATTTAAATAATAAATACAAGTAGGACTCTCGGAACATAATAGGCGATTTGATAACAGAACGAACATATAACTACGAGGACTTTAGATGGCAATACATATAACTATACACTTTTAACCCGACACTTGGACTATGAAAGAGTACATATCTAGATGAGTAGAACCATGAATCGACAATTAGAATAAACCTAACTATGAAAACTAATGGTCCTAGCTCGTCCACACGTGTAACCGCGATGTGGGTTACACGCACTAATGATTATAAATCTGGGTAGGTACTTGCTAGAGATTAATATATGGATCACATCTTGGGATGACATGTAATTACATGATGATGCGATACGATATTGAGGTGAGTTCCGTGTACCATTCCCCCTTTTGTGTATTACTGTTTTGGGGTGAATACATGCTTCCTTTTGCTAAACTGTTGTGATGTGACAAGATACTAGCTGCCGGATTATACTGACACTCATTAACTCATAGGTGAGCCACTTAATATATGGGTAGTACTACTTGGGGAAACCCCCACGCACGGTGGACCCGTGACTAGGGAACTGGGAAACCCTCCACCGAGGCCTGCGGACCGTTGCGGCATATATTATGCCTTGTAGATCTATAATGGTAGTAGATAGATCTAGTGTTAGGGTTGAGGGGTCGCTTGTAGATCACGTGTGTTGAAATGTTTTAAACTGTGTAATTTGTTTTTGAAATGATAAACTTGTTTTGGGATCCAATTATAACTTATACGGACTCACGAGCGTAATTGCTGACCCAAACTCTTTTAAGCATGTGTTCAGGTACTGCGTTTGGATGATTGGGAAGACAAGGTATATGCTTGCTTGTGTGGATTAGAGATTATCATGTTAGAAGGTTCGAGCTTTAAGCGTTGCGGTTTAGAGCATCTAGAGATATGTACGGATATAGATCGGATCGACAAGTGGATTACACTCCTCAACTGCTTCGACGACCGCCACGTCTCGTCCCTTCATAGTTATTAGTTTATTTATTTTAGTTATGTATTTATATTTTTGGATTAGAAATTGTATCAAAACATTAAATATTAGTCTATCGTTGCTTCCGTTGTGCAAGTCTGTTACCAAACTGTCGTAACGTTCAGGCCCCTCCTGGTCGGGTTGTTACATGTTCCGAGTATTGTTTCCGAAGTATTGTTTCAGATTGGGGTTTCCGAATACACAACCTGGTTTCCGGATAGCTTGTGGTTTCTGAATCGGGTCTTGGTTAGTGAGAGTTTGGGGTTCCTGAAAACACTTTCACAGCTAAGTTCCCGACTTTATAGGAGAATAATTTGGAATTTGAATTATTGAAGATTTCTATAATTCCTTTCCAATCTGTTCCCCCAACTTTCCTAATAACCTGCGCAAACACAAAACAAAATCCAAAACAAGATCAAAACATCTAAATATTATCGATAATAAACACACCTGCAAAAACAATAAAAAACAGTCGTTAATAAAACAGAAAATAATAATCGAACTTTAACCTTAACCGTGAATCACAGCAGCCCCGAACATGTTCCTTGAATTATATCTAGCTTGAAAGCTCTCATACCACTTATAGGTCCGTGTCTTTGAGGATCTTCACAATAAATAATCAAACTAACACGAACACAAGATGTGGAATATCTTGTATCCATGGTAATCAAACAAAGAACAAACACATGATTACTTTTAACTATTTATCTTATTAATAGAATCACAAATAAAAACTAATAAGATCTACACCCGAACTTGTAATCCTAGCTTGCATTATAAATCTCTCAATCGTGTATGTGATTCACGATTCCAAGAGCTCTCATGAAACTCTCTCTCGATCTCTCTCTGGGCCTTAGGTTATGTTTTTGACCAACACCCAAAACCCTTGCCTCATTTGATTTATATATGGACATCAACAAGGCTTTTGGGCTGGGCTATAACTAGGGCTATGCTATTACAAGCTTAATTACATCTTCAATGAACTAACTAGACAAGTTCTTCTAACAAAACGGGCAATCAATAATCTTCTGTCAAGTATCCCGAGCTGTTTGAGCATCTGTCACAACCATGCACCAACAATACACAACAAAACCCGTTTTGTCCAAGACATCTAAGGTTGTGAAAAGTTTATGTGACACGAGTGTAACCACATGCAACAAGTGACCCAACTACCCGTTGGTGAACAATAAGTTTTAATGTTAATACATACGTCATATATAATTCACATAAGCTTACATACATGTACATACCACATACAAGTTAAGAGAACCCTCAACTAATCACATATGTAATATTTCCCTAATCTGCATTTTCATGGCAGATTATGAGTTGTAAAGACAAATTTTTATAAAATATCAAACCAACACATTAGACCCTACAAAATTTACTAAACATTACTATATGTTCACTAAACATGGCACTATTTGTATTTCCTGACAAAAACATGTTGAGAATTTATGAAAAAACCATTTACTACAGCAAGGTATTAAAAACGAGTTGACTGCAGCAGTTTACAAGAAAAATTACTTGGTAAAACTTTTAAAGTCAGGTAGGTAGCCACTGGCCAAATTTTTTGGTCTAAAGATTTGTAAAACTCACGTTATGATCTTTAAACATCATGTTAATCTTTATTAAAAACTCATGTTTAAGTTTTAAAACTTCACATCAGATATGGAGAAAATAGGTTTTGAGGTTTTAAAACAAGATTAAAAAGATTAATACATAAGAGGATGATTGTTATACCCCAAGCTCTTCAAATAATTGATCCAAACACTTCTTAAGCTTCGAAGATAAGGCCAAAGCACATGTTTGAGGTTAAGTTTTTTTTTTTGTAAAAGATGGTTTAGAGGAGAATTAGGGTTGTTGTTATGAGAAAAGTGGGTGAAAAATTGATTAAATAGGTGATTAAACCGACTTTGCTCATCAGGTGTGCTCCCCGGTCCGCAGATGGATACAGTGTTGCCTCGCAGTCTGCAACAGGTCTAAACTGTAGATTTTATTAGTTTATTCCCCCAGGGTCCGGTGGGGACTCCTATATGGTTCGCGGTCCGCGTATTTGCACATAAAATACTACCAAAGTATTTACGTTATAGTTTCGGGTCCTGGTCCATCCAGACTGGGTCACGGACCCCATAATGTATAATCAAATAATTTCATATAGTCACATAAGCCCACAATTTCAAACAAACAAAACACAATACTTGTATTTTATAGTTTCACCAATGCTCGGGGTTCAGGACACGTGTATATGACCCGATAATTCACCGAATTACCATTTATGCAGTTATTAACCTCATGTGTACGGTATGACTTACTTAACTAATCCTAGTCACGTTAGGGCATACATCATTCGAGTCATTAGGTTGAAACGTCATTTGAAACTTATTTCTGTATTTACATTACTTTGGTTTTGGGAGCGTTGTTTTGCGCAAGGATTTAAATTGTTTACATTGATTTACGCTTCTGCATTATTCTAGAACTTTGGAATAAACAATAAACTATATTTTTACTACAAACTAAATGGTTTGGGCATTTAGAGACATTCTTGTAACTAATGGCTATGGGGATCCTGGTTGGTCACACGCCTTACGGTAAAACTCTCCGGTACATTTTGAGGGTGTGACAGCTCCCTCCTCAATCTGCATACTCTCTACCAACTTATTGAGCTCATCCATTGAAGCTTGCAACTCCGAGTTCTTACCTGAAAGAGTTCAAAAGCACTGAAAAACTGCATTGGTAAATTGTTATTACTCTTGTACTAACCAACTAATTACAACGGTAAAACATTAGTAACCACCCTTATATTAATACTAGAGATAGAATCTATACCTAATAAATAAGTAACAAGTTGCACCACATGTCACAATTCTATGAGCCCAAGATTCTTTTTCTTGTTTCTCTTATCTCACGCATTCGTATTCTATTCCTTATTTTAGAAAGCTAATTACAAAAAGGGGAACCATAATAATAAAACCTATACGTAATTTCAATTATATTTTACCTCAAAATATCGTTTTATTGTTCCTAAATCTTCAATTATTCATCTCTAACTATTTAATATTTCTTTTATTCAACGTTGGCCATACTCAGGTTTCTAACCTAGTAATAATTAACAAATAAATTCAACGATAAATGACAAATCAAATAACAATAACTATAACAAATAACATTACCATCTAGTATACCCTTCTCATCCGCGATCGCCTTCTTCTCTTCACTTAATTTAGCAATCTCCCCCCGCAATTCATCAACCACACGATTTGCCTCAACCAAACTTGCCTTAACATCCTCCTTCTCTGTCATCACTGACTCAATTTGCCTAGCACTTTCCACATTTTCCTCATTCAACCTCTCACATTTCCCCTTCAATTCCTCAACTTCCATCAACACCCTACCTGAAAGAAAAGGATTGAAAAACAACATTGCTAATTTTTTATTGCTCCTGTACTAACCAACTAATCATAATGATATAACATTAATAACCAATTACCATCCTTATATTCAAACTTGAGATACAATCTATACCTAAGAAATAAGTAACAAGTTGCACCACATGTCAAGTTTCCTATGAGCATGATTCTTTCATGTTTCTCTTATCTCACGCATTCATATTTTATTACTTATTTTAAAAAGCTAATTACGAAATGGGCAATAATAGTAATAAAGCCTATACATAATTTAAATCATATTTTACCTAAAATATAATTATATGTTTCCTAAATCTTCAATTATTCATCATTAACTATTTAATATTTCTTTCATTCAACCTGGCCATACACACGTTTCTAACCTAGAAATAATTAACAAACAAATTCAACGCTAAATGCCAAATCAAATAACAATAACTCTAACAAATAACATTACCATCTAGTATATCCTTCTCATCCGTGATCGCGTTCATCTCTTCACTTAATTTCAAAATCTCCACCCCCCATTCATCAACCACACCATTCGCCTCCACCAAACTCGCCTTAACATCCTCCTTCTCCTTCATCGCCGACTCAATTCGCCTCGCACTTTCCACATTTTCCGCTATCAACCTCTCACATTTTCCCCTCAATTCCTCAACTTCCATGAACCCCCTACCTGAAAAATAATCACTCAAAAACTGCATTGGTAAATTGTTATTGCTTGTACTAACCAACTAATTGTGATGATATAAGATTATTAACCATTTACCATCCTTGTATTCAAACTAGAGATAAAATCTATACCTAAGAAATAAGTAACAAGTTGCACCACCTGTCATGTTTCCTATGCCTAGGATTCTTTTTCAGGTTTCTCTTATCTCATGCATTCATATTCTATTTCTTATTTTAAAAAGCTAATTACAAAAAAAGGGCAATAATAGTAATAAAATCTTTATGTAATTTCAATCATCTTTTACCTCAAAATATCATTTTATAGTTCCTAAAACTTCAATTAGTCATCACTAACTATTTAATATTTCTTTGAGTTAATAGCCATTTTCGTCCCTGAGGTTTGGGCCAGTTTGCCACTCCAGTACAAAAGTTTATTTTTTTGCAATTCCTTCCCTGAGGTTTGGATTTTATTGCCAAATTCGTCCTTTTCACTAACCCAGTTAAAAAAAGTCGTTAGTGTCAGGGGTATTTTTGTCTTTTTACCTATAATTATAATTTTAATAAAAAATCTTACCCGACCCCCACCCCCACCCCTATATCTCTCTGTCTCTTTCTCTTTCTTTCATTCTCTCTCTCTCTCTCTCTTTCACTCTCTCTCTCTCTATATCTCTCTTTCACCCGATCAACCAACTGTGTAGGGGATTGGGATGGTTTGGGCTGAAAATGGTTGAGGGTGGCGTCGGGGGAGGAAGGTGGTGGGCTGGAGAGGTTATGTGGGTGGTGGTGTGGTGGGCAGAGGCAGGGCGGCGGTGGTTTTGGTTTTTGCAGGTGGTTTCGATGGGGGTTTAGTTGGTGATGGTGGCAGGGGGACGGCGAGAGAACAGTGGGGTTGTGGAGGCGATGGTTGCAGGGGACGGTGGTTGCAGGTGAATGAAGAAGACGGTGGTTGCAGGTGGTTAAAAAATAGACAGATCTGGAGGTGCTAAACTGACAGATCTAAAAAAAACCTCCCAACAGTAACAAACGACGTCGTTCTTCAACCTCAGTAAAATCCCACAAAACCCCTTAAAGACACCTCCATCTCTCGGTAACCCACAAGGGCATCTTGGTCATTGAACACACCATCATCAAGAACCGGCATTGTTGCAAACAGAGTGAAAAAACAGCCACCATTGTTATTGTTCTCTGGTTTTTGAAGGTATGAGACAAAAGGGTATGTTTGTGACTGAAAATGTGATAAGAAAACACCATTTTTTTGCACAGGAAATGAGGGGAGGGGTATGGGGGTTGGAGCAAAGTCTAGAGAGAGAAGGTTAAGAGAGAGAGAGAGAGAGAGAGAGAGAGAGAGAGAGAGAATGAAGAGACAGAGAGATATAGGGGTGGGGTGGGTAAGATTTTTTATTAAAATTATAATTATAGGTAAAAAGACAAAAATACCCCTGACACTAACGACCTTTTTTAACTGGGTTAGTGAAAAGGACGAATTTGGCAATAAAATCCAAACCTCAGGGAAGGAATTGCAAAAAAATAAACTTTTGTACTGGAGTGGCAAACTGGCCCAAACCTCAGGGACGAAAATGGCTATTAACTCTATTTCTTTTATTCAACCCTTATACATGTTTCTAACCTAGTAATAATTAACAAATAAATTCAATGATAAATGACAAATCAAATAACAATAACTATAACAAATAACATTACCATCTACTATAACCTTCTCATCCGCGATCGTCATCATCTCTTCACTTAATTTCGCAATCTCCCCCCGCAATTCCTCAACCACACGTTTCGCCTCAATCAAACTCGCCTTAACATCCTCCTTCTCTTTCATCACTGACTCAATTCGTCCCACACTTTCCACATTCTCCGCCTTCAAATTTTTACTTTTCCCCTTCAATTTCTCAACTTCCATGAACCCCCTACCTGAAAAAAATCACAGAAAAACTGCATTCTTAAATTATTATTGCTCATGTACTAACCAACTAATTACGATGATGTAACATTAATAACCATTTACCATCCTTATATTCAAACTAGAGATAAAATCTAAGCCTAAGAAATGAGTAACAAGTTGCACCACCTGTCAAGTTTCCGATGACCATGACTCTTTTTCATGTTTCTCCTATGTCATGCATTCATATTCTATTTATTATTTTCAAAAGCTAATTACAAAAACAACAATAATAGTAATAAAACCTATACGTAATTTCAACCATATTTTACCTCAAAATATCATTTTATAGTTCTTAAAGCTTCAATTATTCATCACTAACTATTTAATTTTTCTTTTATTCAACCTGGGCCATATACACGTTTCTATCCAAGTAATACTTAACAAACATATTCAACGATAAAAGACGAATCAAATAAAAATAACTATAACATTACCATCTAGTATAACCTTCTCATCCGCGATCGCTTTCATCTCTTCAATTAGTTTCACAATCTCCCCCTGCAGTTCATTAACCACATGATTAGCCTCTACCAAACTCGCCTTAACATCCTCCTCTTTCATCAACGACTCAATTCGCCCCGCACTTTCCACATTCTGCGCCTTCAACCTCTCACTTTTCCCGTTCAATTCCTCAACTTCCATGAACCCCCTACCTGAAAAAAATCACAGATTAACTGCATTCTCAAATTGTTAATGCTCCTGTACTAGCCAACTAATTATGATGATGTAACATTAAAAACCATTTACCATCCTTATAATCAAACTAGAGATAGAATCTATACCTAAGAAATAAGTAACAAGTTGCACCACCTGTCAAGTTTCCTATGCCCACGATTCTTTTTCATGTTTCTCTTATCTCACGCATTTGTATTCTATTTCTTATTTTAAAAAGTTAATTACAAAAAGGGCAATAATAGTAATAATACCTATACGTTATTTCAAACATATTTTACTTCAAAATATCATTTTATAGTTCCTAAAGCTTCAATTACTCATCAATAACTGTTTAGTATTTCTTTTATTCAAACTAGGCTAGCCAGCTCACGGCAGTGCGCATATAATGTATATATGTGTGGCGGGGGCAAAAGTAGAGTTGCACTAATTTTAGCGTTATTTTACTGATTTCGCGAAAATAACATTAAAAAGGATGGACAGTTAATCGTGCATCATGTGGTGGCGTTGATAGCCAAAAGACAAGGCGGTACATGCACCAATCAGGTTTGCCCCAATTGCTAAGTGTTATCTACCTTATGTCCAATGCTTGATACAAAACCACTATAGAGCCGGGGTCTCACCGGAAGCAGCCTCTCTATTCCCATGGGTAGAGGTAAGGTTGTCTACATCTTACCCTCCTCAGACCCTACCTTAGCTTTTGCTATTGGTGGATTAACTGAATATGATGATGATCAACCTGGGCCAAATACACGTTTCTAACCTAGTAATACTTAGCAAACAAATTCAACGATAAATGACAAACCAAATAACGATAACATTACCATCTAGTATAACCTTCTCATCTGCGATCGCCTTCATCTCTTCACTTAATTTCCCAATAACCCCCCGCAATTCATCAATCACACGATCTGCCTCAATCAAACTCGCCTTAACCAAACTCCTTTCATGATCCAAATACTGAACACGCCTTTCTATTTCCTTCTTCTCTTCAACCAATTTACTGGTTTCAATCTTCATCTCCTCTTCATTTTTGGAACTGGCAGCGTACTTCCTCTCCAAAGCAGCATATTTCTCTAGCAATGCTCCCTTCTCAATTCGCATACTCCCTACCAACTTATTGAGATCGTCCACCGAAGCTTGCAACTCCGAGTTCTTACCTGAAAGAGTTCAAAGCACTGAAAAACTGCAGTGGTAAATTGATAATTCTATTGTACTAACCAACTAATTACAATGGTAAAACATTAATAACCACCCTTATATTCAAACTAGAGATATAATCTATACCTAATAAATAAGTACAAATTGCACCACCTGTCAGAATTTTATGAGCCCAAGATTCTTTAATCTGTTTCTCTTATCTCACGGATGTGATGCCAAAAGACATTTATATAGTTTAATTTCTTGTTTTTATTGTTGTTTGTGTTTAGATTTTCCCGATGTTAGGAACTTTGCCAAGAATAATGGAAGAAATGATTTACATGTTAAAATGGTGATTTTACGAGCTTTGGATGGGAACATACGAACCGGGTGCAAGAAACGAGCAACCAGAAGCAAAGAACGAAGATTGGATATGCTATTCAAAAAAGACATTAATTGAAAATGAAGATATTTTTGTATGGCATGAAAGAGGATTGAAAAACAAAGACGTAGCCATGAAAATGAAGGAAAATGGAGTTGAAATGAAGAAGTTACGCAAGAAGTGGTGAAAAATGGTTAACCACGTAGCCCACTTGGTTTTTCGGCGTGGCCAACTAGTAACTTGGGCGTAAAGAGGCCGTAAACAGCGAAAACTCGCGTAGGAAAAGTAAGGCCATAGCCTACAGCCAAATCCATAGTAGCCGACGCACCTGGACCCGTAGCCTATGGCCATATCCTTAGTAGCCGACGCGACCTGCTGTCAAAACCCACTTTTGATGATTTTTAAGCAAGTTTTAAGGACCTTTATGCTTTATTGACCAAAATCTTGGGCCAAAAGCTATAAAAGCAATTATTAGTGATCAAGAACATGAGCTTCCACTAGGAAAAACAAATCAAAAGCATTCTATGACACCATATCAGCACCAACCTTCATCATTCATCATATTATATATAATCCATCTTCATCTCCAAGGAAGGGACAATTCATTCATCCCCACAGGGGGTGTTTGACCCAAATTCTTTCAAGAGTCATCATTCCTCATCATTCTAACACCTCCTTTACACACACACACAACACCTATAATCATCTCCTAGCACCAAATGAAGAGATTAACTCCAAGGATTGAAGTTTGGATCTTGAAGACGACTATCTAAATTCTTCATTGTAGCTTTCCCCCGGGTGAATCTTTGTAGTATTTTTGTATTCCGAATTCATATTTGATTATGTTATGAACTAGTATTTTTTACTACTTGTGTTTAATTTGGATTAACTGTTGTTTAAAACTTGAATCTGTGATATGTTGACGTATGGTTTTTCGGTCTCTTGCATCGTAGTATATTGATATATATATATATATATATATATATATATATATATAGAAAACTCTTTTTATAGTGAAAACTGTGGCAACTCTAACTTCCCGAGGTTTTTTTTATGAAAAATTTAGGGCATGTAATATACATGATTCTAAGCATTTTGAGCCAAAAAAATCAAAAAAGCGCCGAACGTTTTTTTTAAAAAAAAAAAAACTGTTTCTGGGTAACACATGTTACAGAAATAACATGTGTAATTTTCGTGTAAAATGTGTCACCCGAAAACTTTATTATTTTTTTTTTAAAACCGCTCAGCGCTTTTTTGATTTTTTTTTTTTTTTGGGCTCAAAATGCTTAGAATTATGTATATTACATACCCTAAAATTTTCAGGCCCTAAAAAGCCCGGGAAGTTAGAGTTTCCACGATTTTCACTCTAATAGTGGGTTTTCATAATATCCATCCCCTATATATATATATATATATATATATATATATATATATATATATATATATCATGATTCATGTTTGTAACAGATTAATTAGGTTGTTCGGTTGGTACCTATAATCGTCCTTAGTTCTTGTAAGTAGGTTGTTCGGTTAATATTGATAATCGTCCTTAGTTAATAGTCCAATCCAATAATTGCAAGGCCATGTTTATGTGGTGTTCTTATAGTTAATTTGAATAGGTTGCAAGTTTATACAAACGGGATCCCGGGTGAAAGTGACACTTATTGTTATTAATTTAGATCTTATTGTTATCAATCAAGCATTTCTATAAAACCACAAAAAGAGAACTAGCAAGCTTCATAATTTTAACAAACTTCATAATTGTATTTGTATATTTATTTGTTAAATAGATTAGACAAATAATCAATTGGTGTAGTACTAACCACATGCTTCTCATGGATTCGATATTCCCTGCTTACCCTAGCTACCTAGGTTTTGAATGACCCAAGACGACCAGTCATCAGTCACGTATTCGTATTCTATTTCTTATTTTAAAATTTTAATTACAAAAAGGGCAATAATAATAATAATAACAATAATAATAATAATAATAATCAAACTTATACGTAATTTCAATCATATTTTACCTCAAAATATGGTTTTGTAGTTCATAAATCATCAATTATTCCTCACTAACTATTTAAAATTTATTTTATTCAACCTAGGCCATACACACGTTTCTAACCTAGTAATAATTAACAAACAAATTCAACAATAAATGACAAATCAAATAACAATAACTATAACAAATAATATTACCATCTAGTATAACCTTCTCATCCGCGATCGCATTCTTATCTTCACTTAATTTCACAATCTCCACCCGCAATTTATCAACCACACGATTTGCCTCAACCAAACTCTCCTTAACATCCTCCTTCTCCTTCATCACCGACCGAATTCGCCTCGCACTTTCCACATTCTCCGCCGTCAACCTATTACATTTCCTCTTCAATTCCTCAACTTCCCCACCTGAAAACAAATCATCCCAAAACCCCATTGGTAAATTGTTATTACTCCTGTACTAACCAACTAATTATAATGATATAACCTTAATAAGCATTTACCATCCTTATATTCAAACTAGAGAAAGAATCTATACCTAAGAAATAAGTAACAAGTTGCACCACTTGTCAAGTTTCCTATGAGAAGGATTCTTTTTCATGTTTCTCTTGTCTCACACATTCATATTCTATTTCTTATTTTAAAAAGCTAATTACAAAAAGGGCAATAATAGTAATAAAACCTATACGTAACAACAATCATATGTTACTTCAAAATATCATTTTATAGTTCCTAAATCTTCAATTATTCATCACTAACCATTTAATATTTCTTTTATTCAACTTGGACCATACACACATTTCTAACCTAGTAATATATAGCTAACAAACAAATTCAACGATAAATGACTAACCAAATAACGCTAACTATAACTTACCATCTAATATAACCTTCTCATCCGTCGTCGCCTTCTTTTCTCCACTTAATTTTGCAATCTGCACTTGCAATTCCTCAACCACACGATTCGCCTCAACCAAACTCCCCTTTACATCCCCCTTTTCCTTCATCATCGACTCAATCCGCCTCGCACTTTCCACATTCTCCGCTACCAACCTATCACATTCCCCCTTCAATTCCCCAACTTCAATCACCATCCTACCTTCACTCCCCTCTACTTCCCTTACCCTCACTACCAATCTCTCCTCCTCCGGAGTTCGCTCATCCAACAACGCCTTAATCACATCCCTCTCCTCACTAACCCAAGCCAAAACACCTCTTTCCTCATAAATCTTATTCCAAACCTCATCTAACCATTTATTCAATTCCCTAAATCCCAATTCCTTATCTTTAACAAAAATCATCACCAGTCCTTTCTCTATTTATAATCCCATCGCTTATTCGGTTAAAAAAACTCATTTATTATTTTAATGACTCGTTATCCATTACTGCCTAAGTCAATTCATATTGTATATAACTGTTAGATTGAAACAAAGATTCAAGCTGTTCACGATTCCCTTAGGTTTCTTTGAGTAAAAGTGTGTTGAGTGATTTAAGGCTATTAACCTTTTGAGAAATGGTGTGTGCATTATTGTTGTTGTTGTTGTTGTTGTTGTTGTTGTTGTTATTATTATTATTATTATTATTATTATTATCATCATTATTTATGGGTTTGTTTTCTTTTTGGTTGTCAGGACTCTGAATGGCCATTGATTATGGTTTAGTGGGGATTGGAAATGAAGGGTGTGGAATGTATTGATGGTGAATGATATGTGTGGTTGGGGATAAGGAATTATTACAAGGGTTTTAAAATGAAAGTGTTTATTGATAATGGAATCGAGAAATGCATGCACCAGAGGCTAAGGCGTAGGGAACTTTGGATAACATTGATTTATGAAAATGTTAACTTTTTTTAAGAAAAATATGTTGGTGTCACACGGTGAAAATTTGGTTGCATCAATATGGGTTTCTTATGATACTATTTTGAATGGAACTTGTTTTCAACAAATTTATATTGGAATGTTGAGAAAAAAGAAAATTAAACACAACCGGGTATTCGACTTTAAAAAGAAAACAAGATAACGCATGCGAGTTGATAGAGGAAGATCAACTTAAATAAAAACTAAACGAGCTAAAAAACATATGTTATTTAAAGTATAGATTTTGAGTAGTTTAATAAATGTTATTATTCCCTATCCAATTCTTGTAGCGTATATAAATAGTGTGCATTTACCCAAACTACGGTGTGAGAATTCAATCCGTCGGTAGTGTGACATCCGACAAACTCAAGTTAACATTTCTAGCAAACACTTAAGTCTACCTTAGAAAAACATTCATTAAACAAACTTAACGGGTTAGTTAAGTCGGTTCGATGATTTCATCGGGAGTCGGTTTGTACACACACATTGGTCATGGTTCGGTGATTCAGGGAATCACGGGGAAACACACAAGTCTCATATCCCGTCCGTTGGTGAAACAATAACATAAGTAGGTAATGGATTGATAAATACTGGGACATACGATCATTATATTACTTACCGATATGTGTATACGTGAATTTATGTGTTAAAAAAGTAGCCCCTGGGATGATTGGCTAGCCATTAGCGATAGGGGAGGTGACTGGCTAGCCAGTAGCCTAAGGGAGGGCACTCGCTAAAGCCATTTGCCCTAAATGGGTAGGGCGACTAGCAACAACTATAAATACCATACTTAACATGTTATCATCATTTGTGCAACCCTAATTCACCCCCAAGTGCTCTCCCTCAGCCCCTAACCTTTGTAAACCCGTTTTTGCCTTAAAACCGTAATTTCCAAGCTAAAACAACCATTAGAACCTATAATAGAAAAGATCTAAGGTGCGTGGTTTATCTAAATGCGTTCTCAATCTTTTTTATGTTGTTATTATGAACTCATGATGTCCAGATCTGAGTATAGAGTGTTTTCATCAATAAAAACCTTTTCAAAAAACTTCTAAACTAGATCTAAATCTAATCTATGAGTTTTTATAAAATACAAGCTTTAAAGGATGTTGGTGATCCAATACATGGGGTTTTTGTGTTGTTTGATGTTGATAGGTTGTTGTTATAATGATTATGTAGGTGTTAGGAACATGATTGAATGATATTTGGGATGTTTATGTGGTTTTTGAGTTTTAACCCCGTTGAGAATTTTAGTGAGATCTAGGGCTTCATATGATGATATGATGCTTGTAACTTGTTAGAGTTTATGTTTGAATGATTATACTGAAGTTTGATGCTGATTTGAATGTGATTATGTGGCTTAATCTAATTATTTGCCATTTGGGAAAACAAATACATGCATTGATGTGACATGCTCATAATATTAACTATTTTGGACAAAACTTGCAAATTGTGCATAGAACCAGCTGTTATCTGTTATGTTATGATAGGAATGAGTCGGGTATTGATTGGCACAATTGATTGGTAGTGTTCCAACAAGTTTTGGATCTGATCCTGAATGTTTGGCACGTCAAAACGCCTAACAGCTGCAGTGCAGGCGACTGGCAAACCCATTCGCTCATTAGGGAGGGTGACTAGCTTAGCGAGTCGCCTCCACCCAAGCCAGACGTGTGTCAAAAGCCAGTCGTGTGTTTTGAAAGCCAATCATGTGTTTTGAAACCCAATCACCCTAATGATCCAGTAGCGTGTGTAACCTTAAATTTTGTTAAAATGCCACTACATAAAAATGTCCTTATATGTATATAAGCCTCTACATTTCTTTCTTTTACAGGATATGCAAAATATGAGAAGCTTTCATGATGGAAATTTAGCTGCAACTGCTGAAATGCTTTGTGTAGCTTCAGGACAATGGTTATGGCAGCTTCAATTCAATCTGAATTAATATGGGGTGTATTGGTATCCATATTAGGTAGACGTTTTTGGAAATTGTGACGGTGATAGTTAACACCCCATTTTAGCCTGGTTAACCCCACATGCAACGCATGAGGATGAATAACCCTAGTTAAATATGTATATTAACCTTCATCTTAGGTAATCTTAACGAGGGTCGAGAACATATTTTTTTGTAACATGAAAATCTATAAATATATATATAAAAAACAATTATGTATGTATGTACGTATACAAATAAAATAATTAAATATGTAGTAGATTACAAATAGAGCCAAACTCATGCCTAAAAGATTACTCATGAGCCAAACACAATGTTTGGATTCAACCCGAAAAAAGTCAAGCCTGAGCTATGATAACTTAAATGAGCCGGAATTAAGTTTAACTGCTCAAATTCAACTTGACCCGACCCGCTTACGCTATTTCCCGCCACTAATATTTTTGCATGTCCTATGCATAACTAATATTCCTCTCTGTTCTTTTCCATCAAATTTCCTCTTCACCGCCCTGCTATGTAGACACCAAAGTGACATGAGGAAGACGCTAATCATATCTGGACGAGGTTGGTGAATGTAAGGATCGTTCCTTTCTACATATTTGTACAAGTGATGACACTCTTAGTTAATTGTTTTGTACAAGTGACTTCATTGTGGTTACAAGTGATCACACTCAAGTATTTGTGCTAAGAATCTCGGTTGAGGGTATTTACATACATGTTGTGGTTGTTGTTGCTGTTGTGGTTATTGTTGTGATTGTGGTTGTTGTCGTTGTGGTTGTCATGGTTGTGGTCGTGGTTGTCGTGGTCTCCACCGTCGTCTCCACCCACTGCAGACCTTTAGCGGCAACACCTGTCGCCGCTAAAGATGTACCATTAGCGGCGACCAACTCATTAGCGGCGACGGTCGCCGCTAATGATCTCGTCTAATTTTATTGGTGTGCCTAATTCCCCATGTGGCCGTTAAAGGAGTCGCCGCTAAAGGTGTTTATCCATGTGGCATTAGTTTTTACATTTTTTTTTTTGCTACGTGGCAAATTCCTGTGCAAATACAACTAACTAAAATGTTTGACTCACAAATATACAAGTAAATAAGTATATGAACCGATTAAATAAACATATATATATATATATATATATATATATATATGGTAAGGTTCATACGAGAACCACCCTTTAAACACAAACAAAAAAACCTAAAAACCCCACCTCCACCCCCTAAAAACCTAAACCCATCCACCCCCACCCACTAAAAACCTAAACCCCCATCCCCGACACCGCCCCAACCCCCCCCCCCCCCCCCCCAATTGTGAAATGCACATGTGCAGCTAACCCCACACCTCTCAAAAACCAAAACGCTCCACCTCATCCCCCAAAAAAAACTAATCCCCCCCCCCTCCCACCAAACCTAAAAACTAAACCATAAAGCTAAACCTATTAAAAAACTTAACTATAATAGTGAAATGTACATGTGCATGTAGTACAATTGTCTTATTTTATAGTTTTATAGAGATGTTTTTTAAGTTTATTCACCACCAACCCCAAAAACCTAAATCCCCCACCCCATCCCCCCAAAAACCTAACCCCCTCTCATACGATACCTAAAAACTAAACCCTAAAGCTAAACCTATAAAAAAAGTAACTATAATAGTGAAATGCACTTCGCGTCCGTTTAGTGATCATTGAATAAAAAAAAGTTCCACCTTATATATCATATCACGTTTATTTAATGATCATTTCATTATGATAATTGACAATTTATTCAAAAGTGTGCTCTAATAGTGAAATTCACATGTGCATACGGTATATGTCTGTATATATATAACAACAAAATGCACATGTGCATCAGACATGACGTAAATATGACGTAACATAAGCCATTTTTTATTTCTTTTTTATTTTTTTATTTTTTTTTCAGAAAGATTAACACTAAAAAACATTTTGGTGTTTTTACTTTTTAATTTTTTTAGGTTATATAATTTTTTTTATTATTTTTTGGTGGAGGGGTTTTTGTGTTCACACTTGGTTCCTTGGTTCTCTCTCTAAATGGTGGTTCTCAAATGATCCAAATCATATATATATATATATATATATATATATATATATATATACTAGCAGGAACCCGCGCGTTGCGGCGGAATTATACTCTGTTTGGTGGTTGCGTTTGCGTGATCTATCAATGTGGTGAGCCTTGCAAATCTCAATTGAATAATAGTGCAATATATATTTATGGACTCTAGGCTTATCAATGCCATCCCGTATTCTTGATCCTGCTATTCAAAAGGTTGTTTTTCTAAAACTCATTATGCTTGTACCTCTTGTTTGTTAGAGTTCTTGGTTGTATGACTTTGTTGCAAATTATATATACATCAAAACTGGTGGTTAGTTTCTACATTAACATGTTAGAACTTTTCTTTTTGTTTTTACTTACATATAGAGTGTGTTTTCAAACTTTTCTTTTCGTTTTTACTTACATATAGCCGTATAGAGTGTGTCCGAGTTCAAACGCAAACCAAAGGTTGGTTTGGGTGGTGTGGCACGACGTTTAGAATCACATGTGGGGTGTAATCCCCCAGGCCAGTTTTGTGGAACAAAACCCTCCATCCTTTTTTTCCCCTTGTATTTTCTTGTTTATTTGTTTTTTTAATTTTAAATTTTGCTAAACTTAAAAAATAATTCTATTATTATTTTCCTTCAACCCAAATCTAACTATACAGTTTTTATGGGTCAAGTTTTCCTACATAGTGTAACAAAAATGAAAAGGGTAAGAACGATACAAAAAACACAATAGATAACGAAATATGACGCAATGAGCCACAAAATATAACACAATGCCGAATAATATAACACAATGTTAAAGAAAAAAGACACAATGCTAAACATGACACAATGATGAAAATAAGAAAAAAGACACAGTGTTACAAAAAAGACACAATGATATAACGTAAATTCAAAAACTACAAGTTAAAAATCTAAAAAACGAAAACCTAAAAACTAACATCGTATGGTTCGATAAAACGATTTCAACACCGCTTGAATGAGTTCAATCGGAGTCCGTTTGATACAATTCTACGACTTCCTATTTTTCTTCGTGTACTGTCTTCAACAGTATCAGTTTCCGGTTGGTAACGAAGATTCCTGTATCCAAATCCATAAATCTTCCTTTTGAAAAGTATAAGGGCTTCCCTGCAGCATTTGTGCCAACACCCCTGGCTTCTAAAAATTAAAAAAAAAAAACAGTAAACTACAAAGCTTTAAAATTTTGCGTGTAAGATATATGTGGTTTTTTTTTTTTCTTTTGTAACATCTTTGGGGTCTTAAGACTCACTACTCTCAAAAATCTCCTAACTTTGTGTAAATTGACTATGCCTTTAACTATAATCAATGCTTAAAAGGAAACGTAATTTAACATCATTCCTACAAAACCATATTGGTGTTTTTTGAATAGTTGAATCCATAGTAGATTATAGTTAAGGGCAAATAATAGAAATCGATAGATACCTGTAACAACAATGTATCTAGCAGCATGATCCCATATCTTCTCACGATATCCTTTATTCGGAAACCTTAAATATATTGCACCATCTCCTCGTGACAATGCACCATATTTTACCTGGCTGTCAATTCTAAATGGTGGGGCTTTAACCCCTAGTTTCTAGTTTCTACAACCAAAATAAAACATCATTTCATCAGACGACTCCATACAAACATTAGTCAGTGCTTTATACTTTCTACGAATAAGAGTCAAAGGTGTTCCTAGACCGTTGACACTGGCTAAACCGCCCAAACCGATGTCAATCTGCCGGTTTGAAATTCATACAGTTCAATCCATCGTCTATGGTTTTAACAATTCAGCCAATGATTTGAAACTTGAATACAAAGCTTAATGTATTATATTCATTATCTTTATAACATTAAAATAATAATATAAATTGGCGATTTTCAAAATATAAAAGTTAAATAGGTTCAAACCCTCAAAATGAACTGTATGGGCCGATCTGGCCAACCCAGCCGGTTTAATTGCCTTTTTTCCCAAAACCATAGTTAGTGGTTTGGCGAAGAATTTTCACCAAATCCAGATGAACCTCATGTCCTTATCTCTAACACACCTGAATCTAAGAGTTAGTTTGGCCATTGCATACTTTTTTTACCAACAAAAAGTTTATAATTACTGACAGATTTGATATAACATTATACTACAAGTAAAGACAACCCATTTTATTTTCTTTTTGGTTAACTAAATATAAATTTGCTCATTATTACAAAGAGCAAACTAAGATTTTCACATAAAAGGTACAACCTTTGCTTTAGAGCCAGATAAATTGTGAGAAGAATGTGCAGCCTCATATGATTCAAAGAATGAAGCTTCTTCAGGATTCTCCGTGTTGTTAACATGCACCAGAGGTGTAAACAAAACATCACCTTCCGGTTATACCGCATAACTATCAACCAATTAGACAAGCCAATCATTCATTTTAATCTATGCTTAGATGGAGCTAAATAAACTTACCAATTACCACCCTCAATTCAAGAATGAATTACTATTGTTTGTTACAAACATTCCTTCTATCTGAATTCCATATTAAGCAGTTTAAGGTCGTTTACTGACAAAATTCATGGTATCAACTCAATAATACTCTGGATTTTATTTATGATCTAAAACATACAAAGACTCTTAAGGTTACAAAGAAAAACCCTAGACCTAATACGATCCAGATACACGAATCATACAAATATACCACAAGATCTAAATCAACAGGTTTACAAGAGAACAAAAAGATCTAAGACAAGGTGTCTTAGATCAACTCAAACCCTAACAATCTTATGAATGAAACGACTGGACAAGAAGGTGAAAGAGTATAGTGTACGTATGAAATATCTGAGGTGTTAACCCTAGCTCTGTAATCAAGAGAGCATTATATAGGGCAGAACTGTTGAGAAAGCACAATCTGAAGCTTTCTCAACCATAAGATCATAATCCTTCACAAGGATTGCCAGCCTGTACAAGATCAACGGCTAACAATAGAGATATAAAAACACAAGTAGCTGGGCAGGCTTTTATACACGTCTTGGGCTCATCTAGGGCTCATCTTGTCAGGCTTACTCACGAACTGGGCCAACTCTAACTGGGCTGGATCAAACGAACACAACAACTGAACTTTACCTACAAGACAACACTTAACCCAGATGTGAGCCCAAATAATAATAAAAGATAAAAACAAAAAATATGATAAAATTGAAAAGATAAAAATTATATATTCATATATAATTTTAACACCCCCTCTCAATTTTATCAACCAAACTCATCGCCCATTTTAACCTGTTTGCACAGTTTTAAATGTTGGTGAGTTAGCAAACCTTTAGTGAACAAGTCTGCCAGTTGACTTTCAGAGTCAACTTTCACTGTTTCTATTACTCCCATTGTAATAAGATCTCTTAAGAAAAACAAGTCCAAACCAAAATGTTTGGTTTTGTCATGAAATACTGGGTTGTCAGCTATAGATATGGCTGCAGTACTGTCACAATACAACTTTATTGGCAAGTTGACAAGTATGTTAAGTTCAGAAAGCAAATTTTTGACCCACACAGCTTCACAAGCTGCTGCACACATCGCTCTATACTCTGCCTCAGCAGATGAGCGAGAAACTGTGGGTTGTTTTTTGCTTTTCCATGAAATCAAGCAATTACCAAGTAACAAGCAAAACCCAGTAACTGATCTACGAGTCTCAACACATTTAGCCCAATCTGAATCCGAAAACACATTCAGATTAAAGTGATTACCTTTAGAGAAAATCAACCCTTTTCCAGGTGCTGATTTTAAATATCTAAGTAATCTAAAGGCAATCTTTTGATGTCCTACTGTGGGCTTATGCATGTATTGACTAAGATAGTGTACTGAGTAAGCAATATCAGGCCTTGTATGGGACAAATATATCAATTTCCCAACAAGTTTCTGATATCCTGCAATATTACTTAACTCTTTATTATGGGTCTCAACCAAATTAACAAGCACATGATGTTGCTCAATAGGGTTTGTTATAGGTTTACACCCTAACATACCATATTCAGCAAGTAATTCTGTGCAATATTTTCTTTGAGACAAGTTTATTGCATTTTCAGTCTTAACAACCTCAATACCTAAGAAATATTTTAACTCACCCAAGTCCTTTATTAGAAATTTAGACTTAAAATCAAGTTTAACCTTATTTATCTCACTATCTGAGTTACCTGTGATGATTATATCATCCACATAAACCAATAGCACCAAAAACACAGAACCAGTACACTTTATAAACAGAGAATAATCACAATGACTCTGGACAAAGCCAAATTCAACTAAAGCTTTTACAAGCTTTTCATTCCACATTCGTGGAGCTTGTTTGAGTCCATATAAGGACTTCTTTAGTTTACAGACTTTGTTTTCAGACTCAGCCTGAACACCTTCGGGTAATGTCATGTAGACATCTTCATGCAATTCTCCATAGAGAAAAGCATTATTAACATCAAGTTGATACAGATTCCAGTTATTCTGGACAGCTAGACTCAATATTATCCTAATAGTTACCATTTTTACAACCGGAGAGAACGTTTCATCATAGTCTAACCCTTCCCGTTGACTGTAACCCTTAGCTACAAGCCTAGCTTTGAATCTATCAACCTCTCCTGTTGACTTATACTTAATCCTATATATCCACTTGCAACCAACCTTATGTCTACCCTTTGGTAAATCTACCACATCCCAGGTGTTGTTCCTATATAAAGCCTCTAGTTCTTCATTCATGGCCCTAACCCAATTCTTATCTTTTACAGCCTCATAATAATTTTTTGGTTCAACACTTTTATCCAAAACTGAAGAAAAACACTTGTTTTCTAGGGAAAGTTTTGAGAAATTAACAACTTTATTTATGTCATATTTTACTTTTCCCTCCACTACAAAATCACTAAGTTTTCTAGGAAAATTAATGTTCCTAGATGATCTTCTAAGTTCAGATCTTTCCTGGACTGTGTCATCCTCAGAAAAGTTTGTTTGGTCATCTCCAGTACTCACACCACTAGCCTTACCAGGACCAGAACTATCACTACTAGGCTGCTGACTCCCAGCCATGCCTTTAGTAGGGTTCTGATCTTCTGGTTGCTTTCCTAGGTGTGTTCCTGGATCCCTATTACCTTCTCCCTTTCTATCATCATAGGAATCATCCACATCCAGGTTTGTCTGTGATTCTGTGTTTTCATAGAGATCAAAAAAGTTTAAACTATTTATACTATTATCATTATTAGCATTAAATTTTTCAAAAACATTTGTTTGTTTAAATGGAAAACATTCCTCATAAAATCTAATATCCCTTGAAAACAAAATGACTTTGGAATCAAGACTAAATGCCTTGTACCCCTTTTTTTCTTGAGAGTAGCCCAGAAAAACACATTTTTCTGCTCTACTCTCCAGTTTGTTTGACTCATTTAAGACTGTACAAAAACACAGACATCCAAACACTCTTAGATGTTCTAGAAAGGGACTAAAGCCATAAACTAACTCATAAGGAGTCTTGCCTCCAAGCACAGAAGAAGGTGTCCTATTAATCAGATAACCAGCAGTCAAAATACATTCACTCCAAAACCTTATTGGCAAATTACTTTGAAACAATAAGGCTCTAGCTACATTCAATAGATGCCTATGTTTCCTCTCAACCACTCCATTCTGTTGGGGTGTATAAGCACAACTGGTTTGATGAATTATACCTTTTGACTTACAAAAATTTTTGAATTGGTTGTTGACAAACTCCAATCCATTATCACTTCTAAAAATTTTAACAGTTTTACTAAACTGGTTTTGAATGATATTAACAAACTCAACAATATATTCAAACACTTCTGATTTGTGCTTCATTAGACTGACCCAAACAGTTCTGGAGTAGTCATCCACTATGGTCAAGAAGTATTTATGACCATCTCTATCTGCAACTCTATAGGGTCCCCAAACATCCAAGTGTACAAGCTGTCCAAGCTGAGTACACTTGTGTTCACTAAGGGGAAAAGGCTCCCTATGTTGCTTTGTCCTGTGACACACATCACAGGGTCCATGATCATTCTTAATACTGATACCAGGTTTGATAACTTTCAACACCTGATCAGAAGGGTGTCCTAACCTAGCATGCCACATGTTAAAATCAATCATGCTACTATAACACACCTTAGTTAAAGACCTAGAGTGATTACACAAATACAGCCCATCAAACTGTTCACCAGTCACCAGGACTTTCCTTGTTGACAAGTCCTGTAAATAACACCTATGCTCATCAAAACCTACAAATAGTTTATTATCTCTAGCAAGTTTATGTACTGATAAAAGGTTAACAGTGTACTCAGGAACCACCAAAACATCTTGTAATATAACATTTTCAGCTAATTTTAGTTTTCCAATTTTGGTAACTAAAGCAAAAGTCCCATTTGGATGTTTAACTTTGATATTTAACTCAGACACATCAACAAAATCAAACAGACCATTTTCACTGTTAACCATATGTTCATTTGCTCCTGAGTCAACCAACCATCCAATACCAATTAACCCTTTATTAGTACTAGCAAAACAAAATAGTCTACCACCAAAACATGCAGATGAAGCACAGAATATTCTACCAGATAAATTGCAGCTCTGTGAAGTTTCTCCAGTTTTGTCATTAAGGAGACTCAACAACCTAGACACTTGATCACTTGTGAGAGTAGTAATATTAGCATTAGAGTTTTCAGATGCACTGTTGTTAGCCACAGGTTTCTTCCCTTGATTCCCTCTTGGTCTCATCCAAGAGGGATATCCAACTATTTCAAAGCATTTATCTACTAAGTGTCCAGTTTTATTGCAGTGTGTGCACTTTAAAGATTGGTTACTGTTTTTAGAAACCCTTTTATTGTTGCTATTGTTACTTATGAATTCATTTCCAACAACTTTACTTGCAAAACTTAAAGACTGAGACTGTTTTGACCCAGAGCTAGAGTTTCTATGTGACTCTTCCCTAGAGACTATAGCAAATGCTTCCTTAACAGTGGGAAGTTCAGTTTTAATCAACAGTGCAGTCCTCACACTCTGATAAGTATCATCTAAAACCATTAAAAACTGCATCAGTTTTATCATGTGATTGTAGTTGTTAAATTCTTTAGATGCATCACATACACAAGAAGGTAACTGTAAAATTTGATCAAGTTGTTTCCACATAATGTTTAGCTTATGATAGTAATCAGAAACTGATATTCCATTTTGACTAAAAGAGTTAATTTTCTGATACAGGTTATACACTACTGAACCATCAATTTTATTATAAGTCTGTAACACCCCAACCGATGGCGGAATCATCGAGGTGCCACGTAGTGACGATTGCTCAAAAGCTCATGGTACTAAAATGTAAATATTATTGAATAATCAAAATTGTCTTACATGGAAATGGAAAATACATTGTCTAAATGAAATGTAAATATTGAAATAACTGAATTGAAATAAAACACTAAATGTCTCTTGCTAAAACACTAGATCAAACTGCACCTGAAACATGTACAAAAATAGGTTTGGTCAACATATGAAATGTTGGTGAGCATTCCTAGATTTGATATATATAGTAGGTTAAAAAAAATATACAATTCAAGTGCAAGCTACAGTGCAAATATGTAAACCATGTATCAAACAAATGAGCGAAATCAACCCTGTGACTGTATAATGTACTGTATGAACTGTAGTGTACTCAACCAATAAATGGATGATAACTTAACACTGGCCACGGATTCTCCGATGAAAAAGGGGGAGAATCAATCTAGGCGGGTTGTCAATCCAAATAGCGCTATCCAATGTTAAGGTCGGCTTGTACAATGTTAATGATTTCACTAAGTACAAATGTATTCTACATGTAATGTCTAAGCATAAAGCACGTTTGTAAGCAAATGCACATAGTACTAGAATTGTATTGTAAAAATGTGAACTTGTATTTGTAATTTGTATAAGTGTACATGTAACACCCCAAAAATGAATAAAAGCAAAAAGGGGATAGGAAATACTCACTGTTTACGTAATAGCTTGTAATTGAACTTGGACAACGAAATATGAGTTGGAATTATCCCAAAGAATCAACCTAAAGAATTTGATAATGTGTAAGGGAATAACTCTAGGATACATGGAATTCTAGGGTTTCGAATTGGGGAATAAATGTTTATTTGATTAATAAGCAAATTGTTTATTAAATATAAGAAATTTAATAAATAAATAAATAAAAGTCTTTTTGTAAAGTTTTAAGTTAAATATAGTCACAACATAAGATTTTGATTATGAAAATAATTTTTATAAAATTATTTTCTTGAAAATAGAATATTTAATCTAATTATATCAAATTGTCAAAATATGCCTTTAATATCTAAAAATATTAAAATCAAAGAATTTCTGAATTAAAAATTGTATTTCAGTTCCAAATAGTTAGAAATAATTTATGTAAAATTTTGGTACAAAAATATTGAAAAATGAATTTATTATGAATTATTTATGATTAAAACTAACAAAAATTAATTAAAAATATAAAACAAACGGTTTTTCAGAAATAAAAATTATTTCTGATATGTTTATTGTTGCACAAGTTTAGGATAATTTTTGTGGAATTTAACAAAGTCGTTTTGATATTTTTATAGAATTTAATAAATATAAATGAATAAACTTGTATTATTAATAATATACATTAAATAAATTATTTTTGGAAAACTAAAAATTGGATAATGAACTTTAACATTTGAATGACATAAAATAAATTTTATAGAATTTATAGATCATATTTGGTATTTTAAATCTATTTTAAAGGACTAGAAGGTTATATGTATAGATAATTGGATAAAAAAAAAAAAAGAAAAATAAAATGTGTTGTTCATAGGACTCGAACCTGGCCTCAAGGCCGGTTCAATCCCTTCACAACTCGTGCCTTACCAGCTGATCTGTGTCCTCAGTTGATGATAATCTCTGTTTCAAAATAATTTTATACACTAATAGATTCATGTGTTCTTCCCCAATTCTATACCAAGAACCCTAGCTTCCTTAATAACCACAATTAACAAACAATAACCTCTACAATGATGGGGTTATTACTTGTTACTGGCCGACTAACTAAACCAAGCAAAGATTTCAAGACTTACAATGCTATTTCGTGTGATTCGATTTGGTCAACAAAAGTCAACTGAGCATGATTGTGCAATAAGAACGAACTGAGGGAATAATTGGGTGTGTGTGTGAAATTTTCGGTACATTTAGGACAGGAAGGGACGTCCAATTTATAGTGTGTGGCTCGGGTTAGTGAAATGGAAGGTTTGACTCGTTCTTAATTAAAATCACGCGTGAAGGGTTATTCTTGTATGATTTGAATAATTATAGCGTGGAAATGATGCGTATATTCAGTCATTCCATAATAAGAATGTAATCACAAGCTTCTTGAATGATTTGGTCAAGATGGCAGCTTCAAAGTCAAGCTTTCCATTCTGTTGCTGCTGTTGTCGCGAGAAAGAAAAAGAAAAAAAAAAAGAAGCAGCGAGTGTGGAGTTAAATAATTCATTTGCTGGACTTAAATCATAATAAGGGTGTGGAGCAGTGGTGAAGGCGGGCGCTTGTCACAGCTTCTGCCCGGGTTCGAGTCCCGGCAGAAACTCCCTTTTTTTTTTTTAACTAATAAGGAAGGGGGGGGAGAAGTGGGCTTGGATCTGGGCCGGCTCAGTTGGGCTTAACTGTCTGGGCTTGAGATGTTTAAAGGAAAAGGTAGGTTTGGGCTTCAAAAGAAGAAAAGGTTGGTTATGGGTTGGTTTAAGATGGATGGTTAATGTAGTGTCCAAAACCAACTCTATATATATATATATATATTTATTATTATTATTATTATTATTATTATTATTATTATTATTATTATTATTATTATTATAAAAGAATAAAAAGTGACGGATGTCACAGCATCCCCTACTTTTAGAAACTTCGTCCCGAAGTTAATAGTAACATAGGGTTATGGATGCTTGGGTAGAAATTAAAATAACTGTGGTTTGGAAAATTCGAATGATTTGGATATGAGGTTTGATTGGTGTGAGTTAGGGGTTGGATTAGGTTCGTCTCGAGTAATAAGGAAGATAAAGATCTAGTAATTCACTAAGTTTCAAGTTTTAGGAATTCTATGATAAATGTACGAGTTGATCGGCTATAGAAAGACTTTTGAACTACCAAGTAACTAGAGTTTGTTCCTGGTCCGACTTCCAGTCTCACTTTCAATGCATCATCAGTGTTTGTATACAGGGTGTACCGCAGCTAACCCACCACACTTTTGATACATTGAAAACGTACTGGACGTCTACCAAAAACTCTAATAGAATTTCACACTACCCTAACGTACCTGTAAATTCATGATTACGTTCCGGACCGGAATCATCAATTTACCTTACATTAGGGTTTTATGTCCTTCTATAATCCCACCGATTGTTGAGCAGGTTTGATAGCCTCCACCAGCCGTGGGGTAGGTTGTAGGGCCTCTCCCGACTGTTTGAAAAGGCATAGCGACCTCTACCAATCGTTGAGTATGTTCGATAGCCTCCACCAGTCGTGGAGCAGGTTGTAGGGCCTCTCCCGACTGTTGAAAAAGGCATGATGACCTCTATTAAGTGCAGCAATTATTATTCACATAGATTGCAAATTGATAGCATGTTTATGCAAGCAAGTTTGTAAGTACTACAACCATTAAGTGTAAGTGTTATCATGAATAATTAAATGTTTAAGAGTATCATGAATAATTAGATGTTCAATGCGTAGTCAAATTAAGGGAAATTCTAGTTTCATGTAATAACCAATGATGTTTTCTTAGAAAAGCATCTGTAAGATCAAGTATCAAGTCCAAAACGTTTCAATTAAATGTAAGGTAGAGTCTTGTATGATAAATGTAGTCAATACGATAAATTTCCAATCTGTTTTAATACACAATAGTATGCAAGGAAATTTCTAGATGTTGTATGCTAATGAGTGCGACAAAATTGGGTACAAAATGAAAATAGGATTATGAAAATGAAAACACAAGTATCATGAATAATTAAATGTCCAGTGAATAGTCAAGTTAAGAGGAAATCAAGTTTCACAAACAATGGTGTTTTGGAAAAAAAAAAAAAAAAAAATCCTGTAGAATCAAGTATCAGGTTTTTAGTAGTTTGATTAGCATGGGTAACTAGCTCATGCGTGAGAAGGTGAAGGATATGAATTTAGTTCTTGAGAAGATGATGAAAAAATCTTGAAGCAGGATCAAGGTTGTGAGAGAATGTGAAGATAGTTGATAAAGAGTTTATTTTATAGTAAGGAGATTATATAGCAGTGTAAATTTTGGGGTTTGGATCAAAGGTAATAATCAAGTGTATATGAAAACATGATTGTGGTGTATGCCAAATATTGTAAAAATTTGAACAAGTTGAAAATGAGTGAGTGTTGATGGAGAATCTAGAGACTAGATATTATTCCAATAAATATTTTCAAAATTTGGTTTTGTACATAAGGCAAAAGTTGTTAAATAGTACAAGCTAAGTAGGCTTTGTAATAGTTTAAAACATTATATAGTAAATCGTTTGTTACGTCAATAAATAATCAATCGAATTTAAGTTCGAGAAAAATATGTACTTTGTAAAGTTACTAGGTAATACAACTAGTTTTAGAAATCTTTAGTTTGTGCTAAGGTATGAGGTTATAGTTTTTTTAAAATAAATAGTATGTGGAGAAAAGAAATAATATGATTTGGGTAGGGTGTTGAATATTTAAAAAGTGGCTAAGAGGGTAAGGTGAAGTGTGATTGTGAAATCCATAGATGGTTATGAAAGTATGAACTCGTAAGCAATATATGAAAATCATGAAATACAAAATATTGTATATGAATCGAGAGAGTATTATTGAAAAAGCTTGCATAAAATGCTTGGAGTGTCCTTGTCTAGCTGTAAAGCCCAACAAGAACGTTGACTTTTCAAAGGAATTGAACCTAATGGTGATCAAAGAAGACATGCTTTAGCCTATAAGTGGACACTCACTCCAGGAATCCCCAGGTAAGCATAACAGGTCCGTAAATGGATTTATGCGCTATGCTTGCCTATGCCAGAAAACCCAGTGTACAGGCGTCCACCCTTCCAGATTGCACGTGTCCTTATCACACTCATTAAAGTTCAACAACTTTGAAGGAGCAAAAGTAAAAGTAGGCATTATGCCTAAGAGTGTCTTCATGAAAGGTACTGTCCCTGTTCCATGATGATGTAGACTTTCCACTCTCTGTAGGACTCCATCTCTATGCACCATGATGAAAGATAAGAAAAATAGAGAGAGAGGAGAAGGGAAAGATAGAAGGAGGAAAGTAGGGAGAAATGAGGAGTAGGGTAATTCAGGAAATATTATGCATGCAAGTTGTAGTTCGGTTATAGTCTAGGCCTTTTTATCTAATAACCTAGTTCCCTATAACCATGGCTCTGATACCAATCTGTAACACCCCAACCGATGGCGGAATCATCGAGGTGCCACGTAGTGACGATTGCTCAAAAGCTCATGGTACTAAAATGTAAATATTATTGAATAATCAAAATTGTCTTACATGGAAATGGAAAATACATTGTCTAAATGAAATGTAAATATTGAAATAACTGAATTGAAATAAAACACTAAATGTCTCTTGCTAAAACACTAGATCAAACTGCACCTGAAACATGTACAAAAATAGGTTTGGTCAACATATGAAATGTTGGTGAGCATTCCTAGATTTGATATATATAGTAGGTTAAAAAAAATATACAATTCAAGTGCAAGCTACAGTGCAAATATGTAAACCATGTATCAAACAAATGAGCGAAATCAACCCTGTGACTGTATAATGTACTGTATGAACTGTAGTGTACTCAACCAATAAATGGATGATAACTTAACACTGGCCACGGATTCTCCGATGAAAAAGGGGGAGAATCAATCTAGGCGGGTTGTCAATCCAAATAGCGCTATCCAATGTTAAGGTCGGCTTGTACAATGTTAATGATTTCACTAAGTACAAATGTATTCTACATGTAATGTCTAAGCATAAAGCACGTTTGTAAGCAAATGCACATAGTACTAGAATTGTATTGTAAAAATGTGAACTTGTATTTGTAATTTGTATAAGTGTACATGTAACACCCCAAAAATGAATAAAAGCAAAAAGGGGATAGGAAATACTCACTGTTTACGTAATAGCTTGTAATTGAACTTGGACAACGAAATATGAGTTGGAATTATCCCAAAGAATCAACCTAAAGAATTTGATAATGTGTAAGGGAATAACTCTAGGATACATGGAATTCTAGGGTTTCGAATTGGGGAATAAATGTTTATTTGATTAATAAGCAAATTGTTTATTAAATATAAGAAATTTAATAAATAAATAAATAAAAGTCTTTTTGTAAAGTTTTAAGTTAAATATAGTCACAACATAAGATTTTGATTATGAAAATAATTTTTATAAAATTATTTTCTTGAAAATAGAATATTTAATCTAATTATATCAAATTGTCAAAATATGCCTTTAATATCTAAAAATATTAAAATCAAAGAATTTCTGAATTAAAAATTGTATTTCAGTTCCAAATAGTTAGAAATAATTTATGTAAAATTTTGGTACAAAAATATTGAAAAATGAATTTATTATGAATTATTTATGATTAAAACTAACAAAAATTAATTAAAAATATAAAACAAACGGTTTTTCAGAAATAAAAATTATTTCTGATATGTTTATTGTTGCACAAGTTTAGGATAATTTTTGTGGAATTTAACAAAGTCGTTTTGATATTTTTATAGAATTTAATAAATATAAATGAATAAACTTGTATTATTAATAATATACATTAAATAAATTATTTTTGGAAAACTAAAAATTGGATAATGAACTTTAACATTTGAATGACATAAAATAAATTTTATAGAATTTATAGATCATATTTGGTATTTTAAATCTATTTTAAAGGACTAGAAGGTTATATGTATAGATAATTGGATAAAAAAAAAAAAAGAAAAATAAAATGTGTTGTTCATAGGACTCGAACCTGGCCTCAAGGCCGGTTCAATCCCTTCACAACTCGTGCCTTACCAGCTGATCTGTGTCCTCAGTTGATGATAATCTCTGTTTCAAAATAATTTTATACACTAATAGATTCATGTGTTCTTCCCCAATTCTATACCAAGAACCCTAGCTTCCTTAATAACCACAATTAACAAACAATAACCTCTACAATGATGGGGTTATTACTTGTTACTGGCCGACTAACTAAACCAAGCAAAGATTTCAAGACTTACAATGCTATTTCGTGTGATTCGATTTGGTCAACAAAAGTCAACTGAGCATGATTGTGCAATAAGAACGAACTGAGGGAATAATTGGGTGTGTGTGTGAAATTTTCGGTACATTTAGGACAGGAAGGGACGTCCAATTTATAGTGTGTGGCTCGGGTTAGTGAAATGGAAGGTTTGACTCGTTCTTAATTAAAATCACGCGTGAAGGGTTATTCTTGTATGATTTGAATAATTATAGCGTGGAAATGATGCGTATATTCAGTCATTCCATAATAAGAATGTAATCACAAGCTTCTTGAATGATTTGGTCAAGATGGCAGCTTCAAAGTCAAGCTTTCCATTCTGTTGCTGCTGTTGTCGCGAGAAAGAAAAAGAAAAAAAAAAAGAAGCAGCGAGTGTGGAGTTAAATAATTCATTTGCTGGACTTAAATCATAATAAGGGTGTGGAGCAGTGGTGAAGGCGGGCGCTTGTCACAGCTTCTGCCCGGGTTCGAGTCCCGGCAGAAACTCCCTTTTTTTTTTTTAACTAATAAGGAAGGGGGGGGAGAAGTGGGCTTGGATCTGGGCCGGCTCAGTTGGGCTTAACTGTCTGGGCTTGAGATGTTTAAAGGAAAAGGTAGGTTTGGGCTTCAAAAGAAGAAAAGGTTGGTTATGGGTTGGTTTAAGATGGATGGTTAATGTAGTGTCCAAAACCAACTCTATATATATATATATATATTTATTATTATTATTATTATTATTATTATTATTATTATTATTATTATTATAAAAGAATAAAAAGTGACGGATGTCACAAAGTCTCTTTTAAGTCTTTCCAAACTTCAAAAGCTAGTTTGGAATATACTTGACCCATGTATAATTCCTCAGATACTGAGTTAAGTATCCAAGTGAGAACTACTGAGTTACATCTATCCCATTGCTTACCAAGAATATCATTATCAACTGGTCTTACACAATCACCATTAATAAAACCTAATTTGTTTTTAACTTGTAACCCCAAAATCATAGCATTAGCCCAAACAGTATAGTTTTCAGTCCCTTTTAGTTTTATATTAACAATAGTAAGATTTGTAGAGTCACTAGCATGTAAGTAAAGAGGATCACTAGCATCCAGTTTGCTTACAAGAGTGACACTACTAGATGAAAGGTCAACAACATGACCCTGTTCATCTCCAGACATGTTGAATGAAAAAACAAGCACACAACAAATATCAGATAATCACATAGCAAACACACGAACAAGCAAGAACACCAACAAACCAACAACAACAAAAAACCTGGACACGGGCGAAACCAGGTCAGTGATCCAGATCAGTGGCACCTCACAGGAGCACCACCGCAGGTCTTAACCAGGGAGCCTCTATACCTAGACACCTAAACTCTTAACAAAAACAATCAATGAGCCAATTCCGGTCCACCTAACCCGGACAGTGCTCCTAGACCAACAAAGTAAAGAAACAAAGTAATCAAGGAACAATCTCACCGAGGGGTTTGCCCAAGTTAGGGTTCTCCTTAACAAACTCGTAGTGTTTCAACCTTCACTTAGGGTTGAAACACCAGAGAGCAAAAAGAAGAATTGCACTCCAAGATCCAAGCTATATTACCCTTCCTCAATCCTTTAATCAAGAACACAGCGGAATAATAGATCCCAGATCACCACTCAATCAATGATCGAATAAGAGATTCAACAACGAATCACAAAAAACCCCAAACCATCAGAACCTAGAGCTCTGATACCATGACAAAATTCATGGTATCAACTCAATAATACTCTGGATTTTATTTATGATCTAAAACATACAAAGACTCTTAAGGTTACAAAGAAAAACCCTAGACCTAATACGATCCAGATACACGAATCATACAAATATACCACAAGATCTAAATCAACAGGTTTACAAGAGAACAAAAAGATCTAAGACAAGGTGTCTTAGATCAACTCAAACCCTAACAATCTTATGAATGAAACGACTGGACAAGAAGGTGAAAGAGTATAGTGTACGTATGAAATATCTGAGGTGTTAACCCTAGCTCTGTAATCAAGAGAGCATTATATAGGGCAGAACTGTTGAGAAAGCACAATCTGAAGCTTTCTCAACCATAAGATCATAATCCTTCACAAGGATTGCCAGCCTGTACAAGATCAACGGCTAACAATAGAGATATAGAAACACAAGTAGCTGGGCAGGCTTTTATACACGTCTTGGGCTCATCTAGGGCTCATCTTGTCAGGCTTACTCACGAACTGGGCCAACTCTAACTGGGCTGGATCAAACGAACACAGCAACTGAACTTTACCTACAAGACAACACTTAACCCAGATGTGAGCCCAAATAATAATAAAAGATAAAAACAAAAAATATGATAAAATTGAAAAGATAAAAATTATATATTCATATATAATTTTAACATTTACTAAAAGAAGCTATGTATATTTCCTGAAAAAAAAAAAATATAGAGCAACAATAGTTCTCACAAAATTGCCATGCAACCACAAATCTCAAGCTTCAAATCTCTATGGGAATGCAAACTCTAAACTGAAGTAGCTCAAGAATCCAATGGAGTATAAACTGCAATGAAAATTTTGAAATCATTTACTCCAAATATTTTGGTTGAGGGTGTTAACAACTTGATAGCAGCAAGAATTGAGTAAAATAACAGGTAAAAATTTGCATCAAATTTCTTTGAGACATTTCATCAAACATGTGGAGGCCATTATTTGAATTGTTGAAATCATCAACAGAATTGCAGGAACAAAACATGGTTCATGCTAACTTGCTACACAATTTATCAGTCCATGTCTGACAATGAAAACCCCAAAATTAAACAAAAAACACACAATCCTGCACTAATGGAAGTGATCTTACGTTTACCTTTTTCAGTCATTTATCCTTCCAATCAACCCAAAGTCACTACAATCTGGTCTTGATTCCGAATGCTACGATTGTTGCTTCAATGTATCCAAATGATTTGGTTTCAGTAGTGAATGATAGTTTTTTTTGGAAGGCGAATTTTTTCTATGTTGTGGCAGAGATCATCACAACCCCCCAGAAGGGGAGTCCCCTAGCCACTCTCCAATGGTTAGACTATGTTGTCTTAACCGGGCCCACGCTGACACGAGAGTGGCTGGCCGACAAGCGAGTCGAGGCTGCGCATTGTGACAACCGGTAAAATTTGGGAATTGGCCGGAGACTATGGAATATTTCACATAGGGTGTGTTAATTATGATTAGAAACCATTAGAGAAATGGTAGTTGAATTAATGGTGGGCCATAATAAGAGTCTCAAATGTTCTAAGTTTGATGGTTTCGAAACAAGGATTCTATGCGGTAGGAAACGCGATAATAATAATTTTAGTTGGATGTGGACGATTCGCTAGGAAAAAGGGGTATGAGTGATTAAATGGATAAAAATCTTGAATTATTGTTATAGAAAAATAATTGCAAGGTGAAAGGAAAAGGTATTATGTTTGGATATTTATAAAAAAATATATAATACCCAACCCCCCACCCTAGGTCGCCGCCCACCCCCACCCAATCAAAAGGTTTTGATTAACTAAATTATTATTATTATTATTATTATTATTATTATTATTATTACCATTATTATCATTATTATTATTATTAATTAACTCACCCAACCCATTATAAATACCCCCAATCCCATACACTTACCACACACACATAACCTTACACATTCCACTCTCTCTCTCTCTCTCTCTCTATTCGAAACACCCCCTCTCTCTCTCTAAAATTTTATGTTTTGATGATTCCTTCAAGAATCATAAGAGCTTTTATCAAATACTTCAAGAACCCAAGATCATAAAGCATGAAAACATTGATTTTCAAGGAAGTTTAAAGGTTAGTTCTTCAACAAAATGATTTAATTAAGAGTTTCTTATTATTTTGGTTTTGATTTAAGATTCACCAAACCTTCAAAGATTTTTGGGTAAAAAGTGATAAAACAAGTAAAAGGAAAAGAGAGAAGTTGAAAAGATGATGTAAATATGTATGCATGTGTGTCGTATATATATATATATATATATATATACACGTATGTATCGCGTGTATATATATATATATATGTATATGCATAGTATGAATCAATATTGTGAATATATACATGTAAGAGGTTGCTTTGTTTAATAAAATGTTGGAAATGGTTAGATCCATGGATTTTATGGACATGCAAAGGAAGTTTATGAAAGGACATTAAATCTGAATTTAAAAGATGATTAGAAGTCTTGGATGATTTAGATTAGTAGCACAAGGATGAATATAGTAAAAAGTGGATTATTGGATCAATGGTTTAGCATATAGCTAAGGTTTATGTAAAGGAATGGACAATAAGGTATCTAACTTTCAGATCTGAATATTAATAAGTTTTAGTGGTTTTTATGAACCCAAACTTGAGCAAAATGAGTATAAGTAGGAATTACACGCTTAGGAGGTCTTGCATGTACGATCAAGACACATATTAAGGCTTAAAACACCAAACTATGGACCCAGAAAGTAAGAATATTAAACCTAAGTTAGAACAGGTCCAAATAGGCTTTATGAAGGTGAAAATAAAGGTGATAAAGTAAAAATGAGCTATCTAGGTTAAAACTCTAAGAGTATTGAGATAAAATGCGTAAAAACGTAAGTTTTCGACAATATATACCCATTTAGAACATCTAACTTTAGGGCTGATGTAAAACAGCTTGATTGAGGTCAAAATGAGTATAAAAGTCATTATTTAAGGTACAATATATATTTACCTTAACAACAAATGATTTCAATACAAAACTATGTTGCAGAAATCACCGAAAAGTGAGTTTTGAGGCATAGAATAGTCACAACTTAAGGATAACTTGGAATAACAAATTAGACTTATTTTTTAAGTTATATAAGGAATCAAAAGGACTCTAGGCATGAGAAACCTTAGATATTATGTGTGTTTGGTGGAAAAGAATATAAGTTATGTAAGTAGAAACATAATAAGTTGTTGAACATAAAAACGAACGTTATTTGAATGAGTAAGTATGAGTAAGAGGATTCATGGAGATAAGGATATAATGAATTGTGTGGTCACTCAAAACCTAAAAGGATTTAACAACATTTAGTCACCAACGGGAAATATGGGTGGAAATGAGTTTTGAGTAACTAAGTAAAAGAAGGTTGGTGAAATGTTAGATTAAATTTAGGCAAATTTGCTAAACAACCCTATGAATATTTAGGGCTAGTTTGGTAAAGGAGCACGTGACACAGATTCGGGGAAACATTGTGATTACGGCTTAAAGGTGAGTTTCACGACCCCTTTTCTTTTAAATGTTTTTGAACGTTTTATAAATCGGGGGATTAACATGCTTATATGATACGGTAGACTATAAATATAGAATATTGATGCCCTTAGGATAAGTGCGCCGGTGGTTACGTAGGACAAACGTGACACCAGTGACGACCGACGGGTTGACACTCTCTCTCAGCACATCTTAATCTTTGGCCTTCAGAAAAGGCCGTTGTTTATGTTATAGTACTATTGGGTTGACGCCCCCGTTTTCATGATTTGACTGGATCGAAATCTGCTTGAAAAATGAACATAACCTCCAACAAGTACCTCTCAAGGAGAGGCCACCACAGAGAACAAAGTTATGGATTGATTAAGAGCATTTGGATTACATCATACTTGTGGACCTTGCAAGTCCACTTGACTCTCTATTTAGTACTATTCGATCATATGTTGTTTACTAAACTTGAAAGTTTATTCATAAACCTGTGAACTCGCCAACATTTTTGTTGATATTTTTAAGCATGTTTTTCAGGTACGAATGAATGAAGCTCTTGGGGAGAGTGGGTTTAGCAGGCACTACGTTGGACATGTTGAATGGGACCTTAAATTATAAAACTATGTTTTACTATCTTTTATTTAAATAAATTGTAAAACACTACTTATGAAACTTCGCTCCATCTTGGCTATGACATATTTTTAAAACTTTCTTAGACCAAAAGCTTAAATGTGTTGGGCTAGAGGGTGGTTGCAAGATGTCCATGCGTATACTCAAGTGATTTGCTAAACTTTACGGTAACAACTTCCGTTACCTCATGACTAGCATTCCACTGTGCGCTGTCGGGGTGTGACACGCATAAGCGGCACTAAGGCTTCCACCTGGAAAATTTCCCGCCACCTGCCACTTGATAGATGTTGCACCCTCCACAAGAGGCAAGCCTCTCTGGAGTAAATGCACGGTAGTAGAAAACCGGGGGGGGGGGGGGCATTAGAATCAAACCTGGCACCTACAAGTAGGCTAGTTTCGACCATCACTTGGCAATACCCCCAAATGGAGCTTATGGGAATCGAACTCAAAGTCTTCCAAAGGAGATATGAGCTGACAACCATTGAGCCACAAGTGGGGGATTGGTAGTGAATGATAGTTGCTTCAAAGACCAATGCTAGTGATAAATAATGGTAGGGAGCGCCTTAAAAGATAGCATCTTGATTGTAACGTATGTAGGATTCAATCGCCAAGCGTCGCCAGTTCTGCATTCATACTCACATTCAGTTTTCAGTGATGATGATGGTGATGGTAGCTTATGGTTTTGGTTGGATTTTGTGAAACGGGCATCTTCTCGTTGGAATCATTCGGTCAAAACATGATTTAATTGTTTGTATTGAATTTGTCTTTCCATTTAACAAAATTACAACTTTACCCCTATAAATAATTATGAAAAGACTATTTTACCCGTTCAGAATACATTATATAGTAGTGTGTGTGTATATATATATATATATATATATAGGGCAATTATAAATAGAAAACCACCTTGAGTTAAGGAAATCCAAGAAACCCTTTCACTTGGTTCTGGTTTGTCCACGTCGTTTATTATTCACTAACTTAAAAGGGCATTTTAGGAACTTTACTTAATTTTAAACATCACCCCTGCTCAAATCTGACACACTCTCTATCCTGCCACTTTTTCACTCTAGCATATGATAACAAATTTAAAGAATTCAAACAAACATTAAAAGTGTTCTCTTTCTCTCTCTCTCTCTACCTTCTTATCCCCCTTTCTCTTTTATATTTCATCTTTACACCACCCAGATCCTCACAAACAAGATGATTATTCTTAAATATACCAAATCTACAACTCTAGGATCAAGTGGGTTTGGTTAGACGAAAACTCAAAGGTTGCAGCGGATGCGGTGAAGCTTGGTGCTGAGAACAAACTGAGTGACGCTTACGATGAAGTCGGAGATGGGATTGATGATGACGGTACACTCCTCTTTGATATGAATCGTTTTGCATTACATAACTATTTTAGTTCGAATTTTTTTTATGTAGATCTGATATTGGGTTTGCATTATATAACAATTTCAGAGTTCTTTATTGCATTATCATGTTATTTTATATAAAAGTATTTGGTTTTGTAATTAAATAAATGAATAGTTTTGAAGTTGATTAACTGAATCTAACTGTATATTTCGATGGAGATAAGATTTTAAATGTTTTAGAATCATAATTTTTAAAATAACTAAGAAGTGTGAGAAAGTTTTTCAAACTTGTATATGAGTTTTTGTGATTTCCAGTAAAAGTTTCAAAGAAAAAGATATACGTCTCAATTTTGTGTACTTCATTAATTTTTGACTAACACTACTTTTACTATATTTTAACATATTATTTGAATATGTTTCTTTTTTCTTCTTTAATTAAATAAGTGGCATTTGGTTATACGTTTATGTTAAGATTTTGATGTGTTTGTTTGTGTGATTGTGTGTAAATACATTTGTTATGTACTTTGGCAACTAAGGAGACTTTACGGACGAGAAGATTGGGGATGAAGTTTTTTTATATCTTTTTTTATATCTTTTTTCATTTAAAAACATTTGTTTTTTACAAATAATTTTCAACACTTTTTTTAGGTTTATATTTTTGGAGGTGTCACCGAAAACACATGTAATTTTTTTTTAAAAGACATATATGTTTTTTTTTTCTACTTAATTAGTTACAAATACTTTTTCAAGGCTTTTTTAAGTTTTACATTTTTTGAATATGTAACTGAATGTTAATTTTTTAACAAATAAATTCAATATGCTGAAAAAAAACACATGTTATTTTTAAAAGGTATATATTAACCATTGATTTGAATGCAATTTTTAAGTTTTCATGTTATACTGCATACGTTAGAAATAACCCTAAGGCTTTTTTAAGTTTACACTTTTGGAGAAGACTTGTTATTTAAAAAAAAAAAGTATATATTAACAATTAATTTTTAAGTAAGTTAAGTGTAACATATGTTTTCTCTACTTTATAAGTTACAAATAATTTTGAGCGTTGTTCTAAGTTTTCATATTTGGATGTGTAACTGAAACACATGTTATTCTTTAACAAAAAGAAATACATATGTTTACAAGCCATTTTTTGTGTCAAATATTCTTATAAAAGTAACACATAAAACCATCTTTGAACATATGTATCTTTCTCAATTTTTGCAAAATCATCATTTAATCCAAAACCCTATATAAACATATGTTTTCTTTGTTCAACCATGGCACTGACTCATTATGTTATGTATTTTCTAGACCCCCTTTTTATACATAATAACATGTGTTTTCTGGTAACACCCGACTCCATACAAAGTTTTTCTACAAGTGGTATTTTACAATTTTTTTCAATGTTATTTTATATTTTTTTGTACATCTGAATTACAATAAGAATGACATGACCACACATTTTTGTTTACCTTTTTTCTCCAACTCCCATAGACCTTTCTCCATAGTCATTGTAAATTAGTTTTTTTAATAGATCTACAACTCCTAAGAATGAAACATATTCTTATTTGTTTCCTTAACAAAATCTTATTTGTTGTTTTTGTAGATTTTAACAACTCCAAACATTTTTTGCAGTTAAAAAAAACATATAGCACATAATGGTTACGATCAATAAAAACCAAGATCAATTTTTTTAAAATAAAATAAACGATACAGAATTTTGTTTTTAAGTTTAATTTTGTAATATGTCACGAGCCATCGCTTGATCCAATTTTGTTTATAAAGTATTAACACGTAAAATCATATTAACTTATTTTTCATCCCCATCAGGTGTTGTATTCAAGGATCCAAAAGTCGAAGACAACATCCAAGCACATTGTTACATAAATGTTCGTAAGAGACTTCACAAAGTTGTTCCTAAAGTTCAGAGCAAATTCAACGGTCTATAAACGTGTGTATCCATCCTTTTGCGTTTGTAATCCAACAGCTCGAGGGCTAACCATCATTTTTAGTTCAGATTTGAAATGTTTAAAGGCAGTGCTCTAGGATCATTTGTGTTTATGTTTTATTTTCTATGCCACATGTTTTAAATCAAGTTTTTAACTCTATGTTTCTAGTTTGTATTTTCACATTTGTTCCCTTCTAACATTAATCCGTCCTTTTTTTATTACTATTATTTTGTTTCCAATTATTATTTTAACTTTTAGCCCTTAACTTGTATTTTTTTTAATAACTAGTTAATCGTAAATCCTACATAAACATATGTTGTCCTTTGTCTGACCATCTTTGTGTAACAAGTATATCCACACACGTTTACATATAACCATGACATGACCACTCAACTTTTATGTCATAACTTTTTTATCAAAACCTCCTTACACCTTTTCCCCTAGTCATTATAAATTGATTTTTTTATTAGATCCATAAGTCCCAAAGAATGAGAAATTGCATTTTCCCAGTCATTTGCTATTTTGGCAATCATTTGCTAGTTTGATTTTTTCCCCTCCAATGGGACCCACCATACATCAACACAATCCTAACCCACCATCTACAAATGTTATTTATCACAAGATTTTTTATTGTTTTTTAAGAATAGATCTATGGATATATAGAGTACAATTGTCACGAAAAGACTGCACCTCTTTTTTTGTCATAGGTCTTCTCTCTAAGTACTTTTCAGTTTTAAAATATAATATACCTATACTCCATTTTTATCCCTTTTTGTATTTTAACCTATAAGTATGAACTGAATTTAATCAAAACTCATGTTACAAGCCACCTCCTTTTATCTCATTCTGTCATAGGTCTTCTCTAATTCATTTTCGAACATATGTTTTTCATTATTTGTTCAATCCTTCTCTAAGTCATTTTCGAACATATGAAAGCCTATATCATGGATTGAATTTTGAAACCTTAGAATATTGATTTTAGGGCCTTAAAAACCTTTTAAAAACCATGATGATTAAGATGAAAAATAAATTAACTACTCAATAGATCGTAAAAAAAAGTAGCATAAAACATATGTTTATCTTCAAAAATGATCTGATATAGAGAAATTAAATAGGGAACAAATGTTTACCTTCAATAAAAGCTTTAAGCCTATTTGTGGAAGAAGCTTTACACGGAGTAAGAGAGGTATAACCGTCGCTTAGAAATGAAGAGGAAGTAGAGAGTGATCTTATTGTATGAAAGTGAAGAACCCTTTAGGGGTGTATAAACTGATATAATTGATGTTGAAGAGCTACAATCTCTCTCATCTTAGAGTACAAAGAAAAGTGCCGATGTGAAAGACTATAAACTGTGCTTTGTCAGCTATAATGTCTAGGAAGAGAGAGAATGCTTGTCTTTGATTTAAAAACTTTTGTTTTTGTATTTTTGATATAAGGTTGTGAATATTTTTACTCAGATAAGTCAGTCGGTTTTATATTTTGAAATAAGGTTGTGAACGTTCGTTTTTATACATGTTCTAGATAATTGTTTATGGTTTTTTAATTATTTGAATATGTTTTTTTTTTCTTTTTAATTAACAAGTGTCATTTAGTTGTAAGTTTTGTGTTACGATTTGCTGTTTTTGTTTATGTGATTGTGTGTAGATACATTTGTTTGCATTTAAAAACATATGTTTTTGTGGTTTGGTTATAAATTATCATATGTTTTTGTCTCTCAAAGTTTGTTTTCAGCTAAAAACATATGTTTTTTTTTGTTGTTTGTATCTATAATTTGAATTTTTAATGAGATAAATATGTGAAAACTTATGTTTTTGTTGTTGGGTTATAATTTATTATATGTTTTTGGTGAAATAAGTTTGTGAAAACATGTGTTTTTGTTACAAAAAAAACATCTGTACATGAAACTTCTTGATACACAAACATGTTAGAAAAAAACATACGTTGATGTATGTATAGAGAATTCATCGAAAAAAGCAATAAAGTTATTTTTTACAAAAAAAAAAAATCATATGTGACGTTCGTTCTTACACTTGTAATATAATATTTACATATTTTAAAAATCCTGGAAAACATATGTTTTTTGTTCTTACTGTGTACATAATTTAGTTATTATATATTAATACAAATACCAACTTAACGGTATCTTAACGTTACTTAACGGCTTTCTATACATCACCGTTACAATTTCCCTTTTGACTTTATGTTTATCAACGCCTCATCTTTGCTACGGTAAGATAACGGCCGCGTTCTCTCACACATATACACAAATATCAACCGACACAACGAAATCAACATATATATATATATATATAATTACGGCAACAACATTTGCAACTACCATATCTTACCGTTCCTTTATTCTTTTGTCTTCACCGATGTCACCACCATCGTTTCCTCTTTGGATTTTCCGTCTTTAATGAGGATGACAGCATTCTGTGTTCAACCGTAACGCCAAAGTCGCTTTAGAAATATCTTTAACGACGATGTCACCATCCGTATATCTTCAACGTAGTATTGCTTTGTAAGTCTAACAGCGGCTTCCCCGTTTACAGGTAAACCGCCATAAACCGGCTTAGTCGTTGCCGGGAAGGACTATTATGTGTCGTCATGATGTTGAAAGGCAACAGATGAGCGGTGGTGGCAAAGGAATATGCAACGAAAATGGCGTTCGTTTTCCGGTGATGAAGCTTTGAGAATTTTGGGAATGTTTTGGAGAGATTAATTGTTCATGGGGATATGTGTGTTACAATATGTGTTGTCAAAAGATGAAAATAATAGGGACAAAATCATGGAATTTTTTATGTATTTGAAAATGTCATCAAATTTTAGTAATTTTTTTGGGTTTGGTTGCTTCTAATTTTACTCCCTGTTATTTTTTTTAATATGCCCGGTTAACCCATCATAATTTTCATGCCCCTTAGATTAACTATTTATCATAAACTTTGTGTATTAGTACGTGTCATAAGTGTTATAGCATGTTTTAAGCAAAACTTTTGTTTTACATAATTTTTGGTTTAATATGTATGTTTTTATGATTATGCTTAATATTGTGTAAGTTGACTTAGATTGGTAATGTATGCTACGAATGAAGCAACAAAAGAAAAAACGTTTCGCTTAAACAAAAGAAATTAATAATCAACAACCCGCCGCAACGTGCGGGTTAACGTTAACTCGTTTAAAAACAAAAAGAAAAGCACGAAAAAGGTACCTGATGGGATCGAACCTGTGTTGTTTGCAAGCAAATATAACGCACACCTCAAACACCACCGAGCTACACATGCTTTTTGGGTTTTAACTTGTTTTTTACAAAAAATAAACATATGTTCGTTTTTACACTGGAAAACATATAAAAATCCTTGAAAACATAATATTTATATATTAAAATCCTAAAAAACGTATGTATTTATTCTTTCTTACACCTAAAATAAAAATTAAATGTTTTTTTTGTTAAGAAGGATCATTATAAAAAAAAAATATATAAACAACTTCATGGTTTTACCGTTTCTATTACAAGGGCCACCATTATAAATTAATAAAATATAGAGCATTTTGTATTAGAAAGCATAAAGCTGATAGTAGGTTTTGATTGGACTTGCATGACATGTCAGCTTTTTTTTTTTTTGTCAAAAGTAAGAGAGGGGGTAAAAAGCAATGGACAATTATACCCTTTGATGACTAAAAGAACATCTTTGTTCTTGATCAAAAAGCAGAAAAAACAAGAACCGTAGATCAAAGTGAATGAACGGTTAAGATGGGGGTTTAAGGAGTTTTCTCAAGTGGGGAGGGTTTCCAAATTATCCCTCCCCTATATATATATATATATATATATATATATATATATATATATATATATAGGGAATGGTTAGTTTGAGAACTCACATGAGTTGTGAGAACCATAAGAACTTTTCTGGACCATTGATCTTGATGATCTAATGGTTGATATTAAAAGATGAGGGTTTTTGTCTTGACTTGATTAATAAGTATTTTTTTTAATCTAATAAAGTACATTAAGGGGTATTAAGGTAAAAACACCATGTGAGAGAAAATAATTAATATAATACAATATTAATTTTTTTTAATAATTCAAAATTATCATTTTTTTTAAACTATATTTTATTTTTTTAATTTCTTTGTTTTTTAAAATAAATAATCAGATAAGTCTAATGAGGATGATTTACACTGGTGTAATTATTTACACCGGTGTAAATTTACCATATTTACACTGGTGTAATTATTTTACACCAGTGTAAATTTACCATGCACAAAACTACAACATTCGTATTACTGGTGTAATTATTTACACCAGTGTAAATGTACCATGCACAAAACTACTACATTACACAAACGTATTACACCAGTGTAAATGCCCACACAACAGCACCAAAAATGTATTACATCAATGTAAAACACCCAAAAACATCTATACATTTCATACTACACACCTCATACTACATATTGTTTCTTTACCTTATACCAAAAAAAAAAAAACCATCATCTTCTACAAACATCGTGTTTCTTTCCACATCACCATCTTCTTTCACACAACAAAAAAACCATGGAAAAATTTAATAATAATAATAATAACAACATACCATACCATCGTCATCTTCATCCCCCACCGTCCCACCACCCGTCCACCGCCCCCTGCCCCCACCTGTTCAGAGGCAGACCACCATCACCGGACCGCCACTACAAACCCCCCATCACCGGAACACCTGCAAAAAAACCAAATAATAATAATAAACCTAATAATAATAATAATAATCCTCGTTAATCCCAGATCCATCGTTAACCCATATCCATCATCACCCTTAACCATCATCAACCACCCACCGCAGCCCCCCCCCCCAACCACCACCATCATCACCCACCACAACCCCCACCTCTGCAACCCCCCAGATCCGAACCTGCAGGTGATCCGGTTCAACCCCCACCTCTACAACCACCGTCTTCCCTGTTCCAACCACAGCCCCCACCACCATCGACCACCTTCTACAACCCCCCATCACCACCTTGATTATTTTGTTCTTGTTTGATGTTTCCCTGTTTTTAGAGAACGAGAGAGAAGAAGAAGAGAGAGAGGATAAGTTTAAAATGAGAGAGAGAGAAGAGATTCTTTCTATTAATATTATTATTATTATTATTATTATTATTATTATTATTATTATTATTATTATTATTATTATTATTATTATTATTATTATTTAAAAAGGTGGGTGGGTGGGTGGGGTGGGGTGTTATTATTACTAAAATGCCCTTAATTACTTGTGTATAAAGACTATCTTGCCCTTGATTAAACAAATGTAAAAAAAATACAAATCTGATGATGTGGCACTTGGTGATTGGTCCATTGGAGTTCTCAAGTTCTCGCAACTTGGGTGAGTTCTCAAATGAACCCAATCCTATATATATATATATATATATATATATATATATATATATATATATTGGGTACTTGATGCTTATTATATATAAATATTTGGTTGGTATAGTGAAGATGGTGATTCGGACATAAAATCGAAGTACAGAATATTGGACCTCAGAATCATTCGAATAGGGCATTGGACATCACATGAAATATGGACAGCATATGAGTATGGGATATAAGATGATGAACTTACTTATGGAACTTGAGTAAATTAGGATCAGTGAGTCATTGGACATTAGGCAAATATCCCAAGACTTATAATTAGGTAAGCAACAGGCGAGACTATTGGAGCATTAAGCAACCATGTATAAATAAATATAAGTTATTAAATCAACATTTGAATTTTATAAGATTGCATAAAAACGTTGACATGGACATTAATTATCTAGTTCCTACTCGTATAACCGACAATATATGCGGATAGGATACAAGACACTAAGCTCAACATACGGACTTCGGATTAAGGAGTATACATTACATAATTAGATAAGAGGAACCATAATCCGACAACTATAATAGACTACTCACAATAAACAACGAAAGGTCCTAGTCATTCACACGTTATAGCCGCGATGTTCAGTTCTGCGCATACTAATACCTGTGACTATAGTAGGATTTTACACATGAACGATAGGTGGGCTCGCAACCATGGAATATTATACAGTTGTGCTATACGACAGGTGAGTTCCGTGTACCATTCCCCTTTTTGTGTTTTACTGTTTTGAGGTGAACATATGCTTGTGTGTGTGAACTGTTTTGATGTGACAAGATACTTACTGCTTGATAACCATACTTACACTCATTAACCCAGGGGTTGGGCCACTTAATATATGGGTAGTACTACTTGGGGAAACCCCCACACACATTGGATCCGGAAGCCCAGAAAATCCTCCACCGAGGTCTATAGGACCGTTGTGACATGTATTTTGCCAGGGGAAATCCATAACAGTAGTAGATGGATTATGTGAATAGGTTTGAGGTGTCGCTTGTACATCATCATGTGTTGTGTTGTGTAAACTGGTAAAACGTGTTTATGAAACGATAAAACTATTTCGGATCTACATAGCCACTTACATGGACTCACCAGTATGATTACTGACCCAACTTTTTTTAAGCATGTGTTCAGGTACTGCATTTGGATAAATGTGAAGCATACGGAATATGATTATGTGATGCGAATTAGAGGTGATGATTGTAGAGATTCGGACTATAAGAGTTGCATATTAGAGTTCTAAAGCCAAGTACAAATAGAGATTGGTTCGATTAGTGGAGTACACCTTGCAGCTGCTTCGACGACCGCCGCATCTCGTCCCTGCAATAGATATTACTTTATTTTATATATATTATTTGTATTATTTTGGGACAACTCATGCGGTAAACTTTATGTGTCATTTTCCTTCAACTGCCTTTCTCCAACATCACATGCAGCAGCTCCAATAATCCTCATCACATCTTTATCAAGCATGACAAACGATACACTACCAGTTTCATCTTGAACCCTGATATGCACCTTGAACCTGAAACAAATAGAAACATAGTTTATCTCAAAAACTTGTATGAAATGAAATGAAATGAACAAACTGGAAACAAACAAAACATATATATCTATTGCTTTGCGTACTTTATGGTAATGGAGGTACATTCACACTGGCATTTTTGACAAACCAAAGTAGTAACGGGCAATTTGAGAATTGCTTCAGACATTTCTTCAACATGTTGCAAATATTCTGATTTACTCAAGACTTTCTTGTAACACTTGCGACACGCAGCATAAAACCAACCATAGCTTTCTTCCACATTTTTTTATGGTTGCAACCACAACACATGACATCGGCTGCAAACACAATGTGTGTGTATATATACACACACACAATATCTACTTTTATAGAAAAGAAACATATAATAAACTCAGCAAATATCCAAGCTATGTATAAAAGCAAATATCCAAGCTATGTATAAAATATGGAAACATTCTCAATCTCGATAAGTTCATCAACATGCTTCTTCTGGGCTCCAACTATGAATTTCTGACGCAATGGATAAACAGTTTGGGAAGAAAGGACAGTTTGAGAAGTACAACCAGACTCTTGTTCTTGTTTCAATATAAAACTATAAAAAGGTGCAAACAATTACATTTATTAACTAAAACAAAATGTAAATTTCCAATATAAATATAAATATATAATCCCTTCTCCTTAGCTCATCAACTTCATCTATTTCTACATTGAGAAAGAGCTGAGATCCAAACTTATCGCTTTGAACTATCAATCGTTCTAAATTTCACAATACATATCTTTAGTGAATTCATTTCTATTAATATTGATATTTTTTTTAAATAACAACAAACGAACAGAAGTTACCGTTCCCGTCCTTAACCCTTCTATGCTGGATAACAGCCATTAGATGCTCATTGAAATTCTTTTTGGAAATGAAGTCCTTAAATTGTACCGCATAAGAACCCCACAACGTACATCGCAATATCGTACCTCTACAAAAAAACAACGGAACCATAGATGTAAAACATATACAAAAATTTGATACTATACATTAATTGGAGATAATTTATTACATCAATAAATGAGGTACATATACAAAATAATACAGTCAATCAAGAATTAATTTCTGGATCACATTTATTACACAAATTAAATTTGCGATTCTAACAATCATTGTTTTCAAGTTTGAAACATAAGACTCACCTTAAAAATAGAATATTTTTATTAACTGTCAGTGAAAAGTAGAAACAATACTTTTCCAAACAAAATCTATAACAATACTAAGGAATCCTTACTCCAAGTCTTGAATATCAAGATTCATCCGTTTGGTTTCTTTAGGAGGTCGTCCAACCACATCCAAATCCCCACACCAATGACACTTCCAGCAACATCTATAAAAAAAAAAAACACAATTTTATCAAACATCTGTTAACTTTAAAGCAACAATATTCAAGTAAAATGTATATCAAAGTTTATTCTAAGACAAAAAATAAAATACAAACCAACAGTCAACAGATTATTAGCTTCTCCGTTACGAATATTTTTAAAAGGAATGAATTTGAACCCATACTCAACACCTTCCCAACCCTTAACATGTTTGACAGCTGTACAATGATAAAAATTGATTTTGTATTCATGTGCTATAAGTCTATAAGGGTCCTTGTTTTCACCGACACCGAACTTCACCACCACAACATCTTCTTCAAGTTGACTGTCAAAAACTTGTATCAAATGTCCCTTAATAGAACCTTGAATCTTATCACCCTGCAGATAACCATAAAGAAAACATCAGTACCTGCTCATCGATGAATCTTCGCACAAACTATTAACAAAAGAGCACATGTTCTAGACTAAAAAAACAAAGATATATACATTACCTGCTCATCGATGAATATCACCTCCATATTAAAAGTTTGATTCCACTTTCGTATGATTCGAGCCTTCATGTTCTACATATCTTTAGCTGGATTCAGAACACTAATAAAACTAAGATTGTTTTTAACATTGTCCATTGACATTGAAATGGTTTTAAAGATATGTTTTAAGAGGGAAATTTGAAAAACTTTGTTTAGAAAATTCAAAGTTGATATTACGAATGGTTCAATTTGTTATGTGCTTATAAAGAATATGATTATATACCTACAGCATAATTAATGAACCATGTTTCTCTATGTTAATTTAAAACTTCCCTCTTAAGATTCAAACTTAGGGGCTTAACAGCTGCCAACAGATGTACATAACATCTGCTACTTAAGAGGTGTAGTCGATTATTACTCTGAACAGTTGTTCGTTAATCGAGGCTAACAAACAGTTGCTTTTAAGCTCAACCGTGGTAATTTCAAATGGCCCACATGTTTTAGTAAATATTTTAAGCTGATTAATGATATCATTTTTCGTATTATACAGACATTGTTGGCCTATCTCTAAGCTTGACAACTCAGCTTTCTTATGTCAGTCACGACTATCCTATTATAGTAAGGATAGATTATGGAGGGGTGGTGTTTTTGGCTTGAGTGGGTATATCTTTATAACTTTTGATGTACTCTAACTCTCTAAAAGAAGATTATTATTTTTTTTTATTTATATTTACAAGAAACCAGTAGCTTAGTGGGCTGGGCCGGATGGCCCATTTCCATACATTATATAAATTTATTTAAAAAAGTGTTCGTGTTGCACACGTCTACTGGATTCTTTCTTTCTTTGTTTCCTATCATTCTCTCATTCTCCGTAACTATGTCTACTGAATCTGCTTCCTCAATCTTCAGAAATCAGGTTTTTACTCTTTCTCTCTCTTAAATTCAATTTATGTAGGCTATTGATTTGTAATTTAAACTTGATTATTATTCGATGCATTTGTAAATTATATAATATGTTTTGAGTTAGGTTGATTTGCTCGATTTCGTCGACTGGACGGGAGTTGAATGCCTCAATCAGAACACCGCTCATCCGTTACCTAACGCTCTTAAACAGGTTTCTTTTGATTTCGTTTGTTTTGGAGCTAAACTCTGATTTATTTACAGATAGTATGCCTTTGTTGATGCTTTGTTTTATTTTACAAGATTGTAGGCTAGGTTTTGAAGATTTAGACCTATTATTATTATTATTATTTTTATTATTATTATTATTATTATTATTATTATTATTATTATTCTTATTGTTGTTCAGATTTGACCTAGAGATTTTTGTAGTGGAGCTTATATTTTAATTTATTTGTAGACCTAAGGTATTAAGGTTTGTTTATTAGCATTTTGCTGAAAGAAGATGATTATTGTGTATTTTGAAGCTAAGGTAATATATTTGGGGGGGGGGGGGGGGGGGGGGGGGGGGGGGGGTTGCACACTGCAGTGAACTGGTCTGGTGTTGTGTATCTAGTTTGCCATAGGTTCTGATCTTGTTGTGATGGTGTGATTTCTTTTCTAGTTTTTTTTTTAATTGGTGGTAAGAGAGCATAGGTGGCCAGGTACGCTTGGAACGACTGACGTCAGAATGTTAACTGTGTATTGAATATAGGTTGGGTGGACCCTGGGGTTAATTAGAGACTAATTAAGATGAGAAATACATTAGCTTCTACTTTTATGGATTTGGTGAGTTTAAGGTTTGGTAGATGAAATATGTTATCATATTTGCGTGTGCCAACATGAACACTTGTTTATCTGTCTGTCCATCTATTATTGACTTCAGGATTGATGCTGGTCGTGTTTTTGTTGGATGCATGCTAAGTTTACTACTAAGCAATGCCATTCCTCTATCTATATTATAATAAGACACTAGGCTGCTTAATGTCATTTTAGGGAGGTTACAATCTTGAGCTTTTGCATACTATGTTGTCAAAGGCTCAAAGCTGCAGGGAGCATAGACCTTTCCTAGAGCCTAGGCTCAAAAAGATATGTTGAAAAGTTAACGTGTTATAAAGTAAATGTGTTAACTGTTAAGTACAATTAAAAAAGATGTTGTAGGAATCATGTTTAGAAACCCTAAGTATTAGTGAGCTCAAGTCGAAGCACTTGGTAGGAGCAAATTTTCACTGAATAGAAGATAATAAATACAACAAAGAAACTAGCATAACATAAGTCACGGACCATGGCTAGGAATTCACCTAAAAACCCAAAGTTAATGACTTTATTTTAGTATTTAGAAATAAACGACTTTCTGAAAGAGCATATGATAAATAAATATGTACCCATAAAATCTATCAGAGCCTGGAATAATTGATTTCTATCATTTTTTTTCTTTTGAGACAGACTCTTTAATCATAGGAATAGGTGTTACAATTATACACGTTACCAATATTTTAGATTGATGACATGCAATTCATTTAAAATTTGGAGTTTAAAAGTTCGACATGAATGAATGAGATACACATCAGCGCAGGAAATGGCAAAGTGGGAGGGATAGGGAGAGGTTACCCTGTTCAATCCATATCTCTTTTGTTTGAAGTTATGATTTATTCAAATTCAATTTTGAATTCTATGGTTTGTGTAACAGGGTTACAGAGAAGACGAAGGTCTAAATCTGGAGAGTGATGCAGATGAGCAACTTCTGATGTATATACCATTCACTCAAGTTATTAAGCTGCATTCTATTGTTATTAAAGGACCTGAGGAGGAAGGTAAATCTTTCTAGCCTCCTTATGAGTACAATTGCAATTTGCACTTTTGCTGCATGATTAGTGGTATTATGTATCTGTCTGGGTATGGACATGCAATAATGCTATAATTAAAGGCAATAGAGAAACTTTGTTATATGTCATATAGTGTGTCTTGTCTGACTATGCCAAGACATTGCAAGTTGTTTATCATATTTTAGTCAGTGAAGGCTAACAATTGTGGCCAGCTGTTGGTCAGTGGCCGTTATAGCAGATAGAGTGCAATCATATAACTGTTCCCTTCAAAACCAAAAAAATAAAAAGAAAAATAAATAGGATAGGTTGGTATTCCTTATTTTTTAGACTTGTCCCAGGTCCCAGCCTTTTTGTCTACTGAATTACTTATGTCTTTCCTCTTAGTTAACATATTTGGGTTTTAGCCAAAAGAAAATCCTCACATGTTCATCGGACTTGAACTATCCTCTCTACTGTACAGAATCTTTTCATTTGTATATCAGTTTTAGCAAAAAATAAAATAAAAAAATCTCTACATATTAGAGTGAATATTTTGAGAAGAATAATCAAATATGTGTTCTCGTAGCTGCCACCAAAAGGTGTTGTTTGTTACTGTTGGCCTTGACATATTGTGTTTAATTTTCTCTACATTCTATGTTCCTACCTTTTACAATTTTATTTTGTTTTACATGGTTTCATATTCCCTGTTCAAGCCTTAATCTTGCACTGTGCCTTTTCTAGTAGTGTTTTATGTGCGCATTTGAGCCTCCAACAGCACTTGACAGCGGCCTTTGATGTTTTTGCCTTTGGTTGTTGTGATGGAAGCTTTACATAGCATATACACAAACACGCACACTGCACACACATATATTAGGAACCGTCATATATCAATGGATGGCTGAGATCTAAGACAACTGTCTCTTCCACTCCATGAGTCGTGACCATCCTCACCTTGTTGTTCACACCATGATCGTTGCCCAAAAAAGCGGCTCCTTTGTAATTGGTTGAGACAGGACATGTTAGGGGAAATTGCCATGTTTGACATGGACCATAGCTTAATACATGTTTTTGGCTATAAAAAAAATACGGATCAATAAAATAATGCCTATCATCAACAATCGATCTTACTAATATCGTGTTACTGTTTCTAACGGCCAATCAGATAAATAATGAAATCAGCTTATTATATCAAAGGAACAAGGTGTTTTTTTGTCATATCTAAATGTAGATAGTTTTGCATTCTTGGAGTATTGAGCTTACATCTTACACATGCAGACTAGATGATTGTAACAAATATGTATGTAAAAGTACAAGCTAAATTTGATGTGCTGAAAATCCGTAAGATCATAAAAAGTATTTTGTTCATATATAAAGTAGCAGTTAATTAACATTAGCTAGCGCATAGAGTTTTATCATTTATTCAGTAAGAAGTGATAAACGATAAAGATAGAAAAGGCCTAAAAATGTGACGGCACAGAAGATGGTGAGGAAGTTTGAGACAACTCGTAACATATGAATATGTGCTTTTGGCTGATATTCATATAAAATGTAACCCTGTAAATTCTCATGTAAATGTTAGTAGGAGACCACTCTCTATGGTTTGTTCCTGTCTCAAGACACAGTGGACTAGCACATGGTTTGTTCAAAGCACACATTATGAACTCAGGCTGGGGGCAAACACAAACATTTGAGGCTGATTCTTAGTTCCTGGAGGAGCGGAGAACATTGTGAAAGAACATATAAATTAAATTAGAAATAAAACCTTAATTATCAAACAACTAAAACTTGTAAATGTTATGAGTTTTTGAAGATCCAGAATTAGAAAAACAGGGTAGATGTAAACAAAAAAAGATGATTTTTGAAAATAAAGTACATAAATATTATATCCTAATCAATAGGCGTTCCTAATTCACCTCATAGCGTGAATGCTCCCACGGTTCATCAACGGGAATTGTAGTTGAAAAAGTCTTCTCATTTTATTGCAGGTAAATGTCTTTTTTCACAGATGCTTGTGTTTTGGTCTACATAATACTTTGTTGCGAGCAGTCTGCATGTTTAGATGTGTTGGGTTAAAAGATGGTGGATTATTTAGAAAGCATAACATGAAAAATTAGTTCTGGAAAATAAAAATAGATAGATAAAAATCCTAATAACTACTTGAACTGCCCTCTTTTTGGTCTGTCATTACAGGGATAACATGTTAAAATTATTCGTATGCCACACATTCTGTTCAAAAGTGTGTGCGAATATTCTCCAGAATAAAGTATATTTGTTTCTATATAATTCCGGTTGCCATTTGCCAGATTCCTTCTGTTATTGAAGTGACTCTTATTATTTATCATAATTTTTTTTTTTATGTTTTTTTACTGGTGGTTTTCGCCGAAACTCATCAGTTAGATGTAATGTTGTAAAGGTATTGTACCGTTGGGCCTCTTACACTGATCTTTATCCAATTTGTAGGTCCTCAAACTGTTAAGCTTTATACGAACAAGGAGCACATGGGATTTAGGTAACTTAAAATATAATTAATCATTCTCCTCCTGTTTCATTTCTCGTATATGGTCGGTGATTGCAATGGTTTATGTGATGCAGTAATGTTGGCGACTTCCCTCCTAGTGACACACTTACTTTATCCCCTGAGAATCTCCAGGTAGGCTACAATATTTGTTTTCATATAATGATTAATGAATGTCTTGATTATTTTTTCTAAATAGAAACTAAAGGTGTATGGATTGAAAACAACCCGATATAGCTTGATGATTTGGTGGGTGTTCTCTTTGTCAGGGAAAGCCGGTTGTGTTGAAGTATGTTAAGTTTCAAAATGTCCGCAGCTTGACGATATTTATTGAGGACAATCAGTCTGGTTCTGATATAACAAAAGTCCAAAAGATTATTCTGCAAGGAACCACGTAAGTTTCTCATGTTCTTTTTTTTTTTTTTTTTAATTCCATCACACGTATACGTTTCATACCCCTTCACGTGTTCTTATAGATGGCACTACAGTGATTATGAGATATCATATTGTTTGGGTGCACCATGCACTAATAATATTGTGTATCCTAGTCACCCGAACATTAAAAACTGATTGTTGCTAAAAGGCGACCTTTTTTCTACTAGAAGTATAGAACACAAACTGTCTCTGGTAGATAGCGGCTTCCATTCCCATTGGTACCAGTTATATGGGATTTCAATGTTTAAAAGAAAGATTACTATTGTTATTGTTATTGTTATTACAAAAGCTGGTGATCATAATCATAATCATTAAGATGTCTGGCATTGCAGAGTCGAAACGACAGATATGAAGGGCTTGAAGAAGATTGAAGAACATTGATGAAGGGAATTATTTGAACTGGTTTACTGTCCTGGCTGTTTTGCTTTAATGGCATGTAATGCGACAGATGTCATAGATTTGGGTCTACCATTACAAACATGTGTATAATAATGTCATGCACATTGTTTGTGGCATATGCTTTGTATTCTGTCACTTTGTTTCAAGACCGCCTATTTTTAAAATAGTGATCGGATTCCTCGATTATCAGTAAACTACTTAGCAGGTTTTCAGTTTCACATAGTTTTTTTAAGAATTTTTTTTTTTATCAAGATTTGAAAATTGAAGATAATGAATTTGGAACTGAATTTTTTTCAAAGGAATTTGAATTTGTCAAAAAAAATTGGAATTCGTGATACATTTTTTGATCGCCAAAATAAACGTCTTTGGCCTGTAGTTTGTTAATAAGGTTGGAAGGTGTTGGTTGCAGTGGTTGTGGGGTGCTAATGGGTAGTTGTGAGTGGCGTGTGTACCGATGATGACGATGCTTATGGGGTGGTTATCAAGATGGGCGTGGTGGAAACTAGCAGTAGGGTTATTGTGGGAAGTTAAGGGGCTGTTTAGCGAGAAGAAACGTCAAATGATTCTCACAGTTGTCGTGCTGGCCGAATGTGGGCCTAGAAGTATTAGCCGAGTTTCTGAATATTCCCTAGGGTTCTAGGATAAAGACAACCTTGATGATGGTGAAGGGAAGAGGTTCCGATCCCTTGGTTGAATTTTGTTTATGTTCTTCCATTACGACTTTGATTATATATTTTAGAGAGTTTTAAACTTTTAATAGAGCATATACATATTGGTACTTAACCTGGCTTTGTAATGTATTATATAGTCGTATTTTACCTAGCAAAACGAGCAAGTGGGGTTGCCAGGTGATGATATTTGACAAAATGAGTATCACTAAAACCGAGCCGTAAAAATTAAAGAATACTGCAAGCAAGCATTACAATTTACAAACATAATATTTTGTGTCATTATTATAACTGTATTACGGTATGTCATTCTAATACTATATTTATGTTATAACATAATTAAAATTAATGTTCGTTTAAAAAAGGGTTTATATAATTCATTAGACCAGGTGTAGTCGAGCGCTATGTGCAGCGCTAAAACAAAAATAACGCCAGTAACACCGGGTACATGGGGGCGTTATTGTTCAAAAACATCCCCGAGCGTTATGTTTATAACGCTTCATTGCAAAATCTTCAACCAATAAAATGTTGACATCTCAAATCTAATCAAATGTGTGTGTGTGTGTGTTTTTTTTTTTTGATTTGGTTGTGCAGGTGGTGGTTCCGTGATGGTGATGGTGAATAGGTTGATAGTGGATCTCGTGGTGATGATGGTGGTGTACGATGAAGGTGACAGTGATGGTGATAAAGAAGATGGAACGTGTGGTGATGATGAAGAAGATGGAACGTGTGAAGGTGACGGTGATGGTGGTGGTGTACGGTGAAAGTGATGGTCTACGGTGGTGGAGTGGTGGTGTGTATGTGAGAAGAAGAAAGAAAGAAATAAATAAATAAAGAAAGAAAAAAAGAAGAAGATGGAGGAGAGAGAGACCTGTGATGTTTTCAGTTTAATTTTTTTTAATATAATTAGCGCCCCCCCCCCCCTCCCTTTTTTTTCCCTTCTCACTACACCCCATTTTGAATTAACGTTCTATGCTGACTCAGCTGTCACGTGGACCAATCAGAAAGAGAGGCGTTATATTTTTCACCCCCACTACACATGGTGTTAAGGCGTAATGACCGTTTGCTAGTATCATACGCAATAAATATATAAAAGAGGGATGTATTAAGTCAAATCAGACAATTAAAGGACCCGAGTGATAATAACTGAAGTGAAGTGACATTCAGATTCATCAATAGATACAAACACACTTCACTTCCAGTATCTTCTTCGTAATTAACTCTCCTCCACAATTGAAGTTAAAAAATTATCTGTAACTAATGGCGAAATCTGTTCATCCAAAGAAGGTGTTGATGATATGTGGCGATTACATGGAAGACGCCGAGGTTTCTACTTCTTCTGCTTATTATTATTATTATTATTATTATTATTATTATTATTATTATTATTATTATTATTATTATTATTATTATTATTATTATTATTATAAGTTTGATGTAAACTTCGATGATTATGTATGTATGAATGTAAGTGATTGAATTGTTAATATGTAAGATTCGATTGTGCAGGCGATGGTTCCGTTTCAGGCATTGCAAGCGTACGGATTATCAGTGGATGCTGTTTGTCCCGGTAAAAACTCCGGCGATGTTTGTCGCACTGCTATTCATCAATCTTCTTCGCATCAGGTCCTCCTTTCACATCATTTTTACGAATTGCAGTTTGTAATAAGAAGGTTGGATAACTTATGGTTTAACTACTTGTAGAGGTGCAAACGAGCTGAGCTTGAGCTTGAGCTTGAGCTCTACTCGATTCGAGCTTTGTTCCTAAAGTTTGAGCTCGGCTCGTTTATTATTTATTAATTGAATTCTATTTATTATATATAGTTTAATTATTTTTCATAATTCTATATGTATTTATTATTATTATTTAAATATATACTTAATATATTAATTAAAAATTATATAACGAGTGCTTGTTAGGCTCGCGAGCCGGCTCGAGCTCGATAAGCAAAGCTCGGGATCGTTTCCAAACGACTTTGTTTTTAGTCTCGGCTCATTTTCGAGCTTTTTTTGAGCCGTGCTCGAGTAGCTCGGCTCGTTTGCACCCTAGTTTTAGGCTCTAGTGGAGTGGAGGGGTACATACTAGCGATTAATCAGGATTAATATATTTGACTTTCGTATTTAGTTTTATATATTTAAAAGATGTTGTTTTTAAATAATTTGGTTAAATTTAATTTAATAAATGAAGTGATGGAAATTGCTTAGTGATGGGTGGTGCACGTGATTTAGTGACGGTATGATTGTATAGGGTGAAATGAGGTGACAAATTGTTTTTTTTTTTTTGAAAGGTATACTTCATTAAAAAACACGCACCCGGTCCTTAAAACAAGGACCAGAGCACAAAAATTACATCATATACATCGGATAGACCGCCCAATCTTTCCAACATAAATTCTTAAATCTGGACCTAGACTTTAGCCAAAGAAATGATAACGACTTGACAGACGCAACCATCTCTAACACTTTAGCTTCCTTTTCTTTAAAAATCTTGTCATTCCGAGCATTCCAAATCGCCCACATAGCCACATAGAAAATACCTTGAATAATGAGTCTAATCTCTTTATTCCTGATCGTGTCCGCAATCTTCAAAAAGTCTGAGACTTCAAACGCGAATAAGGGACTAACTGTGATGGGGTGATGGGTGCCCTCCCCGCCCTTAATAGGATTGGATTAATAAGTATAGTTTTTCAAATAATTTTTAAAATTTTGACCGATTTGGACAACCATTGATCAATTGCTAATTTTAGGTCTGACTAGGTGAAATTTAATAAACTATGGATTGGTTGTTGATTTATCCTGATTTTTACAACACTGGATGATTGTCATCAATTAGGAAGTTAATTTGTCTATTTTCCGGTCATCTTACAGATTATTGATAATATGGATTTTGGCCCCTAAGTATCATTAAGTATGTGTTATCCTAAGGGCAGCAATAAATGGCAAGATACTTAATTTGGTCAAAGGGTTTTGGAAATTTGTATTCTACACTATGGTTTGTTTGAAAAGTGACTATTTGGCTAATGGTTTTTAGGAAATTGGTAAAAATGATGGTATGTTTTAATGGTTCTTATAACTTCTTTTTCTTTCTTGATAGTTTCATGGTTTCCTTAAGCCTTGAACCAATAGTTATGTACATAAGAGTCAAATCCTGCGGTATGAAGAAACAAGTAACTATTCAAAGTCATGATTTTGTTTACTATTTTAGTGTATCAATATTTTATAGCATTTTTTACAGCACACATTACTTAGTTTAGTTTTTTCCGTCTTTTATTACTCATAATGTAACATGTACAAGATGCAGAAGTGAAGGGTGCTACATTATTTTATATATTATCATTGTACTATAACATCATCTTTCATATTTTTGAACTGAAAAGCTCGATGTACAGTGTTACTTTTGCTACCAAATAAGAATATCAAGTGGTACTAGCTTACTGAATACATGTAGTCAGTAGTCGTCATAACAAGTGCCTAAAGTTAACAAATCTTACTTGCTAGCCTTTTGTGGAAACATGCAAGTAGAAATGGGTATTTTAAAGGTGGTTGATGTTTTAGACTAAATAACAATGATCCAGTCTTGTATATACATAACGAAACTGCAAATGCATGAATTGAGTCAGGAGGTTACCCCAGTAGTAAGACAGTGATACGTCCCATGTTCATCCCATGACCCAAGCCACGTTCCTTGTTCCAAACTTATCTTCTATTTTGCATTGTTACGTAGATGTGTTTTCTATTCCTTTTATTTCCATGTTTCATGTTCTAAGTAGTGGGTAGGTTACTAGTTTGTAATTTTTTTTTTGGTCTACTCCAAGGCTATTTAATAGCCATGTTATTTTTAGTATAGCATATGAATGAAAATTAAAGAAAGCTTGTGCTTGTCTCTGTTCTCTTGATGTTCCTTGGAAGTTTTGTAGGTTTTTCTTTGTAAAACCTATCAGACAGGTCTGGTAATTTTAGTAGTTAGTAGTCTTATTATGGTTTACTTTAATTTTAACAGACATACTGCGAGTGGCGTGGTCACAACTTCACTCTCAATGCCGCATTTGATGAAATTGATGCGAGCGCATACGATGGGTTGGTTATACCAGGAGGACGTGCTCCAGAATATCTTGCTATGAATGAATCTGTCGTTAGCCTGGTCACGCATTTTGCTAAATCTGGAAAACCCATTGGCTCCATTTGTCATGGCCAACTTATCTTGGCAGCTGCGGCTGCTACTGCTGATCTACTAAAAGGTCGAAAAGTTACAGCATATCATACTGTGGGACCTGTGCTCGTTGCTGCTGGTGCTCATTGGGTAGAACCTGAGACATTGGCAGCATGCACCGTTGATGGAAATCTAATCACTGCAGCTAGTTACTATGGTCACCCCGAGTTTATCCGTCATTTCATCAAGGCATTAGGAGCTACCGTAACTGGTTCCAGCAAACGCATCCTATTCCTCTGTGGGGTAACAATTCCTTCCTTAAGTGCAAAAATTTCTACTTATTTTTTTTCAACATATTAGTGTTTGTTGCTATCTATTACTTTTTTTATTCTTTATATATCAAATTATGTGGCAAACTCCAAAAATTCTATTATGCTTTCACCTTTTGTTCTTTCTCATTTAAGCCTCATAAGTCATAAACACTTTTTTTTTTGTCTTGATTAAGTCTCTCAACTGTTTTTGTCTCATTAATGTATCTAAAAGTGTTAATAAGTGTTTTTTTTTTCTTTTTCTTAACCAATAATTTTACGGATTAAAAAAAAAAATTTAAAATTTAAAATACCGTTGCTGTGGCTTTCAATGAAGAAAATGATAATATGAGCAAAATGTATGATTAAATGCGCTGATGTGGATATTTTGACTTCTTTTTTTCAACTTCTATACCTGTTCTAATATATTTTACAAGAACACAAACATACTGTCATCATTGTTAGCGCTATAGTAAACTAACGAGTACAAACCAGTGCTAGTGAAGACAAATAAATATTTGCACGCTTTGATATTTCATTTAAATTCTGGGAGGGACGCGATCAAATTCAGCGAAGTCTAGGTTTAAGATTTAGACTGTGGTAGTTTGAAAAGGACAGATTTGCACTTAAAGGGAACCTATTTTCAGTCAACTTCGACAGGGGGTCGCAACAATGCACTTCCAACATCAACGTTTTATAATCAAGTAAGGGACCCGGTTACTGGGATGCTCATTATGCGTTACAACACTCTTTCATATATCAAAGAAGTGTCTCATGCTGAAACATAATATACTCGAATCAAATCAAATATTTCTTTAAAGAAACAAATTACATGGCGATGCCTTAGACGAATCTTTAACAATAGCTTGTGGGACATACAGAGAGGGAAATGTATCACCAATAACAAACACCTTTGCCCAAGCCAACAAAAGTACAAATAATAACTCGTACGCCTGTCCCCTAGTGCTTCCGATGTCAACAAACTGGCTATACCTAGACTCAGTGTCAGGCTAAAGATCCCCTTAAAGCAGTGGGCTGAGATGAGAGAACCATATTATAATTGTTGATTATGAAAGTATGTGCCTCTCGTTTACATGCAAGTTTTGTTGCAGGATTACATGGAAGACTATGAGGTAATGGTTCCTTTTCAGTCCCTTGAAGCTCTTGAATGCTGCTATGTAGATGCGGTTTGCCCCAACAAGAAAGCGGGTGATACATGCCCTACAGCCGTCCACGATTTTGAGGGGGATCAAACATACAGTGAAAAGCCTGGCCATAATTTCAAACTAACCGCCGACTTCCATGACATCGATGCTTCAACTTATGATGCCCTTGTCATCCCTGGAGGTCGAGCTCCAGAATATCTCGCACTAGACCCTGCGGTCATTAAGCTGGTTAAACATTTTATGGATGCTGGAAAGCCTGTTGCATCCATCTGCCATGGTCAACAGATTCTCTCTGCTGCTGGTGTTCTCAAGGTACGCAAAAGGCTCTTGTAGCGTGTGCGTGTTTAGAGGCTAGATTCAAATGAGAACCACTAAATATTTATGAACCATTTTATTCACCAATGAATAAATCGTTTCATCGTTTGTTGAATCATTAATAAGTGCAATACACTATTTCTAGATCCATGAAAAATATTTTTGTATTCACTAGCAAATAAAACGCATTCTAATAACTTCTCAAATAGATAGTGGTTCTCATTTGAGCCCATTATTATGCAGTTCATTTCAGAATCGATGATATGTTGTGAATTGCGAGTACCGGTTAATGCATTTGTATGTTGCTTGGAATGTTATGTGATTGACTCTCTCTCTCTCTCACACACACACACACACCGCGCGTGCGCGCACACGCATACACACACTTACACTGCTTTATCATCTTTGATGCACTATGTAGAAGTGCATTACGTGGTTCTCGGCATATTATTGCCTATGAAACGAACGTGCCGCATTTATATGTATGTATGCATGTATAATATAGCATTTTTTTGTGAACTTGTAACCAACGAAGGAACTTCATTGCATTTACCAGGGGAAGACATGTACAGCATATCCCGCTGTCAAACTAAATGTGGAATTGGGTGGTGCAACCTGGTTAGAACCAGATCCAATAGATCGTTGCTTTACGGATGGAAATCTAGTAACGGGTGCAGCCTGGCCAGGACATCCTCAGTTCATCGCTCAGCTCATGTCGTTGCTTGGTGTAGAGGTGCGTTTCTAGTGTGATGTTTGTGTTTTGTGCTATGGTTTTTTACATCCTAGATACAGTATGTTTGTAACTGCAACAACCATACATGTTCTTGTACAAGTAATGTTTGTAACCTTACACCATGATAATAAGTTGCTAATATCCTGAGTTGGTCGCCACCATCGTTACCATAAGATATGCAGGAACCCACTCGTCTAACGACGTTTTTAGTAGCCCCGATCCTTGAACATTTCGCGTTCTAACTTAGGACCATGTGTCCGATCATATGTTAATTCTAGTCATTTTTTATGGCAAAACATGTACTTGAAAAATATAAATGGTGTTACGCTGCAATCAATGTATGTTGAAAATAGTGAATAGTCTGAATAAAGTCGATTTGGAATTTTTATTATTAGATAAAGTCGATATATATTGTGTAAATAAGATAAATGAAATATATGAATTGTGTTACAAGCTGTAGTCGTTTTAAGCGAAGTTCAGTATAAAAATAACGTGATCTTAAAATAAATTGATATAAATAATTTTATGTTGAATATTCGTTTCAGTATAATAAATTTAGGTTGATTCATTCTAAGAAGGCTTACAATGTTGTAGGAAAATAATGAACTAATACGGTTATTTAGTACGATTTATAGTTATTTAGTAGGGATGTTGGGTTTTTATGAGAAAAAAGTGACCTAATAATCGAACTATTAGACTGTGTGGTGTGGGGGCGGCTTAGGCCCGTCCAGCTCGTCTAAGGGCGGCCAACACCGCCCCCGCTGTCCCTTATCCCTCCAATTTTGGTTGTTCAAGACGGTGATGTTGATTGGTGGGTTTCAAATGGTTGGCCAATGTTGTCATCTTAAAATAAAATGGTGGGCCAATTTAAAATAAAAAAACAAATATGATCCAAGGAAGACTACCCCACACTAGAGGTGTACAAAAAAACCGGTTTTAAAAAAAAACCTATATTGTAATCAAAACCGGTTTAAAAAAAACTGGTTTTTTAACAACCGGTTTAAAAAAAACGCTTAAAAAAACCGGTTTTTTTTTTTTTCCAGTTATCCTTCACCAAATAAGAACCGGTTTCAAAACCGATTTTAAAAAAAAAACTTTAAGTTAAACCGGTTTTATAACCGATCCTAACCGGTTTCACCGGTTTGAGCTTTCAGGGTTAAAAACCGGTTTTAAAACCAGTTCGGTTATTTAAAAAAACCGTTTTTTTTAAACCGGTTAACTGGTTTGTACACCTCTACCCTACACTCTTGGATAGTCCTCAAGTTGTCATCATAAAAGGAGGGCCCACAATTTGCTGAAGTGGCGGCAAATCCTCCCAAACCTTGCATCTACCACACCACATAGTCTTAAATGTTTGGGTTAGATCAGGTCGGTTGTTCGATTTTCAGGTTTAAATGTAATATGAAAAATGTTTTATTGTTTCCGTAAAATACCATCAATATGTCACTTAAAAAATATTATCAAATTTCAAACATTGTTGGACAGTATGATGTTATTATGTTTTAAAGTCCTAAAACTTAATGTTTCAGATAACAAAGACTTAAGTTTATCTATAAAAAGACATTTTAAATGTTCATGTTTTGGATTTTGGGTTTTTCTAGTCAGGTTGTTCGGTTTTTTGGCCGGGAAAAAGGGACTCGATAACCAACCCATTTAAGGTTCGGGTTGGTCGGGTTCGGGTTTTTCAGGTATGCTCTAATTTGGCTTTGTGTGGCTTTGAATTCGGGTCGGGTTTCAGATAAAAATAACCCTATTATTTAAGTATAAATAACATTAAGTAGGGGTGTTCATCGAATAACGAATTTTCGAATTAATCAAATCAAATTTTTCGAATAATTTATTTTTTTTACTGAATTCGTATTCGATTCGAATTCGATTAAAAGCTGACCAATTCGATTCAAATAAAAAACTCAATTCAAATTCGATTCGAATTTATATTAGAAACTTAAATTCGAAGCGAATTCGAATAAATTCGTTTAAGGTTAAGACTTAAGTTATGGGTTTTAGTTAGGCTTGAGCTTGGTAATGGGCTAATATATGACTTAGGTTAGATTTATAGATTAGTCCAAGTTCTAAAGTTAAATGTGTGTGTATAATTAAATGTTTATATATATATAAATATATATATGTGTATTATTTTTATTCGAATTTCGAATCGAATCGAATTTAAAATCATAAATTCGTATTCGAGTTACTAAGCTCGAATTGAATCGAATTCGAATACGAATTCTTGATCATCGAATCGAATTCTTGATAATTGAATCGAATTAAGTCGAATTTGAATCGAATTCTGAACACCCCTAACATTAAGTGTTATGGGCTAGGCCCTTAGCGCCCTAGAGTGTGCTAAGCCCTCTTCATTAATGTAACCGTATATCCTTAAGAATCCTAATCTCTATAATCTCTATATCTCTCTCTCTCTCTTTATATATATATATATATATATATATATATATATATATATATATATATATATATATATAGGAAAAAGATCAAATAGGAATCAATACCCTAGTTAGGAACTTAGGAACCAATCTGAGCCATTCATCTTTGATCTTGATCTAGGGGGTAGTTATGTAATAAGACAATTAAATATTAACTTTTAATTTAATTAAAATTGTTATATATGGCAGTTATTTGACTTCATTAAAATTGTTATATATGGCAGTTATTTAACTTCATTAAAATTGTTATATATGGCAGTTATTTGACTTCATGATATATATATATGGAGAGAAAGAGAGAGAGAGCGATGAAAAGATTTATTGTTAGTTGTTATACACCAGTGTATAATTATACATCATTGTATAATATATGTATTTAATACTATCATTCTTTACCAGTGTATAATTATACATCAGTGTATATTGATACATTTGATTAGCACTACTAATTATACATCAGTATATAATATATGTATTTAATACTACCATTCTTACCACTGTATAATTATACATCAGTGTATATTAATACATTTGACCTCGTTATCTTATTTAAGGTTTGATCGATTACCTTTTCCATACAATATACACCAACGTATATTATCCAAAACTATATAACATCATGTACTGCACATATTGATAAAGAATGATTATCATGGGGAAAAATAAATACTTTCCTAAAATAATGGGATTATAAAGGAAACTAATTAAACATGTATTATTAATAGTCAATATACAATTACCACATTGCCCTTTGATTTAATTAAATATTTAATTAATGTTTTACTTATTTACAATCATGCCATTAAAGATCAATGGCTAAGATTGGTTCCTATGGTTCCTACTTAAGGTATGGTTCCTATTTGAACCCTACCCTATCTATTAATATATATAAAAGAATTGAACATTGCTGACGTGGCGTGCAATGGTGCCGTCAACTTATCCATGAAACTGCCACGTGGCATCATAATTGAAAGATTTTAATGTTTTTGAATTATTTTCTTTTTAATTAAATTGAGTTATTTTAGGAAAAAAAGAATTTAAAAATAAATTTAAAATTTTATCTCTCATGTTTTCTCCTATAATTTTTAAAAGTTTATATCTTTTATATACGGGATTTTTTAAAGAAAAAAAATTACACCAAATTAACGAGCGTTTTATTATCTTTCCAACGAGTACCATAGTGCTATATAAAAATGGAGAAAAAATTAGCAAGGTTAATTTTTTATTTATTTAATTACAAGAGTAATAATTATTACTATTAGTATTAGTATTATTAGAATGGTTATATTTTTCAACTCTGGGACGCTCCCGGGAAGAATTGATAGTTGCTGACGTGGTGTTCAATGGTGGTCTCAACCATCTCTTGATTATGCAACGTGGCATAATGAAATGCAATGGTTACAACTTCCAACTTAAGTGTTTGTTTAGTTGATTAGGTTAGGAATTATAAGAGTCATTAGAATGTGAGAAATTAGAGAGATGTGATGAATTTTTGAATAGTTACAGCTTACATAAGTGATTCTTTACATGATTACTGATTAGGTTTTAGATTAGGGAATATGAGTTATTACTGATTAGAATACTATGAACATGCAATGATTGAGAGATTTTATGGTTAGTTAACTTGAGCCATTTGCAATAGGTTATCACATAAAATTAGATTTTTCAACCCCGGAACCCTTCCGGGGTAATCAGCTAGTATATATATATATATAATTAACCGTATTAAGGAGGAGAGATAGCTACAAAGGTAATTTTTCCTAGAGTACAACTTGTGAAGCAACATGTATAAGACAATAAAGCTTATTTAAGAGGGTAAAATTGTAACTTTAACAAAATTTTAAGATGCTTAATGGGCATCATTGTAATTTTATCATGATCTTGTAGTTAAAACCCAAACTTCTATTCCATTCCTGCCCTTGTGTCTAGATTAATAGCCCTAATTCATTTGCAATTAAAGACATGGCACTTCATCTTCTTTAACACCCATTTACACCCCTTCCCCTCACCCTAATGACTTGAATGTTTTTAAATTAATAATGACTTGAATTTGCCGTTCAAAAAAAAAAAAAAAAAAAAATAATGATTATGTGATATATTGTGGGACTATGAAATTCTTCACACTATAGCTAACAATTTAGTAACAGTTTCTGATCACTAAGGAATTAAGGGAAGAAGTATCTTTACAAATGTGAAAAAAGTATCTACGTCTCTCCCTTGGATTGTAAACCTGATGGGTTTGTGAGGCACACGAAAATTTTGTGTGATTGTGTACAGCACATGCAAATATATTGAAAACATATGTGACAAGATGCATGGTTTGGACGAGTGATTTAGTTGACATTCAAAAAGGTCCATCGTATACTTCAGATCCCTATAACAGGACGATCTTCTCTGATTTAGGTGACAAATAATCTATTTTCAGTTTTGTGTCTTTTTCTTCTGTTGTGTGTTTTTTAAAAGGTTTAATCATCAATATATGCTATACTATCATCAAACTATTAAACTAATATGGTTTAGGAGAATGCAACATCCATAATTTGACATCTCATTACCCTTCTAGCTAATGTTTTGATCTTAAAACACTGCCCAGATGGCTTAGATCACCATCAAATCAACAGATGGGCCAAACTTGCCACTTCTAAACATGAATTGATTTAAAATTACCACTTAAAATTATTTCTGGTAAAATGTTGCTGAATTCTTATTTGGTAGAATACATACGGTCATATATTGCAAACTGGCCAGAGTGGTGAATGTTTGTATTTTTGGCAATAACCTTTCCATAAATGTAGGTGATTCTTGGTTTAAGCCTTTAAAACTATGTTTTGTCACTTTGTGTGACTATTTGTTTCTATGTATGTATCGTTTCTTTTTTTGCTTTATATTTTCAACTAATTACGACTAATACGTTTGCATGGCCTTAAGTGCTCATCATATACTGTTTTGATATGATAAAATGTGTTTCAGGCTAACAGAAATAAAAACTCATTGATCGTCGTGTTAATTGTCTTGGTGTTGTTAAACATGAGCCTTAAGACTATGGGGAGTGGGGGGTTGGGTTGGGCGCATGAGTTGTCATGTGGCAATAATGGGCTTCACAACTAAAGCCCTCAAAAGGTAGGACTTAGGAGAGTGGAGGGGCTTGGTAAACATAGTTTGGTACATGCATCATGTGTATCACTTGAAAATTCTCATGAGTTGTTAAACTATGAGCCAATTCTTTTGTCTCCTACAAGTCAAACATACCAATTTTGCATAATAAACCTCCAAATTATGCAACATGATTACATAGGGTTGTGAGAAGTAAACATGAAGAGTTGTCTATTTTCCAAAACAGTATATATTTAAGAGTTGGATTACTATTACATTTTTTGTATCCTAATTTGTATGTTACTGCCTTTATATGCATAAGCTTTAGTTTTATGACGTTAACAACCAAATGCATCCTCCATTATCCACAATATCTATAATTCCTTTATATTTTACTATATTTCAAAGGATCTCCAGCTAAACATAATAAATCATTTGTAGTTTGTGGTACGTTGAACCAAATTATAAGTCTCTATTTCTCCACTTTATAATCATGTATGCTTTTGTTTCCCACTGTTGGTTCAGGCCCCTTCTATACACACTCAACCTCACGTATGAGTATATATGTGAAAGTAACAGAGAGTTGCAATATGAGAAGATGACAATGAAATGACTTGATTTTATTAACAACACTAAAATGGTATATATATAGCCATACACAACACTACGTGGGGTAATTAAAAAACAATAAAAAAAAAACTACTTCATCCTAAACACATGGTATAGTATGACCTCTTCTTTACACAATATGTAACAACGTACACTTTCAGTAAATTCGGTCAAACCCCAACCAACTTTTAGTTATTTAACTTCTACACCTCCTACTTTCCTGGTCAACCATGACCAAGTATGATGATCCAACCATCACTCGTGACTCGCGACCCGTAAACGAACCGATTAAACCCAACACTTCATGTCACCATAAGGAATAACTCACAAATGTCATACACACACAAGAAGCCCCAATAAAAAACTACGATGCGACTAAACAAACGCACCCGCCGCAACGCGCGGGCATTCCCACTTAAATAACAATAAGTGTGAGCGATTGATAAATTAAAATCCTAATGAAAAACAATTAATAATCCTAATGAAAAACGAATTAAATCATGTCACACAAAAGCCCGATACTAAAGTATATAAAAACAACCATAAAACAGTCATCAAATTTCTGTTTGTTTAGGAGTTCGCTCATAAACTTCCAAAATACGTTAATTCTTTTGAAATTTGTTCAAAAGCTATTGGTCCACTCCACTATGCTGTGAGCCTTCTGTACTTCAAACAAAAGTTTATACACAAGTTGTTGTTCGTTTAGATTTTAGAAGATCGTCCAGAAACTAGTGGTCCATAAGTTTGCCCATGTTGCTTGTTAGAAAGTTGTTGGACAAGTTGCTAGTGCGAATACATAAGCTTCCGAGTGGTCCTGGTTACAACAAAAGATCTACCCTACTCCAACGCATGGACTAGCTGTCCACTTTTATATGCTTTTAAGAAGTTGGTGCAAAATAGGGTGCTAAACGGGTAATGTTTACGGTTGGTGTGTCCAACCTGATACGAACCCAACACGACATGGACTCAAAATTGTGTCATACTTTCATGCATATGAACCTTAGCAGGATATGAATATTTTTAGGTTGACACAAACATGACTCGTTTAACCCAATTATTATCACATATTAATATATTTTAAATTAGAATTTTAACAAACAAAAATTACAAATGTATGTAAAACAATTACATAAAATGCTATAATCATGTTTGATGTTTGGTCACATTTGCCCGTTCCATCTAAAACTTTTTTTGTTTTTGTTTTTTGCAATTGAATCTTGAGTCCGTTTACTTTAAACGTTAACTCATGGGTATTTTGGATCTTAAGCCTTGGACCTTAATTTACCTCCTACCCTCTCTCCATCAAGAACACCACCACCACTATATGCTTCTCAACTATTTGCTAGACTTGTTACCATCGTAGATCACCACTATCCGGTGATCGGAAGTCGTATTCGCTATCGGTGGTCTCGCTAGAGCCACCATCAGGTTTCTCTCGTTCGTCAAAGCCATAATTTCATCTTGTATTCATTTGAACTAACTAAAATCATCATCAGATGTTGGATATTGTGTCTATCACCGGAAAATGACTTCATGCCGTTGGTACGTATCTTGTTTGCCGTAAAGTTGTCATGCAGCCTCTGATCTAGCTTGGGAACCCTCAATCAAAGTCTTTTCTGGGTATGAAACCTGTCGTCGTCGGCCTAAGGTTTTGATACAAACGATCAGATCAAAACGTAGCCGAAGATTTCAGTAGTGGTTGTAATTAATGAAACCTTAAAACCACCAGCGGCCACCTCATAAACCACCAGCAGATACCTCCTAAAACCAGCACCAACTACTACTGCAACACCTAAACCCCATAACAACCATTGCTGCACCACCTCCGCCCCATAAAAACCACCGCTACATCACCTCCACCCCATAACACCATTGTCGCACCATCTCCACATAACGACCAACACCCCACCACCTAATAAGTAGATACCTAGCTATTATGGTTGACTGAAAAGAGAGAGTTAGTTAGAGACGTGTTAACCAGATATAGAGATTCTGGGATTTAGAGAGAAAGAGAGTGTGCGTGGGGTGGGGGCAGGTGAGGCTTGTTTTATAATTAATTTATTTTTTTAGAAGCTAAAAAAGAGAATAGAAAATATAAAAACCTAAAAAAGTATGGGTAAAATGACTAAACTGCCTGAGTTAACGTCAAATTTAGACGGTGTTAGCGAATGGGATGATAACGGAAATAATTGTCAAACCTCAAGGGTCTAGTTGCGAAAAAATGGATGAAACTGGCAAATTTGAAGCTCTATACAACTCAACATTTCATTACCTCCCGGTTTCAAGAATGAAAGAGTACCTAAGTCCTATAAACTCACAACCAAAGTTCCTATGGAAAACAAATTTAATAATCCATAAACAAATCACAAGCACAAAGTAGACAACCTAACATGCACTATAACTGAAAGACATTCAACAAGACACATATGGAACATTAATTGATCATAAATCGGACTTAAACACGCAGATGCATCATAATCAATAACACTCATATCTTTAACAAAACATAAGCCAAACAATAATCATCCAAAATCGAAAGTTGTCAAATTCACAAAGTATTCATCACAAAGACCTAGGTAGTTCAAAAAGTTTAGTGCTAAACATATTCAAACTTAAAACAAGTCTAAAAACAGAAGCAAACATGATCAAACCATGAGTATAAAGTTTGAAATTCAAATAAAGCATGAACCAAATAGATCAAACCATGTGGCCTTCAAATCTTCTATATCTAGCGTCAAATCTTGTTAATTCATCCAGAAAGCTAGCTAGGGTCGGCTAGAATCGAGTTCTCTCGTCTAGGGGTGCTAAAAGTGTTTAAATAGGTAATCATTGATATTTTATTGACTTAACTATTTTTCGCGGGTCATGAAAGTCCAAAGGAGGCCATCTGCTTGGAGCAAAGGACATAGTAGTTGCGCCCGGTTTTGAGATTGTTTGCGTGTTGCAAACGTGTTCAATATGTTCTTCGCGTGGCATGAAGAACAACTTTTCCTTGATTTCTTGATTTTTCGATTCTCGTTTCACCATGCATGTGCTTCTTCTTCAATTTTGCCTCGTTTTACCGGGACATGTCAAGACACAAATACATAAATCCATGCTAAAAAATAATAAAAGCACCATCTAAACGAATAAAAAATGACTGAAAATGCATATAAAAATTATGGGTTGAAAATGATGGGGTGGTGGTTGGAAGATTATGGTGGTGCTTAGAAAGTTGCATGTAGTGGATGCGGTTGTGGTGGTGGTTGACACATGGTGGTGCAGCAGAGGTATGATAGTGGTTGTTGGAATTGAAAGTGGTATGGGTGCTCATCGGCTTAGTTATTCGGTTAGCGGGTTATTCGGTTTGGGTTCTTAGGGTTTTCAGTGGTGGAAATATTACCCGATAACCGACCCAATTGACTATATCAGGTTCGGGTTTAATGTTAACCGGGTTCGGGTTTATCAAGTCGGGTTAAATGGTTAAGGTGTTTGATTTGCAGGCACACACGAAAAACAAAAGCTATAAATTAATGGGATTTGATCTTGGTTGGAGACTCTTTATCCTATGATATTTGCTTATAAAGATAATTATACTATCTTCTTTAACATACTCTTGATCTTAGATGATTGAAACATGATAGGATGAATTGGTAAGGTTTGGATATAAAGAAGTCTTAGACCTGGAACAATAAATCTTCTACACTATCTTAATTTATAATGCATATAAACATTAATGAAACATGATAAACTTGTGTGTGCTAACTAGCATAAGATATGAGAATTTTACATTGTATATACATCCAACTGAATAAACATGATACTTGGCAAGTTTCATGATATAGCAAGCCTTAAACTATGTCTCGACTTTCTTAGGAATAGGAAAAGCCGGTCATTAAAATCTGCTAGGAACTAAAAAGTATGAGGAAAACTAGGAATATGAAAAGTCGAATTTTTAAATTGTGCCTTGATTTTCTCAGGTTTTTCATATGAAACCGAAACACAAAATTCCTATCTTAAACCCGATCCAGTTAACTATATCAGGTTTGGGTTTAACCGTTCATCATGTTCGAGCTAATCGGTGAAGCTAGTTTCTCGGACCGGGTTCAGTTATCGGTTAAAAAGAACACCCCTAGGTGGTGGTGGTAGTTAGAAGATGGTGGTGGTGGTTGTCGGTGTTTAGTTTTTCTCGGTAGTGGTTTAGGGTTGTGCTACCTTAAAAAAACATTTCAATATAGTAAATCAGAATAGTGAGGTGGCAACGCATGATTATAGGGAATTAGGTAAACTCTCATGCCATTGGGGTTGGTGGCCCAATGGTAGAAGCAAAGTTTCTAGGAACACCTAAGGGGAGGTCATGGGTTCATGTCTCACAAGGAGTAGAAATTTGCCGTTAAAAAAAAAGGGGGTAAACTCTCATAATCCACCCTGTTATATACTAGCGTAAACTCTAATTTTATAACCCCGGACTTGGTGAATGCAAACAGAGAGGTAGATCCTTTGACCTTTGGTGGTGTGAAGTGTTTCTATATCCATGATCCATCAAAGGACCTTTGGTTTAGTGGAATTTAGTGAGGTAGCTTATTTGATCTTTGGTGGTGTGAAATGTTTCTATATCTATCAAAGAACCTTTGGTTTAGTGGAATTTAGTGAAACCATGATTTTGAAAAAAATGTCTCTTTCTAAATAATATGTGTTTTACCGTTAAAAAAAGGGTAAGAACTTTTTAATTTAAAGGGAACACCAAATATATATAGCCGCCCTCTCCACTACCTTAATCGCAACCTAATTTAAGGCTTGACCACGATAAGTCTAATAGTAGTAACTTTTAGTGGCTTTAAATACGCTGGTAGATCTAGAGTCTATTCAGTAGCAGTAGCAGTCTTTTTTTTTTTTTTTGAAAGATAACTTTTATTCACAAAAACGCGCAGACCTCAAAGAAAGGGCCGACGCAAAAAACCACTAAAACATATACAAAGGGTTTCGACTCCAATCTCTCCACACGATATCTTTACATTTATTCCTATGTTTTAACCAAAGAAAAGCCAAAGACTTGACTCTAGCGATCACTTCTAAAACCGTAGTTTTAGATCTCTTGAACACCATATCATTCCGAGCAAGCCAAAGACTCCACATAGTAATCATAATGATCCCATAGACGATCTTCTTTCTGAATTTGTCACCACCAATCACCTTGTGAATGTTCAAGAAATCCTCCACCTCGAACGCGTAAATAGGAGTAATACCAATCCATCTACTAATATAATCCCATACATTAGCAGAAAAGACACAATCCATCAGCACGTGCATAATAGACTCGGGAGCATCTTCACACGACGAGCACAACAGATTCGGGAGAGAGACTTGGCGTTTAAATAATTCTACTTTCGTTGGAAGCCTATTCATCGAAGCCCTCCAAACCATTATTTGACACTTAAGAGGCACCCAAGCAACCCATTTAAACTTGAAATTAGTACCATAATCCGTCCCCAATTGCAGCATATACCTGACCGAGTGCGTAGAAAACGTCTTCTCTTTATCAGCAGCCCAGTACCATCGATCAGTAGAATCAGACATCGCTAAGCTGCTGATGCAGGCCGTAATCTGCAGCCACTGATCAAAAGCGTCCACCGTATAAATCCTGGACACCCAATCAGCGTCTAACATCCAACTGTTGCCCACCTTCTTAATACGGTCTGTAACAAAACAGTCCTTCTTGTTCTCCAGCGCATACAGAAGCGGCCAGCGGTTCTTGAGACTAACTTCACCCAACCACACATCATGCCAAAAACGAACCGAAGAGTTACTTCCCACCTTAACCCTTATGAAAGAGTGCAGCGGCTTATTACCAGACTTTAAAGAGCTACCTGACTTCACTATAGCTTTCCAATTTCCAGTCGCGTTGTTACAAACAGGAAGCGTCTCCCACATCTTATTTTTGTTATGAACAGAATCAATAATACGACGCCATAAACCTTCCGGATTAACTCTATATCTCCACACCCATTTGAACAAAAGCGCTTCGTTCACGTCTTTCAATCTCTTAATCCCCAACCCACCATATTTTTTCGGGCTAGTCACCTTATCCCAACTGACCCAATGGATCGAATTCTTATCTAAGGAGCCCGACCATAGAAATTTTCTCATAATTCTTTCAAGAGTATCGATGATTTTCCTAGGAACTTTATACAAGGAGAAGTAGTAGACCGGAAGGCTCTCAAGGACCGATTTGATTAGAATAACTCTTCCACCAATCGATAATAGTTTCGCTTTCCACAAAGCCAATCTAGCTTCAAAAACCTCAATCACTTTCTTCCAGTTACTACACCTATTCATACTGGCTCCCACCTTTATGCCCAAATAGTCAAAAGGAAGATTCCCCCGCTTACAACCCAAAGCCAAAGCCGTACCATCCACCTCTTCATTAGCCATGCCAACACCAAAAAGATTGGATTTATTGATGTTTATTTTCAGCCCCGAGCAAACATGGAAACATCTCAAAATTCTAGCTATGCTAACCACGTTGCTACTCGACCACTCTCCAAGAATGAGCGCGTCATCAGCATATAACAAGTGCGACAAAACCTCCGCGTTGTTCACCTTGACACCTTTGAACTCATCGATTTGAACCGCCTTATAGATGATATACGAAAGAACTTCCATCACTAAAAGGAATAAGAAAGACGACAAAGGATCCCCTTGGCGAAGACCCTTCTGGCACGAAAACTCGAAAGTTGGCGACCCATTGACAAGAATCGCCGAGCGGGCTGATTGTAAAACTCCCATAACCCATCTACGCCATCTTTCCGGAAAACACATTTGCTCTATAACCGAGTTAAGAAAACTCCAGTTAACGTTATCGTACGCTTTTTCGAAATCAATCTTTAGAAGAAACGCCTTCTTTTGTTTTCTCTTTAACCAACTAATAACCTCATTCAACACCAGCGGACCATCCAAGATATTCCTATATTTGATAAATGCCGACTGAGATTCCGATATCACATCTCCCATAACAAGCTTTATACGATTCGCCAAGATCTTTGAAATGATTTTACTAACCATACCAATGAGATTAATAGGTCTAAACTCCTTCAAAGAAATCGGGATTTACATTTCGGGACCAATGTTATAAACGAAGTACTACATTCCGGGCTAATAAAACCTGTTTCATAAAATTCTGCGAGAATTTTGAAGAAATCATCTTCTAGTTCTCCCCAAAATTTATGAACAAAGCTGAAATTAAAGCCATCTGGGCCTGGGGCCTTGTCTTTTCCACAGTCGAACACTGCAGATTTGATTTCTTCTTTGGAAAAAACTCGAACTAGCTCTGCCCTCTTGTCTTCTGGAACAACTTTTAAATTCTGACAAACAATATTGGGTCTGATAACACACCTTTCTTTGAAATGTTCCCGAAAGAAATTAAGAACCTCTCTTTTGACACATTTAGGCTTCGTTTCCCATCTACCATTCACCTCAATACCCGGAACCCCATTAGACGATCTTCTCCCGTTTATAATCCTGTGAAAATACCCAGAGTTTTCGTCCCCGAAGTCGCCCATTTCACCCGCGCCCGTTGTTGCAAGTCTTTATTCCTAGCATACAAAATCTCAGCTATAGTCTTCTTGCACTCCTCCATAACCCATTGTTCTTCTTCAGATAAATCGCGTTGTTCCAGAATCATATCAAGCTGCTCTACTTCCAACCTGCAAGATTCCATGACTTCATTCTCTTTTCGAAGCATCTCATCTCTCCATATACGCAGCTTCCCTTTAAGATCTTTAAGTTTTAAAAACAGCTTTTTATCCGCCGGGCCGTTAACATCATAATTCGTTGTCAGACAATTCCGAACCACAACATCACAACTCTCCTTATCCCCCCATGAGTTAAACCAACGGAACGGTTTCGGACCAAACCTCTTATCAACCATAGACAACAACAGCGGGCAATGATCTGAGAGACCTATAGGCAGAGCACGAAGACATGCCTCAGGCCACTTATTGAATAAGTCCGAACAGACCAATATACGATCAATCTTGCTCTGTTTATTACCACCTCCTTTGCCTGCCAAGAAGGTGAATTTTCTACCTTTCATCACAAACTCCATCAAACCCATACCCTCAATAAACTCATTGAACTCCCGTGTGCTTGTCTCGTTAAATCTAGTATTCTTCCTGTCATCCGGACTTCTGACCGTATTAAAATCGCCTAATAATAACCACAAACCATCCCGAGCACTCATAACATCCGATAAATTCTGCCATAATAAACGTTTCTGGACATCAAGTTGCGGACCATAGACGTTTACAATATTAATTTTCACATTAGCGTCCTTTAGGTAACCACTGATAAGCAAAAAGTTCCTATTTTTTATCACCGAATCACTCTCAAAAACTGAAGTATTCCACATACAAACTAACCCCCCTGACAAACCAACCGGCTCAACGAACTGAAAATCAAAACTCCCATTACCCCAGTAGCGACCCAAAATATTCCTATCCAAACCTTGAACTTTCGATTCTTGAAGAGCTAAAAATGAAACATCATTATCCTGTTTCATTCTTCTAACCCAGTCATCCTTACCCGCAACCCCCATACCTCGAACATTAAGACACAAACAATTCATATCTGACCCAATTGTAAGCCTTCTTCAACTATAGATGCGTTAATTAAATCTTGAAATTCATGGAGTTCAACCCCCAATTTACGACCTAAACTTACCGTATGAGAGACCTCGTCGGTAATCGTCCCTCCCAACATGCACTTCTTAATATCTTCAAACGACTTTGCACCAATACCATTACTAATCTTACCTGCTGAATCAGTAACCGGATTGTTTTCTTCTACTCCCTGAGAATTCGCCCCCAAGTCGCTATCAGGCCTGTCTGACGAGCCCAGAGTTTCAGAGTTTCCACTTGATTCCACAATGCCTATTATTTCATTCAGCCCAAATAAATCTTTAGACTTCCTTTTGGGCTTCTTTCCTTTGGGCCTGTCCATACTACTTCCTGAACTATTAAGGCCCAACCTAACTCTTTTACCAACTTTCCTCCTTTTTTTAATCTTTCCACCCGACTTTTTTGTTTCCAGAATGTTGACCTCCTGATTTCCCTCAGTGTCTTTAATACCTTCCCCCATATCAAGGTCATTAATAACCTTTTCCCCACATTCCTTATTCCTTTCCTCTACTAATAATGGCAATGATTGTGCACCATCATTACCATCATTAATATTTTCGGCAGTTACCAAATTAACCTGGTCAACGATCATCGGATTGACTTCCACACCACCGTCCTCCGGTACAACATTCTCAGAAACCGGTGAGTTTTGCACCTCTTTCTCTGCATCTTCATTCGACTCCTCTCTAGTCACTACCTCGGCAAAATCCGGGATCCACTCCCCCAGCTCTTCCGTCACCCACACACGATACTTCCTCTCCTTCCACAAGAGAACCACTTCCTCGGCGATACGTTTACCATCTCCTGCTAGCACACCCACAAACTCATATGACAGGTCCAAATCCGTTCCTGAACAGTTCGCATGATGTACTACTTTACCGAACACCTTCCCAATGCTATCAAATACTTCATTGGACATCAAATGCAATGGGACACCTTGCACTTTGAGCCAGGCCAACCTCTCAAAACCCAACGATTGACCTTGCCACATACTAACCCTAGAAACGCTCTCCACATGAGAACCCAGCGTTTCCTGCACCGCTGAAGTCGTTTCTAAATCATCAAAAGAGAGGAGTAAGTCTAGACCTCCTAAATATTGAACCTTCCCAACCCCAGGAACTATATCATTCAACAAGATCTTGACATTTTTTAACGCTTGAAGGCTGGTCATGCGAACAACTAGCGCTTTCCCATGCAGATTCTGGAATGCCTGAACATCACTTCCCAATTGGATCTTCTTCCCTACTAACATATCTTTAAAAGATGTCTCCCCATTATAACCAACCCCTTTAAAGTGAATATTATTATCATTATTTGGGACATGTTCCTGACTCTTTTTAGTGTGTATATTATTATTATTATACTGATGACTCTCTCTATTCGTTCCTATCTCTCCATCTTCTAAAACAAAACGCGCGATGTTAAACCATAACTTGCAATCACCCAAACGGATTCCTTTAAGATTACTAAGGAGTTCCGTTTTGTCTTTAACATCTAACAATGAAATAAAACCAAACCGATTACCATTCTTATCACGCTTTCTTGCAATATACAGATCAAAGATCTGTCCAAACGACCTTACGTGTGTAGCAGTAGCAGTCTAGATAAGTTGTTCCATACCAAGTGTCGTTCTGGAAACATTTTTTTTAGGATATTCAAACCAAACACTATAAATAACATTAAAACCAAACACTATTCATGGGCCTACATAAATCAATATATAGGATAATATGTAAATTTAATAAGTTTAAAAGGTGTGAAAGTTAGCCGTTTTAAAAACTATTCCTATTCCCTTTAATCCACATGGATTAATTTCTTTTAGAAACTAGAGTAGTGTGTTCTTTGCTTTATTTCCTTGAGTTTAATTTAATTTTGGTGGATTAAATTTCTTTTAATATATGACTAGTGACTTCTCATCTCTTACCCTTTAATTTTGGTGGAATATTTACCTTTTAGAGATTAGAGTAGTAGTGGGTTCGTATCTTATTATCCTATTGTTGTGGTTGATTTATGCTCTCAAAGTTGGGTCAAGTTTTCACCAACAAAATTCAATCCTAACCAATCAAAACTACCCAAACAATATATATAAAATCAATTTATCGAAATAGAATACAGACAAAAGATCAAATAAAAACATTTTTTTCGTATGAACTATACGAATCAAAGAAAAAAACACGGGGGCCGCGTATAACTAGATTAATTATATAATTACTCTAGTTATACTCTAGCTATATAACTAGAGTAATTATATAATTACTCTAGTTATATAGCTAGAGTATAACTAGAGTAATTTTATAATTACTCTAGTCATACACAACCCCGCGTGTTTTTTTCTTTTGATTCGTACAGTTCGTACGAAAAAACTGTACGTGAACCTAACCCACAGAATATAACCAAACTTATTACGCTTTGAACATACTTTTCGTATTGGAATGAATTTTCATTGGTTAAATATATGCATCATCTTCATTTGTTCTATCGATTCACTATTTGCTTAGCCGTGGTCTTCCTATACGACGTGTATTCATGTCCTGAGTGATAAAAATAGATTAAATAAATTATGAAAAACTTAATAAAGACATTATTATTACATTGTAACTTATAAAAATTGTAATGTTGTATACTTATATAAGACTAGCTGAATATGTTGAAGTTAATTATTAAGCATATTTACATATATATTTAAAGTAATTCCTGTAAATTTAACCGTCATCTCATCCAGTTAAGGAGTTACAATTTAAGTTTATTTCAATGTAAAACAATACGTAGATTAATAAAGTGTAACTACTATATATTAAGTTAGTGATTTTTATTATATATTTTTTTAGCAATAATTCATAGGTTTCTATGATAAATACACCAATATGATAATATTTGGGTCTTTAAGGATTTGAATCTTCAACCTCTTGATAGTGGGGCACATCACTTAACCACCAAAATGTGCCATTGAGAACTATATGATATGTCTTAGACAAGGTTTACTCAAATCTTAAACATAGAACTTTGTATACTCTTTTATATACCTTTTTCGGAAAATATATGACTTAAAAGATAAAACCTTTATAATACTATTTTCGGAAATAATATGACTTAGAGAAGGTTCTATGCCCCTTACTATATATAAAACTTCATTGTTCGTATTTTATACTTCTATGACCGCCCCTTTACATGTAGGTCTTATCACTTCACCGTTACGCTTTATCTACCACCACACACACCCAACAATACAAACATATCTCTATCACCGATTCATCCTCATGCATAGAAGAAAAAAAATCATACAGTTATATGAAACATACAATATTCTGTTTTCCCAAACACTTAATGATTGTTGAAGTGACGGATTCATAAATTTATTATAATGACGTCACTATTTTAGATACTCCAATTTCGCAGAATCATTTCTGGGTTGGTTCGATAGTTCGGGTTGGGTCGGTCGGGTGGTCACATAATAAAAATACAATACAGTAATAAAAACACATCTTCATACCAAAAATATTTACTTAATAATACAAACATCTTTATCTCAAACTTAATTGGTTAATCATCTATAATTTATAATCTATATATAAAAGAATTGAACTTAGATGATGTGGCAATCAATGATGGCCTCAACGCCCTTTGAATGTGTCACGTGACATAATAAGGTGAAAGAGTTTTTTTTTTTTCGTTTTTATTAATTAATAAAAAATATTAGAGATAAAAACTCCAAACCCTAATTAGCCTACCCCTTCCTGTTGATTATCTCTCTACATTCACATCACAAAACCCTAGACTTATCATCTTCTTTGTTTGAAGACAACCATCAAACACCACCACAAGAAGAGACCTCGATTTGGAGACATGGATACGTTCTTGTGATTAGTCACAAAATGATTGCTCCAGAAGACGATGATAATAATAATTCATCAAGTTTCTTCGATTTCACCTTAATAGATAATATTCCTCTCCCTGGTGGTCAACTTCCCTCTCTCGATTCCGATTTTCTCTGGTCATCTGATCCCTTCTCTGCTTCGTCCAATCTTAGGTCTGTTTTGATTAATCGATTTTGTGTTTTTTGATCCGTTCATGTTAATGTGTTCTTTTGTCTTTGTCTGTGCATTGGTATTCTTTGTTGTTCGTACCAATAGGTTTTATCCACGTTGTAAGATTATGGTTCTCAACTTGATTCTCATTGATCAATGGAACGGGTATAAATAGGTTACAAGGAGATCTCCTTTTCTTGGAGAATAAGTTTACAATCATTATCTCTAAATACAATGTAAATCTATTCTATATTTACAATATTATTTGTCATTATCTATTACACCCCCGTAGTCGAAGCGGGAGGAAGACGGACGGTTAGACTGGTCCGAAAATCATCAAAGAGAACCTTGGGAAGACCTTTGGTAAATATATCAGCGACTTGAAACTAAGAGGGAATATGAAGAATTCGAACAAGACCTTTCTTGACATGCTCTCGAACGAAATGAATATCGAGCTCGATATGTTTTGTCCGCTGATGTTGTATCGGGTTTCCTGATAAATAGATGGCACTGACGTTATCACAATAAACAACAGTTGCCTGATAAAGAGGATTCTGAAGTTCCAAAAGCAAATTCCGAAGCCAACATATCTCAGCCACAACGTTGGCCACTCCACGATACTCGACTTCTGCACTGGAGCGAGAAATAGTCGACTGACGTTTAGAAGACCAGGAGATGAGGTTATCACCAAGATATACACAGTAGCCAGACGTAGAGCGTCTAGTGTCAGGGCAACCTGCCCAATCAGCATCTGTGTAGGCACGAAGAGATAAAGTAGCAGTTGGCTGAAGATGAAGTCCGTAATGTAGTGTGCCCTGGATATACCTGAGTATGCGTTTGAGAGCATTCCAGTGCTCCAGACTAGGGGAATGCATATATATACATATCTGCTGAACACTGTATGAAATGTCAGGGCGGGTGAAAGTAAGGTATTGTAAAGCACCTGCAAGACTGCGAAAGGTAGTAGGTGTGACATCCGTCACTTTTTCATAATATATATATATATATATATATATATATTTAATAATAATAATAATAATAATAAAAAGATTTGTTTAATTATGTTTGTCTAAGCCCACAACCCAATTAAACCACACCCAACAACTAACACTATAAGCCCAAACCCCTTCCTTTTCCCTTGAATGTTGTAGCCCACACAAACAAGCAGCCCAGGCCCACAAAACCCGGCCCAACAGCTCTAGTCCGGCCCAACACACCCTCATGCCTCTTCAGTTTTTTTTAAAAAAAAAAAATTATGGTCGGGCCGGGGATCGAACCCTCGTCCCCAGCCGATCTGATACCACAAACAACACTACCACTGCACCACAGCAGCTTTTGTGTTAGAACTTAGAATCTCTTTAATTTTAAAGGCTTTTTAACCTGCTTCCTTTCTTCTCTTCGACGTGCAGCAGCAGCAGATAGTTATTTATTTTTTTTCTTCTTCTTTTCTTTTTGTTGTAGACCAAACCTAATAACTCGTAATTTCTTTAAAAATGGAATGGGACCATGATTGCCGGCCTAATGTTCATCAATTACCCGAACAATTTCAATCAATTTGACCAAATTGATTGATATCACACGTTTGTTTTTAAAAACCAAGTCAAACTTACCAATTTATCAAACCAGACGATTGCACTATAAATTGATCATCCTCAAAGAATTACAACTCGCTCACATCTCTCTCTCAACCTCCAATTACTTCTGAAACTCTCTAATTGTGCTACACGATCAAACGGTTGACTTTTATTTTTGACCCGGCAATTATCTACGAAACAACACTGTGAGTTCTTGTTCTTTTGTGGGTTTTGTTAGTCGGCAATCAAACAACAAAAGCCCCAACATCAATCGGGCTCATTATTTCTGAATTGTTTGATTGTAATATCTAGGGTTCGTAATTATAAATTGGGGATAAACTGAATCTGCTCTGTTTATTTATTTAATGTTAACCGGGGATTATCACAACCACTGGCCTAGGCCAAGTGGTTGTGACCAGGGCTTGCAACCCTGATCACCCGGGTTCGAGTCCCACTACAGCCACATCTTTTGTTTCCTTTTTCTTTTAAAACAACAAAGCCTTATTATATATATATTAGACATTTTAAACTTATAAATTCATTTTTAAATATTAAAACTATTTTATAAAATCTAAAAAAAATTATATTTATAAAATCTGAGATAAAAGTTTTATTTACAATTTTTATTTTTCTGAAATTCATTTATTTAATATTTAAAATAATTAAATCAATTTTATACCATTATATTTATAAAAATCCATTAAAATATCAAAACAATTTTATTAAATTCTACAAAAATTATCCTATGTTTGTACAATGTTGAACTTCACTGAAATGATTTTTAAATCAGAAAAATCAATTATTTTATATTTTTAATCAATTTTTGTTAGATTTAATCATAATTAAATCATAATAAATTTGATTTTCATTATTTTTGCACCAAAATTTTATACAATTTATTTTTATATATTTAGAACAGAAATATGATTTTTAAAATAGAAATTGTTTAATTTTAGTATTTTTGAATATTAAAGTTAATTGTTGGCAATTTGTAATAAATAGATTTAAAAATCTATTTTAAATGAAATAATTTTATAAAAATTATTTTTATACTTCAAACACTTTAATGTGTACATTCAAAATTCAAATTTTATAAAAAGACTTTCTTTTATTAATTATCAAATTTCCCTTTTATTTAATTAACATTTTATTATTAATTCAACAATTGGTTATTCCCAATTCGAAGCCCTAGAAATACCTATATCCTAGAGTTATTTCTCTTACACATTATCGAATACTTTAGGTTGATCATTTGGGAGTAATCTCAATTCATATTTCGTTGTCCAAGTTCAATTTCAAGTTATTACGTGAACTGTGAGTATTCCTACCCCTTTTTGCTTTTATACATTTTTGGGGTGTTACATGTACACTATTACAATTTCAAATACAAGATTACATTTTTACGATACAATTCTAGTACTATGTGCATTGCTTACAACGTGCTTTATGCTTAGACAATACATGTGGATTACATTTGTACTTAGTGAAATCATTAACATGGTACAAGCCGACCTTAACATTGGATAGCGCTATTTGGATTGACAACCCGCCTAGATTGATTCTCCCCCTTTTTCATCGGAGAATCCGTGGCCAGTGTTAAGTTATCATCCATTTATTGGTTGAGTACACTACAGTTCATACAGTACATTATACAGTCACAGGGTTGATTTCGCTCATTTGTATGATACATAGTTTACATATTGCACTGTAGCTTGCACTTGAATTGTATAACTTTTTAACCTACTATATATATCAAATCTAGGAATGCTCACCAACATTTCATATGTTGACCAAATCTATTTTGTACATGTTTCAGGTGCAGTTTGATCTAGTGCTTTAGCAAGGAACATTTAGTGCTATATTTTAATTCAGATAATTCAATATTTACATTTCATTTAGACAATGTATTTTCCATTTCCATGTAAGACAATTTTGATTATTCAATAATATTTACATTTTAGTACCATGAGCTTTTGAACAATCGTCACTACGTGGCACCTCGATGATTCCGCCATCGGTTGGGGTGTTACAGATTGGTATCAGAGCCATGGTTATAGGGAACTAGGTTACTAGATGGAATAGGCCTAGACTATAACCGAACTTCAACTTTCATGCATAATATTTCCTGAATTACCTTACCCCCCATTTCCCTCTACTTTCCTTCTTCTATCTTTCCCTTCTTCTCTCTCTCCATTCTTCTCATCCTTCATCATGGTGTCCTACAGGGAGTGGAAAGTCTACATCATCATGGAACAGGGACAGTACCTTTCATGAAGACACTCTTAGGAATAATGCCTACTTTTACTTTTGTTCCTTCAAAGTTGTTGAACTTTAATGAGTGTGATAAGGACACGTGCAATCTGGAAGGGTGGACGCCTGTACACTGGGTTTTCTGGCATAGGCAAGCATAGCGCATAAATCCATTTACGGACCTGTTATGCTTACCTGGGGATTCCTGGAGTGAGTGTCCACTTATAGGCTAAAGCACGTCTTCTGTGACATCCGTCACTTTTATTTAATAATAATAATAATAATAATAATAATATTAATTATAAAAAAAAAATTCTGATTATATATATATATCTTTAAATTATAAACACACCCACTTGAAACAACCCAAGCCCACCTTCCTTGTTTCTTTATTTTTTTCTGAAGCCCAGCCCAACCAGCATGGCCCAAGGCCGGCCCAGCTCCACTCTCCTTCTCCCTTATGTGTTTTTAAAAAAAAAGGGGGATCTGTTGCTGCTTACGGGACTCGAACCCGAGCAGCCCAGCACCACACACCTAGGCAACAACCATCTGGGCTACACCTTGGATTTGTTAATAATTCAAACCAAATAATAATTATCCTATTTTTCGCAGCCCTTTCTCCTTCTTCCTTGGCTGTTACGAACAGCAACAAACAACATCAATCAACAAGCTTTAATCATGGGGATCAATTTTAATGTTTCCTTTGACCAATAAAAACGAGCTACATCAAATCCTACGCATAATCCACGCATTTAAACAGCTCGATGTTTGACCAATCCAAACGATTATCACGCGTGGATAATTTAACGGGTCAAAACTTTCTAAAACGACTAATCCGAGCTTTACCTATAAATTGAACGTGCTACCTCAGTCACAACTCGCCAAACAATCTTTCTCAACCTTCAATTTCTCACAAAAACCTTCTGTTCTTGATTGTTAATCGCGTGTTGACTTTTCTGTTGACCGGGCTTATAGACGCGAATTCGTAATTGTAAGTTGTGTTTTCTTGATGGGTTTTGTTAATCGAATACTCGCAAACAATAGCCCCATCATACCAGGGGCTATTGCTTGCTAAATCAAAGTATTGAAAATTCTAGGGTTGTTCATATTGAATTGGGGAAGATGACTCTGCTGTAAATCATTTAAGTGTTATTCAAATCAGAAACCATCACCAAAAAGCACCACAGATCAGTTGGTCAGTGGCATTTCCTAACAGCCCGGGGTCTCAGGTTCGATCCCCACAAAAACAACATATTTTTTTTACTTTACTTTTCTTATATAAACATTTAGCATATTATTTTTTTAAAAATAGTTTTAAATACTAAACGTGGTTTATAAATTCTACAAAAATTACTATATGATCTTCTAATGGTAAAGTTCATCATCCAATTTTTAGTTTTTCAAAAATAATTTATTTAATATATATTATTAATAATACAAGTTTATTCATTTATATTTATTAAATTCTATAAAAATATCTAAACAATTTTATTAAATCTCACAAAAATTATCCTAAACTTGTACAACAATATACATTTCAGAAAATATTTTTATTTCAGAAAAACCGTTTATTTTATATTTTTAAATAATTTTTGTTAGTTTTAATCATAAATAATTCATAATAAATTCATTTTACAATATTTTTGCACCAAAATTTTACATAAATTATTTCTATTCATTTGGAACTGAAATACAATTTTTAATTCAGAAAATTCTTTAATTTTAATATTTTTAGATATTAAAGTCATATTTTGACAATTTGAAATAAATAGATTAAATATTCTATTTTCAAGAAAATAATTTTATAAAAATTATTTTCATAATCAAAATCTTATGTTGTGACAATATTTAACTTAAAATTTTACAAAAAGACTTTTATCTATTTATTTATTAAATTTTCTCATATTAATAAACAATTCATTAATTAATCAAATAAATGTTTATCCCCAATTCGAAACCCTAGAAATACATATATCCTAGGGTTATTCCTTACACCTTATCAAATTCTTTAGGTTGATTCTTTGGAATATTCTCAACACATATTTCGTTGTCCAGTTCAATCCCAAGCTATTACATAGACAGTGAGTATTTCCTATCCCCCTTTTACTTTTATACATTTTTGGGGTGATTCATGTACACTATTACAAATTTCAAATACAAGTTTACATTTTCACAATACAATTCTAGTACTATGTGCATTGCTTACCACGTGCTTTATGCTTAGACAATACATGTGGATTACATTTGTACTTAGTGAAATCATTAACATGGTACAAGCCGACCTTAACATTGGATAGCGCTATTTGGATTGACAACCCGCCTAGATTGATTCTCCCCCTTTTTCATCGGAGAATCCGTGGCCAGTGTTAAGCTTTTTATCCATTTATTGGATAAGTACACTACAGTTCATACAGTACATTATACAGTCACAGGGTTGATTTCGCTCATTTGTATGATACATAGTTTACATAATTGCACTGTAGCTTGCACTTGAATTGTATAACTTTTAACCTACTATATATATCAAATCTAGGAATGCTCACCAACATTTCATATGTTGACCAAATCTATTTTGTACATGTTTCAGGTGCAGTTTGATCTAGTGCTTTAACAAGAGATACTTAGTGCATTATTTTAATCAGTTATTTCATTATTTACATTTCATTTAAGACTTTGTATTTTCCATTTCCATGTAAGACAATTTTGGATTATTCAATAATATTTACATTTTAGTACCATGAGCTTTTGAACAATCGTCACTACGTGGCACCTCGATGATTCCGCCATCGGTTGGGGTGTTACAGATTGGTATCAGAGCCATGGTTATAGGGAACTAGGTTATTAGATAAAATGGCCTAGACTATAACCGAACTTTAACTTGCATGCATAATATTTCCTGAATTACCCTACCCCTCATTTCTCCCTACTTTCCTCCTTCTATCTTTCCCTTCTTCCCTCTCTCTATTCTTCTTATCTTTCATCATGGTGCATAGAGATGGTGTCCTACAGAGACTGTAAAGTTTACATCATCATACGGGAACAGTACCTTTTATGAAGACATTCTTAGACATAATACCTACTCTTATTTTACTCCTTCGAAGTTGTTGAACTTTAATGAGTGTGATAAGGACACGTGCAATGTGGAAGGGTGGACGCCTGTACACTGGGTTTTCTGGCATAGGCAAGCATAGCGCATAAATCCATTTACGGACCTGTTATGCTTACCTGGGGATTCCTGGAGTGAGTGTCCACTTATAGGCTAAAGCATGTCTTCTTTGATCACCATTGGGTTCAATTCCTTTGAAAAGTCAACGTTCTTGTTGAGCTTTACAGCTAGACAAGGGCACTCCAAGCATTTTGTACAAGTTTTTCCAATAATACCCTCTCGTTTCATATACAATACTTTGCATATCATGATTGCTTACAAGACCACATCTTCATAACCATCTGTACGATTATACACTTACATTTTCTAATCTCATGATTATTAATTGACTACCTCATAGATGTCTGCTCGCCGCATGCTCCGTGATGCCAGCCAACGCCCTGTTCGTGCTTCTGGACGACGTTCTGATCGTCGCCTCGCATCTTTAGTCGCCGAGCAAATTGCTGCAGTGATCCCAAACCTTGTCAGTGAGATAACCCAGAATAGTAACAGTGCCAACACAGGGAGTACGACTCAATTTCGGTGCACTTTCAAACACTTTAACTCCTGCAACCCCACAAAATTCACTGGTGAGGAGGGTGCTACTGGCCTCCTCCAATGGTTTGAAAGCATGGAGAGTACCTTTGTGAACAGTGAATGTCCTGATGAACTCCGCGTTCGCTATGCTACTAGTGTCCTTCAAAAGGGGGCGCTAACCTGGTGGAATGGTGAAAAGCGCAATCAAGGAGCTGATATTGCTTTATCATTACCTTGGGCAGATGTTAAGGAACTCATGATCGCCAAATTCTGCCCTAGGAACGAAATCAGGAAACTAGAGGAAGAGTTCCATGGACTGAAACAAGACAGTGGTGAGAATCTTGCGTACAATACTCGATATCACGAACTTAGCATACTGGTTCCACACATGGTCACCCCAGTCTCTCGAGCAATCGAAAAATATATCGAGGGATTACCTGACCTGATTCAAGACGTTGTCACTGGAGGCAAAGCCACTACGGTAGAAGAAGCCATCCAACTTGCAGCCACACTAACAGACAAACACGTAAGGAAAGGAAACTTGGTTAGGAAGGGCACCAAGACACCTACTGAGAAAACCACCAATGTTGTTGAACAATCTAAGACTATTTTAGCAAAGGCCGCCACTACTGCTTCGAACTCTAAGAAACGAATGGGCAATAATCTGAACCATACTGTTGTGGATCCTGTGACTCAACCTCCTATCAAGAAAGCCTACACGGGAACTCATCCTCAATGCAACACCTGCAAATATCATCACCCTGCAAATCTTCCATGCCGTCAATGCACTAGATGTGGAAGGTTTGGACACTTTGTTACCACTTGTCGAGTAATGGTTGGGACACAGAGTAATCATCAAACAGCTGCCCAAGAACCACTACAGATTACTAATGGTCGGGCATGTTATCATTGTAGAGACCCTAACCACATGCTACCTCAATGTCCCAAACTGAACAATTTAAACCTGGTGGCACATGGACGAGCTTTCAATATCAATACCAACGAAATAACTGATCAGGATGACGTTAATCCCACTAGTTAAGCTATGGATGAAATCTTCCCAAGACTCGAGAAATCCAATACCCATGATTCCATTTTCATGATCCTATTATCATTTTGTACCCAATTTTGTCGCACTCATTAGCATACAACATCTAGAAATTTCCTTGCGTATTATTGTGTATTAACACAGATTGGAAATTTATTATATTGATTACGTTTATTTTTAATCATACAAGACTCTACCTTACATCTATTTGAAAACGTTTGGACTTGATACTTGAACTTACAGATGCTTTTCTAAGAAAACATCATTAGTTATTACATGAAACTAGATTGTTTCCCTTAATTTGACTACGCATTGAACATCTAATTATCCATGATACTCGTAAACATTTATTTATTCATGATAACACTTACACTTAATGGTTGTAGTACTTACAAACTTGCTTGCATAAACATGCTATCAATTTGCAATCTATGTGAATAATAATTGCTGCACTTAATAGAAGTCATCATGCCTTTTCAACAGTCGGGAGAGGCCCTACAACCTGCTCCACGACTGGTAGAGGCTATCGAACATACTCAACGATTGGTAGAGGTCACTATGCCTTTTCAAACAGTCGGGAGAGGCCCTACAACCTACTCCACGGCTGGTGGAGGCTATCGAACCTGCTCAACAATCGGTGGGATCATAGAAAGACGCAAAACCCTAATGTAAGGTAAATTGATGATTCCGGTCCGGAACGTAATCATGAATTTACAGGTGCGTTAGAGTAGTGTGAAATTCTATTAAAGTTTTTGGGAAGACGTCCAGTACATTCTCAAGGTATCAAAGGTGTGGTGGGTTAGCTGCGGTACACCCTGTATACAAACACTAATGATGCATTGAAAGTGAGGCTGGAAGTCGGACCAGGAACAAACTCTGTTTACTTGGTAGTTCATTTAGTCTTTCTGTAGATAACCAACTCATACAATTAATTTAGGAGTCCTAAAACTTGAAGTTTAGTGTTACTAGATTCTTATTCTCCTTATTATTCGAGACGAACTTAATCCAATCCTTAACTCACACCCATCAAACCTCTTGTCCAAATCATTCGAATTTTCCAAACTACAGTTAACCTAAATTTTTCCCTAGCATCCATAACCCTATGTTTTTAATAACTTCGGGAGGAAGTTTCTAAAAGTAGGGGATGCTGTGACATCCGTCACTTTTATTTAATAATAATAATAATAATAATAATAATAATAATAATATTAATTATAAAAAAAAAATTCTGATTATATATATATATCTTTAAATTATAAACACACCCACTTGAAACAACCCAAGCCCACCTTCCTTGTTTCTTTATTTTTTTCTGAAGCCCAGCCCAACCAGCATGGCCCAAGGCCGGCCCAGCTCCACTCTCCTTCTCCCTTATGTGTTTTAAAAAAAAAAAAGGGGATCTGTTGCTGCTTACGGGACTCGAACCCGAGCAGCCCAGCACCACACACCTAGGCAACAACCATCTGGGCTACACCTTGGATTTGTTAATAATTCAAACCAAATAATAATTATCCTATTTTTCGCAGCCCTTTCTCCTTCTTCCTTGGCTGTTACGAACAGCAACAAACAACATCAATCAACAAGCTTTAATCATGGGGATCAATTTTAATGTTTCCTTTGACCAATAAAAACGAGCTACATCAAATCCTACGCATAATCCACGCATTTAAACAGCTCGATGTTTGACCAATCCAAACGATTATCACGCGTGGATAATTTAACGGGTCAAAACTTTCTAAAACGACTAATCCGAGCTTTACCTATAAATTGAACGTGCTACCTCAGTCACAACTCGCCAAACAATCTTTCTCAACCTTCAATTTCTCACAAAAACCTTCTGTTCTTGATTGTTAATCGCGTGTTGACTTTTCTGTTGACCGGGCTTATAGACGCGAATTCGTAATTGTAAGTTGTGTTTTCTTGATGGGTTTTGTTAATCGAATACTCGCAAACAATAGCCCCATCATACCAGGGGCTATTGCTTGCTAAATCAAAGTATTGAAAATTCTAGGGTTGTTCATATTGAATTGGGGAAGATGACTCTGCTGTAAATCATTTAAGTGTTATTCAAATCAGAAGCCATCACCAAAAAGCACCACAGATCAGTTGGTCAGTGGCATTTCCTAACAGCCCGGGGTCTCAGGTTCGATCCCCACAAAAACAACATATTTTTTTTACTTTACTTTTCTTATATAAACATTTAGCATATTATTTTTTTAAAAATAGTTTTAAATACTAAACGTGGTTTATAAATTCTACAAAAATTACTATATGATCTTCTAATGGTAAAGTTCATCATCCAATTTTTAGTTTTTCAAAAATAATTTATTTAATATATATTATTAATAATACAAGTTTATTCATTTATATTTATTAAATTCTATAAAAATATCTAAACAATTTTATTAAATCTCACAAAAATTATCCTAAACTTGTACAACAATATACATTTCAGAAAATATTTTTATTTCAGAAAAACCGTTTATTTTATATTTTTAAATAATTTTTGTTAGTTTTAATCATAAATAATTCATAATAAATTCATTTTACAATATTTTTGCACCAAAATTTTACATAAATTATTTCTATTCATTTGGAACTGAAATACAATTTTTAATTCAGAAAATTCTTTAATTTTAATATTTTTAGATATTAAAGTCATATTTTGACAATTTGAAATAAATAGATTAAATATTCTATTTTCAAGAAAATAATTTTATAAAAATTATTTTCATAATCAAAATCTTATGTTGTGACAATATTTAACTTAAAATTTTACAAAAAGACTTTTATCTATTTATTTATTAAATTTTCTCATATTAATAAACAATTCATTAATTAATCAAATAAATGTTTATCCCCAATTCGAAACCCTAGAAATACATATATCCTAGGGTTATTCCTTACACCTTATCAAATTCTTTAGGTTGATTCTTTGGAATATTCTCAACACATATTTCGTTGTCCAGTTCAATCCCAAGCTATTACATAGACAGTGAGTATTTCCTATCCCCCTTTTACTTTTATACATTTTTGGGGTGATTCATGTACACTATTACAAATTTCAAATACAAGTTTACATTTTCACAATACAATTCTAGTACTATGTGCATTGCTTACCACGTGCTTTATGCTTAGACAATACATGTGGATTACATTTGTACTTAGTGAAATCATTAACATGGTACAAGCCGACCTTAACATTGGATAGCGCTATTTGGATTGACAACCCGCCTAGATTGATTCTCCCCCTTTTTCATCGGAGAATCCGTGGCCAGTGTTAAGCTTTTTATCCATTTATTGGATAAGTACACTACAGTTCATACAGTACATTATACAGTCACAGGGTTGATTTCGCTCATTTGTATGATACATAGTTTACATAATTGCACTGTAGCTTGCACTTGAATTGTATAACTTTTAACCTACTATATATATCAAATCTAGGAATGCTCACCAACATTTCATATGTTGACCAAATCTATTTTGTACATGTTTCAGGTGCAGTTTGATCTAGTGCTTTAACAAGAGATACTTAGTGCATTATTTTAATCAGTTATTTCATTATTTACATTTCATTTAAGACTTTGTATTTTCCATTTCCATGTAAGACAATTTTGGATTATTCAATAATATTTACATTTTAGTACCATGAGCTTTTGAACAATCGTCACTACGTGGCACCTCGATGATTCCGCCATCGGTTGGGGTGTTACATCTTCTTTGATCACCATTGGATTCAATTCCTTTGAAAAGTCAACGTTCTTGTTGGGCTTTACAGCTAGACAAGGGCACTCCAAGCATTTTATGCAAGCTTTTTTTCAATAATACTCTCTTGGTTCATATACAATATTTTGTATTTCACGATTTTCATATATTGCTTACAAGTTCATACTTTCATAACCATCTATGGATTTCACAATCACACTTCACCTTACCCTCTTAACCACTTTTTAAAGATTCAACACCCTACCCAAATCATATTATTTCTTTTCTCCACATGTTATTTATTTTAAAAACTATAACCTCATACTTTAGCACAAACTAAAGATTTCTAAAACTTGTTGTATTACCTAGTAACTTTACAAAGTACATATTTTCCTCGAACTTAAATTCAATTGATTATTTATTGACGTAACAAACGATTTTCTATATAATGTTTTAAACTATTACAAAGCCTACTTAGCTTGTACTAATTAACAACTTTTGCCTTATGTACAAAACCAATTTTGAAAATATTTATTTTTTTTGGAATAATATCTAGTCTCTAGATTCTCCATCAACACTCACTCATTTTCAACTTGTTCAAATTTTTACAATATTTGGCATATACCACAATCATGTTTTCTTATACACTTGATTATAACCTTTGATCCAAACCCCAAAATCTACACTGCTATATAATCTCCTTACTATAAAATAAACTCTTTATCAACTATCTTCACATTCACCATCTCTCACAACCTTGATTCTGCTTCAAGATTTTTCATCATCCTCTCAAGAACTAAATTCATATCCTTCACCTTCTCACACGTGAGCTAGTTACCCATGATAATCAAACTACTAAAAACCTGATACTTGATTCTACATGATTTTTTTTTTTCCAAAACATCATTGTTTGTGAAACTTGATTTCCCCTTAATTTGACTATTCACTGGACATTTAATTATTCATGATACTCGTAAACATTTAATTATTCATGATAAACACTTACACTTAATGGTTGTAGTACTTACAAACTTGCTTGCATAAACATGCTATCAATTTGCAATTTATGTGAATAATAATTGCTGCACTTAATAGAAGTCATCATGCCTTTTTCAACAGTCGGGAGAGGCCCTACAATCTGCTCCACGACTGGTGGAGGCTATCGAACATACTCAACGATTGGTAGAGGTCACTATGCCTTTTCAAACAGTCGGGAGAGGCCCTACAACCTACTCCACGGCTGGTGGAGGCTATCGAACCTGCTCAACAATCGGTGGGATCATAGAAGGACATAAAACCCTAATGTAAGGTAAATTGATGATTCCGGTCCGGAACGTAATCATGAATTTACAGGTACGTTAGGGTAGTGTGAAATTCTATTAGAGTTTTTGGTAGGCGTCCAATACGTTTTCAAGGTATCAAAGGTGTGGTGGGTTAGCTGCGGTACACCCTGTATACAAACACTAATGATGCATTGAAAATGAGACTGGAAGTCGGACCAGGAACAAGCTCTGTTTACTTGATAGTTCATTTAGTGTTTCTATAGTCAGTCAACTCGTACATTTATCATAGGATTCCTAAAACTTGAAACTTAGTGAATTACTAGATTCTTATTCTCCTTATTATTCGAGACAAACCTAATCCAAATCCTTAACTCACACCTATCAAACCCCATCCAAATCATTTGAAACAGTTTACTTTGTTACCTATAAATTCACGTCGTACCTTAACTCTGATTTTCTAAACCACAGTTATCTTAACTTTTACCCTAAACGTCCATAACCCTATGTTTCAAATAACTTCGGGACGAAGTTTCTAAAAGTAGGGGATGCTGTGACATCCGTCACTTTTTCATAATATATATATATATATATATATATATATTTTTAATAATAATAATAATAATAATAATAATAAAAAGATTTGTTTAATTATGTTTGTCTAAGCCCACAACCCAATTAAACCACACCCAACAACTAACACTATAAGCCCAAACCCCTTCCTTTTCCCTTGAATGTTGTAGCCCACACAAACAAGCAGCCCAGGCCCACAAAACCCGGCCCAACAGCTCTAGTCCGGCCCAACACACCCTCATGCCTCTTCAGTTTTTTAAAAAAAAAAATAATTATGGTCGGGCCGGGGATCGAACCCTCGTCCCCAGCCGATCTGATACCACAAACAACACTACCACTGCACCACAGCAGCTTTTGTGTTAGAACTTAGAATCTCTTTAATTTTAAAGGCTTTTTAACCTGCTTCCTTTCTTCTCTTCGACGTGCAGCAGCAGCAGCAGATAGTTATTTATTTTTTTTTCTTCTTCTTTTCTTTTTGTTGTAGACCAAACCTAATAACTCGTAATTTCTTTAAAAATGGAATGGGACCATGATTGCCGGCCTAATGTTCATCAATTACCCGAACAATTTCAATCAATTTGACCAAATTGATTGATATCACGCGTTTGTTTTTAAAAACCAAGTCAAACTTACCAATTTATCAAACCAGACGATTGCACTATAAATTGATCATCCTCAAAGCATTACAACTCGCTCACATCTCTCTCTCAACCTCCAATTACTTCTGAAACTCTCTAATTGTGCTACACGATCAAACGGTTGACTTTTATTTTTGACCCGGCAATTATCTACGAAACAACACTGTGAGTTCTTGTTCTTTTGTGGGTTTTGTTAGTCGGCAATCAAACAACAAAAGCCCCAACATCAATCGGGCTCATTATGTCTGAATTGTTTGATTGTAATATCTAGGGTTCGTAATTATAAATTGGGGATAAACTGAATCTGCTCTGTTTATTTATTTAATGTTAACCGGGGATTATCACAACCACTGGCCTAGGCCAAGTGGTTGTGACCAGGGCTTGCAACCCTGATCACCCGGGTTCGAGTCCCACTACAGCCACATCTTTTGTTTCCTTTTTCTTTTAAAACAACAAAGCCTTATTATATATATATTAGACATTTTAAACTTATAAATTCATTTTTAAATATTAAAACTATTTTATAAAATCTAAAAAAAATTATATTTATAAAATCTGAGATAAAAGTTTTATTTAAAATTTTTATTTTTCTGAAATTCATTTATTTAATATTTATAATAATTAAATCAATTTTATACCATTATATTTATAAAAATCCATTAAAATATCAAAACAATTTTATTAAATTCTACAAAAATTATCCTATGTTTGTACAATGTTGAACTTCACTGAAATGATTTTTAAATCAGAAAAATCAATTATTTTATATTTTTAATCAATTTTTGTTAGATTTAATCATAATTAAATCATAATAAATTTGATTTTCATTATTTTTGCACCAAAATTTTATACAATTTATTTTTATATATTTAGAACAGAAATATGATTTTTAAAATAGAAATTGTTTAATTTTAGTATTTTTGAATATTAAAGTTAATTGTTGGCAATTTGTAATAAATAGATTTAAAAATCTATTTTAAATGAAATAATTTTATAAAAATTATTTTTATACTTCAAACACTTTAATGTGTACATTCAAAATTCAAATTTTATAAAAAGACTTTCTTTTATTAATTATCAAATTTCCCTTTTATTTAATTAACATTTTATTATTAATTCAACAATTGGTTATTCCCAATTCGAAGCCCTAGAAATACCTATATCCTAGAGTTATTTCTCTTACACATTATCGAATACTTTAGGTTGATCATTTGGGAGTAATCTCAATTCATATTTCGTTGTCCAAGTTCAATTTCAAGTTATTACGTGAACTGTGAGTATTCCTACCCCTTTTTGCTTTTATACATTTTTGGGGTGTTACATGTACACTATTACAATTTCAAATACAAGATTACATTTTTACGATACAATTCTAGTACTATGTGCATTGCTTACAACGTGCTTTATGCTTAGACAATACATGTGGATTACATTTGTACTTAGTGAAATCATTAACATGGTACAAGCCGACCTTAACATTGGATAGCGCTATTTGGATTGACAACCCGCCTAGATTGATTCTCCCCCTTTTTCATCGGAGAATCCGTGGCCAGTGTTAAGTTATCATCCATTTATTGGTTGAGTACACTACAGTTCATACAGTACATTATACAGTCACAGGGTTGATTTCGCTCATTTGTATGATACATAGTTTACATATTGCACTGTAGCTTGCACTTGAATTGTATAACTTTTTAACCTACTATATATATCAAATCTAGGAATGCTCACCAACATTTCATATGTTGACCAAATCTATTTTGTACATGTTTCAGGTGCAGTTTGATCTAGTGCTTTAGCAAGGAACATTTAGTGCTATATTTTAATTCAGATAATTCAATATTTACATTTCATTTAGACAATGTATTTTCCATTTCCATGTAGGACAATTTTGATTATTCAATAATATTTACATTTTAGTACCATGAGCTTTTGAACAATCGTCACTACGTGGCACCTCGATGATTCCGCCATCGGTTGGGGTGTTACAGTAGGATCTTCAAATAAAGGACCAGAAGTAGCGGAAAGCTTAGCCTGAGTATGAACCGGGGTAGCTACAGGTTTACAAGAATCCATAGCAGCTCGGTGTAGGATGTCCTTAGCATAAAAAGCTTGAGATAGAAACATATAGTCACCTTTGCGAGTAACCGCAATGCCGAGAAAATAAGTTAGAGGGCCCGGGTCCTTCATAGCAAACTCCCAGACAAAAGAGACATAAGTCGATCCCGTAAGGTGTCAGACGAAGTGGTCAGAATAATGTCGTCTACATAGATAAGTAGATATGCAAAATCACTACCATGATGATAAATAAAGATAGAGTTGTTAGTTTGGCTTTGAGACAATCCCTGCAAAAGAACAAAATCAGTGAAACGCTGGTACCAAGCCCGAGGGGCCTGCTTGAGACCATACAGAGATTTCTGCAATCGACACACATGGTCTGGAAAATCTCGATGTCGAAACCCCATGGGTTGGTACATATAGACTGTCTCATTTAAGTTCTCGTGCAAAAAGGCGTTAGTAACATCAAGCTGATGTATAGGCCAAGATTGTGAAAGATCCAAAGAGAGAACCGTGCGAATGGTCGCCGGTTTGACAACGGGACTAAAAGTATCTCCACAATCGACACCCACCTGTTGTGTACGACCATCACAAACCAACCGAGCCTTATATCGTTCTAAAGTACCATTTGAACGAAACTTATGCTTAAAAAGCCACATGCTGCGAATTACATTCATATCTGGTGTCCGGGGAACCAACTCCCATGTCTTATTTTTAATAAATGCACTAAACTCATCAGACATGGCTTTGTTCCATTCAGGAGTGGACAAGGCAACCTGAGGGTTTTTAGGTATCGGAACAATGGTGGAGGTGGTGAGGTTTAGGAATTTTTTCGGTTTAGTAATGCCATCCATGGAATGAGTTCGCATGGAATGTGTGGAGGGTAGGATGGTTGATGAGACGGGTGGTTGGGTTTTCGGTGGAGTCGGGGGCTGTTGTGGTGGGTTAAGAGGCGTGTCTGATGGGTTTAGGGGATGGGCCTGAGTGGTAGAGGATGGGCCACGTGAAGAGGAGGGAGCTGGGCTGGGTTGTGGAACAGTAGGGGAGGGATGTTGGGAAGGTGAAGTTGGGCCAGATGTGGTTGGGCCGGTGTTGGACTGAGTAGTAAAGTGGGGAGTAGGTGATGTTGGGCCTGGGTGAATGGGTAGCGAAGGTGGGATGTCATCAGTGGGATGGTTGTGTGGGTTAATATGGGGCCATAGGGAAGGATGGATGGGTGGGGCAAAACAGTCATAAGTTTTAAGAGGAGAGGGATGAGAGATGGCAAAGGGATAGATAGACTCTTCAAAAAAAAAAAAACATGACGAGAGACAAAGATGGTGTTGGTAGACACGTCATAGCATTTGTATCATCGGTGGTTAGTGGGGTAACCGAGGAAAACACAGGGGTGGCTCCGATGGTTGAATTTGTGAATTTTGGTTGATGGGATTATGGGGAAACAAAGGCAACCGAATACTCGAAGGTGAGTTTATGTGGGAATGCAATTGTAAAGGAGGGTGGTGGGGGTGAGAAATTTGTGGGATTTCTTTGGGAGAATGTTAATTAGATAGGTGGCAACTTCTAAAGCATGGTGCCAGAAGTTGAGTGGTAGGGAGGCTTGGGCTAGTAGGGTGCGGATCATGTTACTGATGGTTCGTATTTTTCGTTCAGCTTTGCCATTTTGAGAAGACGAGTATGGGCAAGAGAATCGAAAATACATGCCATGTTGGTTACAAAATTGTTTAAAAGAATTGTTATTGTATTCTGTGCCATTGTCACATTGAAACTGTTTAAGTTTACGACCAAATTGGGTATTATAAAAGGTGGTGAAGGTGGTGTAAACTTGAGATTTATGTGCAAGTGGAAAAGTCCACAGAAAATCACTAAAATCATCAAGAAATAATATATAATAACGATGACCCCCCATGCTAAGGACTGGGGAGGTCCACAAATCACTATGAACAATATCAAAAGAAGAATGAGTAACATTAACTGAATCATAAAAAGGTTGTTTTACACTTTTGCCAAAAACACACGACTGGCAAAGTGATTTATTTGGTTTGACATAATTAATAAAAGACGAAGACTTTAACGAATGCAATAATTCTTGGCCCGGGTGCCCAAGGCATTGGTGCCAACGATCTTGGGAGACAGCAACAAAAGCAGAAGGTGGTGAGGAGTGCTTGGTAAAGTTGGTGGTGAGCGGGTACAGGTCGCCCGAGCTATTGCATCGTAGGATAGGTTCCTTGGTCTTGAGATCCTTCACAAGAAAACCAAATGGGTCAAATTCTATGGAAAGTAAATTGTCCGTCATGAGGCGACGGACAGAGATAAGATTTTTAATGAGGTTTGGGGAATATAGGATGTTGTTAAGTTTTAAGGGTGGGAATGGCGGGGGTAACGTTTGGTCACCTTGTCCAACTACTGGGATGGTCATGCCATTACGGACTATTATTTTCATGTTAGTGCAATTATTAAAATTAGTCGAAGAGTGATTACCTGGCAATTGCACGTTACCCGAGGCGCCTGTATCCATAAACCCGACGGGGTCCTGCTGCTGGTTGAGAGACAATGTGTAAAGTGTTTGGGCTATGTCAGTGGCAGTGGGAGTGTAGGCGAAGTGGGCCTGTTGTGGAGCTGGGCCAAGTATGCTGGTTGCAGGATTGGGCTTGGGTGTTGAGGGATAGGGGCACGGTGGGTTGGAGTGTGAGTTGTTTGAGATTTGGGCTTGGGCCTGCTGCAGAATGGAAGCCCACTGGGATTGGGTCCATGAATGTGGGAAGACAATGTATGGGTTTGATGGCTGGTTGGAGGGGTATGTGGTGCGGCCGCGGGACTGTTGGTTGGTGGGACGACCCCGTCCTCGGCCACGAGGATGACCCTTGCCACAAGGTGACTTACCCAAGGTTAAGTCAACGGCTGCGGAAGAGCCAGAAGATGAACCTTGGACATGAAGGGCCGTAGCGGTGGTATTAGAGGTAAGAAGGGAGTTAGCGGCTTTACGGGTTTCATTCATACAGAGTTGAGAGCGGACTTCAAAGAAGGAAAGTAAGGGCTTTGTGTTCTGTAGGATGGTTGCAATACTTTTGTATTGTTCGGGTAAGCCGGCTAAGGTTTGGAGAACCGATTGTTGTTCGTCGATAGGAGCATCGACGTTGTCCAATTGGTCGGCAAGGAGTTTGACCTCTTGGCAATAGGCAGCCATAGAAGCGAAGCTATCGAGTCTAGTTGTGGCGAGTTTTTGTTTTAGGTGTAAGGCTCGAATACCTTTGTTTTCTTGAAACAAAGACTCCAAAGTTTTCCAAGCGGTATAGGCGGTGGTGTTGGGTTTGAGAACGGTTTTGATGAGGTCAGGAGAGATCGTGCCATAAATCCATTGAAGGACAATGGCGTCCAACCTCTCCCATGAGTCGGGTGCGGGTGGAGTGGTGGTTTGTTTGGCGGCATCGGTGGAAGATTGGGCAGCGGTTAGGGGGCGTGGGGATAGGTGATCGATGACTAAGAAGGCAGTGTAATGAATTCGGAATAACTCAGACCACATAAGATAGTTCGTGGCTTAGTTATCAAGGTGAATGGGAATAACTCAGGCCTTGATGTTCGAAACCGTAACATCATGATGCAACTTCTGTTCGGCCATGGTGAGGGACGACTGAAAAAGGAAAAGAGACGGAAGATTGGGGTTCGAAGAAGAAGGGGAAAACCGGGTATTAGGCTGATATCATGTAAGATTATGGTTCTCAACTTGATTCTCATTGATCAATGGAACGGGTATAAATAGGTTACAAGGAGATCTCCTTTCCTTGGAGAATAAGTTTACAATCATTATCTCTAAATACAATACAATGTAAATCTATTCTATATTTACAATATTATTTGTCATTATCTATTACACGTAATGTTGACCACTGTTTAATCTATTTTTAATAACAAATAATTATTATTTATTAGGCTCATCGTGATGTTCGTTATAACATGATAATGCTAAATTGTTTTGTTTGGCTGGTTTAAATAATAACTCTTAGCAAAAAATGTGTTTGTTTTACATGTTTAATTAATAACTGTAAGCAATGGAGGTCGAGCTATTGTTGAAGATGGAAGTCTCATAGCGATGTTTTGTTGTTCAACCGCTAGGCCTATGATGACGTTCAGATTATATTATTAATTAACTGTTTTAATTTAATTCATACAAGCTAGCAGCAACAAGAGCTTTATCGTTACGCTGCCGCTATAATGGCGGGAAAGAAGTTCAGCGACCGGAGTGTTTTGTGTTTGGGTTTGGTGATGGAAGAAGAGATGGAGAGTTAGTTATAAGACTTCAGTTGAATTAGTGTGGATGAGGGGGTATTTATGTCTATTAAGTGGAAGGTGTTTTTGTATGCGATTGTGAAATTATTGAGCTGTCATTGCTTTCGGTTTTTGTTTGCGTAGATTATATGATCACCAAATTTGATTGATTGGGTTGAATGAATATATATATATACTATATTATACCTTGGGAGCGTTGGATTTGCGTCATGTTTTTTTAGTAGGCGTGCCACAGGAACCATTTTAGGTATGATTGATTTCTTCATGTGGCATACTAATACTCATATATATTTTTTAATTTTTCTTAGGTATTATGCTATGGTACGGTCATTCTATTATAATGGGTAACAAAATTGTTGCATAATGTTCTTGGTTTAAAAAGGCGCGAGGCGCTTCGAGGCGTTTTGATTCCAAAATCCGAAGCGTGAGGCGAGAACTTCACGTATTCGACACGCTAAGTATTTTATTAATAATTATAGATAAAGTTTAGGTAATATTTACATATTTTTTGATCACTGAATAGAAAAATAGAATAAATAATAAGAACAATTAGACAAAATACAAGTTTTAGAGACTAAATGTAAATTGTTGAAAGATAAAGGGGTTAAATGTATAAATTCCTAAAACTTCTTTATTAGACAAAATACGAGTTTTAGAGATTAATTGTAAATTGTTGAAAGATGAAGGGTTAAATTTATAAATTCCTAAAACTTCTTAAACCTAAAAGCTAAAACAGGTGTATATATACAAACGACTAGCCGATATGTCTTCTTCTAATCTACTAAAAACCCTAAAAATCACAGCAGTGTCTTCTTCTTTAGAAACCCCTAAAGCTTTCTGTGTTTCTTTTGTTTCTACATGATATCTGCTCCTATTGTTTTGTTTTCTTTCGTGTGTGACCCTCTCCTCTACCCTATCATCACTGTCTACCATACCTTCTCCCTCACTAGCCTGCAACTCCGATCAGGCAACCCAGAAGTCTTGTTTCCGGCAACCTTCAACACCACCAAGAATACAAGCTGCTGTTGTCTCCAACCAGTTCTACATGAAGCGCCGCCTCCGGGCGCTTCATGTAGTTCCGGCGCCTCACCCAAAGCGAAGTGTTTTTCCTACCGCCTTGACCGCCTCACGCCTGAGGCACGCTTTTTTAAACAAAGATAATGTTGATGGATTCTAGGAGAATTTGAGGACTTTTTAAAGTAAGGAACTTTATGTTCCACCATATCACTAACGTGGCTCAGATGTTTGTATCAGGCTACCTCATTTATTGTTGGGCTCACAGTAGCGGCTGCAGCCATGGCTGAAAAATATGGAATTCAGGCTTGGCATTCTTTCAAGAGTAGACCCCCGAGACCTAGATCACGCAGGTTTTATGAAGACGGCTTCCAACAAACAATGACAAGGCGAGAAGCAACTCTAATCCTTGGTGTTAGGTAACCTTGATAAACACCGTATAAATCACAAAATGAAATATGAGTAAATGTTATCATTATCATATATTTTTGGCATTCCAAATTTAAGTAAAGTCGTTATTCCATAATGAAAGAATTTACATTTCAATACATTGTTTTTTTACTTGATTATCTTTTGTTGGTGCAGAGGACAAAAAGTTGCTCAAGCAACAACAACAACAACAAAGATTCATATTCACTAATTAATTAAGGTATCATTCTTTGTTTAACACTGATTTTAAATTAATTAGCTGAAGACATAATGCATTTCAGAAATTGATAGGTTTAACTATTATATCATATATAACACAAACTGAATGATGCGGGCCGGGATATTTTTTATATCAATTTTCCTGAAGGACCCTTCGGAACCAAGGCAAGTCGAATGATTATTTATAGTTTGATTTTGTTGACTTGGGTTTGTTTTGTTTTGTTTTTGTTTTACTGATTAGGGTATATTTCAAAATTTTATCTTGCTTAGTCTTTGATTCTTTCTTTGTTACTAGGTTGTGTTTGGCTGGATATGATTTTAGATGTATGTGGTTGTTTGTGTGTTTTTTAAAGATATATGTGATATTTTATTTATGGGGTTGGATATGTTAGTGTTCATTGTTTAATAGTGTTATTATACATGCTTCTATAGAAATATTATTTGAATCCCATTGTCGAATGTGTTGTACATATGGCATCGCAGGCGGCAAGTCCTGCTGTTGTTCTTCCAAGTGCTCAAGTTGTTGGTAATGCATTTGCGGAGCAATACTACCATATTCTTCATACAGTGGCGGTTACAGTAGTTGGGATCTAGATTCCGTTTATAATTCCGATTCGGACCTGATTATGGTGGTAAGTCCCATAACTTCTCTCCATTCCGTTTATGGTTACTGTTAAGTAAAACAATATTAGGATTATGGTGTTAGCATTGGATTTATAGATTGTTTTAGGTTAGGTATTGAATATTGATATTAGAATTATGTATTTTTTAGCCTTTATGACATGTATTAATATTAGAGTTATACATTGTTTTAAGTTATGTATTGAATATTGATATTAGAGTTATGCATTTTTTTTATCATTTATGATAAATGTTAATATTAGAGTTATACATTTTTTTCGGTTAGGTATCAATATTAGTATTATGAGACTTGGTACATAGTTGTGATAAGTTTTTTAATGGTTACAACTTTCAACTTAAGTGATTGTTTAGTTGATTAGGTTAAGAATTCTAGGAGTCATTAGAGATTGATGTGTTTTTTAATAGTTGCAGCTTACATAAGTGATTGTTTAAATGATTACTGATTAGGTTTTAGGTTAGGGAATATATAGACATGTAGTGATTGAGAGATTTTGTTGTTAGTTAACTTGAGTCATTTGCAATAGATTATCACGTAGTGAAATTTTTTAACTAAGATTGATTATGTTTAAGTTATCTACTCTTTTCGTGATTTGAGTTTTTTTCTTTTATCATTTTTTATTGAGTCATATTAAATATTTCAACCCCGGGACCTTTTCAGGGTAATCAGCTAGTGTATAAATGTATGACTTAACACAATTATATACAACAAGTCCATGTTAGTTATTTTTAGATTTTACTTATTCACAAGTCCATGTTAGTTATTTAAAAAAAACAATGGATTTATTATTACAGGTGAGAAATGGTTGTCAGCCTTTCTAATATTATGTAAGGTATTTGTAGGATATAATAAGTAATATTCTATAAATATTTATTAAAACATATTTAGAAAAAATATATGTACTTATAAATGTATATAATAGGAGGAATCAAAAAACATATAACAAAATAATAAAACATAAACTAAATAAAAGGATAGATAAACAATGGTCCTGCTTACGGTTGTGCGTATATAATGTATATATGTGTGGCCCTCGGAGGACAAAAGTAAAGTTGCACTAATTTTAACGTTATTTTACTAATTTCGTGAAAATAATGTTAAAATGACGGACGATTAATCATGCATCATGTGGTGACGTTGATAGCCAAAAGACAAGGGGGTACGTGCACCAATCAGGTTTGTCTAAATTGCTAAGTGTTATGTGCCTTTGTCCAAGGCTTGATACAAAACCACTATCGAGCCAGGGGTCTCACTGGAAGTAGCATCTCTATACCCACGGGGTAGAGGTAAGGCTGTCTACATCTTACCCTCCTCAGATCCTACCTTAGCTTTTGCTATTGGTGGGATTAATTGAGTATGATGATGATGAGGAGGAGGAGGAAGGAATTAAAAACCAAAAATAATATAAATAAACTAAACAAAGGGTAGCTAAATAAGTTAAAATTATTATAATTAAGTTGACTTAGAAAAGAAAAGAAAAATAAATAATTAGAAGAGTAAATTACCAAAATCGTCCCTGTGGTTTCGCCAAATTTGCCACTCCAGCTCGATCTTTAAAGATTGCTTGAACAGTCCCTGACTTTTGAGAAAATAGTCCAAAACAGTCCAACGACTTAACCCAGTTAAGTTTTTGACGTTAAGTCAGGGGCAATTTGGTCAAATCAGGGGCAAAGTTATCTTTTTTCCCCAATTGTCTTCTTCCCCGTCTAACTTCTGTCCATTCTCTCCCTCTCTCTCTCTCCCCCCTCTCATGGAGTCTCTTACCACCGCCTTCATTCTTGCCACCCCCTTCTCTCTTGCTGCTCAATACAAAAAAACCTGTTGTTAGGTATCAGGCTGTGATATGTGGAAGTAGAAAAAGACTAAAGTGTTACGTTTGTCCCTTTAGTTAGGCTACAAATGATTCCAAAATTCGCTCAACTATTTGACCCTAATTTTTTAGGCATGATCTTCAAGGTATATTTGACTGAACCTTGGTCGAAAACTGCTAAATATAAACTCCGACCGGTGAGATTCCGACAAATTGAGAAAGATGGTGTTTGAGTTACATAATTAGGTCTGAGCACATGATTGTTTAACTATAATTAGGCCTGTTTCTTTCTTATCCCTATCCTTCCTCTCTCCATGTGCTCAAGCTCGAACCAACAGACCCAGAAAACAACTTACACCCAACAACCCTAATACATATAAGATTAAACCCATTAGCACCCCCACCATCTTCCTTTGTTTCTGGTGGTCAAGCAACCACCTTTACACGTTTACCCCCTAAAGATGACTTCTTCATCCCCTGTGATTCATCTTCTAAAATCAAACTATCTAATTTAGCAGTCCCAACCCATAAACAAAACAAACCCTCTTCATATATCAAGATTTATAAAATAGAGGATAATTTAGAATCAGTTAGTGATGATGATGATGAGGAGGAGGAGTTTGATTATGGGAAATTTGAGTTGTTTGAGGTTAATTCAGATGATGAGTTTGAGTTTGATTGTGAATAAAAAAACATCTCTGTCATGATAACCAAACTCGTCGGCGTTCAAGCTCTGGCCAAGCACCGATACCCCTCAATCTTTGCTCCAAAACCGTAAGCCTTTATGCCGTTTTGTTCGTTTTTACCTCTGGTTTAAAAGCCTCGTGTTTAATTGGGATTACAGGGGCTTAGTCGAGTTGATTAAGGGCTAGGGTTCCTAGGGTTCTTATGGGGAAGAACGGGACTTAATCAGATTATTTGATAAATAGGACTTACTTCTAAACACATATCATACATGCAACCTGGTGGTATTGTGTTTGTGTGTTTGGACTTGGAGGCAAATGGTCTGGGGAATAAGACACTTTTTCAAGTGACTTGATGAAAATGCCCCTGACTTAACGTAAAAAACTTAATTGGGTTAAGTCGTTGGACTGTTTTGGCCTATTTTCTCAAAAGTCAGGGACTATTCAAGCAATTTTTAAAAGATTGGGCTTGAGTGGCAAATTTGGCCAAGCCATAAAGACGGTTTTGGTAATTTACTCTAATTAGAATTAAGTAAAGATTGACTTTTAAAGGTTTGATAAAGACTCCTGCTTTTTGTAATTCCTCACATTTCAATTAAAATATCTAATAATATTATAAAATAAAAGTCATACCTTTTAGTCATCTTCTTCTTGGCGTTCATAGTAACTTTTCTTGTCGGAAAAAAAAATCCAGTAAGCTGTAACTATGTTTTTATAACTAATGTAGTCACCACAAATAGAAACACTGATGTCACTCAGAAAAACCACACATATATGTCTATATACGGCTAAAAAAATAATGATGTCCCATGACTACGACACGATTCACATACCTCCGCACCTGCTTTTCAAGAGGGTTACATTTATGTAAATAATGAGGAGGGATTCCTTGTAAGTTGGGATGGGCATTCGGTTAGTAATTAGTATTGGTATTGGTTTGTTACTGTACCTTAAGAAATATGCTAAAGATATTAACATGTGTTTTACATCGATTGAAGATCATAAAAGGAATGTTGGTATCGGTTTGTCATGGTAAATTACAAAAAAAAAAAAAAAAAAAAAGTTTTTATTGAAACATAAATAAAATTAAGCATGTCACATGAAGCATATCATATGTTCATAGAAATAAACTACGTTTTAAGTAAAAATTTTATACAGATGTTCATAAAAATAAACACCAGACGTAATTAAAATTAAGCATATCATAATAAGGAATTTTACAAAACATTATTAGAGAACACAAAAATATGCTTACAAGCAATCTATAACAATAAAATAATAATTTGTTTTCTATTGTAATGAATATTATATTGTGAGGTGGGAGCGGCCTAGAGCCGACCATTGATAGATGTATAATGCATAGAATTTATCTATTATTAGATTGTTTTCACAAAATATAAAGTCCACTAAAGTGTGTAAAACAAATCCAAATTGACCACTATATGTGTGGAAACATCAAAGAAAGTAACCCAGACAATCTTTTATAGTTTTATATCTTTTTAATGATTAGAAAATTGCCATTAATTTTGAAAAGGAAATATAAAATATTGACACAAGCCAACGCCGCCGCCAGTAATGCGTGCGTTGGATATGCGAATATTCTGAATCCATGCAGTGATATAAATTAAGTGTGTAACATGCAACGCCAAGTGTGTATGACAAATATATAAAATTATAAATCAAAATAATCTAACCGTATATTCAATACCTTTGAACGCGATGTAATTTCGTTTGTTGGCCCGGCGGTCCTTGTCTTGAGGTCCGTCCGTGGTCGTTTTTGAATGAAGTTGATCTTTCAAAAAAAAAACCGTATATTCACTACCTGAATATCTTCTAACTCGATGCTTAAATAATGAATTAAACGAACATGAATAATGTAACACATAGTTCACGATTTATTAAAATAATATTAATAAAAATAAAATAATATTAATCTAACCGTATATTCACTACCTGAATATCTTCTAACACAGGTCACGATTTATTAAAATAATATTAATCTAATCGTATATTCACTACCTCAATATCTTCTAACTCGATGCTTAAATGTTCGGTTCGGGTCAAGTCATGTAATGATTGATATTTTACCATTGTAACTAGGGCCGCAAATGAATCAAACGAACATGAATAATGTAAGACATAGGTCACGATTTATAAAAATAATATTAATAAAAATAAAAGAGACACACTCTATATACATTTGAGAAATTGTAGTACATAAACTATGTATGAAAATTAAAAATAAATAGTAAATTGATTCAAACCAAGTATTCAACAAGCTCATGAATCACCTCTTCTAGCAATCTCCTTAAGCCTATCTAAAATATTCAACCAAGATCTTCAAATAGCTAAGTATTCAACAAGGTCTTCTTATAGTCCTCCATGGCTACAAGAATGAACAAACTAACGTTGAAGGTTGTGGCTGAGGCACGTGTTCAACACGTTTACCTTCAGTGGCGGATACAGAAAAAATTTGTAGGGTGGGCACAATATGGTCTTTTGAACAATTTTTATTAAAGTATTTTTTAATAATGTATCCTTAAGTCATAAAATTATTTTGTTAAAACGATTGACAAAGAAAAGAACTCAAGTAAACTTAATACGTCTAAAGCATAAATAGTTAAGTCATTCTTTAATTAGTATACGTTATATGTTATGGCAAAAAGAAAAGCTTTAAGAAAAAAATGAATTATTAAATTAAAAAATCCAAAGATAAATAAAATAATATTCCAGTTAAATAATAAAGATAATATACTAAAATGTAATATTAAATCCATAAATGAAATGTAAAAAAACTAAATATCTTGTGTCAGTGACTTTTGTATCTTGAAGACCATGAGGGATATAGCTATTGAGTACTACCTAATACCTATAAGTCCTATTAAACTAAAATAAAAAAATATTAACCAATTTGTTGCTTCTTCTTCACTACATGGATAACCCTCACCTGCATTTCATAAATCACCTGCTCCTCAGCTCCTTCCACCGCTAAATGTTCAAGTATCCATTTTTTTTTCACTTTATTTTCTCAATTCTACTGTAATACAAAGCTAAACATAGTTTAAAGTGGAAATCACTAAAATGATGCCGAGCTTAGAACCTATAAACAAAAATTCCATTCAGGTAGAATACTCGCCTAAGCATGAGTGGACGGTGGGTACATGCCCACCCTCCCATAGTGGTGTATCCGCCACTGTTTACCTTAAAACAGATTTTGCACCTCTACTAAAGGCAACGCGTGTGTCTCCCAGGGTACAATAGCCAAAGCAGTTTGTACTGTCGGAGAAAGCCACGCGCCCAAAGTTACACCAGGTAAAGTTATAGTGTTAAAACTTGTAGAACAAACAATAATGAAAATGTGGTGAAATCATGTATAGAAAAACTTATCTCTATAAGTTTCCAACATATGGGTCAAGCTTTTCTTCTTCTCCAAGAATTCTTTTATGGATCCTCTTTTTTATTTTTCTTATATTCTTCCTAATATCAAATAAGACACATAGCCTACTAATTATACAACAGTTGAGGATGGTGAAAGGTTTCACTTTATTAGTCACTTAATTAGAGACTTAACACCCTAATTAAACTAATTAAGTGTTGTAAGAAAGCTATACTCAAAAGTTTTTCATTTATTCACCATATAAAAAATATAATTAATAATTTCTTTAAATTTAATTTTCATTCACCATTCTGAAATTTCAACAAATAAGGCTTTGTTCGTGTTCGTTTGTTAAGGAATTAACGTGTTCACAAACTGTTTATAAACACTTACCGAACAAGTTTTTTTTGTGTTCATTTGTTAAGGAAATAACGTGTTCATGAACTGTTCATGAACATTTACCGAACGATATTTTTGTTCGTGTTCGTTTGTATTTATTTGTTAAATTTAGGTGTCGGACAAAAGTGAACACAAACAAAACACAAATGAACGTAAACAAACACAAATAGGCATTACTGAACAAAATCGAGCACAAAAAACACATATTAAATTTTGAAAATTAGCATTTTTCATAACTAACATTGTCCGCCAGAATATACTAATCCAATTACCCAAATATACTTGACATAATTTTGATCACATAATGTCTTATAAAAATACAAATGTATCATATTAAACTTGAAATCCTCGTTAAAAATAACAGCTAATCAAAATAGTTAAAGTAATATTAATATATGATACACTAATATATATATATATATATATATATATATTAATAATCTACCACTCGGAAATTTGAAATACTTAAATTAAAAATAAAAAGTTACAAACTCTAATGAATTATCGAACACAAACAAACATAAAAGAGCACGTTATCGAACGTTCACGAACGTAAATGAATGAATGCGACCTCTGTTCATGTTCATATGTTTAACTAAACGAACGCAATTTATTGTTTGTGTTCGTTCCTTTATCAAACGAACGAATACACACGAACTTCCCACCATTCGCCAAACATTTAGTTTGTTTACAACCCTAATTGTAACTAGCAAAACTAAGAGTAACAATGTGTGTTTTAAGATAATCATAATCATTTAGGAAGAATAACAAAGGTAATTAATCGAACTTCTGCTCGTTTTTTTACTCTTTATTTTGTTTTTAAACAGCAATATTTAGATTGAACTTTTTAAGTTTAAGAATCACAGTGATTAAAGTTCAAAAATTTTAAAGGTGGGTGGAAAATCGGTAATCTATACTATATTACAAAGCATCAGTGAAGGATACCCGTAAAATTTAAGTAAATACAACATTTATTGTTTTTAGTACAATGCATGTTGAAGTCATTTAGGGGGCAAAACTGTCTTTCTACCTTAATATTAAATTGTTGAAGAAATTAATTTAAACAAAATTATAAAATTGATGAGGAAATTAACAATAATGTGGTGACTCTTTATATTCATAATCTCCGTGTCTTTATTACGTTTGTATCAATGTTATAGTCTTATAAATAGTGGTCATGTATTTGGTATCTAAATAATGTTGTGAATCTTCACATACATAACTTACATATCTTTCAATGTTTATACCCTTATAAATAGTGGTCTTTTATTTGGTATATGAAACACATCAATGAATAAAAGTTCTCTTTTCCTTCATTCTTTCTTTCCATACATGATGTCTAGAGTCTTCTTCTCATGTTTATATAACTTGTATGTTGGTTGCTACTAGGTTGTTATTTTCCAACACGTTATTAGCACGAATTTTTTTGTTGCTCTTTGTTTTAGCAATTTTAATAATGCAGTTTTAAAATCGTATTTGAAGGAGTGAAAACAGGCTAAAAAGTATGAACATGAAGGTCAAGTGGTAAAACCACGTATTACATGTTGCCAGCAACACAAGATAGATTTAATGAAATCGACATTCCTTCTGCCCGACAAGTTATTAAATTTAGAATCATTAATGCTAAGTTTGTTTTTGAAGTCACTTAATTCTTAGTGTCTTGCTTAAATACTATGTTTGGTGTATGAAACATATCAATGAATAAAGTTCTCTTTTCCTTCATTCTTTCTTTCCATACATGATGTCTAGAGTCTTCTACTTATGTTTATATAACTTGTATGTTGGTTGCTACTAGATTTTTATTTTCCAACACGTTATTAGCACGATTTTTCTTGTTGCTCTTTGATTTTTTTTTTCACTTTGAATCCATAGTTTAACCTCTCCTTGTGTCGCTACGTTTAAAAAACAATAGAAAAATATAACCGTCACATGTCTGTTGTTGTTATAGCCACTGGAATCAAAAGTGACTAGAAATCACAATCAATCTAATCTATCTACATTCACAATTCAAGTAATAAATACATACCTTTTTCTTTGTGATGTATATATACATAAAATACGAAAGAACAATTTAAGGCACGTTTACATGATTTATGTAAAAAAAATTTTCAATTATAGATTACTTTTTTTTTTAATTCAAACCCACCTTAGTTTCTTTGCAAAATTGGCTTATGTTATATTTTTTTAATGATTTTTGAATGGTAGGATTTAGATAAAAAAAAGTTTGTTTTATTATATGTGTCTAATAATCAATCAAAATTTTAGGAGCATAATCCGTTTCCATGATTGGTTGCTAATCATAATTTGAGCATAGAAGGTAATGGGGTGGGGGTTGCTTGGTTACGTAAGTATTACAAACGAGGCCAACGATTTTAATGGTCTGTCGTTTCTTTTATATTGTTAATCTCAAATATTATTATTATTCTTTAAAAGCCTCAAACAAACTCATAACTCATTGTACACATATTATTATAACAATAAAATATGTTAGAAGGTTTTTCTCTCTAAAACTATATATTTACGCTAGTGTAAAAACCCAGCAAAAATCTATAAAACTTGTATTACACCACTGCAGAAAACTAGTGATAGCTATAATAATCGTATTACACGAGTGTAAACATCAAACTTGCACCGAAAATCATAAATGTAAACAAACAACCACCGATGTAAACATGAAACTTGTACCAAAATCATCAATGTAAACAACAACAATCCCAATCCTATCAAAGAAAAAGTTGTATTTTTGCACCAATGTAAAAAGAACAAAATACATTAATGTACACCGATACAACAATGAAAAAAATCAAATTACTAATCCCACAAATATTTAAACAAAATCTGAAACACAAAGCAAAAAAACCCTAGAAACAAATCATACCTTATTGTTCACCACCACCACCACCAACACATGGGATTTGGGGTTTAACAAAAAGGATCTGGGTTTAAAACAGGTGTTGTGGTTTTTTTAAACAGGGGACAAGAGATGTGCCACCTCCTTCCTTCTTCCACCATACCCACCGCCTTCAACCAGTGGGATAACTAGTATAATATAGAGTGTGATAGTGGTTTCGATTAGCCCAAATCTTCAATCAGTGTGACAAGAGCTGCTTAAAAGATTGTAAGAGTTGTGCCGGCGAGAACAAGGCTAATCGAATCAACCACTAGAGTCGCCTCCTTTCTCTCACAATCTTTTAAACAAAGGACAAGAGTTGTGCTGCCTCTTTCCTTCTTCCACCACCGTAACCACCGCCTCAAACCCTAGAACACAGAACCACCACCATAACCACCGTTGTCGCACCCCGCCAAGGCAGAAACACGGGGATGCGACCTCAAAAGGTTTTCAAGCACAAGGTTCAAGCAACACACATATTTATTTGAATAAGTACCATCAAAGGATGGATATTGTCATAAAATTATTCAAATCATCATAACATTGTTTTGAAAATGGGAAATTGTATGAGATTCATGAACTTGAAACTAAAACATCACAGGATTGACAAAACCCGATCCAAAGTGGTATCATCTAGTGCATGCTCGAACCCCTCTCTCAAATCTCCGTTGCTCGCTATCAATTACCTGAAAAACATGCACAAAGGATTTGTCAACAACAATGTTGGTGAGTTCACGGGTTTGAGTATAACAAGTAAATGTTTTGTGTAATTCGTGTGTGACCAATCAAAGGCTAGCTAAGCGAATGATTATTGTGCAACCATGAGTCCCGTAACCAAACCTCTTGACTGTTGTGCCTCGTGCATTGTACACTAAAGACAATGTATATATAGTGGAATCCTAACACTCTTTTGTATGTAACCGGTTAGAGCGACCAACCAAGAGTGGGGGTGTCAGCCTAATAGATATATTAAAGTGTTCCATGGCTTTCGATAGCTAATGGTTACAGTAAAATGTAAATACGAGGACGGTGGAGCTCATGAACCAAATGTCTCATGTTCCACATGGTAGTCACGATATAATGTGCACACAAAATGATATTGAACTAGTTGTAGCATGTTTGTCCCGCAAAATGTAAAAGTAGTAAAATGGGGCCGTGAGAACTCACCTGATAGTGTCACGTGTGGTCTAGTGAAGCTGTAAACGTGAGACAGCTACCGTCCAGACTAGGATTGTCCTATGATTATTAAGAGCACGGTAAATTGTACGTTCTTGTTGTTTATCATATAAGTTGTTCACCCGACATTTGTGGACCTTGTTTTTAATGTACATGGGCCATGTTTTTGTGCACGTAACGATCTTAAATGTACTTGTGGAATGTACGGTTCCGGAAATTCGGACGTTTTGTTGTAAATTGGTTCCTATCGTACTCAAAGTGGACCCCACATGTTGTCATGTTTTGTGAATTAATACCAATTCGTTATGTGCGGGTGGGTTTCTTGAAAAATATGCATTTTAACATAGGTTTAAGCCCTTTTTAACTCCAAAATAACATTAACACATGTTTCGGCCTATCTCAACACGTGTTAGAGCATTGTAGCCGAAACAAGTGCATGTTGTAGGCCTTGAAACCAATCGTACATGGGTTCAAAATGAGTTGTCTTGGACCGGTTTAGGTACAATCAGAACTATAAAATGTGTTTTAGATATGTTAATGGTGTTAGCCGATTATAAACTCATTTGTTTTAACCTTATCTTTTGAACATAAGTCAAGTGAGTTTAGTTCACAAAAACCCGATCAAATAGATGATTAATCACACTTGATTTGATTGAAAAACATTATCTCAGTTACTATAGTAACACTAGGCCGATTGTTTGAACATTTAAGGTGATGACAACTAGGTAATGTGTTCTTAAATGACTAAGTGTGTGGACCTTAATCAAGTAATTGGCCAATTAAAAGGAGATAGTGGTTGAGGGTAGTCGGGTAACTTGTGTGGTATAAGGAAGCTAGTAAACGAGTTGGTAGGCTTTACCTAGTCAAATGGAAGTGAGCACCGATCGATGGGATCCTCCAATAGCTCCAAACCTTATGTTCTAGTTGCTTGGATTCAAGAAATGGTTTTGGTGTTGTGGAGGGTTCGGCCGAGAGTGGTAATAGGGGAAGAAAGGGATGTATTTGAGAGGTGTTGGTGCAAGAAATGAAGGTGGTGGTGAGGCTTCGTATATAGGCAATGGATGAGGACAAAGAGCACAAAAATGGCAAGTGATTTAACCTAGAATGATGCAATGTTTAGGTGTTTAATCATCCATGTGTGCAAGAGTTGTGTAAGTCATATGCAAACAAAATGAGGCATGCATGCTTCTTGCATGAGCCGATTGGGCACTTCCTTTGTGTTTCGGCCGAGGTGAGGACAAAAAAAGGGATCAAGGTGAGTAGGGTATTACATCATGCTTGGGATTTAGTTCTTGATAGGGACTTGTGAATCTCTTAGGTGTAGGTGATCATCACACTATGATGATGCTTGGCCGATTGCTCCTTATTCACAAATAGAAGGTTTGTCAGGCATGATCATGTGGTTAAGAATCCTTGTCTTGTATCCATTTTGGTGTAAGGAAGTGTGTGTGTCATCCATGAGGTAATCGGCCGTCATTGTGTGGGATGATAAATGTATTTTTGGCAAGTAATCATAGGCTATTGGACGTAGGTTAGACCAATGTTAGTATAACTAGGTTGGTTGTCACATGATGGTGACTTATGAGGATGCTAGTAATCGGCCGAATAAGAAGCAAAAAGGGGAAAGGTTCCAAGAGTTGTGGGATAGTTGTTCTTGTCATTTTAGTGTAAAGGTTGATACTAAATTGTGCATGTGTATGTATATATATATATAGGGAAAAGTTAATTTGAGAACACCTATGTATATATATATATATATATATATATATGTGCAAACCGTATGTGTGTGCATGAAAACTAGGCTTTGACTTAGTCTTTTCCGTGTTAGATAGATATGGACCCGAGGGTAAGAAATAATAATTATATAGATCTAACGTGTTTGATTGGAGAACTACTGTGTTTTGGTTATAGTTGTCCATTTGCATAGGAATGCAACTTGATTTCGTCTAGATGGCAAGGGTGCTCGATGACGATATCAATATGTATTGTTGTCCATAAGTCGTGAACTTGTGTTGTTAATTGTGATTCGTATACATATGTTAGTGAGGGATTACCATGTGTTAGAGGGTGGTAACCTCATGAAATGCTTTTTAGTGATTGTCCGGGTGTTGTATGCATAAGCGGGTGATCTTTGTTGAGTTTCTCGAATAACTCATGCTTCACTAGACTGGGGGGGGGGGGTTATAGTGTGTGCAAAATGTCTAATTATGCACATGAAATGACAATAATAAGTAAAATGCATACGGGTGTTGAAATGGATCGTTGACTGGTGTCACAACCGCCTTCTTCTTCCACACCGCCTCCCTCACCACCGTCATCACCATAACCGTCACACACCACCTAAAACCCACCGCCATAACCGCCGTTTTCTTTCCATTCATTGTCATCGCCACCACTAAGATCTGACTGTATTATCTTCCTTCACACCCACAAACCACCTGCAGCACCTAATCGCCACACACCAACATCCACCTACTGCACCCTAACCACCATGTATAACATCCGTCACAACCACTATTTATGGTTTGGAAGAGAGAGTGAAAGATGGATGTAGAAGAGAGATGGGGGGATGAAGTGGATATCTGTATTAGACCATGTGTAGGGGGTTAAATTTAAGGCCCCAAATGGGGCGAATTACAACACGTGACAGTCTAGTCAGCATAGAGGCCTTAAAAGGAAATGGGGTGTAGTGTGGGGCTTTAAATTTAAGCCCCCGTCCAATGATTACCTAATTATTATTTTTTATAATTAAAACAAATATCATTTATATACCAAATAAAAAAAAGAACAATACCAAATAAAAAAATACAATACCAAATAAAAAAACCATAACTTAAAAAAAAAAAAAACAAAACATACTAAAAACACAAACATTTCTAGAGGTTATATTTTTCAAGGATTTGTTGCCTATGAAGTTGTGCTAGTCATAGTGCGTCTTCTTGGAGGCGGTCGATCGGTTTGGACAAAAAAAACTTGATATCTTTTTTCCATTTGCCTCGATTCTTGGATCGCCATGAACTTTTTATTCTCGACCACTCTTTGTTGCATAGTTTCCAAAAGTCTTTGGCTTAGGTCGCGAATATCTTGAAGTCGTAAATTCATTTCTTCAAAATCTTGTTTCATGTCACCTCCTCCCGAAGACGACTCCGCCCTTCCACCTTTTTGCACTCTTCTGCCGGATGGTTGAGCCAATTCAGTTTCCTCCTCTTCCTCCTCCTCCTCCTCGTCGACATTAACATGCTCATTTAAGTTGACATATCGAGCATCAGAGGTGGGTGTATGAGGATCTATAGACGAGGAGGTTTTGTTCCGTTTAGCTCTGCTTGCTTTACGCCTACTACCAGACCCCATGACCCGTACACGTGCCCACTTAGGACTTCTTTTTAGGAGCTCCCAACACAGCATATATGTGAACGTCCCATGATTTGCGTTGAATTCATCCAACGCTTTTGCTAACACATTCCCGTCCCCTTTCCCCAGTAGTTCTATTGTCTTCGCAATGCTGGTAGGCTTCCGCAAAAGCATTACATCTATTATTAATATTGGTCCACTTTCCATACATCGAATCGTTGTCCCAAATCCCGATATTCCCCTCGACCCATGGCGTTAAAAATGTCTCGTATTCTCGCCCAACACCAAAGGTTGTCTTGATAGTTTGCTACAAAAAAAATGAGCGCATACATATTATTACGATTTATAAAAAACGACTTTAAAAAATAGAACATATATCAATTAAAAAAATACGATTTAAAAAAAAACAAAAATATATTTTAAAAAAATACGATTAAAAAAAGCAATAATAATACAAACCAACTTCGGGATCCTCCGATATGTCGAGCCAAGCTCGCGCTAGTGCAAATTCCTCGTCTTTATCCCAAGGTTGATACTTCTTCCTTTGTCGAGGCCCGGTAGCTTTGTTTTTTGTGGGCGAGCATCACCCCCCCCACCGGTTGAGAACCCTCGGCTTCACGTGGTTGTTCGGGCTCGGGTGGAGATCCGGCACGAGCTCGGGTTCGTTTTGAGAACCTTAGCCTAATTTTATGTTCATGTTTGAAGAAAAATCCATTGGCCCATAAGAGTATTGACCCGACATGTTTAGTAGTTGTGTCATGTGTGTATCCCATTATGTTCGGGTCTAAATCTAGATAATTAAAAGTGGGTGGCGGCTGGGTAGTGTTTGAGCGCACCACATTCGGGTTGCCCGGGTGAGACGGGACACCGAAGGTTGCACGTCATAGAAACATGGTGTGGTTTTTTTGTAGATGTAGTGGTGTGGTATGGTATATATAATAATATATGAAATTGAAATTGGAAAAAAAAAATCGACCCTTCAAAAGTGACCGTTGGGGGGGTGTGACATGTTTTGATTGGTTGTGGTTTTGTGTTGAGCAACGATAAAATTTAAAGGCCCCTCCCATTTTTGATCTTTAGCACCCCCTATGTAATGGTGTTGAGGGCGCTTGATGTGCGTGGTTTTAGCAAATTAAAAGGATGTCATTTTCTCGGTGCCAAAAACTTGATGTTTAAAATCCGAAACTTTGGTTTTGGGGTAAACGACTGATTTTTACTAAACCTTTGTTAACAAGTTTTAAATTTATAAAGTAAACAATAATTACTTTCGAAACTAAAACCAACACATAGGCAGAGAACCTGACGTGCATAGTATAGCTTCTAGGGTAAGTATTGAGTATCGTATTCCAGGGTTCACACTTTCCCCTACTCAACCTTTCATCCATCAACTGATCAGGTTTTGAAAATCAAATAAAATGGAGGGGTTCTTTAGAAAAAATGGTTTTGAAAAAGGTTTTGGTTTTATAAAAGAAAAAGATAAAATAGTATAAAGATCAAATATGCACATCTTGGGACCCTCCGAATAAGTAGTTAAGTTTATTATTAAAATTAATAATTTAGAATAGTTAATTGTGTGGAAGAAGTGAGTGATCTTGAAGTGTTGACTCCTTGATAGAGAAGCGAAGGCGACTACTGAGTAGAATGCAGAACCTCTCCAGCGTGCGTCCACATGGGGTACTTCGCCAGGGCCTCGCGTATAGCAGGCTCCTCAAACCGCGGTCAAGTCACTGGTCCTCGAACTTATCATCTTCTTAAATTGGAGGCTTCATTCCCAACCCGGGACACCGTACACCTCTCCTTAGTTCTCGCGTTCCGTACCGAAGGGTCTCTTTATCCTGGCAACCTCGTATCCCCATTGGTTAATGGTCAAGGCCGAAAGATCTCTTTTACGGTTGTCTCAGGAAAGCGGGCCCCCATTGGCTAACGGCGTTGTACTGACGAGAACTAGATAAAGAATCTTTATTTTATTTATCTTGGTGACACTTTAATATTTACAAGCCTGATAAATATAAAGTTGGTTTTAAATAAATGATGACTTAATTCCCCAACCCTTAACCTCCTGAACTGATTGAAATCCTTGGTAAAGGTGGCACATAATCCTAAAAGCGTGCAATCCGAAGATCACTGGTGCGCCCGTAGGGAAACCGTCTTTTACCAAAAAGATCATTCACTCATCTGATAAGTACCAGAAATGTGTCACTTAGATCTGGTCCACTTCAGAAGCCATTGCTTAGAATCCGGTTTGGATATCAGAAGCCCGAAGGATCTGTCTCACTACCGGTTTCCTCGCCTTGGATCTAGCTCGGGACTACCAGAAGCTGATTATACCCTTAGTTATTTAATTAATTAAGTTAATATTGTTATTAAGTTAGTCATTATTCAAACCTGTCACAAAGATAAACAAATAAAGATTAGAAAAAGATAACACAACAAATAACTAAAAATAAATTAATAATAATAATAATAATAATAATAATAATAATAATAATAATAATAATAATAATAAAAGTCTACATATCGAACTAGGTTCATGATAATAGAAAGATACAACCATATCGAATGATCAACCCAAGAACATGGCTGCTCATAGACAAGCTCTCCATCTTCAAGTGCTATGCATCTAACAACCTCACGACCTTCGATGTTTTATTGCATATGAACTACTCTACGATCATCTTCTTGTCCAAGCTGATCAAGGTAGGACGAGGCCTAACCTTAGTGGGATGTTAAGAGGGCCATAATGTCACACCACGCCAATGGCGGAAACACGTGGCGCGACGGTTCAAGAGGATTAAGCCAAGATTAATGCAAACCACAATAATTATTAAACAAACGGGCATTTATTCAACGCCGATAATCATGTCAAATTATTCGTACATAATCTTAAATTGTTTTTGAAATAAATAAGGAGGCTCCTCCCTATATCCCGAAGTCCATGGGATAGAGAGATGAGACCCCTTCATGACATTCCAACGCCCGACTTGGAGATTCCCCCGACCCTGCTTGCCACGCTAACCTTCATCAGTCAATTACCTGAAAGATATGTTTGAAAATCGTCAATATATAAATATTGGTGAGTTCACAGGTTTTGATTTAATAAAACTTTATTAAGTGGGAATATCCTTGTTATGACATTTATAGGAGTTGCAAAGTCCTACAATTTACTTGAGCCTATAACCAAACCAAGACAATTAACAATGCCCCCGCCCTAAGTCGTTACTCGGTATTCCTACGACTTGATTTCAGAATACGTGCACCCCAGGCATACGCCGATGCATGATCGACGCTATCGATTAGGGGTGGGCCTTGTCAGGCACCAATAGTACTATCCAAATATTCCTTCGGTTTCACTTTCCTGAATTAATGATTATAGTGGGGAGGTCTCAACCCCGAGTGGCGATCACAACTCAAGTGTCCAACCCGTCAAAAAAATCCCAATATATCTTTCCCCCGTAAAAACGTTAAATAGTTTAGAAATGGGGCCGTGAGACTCACCTGTAACTGTGCTCGGCTCAAAGAAGAAAATAGTAAAGTTTGTGATCCCGCACCTACAAATGTTTCTAGGCGTATAAGTCACTACACCTATAGCGTATGTGCCTTGGCAAGTTCTACACCCAACTTCCCGACCACGTCTTTATCCCAATTCCCGTTTAATAGTTTCGTATCCTAGGTTTAATGGCGATGGATTACCCTTTCCTTACAAGTCATATATTATTCTTATTAATATTCTTTGTGACTTGTACACTATTATTCTCGACACGATTCTACCCAACGTATAATTATTTTCCCATTTAAATAATTATACTTAGGATCGTTTCGCTCGATATAATGTGATTTCTCATTATCCGACCCGACTCACTTTGCCACATATTTATTTTCCCATTCAAATAAATATGCTAAGTTCTTGTCGTTCGGTAACATATTCTTAACGCCCGACTAGACTCACCACACCGTACATTTATTTTCCCATTTAAATAAATGTACTAGGATCTTGTCGGTCACTCACACGTTCGCAGGTATATTTCACCTACTCGTCTCGGTTTTCCTTCTCGCATATCTATTTTCCCATTCAAATAGATATACTAGAATTTCGTCGAAAACGAGCATATGTACATATACCATCGCGTGGATACTACTTGTTAAGTTCATGTGTCGTTTAGCGTTTTTAATTCGTTACGTTGTGCTTTCCTTTTCCCACGAATATTCTTTCTACACTTAGGAAAGTGTTTCGCACGTTTCACCCTTGTTATATATATTTTATCTCTTAAATTATATATATATTTATTTTCATCTTGCCGCAATGGCATTTTTCTCGTATGTCCGTTACGTTAGCTCATGTAACTAAGTTCGTTAGTTAGCGTTTTTCATATTTGTTCCCATTGCGCGTTTTTATGGAAAATATACTTTGTATGTTTAGCCCAACTTGTCCAACTTGTAACCCAAAATGTTTCCGACACTTTTATATTCCCATTTATATAAAAGTATCCATTTTTGTACAAGTCTTCCCAAGTCTTTACTAATATTTTATAAAATCTTATTTTATAAAATCCTTGTGTTACTCCTTTTATTTTTATAAAACTTCCATTTTTATAAAAATGCTTCTTTTAGTTTACACAAGCAAGTTTCTCATGATTGTCAAAAACTACACTTGGAAAAGTTATTATTTATGCTTTTGACACCGAACTCTTTGTTAATGCATTTTTGGACTAAAGTTTCTAAAATACATATTTTAGCCCCTTGACTTTCCAAGTTCTAATATTAGTCCTTTAACTTATATTCGTTGCATTTTTCATCTTATCTTTCATGGTTGGCATTTTCTTCCATTTTAGGCGACTTTGAAGACCCACTTTCTTAATGCCTAGTTGTTTTTACTTCATTTCACTTTTAATGATCTTATAATCCATCCTAGATGCCATTAACATGTTTGTTCCATACTTTTATCCAAAATATCAATTTTTCACTTATTCAAGTGAGTGGACTTTGAATATGGAACTTTTTCATCTATGGTTATTTAACCCATTTTAATATATTTTTGTCATTAACTTATCATCTTATGATGATTAAAATCATCTTCCATCATATTCAAGTCTTCTTCATCAATCATGCTCAAATCATCAACTTTCTTAAGTGTATGTATATTTCATCATATTTTCCCCAAATATTACATTTATTAGTATAATCCAAGATTCATCTAAGTTATTATTATTCTTCCATTTTTATTCTATCAAAACACATTAACTTTATAAAATCCATTTTATTACCCATCAAGGTTCAACTTGCTTTCAATAGCACAAAACATGAACATCTAAGAATAAAAACAATGTAATACTTACTACTAGCTCAAGGCTAGGGAAGACGAAAACCTTGGATTTGGGTGAGGTTTAATGTGTTCTTCCAATGGGTTAAGCTCCAAGCTCTTGAACACACAAAGGGGGTTTTGAAGGATGATGATCTAGAGGTGATTTGGAAGTATAAAAATTGAAAGAGAAATGTTAATGTAGAGGTGCAAACTTACGGCCACAAGGAAGGGAAGAAGAAGAGTTTTTGTGATTTTGTTTAAGTGTTCTCAAGTGGGTTATATGATCTTTCCTTCAAATCTTCCAAGATTATGCAATCTTGCTTGGATTGGATGGAAGGATTATGGAAGATATTATGTAAGATCACAAACAAAATCAATGGGAGATTATAGAGGGTGTTTGGAGCCGTGAGTTAGAGAGAGAGAGTGGAGGATTTGGTGAATTTTCTTACCCAATGTAATCTCATGCAACCTTATGATTAGTTTCTTAATAATTGGGTTATTAAGAAGATGAAGAGGTTAATGAGATAATTAAAAGATATTACTCATTTGAGTGGGCCATAGGCCGGCCCCCATGGGGTGTTTGGTGGGGTCCACTTTGCTAAATATTATCCAATATTATGTTTAAGTCACTCTCTTTCGGGTACCGTCCGGGTATTCTTGGGTTTTTAACCTCGTGTCTCCCGAATATTAAAATACCAATAATATTCCTTAAATTTTGCCCAGTTAAATTACTGATAATTTATTTCGGCTTTTGCCGGGTGAAATTACGTGTTACGCGCGTATCGGGTGCGGTACGCGTACTTTATTCGTTTCCGGGAGATTTGTACAATAAGCTTTCACGTATGGCTTTGGGTTTCCAAAACTCATTATATTTTGTGAAAATATTATTTATTTTATATTCCGGGTGTCCGGAGTTCGTTTCGCTTATTTAATTTTTACCGGGTAATCGCCAGCGTCCATACCGGATAGATTTGCTTGTGCACGATCCTATCATGCTTTGCCATTAAACTTATGCATTCCTATGCATTATTTGGGAACTTCTATCTTTCTAAGGCCTCAGTTAAATAATCAGCACATAATTACGTTTAATTACGTTAATCGCGTTTAATTAATTAGTACGGAATTACCTTAATTTTGCCGGTTGTTACATTCTCCCCCCGTTAAGATAATTCCGTCCCGGAATTCACTTCGAGCTCTCCGGTATAGGGGTCTTCTCGAAAAGGGCGGGATATTTTTGCTTCATCCGGTCCAGCCTTTCCCACGTGAACTCCGGTCCACGCTTGGCATTCCAACGCACTTTGACCAATCTGATCTTACTGCGTCTTAACTTTTGGACCTTCCAATCGGTTACTTCGATTGGTTCTTCGACGAAGTGTAACTTGTCGTCAATGTGGATTTCGTCTGCGGGGATGATGAGAGTTTCGTCGGATAAGCACTTCTTTAAGTTCGACACGTGAAACGTGTCATGTACACCGTTAAGCTCTTGTGGTAACTTGAGCTTGTATGCTACGGGGCCTACTCTGGACAGGATTTCGAACGGTCCAACATATCGTGGGTTCAGTTTTCCGCGCTTCCCAAAGCGCGCGACACCTTTCCAAGGTGACACCTTTAGTAGGACCCTGTCTCCGACTTGAAATCCCAAAGGCTTTCGCCTCATATCAGCGTAGCTTTTCTGCCGGTCACGTGCCGCTTTGAGACGTTCTCTTATCAGAAAGACCTTATCCGTTGTCTCTTGAACAATTTCGGGCCCGGTAAGTTGTTTTTCACCAACTTCAGCCCAACATAGAGGCGATCTACACTTGCGTCCATATAGAGCTTCAAAAGGTGCAGCTTGAATGCTCGTGTGGTAACTGTTGTTATACGAAAACTCTACCAGTGGCAAGTGTGTATCCCAATTACCGCTGAAATCGATTGCGCATGCTCGTAGCATATCTTCCAAAGTCTGGATGGTCCGTTCACTCTGACCATCGGTTTGTGGATGATATGCGGTACTCATGTCAAGGCGAGTACCGAGGGCTTCATTCAGACTTTCCCAAAATCTTGAGGTGAAGCGACTATCTCGATCGGAGATGATGGAAATAGGTACACCGTGCTTCGACACAACTTCCTTAATGTACAAACGGGTCAATTTCTCCAACTTATCCGTTTCGCGAATCGGGAGGAAGTGTGCAGATTTTGTCAATCGATCAACGATCACCCAGATCATGTCATGGCCGCTTGTTGTCTTGGGTAACTTGGTAATGAAATCCATAGTAATTCGTTCCCATTTCCATTATGGTATTTCCGGTTGCTGGAGCAAACCGGATGGTCTCTGATGCTCGGCTTTGACCTTCGCGCAAGTCAAGCATCGCGCAACATATGCCGCTATATCTCTCTTGAAATTTGGCCACCAGTAAAATTCCTTCAAATCATGGAACATCTTGTCTGCTCCAGGGTGAACCGAATATCGCGAACTGTGGGCTTCGGCTAATACTAGTTCACGCAATCCACCGTACACTGGTACCCAAATTCTATTCATGAAATACAGGGCTTGATCCGCTTTTGGCTCTAGTGAATCAACCATCTTCCGCAATCTTTCACCTTTGACATTCTCGGGTTTAAGAGCGTTAGTTTGAACTTCACGAATCCGGTCAGTCAGGTTCGTGTGGATGGTTAGACCCAAGGCTCGGACACGCAATGGCTTAACCCGTTCCTTGCGACTCAAGGCGTCGGCTACAACGTTCGCCTTCCCGGGATGGTACTTTATCTCACAATCGTAATCATTCAATAACTCGACCCATCGCCGTTGTCGCATGTTCAATTCCTTTTGGTCAAAGATGTGCTGCAAACTTTTATGATCGGTGAAGATTGTACACTTGGTTCCGTATAGATAATGTCTCCATATCTTGAGCGCGAATACCACGGCTCCCAATTCCAGGTCGTGCGTGGTGTAATTCTTCTCGTGGAGTTTTAGTTGTCTGGAAGCATATGCTATGACCTTCTCTCGTTGCATCAATACACAACCCAATCCCTGATGAGAGGCGTCACAGTAAACCACGAAGTCTTCCGTACCATCGGGGAGTGATAGTATCGGGGTGCCACATAACTTATCCTTTAGCAATTGAAATGCTGCTTCCTGCTTTTCCGTCCATTCGAACTTCTTATCCTTTTGGGTTAGCATGGTTAAAGACTGTGCTATTTTAGAAAAGTTCTCGATGAACCTTCTGTAGTAACCCGCAAGGCCAAGAAATTGTCGTACTTCAGTAGGAGTTCTAGGGGCGTCCCAATTCTTGATTGCTTCGATCTTGGCGGGATCGACATGTATACCCTTTTCATTCACTACGTGGCCTAAGAAGTGAACCTCTCGAATCCAAAAGTCACATTTCGAGAACTTAGCATAGAGCTTCTCTTTGCGTAGTACCTCGAGGATTAACCGAAGATGATCCTCGTGTTCTTCCTTGGTGCGTGAGTAGATCAAGATATCATCAATGAAGACAATGACAAATTTGTCCAAGTATGGCTTACACACGTGATTCATCAAATCCATGAAAACAGCTGGTGCGTTGGTTAAACCGAATGGCATAACCAGAAACTCATAGTGCCCATAACGAGTCCTGAATGCTGTTTTTGGCACGTCTTCTTCTTGGATACGCAACTGATGATAGCCGGACCTTAAATCGATCTTGGAGTAGAAGCTGGATCCTTGAAGTTGATCAAACAAATCATCGATCCTGGGAAGAGGATAGCGATTTTTAATGGTTAGCTTGTTCAGTTCTCGATAGTCAATGCACATTCGAAAAGTGCCATCCTTCTTCTTTACAAATAAGACGGGAGCTCCCCAGGGTGAGAAGCTTGGTCTTATGAAACCTTTGTCCAACAACTCCTGCAGTTGACCAGACAGTTCCTGCATCTCAGAAGGAGCTAGGCGATATGGCGATCGCACTACGGGTGCAGCTCCTGGAACAAGGTCGATGCGGAACTCGACTTGTCGGGGTGGTGGCAGTCCCGGCAAATCTTCTGGGAACACATCTGGAAAGTCTCTGGCTATTGGAATGTCTTCTAACTTTCGCTCGTCGGCCTTCTTATCTACCACGTGCGCCAAGAATGCGACGAGACCTTTCCTTAGACACTTCCTGGCTTTCATGCTGGTAATAATTCTCAACGGCGCTCCACGCCTTTCCCCTTGGATCGATAGGGTTTCACCGCTTGCGAGGGGAACTTGAATTACTTTGTCATTGCAAACAACGACGGCGCGGTGTGCGGATAGCCAATCCATGCCAACGACTATGTCGAAACTACCCAGTACGACTGGCAATAGATCAATGCCAAACTCGCGACCACAGAGATCCAACTTACAATCCTTCGCTACTTCTCGAGTTTCTATAGTCTTACCGTTAGCCAGTTCTATAGAGTATGGTGTGTCTAGCTTACTAGTTTTTAGTCCAAGTAATCTTTTAAATTCGACAAATACGAAGCTAAAATCGGCGCCAGTATCAAACAATACTGAAGCATAATGACCATTTAGAGGGAACGTACCAGTGACCACATTAGGGTCTTGTCGTGCATCACTGGCACCAATCACGAATGCCCGCCCACGGGCTTGGTTGTTGAGTTTGGGGGCAATCCCTCTTCCAATGATCGAGTGATCCACATGAGAAACAGGGCCTCGCTCCTCCGTTCTTTGGCGCTCCTGACCTGCAGTCTTCTGTCTTGTGCCCAGAACGACGGCACTTACCGCAGATCACTTCGTTCTTGCCCTGGTAACCTTGCTTTCCATTGTTTCCACGTCCAGTGGCCACATACCCTTTCCCTTTCTTTCCTGAACCTCCTGATAATCCATCCTTTTTTCTCTCATCGCTCTTACGCTTCCCAAACCTTGGCTTATTTCCCTGTTCGCTTGACCCAACGGCTGAACTTGTACCCAGATTCTTACCCTCAACACTGTTGGATTCAGTAAGCTTCAGTCCTGATACTTTTCGGATTAGGGTGCCCATTCGAATGGCGTCTTCAGTGAGGCTTAAGGCGAGGTCGATAGCTTCGCGCATGGTTGTAGGTTTGGAAGCAGTGACCATGCCGCGTATCTGTGGTGCCAGTCCGAATAGGTATCTTTCCACCTTCTTGCCTTCCGGGGTGACCAAGCGAGGCACTAACCGGGAGAGATCATGAAACCTGGACGTGTACCCTGCTACGTCCGATCCAACCATGGTGAGGTTCCAGAACTCAGTCTCTAGCTTCTGCACTTCACTTGCCGGGCAGTACTCGGCGATCATTAGTTCCTTCAACTCCAACCATGACAAGGAGTAAGCAGCATCGTCTCCCAGTGTTTGCACTTGGTTGTTCCACCATGTTAGAGCTTGGTCCAGAAACAGGTTAGTGGCGTACATGACAGCCTGTCGCGGGGTACAGCTGCTGATACGAATCACCGCTTCGGTTTTCTCGAACCACTTGACTAGTCCGACAGAACCTTCAGTGCCGCTGAAGTTGAGCGGTTTGCAGTCCAGAAAAGCTTTGAACGTGCAGCCACGCTCTCGCGAGGCCGTTTCTGCAATAATAAAGTAACATGTTATTATGAGGTAGGAGTTTTACGAAAACTCCTGTTGCATACATTCGAAGTCTTCTTACCGGTAGGGGAGGTTTCGCGTCGGTCGCTCCCTGTTCGATCTCGCGACCTTTCGGTGCGCGTGGCATTGTGTTCTGCGAGAGCTTGGGCGATGCGTCCCGAAACTAGGGTTTCAAGCTCCTCGGGTGTCGTGGGTAGTCTTTCGTTTCCACTGTTGCTTCGGGTGGCTGGTGCCATTTTTCTTCAATAATCATTATCAAAGGTTAATTTGGCGATCATTCACACAATATCGTCATACATAAAGTATAAATAACAACACAACACACGAACACAATAATCACCATAACAACATCACACAATCACAATATAAACAGAACAGGTAATAATAATCGTAGACAATCATAACACATATTTTACCATAACAAAATTTTCATTAATTTCAATACCATGAGTACAATGATTTGTTCATAATAACAAAAACAGAGGATACATTCCTCATACATTGCTCTTTTGAAATACACTAGAAATATAATGTCATATACCGGCACAATCCCGCTCGGCTAGGCAAAAATGCAGATGGGTGCTATAACCCATACTGTGCTATCATACTACTACTACTACTATGTCCGTAAGTGATCCCCCAAGCGTCTCTGATGTATCGCTACTGTGGTGGCGGCGGCGGCGGGTACTGATACTGGGGTGCGCACATGCTAATGGTCATACTAATCGCCATAATGCGATCGTACAAGAATTGGCGATGCGCAAAGTGTGCGTCGCCCGTAATCCCACAATGAGCGTCCATGCTCAGCAACTCCTCAGCATAATGTGCCAGCGCATCTCTGGCATCGATGATCCTGGCCTACATGAGCTGGGCCTGCTGCTCCATCTGACTCACGGTGCGCTGCACCGTGTCGGTGAGAGTCTGGAAGTCTCTCTCCAAGGAGATCACCGTGGACCATGCTGGTCCCGACAGTGGGGCCATCCCGTGGGGCTGCGACGGCCCGGGGACGTCAGTATACGTCGGCTGGGACGGGCCGACTATATCGGGTATAGGTAGGGAGGTGAAGGGTGGGGCAAAGCCCGGTAATCCGGTGAAGTAATAGGGTGGTACCTGGTATGGGTCTCCCGCACCTAGAGTGTGCGGTGCAAATGGGGGTATCAGAAAAGGGGCTCCTGCATCCATAGTGAAAGGTGCAGGTGGTGGTGTAGGGAGCATCTCGGGTAGGGGTGGTAGTGTGGGGAAGGTGGTGATAGGTAGTGTCATGGATACTGGTGAGGGGACTATAAGCTCGGCGAGTGGGACCATGAGGGGCTGTGTGACAGCGACCCACTCTGGAGCGGATATCACGGTGGTAGGGGTGGGAGGGCTAGCAGTGGCGTGAGCTGCTAAACCTGCTCGGTACAGCTCGGAGCTACGGGCTGAGCTGCCCTCAAGGATGTGCCCAGTAGAAGCTGGCCCATCCTGTGGTACGGGCTCGGGTATGGCGGGTAGGGCGGCTGGGGCAGTGGTGGCATGCCCTATCATCGAAGCGACGTGCTCCTCCCGGTCTGCTGGTGGGATCGGCACAGCAATGTGCTCTACCGATGCGGTCGACTCATCATCGGAGTCATCCGAGATCCACCCGTTGTGTCCTCGGCAAACGGGCACGAGCCTCATGCCCGAGGGAACGGGGATAAGTGGAGTGGGTAAGGGCTCACGATCGACAGGTGCGTGTCGGTCGTATGGAGACTCAACGGTCTCCGACTGCGTGGGGATAGGCCTCGATGGACCTGCACAGCCTACAGGGAAGTCCCTGACGGCTCGGAGGGGAAGTGCTGGCAGTGGTGCTGCCTGGAATGGCACTAGAGGCAAGTCAGCCTGTGGTGCCTCGGCCATCGGTAGGTCGGCTACGACGGCCACGTCGCCTCCAGCGGGGGCCCACGCTGGGTCCTCGCTCGGGTTAGTCTCGTCGGAGCTGTCTCCGTCTGTGCCCTCTATGGCGGCGTCAACCTCCATGTCGTCATCCTCAGGATCGAGTACCACAAACTCAATCGGCTCTGCTGGCGGTGCTGAGATGATCTGAATGCTACTGTCGTAGCTCGGTGCTACGCTCCCTGCGTCTGACATCCTGGCAAAAGAACCGTACTAATAATTAAGTATTATTCGTTAGATAGTTAAGGCACACATCTACGGTACTCTTCCTAACCTTCTAATACTAAAATAACACGTATTCTTACCCATGGCTAGCTTAGTCGGAATCTCCACATACTCAAATGGTCGTTGGAAAAATTAGTTTATTGCGTTTCGCATTTATTTTGAAAGCTTTATCTTTTGAACCAAATCCGGTTATAGTTTAGATTTTAAAAATGCTAATTCGCTATAACCTTGGCTCTGATACCACTTTCTGTCACACCACGCCTATGGCGGAAACACGTGGCGCGACGGTTCAAGAGGATTAAGCCAAGATTAATGCAAACCACAATAATTATTAAACAAACGGGCATTTATTCAACGCCGATAATCATGTCAAATTATTCGTACATAATCTTAAATTGTTTTTGAAATAAATAAGGAGGCTCCTCCCTATATCCCGAAGTCCATGGGATAGAGAGATGAGACCCCTTCATGACATTCCAACGCCCGACTTGGAGATTCCCCCGACCCTGCTTGCCACGCTAACCTTCATCAGTCAATTACCTGAAAGATATGTTTGAAAATCGTCAATATATAAATATTGGTGAGTTCACAGGTTTTGATTTAATAAAACTTTATTAAGTGGGAATATCCTTGTTATGACATTTATAGGAGTTGCAAAGTCCTACAATTTACTTGAGCCTATAACCAAATCAAGACAATTAACAATGCCCCCGCCCCAAGTCGTTACTCGGTATTCCTACGACTTGATTTCAGAATACGTGCACCCCAGGCATACGCCGATGCATGATCGACGCTATCGATTAGGGGTGGGCCTTGTCAGGCACCAATAGTACTATCCAAATATTCCTTCGGTTTCACTTTCCTGAATTAATGATTATAGTGGGGAGGTCTCAACCCCGAGTGGCGATCACAACTCAAGTGTCCAACCCGTCAAACAAATCCCAACATATCTTTCCCCCGTAAAAACGTTAAATAGTTTAGAAATGGGGCCGTGAGACTCACCTGTAACTGTGCTCGGCTCAAAGAAGAAAATAGTAAAGTTTGTGATCCCGCACCTACAAATGTTTCTAGGCGTATAAGTCACTACACCTATAGCGTATGTGCCTTGGCAAGTTCTACACCCAACTTCCCGACCACGTCTTTATCCCAATTCCCGTTTAATAGTTTCGTATCCTAGGTTTAATGGCGATGGATTACCCTTTCCTTACAAGTCATATATTATTCTTATTAATATTCTTTGTGACTTGTACACTATTATTCTCGACACGATTCTACCCAACGTATAATTATTTTCCCATTTAAATAATTATACTTAGGATCGTTTCGCTCGATATAATGTGATTTCTCATTATCCGACCCGACTCACTTTGCCACATATTTATTTTCCCATTCAAATAAATATGCTAAGTTCTTGTCGTTCAGTAACATATTCTTAACGCCCGACTAGACTCACCACACCGTACATTTATTTTCCCATTTAAATAAATGTACTAGGATCTTGTCGGTCACTCACACGTTCGCAGGTATATTTCACCTACTCGTCTCGGTTTTCCTTCTCGCATATCTATTTTCCCATTCAAATAGATATACTAGAATTTCGTCGAAAACGAGCATATGTACATATACCATCGCGTGGATACTACTTGTTAAGTTCATGTGTCGTTTAGCGTTTTTAATTCGTTACGTTGTGCTTTCCTTTTCCCACGAATATTCTTTCTACACTTAGGAAAGTGTTTCGCACGTTTCACCCTTGTTATATATATTTTATCTCTTAAATTATATATATATTTATTTTCATCTTGCCGCAATGGCATTTTTCTCGTATGTCCGTTACGTTAGCTCATGTAACTAAGTTCGTTAGTTAGCGTTTTTCATATTTGTTCCCATTGCGCGTTTTTATGGAAAATATACTTTGTATGTTTAGCCCAACTTGTCCAACTTGTAACCCAAAATGTTTCCGACACTTTTATATTCCCATTTATATAAAAGTATCCATTTTTGTACAAGTCTTCCCAAGTCTTTACTAATATTTTATAAAATCTTATTTTATAAAATCCTTGTGTTACTCCTTTTATTTTTATAAAACTTCCATTTTTATAAAAATGCTTCTTTTAGTTTACACAAGCAAGTTTCTCATGATTGTCAAAAACTACACTTGGAAAAGTTATTATTTATGCTTTTGACACCGAACTCTTTGTTAATGCATTTTTGGACTAAAGTTTCTAAAATACATATTTTAGCCCCTTGACTTTCCAAGTTCTAATATTAGTCCTTTAACTTATATTCGTTGCATTTTTCATCTTATCTTTCATGGTTGGCATTTTCTTCCATTTTAGGGGACTTTAAAGACCCACTTTCTTAATGCCTAGTTGTTTTTACTTCATTTCACTTTTAATGATCTTATAATCCATCCTAGATGCCATTAACATGTTTGTTCCATACTTTTATCCAAAATATCAATTTTTCACTTATTCAAGTGAGTGGACTTTGAATATGGAACTTTTTCATCTATGGTTATTTAACCCATTTTAATATATTTTTGTCATTAACTTATCATCTTATGATGATTAAAATCATCTTCCATCATATTCAAGTCTTCTTCATCAATCATGCTCAAATCATCAACTTTCTTAAGTGTATGTATATTTCATCATATTTTCCCCAAATATTACATTTATTAGTATAATCCAAGATTCATCTAAGTTATTATTATTCTTCCATTTTTATTCTATCAAAACACATTAACTTTATAAAATCCATTTTATTACCCATCAAGGTTCAACTTGCTTTCAATAGCACAAAACATGAACATCTAAGAATAAAAACAATGTAATACTTACTACTAGCTCAAGGCTAGGGAAGACGAAAACCTTGGATTTGGGTGAGGTTTAATGTGTTCTTCCAATGGGTTAAGCTCCAAGCTCTTGAACACACAAAGGGGGTTTTGAAGGATGATGATCTAGAGGTGATTTGGAAGTATAAAAATTGAAAGAGAAATGTTAATGTAGAGGTGCAAACTTACGGCCACAAGGAAGGGAAGAAGAAGAGTTTTTGTGATTTTGTTTAAGTGTTCTCAAGTGGGTTATATGATCTTTCCTTCAAATCTTCCAAGATTATGCAATCTTGCTTGGATTGGATGGAAGGATTATGGAAGATATTATGTAAGATCACAAACAAAATCAATGGGAGATTATAGAGGGTGTTTGGAGCCGTGAGTTAGAGAGAGAGAGTGGAGGATTTGGTGAATTTTCTTACACAATGTAATCTCATGCAACCTTATGATTAGTTTCTTAATAATTGGGTTATTAAGAAGATGAAGAGGTTAATGAGATAATTAAAAGATATTACTCATTTGAGTGGGCCATAGGCCGGCCCCCATGGGGTGTTTGGTGGGGTCCACTTTGCTAAATATTATCCAATATTATGTTTAAGTCACTCTCTTTCGGGTACCGTCCGGGTATTCTTGGGTTTTTAACCTCGTGTCTCCCGAATATTAAAATACCAATAATATTCCTTAAATTTTGCCCAGTTAAATTACTGATAATTTATTTCGGCTTTTGCCGGGTGAAATTTCGTGTTACGCGCGTATCGGGTGCGGTACGCGTACTTTATTCGTTTCCGGGAGATTTGTACAATAAGCTTTCACGTATGGCTTTGGGTTTCCAAAACTCATTATATTTTGTGAAAATATTATTTATTTTATATTCCGGGTGTCCGGAGTTCGTTTCGCTTATTTAATTTTTACCGGGTAATCGCCAGCGTCCATACCGGATAGATTTGCTTGTGCACGATCCTATCATGCTTTGCCATTAAACTTATGCATTCCTATGCATTATTTGGGAACTTCTATCTTTCTAAGGCCTCAGTTAAATAATCAGCACATAATTACGTTAATCGCGTTTAATTCATTAGTACGGAATTACCTTAATTTTGCCGGTTGTTACACATAAGGCCTCCCAAAGGACCCCATGATCTCTGGAAGAAGCTTGGTAATCGGCCCTAAGAGAGCACAAGAAGGGATGATCAAATGGTGAGGGGTAGCTTGCTATTTGTAGACAATCAGCCTGAGCACGGGCGTGCTTGCCTTGTTCTCCAAGTTTTGTTGTTTCTCATGTTTGTTGCGTTGTCTTCTAGCGTGCAGGGCCTTCGTGCAAGTGTGCGTGGGCGTGCAGTGTCACTCCCGAATTGGTTTTATCACTGTGTAAGCCCCGGGATTGTCTTCAAACATACAGTGAACATGTAGCAAGTCTCGTATCTTCAGGAATCTCCAGTTTTTGCTCGTTTTTTTTGGAAATCCTTTGTTTCCGTCTTGGAGCTCCAATTTCCTGAGAAATACAAATAGGAACGAATTAAGCACCTAATATCAATAATATAAGCCTAATTGTATCATATTATGAGACTGTTTATGCATGTTTTATATGTTAAAATCATGACACATCAGCGCTAAAGGGCACAAATTGAAATTAAAGCCCCTTTTAGCACCCCACTACGCATGGTCTTAGAAAAGAATGGAGAGATAGAGGGGGGATAGTTTATATTAGAAAAGAATAAGATAGAAAAAAAGAGAGATATGGAAGCTGATAGTTGTTGGTGAAAAGAAAGAGAGGATTTAACTAAAAGGACTAAGTTGCCCTTCAAGCCACAAGTTAATTTCATTTATACCTAAAATATCTAGATTCAATCACAACCATTGATTAAATTGATCAATGGTTGTGAATGGTTTCTATTGATCTCACAATTCAAGGGTGTTCTCAAAGGATCCCGATCCTATATATATATATATATATGCATAATTGCAAATATATTAACACAAGTTATTTCATAATTGTTCCTTTGAATGTTTCACCAATGTTCGGGGTACACGACTCGTGTGTGTGATACGATAATTCTCCGAATTATAATTATGTGAGTGTTCGTGTATTGTTTGACGCACTTAATTAATCCAATTAAATCTAATTGAAGGGATAAGGGCCCAAAACTACACTAAAAGTGAGACGGGCCCATACCCAAATACAAGCCCAAAGACATAAGCCCACGCTGACACAGGTTTAGCGGGTCCGATTGGGCGGTCACCACCTTCCTAGCGGATGCAAGACCGGGATAAGCATCCATTACTGGCAACATCCGCCAGGTGTTCCCTAATGAGCCGGCGATGGACACGTGGCAGACTCGGATATGGCCGTACAGACCAGTACGAACCAATCATCATATCAGGACGTGTGGCAAAGAGCATGCTGCACGATCCACCAATCAGAGAGCTACACGTACCCACATGACCGACGCAGGAGACAAAAAGTACGCCTCCTGCCCGCATCACCCAATCAGAGCACATGGGACCACCTCACCAAGGATCTCCACTAACACGTACCTGCAGAGGGGACACCAGTACACTCGGTAGCCAATCATGTTACATCAGACCTGCAGCCAGCAGGTGAAGGCCACGTCATACCGGAACAGTACGATTCCATGATTAATATAATATTACACATTTCATTACAATGGGCTAATCTTGGGCCGATGTGGAGGCAAGCCCTTAACTAGGCCTCGGCCCGTTGGGTAAGTTAAGGGTGAATGTTGAGGCCCGTGTGAAACCTATTTAAGGAGCACTTCACCTCCTTCAATAGGTCATTCAGAAAACCCCGAAGAACACACATAAGGCGGACTACATTTTTGTGTCTGCTAAGTAAAATCTCTCAGGATTCGAGGAGGTCGCCCCACATCGGATTATCGTGTTTGTTTCAGGTTCACCATTCTTACGATTCCACGTGTCATTCATCTAGCGAAGGATTAAGCTTGCAGAGATTTGGTTTAACCCCCTGAATCTAAGGTTAGACTATTGTTTCTTCACTAATATAGTATTGTTTGCCTAAGGTAAAAATAGACTGTGTTTGTAAGATAGTAACTTGAAATTGTCGGGTGTCACACCATCCCCTTGTTGAAAAAAATTTCATACCGAATTTTGCTTAGTGTCGCTAGTGTTGGAAAGAAAATTTCTGGGTGTTACATCATCCCCTTGTTAAAAGGAATTTAGTCCGCAAAATTCAGTTAAGATGGGTTATTGCTTTCCTTAAGGTTAAGGGTTCGAGCGCTGCCAAACCAGCTTGGTTTCGGTTATTTCAGTTATGGAAGAAGGGAAAACCGAAACCGTAACCGAATGATTCAGTTTTGGCCATATCTTAGCCGTAACCGATCGGCTAAGTCGATTTCGATTATTTTCGGTTCAGTTATTGGTTTAGGAATTGACAAAGTTGTATAGAGACTTCACTCGAGCAAGAGGTGCGCACGTAGAATTAGAAGTAGGTTGTATGAATTATTGAGTGTTGATTTTTTTACCAAAAAAATTCTGAAAAAAAAACCAGCTTATTCATTTTATACAGGGCCGGCCCTGAAAATTCAGGTGCCCGGGCCGAGTCACGAAATATGTGTCTTTTAAGAAATTTTTTATAACTGAATCGGACGTTGAACCGGTGTCCTTACCGATTCCCTAGTCGGACCGGTTGAACCGGATATAAAACTGAAAGTGTCATAATAATTATACAAATTAATATGTTTGGCTAATTGGCTCATAAAAACCACAATTTCTTAAAATTCCATAATAATTTGAAGGACCGTTATTTTATGTCTAGACTTCAAAAGTTTTTTAATAAAATGAATTTGACTTGCATCATGTGCAAAAGCGTGAGACAATTATTGTTTTGTAATACTACTATATATTAAAATTTACTTTAAAGGCTGCACAATTACTGTACCAAAACACAAATCTCAAGTAACACACTTCAACTTTTTTTTTTTTTAATTTTGTCGTATCATTTGAATCTAGTTTATCATGTATGACTCATCCTCTTCCTTATCTACTCTTAATCTTCTTGCAATTATAACCAGTGATGTTTAAGATGACATCTTTTTTTAGGTCCAAAACAGAAAGAAAATACTTGCAAAAAGAAAACACTCATCGCCGCTCAAAGTGCATCTTTAGAAATTGAGCCCGTAAATTTATCATCCGACTATCTTGCTATAAACACCTTTTAATTGTTTCACCTCAAACTAAATGTGACATGTCATCGTTTATTTAATTAATTCGTGAAATTCCACTAAAACGTTATAAGTAGACATCACATGAGAAAGTTAGGTCTTCCATCCAACATACATGCTCTTTAGAGAAGTCACATCATATCACAAACATCAATTCTCAAATCACAAACATTAAATCTCAAATCTCATCCACCACAATGTCAAGTTGCCTTCACGTTTTAGATAGTGTAAAGACATAGTTAGCATCAAGCATAGTGTACGGTTTACTTTTGATAATCTCCACTAGTTCTTAAATGATATTACGTCTACACGTGACCTAAACTATATACACCGAGTTATCTTTATTTTTTTCTTTCAACCTTCGCGAAATTATTTTCCAAATAAAGTGTTTTCTGGTTTCCAAAAGTACGAATCAACATAGTTTTACCGAATATCATCATTGTATCGCTCCAAAACCGATCCAACCGAACAAAATTGCTACTGGTACCAATATTTATCTGTATCGTTCCCAGCTCCAATACTCGTAGATCCCAGTCAAATTACAATTGTACACATACAAAATCTCGGTCGCATCATGCGAGCCAATCATCAGTAACTGATACTCATCATACAACATCAATACCGGTACCAATATTCATTTTAATAGATTTCAATTTCAATACTCCTCAACTTCAATAAAATTACAAATATACACATACTAAATCCCTAACATCGCATCACGCAACCTAACCCACCAAATATACACATACTAAACCACTAGCAAGTAGTAGTAACTAGCATTCATTACTAAGGATGAGCGTGATACCAGTACGTACCGATCTAATATCGAAAATAGCGGTACCGAAAATTTCCAAAAATGTTCATCGATGCCAGTACCAAAAACACATGTTAAAATCGGTAAATAGCGACACCGATACTAAAAAACGAAGAAAGTAAACACCGATAATAGTACTGAAAAATGATTCGGTACCGGTACAATACCCGGTAGTGTAATAATAATGTAAGGGGTAGTTTTTAACAACATTACACTAGTATAGCCCCTAGAGTGAAAATACATCTAAAACGTGACGTGTAAACGTTGGCCGCCAGATATTTTTAGCTTACAAGTCGGTTCCGTCAATAAATATCTCTTCTTCTTCTTCTTCTCCACATTCATCCCACATTCATCTTTTTCCTTTTTCTAGAGAGAGAAAGTATTGTTTCATAATAATCGATTGATCGACCGATCTATGCTCCCGACAAACATTAACCGTTGCCGGTTTGTTTCTCTCCGTCCGACATAGATTATGAGCTGGTTTGACAAACTGCGGGGTTCTAATTGTAGCCGCTTCATTGCCGGCCTTTTGATTTTTATTCTCTATCATTCTAATCAATTAGTTTCTAATTTTCCTAATCCTATACAACCGTCTAATAATAATATTATTATTACGGTTTAGATTTAGAATTCGATTTGTTTCTTTCTTTTAATCCGTTTTCGTTATCAAATCTGCATTTGTTGGATCTTCGCTCTAGTTTTTGTTGTTTGCTTTCATTCTCTCTCATCCATGGAGTTCAACGGTTCGATTTCTGGTAATTGTTTTTTATTTTTATTTTTTTTATTTTTTTTGCATTATGCATGGATAATATATGTGGAATTTTGAATGATTAATCACAAGTCTGAAATTAGATCGGTCACCTTGTCAGGCCAAATAATTCTGGATTTTTACCTTTAAAAAACTTTTTTCTGTCAAAGCTAGAATATTCCGGACCTCCACTAGAGGTGCAACCCGAGCCTGAGCTCGTTTAAATTATGAAAGCTCGAGCTCTGCTTGATTCGAGCATTGTTTCTAAAGTTCGGCTCGTAAGTAGTTTCTTAATTTCGAGCTTGGCTCGTCTATATTATTTATTTATTTTATATATAATTTAATTATAATAGTAAAGTAATTATTATTATTATTATTTATATATATATATATATATATTTAATTTAATTAATATTTTAATTAATATATTAATTAAAGTTAAAAATTATATAAATAGTGGACTCGTTTAGGCTTCTGAGCTGGCTTGAGCTCGATAACCAAAGCACGGGTCGGTCTTGTTTGCTAATTGAGCTTGTTTTTAGGCTCGATCTTAGTTAGTCTTGGCTGGTTTAAATGAGACTTTTTTCGAGTCAAGATTCAGTAGTTTGCGAGTAGCTTGGCTCGTTTGCACCGAACCTGCACTTTTAAAAAAAATATATTAAAAAACAATTTGTTTGTGTGGGGTCCACACCTCTGACCGAACCAGTCCGGTGTGGCTTGGATCGGACCAGTTGTGTGCGTTGAAGATGCTCTATAAATAGTTGTTTAAAACAGTTTAAAGTTTAATAGTATATAATAATATAATATTGAATAGTCATGACTGGGTGTGGCTGATGATTCTACTTGGGGTATGTTTATCATGTTTATTTATTTACACAAACATGATAAAAGTTATAGATCTGTAAGCGTTGCTGCTTGTTTTGATATGAGAAAATAACTAAAATAGTCAAAGTTGACAGAAAATTTTCAAATATAGGCAACGAATTTAGCGTTTACCAAAGTAACCACCAAAAGCGTGGGCTTAGCCCGTTCTTTTACCCGAAAGAGCGAGCTTAGGTGGCACTTTATAGCAAAGGGTACGCTAAATCCTAGCCGTCTCAACCGTTCTTGAGATTGGAGACTGAAATTCTTTATCTATTCTTGAAAACTTTTGGTCAACTTCGTCCGCCTGTTTTAATGTAATTTGACATTTCATAGAAAAAGTTAGAGATTATATCGATAAAAAAAAAAAATCCTTTGAATCAGATTTTGATATATAGGATTTTTTGTATGTTAAGTTTTCAACTGTTAAATCTTTGATCAGTTTACCAAATTATTAGCAGAATATTCTTATGGTTAATCGGTAAGTTGTGTTCTTTGTAGGCACTTTCGCGTCGTGTCTTGAGATAAATCAGAGTTCAAAGCCTCGTGTCATTGTGATAGGAAGTGGTATTTCAGGGATATCTGCTGCTCATGTGCTCAACAATGCTGATTTTGAGGTGAAGTTATTTATCAAGTTATACGTTTTTGTGGCATTTTGGTCATTTTGTTACTTTATATATGCGATTAACGAGGTGGTACTAACTGGGCAGGTTGTGTTATTGGAATCACGGGATAGAATCGGTGGCCGGATACACACTGATTATTCGTTTGGTTGCCCCGTCGATATGGGAGCATCATGGTTAGTTATTAATGCCCTTTTGTTTACTTAATTCCAGCTTTTGGATTCCCAGTCAAACATGTTTCTTTTGTCTAGTTTATATAATAATAGTTTTGAAAGTCCATTCTTGTATGTCGATTGCAACATATACATTTGATAAGCTTGCACTCTGTATTTGGTTAAATTTGTTTTCCAGCATAATAATATATATATATTTGTGCCATTTCTCAGGTTACATGGTGTCTGCAATGAAAATCCTTTGGCCCCATTGATTCGCCATTTAGGGCTTGCGTTATATCGGACAAGTGGTGACAACTCTGTATTATATGACCACGATTTGGAGAGGTAAATTTTGCCCGAATTTCTACCTAATGAACCATGCTGTTCTGTTTTCAGAAAATCTCTTTTATAAGTAGAATGTTTCATTTTCATGTTAATAAATATGTTGATAATATGTTTGCCATCTAGTTCTACTCCCATGGTGAGAATTGCATATAATATGGCCACTTACTAGTTCATTTGGTAAAAGTTTTTCGAGTGATGCATTTTGAGTAGAATGACGGATGGTTAATCATGCATCAGGTGGTGACATTGATAGCCAAAAGACAAGGGGTACATGCACCAATCGGGTTTGTCCCGATTGCTGAGTGTTATGTGTCTTATGTCTAAGGCTTGATACAAAACCACTATTGAGTCGAGGGTCTTACTGGAAGCAGCCTCTGTATTCCCATGGGGTAGAGGTAAGGCTGTATACATCTTACCCTCCTCGGACCCTACCTTAGCTTTTGCTATTGTGGGATTAACTGAGTATGATGATGATGATGCATTTTGAGTAGAATGTTATACTGTCATGATGTTAAGTAGAGCAGCTTATTTGACCCATAAGGAACGTATTTTGTGGGTATTTAATATTTTTTAATATAACGAAAGGAAATAAACGAAATGAAGCGCTGATCTTTTTGTTTTTCCAGCTATATGCTATTTGACAAGGAAGGTAAGCAGGTCCCTCAACAGATCGTTATAGAAGTCGGAGAAGCATTCAAGAGAATTCTCAAGAAGGTAGGTTCGGTATTAACTTTCAGTTTGAATAAAGTTACTTGGTGTGCATTTTGCCTTTCTTAACTAGTTGCCTTGTTCATGATAGACCGAAGAAGTGAGGAATGAAAATCAACACGATCTTTCCGTTCTTCAGGCAATATCAGTAGTTTTGGAACGACATCCAGATTTAAGGTACGTTTTTTTATATAATAAATATAGCCAATTCTCAGAAAGCGGAGTATTTTTAGCACGCTTTAACATCGCATATCTCCTGCAGACAAGAGGGACTGGCGTATGAAGTGTTACAATGGTACATATGTAGAATGGAAGCATGGTTCGCTGCAGATTTAGATATGATATCTCTGAAAAACTGGGACGAGGTGAGTCATACGTATATTATTCAGCCATCTTGAGTTCATTTTCTCTAGCATATTTTTGACTAAATGCAGTCTTGGTACGCAGGAAAACGTTCTCACTGGTGGGCATGGGCTGATGGTTGAGGGTTACTATCCCGTGCTAAACGCTCTGGCGAAGGATATTGATATTCGTTTGAATCACAGGTTCGTTCCAAACTTGTGATTGTTATGTCTTCTACTAACGTAAGTGGTTGCGTGTGTTTAAAGTTGTTTGGTGTGAACGTGTGATCAGGGTTACAAGGATATCAAACGAAGGGTCTAAGGAGGTGGTGGTTACAGTTGAGGGAGGAAGACAATTTGTTGCAGATGCTGCTATCGTTACGGTCCCTATCGGGGTACTAAAGGCGAAGTTGATCGAATTTGAGCCGGAACTACCAGAGTGGAAGACTTCTGCTATATCGGATCTTGGTATGGGGAATGAAAACAAGATTGCGCTACGTTTCGATAACGTGTTCTGGCCAAACGTCGAGCTGTTGGGGACCGTTGCTCCAACGTCGTATTCTTGTGGCTATTTTCTGAATCTGCACAAGGCAACAGGACACCCGGTCCTTGTCTATATGGCTGCTGGGAGATTTGCTTATGACCTCGAGAATCTATCCGAGGAAGCAGCTGCTGATTTTGCGATGGATCAGCTTAAGAAGATGTTCCCTCAAGCAACCCAACCTGTAAGTCTCATTTCTTGAACCTTTACTAAAGGCGAAGTTCAACGTTTTTGCAAAAAGTTGTTTCTTCATAAATTCGTCCGATTGTTGTTTACATAAACTGATAAGCAAATAAACATATTAATGAACAGGTTCAGTATCTTGTTTCGCGTTGGGGAACAGACCCGAACTCCCTTGGATGCTATTCATACGATGTGGTTGGAAAGCCAAGCGATATTTATGACAGGCTACGTGCTCCTTTGGGTAATCTCTTCTTTGGAGGTGAAGCGGTTAGCATGGAGAATCAGGGATCGGTGCATGGAGCTTACTCGTCCGGTGTAGATGCTGCAGAAAAATGCCGGAACCTTCTTATGGAAAAACGCGGTTTCTTGGACAAGTTTCGTTTGCTCTCTTTCAGTGATGCGATATTTGAAGCCGCGTTTCCTCTCCAAATCTCAAGGATGTGATTGATGACGATGCGGAAAGCCCTCATCAGTTGCTAATTTCAAGTTCCATTCCGACTTATGTTTCGACTTCCGTTTGGATGCAAGTTTAAAACGGACTTTGTTAGTTTGGTATTTCAATTTGAATAATAATGGATTCTGAACGTTTAAATTTGTTAGCATCATACTCGCGAACGCATTCATCATAGCATTGGCTACACGCACCAGAGCATAACCCGTGTGGGTACACAGGGCGGTCTGCGATAGCTATAAGTAGCAACAAATTAAATAGTTTTATAAAATTATTCAAGTTCTATTAAAAAAATATTCAAGTTCTATTAAAAAATGGAACTGTAAGCATTTTGTTTGAAAATAAAAGTTCAAAATATCACTTAAACAAGTTATTATAAAATCTTCGATATGGGACCAAAGGCCAATTGGTCTGGTGGTAGCGCATGACTTTTTTTTATGGGTGGGGGTTATGCGTTGTTTGTTGGAGCCTCGCCCGGAGCAATTTGCTACGAGTTGAGCCATGGAGTTTCTAATTGTGGGTTTCCTTATGGGTGAGCCAGCCACCATGTTCTGTTATTCAAGTGAAAGTGTGATCCATATGCCAGGGTGATCATGGTGTTCAGGCCTTTGCCATTAAAAGAAGAATATAACCCTCAAGGGGACGTCCTGATGGGTTTTTTTTTCAAAGGCTAAATTAATTAAAACACACAGACGCCAACCTAAAACCGGACAGCCGGCAACAATCACATATTTACAAAATTACACCAATCTGACTACAATAATATCTTACAATTACCTCTACTTCTAATCCAGAGGAATCCCATCGACTTCACTTATAATCTCTTTCATGCAAACTTCGCTTCACTTAAATGGTGTACTCTAAAACTAAAAAGTTAGGATTACAAATTGTGAAATGGTGTGGTGTATTTATTATTGAAATTGTAGTTATAAAAAATCTTCTATAAAAATATGTATCATGGTGACATCTTTATCAAAATGGAAGTATAAATTGAAAGTAGTTTGTCGAAAGTTTTTATGTTGAAACGATAAAAAAAAAAATGTTTGAAAATACTTGAGATCAACTTTGGCGTTTTTTTTTTTTTTTTTTTTTTTTTTTTTTTTTTTTTTATGTCAATCATCACTTATCAGTCAAATGATTTGAGAAAATAGTCGAAAGAAAACTTTAAAAAAAGTCAAATCTAAACAAATATAGTGCACTCAAAGCATCGCAGGTGCATGCTTTGATCGTATCATCAAATCATAGATTGACAAGTGAACAAGTATTGAGTGTGTTCTTAGTGCAATATTTCTTTAAACACTTATATTTGTGAGTGGTGATACACTACAAAGGGTATGTATGTTTGGCAAAAATAGCTGGTGGCTAGTAGCTGGAAGCTAATCAGGGCCGGCCCTGAAAATTCAAGTGTCCGGGCCGAGCTGCAAAAAATGTGTCATTTAGCCTTAACTTTAGGCCTTAACGAAATAAATAATGTAAACTATTTTTTAAGCTACGATTAAAGTAATATCAAATTGATGGATCAAATTTTATTTCTCACTTAGGTTGTAGTCTAATGGTAAAGGAAACGAACCCTCTTAGGGGAGGTTGGGAGTTCGAATCCCACAAAGGGTGAAAATATAAATGGATGAAAGTTTGGCAATTAAATATTTTTTTTTTGTTTCATAACAAAAATAAAAGTTGAAAATGAATTCAAAACCAACTGGTAAAAAGTAAATACAACTATATGTGGGCCCTCTTCATTTCATCCTCCCTAGTCCTACACTTATTAATAAATCTGCAATTTTTTTCTCAAACAATTTCATTTTCTTCTTTAGTTCTTAACATCTATCAACATTTCTTTACTTTATGTTTTATATAAACTACCATTCACTTTGATTAATACTTGATTAATAATTTTTGGGCTCAAACATACAAAAATCCATCGAATTAAGGACATCACTGTTAAGAAAACTTGGATTGCCGGAGGGTCAACGTGCCCCCGAGAAATTAGGCCCGGGCCGGGAGTCCTCCCTGCACCCCTTAAGGGTCGGCTCTGAAGCTAATAGCTGGTGAAGGAAGTATGACCTCTTTACAAATAGTTGAAACCCAATCAGGAGACATTTTGACTTATATTTCTACGAACGTAATTTCAATTACTGATGAACAATATTCTTATCTTCCGATCTATTTGTAACACCCCAACCGATGGCAGAAACATCGAGGTGCCACGTAATGACGATTGTTCAAAAGCTCATGGTACTAAAGTGTAAATAAGATTTATTATAAATTGTATTACAACAAATGAGATTACATATGTTACAACAAAGTCTAACGTTCACTTCATCTAAATCCCAAGTTCTAACAGAGGCAACAAGCACTTAGACTTAATAAACAAGCTTAATGTATCATTTTGTTTTGAGACTTGATGTATTGGGTTGATTTTGATGTTTGATGCTTAATCATGATTTTAGTAATATTTACACTTTAGTACCATGAGATTTTGAACAATCGTCACTACGTGACACCTCGATGTTTCCGCCATCGGTTGGGGTGTTACAAATAGATCGGCAAATAAGAATATTGTTCATCAGTAATTGAAATTACATTCGTAGAAATATAAGTCAAAATGTCTCCTGATTGGGTTTCAACTATTGGTAAAGAGGTCATACTTCCTTCACCTAAAAGAGAACTTCATTTAAAGCTATTTTCAAAAGATGTGAATGTAAATAAAAAACATCCTCTGAATAAGCCTTGCGCCCAAGTGGTCTTCGTAATAGAAAAGACATTTGGCTATAAGTTTACGCTTATTTAGAGAGATGATCATAAAGTATTAAATTGTTCTGTTCATGGAATATAAAATATTCAGCCAAAGCTGCTCCTGTATAAGGAGCGAGGTATTGTGATGTAGCAGGGTGTAACACCCGGCCTCTAATATCCTCAAATATTGTCCGCTTTGCCCAATAAAAGCTCACGTGTTTGTTTTTGGTTGCTCGAGTGAAAAATTTTCAGGGGTCACCCATCATGGAATTGTTGTCACTCGAGCATGCTTAACTATGAAATTTTCATGTGCTCCACAGCCATACGCCCCCAAAACGCGTTGGTGATTTAAGAGGCATGACATTACTTATGAAACAGGATTATTCCTGTCCACGGACGATGTGGGATATGCCTAGGGTGTTACAGTCACCCCCCTCGGGGACTCACCGTCCTCGATAAGGTTTGCCCCACCATACCGGATGGCACAGGAGAGGCTCTGTTACCATTCTGTAAAACTCTGCCTTTAATATCATCCAATATTGTCCGCTTTGTACAATAGAAGCTCACGAATTTGTTTTCGGTTGCTTGATTGAAAACTTCCCAATGGGTCACCCATCATGGAATTGTTGTCACTCGAGCATGCTTAACTATGGAGTTTTCATTTGCTCCATAACCATATGCCCCCAAAACGTGTTGGTGATTTAAGAGGGATGACATTACTTATGAACCAATATCTCTTCAGTCTACAGACGATGTGGGATATGCCTAAGGTGTTGCACAGGGGAATATGTCGTTTTGACTACCACAATAATATATTCCATCTCACCCATTTCCTAGAAAGTAGTCACTACCTGAGTCATAGAAGATGCTTTTTGAGCAATAGCTACACAAATACATATTACATTTTGGGCTTGTTGATTTATAATAGTAACTGTTGCTACTGCTAGTTTGCCGAATTCTTCACCTCACGGTGTGGCTACCCATCACCATTCCTTCTCTGTCTTAAGTGAGAGGGGTTCTCGGTGCATAGTGTAAGATTCTGGTCTCGTAGGCAGCAGCATTCGTGCTTGCCTGACTGTTTGCAGCATGGGGGCAGATTACCCAAAAAATACGTGGGAACAATGAAAAAAAGATATCTCGGTAACGAAAACTATAGGGGCTGTATTGGCGAGATCCAACGGTGAACAGTTGCCCAAAAGAAAAACCATCTGGAAGTCCGAGGACCTTTAGTACCTCTGTCCCCAATAACTAATTCTCGTTGTCCATGTTCTAGGGGGATCATTGAATCAATAGCAATAAACTTTGTTTGAAGATTCCGGTCTCGTAGGCAGCAGCATTCGTGCTTGCCTGACTGTTTGCAGCATGGGAGCAGATCACCCAAAAACTACATGGGAACAATGAAAAAGAGATATCTCGGTAACGAAAACTATAGGGGCTGTATTGGCGAGATCCAACGGTGAACAGTTTCCCAAAAGAAAAACCATCTGGAAGTCCAAGGACCTTTAGTACCTCTGTTCCCGATAACTAATTCTCGTTGTCCATGTTCTAGGGGGATCATTGAATCAATAGAAATAAACTTTGTTTGAAGAGCCTCATACACATAATGTTGAGAAATAATAGAGTGAGTGATTCAGATAACCTATATGTAGATAATAAATTTTCACCTCTACCGTCAACAAGTTTAGCTAGGGCGTTTATAACACGAACCAAATTGGCTTCACTCACTGGTATCTGAGCAGTTCTTCATGTTGCTTTTACAGACTCTTTTGTTGTATCGGCAAACCATCACGGGATCCTTATCTAAGGATTTAGAAAAAAAATTATTTCAACAAAGATGTGAATTGGGAGGCATTGATCGAGCATTATACAATGCCAACATTAATTCCAAATTCAGGGAAAGCTCTAATGTACCCTCTTTAAATTCTGTTAATTCACCCGACATTACTTCATCAAGACCATGAATTCAAGCTATGACATCACCTACTTGACGTAAGATTGATTGGATTTGTGTGATTATTTTTTAATTGAAAAATATATATGTCTTTATTGAATTTATTGGCAATCAACAATCGTTGGTTACTAATGATTAGTCACGGCCAGTACAAATCTAATATTGTATAGATTAATTTTCACTTAGGTGTTGTTTGTTTTTCGAAAATAGGTCTGCACAAGCTTTTTTGTATGCGCCGCGCAGACCACGCACAGACAATGTCATCTGCATACTGTTTGTTTTTTGAAGATGTTTCATTAAAAAAACATCTGAGCGAGCTCTTTTTGGTGTAGACTTTGCCTAACCACTTCTAAGATCTTCTAGGTCTGCAGAGGGTTAAACACCACAACCCATCACCACCCACTGTCCACCACCCACAAATGTGACATCCGTCACCTCTTTTTTTTTTTTTGTTAAAGTCAGTTAGTTTGGTTAAGTTCTGTGATACCCTAGGAAAATCCCACATCGGCCGTGGCCAGGAGAGATCCTTGGTTCATAAGTAATGTCTTGCCTCTTAAATCACCAACGCGTTTTGGGGCTTAATGTTAGTGGATGAGAGGAGAACTCCACAGTTAAGCGTGCTCAGGTGGGGGAAATTTCAGGATGGGTGACCTCCTGGGAAGTCTCCACTTGGGCAACCAAAAACAAATCCGTGAGCTCTGGATGGGCAAAGCGGACAATATTGGTGATGAGAGGGGCGGGGTGTTACAAGTTCTCTAAAAGAAAAACTAAATGAAATATAATAAAACTAACATAGTTAAACAAGGAGGGACCATTTATGTCATTAACCCAGAGTTGTTTTAAAAAAAAAAAGCAAAAACAAAACAGAGCTTTCCCTCCTATACCTCACGATTTTTCCGATGACACTCTGGTCACCGGTGAGTTTTTTTTCCGGCCACGCTTAAAAGGCTATTTAATGGTCTTTTACTCATTTTCTAAAGCAATTAATCATGGGGAATGGTTACCATGTCATAACCGATCCATAACAGTTAGAAAATCATACGTTTTAACGCATTAATCATCGAGTTGTGGGTTCTTTTCTTTGTAACCGACCGGAATTTAAAAACCCTTCAAAACGTCCGTTTTCGTCGAATAAACCTATAAATTGATCATCTCACAACCGTCCTAGACCTCTTAGCAACCTAAAAGCACTTCGAAACAGCCCAAACGTGATCAGAAGGTCTGGTAAATGCGACCCAAGGTTCGGACCTATTGTTTCCTTCTCGAGCTAAAATCGCTATTGTAAGTTCAATTGTTTCTTGCCATTTCGTTTCTTATATCTTTCCGATCAAAAGCCCCAACATATCTTCTGTTAATCTTGTAGTATGAGAACAATTGGAATCGGGGTTAGGGTTAGGGTTCTTAGGGAATTTGGGGAAGAAGATGACCTTTAATAATTTGTTAAATACAATTAAGTTTGAGCAAAATCAACAAAGGTGCATGGTGGTGTAGTGGCTGGGTTTGTGTGAGGCTTTGAATTAGACCTGGGTTTAACCCTTTTATTCTGATTTTTTTAATGATATATTATTTTATATATATATATATATATATATATATTATTCTTATAATATTTATAGAAAATTCATTTTTGCTTCAAAAATTATGAAAATTTAGGTGTAACATCTTGGCACCCTAAAGAAAATTATCACATTTTTATATTCTGGAAATAAGTTACTTTCATATTTTTACTGACTTAAATTGGTTTAATCATAATTAATTGATTAAAAATTTATTTTTGGAAAATTATTTATAAGTATGATATACTGAATTAAAATTTATTTTCTCAGAAAATAATTATTACTGTTTTTACCATTTTTAATCATTAAAATACTATTTAAATTCAGTAAATCTATTTTAAATGCAATTAAATTGAGAAAAAATATGGAAAGATTATTTTCACTATTTTACATCACAAAATAATCATTTTTCATAAAAATATTATTTTTGGACCATATCTTATATTTTTAGTTATTTACATTTAATTAGTCATAATAAATTATTTAATTAAATATGAATTATAAAATCCGTTTTATGGATATTTTTCTATAAAAAATAAATATTTCTAAGTGTGAAAAACATAAGTGTTTATATTTTTCTTGGTCACATATTTAATCTTAAATCATGATATATTTTATTCAAAATTATTATTAACTTTGAGTTATCATAAAATTTCATCTTCCCTACATAAGCCTAACAAACCCTAATGCCTTAGATTGTAGATGTCTTAGACTTTTTAAGTCACTTTCCTCATTAGTATTCTTATACATATAGGTTGAGTTCTTTTGAATTCCCAAGCCTTTTGTGACGAACTTTGTTGGATTTACCACTTAGCAAAAGTGTGAGTATATCTTTCCCATTTTTCATGTTTTACTCTTTTGGGGCTATTCATGTACACTATGACTAAATGTTATTCTTTCACTAAATGTAATTCTCATGTGTGTTTGCTTTATGTTATTTTGTGTGTCTATGACTTGTCAAAATCATTTTGCTTTATGTTATTTTGTGTGTCTATGACTTGTCAAAATCATTAACCTTTGAGGGCCTGGCATTTCAATGAATAATACTATGGTATATACCCCCTTGTTGACTTGCGTGTTCGACTTAAGTCCTTGGTCATTGTTATGTGATTCATTATACTAAAAAATGGTTTTCAAAGTGGTTGTTTTATTCGTGATTCTTGATACTTGATTCTTAGGGTTGATTTTGAACGGATATTACTTATTACATAATTGCAAATGGTACCGCACATGAATTGCTAAACACTTTTATTACTATATATTTATTCAAATCAGGTATGCTCACCAATACATTATATGTATTGACAAAATTAGTTTGTACATGTTTCAGGTTATTTTGAGACGTTTCTTTTAAGCTTATGGATTTACATTTAGGCTTGTCTTCATTGTATTTCAGTTTGGCTTGACACTTTAGAATCATTGTATCTTTGTATTTCATTTCAATGTAATTTAATATTTATTGAATATATCAATATTTACACTTTAGTACCATGAGCTATTGAACAATCGTCACTACGTGGCACCTTGATGATTCCACCATCAGTCGAGGTGTTACAACCACCCACTGTCCACCACCACCACCGTCCACCTCCACCATCGACCACCACCGTCCGTACACCACCACCAGTTTTTTTAGCAATCTATAGGCATTAAAAAACAAATAGTCTTTTTCTTATAGACTGCAGAGGTTTGGTCCGCCTCTTCTTCCGCAGATCTGGTCCGCAGGCTGCAGAAATTTTACCTCTGACAAAACAAGCAACACCTTAGACAACATCCTAGCATGTGTTCCTATTCGTTTTTAGATCATTATGTCTACACAGTCGGATTCCTTTCGCTTGTGATTATCCTTCACTACAAGTTCTTATCAAATTATGTCTATGTAGTTTCCATTTGACAATCCAAATTAAGTCTTTTGTGTTTTGCATAACTTGAAATTTAAGGGTGATCATCTTTTTAATTATTGCTTACAGTTTAATTAGTTTTGGTTTTTAGCGGTTAGTTAACTAAATCAATCAAACCCAATATCAGTTTTAAATTAAGGTTTAGTATAAATAATTAAATGAACCGTGTAATACTAGTCATATGTTTTTCCTGGATATAATACTCTACTTACTCTAGCTATGTAGGTTAATTAGTTTTTTGCATGACTTGGTTTTTGAATGACGATCATCATACCAATCTGGCCAAACCATACAAATAACAAAAAAATTGGTCTTGTATTATGTAAGATCCGAAGTTTATGGTTCGGTTTTGTATTTTCAGAAACTGAAACAAACCAAACTGGGAACTTAGCTTTTGTATTTTTTGAAACGGGAAAAAAACAAACCCAACCAAATAGCCAAAAATTATTTATATTGCAATGTTTGTATTTACATTTACGAACTATAATTTTAGTTTTTAATGTTAAGTGATTTATAATAAAGAGTAAGTTACCAAAATCGTCCCTGTGGTTTGGCCAAATTTGGCACGCCAGCCCAATCTTTTAAAAATTGATTGAACAGACCCTGTTTTTTAAGAAAATAGGCCAAAAAAGTCCAACGACTTAACTCAGTTAAGTTTTTGATGTTAAGTCAGGGGCATTGTCGTCAACTCACTCAAAAATTTGTATTCTTCCCCATTGTCTTCTTCCCTAATCAGACCCACCACCCACCACCATCTTCACCTTTCACCACCACCACTACCCACCATCTCCTCCACCTTTCACCACCACTACCCACCATAAGCTTCTTGATTCTGTAGATCCGACTAATATACGCCTCATGTTAAAATGTCTTAATATTAATTATTACTAGATTTAGTTCATAGTTCATAGTTCACTTATAAAAAAAAGGTAAGTGAAGTATGAACTGTTAATACTATTATTGTTATAAATATTTATTATTGTGGTTATCAATGCCTAATATAGATTCGGCTTCTTCTCCAAGTTTTCTTCTCCTGTATATAGAGCATTTTGTATCTCATTGTAAAAACATCTATCAATAATATAAACATCTTTCTCCCTAATACATCTCTTTCTTATATAGTTGTATTGTTTAGCTATTAGGCTTGTTTTACAACACGTTATCAGCACGAGACTCTACACAAAGAAGTCGTGGAACACCAGTTTTCCAATCTGACACCTTCAACCGAGATTGACTACCCATTCCTCATCTTCGTGTAAGGTAAATAATAAAAGAGCGAAAATAATTGAAAAATATGGGGTATGGGAATACTTTTGACTCTAATTGATTTTATAAAGTCAACTTTTATTTTTCCCTAGACGAACTTGAAATTGATTTTCTTGCCTATGACGATTAAGCATTACCATTTTAATTATATATGCTTGAAATCGTATTATCAGTTGATCATCTCCACTAAAACTTACAAGAATAATTATCTTTTATGTGTCATGTTTAATACTATTATAAAGTTCTTATGAAGAAAGATTGAATTGATTTTACTGCAGTATACATTATAGTTTGTGAGATTTGCAATAATTGTTTTAGTTCAGAAGCTAACAAATATGTATATATGCATATAGATGACCAACACTAATGTTTTTAATGTTTTAATGTAATATTAAGAACATTATAATTTTATTGGATCTTCAATATGGATCTTCAAATATGTTATGATATTTATATATATATGGTATCATATACATGTTTATATCTCAATGTGATTTTCACATGATTCATATGATTTTATTATAATTCGCATAATTTCATGGTGTCTTTCATCATAATCATTTTATGAGGAAACAATGTTTTGAAAGTCACTTAGTTCATGTTGATAACATAGAGAATGATGTTTAATGGTTTTATTGGAAAATGACAAGTATTGCAATTGTATATGATTTGTTCTATTATTTTTCTTAAGAAAGAGTACGATATGGTTAGAAATGACATCAAGTGTTATGCTCTCTAAATCTCATTATTCATTTACAGAAGGTCGTTAATTTTAGACCAGTAAACATGACTCAATTATGTAATTACTTCTCAACTTATATCATGTGATGAGAAGATTAGCTATAAGTAAAAATTGGATAAAATCCTTATCATTGTCACATATGAGATGTGTTCATGAAGTAACAATATCGTTAAGAGAGTATGGAACGTTTGAAATCATCTCATATTCTTGTGATCAAATAAATAATGAAAAGCTATGAAGCTTGTTCGGTTATACTCCATTCCATGAAGTGAATGTGACTACATATTGATCATTGTAAAGGTAGTGATCATGGAGATAATTAAGAAAGTTGTAATGATGAGATCGACCATTTGGAATTTTAATGATGGTCATGTTAATAACGAGATGATGGTTTGAAGATTCCATACATACTCTCATATCTTAAATTTGTATTACATACGTGCAAGTAATACATGTATGATCATAAACTAGGAATTTATGGATCATAATTATTTAATTATTGGGCATCCCCGGTTTGACCACACCGAGTCAATGATGATGTGAATAAAGAACCAGATAATCCTTCAAGCTGATAAATAGCATGTAATGTTTGCTCTCAAGCGAATTATATATGTGACATATAAAGTAGGGTAAGTATCCTAAATGTTCTGGAAATGATTAAAGGATACATCCTAACATGATACCATTTAATATTTAAAATCGATGCATCGTCTAAATGGTTATCAAGTTTGCAACCTGAAGTTTGCTTGATTTATGGCTTAGCTAATAAGATAGCAAGCATATTATTCTAGATTGGCACATTTAATGAATTCCTAAGATATTAATGATCATTGGAATAAGTGTTGAAATTCATATAGCTTTTGTTCATACACATATTGCTTTCATTAAGACGATCTGTCATGTAACACCCCAACCGATGGCGGAAACATCGAGGTGTCACGTAAGAATGAGTATACAGTAGCACATGGTAATCAAATTTTAATTGGAATTAATTTAAAGTGCAAATATCCAAAAATGAAAATACATAATGAGTTATAAGTGGAAATCTAATACATCACAAAAACCAAACAAGCATAGACTTCAGTTTGCCTTCTCATGTAAATACTCTAGTCTTCATGCATCATTATTTCCTGTTGAGTTGTAAAAATGGCGGGGTCAACTAGAAGTTGGTGAGAATACATAAGCCATGTCAAGCAAATAGTTTAAGTATAAAAGTTTAGCAATTCATATGTCTATCGTAAATTTAAGTCTACATGAATAAACATGATATGTTGAATCGACATAATCAAACCTCCGACTAGTTTAGGTCCATCCCGTCATCCACGGTTCACCTTAATAATATGTTGGAACGATAACAATCACCCACGCTACCTATGTAGGAGGTACACGTATCCGGGTGGGATTGTCAATCCAATAGATCTATTATTGAGTATCGCCGGCTTGCCAATAGCTAATGATTATGTAATGTTGAAACTCGTTGAAACTGTTGTTGTTGTCTAAATCATGAGGCATTAAAGTTTACAACTAGACATGCATGTAGAATTGCTTAAGTATAATGTTGCAAGTATGAAGAATTGCATAAACATGGTTACGTAAACTCACCTTAGTATAGTATTAAGTCTCGAGAAAAAGTATAAGTGTAGCCCCGAAGATTGCCAAGTATTACCCTAGGTATAAGGTAACAAATAAGTCTAAGTCTATCTAGTCTACAAGTATATTCTAGGGTTTTGATTTGGGGATAAACATTTGTTGGATTAATAATAAAATGTTTTAATAAATAAGAGAAATTTGATAATTAAATAAAAAAAAGTCTTTTTATAAATTTTAAATTAAAGATGATCACAATAATAAGTTTAAAGTATGAAAATAATTTTTATAAAATTATTTTCTTAAAAAAATAGAATATTAAATCTATTTATTTCAAATTGTCAAAATATAACTTTAATATTTAAAAATATTAAATTTACAGAATTATTAAATTAAAAATTGTATTTCTGTTCCAAATAATCAGAAATAATTTATATAAAATTTTGGTGCAAAAATATTGAAAAATGAATTTATTATGATTTATTTATGATTAAAACTAACAAAAATTGATTAAAAATATTAAATAAATGATTTTTCAGAAATAAAAATTATTTTAGAAAAGCTTAATGTTATAAAAACTCAGAATAATTTTTGTGGAAATTTATATAATCGTTTTGATATTTTTATAGAATTTTATAAATAAAATTGAATAAACTTAAATTATTTATTATATATATTAAATAAATAAATTTTTGAAAACTAAAAATTGTATGTTAAACTTTTTCACTAGATTAACATAAAATAATTTTTGTAGAATTTATAAAAGAGTTTTAGTGTTTTAAAATACAAGTAATTATATATATATATATATATATATATATATATATAAAGCTTGATTGTTTTAAAAAAAGAAAAATTGGTGATGCTGGGGGTCGAACCCGCGTGGGCCGGTTCAAAGACACCAGACACAACCACTTGATCTAGATCAGTGGTTGTGTTTGGTTTCTGTTTGTTATAAATATATGTATATGTTCAGGAGTGTTCTTCCCCAATTTATAATGATCGTGCCCTAGAATTTCCAATTGCAAGATTCACACAACAATAACCCAATTAATCATAGGGTTATTGTTGTGTGATTGCCGAAGGATAAAACCCACAAAGAAAATGATACTTACAGAAACGATTCGCGTTTAAAAGTGTGGTCAACTGAAACGTCAACGAGCGAATGATTATGATCAGGCACGAGTGTAAACGGGAATTGAAAGTGAGGTTTTGATTTTCGGCATTGATAGACAAGTTTCGAAGGGTCAAATTATACTACAAGACTTGCGTGAACGAATTTGGAAGTTTGACCCATAATGGCGTGAATTTCGTTTGGATTGGTCAACCTCTAGCTATAATTGCGTAAATAGGGTGTAGATCCGGGCGAAATTGATTGTGGGTTTAAAGGGGACATTTTAATTTGGTCCTGGTTGCCATAAATGGCTGGATATTGGGTCGGGTCTTTGGGTTCCTCTTGTTTGTCGCGATCAGTAGCAGGGAAGAAGGAGGAGTCACTTTGGGCCGGGTTTAAAGGGTTATATTAATTGCGCGTGAGGTTTTATCACCAAGGGACTTGCAGAGCAGTTGGTATGTCATGAGGGGAGTTTGTGAAGGCTTCCATGTTCGAGTCCTGGGAGGCTGTTTTTATCATTTTTTTTAAACAAAAAGGGGGATGGGCCGGGTGGTTTGGGCTGGAATGTTTGGGCTCAGCAGGGTGGGCTCCGAAATGGGTAAAAAGGGGGTGATTGGGTTGGGTTTGTAGATTGGGGGATTTATTAACATTATTATTATTATCACTATTATTATTTTTATTATTATTATTGTTATTATTATTATTATTATTATTATTATACACACACACACACACACACATATATATATATAAGTTGTGAGTTTGAAAAAAAAATAAAGGCTTTTACGTCTAAAAGTTTGGAAAATTTTTGCGATGTTACAGTCTCCCCTACTTTTGGAAACTTCGTCCCGAAGTTTATTGAAAACACAGGATTGAAGGTGATTGGGTAGAAGTTAGGTCTGGGAAATTTTTAGCGTTATAGCTCGACATGAATAGGATAATCTGTTTCGAATAGTTTGGGTAAGAGGTTTGTTATAGGTTTAAGGGTAGGATTAGACGTGTCTTGAAACCGCAAAGAGAATAAGGATCTAAACTTAAGTTTTAGGAATACTGTCAGAAATGCAAAAGTTGACAGACTATAGAAGGACTAAATGAACTACCAGGTAACTAGAGTTTATGATTGGTCAACTACCGAAAGCCTTGATAGAATTTCACACTACCTTAACGTACCTGTAAATTCATGATTACATTCCGGACCGAAATCACCAATTTACCTTACATTAGGGTTTTGTGTCCTTCTATGACTCCACCGATTGTTGAGCAGGTTCGATAGCCTCCACCAGTCGTTGAGCAGGTTGTAGGGCCTCTCCCGACTGTTGAAAAGACATGATGACCTCTACCAATCGTTGAGTAGGCTATTTGGTAGCCAACTAACTGTTGTACAAGTAAGCAAGTTTATGAGTATGGTTTAGATATTAATATAGCAATTAGTTCACATTCAAACAAGCATGCATCCAAGTGTTATGTTTATACCATACAAACAAATCTCAGACAAAAATTTCAATACTAGAATTTATTACTTGAATCAAATAGTGTCAAATAAAAGCAAACAACATTCAAATGATGGGACATGCTGTTAAGTAGCTGGGGGGGTCTTGATCTCGGTTTAGTTTAGGGCATCGGTTACGGAAGTGATTTGGGTTTCCACATTCATAGCATTGACCATAGTTGTATTTACCAGGACGATTAGGATTAGCAACCTGAACAGGGTTGGTTGGTATTAGGGTTTGGGGTCTCGCGACATGTGTTGACCAGATGGCCATACCTACCACAATTGGTGCACAAGCGACACGCTGAAACAGTGGGATGATGTCGATTGCATGTGTTACACAATGGAAAGTTTCTTGTATAAGGTTTCTTGTTAGAAGCTTGTGTAGTGGGATTTACATCAGGATCCCTAGTCTTACGCTTCCGGTTCTCGGTAGTTACCGCGACCACAATACTTGTTTTCTCGCCTTTCCGAACTAAGGTCCCGTTCTTTACGTGATTTCCATCGCCATTTCCATTGCCGTTCCCATTCATTTGGATGACTTGAGCCAACAAGTTAGAAACCAGAGTTGTGATTTGTTGCGCCATTTGTTGGGAAATAATCGCAGCTAGTTGGGCATCACCTCCATTGTTGTGGTTAGTGTTGTGGTCGTGGTTGTGATTGCTGCTCCCTTCCTCATGATTGTCACCACTGTTAATGCGAGTGCTGCGATGTGAAGACATGATATGTAAGAGACACAATGAAGGTTCAATGAGGCATGAAATGAATGAGGCAATATAAGGAATGTAATCATTTATTCATTAATTAAAACGAATAAACGAAAACGTTGACTTATCAAAGATTCCAGATTCTAATAAAATAGTGAAGACATGCTTTAGCCTATAAGTGAACACTCATCCCGAGAATTCCCAGGTAGGCATCCGGGTCCCTCGTCTGATTGGGATATATGCACAATGCCAGCCTAGACAGAAGACTCAGAATACAGGCGTCCACCCTTCCAGATTGCACGTGTTCGTTACTAAAATCTAGAACTTCGACGAGATCTCAAGGTGGTTCAGGCTAAACCTGAGGATTTTGTCCTATTAGTCTAAGAGTAGTTCTAGTGATGGAGAGCAATCTTCTTGTAGGGATTAAAGTAGGGATAAGAAGTAGGAGGGAGATAGAGAATAGCAAGTAAAAGGAGCAAGTACTGATTATAATCCTATGGTTATATACTAGATTATTTTTCTAATAACCTAATTCCCTATAACCATGGCTCTGATACTAATCTGTAACACCCCAACCGATGGTGGAAACATCAAGGTGTCATGTAAGAATGAGTATACAGTAGCACATGGTAATCAAATTTTAATTGGAATTAATTTTAAGTGCAAATATCCAAAAATGAAAATACATAATGAGTTTTAAGTGGAAATCTAATACATCACGAAAACCAAACAAGCATAGACTTCAGTTTGCCTTCTCATGTAAATACTCTAGTCTTCATGCATCATTATTTCCTGTTGAGTTGTAAAAATGGCGGGGTCAACTAGAAGTTGGTGAGAATACATAAGCCATGTCAAGCAAATAGTTTAAGTATAAAAGTTTAGCAATTCATATGTCTATCGTAAATTTAAGTCTACATGAATAAACATGATATGTTGAATCGACATAATCAAACCTCCGACTAGTTTAGGTCCATCCCGTCATCCACGGTTCACCTTAATAATATGTTGGAACGATAACAATCACCCACGCTACCTATGTAGGAGGTACACGTATCCGGGTGGGATTGTCAATCCAATAGATCTATTATTGGGTATCGCCGGCTTAGCCATAGCTAATGATTATGTAATGTTGAAACTCGTTGAAACTGTTGTTGTTGTTGTCTAAATCATGAGGCATTAAAGTTTACAACTAGACATGCATGTAGAATTGCTTAAGTATAATGTTGCAAGTATGAAGAATTGCATAAACATGGTTACGTAAACTCACCTTAGTATAGTATTAAGTCTCGAGAAAAAGTATAAGTGTAGCCCCGAAGATTGCCAAGTATTACCCTAGGTATAAGGTAACAAATAAGTCTAAGTCTATCTAGTCTACAAGTATATTCTAGGGTTTCGATTTGGGGATAAACATTTGTTGGATTAATAATAAAATGTTTTAATAAATAAGATAAATTTGATAATTAAATAAACAAAAGTCTTTTTGTAAATTTTAAATTAAAGATGGTCACAATAATAAGTTTAAAGTATGAAAATAATTTTTATAAAATTATTTTCTTAAAAAAATAGAATATTAAATCTATTTATTTCAAATTGTCAAAATATAACTTTAATATTTAAAAAGATTAAATTTACATAATTATTAAATTAAAAATTGTATTTCTGTTCCAAATAATCAGAAATAATTTATATAAAATTTTGGTGCAAAAATATTGAAAAATGAATTTATTATGATTTATTTATGATTAAAACTAACAAAAATTGATTAAAAATATTAAATAAATGATTTTTCAGAAATAAAACTTATTTCAGAAAAGCTTAATGTTATAAAAACTCAGAATAATTTTTGTGGAAATTTATATAATCGTTTTGATATTTTTATAGAATTTTATAAATAAAATTGAATAAAATTGAATTATTTATTATATATATTAAATAAAAATTTTTTTGAAAACTAAAAATTGTATGTTAAACTTTTTCACTAGATTAACATAAAATAATTTTTGTAGAATTTATAAAAGAGTTTTAGTATTTTAAAATGAATTTTAAAATACAAGTAATTATATATATATATATATATATATATATATATATATATATATATATAAAGCTTGATTGTTTTAAAAAAAGAAACATTGGTGATGCTGGGGTCAAACCCGCGTGGGCCGGTTCAAAGACACCAGACACAACCACTTGATCTAGATCAGTGGTTGTGTTTGGTTTCTGTTTGTTATAAATATATGTATATGTTCAGGAGTGTTCTTCCCCAATTTATAATGATCGTGCCCTAGAATTTCCAATTGCAAGATTCACACAACAATAACCCAATTAATCATAGGGTTATTGTTGTATGATTGCCGAAGGATAAAACCCACAAAGAAAATGATACTTACAGAAACGATTCGCGTTTAAAAGTGTGGTCAACTGAAAAGTCAACGAGCGAATGATTATGATCAGGCACAAGTGTAAACAGGAATTGAAAGTGAGGTTTTGATTTTCGGCATTGATAGACAAGTTTCGAAGGGTCAATTTATACTACAAGACTTGCATGAACGAATTTGGAAGTTTGACCCATAATGGCGTGAATTTCGTTTGGATTGGTCAACCTCTAGCTATAATTGCGTAAATAGGGTGTAGATCCGGGCGAAATTGATTGTGGGTTTAAATGGTTGCCATAAATGGCTGGATACCGGGTCGGGTCTTTGGGTTCCTCTTGTTTGTCGCGATCAGTAGCAGGGAAGAAGGAGGAGTCACTTTGGGCCGGGTTTAAAGGGTTATATTAATTGCGCGTGAGGTTTTATCACCAAGGGACTTGCAGAGCAGTTGGTATGTCATGAGGGGAGTTTGTGAAGGCTTCCAGGTTCGAAACCTGGGAGGCCGTTTTTATCATTTTTTTTAAACAAAAAGGGGGATGGGCCGGGTGGTTTGGGCTGGAATGTTTGGGCTCAGCAGGGTGGGCTCCGAAATGGGTAAAAAGGGGGTGATTGGGTTGGGTTTGTAGATTGGGGGATTTATTAACATTATTATTATTATCACTATTATTATTATTGTTATTATTATTATTATTATTATTATATACACACACATATATATATATATATATATATATATATAAGTCGTGAGTTTGAAAAAAAAAATAAAGGCTTTTACGTCTAAAAGTTTGGAAAATTTTTGCGATGTTACATGTCACACCCCGCCCAGGTCGGGACACTTAAAGTGACCAGTCGGCGCAAACTTAAAGCGGAAACGTAATCTCATTACATAACTTGAGTATTTATTACAAGCCAGTGCAATCCAAGTACCACCAAGCTAAACAAAGCTTAACTATAATAAGATGAACCGTTTAAAGTATTCCAACTCTCAGCTAGGAACTCCCATTCTTTACACCACCAACCTGTGATACATGCTCGAGTAATAATAATACGTCAGCACACAGCTGGTTAGTCACATAAACTGACTCATCTATAAAACACCCACATAAACAATTTTATTGATCAAGTATGAGCTCCATGCATGTCACCATAATCATATATCCGGCCTAAGCATTATATATTCACTCATACAGTGTAAACACACCCCATATAGCTGTACGTGTATGTCCACGCATGGAAAATATAATGATCATTATAATATATATATAACACCCTGGATGCCACACCTATGGTTCGATGCATATACATGATCAATCACCACTAAAACAATTTTATGAGCAAGTATCACGTTTTGAAAATAGTTTAAGTAACTCACCTCTTTATCAGCCCTTTTGTAATCGTCAATGCTAATACAACCAGGTAATATCTCAGGGTCCTGATACAATTATACCACTCCTAGGTTAGGTAACAGTTACCTAACTCTTTATTATTAAAGTTGGATATTGGTTAGCGCTACCTTATTTAAGCATGGATGATCAGTCCATGACTAACTAAGGCTAGGCTACCCGATACCCACCGCTAATAATAATCCTAACACCTAAAAATAATAACTCTAAACTACTACTAATAGTAATACTAGTAAAAATAATAATTAAGTAAACATAACTTAAATGAGAACAAACCTTAAAACTATCTACGACACGCTCCCTATTCGTGCTCCTACTCCAGAAAGGATTATTAACAATACCCAACGGGGTATCGTAGACTCGGGATCCTCTTTTATATAAGAGTGTTCCCAAGAGAAAACTTATGTATCTATATATTACAGTAAGGTGCCTATTTATATTTATATTTGCAATTGGACGGTGGCTTATCCATAAGGCTTCGATGCGGGACAAATGAGCAGCTAGGCTGCTTAGTTACCTTATTATATATGGATCGATGTGGGACTCAAGCAAGCACACACACAGCTTCATTTAACCTTAGGAATCGATGTGGGACAAATGCTTTTCCAAACTTCCTGACTTTCAAGGTGGGACTATCCATTATCACACACGTACACTAATATTTCAAATGTTATGTTTCAAAATTTGTATTATTATAATATTATAATTATTTCAACTGCTTCACTCGTTTTCCTCGTATAACTTTTAAACTATAATGTTTTGGGAACTTTCGAATATACTCTTAAAACGGGCTAATTTTTATCTACGCATCAACCTAAGTTTCATTAAAAACAGAGCAGGGTCACGTATAACAGAATATATTATATTATTACTAATCAGTTTTCTATAATCCTAACCACTCGCCTAGATCTCATATCTCAAATAATTATACTAATCATCACTTACTCGTTAACTAATTTTAAATACACAGTTATCCATTTCACAAGTTATTGGTTCGTATTATCGATCAATGACCCGTTTCATTCACTATTAAATATGAACCAACACATTTTATTTATATTACAAAAACGGGATGTTACACGATCGCTAAACATATACAATTGATTGGGAAGCCAATGATCATGAGAGCAAAAGTTACTGTTTGTAGTTAAGCACGTATGATTTTACATGCAGTAACATTAATTCACATCAAGCCAATACTTTATAGTTTATCCCCTATTATAAATTGGTTTTTGGTCAGGAACCAAGTATTTCCCATCTAAGATTTTTTTTTGTTGTGCAACATATATTGATATTGATCCGCCATGACGTATAAAGATGGGACCTCGAAAGGTGGTTGGGAATATACAATAATGAATATAACATTTAATGAGGTATTTATTTACGACCCACTTAATTGATATCCATCTCTATGGATTAACATTCCCAACCCCAAGGGAGATAAAAAGCAGTTGGTAAAAAAATGAGTTAGTATGAATTATAGTTGATCCTCAAAACGAAGTCAGAACCTAAAGTTCAAAGGATAACTCATTTATAAAGGTAAACAACCTAATTACCAGACACGTTAACTGACCTAAATATGATGACTATCTAATCAAGTCACATATACTAACTGTTAATGCTCCAATTAGGTTTAGTGTCCTATAAGGACAATCATATATTGGTTATTAGTCTATTGCACGCCTAAAGCGTGGCAAACTAGTCGACTCCAATAATAAAAATCCTCGAGAAATTGGAGCAAGTAATAAAGATGGTTAAGTCGAGGTTATAGTAAAGAGTCTCTTGAAGAGACATTAGACATGATGGTTCCAGAAGAACCTCAGATACCTGAAAATAAAGAGATCTCATTATGTAGTATTATGTCTATGAAATGTATGGAATCGAAACAAAATCGACGTCGCTATACATTTGTATGTAATGTAGCGCTTGAAATGAGGATCAAGATTTAAGATCTGCCTATGAATGAAAAAAAATAAATGATTGGCCAAAAAATGAAAAGATGCAAATGAGGCAGAGTTAAATTCTCTATTGAAATGGAAAGTTCTTGGACCAGTAGTCTAGACAACAGAAGTAGTAAAACATATCAATACGAAAAGGTCTTCTGTGCGAATCAACATTTGAAAAGAAAATGATATAAGGCAAAATTGGTAACACAAGAATTTCGCAAAGACCCATTATTTTTTAAGAGGGGACGCATTCTCCAATGGTGAATGTAGTGACTTTCCAATATTTTATTAGTCTGGTAATATAAAAAGAGAATTGATATGCGTCTTATAAATGTTATGTATCATTTGATACTAAAGGTTTACATGGAAGTATCTGATGAGGGATTTAATTTGTCAAAATCATGTAAAGTTAGTTCTCAAGAACATTATGATTGTTATGAATGGAATTAGATCTGAATACTTATATTATTGAATCGAATATAATTGGAACTCCTCATGAGTATCCCAAAGCATTTGAGTACTTAAAAGGTTAACTAAAACACCTTAACGATGTAATTCTTATGCACCAATAAACAAACCTAGAAAAGTTATACCTTGTTAATTTACATAAATAACCAATGTACATGCATGGTACAATGTGGATATTAGAAATTAAGCAAGTGTTTACAACATCATTCCATATGATGTGTTCAACGAGGAAGGTTATGTACTAAAACTCTTAAAGAGTGAATGCACTTGCATAATTGGTCAAGATGGAAAAAGCCCTTGATGAATTGATGCCTGAAGCATTGATATCAATACCTTGAGAAACAAGTTAACTAAATATATATGGAGTAAAATAGTTGGGTTGAGTGTTGTATAACTCATGAAATATCCTGACAAAGAGGAGTATAAGCTTATAATATTATCCATCTTTTGACATAAGTTCTCTCTTAAAAAGTTCACTGTAATCACAGTTTACAGTGATGATTCCTAGGCATCATCAAGAGACTCTGGAGAACTTTTAATGGGAGAATTTTTTAAAGTCCTTGACAAAGTTTAATTATTGCTCGACCAGCAGTTCGAGTAAATGTATAATGTTACGTTTATCAATCCATCAAAGTATGTATAGAAATGTGAGGACATTTTACAATGGACAAAGCTCATACTTAATATACATTGAATGTTGTCCAATTATTTTATATAGAAAATGACTCTTTTCATCTCTTATCAATGTAAAGATTCTCAGTCTAGAAGTGTCATTAGTTAAATGCATATGTGCATAAATATATTTCTTTCTAGCTATGGATGATTATAATATTTTTATTTGAACTTATTGTCATGGTTAGTATGTATAAAGCAAAAAGGCATTAGGATGGGTTATTAGAACTACATTGTTAAATCAAAGTATGTAAGATATGAAATTATATTTTACCAACCCATGAAAACAAGTTTAGCTAGTCTTATAGATGCAGGGAATGTAGCACAACATAGTTGTGGATGTTATGGTATTTGCTCACGAGAGGAGGCACTAGAAGTCTCATATGAAGAACACACTACATTGCTCAACATAAAAGATTGCACGTTAAGGAATCAAGCAACAAATCATTAAGTACAAAAGATTTGAGATCTACAGAGATCCATGCCGGTCACTTAGAAAATAGATGTTCAAATGAGGGGGAGCATTATACAAGTTGCATTCTTTTTCCCTTCACTGAGTTTTATCCCATTGGGTTTTCTTAGTAAGGTTTTTAACGAGGCAACATCATCAGGGGGAGACAATACGCGTTGCACTCTTTTTCCCTTAGCTATGATTTTGTCCCACTAGGTTTTCATTGCATGGTTTTGTCTCACTGGGTTTTCCTGGCTGGTGGTGGAGCAACTGGTGGAGGATTTGGTGGTGGTGGTGTAGAAACAGGAGGTGGGGTGGCAGGTGGCGATGAGGCAACTGGAGGTGGGGAGGCTGGTGGTGGTGATGCACTTGGAGTGGCAATCGGTGGTGGGGTGGAGACAGGTGGTGGGGTGGTGGCTGGTGGAGATGCGACTTATGGTGGTGGAGAAGTGGTGGTGGGTGGGGTTGGGGAGGAGGATGGGGATTGGGAGGTGAATAAGGAGATAATAATGTAGAATGAGAATAATATTGTGAGAATGACTGATTTAGGATCCATGGTGTATATATGTTAAAGAGAGTGGAGACTTAACCTAGGACACATATGTGATCTCTCTATGAACTCTTTCACTGGCTCTATACCGGGAACAATTACTTTGGGTTTTACTATACGACTGATTTTGGGTGTGTAGTGGTGGTGGTGGTGAAAAGTGAAGATGGTGGTGGGTGGTGGGTCTGATTAAGAAAGAAGACAATGGGGAAGAAGACAATTTTTAAGTGACTTGACCAAATTGCCCCTGACTTAACGTTAAAAAGTTAACTGGGTCAAGTTCTTGGACTGTTTTGGCCTATTTTCTCAAAAGTCAAGGACTGTTCAAGCAATTTTTAAAAAAATGGGTTTGAGTGGCAAATTTTGTGACACCCCGCATTTTCAGGTTAAATACTTTTACTGAACTCTAGTTAACTTACATGTTCATACATGGCTAGATACTTAACTAGGGTTAGTTAAGTAGGCTTAACATATGTTAGAAGATGCTAACATATGTTATACGTAGGAAAATCCTTGTTAAATACACACATGAGTCCTGTATCCCAAACGTTGGTGAATTATGTGACATACATAGCAATAATATATACAAGTGAATTTTGGTAAACATGAAGTACGTGCTTATGTGAATTACATGTTTTTGTGAATGATCGCCTAACTGAAAGATAATGCGTAGATTATGCAAATTACGTGCACAACATGAATAATATGCCATGTAATAATAAAATAATGGTTTTTATATAATTTAGCATGGTTAATAATATTGGGTTCGGTATTGGGCTAGAACATGGTTAACGGGTTAAGTTAATGGACTAGAAGGGCCCTAATACCAATTGTTTGGGGAACAAGCAAGGCCCATTCACAATTAGGAGGCAAGGAAAAAGATAAAAACCCTATCCCTTGCCCCCTTGTGTGCCGTGCGAACCAACCCCCCACCCCCTCTCTCTTTGTTTTCAAGCAATCAAGTAATCTTGCACTAATCAAGCTAGTTCGGGTTTGATTTCAAGGCTCTAGGGAGTTTAATCTTTCACGAGGTATACGTTCTTACGATTCTTGATAAATTATAATGATTGAAAAACTTTAAAAACCCTAAAAAAATATATATAAAATCGCATACATGCATATGTAGGAGTTCTTGAATGTTCTTGATGATTGATGATGATGATTGTTATTAGCAGCCATGATTAGGGTTTTAACATGATAATATATGTGTTTTGATATGATTAATATGGTGTTTAATCAGTACTATAGGTGTTATACATGTATTAGGGATGTTTATGAAGAATTAGGGTTTGTAGATTACTTGGGATGCAAGTTTCAGATTCTGACAGATTTGTTTGAACGTGTTGAAGGGGCTGTAACGGGTTGGTAAATCGATTGTTTTGATGATTTCTTTGCATGATTGTAATGTACAAGGTCTTAGCTTTTCATAATGGGCAAAACCATCGATTTTGGACACCGCATGAGTCGTTTTTGGAATTTTAATTGATAAGGGGTCATATCAGATTTTCGGATTTATAAATTGGGCTAACTTTAAATGGTCATAACTTCAGATTTACAAGGAGTTAGGTTATGAAAATTTTACAGTAGGTCAATACTGGAAAAATAGAGCTTTTCCAAGTAGATTCATCTCGTTTGGATGAATACACAATTTTTAAGAATTTTCCTACTAAACTGACCTGTTAAGGAAATTTTCTGGACACTGCTGTGTTGTACGAATTTTTATAAATTTTGTGTTTGGAATTAAGACAAAACAAAAATTATTATTGTCGAGTGAATCTCAAATAAAATTCAGTAAAAATTTGGGACTCTAATTCATTCGTTAAGTATTTTAAATAAATTGTTTTCCACAGCGCACAATCTGTCCTAAAAACACAGATTGTGTACGGGGTCTTTAAGTGACTATTTGGAGTTCTATGTGGTGTGTAATTGACATGTACTTGTGTGGAAACTTGTATGAGATGTATTTGATGCATTAAACTGATAATAATTGCTATGATCACCAACGGGATACGTAGGACATACTTGAGCATGTAGAGTCATTAGGTGTCACTACACGGTTTTGAACATTTAAAGGTCTCTGATAAACGAGTTATATGGTGTGTTGGTTATGCACATATACTCACCTAGTGACACTTGTAATAGGGAGTCGGTAGCTCGTTACTGTTTGAGGGATTTGGATCATTCACGTGCAACCTAAGGTGAGTTTCACTACTCTTTTTCTCAAAAGCATGCGTCTCAGGTATGAGACACTTTACTTAACATTTTCTAGTCCGGTTTGGGACTACTTACACATCCCGGGTTGGGATGCCATAGATCCTTATGAGGGTCGGTCACTTTGCTAATTCGCAATTGTGTCCTTGATAAACTGAACCATCTCTATCATTTTGTAAGTCTTCACGTACCGAATGAATTGCCAGGGTTGGCAAGCGGGTTATTAGTTGATAGCGCTATTAGGTCTTACAAACCTCACACCGGCTCGGGGAGCGCGGGCGTGAACTATAACTACGAAACATTATCATTGCGGATAGACAATGATGTTAGGCATACGGCACACTTATGTGGCTACATGTACATAGCAGTTCGGTATAATCGGTTAGTTATCATGAATGGGTTAGCTACCCTTGACATGCGATGAATTAGTGGTTACACGGTGCGGGGCACCAACATAACTTACTTACTTACGTGGTTTTGAAAACCAGCGCTTTTACATATCAAGTTACTTTACTTTGTGAACTCACCAACTTTATGTTGACACACGATAGCATGCTTTTGCAGGTCCCTAGGTACGGAGCACGATAGGACATGCATCACTGTGTCATGGGCTGTGAACATTATTTAAACTTATACTTTACTTTGCATTTAACGGTTTTATTTTGGGCGCGTTGTTTTGCGCATGAATTTAATTGGTTATGTTTGAATTACGCTTCCGCAACTTAACTGAACTTTTTGGTAAACGTTAAACATCATTTTCAAATATGAACTAAATGGTTTGGGCATTTAGAGTCATTCTTATGACTTATGGCTATGGGATCCTGGTATGTCACGCGCCTCGCGGTATAAACCCCGCAGTGAAAATTTGAGGGTGTGACAAATTTGGCCAAACCACATGAACGGTTTTGGTAATTTGCTCTATAATAAATTAACAAATGATTTAGCCAATTAATCATTAACTGACAAAACATTCAGATCAAAATTTCAAGCCGTTAAAAAAAAAGATCAAAATTGCAAGCTCAAATGGAAAAACTGAAAACACCTAAAACAAACTGAAGCCATTTTAAATCCTTTATATATTTCTAACCATAAGTTTTCACAATAATCATCATCATCATCATACTCAGTTAATCCCACCTATAGCAAAGCTAAGGTAGGGTCTGAGGAGGGTAAGATGTAGACAGCCTTACCTCTACCCCTAAGAATAGAGAGGCTGCTTCCAGTGAGACCCCCGGCTCGATGTGGTTTGGTATCAAGCCTTTGACATAAGGCACCTAACACTTAGGGTGCGTTTGGTTCGCATGAATTGAATGGAATTCAATGTAATTGGAATTTGAATTCCATCTCTTTGGGTGTTTGGTTCATTGAATTTGTTGGAATTGGAATTTCAATTCCAATCTTGTGTGTTTGGTTGACAAAGGAATTGTAATTGTAATTTGGTATGAATTCCTTCAAATTCCTTTACCTAAGGGAATTCAAAATCCTTCCAATATTAGAAGGAATTCAATTCAATTTATTGTAATCTTCGAACGGTTGGCATCATTTTGACCCGAACCGATTCGAACCATGCTATTTCAACGCGAACCGCTTAGATGCGAACCAATTCGGACCGTACCAGTTTCGACCCGAACCGTTTCGTACTATACCAGTTTTGACTGATACCGTTTCGACATGTACCGTTTCGCCCGTAACGTTTCAGACCGAACTGTTTCGGACCGTACCGGTTTTGACCGGTACCGTTTCAGACCGAACCGTTTCAACCTGTACCGTTTCGCCCGTAACGTTTCGGACCGTACCAGTTTTGACCGGTACCGTTTCGAACCAGTTTCGACCAGTATCGTTTCGACCTGTACCATTTCGCCCGTAATGTTTCGGACCGAACTGTTTCGAACCGTACCAGTTTCGGCCGGTACCGTTTCGGACCAGTTTCGACCGATACCGTTTCGACCGGTATCATTTCGACCTGTACCATTTCGCCCGTAACGTTTCAGACCGAACTGTTTCGAACCGTACCAGTTTCGGCCGGTACCGTTTCGGACCAGTTTCGACCGATACCGTTTCGACCGGTATCGTTTCGACCTGTACCGTTTCGCACGTAACGTTTCGGACCGTACCAGTTTTGACCGGTACCGTTTCGACCGGTATCGTTTCGACCAGTACCATTTCGCCCGTAACGTTTCGGACCGAACCATTTCGGACCATACCAGTTTCGACCGGTACCATTTCGGATCGGTATCGTTTCGACCTGTACCGTTTCGCCCGTAACGTTTTGGACCGAACCATTTCAGATCGTACCAATTTCGACCGATACCGTTTTGACCGGTATCGTTACGACCTGTACCGTTTTTGGACCGCACTGTTTCAGATCGTACCAGTTTCGACCGGTACCGTTTTTACCGGTACCGTTTCGCCCCGTACCAGTTTCGATTGGTACCGTTTTCGACCCGTACCGGTACGGGTCGAAACGGTGCACGTTGAAACGGTACAGGTCGAAACGATAAAGGTATCAACAGTTCGAGTCAAAATGGTACTGGTCGAAATGGTACGGGCCGGTACCGGTCGAAACGGTACAGGCCGGTACGAGGCGAAACGGTTCGGGCCGGTACGGTACGGGTCACAACGATGCGGGTGGTGGGGGCAAAGGTGATAGATTCCAATTTATTAACCAACCAAACACAATAATATATGATTTGAGAATCCAATTCCAACAATTTCCAATTACTTTTGGAATGTTTGAATTACAAATCCAATTCATTCCAATTCCAATTCCTTCACAAATTCCAATTCCAAACAATTCCGTGAACCAAACGCACCCTTAGCAATCGGGACAACCCCATTCGGTGCATGTACCCCTTTGTCTTTTGACTATCCACGCCACCACATGATGCATGATTAACCGTCCGTCATTTTTAACATTATTTTCACGAAATTAGTAAACTAACGTTAAAACTAGTGTAACTTTACTTTTGCCCCCCAAGGGCCACACATATATACATTATGTCACACCCCCAAATTCAACGTGCGGGGTTTTACCGCGAGGCGCGTGACAAACCAGGATCTAAGTCAACGGTCACAATAAACGACACTATATGATACGTAAAAATGACACAAACAAACCAACAAGTTTTCATAAATAATCCATCGCTGCGGAAGCGTAAAACTTTAATACAACCCAAAGTACAAAAGTACGTAAGTCTGAAAAGCTAAGTAAGATGCATATGAATCCTAGACGCCGTGAGACTTCGTGCACCTATGATAAGCTGCTACCTCAACGACCTAAGACAAACATGCTAAAAACGTCAGCAAATAATGTCGGTGAGTTCACAGGTTTTATGTTAAACGTTTAAGTAATAAAAGCCATCATGTTATCACTATGTTAGAAATGATAGCGTTAGCTAGACGCATGAATAATACTACTACGACCGGAAACCATTACAGACAACGATATATGATTTTGCCCGAAACGATTATGCACTACCATTCCCCGGTAGCGTTATGACCGAGACAATATGCACCCGCCCGGCTCCCAGCCGACGGGTGGGGTCTGTCAGTCCCAATAGATCTATCCACATTTCCCCCGTTATGCTATCCAGCATATTCATGGTTTCCCCGGGACTTTATGTATCGTATAGCACAAATGAATTTAACACTAGTATAACATGATAATTTATGAAATATGTATAAGCATGTGTCTCCCCCGAAATGTAAAACGTAAAGTGGGGCCGGGAAACTCACCTGATGCTGCTTCCCACACCAAGACGAGTAAACCTGCTCAATAGACGGCACCAAATACCAGTGACCTATCATGACGAGCGTGAAGAAACAACGAGTATAGGAGAGGAGTAGGATGGGATAATGTGGGGTATAATGACTCGTGTTCGCTGCAGGGTATAATCCTTGGCTCACAACGATGGTTAATCTATGGTTATGTGCGAGTATAATCCTTGGCTCACAGAATGGGGTTTCGCCATTGCTGGTTTTTGCGAGTATGCAGTTGGCCCATAGGACATGCGGAACTTCGTCCACCCATCCGGTTCTTTTGGTTTCGAGTCGCTTTTTGATACCTTCGATAACGCTCCGATTTGCTCTTTCGACTTGGCCGTTTCCTTGGGGATGAGCGACTGAAGATCTGCTGGACCCCCTTTGCGCCAGCCATTCTTGTAAGTGTTGGTCTATAAATTGGGTTCCGTTGTCGCTTATGATCTGGTACGGTAAGCCGAATCTGCATATGATGAATTCCCATATGAATTTCTTGGTGTGCGATCCGTCTATCTTTGCTAGTGGCTTTGCTTCGATCCATTTTGTGAAGTAGTCGATCGCCACTATTAAGAACTTGACGTTTCCTGCGCTGTGGGGAATGGGCCGACAAGGTCTATCGCCCATTTCTGGAATGGCCACGCCTCTATGACGGGTACCAAATCGTTTTTGGGACGCAAGGTGTTTGGCGCGTGGCGCTGGCAGGAATCGCATTTGCGCAATTCTGCAACTGCATCTGGGTGCATGCCAGGCCAGTAGTAACCTGCGCTCATTAACTTGGCTACCACCATTCTGGGTCCTGCATGTAATCCGCAGATACCCTCGTGAATATCTCTGATGAGGAAGGAGGCTTCCTCTTTGTCGACGCATCGCAGTAAGGGGCCCAAATATGATCGTCGGTAGAGGCCCTCTGTCAACTCATAGTGTAAGGCCTTGTGTTGGATTTTTCGCGCGTCTGCTTTGTTGTCGGGTAATGTCCCAGATGTCAAGTAGGCATTGATTGGCGCCATCCAAGATGCACTACCTATTTGGATGACGTTTACTTGTCTTGGCGGGACGGATGGCCTTTCTTGTAGCTCAACCCGGACGTTTTTGGCCATATGATCGAAGACCGTGGAAGCCATCTTGCTCAACGCTTCTGCGGGTTTGTTCTCGCTCCGGTTGATGTGGGTGACTGCGCAGGAAGTGAATTTGCGCATGAGTAGCTTGGCCTGCTGTAGGTATAGGGCCACTGTGGCGTCCCTTGCGTCATATGTGCCATTGATGTTTCCGGCTACTAGCAGTGAATCAACGTGTGCTTCGAGGTGGGAAGCTCCCATTTGCTGCGCGATGCGCAGTCCTGCTAGTAGCGCTTCATATTCTGCCTCATTGTTTGTTGCGGCAAAATCTAAGCGTATGGCGTAAGTGTATTCTTTTTTGTTTGGGCTGATTAGGCGTAAACCTGCGCCTGCGCCGTCGCTATTTGAGGCGCCGTCGGTGTAAAGTTTCCAGCTTTCATTTCCGGATGTTGGTGGTGCGGGGTCTTGCTCGGCTAGGTATTCTGCGATATTGTCTGTCGGTATTTCGGTGGCGAAGTCAGCGAGTACTTGTCCCTTGACTGCGGGTCTGGGTTTGTAATTGATGGTGTGTTCACCCAGTTCGATCGCCCATTTTGCTAGGCGACCTGAGGTTTCAGGTTTTCGTAGCACATCGCTGATTCTGTAGTCTGTTAGGACATTTATTGGGTGCCCGTGGAAATATCTGCGCAGTCTGCGTGATGCGTGAATGAGTGCTAGCACTAGTTTTTCCATTGTAGAGTACCTGGTTTCTGCATCTAGCAGGGTTCTGCTGATGTAGTAAATGGGTGTTTGAACACCTTTTCGATCTACAAGGAGTACAACGCCGATTGCCCGCTCTGTGACAGAGAGGTATAGGGTTAATGGTTCTCTGGGTAATGGTGCTGTGAGAGTAGGTAAATTCATAAGACATTCTTTCATTTCTTGAAAAGCTTTTTCCGCCTCAGGGGTCCAGCGGAAATTACTCTTTTTAAGACAATTCTTTAGAGTGTCTACAAATGGAAAAGACTTGGAAGCATAATTGGAAAGGAAGCGATTGAGGGCGACGAGGCGTCCCATTAGGGTTTGAACTTCCTTGATGGATGTTGGTGAAGGCATTCTTTCAATGGCGAGGACCTTGTCTGGATTTGCGCGGAACCCGTCCCGCGTGACAATAACTCCCAGGAATTTCCCTTCTTCCATGCCGAAGGAACATTTGCTGGGGTTAAGCTTCATGCGCACCTTTCGCAGTTGATTGAATGTCTTCTGAATGTCTTCCAGCATGTTGTCTTTGTCCTTGCTTTTGATGACGAGATCGTCGACGTATACTTCCAAGCGTACGCCTATCTCGTCGATGAAAGCACTGTCCATGAGTCGTTGATATGTGGCTCCCGCATTTTTTAGGCCGAAAGGCATTTTGGTGTAGCAGAAGATTCCTGTATCCGTGCGGAAGGCCGTTTTGTCTTCATCTTCCTTTGCCATTTGGATATGGTGGTAGCCTTTGTTGGCGTCGAGGAAGCATTTGAAGCGATATGGCGCGAGGGAGTCCACTTTTAAGTCAATTTCTGGAAGAGGGTAACAATCCTTTGGACAGGCCTTGTTCAAATCTTTTTAGTCGACACACATGCGCCATCCACCCGTTGCTTTTCCTACCATGACTGGGTTGGCTACCCAGGTTTGGTAGCGTATTGGGCGGATAATGCCTGCGTGGAGTAGTTCGTTGACTTGTTCATTCATCGCCTTTGTTTTCTCTGGCCCCATTTTGCGCATCTTCTGGGCGATTGGCTCCACAGATCTGTAGGTGTTGAGTTTGTGTTCCGCGATTTCTCTTAGAACGCCGATCATGTCGGATGGTTGCCAGGCGAATATGTCTATGTTCTTGACCAAGAGTTGCTTGAGGTGCGCTATTATGGTGTTGGAGATTTCATGGCCGATGAGGACCGTTTGGTCCGGGAATTTGGGGTTGAGTACCCAGTTTTCCGGTTCCAAACGGGTTTGTGGTTTTTGTGGTTTTGCCACCTCGATTGCGTGGCATTGTTTGTTTCCTCTGATTATTGCGACGCCGGTTCGGGTGGGGAAGCCTACCATTTGGTGGGGGTGGAGGCGTTGGCGTTGAACTTCGCCAGGCCTTCCCGTCCTAGTAGGACGTCGTGGTGAGATGTTACTGGTAAAACCATGAAGTCACACATTTCTGTGCGTTCGTGGGTACCGTCTGTCAAGGTGACCGGGAAGGTGATTATGCCGCGTGGCATGATGACTTCATCGATAAAGCCTGAGATTGGTGCATTGACTGGAACGAGGCGGGCTTTGTCATCCTCGTCCAGTTGTTGAAAACACTGATCATAGATTATGTCAGTGCTGCTTCCGCCGTCTAGGAACATGGATTGCGTTCGGTAATGTCCTAAGACGGCGGTGACAATTAGTGGCGCTGTTGCAGAGGGTCCGCCTCGGACCCGGGGGAGGAGGACGTCTACCTCCTTCCAGGAGTCATCTGTGTCTCTTGGGCGCTTACCCTTATTCTGGCGTGTTCCCACGGCGGAGATCATGTTACAATGATGGTGCGGGGTATGCCGGATGTAACTCGTTTGTAGGTTCCGGATTTGTTTCTTTCCGGGTTCTTCGCGTTTATCGTCTTGGTTGGTGTTGCGCCCCCCTTTGTTGACGTTTTTAATAAGATGACCGAGCTGGCCCGTCTTTAGTGCCGCCTCTATTTCTAGCTTTAGGCTGTAGCAGTTGTCCGTCAGGTGACCATAATCGTTATGGTATTCACAGTACTTGGTGTGGTCTACGTTCTTTCTTTTGCCCAGTACTTTGGGCTCCTTGAAAGTGACCTGCTCTGTCTTGAGCACTTGTGACGGAGTTTTTGTTAGTGGCGTCCAGTCGGTATTCTTTTTGGATTGGCTTCTCTGATCCTTTGATTGCTTGTTGGTGATTGTCTGTCGCGCGTCGTTGGCGGATGAGTATTTACCTTCGTCCGTTGGTCCTGAAATGCGTGACCAGACGGATTGTTTGCCTTTGTTCCTGTTGGAGTTGGTTGTTTGGTTGTAGCCGCGCTGCTGCTTGATGGAGCGTTCCGAGGATGCATATATTTTGGAGGCTTTGATGACTTCTTCCCAAGAATCTGGGACGCCCGTTTTTCCGGATAATGTTTTCATCAAATCCTCGCTGCGTACTCCGTTAATGAAGCCTGCGCGCGTGAGCTCTTCTCCGCAGCCGATTTGTAGCGCCTCCTTGTTGTAGCGCACAATGAAGTCTTCTATTGATTCATTGTCTGTGCGTTGACATAGGAGGATGTGGGCCTTATCTCGTTTGTGTCGCATGAGATGGGAGAAGTGATCTTTGAACTTCTGGATAAGGTCGTCGAAGTCTAGGATGCCTCCTATCGGAAGGTTGTCAAACCAAACTCTGGCTGCGCCTGTAAGGGTTTGCGCGAACAGATGCAGCAAACTTGCACAGGCCAGAGGACTGTGGTTCCAGCGCACTCGAAGTCGTGCAAGTGGTCAGTAGGGTCTCGCAGGCCATCGTACCTACCGATGCTGCTTGGGAGTTTTGCCTGTTTTTCTATAGGCGCGGTGGCTATTCGCTGGCAAAATTTGGAGCTGAGAGCGAACGACTTGGGCCTGTATGGTTTGTTTAAGTCGTCGTCTTCCTTCTTGTGTGATGACGCCGATTGATTTTTTGTGAGTTTTCGCCTTTTGGATTTTGAGATGTTTGTGGCGTCTGAGTCGCTGGTTGGCTGATAGCCATCGGATTCTGACGCGGAGTCTGCTAGGTCCTGATCGCGCGTGTTCTTGCTGCGATCTCCACCCCGAGACTTGGGACGCATGGCTTGCTTTTCTTTCCCCTTTCGGCTGTGTTTAGCCGATGGGGAAGCCTTGCTTTTGGACCTGTCGGTTTGGAGTTTTGCCAACATGTTTTGATAGATTTTTGTATTTTTGAGCTTTCTGCGGAAAAGCCACTCGTCGGGGTCCACCGGTGCATTGGGTATGTCAGATTCAGATGAGTCTGAGCAAGAAACCGCCCGGGGCGGTGTTTCTTCCCTTGTGGTTGCTTGTGTAGTGCCCTTATCCGGAGTTTGGAGTGCTCCCGTTCTGGCAGTCTGAATGACTGTAGAAGGGGTTGCTCCTTTGGCTCCGACAGGGGTTAGATCAGCCATTTGGTGAGCTTAAAGAATGTAGTTTTGAAAGTTTTTTGATTCTTTTAGCCGACACGGATGGCGCCAATGAAGAAACAACGAGTATAGGAGAGGAGTAGGATGGGATAATGTGGGGTATAATGACTCGTGTTCGCTGCAGGGTATAATCCTTGGCTCACAACGATGGTTAATCTATGGTTATGTGCACAAACGACAAGCAGAGTAATGCAATAGGCAAGGGTATAAGTGGTTCGGTCTCGTAAGACCTACGTCCACTGGAAAAGGATAATCTTTATTGATAAGAAATATAAGTAATCATACAAGTAATCATACAAGTGTGTTGATTCTAATTGGTTGATTCACCGTGTGAAGAAATGAGGCCAAGTCCTCCTTTTATAGGAGGTGTGTGGGCCCGAGGTTATCGGGCCTACTTTGATCGTTAATGGGCTCGGGTTCGAGGCCCGGGCCGGTTGCTTGCGAGCCCATCTAGTTGGATCTCAATCCTTAGTTAGATAAAGTGATCCAAGTTGAGGAGGGCTGCTCTTGATTGGCCCACGTGGCGCCTTGTGGTTGGCCAGCTGGGCGGTGCCCTGTCTTTAATACACGTGGCGCGTTGTGGCTGGTTCTGCAGAAGGGACTCCTTTTCTCCTGATGTCAGACGGCGTCAGGCGGCTGACCAGTTGTCAGCTGACACCTGATGGGAGGTGGCAAGTTGGGCTCCAAGGGGGATGTTCCCAGGTGTTGCCAACTGGTGCTCCCGCGCAGAGTGGCAGTGCGCCTTTGCCGCTTCTGTGTCTTCAGGTGTGTTAGTTTAGGCGGAGGCTCTAGATAGTGGGTAGGGTGCGCCTGCGAGCGCTAGAGAATAGTACCCCACCCCTTCAGAGCGTATAAGGTGTTAGACTAACAACCCGCAGGTTGATTAGTCCCTAACAGTCCAGACCATAACCGTGTACATATGAAATGATGTTTAAACGTTTAACCGACCACACCAGACAAGACCCGACATCCCATTTGTGACCCGACATCCCACGTGTTAGCCACATACAAGATATCATGCAACTTAAGCAATTAAACACTTAGCATGCGCAAACATTCACCCTATCTAGCATAACGCCCAATTAACGCATAAACAAGTCCGAACACGTGTTACTAAGTCGTTAGACATGTTACGGGGTTCCTAACATGTTCCTAGGTGTCAATTCATGTTTTGGGATGTTAAAATATACATATGGCAGCATTACACGCGATTAGGAATCAAACATGTGATTAGGAAAAGTCAACTGGTGATTAGGAGAGTCAAACTAGTGAATAGAATTGTAATCACTAGTAAAATGGGGAATAGGATTGTAATCACTAGTAAAAATGGGGAATATGATTGTAATCACTAGTAAAGTGGGGAATAGGACTCCTATTCGCTAGTAAAGTGGTGAATAGGGCTCCTATTCGCTAGTACTGCACTGTTCCGTCCTTTTTGCGCGTTTAACCCTCCAAATCAGATCTGAAACATGTGTAAACACCCAATACCCAACCCAAAACATTAACCCAACTATTTCAAGCAAAAACCCCTAATTTATCATAACCTAGCCGTCCCGAATGCATGCGGTTTCCCAAAATAGCATAACTTGCATGTAAGCATCACATCAACATGTAAAACTTACCCTAAATAGCAAATACTCAGATTTCATCACGTAACGACGTTATCCGACATTATCCTACTGTTCTAGCATCATCCTAGAGTAAACCCTAACCTCAAACAATCAACAAAACACAACATATCATCATCAATCCACCATAATCACTCAAACGGGTCAAAACGCCTAATATCAATATTACGCATCTATGAACCTTCAAACTTCTAGGTTATCATCATATTAACTTATTTAGATCAGAAACATAATAACAACACATGAACAATCATGTTTAAACGATAAAAATCCTATCTTGCATGAATACATCACATATAAAAAGTATGGATGTTTGGGTTTGTTTTGAAACTGATTTTAATGAGTTTTCAAAGACACAAATGTTTATAAATCAGGTCTGGACCTTTAGGGGTCAAAACAATATCATATTAAAGGTTTGGGATGAAGAACACACCTTGAAATGGTGAGATTATGGGGTGTAAGGCTTCAAAATGTGATTTCTTGCTCAAAAACGTGTTGCAGAGGTTGGAAAAGGTGTGGGGTGGCTTTGGGGTGTATTAGGGTTTCACAAATGATGTTTTAAAACATAAGGATGGTATTTATAGGCGTTTTTAGTCGTCACATGCAGTATAGGCGAGTACAGGACTGTTACTGGCGATTAGGGGTTCTAATCGCTAGTAACAACTAGCAATTAGCCCCTAATCGCCCCAATGGGTCTTCTACTCGCCTCATTATTGGCGATTAGAGCTATCCCACATGCCATAATCGCCTATAGCCTAAGTGTCCAAGTTTTTGGCGCGTGAAACACTATTTTAACATACATAAACACGTTTTCACATACCGACAAGTCACATAATGATTGTAAGCACATAATGCATGATAACTAACACGTTCCCGTCCGTTCACCAATTCCCGGGACTCGAGATTTACGTGTGTGCGTTAAACCTGGTGATTCCATGAATCACCGATCATGGACCGACATCCAATGATCCCGCGGATCATTGTAACGACTCCCGACGATTCCCGAATCATCGATACGACTCAACCAACCCGGTCAAGTATGATATTAAGTAGTTGTTTTCAATGTTTTCGTTGAGGTAGACTCGTATGTATGCAAAGTATGAAATGTATGTATGTAGAGTATGAAACGTATGTATGTAAAGTATGAAAAGTATTACTCTGAATATGTCGGGTGTCACACATTATATGTGCACACCGTAAGTGGGGCGAAAGTTTTCACAATAATAATAAAAAAAATCTTAACAAATAAAATGAAGTGGTTAAACAAAATTTAACTTAACCTATTTAGCCCTCTGGGGAACAAATAATTTCATTACTTTTTATAAAATATTATTATGTTTTACAACCGCGGAGAAGCTAGTTTTATTAAATATTATTATGTTTATGCGACTGCAGACAAGCTATCCATTTTTCCATATACAACTTTGATCTAAAGTTCATCGGGTAGAAAACAAAATGAACATATTTGGAGTTTCTGTAGTATTTTCCACTTATGTATCAAGGGATTTCGTTTATGCTTTTTAAGAATTGTGTTATAGGCTCACACCTTTGTCCATGTCAGCGAGCGGGGTGTTATACAATGCCCCGTAGGGGCGTGAGTGAGTTGACAGGGGCACAAGTGTGACGCAATTCACAAACGTGTGACATAAGTGAAGCTTTATGGGGCCAGGCTATTACACATTTCAACCAATCATAATGAACAACATAGACTTTATTTTATTCTTTAAACCGGTTAAGTGAGACATTTACACATATTTGTGAAGATGATGACTGAAAACAATCTTGCCCACGCGATAGTCACTTTTTCACTTTTTTGTCAACCATTGTCTATAACTCTATATAGCCTAAACTGCAATATGCGTCCATATGGTTTGACCTAATATGTTGTCTGAATCCCAAATTCTCAAAAATTGGTGGTTGAATCCTATCATATAAAGAAGAGAATGACTCATCCATTAACTTTTGAGAATTAGGGAGTCAGATTGCATATTGAGTCAAAACACAGAGACAAATTGCAATTTACTTTTGTATTTAATTCAAGAACACATTTATACAACAATGGATTATAAGAAGAGGTATTGGATTTTAATAATCCAAAGTTTGGGGTATTGGCCGATAATAATCCAAACTTTGACGTTGGCCCAGGATAATCCCAGGTGAACATGTGGGTGTAAAAAATGGACCTCCGTTAAGTCTGGACTAACGGGGTTAGTTTACTTGCTGATGTGGCATGCTGATGTGTAGCTGATGCTGACGTGGCACTGAGTTGGCATGCTTACGTGTTTTTTTATATTCCACATAATTTTTTTTTTTATTTTTTTTAATCCACTTTAGTTTTTGTGTAGGTCCATTCTTAATTCTTTAACAAGCACATAAACAAAAACATATGGATTCAGTCACATGAACAACAGTCCCTACAAGAACCCTAAAACCCAAATTCTTCTTCATCATCATCATCATCATCATCCTCATCTTCACCAAAATTAAACAATTAAACCAACAAAATTAACAAACATCCACACCTTAATCTGAATTGACCACAAATAAAACTGATGTATTGTAAAATACATCTATTTCCAGTGTAAAATTTGTATAGATTTCGAGTCGTTTAGATAGTACTTTTATTAGTTTTAGGCTTGTACCGGTCTATTTTATTTAGTATAGGTTTTTATATATTTATATTGGTTTTGTGTCATTTTTATTACTTATGTATTTATTTTATATTTTAGTAGGTGTTCGAATGGACGTTGGAGCTTAAACGTGCAACCTTGATCGAGTCAAGAACACCCAAGTCTAGAGCACGAAGTTATACTACTATATATATTAATATTACATATACTAATAATAATAATAAAAATAATAAGTTATAAAAATAAAAAAAATATGAATAATTAAGATAAAAAAAAATGTAGAAAATGAAAATGTGAGGTAAAATAAAAAAGAAGAAAATAATAAAAGATTAAAAAATAAAAAATAAATAATAAAGGGAAAGAAGAGATAAAAAAATATAAAAAAGAAAAAAATAAGGTAACAAAAAAAAAATACAGAAATTAAGATAAAGTATAAAAAATATAAATAAAAAAAATAAAAAAAATAAAAAGAAGAATAGAAGTTTTTGGCGCCGTTGCCGGGGACTCTTGGCGATTGCGTTTATTAGCTTCGATTACACTTATCTGCTATATCTGTGCTACTTGTGTTTTGTGTTGAGTTTGCCTTTTTGTATAGTGAGTCGTAGGAGTCTAATTGTTGTGTATTTTATTTCTATCGAGTCTGTAAATATGTTTGAAATTTGTGGAGGACCCTATTTTACCGTTAGATTTCCACAAAATGCGGGGTCCTCTGCATATTGTTATGCTAATTCCTTTGTGCAGCCGCCACCATGTTATTCACAAGGTTGTCCTACATATCATTATGATGACTCGTATCAGCAGCCACATTTTAATCAGTATCCTGATCAAATTCCTGGAAGCAATTCTTGTGAGAATAGTGGTAATGATTGGAGTAAAATAGAGAGTCTGTTGACATTATTAGTTGCGAAAGATGCCAATACCCAGAAAATGTTAGCAAAGCAGGACATCCTCATAAAAAACCACGATGCCATCCTTAAAAACCGACAGGCTGCTATTTTAGATCTTCAAAGAACACTAAAAGATATATCTAGGAGATTAGAAGAAGAAAAAGAAAAGTTTCAGCAAGAGCAGCTGCCGAAAGTCGGTTATACATATGATGAGGAGGGCAACTACCTCGGTTACATGAATGCTCTGGGGGAGTTGTTCCCGACATTTCCAGAAGAAGGGAAAGAGCCGATCATGGAATACGCAGATGAGTCAGATGAAGAGATCATCCCAATCACGGAGACGAAAATGGACGTTGAAGTCCCACCTCCGGTGCCACAGGTTACTATATATGATTTTGGGAGTGACTCTGATGAAGAGGACGACGAAGAAGAATGGGCGGCATATCAGAGGTCGTTAGTGAAGAAAGAAGTGATAGAAGAAGAAGTGGAATTGGGGGACTCCATAGGTATGATGTTTGGCGCAGATGAAGACAATGAGGATAGTGAGGAGTCGTTATCTGAGGAGGATGAATTCTTAGATTTGGATATAGATGGTTTACCTGCTTATGAAGAAGTAGGGGAGTTTGATCCCGATGGGGATATAGCATACCTAGATGCCCTACTTGAAGGTGAACCAACTGACATGACTGAACCTGCACCAGATGAAGAAAGAACTAAGTGTGGGGATCATCCAATGGAAATGGTGGAAGAAGAAGCGCACCATAGCTGGCCTGTGGTATTAGTAATAGGCGGAACTTCAAAATCAACAACACCACGGGAGAGGGCAAGGAAGAGAAAAAGAAAAGATCGGAACCGGAAGAGGATCAATGGTTGGCACGAATTGGAGAAGATGAAGGCAATGGAAGTCAAGCACGATCACTCTTCTTGCTATATGTCACGCATCCGGTTTATTCCAGGTAAGTTTAAATTTTGGTGGGTTGACCCGTTATACATGGTTAAATTATTTTTCAATTCCACTAATAACTCTTCAATTTTTAATAAGAACCGGGTGGAATTAAACGGTTTAGATCGGGTCCAGATTAAAGAGAAGCCCCCTGATTAAGCTTAAGTGTGGGGATGCTTTGTAGAGTTTGTAAATATTTATTTATTTATTTATGAGTTTTTTTTTCTTTGTCGTCGGTTTTCATTTTTGTATTGAGTCGTTTATTTATGTATGAGTCGGTATTATGCTCGGGTTTTGTTTGTTTTGTTTTGCGCAGGTTTGGATCGCACCACCCGTACTCAATCTCCATTCGGGTGATTCCAGAGCTGTTTATCATTTGTCAAGGCAAGCCCAGAGTTTACTAGTGTGTCAGAGCCGATCGCGACCAAAATGCTATACGATCGAGCTGGATTGGACTAGAGTTTTTGGAGCTTACGCGTTAATAAACCAGCTAAGTCCTTTCCAATTTGCCCTTTTCTTTTTATTTTTGTATTCGGAATTTTTTTTTATTTTGAGTCGTTTTCTATTCCTACATTGAGGGCAATGTAGAGTTTAAGTGTGGGGATGGAAATTGTCATTTAGTCTGTATATAGGGTCGTTTTGAGTCCAAAAAAAAAAAAAAAAAAAAAAAAAAAAAAAAAAAAAAAGTCCCTGATTTTGAAGTTTGCATTATATAAAATATGGAAAATGATAGGTAAAGTTAGGTGTCCGGTTTTCAAATAGTATGTATAATAAGAGATTAAAATTGATTGAAAACGTGTCTGATTTGGGATATGTGGGTAGGCTCGGCCGGTAGAAAGGTTTCCTTTGAAAAGAAATAAATTAATTATGTTAGGCTATTTTGTGGGTTCTCATCTAGGAGAAACGGGGAGACCGAAACCGCCAAAAATAGCATAAGAAGCACCGTTATAAGTTTAAAACCGTTAGAATTTCTAATCACTTTGAAAAAAAAATAGAAATCAAAGCAAAAATGCTGAAGCTTAAGGTGCCTGGCCACTGGGATAGCGACTTGGATTGGTCACACCCTCTGAGTTAAGTATGCTGAGATGAAAAAAAAAAAAAGCTGAAGCTTAAGGTGCCTGGCCACTGGGATAGCGACTTGGATTGGTCACACCCTCTGAGTTAAGTTTGCCAAAAAAAAAAAAATAGTGATTTTAAACTCTCTTGGTTTTCTACATAAGACGGTTGGTAAATGGTCAATTGGTCGTTCCTTTAGCTTCATAAGCTTGAGGCGGGATTAGGAGGAACTGTGGCTTCCTTCGAGTGAGACCCTAGATAGACTAATCAACATGAACTTAACATAAATAAAAAGGGGCTTGGAAACCGGTGTGGGTTTAAGAGGATCAATATACCTGCAATCGCAATCAACACGTTAGTAGATTATTAATTAAGTAACCTATGTTTTGAAACTGAATGTAAACCTAACTGTGATTCCATAGCATAATTCTTTTTCAGGGACGAAAAAAAAAGATAAGTGTGGGGATATTTGATGTATTGTAAAATACATCTATTTCCAGTGTAAAATTTGTATAGATTTCGAGTCGTTTAGATAGTACTTTTATTAGTTTTAGGCTTGTACCGGTCTATTTTATTTAGTATAGGTTTTTATATATTTATATTGGTTTTGTGTCATTTTTATTACTTATGTATTTATTTTATATTTTAGTAGGTGTTCGAATGGACGTTGGAGCTTAAACGTGCAACCTTGATCGAGTCAAGAACACCCAAGTCTAGAGCACGAAGTTATACTACTATATATATTAATATTACATATACTAAATCACCGTAAAAAAACATCCAGATCTTCCTTAATAGCTTCGATTTGTAAACGGATGATGGTGGTGGTTAAAGGGACGATGAATGGTGATGAGGGTTTGACTGGTGATTTGTCGTTGGTCCGATTGGGTTAGGAAACTAATAGCTTCGATTTGTACTTGTTGTTGGTCCGATTGACACAGAAACTTGGTCTTGGGGTGATATTATGCACGGATCTGGTGGTATAGGTGGATTAGGCAGAGAAAATTGAGGGATTTTTACCTCAATGGAAGTTTTTTGGGTCAGAGAAGGGAACCGAAGTGGGAGAGAGGAAATGGTGAGGAGATGGAGGGTGGCGGTGGAGATGGTGGTGGTGGTGGCGGTGTTGCAGGCTGATTGATGAAGATGATGATGATGATGATGTTGTTGTACTGCTTCGATGAAGATAAACATGATGATGATGTTGATAAACTGTTGCGGTTGTTTTGTTTAAAAAGACTATGAAGATGTGGATGATTTGTTGCTGATGTTTTGTTTAATAGATGCATATGATGATTATTATTAATTGTGGGGAGGATTTAATATATGCAAATGATGATGTTGATAATCTACTGTTATTTTGTTTAAAAAGACTATGAAGATGGAAGGGCCCACAACAATAAAAAAAAATAAAAAAAACATTACGTGGAAAAAAAATTACACGTAAGCATGCCATGCCACGTCAGCATCAGTGACACATCAGCATGCCCCATCAGCAGGTAAAAAAACCCAGTTAGTCCAGACTTAACGGATGTCCATTTTTGACACCCACATGTTCACCTGGGATTATCCTTGGCCAACGTCAAAGTTGGGATTATTATTGGCCAATACCCCAAAATTTTGATTATTTAAATCCAATACCCATTATAAGAATAACTAGGATTAAGCCCCCACAGGTTGTGGTGAGGGTGTAAAACCGAGCCAAATAGCACCAATGCCACACCACCACCAACACTGAAGTTGTAGCGTGTTCATGCGAAGAAATTAGACTGAAACATAAAACATAAATAGAATAACTAAGTCGATCTAGACTAGCGCATTGCAACGAAGTTGTCAAACATGAAAAAACAGACGTAAAACGTTGACCAACACTGATGGGTTAGTGAAAGTATGAGCTTTAATGAACATTAACTGGTTAAATAAGATGATAAATGTTGTTGAATGGCACTACTTTGATATTATCTCGTTATTGTACGTATTGACAAGTTAAAGAGTGCATTTTTGTAGGCTTGGAGCATAATGGAAACAGAGTGGATAGATGATTGGACAACAAAAGCTGAAAATGGAAAAACTAAGATTTTTGGCGTCAACGACGGCAATGGCGTAGGCAAATATCCCAAAATAACATCGAACAATAGGAATTCGCTTCAAGAGATTGGATGTGGCGTCGCCGACGCCAGTTTCTGGAAAACTTCAATTTCTATGTTTTAATAACGAGTCAAGCGGGGGGTTACGATCCAATTGGCATAAAACATCTCCAAGAGCCATAATTGAGTATATTCTCCATTCCAATTCAAATCTATCACTCCTAATCATTCCCCATCCATTCTTTTGAAGATTGGAGATCATAATTGAAGAAAAACATGAATTTCATGACCATGCTTCGCTAAAACTTTAAATCATTCCGGGTGTAAACTTTTAAAGTTTTAGGGCCCATAACATTTAGGTATTTTCTATCTTTGTATTTGTAGTTACTTGTTTGAACAATTGTGTTGAATGCTTTAATCTTGTGTTGAATTCACTCTTGTTAATTGTTCTTGTGCCAATAACTAGTAAAAAGAATTTGGTTATGTGCTTTAACACAAACTTAGGATTTGCATGTTCTAGAGTAATAAGACACATTTTCGTCCATCTATTGATGTTGATTTCTATTGATGCCTAAACCTATTGAAACAACCAACCCGTTAACATCATTTGAAATTGAGATTATTGACCTATTTATGATAAACCTTAGACTTTAAATTATTATCAATTTCATTAGTTTTACGATTTCAATAAAACCTTGAATCATTTTTTGGTTCACCACTTTCAAATCAACTCTTAAATGAACAATATTTACACACTTCATAATCAAGCATAACTTTATAAAGTGACATTTTTATTATTAACTAAAACTTATTGCAACAACCACAGACTCTTTGTGGTTCGACACCCTTGTTACCACTACTACATAGTTAGAGGTAATTTAGGACTTATAAATACTACCTTTGACCGGACCGCGACATCCGATCACACACACACATTTTGCGCCGTGTTAACTCACAAAATGTAGAACGATACGTAAAAACGTTGAACCACACACGCATGTTGCGCCGTGTTAACATACAAATTTTAGAACGGAATGTATAACGATTTTTTTTTTTTTTTTGAAAGATGATGAAACTTAAATTGTAAAAGATGAAAGATTTTAGGTTAAAAAAAATCATTTAAGAAAAAGCCACCCTAAACTTGAGTTACTTTTATGCATAAGGAACTTGTAAATTAATGGTATGTAAATATATTATTTTCATTTGTGTAATATTAACACACAATCCAATAAAATTAAGTTTTACAAATTAGTTAGCAGTACCAAGTTAACGAGGTACAAAATGTCATATAAAGCCAATTCAGCCAATCAACTTGCGTTAAAATCTATATCGACACACAAATGTTGTGAGATTCCATGTCATCTTAACACTCCATATATATGATACATTCCACGTCATATTGTCACTTTAAATGTAAAATTTTGACTTACGATATGTATATTATGTATGAAATACAATATTCATATTATACCAATTCAATTATGTTATTAATGGTTTTCTCAGTTTAATATAATAATTGGTTCTAAATATGCATTAGTGCAGTCAAATATAAATTTGATGATACTCTTGCTTAATTATATTTAATATGAAAAGAAAGAGCTACAAAACAACTAGGAAGATAGAGCTACCTTAACTATGAGCACTATAGTATATACATTTGATTTGCATATCTAAAACCGAACCTAGTTATAAGTTACAACTCGTAATTTTGTACAACACCTTCGTGTTGTAAAGGCAATATACTAATAGAAGTTGTATTACTTGGACCTTGTTCTTGAGGTTGTGAAGGTATGGTATTGCTATAGTTTCCGCCAGTGAGAATCTTTTGGCATGTCTCAAGTAGTGACTGCCTACAAGTTGGACACGATGAATGCGAATGGAGCCATTTATCGATGCAACGAACATGAAACCCATGATTGCACTTAGGTAGTATCTTAATGCGCTCGCCTTTAGTGAAATCACCTAAGCATATCACACATTCCTTACCCAATCCGGGTAACTGGAGTCCTTGCCAATAGTTGACAGTTGAGAATGTCTTTAACGCCTTTTTATTAATCCCGGTTTTGGACAACCTTGCTGACGTGCTTTCTGGGCTAGCACCGATATCCGAGCCAAGTATACTTGTGCATCTAAGTACGCATTTTATGATGGAGTTTAACCCCAACGAACAAACTAGCGCGCACAAAAGCACCGATAGAACCATCACCACATTCGAATCAAAGTTGCTATGAATTGAAGGCGGGCTTGATGGTGAAAGAGCCGGCGTAGTTGCTACCGCCACAAGTTGTTGGTTTATTTGAGTATGTAGTAGAAGTTTTCTTGAATAAACATGATATAACTCATCTTGAAATAGCATAGTTGATACACTTGACATTTGAAGGGTTTGTTTAGATGTGATGAATAATTGGACTGAATGGGAAACCAAGAAGAGCATATACATGTATATGTAGAGGGTTTAAAGATGGGCCCAAAACTTTTGCATTTTAACTGTAGAGGCATATTAAAGGAATAAAGGATTTGACACACCATGTGGGATTTTATCACTTTATTTATAAAGAATAATAATATTTGATCTCCACCATTGGGATCCTCCACTAAGTTTTGTGTTTTTCTTTAATAATGGATTTTCTATTCAAATGGGACCTATCCACTTTCTCCAAATAAAAGGGTGCAACATGTAAGGCTTGATCATTTAGCCAACCCCTACTAGGAACATAGTTGTATTTAAGTGAAATCATAAAGGTGTTCGTTTTAGGTATCCGTACGTGAATGTCCTTTGGTTAAAAAAAAAGGAAAAGTTATATTCTTTCGTATGCTAATGATTGGTAAATATGCTTGGGCGAATAACTAGTGTTGTGCATGTAAAAAAGATTCACGATATAAAACAAATGATTTTTTAAGGGGGATGTACATAGTTATAATATTACATATCAAAGATAGCTTCACTCATGTTTTTACTAGAATGGGTATCTCTCTTTACTCAAACATGATTATGAACTATTTGAGTATTCAAAGTAATTTAGAACGTAAGTGTTATTACTTCAACAAACCCCGATCTAGTGTGCAATTAGTCTCATGTAATACTTAGTATGTAGTAAACAAAAAAGGTTGACAAAATACAATATGTATCATGGATCCGAAAGTGTTTCATATGTATTTAGTCAATCTATAGTTTATCTACGTATAACATGAGACTTATTGCGCACTAAAACTTAAGTCGGTTTTGGAAAATCTTCGAACGTATTATTTCTCTCTCTACAAGGCACAGGTTGCGGTAGTGAAGAAGTTGGAATCTACAATTAAACGTTTTCTTTGGGGTGGTACGGATGAAGTTCACAAAGTGCATTGGGTAGCTTGGGAGATTGTTACAAAGCCTATAAAAGAAGGTGGTTTGGGTCTCAATAAATTGGAGTGTAACAATGCGCTTCTTTTGAAATGGTTGTGGAGATATAGGGTGGAAAAGTGCGCTTTATGGAGAAGAGTTGTAGACGCTATACACGGTTCGCCGAGAAGATGGGACGTGTTTCCTTGAAATAAGGCGATATCGGGTACGTGGAAAAATCTTGTGTCAATTGGTTACAGGTTAAAAGTGCAAGATGTGTCTTTTGTGAATATGATTCGACAGGTAGTGGGTGATGGGAGAGACATAAAATTTTGGACCGATCCTTGGATAGGGTGTGAACCTCTTAAGAATCTATATCCGAATGCGTTTCGTCTTGAGAAGAACAAACACTGTTTCATCGCGGACAGAATTGATAGTGCTAATGGGAATGGGCCGATTAGGTGGGAGTGGAAGGTGTATCCCCAAACTGATGTTGAAGTTCAAGAAGTGGTTGCATGTCACAGACTTGTCTTGAGTGTTCGTTTGAGTAATAAGGAGGATGGGTGGCTTTGGGAGTTTGGTAAGATTAAGGAATATACTGTCAAGGAAGTTCGCGGGTGGTTAGCTAGCGGTTCTAGAGATGATACTGGACAGTGTGCTAAGTGGAGTAAATGGCTACCGAAGAAATGTAATATCTTTTTGTGGCGAGCTTATTTAGATAGGATTCCGACTAGGAGTGCTCTCCAAAGAAGGAATATGTTTCATGGGGACAATTCTTGCGCTTTGTGTAATGAGACGGAAGAGACGATTGATCACATCTTCACGGCTTGCAGGGAGATGGAGGGGGTTTGGAGTGGCATCGCTAAGTGGGTCAAAGTTCCTCCTATCTATGCCTTTTCCTTTAAAGATTTGATGCAGAGTGTTGAGTATATGGGCGCCAATAAGAAGACAAAGGAGATCATTCATGGTGTTTTATCATAGTGTGTTGGAGAATATGGAAGGCTAGGAATGACAAAGTGTTTTCGGACATGGATACGAGTATTACTACGATTATCTCTGACGTTAAATCGTTGGGATATCTTTGGTTTAGAAGTAGGTTCAATAAAGGGGTTCTCGATTGGATGGGTTGGTGTAAATTCAATGTTGATATGATGTAATGTTTTTTGCAGCTTCTCTCCGTCTTGGAGAGTTGTTTTCGCTTGTTTTAATGAAATTAGCCTTCCAAAATTTTTTTTAAGGGTTATTACTTCTACAAACCCCATCTAAAATAAAGGCTTGTTAGTTGGTTTCTATGAAAGGAATTTTTTTTTTTTTTTTTTTTTTTTTTGAACGACAAATTTTATCACACCTTAATTCCACCTTACCTTGCATTTGCAAGGATTTGAACCCACAACCTTACATTTATAAGGGGGACACCATACCACTAGACCAAGAGGTGATGGGTGAAAGGAATTTTTATTCAACAAAACAAGTAGGTGTAACGCATGACTAGCAAAATTTGAGATACCCAAATATAGAAAACTTAAGTTATCACTTATCAACCTTCTTAGAATGATTCTTTTTTGTATCATAGAACAACATATATCTAATTTACAAGCCAAATAAGACACATATATAAATATTCATTTGTGTTTGCAAGCATGAACATATAAACTACGTACGTGTGTCTATATCATACAAGCTGCAACAAGCACTCATCACATGATAAAGAACACAAAAGAAACACGCAGTTTATATGTCACAATGTACAACTAAAAAATAAAGAAGAACATCAATGAGTTTTGAAAGAAGAAGAAATACAAGCCCAAAAAGATAAAGGATAAAAAAGAAAAAGTAATGGAAGCAGGTTTGTGCAAGTGAAGTAGAGAGGATAATTGTCGGATTTAGATACCCGATCTTTAATTAAAATAAAAAAGACTTCTAAATACTTGTTGACACAACAAACAAAATTTCTTAGCATAATGTGGTGTTTTGATGGCACTTCCACCATACATTTCGTTCATGAGTGGTCAAAATGCTACATAAAACGTTTTTAAGAATATAGTTGAGTGTCTATAATATGTATATCGTTTACAAATCAATCTCACACCTTAGTTTTGCTATAGAGGGTAACAACATTAATGAACTCAAATTATTAAAAAGTGAGTGTAGAAAACTAGTATTTTAAACATATTAAAAGTTTCCTTTCGGTTAGATTTCCTACAAGAAATTCCTCATATAAGTTGTGTCCTGCATGGCAAGAAGGAGCTAGGAAATTTCCTAAATGTAATGGTGATGTGTAAATTTTATCTTTTGAGCTCTTCTATGTATTATTAGTGGGCATATGAGCACTATACAAAAGGCTTTTTAAGAAGCCAATTAAAGCTAGAGGAACATTATTATCATGATAATATCATGGTGCACCAGTCCATAGATTGATTCATTGATTGAATCTTCTTATCTTAGACAATTATTTTCAATCTATGTTTGTTTGAATTTTAGTGGAGAAAAGTAAATTAAAAGGGCCCTTTATGAAACCTATGAAAGAGTAGCACTAAAATCATACTATATCTTTTTTTTTTTCTTTTTTTTTCTTTCAAAAGTAATTATGGTGTTTTTATTTGTGTTTAATTTATATTTAAAATATGGCTTTAAAATTAAATATTAGGACCTAAATAGAAATTATTTAGCCAAAGTTTATTTATTTTTAAATCATATTGTATTTATTTAGATACAATTTAAAATAAATGTTGTTTTGGTGGGAAAGATATTACATAATTTGATTGTTTTTGTTTTCTCTTTGGCTACTTATCTTCTCAAAGTAACAGACATTCATGCTTTTTTATACAAGATAACGAACATGTTTGCAAGTGTGAAGGTGATTTAGATTTTTGATAATTCAATCTTTATCCGTATCTCTATATCTATATTATAGATTTCTTTTTTGATTTATACCACTTTGTACGGTTAGACTAAGTTTCGACTTATATATAGTAGTGTGGGATTTTTTTTTGTCTTTTCTATTCTTTTTTTATGCTAAAAGTTCCCATGAACATGAATTATACTATATTTTATTTTGTAATCTTTTCAACTCAATCTTTCTCTTATCAAATATCTTTAAAGTCTTTAAAGTGGAATTATTATATATGATGTATGAAAAAATATTAATATCTTTTATATAAACAATGCATTTACTTATATACTTTGTTGGTTTTAAAAATATATGTTTTTTATATATTTAAGTTATTGTTATTACTTGTATTTATTAAAATTTTCTATGACATTATTTGGTTTTAATTACATACTATATATAATTTGTATCTATAATCTATACTACATTATAAAGGAGGAGGCATGGGCAAAAATGTCCAAATTGTTCAAAATTAAAATGGCATATCAAGGGTTTTCTTTACAATTTTCTAAATTTTGCCACTTTTTTTCCTTAAATGCCCATAGAAGATAATTAACTTTTATATGAAAATGGAACTCACCCAAACTAAATAAACACACGAGATAGTAATATTTTTGAACAAATTTCATATAATGACGATGAAATATAATAATTTATGTTACCACAATGAATAATCTTATCTCAGTTAAACTTGTATGTATTTTAAAACTTTCCCATAATAATACTTATAATATAAACCCTTTTCATATATATGCGTCTACCCAGCGGAAAAGTAGACGAGATGGTTCGACTCACTGGCTACATTGGGCAATTTTTTAGTTACTGGATCAAGTTGGGCAAGTCTATTACAAATTTACAAATCACAAATTTTAATTTCTAAATTGACAATGACCTTCATATGACAGTTTATACAATATCATATTATTACTACATGATTTTGTCATGTAAATGAACTTTATCATTTAGCAAGGTGTCTTCAATGGCACGGTTATGTAGCTATGTAATGACCGGACAACTTACACAAGAGTGATATTTTTGTTCATATTGGTCTGTTACAGTAACATACATTTGGTTTATTAAGATTTGTTCAATAATGAGTACATGGTTTTTGTGGTGAACTGCAATCAGTTGTAAGTGACGGTGCACATTTCTTTTCTTTTCTTTCTACGAATACTTGTTAAAACATAGTGTGCACATTTCTATTCTTTTTGCGTAACTTGCGACAAAAAAACCTAAGTATCACAATATTGCATTGCAACCTGTTGGTGGACCCAACTGCAACGCACGGGTAACCTACTAATATATATATATATATATATATATATATATATATCATGTGGTAGTGTGGGATTTTTTTGTCTTTTTCTATTCTTTTTTTATGCTAAAAGTTCGCATGGACAATCATTATACTATATTTTATTTTGTAATCTTTTCAACTCAATCTTTCTCCTATCTCCAAAGTTGAAAGAAAATATTTTTAGGACTCATTTGATGTTCTCTTTCTCATGTCAGAGATTCAGTTAATGATCCTACAAAATTTCTTCTATCTGATAAGTTAAATAAGCACTTTACACGTAAATACGTGATAGGAAAAATACTTGATAACTTAAACAAGTATTCATACCCGTCTTTTGTTAATTACAAATGTGCAACTTACAAAAACACTTGGTAACTAAGCAAGTGTATCACCATAAGCCGTTTGGTAATTGAAACAAACGAGCGACATGAAAATATACCCCATGAGATTATGTTAATTTCTTGATGATTTCCATTGCAAAAATACAACCTAAGAAGAAAGTACAACAATAGAGCAGAGAAAGTCTCCTATTTACAAATTAAAAGATACCAATTGACTGCTATTTTCCCGAGTTTACTTGAGGAGAAAAAAGGAAAAGAACCGAAGGAAATGAAAATAAAGGATACATATCATTTCCTTCTGTTTCCTTCCAAATCGGAAGAAAACTAAATCAAAGGCCTAGTTTTCCTTTTATTTCTTTTCTTCTCCTTTCTAATTGAAACTCGAGAACACAACATGTTTTGTTTTCCTTCCTTAAATGAAGTTCAGGAACACAAGAAAGTTTCCATTTACTTCTAAATACTTCCTTTTCTCTTATTAAGTGAACTCGGGAATATTTGTTTAAAGGCACAAGGTGTATGAAAAGTGTGTTCTAATTTGACGAATAGGCTTTGTGAAAAGACTTATAGAATAAGTCCTCAAATTAATCGTTTTAGAGAGTAGTGTACTAGTGCGTATCGTGTAGGTAGGCATATATATATGAGTTTAGCATGACTAAGAAGTTCTAACTAATGGTAGTTGGCTATGGCTTAGGAGACTGTGTGCAGCAATATTGGTATTAGGTATATGAGGATATACTGTGACTTTGATCAAGTAAGTTTGCAAACATGAAGGTATAAAAACAGGTTGAAATAATAAGTTTGGAAAAACCATGTTCATTTTTAACTGTGTGATGACGCAACATTCCTAAAATCAGGATGTGATCAAGGTTAAACACAGAGTTTAGAACTTAAGTTGTGGGTAAAAATGTTTTAACGCAAAACGAGTAATACCTTATAGTGTAAGAATCATGAGCATAAGTGAAATAGTGTAAGCTTTAATGCGATAATTTAACGAACAAAAAGTTTTAATAATGATGATAAGGAATCCAAAAGTGAATGATCAATGAATAATAGCATATGATACAACAAGTGACTAAATTGAATCTTCAAATGATAAACAAATATAAATATCAATGATATAAAACATTGGAATTGTTTCCATAAGAAAATTTGACTAACTCAAGTATTTGAAATTTCCTAGTGACTTGTGGGGACGTACTTTAGCCTATAAGTGAATGCTCATCCCAAGAGTACCCAGGTAGGTATACGGGTCCCTCGTCTGATTGGGATTTATACGAAATACCAGGCCTAGACAGAAAACTCAGGATACAGGCGCTCACCCTTCCAGATTGCACGTGCCCCATCACTAGTGAATTCCAAAACTTTAGCGAGATTAAAAACGAGATGCAAAAATAGATCCTTGATATTTGGATTTCACTCCTAACTCAAAGATGTATTTCAAAATTGAAAACGATTGTGGAATGAAACCAATCACTAAGTTAAGGATATCACTCCCAGCTTAGTGGTTAAGTTCCTTTTTGAAAGAAATACTCTTTGAGGTGTGGATGTCACTCCTATCTCAAAGATATATTCCTAATATAAATAACATATAGAGGAGTGAAACTAATCACCAAGGTATGGATGTCACTCCTAACTTGGTGATATCGTTTCGTTTGTGAAATACGAGTATCTTCTTCTTTAAACAACACACCGAAAGAATAACGATAAAGAATCATAGCGAAAATATCTTGAAAGAAAATAATAGGATAAAGAGAAATAAACACGAGAGGACTCGTGAATGTAAGCTTGGTTATAGACTAGGCTAAAAGGCATTCTAATAACCTAATTCCCTATAACCATGGCTCTGATACCAATCTGTAACACCCCAACTGATGGCGGAATCATCGAGGTGTCACGTAGTGACGATTGTTCAAAAGCACATGGTACTAAAATGTAAATATATTCTGAATAATTTAAGTTATCTTACATAAATGAAATAGGAAAAATACAAAAGTCTGAACGAAACATGGAAATTGAAATAACTTAATAAAAGCAAGCACTAAAGTCCAATGCTATAGTACTAAGATCAAACTGCACCTGAAACATGTACAAAATAAGTTTTGTCAACATATGAAATGTTGGTGAGCATTCCTAGATTTAATACATATATTAAGTTGAAAAATGTTATACAATTCAAGCGCAAAGCTACAGTGCATTTATGTAAACTATGTATCATACAAATGAGCGAAATCAATCCCGTGACTGTATAATGTACTATGAACGGCGGTGTACTTATCCAAATAATTGGATAATAACTTAACAATGACCATGGATTCTCCGATGAAAAAGGGGGAGAATCAACCTAGGCGGGTTGTCAATCCAATAGCGTTATCCAATGTTAAGGTCGGCTTATACAATGTTAATGATTTCACTAAGTACAAATGTATTTTACATGTAATGTCTAAGCATAAAGCACGTTTGTAAGCAAATGCACATAGTACTAGAATTGTATTGTAAAAATGTGAACTTGTATTTATAATTTGTATAAGTGTACATGTAACACCCCAAAAATGAATAAAGACAAAAAGGGGATAGGAAATACTCACATTAATTATGACAATGAATTCGTATGAAATTGACGAGAACCAATGAATTATGCTTGCACCTAATTTAAGAGTGATGCCTTTGTTATGGAATTTGTGCGTATTTATCAAGATTAAATATTTAATTTGATAATATATAAGGGTTCTTAAAATATGCATGAAACAACAAGGAACAAATATGAAAAACTAAAAACAAACATAATTCAATTATGAAAACGTTTATATACATAAGTAAGACAACCATGCTCTTTTGGTTATTATTTTCTTTTAAAGCACATGTCAAAAATTTGTATGCCGTTGCCATGCGTGACTTTGACCAAGTCAAGGAATTGGCCTATTTGTTCTTTGTTAAAATAATAAAAAGGAAACAATTTCCATTTTCCTTGTTGTTATCCCCAAACCAAAACCAAACCTCATGTACAAAAGCTATCAGTTCAAGTTTCGTGGTTATATAGTAATATACATAAAGCTCTTGTCCGAAACGCAATGACAGGTAAGAGAGTACAAATGTTACCTCGAATCGGCGCTTCCTTGACGATGTAGGTGGAGTATTGTCGGAAGATAAAATAACGACGGCGGGGCGTCAAGTCTGTCGGAACAAGGCGTGTACTGAGCCCGATAGTCGGGAGTGGTTGTCGTCGGATAAACAAAGGAAAGCCAAAACAACGGCACCTCGACGGGTGTTGAACAAAGAGAAAAATAGGAGTGTGTTGATGTGCGGTGCGAGGTTCGAACCGAGCAAAATGTCTACTATTTATAAGATTTAGGAGTGGGTTCGGTTGGGCATTGGCTGTTATAAAACGTGGCTAGCGGCTCTAGATTAGTGGCCAAATTAATTGCTAAATGGTAATCAAAACATGTCGATAAACATGGTAAGGTTGAACAACAATTAAATGGGTTGAGTAGTTTTAGTTCAAATTCCAGTGGAAGGGCTCCCAAATTTGTAGGCATAATTACCGGAATAAGTTCATACAGGGACCAAGAAGACAATGCAAGAGATGAAGGATCGAAAGGCCGAAGGTGTGTTAAGTGCAGTTGACATTGAGGGTCCGTTGCCTATAATATATCATGGTGATGTGAGTTATGGCCGTAAATTAGGCCGCTAATTTAGCGCAAGACTTTCGCTGTATCATCAATATTATATATTTGTTTGGTCAATCAATTCTTGTTAAATAATCCATGATGATTGAAACACATATTTAGTGTTTTTCAAAATTTGAACACCACAATACGTAACTTTACATTTTATTTTGAAACTTTTATCCAACACGGTTAGCATTAATATTAATTATTACTAGTTTTTTTTTAGTTGTTATAATATATAGTATCAAAAAAAATTAATTATAAAAATAATATTTGGTTATTGATTTCTGTTAAAAAATTTAGGAAAAATATGCGATGTTACAATGACCTTTCGCCAAAATTATTCTATACTCATTTTTCTTATGATGCTCAGTTTAATGTGTAATCATTTGTTTAAAATCCCGTTTAGAGACACTTGAATTGCAGGGGTTATGCCTAGTTAAAAGATTGTGTCCTCACCGGAAAAGAAGGAGACGACGGCGTGTGGAAAATACACAAAAGGAAATGAAGAAGGGGGTGAAGTGACAATTTTGCCCTCGGGAACTCTTGGGTTTCTCGAGGACTCTATGTCATTCAAGAACCCTCATGCATCTCGAGAACTCCTTATTTATCTAGAACCCCTTCCTCATCCGAGAAGCTTTTGTTTTCAATTCATTTTACATCCGAGAACTCTTTTATCACCCGAGAACTCACTATTTGTTTAAAATTATGTCTAACTTGGCTCGTTTGGTGCAGAAGTGAATAAGCACGTGCCTGATTTTGATAAGGATCACAATGTTGTTTGCTACTTAGCTAATCCACCTGAGGACCACGTGAAAGAATTCAAATCTCTTATCATGGGACTTAACACGTGTCGAATTTCTCATGCTTTAAGGGAGAATTCGGGGATTGTGAAAGATTGGATCATTGATTTCTGGGAAAATGCTACTGCCAAGAAGACAGATAAAGTTATTCGATCAAGAGTTCGTGAAACTGTTGTGACAATTAGTGAGAAAGATGTCTGAGATGTATTATTGTTTGGAGACTCTCCAGATGATCCTGTTGTGTACAAGAAGGATCAGACTCTGCCAGTAATTCAAAAAATGGAGTATGAAGGTGAAGATGGTCAGGTTCTCAAGAAGTTCTTTCCAGGCAATTGGAGAATGCTGTTTCATGTGTTTCTGATGTGTGTTGGAGGAAATTGAAGCAATTCAGATTGGATTAGTCAGAAGTATGTGCTGCTGTGATTGCATTGACAGAAGGATGGCCATTCAACTACTCCAAGTGTGTTTTCGAAGATATGTTGATGAATGTGAAGGAGATAAACAAGAAATATTTTTATAAGTTTCCAAGGTTTATTCAAATGCTTTTGGAAACGAAGTATCCCAATTTAGAATGAACAAATGATAAGTTTGATCAAAAATTTATTGGTCCTTCGGTGTTTGGGCTGATGAAGCAGTCTAGAAAAGGGGCCAAATAAGTATTTAAGGGAATTCATCCCTTGGTCAAATTTGGGATATTCAGTGAAATAGTTGAAGAGACTCAAATTCCTCCACGTGCTGAAGTTGCTGAAGAACATGACGTGCAGATCATAGATCCTCCTTTTGAGGAGCAGCATTCACCACCTGAAAATATTGATCTGACGGATGTGGTTAGCGAAGATGAGGACGCGACTGAAGACAGTGAGAAAGAACACAATGAGAATGATGAGCATTTCAATGACTTTAACTTTGATGGTCTCGATGAAGAAGAGATAAATGAGTTTGTTATGAACAATTCGGCACGGGATCCAGAGGATACAAATTGTGATGTGAATGTTCCTTCTGCGGATGTTTAACGTTTTGGCAAGTATTCTAGATTCAGTTTTTGGAGCTGAACAAAGAAATCCCTCCTTAGACGTACAAACTGAGACTGCTGTTGAAGCTGAAGAAAATGAAGATCCAAGTGCTGATCTTTGGCCTAGAAAGAGAAACAAGAGAGATCCAAGATTTCGTGTTGATAAAGATGCTTCTGTCATAGAAACTACCAATGCTTTGCCCACTACTGAAGAAAGTTCAAGAGTTGTTTCCATTTCAGCTGAAATCCCAAGGGTTCAGACCTCAGTTCCGATTAACATTCCTTCTGTACCAGCTTCGAAATCTTTCTCATAATTCATAAGTAATGTTGGAATTTCAGAACCTCTAGATGAAGGTGGAAGCTCTTCTGCTGCTGGAGCTGGAAACTTATTGTTCAATCAAGAAGAATTTGAGAATGCTCAGGAAGAGTTCCTTGCTGCAAGAAACAAAGAAAGGAATGCAGAATTTGATGCTCAAATCACGAGTGAGAAAGAGGCAGATAAAGAAATGACTGACAGTGATGATGACATTTTTGCCGAGGTGGATGTTTATAGATTACAGTCAAGAGTCTTGAAGTTGGAGACAGATAATGTGTGGCTTTCTGCACAAGTTCAAAGTCTAATGGAAAACATCTCTGAGAAGAATCAGAAGATTGGTGAGCTGGAGATGAATCTGGGTGATGTATCTGCAAGATTGCTCAATTTGACCCAGAAATTGGAAAATAAATTTGGCAAAGATTTTTCTGAGACATCTTCATCTGTGAAGACTATTATCACACCTCCCGATCAAGAAAAGGCAAGAAAAGAACATGAAGAAAACCTGAAGAAGTACTTTGAAAGTCAATCTAGTGTACGAAAATCTCGTACTCCAGGGAGTACGTATGTGATTAAGAATACAGCAGAGCCATCTATTGACCCTTTTGATGAACAGCCTGAAGGTTTTGTTACCATTACTCCGAATAATTTTGTAGAGTATGGAAATCGAAGTGGAATTGACTGCTGGAGATATAATGACGAGAAGGGAATGTTTATTGTTCATAGACGAAATGGGGCTGTTGAATACTACGCCTCTACCTCTGCGTTCAATTCATGGACAAAAGTTGACTTATCTGAATTGGCAAAGGCACCTTTCATCAATCAAGTTAGGAATCCACGAAATGAAATTGGCAAGATGTTTCACAAAAGGATTCAGAGACAAGCAAAAGTGAACTTTTGAGATATGAAGACCGCTGAGTCATACATAGAGGAGTATGAAGATGTTTTGGGTCCTGATGGTAAACCATTTCGAGCAGTTAGGTGGCCTGCTACTCAGAAGCTAAAGACTATACCTCTGAACAAACCCATGTATAAGGGATGCTTGAAAGATATGAGATTCTGGGTGTATGATCCAACTGCTCGATGTGCCATCATAGTGTGTGAGTTTGATGAATACATAATCTACGATGAAAAGGATCTAATGTCGTTGCATAGGGAAGATATTGATGTGTTGGTGCAACATCAAATTCAGTGTGATCCAACTATGAGTCTTGTGCTAAGTCTTTCACTGCAGCAGTTGCCCAAGTAAATTATTTTGGGTTGGGAGCTGATCAGAGGAGCAAGGTGGAGACCAGAATGTTCGGTCCTTACATTGGAAAATCTTCTGAAGAAATGCACGTTGCACTAGAGAAACAGAAGAAGGAAGCAGGAAAGAAAAGAAAGAGGGTAACTGGGAAACGTGGCAAGAAGTAATGTTATTGCACCAAGACGACACAAACCTAGGGGGATATTGTAGGGCCATAGTTTTGAGGTTTGCGTCTGTCTTGGCCCATTAGACGTTTTTGGGTAGTTTGGTTTATTGGGTTAGTGGGTTTCGGCCATTGGGCTTATGTACTCGAGTTCCCCTATGCATCTATAAATAGGGGGCTCCAAAACATTTTGGGTTTGCTTGTTACTTTACTAGTTTTCACTCTTGTTCTCTTGTACTCGAACCAAGTGTACCAGACAACTCATTGTGGTCATGTGCACTTTTTGCAATACAATCATTCGGTTCTATTTTCTTCCTTTGTTGTTCTTACATCCAATCTTGGATCCGCACTCGATTGGGTGTGTTTGATACCCCGGAGAGGATTCTGGACTTACACAGACCCTACCACCAGAAAAAAAAAAAAAAAAAGAAACAATGATTCTCACATTTCTAAGGAATAGATGACAGAAAACAAATGAATGGAAGAAGTCTCATGTGTAATTTAGAGGGCAAACAGAGAGGAATGTAATACCAATTTTTAAATTGTACCTTCCAAATCCCCATGAACCAGATACGGGCGGTCCCATGAACCCTAATAGTGTCGTCACCTCTGTTGCTTGATACGACACTGCCGTTTAGTCATCTACATGTGGTGCCTTCTTCGCTGCAAAAACAAACAACATTGTTACCAACCAAATGATCATTCTAAAAAATTTGGAGATTAAAGAGAGTATTGAATCATATAAAAGGGGTGAGGGTTACGAATTAAAGGATTAATTTGTAACGGTGGTTGTGTGATTAAAAGCGGGATTGAATGGGGTTAGTAATTGAAGGATTCATTCATGGGTTGGAGTTACGAATTTGCCAACAGTATGGAGTCTTTAAATCTATTTATATAAAGTTAATTTACTCTAGAAAGGAATTAACGAGGGTAATACACAAATGATGGTTTTTCACACACGGATGGTGAACCCATGATTATTTTATTATACGATTTTCTAAGTATAGAATTGTAATCATCATACAACACAATTCGGCTATTTTTTAAATGTTGTGAATATAAATAGAAAGGTAAAAAATTCAGAATAATGGATAATGATTATACACATGGAGAGTAATGGCCCACCAAGAGGGAACATGAATGCAAACTTGCATGTGTATCATCAATTGAAATAATACAAATGAAGGTGGCAACAATGTTTACTCGTATCCGAATAATGATATGTTTGGATACTCTATAAAATGCCCAACTTACAAGCTAATTCCAAGTTTATAGTGTAATTTAATTTATTCTACAAGTTTCTAAATCTTTTTTATATCTAGTGATACTTTATATGGTTACAAATTACAATACAAGAATATGATGCAATCACTTTGGTCGTATGTTCACAATATTACAAAGGCTATCAATGTGATATTATTCGATTATGCAGAAGAAGAGGTTCTCATAGGGGAGCATTGAATTGGGTTAAAAACCATTGGTATGTAACCCATGCAAGAATTGAATTAGGTGTTTCATTCACAAGGGTGTGTATGAGAGATATGTACTATTATCATTAAAAGTTGTACATGAGGGGCATAAAGGGAAGAATGAAGGTAAAAGTTATAGATTTGTAAAGAGACCTTTGGACTCCCATCTTAAAATAGAGGTGATTTTACCCATTTGTCCATCTAGAATGTATTATATATTAGTATAGATATAGATTAATCTGTTGCTAAGCACTTTTAAATTATTCTCATGGTTATGGTAAGGAAAAGAATAGTATAACTGGCTAAAAGAAGAAGTATATACAATATGCATACTAATTCACACTCTTAAGTACCTAAATATGAGAGGAAAATTTCAAGTAGCTATTAGCTCGAAACTTTGCTTTAATTGCTATTATTACGTTGTGTATATTTGGTTAGGACAACATTCATTTTAGCTTGATGTTCACATTATGGATTAAAAAACACATATCGTAATAAAAAGTTTGGGCGGAATTGCTTCTATTTGCATTTTTGGTATGGATGCCACCCTGCATCTTTTTGACAACATGATGCAGAACTTTTTCGTCAAGCAGAACGTCAGAGAGATCATGTATGCTTCAAGTTTGTGCTTCAAGTTGTGACAAAATAAAAAGAGTGCATTCGTTATTTTTAGTTAGTTAAAAGTTTTGTTGCACTTTATCATGGTTACTATGTTACAGTTCCACATTTTAAGCATAACATGATGCACTTTCATATAAATTAAATTCTCTTTTAGCGCAAAACCCGCCTATATGATTCAATCAGAAATATGTTTTAGGTCGCATCCATTTTAAAAGTGAGAGCCATGCCCCTGATCGATTGGTCGGGTATTGAGCACAGTTTTTAGGCATTGAGACATTTGAGACTAGAAATTGTAACAAGTTGTTTGATACCCAATTTTGTTTACAGTATTCTACTTTTTTTTGTTACTGTATGCTTCATTTCATATGCTATGTTTAGTTGTTCCATTTAACAAAGAGCAAACCTGTCGCGAAGCATGGGCCTACCTACTAGTATGTATGTATGTACGTGCGTACGTACGTATAGAAGTGAAAGTGGATTCTAATACATAAAGTGAAAGTGCTAGAGTGATTATGTTGCTATGTGGACATTCAAGGGATAGTGGCTTTGAATCATATATCACTTGTGATTTTTGTTCCTTACTATTTTAGAGAGGTTAAAAACGGCTCAAGATATAGTTAAGGAGCAAAATATACACCATAAACATTGGACAATACCTAAAGCAAAAGGTTAGATGTTGTCTAAATTAACACACATCTGGTTATCTTCAAACTTAAGTAGTTAAATTTACCAAAAACCGGTTACAAAGTTTGATTCCTTGGTTATGTCAAAAAAAAAGGTAAATTAACTTGGTGCCACTTCGTAGTTCATAGAATCATAAACATATTCGAATAACTACGGGCTTTGGAACTGGGCTAAAAATATAAAACTATAATGGGGCCTGGCCCAGATAGTTATTGGGCTGGAGAGCTTGAATGAAACCGGGTTACTAATTACTAATACTGACTCAATGAAATTCCGTTGATGTCTCAAAAACATTTAGAATCGGGTAATAGACTCAACTAGTAGGTTATCACTTGTGTTTCATAACAGATTTGAAACGTAGATAAAAATAAACAAATTGTGAACCTAACCATAAAAAACCACATGTCAATGGTATATTCGAAAATCACGAAAAATTACAACGTTGTATATGAAATCCATGTCATTTGAACAAAATTTACACAAAAACACATATAAAGATAAACATGACGATCGTGAATTACATCAATTTGGTTTAAACGTAGATAAAAAAATACACGTTGTAATAGTGTATTTAGAGATGAACATCGGACAATTTAAAAAAAATGAACGGTTTAAAAAACTCTTTTAAACGACCGTTTGGTTTAAAAAGAACATTATGAAAATTAACAAAAAAAAACACGTTGCAATGGTGTATTTAGATATGAGCACCGAGAAGTTTAAAAAACCGAAAGTTTTAAAACGTTTAAAACAGTCGGTATGGATAGACAAAACTTACGACAATTCACGTTGAAACAAATAAAAATAACTCGCGTGGAAAGGTGATAAGTAAAACAAAACCCATAAAAAAGAACGGGAAATTCATTAAAAACTCAAAATGATATCTTTATTGAAGTTTAGGGTTGTAGTGTAAATCGGTTAAAAAGAATGAACAAAAACAAAAATAAAACTTTATTAAAGTTAAAGGACCAACTATTAAATTTTTTAAAAACCAAGGAGTATAAATGAGAACTATACACCAAAACAAAATTTTATTAACAAACAATGGTGTGCACTATTCATAAGCACTCATAATTGTTAAATTAATAATTAATAAAAGATCCGCGTGTAACACCTAGGCATATTTCACATCATCCGTAGACAGGAGAGATCTTGGTTCATAGGTAATGTCCTTCCTCATAAATCACCAATGCGTTTTGGGCGCATATGGCTATGGAGCACATGAAAACTTCATAGTTAAGTGTGCTCGAGTGACAGCGATTCCATGATGTGTGACCCCCTGGGAAATTTTTACTCGGGTAACCGAAAACAAATCCGTGAGCTTCTAGTGGGAAAAGAAGACAATAATGGATGATATTAGAGGCGAAATGTTACAGAAGGGTATTAGAGTCACTCCTGTGCCATCCGGGATGGTGGGGCAAACCTCATCGAGGACGATGAGTCCCTGAGTGATGTGACAACCGACATCCTTCACTTTTTATAAATGTGTATAATTGGTCCCTCAACTATTTTAAAATTTTTATTTTTAACCCTCGTATTTTAATAGGACCAAAAGTCACAATTTAATAAAACTTATAATTTTATAAGTAAAAGTATGTACGTCTACACCCAAGCACGTATGTTTCAGACCTTGATACTCAAAACCCTTAATTTTCGGTCCTAAAACAACTTAGAAACTGAAGAAAACAAGTCCGAAATTTAAAATTGATTAAATTAGAAAAATTTATTTTTTTATCTCTCGCGGTACGCGGAGAAATACGGTCAAAGTCCTAGTCAAGCATGTCACTTTTAGTCCATGGTCAAATGTAGCCTTTAATTCGAGTCAAAACTCATCTTTATTATGAAGACTAAACACCATAAGTTTCACTGATGGTCAATTCTCCATTTAATGGTTTTTATGTCAAGAATTATCACAAACTAGTATAAAAACCCACTTATGTGACCCATTATCATTACACCTCTAAATCGATCATTCTACTTCGATTAAATACTACCACACCCTCTCCTCTATTAGTCTATCACCTCTGCACAAGAAGCCCCAATTTTCATCTCATATTCATGACGAATTGGAAGCTTATTTCTCGGTTGTATTTTGGTTTTGTTTCTTCATTTTGGGATATCAAATTCGTGAGTTTTTCTAATTGTTTTTGCATTTTGATTCATTATTATCAGTAGAAAAATAGCCCTCTACTTGTTATATCGATTATAGTCTCTAAGAGCTTCGATTGGATTATAAGGTGTTAGGATATATTTGGGTACTTTTCAATTAAAAAAAACTTGTAAACTTTAAAAATTCATAACTCGTTGGTTATTCATCCAAAAATCATGAAATTTGGTATGATTACTTATATGATCATTTAGAAATTTTAGAATCAGTTTTGGGATTTTTAGCCACTAATTAATATTTTTAATTAATTTTTGATGATTTAATCTTAATTTATTCATAATAAATTATTGGTAGTACTTTTGGTTATGAAAATTTATAGAAAAATGTTTCATTATGTTTCACAAAACATTTTATTTTCAAAAGTGATTTATATTTATTTATGAATTATGTCATTTAATCATGATTAATTCAAATAAAATTGTAAATAAATAATTTTGACATCAAAACTGGTGGAAGTGTATATAAATATGTTAGGATAATTATCATATCAAATTACTTTAGTTTTAAAACATTTTTGTATTTTAACTAAACTTTATTTGTTGATTTAGTTTTATACAAATAAGATTCCTAAATTTATTATATATATTTTTTGAATAAAATATATTATTTCAACTTTGGAAAATATTTGTGATCGAGAAACTAAACTCATGATATTATTTTCATAAGACGTGGTAGTAACCCTAATAGTTTGTATTTTTTTCTCCATTATTATTATTACTTAAAAATCCCAAATATAGTCGTAACATCCTAAGTGCCTTAGAATAAAAACCCTAGACTTTATTAAGTTTATATACTTATTTTGGGATACTCGAAACATTAGGTGGAGTCTTTAGATTGCTCGCATTTTCACGCTCGCTTAGTCATCTAGTTATTTAGGGAAAGTGAGTATATCTTTCCCCTTTTTCATGTTTTACTCTTTTGGGGCTATTCATGTACACTATGACTAAATGTTATTCTTTCACTAAATACAATTCTCATGTGTGTTTCCTTTATGTTAATTTGTGTGTCTATGACTTGTCAAAATCATTAACCTTTGAGGGCCTGACATTTCAATGAGTTATGGTATATACCCCCTTGTTGACTTACGTGTTCGAGTTAAGTCCTTGGTAATTGTTATGTGATTCATTATACTCAAAAATGGTTTTCAAAGTGGTTGTTTTATTCTTGATTCTTGATACTTTATTCTTAGGGTTGATTTTGAATGGATATTACTTATTACATAATTGCAAATGGTACCGCACATGAATTGCTAAACACTTTTATTACTATATATTTATTCAAATCAGGGTATGCTCACCAATACATTATATGTGTTGACAAAGTTATTTTATACATGTTTCAGGTTATTTTGAGACGTTTCTTTTAAGCTTTTGGATTTATATATATTTCAGTTTGACTTGACACTTTAGAATCATTGTATCTTTGTATTTCATTCCAATGTAATAAGTTATTTATTCAATATATCAATATTTACACTTTAGTACCATGAGCTATTGAACAATCGTCACTACGTGGCAACTCGATTATTCCGACATCGGTTGGGGTGTTACAGATTGGTATCAGAGCCGTGGTTATAGGGAATTAGGTTATTAGAATGCCTTTAGCCTAGTCTAAAACTAAGGTGCCTCATACGTATTTCTCTTTATCCTTATATTTTTTTTTCCATTTCATTTTCACTTCCTCTCCTTTTTCATCATCCTTTTTGGCATCATACTTGGAGAAGAAGACACTCACATTTCACAAACGAAATGATATCACCAAGTTAGTTTCACCTTTCTATATGTTATACATCTTTGGAATATATCTTTGGGATAGGAGTGACATCCACACCTCAAAGAGTATTTCCTCAAAAAAGAAACTTAATCACTAAGCTAGGAGTGATATCCTTAACTTAGTGACTGGTTTCACTCCACCGTAGTTTTCAATTTTGAAATACATCTTCGAGTTAGGAGTGAAATCCACATCTCAAGGATCTATTTCTGCATCTTGTTTTTAATCTCGCTAAAGTTTTGGAATACACTAGTGATGGGGCACGTGCAATCTGGAAGGGTGAGCGTCTGTGTCCAAAGTTTTCTGTCTAGGTCTGGTATTTCGTATAAATCCGAATCAGACGAGGGACCTATATACCTACCTGGGAACTCTTGGGATGAGCATTCACTTATAGGCTAAAGCGCGCCCCTACAAGTCACTAGGAAATTTTAAATACTTGAGTTAGTCAAAGTTTCCTATGGAAACAATCCCAACGTCTCATGTTATTGATATTTATGTCTTGTTTATCATTTGAAGTTTCAATTTCATCGCTTGTTTTTTTATATGCTATTATTCATTAATCATTCGCTTTTTGATTCTTCATCATCATTATTAAAACTTTTGTACACTATAAAATTTACATTATTTCATTTATGTTTTGTGACTTTTACACTACAAATCATTTCTCCCTTGAGTTAAAACATTTTTACCCATGACTTAAATTTTTAAACTCTGTATTTAACTTCGACCACATCCTGATTTTGGGATTGTTGCGTCATTACATAGTTAAAAATGAAAATGGTTTCCCAAACTTATTAATCAATTTGTTTTATATCATCATGTTTACAAACTCAGTTGATCGATGTCACGGTATATCCCTAAACTATGACCTTTTGCATCCGCTTGTGCATCCACAATACTCTCAACACAATTTATCCTCATTTACTCAATACTAATTTACCAGTATAGCTACACCCAGTCTCCTAAGCCATAGCCAACTACCATTAGTTAACTCCTTTTGGCCAGACTATATTCATACATAAGTGCCTAGCTACACAATACAAACCAATACACTACTCTCTAAAACAATTGACTCATCAAACTATTTCCTATGTTGCCTTTCACAAGGACACCAAACCCAAATACCCAGTTCTGGAGAAGCTCATTCACCAGATTAGTACACACTTTGTATACACCTTGAAATAAGTAGCCCGCTATGAGCCCAAAGAGATGCCTTAACGATCCTTACAAGCAAACGGTCTTTCAACGTACAAATTTCATAAAACTTCCAAGGTTTTTTTTAAGTAACACTTGGATTTTCTCAAACATTTCATAAAAAAAAAATTCAAATTTCCAACTCTAATGAAATTTTAACTTACAAGTTAAAGATTTAAAAAAAATCCTATTTCTCAAGATTCGTCAAGGCATCCGGGATCATTCACAACCTCATACTTGTTCTACCCACACCTTCTAAACATTATCAAGGAGAATCAACCCAAACCAAACCAGATTCCCCATTTTCTTCAAAACAACTCATAAACTTCCATCATATTATCAAAAATACCGAGCTGATCCACTCAATCAACGCAACACGAGAAACTTGTGCGCCGTGGACTTTCGACGTTGAATTGGGTTTTTGAAGCTAGGTTACCAGCTGACACTTGAGACTCGGAACTTACACGTTATTCACAACCCTTACCATTTCTCTTGCTGTGACTCGATCTTCCTTAAAAACTTAAAGTTTACTTTCAGAAATGTTATACTTATAAGCTTTTCACACCCACGTTATTTTGAAACCGCGAACTTTCTTAAATATTGGGAATCTATTCTGTGACACCCTAAACCAATTTAAAGAAAAACGTGCAGCGGAAATACCAACCGAAAAATTTATTTCTTTTAAAAACAACCTTGGATGTTTATAACCCAAGTCTACTAAACATTTTAGGTATTACATCTTTTAAATATGTTCTATCACATTAAACATGACCCATCTATATAACGTTATAGGGTCGTGTCCTCGTACAATCCGCCTCCTTGCTCGATCTCCATCCTTTCCTTACTCTATTAGGTAGACAAGACAACCTGCGATCACCAAATAACCGTTTCGTTAGTTCACTTAGTGACTTAATACACACTACTCAAAATGCGGAGATAATATCCATAGATGCTCCATGATCTCGTTCCAACGCCTTTTTGGAAGTTCGGGTGTGGAACCCCGAGCTGATCCTACAAGTCTCATGCATTCACACTTACATACCTGCATCTTCCTTACCATTCACATAACAAGGTTAATAACCCCACAATTCATACAAATATACAACTCCCTCAATACCCCACAATACGTACAAGCATACAATTCCCTCATATAACCTACTTTACATACAAGCATACAATTCCCTCATATAACTTACTTTACATACAAGCATACAATTCCCTCGTATAACCCCACAATACTTACAAGCATACAATTCCCTCATATAACCTACTTTACCCGTCATGTTACTCTTTCTTTGCCAATCTCTAAGACAAATGTGACGTTTCCAATCCTCTACTCAATCTACATATAACTACCAACCCTTACATACATGAAGCTCCCTCTCAAACCCGAGCATGAGTACACATATGTACTATAAATGAGGTTTGGAGTTGCTCGGGCAAGGTACGGAAGCATAACCGAGCTGAAAATCAACATCCGAGGCCGAAAGGGGATTTGGCGTAGGGTACGCCAAAAGTGGCGTAGCCTACGCCACTTGCATAGGCAAGGAGGGACAGGATGGCGTAGGACAGAGGGAGATGGCGTAGGCAAACTGGGTGTGGCGTAGCCTACGCCAAAACTGGCGTAGGATACGCCAACAGCAGATTTTGCTCAACGCTTCCCTTTTTCAAGCCATTCCTTTCACGCCATTCTTACCCACAATTCCCGACATTCTAGTAGCTCATAGACTAACTCTCCCACCCATTATTCCACACATACCTTGATCAAATCTCGGATCGAATGCACGCCCCTATGAGCTTCCGGTTTGAGTTCAAGTACCTACTATACTTGATTCGCTCAAACCTTGTCTACACTAGTTACATTTACAAAGGACAATATCCAAGTTAACTACCATGTGAATCCTTGACCCATAACCAAAACCATGTACTCCTTCAAGATTCCCATTCTATGTGAACATAATTCAATATCATAGATGCGAGTTAAGTTCGGGAATCACTTACCTCAAGTCCTCCAAGTTCATGCTTGTTTATTTGTCTCCTCTTGACCCATTAGCTTCCCATGGTTGAGTCCATCCTTCCTATCCTTTCATATCATCATGTTCACATCATTGTTAGCATACATGATCATATCACACTAACAACTCTCCTCAACCAAATATCACATTGACTTTCATTAGTCAACTTCTATCATATCTAAAACATACATTCACAATCACATTTATTCTCACATCATGTAATACCACTTACTATCATATATGTCTCATAGTTCTAACATATTATGCGTCGCATAGTGTTCTAATCACACAATCAAGTTTGGGAGCCTAACCATGTTATTCTACATTGTTGACTTTCCAGAAAGTCAACTTCCAATTATACCAACATCCTACTTAAAAACATATGTCCATATTGATGTACTAGACCATATAAGATTCACCATAGACATCATATTCACATCTCATTTGAGATACAAGATCATTCGTCACACCAATTAATCAACACATCGTGTACATCATAATATTTAAGCATAGTGTACATACTACTAATGCATACTTCTTACTAGTTCATACAATCAACTAATTCCCACATGATCTCTCCCTAAGACGAAATCCCCATATTAACCTACTATCACTTGCACCAACTATCACATTACTTTCATACTTGTCGAGTCTTGCATACAAATTCACACATTATAGAACACACATACAACCATAAGATCACTTATGTGCATACATACATACCTACATAAAATCCATTATAATTCACACATGGTTTCCATCAAAACACATCCTTTATATTAATTTCCTACAATCATCATATTCCATTCATTCTCATCAATTACTTGCACGCAAGTTCATCTAAACATTTCATCGAGCACATGGTGTGCGTACAACATTCTAAGCTCAATGTACAATTATTTCATGCTTAGTTTCATAGCTCATAACATCAATCATCATATTATTTACCTACACCACATATCCTTCATTCCATAGTTATCAAACATAGCAATTCACCACTTTCTTTTCAAAATATCAAATAACTAATTAAGAATGGTCTTGGATTACACCAAGACCAACACCCACTTCCAACATAGGTGTAAAACAATCTAATTAGCACATGAATCAAGCATAGCCTTATGTAGTATCATGAATTATGGTTCCCCTAGTGTCTATCAACATCTAGACACCTTCATCCATCCTTGATTCACGTTTTTCACATACACCCTAAATTTTCATCAAACCCAAAATGAATCATAACATCAAAATCTACCAAATAGAAGGTACCTTTGGGTTCAATCGACCTTAAATGGTTCATTTTTGGATAATGCATCGATTTCCCCTTTGAATTCTTGCTAAATCAAGCTTAGTAGTTGGACTAGGGTTGGAGCCCTTTTCTTCTTCCTGATGATCGACCAAAACACACACCAAGTGTGTGTTTTTGGTGTTTGCCCCCTTATATAATAATAATAATATGGACTTTGGGTGTTTGGCAATTTCCACCCTCCAACTTACAATCTCTTGACTCAATATCATTTTATTAATCCCGCCTATCAACGTCTTTAAATGAAGCGGGTTTTCGGGGCGTTACAAGTCTACCCCCCTTAAAGAAGGTTTCGTCCCCGAAACCGCTTTCATTATTACCCTACTAGGCATTCGCTACTTATTTACTCCGACACTTCATTCAAAGTTTCATGCCGCATCGCAAGCCTGTATTATAGACTATACTACAACTTCAACCGTGAATAGACACAATTATATGTCCACACTTTCTAATATTAACTCGAGCGTTGATGCAATTATCAAGCATACTACACTATCATAACCTAACTACTGTTTCACCTTCACTTAATCATACTTAACTTGAGAGTCCGGCATCGTTCTATAGTCCCTACCGAACAAATATATCTACCATACTCACCCCACCCCTTTTTGGTAGATTTTAGAGTCTTTCTGTTCATACCTATTTGGTTGTTAGTCCATTTCATGCACTACCTACTGTCGACACGTATGCCCCTTACTTACCACACCGAATCTAAGCTAAGACTCATTCATCTTTTTGACCTTTAAAAGTCAAACCTTCCGAGCTACAACATACGTAAGATATCATTCATTCATACATGGGTACGATTCGACATGTCAATTTCCTACTTAACAATCACAAAATAACCGAATTCACTAACCTTCCTTTCGCAACGTTAACCGACCATCTAGTCGTCGGCTTGACTTTCTCCCTAATAATTCCATGCCATACTTATCTTGCTTTAGTTCATTCACAAGGAGTTCCAACTCGTTCACTTCATATCACCTATCTTGTAGATTTCATCGAATCCATAATTTCGACCATTCGTATCTACAAAATTTATTGGTTAGGCATATACCTTACATTCATGAAAAATCGACCTTCATTGGTCCATACAAGTTTTCTTTCACTTGTAATGTCTAATTATATACATTTCCTTCCTGATCTCCTGTTTACGTGCTATACTACATTACTTATTGCATTCTCCTATGCCAAATCTTTACAAATTATTCATTATCTTGTAAATTTTTCTACGATTTGACTTTTCGAGGTAATTGCGCCATATTCTACTATTTTATAATAATCCCTACATCACATTCTGGCATCTCACCACATCATTCATTTTCTGCATATAGGGGTACGAATCTTTCAAAAGATCGACCGTTCATCCGTTTTCTATAGGTTTCTACAAAATAACTCACACTAATACCATGCCTTACCACCTTCCACTACCCATATATATGCATTTTGCATGCCACATAATATGCATATCTAAATTAAGTTACTATCTTGTGCTTAACTTGGTTAGAGAGAATAGTGTATTCTCTCCTTCATTCGCACCCAATTGACTCACTTCATAGACTATTCTATATTTCTACAACTTTCCAACGAATCTGACCCATTACTTGGGTAATTCCATATTTTCACATTTCCACTATTTGACCCGTTCAAGGTCATTTCCACAATTTCTATAATTTCACCCCTTTTTGACCCTTTATGGTCTTCCCAACTGTTTGACCCGCTAAGGTCTTTCCAGCCTATTTTACATGGTTTCAACCATATGACCCGTTAAGGTCCTTCAAACCTCTTGACCCATTGAGGCCTTTCTAACCATTGTGACTCATAAGGATCTTCCAAACCATTTTGACCCACAAGGATCTTTCCCACCATTTTGACCCATAAGGGCTTTCTACAATTTTGACCCATAAGGGTTTTCTACAATTTTGACCCATAAGGGCTTTCTACAATTTTGACCCATAAGGGCTTGCTACAATTTTGACCCATAAGGGCTTTCTACAATTTGGATTTGATCCGTACTTGCTTACGGACTCAAACCTTTCATTTCAGGCTTTCATTCATATAGGTTTGATCCGTACTTATCTACGGACTTAAACCTTTCATTCCAACCTTTTATTCATATTGGTTTGATCCGTACTTATCTACGGACTCAAACCTTTCATTCCAACCCTACATTTATTGCCATAGTTGATTTATAGGCACAATATACATACGTTTAGTTGGATACCTTCTAAGGGAATCCCCCTTCACATTCACATTTTTATAGAAGTTTCATTCCACCCACTTACCCACACGACCACTTACTTTCCAAGTTTACTAGGCATAACTGTGATGATTCTCACGGTCTCACGTGCATCGCATGCTTCTTGTGCACTGGCCAGGCGCACAGTCCACATGTTATCCACATGCCTTTGTGTAATCATTACCTTATGCCTAGGGACTGGTTTTCAGCTTCGTGCTACATTTCAATTTCGTTCCTAAACAACATGGTTACTTTTTCCCTTCTATGTTTTATCATCCCTGGGGACTTTCCTCCCACCGGTACCAATAGTTAACTATCGTGTACCTGTGATTATTCCATCTTATCTACAATTCCCGCGATCTATCTTGAATCGTGTCCTTGAGACCTCTTCATTATCCACCAAAGCTCACCTTAACATAAACACCACAATTAGCTTTTAACATGTCATGTGAGTTAATATTAAATTCTACCTTTGGGCCTTGATCGAGTCTTGGATTGTACGGGTCACTGCATTCAGGAGCACACAAGTTTGAGTTCAAGTACTTACTTCCTTGTACAAGATTTCACTCAAACCAGGGCTCTGATACCAACTTGTGACACCCTAAACCAATTTAAAGAAAAACGTGCAGCGGAAATACCAACCGAAAAATTTATTTCTTTTAAAAACAACCTTGGATGTTTATAACCCAAGTCTACTAAACATTTTAGGTATTACATCTTTTAAATATGTTCTATCACATTAAACATGACCCATCTATATAACGTTATAGGGTCGTGTCCTCGTACAATCCGCCTCCTTGCTCGATCTCCATCCTTTCCTTACTCTATTAGGTAGACAAGACAACCTGCGATCACCAAATAACCGTTTCGTTAGTTCACTTAGTGACTTAATACACACTACTCAAAATGCGGAGATAATATCCATAGATGCTCCATGATCTCGTTCCAACGCCTTTTTGGAAGTTCGGGTGTGGAACCCCGAGCTGATCCTACAAGTCTCATGCATTCACACTTACATACCTGCATCTTCCTTACCATTCACATAACAAGGTTAATAACCCCACAATTCATACAAATATACAACTCCCTCAATACCCCACAATACGTACAAGCATACAATTCCCTCATATAACCTACTTTACATACAAGCATACAATTCCCTCATATAACTTACTTTACATACAAGCATACAATTCCCTCGTATAACCCCACAATACTTACAAGCATACAATTCCCTCATATAACCTACTTTACCCGTCATGTTACTCTTTCTTTGCCAATCTCTAAGACAAATGTGACGTTTCCAATCCTCTACTCAATCTACATATAACTACCAACCCTTACATACATGAAGCTCCCTCTCAAACCCGAGCATGAGTACACATATGTACTATAAATGAGGTTTGGAGTTGCTCGGGCAAGGTACGGAAGCATAACCGAGCTGAAAATCAACATCCGAGGCCGAAAGGGGATTTGGCGTAGGGTACGCCAAAAGTGGCGTAGCCTACGCCACTTGCATAGGCAAGGAGGGACAGGATGGCGTAGGACAGAGGGAGATGGCGTAGGCAAACTGGGTGTGGCGTAGCCTACGCCAAAACTGGCGTAGGATACGCCAACAGCAGATTTTGCTCAACGCTTCCCTTTTTCAAGCCATTCCTTTCACGCCATTCTTACCCACAATTCCCGACATTCTAGTAGCTCATAGACTAACTCTCCCACCTATTATTCCACACATACCTTGATCAAATCTCGGATCGAATGCACGCCCCTATGAGCTTCCGGTTTGAGTTCAAGTACCTACTATACTTGATTCGCTCAAACCTTGTCTACACTAGTTACATTTACAAAGGACAATATCCAAGTTAACTACCATGTGAATCCTTGACCCATAACCAAAACCATGTACTCCTTCAAGATTCCCATTCTATGTGAACATAATTCAATATCATAGATGCGAGTTAAGTTCGGGAATCACTTACCTCAAGTCCTCCAAGTTCATGCTTGTTTATTTGTCTCCTCTTGACCCATTAGCTTCCCATGGTTGAGTCCATCCTTCCTATCCTTTCATATCATCATGTTCACATCATTGTTAGCATACATGATCATATCACACTAACAACTCTCCTCAACCAAATATCACATTGACTTTCATTAGTCAACTTCTATCATATCTAAAACATACATTCACAATCACATTTATTCTCACATCATGTAATACCACTTACTATCATATATGTCTCATAGTTCTAACATATTATGCGTCGCATAGTGTTCTAATCACACAATCAAGTTTGGGAGCCTAACCATGTTATTCTACATTGTTGACTTTCCAGAAAGTCAACTTCCAATTATACCAACATCCTACTTAAAAACATATGTCCATATTGATGTACTAGACCATATAAGATTCACCATAGACATCATATTCACATCTCATTTGAGATACAAGATCATTCGTCACACCAATTAATCAACACATCGTGTACATCATAATATTTAAGCATAGTGTACATACTACTAATGCATACTTCTTACTAGTTCATACAATCAACTAATTCCCACATGATCTCTCCCTAAGACGAAATCCCCATATTAACCTACTATCACTTGCACCAACTATCACATTACTTTCATACTTGTCGAGTCTTGCATACAAATTCACACATTATAGAACACACATACAACCATAAGATCACTTATGTGCATACATACATACCTACATAAAATCCATTATAATTCACACATGGTTTCCATCAAAACACATCCTTTATATTAATTTCCTACAATCATCATATTCCATTCATTCTCATCAATTACTTGCACGCAAGTTCATCTAAACATTTCATCGAGCACATGGTGTGCGTACAACATTCTAAGCTCAATGTACAATTATTTCATGCTTAGTTTCATAGCTCATAACATCAATCATCATATTATTTACCTACACCACATATCCTTCATTCCATAGTTATCAAACATAGCAATTCACCACTTTCTTTTCAAAATATCAAATAACTAATTAAGAATGGTCTTGGATTACACCAAGACCAACACCCACTTCCAACATAGGTGTAAAACAATCTAATTAGCACATGAATCAAGCATAGCCTTATGTAGTATCATGAATTATGGTTCCCCTAGTGTCTATCAACATCTAGACACCTTCATCCATCCTTGATTCACGTTTTTCACATACACCCTAAATTTTCATCAAACCCAAAATGAATCATAACATCAAAATCTACCAAATAGAAGGTACCTTTGGGTTCAATCGACCTTAAATGGTTCATTTTTGGATAATGCATCGATTTCCCCTTTGAATTCTTGCTAAATCAAGCTTAGTAGTTGGACTAGGGTTGGAGCCCTTTTCTTCTTCCTGATGATCGACCAAAACACACACCAAGTGTGTGTTTTTGGTGTTTGCCCCCTTATATAATAATAATAATATGGACTTTGGGTGTTTGGCAATTTCCACCCTCCAACTTACAATCTCTTGACTCAATATCATTTTATTAATCCCGCCTATCAACGTCTTTAAATGAAGCGGGTTTTCGGGGCGTTACAAGTCTACCCCCCTTAAAGAAGGTTTCGTCCCCGAAACCGCTTTCATTATTACCCTACTAGGCATTCGCTACTTATTTACTCCGACACTTCATTCAAAGTTTCATGCCGCATCGCAAGCCTGTATTATAGACTATACTACAACTTCAACCGTGAATAGACACAATTATATGTCCACACTTTCTAATATTAACTCGAGCGTTGATGCAATTATCAAGCATACTACACTATCATAACCTAACTACTGTTTCACCTTCACTTAATCATACTTAACTTGAGAGTCCGGCATCGTTCTATAGTCCCTACCGAACAAATATATCTACCATACTCACCCCACCCCTTTTTGGTAGATTTTAGAGTCTTTCTGTTCATACCTATTTGGTTGTTAGTCCATTTCATGCACTACCTACTGTCGACACGTATGCCCCTTACTTACCACACCGAATCTAAGCTAAGACTCATTCATCTTTTTGACCTTTAAAAGTCAAACCTTCCGAGCTACAACATACGTAAGATATCATTCATTCATACATGGGTACGATTCGACATGTCAATTTCCTACTTAACAATCACAAAATAACCGAATTCACTAACCTTCCTTTCGCAACGTTAACCGACCATCTAGTCGTCGGCTTGACTTTCTCCCTAATAATTCCATGCCATACTTATCTTGCTTTAGTTCATTCACAAGGAGTTCCAACTCGTTCACTTCATATCACCTATCTTGTAGATTTCATCGAATCCATAATTTCGACCATTCGTATCTACAAAATTTATTGGTTAGGCATATACCTTACATTCATGAAAAATCGACCTTCATTGGTCCATACAAGTTTTCTTTCACTTGTAATGTCTAATTATATACATTTCCTTCCTGATCTCCTGTTTACGTGCTATACTACATTACTTATTGCATTCTCCTATGCCAAATCTTTACAAATTATTCATTATCTTGTAAATTTTTCTACGATTTGACTTTTCGAGGTAATTGCGCCATATTCTACTATTTTATAATAATCCCTACATCACATTCTGGCATCTCACCACATCATTCATTTTCTGCATATAGGGGTACGAATCTTTCAAAAGATCGACCGTTCATCCGTTTTCTATAGGTTTCTACAAAATAACTCACACTAATACCATGCCTTACCACCTTCCACTACCCATATATATGCATTTTGCATGCCACATAATATGCATATCTAAATTAAGTTACTATCTTGTGCTTAACTTGGTTAGAGAGAATAGTGTATTCTCTCCTTCATTCCCACCCAATTGACTCACTTCAGTTTGACTTGACACTTTAGAATCACTGTATCTTTGTATTTCATTCCAATGTAATAAACTATTTATTTAATATATCAATATTTACACTTTAGTACAATGAGCTATTGAACAATCATCACTACGTGGCATCTCGATGATTCCGCCATCGGTCGGGGTGTTACAAGTGGGAGGGGGGGTATTGTAACACCCTAAGCATATATCACATCGTCCGTGGACAGGAAAGATCTTGGTTCATAAGTAATGTTCTGCCTCATAAATTATCAACGCGTTTTAGGCATATATGATTGTGGAGCACATGAAAACTCCATAGTAAAGCGTGCTTAAGTGACAACAATTCCATGATGGGTGACTTCTTTAGAAGTTTTCACTCGGGCAACCGAAAACAAATATATGAGCTTCTAGTGGGTAAAGCGAACAATATTGGATGATATTAGAGGCAGGGTGTTACACCGCGTGCGTTGCAGCCACTACACCTATCCCTGATGCAATACTTTTAGTGTGGATGCTGGCTAGAGCCCCTGACCGGGTCATGTTCCATCACTCTACTCTTTCTCTTGTATTTTCTATATCGCTAGATATTTCTTTCTCTGTGTTCAACATCTCTTTCTCACTATATTTTCTAGGTAATGAATACCAAAGTGAGGTAGTAAGTTGTAAAACCAGAAAGTCTATCTGCCGCAGTTAGCCCAATACCGTTAACTCACTATTCCTCGTTATGTTTCAAATGAATATTATAGAATTATTAGAGGTGCAGAAAACGTTTTTTTCCCTTAATCGGTTCGGTTAACCAAATTGTTGGTTTATTTCTCATATTTGTTTTAACCAGTTCGGTTAATAACCGTTTCTTCCCATTTTTTTCGGCTATTCATTGTAAACGGGTTTTTCGGGTTTATTAACCTGTTTTTTCCTTCTCCTCCTCATTTTTGGTGTTTTGTCGGTTAACCGGTAAATCAGTTAAAAACTTCTTAGAAATCCCTACCAGTTACGAACGTACGACTTTAAAAAAAGCACTATTCTGTTATTAACCAGTTATTTTGTACACCTCTCGAATCAGTATAGTTGGGTGTTGGGGTTGACCCGGTTCACTCAATTTAAATTGTTACCATTTTTATATTATTATTAAAGTATTATATAATAATAATAAGCCTTAGACTTTGAACAGTAACATGGCAAATTTGTGATTTCCTTTGTATTTGAGGGTGTTTGATTCCCTTTCTCATTAGAAGCTCTGTGCTTCTCTTTCTCATTTGATTCCATTACCACCGCCATTTATAGATGATGTTCCTGTCTTCTCTTTCTCTGCATTCGTTACCACCACTAAACCCACTGCCATACCACCGCCCATTCCTATGTTTGTTTGATAACGAGAGGATTCCCGTCGCCGCCACGATTCCGCCGCCATCCACTCCACCATCTGACGAAGACGCCATCCACACCACCATATGACCAAGATTCCGATCAAGATGCATGTCCCTTTTTCGATTAGATCTATAAAATCCAAGGTCAGATTTCGTGGTTTGGGGCATCTGATGATGGTGTTGCCGATGATGCTTTCGTCTCGAACTCTTAGGGCTGCTGGGCGGAGGTGGTTGGCGGCGACGGTGGTGGAGGCTTGGGTTTCAGTGTTGGTTGTAGATGGTTGTGATGTGTGTCTTGGTTGTGATGAGTTGAAAGTATTTCTGAAAACTGATGACCATGGCGTGGCAAGGACGGTGGATGGCGGGTTTTAGCCTGCAACCCGCCTTGCAGCCATGTTTTTTAGAAACTCTGAACCACAGAAAGCTCACTTTCTTTTGGATTGTTCTTGCGTTTGATTGATGCAGATTTTTATTATGTTCGTTTCAGGTTACATGTTTATTTTAGGTCGCTTGATTTGTGTTTTTCTTTGTTTTTGGGATTTCATCTGATTCCTGATTTGATATTGCTAAACCATTGTCATTATGACATCATGGGACGTTGGTTTGCTCGATGACGATGCGCCTATGCTTACCTCTGAGGAAAAGAAACAGCTTCCAGATTTGGTGTTTTGCTTCAATCACTAAACCAGTTTCTCTCGACTTGAAATTGCCTCTATACATTGACTTTATCACCTACAACACTGATTCGGTAACTATCGTATCCCAAACTTAATTTTGATTATGTGTAGTGTTTACATGTGTGTAATTTGGGTGTATAGGATAGGACTATAGGTGTATGTCTTTGGGTAATAATTTTAGGTGTATATATGTGATTTGTGTGGTAATTACTACTAATTCGTTTAAAGGGGTAGTTTATGTAGAAAGTAACGTCAGTTTAGGCGCGCCTTCATTCATATGATGTCAATTTTTCACTAAATTGTATTTGATATGGCTTACGTTTATCATTTTATTGAGTTAAATGCCTAACTGAATAAAGACGATAATAATTAATAAAAGAAAGAAGTAAAGAAATAAAAAAATTTGATTTCTTGGACCTGCTTGAATAAAATCAAGGTACCTGTACATGACTAAAATTTAATGTTATTGTTACTTTCTACAATGCTTATCACAGTCATGTACTTTTGGTTCTTCACTATTGTTACTTGATGATTATAAGTTGTTTTTTACTTTGTTGCTGAGGATCGGAGGAAAGCGTTGCAGAAGGTTGTTCTGGCGGTTGTTGTGCTCCGTACAACTGCGTGTAGAGCTTTTGACACTAAATCCACAAGTTCAACCCAAGCTACTGGGTTTGTTGTAGATAAGCGCCGTGGAATCATACTAACTAACCGTCATGTCGTCAAACCAGGTCTCTTTGACTTCTTTTTAGATTTATACGTGCATTATATATGATGTGAATAACTTTACTTTGACATGATAGATAGGTTGGTTGATTGTATGTGTATATCTTGTAGGTGCTGTTACAGCTGAAGCTATGTTTGTTAACCGTGAAGAGATTCTGGTTTATCCGATATACAGAGATCCCGTGAGTTTGATTCAGTTTTATTACATAAATTTAGCATCTTTCAAGTCTCCGTTGATTTGGCAAAACCATGTACCTGTAGCTTTATAGTTTTTGTCGCCACACTTGATGCAAGCAGTGTAATGCCGTCCTTTTTCGATGCTCATGAGTCATGTCTATGATGGAACCATTTATAAGACATATAAAAAACATACATGATGTTATATTGCTGATCATCTGTTACTAAAAACACACATAAATTATATTACAATAACTCATTTAATTTTGAAGACATACAAAATAAAAAGTCACACAACTGAGAAATGCAGGGCTGTTTTTCGTCGTTTGTTGATGGATGGTAGATGGTGACGGTGGTTGCGGTGGTCGCTGATTGCACCGTTTCGGCTTCCTTCTTCCATATTGTTGCATGTGCCTCTTCTGTTGTTAGGTCTGACCTTCTGATTGTAATGTATGTTTCAGGTTCGTTTTAATCTTCTGATTTTATTGTGCAAAAGGGTAAAACTGTCATTTGTTGAATTGTTTTCTTGAACTGGAGATGGTCTTTGAAATTGGTAACAAGTTAAGGTTTTGAGTAAACAATGTTTTTTTATTATTTTATTATTATTATTATTATTATTATTATTATTATTATTATTATTATTATTATTATTATTTTTGCATTTTAGAGTGTAATTATTAGTTACCAAGCTAATGTTTTTTGAATTTTGCTGGATAGGGTGGGTGGTGCAGTAGTCATGGAACATCAGAAGAATTGAGGACAAAAGAATAAATGAAACAAGATGGTGTCATTAAGAGGGATAGAGCTAAGGCTTATACTCTTTATCAACAGGTGATGATTTTGCTATTTTAGAATATTTGTAGTGTCTGTTTACTTGCTTATTAGTAACATGATATGTGTTTTCGTTTGTTCTTTAGCGACAAAGAACGAATCCAAACAACTTATTAGATGATAAAGAGTGTCAAACTTTTAATCCTCAATGTCGACCGTTGGCTTTGCTATGTTTCTACACCAATGATTTATTAGTGGGCATCTACGTCTCTTTTAGGCTATATGTAGTCTATGGTGTGTAGCTTTATGAATAGCGATTTAGGAGAGATAGCAATCGTGGAATTAGACGATGTGTAGCTTTATTAATAGCCCCATTGTCCGTGCAAGAGGAGAGAGAAGCCGCTGTTTTTTAGGGCCAAAAGAGAAGCCGGTGATTCGTAGGACCAAAAGAGCGGGCAGGTTGACATGGAGAGCGTTTCGGTAGTAACAAAATTACAAGGCGCGCATCGCGCGCCACATAGGTAAAAGATGACTGATGCATGGTAATATCAGATAAAATAAACTATCATCATGATAACAAGAGAGTAAGTGAATAACTGAAATAAATCAAGAGCCATTTTCAAGTAGATATGTTTTAAGTTTTAATGTCTAATTTTAAGTCGATTGCATTAATTGCCACCAACGCCTAAGCGAATAAGCGCTTATGCGCCTACGCAACCAAATGCCTATGTGTTTAGGCGAGCAGGTCCCTAAGTGAATCAAGCGCCAACGCGGCCAAACACTTAGTCGCCTAAGCGAATCATACACCTTAGCGCGTAAACGCCTAGGCGTCTAAGCGAGTAGGTGCCTAAAATCATACACCTTGGTGCCTAAACGCCTAACCGAATAAGCGCCTATGCGCCTGCGTGACTAAACGCCTATGCGTCTAAGTGAGTAGGTGCCTAAGTGAATTAAGCGCCTAAGCGCCTAACGCAAGCCCTGTAATCAGTAGATTAAGTTGTATTGTATCTTTATCAGATGTTACTTATAACTTATCATTCCTTTTCATTTTGTCTACAGTTTTTTTTCCAACTTTGGTCATCATATTTTAAGTCGCTGGTTTGCCCTGCGTTTTAACTGTCAGGTAATATAAATCTCCAGTTTGAACTTCATTTACACTTATTAGGTTATATGAATTTGATTTGTGAATTACATTAGGTTATAATACTTCAAACAATGTCACTATATTCAAAAGGAAATATTTTGATCTAACTAATATATATGATGGGCCTATAAGACGCTTTGGCTGTAGCATTTAGATTGGAGAGATCCAATATGATTGACATGATGGTGCTAGAAATAAGAATAAAAAAGTCACTCCATATTGATTTATAAATGTGGGAAGCCCATGTGGGTAGTACTATTTATTGGAGATGTGGCAAACTTGATGATGTTTGTATTTATTTTCCAGTGACTGGCCAGATTAATGTTAGCCAGCAGTACTACGATCACTCAACAGAGGACCAGGAGTGACCCGTTTGGCGTGGTCTAAATGGCCACACCATTCGACTCAGTCTGGTGCATTCATGCCAGCAACAAAACTGTCATGGTTTGTAATTATTTGAACATTGTAATACCCACTATTTCGCAAAATGTAACAAATAGATGTTATATTAGAAACATATTGCGTAAACGCGCAACGCGCGTCATATTATCAACCTAGTTTATATAGAAGCCCTTTGACCTTTAGGATTTTTTTTTTTTTTTTCATTTCAAATCTCTTTCAGCTTACTATCAAGTTTTGTTACAAATTAGAAGACCAATTAGAAAAATTAGATCCGCATCAATTTAAACTAATATCGAAAGAGAACGGATTCATACGGTAACAAACAAAATATCTCATGACCGAACTTGTAAGATGTTAGCTTCAACAAAGTATTTTTTTTAACGGCCAAAACACTTTATATATGTATATATATAAAGGCTCAGCAAGCGGCTGAAAAACGCAATTACAACCCTCAAAACAAACTAAATGACAACTCGGAAGTTACAATAACTCCAAAACATCAAAAGCCGCCCATTTATCCCAAGATATTTTTTTTCAAATTACTTCTATTATCAATCCATAAAAAGACATCTTATTTAATAGACTCCACTAACGAGGTCACGGGAATGAACTTGTTTTCATACACTTTGATGTTTCTCGCCGTCCAACTTCAACAAAGTATTAATTTGTTATTTTGAATGCAAAAGTATAAGGTCAGAAGTCACATTTGTGAGTTTGACCCGGAGGAGTCGAGTAGCGGCTAGTACCAGGGTTACACCGTCCCTTGGTCTGAGTACCATCATTGAGTTGGTGGAGCGGGGTGCGGACCTCAGACATGGGTTGTGCGGTCTCAATATACTTCCAGAATTCTAGGTGGTAGTCAAAACCAAACCCCTTAACAATAAATAATGTTTGGTCTAGATTATGTAAGATTAAGAGTACTTTGATCGTATTGTTTTTTTAATCGCTTCTAATTATAATATACTCCTATTAATCACCTATACATTTATCCTGCAAGATTTAAACCCTCTACCTCCTGGATAAAGAAGAGACATCTTACCACCGAAAATCTAAATCATCCATCAAGAAACGAAAGGATGTGTGCTTGTGCCATTTAACAATTAATTTCTTCATTAGGTTATAGTCCTCATTGCATTTGGTAACTAACATGTAGTTTGTCCATTCTTTACACTAGACAAATAAAATCTAATCAATATAGCTCTACAATTCGCCCATGAGGTAGGACCAAAGGACGAGAGGAAAAAGAAGTCTTTTTTTTTTCTTTCTTTTTTTTTTTTTTTTTTTTGGTTGGGGGGGGGGGGGGGGGGGGGGGTCATACCGAATTTGAAACTAAAATTGAAAATCATAAACATGTTAGGGCTTTTATATTACACTATACGTAATCAAAAATCGGAAAAAAGAATTGTAGATTCATCGATGTGGAGAATCAAGACGAGCTCATGGATTGACTTGGTTTGATCTCTCAAGTATGAAGATGTTGCCTTTATCATCCCTCCCTATTCTTAGGGTTTCATCCACATATCTTTAATTTGCCAACAAATCAAGGTTAAAAAAAACAAGATTTAAAGATTTCATCAAAAAAAACATCAATGTTTAAGAGCTAGGTTATAAAGGATACGTTATCTCTAACCAACCGTCCGGGTTGAATATCCCTAAAAGAACGTCATAGTTTTTACGAAACATATTCATGAGCTGCACACAAAACATAACTTTAGAAGTGTGGTTTCGCACGCGTTTGAAAGACAATGGAATGGAATGAATACCTGATCAGGGACGATAGTTGAGGTGTCGTATCGAATGTCGACTCTCTGATAAATATGTGACAAGAAACATAAAGAAGATAAAAAGAAGGCATGTTATATAGAAAAAAAAAAAAAACAAGGCAAGTTGTGAAGAGGCTTAACTGATTTGGAAGAAATGTTGAAGGAAGCCTCAATTACAAGCTTCCCACTGAATAAGTTGAGCCCTCTCACATTAAACATGATCTCGTTAACTGCTTTCCCCTCCATTTTTACCAACAAAATTAATAAATATTTCAATATCTTAATTCATCTCTACCTTCTAAATAAAAGAAATCGAAACATGTCAAGTTTGCAAAGAACGGGATCTTTTTTTTTCTCCAATTTCAAATCTCGTTTACTTATGCTACTTCAGGCAGTGGCGAAGCTTAGAGATCGAATTGTCGGGAGCCGGACTCAATTTTATCTGATCGATAGGGGCTGGAAGATCAAATCGGTGGGGCCAGACTTAATTCATATAAACTTTCTCTACGAGAATCATAAAATTCCACTACTGCACCAAAAAATTGCAGGGGACGGGGCACCCCAAGACCTCCACTATGCTTTGCTCCTCCTTCAAGCTCTATATTTTGTTAACGTTTGATATTTTATTGAAAATAGAAAGCCAGACAAAAAGTAAAGTAATTCCTTTTTTCTTTTAAATTAGTTAATAATGCATATTTTCTAAAAAATAAAATATTATATTATCATGTCGTCCTATTTTTGAGACCGATTTGGCCAGTTAACCTGTAAAACGATGGTTCAGTTATGAAAGTATTTGTTGATATGTTTTGGCAATTAATGTAACATAAATAAACAATCCAATATATATTTTTTGAAAGGTATAAACAATCCAATATATATGCTACGAATTTAACCAGTTCATTGTTGTCATTAAATTATATTTTAAGTTTCTTTACTATAACACATACACAATAACTTCATAACAACGAAAATATACTTATAACTTTTATTTTAAATTTTTGTACTTATTTTCTATTTAGAATGTTTTTTTGTTGAATGTGAGTTTTGGAGGTGTTAACAACTTAAGTCGCTCGTGTACTAAAAGCGAGCAGTAGCTTTATTTTATAAAATAACTTGCCGTGATACCACTTCCAAAACTCACATTCAACGCTTGTAAATAACGAACAGACGCTTTTATAGTAAATCTATATTTACATAATATTTATTACGTATAATAATTTTTTTTTACGTATAATAATTTATAATAAAAATAACTAAATAATACACATTACCCTCCTTTTGGTAAAGGCAAAACCTTAAATGGTTATAAAAATCCCAAATAGGCGTCGATTACTCATCGAGTAATCTCTAAGTACTCCCTAAGTACTCCCCGCCCTAGCCGAGTACTTAGTGAGTCACCTCCGAGTACTCCCCAACAATGGCCGAGTACTTGTAACTCTCCAGGTAACCGAGTAGGCATTGCCTAGCGACTTTTGCAACCAGGAACTTAAGTTTGGAGGTCTTAAATTCAAGTCGCAGATGACAAAGTTAAAAAGAAATTTATCTTTCAAAAAAAAGAAATATACACATTACTTAATAATAAAAAAATAAAGTTACTTATATAAACTAATGAATAAATAATAAACGAGTCGAGCTAAACCTCTGGTAAGAAGATAAAAGAGCGAAGCTCGAACTCAGTCTCACCTGAGCTCGGACTAGGCCGTTTCGCCCTTATCAAAATGCAATGCTTTGATAAGAAGTTTTAAAATTACAAACAAAAAAAAGAACAAAAAAAAAAAAAAGAATTAAAATTGCAAAACAAAAAAAAGAACAAAAAAAAAAAAAAAAAAAAAAAAAGAAGAAGAAGATAACACAACACAAACAAGAGGTTGTAAACAATGCAAAGAAGACAAGAAGAACAAAGTACCTTATCAACATCAATAACCTGCAAGAAATCCCCCAAACTAATGAAATCTCTCAACCCCAGTTTAGTTCTCTTCGATCCCAATATTGTTATCGTACTATATATCAACTTCCAGCATCCTCCCACCTAACAATAATCACATAACACATAATAATAACAATAAGCATTATTAAATAATAAAATCTTTAAAGAATCTAACCTTATCAAGATCATTAGTCGGGTTCGGATTCGGATTCAAACCCTCCAACTCCTTCACCATTTCCTCTATTTCAGACTTCTTCTCACTTGGTATCCCAAATATTCCTCTATTCAATCCTGTTTTATTAATTTTTAAAATATTAAAAAAAAAAACTGACTTCAAAATCTTTTTTTTTTATAAGTTTTGATGAATGTAATATGTGTAGTACCTTGAAGGGTATGGTTTAGTTTAGTTTTGAGATGAGTGAGTGTGGAGTAATAATCAGTTGGAGGGTTGTTTATTTGGTCGTTTATAATATTATTAGAGGTTTGGTCAGCAACTTTAATGGAGAAATTGGATCTGGATGGGGTGAAGTGTTTGTGATTGGGTGGTTTGGTTAGTGTTTTTGTTGGGATAGTTGGTGTGGAAGGAAGGATGTTGGGATGAAGAAGCTTTGTTGCCATGTTTTTTTGGGTGTGAAGGAGTGTGCAGACAGAAATGTTGTGCAGAGAGTTTGAGGATTGTCTTTAGATAGAAACTTGAAAGTGATATATTTGGTTATCAAAGTCAGGTAAAGAGTATCTATGTAAGAATATGTTTAGAGTTAATAGCCATTTTCGTCCCTGAGGTTTGGGCCAGTTTGCCACTCCAGTACAAAAGTTTTTTTTTTGCAATTCCTTCCCTGAGGTTTTGATTTTTTTTGCCAAATTCGTCTTTTTCACTAACCCAGTTAAAAAATCTCGTTAATGTCAGGGGTAGGGTCGTCTTTTTGCCACTTTAATGAAGGTCAATTTTGTAATTTGATACCCTTTGATTATTTTAATAAAAATAAACCCATAATCTTCCCCTACCCACCCCACTTCTCTCTCTCTCTCTCTCTCTCTCTCTCTCTCTCTCTCTCTGTGACTATTCAATGTCCAGACAAAATAAGAAGGGTTCGAAGTTCCTGGCAAAATCCAAGTTCAATAAAGGTAAGGGAAATCTAGTTTTTTCTTTTTCACTTTTACTTTTTTAGATTTCAAGATTGTAAAAAGAAAACCCATTTGAACATTATTATTATTTTTTTTTTTTTTTTTGAATCTGGTTTGTGTTTTGATATTCAAAATCTGTTTAACAGCAACTTCTCTCCCATCTGCAAGCAGCCCTTTGTAAACACACCCGAACCCACCTTCACCTAAAAGATTGCTTCCTGAAAAACCATCGGTAGCTTCGGATAATTCTTCATAGCTGAACCATCTCCGTGAGTTTCCCACACCACCATGGTCTGGTGAGTACATGGATTTACTTAATGATGGGCTCCCGGCTAACGGGTGAGTTGATGGTTGGGACCTCAGAAATTGGGAGTCTGTAGACCACATAAAGTTGAGAGAAATTAATAACCAACTACCAACAATAAAGGCACATCAAATATAAAATGTGGTTGAGTTATAATAATAATAATAATGAGGTGGTTTAATATCTTACCTGATTTTTGGGAGGAAGCAGATGGTGAAGGCATAATGTAGTTAACGTTAGGGCGTCGATCTCGTCTATTTTGCCTGCGTTTGAACCACACAGCCATCAAGAATAGAAAGATACAGTATCTTTCTTGATGTGGAATCTGGTTGGGTGAGATGAGGATCGGACGGTGGTGGTTGGGTAGGGGTTGATGAAGGGGATGATGGGGTTAGGGTTTGGGATGGTTATTGGATTTCTGTGTTAATATGATTTGGGGAAGAAGGCAGGAGAGAGAGAGAGAGAGAGAGAGAGAGAGAGAGAGAGAGAGAGAGAGAGAGAGAGGAGAGAGAGAGAGAGAGAGAGAGAGAGAGGAGAGAGAGAGAGAGAGAGAGAGAGGGTGGGGTGGGGTGGGGGTGGGGTAGGGTGGGGAGGAGTAAGATTTTTTATTAAAATTTTTAATTGTAGGTAAAAAGACAAAAATACCCCTGACTTAACGAGATTTTTTAACTGAGTTAGTGAAAAGGACGAAAATGGCAAAAAAATCAAAACCTCAGGGAAGGAATTGCAAAAAAAAAAACTTTTGTACTGGAGTGGCAAACTGGCCCAAACCTCAGGGACGAAAATGGCTATTAACTCAATATGTTTATTATCTTCCAGAAAATTTCTTTCTTTCCTTATGACTTCGAGCAATTTTCGGGACGAATTTTTTTTCTAACAGGGGATGATATGACACCCGATAAACTCATGTTAATACTTTTAACAAACACATAAGTCTACCTTAAAAAAAGATTCATAAAACATACTTAACTAGGTTAGTTAAGTCGGTTAGATGATTCAGGAAATCATCGGGAGTTGGTTCAATGATTCGGGGAATCATCGGGAGTGGATTTACACACACAATGTCCATGGGTTGGTGATTCGAAGGATCACCGGGTAAAGCACACGCACACGAGTCTCGGATCTCGAGGGTTGGTGAAATAACATAGAAGTGTAAATTGGGAATTTAATGTTTTTCGATAATTATATAACTTGCCGATATGTGTATACGTGAAATTACGTGTTAAAATAGCAAACGACTCTATGGAAATCAGTCGCCCTTGGGAAGGCTACTGGCTAGCCAGTGGTGTGTTTTAGGAGGCTACTAGAATATGATAACAGAAAAGAGAATGATGATCGATATTAAAATGCGACTTAGCATTCAAATCGACTGATGAAAAAAATACTGTAATACACTTGAAAAAAAGGCCAGATTTTGGCAAGCAAGTGTTGTAGCAGGTAATGAAAATCATCTGTGCCTCCCCTGAAAGTTGCCTTTATTCTTGGCAATATAACCATTTTTGGGCTTTGGTATCTCATGAATGTCCATCACTTGTATTGTCCTTTGCTTTTTGGCTTCAATAAAAAAAAATAACTATGTTCAGTCAGTCAGTCATATTTGGCATGAAAACACACCAAAACTTCAATCTAACCATTTTGGGCTTCTTGGTAGTTCTCTTGAAGCCGCTTCCGGGCTGAAGCTAACCTGTCGAGATCGATGCTTTGTTCCTTGTTTGCCCGCTGTCAAAAAGTTATAGCAAAAAATAACTTTGGGTAACTTTTACAAAACTCAAGCCGTTTCGCTGGTTTTTGTTTTAGCTAATCTTTTGAGTTCCCCATTTGACCGATGCAGATAAAATATAACCCAAATCGAATAGAACCCCCCGTTATAGCAAATGTGCCGAAAATGCGATATCTAGTATAACTAGAAAAAAATCATGTTCACCACAATATATGCGAATAATTTGCATAGAGAATGTACATTTTGAGGAGCTGAGGCGGAACCAGAGGCAACCATTGCAGGGCGGGATTGGGGTGCTGGTTTTGAAGGCGCTACCGGTTTAGGAACAACTGCTTTCGTCCTCTGCTGCTCTGGTTCAGGATTATTCCTTTCAAAACCAGAACTTCCATCTACAGTTTCATTTGGTGTTTAAGTTGATCGAAAATCACTCTTGAAAAATTATAGAAAAAAAAAATCAAAGACTTCAATCAAAATCAATACTTAACTGTGCGGGTTAGGAGAATATCCAAAATCAGGCACCTGACGAACAAAATTTCAAATCTAAAAAAATCTTGGAAACATCTAAAAACCGAAACTCATCGTCATAGACTAACATTTCAAACGAGTTACATTCGCTCTTACCTGATGATGACCGTTTTGGGCATACCTCGATACATTCTGCACCGGAGGTGAATCTCCATCTGCAAAAAACAAGCAATTACAATCAAAATCTTACATCCAAACCAACATAATTCTACAAATGCATATATCAAAACGTAAAAAATAAACCATTACCGTCCAGAGTAGCTGGTACATGATCACCATTTTTCGACCCGACCCATTCATCCACCAAATCTTTCCATTTCCTATAACAATCAACAAACACAACAAGTTCAACAATAATTTACATTACAATGTACAACAATCAACTAACCGTCCGATTTCGACACACCTCACCAATTGCTTCACCAGACTTCTCACTTCATTCGATGGATGCTTTCGTAGCCGATTAACATGCCTTCCTATATCAGTTTCCTAATTCAATTTCCAAACATTATCATATATACATTCTTACAAAAAAAAAAAAAAAAAAAAAAAAGAAGATAATATTTATGTTAATAAATTTTAAAATAAAAGTTTATATACCTTAAGGCCAGTGAAAGTAAGTTCCATATGAGCTAGGGTTTGAAGCAACTCAACAACAGCCTCATCACTCTAAAACCATAACATCATCAACAATCATTAATCAGTCAACTAACAACATAATAATAATAATTACTAATTACTAATATTATTATTATAAACTATAAACTATACCTGATGTGGATCTTCAAGCTGTTCTTTAATTCTAAAAACTGTCTCCTGCTCCTGCTCCTGCTCATCATCAAACAATCCACCGTACGGATCCACGTCATCCTCAAGTGGAGTCCGAACGACGTCGTTCTGCTGAATAATATTAATATTATTATTATTAATATTAACGTCACAATTACGACACGGTTGAGTGTATAACCGCTCGATAATTCCGTCTCTCCGATGTTTAAGCTCAACAGGGTGGTCTGTTGAAGCTAGGGTTACGGCGGCGTTGATAATATCCCATATATCTGTACCTGAATTTGTTAAAATTGATTTAAATTCGTCTAAATCCATAATTTAAGAATAAGAATGTATTATTATTATTATTAAGGTTATAAGAATAGGTAGGGAGTTATTGGAGAGTTGAATGTGAGTGAGTTGTTTATTTTTTTATTTTTATTTTTTATATTGTTTGATATTGAATGAAGGAAGGTGTGGAATAGAATAGGTAATTGTGTTTTGTGTTGGTTATGTTGGTGGCCCATGATTTATGGGGAAGCAAGTAGGAAGGGAGAGGGGATGGAAGATGCTAAGCTAAGCGCCTAAGCTAGCTAGCTAATTACACAATAACAAGTTGTAATGTAAAAAAACTATAAAAATAATTTATTTATTTTTTTGTTATAACTTTAAGCAAAGAAAGGGTAAAACTATATACATGGTTGTGCTTATTTTATTTCTTTGATATTGTGAAATGTATTTTAACATAGTGAAATCTATGTATATTAACAATACAGATAAACATTTTGGTACTCGTTTGAATTTCGGTATGAATTCGATACTTAACTTTTGGAGTTTTCGGGTGTACAGGTTGAAGAGATATGTACCCGCACACGCGCAGGAAAGAAACCCGCGTACACGTCAACACAACAGTATGACGTGGCGTTCTGGAAGACGGCGCATGCAACCACAAAAAAGGACAAGTGTCACCCGATAGGAGCAGAGCCAGCAGCCAATCACAGGCCAAAACACCCTGCTCCACGATCACCTGCCAGTACGAGGTACAGAAAAGGACGAAAAGGACGACGCCAGGACACGTGGACCAATCAAAGGAAGACAGCGCAAAAATGACAACGGCCACGATCGTACAAGACAGCTGCCATGCTCCTCACAGCCAATCACAGGCTACCTAAGCAGCCTATAAATACCTCCCTTCGTCATCAGAAGAGAGGATCGAAAAACGGAGGAAAGAATTCATATAGCGTGCTGTGAGAGATAGATTATAGTCGAAACTCTGTAATAATCATATAACAGTGTCTTGTAACTTGTCTTGATAAATATAAGAAGCTCGTCCCTTTGCATTGTTAGTTCATTATCATTGTTATACTCTGATTATTAGATTGGTGTTTCTTCATTGGCGCCATCCGTCTATTGAGTTATCAAGAACAGAAACCTAAAAACTTTTATCTCTCAAAAAAACGGCAATGAGTTCTTTACCGATGACAGCAAACTCTCCAACAGGCACGTCTGGCACTGGTGCTGCTCCGGCAACCACCAGCCAGCCTGACAGCCACATGGAGGAGCAAGTTCACGGCACAGACGTGGGCCACACCCCGTCCTCCGGAACGAGGCAAACCCCATCATTCCATTTTGCCACTGACAATCTTCAAACTTCGCCTGCTGGTCACACTGCGCCGATGGTTAGCCCGGAGGTGTGGTATGCGCAGCAGAAAGAAGCTCTGAAGCAAGCATTTATGAGCAAACTTAAAGAACAACAGCTGAGAGAAGCATCCCGCGCCCTGTCTTTCAGCGAAGGAAGGCCCGTCACCATCTCCGAGGGGCCATCCAGAGCTGCCGGACACGCCGGCGGAAGCCATCATGTCACTGACCCAACATGGAGGGAGGACTCCGACGAGTCACAAAGTCGTTTTCAACGTGACGCAAGCCAGTACTTGACCAACACTGTTGATCGAGCACACTTGCTGTCCGGAGAAGACGACCTCACAAAACCATACTACCCTCCCTCATTCAGCGAAAAGTCAAAATTTACACCGCGCATCGCGCTCGCCACACTACCCGCCGGGACAAAAATGCCGAGCACCTTGGGAAAGTTTGACGGCACCGGTGATCCCGACGATCATCTACGAAGTTTCGAGGTCGCGGGAAAATGCGCGCGGTGGACCCTGCCAGCATGGTGTCACATGTTCGCGCAGACGCTTACGGGCGCAGCGCGAGTATGGTTTGACAGCCTGCCGAACGGAAAGATAGATAACCTAAAAGAGTTAACTGACAAATTCTCAGACCACTTCAGTCAAAACAAAAGAATCGAGCGTGATTCCACTGATATTCTGCAAGTTAAAAGGCGCGATAACGAATCCATTGAGGATTATATCACCAGGTTCAATCGCGAAGCTTTACAAATTGGTCCAATCGGATTCGAACTTATGAAAGCAGCATTTATGCAAGGCGTAAGATGCGACTCGCTGATCCGCACACTGGCTGGGTGCACAGGTATGCCAAACACATGGGAAGAAATCATGCGCGGAGCTAAGAATTATGCGAAGACCGAAAGAGAGCTGTCCGTCTGGAGCAGAATTCAAGCACCACAGTACACAGATACACAGGCACAAGCAGTGCGCAACCGGAACAATAGACATGACAGGAAGGTGAAGGGAAATGTCTGGACGAGGCTTCAAGGAGCCGACCAGACAACCCCAAAGCCTCCCGCATCACAAGACTATCAGCGCAACACCTCACTTGTGCACAAGCCCAACAGAAGGAGCCACAACAATTGGACCCCTTTAACTAAAACACCAGCGCAAGTTCTAGCAACGGAAAACGTTGACTTCCCTAAACCTAAGGTCATCAAACGGCGCGAGGGATTGGACCATAACAAGTTTTGCGCATACCATCAAGACATCGGTCATGACACCGATAAATGCTATCAGCTAAGGCAAGCCATTGAAGACGCACTAAAGTCCGGCAAGCTTGGCCACCTGCTACAAAACGTCGAACGCAAACAAGCAGGGGGTCCTCCGCCAAAAAAGATAAAGAACATAAGCATGATGATACATAGCAGCGGACACCGGACCCAAAAGAGGAAAACCGAATCAACAGCAGAATGGAGGGAACAGCAAGTGTGTTTCCCCATAGTCAAAGGCGGCCCATCGGCCACAAAGGCAATCATTGTCACAGCCGTTTTTGACCACTACAGAACCACTAGAGCATTCATGGACACGGGCAGTAATTCAGACATCATGTATGGTCAATGCTTTGACCTTCTGGACGAAGAGGACAAGCAGCGCCTGCGCCCCATCAACTCTCCGATTATGGGATTCTCCAACGAGATTGTAACACCCCTCGGAGAAATATCCTTCCCTCTCACTCTAGGCGCGCAGGGACGGTCGCGAACAGAAGAAGTCACCTTTCTCGTCATTCCATCCAAGTCCAAATACGATATCATCCTGGGCAGGGACTCTATGGCTTCCTACAACATGGTCACCTCCACAGTACACAGCGCGATCGGTTTCCCCACCCCAAATGGGGTGGCAATCGTATGGGCTAACAGAGAGTGCGCCATGACCACAGAGTCCCACCCAGCCAAAATGTTGAAGCCATGCCCGCGCACAGAACCAGAAAAGTGGATCTTAAACCCAAAATTCCCTGAACAGCCCATCACAATAGGGCCAGAAATTTCTGAAAACATCAGGGACCATTTGAAGCAGCTCCTCCGCAAAAACATCGATGTTTTCGCATGGCAACCGTCAGATATGATCGGCGTTCCACGCGAACTCGCTCAACACAAGCTTAACACATACCGCTCCGTAGAACCCATCGCGCAGAAGCGCAGAAGTATGGGTGCTGAAAAAACTCAAGCGATGAATGAGCAAGTCGGAGAACTGTTAAAAGCAGGAATCTTGAGGGAAACGCGATACCAAACCTGGGTGGCGAACCCAGTCATGGTAAAGAAAAGCAATGGCGGATGGAGGATGTGTGTAGATTACACCGACCTCAACAAAGCATGCCCGAAAGACTGTTATCCTCTACCAGAAATTGATTTGAAGATAGACTCTCTAGCCCCATTCCGCTTCAAGTGCTTTCTGGACACCTACAAAGGCTACCACCAAATACAGATGGCACTTGAAGATGAAGACAAAACTGCCTTCCGCACAGATAAGGGAGTTTTCTACTACACAAAGATGCCATTTGGCCTAAAAAACGTCGGGGCCACGTATCAACGACTGATGGACCGCGCATTCGCCAAGCAGATCGGGAGAAACCTAGAAGTCTATGTGGATGACCTAGTCATCAAGAGCAAAGAAGAGGATCAGATGCTAAAGGACATTGAAGAAACCTTCAAGCACTTAAAAGCAATCTGCATGAAGCTGAACCCAAGCAAGTGCGCTTTTGGGATGGAAGAAGGCAAGTTTCTTGGGGTCGTGGTCACCAAAGATGGGTTCAGACCAAATCCTGAAAAAATACAAGCCATCGCGCAAATGCCCTCCCCATCCACCCTAAAAGAAGTTCAAACGCTGAACGGGCGCCTTGTAGCAATCAACCGCTTTCTGTCACATCACGCAAGCAAATCCATTCCTTTCATTGAAACACTGAAAAGCTGTTTGAAAAAGAACCATTTTAAATGGACAACGGAGGCAGAAAGGGCCTTCCAAGAGATGAAAGAATGCTTGATGGACTTACCAACGCTCACCGCTCCACTCCCTAGGGAGCCCTTAACGATGTATCTTTGCGCCACAGAGCAGGCGGTGAGCGCAGTACTGATGGTAGACAGAAAGCTGGTCCAAACGCCTATCTACTACGTCAGCAGAGTGCTAACAGACGCAGAGTCCAGATACACCACCATGGAGAAGCTAGTTTTAGCCCTCGTTCACGCATCAAGAAGGCTGCGCCGCTATTTCCAAGGCCATCCCATCAACGTGCTGAGCGATTACAAGCTAAACAATGTCCTATCAAAGCCAGAAGTTTCTGGGAGATTAGCAAAGTGGGCAATTGAGCTGGGTGAACACACCATCTACTACAAGACGCGCCCGGCAATCAAAGGACAAGTACTGGCTGACTTCATAGCGGAGGTACCAAAAGAAAAAATAGAAGAATGCAAAGCTGAACAAGACCCGCAGCCATCGAACGATGAAAAGGCCATCTGGAACCTCTACACAGATGGGGCCTCAAACGAAGATGGCGTCGGCGCGGGGATACGCTTGGTTAGTCCAGAGGGAGCAGAATTCACTTACGCGATAAGGCTCGAATTCAAAGCCACCAACGATGAGGCTGAATATGAGGCATTCCTCGCTGGACTACGCATCGCGCACAAGCTGGGCGCCAAGCACATCTTCGCGCACGTCGACTCAATGTTGGTCGCCGGTCAGATCAGTGGGAAATATGAGGCAAAAGAGCCCTCAATGATTATGTATCTCCAGCGCGCCAAAGAGCTCATGGCTACCTTCCCCAGCTGCACCATCGACCACATCAAACGCAGTCAGAACAAGCCGGCGGACGCTCTAAGCAAAATGGCCTCTACAACCTTCAGCCATCTAGCAAAAGAGGTCCGAATCGAAACGCTAAGCGAATCGTCTGTGCCACCCAAGGAGGTCAACGTCATCCAAACGGGTGCTGACAGCTGGATGACTCCGATAACATCCTATCTGACCACCGGCGCCCTGCCAGAACAACGCGCCGAGGCCAGAAAGATACAGCACAAGGCCCTACAGTACCAAGTCCAAGACGGAGTGCTCTATCGGAAGTCATATCTAGGGCCATTGCTGCGATGCGTGGATGCAGTTGACGCGGACTATTTGGTGCGGGAGATACACGAAGGGATATGTGGGATACACGCGGGGCCACGCATGGTGGTCGCAAAGATTATGAACGCAGGATACTATTGGCCAGGCATGCACTTAGATGCCTTAAAAATCATCCGCAAATGCGACTCATGCCAGCGCCACGCCCCCAACACCCTGCGTCCCAAGAACGAGCTCATCCCAGTGACTTCGGCATGGCCATTCCAGAAATGGGCAATCGATCTGGTGGGACCTTTCCCAATGACGACAGGCAAAAGGAAAATCCTGATAGTCGCCATTGACTACTTCACCAAATGGGTCGAAGCCAAGCCGCTAGCTGAAATCACGGCTAACCATGTGAAGAAGTTCATTTGGGAATTCATCATTTGCCGCTTTGGGCTGCCCATGTCAATCGTCACAGACAATGGGACTCAATTTGCGGACAAGGGGTTACTGAAATGGTACGCGGATTTGCACATCCAACCAATCTTCACCTCGGTCGCGCACCCACAGGGCAACGGCCAGGTTGAGCGTGCAAACCGCAGCATCGTAGAAGGCATCAAAGCCAGGCTGGGAACAAAAGGTAAGGCTTGGGCGGAGGAACTACCGAGCGTGCTATGGGCTAATCGCACACTAACCAAAACGAGCACCGGTGAAACCCCGTTCAGCCTCACATACGGCTCTGAAGCCATGATACCTGCGGAGATTGGATGCCCATCCCCGAGAGTACTTTCCGCAACCACAACAGATAATGATCAAGAACTGCGCACAAACCTTAACCTGGCAGAAATACGCCGCGATGAAGCAGCAATAAGAGAGGCAAATTACAAGCAACAGCTCGAGCGCTACTACAATGCCAAAGTCAAACCCCAAATGTTCAAAGCCGGAGATTTCGTCTTAAGAAACAACGAGGCCAGCGGCGCCCTCCCCAAAGGAAAGTTAACCCCAACTTGGGAAGGACCATACCGCATACAAGAAGTCCTTGGTAAAGGGGCCTACAAGCTATCAACATTAGAAGAAAAACCGGTTCCCCGAACATGGAACGCGGCACAATTAAGAAAATGTTACATGTAACTGCAAACCACAATGTAACAAAGGCCATTGCGCCACTTGAATGAAATGAAAAATAGCAGTTCCTTTACTTTACATGCGCTCACACCCATAAACTTAGAAATTGCATCGAGAAAATCTGCAATTTCCTTAAAATTGCGCGTTGCAGGGTTAAGATGCAACGCGCACCCTAAAATTAGAAATTGCATCGAGAAAATCTGCAATTTCCTTAAAATTGCGCGTTGCACGGTTAAGATGCAACGCGCACCCTAAACTTAGAAATTGCATCGAGAAAATCTGCAATTTCCTTAAAATTGCGCGTTGCATGGTTAAGATGCAACGCGCACTCTAAACTTAGAAATTGCATCGAGAAAATCTGCAATTTCCTTAAAATTGCGCGTTGCATGGTTAAGATGCAACGCGCACCCTAAACTTAGAAATTGCATCGAGAAAATCTGCAATTTCCTTAAAATTGCGCGTTGCATGGTTAAGATGCAACGCGCACCCTAAACTTAGAAATTGCATCGAGAAAATCTGCAATTTCCTTAAAATTGCGCGTCGCATGGTTAAGATGCAACGCGCACTCTAAACTTAGAAATTGCATCGAGAAAATCTGCAATTTCCTTAAAATTGCGCGTTGCATGGTTAAGATGCAACGCTCACCCTAAACTTAGAAATTGCATCGAGAAAATCTGCAATTTCCTTAAAATTGTGCGTTGCATGGTTAAGATGCAACGCGCACCCTAAACTTAGAAATTGCATCGAGAAAATCTGCAATTTCCTTAAAATTGCGCGTCGCATGGTTAAGATGCAACGCGCACCCTAAACTTAGAAATTGCATCGAGAAAATCTGCAATTTCCTTAAAATTGCGCGTTGCATGGTTAAAATGCAACGCACACTCTAAACTTAGAAATTGCATCGAGAAAATCTGCAATTTCCTTAAAATTGCGCGTTGCATGGTTAAGATGCAACGCGCACCCTAAACTTAGAAATTGCATCGAGAAAATCTGCAATTTCCTTAAAAATTGCGCGTTGCATGGTTAAGATGCAACGCGCACGCTAAACTTAGAAATTGCATCGAGAAAATCTGCAATTTCCTTAAAATGCGCGTTGCACGGTTAAGATACAACGCGCACCCTACACGTTGTATGGTTAAGATAGAAGCGCGTTTGCTTATACGTAGTATGTCTACAATACAGTGTCGTAAATCGAACATGCAACACTAATTTATGATTCCCCTACAATACCGCGCGGTCGTATAGTTAAGATACACCGCACAAAACTAAACGTGATATGTTCAAAATCCTATGTCTAACCTGAAGCTGCACTGTTAATTTGCAACTTCATCGAATCCCTGCGCGGACGCTCGGATAAAGATGTGACGCGCAGAGTAAAAACTATGAAATAGTAATAAGACATACGAACATCAACACAAAGCAAGAATCAATTAAACTGCCATTGACGAAATTAATATGTACAACAATACTTACAAGAGTAAAAGCATTACATATTGATTAAACAGGTCAAAAGCGGAGCTACAAATGCAAACAAGATTAAACATAAAGAAGTAACATTCAGCTTCACTTCTTGGACATTGAAGATGTATCACTAAAATCATCGTCATCTGACCCAGACAAGCTCAACCGCTCATTATCCTCCGCCTGGTTCTCAGCCGCCAAATCAATCGCCTTCAACTTAGCATATTCATGACGCGTATGCACCAGGCCGGCCTTGTCAAACGATTCCTTGAGTTCAAAGCAGCTCGGACGGTCACGGTGACCTACAACGAAGTCCACCAGCTCATACTTTAACTCGTCAAACTCAGCGGCCTTCCTAGCGAACACAGCGTCCAGGTCCTGTTTATACAAAGGGAATTGATCCAAAGGTTTCCCATCCTGTGCGTGCTGGTACCCTTCGATAAAACCAGCCTTGCGACCCACAAGCTTTGCGGCTGCATTCACCGCGGCCACAGCCTGACGCGTCTGCGCACAGTTCTTTACATGATGGGCAACCTGCACGATACTCAAGAAACAAAATTAGTACACGCAACCACAAAAATAGCGAGAAGACATAAATGCAAAAGGGGGGCACATACCTCAGGGACGCAACAACCAAGCACCCAGGCGCGATCCTCCTCCGCCACGTCTTTCTCATTCTGGGCCTCCAGCAAATGCCCCTCCAGCTCAAGAATTTTTCGGTGAAGGGACAAGTTTTCCTTGTCTAACCCGTCATGCGCCTCGCGCAACTCGGTGATTAACTGATCCTTCTCCTTGAAGAGCTCGCGGGCCTCAATTAGTTTATCTTTATGCTGCTGCACCAGCCGCCGCTGCACGTCCAATTCCTTACAGAACTCATCCCTCTAAGCTTCAACCTCGCTGATACGCTTCTTGGTCGCCTCCATCTTCGCATTCTCTTTCGCACAAGCAACCCTCCATTGCTCTTCTCTCTCAGAGATGTGCTCACGGAGTTTGTCATGCTCCTCGCGAAACGTGACGGCGTCCCACTTAGCACGCTTCAGCTCTGCATGCATGCGGTCACGCTCTTCCGTCACACGCTGCAAGTCTTGATGAAACTTGTGACGATCATGCGCCATGGACCCCCACTCCCGCACTATCTCAGCAGAAGTGGACAACATGTTGGCCACACTTAGAATGTGATCATCCATGAGGTCCCCGCGCGGACGCGTAGCCTGGTGCTCACGCTCACCAGGAGGGATGACATTCGCCAAGAACTGGCGACACTCATCCACACTTAAAAAACGAGCAGCCGGCGTCAACGTCCAGTTCGGCACGAATATGCCACTGGACGACTCACCGCCAATAACTGGGGGCGCACTTGAAGAACCCGGCTCCGGCTCTGTCGTCACCCGCTTCTCATTCTCGTCGTCATCATCAACAGTCATGTTGATGCCATGACCATATCCCTCGCTGATGTCCGCTGGCGACACCCTCCCCTCGTTATCCTCCGGATCATGCTGCGGAGGTGGGGAGAATCGCACAGGTGTTGGCGACCGCGGAGGCGTTGGCAAGCGCGGGTGGCGTTGATCCCCGCACGGGGGAAGGCTGGCGAAGAGGCGATGGCTGATTCGCCGACAAAGAAGTGACCAACACATTATCCTGCGCATCAGTATGCACAGGTTCCTCAACCCGCTCATCAGGAGACGTCGGCCTGATGGGCCCAACGTCAAACTCCTTGTTGATAGGAGCAATAGACACATCCTCGGGCGCAGTGGTGCCCAGCAATGAAGCTGCAAAAAAAAAAAAAAAAAAAAAAAAAAAAAAAAAAAAAAAAAAAAAAAGGCCATTAGTCAATAAAAGGGAAAGGAGAGGGGGGGGGGGGGGAGAAAACTAGCAAACTCACCTAACAAATCTTCCTCCGCAGACTGGACAAGCGTGTCCAACTTCACTCTCTTCTCAGTAGGCGACGTCAACTCCCCGCTGGCTTTTCTCTCCTTACTTGACCGCCTAGACCGCTTTTTCTGACGGGGCACGTCGACAGGAACAGATCCACCCTCAGATGGCCCTGCGGTGACAGGTTTTGTCAACATAGCACCTTGGACTTCTTCAGTCAGTTTCAACACAGACTCCCCTTGAATGAACGCATCTGAAAGTTCAACGTAGCTTCGTTCAAAAGGCTGGTAATTTTCAAAGTATCTGTTAACCACTTTGTGGTTTAAAACAAAAAAATAGTCTTCACCTCTGGTCACATCCGCCCGCGGATTTGAGATGAGATGCACAAGGGGGTCTTCGTCAACAGTCTCCTCGCTATCGTCATCCGCACGCGCAGGCGTTTGTTGCGCATCTCGCCTCCCTGTAGATGACGCAATTGGCGAAAGCAAAGACGAGTCAGAAGACTCATCACTAGATATCACAAGTAAGGGTAAGCCCGTCCGCACAAACATGTTGACGGGCGAAGGATTCTCATAAGGTGGCAAGGACTCACCGGCTTCAGTAATGAGTGGCTGCGAAGTCACAGCCTCCTGCGACACACCATCTAATTTGGGACGGACGAGCGTGTCCCAAGCTTTCTCCAAAATGTAAAGCTCGTTGTCCGCCAGCTTCTTAAAAGCAAATCCCATGTTGTCCCCGCCTAACAGCATGCTATAAAGGCAATCTACATCTGCAAACAACAACGCATAGAGAGATAAATAAATCAACAACAGCACAATAAACCCCGCGCGGGCGCAGAGGGAAAAAGCAATCAACTACTGACCTTTGCCATCTTCAGTCAGGTGTGGATTGCGACCCTCCACATCATACTTTATGCTCATTCCCGCCATCACAAGACCGGTCTCAGGGATCTCGCATAAGTCAATAGGATGGCTGGTCAAGGTGTTGTACCACGCCTGATCCTTATACTGAATCAGCTCCATCTTGCCCAATCCCTCCGCTGGGTCTAACCTACCCATCTCAATAGGAATTTCCCTGATTGATCCAGAAAAACTTAGGTTTCCACTCCCGGAAACTCTTCACCCCGGCCCCAGCGCAGGCAGAGACCCCAGGGCGCGGCCTACATGAGAGCCAGCTCTCCACAAAGCTTAAACTATAAAAAACCAGAAACATGTCCACCAAAGGCTCGATCTTGTTGGCACGGCAACAAAACTCGAAGAACATCAGCCTGGACATCAGACCAGGATGGATCTGGTTAATGTGCACGCCAATCGCCCGAATAAAGGTACCGAGAAACTGGGTAATCGGAACCCTAAAATTGCAATCTCGGAAGTAGCAAGCATATAATCCCACTTTCCCAACAGGAGGTTCCAGTATAGTTTTATCTGGAGCAGGAGCCTCCACCCCATATGAAGACGGGAAACCAACTCCCTTCCTGAACTTCTTAAACTCCCCTTTACTCCAAACTGCTGTCACCTCCCCAGCATGGGGCGGCTTCTTCTTTGAACCATCATCTCCCCTCTTCGATCCACGCTTCTTCCTAGGAATATTGACAATGTGATCCATGACTCACAAACACGAAAGATTTTCTGAAGAATAATAAAGGAAAATGAAATCGCCAGAGAAGAAAACCGGAAGATTTGAGAGTAAGTTATGAAGAAAGTGAAAAGATTAGAGAAGAGAGAGGGTTTAAATAAGGAGGCCACACGTGGAAGACACGTGGCCTGACGGTTTTTCGAAATTCAAAAAGCCCACCAACCAGTGGAGGACACGTCACAACATAAGAGAGACAAAACGACCCGGGCCCACCACGTCTCTGACGTTTGTACAACCGTCAGAGACTTTTCGGCTACCAACCAGTCGCGTCACTCACGCGGACTGACAGAACTGATGTGCACTTTAATTAGGAGATGTCTGCACCTACCCCACTTACACAATACCGCGCAGGAGCTCCCCCCGCCTAATCAACGCGCAAAACACCTCGCACGGCCTACGTCAAAAAACTGAGTCCAGCGTCTCGCATGCTACACAAACAACACACTGGACTATGGGGACTTGAAGAGATATGTACCCGCACACGCGCAGGAAAGAAACCCGCGTACACGTCAACACAACAGTATGACGTGGCGTTCTGGAAGACGGCGCATGCAACCACAAAAAAGGACAAGTGTCACCCGACAGGAGCAGAGCCAGCAGCCAATCACAGGCCAAAACACCCTGCTCCACGATCACCTGCCAGTACGAGGTACAGAAAAGGACGAAAAGGACGACGCCAGGACACGTGGACCAATCAAAGGAAGACAGCGCAAAAATGACAACGGCCACGATCGTACAAGACAGCTGCCATGCTCCTCACAGCCAATCACAGGCTACCTAAGCAGCCTATAAATACCTCCCTTCGTCATCAGAAGAGAGGATCGAAAAACGGAGGAAAGAATTCATATAGCGTGCTGTGAGAGATAGATTATAGTCGAAACTCTGTAATAATCATATAACAGTGTCTTGTAACTTGTCTTGATAAATATAAGAAGCTCGTCCCTTTGCATTGTTAGTTCATTATCATTGTTATACTCTGATTATTAGATTGGTGTTTCTTCACAGGTGTTGTGTCGAATTTGCCTTCAAATACCGTAGCTGAGACATCTTATATTTCTTTTTTGCTTAGTGTTATTAAATTGTGTATTAGTTTTAATATACTACAATTATTTCATGTATATAATGGTTTAGGGGTATGACAGATGAGAAATATGCAACAAGAAGACTAAAGTTCACAAACAATGATAATGCATTAGTGAATAGTGATTGAGTGTAAAAGAATTGGAACCCACCTATATGGACATTCGGCTATGAGATCCAATAAAGACATAGAAATGGTCAAACCATTAAACAAAACCATCACCATATGCAAAAGCATTTTGCATGCTTTCTACCATGTTCATTACCTTATAATTAAACAACTTTTTTTTTTAAACGCAAACTTTATTAAACCATACAAAACGACGGGAAACTTCTAAGGTGGAGACTCCCAAACCAAAAAGTTACATTACATCAAAATTAAAAACTTGCCAATCCTTTCAACCCACCATACCCTTTTTACATCTACTAGAAAACCAAATAAATCCCAAGGCTTTTACATCCGCAACAATTTCGACCACGTTCCGACTATCATCCTTGAAGATCTTATCATTCATAGCCTTCCAAATTCGCCAACACGTTATGACCATAATACCATGCAACACCATTTTCTTTACCGAAGACCAAGTAGATGTAAAACCAAGGGAGGGAGTTAATTTTTTTGTTTTTTCTTAATAACCAGATACAATAGTTTGCGTGGTACCAGTATCTTGCTGGGTACAACATTTGTAAATAATTTGGGTAAGACTATGTGTAGTGCATTAGTGGTAAAGAAATTTGGAGCCTCACATTTGGACATTTTTTGACATGTGGCATGTGGATCTACTAGGGGCTTGAAAGGGACTTGAAATCAAAAATGGGTGTAATGGGTTGAGCCAAGTTGCAGCAACGCGAAATATTTCGATTTATAATATTACCATTGCCTTCTGCCACGTGTTCACAAGGGATTGGGTGGAGCCAAGTTGCAGCAGTGCGAAATATTTCGCGTGAGGAAGGAAAACGCCCCTTTAACGCCCATTGGTTGTCCACTACGTATGGTCAATGAATGAATGAAACTTAAACGAATTATTACATGTTAAAAATTGTTGGTTGAAGAATGATTAGGGGACAGTGCACTCCACAGATAGGGTTCTTGGCTACAATTGTCGCACGGCAACAAGGACGCCACCCCCTAGGCAAGGTTGCATATTTTATTATCATGACAAGATGTTGCCGCTAAGGGATAGTGATTTGTGTGTTATCCTATTTAATGTTTTAACCATTTGACATCTCCTCCACCAATTAAAACCTTTACCTTTTGAAACCGTTGGGGTACTTTACCTAGAGTGCTGTAAGTGGTTTTGTGATTTTAAGGTAATTTAGGTTCATTTTAACAAGACGAAGCGGGAGTGGTCGTGACTAGAATACTTATCCTTAAGTTCACATTCCCTCCTTATGGTTAAGTTTGAAATGAAAGCCAGCATTTATTGAGAATTGACATCACAGTAAGCGTCAAAGTTGACCAATAGGTATGAATTAAAAAATAAAATATGTAAAAATAAACGTGTTGCGTCCAGGGCTAAGAGACTTCACGAGATTCTAACCCATTTAGAGGGTGACACTTGGGTTAAAAGTCTTAAGTGTAGACACTTTAACTTATGTAAGACCCACATGATAACCGATTAAAAGATGACATGTGGCTTTAGAGGCTGGTAAACGCTTGACATTTGTAACGTCTTTAACCTAGACGCAAAGGTCTTTATACGTGGCTAAAGAGGCTTCCCAAAGGTTTTAAGAATATACACCTACGTTGTAGGTGGCTAAGGGGTGCTAGCCTTCAAACCACGATATTAAGATCTACTAGTAATAATATTTATGTTTATCTCATATGAATACATCTATGCTTAGATAAGTTGGTTACTTATACGGGTCAAGATCTTCACTTGAAGAGCATTTTTGGATAGATTACCGACTAAAGAGGCGTTTTGATAAAAGGAGTGTTGTGGACCTGTGGTTTCGTCTATGTTGTGGCTCATGTAGAAAATAGGGCTGAAAATCTTAGACACAGACACGATGCCATGACACGAACTCATACGACCTTAACAAGTTGCGTGTCTAAACAGATTAAAGACTTGTGAACATGTTAAGCACTCGTTAAGACATGGTAATAGTTTTTTTTATTAAAAAAGTTATATATGTGATAGGGGTATACCTTATACATATGCGGAAGGTGAATCAACCCTAATTTTCAATTTTCAAATCACATAGCACAAACATACACGCCGCTCGTTATCCCTCCTCCTCCTTTTCAACTCCACCTTCCTCGTCCGCCTTCGCCATCGCCTGTCCCCATCACTCGTCCACCATCCGTGTCCGCCGTCACCCGTCCTCCCTCTCAATGCTGACGCCACTCAGTTTCTCACTCACAGGTATGTAAGTACAATTTCATGGTTAATGTTTATAAACATGTTCGTGTCTTATCGTGTTAACGTGTTATATAAACAAGTTCATTTTTGAAAAAAAAAAATGACATGATAAGTTATCGTGTCATACTGTCATGTTCATGTTTACCTATTTTGTGTCCGTATCTTGTCGTGTTCATATATTAACAGGTTGTGTCTGACATGATATATCAACTTTAGTAGAAAGTAACGAATGGGACGCCATTCAACAAGGTTAATATAAATGCTAGAAAACATTGTTGAAGACACAATGACGGCTAAATTCCTTTAGATTAAGAATAAGACAAATTTTCCATCGTTAGAATGGAATGATTGATGTAATGGTCATTGGTGTAATCCTTGACTTTGTATTTTTTTTTTTTTTTTTTTGATAATTGCCAAAATAAACATTTGACCAAGCATAATTGTCAAAGTAAACATTTGATGCGTCTAAACATTAGGGACGAAACACTCTTTGCGTCTACCAATAAGATGATTACACGTGTAAAGCCTTCAGACGCTTTAATTTTTAAGGTCCCTGCGTCTAAGCTTTAGACGCGAGGTTGTTGTTTAGACGCAAAAGGGCTAACATATTCTTTAGACGTGAAGAACTTGTCGGTGTGGAATGATGCGTCTAAATAACAGCATTGCGTCTAAAGTTTAGACGTAGAGACCTTAAAAATTAATGCGTCTGAATGCTTTACACGTGTAATCATCTGATTGGTAAACGCAAAAGATTGTCTCGTCCCTAATGTTTAGACGCATCAGATGTTTATTTTGGCAATTATGTTTGGTCAAATGTTTATTTTGGTAATTATCCCTTTTTTTTTTCTCTAGCACCTTGGTCAAGTTGTTTTCTTTTTATGTATTTTCTATTTGTTGCCGCTGGTTTTATAAAACGGCATGCATATTTAAATAAGTAATTCCCTAATGCAAAACTTTATTGGGTTTCGCTTTCTTGTTTTACACTTCAAATATATCTATATGACAATAGGTTATCCCATTGGTAAGTGATAAATCACAATATTAAATAAGTTTGTGTTTTTTAACGGTAAAACGATATATATACAAAGTACATTTTTTATGAGAAGTGTGAGAAGGACTAAGAATTGACATGTAGACATCATGTTTTGGATTTAGGAATGATTTTTTAGGTTGTTTTAACTTGAAAAACACCAAACACAACAATCTAAAACACAATACAATGTATTATAGTAATTAAATTTAAAAAACAGCTAAAACACACTACTTAACGCTTAAAACACACTGCTAATGTTCTTAGCATGGTGTTTTAAGTTTTAAGCCTAAAATACATTGTTTTCGGTTTTTAATTGTTATGTTTGGTGTTTTTATAGGCAAAACAATCCAAAACATCACGACTAAGTTCAAAAAATGATGCCTAAGTATCAATTTTTAATATTTCTCACACTTCTCACAAAAAAACCACTTTGTACACGATCTTGACCCTATATATATATATATATATATATATATATATATATATATATATATATAAAGAGCCAACAAGAAGCTGGGGATACACCAAACACCAACATAAAAATAAAAAGAACGTTACATCACCATAGAAATATTAAAAGTAGACCAATTGGCCCACGGAATGGTACCCAACTTCGATCTTTGAGTAATGCATAAAAAGACGTCTTCTTTGATGAGTTCGAATGTCACCCGAACCGGTTCAAAAGCGTCGTCGAACGCCTTCTTGTTCCTAGCCAACCAAAGTCTCCAAAAAGTCGCTTGAATGATTGTTCCAACAGTTTTCTTCCAAACTTTCGAACCGGGCTGTTGATGCAAATAATCCAGCCAGGTTTCAATTGAAGTAGTATTATGTAACACCCCAACCGATGGCGGAATCATCGAGGTGCCACGTAGTGACGATTGTTCAAAAGCTCATGGTACTAAATGTAAATATATGATTATTGAATATTGTTTTACAACATGTGAAATTAAATACAAGACAACAAAAATAAAGATGATTGATTTGATTTAATCTAAGTCCAAAGTCCTACGTGAAGCGTCAAGCAGCTTATCCTGAAACATGCACGAAAATAATTTTGTCAACATATGATGTTGGTGAGTACTACTTAGTTTTGTACATATAGTGTAAGTTTTGAAAGGTAGTACAATTCATGTGTCTAGCATCACCAAGGCATTATGTAAACACGCAAGTAACCAAACAAGACAAAGATCACATGTAAAGTTGTACAATGAAATTGATAATGAGCACCTCAACACGTGTGAGTCTAAAAGAGCACCATAACACAAAGTTATGTCTAAATGAGCACCGTAACATAAGTTACGTCTGTATGTAAAGAGCACCATAACATAAGTTATGTCTGTATGTATGATTTTGTATGTAAGCTACGTTCATGTTAAAACATAAGCACAAAGATAAACAAGACACGTATATGAATTGTAAATGAATAAAAATGTATGTGTAAATGAATTTGCAAGCTTTGTATACTTGTGCATGAATCACCCCAAAAATTGTAAAATCGAAAAAGGGGATAAGTAATACTCACCTTAGCAATGTGGTAAGTCTTGTGTAATTGAATAAGTATAATCCAACGTTTGTCAAGTATCACCCTATGTATAAGGTAACAAATAAGTCTAAGTCTATCTAGTCTATAAGTATTTTCTAGGGTTTCGAATTGGGGATAAGTATTTATTTGGTTAATAATCAAATTGTTTATTAACTATAAGAAATTTAGTAAATAAATGAATAAAAGTCTTTTTGTAAAATTTTAAGTTGAATATAGTTACAACATAAGGTTTTAAGTATGAAAATAATTTTTATAAAATTATTTTCTTGAAAATAGAATATATAATCTATTTATTTCAAATTGTCAAAATATAACTTTAATATTTAAAAATATTAAAATTAAAGAATTATTAAATTAAAAATTGTATTTCTGTTTCAAATGAATAGAAATAATTTATGTAAAATTTTGGTGCAAAAACATTGAAAAATGAATTTATTATGATTTATTTATGATTAAAACTAACAAAAATTAATTAAAAATATAAAATAAACGGTTTTTCTGAATTAAAAATATTTTCTGGAATGTTTGAGAATATACAAGTTTAGGATAATTTTTGTGAGATTTAATAAAATTGTTTAGGTATTTTCATAGAATTTAATAAATATGAATGAATAAACTTATATTATTAATAATATATGTTAAATAAATTATTTTTGAAAAACTAAAAATTGTAAAATGAACTTTACCATTAGAAGATCATATGGTAATTTTTGTAGAATTTAATAAGCACTTTTAATATTTAAAAATTATTTAAAAAAAATAATATGTTAAATATATATATAAGAAAGGTAAAAAAAAAATGTTGTTGGTTGTGGGGCTCGAACCTGGGCCCTTGGCCGGTTCAATGCCTTTAGCCAAACACCCCAACCAACTGGTCTGTACATCAGATTTGTATATGTTTCAGTTTTTAAAACATTTATTATATACGTGGTTTGGTCATCTTCCCCAAATAAAACATAAGAACCCTAGTTTTTCTAATACACCACTTCATCAACCAATAACCCCTGGATTCATAGGGTTATTGGTCGGAATGTATAAAGGATCAAAAACATAGAATGAATCGATTCTTACCAAGCCGAGTTGAAGCAAGAACACGAGTCAACCAAAAAAGTCAACGCTTATGGTTTCGCAAACCAGACTGATCGAAAGAGAATTTGAAGATAGGGGTATAAATTTCGGCATATGGAGATGGTTCGGAACATCCCAATTTATACTATGATTTTTGTATATGGAAGGTTAGGATTTGTTTGACCAATCTTGGTCAAAAACGTGGTCAATCAAGCATGAATGGAAGGTTTGGAAGTTATAAATTAGTTATTAATTTGATGATTGATTGTCAATTTGATTAAGGTTTCCTAATCATACTGCAATTAATGTGGTCCATGATAGTGTTGAAATTTGTTAATGTGAGGTGCACAAATCTCGTAACAGTAGCAGCAAGGAGGAAAAGATGTATGGTTATGTGTGTAAATATATATATGGTTTGAATATTAAACACATCAAGGGGTGTAGCCCAGTTGGTTGTTGGTTGTCTTGTCTCTGACCCGGCTCCGGGTCTGGGTTCGAGTCTGGTGGGATGCAACATTTTTATTTTTTTACATATAATAGGAGAAGAAGAGGTGGAGATGGGCTTGGTTGATGGGCCGGACTGGGCTGCAGGTTCATGGGCCAGAAGAGGTAAAGTTAATAATAATGAGCCTAGTAAGTTTTATGGGTACTTGGGTTTGGACACATTATATTTTATAGAATATCGTCAAGGTTTTTAGTAGTTTATAAAATTATTATTATTATTATTATTATTATTATTATTATTATTATTATTATTATTATTATAGATGAGGATAAAATGTGACGTACAAGATCGGTGGTAAAAAATAAAAAAAAATGTATATATATATATATATATATTAATAATAGTGATAAAAATGACGGATGTCACAGCATCCCCTACTTTTAGAAACTTCGTCCCGAAGTTATTAGAAACATAGGGTTATGGACGTTTGGGTAGAAATCAAGATAACCGGGGTTTGGAAAATTTGAATGATTTTGGGTAAGAGGTTTGATAGGTGTGAGTTAAGAATTGGGTTAGGTTCGTCTCGAATAATAAAGAGAATAAGAATCTAGTAAATCACTAAACTTCAAATTTTAGGAATCCTAAAATGAACGTATGAGTTGATGAACTACCAAGTAACTAGAGTTTGTTCCTGGTCCGACTTCCACTCTCACTTTCAATGCATCATTAGTGTTTGTATACAGGGTGTACCGCAGCTAACCCACCACACCTTTGATACCTTGAAAACGTACTGGACGCCTACCAAAAACTCTAATAGAATTTCACACTACCCTAATGTACCTGTAAATTCATGATTACGTTCCGGACCGGAATCATCAATTTACCTTACATTAAAGTTTTGCGTCCTTCTATGACCCCACCGATTGTTGAGCAGGTTCGATAGCCTCCACCAGCCGTGGAGTGGGTTGTATGGCCCCTCCCGACTGTTTGAAAAGGCATAGTGACCCCTACCAATCGTTGAGTATGTTCGATAGCCTCTACCAGTCGTGGAGCAGGTTGTAGGGCCTCTCCCGACTGTTGAAAAGGCATGATGACTTCTATTAAGTGCAGCAATTATTATCCACATAGATTGCAAATTGATAGCATGTTTATGCAAGCAAGTTTGTAAGTACTACAACCATTAAGTGTAAGTGTTATCATGAATAATTAAATGTTTACGAGTATCATGAATAATTAGATGTTCAATGCGTAGTCAAATTAAGGGAAACAATCTAGTTTCATGTAATAACCAACGATGTTTTCTTAGAAAAGCATCTGTAAGTTCAAGTATCAAGTCCAAACGTTTCAAATAAATGTAAGGTAGAGTCTTGTATGATTAAAAATAAACATAATCAATATAATAAATTTCCAATCTGTGTTAATACACAATAATACGCAAGGAAATTTCTAGATGTAGTATGCTAATGAGTGCGACAAAATTGGGTACAAAATGATAATAGGATCAAGAAAATGAAAACATGGGTATTGGATTTCTCGAGTCTTAGGAAGATTCCATCCATGGTTTAACCAGTGGGATTAACGTCATTCTGACCATTTGCTTCGTTGATATTGTTATTGAAAGCTCGTCCATGTGCCACCAGGTTTATATTATTCAATTTAGGGCATTGAGGTCGCATGTGGTTAGGGTCTCTACAATGATAACATGCCCGACCGTTAGTAATCTGTAGTGGTTCCTGGGCAGCTGTTTGACGATTACCCTGTGTCCAATCTGTTACACGACAAGTAGTGACAAAGTGTCCAAACCTTCCACATCTAGTGCATTGACGGCATGGAAGATTTGCAGGGTGATGATACTTGCAAGTGTTGCATTGAGGATGGATTCCCGTGTAGGCTTTCTTGATAGGGGGTTGAGTCACAGGATTCATAACAGCATGGTTCTGGTTATCGCCCATTCGTTTCTTAGAGTTCGAAGCAGTAGTGGCGGCCTTTACGAAAACAGTCTTAGATTGTTCAACAGCATTGGTGGTTTTCTCAGTAGACGTCTTGGTGCCCTTCCTAACCAAGTTTCCTTTCCTTACGTGTTTGTCTGTTAATGTGGCTGCAAGTTGGATGGCTTCTTCTACCGTAGTGGCTTTGCCTCCAGTGACAACGTCTTGAATCAGGTCAGGTAATCCCTCGATATATTTTTCGATTGCTCGAGAGACTGGGGTGACCATGTGTGGAACCAGTATGCTAAGTTCGTGATACCGAGTATTATACGCAAGATTCTCACCACTGTCTTGTTTCAGTCCATGGAACTCTTCCTCCAGTTTCCTGATTTCGTTCCTAGGGCAGAATTTGGCGATCATGAGTTCCTTAACATCAACCCAAGATAAAGATAAAGCAACATCAGCTCCTCGATTGCGTTTTTCGCTATTCCACCAGGTTAGCGCCCCCTTTTGAAGGACACTAGTAGCATAGCGAACGCGGAGTTCATCAGGACATTCACTGTTCACAAAGGTGCTCTCCATGCTTTCAAACCATTGGAGGAGGCCAGTAGCACCCTCCTCACCAGTGAATTTTGTGGGGTTGCAGGAGTTAAAGTGTTTGAAAGTGCACCGAAATTGGGTTGTACTCCCTGTATTGGCACTGTTACTATTCTGGGTTATCTCACTGACAAGGTTTGGGATCACCGCAGCAATTTGCTCGGCGACTAAAGATGCGAGGCGACGATCAGAACGTTGCCCAGAAACACGAGCAGGACGTTGGCTGGCATCACGAAGCATGCGGCGAGCAGACATCTATGAGGTAGTCAAATAATAATCAGGAGATTAGAAAATGTAAGTGTATAATCGTACAGATAATTATGAAGATATGATTCTTGTAAGCACTCATGATATGCAAAGTATTGTATATGAAACGAGAGGGTAGTATTGGAAAAACTTGTACAAAATGCTTGGAGTGCCCTTGTCTAGCTGTAAAGCTCAACAAGGACGTTGACTTTTCAAAGGAATTGAACCCAATGGTGATCAAAGAAGACATGCTTTAGCCTATAAGTGGACACTCACTCCAGGAATCCCCAGGTAAGCATAACAGGTCCGTAAATGGATTTATGCGCTATGCTTGCCTATGCCAGAAAACCCAGTGTACAGGCATCCACCCTTCCAGATTGCACGTGTTCCATCACACTCATTAAAGTTCAACAACTTTGAAGGAGCAAAATAAAGGTAGGCATCATGCCTAAGAGTGTCTTCATGAAAGGTACTGCTCCTGTTCCATGTTGATGTAGACCTTCCACCCCTTGTAGGACACCATCTCTATGCACCATGATGAAAGATGAGAAGAAGGGAGAGAGAGAAGGAAGGAAAGATAGAGAAAGGAAAGTAGAGGGAAATGAGGGGTAAGGTAATTTAGGAAATATTATGCATGAAGGTTAAAGTTCGGTTATAGTCTAGGTCATCTTATCTAATAACCTAGTTCCCTATAACCATGGCTCTGATACCAATCTGTAACACCCCAACCGATGGCGGAATCATCGAGGTGCCACGTAGTGACGATTGTTCAAAAGCTCATGGTACTAAATGTAAATATATGATTATTGAATATTGTTTTACAACATGTGAAATTAAATACAAGACAACAAAAATAAAGATGATTGATTTGATTTAATCTAAGTCCAAAGTCCTACGTGAAGCGTCAAGCAGCTTATCCTGAAACATGCACGAAAATAATTTTGTCAACATATGATGTTGGTGAGTACTACTTAGTTTTGTACATATAGTGTAAGTTTTGAAAGGTAGTACAATTCATGTGTCTAGCATCACCAAGGCATTATGTAAACACGCAAGTAACCAAACAAGACAAAGATCACATGTAAAGTTGTACAATGAAATTGATAATGAGCACCTCAACACGTGTGAGTCTAAAAGAGCACCATAACACAAAGTTATGTCTAAATGAGCACCGTAACATAAGTTACGTCTGTATGTAAAGAGCACCATAACATAAGTTATGTCTGTATGTATGATTTTGTATGTAAGCTACGTTCATGTTAAAACATAAGCACAAAGATAAACAAGACACGTATATGAATTGTAAATGAATAAAAATGTATGTGTAAATGAATTTGCAAGCTTTGTATACTTGTGCATGAATCACCCCAAAAATTGTAAAATCGAAAAAGGGGATAAGTAATACTCACCTTAGCAATGTGGTAAGTCTTGTGTAATTGAATAAGTATAATCCAACGTTTGTCAAGTATCACCCTATGTATAAGGTAACAAATAAGTCTAAGTCTATCTAGTCTATAAGTATTTTCTAGGGTTTCGAATTGGGGATAAGTATTTATTTGGTTAATAATCAAATTGTTTATTAACTATAAGAAATTTAGTAAATAAATGAATAAAAGTCTTTTTGTAAAATTTTAAGTTGAATATAGTTACAACATAAGGTTTTAAGTATGAAAATAATTTTTATAAAATTATTTTCTTGAAAATAGAATATATAATCTATTTATTTCAAATTGTCAAAATATAACTTTAATATTTAAAAATATTAAAATTAAAGAATTATTAAATTAAAAATTGTATTTCTGTTTCAAATGAATAGAAATAATTTATGTAAAATTTTGGTGCAAAAACATTGAAAAATGAATTTATTATGATTTATTTATGATTAAAACTAACAAAAATTAATTAAAAATATAAAATAAACGGTTTTTCTGAATTAAAAATATTTTCTGGAATGTTTGAGAATATACAAGTTTAGGATAATTTTTGTGAGATTTAATAAAATCGTTTAGGTATTTTCATAGAATTTAATAAATATGAATGAATAAACTTATATTATTAATAATATATGTTAAATAAATTATTTTTGAAAAACTAAAAATTGTAAAATGAACTTTACCATTAGAAGATCATATGGTAATTTTTGTAGAATTTAATAAGCACTTTTAATATTTAAAAATTATTTAAAAAAAATAATATGTTAAATATATATATAAGAAAGGTAAAAAAAAAAATGTTGTTGGTTGTGGGGCTCGAACCTGGGCCCTTGGCCGGTTCAATGCCTTTAGCCAAACACCCCAACCAACTGGTCTGTACATCAGATTTGTATATGTTTCAGTTTTTAAAACATTTATTATATACGTGGTTTGGTCATCTTCCCCAAATAAAACATAAGAACCCTAGTTTTTCTAATACACCACTTCATCAACCAATAACCCCTGGATTCATAGGGTTATTGGTCGGAATGTATAAAGGATCAAAAACATAGAATGAATCGATTCTTACCAAGCCGAGTTGAAGCAAGAACACGAGTCAACCAAAAAAGTCAACGCTTATGGTTTCGCAAACCAGACTGATCGAAAGAGAATTTGAAGATAGGGGTATAAATTTCGGCATATGGAGATGGTTCGGAACATCCCAATTTATACTATGATTTTTGTATATGGAAGGTTAGGATTTGTTTGACCAATCTTGGTCAAAAACGTGGTCAATCAAGCATGAATGGAAGGTTTGGAAGTTATAAATTAGTTATTAATTTGATGATTGATTGTCAATTTGATTAAGGTTTCCTAATCATACTGCAATTAATGTGGTCCATGATAGTGTTGAAATTTGTTAATGTGAGGTGCACAAATCTCGTAACAGTAGCAGCAAGGAGGAAAAGATGTATGGTTATGTGTGTAAATATATATATGGTTTGAATATTAAACACATCAAGGGGTGTAGCCCAGTTGGTTGTTGGTTGTCTTGTCTCTGACCCGGCTCCGGGTCTGGGTTCGAGTCTGGTGGGATGCAACATTTTTATTTTTTTACATATAATAGGAGAAGAAGAGGTGGAGATGGGCTTGGTTGATGGGCCGGACTGGGCTGCAGGTTCATGGGCCAGAAGAGGTAAAGTTAATAATAATGAGCCTAGTAAGTTTTATGGGTACTTGGGTTTGGACACATTATATTTTATAGAATATCGTCAAGGTTTTTAGTAGTTTATAAAATTATTATTATTATTATTATTATTATTATTATTATTATTATTATTATTATTATTATTATTATAGATGAGGATAAAATGTGACGTACAAGATCGGTGGTAAAAAATAAAAAAAAAATGTATATATATATATATATATATATTAATAGTGATAAAAATGACGGATGTCACATATTATGTGGCCACCCAATCTTTACCTAAGCCAAGACGTTCCACCACACCAATCTCGCCCAAAGGCATGACACAAAGGTGTGGTAGATGTCCTCATTCTCTAAATTTCACCTGAAGCAGAGAACATCCGATAGACCCACTCCACGGCTCGCCAAATCCACCTTGGTCAGAAGCTTCCCCAAAATAATCTTCCACGTTAAGATGTTGGCTTTAGGAACAGCCTAGTGATTCCACGCGAACCGAGCATTAGGCGATATCAAAACGCTGCTGTTCTCCAATTCCATCCGAATATCTTTGACCGAGAACGGAAGTCCTGAGTCGTTGCTCCATTTCCATTTGTCCAGGTCACTGTTGAAGGCCACATTGTCGAGGATATTAAGCAAGTTTCGGAACTGCACAGAAGAGGGATTCGGGGCCCCACCACTACTCCAATCCCATTTCCACTTGATGCGACCATTGATCAACTCATAACAATCCAACACACGAGCTTCCTTGTTCTTTGCAGCCGCATACAGGACTGGAAATAACAGCTTAAAGCTGGAAGGAGCAGCCCAGCGATCAGACCAAAAAAGAATTTTTGACCCGTCTCCAACATTCGGCGAAAGCTTCTCCACAACCTGAATGCCTCTCGACCGAAAAGCCTCCTCGACCTTTCCAATATCCTTCCAAATACCCGTAAGAGCTCTTTTAACCGGGATAATATTAACTCCTTTTCCCGAGGAATGGATCGACTTAATGACTTTAACTCATAGACGATCCGGCTCTTCCTTATATCTCCACCACCACTTCGCAAGCATAGCCAAATTGAAGTCTTCGATGCTACCCACACCCGCTCCACCACATTTTTTCTGCACTTGCAACTTTTCCCACTTAACCCATCTAATCTCACTCCTTGATCCGGTCTTCCCCCATAAGAACTCTCTCCGGATAACTTCCAACTTCTTCAAAACAAACTTCGGGGCTGGAAAAAGTGACATAAAGTACGAAGGAATGCTACTAAGGACATCCTTGATTAAGGTTAATCTCCACGCAAAGGAGAGCGTTTTCGCCTTCCAAGCCGTCAATTTTCTACTAAACTTATCAAAGACCTATTGCCACCATCGAACCCTCTTCATATTAACCCCCAACGGAACTCCCAAATAGGAAAATGGGAGAGTCCCAAGAGTACATCCTAACTCCGCAGCGAATTCTTCTACTTTCAAAGTCTCCACATTGAACCCAAATAATTAGCATTTATCACAATTGATTTTGAGCCCGGACACAAGAAAAGGCATCTAAGGAACCGTTTAAGAGTAACCACATTCGATTTGGACCATTCCCCCAAAAAATGACGTCATCCGCGAAACAAAGGGTAGACACGGAAGGGCCACCGTTAGGAAGGGTGACGCCTTTAAAAAATCCTAACTCAATGGCCCGATCCATAAACTTCTTTATAGCTTCCATGGCGATGATAAAAAGAAACGGAGAGATAGGATCGCCTTGGCGGAACCCTCTTTTGAAGGCAAACTCCTCTGTAGGAGACCCGTTGACCAAAACCGAGCCTCTCCCCGTATTAAGACAAGCTTTAATCCACTTGACCCATTTTTCCAGGAACCCCATGTACTCCATTATCGCAAAGAGAAACTTCCAATTAAGGGAGTCGTAAGCTTTGTGGAAATCAATCTTGAACACAAGAAGTTTGTACTTCATCTTTTTAGCCCACGAAATAATCTCGCTAACCATAAGGGGACCATCAAGAATATTCCTCCCCCCCGACAAAGGCCGTTTGTGTGGGGCCTATAAGGTCATCCAAGACACCTTTAATACGCATCGAAAGAACTTTCGATAAAACCTTGTAAATCGAAGAAACCAACGAAATGGGGCGATAGTCGGAGAGATTTTGCGGGTCACTCTTCTTCGGGATAAGAGTAATAAAAGAGGCGTTACAACCACCCGATATTTCACCTGAAACAAAAAAGTCATCAGACGATTTAATAAATAAAGGCTTCAAAGCTTCCCAAAAGTGCTTGAAAAACTTGAGTGTAAAGTCGTCCGGGCCCAACGATTTTCCTCTGTTGCAACTCTTAATAGCCTCCCATATCCCATCAACACCAAACGGACTACACAAGGAATCAGCCTGAACAGAGGATAACCGGGGAAGCCCGACATTCGCGAACTTGGGTCTTCTTCTAATAGGCTCCGAGAACTGTTTTCGGAACCATCCGAACACTTCGGCTTTAATAGCTAACGGGTCAACGTTCACACACCGTTAATCATAAGGCCATCAACTTTGTTACGCGCTATATTCGCCTTAATAATCCTGTGGAAAAAGGTGGAATTTTCATCGCCATTCTTAATCCAATTAACTCGTACTTTCTACTGTAAATCTTTGAGCTTGGCCATCTCCATATCCCTCAACTGTTTTCTCAAATTAGCCCTTAGAGTTTTCTCATCATTGTTCAGCATCCTAGTACTGGCCGATTCTTCAATCTGCTTGACCCAATTACTAATAAATAAATAATAAGTATTATCCTTCAACTTGATAGCAGCCCTCTTAGCTTTTAAATGTACTTTCACCTTTTTAAGCAAAGACATAAAGGCTACATCAGCCTTGCCTTCCAACGAACTCGCCAGAATACGGTTGTTAATGGTATCAATCAACTCGCCATTCAGCAGCCAAGAGTTGAAGAACTTGAACGGGATGGGACCAAAGTTTCGATTAATACAATAGAGAGAGAGGGAGAGGGCAGTGATCGGAGTACCGTTTATCGTGAACCCGGAGTTGAGCCATCGACCAGCGGGAAACAAACTCATCGCATACAAAGATGCGGTCCAGTTTACTCAACTTTAGATCGTCATGGTCTGAAATATAGGTGAATCTCCCGCCCGTCATGTTGTATTCAATCCAACCCACCATACGAATAAACTCGTTAAATAATGCCAACTCGCTTGGGCAAAAAAACAGAGTTCACCCGTTCTTCCGGACCCCTAACATCGTTGAAGTCACCCAAGGCAACCCATAACCCATTCCGATTAGACACAACACCAATAAGATCATCCCAAAGGGCCCTTCTCAGCGCCGCATTGTTAGGAGCGTAAACATTAAGGATGTTGATAGTGGTTCCCAACCCAATCAAATCCCCAAACACGAGCAAAAAGTACTTGTTTTTAACGCAGCCAGCCTTTCTAAATCTGGACGAATCCCAGATGGAAATAATACCGCCAGATCGACCCACCGAATCCACAGAATCGAACTCCAATGGTGACCGATCCCACATTCTAGACACCAACCCGAAATTTAAACAACTTTGGTGTGTTTCCTAAATGCCAATAAAGTCCACCTGGGCGTCACGTTTCAACTCGCGAACCCAAGCTTGTTTACCGTCCGAAAGGACTCCCCTAATATTTAGACTGAGAAAATTCTTTTATTACCAGCTGAACACCTTTCCCCTGAGACAACCTTTCTCATGTGATTGTCAAACCCGTCGAGCTCAAATCCCAGCTTCTTTCCAAAGGATAAGGTGTCTTGGACGTCAATTTCGAACTCATCTTCACACTCATCCGAATAAACCTCCCCCTCATCATCCTCATGGCCATTTGTAGCATCCCGTTTATCCAAGTTAATAGGTCTTCTTCTGCTCTCAACATCTTGTTCAATGAGCTCCTCCAAAGAAAAGGGGTCTGAGTTGGCTGAAACATTTAGGTCAGGAGTAACATAATTTTCATTCACAGCAGGGCTAGAAACATTTGGGTCGTCCTCATATTTATCCACCTCCTTCTCAAGACTTGAGCAAACATTAGGTCCAATAACTATAGAAGCCAAGCGGGTCCCTTCACCTGGCCCAATGCGTAAATCATCTCCAGGGTTAAAACAAGAGTTGTCGACATCATCATGGGGTCCACTAGGGACATCATCATTTAAATTGGAATCATAAACAATATTATCTGCATGGGAATTTTGCATGTTTCCCAGAAGAACTCTTGGACTTCCAAGGACCGATTCATCTGCCTTCTCTAAGCCTCTGTCATCGACAACAATGGATTTCAAAGCCGGAGCAGCCACCACGCCTGCTGGAATAACCGGGGACCAGCCTGAGCTCACCTCTAGGACTATGACCAAAACCTCACCATCCTTCGATCTAAGGCAAGCTTCAGAGGCAATTTTCTTACCCACTGGCACAAGGATAACCAACACATTCGAATCCATAAGAACATCATCCGCTGAGGCTTGGGACTGGACTATGATTCTTCCACATCGTTCTCCCACTTTGTAAAACACCTTCCGATCCCACATAGAGGCCGGCAAGCCCATGATCTTTATCCAAGCTAGTCTTTTGTTAGAATACAACCCACCATCCCAGATAAGTAAATCAGAAAACCACCGACTCCAATTTTCAACTTCGGTTTCCCGAAACATTTTGGCGAACTCCGGTCTATCGAAAACCAAAGCGATACTCAACCCTCCTAAATATTTCACAGAAAACGACCATTCCGAGAACTCGTCCACAAGGCATTGCAATCTATTGAGCATGTCGAACTCCTTCACCTCCCCCCTCAACGTCTTGAACTCCAAACTCTTCTTGACCTGAGAACGAATGGGAGGAAGGTCGATGATGAGACTCGGGGAAGGATCGGTCCTCTTCCCATAGAAAGCATCTTTATATGAATTGAACGCGCCTTGCCTGCCATCATTATTCGTACCCATCTCCACCCCCACCCCACTAGCGTAACAAGGGTTGAGATTACCACTACCTTCATTCAGCCTAGAGAAGACCGAACGTCTTTTTGGGGAGCTCACCTCCTCCACTCTTCTCCCGTATCTATTGAAGCGGGCCACGTTTACACCAAGGACAGCCCCATCCAACGAGACCCCGTTCAGTTCATTGGCCAAAATCTCAGCTTCAACAACCGTAGAGAACTTCAGGAAGCCGAAACGATTACCACTTTTATCGCGTTTATTAGGGATGTACACATCCTCTAGGTTGCCAAAGTGAGCAAATGCATTCCACAGGTCTTCCGCTGAACACTCGTTTGGGAGGTTTGACACGTAGAAAGAAGTCGTCTTCGTTAGCATATCTTCTCTTCTTAGGAACCTCTTCTCCTTTTGCTTATCTTTCTTGCTTAAAACCTTCTACCAGCCCTCCTCCTTCCTTCCATTGCTCCTCTTTTGGTTGATGTTGCTCTGTTCTTCTCTTTTCCACCTAGGTAAATCTTGATACTGAGGAGGATCGATCCTTCCTTGCAACCTTCCTTGTTGTCGACTCTTGGTCTTCTTGTCGCCTCTCATGGAGAGAGAATTTTCTTGACTGAGGCTTGAAATAAGTTGTGTGCTTGATTAATGTGCTCGTCACATGAGGTTTGAAGAAAACCCAATATAAAATAATTGTTAATTCAAACGGGATATGAACTTAAACAAAATTCGTGAGTTTATGTTTAATTTGAACATGTTTAGTTAGTTTTGGTTGAACATACAAACATGTTTAGCTAAAAGAATCGGATTTTGGTCAATGGTCGGCTCAGGAGTTGCTTAATCTCTTAATTTTTAAAATGTGATTAATCTCGTAACTTATATCGGTAGGTTAAGAATAATATAGGCATCGGGTTAATTGTTCAATAAAATTTGCTTGTTTCTTGCGCTTATGTAATATTTGATTATTAATATCTCAAAAATAAATAAAATTAACAAATATATCAGTCGTGTTTTGGTTCATGTGTCAAACGATATTCATGTTTGTGGCATGTATTCATGGTACTATGGTTTGCGATACTACCAAGTACCAAATATGTAATTTGTTCTTGATTAATATGTGAAGAGTGTAGGACCCAAACCAATGGGTTGGTCCAAAACAATAAAATGGGTCCATTAAAAGCCCACATACACTGCTCTTGGGTTATGTTTTGGACTAATTTTAGGTCAGGTTTGTTGATGAGAAAATCTTCAATACAACGTCTTTATTATCTTGGTAGAAAAAAAGTCTACTTATGAACATATCATAACCCAAATTCAAAAAACATGCAAATGCACATTTGTAAAACCAAACAGGGTCAGTTGGGACAAAGAAAGTCAAACCCGGTTTTTATGAAACCGCTGTCTATTTTTTGTGCACCACTAACTTGCAATACATAAGTGAGCCCAAAAGGGAGTAAATTCATGATAACTAGTAGCAATGCCCGCGCGTTGCTGCGGGTGCGTTTGTTTTGTTGCTTCGAAGTTGTCGGGGTTTGTTGTGTGTGGATGACGTTTGTGAATGATTCATTTCGGTAAAATGAATTATGTAGGAAGCAATAACATAGTATTTAGTTGTAAATTGTTTAGTATACATAATAATTTAAAATCTTACATCAAGGCTAGAGCAACCCCAAAGGCTTAGTCTTTTCAACCGATCATGTTTAATAAACAACTTATGGTGCGTAAGATGCAGCTTGCTGTTTGGTGATGTATGTAAGCTTGAATTGGAGGTTGTGCGTCTGAATCGCATATTGTCTTCCACAATCCATGAGTTCCAAAAGAGGTAATTGCGCAGTGGCAAACTGGATGCCACCTGATGAGTAACGGAAGCAAATATTAATTATTATCAAATTAAAAAATAACTATAGTATAGTATGTTTTAAATTGTGGGTTTAAAAATTACTTGATGTAATGTTGGGACATAGAGTGACAAGGAGTCTTGTTAGAGTCTTAGTGAATACTGAATACATTGCATATCATCCCAAGACCAGTGTCGCTAATGCTAGACCTGCAATTAATGGCCACCATTAATGAATGGATAGAGATTTACATGGTATAAAAACAGCACAAACATATATTCCAAAAAATGACCATGATACAAAGTATAAATAAATATAACTTACCCACTGAGATCAAGTAGTTCCAGATTTGAGTAGCATTCGGAAATTGCTACGACCGATGCATCTGTTAGTTCTGATCCACGTACAAGTGATAGCATGCGCAAGCCCCTAAAATGCACACAATAAATACAATAAAAATGCCACTCAGGATAGCTAAAATTTGCAGCAGTGAGAGAAAGAACAACATATGGGTAGTTTACAATTATAATCAAAATCACTATATCTAGACACGAGAAATTGATTGTTAAAATAAAAATAGGTAGTTTAGAATAACTACCTGGAAAGAATATCTGAGTTGGACTATAAAGGGATGATCAATCTTTGTCAAAATATCCCTCTCAGCTATCATGTATTCAGCATGATTTTTCTCCACAATCTTGTCTTTCCTCACAACCTTCATTGCATATATTTCCAAATTATCTTTCTTTCTAACTTGAAATACTTTCCCGAACGCCCCCTGGCCCCCACAACTTTCATAACCTCAAAATTTTAAAGCCCAACACTCCACAGCTTCCCTCAACTCCTTCAACCGCCACATCATTAGAACCCTCTAATTCCTCTGTTTCGCATATGGTTAGCTTCTTTAGATTCAGCAGGTTGCTAACACGTGGTGTAGGGCCCACTAAAGAATGTGATCAGTTGCATATGACCACTGGTTCATCATATATAGTTTCATTTGAAATTTCCGAATTTCCATGAGCCAGCAGAGGACCAAATGTGTCAGAAAAATCGAGCTCAAAATTATTTGATGTGGCAGCAGGAGGGTTCAAAGGGAGGTGTAAATAGTTCTTGGATGGTTTGCATGTTTTGTCTTCAATTAAAGCGGTTAACTGAGAAAAAACCATGATGGAAAATAGTAAGCTGGTTTCGCTTACTTAATTGCCTACTAAAGTATATTACTACGGATAGAAAGACACTAAGATTCGAGCTGATGAAAGACTTCTACCAATGGCCTTAATTAGAAGAAAGTTCAAGTCAACAATCGGGTTCTTAGAGAAACTTGAGAAGATGCAAACGAAAGCAGAGTAAGTTGAGTTGTTCTTGTTTCCTGAGGTGCAGGAAACGTTGGATGTCACGCTGGTTGTTAAACTCATGAAGATCTGTCGTCAATCCTGTGTACATGAAACAAGACCAATAAGTCCAAAACAATAATTCTTCTAATCATGCAATTACTCATCTTCATTCTTCACAAAACATCTTTCTTTTTTATACTCTGCCATCAAAGCATGTTTCTAACAATGAGCTAAAAAGAATGAAATATCAAAGTATTAACAAAATTTAGAGCAAATTACTCCATACCACAAAAGGGTCCACCTTTGCTTCAACATTTTTTATTTTTTTTTTGAAAATTCACTTTCATTCAACCACCGCGGACAGTCCTCGAGGACTGTCGAAACAAAATTACAACCAACTCATAAACAGCGCCTTTCAAATACAAAATTGCGATGGACTTAAGTAGTTATATTTTAGTTTATGTAGAGGTAACCAAATGGTGGGCTACTTTGGTAACAACCAGTTCATCAAAAGAGTTAGATATTTCATCTTAGGTCAAAACGGGTCAGGTCATGCTAACATGCAAACACTTTTCCTTTGCTGTCTTTAGTTATATGAATTATTTATGTGCCAATTGTAAGCATATTGTTAAAAGATAAATCTATTTTATAATAAAACTTTTTTTCACAAAACTTTCCCACTTGAACTGTTAAGAGATCACCTTGCCACCTCTACTAAATGATAAATTTAACGAGCGGAAAAAAAAAAGAAAAACCTTATTTTAGAACCAATTAAAAAGAAACAAACCTTGACATTAGAGATATCTGGGGTATCGGGTGTGGCAGCAGGATAAAACTTATAAAACCTCATCTGCTCAAATGCAGCAGCACTCCAATGAGTCCTCAACTCATCTTGATCTTGAATCTGTTTTTCTATTGCCTACAAGATGTCACAATATGAAACGGGGGGTCAGATGGATTAGATAACAGGTCATTTTTGGTTTGACCAAATCATTTTGTCCAATAATATGACAAACAGAACACACATCATTAATTACATACATATATGTATGTTTCTTAAAAAACTAATACAATCAAAACTCACACATGCTGAATAGTGTCAAAGAAGTACCTGATGAACTTTAATGATTTGAAACACATCAAGAGCAGCAGCATCCTCAGATGAAGCACTCTGATAAACACACACATCGACAATCATAATTAGCTATATGTTATGTGTCTAACAAGCTCATGGATAGAGTGGGGCAGCCTTGCACGTCCAGCATAATGCATAATGGGTTGTTTCATACAAATAGGCTATGCTTTTAGTTCTTGAATTTGAATATTCTAGTTTATCGCGTGGGAAAATAAAGAGAACCAATGGGGATGCCCCTAGTCTCACGTATTCATCTTTTATAGGAGTTATTGTTTAACGATAATTTCTTAATTTCTTATCCGGCTTCATCCCATACACTTCTATCTAGAGTTAATAGAATCTTTCATCATTGATCAAACCTTTATTAAACTCGAGCTCAATTAACCCGTGCTAGACAGAACCACAACTACATTATGTTTTATAACATTGTTAGCCATTTTAATTTCAACTTAGCAAGCAGCCTATGAACGAACGCATACGTGTAATTGTCTAAAGCATACAACCATCAAATTGTCATGTATTGAAAAGACTAACTCCTTAGTGGAGATCTCGTATTTAGTTACCATTCTCATTTTTGCTTTAGATACCTAGGCGGAACCCGCGCAATGCGGCAGACTATACAATTTCTCTAAATTATGTTTCTTTCTTTGCATCAGTGAATTTTCGCAACCTTCATCTAACATATAAAGCCTAAATAACCAAACAAACGAATTATAGGTACCTCGGAAACTCATATGAATCCTAAAGAAACCGGAGGTTCGATTGAATATGTCATCCCACTGCAGTCACAGGAACCCTAGGCCTGGACTTCCTAATTATTATTGCTGCTAGGACGTCCCAACTTCGTCGTCAAAACGTCAATACATGTTGAACAACCTTCTATGCTAAACAACTCCTGTCTTCTGCAAGATCACAAAATAAAGCACAATACAACTAAATTATGGATTACAAACCAAATAACATCAGTAAATAGACTTAGAGAGAATAAAACTAAAACTAAAAAAAATTACCATGTATATCAGTCAGTACAATAGTGTTCGTTTCGTGATGACCCTACAAGTGTGGTTGTGTTTACTAAGATCATAAATGTTCGAAAAAAATGGTTTTGCCCCAAGTTCACCACTGCTAATCAAATTCCCACATTAAAAAAGCCTAGAGCCAATAACTTTTGTAAAGAAACTAAATAATTCAATAATTTGTGTAAAGAAACAATAACATCACCAAAATTATAAAGAAGCAACATCAAACATAGGCTTACCTTGTAAAATTACCACCGAGATCAGTTATGGCTGCACCTAATCAGAGAAGTAAATCACCAAAAAAGTTGTTTTTATACTTTAATCATGTAAATTACTTATTGGAGAAGAATAATAATATTAAGGTTTACCTTAATGAAAGAATCCCTAATCAGTATATTTCATCATCGTCCCAACACTACCACCACATTTTCACTATCACCCTGGAAGAAATTTAATGTTTTATCATCGATAGAGAAGTTGAAGGGAAGCTATTGGAAGAAGATAAAGAGGGTTTATACTATGTAGGGTTTCAAGGGAAGCCAATGGTCACTGAAATTGAAGTCGGCATTCATGGGTGAATTGAAAATGACGGTTGAATGCTCCTGGAGTTCAGTATGATGTGCAGGAAGGGCAGGGTTGGAACACATTTTTAAGATTGCAAACAAAAGGATGATTGAAATCTCTAAATTACCCTCTAAAGTGTCTTAATTGTCACAAGTATCCCCATAATACCCTTAAATTTCTTGCTTAAATATATTGTACATATTGCTTCTTAAGTTGTACGGAAATGAAAATGACTATGCTAGCCATCACTTCTCATTAATAAGATAATATAGATATATGAAAAAAGAGGTGAACAAATCGTTTTTTTTTTCAAAATCATTTTTGATTTTAAACCAGTTCGCTACAGTACCAGTTCTTTCCCAAACCAGCTTCGGTTTGGAACCGGTTTTGGTTTTGGTTTTGGTTTCGGTTTCGGTTCGTGAACCGATTCTTGCGCGCACTTAAAAAAAAAGCAACACAATTTTTTTTTTACATAAAGTTCAACTTTTATTGATTCTTATAATTTTTTTAAGGTGTATGGGTATATATTTTTATGTGTAGAAACTTTTTTGTATAATTTTATTATATACTAGCTTATACCCCGGGAGCGTCCCGGGTTGAAAAATCTAAGTAAAGTGAATAAAATTAGAAGTATCTAAACTATAAAAATGGCATCTATATAGCAATTACCTGTTGGAGAGCGTCCCGGGTTGAAATATCTAATATGACATAATAAAATATCTAATATAACAACATAATTAATGACTTGTCAATATATGATTATTATTATTATTATTATTATTATTATTATTTTAAACAATTCTCTGTCATAAGTTCTCATATTCTAATATAAAAAAAAAGAGTAATTGGGTTGGGTATCACCTAATCCCAGGCCCGACCAAAACCCACAATTTTTTTAAACTAATTCCAAACCTGACACAATACCTGTCGGGTTACAAAAAAATAGTCGTTTTTTTCTCCGTTTTTTATATAGCACTATGGTACTCGTTGGAAAGATAATAAAACGCTCGTTAATTTGGTGTAATTTTTTTCTTTAAAAAATCTCGTATATAAAAGATATTAACGTTTAAAAGTTATGAGAGGAAACATGAAAGAGAAAATAATAAAGTTTTAATATTTAAATTTAGTAGATTAGGTATTTAATAGATTATGTTAAATCATATTTAAACCATATTTATTCCTTTTTTTTAATTGGTCTAGAGTTGCCATATCACATCCTATGTGGCATCTCTTAAAAGAGATATTGCATAATATTATGACGTGTCATTAAAAATGCTTTAGTTTACTATATATATAGACTAGATTATACCCCGGGAACCTCCCGGGGTTGAGAAATCTAATATAACATATTAATCTTACATATAAGATAGAATGATGCGTTTACAGTTACATGCAGGAAAGCTTCGGGTATCACCGAACCTAAAACAATTAAAAATGTATCTCCAATGTTAACGCCTAACCTTAAACAATATATAACTCTAATATTAATATCTAACCTAAAACAATGTATAACTCCAATGTATAACTTCAATGCTAACCCATGTTGAAAATAGAATTCATATTTACCGAAACATAATTAGTGACTTGTCTATACAAGATTAATGATTTACCTGAACACTTTGTGTGTTGTTTCCTGTATGAACAGAACCCTACAAAAAAAATCACTACTAGAAAAATACCCCTTTCTTGACGCGCATTGCGCGTCATAAAAGGGTGTTTATGACACACAGAAAAGTGTCAATGAAGAACATGTCAAGAAAGGTTTATGACATGCAGGCGCGTGTCATCTTTTAATGACACACGTTTATGACACTCCTTTACGACACGCTTTTTTGACACGCATTTACGACACACTCTTTAATGACACTCTTTCATGACATGCATTTACGACACACCTTTATGACACTAATTTTGCGTGTCATGTTTTTTTTTACCTAAAAAAAATTCTGCAAAATAACTAATAAATCTGGATTTATATTTATATTTATATTTATAATAACAAAATCAATAAATTTCAAAATAAAATTGCATATATTATACATACCACAAAAAAATTACAATTAGCATTTGTCGAATCCTACCACTAGTTACAAAAATATTGTGTCAATACATTACATTAGTCTAGACTAAACGTACGGATAACTTGAAAATGATGGTTGCGGCATAACTAGACCACTCTTCACGAATGGCATTAATATCCTCATCCGTGTTAGCATCTACTCCTCCCCCTACCTGAGACAACAATTAAATTAATAAGATAAGGAAAAAACATGTTGATTTGTAAAAAAAAAAAAAAAAAAAAAAAAAAAAGGTCCAAACAGCGTACAAACACTACTTCCTTCCAATTATTCTCAAAATCTTCAAGCTTTGTAGTTGCAGGCTTCAAACATGGATAGACCCAATAACACTTATTCATTATTCCATTTTTAGAAATTCAACAAATATTTAAAGCAGAAAAAAAATAATACAAACTATATTATTAATTAACTATTGGAATTATTTTTATAAATCATTTAAGAAGTTTGAAAACATTCAAATAACACTTTGGACGCTGCAACCCGCTCGTTTGATATTATTTTCAGCTAAATTTAAATTTAAACTATTTTATAAATTAGATTGAAGATCTTGAATTTGTATATTTACCTTGTATTATTATCAAATTAATCAACTTAAAAAAAAAAAGAACACATGAAACAAATACCTTACCTTGCATCTTTCATCTCTGGTTTTGGGTGAGATCCTTCAACAGCAGTCTTGAGGACTTCAACAGGCTTCTATGTGTCACCTGAACATACAGACAATACTAACTGTGAATATACATGGTACAAATGCACATCAACTTTGATTATAATGGTAACTGCTACTTGAGACAACCCAACAATAATGATAAAGAGTGTAGCAAAAATCGCATATCCACAGCTGAAGAAAAAGGAAACGAAGCAGATCTAGTACCCACCAGATGAACAACGCCCGGCAAAGTCGTTTTTTTCTCGGTTCGATATGAACGTTAATCTCCATGATCTGTTAATCAATGATTTGTAGAGGATGATGCAACGATAAATAAACTTAGTTGAAGAAAAAGTAAAGAAAAGAAAAGGCTAATCCCAAGATGAAGGATCCATCTAGGATCAGTGGAGGCGAAGAACAGATGAAGAAGATGATGAATTGGTACTGCGTTAGGTAGGTGAAGAAGCATTTAAGCTAGTGAATAGACATACCGAATATACACGCTTCAAAACGCTTCATCAACGCCTAACATATTGTTATATTGCTATCCTATGATCTAGGTTTTTTAGCGAATAGACATAATAAAAAACTTAGATCATAGGATACCAATATATCAATATTCGTGTGATTATTATATGCTTATAACCTATAAGAATATTCTATACCTATAAGATGAGTAAAAGAAGGTGAAGACTGAAGACGGAAAAATGCGAAGATGACGTACCTGATCATGCAGAGATGAAAGAGGCATCATGTGAGGGATTTGTTTTGACATGTCATGTTAGGGATCAACAACAATCCATTCTAATGAATCATATAATGATATAATTGCCGAGGCGCACCAAAGGTTAGCCTTCAATTGTTATGTCCGTAGTAAATTCTTTGGCTTTGAAGCTTAGAATTCATTCTATATTTTTATGTCATAACTAAGAGCGGTATCTATAAAGATTATTGAAATCCTAAAATGGCATGATTTTATTAATTTTAAGGAGTCCAAACTTGTTGACTCTATGGTCAGATATATATTCATTACAAATCCTAAATTCACATGATTTTATTATTATTTTGAAGATTAGCTATATTGGCATTAAAAGAAAGAAAAGAAGATTGCCAAGCAAAAGCATGAATAGCAAAAAGTTATAAAACTACTTGTTAGTATATGAATTTAGCCCATGACCTAGTTTCAACATTTTACCTATTACACACATATAGGTAATCTATTTATTAAACATCATAAGGCAACCTACTTCAACGCGAAAGCATATCTAAGAACTTCAATGATTGATCTATTGAGTTTATTTCTCTTTTGAGTATAACAATATTGATTTGTTCCATCTCACCCATCCATTTAAAATAAACACAACCCAAATTGACCTATTTTAGTTAATGGGTCTTAATTAATACCTTGAGTTTGTGGCATGGACATCTAATGTTGTGCTCCATTCCTTTATATCTGATTGACGTCCTCTCTAAGAAACTCACAAGATGATCAGTAGTTGTCCCCTGTCAGTTGCATCAATAATATGTTCATGAGAGCCCAAAAAATACATCAAAAGTCAAACTTGTGTAAAAAGGACTTACCACTTCGTGAAGATGATCTCCAGGTTTGAAGAAAGTGTTGGGTCTGCTGACCTGGAGAAGAACAGATGATTAGAAAGCCAAAATATGCTATCTATTTGATCCTTAAATAAACAGTCTTTACAACTTGCTTCTCCCAAAAGACTGCTGACCCTAACTACTGTTCTATCCAAACAACTGCTCAACAACTGCTGATATAAAGAACTGCTGAGGAAACAACTGATGAAGAACAACTGCTGACCAAAGGTCTGATGAAGAGCAACTGCTGATACAAGTACTGAAGACCAAAGCACTGCTGGAACCAACAGCACTTAGGCTCCAGCAGTGGATACAAGACCCATCAGAGTTTATCTTCAACAGCTGTTTAATATCAGTGCTTTCAATGTAACAGTAGTTTGTATAGCAGATGTTTAAGTTTGTTATTCTGTTAGAGGTCACTGTCTTAGGTGACGTCAGCCTAGGTCATCAGTGGTTTGAGTCAGTCTATAAATAGAACAGTGCTTGTACTGTTCTATTGCATCACACACAAAACATTCTCTCTGACAAACACTGTGTGATCAGGCTGGGGGGGAGTAACTTGTACGATTGTAATCTTTGAATTAATGAAAGCATTCGATCTAAAAACATTTACTCTCTTGTTTTGATTTACAGTTTATTATTCCGCTGCACTTTCATTCTATTTTCATTTCATCATTACCATCATTTAGTTAAACAATCAAAACAAACAAACTCAGATCCTAACAATTGGTATCAGAGCTTGGTCAATTAAATTCGATCTAACAAATCAATTTAATAATCAGCTCACAATTATTGATATCGTTTGTCAGTTTGATTGAAAACAGAGTAATAGTTTAATTTCGTTTCAACCGTTGTTAAACAGACTTTGTTTTTTGATAAATCAGAGAATGGCTTCTATCAATCACGATCCACATAACACTGGCACGAACAACAAGCCACCGATGCTTGTCAGATCTGAATACAATATCTGGCAACGTCGGATGAGCCATGTTCTAGCTCAACAAAACACTGGGTGTTGGAAGTCGGTTATCTTCGGACCACATGTTCCGACTGTGCCGAGTACTGAAGATCCCAAAGTGTTTGAGCCAAAGAAACTTGAAAACTACTCCGACCAGGATTTTCAGAAAATTGAGCTAGATGCTAAGGCCTTCAGTATTGTGGCCATGGCTCTACCCAATGATATATATGCTGGGTTGTTACACTGTAACAGTGCAAAGGAGTTGTGGGATGCATTGAAAGAGCAGTTTGGTGGGACTGAGGAGGTTATTGAAAACAACCGTGAAATACTTAACCAACAATATGAAACATTCAGTCATGTCAAAGGAGAGTCATTAACTCAACAGTTTGAGAGATTTAATTGCTTAATTAGTGAACTAAAATTGGTTGGTCTTACTTACCCTCATTCAACTTTGAACCATAGGTTTTTAAGATCATTACCAGACAAATGGGACACTATTGCTATTGTAATGAGAAACTCAATAGGATTTAAAGACCTATCACTGACCCAGCTTCATGGTAAGCTCTTGACCTATGAAAGGGAGCTTAACCAGAAAAAGAAGCTCCAGGACTCTGGAAAAGTGTCTGATGACTATGTGTTTGGGAATACAGCACTTTTGGGTCATGATGAGGTGCCTGGAAACACAAAGGATCAGAGTTATGATCATTTTATTGACATAACTTCAGGTTTTAACTCAGGTTTTAACTCTGATTCTTATTCACCAAACTATGCTTTCACAGCAAGTGGTGGTGATATACAGGCATCTGACAATATATCCTTTGAGTATGATGACCTGAAATACTTTGACCCTGATGATTTGGAAGAAATGGACATTATGCACCAATTGGCCCTTCTCAGTGTAAGAACTAATAATTTTTACAAGAAAACTGGGAGAAGGTTTCCAGGGTTGACTGGCAGATCTAAGGTTGGGTTGGATAAATCAAAGATCAAGTGTTATAAATGTCATAGGTTTGGTCATTTTGCTAGGGAATGTAGGGGTCAACATGGTACACCTATGATAACCTATCCAAATCAAAGACCACAGACCAACACTTATCAGAATTCCTATAATACCCCTGGACCAAATGTGCAAAACACTGCTCATTTTGCACAGTCCTCAAACACTGTTCCTGTCCAGTATGTCCAAACCACTGTTCCTCAGATTCATTATGTGCAAACACCTGTTGCTCAAACACCTGTGCAAACGACTGTTGCTCCATCCTCTGCTCCTGCAGAGACCAGTCAACAGAGCTTCTTTACACAAGGCTTTGTTGATTGGAGCAGTCTACCTGATGAGCTAACAGATGAGAATTTTGCACTAGTTGCCAAAGCTGAAAATGAACCAGAAAATTTTTGTTTCATGGCTATGGTAGATGAGATTGAATCTGAGGAAGTGGTAACTGAATCTGATGTTGTGACTGATGATATTGTTAGTGAAGCTGTTGCAGGTGAAAAACCTGAAGAAGAGGTTGTGAATCTCTCAGATCCCTGGGGTGCATCTGATGACTGTGAGTGCAAGTGTGATTGTGCTTTGATGGCTGCTGCTAAGGTATCTCCTCAAATTCTTAAAGAGTTGTGTTCTGACAAATGTGTAATAGCATTTGCTAACATCAAAGAGGTGAATGAAAACCTTAGAAAGAAAATTTTGGATGATGAAGTTAAATTTGAAAAACTCACAAAAGATTTGAAAACAAGTTTAACTGCAAAAGAGTCTGAAATTAGCAGTTTAAAACATGAAGCAACTATAACCAAAGACCAGCTCCAAACTATGATAACAAAATATCAAAGTTGTAAAAGTGAGCTTGAGTCCACCCAAGTTGAATGTAAAAAATGGGTGGAATCATGTAGAGGTTTTGAGATGCTACTCAACAAACAAACCAAAAGTCATGTGAAGTTTGGCTTTGGTTTTGCAACCACTGCTCCAGCTTTTGAAAACACTGACACAAAGAGTCAAAAGTCTGTTGAGATAGTACCAACAAACCTGCAGGGTCAAGAGATTAAAATCACTAAACCAAATGGTAAGAAAATTGTTCTTGAAAAACCAGAAGGTTCCTCATCTTTTGCTGAACTTGAAAAGTATGAATTTAAACCTACTTGGTCTGATGAGTGTGATACTCTTGAGAATTATAAACCTGTTGATTTTAAAACTCCTGAGGGAAAGACAGCTCCTTAGGCAAGGGTCATTCCCTTGGCAAAAGTCATTCCCCTGAAAGATTCTCCAGCAGATGCTCAAACATCTGCTGAAAAGAAGACTGAAAAGGGGAAGAAGAAAGAAAAGACTGTTAACTTGTTTTGTGATTTCTGTGAAAAGAAGAACCATGTCACCAAAAACTGTTTTCTTCTAAAAGCATATGATATCAACAAAGGAACAAGTGAATGTGATTCCAAAGCCACATGCTCAATATGTGGGAAAAAGAATCACAAGACTAAAGAGTGCTTGTATCTCAAAAATTTTGATGTAAAAATACAAGAATACAAAGCAAAAACTCTTGCAAACCCTGTGGTTAGTACTCCAAAAGGAAAGCCCAAACAGACCTTCACCCCTGTCCAAACATCTGTTACAAAAAGGCTTGAAACATCTGCTTCTAGAGATGTCCAAGTAACAGATGCTCCACCCACAAGCAAATACCCAAGAGGTTATGGTCAACCTCCATGTCACAGTCTGCCACATGTTTATGAGGAGCCAAAAGACCCTCTAAACCAAGAGTGAACAGAAATCCATATGGGTATTATCATCTGTCAGGAAGTGATCAAACAACTGCTGCCCCAAGTGTTGACATCCAAGCACTGTCAAATGGTCAGCAGCAGTTGTTGACCTTAATTCAGAAATTGGTCCAAACCACTGATCACCTTCCAAAGCTTGAGTCTGAAAGGTCTGAGGACCCATCCAAAGCCAATTTGGCTTTGGACACTCACCAAAACTAATCATTTACTGATGTGCAGGGAGCTTCTGCTTGTTTAGATAGTCTTTGGTATGTAGATAGTGGAGGTTCCAGGCACATGACAGGATGTAGAGCCCTACTTCTGGACTTCTTGGCTCATGGAGGGGGTGATATATCCTTTGGTAATGATTCTAAAGGTAAGGTGTTGGGGTCAGGGACTGTACAGGCTGGAAAACTCAAGTTTGAAAATGTCAATCTTATTGATAATCTCAAGTTTAATCTTCTGAGTGTTTCACAAATGAGTGACAAAGGTTATGGCTCATTTTTCACAAAGAAAACTTGTAAGATTATTGGGCCAGAAGTGGTGAAAAAGATTGATACCATTATTGCTGAGAGCAAAGCACAGCTTGTTGCTCATAGAAGTGGCAATGTGTATGTTGTTGATATGTTAAAGGACAATCCTATGGCAAATGTCTGTCTGTTTTCTGCTGCCTCCACTAAGGAGACAGAATTGTGGCATAGAAGATTGGGTCACACCAACCTTAATACTATCAACACACTCTCAAAACAAAGCCTTGTCAGAGGTTTACCATCAAAAGAATTTAAATGTGATGAGCATTGTGTTTCTTGCTTAAAAGGGAAACAACATAAAAGCTCTTACAAATCCATTGATGAGTCCAAAACTAGTCAGTGTTTACAACTGTTGCACATGGACTTGTTTGGCCCTGTTAAAATCATGAGTCTAAGAAGAAAGAGATTTTGTCTTGTCATAGTTGATGATTTTTCTAGGTTTACATGGACTTACTTTTTACACTCTAAGGATGAGACTGCAGGTATATTGAAGGACTTTGTCACCAAGGTTGAAAAGCAATATGACTTGCCAGTAAAAGTCTTCAGGAGTGACAATGGAACAGAGTTTAAAAATAAGGAGTTGGATGACTTCTGTGTGTCAAAAGGGATTGTGAGGCAGTTCAGCATCCCAAGAACACCAGAACAAAATGGGGTAGTTGAGAGGAAAAATAGAACTCTTATAGAAGCTGCAAGAACCATGCTAGCAGATTCTGGTTTGCCACTGTCCTTTTGGGCAGAAGCTGTAAACACTGCTTGCTATGTTCAAAACAGAGTTTTGATCAACCCCAGACATCAAAAAACTGCTTATGAAATTTTGTTCAAAATCAAACCATTAATCTCATTTTTCAAAATCTTTGGCTGCCCATGTTTCATTTTAAATCTCAAAGATTCCATTTCAAAATTTGCAGCCAAAGTAGACTGTGGCTATTTTCTGGGATATTCTTCTACTGCTAAGGCCTACAAAGTGTTTAACACAAGGACTAAGACAATAGAAGAAACTTTGAATGTTAAGTTCAATGAACTTTCATCTCTAAAAATCCCTGCAAACCCTGCTGAATTATTTGACTTAGATAAATTCAAATTTGAAGATATCACTGTTAAAACTAACAATGCAGGTATTCCACAGTCTCCACAGCAAGATTACAGAACAGATGTTGTGATCCCCAGTCACTACAAAGTCTATTCTGCATCAGAGGAAGCAGCTGTTCAAAACAATTGTCAAAACTCTGCCACAGCTGTGTCAACCACTGTTGGCCAGTCCTATCCTCAAACCTCTGCCTCACCCCTCACAACCACTGACCTATCATCTGTTGACAAAAGTCAATCATCTGTTGACAAAAGTCAGTCAAGTTTCACACCACTTGGACCCATTCCTCCATTACCATTTCAAACATCTGATGGCACTACAGAAGTACCAACAGATGTTACACCAACAGAGTCACCAAACCTCTACCCATCACCTCAAAATGCCATTGTTCCATATCAAGGAGATCTTATTTACTTAAGAGCTCATCCACCAGACCAGATCATTGGCAACATCAGAGAGGGTGTGCTCACAAGAAGCCAATCCTCAAATATCTGTCTTTTTGCAGGCTTCTTATCCCTCACACAACCTGTCAAGTACCAAGAGGCACTGAAAGACAACAGTTGGGTAGAAGCCATGCAAGAAGAACTCCTTCAATTCAATAGACAACAAGTATGGGAGCTTGTACCACTTCCTAAGGATGTTTGTCCTATAGGAACAAAGTGGGTCTTCAAAAACAAGACTGATGAAAGGGGTATTGTTGTCAAGAATAAAGCCAGGCTTGTGGTTCAAGGCTTCAGACAAGAAGAAGGAATAGATTATGATGAGACCTTTGCTCCTGTAGCTAGACTAGAGGCCATCAGACTCTTTTTAGCCTTTGCTGTCAACCACAATATAAAGGTGTATCAGATGGACATCAAATGTGCTTTCCTTTATGGCAAAATTCAGGAGGAGGTCTATGTATGTCAGCCACCTGGTTTTGAAGACACATTCCATCCTGACTATGTCTACAAGCTCAACAAAGCTTTGTATGGACTCAAACAAGCACCAAGGGCCTGGTATGAAACTCTTTCCACATTTCTCTTATCCATTGGCTTCACAAGAGGTAAAATTGACAAAACTTTATTTCTTAAATGGAAAGGGAAACACTTAATGATTGTTCAAATATATGTGGATGACATCATTTTTGGATCCACATGTAACCAAATGTGTGAAGAGTTCAGAAAACTCATGACAGCAGAGTTTGAGATGAGTGCCATGGGTGAGCTTCAGTGTTTCCTTGGTCTTCAAGTGAAACAACTGCAAAATGGCACATTCATTCACCAAAACAAATATGTAAAGAACTTATTAACCAGATTTGAGATGAATGATTGTAAGCCATGTAGCACACCTATGAGTACAGTCAAGCTGCTCACTATTGATGACAAGGATGAACTGGTTGATCAAACACATTATAGATGTATGATTGGGTCTTTACTGTACCTAACTGCATCTAGGCCAGACATTATGTTTGCTACCTGTGTCTGTGCCAGATCCCAGGCTTCACCCAGAAAGTCAAACCTTATTGCTGTGAAAAGGATATTCAGATACCTCAAAGGTGCTCCCACACTTGGTATCTGGTATCCTGCTAATGGAAACATTGAGCTTTCAGGTTATTCAGATAGTGACTTTGCTGGCTGTCACACCACAAGAAAATCCACTTCAGGAGGGTGCCAATTTCTAGGGAATGCCTTAGTTTCATGGCAAAGCAAAAAGCAGGCAGCTGTTTCAACTTCAACAGCTGAAGCTGAATACATTGCTGCTGCAAGCTGTACAGCCCAACTCATGTGGCTTCAAAATCAACTATTGGATTTTGGGATAACTGCACTTAGGACTCCACTCATGTTGGACAGCCAAGCTGCTGAAAATATCATCAAGAATCCAGTTTCTCATTCCACTACCAAGCACATTGACATAAGACATCATTTTGTCAGAGACAGCTATGAAAAAGGTTTGATTTCTTTACACCATGTTCCAACAGAGGATCAGTTGGCAGATGTGTTAACAAAAGCTTTAGACACATCTACCTTTACAAATCTGATTTCCAGAATTGGTATGTTAAACATGGATTAAACAAATAATTTTTTTTAACAATATAATAAAATGGTTCAGAAATTCAATTTTTTTTAATAGCTGTTTGGTTGAAAAATCTGTTTATAACATCTGATCAGATAAAACAACCACTGTTTCATTCATATCCACTGTTGGTTGAAAAGTCTGTTTCAAAACATCTGATCAGATAAAACAACTGTTAGTTGAAAAGTCTGTTTCAAAATATCTGTTCAGATAAAACAACTGTCCGCCTATATATATATATATATACTATATTAAAAAAAAAACCCAACGGTTGGATCCATCAGCTGTTTGTATCAGTTGTTTACCAAAACAGCTGTTCTCCACCAGATGTTACATCCATCAGATGATTGCCACGTCTGCTCATATAAGCAGAGGTTTGGCCACATCAGCGGTTTCATTGAGCCTATAAAAACCCTGTTTTACCACAACAGATGTTACACTGTCTCATTGTATTCAAAATACTGTAAACCGCCCTCTTCACTCTCAAACCCTTCATCAATCTTCAATCATTTTCACCTTCGAAATCCATTACAATGGATCTTCAAGCCAAAGCTACACACAATTGTCTCCCCTATCTGATTAAAACAGATGACAACACTCCATTTCATTCCACCATCGACATTTTCCTTAACTCCAAATACTTACCCATCCTAACCGCCAACGCCCCCATTTATCTGGATACACTCCAAGAATTTTGGTTGAATGCTGAGTTTTTACTACAAGACAAAAAGCCTACCTCCATTATTTCCAAAATTGGAGAAACCAGTATCGTCATTACCCCTGATATCATATCCACAACCTTCACACTGAATGACCTGGCAGGTAAGGATTCCTTTACTAAAACAGAGCTTCACACTGAGTTCCAAGAAAGAGGGTATGATGGTCAGATGACTGGATCAACTCTTTTCAAAAAGTTTTTCCCTCCAGTCATGAAATTTTTCTTCCATACTCTTCTTCTTTGTGTCTCTGCTAAGTCCACATCCTTTAATGAAATTCCATTGAGGATGCAATATCTGGGTTATGCTATGTTGTCAAACTCTGACTTCAATCTTTCCTAGGGATTGTTCATGGACTTGGTATCAAATGTGAAAGCAGTCAAGTCTGGGACAAACAATGCTTTTCTTATTTACCCAAGAATTCTTAGTGTAATCTTACAAAAATTATTACCAGAAAAAGTTTTCAAAAAGGGTGCTGCTATGCAAATGAAAAGCTTAACTGATGAAACTTTCACAAGAATGCTGGGTGGAAGCACCCAAGAAAAGGTGTCTAAAGTGTCAAAAGTTTCTAAAACACAAACAAAGAGGACAAAGGCAACAACTGTTGTCAAAACCTTTGTTGTTGAGCCCACTGCTCCTGGTGATCATGGCACTACATCCAGTGCTGTGAAACCCACACCAGCCACTTCCAAAAGGAAACATCCATCCACAAAAACCACCACTCAACCACAAATGAGGCTTCTGGATGTTGAGGTACCAGAAGAAACCTCTGTTGCACAACAAAAGCAACCTGAAACCACTGTTGTTACTTCCTCACAACAGTTGGACATACCTCCACCTGACCAAACTCCTCATGAATCCTCTCAAAAGGATCATGTTGTAAGCCAAGGGGACACACATCATGATGCATTTGAGTCACTTGACCATATGTTCACAAGCCCCTCTCCCAGGGCTAATTCTCTTCTTACTCCACCACTCTCACCATCACATGTCCCACAAACAATGCAACCTCTGTTTGAAGCAATTGAAAAATCTCAGGAAGATCCCAGTTCCTCTCTTCCACCTGTCACTGAGAGTATACTCCAACAAGTGACTGGCCCTGAGAATATTCAATCTGCTATCCCACAAACAGAAGAGGAGGTTACACCACCTGGGTTCAATGAAACTCTAGGTGAGTTTTCAAGTGGAGCAGCCACTACTGATGTAGAGACCACTGTCTCACATCAGGACAGTGATTACATAGCTAAGACTCCCTTGAAGGCAACAACTGTTGAAGCCACTATAGTGTCTCCAAAAACAGTTGGAAGTCCCCAGTACCAAGACAAAGGGGCATCTGATTCACCTATTAGGCCTGAATCAGGTAAAACTACCACTGGTAGGGACTCAGATGATCCTATTAATTTAGGAGATGGGTCAAAATACCAAGAATTGACGGACAGAGTTTCTGTCATTGAAACCTCTGTTGCTGACATCAAATCTGATGTCAAGCTACTACTGAGCTCAATTGCAGATCTCTCCAAGAGTCAACCATCCACAGCTGATATAGCCAATGAGTTATGGAAATCAGTTTCCCCCATCATCATAGCTCACAGAAAATTGGCTGATCAGACACATGAAACCTACATGGCTGAGATCAGGAATATGGTAGATGCAAGGTACAAAGATACCCATGCTGATATCAAAGCCATCAAGGATCACCTGCTGAAGACTACTGGCTCTGCCCCTACCACCATCCTCAGGGATGAAAATGATGATGCTTTCACGGCTGATGATGCCAAAAAGGGGGAGAGTGGCAGAGATAGGCTACCAAAACTAGATCCTTTTGGTTGTCCTCCTTCTCAAAAAGGTCAAGCCAAGTCTGCCAAGAAACCAGAGTCTACCAAATCAGCTCCACAACAACAACAACAAGCAACACCAACAGCACCACCACAACAAACCACTGAGAAGAATAAAGCAGTAGATGACTCTGCAAACTTAGAAGCTGAAAAGGCTGCTCAAGAGAAACAGAAAAGAGCTGACACTTTGGAAGTAAAAGCAGAGTCATTAGTTGAACTCAAAAAGAAACAACAAAGGGAAACTGAAGATGTGGGATCCTCTAAAAGGATGAAAAGACCTGCCAAGCATGTTAGAAAACCACCATCTAAGTTGAAAACCTCTGTTGATAAAACCACTGCTACTGAAACCACTGCCACCCAAAACACTGAAACTACCCAAAACACTGAAACCACTATACCAACACACACACCTGAACAAACAACCACCAAACCTACATCACCAGCCAAAACCCCAACATCTGCTGGTTCTTCTAAAAGACCAACAGATGTTAATCCAACCACTGCTACCAAATCACCTTCACCAAAAATCATGTACACAAGAAAGAGAAAATCAACCTTTGTTGTGCATGATGAAAACATACACACATCACCAACCACCATTTCAACTGCCCAATCCACTCCTCCCATCACAGCCATTCCAATCACATCATTCTCACCACATACATCCAAATTCAAATCCCATAGACCACCACCAACCATTACACCATTGGTTGTTCAGTATCCCCTTGAACTTGATCTACTCAAGGGGGAATTACAATCCTTCTACAATACTGAACAACCATCTGAAAGATCCTTCCCATCTCTCCCAAACTTCCCTGTTCCCCTCAATATTGATACTTATCTGAAATACAAGGGTGAACAGGTGGATGCCATCATCAGGGAGAAATGCAAAGGGAAGGATGACAGGACTGCTCAGGGCATCCATTCAGCAGAGCTTAGCAAACTCAGAAGGATTGAAGACTTTTCTAAGACCCTGAGCAATTCCATGTCCACCATGCCTCTCAGTGTAGATTTGGAAAAGGAGGTAAGGGAATCCCTTCTTGAACAGATAATGGCAACCAAGCCTTACAAAGCAAACAAAAAGCAGTTCAATGGCTGGACTACTCATGCTTTGAGAGAAGAACTGATCAGAATTGAAGAAATGGCCAAAGACCCCAAAGCTAAAGTCTCCACTCCTAATTTTGGCAAAGGCAGAGACCCAGTCAGAGCCTTGAAGTTCAAAAGGATGAGGCAGGAGATTGTAGCTGCCAACTATGGGGAGATGAGGTCTGTTTCCAGATGGTCAGAGCTAAGGTTGGTTGAAACCTACAAAAGTCTGGAAGAAAATAGAAAGAAGGATCCCAGTCTTCCAAGAAAACCAATTTACACTGATGAGCCAATGATGAAGAGACCCCAACAGACTTTTAATCTGGACAGCTTACTTGAAACCTCTGATCTCACAGCTGCTGCAAGTAGACAGTTCAAAAAGCAGAAGGAGATGTCAGAGGAAGATCAAAGAAAGTTTGCTGATACATTTATCAAGGAAGGGCTCTTCAATCAAATACATTATTTCTCTGATCCTACAACAGAGAAACTCAGAGAACTCATTGGAAGACCACCTTCACCCAACTCATCAAGAATAAAGGTTCATCTCAGCAAATCCACTGACTCAAAAATTCTAAAGTGGAAGGTCAATAAAGACAACCACGAATTGACATTGCTCAGGTCAGATGGAAGGGTTCAGAAGATCAGCATGGATGATGCTTACAGCCTATGTGCAGAAGATCACCAAGCATTGCTAAATCTGGATCTAGAAAGAGATGAAGAAGACTTATTTGCTCTGAACTTTGAACTACAATTCAAAGGTCAAATCAGAGAAAGTCTGATGAGGAATAAAGATCAATAAATAAAGCTGAGTTTTGGCATCATCTGTTCTAGGGGGAGATTGTTGGGTCTGCTGACCTGGAGAAGAACAGATGATTAGAAAGCCAAAATATGCTATCTATTTGATCCTTAAATAAACAGTCTTTACAACTTGCTTCTCCCAAAAGACTGCTGACCCTAACTACTGTTCTATCCAAACAACTGCTCAACAACTGCTGATATAAAGAACTGCTGAGGAAACAACTGATGAAGAACAACTGCTGACCAAAGGTCTGATGAAGAGCAACTGCTGATACAAGTACTGAAGACCAAAGCACTGCTGGAACCAACAGCACTTAGGCTCCAGCAGTGGATACAAGACCCATCAGAGTTTATCTTCAACAGCTGTTTAATATCAGTGCTTTCAATGTAACAGTAGTTTGTATAGCAGATGTTTAAGTTTGTTATTCTGTTAGAGGTCACTGTCTTAGGTGACGTCAGCCTAGGTCATCAGTGGTTTGAGTCAGTCTATAAATAGAACAGTGCTTGTACTGTTCTATTGCATCACACACAAAACATTCTCTCTGACAAACACTGTGTGATCAGGCTGAGGGGGAGTAACTTGTACGATTGTAATCTTTGAATTAATGAAAGCATTCGATCTAAAAACATTTACTCTCTTGTTTTGATTTACAGTTTATTATTCCGCTGCACTTTCATTCTATTTTCATTTCATCATTACCATCATTTAGTTAAACAATCAAAACAAACAAACTCAGATCCTAACAGAAAGCCTTTGTTCCTCACTATTGTTTCAAATTTTAATCCTAAAAAAATCCATAACTTCTTTGATTTCAAATTATATATGCTCTTAATGATTATCTAAATGGTTAGAACAATATACACTTGGAGAGAAACCAAATTGCAGATTAGTTTGACTTATATCATATCATCATATGAATATTGAGTGACCAGCCTATTGTTCAGATCAGCCCCTCAGCATTCGTACTCGCACAACAGTAACCATAAGTATTCTATTACACCCTCACCACAGTCACAAACAGATTTTAACATAGGGTTTCACAATCGCAAACAATAGGCATGTAAAATGCATCTTTATTAGTATCAAAACGAAAAGAAATCATCAATACCTTGGCACCGGCCACTTTTTCTCTATAAACCCTAACCGTAACGGCGGAGCAACGGTCGAACAAATCAAAAGGGAATCCGACTTGCAAACCGAAAACGTATCAGATCGCGGAACCATCGTTGAACGATCAGAAGAGTCGATCATCGCCACGACTTTCATCGCCAAGAACGGCGGCTCGTCCCCTCTGTTGCGCTCTCTCTTTCTCTCTCTCGTTCTCGCCCTCAGGTTGCCTGCGGCGGCGCTACTCCCTGACGATTGACGACGCACCCACCACCCACTTAACCCCAACATGATCTAAAGAGAGAGAATGTCGAAGAGAGAGATAGAGCTGAGAGAGAGAGAGAGAAAGAGATGGAAGAAGAGTGATATTATACAGAGAGACAGTGACATAAAAAAAAGGTATGGTGGGGATGTCAGTGTTAGGAAGGTCTTAGAATAATGCATCTAAGTGTTGTACCTTAAAGTACAAAAAAAGTTGCACAAACCCCTTGATAAATGTATATATACTAGTTTTTTGCCCCGCGCGTTGCGGCGGAAACACGACTTGGTTGACATTCGGGCAGTTTTGTAAAAATCGGGGATTAATCGGCGATTAATCGCTAGTCGGTAGGTTACTGATTAATTTTTCGTTAATCAGTCAATTAATCGGTAGTCGGCCTAGTCGGATATTTGATCGGATTTTAGGCAATTAATCAGTCAAACTAAACTTACTTTCAATTTTGAAAGCACACTCCGCCACCTACTCCGTCGTGCCTCGCCGCCGAAAAATGTATAAAACTGGGATGAAATTAACATACCCCTATAGAACTGAGACCAAATTAGTATTGAATTGGGAAGAATCATATAAAAAGGTTCTGACTTACAGTTCTAAAGGATAGGTTTAGCTCTGTTTGAGCAACATCAAGTGGCGCCGATCACACACGAACTCCAAAGAGCATACCTTTGTTACCACCGTCCATTGAATCTGCCATCACATCGGAGTTGGCGCTACTTTTGTGCGCTTTTGTCGAGTAGATCTCACAAATATGTAATCACTAATTTAGTATTTTAGTCTCTATATAAACGAACTGAAGATACAATCATCCCAAAAATAGATGCACAAATCTGAAAAAGAAACTATTATACTTCATCCAACCCCTAACTCGGACCATTTCAATCTAATTACTACAAATTACTGCATAATATTTACCTTTTTTAAACCTTCATAACCCCATGACCTCTAAGCTAATTTTGACTTGTTCATCAATCCTGCATAGTAATGGATCATGGTCAAGTAGAAGTTGGACAATAGCTGCAATTATTGCAATAACTTCATCAAGCTGATTTAGAAGCTCGAGCATAGTTCGTTGTACTTCACTGTCACCATTCCCACTTCCAGATTCCATCCGAGCAGATCCAATGCTGTCTATTTCATCCATAAATATGATAGATGGAGCATGTTCCCTGAACCGACAAAGAAAAACAGCAATAAACACATTATTACATATAGTCAATAGACTCAATCCAAACATGGGGTTTAGATTGTACATACGCCTCTAACATTGGCCATCTTTGCAGAATAGTTGCATTGAATTGAAATTAAAAAAAATAGGAATACTATTAATATTCTTAACACAAATGGATCTGATAAAATAATTAAAACAAAATTAAAAGAATTTAGAAGCGATATTATATACCTCAATTTTATCAGTAAGTGTTATCAAAGTGCCAAGTAGCATTTCATATCATGTTTAATCAAATTCAAAGGTAATAACTGAGTTTAATGCAAGTCCAGCTTAAATTTGTTTAACTTCAATTAGTGAAGGTACTGAATCACTATCATGTTTAACTCCAATTAGTATAGAGATAAAGTCGCATTTTTCAAGTCACCATCAATAATTTTTTGTATGTAAATGATCAAGAAGAAAATTACTTGCAAAAAAATAAATGAAATAATGCAAACCATACGTAAATCAAAACCATTTTGCATTTGAGGAAAGGAGCCTCAGATCTGTTGCAACTGAACCTGTTTTGCCCAAATCCGCCTTGGCCGCAATCAGCAAACTACCCAGAGAACAATAGCGATCTTTATTGCTCGGTCTATATTATATCATCTCATCATCCCCTTAGGCCTTATAAGAAGTAGCAGCAAGAACCATCAACACCAGGGAAAGAAACAAAGCCACTGTCGCCAGGCAATACCCCACAGGCACGGCTGCTTGCTCGTGTCTTACTTTGGTTAACCTATCTAAATCAAAAAGAAGTGCGTGAGAAAAAAAGAGTTCGATACATAAGTATCATATGTAATGCAATATGCATAATTGCTTTAAGTTGTACTCTATTTTTTTCTTGTGAGATGAAAACTCTTCTATATAACGAAAGAGCTTCTACATCACGACGAAATCATTGACTCATGGTTGATCAAATGATCAACTGGCAAGAGGATAATAATCCCAACCTTCTTCACTCATAAATTCAAAGCTCCTTTGTTATCTGTTACTACACTCTGTTTTTTATACACAATCAAATCTTTCCAATAAAGACTTGCATAATATTATATTATATAATATATTCAATTAATAAAGGACACGTTGCACCTCTTTGTTACTCTAATCTTTGATCATCATTTGTTATATTTCTATTATTATTTCATTACCTTGAGATGATATTATAAGATATTGAAGTGGGTTTATCATTTATGTCAGTTATTATTTCTTTGTCTTTGTGTAAAGACTAAAACAGTAAAACCTATACTAATATTTCACTACCCAAACCCCAACACCGAGTTCTCTTTCCAGATCCAACAACAGCCCCACCATCATTTGCATCGCCGACCACCATCACCAGCCTAGGGTTCTCCGACCAAAGCTCTCAGACATCAGGTTCGTTTTTAGGCGACTACATCACGTCCACAACTTTGATCTCTCCCCAAATCGAAACCCTCCTCTGTTTCCATTGGTAAGGTATTATTTATTTCATTCGTTTTAATAATTTACATTATTTTTTTTTTCTACTTTTGTAAACAAAGTTATAGCAATCTTAGGAAAATCGAGACAACCAAAACAAAGCACAACAGCAAATGGGGAATCAAATAGAGAAAACGAAATCGAAAGAGGAAAACGTACCTGGCGTGGCTTCTATCCCATGATCTCGAACTAAACAATCTCAGGCAAAGATAAACGAACGGAGATGTAGTCGGCTTGTGATGATCTTCAGGTGAGGGTTGTTGATGGCGTGATAGGTACAGATGTAAAGTGATGGAAGAATCGTGAAACTTACTGTGAGCAGTGCAATTAGATAAAAGAGAATGAAAATCCAGATGGCTATATTGTGACCACATGTTTGATTTAAGGCCATAAGTACCTCATAGAAACAAAGTTAATAATATAATAAGATGGGGACAAAATGTTAAGGAAAGAATGCATCAAACACTTGTACCACAATGTACAAAAAAGCATGCATAAAAGCTTTGGTAATTGTATATATATATAATATATATATATAATATGACACTAAGGATGACACACAAAATTGGATAGTGTCATATTTTTATTTCTTGACAATGGCTTTGGTTTATTATATGTATAGATAATTTTATTATATATAATTCAGTCTTTTTGATAAAAAAAAATACCGGTTTCAAACCGTTTTTTTTTTTTTTTTGGAACCGGTTCGGGGACTGGCTTGGTTTGAAACTGGTTCGGGTCGGTTCGTGATGGCAAGATGGGGAATCGATTAGGGACCGCCGGATTCAAAATGGAACCAAACCGATTCGCTACAGTACCGGTCCCAGACCAGTTCGGGTCGATCCAGTTCCACTGGTTCGTTTCCTCAAAAAGGTTTTTTTTGTTCACATCCATATGAAAATATAGCACAAATTGAACATGAAATTTGTAAGTTAAGAGTTTTAGTATGAACAAGTGTAGTTTAGTTTCGTGTTGAGCCCGCTAACACATTTAGTTAAATGGGTCAATCAACGTCCACCTGATGAACTTATGAGCTGACCCGAATATTTGTATACATTTTTTTAAAATGTATTTTTTTTTTTAATCATAAGGTGATTCTTATATGTCGAAACTTACTAGGTTAAAAGATAATTTGTCATTAAGTTTTAACATTTAACGGTAATTGTTTGATATAAATTTATACTCAAAGTTATAAAGTTATAACTTTAGAGTGTTAATATGTAGGGTAAATGCCAATGACCTTCAGCCCGCCCGGGCTTGGTCTTGAGTTCGAATCCTGCACATAGACGTGTACAAATCGGGTTTTTTTTTTAAAACCGAAACTGGGTTTTTTCAAAACCGGTTTTTTTTTTAGGTTTTAAAACCGGTTTTTTTTAAAAACCGGTTCGGGTGTAAAACCGGTTTCTGGTTGAAAAAGTGTATTTATTAAAACCGGTTTGGGTCGGGGTTAAAACCGGGTTTTAAAAACCGGTTTATATAATCGATTTTAAAAACCGGTTTTTTTAACCGATAAAAAAAAACCGGAAAAAAACCGGTAAAAAAACCGGAATAGAACTGCTGCTGTTGTTTGCTGGTTTGCTGCTGCTGCTGTTTTTTTTTTATTTTTTTGTTGTTTTAATTTTTTTTTTCACTACAATCAAACTTCAAACAATGTATTAAGAAACTTATAAATTTAAACCTCCAAACCATTTCATTAACTACTAAAACATCCAACTTAAACAATAAAACCATCCAACTTAAAGTCTTAAACAAACTAAAAATTTAAACAAGTTAAAGTCTTAAACATAACTACTAAAAAACTTAAACAACTTAAAGTCTTAAACATAAGCAAGCATATCTTCAATACATCAACCGTCTCTTGAATACATCAAACTTCTCTTGAAAACATCTTTAATCTTCGCCCGAACCCGAGTTGTTTCGAAGGTATTCATCAAGTTCGGCTTCTTCGTCGGTCATTGGTTCAATCAAGGCCATATTCACCTCGTCCTCGTACAATTCGGCTTCGTACTCCAATTCTCCCTCAAGTGAGCGCTTATCTTGTACTCTTTCCGCCGCATCCAATTAATCCTTTAAGCAAATAGACATCTCAACCGCCTTAGGAGTTAGCCTCGTTCTCCTTATCGATAAGACCCTGCCACTAGTAGAAAAAGCGGATTCCGAAGCTACCGTAGAAGCTTGGACACTTGGTAAATCTCAGGCCATGGCGGCTAGAATCGGAAATTGTTCTTCCTTTTCTTTCCACCAAGCCAACAAATCAAAGTTTTTAAATTGTTCGGGAGTGAGGTGTTGTAAAAAGTTTGTACCACTATATCTCCCGAGTTCGCTACTTGGTGTGTTAGTAGCTTCATCTTGTTCACTTACATTCCATAAATGACTATAAAAAGCGAAATCGGAATCACTTGAATTCTTGTCCAAAGTGTTTCTCAATGAATCATGAATTTGTGAGCTTGAACCATACTTTGATTGATAAAAAGCATACATGGCATTAAGATGAGTGCTAAATTTACTTTTCAAAACTTGGCTAAAACATGGGTCTTCGGCACAATTTAAACCCAACTCGTCCGCAATTTTATCAATCATAGAATTAACGCCCCTTATGTTATAGCAAGGGTTTAAGGCGGCGGCACAAGAAAAAACCGGTGGTATCTCTCTAAAATATTTTTTAAGTTTTTCTTTCATTTGTGTTACCATATCCGAATACGGATGCCCATATATACTTATCTTGCTTAGTTTAGATGTCATTAAAAATATTTTGTGATTTGCTAAAGGACTTGTGGGATAATAAACACCGGATAAAGCGGTTGTCGACGTTTTAAAAACTTGTAGCATACGGCTATACGCTCAATAGTTTCCCAACTCCTTGCATGGTAAGGGTTAACCTTACCACGACTCGACAAGATTTCATGAAAAGCCATTAAAGTTTCTTTTTGTGAAATCGCCTTTTCAAACATGTTACATGTAGAACTCCATCTTGTTGGGCAATCCCAATTCGGACCCAAACACGGTTTTTTCGCCTCCGCACAAAACTTTATATATTTAGTATGTCTTTGTACGTTGCTAAAAATATCACGCAACATTCTTCTAAAACCCTCCTTTTGTGACTCAACAATTTTTAAACCGTCTTGAACCGCCAAATTTATGATGTGTGCAACACATCGAGAAAATTCCCTGTAACGGTTTGAGATAACTTCAAAGTGGACACCGGTGCGTGGGTGGTGATTCGAACTCGGGTCGAGGGGCTGTCTGTCGATTGGTTTCACCGCTGAAGTACACCTTCTAAAAAAAATATATATGTAGAGTTAATAGTCAAAATCGTCCCTGGGGTTTGGTCCAGTTTGCCATTTTCAGTACAAAAAAATATTTGCAATTCAACACATGAGGTTTGGATTTTTTTATTTTTTTTTTATATTTTCGTCCTTTTCACTAACTCAGTTAAAAAATGACGTTAAGGTTAGGGGTAGGGTTGTCATTTTACCACTTTAATGAAGGACAATTTGGACATTTGAAACCCTATGATTATTTTAATAAGAAAAACCCATCAGTTTTCCCCTAATCACCCCACCCCACCCCCTCTCTCTCTCTCTCTCTCTCTCTCTCTCTCTCTCTCTCTTACATACACGCACACACAAAACTCAAAACACACACAATCAAATTCTTCTTCAATAACCCTTCTTCCTCATTCTTCTCCCACAACACACACACACACAATAATCTCTCCCTTTTCAAATACATAATCAAATTCTTTTTTTCTCTCTCTATCTCTATAATCCCACCCTCCGGCCACCGTAGAAGATCACCACTCAAAACCCCCCACTCTCCGTTTGCTGTAGAAGACCACTGACCACCAAACTTCAACAGTTTCTTTAGTTGGTCAACGTCTCTGGAGCGTGGGGCTTAAAAAACGACTTCTGGGTGGAGACCTGATGTGTTGTGAAACACACCTTGTTAATATATTAGTTTTGTATATATTTTAGTCTTTTATTGTGTACTTTTAGTCGGTCTTAGTTATTTATTAGTGCGCATGTGTTTTGTAGGTGTTCGTGGATAATGAGCTCGAAACAAAATAATTTTAATCGAGACATGAACACTTGAGAGCAGGTGTTCATGGACGTTGGGGCGTAGACGAGAAATTTTGGTCAAGCCAAGAACACGCGAGTCTGAAACATAGAGTTATAATAATAATATTTTAATAATAATAATAATAATAATAATAATAATAATAATAATAATATTAATAATAATAAAAGAAAGATATGAAACGTGACCAAAGTCACAAAGTCATGGCCCAAGCCCCAAAGAATTGGAATTTGAGGGCTCCTTTATGTAATTTTCGATGAGGGTTTTATTAATTTATCTTTGGACGGTATTTATTTGGAGGGAAATTATCATTGTTCTGAGAGGCGCACATTATCTTGGAAGGGCATGATCGCACGAAGAACACAATGGAGGAAGAAGCTTTGATGACCAAGATGGTAGGCTAAATCTTTTGTGACTTCCTCTATGTGAATGGTTCAATTAGGTTTTACACATTTTCTATTTATTTTCAGCATTGGATATTGTTTTGCTTGTGATGACAAACAATTAAAACATTATTGATGCATTAGTTAATTGAAACAATTTGTTTATGTTTTGAGTTCTTTCTTTACAACTCATTCGGTTGATGACAAAACCTAGATTTGGGTTGGGTGACTAAAGAGGGTTGACTTGATATTTGCAAATTGGGTAGTTAATAGGGTTTGATGACAAGAACCTGTGCTACTTGCTAGTTAACTAATTTCCAGAACCATGTCTATGTGGTTTCCCAATCTATAAACTGAAAACTGTGTGAAACATAGAACCTGAAGTTTAGAGGGAGTTACTTCTTTATTATTATTGTTTTCTTTTCAAATCAATTTAATTCAGTTTTCGCAAGTACGACAACATTCGACTTCATAAAATATTATTTTTAATTAATTAGTTTAACTAATAAAATAGCTATCAACACTAACCACATACTCCTCGTGGTTCGACAACCCTACTCCCTATACTGCAGTCCTTGTAGCTAAGGAGTTGTTTTTATTTATTTTTTGATTAGCACTTCGACACGCGATCAAAATGGCGCCGTTTCCGGGGAGTTCGTGCGCTTAGTGTTTTTAGCTTAATTATTTTTTTATTAAAAACCAAAAAAAAAAAAAAAAAAAAAAATTCTTGTCCTGTATTTTTCTCTATTTTGTTCAGTATTACGTTGGGTATGTTAGTTTTGCAGGAAAATTGAATTCAGGATGAACTGGGTGGATTATGATGCATGTGGTTGTTGCGAGAGTCCATATCATGTGATGCAAGATTGTCCAATTGCCCGCCAGAGAGTTAAAGCATATAATACACGACAGGATCGTATTATCTTTGGGCTAGAAAAAGATGAAGGCTCACACCTATCACCCTCATATTATTGGCCACAATATCAGAACTGTCAGCAAAGATACTACAAGCCAAACATTTATCAATCTAGGGAACAAACTGTATATTATTACATGAATACTGATTCGATTGTGAATGGAGGCCAGAGTGTTGACTACGGTTATCAGCAGCAACAAAACAATGAAGAGGGAAGCAATGATCAGCTGAGTGAGATCTTAGAGGCCATAAAGGCTATCCCAGAAGATGTTAAGGTGATCCGAAAGGACAATGAGGTTAGGGACAAAATTGTGGAGGAACTATTTAAGCAGGTTGGTCAGATGGAAGCAGAATTAGCCCTTGAAGATGTGACAGTTGAACCGGATATGGTTAACGTTGATGTGGCTGAAAAAGTTGAAGAGGCACATGTGGACCAGGTTGTGATGGAGGAAGCCTTAGAAGAGGAAGCTACAAGCTTTAAAGTAGACGTGACTTCGTGCGTACAACCACTTGTAGACACACTTGCTGAAGAACCTGTGAACCGGGTAACCTTGGTGTATCCTAATCTTCCTCCCATAGTTATGAGGAAAATAGATAAAGTTGAAGATGATGGCTTGAGTGGGCAAAAGAGGAAGGTGAGCATTGAAGACCTTGGACAAAGTATAGTGAAGTGGCCCAGCAATGATCCTGCAGATATGTCAAAGATAAGAAAGAAGATAAAGATTCGACATGTCAACTACCGAACATACATTGGGAATTCGGTAGGCAAATGTTCTTTGAGACCACCATGAATGAACATCAGGTATGATTTTTGTATATTTTGTATATTTATTTGTTTTTATGTTGTTTTATTTTAGTTTATTTTTTATTTTGAGTGTGTTTGAGTCAGTTTTATTTTTATTTGAGTCATGGGATTGCTTGATATGATTTGAATAATCAATTGCCTTGCCCGTACTCAATCTCCATTCGGGCGGGGACGATCTGAAAACCACTAATGGTTGCAGGTATCCCGATTTGTTTGTGTTTTTTTCTCTTGTTTCTTTGTTTCAGATTTGTTTATCGGTCGCGAATGAAATGCTATACGACCAGATTTGGAGGAACCAAACAAGACTCATATGCGAGTATTGCTTATCCAGGGAAGTTTGTTCCTTTATCTTTGTTGTACATTAGTTTTATTTCTACTTTATTTTATTCTCTAGTTCACATTGAGGACAATGTGTCATTCAAGTGTGGGGGTGGGGAAACTTCTTTTTTTTTATTTAGTTTTGAGAAAAAAAAAATTAAAAAATTAAAAAAAAAAGTCCTAAAAGCGGTCTGATCGGGCATGAAAGCGACTGTTTCAATGCTTTCATTCTGTCTCTGCTTGTGGTGTCTGGGTCCTTAATCATGGTCCAATTCTTTAGAACATACATATGAACCGTTTTCAGCTGGTATTTTAGAAAAAAAAATGTTTAGAATTTGCCCGATTAGGTGTAACGAACTGTCGGTAATAAATACATGCACACATCGGTAACCCATTTCCACACTTTGGTGAGATCTTGAGCCTACTAGATGATAGATTGATACATATATATTTTCATTTGTTGAGTGTAGGCCAGATGTTTCTCTGTTGCAGAACTTGTGTGATTTGATACATGCCGAGGTTGTAGACTAGATATGCACATAGATGATAAAGGCAATTTAGGTTTTCCCTTTTTCTTTTGATACCCATTTAATTGTTATGTGTTGACCCGTTTACCTGAAATCACCCTTAGTAACCCATGTTGAGCCTATACCCTTTCATTTGATTAAACCTATTACCCAAATTGACCCGTTTACCTTTGTGAAATAAATTGATGACATCCATTGTGTTTATGTTTTGTTCAAGTGATTGCGTTATGTTTAAGCCGTGAAAGAAAAAAAAAAGAAAAAAATATATATGAAAAAAAAGTGAAAAAAAGAAAAAAAAAAGAAAAAAAAAAGAAAAAAAATAGAAGTATGTGTTATGGGTCAAATATGCCCAAAGTTGTGTGATTATTGTATTATGGTGATTAGTGAATAAGGATGATCATTCAAGCGTGTTGAAACCTTTGTTTTTAAACCAATTGTTAGCCAAATCTATCCTACCTTTACCCGAAGCCCAAAACCCGTAAGTCCTTTAGATATGTGCATTGTCTATAGTTGAGGTGTGATTGTTATACAAGCCTATGATAACAGAGTTACATGTTTGGTTTTGAGTGAATATACTAGCGCATTACATGCTAGTCCAGATATTAAACCGAGTGGAGTGAAAAATTGCGAGGGGTGTGTTGCATGAGAATAAAAACCGAAAGCATGTTAGACTTAGTTGGGTGAGTTCTATTTTCAAAATTATGCATCATGGTTGCCTGTTGAATTAACATATCTACTGATGATCTATGAATGGGGTATGACTTTGGACCCTAACTAGTGCATGGCGGGGGCGTTTGCGGTATTTGTTACTTGTTCGTGACAATGTCTTGAGCAGAGTGTAGATAATTTTTCGAGACGAAAAAAGATAAGTATGGGGGTGTGATGTGTTGTCAAACGTACTTTGTTAATATGCTAGTTTTGTATATATTTTAGGGTGTGATTGATGCATTTAGGTTCAATTTATTTTCTACTAGTTATATTGTAAATGCATTGATATTTGTATAAAATATATTACTTTTAGTTGTGATTTTTATTATGTGTATTACCAATAATGGGGAAATATGGAGTTATTATTTATGAGTAAAACAACAAAAGAGAAAAAATAAGAGACTACATATTTGTTCCATTTGCATTACAGGAAGTCAAGAAGCATAAATCATGAATTAATTGTCAAAGAATTGTTGGGGCTTACATGTAACTAATTGGGCTGCACCATTGCATTAAAGAGCCGACATGGATATGGATTAGTGGTCCAATGAAAACAAAAGAAATCAAAGACATTATTGGCTTGCAATCTTGCATTGGGCCTGTTGAAAGTTTAATGGAAAGAACAAAAGAAATAGGTCGGTGACGTGATTATAAAAGATAATTATCAATTGGACGGCAAGAGGGGGGAGGATCGCACAGAAGAGGCATCGCACAAGAGGAAGAAAATAGAGAGGAAGCTAAAATCTGAAGATGCAAGGCTAGTCTTTTCGCGGTTCTCTCCAGGTGAATGATTCACTTATTTTATTAGTTTTACTCTGTTTTATACCTAGTGTTTGGATTGAATTTTGTGAACATCTTAAAGTTCTTTTGGATTCAATTGTATGTTTGACTGATCTAGACAATTTGGTTTCTTTGCATTGATACAACATATCATCGTTTCTTGGTTTTCTTGCACTAGGAATAATTTGATTTTGTATTTAGTGTTAAGATAATTGAATTGGGTTGAACAATTTAAACAGGATCATGTCTATGTGATTCCCTAGCTAGGTTAATTACGGAGTTGCTTTAAAATTACCGAATCAGAAACCCGGAGTGACCGTTTTCTTTATAATCAATCTTTTCTTGCAAGCAAAGCAGCACTTTAATTTAATCTTCATAATTTTATTAGTTTTTCTATTATTATAGTTAAAAATTGCTATTAACACTAACCACATACTCCTTGTGGTTCGACAACCCTACTCCCTATACTGCAGTCCTTGTAGCTAAGGAGTTGTTTTTAAAATAAGTTTTTGATTAGCTCTCGACACGCGATCAAAATGGCGCCGTTGCCGGGGAGGGTTGGGGTTCCGATAGAGACTCGGTGGTGGTCGGTTCCGGTGGAGGGTTGTGGTGGTCGGTTGGTTTCAGTGGAGGGCTCGATAGAGGACTGAACTGAAGTTTTGTAGGTGAGTTCACTTGTGGATAAGGGGCAACCATCGTGGTGGATTTGGTGTTTGACGACTAGTAATGTTTCCAATTGATTGTATATTTGAAGTCTTATTATTATTATTATTAATTACGGATGAAAAGGGAGATATTTTAGGAACCTTAATTGGATTATTTGAAGCAAATGTAAATATTAAAGGTGGATTACGGATTGGGTGTTTAATAGCGGTGAATTTTGAGGTGAAATAACTGGAAATTGTGTTGAAGCCTAGCTTTGATCTTCTGTACCAAGACATTATTAGGGGTTTTGAAAGCCCCATAATTTTGATTGTTAATCATGTTGATTCTGGCTGATTGGATCTTTGGGTTAGGGTTAGGGTTCATATGAAGATTTGGGAAGAAGATGACTATGAGTGGCTAGATTTGGTGATTGTGTTCGTTGGGTGGTGGTTTGGTTAAAGAGAGAGAGAGAAAGAGAGAGATTGTGGAAATATGGTTTTTAAGATTTGAAAGTGTTTATTTAAATCAAATTTTTTTATAAAAAAAAAGTAAAATATTGAAAAATAAAAAAATAAAAATAAATAGGTAAAATGACTACAATACCCCTGGCTTAACAGAAAAAATAAACCCAGTTAGTGAAAATGATGAAAATAGCAAAAAAAAAAAACAAAAAAACAAAAACAAAACAAAATCCAAACATCAGGTGTTGAATTGCAAAAAAAAAAAAATGTACTGAAGTGGCAAACTGGACCAAACCTTAGGGACGAATTTGGCTATTAACTCTAATACTCAATTAGGGCCTGGTCTATTTCAACCCCCCTTTCTATTTTCACCCCCCTGAAAGCGCCTCACTTAGGCCCAAGCGAGGCGCTTTCTTTACTTTTTAACTACCTCGGTACGAGGTCAGAAAAGGCTGATTTTTGACTCGAAGCGCCTCGCTTAGGCCTAAGCGAGGCGCTTCGGATAAATTTTTTTTTTTTGTCTTTTGAGTTAGTTTTTTTTTTTTTTTTTACAATCAGACGTTTTTCAAAAGATCATTTTTTATGTCAATGGGAGGGTAAACAAAATCGTCAATCCGACTGTTGATTTCTTTCTGCAACAAGGAACAAAATGTCAGCTTTTTCCTGCCACCTTTCAATCTCACTGTCCAACAACTGAATTTTACTTGCTTGCATGAAAAGTTTATTTTAATTGTCCGTTTGACAAACACCTGGCTAACCTGTCCAGTTATCAATCTCACTGTCCAACAACTGAATTTTACTTGCTTGCATGAAAAGTTTATTTTAATTGTTCGTTTGACAAACGTCTAGCTAACCTCTCTAGTTTATCAATCTCACTGTCCATCAACTGAATTTTACTGTAATGATCAGGAACATTCCAAATAACTGTTCAATTTCAGCTTTTGTTTAACTATTTTAGCAACTTCCATAGAGAAGTTATCAATCTCACTTCTCACTGTCCATGTTTACCTTCAAAAAGTATTGCCACAACTTTTTGCTCTAGTGGTGTGGTCTACCTTTTTGCAAAAAGACTTTTAGTCTTGGTGGACTTCTATTGTTTCGGGTTCCCTTTCATCGTTGTCAGATATCTCTCTGAGATGATAAAGGTAGATCATGGAAAGTTCAACTCAAGAAAACAAAGATGAAACCGATTAATGTTCTTTATATATGAATAGTGACCCTCTGGCAATCATCGTTGGTATTAATGGCAAGATATGTGGCTTTAGTCCTTTACGCAGGTTTGCCAGAGGGTCACTATTCACACACACAACTTTTTGCTCTAGTGGTGTGCTCTACCTTTTTGACAAACACCTGGCTAACCTGTCCAGTTATCAATCTCACTGGCAATCATCGTTGGTATTAATGGCAAGATATGTGGCTTTAGTCCTTTATGCAGGTTTGCCAGAGGGTCACTATTCATACACACAACTTTTATGTTCTTTATATATGAATAGTGACCGTCTGGCAAACCTGCGTAAAGGACTATATGTGGCTTTAGTCCTTTACGCAGGTTTGGCATATAGTCCTTTACGCAGGTTTGCCAGAGGGTCAGTATTCATACATAAAGAACATTAATCGGTTTCATCTTTGTTTCTTGAGTTCAACTTTCCATGATCTACCTTTACATTATTATTATTATTTACATTATTATTATTATTTACATTATTATCGTATTTGCAACTTAGTTCCTTTCTCTCGAAAAACAAAAACGAAGGTTTGCGCGTTAGCGCCGATCCGATTGTTAAAAGTATCAAGACTATGAAATTAATAAAACAATTGAATTTTACTTGCTTGCATGAAAAGTTATTTTTAAATGTTTGGTAATATATTTTTAAATGTTTGGTAATATATTTTCTGATCAAAAAAGGCATAACTATGATGATCAGGAACATTCCAAATAACAGTTCAAACTTTTCAAACACCTGCAACATCTCAAGAGTCGAGGTCCTCTGAAAAAGACATCGTATAATGATTTGGACTTGCAATATTTCAAAATTATCATTTCTTGACATGCTTGGTAACACCTTGATCTGCAATATTTGAAAATTATCATTTCTTGACATGCTTGGTAACACCTTGATCTGTAATATCTGAAAATTATCATTTCTCGAAAAGTAATTAAAAACACTTAAAAATGAATTAAAAACAATTGTTGCGAGTTAGGTTTAGTCGGAGGACCACGTACAATGATTCATCAAAGTTGTACAAAGCTGGATGTTTTTACTGGAAAACCAAAACGAGCAATAAACGAAGCGAAACGGAGAGATATAATTTTCTTGGCTTGGAAACAACTTAAAAGAACCAAAAATGAATTAAAATTATTTTTTGGTGATTAACAGATAATTTTAAAGAATTAAAAGAAATTCATTTTTTTTTTAAAAAAGGCCAAAGCGCCTAGCTTTGGCCAAAGCGAGGCGCTTGAGTGCAAGTCCAAATCATTGTACGATGTCTTTTTTAGAGGACCTCGACTCTTGAGATGTTGCAGGTGTTTGAAAAGTTTGAACTGAAATTGAACTGTTATTTGGAATGTTCCTGATCATCATAGTTATGCCTTTTTTGATCAGAAAATATATTACCAAACATTTAAAAATATATTACCAAACATTTAAAAATAACTTTTCATGCAAGCAAGTAAAATTCAGTTGTTTTACTAATTTCATAGTCTTGATACTTTTAACAATCGGATCGGCGCTAACGTGCAAACCTTCGTTTTTTGTTTTTCGAGAGAAATGAACTAAGTTGCAAATACGATAATAATCAAACTCATATCTCAAGCCGGTGCAAGTTATGTTGTAGCATCTTTGATCATCTTCTTGTAATTACTTTCAAGTTTCTTTACAATCATTGAAGACAACTTTTAAGTTGTTATCCGAGAGATAGCGGTCAACGATGAAGACAACCTGAAAGTGGATACCATGGATCAGAGAGATTTAAGCTAATCAAACTCATATCTCAAGCCGGTGCAAGTTATGTTGTAGCATCTTTGATCATCTTCTTGTAATTACTTTCAAGTTTCTTTATAATCATTGAAGACAACTTTTTAGTTGTTATCCGAGAGACAGCGGTCAACGATGAAGACAACCTGATAGTGGATACCATGGATCAGAGAGATTTAAGCTAATCGTTTTTGTTTTTCTGATCATCTTCTTGTATCAACTTTTTACGACAACCTGAAAGTGGATACCGTGGATCAGAGAGATTTAAGCTAATCAAACTCATATCTCAAGCCGGTGCAACACACACCTTCAACCCATTCCTGGTAAACCAGGGAAAAATGGCTATATTAAAAAACTTCAAGATTATTGTTTTGTGGTGTGGATCAGACGAGGACTTGCCTGTGTCTTGGAAACACAAGGATGACACACGAAGCTTTAGACTCCAACCGGATCCCTTGATTGCCGCATTTAATGAAATTTAACACGCATACCGCATTCGGAGTCTGATTGCACCGAATCCAGTCTTCAAGGTGGACTTAAGCACCTGAACGGGAAGTTGAAATTTTGAATGATGTTCGTCGACTGCACCGAATCTAGTCTTCAAGGTACCATGGATCAGAGAGATTTAAGCTAATTAAAAAAAATTGGAAACACAAAGATGGAAAAACCCACTAAAAAGCCTAACATTTCGGACCCTAACAGACACAAGACGAATGTTGCAACATGAGTTCGACCAAGATGACACACGAAGCTTTAGACTCCAACCGGATCCCTTGATTGCCGCATTTAATGAAATTTAACACGCATACCGCATTCGGATTCTGATTGCACCGAATCCAGTCTTCAAGGTGGACTTAAGCACCTGAAAGGGGAGTTGAAATTTTGAAGTTGTTTTGTGGTATGGATCAGGCGAGGACTTGCCTGTGTCTTGGAAACACAAGGATGACAGATGACACACGAAGCTTTAGACTCCAACCGGATCCAAGTATTGCCGCATTTAATGAAATTTAACGCGCATACCGCATTCATTGACTATACGTGGTTGATGATGTCAAGTTTAAGTCATTGACAATGATTAGGGTTATTACTTTGTTTTTTAATTTTTTTTAACTTTTTATAATTATTAAATTAAAAAAAATAAAAAAACCAACTCAAAACATCAAAACAACTACCAAAATAAATTACCCCCTCGAAGCGCCTCGCTTAGGCCTAAGCGAGGCACTTTGAATTTAAAAATCAGCTTTTTCTGCCCCTCGTACTGACCTCCTCAAATTGAGTTCAAAGCGCCTCGCTTAGGCCTAAGTGAGGCGCTTTGAGGGGGTGAAAATAGAAGGTGGGGGATTTAAATTTAACCACCCTATGTAAATAAATTATGCATTTTTTACGTTGGAGTTAATAGCCAAAATCATCCCTGAGGTTTGGTCACTTTTGCCACATCAGTCCAAAACCCAAACCTTTTAAATCTGAGTCCTTCTACTTTACATTTTTTGCAACATTCGTCCCTGACACTAACCCAGTTAAATATTGTCCTTAAGTTTGAGGGTATTTTAGGCATTTTACCTAGGAAACCAAGGGCATGTTGGACATTTTGTATAATTTAATTATTTTAGATTTATTATTATTATTATTTTAAGCTTTATTTAGAAACAACCCCTATAACCTTCTTCACACAACAACCACCACCACCGCCCCCTGCCACACAACAACCATCACCGCCCACCTGCTTCGTCCACCACCGCCATTCCACCTGCTCCAACCACCACAACCATTCTCTTTGAAGCTTCAATTATCACTAAACTAAAACCCTTTTTCATCTTCCCTAACCCAAAGCTTCGATTATCATTAAATTGAGTCGATAATTGTGGTTTTTGCTGGGATTAGATGGTGACTGTCCGATCATCGGAATAAGAGGAAGAGGAAGGTCACGGCTTGGGTTATCGGGACAGAAGAAAAGGGATGAGGGGTTAGCGGCTGCTTATAACTAACCGGTGAAGGTGATGGTTAGTGGCTGCTTATAACTAACCGGTGATGCATCGGTCATCTGATCAAAAAGGGATGAGGGGTTATGGCGGTGTTATCGGGACAAAAGAAAAGGAGGATTATGGTGATGCTATTGGGGTTGTAGAGGAAGGAAAGTTTGCCGGAGAAGGACGTTACCGGCTCCGGTCACCGGGGATGGTGACCGGTTACTGTTCTTGACGACACACACACACAAGTGTGTGTGTGTGTTTGCATTTGATCTGCAGGGAATCAAGAGGGAGAGAAAGGGGTTTTATATGAGAAATAGATTTGGAGTGTTTGGTAGCAGGTGTAAGGGCAGAATAGGGGTGTTTGGCAACGAGTTTAAGAGCTGAGATTGGGGCGTTTGGCTGCAAGAATGAACAATTATATTTAAAAATAAAAGGTTAAGCAAAAAGACATAAATACCCCTCAACTTAACGAGATAATTTAACTGAGTTAGTGTCAGGGACGAATTTGGCAAAAAAAATGTAAAGTAGAAGGACCCAGATGTAAAAGGATTGGGTTTTGGACTGATGTAGCAAAAGTGACCAAACCTCAGGGACGATTTTGGCTATTAACTCTTTACATTGTAAATAGATTGTCTTCACGTCCACCCCATGGATTGTTTAGGTCTACTTGTCTGGTCATTGTGTTCATATAAAGTTTTTGAAATTTATGCTAAGTTCGACCCATCAACCCTTGTCCACAAACATGAAATTCTATTTTGGATTGGGGATTATGTTTGTTCAGACACACTGTGGGTGTTTGGGATTTGGTTTTTTAAAAAAGCCAATAAATCATTCCCAAAAGATGAGAGAGGCTAACGTACAAAGCTTCTTAAAATACAAAGTGTAAGAAGCAATTACAGCCATTGATTAGGTTTAGAAATAAGATGGCACGATCGTAATTATCCAACGTGTTTTAAGAAGGCGGTTAACGATTAAAGGGCAATTCTGACAAATTACATATAAACGAATTTGAATTTTTTATAATTAAACCGCCCAAATTATGTCATTAATTGACAGTTTTAATGATTTGCTATAATCATGGAAAATCATAAACCTCTTCTTCATAAAGAAGATACTCTGTAAACAAAAAAAAAACAGAGCATCTATTCAAAAGAATGAAGAAGCAAAAAAAAAAAAAAACAATGACAAGCCTTCGATTGTACAGAATACAATTATGAATGTGATAAAAACAAATTTTAGATGCGTGTTTTATGAAAGAAGTATGTATGTCTTTGATTGTAATGATTCTGATCGTGATGTTGTTAAAACGCATGTATAATATACCAAAACGCACCTTTATATACCAAAACGCACATTTATATCTGTGAGTATTATAATCAAATGCTTTGTTGATAAAACGCACTTATAATACACTAAAACGCATGTTATAAAACTGATAGTATTCAACGGCCATTGTAAAAACATAAAACGCATGCATTAAAACATAAAACGCATGCATTAATCATAAAACGCATGCATTAAAATACATAAAACGCATGTTATTGAAAAATGATCACCAGTGAATCAGGTGTTGACAGAGGAAAGAACTTTTTACCTTGCTACATAAACGCATGCATTAAATACATAAAACGCATGCATTAAAAATACATAAAAACAGATAATGATCATCTTGTGCAACTGGATCAAGATCAATTGAAAATCCGGCTATATGTTTACGTCTGCGTTAATAAAACAGATAATGATTACAATAAACAGGATTCAGTTAGAAAAATTGGTGAAAAAAACAGAGTAAATTACAGATCATGAGAAATATTGATTAACTCTTCAATGGAATTTTAATTTTTCTATAAAAAGGATCGCACAACGATTGTATCAATATAATCGTGGAGAAAAAAAAATATTGTAATCAGTTAAGAATATTTTGAAATTTGATTTACGAAAAACAGGGAGTTAAATATCTGTGAAATATTATAACGCGATTGAAGGAGATGTAAATGTCTATAATACCCTTGGATGTTTACTAACGAGATTTTTGGTTTGTAACCGTCAACTACACGTGGCGTACTGTGGTTACTTCTTACACTTTGTATTTTAAGGTACTTTGTACCGTATACTTTCTCCCAAAAGATAATTTAAATTATTTCCATGCTACTGACTTATCTCAATAAAATTCAAGACTCGAAGGTTAAAACTCAGAAGTACAATTTCATTTATATGTAACTAATCATGTATACATAAAAATAAAAATAAAAATAAAAAAGTTATATACGTAATTTGAATTCAAATCAAATTCAGTTTTTATTCAAAAATATGAATAATTCAAACACCAAATACTCCTAGATTCTATGCACCATTAGGGAGGGGAAGTGACATGTGGCATTTATTTTTTTTTTAATAAAAAACTTTAATATATTAATTAAAATTCATAAATATTAATAAATATTTAAAAAAAAACCCTGTTGTATGGGTTCATGTTTTTAAAAATTACATGAAGAAATGTATAAATTTGATGAAGAATGGTATAAAATTTGAGAAGATGGAGGTTGTGGTGAAATGTAGTGGGTATTTTTTTAATAAAATGGGGTGATATACATAAATTAAATTTTATTTTGACCGTTATATCAACGGTATAATTGATAGTTTTTGAATTTTTTTTTTATAAACGGTCAAAAAGGGGGGACCAACCAGATGCCTCCACCTCATCTCCACCTCCCCCCCTGCCCAACCTTCCTCCCCGCCTAACACTCCCGTCGCCTCCACCATGCCCCAAGGGGGCGTTGTTCCCGCCTCCACATCACCCTCCCGCCCCCACTCCCTCCTGTCTAAGATGTTCTTCATCACTTTTTTTGTCATTTGCGTTGTACGGTTGTGTGTCAAGGCTTTAACCGTTGGTCACAAGCTTTGTCCACTACCGATGGATAATTGCATTATCTAGCAGACACACATTTGTTGTTCAAGACTCGCTGGCTATTAAGATTTTCTTGTAACTAGTTTTATACCCGCCGCGCGTTGCTGCGACGGGGGCGAACGTGTTGCTGTATTGTACGTTGCGTGGTTGCAGCCTATCAATGACGTCCCACACAAAGGACATCAGTAGCTTGAGAACGCTAATATGTGTATTGTAGAAAACGTGGAAAACAATTATAGATCACCGATCACACGAAGGTGAGAGGGTTCAGACTCGACAACTGCTACCGTGTCATACGTTGCGTGGTTGCATCATATCGATGCCGTCACACACAACGGACAACAGAAGGCTGTTTAATTAGTTGTAGTCATCGCCATACCATGCGACAATTGCTAACGCGAATGACGCCTCACACGCTACAAAAAGGCGCATACATTGAAGCGGAATAGCACATCAGCCAGTTGCGTTGTCCGCGGACTTGCATTTAAGTTAGCGAAAAGATATACTAAATAAATACGCTTCAAAACCCTTCGTCGTCACCTAACAAATGCTCATCGGATAAGATTCACTTAGTGATAGAACCAAATATTAAGATAATCTGTTCAAAAATGTAACATCCGGCAAAAATCGATGTGATTCCGTACGTAATTAGTATATGTAATTAACGGATTAAGTGCATGTTTAAATTAATTGGATTAATTTAACTGATGCCGTAGAGAATATAAAATTCCCCATAAGATGCATAGGAATGCACATGTTTAATGATGAAGCATGATAGGATCATGTGCGAATAAACTTGTCCGGTACGGACGTTGGTGATTACCCGGCAAAAATTAAATAAACGAAAAGGATCCCGGACACCCAGGATATAAAATAAAGTGTATTTTCACAAAATATAATGTGTTTTGGAACTCCAAAACCATAAGTGAAAACCCTCCATACAAGTCTCCCGGTAACGAATAAAGTGCGCGTACCGCACCCGATACGCGTATAACTTACAATTTCACCCGGCAAAAGCCTAAATAACCAATCAACGCTTAAATTAGACTATATTTAAGGGTTATTAAAGGTATTTTTAATGTCCGGACAATGCGCGATTAAAACCCGAAAAATACCCGAACGACGAGGGATTTAACTTAACAAGTATTGGGTAAATATTTGGAGTTGTGGACCCCACCTAAGCCCACAAAGGGGCCGGCCTAATGGCCTTGTAATCTCTTTACATTGTTGTTTTAATAATAACCTACAAGTCTAAGAATGTTAAGCATGCATGGACAAAAGATTATGTAAGAGTATCAAGTACAAAGCATGCTCCACTTGCCCCCTTCAGGGAAATGAAACCGAAGGAATATTTGGATAGTACTATTGGTGCCTGACAAGGCCCACCCCTAATCGATAGTGTCGATTATGCATCGGCGTATGCCTGGGGTGCACGTATTCTGAAATTAAGTCGTTGGGTTCCGAGGAACGACTTGGAGCGGGGCGTTATTATTAGTCTTGGTTTGGTTATGGGGCTCAAGGGATTGCTCATCATTATAGTTTGAAGGAGCTAGCTACTCCTTACAAAAGCCACAAGTTGTGCAGGCCTCGCACATGTTGTAAAAACGGAATATCGATCGACAAGATCCTAGTATAATTATTTAATGGGAAAATAATTATACGGTAAAGTGAGTCGAGTCGATGGTTGTGAAAATGTTGTTGTTATGAAACTAAAACCTGTGAGCTCACCAATATTTTATATATTGACGTCTTTTTTAAACATATCTTTCAGGTAACTAAGTGCTGAATAGATATGGGGCTAGTGCGGTGGAATTCAGGGTGTCGGATACTGGTCGGGGCTTCATTCATTGTTACCATCGGGTTGGAACATAAACGGAAATATCCCCCACATTGAAACTTAATGTTCGTCGTTTTATGTAATGCTTTGTGCAATATTGTAACGAGATACTCACTTTCGACATCTTAATAAATTGATCTTTTCTAATTAAATATAGTTTGTGTTCATCTTGACTTTGATATGCTTTCGAGCGTTGCGCCACGTGTTTCCGCCATTGGCGTGGTGTGACAGAAGTGGTATCAGAGCCAAGGTTATAGCGAACTAGCATTTTTGAGAAATCTAGACTATAACCGGTTTCGGCTCGAAGACAAAGTTTTCAAAACTAAAACACAACAAAATATTTTTAGAAAAGAAAGAAATGTGTACATGGGATGTACAAGGGGAAATTCCGACCGACTAGCCATGTGTGTCAATATATGAAGTATTAGAAAATACGGATAAGATGTTTATAGTAGGAATCTGATTTTCTAAGATTAGTTAATACATATACGTAGTACGGATATTTTGCCAGTAAGGATGTTGTGTCACGCTTCACATTAGTCCACACTCCTGCATCGATCACCGGTACCAGCAAAGAGGAAGGATACTGTGGTCTACGAGGAGCCTACCTGCTTACCTGTAGACGGGATGATCGGAAGGACTAATCTCTATCGCGATAATGGATGTCGCCACGTTGTTTATGACTTGGAGGCGAAACTAGACCAAGCCTTTTGTTGTATGAAATCTTTGTTTTGAGATCAGGAAGCTCGGAACTAGCGGGCAACAAGATTACCTGGCAACGCAAATTATCATTACGGGTGCACACGTAATAATAGTTTGGGGGTGCACGGTAACCTTGGTGGGCGCTAGGGCCGGGATTGGTGATCACTCCTTGTCTTGGTTGTTCTTGTTCTTTAGATTCAGTCTAAGTTTTTTTTTTTATTTGGCCAATGGGTTAAATGGGAGGTCTCGTCGATGTTCCTTGATTTCTATCCTAGAAACCTAATGAGCTTTCTTCGACATTACCTTTATGGCATGAGCACGGAAGAGCTCGAACGTCTATTCATATAAGTAATCTGACGCAAAACCTCGCTCTAGATAGGAACGGGAGATGAAAGCTTCCTTGTGTAGGAGTTGAATGCCTCCACCACAAAGTTCTTCCAAAGGAGCGGACGTACAAGAATACACGGCCTACCGAAGCAAGAAATGTCGAGTACGGTGTGTGGGAGGTTATACCCGGAACCCAGTGAAGACCGAGGGTGCGTCCCTGCTAGACTAGTGCGTTTAGAGAACGGGACCCTGCATGGATCAGATATGAGACTCGTGGCCGTATGCTGCTGTGTTATCATGGTGGATAAGTCATGGTCGATCTAACGCATGCCCAAGTTGTCTTCAAGGGTCGAGTATTTTTCTTCTCCTTTAGGAAGACAGAATCAAAGTTGCGGGATTAGGAAGCTTGATCATTGTTATCCTGAAGGCTCGAGAGCCCTCGTCTGAATCGACAGTCATGGACTGATGGTGAAATCATCATGCCATGTTGCACATCCGCAAGTCATAGGACTGTGATAAACTTCGACGATGTCAAAAAAAAAAAAAATTCGGGCACTAATCACGACCGCGGCATTGTTGCCAGTGTTATGATGATGGCATGTAGTGGAACAGCAAGCCCCAGTCGGCGTTTGGCTCTGGACTAACTCGGAAGTGCATACGATTAACTCATGGGAAGCCACTGCTTGATGTGTTGAGTGTTCAAGTATGGATTAACACCCTTTGCAATAGCATTGGATCATATTCTGAAAGATGATTTGTGATAGACTTAACATATTGGTACTTATGTCATACCACTTTCTTGGGGTGCAAAGGTTATTGTAAGACTCCTCTATCTACCCCCTGTATGTTTTTCAAGGATTATTGGTAGTCTCGCTTCAGTCGGTGAACACCAGAGTAGGTTCGATACGTGTGCTGTGCCTGAACCCATCATAAATCCTGGGGAGTGGAACCCCACTTTAGGAATCGTAATCATAAGGGTGTGTTCCGTAATTGTCAAGTGTCGCAAGCCGCTTTTGCTGACATTGAAATCCCCCTCGAAAATCAAATGACGGACTACTGGAGGTGGTCACGTTATTCTGTTAAACTAAACTTACCCATGGGACGACAATTCCATTGCTCTTGTTGCAATGTTGAATGTCCGTCACCGTCGTCACGGTATCGAGACTAGTTATTTATTGGTCGACGATTGATGGAAAGTGTTTTTATCAATCCCCGAAGATATTGAGATGTTGTGTCCCCTCGTCACGGTGATTTTTCAAAACTAAGGTTGCGAGATCCATTCGTTATGAACATTGTGACATGTCTAATCTCTTGTCACATTTCGATATTCTCATTACGTGGCCTATCAGGAAGGAAGTCCACCAACCTCGCTTAAATGACGGAAAGGAACTTAATCAGATGACTTTCGATGCTTGTACCTAAATAACATGGAAGAGGACTCCAATAAGAAGGATGACTCGACTGATTTGCCAGAGTCTGTACCGTTTTCATTTTATCGTGGTGTCTCGATAAATCATGATCCTTCTGCCTCTACATGTTGTTATTTTCGTGGTGACCACAATCCTTGATATCGGGATAAACGATGGTTGGTTACTAGGTCCTATGGATACTATTTGCCACATATCTAGTAACTACGACGAGTCTAAGGTTTCCGCCGAGCCTACTGTTGTTGTTGCTATTATTGTTCTATGGCTCAAGTAGATCCCGATGTCTTTGCTAAGTATGTAGCTCTTGCTGAATTGGTTGTTGTCAGTAGCACTTATCGGGCTTGATGCCGTAGTATCCATATCTGTTGTTGAGCTTATTGTTGTCGTTGTCTCTATAGTCTATGTTGGGCTTAATGATGTTGTTTCTATGGCTTTTCTCAAGTTGATGTTGTTGATGTAGTTGAGGCTCCTGCAGGAGTGAATGTCGTTAACGAAGACGTCTCCATGACCCTTGCCAAGCCGCTATGACCATATCCGTGTCTTTGTGGAGTTCGTTGTTGTTAATTCCATTCTCTTTGAGGCTTTCATTGAACTACTAGTTATCATTCCTTGGGCTCTTAGCAAGCCTAACATTGTTATTGGTTCTCAGACCTCGGTTGAGACTGTCGATGTTGCTGTTGCTATCGTTTGAGTGACTCATACCAAGCCTACGGTCGTTCTCTCTATGAACAATATCGACTTGAGAAGTCAGCTAAATTATGTGGAACCCATCGTTCCCATTTAAGTTATGACGACTGATGCGCCGGCCAATCTAACCATTCCTACCAGCCTATGGAGGTTAGGCTCGAGGCCGAAGGTACGGATGCAAATCCCACCTCCACAAGTGATCTGAGACACACGGGGATGCGTGCTCACCATAACGGATCTTTCTGTCGATGTAGACTGTGGATTTTCCATATTGAGCGTCATACTGTCGTGTGCATTCATGCTACTGTGTTACCTCCAGCCATTGTGCATGCTTGCAGCTGCATTATTGTTGGTGATTGCGTATCCATGTGGTTGCGCTGCATTGTCGATGATGCATTCCTGTTATTTACTGCTCCTGCAGTAGTGTAGCCTTGCTGTCGTGTTTCTCGGTGTCATGCAGTTCCTGTTGCGGTATTGCCTTGTCATCATGCTTCTCTGTTGCCGTGTCACTCCTGTGCGGTGTTCCCTAGTTGATGTGCTTCGTGTATGTATTGTTGTCATTGCCATGTTGTTTCTACTGTCATGTTGCTCAGAGGGCGTATTGCTACAACTGTTGGATTACCTTGATGATGTGATGACTTGTCGGTTGCTCCACTCTTGGTTTCCCTCAGAAAGGAGACATCACCTAAACCCCTCGTTGCTATCATTGTTCTGTTTGTTGTTTGTGTAGCGCCGACATTGAGTATGTTAGATTTCGGGTGCTCAGCGGACTTTTTGGAAGTCATACTAAGACACTCTAGTCTGAGTGTTAGCCCATGTATTCCTTTGAGTCTTGTGGTTGTTTGAGTAATTGACCGAATCATGTGTCGACCCCTTGATATGCTCACGCATTTTGTGAGCGGTACATCTTCAGAATCTGAGGCATCAGTGACGCCGTGTCCAGCCTTAACCTTTTGCACGCATTTTGGTCGACTAACCACACTCAATCATGTCGGAAAGAAATCCCATGATCCACACATGACGAGGAGACACTCGTCTTGGTGATAAGGGATTTCGAATACGTCTCTAACCGGAAGGTATCAAGTGATTGTGAGCAATATTATGACCCATACCTTTGGGACCAGCAAGAGTTGAAAGACCCAATTCATTTATTGCTCATCCCAGTGGATTCATTTGATGTCATATAAGACGACGTGTCATACTGATGATTATGGAAATACCATTATGGACCCACCCATGGGCGTGCATTGGTGAAGTCCCTGGTATATGATTCCGAGGTTTTATGAACCCTGAATCTAGAAGGGCGTGTAGCATTATCTGCTCTATAAGGGTGCTACCCCATCGTTATAAGATGATCGATCAGCTCAGTCCTTCAATTTATATTGTTATTCCTCTGATGGTTGGCTTATTTTGTCTAGGTGTCGTTGCGTAGGTTCTTGGGATAGTGGAACCCTTTCGAGCTTGGGTCGATAGTAGCGTTCCTAATTATCCTTGGGAAGCATTGCTCGCGTTAGAGAAAAATCCCTTGTCTTTGACAGACACTGTTAGAGACACCATAGTAATGTGAGCTGACAGGTCAGGGCGTACGGTACCTGACTAAACGGGGTGAGCTTGAAGGCCTACATATTGCGCCCATATGTGTGACTAACTGGGTCATTGAACGGGATGCCTTATGGGAAGGCTCAGGACTATCGCTTGTGGTGCGATCTCAGTCGATCGTTTGTTTGTTTTAAGTAACGACTTGGGCGCATGAGGCCGTCAAGCTAAACGTGAAATCTATGTCAAATGCATGCATCTATGACTTGATTTCACCATTTACCTCGAAAGATTCCGAAGGGATGGAACCTTCGATGAGTGAGGGTTCCGGTTTCAGGACTCCTTTCACTCAGATATCTGCGTAAGATCTAAAAGTCAATTTAAGGGCATGAGGCCTGTATTATTCAGAATTGACTTACTTGGTTGCTAATGACGATAGAACACTAGTGCCCATGAAGCACATATAACAGAACTAGTACTGGATACCCATGTTTTGGGTAAGCTACTAGTATTCTGTATACTTGTCGCAATGGGGGCCAACATGTTGATATGTCTTAAGAAACCTTATACTTTGTTCATTGCGACAACAACTTATGATGTTTCATATATCTCTTTCTGGTATTGACCTATGTGCTGGAAGCATCTGGTCATTGGTGTTTGAGTCGACTGATAATTCTCAAGGATTGTGGAATCGTACGGCCCGGATGTCGTATATACACTGCTTACTGTCAGGGAACTGAAGGGTGAAAGCGACGCAAAAACTTTCGACCCCCATCAGTCCCTACTAGACGCCCTAGTACCATTAACCACAATTGCTCAGGTGGGAGGTAGCAAATTAGTACCTAGAGGATCCTACGGAAATAAAGTCCCATTTTGAATGTTGTTATTCGGTCGACAAGAACCTAGTATATTTATCTTAATGGGGAGATAAACATATGGTAAAGTGAGTCGAGCCGAAGGATAGATAAAATGGAATACCGGGCGAGGTTTCCAAGGGGACTTTTATGACCATTATGTGGTGCAGTAAGACCACATGTTTAACATTACCATGTCACCCGAGGTAATCCCGTGGTCAGGATGTGACCCAAGTAATGATTGATTGTTGTATGGAACCCTCTTATTCTTTACTCATCCATAGCTCCGAGATGAGGCATATGGATAGCTACCTATACTCTTGGAGAGTCGTGGCTAGACACTGGAGTGCCGACTTCCATTATATCGGATCGTAGTAGTCGTTCCGCCTCAAGTTCGACAAACTTTGCACACAAGCATGTGATACTCTATTTGCAATGAGTATGGCTTGTCAATCTCGAACTAATTGAACGTACTTGACGGAATTGCTCCGCGTTGACATGATTGATGTCCGTGGCACATCGAATCCATGAGCATCATCACCAAAATTTTCTATGTGATAGGAATTATCTTCCCAACGTTCGGGGTGTACTGCTCAAAGTCCTTTGGAGGGCATACGTGTACACCTCTAGTACGTCGAATGACAAACGGAGATAGGCACATAATATGGTTTGAGTTTTTCAAGAGACGGCCAATAAATCTTGCAGATTGGAGACTGCTTGGATGAGATGCAAACCCATTAAGAAGTCATACGGACAAGGCGCAGGCCTTAAGAACTTCGAACTAGTAATAGGTTTTCACTGAGAGTTATACCCTGAGAGGGTGTCGATAAGCATGGGAATTGTGGTAGGCCAAATTCTTGATACACCAGTGGCACGGATATATCGATCAAAATTTGTCTCGTAATGATTAAGTTAGAATTATCGCAAGAGCTTAGTGGGACTCTTGATGAATCCCGCAAGTCTAGCCTGAGGAAGCATTGTCAATTCCTCGACCGACGGAAGTCCGGTTGACGTTAAGCTCTACTATTTCAGGAAACCGATAGATGTGTCAAAGTGGGATGCCCAAGAGCTTAGTCATAGTTGGACTATGATATTGTGTTTGTTAGAGCACTAAGCGTGAACCTAGCATGAACCTGAGTTCACTTAGGAAAGAGGAGAACCCATGAAGCGCAAACACTCCGCCCTGTTCAAGGATACTATTGTGATGGCTTGCTTGAATTGAATTCCGGGACGGAATTCTCTTAACGGGGGGAGAATGTAACATCCGGCAAAAATCGATGTGATTCCGTACGTAATTAGTATATGTAATTAACGGATTAAGTGCATGTTTAAATTAATTGGATTAATTTAACTGATGCCGTAGAGAATATAAAATTCCCCATAAGATGCATAGGAATGCACACGTTTAATGATGAAGCATGATAGGATCATGTGCGAATAAACTTGTCTGGTACGGACGTTGGTGATTACCCGGCAAAAATTAAATAAACGAAAAGGATCCCGGACACCCAGGATATAAAATAAAGTGTATTTTCACAAAATATAATGTGTTTTGGAACTCCAAAACCATAAGTGAAAACCCTCCATACAAGTCTCCCGGTAACGAATAAAGTGCGCGTACCGCACCCGATACGCGTATAACTTACAATTTCACCCGGCAAAAGCCTAAATAACCAATCAACGCTTAAATTAGACTATATTTAAGGGTTATTAAAGGTATTTTTAATGTCCGGACAATGCGCGATTAAAACCCGAAAAATACCCGAACGACGAGGGATTTAACTTAACAAGTATTGGGTAAATATTTGGAGTTGTGGACCCCACCTAAGCCCACAAAGGGGCCGGCCTAATGGCCTTGTAATCTCTTTACATTGTTGTTTTAATAATAACCTACAAGTCTAAGAATGTTAAGCATGCATGGACAAAAGATTATGTAAGAGTATCAAGTACAAAGCATGCTCCACTTGCCCCCTTTTGTGTAAGAAATTTCGGCCCATGGCCATGTAAATCCAAGACAAATGCAATCAAGTTAAACACTAGGACACACATGTATACATGCTTCCAAAAGATCTCATATCCTACTAAGATTATAAGTATGATTACATGATATCTTGGAAAGATTATAAACCTCCTTTCCTTCTTAAAAACCCACGGCCAAACACCCTACAATATCCATCCAAGATCATTTCCTTGTACTTCTTAAATCTCCTAAATCTTTAGAAAGATCATGTGTAATCTATGGAAGATATGGTAATGATATATAACATGTGTTAGATGCATGAGTTAACAAGCAAAAACAATCTTCTTCTTTCTCCCTCTTGTGGCCGTGGGGTATTATGCACACACACACACACATTTCTTCAAGTTCAACACTTCCAAATTACTCTTAAACATCCATCCATCAAAACCCCATTGTGTGTTTCAAGCTTGGAGCTTAACCAATAAGGAAGAACACACTAAACCCCTCTCAAATCCAAGGTTTTTGTCTTCCCTAGCCTTGTGCTAGTAGTAAGCTTCTTAACCTTGTTTTGATTATTGATATTCATGTATGTGTTCTTAGAAGCAAGTTGTACATGAAGGGTTTAAAATGTGGTTTTGAAACATAACTTTAATAGGTTTTACATGAGTAAAATAAATGATTAAAGATATGTAAATGGATTATGGGTTTGATGATGATAAAGTAGTGTTCTTGAAAATGTATATAATCTACACATACACTATGTAAAATGATGATCTACATAAGATTTGAGGAAGAAACTGGAATGTGTTAAAAAGTAATGTTAATCCTCTTAAAATGATCATCTAAGATATAATATATGGTGGAATATATTAGGATGTCATGAATGAAGAAGTTGCAAAAAATTAAAGTTTACACACTTAGATGAATGAAATTTGGATATGATGAAGAAATACATAAAACACACATATTAGTAGCCTTATGTATGAAATATAAGACTATTAGAAGTGTTTTGATGCAAAAATAACTTAACAATAAAAAGATGAATCTTCAAAGTCCACCGAATTGAGTGAAAATACTAACTTTGGAAGTTAGAGTGGAAAAATGCAACATTTGAAAGTTGAGCGACTAATGATTTAACTTTGAAAGTTAGAGGACTAAAATGAACATTTTAGAAACTATTAGTCCAGAAATGCAATAATGGAAAGTTTGGTGTCAAAAGTATGAATAATAATTTACCAAGGTTGATTTGGTAAATACTAGTAAACATACTTGGGTATTTTGTATAAAAAGTATATTTTTATAAAAGTGAAAGTTATAAAAATATGGGTTGGTATTAACATAAGGATTTCTATAAAATAGAGATTTTATAAAAATGTTAAACAAAATTAAAACTACAAGTTGGGTTAAAAAATACAAAAGTATTTTAAACCTTCCAAGTAACATGCGTTAGGAGGAAGGAATATGAATAATATTTCTATAAAACGCATGTTGGGAAAAACTTGGAAAAATTGACTATTCAAGCTAAGATATCGAACTAAGACGCATTAACGAACCATACACGGACAAAACATGAGAAAAATGCCATTGCGGCAAGATGAGAAAATATATATTTTTAGGAAGTAAAATATATATACATCATGGGTGAAAACTAATAAACACTTTTCTAAATGTTGGAGGAATTATTCGTGGGAGAAAACATAACGTAAATAATCTAACGATTAAAAACGTTAAACGAACGTATGGACTTAACGATGAAAGTACAAGTATATATGTATATATATATATGTTCGGCTCGACGAAATTCTAGTATATCTACTTAATGGGAAAGTAGATATACGGGAAGGAAAACCGAGACGAGTAAATAATATACGTATATATATGTGTATACCGAACCGACGAGATCCTAGTATATTTACTTAATGGGAAAGTAAGTATACGGTGTGGTGAGTTGAGTCGGGCGTTAAGAATATACTATCGAATCGACGAGATCCTAGTATATTTACTTAATGGGAAAGTAAATATACGGTATGGTGAGTCGAGTCGAGCGTAGAAAACATATTATCGAACGACAAGATCTTAGTATATTTATTTGAATGGGAAAATAAATATACGGTATAGTGAGTCGTGTCGAGCGTCAAAAATATTATATCGAAAGATGCGATCTTAAGTATAATTATTTAATGGGAAAATAATTATATGTTAAGTGAAGTCGAGTCGAGGATAATATGATACAAGTTACAGAAATATTAACGCGAATATATATAACTTGTAACAATGGTAATCCATCACCAACGGACCTAGGACATATGTTTAATTAAACGGGGAATTATATCTAAATGGTGGTGTTGGGAGTTGGGTGTACAACTTGCCGGAAAAGCACACGCTATAGACTTAGTGACTTACACGCACTAGGACGTTCGTAGGTGCTTGGTCACGGACTTGCTATTCTCTGCTATTTGATTGTACGCTGTACATCAGGTGAGTTTCACGGCCCCATTTTACTGTTTTAACTGGGGGAAAGATATGTTTGTCAAACGTTGTCACATGTTGAAATGTTTTCAAAGGTTAAAATGTGATAAGTGGTATGATGAGTACTTGAGCAGTGATCGCCACTCGGGGTTGAGTCCTCTCTTCTGTAATCATTAATTCAGGGAAATGAAACCGAAGGAATATTTGGATAGTACTATTGGTGCCTGACAAGGCCCACCCCTAATCGATAGCGTCGATTATGCATCGGCGTATGCCTGGGGTGCACGTATTCTGAAATTAAGTCGTTGGGTTCCGAGGAACGACTTGGAGCGGGGCGTTATTATTAGTCTTGGTTTGGTTATGGGGCTCAAGAGATTGCTCATCATTATAGTTTGAAGGAGCTAGCTACTCCTTACAAAAGCCACAAGTTGTGCAGGTCTCGCACATGTTGTAAAAACGGAATATCGATCGACAAGATCCTAGTATAATTATTTAATGGGAAAATAATTATACGGTAAAGTGAGTCGAGTCGATGGTTGTGAAAATGTTGTTGTTATGAAACTAAAACCTGTGAGCTCACCAATATTTTATATATTGACGTCTTTTTTAAACATATCTTTCAGGTAACTAAGTGCTGAATAGATATGGGGCTAGTGCGGTGGAATTCAGGGTGTCGGATACTGGTCGGGGCTTCATTCATTGTTACCATCGGGTTGGAACATAAACGGAAATATCCCCCGCATTGAAACTTAATGTTCGTCGTTTTATGTAATGCTTTGTGCAATATTGTAACGAGATACTCACTTTCGACATCTTAATAAATTGATCTTTTCTAATTAAATATAGTTTGTGTTAATCTTGACTTTGATATGCTTTCGAGCGTTGCGTCACGTGTTTCCGCCATCGGCGTGGTGTGACAAAAAACATCAAGCTGTTAGATAAATCATTGAAATAATTGCTAAATTAATGATAATTGCTTTTTGCATTCACCATGCTTTGCATTGAATGCCATGGTCCTTCCCTGATCCCTCAAATCAAAGACAGCTTATGGTAAAATGAAATAGGGGAGGGCAGAATTAAATTGAAAAGGTGTAAAAGGGATGGCTGAAAGTTCTCGTCTTTCATTTGGTTGTAAACTTGAAGTGCTTCTTTTCCATAACCGTGCAGGCCATAACCCACGATCAAAGTGTTCCAGGAGGTAACATCAACATACTCAACAGGTATTTCTTTGAGCATTCTTAGCGATGTATCCAAATCTGCACATTTCGCATACATGTCCATAATCGCATTCCATAATGTTTGGTTGATATCTATTTTGTTTTGCACTAAAAGATCATGGATTTTAATAGCATGCTGTCGGGAACCCAGATACGAACACGCTGAAACAACGATTAACGCTGTCACTTCATTAACATTAACATCCGACATTTTCATTCGCTCAAAAAGAGCAAGAGCTTCACTCGCCAGTCCATCTTGAACATAGCAAGTAAGCATAGAATTCCAAGTAATAACATTTCTTTCTTTCATTCGTTCAAATATCCTTTCCGCAACTTCAACCTCCCCACATTTACCATACATAGCCATAACCGAATTAACAACCAGTACTTCATGAAACAAAGCGTTTCTAATGGCATATCCATGAACAGCCCGACCTTTCTTCGCATCGCCCAACTGACCAACAGCGGATGCAACAGTCACAGCGGCAACCCAATCGATCCCAAACCCCTGTCAACCTTCTCAGCCTTTTCAAAAGCTGTGATCATTGCAGTCCAACACACAATATCCCTCCTAGACATTTTATCAAACACTTGGCGTGCGTCATCAATGAAACGACAACACTAACCACATGTATTCTCTACTCACCATTCATAACTATACAAACAAACAAAAAATTCTTTTGAACTTGCATTAGCTGTTGCTTCAAATTTCAAACCAAGCAGCAGGTAACTACAACTCTTCTAACCTAAACAAAACCCAAAGTAAAAATTGTTATAGCAAAGCTAAAAAAAAGGCATCAACTAACCAAATAGACGTAAGATTGCATCCCTTCCAATATAATTACACAACAACCTACTATCATGTAGCATAGCTAAACTAACGATGAACAACATCCCTTCCAATACAGCTACCACATATCGGTGCTGGACGGAAAGTCGATTACGGTTTGGAGGTTTACCTTAGCCGAGCAGGACGTCATCGTCAAAACAATGGAAGCGGAAGATCAGAGGTTTTGGGTTTGGTAACAGAGAAGCGGAGGAGGAGAAGCAGTTGTCGGTAGTTTTTGTTTGGTTGCCGGGACGTCTTCACCGGAGAAGATCAGAGGGGATGACCGGAGAAGGTTTGGGTTTGTTAACAGAGAAGGAGAGGGGGTCGGTTGGTGGGGTCTGTCGTCGCCGGCAGTGCGTAACGGATGCAGCCGACGATTCTAGAGGAGAGAGAACATTGGAATATATATGCTCTCAGTCCTGCTTCTCGTGGTTGTACGTCGTTAAAACCGTGCTTCACGAACTTGTATTGAGTGAAACAGTATTCCTCACTCACATCAAATTTTACCTTTTGTATATATATATATATAATTAATGCCTTGCAGGTCAACATTAAGGCTTTTCAGCCTAGGCCCTTGTTAAGGTCTAGGACCGTGGTATAGCCCAACAACATTCATGAGGCCCAGTCTATTAATGGCCTAGTGAATTCAACTTACGGTAGGGGAGTGCTACCCTAAACTACTCTAAGAGCATTCATATCCCCTCCATTAAACCTTCTACCATCTCTAAAATTTAAAAAAACTTACTAAAAACACCCTACATCCCATTCACTATTTTATACCCCATCTTTATATTTTGAAAACGGTATCTTCTAGCTTTTTATATATAAAAGGCTACTATTCACCCCATCAACTTATTGTGAGTGCATTTTAACGAGGAATATAATAAAATAAGTGTTTGTGAGTAAGATAAAGATAAATATGGTGGAGGGGATGTGAAAGGTTTTTTAAAATGAGAAATAAATTTTAAAAAGTATGATTTTTTGTTATATTATAGGATATAAAATGGTGGAGGAGATGTGAATGCTCTAACTTTTACTAATCACTCATTGCAAACACATCACTACCCTACCCCAAAATACATAACATGGAGGAGTGCAACCTTAAACTACCCTAAATCGTGGATCTCATATCATTTTACACACAGTATTTGTTACTCTCTCTCTCTTTCTTTATATCTCTCCCCTACACACACACACAATCCATCAGGTAGCTTTGAGAACCCTGCCCATGGCACCCAAAGCGGTGCAGCCGCTCGAGGACCACCTACCTGAGCTCCACTCCCCTGACCTTGCATCCCTTCATTTAGCGAAGGTCGAACAACAGGCACCTTCTTTTGAACATGCCTGGCCGTCATGACGGTTTAAGCAATGGGTTATATTTCCATTGGTAAGAGTAATATGCCGAAGTCGGGGTTATCCCCCACCCCAAAACTAACGACCTACAACAATCAGTTTTACCACTACCATTCTCACAAACATTCTAGTTTTTGCAAAAGAACAAAGAACACGTAGTTATAAAGACATCAATCTTTTACTTTTGTCTCTTTTACAATTATATATATATATATACTAGTGGAATGCCCGCGCATTACCGCGGGTATGTATTTTTATTCACATTTTAAATTGCCAAAACTTTATAAACCATACTATCATTTATCCAATCTGATCCGTGCTTGATTTTGATTTGCAACATTTAGTTACACACATGAATCAAAGAACCTTTAGCCTACTGGTTACAAAGTGTTAAATAAGGCTTAGCCTTTTCTTGTGGTGATAATTCAAATTCCATTGGTAACAAAAAGTTAATCCATTAAAAAAAAGTTACATGAATTAATGTAGTACTTGGTAATGGTTCTAGGTAACAAAAAGTTAATACATGAATTAAATGTATTGAATGGTGCAATTGATTTGTATTAGTGACTTGTTATTAGCGATATATATTTGGCATGTGAATATTATGTTTAAATGTAGAGTTTATCACTCCTATAATCAAGGAGCCCAATGTAATTATAAATAAGATGATGATCAATAGACAAATCACGGTTTAAACTCTATCATGGTATCACGAGTCCAGGATACCTAACCCTAACCTCTTTTCTGCCGTCACCTTCTACCCACTGTTCCGATTCTTCTTCTTCAATATTTCTTCAATTACCATCTTTCTCCCTGTTACTCTCTGTTAATTCCTTCACCACCATTTATCAACCTTGTCAAACCTTAGCCCTTATCCGATTCCCACATCATGACCAATACTTCTCAGGCTCCTACAACCCCCATCACCCTTGAATCCAAGATTCACCCTGCAACCACGGTTTCTAGTATCAAGAACTACGTTCCGATCGTACTCGAAATCGAATCCTCCCAATACGCCTCATGGGCGACCTTGTTCACCATTCACTGCAAGGCGTTCTTGGTGTATGATCACATCACCCCTCGACCTCAAGACCCTGCCTCATCTTCCACAACCACCGAAGATTGGGATCGCCTTGACGCCATTGTTCTCCAATGGCTTTACGGTACGATCTCCAACGATCTCCTCCATACAATTATCAACAAAACCGCCACTGCCTACGAGGCTTGGAAAGCAATCGAAGATCTTTTTCAAGATAACCAAGCCGCGCGTGCAATCCACCTTATGAACCGATTTTCAACCACCCGCTTGGATAACTTCCCGAATGTCTCTGCTTACTGTCAGGAAGTCAAGATGTTAGCCGATCAATTGGCAAATGTGAACGCGGCGGTGGATGCTAACCGCCTGGTTTTACAACTGATTGCAGGGTTAAACGAGCAATACGAAGGGATTGCTACTATTTTGACTAATATGAAACCATTACCTTCGTTTTATGTTGCCAGGTCTAAAATCATTGAAGTTGAGACACGAAAAGCGGAACAGGCTCTGTTATCATCGAAGACGGCATCATCCGCTCTCTCTGCCACCACCGGAAGAAACCACAATGACCAACACAGATCTGATGAACGACCGGCTGGCAGAGGATGGCGCGGCGGTGGTGGTCGGAACGGCGGCAGCCGTGGCAGAGGTGGTCGCTTTGGAGCAGGCAGAGGAAGGAACCCTATGTTTCCTTTTTCTAATATGATTCCTTTTAATTATCCTTGGATGAATATGGCTCCCTGGTTCAATCCGAATAGCACATGGCCCACCAACAGCACCTCGGCCCAACATAACACATTATGGCCCAGCCCTCCATGTCCCTATCCAACAGCTAATAGGCCTTCCAACTCAGCGGCCCAGCAGCAGGGGTTACTTGGGCCTAATCCACAGCAGAGCCACTATGCAGCATACAGCCCAACTGACATTGAACAGGCCATGTACACCATGTCACTGCAGCAGCCTGACCCGACCCAATACATGGACACGGGAGCATCTTCAACCATGACTCACGAGAAAGGTGATTTCCACTCCTTTTCTAATTCTTGCATTTCACAAAATATTATTGTAGGGAATGGTAATACCATCCCGGTTATTGGACAAGGCACAAAATATTTACTCAAACCATTCCCACCTTTTGTCCTTAAAAATGTCCTATATTCCCCAAAATTAATTAAAAACCTTATTTCCGTTCGTCGTTTTACGACGGACAATTGGGTCTCTGTCGAGTTTGATCCGTTTGGTTTTCTTGTGAAGGACCTCAAGACGCGAACACCTCTCCTGCGGTGCAACAGCAGCGGTGATCTTTACCCACTAGTGCTTGGCGCGTCATCTTCACAACCCACTGCTTTCGCCGCTATCTCCTCCCAGCTTTGGCATCAACGTCTTGGCCACCCAGGACGTCAACCTTTAAATTCATTAAAAACTTCTAGTTGTGTTTCTTTTGACAATTTTAATAATAATGTATGCCAAGCTTGTGTTTTTGGAAAAAGTATCCGTTTACCTTTTTTTGCTTCTAGTAATGTTACCATTCAACCCTTTGACATCATTCACAGTGATGTTTGGACCTCCCCCATTATTAGTTCGTCTGGTCACAAATATTATGTTTTATTTCTAGACGACCACACGGACTTCATATGGACCTACCCAATAACTCATAAATCCCAAGTCTTCCCTGCCTTTACCCAGTTTGCCACAAATATTAAAACTCAATTTGAAAGAAATATTAAAACTTTTCAATGCGACAACGGTAAAGAATATGTCAATGCCTCATTTCAAAAATTTTTCACAAACAACGGCACACTTTACCGCTTGTCATGTCCCTACACCTCCTCCCAAAATGGCAAAGCAGAACGCAAGCTTCGTACAATTAATAACATGATTCGTACTCTTCTTGCTAATGCCTCCCTACCACCTCACCTTTGGCACTTTGCCCTCGAAACCGCCACCTACCTTCTAAATATTTTGCCAAACAAAACTACTAAAAATAAAACACCCACAGAATTACTTTACCACTCCAACCCGGCATACGATCACCTTCGGGTGTTTGGCTGCCTATGCTACCCACTACACCCCTCTACCACAATCCACAAACTTGACTCCCGTTCTCACCCGTGCGTCTTTCTAGGATACCCGCCTACGCATAGAGGGTATCGTTGTCTCGACTTGAATACCAAACAGATGATCATCTCTCGACACGTCGCATTCGACGAAACGACCTTTCCATTCTCCCAGACCGTTACCCCAGCCCCCACATATGAATTCCTAACAGCCCAATTCCCTACACACCTTTGTCCTCACATTGCCAAACCTCACCAATCGGTCCAACCACATTCACCATCACCAGGCCCAAATACCATCCCACCCACTCCACATCCTACCAGCCCAACACCAGACCCAGTTTCCCCCCAACACTCACCCATACCTAATCCAAGCCCACACTCACTAGACCACTCCGCCCCTCAGCCAAACCCGCTTCCATCCCACACCCTACCCGCGGCCACTCCACCCAACCGACCATACACCCGCTCCATGAGCGGTATATTCAAACCCAAACAACCCTTTAACCTCAACACCACCACCAAAAACCCCGTAGTTCCCATCCCTAAGAACCCAATTGATGCCTTACATATACCGGAATGGTACTCTGCCATGACTACAGAATATAATGCATTAATTAGAAACGGGACTTGGGAACTCGTTCCTCGTGACCCCAATATGAATGTTATTAGAAGTATGTGGTTGTTTAAACATAAGTACAGGTCGGATGGCACTTTGGAACGATACAAGGCAAGACTAGTTTGTGATGGTCGTTTACAACAGGTGGGAGTCGACTGTGGTGAAACTTTTAGCCCGGTTGTTAAACCGGCAACTATTCGGACAGTTCTTTCTATAGCTATGTCCAAACATTGGTCTGTCCATCAGTTGGACGTCACCAATGCTTTTCTTCATGGGAATCTCCATGAAACAGTATATATGTACCAACCCATGGGCTTCCGAAGTAAAGAATACCCAGATCACGTCTGCTCCTTGAAGAAGTCCTTATATGGGCTCAAACAGGCTCCTCGGGCCTGGTACCAGCGCTTCACGGATTTTGTTCTCTCCATTGGTTTTTCTCATAGCAGGTGTGACGCTTCACTCTTCACTCTTCATCAGGGGTCTGACACTGCTTTCCTGCTACTATATGTTGATGACATACTACTGGTCACATCTTCTGACTCGCTTCGTCATTCACTCATGACACGTCTAGGGGATGAATTCGCTATGAAAGACCTTGGCCCCTTAAGTTATTTTTTGGGAATATCTGTCACTCGCACCAGGGATACTATGTTTCTCTCCCAACAGTCCTATGCGACTGACATTATTTCCCGTGCAGGTATGCAATCTTGCAACCCCGTCGCCACTCCAGTTGACACCGCGGGAAAACAGAGCGCCTCCACGAGTGACCTTTTTCATGACCCCACCCTGTTTCGCAGTCTTGCCGGGGCTCTACAGTACTTGACGTTCACTCGTCCTGACATTTCATACGCTGTTCAACAGGTTTGCATGCATATGCATTCACCGCGGATTACTCATTGGCATGCGCTAAAAAGAATTATTCGGTACATCAAGGGTACTATGACATTCGGCTTAACTATCCACTCCAGCTCTACCCAAGCATTGATCTCATACACTGATGCAGACTGGGCCGGTTGCCCTGATACACGGCGGTCAACTAGTGGATATTGTGTTTACTTTGGGGATAATCTTATTTCTTGGTCATCTAAACGACAGAGCACCGTCTCCCGTTCTAGTGTCGAAGCTGAATATCGAGGTGTTGCCAATGTTGTCGCCGAGATTTGTTGGTTACGAAATTTGTTACTAGAGCTCCACCATCCTCTCTCTCGTGCGACGTTAGTGTATTGTGACAATGTAAGCGCTATATATTTGTCTGGCAACCCAGTCCAACACCAACGTACAAAACATATCGAGTTGGACATTCACTTTGTCCGCAAACAAGTTCAGCGTGGCCAAGTTCGAGTTCTTCATGTACCATCTCGTCATCAAGTGGCTGACATCTTCACCAAGGGCCTTCCTAGAGTATTGTTTGAAGATTTTCGAGACAGTCTCAGCATCCGTTCTCCTCCCGCTTCGACTGCGGGGGTCTATTAGCGATATATATTTGGCATGTGAATATTATGTTTAAATGTAGAGTTTATCACTCCTATAATCAAGGAGCCCAATGTAATTATAAATAAGATGATGATCAATAGACAAATCACGGTTTAAACTCTATCACTTGTACATAAGGGCATAGATGGAAGAAAATGGTAAAAGTTGGTAAGAGTAATATGCCGAAGTCGGGGTTATCCCCCACCCCAAAACTAACGACCTACAACAATCAGTTTTACCACTACCATTCTCACAAACATTCTAGTTTTTGCAAAAGAACAAAGAACACGAGTTATAAAGACATCAATCTTTTACTTTTGTCTCTTTTACAATTATATATATATATATATATATATATATATATATATATATATATATATATATATATATATTTTTATTTTTCTTCTTTGAATATATCAGGCTTCGGGAATGTATGACCAAATTGCTTACATCATCCCTTCAAAGTCGTTATTATATGATTTCATATTCTTAAGATGTAGATTGCTAAAGACCACAAGAAAACCTTAACTTTGACCTTGACATTTTCTTCTATTTTCTCGATCCATTTTTATCCTAAAACAACATTATTGATTTATTCAAAGTAAACTACAAACTTTATCCTCTAATAAGTTTGTTTTATTAACGATCAAATGTTACTTTCTCCAAATTTCTATGTTTACGAATAATACACCCTTTGTTTAACAAGAGCCCCTACTAGTAAGTTGTTTATAGATATCTATATATATCTATACGCTAGCTGATTATCTCGGGAGGGTCCCGGGGTTGAAAAATCTAATTTTACGTGATAACCTATTGCAAATGGCTCAAGTTAACTAACCACAAAATCTCTCAATCATTGCATGTTCATAGTATTCTAATCAGTAATAACTCATATTCCCTAATCAGTAATCATCTAAATAATCACTTATGTAAGCTGCAACTATTAATAAAACTCATCACATCTCTCTAATTTCTCACATTCTAATGGCTCTTATAATTCCTAACCTAATCAACTAAACAAACACTTAAGTTGGAAGTTGTAATCATTGCATCTCATTATGCCACATGGCATAATCAAGAGATGGTTGAGGCCACAATTAAACGCCACGTCAGCAACGATCAATTCTTTCTGGGAGCGTCCCGGGGTTGAAAAATATAACCATTCTAATAATACTAATAGTAATAATTATTACTCTTGTAATTAAATAAATAAAAAAATAACCTTGCTATAAGGTGACACCATGTGTTGCAGTGTTGCGCGATTCTTTCTCCTAACTTCTCTTGATGAAATATACCTAGTAAAATTCCAATGATAACATGGCGATTGGGCTGATTTTCAAGATAATATGTTTGGCAAGAAGCTTTTAAGAGCTTTTAGGAGCTTCAAGCTTCAAGCTTTTAAGAAAAAGCTCCTACTCAATAAAAAGCTTTGTTTGGTTGAAGGAGCTGGAAGCTTTTAGTTAGGAGAAAAAGCTCTATAGTGAAAAGCTACTAGTACTAACGTTTAAGAAAAAGCTCCTACTAGCTACAAGCTTTTAATGAGTAAATGACACAAATACCCATTGTATTTTGAAAATAAAAAAAAACTTTCCTTACAAGCTTTTAATTATGTCCATTTTGGTCATTTTATACATTTTATTAAAAGCTCCAGTTACTCTGCCAAACACCAAAATATATTTAAAAAGCTTCCAGCTTGCAGCTACCAGCTACCAGCCACCAGCTAGTTTTGCCAAACATACCCAAGAACCTGGTTTAAAAGAAAAAAACATGATTAATGAATAACATGAACACTTTGTGTGTTTTTTTCTTGTATGAACGAAACCTCACAAAAAAATAGTCGATTTTTCTCCGTTTTTATATAGGACTATGGTACTCGTTGGAAAGATAATAAAACGCTTGTTAATTTGGTGTAATTTTTTTCTTTAAAAAATCTCGTATATAAAAGATATAAACGTTTAAAAATTATGGGAGGAAACATGAGAGAGAAAATTTTAAATTTATTTAAAAAAAATTTTTTCTTAAAATAACTCAATCTAATTTAGGGTTTTATGTTTATCTTTTTTTTAATTAAAAAAGGAAATAGTTTAAAAATATTAAAATCTTTCAATTATGATGTCACGTGACACTCTCAAGGGGATGTTGAGGCCTCCATTGCACGTCACGTCAACATATACGTTTTCTTTTATATATATAGATTGATGTAATAAACTAAAGCCATTTTAATGACATGGCACTCAAAAATGCATTCTCTTCCTTGAGTGTGCTATGTGTCATCCCATGTGGCATTGAGATATTTTAGGAAAAAAAATAATTTAAAAATAAAATTGGATTTTTCACCCTCATGTTTCATCCCATAATTTTTAAACATTAATATCTTTAATATACGGGATTTTTTAAGGAAAAAATTGCACTAAATTAACGAGCGTTTTATTATCTTTCCAACGAGTACCATAGTGCTATATAAAAAACAGAGAAAATTTTTTGTGGGGTTTTGTCCATACAGGAAAAATAACATAAAGTGTTCAAGTAAATCATTAATCATGTATAGACAAGTCACTAATTATGTTTAATTCAGTAAATATGATTTTTTTTTTTCAACCAGAGCCGAATAGGTTAATAAAGTTATACCTTGTTTTAAGTTAGGTATCAATATTAGTATGTTAGAGTTGTACATTTGTTTAGTCTTTAGGATAGGTGTTAATATTAGAGTTACATTAAAGTTCTACATTATTTTAGGTTATGTGTTAACATTGGAGTTGTACATTGTTAATTTGTTTTAGGTTAGATATTAATATTAGAGTTATACATCAGTCTATTTCATATGTAAAATTGATGTATCATATTAAATTTCTCAACCCGGGGCGCTCCCGAGGTATAATCCTACACGTCATACTCTTATGCAATCTCTTCTTTGAGAGATGCCACATAGGATGTGATGTGGCAACTCTAAACCAATTAAAAAAAAGAAATAAATATGATTTAACCTAATCTTTTATAATTTTTAACCTAATCTACTAAATACATAATCTACTAAATCTAAATATTAAACCTTTATTATTTTATCTCTCGTGTTTCCTCCCATAACTTTTAAATGTTAATATCTTTTATATACGAGATTTTTTAAAAGAAAAAAAATTACACCAAATTAACGAGCGTTTTATTATCTTTCCAACGAGTACCATAGTGCTATATAAAAAACGGAGAAAAAAAATGACTATTTTTTTGTAACCCGACATGTATTGTGTCAGGTTTGGGATTAGTTTAAAAGAAATTGTGGGTTTGGGTCGGGTCTGGGATTAGGTGATATCCGACCCGATTACCCGAAACAACATACCCAAATACCCGAACTATATACCCGATCATATACCCATGAATTTTTTAACGCATCACATAACCCTTAGACTAATGCGTTCGATATTTCAATAATTAACTTTTTTTTTCTTATTTCATGTTAGTTCTTTTTAGAATGATCGATTACAAACTTCAGAATTCATTTGTAATGGCACTAGATTTATACCCCGGCACAGAGATTCGTTTTTTTATATTTGAATATGATAACTTATGGCAGAGATTTGTTTAAAATAACAATAATGATAATATATTTTATTATGTCATATTAGATATTTCAACCTGGGATGCTCCCAGGATAAAAACTAGTATATCATATAGTTAAAAAGATTAGTAATTAACAATAGACATATTATGTATTCTTATTATTTTAAATTTAGTTAATTAGAGTAAGGATTCTGTACAAAGTGTTTTTTTAGAACTTTGAGAATTAAAGGAGTGTATTTCTTTTTAAATTTTATTTTCGAATTTTTCCCCATATTATTAAACATGTATTATAGTATTGAAATCTAAAAAAACAAAAAACATAAATAAATTTTGGTGTAGAGTAATTACGTAATTACTGTTGTAGAGTAATTACATAATTACTCTAGTGTAAACTAATGTATTTACTTTAATGACGTAATTACACTAATTTTTTTTTATTTTTTTTGTATTATTCATCTACAAAGTATGTTTAAGGGCATGGGGAAAAAAATTCTAAAAAAAATAAAAATCCCCCCACCCCTTTGATTCTCACAGTTCTCACAAAAAAAAAAAAAAAACACTTTGTATTTGATCTTTACACTAGTTAATTAGTTAGTTTATATTTGTTATATATTAATCTATATGAAGCGATACTATTACTAAGACTATCTGTTGTGGTCCGCGAGCAGCCTGCCGCGAGCCACAAATATTATCCAGGTGGATTGCTCGGCCCATAACAACTCCAAGCGACCGTTGCCGCGAGCGAGCCTAAGCGACCTAGCTCGCATGAGCTAGCGAGTCAAATTTAAAAAATCTAGCCGTTGGCAGCTAGCTAACGGTCAGAAGTACTGAGAGAACCATTCTGGGCCACACATTTCATATAAAGGTGCTTTAATCGCACATTTTTACGCAAGGAATTTTTTTTTATTTTTTTTGAATTTTTTTTTCATTTATACATATGTGTATATGGCAATTATACATATGTGTATATAACATTTTTCAGCTATACATATATGTATATTTCAGTTATACATATGTGTATATTGCATTATACACATGTGTATAATGAAATTATACACATGTGTATAATGAAATTTTTTTTTCCTTGCATATAAAGCAGCGATTTTTGCAAAAAAAAAAAAAAAAAAATTGCCTTAGAGAAATGTGTGGCCCAGAATGGTTCTCACAATTCTTAATTTGGGAAAAGGTTCTCATTTGAACCAAATCCTATATATATATATATATATATATATATATATATATATATATATATATATATGGTGCTAGTTGATAAAAAAAATAACATCTATCAATTTTTTATCTTTCACTTGATCAAAAATGGCTAACCAAAACCTAAATCCAAATCCAATCCCGGCCCCACTAAACTGTGTGCGACCACCAATGTGGACTGTAGAGGAAGAACTCGCCTTAGTGAATTGTTATATTCACCAACAAGAGCAAGGAGATTTCGTGCGAAGCCGAACTTTTTAGCGAGCGGTTGTTACACGATTCAACCAACAAATGGGTGAAAACCATCGTCCAATTACCACGATATATGGAAAATATTGTTCTTTGAAGGCAAAGTGCACCATATTTGAGCATTTCTACATAAATGCGATGAATGAGAACCCGAGTTTAAATGGTGATGAGCTGATTGAAGTGGCTTGTAAGAATACCGAGCCATACACAATGATAATTACCCAAGGGTTGAGATTTGGCGACTTATGAGATGACGATTTCTAATATAGTCGTCTTTCTACTATTTACTTTATGTTTTTAAATAATTGTTTGGTGTTTATGGAACGTGATGTTATTTTATGTTTTTTAAAAAAATTGTTTGATGTTTATGGAACGTGATGTTATTTTATGATTTTTTATGTAATGTTTATTTTAATATTGATGCAATAGAATGTTTTATAAAAAAAATTACAAAAAAAAAAAACCTTGATAAAGTCATCGCTCACCTTGAGCCATAACAGGATCAAGTGAGCAGGATTGACACTTTAGCCAGTGCCATATCAGCGCCCAGTTGTCCTATTTTAATAGGATAAAGCTTCCGCTCACCTTGAGCGACAGGAGATAATCTAATGTAAAACTAATTCAAAGTCAAAATCATTTAAAACTTTATTTGATACATTCTAAATGGACTTAATTAATTTCCAACACATCCTTTTCGAATTATTTGAAAATGGTTAAATAACAAGTCGTTTGATTGATCTTACATACAATCTGATATATGGACAAATAATAGAACATATCCTTATCTAAAACAAGAGATACAACCGAAGATAAAAGATTTAATTAGAATACTTTAATACGATAATAGTAATGCCTCTTTTAACTTGTAAGAAACAATCAAATTGTTTTTTTTTTTTTGAAAAGTAAAAAATCAAATTGTTTGTTCCTTAAAATCTTGTTATGAGTAAATAAGGTGACAGTTGAACTTTATGTTTACACTCGTAAAAACCAGGCTAGTTGCTATATTAGTGTGTCGGTTTTCGAGGATAAAAAACTATGATGCAAATGTTTTAACACTTAAAAAAAATCTCATACAATGAAGTTTTAAGATTATGATATCGAAGCTCATAAAACAAAGAATAGTACGTGGTTAAAACATTCACCAGAATCACCACATGATCTACCTATTATTTGTTAATACTCAACACGTTATCAAACTCTTTGGTTTTTTTTTTTTTTTTTTTTTTTTTTTTTTTTTTTTTGAAACTAAGCTATGTAACGAGAAAACTTAAGTTAATTATAGAGTGAACATGAACATGAACATGAACATGAACATGATGAAATCACATGATAAGAAAATGTGCCTCTTAAGACCCGACCTCCTCCCACTCCAAATTTGTTCTCTTTATATTTGGTTGTCTTCATAAACGAATCCATGTATAAATCAGGGCAGCTGCCTCCGACGAAAAAAAAAAACAGAGAGAAGAAGAAATTTGTGTTATTTATACATTAAATGTTAAAATCCATATGACAAAAAGATCTTGGGGGAGGGCGTTTACCATGTAGTTTTCAAACTTTTTTGATTTCTACTAATCTTGCACTGTCACATTACTTAACTAAAGCAGTTTCTTAAATGCATCACTTCACTAATTCTTTACCCAACAATTAATTATTTTCACACATAATAATAATAATAATAATAATAATAATAATAATAATAATAATAATAATAATAATAATAATAATCTCTCTCTCAATAATCATAATTGTCTGTCACTCTCTCTCTCTCTCAAGTGAAAGATCCGGTTAACTACAACCAGGAAAAGGTTCACGGAACCCCTACCAGCACTACTAGAAGCAGTGCTACCGTGCTGGTAGTAAGGTATCCGTGATCAAATCTTGTAGTGCTCTGTCCCCCTTAGGCCCACCACTAGTTGTCTTAACTTGATGAGCTATAGATAAATAGATACTATTAGAGCATTCACAATAGATGCTCCATATTAGTGTGAGGGGGGGGGGGGGGGGGGCTCTATATTATATAGAGTGTGTATAAGTGGTTGTGAGTAGAAGGGAGAGAAAATATATAGAGGAGACACTGTTCATCAGTAAATTTGGAGGAGACACTGTTCACCCTTTATAATTTTTTAATATTTTTAAAAGTGGTTGTGAGTAGAGGAGAGAGAAAAGGTAATGATAAAAGTATAGAATAAATATTATTAAATAGAAAAGGAGAGAGAAAAGTAGTGATTTTTAGTGTAATTATAGAGATGGAGATGAAGTGTTTATTGTGAATGCTCTTAAGGAGTACACACAAACCATTACAAACTATGCTTTAAAACCCATTTGGATAACATGCACAGTGGCTAAGCTTGAACTTTTGAATGGTGGGGGCGAAAGTCACGAGACCCAACTTTTTTTTCTCTAATCGGTGGGATTTTTTCTTATTTGTTTTGCGTTTAATTATAAGTTATCGAGTTTTCTATTCAACCATTTTTTAGATAGTAAATAACTTTTTTTTTTTGAACAATCAGAACGAATCTTTTATTCACCAACACCCAACAGAATCACCCCGGCACATTAAGCCAGAGGCTACCTGGGCCACATACAAATCCAAAATTACATACAAGACATGAGTGAATAAACCATACTCGTACCCAACCCATTACATATTTGACCCAAAATAGCGGCCATTAGCCGTTGTCAAAATGTGAAAAGTCCCACCATTTCGCCTTCTCAAGACCCGTAATCTTCGCCCTATTAAGCATCCACCAATACGACTCCACTTTAATTTCTTCCATGATCACAGTTGTAGATACATTGGAGTTCGAAAAGACCTTTTTATTCCTAGCAAGCCATAGCTTCCAAATCGTCAGAAGGACAATCGCGTACATAACATCAACCGTCTTGGGAGAGGCCTGCACAGATCGAATCTCATGCAGCAGCACTGATAACGACGCAGGCTGCACAGGAATCTGAATGTTCAGCCAATCAAATACATTCCACCACACCGCTCGCGCCCAAACACAGCCCAGAAAAATGTGTTCGGATGTTTCTGGTTCAAGCCTACATCTCCCGCAAAGCTCGTCCCCGACCTGAATGCCTCTGTACGATAAGTTTTCTGCAGTCGGAATTTTGTCATCCACCGCCCTCCAAGCGAAACAATTAACCTTAGGCGTCGCGATCTTATTCCACACAAACCTCCTATCATGAGCATTAATCTGCAGCCCACCTTGAATGTCCGCGCGCACAACCGAAACCGAGAATTCAGCAGCTGAGTCATTTTTCATCCACATCCATGCATCGTCCGACCCCGAAATCCTCTGCGCGTTCAGCATCAACCACAACCCATTGGCTTCAATCTGTTCAATCTGGGTCGTCGGCAGCCTAGACCATGGGATGTCCCACCATACCATATTATTGACCCATTTGTAGCATTACATCACTTTAGGTTCTTTTATACAGCATAGTTGGAATATGTTAGGGAATTTTACTTTCAAACAACCATCTATACACCATCTATCTTCCTAAAATCGTACTGATCCTCCTTTACCCACCTTACACATGAACTTGGATTCTAGTTCCATTCCCCTTTTCGTAAACTCCTTCTTGATACTTGCAATCGTAGCCCATACACCTGAAGCCGATTTCTTGTGTGGTATAAAGCCCGTGTTTCTCCTATTGCCATGAATGGCGTTAATTACCTTGCACCACAGCTGGTTCCCCGAGTTTTTATACCTCCACTACCACTTCACTAGTAAACCAATGTTTAATTCTTCAATGCACCCCACCCCCAACCCCCCTTGTGCTTTTGGTTTGACGACTTTATCCCATGCGGCCCATCTTATCTTGTTTCTAGATGCCGAACCTCCCCATAGAAATCTACGTCTCAATCCTTCCAGCGTTTTAATCACCCCCGCAGGAGCTTTAAAAAGCGATAGGAAGTAATTCGATAACGCCCCCAAGACAGCTTTAACCATAACTAAACGCCCAGCAAATGATAAAGTTCTCGCTTTCCATGATGATAATCTTGCCTGGAATTTGTCAATCACGGATTTCCAGCTCTTGATTCTACTCATACACTCACCCACCGGTAAGCCCAGGTAAATAAAAGGGATAGACCCCATTCGGCATCTTAAAATAGTAGCCAATGAGTCTACTTCAGCAGCCTCCACGTTTAAACCGAATAGATGGCTTTTGGAAAGGTTAATAGAAAGCCCGGAAGCAAGCGAAAAACATCTAAGCAACCGGTTCAGATTTTTAACATTTTCCTCAGACCATGAGCCGAAGAATAGCGCGTCATCAGCATAAAATAAATGAGATATTACCGGCCCCGCGTTGGGCAGTTTGACACCCCCAAACGTTCCAGTCGTGACTGCTTTCTCCAACATTACATGAAGCGCCTCCATAACGATAGTAAAAAGGAAAGGCGATAGGGGATCGCCTTGCCTAAGTCCCCTTTTGAGTTGGAACTTGGCAGTGGGAACCCCGTTTAATAAAACCGCCGCATTACCGGTCACGAGCATCCCCATAATCCAATTTTTCCACTTAGTCGGGAAACCCATATGGTGCATAATATTGATGAGAAACTTCCAAGAAACACAATCATAGGCCTTAGCGAAATCTACTTTAAACATAAGTAACTTCTTTTTTGACTTCTTAGCCCATGACACCACCTCATTTGCGACGAGTGGACCATCAAATATGTTCCAAATTTATAAAAGATTAAAAGCAGAGTAACTTCTTATTATAATATATTGTATCTTGAAAATATTCCAAATTTACTAATTTCAGACTAAAGACAAGGTGGAGTGATTATTTTGATACCTAATATCTAAAACGCTCAAAATTACGCTGTAAATTTATATTTAAATTAACGTGATCATACCTCATGGAATAATTAACAGGTTAAAAAGTTATTGATGAATAAGTATACTATTATTGCCATGCGTTATATAAAATATATATATGAGAGTAATGGGATTTTTTAAATATATTTCTGTTCGAATTGAATATTTTAAAAATACTTTTGATACGCAACTTTTAAAATCTATCTATACATATAATAAATCAAAGCCATTTTAATGACATGGCATTCAAAGAGGGTATTCTTTTTATTGGGTGTGCCATGTGTCATCCCATGTGGCAAGACCTTTATTTTAGAAAAATAATAATTTAAAAACAAAATTATATTTTTATCTCTAAAGTTTCCTCCCATAACTTTTAAACGTTAATATCTTTTATACACGAGATTTTTTAAAGAAAAAAATTACACCAAATTAACGAGCGTTTTATTATCTTTCCAACGAGTACCATAGTGCTATATAAAAAAACGGAGAAAAAAAACAACTATTTTTTGTAACCCGGCAGGTATTGTGTCAGGTTTAGAATTAGTTTAAAAAAATTGTGGGTTTGGGTCGGGCCTGGGATTAGGTGATACCCGACCCAATTACCTTTTTTTATATTAGAATATGATAACTTATGGTAGATATTTGTTTAAAATAATAATAATAATAATCATTAATCATATATTGACAAGTCATTAATTATGTTGTCATATTAGATATTTTATTATATCATATTAGATATTTCAACCCGGGACGCTCTCCAACAGGTAATTGCTATGTTTTCTTTTTCTACCATATTCTGAAATAGCTCAAATCTTATTGTATGCAGTTAAAGACCTTTGACTGAATGTATTGGTGCTAAACAATCTATGTCCCTTAGAAGTGCTTGAGATCTTAATATTCTGTTTTAGGTGTTGAAGTTGTAAGGTGAAATGGATCTTTTGGTTTTTTTTTTTTTTAAGTATCTAATGTAAGTTGATACATAGATGTCATTTTTATAGTTTAGATACTTTTAATTTTATTCACTCTACTTAGATTTCTCAACCCGGGACGCTCCCGGGGTATAAGCTAGTTATCCTATATATTGATTTACCATACTTACCAGTTATAATGATATTTATATTGTTTGTTTTTAATACATTACCAATAATCTTTGCAGACCGAGTGGTGTTGGAGTTGTTATTTTAGTCAGCTTTATGTTCTAAATTCAAATTTAACATAATTCTGTCAAAAGTGTGTTAAAAACATATTTAAAACGAAAACACAATAATACGATACTAGTTTTTTGACATATATAATACACCGATTACGTAATTATAATAATATGAGTTATTTTACAAACAATTGACGAACTACCACAAAAAATTGTCGATTTTTCTCCGTTTTTTATATAGCACTATGGTACTTGTTGGAAAGATAATAAAACGCTCGTTAATTTGGTGTAATTTTTTTCTTTAAAAAATCCCGTATATCAAAGATATAAACGTTTAAAAATTATGGGAGGAAATATGAGAGAAAAAATTTTAAATTTATTTTTAAATTCTTTTTTCCTAAAATAACTCAATTTAATTAAAAAATAAAACAATTCAAAAACACCAAAAACTCTCCATTATGATGCCACGTGACACTCTCAAGAGAAGGTTGAGGTCTCCATTGCACGTCACGTCAGCATATACGTTTTCTTTTATATGTATAGATAGATTAGCTGATTACCCCGGGAGAGTCCCAAGGTTGAAAAATCTAATTTTACGTGATAACCTATTGCAAATGGCTCAAGTTAACTAACCACAAAATCTCTCAATCATTGAATGTTCATAGTATTCTAATCAGTAATAACTCATATTCCCTAATCTAAAACCTAATCAGTAATCATCTAAATAATCACTTATGTAAGCTGCAACTATTAAAAAACTCATCACATCTCTCTAATTTCTCACATTCTAATGGCTCTTATAATTCTTAACCTAATCAACTAAACAAACACTTAAGTTGGAAGTTGTAATCATTGCATCTCATTATGTCACGTGGCATAATTAAGAGATGGTTGAGGCCACCATTGAACGCCACGTGAGCAACTATCAATTTTTTTCGGGAGCGTCCAGGGTTGAAAAATATAACCATTCTAATAATACTAATACTAATAGTAATAATTATTACTCTTGTAATTAAATAAATAAAAAAATAACCTTGCTATAAGGTGACACCATGTGTTGTAGTGTTGCGCGATTCTTTCTCCTAACTTCTCTTGATGAAGTATACCTAGTAAAATTCCAATGATAACATGACGATTGGGCTGATTTTCAACATCGTAGATAAAAACCTGGTTTAAAAGAAAAAAACATGATTAATGAATAACATGAACACTTTGTGTGTTTTTTTCCTGTATGAACGAAACCCCACAAAAAATAGTCGATTTTTCTCCGTTTTTTATATAGGACTATGGTACTCGTTGGAAAGATAATAAAACACTCGTTAATTTGGTGTAATTTTTTCTTTAGAAAATCCCGTATATAAAAGATATAAACGTTTAAAAATTATGGGAGGAAACATGAGAGAGAAAATTTTAAATTTATTTTTAAATTCTTTTTTTCCTAAAATAACTCAATTTAATTTAGGGTTTTATGTTTATCTTTTTTTTTTTTAATTAAAAAAGGAAATAGTTCAAAAACACTAAAATCTTTCAATTATGATGCCACGTGGCACTCTCAAGGGGAGGTTAAGGCCTCCATTACACGCCACGTCAGCATATACGTTTTGTTTTATATATATAGATAGATTAATCAATTACTATAATATACCTAAGTTTATAATAGGCGATTCTTTGATGGACGAAATTACCCTTACTAAACCTAATTAGGGTGTCCACTGTGTGTATAAATAGAGAGATTACTATAGGTATTAGGTTGGACTCTAATAACACCATAACCTAATGTAGCCGCCTCCCACCCCCTCTCTCTAATTCGATTACTTTGTGATCATTAGCCATCATTAGTGTACACACTAAAGGGAACTCGATCAAGATAATGGTGTCTTCCATTACTGAGGTTGCTGAACGGTTAACCAAATCAGGTACACTTGATTAAATCTTATGCTTATTCCTTATGTACTTATTAAAAGCTACAATTTTTTGATAGTTACAAGGTTTTATTGACCAACCCAAAGCCACTATTAAGTTAAACTCTCATATTGTTTGTTATTATCTGAATAGAAACCTTATGAAATAAAACTAGATGATCCAATAACGTTTTCACAACTTTGTTATCATGAAAATGATTATTTAACAAAGAAAAATGAGGCTCGTGCAATTCATCCACTAAGACCAAAATTTCACGAGAAATCATGATCAGGTCACTAATGGTTGTTTGGCTATCAAATCTCATTCTCAGTGACTTTAAAGTATGTGTTAAATGCCCTAAATATTAAATGACGAAAGGAATAAATGTGTTTCCATCATAAATCATAATTAATTAACATTAGTGGAGCTTAGATAAATATCTGATTGTATCTAACCTGTTTCCTACCGACCAAAGTATTAAAGAAATCAATTCATATATACTTAATGAGATTCCCTCTAAGTATGTCCTTAAAATACATTATGAAATTTGGACTATAAGGGAAATCAAGTATAAAATATATGAAATATTCTCGTTTACACGCATCGTTAAAACTTATTATGTGGAGGTACTAAGAGATCTAAAAGATTAGTGGGAGCATAAGATGTCATACTTATAACTTGCAAAAGTTACAGAGATGGGGGGAACGACAATTTGATCTATCATCAAATTACACCTCTTTCACTGGACAACGCTCTATCACAACTTATCTCCTTAGCATTTAACGTACTCCTAACAAAGTTTTGTGGATGCCTAAATATGGGCGAACTTAGATTTCTTACTAAAGTAATCCTCATCGAGAGAAACGACAATAAACATCATTAGGTTGTTTTCTCTGTTAAAATCTATGGATCTTCCAAATGTTAGATCTTAAGCATGCTGAATTCAATAAGATTTCTAAGGTAAGTGGAAGCAGTAAAGTCCTTATTATGACTTTTCATAAGTACAAGATGCGGGGGAGAGACTCATTAAAATTCGAGACTCATTAAGTTTAACTCCGAATTTAACTTCGATTATTCCTCTTGTACACCTTACTGCACCAACTCTTACACACTTAGAAACTAATGTTGCTCCTTATATACCTGAAAATAAAAACACTTAACTAAAGTTAAGTTTGTATCATAATAAACCCAATGTTCAAATCAGGAGGTCATCTGGGTCTAAAAGCCTATTAAATTGATGATTATGTAATCTGCCTGACTAACCCAAAAATGGATGTTTGGAAAGTTTACTGATCCTACCTCTTCTAATTAAATCATTAGTATCAATCAATCTTCTAAATGGAATAAAGCTATTATTAGCATAACTTATTCCATTATTTAGAATAACGTTTGGGATTTGGTTGAATAACCTAAAGGTATTCATAATTAAACCAGATCCGAATGGGAACGTTGTAAGATAAGATTGATTGTAAAAGATTATACTCAAGGAGGGATTAGATCATCAAATAATCTTCTTATCTGTATTACAAAAGATTTCTTTGAGGATCATTACCGTCCTAGTAGCTCATAATAACTAAGAGCCACATTAGATGGACATTAAGACAACTTTCCATAACGATGACCTACATGTTCATTAAGCAACCTGAAAGTTCTAAACTGAAGGTCAAGAACACTTAGTCTGTAAGTCAATAAGATCCATATATGGGTTGATGCAAGCACAAAACATGTTGGAATCATAATGAAATTCTCTTCATCAAGAACTAAGTGGATTAAAGAACCTACCTTAAGATGAGTGGGAGCAACTAATGAAAAGTTGTCCTTACATAGATGACGTTTCTCTTGACAAGTATATGTTACCTAAATCAAAGCATTGTTCATGCATAATTTTGACATGACGAATATCGGGGATTCCTCTTACGTGAAAGGAATCAAAATATACCGAGATAGACCTAACGGGATATTAGTTTCATCCCATAAGTTTTACTCTAAGCGGGTCCTTAATTATGTAACATACATCATTGCTCTCTTTTAGAGGATAATATGATAATTTGAGATTATCACATTATGCTTCATTAATTAGAAGACTGGTGTAAATTTAAGTCTATGCTTGTTTATGATATTGTTTGTATTGCTTGATACTAGACTTGTCTAGATTGATGAAAAGCATCTAATGGAACATTTCAATATCTTTAAGAAACAAGAGACTATAATCTAAAGAAGAAGTGAGAACCTAAAATGATGTCAATTTCGGGTTATATCATAACGTCAGCAGACATAACTATCTTATGGAGGAGTCATAAGGAACTGTTACAACAACCTAAGTTATCATGACATAATGTGTTGCTGATCACAACAGAATGGCCATTAAATGTTGTTGGTCAATTTATCAGTTGACTCATAACTTATTAACTCCATGTAAATACTAAGTTGAAGACCTACTGTGATAAAGTCAGCTGCCATAATTTCTCAAACAGTAACAGTTTAAGAGGAGCTGCATTAGAGTTCGATACGAAATTATTGTTCGCTTATGATTAAGAATAAATAGAGGAAATCAGAATTTTGTATCGAATGCATTCATGATATGCTTATGGATCCAATAACTAAAGGTCTATCACCCATAAGTCTCACTAACGGGCCAACTAAAAGAAAAGGGTATTACTAATGATCATGTACAACTGCATATCGTACTATGAATGACTTATGACTAATGACTAATTTTCCTCATTATGATTTGTTTGTCTATTAGTATGCTAAGCTAGCATAATGGCGTAAAGACAATAATATAACAAATCAACTAAGGGCATAACGTTAATTGATCCTAATGTTAAGTTTTAAATTTGGGTGTAATATGATTAATGGGGGTCCTAAGTTGAATAAAGACTTAACGACTGTATTTCTCTGCTACATTTTGGGTTTATAACTAAAATGAGTATTAATCTGCAGACTAATGCAATACTCATAATAAATGATTACTCGGCCAAGTAGGAGAATGTTAGAATAAATATAAATGATGTTTATTATATTTATTTGTGGCCATCATTATCATTTATATTATATTGATCAATTACTATAATATCCCTAAGTTTATAATAGGTGATTCTTTGATGGACGGAATTACCCTTACTAAACCTAATTAGGGTGTCCCCTGCGAGTATAAATAGAGAGATTACTATAGGTATTAGGTTGGACTCTAATAACACCATAACCTAGTGTAGCCGCTACCCACCTCTCACTCTCATTCGATCAGTTTGTGATCATTAGTCATCATTAGTGTACACACTAAAGGGAACTCGATCAAGATAATGGTGTCTTCCATTACTGAGGTTCGTGAATGGTTAAGCAAATCAGGTACACTTGATTAAATCTTATGTTTATTCCTTATGTACTTATTAATATAATCAACAAATACAATATGTATTAACATTATGATCAATTATAATAATAAAATATTTAATAATAAATCAATATATAGCAAATACAAAATGTAAGAGATTTAAAATATAAGATAAAAAAAAGATAGGGTTTGGCTAAAATAAAAACCCTCTTGAGTTGTGCAAACCCTGAAAACCCTATGTAAAAACTTGTTTTTTTTCTTGATTTTTTTCAAAATAGCTTTTATATTCAATTTTATTAGTTTTGGCAAAAAAATCAAAAAAACGCCAAGTAGATTATTTTGTTACACCGTGTTACACAAAACTCGGTTTTATCATACGTCAGCATTGTTACATAGGTAACATCAGTGTTATGTAATTTTAAAAAAAATCTATTTAGCGTTTTTTTGATTTTTTTGGGCCGAAAGTCATAAAATTAAGTAAACAAGCTATTCTAAAAAAATTAGAAAAAAACAATGTTGTTACATAGGGTTTTCATGGGTTTGCACAACTCAAGAGGGTTTTCACAAGATACTTAACCAAAAAAGATATTCTATATAACTTTAGGTAGCCATGCCAATTCGACCACACTGCCTTCTAACGTAGTGGTGTGGAGCAATGAGATGTAGACATGCCAATTTCTACATGAGTAAAAAGTAAAAATTGAAATTATATGCCCCTTTATATGTGAAACCCGTGTAATATTATGTGACATATATTTGTTTTTATAGCGTATGAAAAATAGAATTACGTCTTATGGTCACGGGAATTAATTATCCTATATATTAATTTTTGAATGTTATAAAGAGCCTTTGCCATGCTATAAAGTATAAAGAGATAAAAAGAAGACAAATATTTGATGGTTACAATTCATTAGACTAGAAATGAAAATCAACCCGATTGAACTTTAACCACAATCAAACTAAAAACAAAAAGACTTTAGTTTTCATCGTAAGTTAATAGTTTAAAAATCAATAGCCTAAACTTATAAAATACCCCAAAAAAAAAAAAAGAAAAAGAAATCAACACAACATTTATATAAAGTTAGGGTTAATTATTTTATGTTTTTAAACAAATAAAATCATATATAAAAACTTTAGTTGGATCATTGAAGAGATATGTACCAGTATGTGCATGTTCAGGCCTTGTATAAGGACTTCCTCACACGTTAACCTTAAAAGAATAATCAGTGGAACCTTCTGTGGGACCCGCATGATATCTTGTACGTGATAGCTGCATGGAGAGAATGAAAGGGACACCCTGCTAATTAGAGACGTGCATTCCTTGCTCCATGACCTCCTGCCATCAGCAAGGACAAAAATGAGGAGTAAGAAGGACAACCAGGCAATCAGAGAGGGACAACGTTAATTCCCTTAATGGCCTCCCCTGTGGGGCCCGCGCAAATGAGCTTTCAATCATTACCAACATATGAACGTGACATACAATCACTATAAATACCCATTCCCTCCATGAAGAAAAGGGTCGGCAATTCTCACACTAAAACACACACACAAATTGTAATAGCTCTAAGTTTTGTAGAAAGATTGGTTGAAATATTCGTCAATTCATACTCTCATCATTAGTCCATGTAACTGTTGCATAAACATTAATGAAATCTCTTTATATTCCTCTATATTGTCGAGTGTTATTTGGATTGGTGTTTCTTCAGTGGCACCATCCGTAAAGTGCATTGGTTAGAACAACAAAAAACTCAAATCTTTCTTTTAAAACCATGAGTTTTCCACCGCCTCCTTCCCCAGGGGACACCTCTGCTGCCGGGACCAATCAACTCAGTCCCAGTACACAGGAAAACCCACAGGAAGACAGGAAAAACATACAGAGGCACCGCACATTGTCTCGCCTTCCGCAGCTACTTATCACTCAACAGCCTCATTCCATTTCGCAACCGAAAACACAAACGGGCAGCAAGGCCCCGCGGCCAAGGACCCCACGCAAACACTCAGCCTAGAGGCGTGGTACTTTAAGGAGTATGAGGCCCTGCAATGCCGCTACAACGAGATAGTCCGCGAGCAGCGAGCCAAAGATACCTCCAAGAAACCACCATTCGAGGCAATCTGAGTGCAAGTAGTCTCCGAGGGTCCGTCGCAGCCCAACACTGGGGAATTGCGCATAAACTCTAGGGGCGCAAGATATTACCACAGCGGGAACAAGCAAACAGACCTGACTTGGAGGGAAGATTCTGATGAGTCTCAAAGCCACTTCAAGTATGACCACAGCCACTCCCATGTCAACACGATTGCATGCAGGCATAATCTGTCATCTAAAGAGGAGCTCACCAAGCCTTACTACCCTCTAACTTCAGCAAGAAATCAAAATTCACTCCGCGCATCACGTTAACCCCGTTGCCATCCAAAACCAAAATACCAAGCATCTTAGGTAAATACAACGGTCGTCAGACCCTAAGGAGTTTCGAAACTGTAGGCAAGGTAGCAGGTTGGACCCTACCAGCCTGGTGTCATAAGTTCGCACAGAAACTCACGGGGGTCGCGCAAGTATGGTTCAATAGTATACCACCTGGCCAGATCAATGGTATCAAGGAGCTTACTGACAAGTTCTCAAGTCACTTCAGCCAACAGCGCAGGGTAGAGAGCGAGTCCACGGACATTTTGCAGGTTTGAAGGTATGACAACGAGTCCATTGAAGACTACATCACCAGGTTCAATAAGGAGGCGCTCCAAATCGGACCCATAGGGTTCGAGCTCATGAAAGCAGCTTTTAAGCAAGGAGTGCAATGTGATGAACTCATTCGCGCTATCATTGGGAAAATAGGCATGCCGGATACATGGGATGAAATCATGACCGCTGCAAAGCTTTATGCGCGAACAGCGCGAGAGCTATCCGTCTGGAGCAGAATCCGGCCGAGCACCCCAGTATACTAATGTCCAAGCCCAGTCAACAAGAAACAAGCATAACAAGCATGACAAGAAAGACAAAGGTTCGGTCTGGAGCCGACTCCAAGCTTCACCGCAAACAGAGCAAAAGAGCGCAGAAGTGGTTGAGTTGTAAGCCGCCACAGTCAAATGACAGCAAATCAGGCTGCATGAGTCACAACTCATGGACTCCCCTCACCAAAAAACCAGCGCAAGTCCTAGCCACTGACAACATAGATCTCCCAACCCCAAGATTGATCAAAAAGCGAGAAGGCTTGGACCCTGAAAAATTTTTTGCTTACCATCAAGACATAGGCCACCACACACATGCATGCTTTCAGCTAAAAACATCCAGAAAGTTGTCTCACCTGTTGAAGGACATACACCGCGGGCCAGATAGAAGCGAGGTACCACCGATAAAAAGAATCAAGAACGTAAGCATGATGATCCACGGTGACAACCATACCCGCAAATGAAGATAAGCCACATCATGTGCATGAACAACGTAATGGAAATTTAAGTTTATTTTTTTACCTTGCACAAAGGCACCATGCTATTCTTAAATGAAACATTGTTTTTAATCCTTGTGTGTATTAAAGTAGTATAGAAAATTAAAAACTTGTATGGCAAGATACAAGGAACAGTCAAACTAAAAAAAGCTTGTTTGGCAAGATACAAGGAACAATCAAACTCAAGAATGCGCATAAACGCTGATATTGTCAAATTCAAACCTAATGGTGCTCAGCAACGCGCGATGATAATTCGCATTGACGCAAAACAACCATCTAAACTAAAACCTGTGTGGTAAGACACAGGCTAAATCGTTCTGGAAAGCGCTCAAACGCAGGCCTAAGTCACGAATAAAACATTAATGGCAAGATGAAAAAAATGAACGAAAGCATGCATTTTAATGTGTGATCAAACACCTGCTGTGCAAAACCCCAAACATAGTAGTATGGTAAGATACAACCCAAACGACCTACTTGCATTCAAGCGCATAGTGAGGATTACAATAAAGAAGCTAAAATAGCATGCAAAATCAAAATTAACGCATTTAAATGCACAAGAAAATACCCACCAGAGGGACATCAAAAGCAAATTGCATTGAAATATACAGCTCAAACGCTCACAGGCAACCGCAAGGGCAACATATACCAATAAATACCATGACAAGTTAGAAAAGAAATCAAGTCGAGAACGAGCGCAAGACCAAGCTCTCACAATCCTAGGCTCTAGCTTTGCTGCTCGCGCAAGCGACCTACTTGTAAGCAAACAAGAAACACTCATGGAACACAACCAAGCGCATGGCAAAAGAAAGCAGGAGAAAAGCAAAGATTCAATATTTACAAGCATAAAAAACAACCATTGTCAACATTCTCCAAAGTTCAACCAATATGGCATGTAGGCCAGATAAAATAAACAATCATGCGTCACCAACAACCTTCTTACCCGCATCATAACTTAAACCCTCAATATTGGTACTGGGACCCGTCTTCGGCACCATGTACCAGCTGGCCTTCTCAAAGGTGTCTCTCAGCTTAGCAATAGTCGGTTTCCCAATATGCCCAGCTATGAAGTCAACAAGTGGATACTTAAACTTGTCATAATCACTTGATTTCTCCTTAAATTTGGCATCACAGTCAATTCTATAGAGGGGATAATCTTCCACGGACTTCTACGTAAGCGTATCCTGGTGGCCGGCTGATCGGATGTCACGGTCCGGTTAAAATTAGTATTTATAGAGTCCTAATTATCCCAAACTATGTAGCTAGTGATAACAAGGGTGTCGAACCACGAAGAGTTTGTGGTTGGTGATTAAAGTTCTTAGTTGATTGAGAATGTCACTTTTATGAAAATGCATCAATTATGAAGATTGTAGTTGTTGTTCATTTAAGAAATTTGATTTGAAAGTTGTGAATCAACAAGTGATTCAAAGAATATGACTAAGAATATGAAAGAAACAATGATTTGATTAATGAAAAATACTTGAATTAAAATGATTGATTAAAACAATAATAAAGAAAATAGATATCACACTAGTTCAACAAGTAACCTAGAGTTCTATAACAATTTGGGATTAATTAGATAATTGCAATGCAGATTAATGGATTAATTGTTTCAATAGGCTTAGGTGTCAAGTTTTATCAACATCAAAGATGGACCAAACTACACTTCATTACTCTAGAACATATAAATTCTAATAATAAGCTAAAGCATAATTAACCTCTCACACCCCGCCAAGGCGGAAACATGGGGATGCGACCTCGAAAGGTTTTCAAGCACAAGGTACAAGCAACACACACATGCTTATTGAAAAGTACCATTGACGGATGATTGTTGTCATAAAACTTATTAAAAATAGAGTAACATTGTCTGAAAGCAAGTAAATTGTCTGAAATTCATGAATATGAAATTACAACATTACGGGTTTGACAAAACCCCATCCATAGTGGTACCACCCGGTGCATGCTTGAACCCCTCTCTCAAACCCCCGCTGCTCTCCATCAGTTACCTGAAAACATGCATAAAAGATTTGTCAACATAATGTTGGTGAGTTCACAGGTTTGTATATGTCAAGTAAACATTTGTGTAATTCGTGTATGACCAATCATAAGCTAGCTAAGCAAATGATTACTGTGTAAACCATGAGTCCCGTAACCAAACCTCTTAATTGTTATGCCTCGTGCATTGTGCACTAAAGACAATGTATGTATAGTAGAATACTAACACTCTTTTGTATGTAACTGGTTAGAGCGACTAACCAAGAGTGGGGGTGTCAACCCAATAGATCTATTAAAGTGTTCCATGGCTTTGATAGCTAATGGTTACAGTGTAATGTAAGGACGAGGACTATTGAGATCTCATGAACCGATTGTCTCATGTTCCACATGGTAGTCCAAATAGAATATACACCCGAATGATAATGAACTAGTTGTAGCATGTTTTCCCCCAAAATGTAAGAATAGTAAAATGGGGCCGTGAAAACTCACCTGATAGTGTCACGTGTGGTCTAGTGAAGCTGACAAAGTGTGGTAGCTACTGTCCAAACAAAAGTTGCCCTATAATTATTAAGAGCATGGTAAATTGTATGCTTTGTTGTTTACCACTTAAGTGGTTTACCCGAGGGGAGGTTATGTTCTATAATCGTGATGTTTTGGAGTTGATTTATGCCTTTGATAGTATGTGGTTTTGGTTGGTATTGTGATATCCCGCAATTTCAGGTTACCACTTTAACTAAACTCTAGTTACATTCTTTGCATTCTCCTTAACTAGGGTTAGCTAGATAACTCACACGTTGCACAGTTATAGGTTAATAACTGCATGAAGTGGTAATTCGGGGAATTACCAGACTATATACATGAGTAGTGAACCCCGGACGTTGGTGAATGGTGAAATTAGATAATTTTGAATTAATTGATTGAGATTGATTACAATTACGTGCTTCTGTAAAACTCTGTGAAACTATGTGCAAACTGTATGTGATTACGTGAATTTAAACCGAAAGCGTTAATAAAAATCGTAATGGGTGAACCGTTAGGATGGTTGGGGTCTTAACACATGGTGTTACACTTGTTATGGTCCAAAATAGCGAAAACATCGAAGAAAACACGCGGTACAACGGAACAGGCCACCCGGAGCGAGCCGGGGCAGAGTAAGCGACCGCTCGCGGGCCCCTGACGAAACTAAACCGCATCAAACACTTATTTACACAATCTTAAGCCCCAAGTATCCCCTAAACTCAACCCTAATCTCCCCCTACTACCTATTTACGAAAATAATTACCTCAAACACCTGCTAAGGCTCAAGAACATCGATCGGGAAGCTTGGAGAGCAATCGGTTGGTGGTTTTGAAATGCTTGTGGTATAATCTTCAATCTCTGGTGTTTTAATCTTCTCTAATATGTTTTTAAAACATCATAATCGAGTTTTTTCAGCTCTGAAACGTTTTCATAAAGATTAAAACTTGTTGTTTATAAAAAAAATTGAATGGGCTAAACATAATCTTATGTGATTATTATTTGATAGGTTGCCAGATATGCATGTTTATGATGTTTTAGACTTCTAGGGTTTATGGTTGATGATGTTTAGCATGTATTTTGTAAGGTTCGGATCATGTTATGTCTTATGAATGTTGTATGATGGTTTTTGAGCATTGTTGATCGATTATATGCGTATATGAGTGGTTTTAATAGGAGTTTATGCATGATTAAAATCTGGACAGAATGTTTGGGTCGACTTGTAGGGTCTGTTACGTGATTTAAAAGTATTAGTTTTGATGATTTCTTTGCATAGTTGTATTATAAATGGTCTCAGCTTTTCATAATGGGCATAATCATCTGATTTGGACGTCGATTGATAAGTTTTTGGAAATTTCTTTGATTAAAGGTCATATCAGATTTTCGGATTAGTAAAGTGGGTCAACTTTAAATGATCATAACTTGAGTTTTACAAATAATTAAAGTACAAAATTTGGACAGTAGGTCAACACTAGAATAACTTGGCTTTTCCAAATGGATTCTTCTTGTTTGGATGAATACAAAATTTTTGGGAATTTTTCTACTAATCAGATCTGTTGAGAGTATTTTCTGGACATAGCTGTATTGTGTGATTTTTCATAATTTTTGTGCATGATTTTATCACAAACTAAAAATATGGATTTATCCGGTAGACCCCCTGGAATATTTAGTAAAATTTTGGGAGTCTAATTCGCTGGATAAGTGTTTTTAATAAATTAGTTCTCACAGCGTATAATCTGTCCTAAAAACGCAGATTATGTAACATACACTTATGTGGCTATTTGGAGTCTTGTATGACTTGTATTTGACATGAACTTGTATGAGCACTTATATGAGGTTTATATGAAGTGCATAACTAATATTAAGTATTGTGTTCACCAACGGGTCCGTAGGGTTTACTTGTGCATGTAGAATCATTAGGTGTCACTTACACGGATTTGAATTTTTAAACGTCTTGGACAAACGGGTCATATGGTGTAATGGTATTACACATATACTCACTTAGTGATACATGTAATAGGGAGTCGGTAGCACATTTATTTGCGGGGTTTGGATAAATTGCTTTCAACCAAAGGTGAGTTTCACTACTTTTTCTCCAAAAACATGCATCTCGGGTTTGAGACAACTTTGGTAAACGTTTTCTAGTCCAGTTTGGGACTACTTTTACACATCCCGGGTTTTGGGGTGCTATGACTCCTTGTGTGGGTCGGGTTTTGACTCCTTGTGTGGGTTGGGTTATGCTAGTTCGCAAACTTTGTCCTTGATGAACTAAACCAACAGTATCACTGTAAGTCCTTCACATACCGAATGAGTTGCTGGGTTATGGCAAGCGGGTTACTAGTTAATAGCGCTATTAGGTCTGACAAACCTCACACCGGCTCAGGGGAGTATGGGAGTGAACTGTGACTTAACACATTATCATTGTTGATAGGCAATGATGTAAGGCAAACTGCTCACATTTGTGACAACACGTACATTAGCAATTCAGTATATCGATGTTAGTTATCATGAATGGGTTAGCTACCCTTGGCATGCGATGAACTAGTGGTTACACAGTTTTTGGAACCTACTTATTACTTACTCGCTTACTCTACTTTGTGAACTCACCAACTTTATGTTGACACACGCTAGCATGCTTTTGCAGGTCGTTAGGTATGGAGCACGAGTAGGGCATGCATCATATAGTGTCATTGCGATATGAACACTTAACTGATTTTGAATATTTAATTATTTACTTTTGGTTTTGGGCGCGGTGTTTTGTGCATACTATTACTTAACTGTTTTTCTATTTCGCTTCCGCTACTACTTAAATGGTTTGGTAAATTTTTAAACTTGGTTTTTCAACAACGAACTAAATGGTTTGGGCATTTAGAATCGTTCATGTGACTTATGGCTATGGGATCCTGGTTTTTCATGTGCCTCGCAGTATAAACCCCGCAGTGGAAATTTCAGGGTGCGACAGGTATGGGCCCCACACGTTAGTCATGGGTTAAAGATTGTTTCCCATTTGAATAGCATGGGTGTTTAACATACGTTTAGGCCCTTAGTTCCAAAATGGTTTCTAACACATGTTTCGGCCTATCCTAACATGTGTTAGAGTGTTATAGCCGAGACATATGTGTTATGTGGACCCCGATACCGATTGTTCATAGGTTCGAAGCGAGTCGTGTGGAGTGTTATCATAACTATGAAACGAGTCTTCGTGCATTGATGGTGGAAATCGATTAGAAACCTATCCATGTTAACCTCATTTTGAGAACACAGACCGAGTGATTTTTAGTTTATCAAAAACCGATTATCTAATCATCTTTATGGGCTGAGTGTAGGCCAAAATGTTTGTGGTATTTGTGATTGTGTTAGACCGATCATGTGGGGTCGTGTATGTTACGAAGCAAGCGACTATAGCAGGCAATGTTTACAAACTCTCATAGTTCATATATGCTTTAGTCGATTGTTTAGTGGATTATAGATCAAGGGTCAGGCAATCCACAATGTGGTCGATTGCTTTATAATTAGTGAGGCGATAGTGAGTTAATAACTAGTACCTTATAGATTGCAAAGATGTCGGGGGAACCTTCGGATCTCTAGAGAGGAAAATGGTTTGGATATTGAAGTGTAAGGGCTCGGGCAAAAGGTGTAAGAAGGAGTTAATTGTGTGTGGCAATGGTGGTGAATCCTCAAGCCTATTTATAGTGGATTTGGTGGTAGTGAGGACAAAACAAGGAGTAAGGTTCATCATCTTAGGGAGTGTGGTGATCTATGCTTTTAATCATCATTGTGTGCAAGTTTTAAGGTGTCATGCATTCCCTTGAGTTTGGCCGAGTTGTGCACATGATATCCTAGTTAGGAATGGTTGACTTAGCTTGTAGATTGTCATGGTTTGTCTTGGTGTCCTTCATAGTGTAAACTAACAACTAATCACCACCTTGTTTGCTTAACCATTGACGGTCGACTACAAGACAAGGAGAATAAGACATGTTTATTGTGAAAATGATGGATCACTATTGTTTTTTCATGGTAGCCGATTGGTGCCTCATTCCCAAGGTGACTGTACTTGTAACTCTTGTGTGAAAGTGACATTAGGGTATTAGCGGCCGATATAGGGACAAAAGATGAGGATTTGGTATTTTGGGTAGGGATCAAGTGGTAAGTGTGCATGTTAGTGATGTCATGGTGCTAATTCCTCACAAGTTTTGGACATTTCTTTGATGGAGACATCTCATAGGTTTGGTTGGATAGTTGGCCGATTAGAAAAAGGGGCAGGGTGACTCATGACTCACATTCTTGCATTGTTTCCAAATTAGTGGAACAACTTGTGTCCTCCATGCCTTTGGCCGATCCACATAGAGAGGAAAAAGGGGTATTAGATATTGTATTGGATGATGGGGCTTCTTTGGTTGTTCCTAGCTTAGTATAACCAAGATTGTAGGTGAAAGAAACACTTGGTGTTCTTGGGATCCTTCGGCCGATAGCAAACAAGAAGGATAGGTTGTGAGTTATAGAAAAGGGACTTGTCAAGTGCATGAGTAGTGATCGTATATATATATATATATATATAAATATACATATACATATGGTTGTATGCACATAGGGCCGTGTGTGTGTGTATATATATCTAGGTGTGAGTGTAGTTTTGTGAAAGCCATGATAAGTTTGCTCGGTCATTGGTCCCATAACTTGGCAATTATGTGTTAGAATTGGTGGTAAGATTATGGGGACTAGTAGATGCATGTACGTATAGATAGCATGTGCTTGTACTATGTCTAGTTAGGTTGTTTGGTAAACCCAAATTACCCTTGATGTAGGAATATCATTTGAGACCACATTGTCGGGTTTCTGGTTAGTTTTCAAGATGCTAGATGACGATATCAACATGTATTTTGTGAATCATAAGGTATTTTGGTTGTTAATACATTCACATGTGTTAATAGGGAGTTATCATATGTTGGGGGGGTATTATTGGTTAACTTATGATATTGTGTAGGACCTTAGGTACATGTGTTAGAGAGGAATTACCATGTGTTAGAGGGTGGCAACCTCATTGAGTAGTTTTCTAAATAACCCATGCTTCACTAGACTGGGGGGGGGGGGGGGTATAGTGTGTGAAACATCTAAATATGCACATAAAATGACATTAATATATGAAATGCGTACGAATGTTGACCTGGATCGTTGACTGTTGTCACATAACCGGATTCATTTCCCTATTAATTGACACAAGAAACAATTATCAAAGAGAATTCAAAACAAGATTAATGCAATTAACAAGTTTTGTTCAAATCCACAATACAAAAGAAATTAAGAAAATACCCAAAGGTTAAGAACCCTAGATTACAAGGTTACACCATGTGAACCCAAAGGTGATTAGCCACTCATGCTAATGGAAACTTCAATGATAAAGGTCTTAAATGATGATGATTGATAATGGAATGAAAAATGGTGATTTTGATCATTCTTGGTGATTTTTGATGATATGGGGGGATTTGATAGTGATTTGGGAATGAAAGATGATGATTGAGGTCCCCAAAGCTTGATTTTTATAACTTAATCCCAAGTCCATAGTCAAAGATCATCTAAAATCCCATAAAATGGCTTTAAATTCGGAACTCAAGTGGGTTGACCAGCTTGTGTAGCCAACTCCACTTCTGATTATCTACGAAGTGGTAGACTCATGAACCTCTACGTCGCTGACGCGCTGGAGAGGAGTCGTCGACACGCTGAACAACTTTGTTTCTTAATTCTCTTTGTTTCTTTGTTCCGTGACCATCTAGCTCCGTATAAAGTTCTCGAAATGCTCCAAAACACACCATAAGCCTCGTTAACCTGCAAAATACAAAATCTAATCATAGGAGTGCCTTCTTAAAGGTGGCTCTCAACTTAGCAATAATCGGCTGCCTGATATGCCCAACTTTGAAGTCGACAAGCGGATACTTCAACTTATCATAATCACTTGATTTATCCATAAATTTGGCATCACAACCAACTCCATAGAGGGGATAATCTTCCACAGGCTTCTACGCAAGCGCATCCTGGTGGCCGGCCAATTAGCGAGCTCTTCACCCAGCCAACTTTGCAGCAGCTAGCAGCTCACTAACTACATTCGCAGTCGATGGCCCGCTCTTGACTTGGTAAGCCACTTTCAAAATAAAACTGCGCATTAAGCAAATAAGAAAAGTGAATCAATAACAGCTAAAAGAAAATAAACAGGCATACCTGAGGAACGCATGTCCCAAGCAGCCAGTCGCAGTCATCACTCAGGTCTACCACCTGGGTCTCAAGAGTATCCCGCTCATCAATAACCTTTACCAACGCCGCATCAAGCACCGCACACTTCTAACCGAAAGATGAGAGCTCAGATTTCTTTTTACCAAAGATCCCTCGAGGTCGCAAACTTTCGCTCGGTGATCCTCAATCACTAACTGACCCTCCTCCACCAACTTGCGCTGACATCCACCTCAGCTTGTAACTTTTCACGGGCCTTTTGCCATTCGGCCTCACGGCCCTCAGCTATTCATCCATGGTACCCTTAAGTTTAGCAGCCTCAGCCTCCTTCTCCCGCTCAAACTCCTTCCTTATCTCCTCAAATTACCTCCTTTCCGAAGCAATCTCCACCTTGGCTTCCTGGAAACCAACCCACTCCCACACAATCACTGATGTGGTAGAAATGGCATTGGAAAATGCCTGAACATGCCCATTCATTAAGTCAATGCGTAGGCGGGATTCCTAGGGTGCAAGCTCCGCGGGAGGCACGACCCCCGCAAGAAAGTCGCTACACACCAAGGGGTCGGTAAACCGGCTCCCCTCAGTGAGGTCCCAATTAGGAATATGGCGGCGACTTGGATCAATGGGAGTATCGGCCACAGCAATGGGGGCCCTTCCGCCAACAGTCGACCACGGGGCAATAACGGCCAAAACAACAATTTGTACAGGGGTCTGAACCTCCTGAACACTCAAACCCTCAACCCGGTCAATCAAGGACAGGGGACGTGGTACTTGCGCGGATGGACGAAGGGTCACCAAGGAAGTAGTTAAAGGAGGCGACTTGTTCGAAGACTCGGGAGCCTAGAATGTCACCTTGGTGGCCGAGCCGCCCTCCTTTACCAAACTAGCTGCAAACACGGAGAAAAATATTACAAAGGATAAAATAAAAGGAAAAACGAAGGAGCAACAAACAAAGTCAGCATACGCTTACCAAATAGCTCATGCTCCGCGTCCAACACGTTATCCTCCAAACGTGCTTTCTTCTTGACAGAGGAGGTGAGACTAAAATCAATAAGATCAAAATCTGAAAAATCATCAACATGAGGGGTAACTCCCCGCTTCCCTTTGGTGCCTGCCAGAAAACGCGGCTTGAAAGTACCCACTGCTGACTCTGCGAAGATCGGCTCATGTTCCAACACGAAGGCATCGGTCAGTTCCACAGAACCGCTCTTAATAGGCTGTGGGTTGGGGTGCTCGGGGCCCTCAAAACGATGGTCACGACCATCATTTCCATCATCACCATGTTCTTCATCATCATCCTCAACGCGGACAGTCTCCAAAGGACCTTGATTTCCATTTATCAAAGTCAGCAACACATATGTCAGGTGCAAGGTTCACAAGTCATAGCAACAATAATAACATTTGTCGCGTACCAGTGGCTATCAGTTGTGAAGGGATGCGCATTTGTCGAACAGCCTTGGGGCGCAAAATAGGATTAACAAACAAATCAGCAGTCTCATCCAGTATTAAACGTTGACCCGCATGCACTGGCACAAAATTCCAGGTCAAATCTGGCCCAGTAGAACCACAAAATAAATGCTAAAAACTACAGTCTAATGAAGATAACATGTTAACAAATGCCCAGATATGAGTCGGAAGAATTGTTAAGCAAACGCGCAATAAGAGAAGTGGAACATACCTAAATCACCCTGGCACAACTCAGGGTTTTCCCTATCCTCTTTCCGCTCATAATGACGGCTCATCCCGACAGCCGCAAGAGCAATTTCATCGATGGACACCATCTTGGCGGGATGAGCGACAAGCGTATTATACCACGTCGCACCCTCATAGGCAATGCAAGTGGTCGACGGGATCTTACCTCCCACCTTGTGCACAGACATTTTGATAGGGATCACCCCTCTACGACCCAGAAAAATTTGTCCTTCCAGTCATATAAGCTCTTGGGAGAGAGGGTGAAATGGGACACAGGCCCAAAGCGCTGGCGGAAGGAGAACCAATTGTCCGCAACCTACAACACATAAAGCACGTTGAACCTCTCAACGGCCGGCTGCACCATGATGTGTGGTTGGAAACCTCGCCTCTATTAAATCTAAAAAGATGTTTTTATTTGATTATTTGAGGTGGGATATAGAACTTTGATTTGATTTGATGTTTCAGGGTAAAAGTGCTTATTGAGTGAATTTTACATAGTGCTAAAGCAAAAGATTGGAGTTGAGAAGCATTGGGAGAAAGAAGGCCATGAAAAGTACAATGAAGGTTCTGGCCGTCTCTGACGACAAACATATTGTCTCTGATGCCCTCGCCGTCTCTGACGGCAATCTCACCGTCTCTGACGGTGTCATATGAACAAGACTTGGTCAAATGATATTTAAGGAAGATTTTAATGGCTTTGAATGGCTTTGATGAGTTTTTGACTAGAGAATTTGGGGGGTTCATCATTTTTTATAATTATCATCATCTTCATCATCCTGGGATCGAAAGCATTCCTAGAGTCAAGAACAAAAACATCAAACTTCCTTATCATTGAAGACTTTGAAGATTCAAGACCCAACTTCTGAAGAAACAAGCTCCATGGCCATGAGTGGCTAATCTCCTTGCATCACACCTAGGAAGTAAACAATTGAAACTTTAGGGTTTAAACATTTGGGTATTACTTTAACTTTTTAATTGTGTGATTGTGTTTGAATTAACTGTATTAGACTGCGATTAATCTTATGTTGAATTCATTTTAGTTAATTGATCTTGTGCCAATTTCTAGTGTCATGAACATGTTTTCTAGCTCTAATACAAACATAGGGTTGTATGTTCTAGGTAATGAAGTGTAGTTTAGTCCATCTTTGATGTTGATGAAACTTGACACCTAAGCCTATTGAACTATCACCCCGTTAACATCAATTGCACTACATTTGTTTGACCCATTTGTGAAAACCTTAGAATTCAATTGTTGAAACCTAGGTGTGATCAATTTTATTAAATTGTTTACAAACTCTATTATTTTTCATTCATATAATTCAATTCAAGTTTTTAATAAACAACAAAACCTTTTCAATCAAATTTTTTAATGAACCAAGTACAAACCTTGTAAGTTCTCTAGCAATCTTCATAAGTAACACGTTTAATCAACTAAACAATATCCACAAACCACACGCTCCTTGGATTGATACCCTACTTATCCTATCTACCTAGGTTATTTAGGTTTTGTATGACCCGTGACGACCGAGGTCATCAAATGGCGCCGTTGCCGGGGAGCTAGTGCGCTTAGTGTTTACCGATTAGTTGATATTGTGATAATCTGTTTAATTGTTCGTTTGGTTTATTCTCTATTTTTCCTTGTTACGCGGGGTGTGTTATTTGTGTAGTTTACGGGTAGTGCATGCGTACAAGACATTCGGGGAGGACATCTCCTTTAGCGCTCGAACCGGAGATTAAAAGAGTAGTAAGAAGAAACCGACAACACCGATTAGAGGAGCCGATTCCTTATAATCCCCAATCACCACATATAAATCAACCCTTGTCTTTTGGAACCGTTCAAATGGCAAGTTCAAACCCAAATCGCCGTTCAGGCGAAAACCGAAGACCACCTACTCCACCTCATCAAAACCGAACCCAACACTCACAACAACATCCACCTCATCAACCACTTCATAACCGAAATCCCAACAACCGAAATGTAAACCAAGGCTCCTCCATATCTAACCGTGGCAATCCCACATTTGATCCGGTCAACCGATACAATGAAGCCGGATATGATGATCATGTTGAGAATCTTGAAGAATTGAGGCGAACATTAATGATGATGACCCATTCAGCGTACCGGGTTATCAATCATCGGATCGAGTTAGTGTTCACTCTTACCATTCGGGGGAAGATGAATACTCAGAAAGGGATTACACCGAGGAAGATGAGGATTGGAGTTATCGAAATGTTAATGATGGTCATGAGGATGAGGAAAAGTACCAAAGCGATAATCATTCCGATATGGGTGCAAATCGAAATATGGGTAATGATGGTTACTACAATCATGTCTTCAATAATCATCATCCCAGGCAAAATCCAAGAGGGCATTGAAATCTCAACATTCACCAAAACCGGGGTGAAAATTTTGTGGGTCGAGTAGAAAGAAGACCTCATGGGAGGACAACCAAGAGATGAAGAAGTTGATGCTCCGCGAAGAAGGCCCCCAGTTCCAATGCAAGGGGTTAATGGTCGGTTTAGACCACTTGCCTCCGAGAATGAATCACCCATTGTACCTCCACCTCCAGGAAGAAGATCTTTCAATTGTAAACCAAACTATATCAACATTCTTCCTCATTTCCATGGGATGGCTACTGAAGACCCATACGATCATCTTTCTGAATTCAAAGCAATGTGCGGTACTATGGGAGGTCACAATTTCTCCCAAGATGAAGTTCAGTTAAGGTTGTTCCGGTTCTCCCTCAAGGATAAGGCAAAGACTTGGTTTCTTACTTTGCCCGCACACAACATCTATACTTGGGGAGAGATGCAACAAGTGTTTTTGGATGAATACTACCCTAGTTTTAAGACGGATGGGGCATGATTAGAGATTCGTTCCTTTCAACAATTACAAGGGGAACCACTTCATGAAGCCTTCACTCGTTTTAAGGAGTTGATTCGGAAATGCCCACATCAAAATATTGAATTATGGGAATTGGTTAACAGTTTTGTGAACGGGTTGAGTAAGGAGGAAAGGAAGTACTTAAAGTCCACTAGCACCGGGACTTTATTATCTAACTCGGAGCAAGAAGATTGGGATTTTTTGGAAAAAATGAGTAAGAACTCCAAAGCTGAAGAATCCGCAGATAGAAGAACCAAACACCCTGTTTCAAAATCTCTTTCAGATGTGGATACCAATGCCAAAGACCGAATTGCTACTTTAGAAAGAGAATTGGCTCGTATGAAGAAGAGAGAAGTTGCAGCGGGACCATATACAGTATGTGGAGTATGTGAAGAGATGGGACATAAGACTGATGAATGCCCGGAAAATTCGGTTCAAGTAACTACTGATGTGAATCAAGTGTATGGAGGGGAGAAGAAATATGACATGAACTCCAATACTTATCATCCAGGTTTAAGGAACCATCCTAATTTCAGGTATGGTAATGTTTCAAATCAGATGAATCCGAATTTTCAACCAAACACTCAAGGGGGTAACCAAGGTGGATCATATCAGAACCGCCAAGGTAACTATAATCAAGGTGGTGGTTATCAAAGAAACTATAATCAAGGTGGTAGTTATCAAAGAGGATATAATCAAGGTGGTTCTTCAAGCAATCAAGGTGGAGGTGATGAATCTTTGAGTTCAAAGATGGATGCCTTAATGAACATGATGAAAGAGAACAACAAGGCAAATGAGGCGAGAGACAAGTCTCACGAGGCTCTAGCGAAACAAGTGGGACAACTTGCAGAAGAGATGGCTCAATGGAGAGGAAGCATGGGGAAACTTCCTAGTGATACTACTATCAACCCACAACATCAAGGATCGAGCTCGAAAAACAATCACAATGCCCCCATTAATAAGGTAACTGTTCTTCGTAGTGGTAAGATTGTTGATAATAAAGTTGATAATAAAATTGATAATAAAATTGAGCCACCATCACCCCAATTTGTTGAAGGGTGGTGGAAGATACAAGTGATGAGAGTGGTAATGAAGAGGAAACGGGTCAAAATAAAAATGAAAATTTTTCTAAAACCTCAAAACCCGTTGAGAGCAAACAAACTCCCAAGGCTAAAGAAAATGGTATGGAGGGTAATACCATCCCTTATCCCGATGCATTGTTGGAGCCATCTAAAAAAGTGGTTAAAAAAAGGGGTCTGCAACAAGAAGAGTTGTGGGAAATTTTTAAGCAAGTAAAAATTAATTTACCACTTTTAGATGCAATCAAACAAGTTCCTTCTTATGCGAAGTATTTGAAAGATTTGTGCACCCAAAAGAGAATTCACAAAATCCCAAAGAAAATTGATTTAACTGAAAATGTGAGTTCTATTCTTTCGGGCTCACTTCCACCAAAGTTGCAAGATCCGGGGGCGCCCATCATATCCATTCAAGTTGGAGAATTTAACATGACACGGGCACTTTTGGATCTTGGAGCTAGTGTAAGAATCTTACCGGGTAGTCTCTATGACCAATACGAATTTGGTCCACTTCAGGAGTCTAACACCACCGTGGTGTTAGCTGACTTGACGCCTAAACTACCCCGTGGGATGATTACTGATGTGATAGTAAAAGTTGAAGATTTTTATTATCCGGTGGACTTTCTGGTACTTGATTATGTTTCCATGGACCTAACCAAACAACCAACGGTTATACTGGGTCGACCATTTTTGGCCACAGCCAATGCCCAAATTAACTGCAAAACGGGCACGCTTGACATGACCTTTGGTAACCGTAGGTTTAGGTTAAATGTTTTTTTCAAATGGGACTAACCCTCCAGTCAATGATGAATGCTATATGGCGGACATTGTTGACGAGTGTATACCTCCATACGACATTGTTGTAGATGAGGAAAACACAATAGAGGAGTGTTTTATGTTTGACAGGTCACAGGTGGAGATGTTCAAAGGCATAACTGAGGAGGAAAAGAATCAAGAAGCAAGGGCGGTACAGGAAGGAAGACCACCATGGACTCATCAAGTGGAGAGTCTTCCCGATCACATTGATATGAAATTGAACCCGTCTTTAGTTGAGCCACCACAAGTGGAACTGAAGGAGTTGCCTAAGCATTTAAAATATGCTTATGTTGGTGAAGGCAACACGCTCTCGGTAATCATTGCTTCAAACTTGACCGGAGAGCAAGAAGAGAAATTGATGAAGGTGTTGGTGACCCATAGAGCTGCTATTGGGTGGACTGTGGCAGATTTGAAAGGTATTAGTCCGTCAATTGTGATGCACAAAATCATCATAGATGAGAAAGTAACTCCCACAAGAGATGCTCAAAGAAGATTAAATCCTAACATGCGGGAGGTTGTGAAGAAAGAGGTGCTGAAATGGTTAGATGCGGGTATCATTTACCCCATCTCGGATAGCCAATGGGTTAGTCCAACTCAAACCGTTCCAAAGAAGGCAGGTATTCAAGTCGTGAAAAACGACTCAGGTGAGGAGGTAGCTACCCGGCCGGTAACCGGGTGGCGTATTTGTATTGACTATAGGAAGTTAAATGCTGCAACTTCAAAAGATCATTTTCCTTTACCTTTCATTGACCAAATAGTAGAAAAATTAGCCGGACAAAAATTTTATTGTTTCTTGGATGGGTATTCGGGTTACAATCAAATTGCTATTCATCCCGATGATCAACAAAAGACTACCTTTACTTGCCCATATGGCACTTTCGCATTTAGGCGAATGCCATTTGGTCTTTGTAATGCCCCCGCCACCTTTCAAAGGTGTATGATGAGTATCTTTTCAGATATGGTGGTGGAGTCTTTGGAAATCTTCATGGATGACTTTTCTATCTTTGGGTCATCATTTGATTCCTGTTTAAATCAATTGGAAAAGGTTTTACAAAAATGTGTAAAAACAAATTTGGTATTGAGTTGGGAGAAAAGTCACTTTATGGTCCAAGAAGGGATAGTATTGGGTCATGTTGTTTCGAGTCGTGGGATTGAGGTTGACCATGCCAAAATTCAAGTCATATCAACTTTACCTCATCCCATAAATGTCAAAGGGATAAGATCATTTTTGGGACATGTGGGATTTTATAGGAGATTTATTAAGGGTTTTAGTGACATTACAAAACCTTTATGTAAACTATTATTAAAAGATGCCCCATTTGAGTTTGATGAAAAATGTGTCGAAGCCTTTGATAATTTGAAAAAGAAATTGGTTGAGGCCCCAATTTTGCAATCACCTAATTGGTCTTTACCTTTTGAAATTATGTGTGATGCAAGTGGGTATGCGGTTGGGGCCGTGTTGGGTCAACGGGTGGATAAGAAACCCGTTGCTATATACTACGCAAGTAAGACTCTTTCGGAGGCACAATTGAATTACACCACTACCGAAAAAGAGCTACTTATGGTGGTATATGCTTTGGATAAATTTAGGTCTTATGTGTGGGGTAGCAAAGTTATTATCTATACTGATCATAGTGCTGTCAGGTACTTAATGGATAAGAAGGAAGCTAAGCCGCGATTGATAAGGTGGATACTCTTGCTACAAGAGTTTGATTTGGAGATCCGTGATAAGAAAGGCACGGAGAATGTGGTTGCGGACCATTTGTCTAGACTGATGGTTGAGGAGGAAGACTCAACGAATGAGATTAATGAGTCATTCCCAGATGAGCACTTATTGGCCGTCTCGACATTACCTTGGTTTGCTCATATTGTGAATTTTTTGGTGACAGGTACAATGCCAGAACATTGGGTGAGGAAACAGAGGCTCCATTTCTTGTCCCAAGTGAAACACTATATTTGGGATGACCCGGTTGTTTAAAGTGGGAGCGGATCAAATCATTCAAAGATGCATTCCAGATGAGGAGATCATGACTGTGTTGAAGCATGTGCATTCTTATGCATGTGGAGGGCATTTTAGTGGCCAAAAGACGGGTCACAAGGTTTTATCGAGTGGGTTGTATTGGCCAACAATTTTTAGAGATTCGTTTGAGTATGCAAAGAATTGCCTACATTGCCAGCAATTAGGAAGCATCTCAAAGCGCGATGAAATGCCAATGCAACCCATTCTTGTTGTTGATGTTTTTGATGTGTAGGGAATCGATTTTATGGGACCATTTCCCCACTCCTTAGGTAATTTATATATTTTGGTGGCAGTAGATTATGTTTCAAAGTGGATCGAAGCTATTGCCACCAAAACCAATGACCATACCGTTGTTTGCAATTTTATACAAACACATATTTTTTTAAGGTTTGGGATACCCCGGACAATCATTAGTGATGGTGGGTCCCACTTTAAAAACCGGAAATTTGGAAAATTGCTTAAACGGTATGGTGTTGACCATAGGATTGCCACCCCATATCATCCACAAACTAGTGGACAAGTTGGGGTTTCCAATAGGCAAATCAAAGAAATTTTGCAAAAGACGGTTCGTGCAGACTGAAAGAATTGGTCAACAAAGTTAGATGATGCTTTGTGGGCTTACCGCACGGCCTACAAAACACCTATTGGAACAACTCCTTATCGACTAGTGTTCGGTAGAGATTGTCATCTTCCGGTTGAATTAGTTCACCGGGCATTATGGGCTATAAAAAAGGTTAACTTGAGTTATGATGATGCAGGTCGAGAATGGAAACTCAAGTTGTGTGAGTTGGAAGAGCTACGGGACGAGGCTTATGAGATCGCGTCAAAATACAAGGACTAAATGAAAAGGGCTCATGACGCGAAAATTCGTAAGAAGGAGTTCGAAGTGGGTCAAAAAGTTTGGCTCTATAATTCTAAGTTGAAGCTTTTCCCAGGGAAACTCAAAAGCAAGTGGAATGGCCCATACATAATCACGCGGGTTGGAAAGTTTGGCGAGGTGGAGATTGAGGACCCGAAAGATGGGTTGAAACAAACTGTGAATGGGCACCGTCTGAAGCCTTATATAGAACATCTCACGGAACATGGTAAGATTGTAGAATTGGTAAGCTTTTTGGAAGGTTTACCAACCTACGAAATCTATTAAAATTGCAAGTGTTAGCTCTCATCCCAGGTACGTACTCTAACTACTAGTATTGGGGACAATACTAATTTTTTTTTTCGGGGGGTGGAGAGCTTCGTGTAAATTGTAGAAAATTTTTTATTAGTTTTGTAGGCTAAAAAAAAATTGAAACAGACCCGCCGTCAGAAACGGTGGGGTAGCCGTCTCTGACGGCTGGGTTGAACATGCAAACGCTTTAACTTGCGGCAGACGGCCTCCCAAACGCCCAAATAAAAGCCTCACCGTTAGAGACGGTGGGCTAGCCGTCTCTGACGGCCACACAAAAGGGCCAGACGCCTAAACTCGCGGTAGACGGCCTCCCAAACGGCTTACAAATGAGCTAAACCAAATCAACCGCCGTCAGAGACGGTGGGGTAGCCCTCTCTGACGGCCAGCAACTCCCAAACGCGAAAATCTGCGGCAGACGCCACCTCAAACGGTGAAAAAAAATACAAACCGTCTCTGACGGCTGCTTCACCATCTCCGACGGCTCTTCTAAACCCGGACGCCATTTCTCGTGGTAGACGGCTCTTGAAACGCCCCAACCAAAAATACCCACCGTCTCTGACGGTGGGGTTGCCGTCAGTGACGGCGCGCTTGTTCCAAACGTTCAAACTCGCGGCAGACAACCAAGGCAGACGGCTCTTTTATTTTTCTTCAACTATCTTTTTCAAGTATGAATAAGTCCATAACCAAACACCCCTTCCCAAACACTTCTAAGCTTGAACCTAATCCCAAACACCCTTCAACTCAATCCACCACTCAGCCAAACACTCCTATTTTTTTTTTTTTTTTTACTTCCTGCCCAAAAGAATCGATTTCCGTAAAACACAAAAACCTTAACCTACCATTCATCTTCTTCACAACCATCCTCTTCAAGAACCCTAACCTTCCTAAAACCATATCTCATTCAAAACTTAACCAAATCAAGCGATTTTAGAGTCTATCTTGTGTAATTTTTCGAGAGGAATCCAAATCTTGGGTTCTTTTTACAAGATTCTGCACAGTTTCCATGATTTCGAGCAGGATAGGTCACGAAAATTTTGAAAAATTTTGGGGGTTTTCTTTTCTTGATCAATTATTAACTCTTGTTCAATCAATTAACTGTGTTATCAACAACCATGGTATGTTTCCACTTCTTTTAAGCTTATTAATTTTTGCTTTTACTTTATGTTTGAACTTAATTGTTTGAATAGGTTAAAGCACACAATTATGAGTATGCTTGTGAATAATTATTAACAAGCGTGGGGATTTATTTCTTGTACAACTTGTTTGAGGATGGTTTGTTGAAACATATTAAGAATGAAATAGTTGAAGTGATATATTTGAGAGTCTTACATGAACAATGTGTAAATGCAGATGTATCACAGAAAGAAAAGGCTAAACTTGTTAGAAAGTTCATCAAAAGCATCTAAGAGGCGTCTTACGCCGGAAGAAGAAGCGGAGGAAGATGAAAGAGAAAGGGTGGAGGAAGCAAACTTTAAGTTTAATTGGAAGTTTGATGGTGCAGATAAAGACCCATTGGGAGCGAAATGGAAGACAGAACGACAACGACTGTCATCTTATAAGAACAAGGATGTTGAGAGAAGAATGTGGAAGTGGAAAATGGCATCAATGAAGAAGTCAACAGTGCCTGAAGTTTGTGTCTATGAGAAGTTTGTGAAAGTAGATGAACTAAAACCATATGGGATTCCTCAGAAGTTTAAAGAAATGGGTTGGGAGCGTGCTCTAGATTGGACTGAGCACGCGAGCGAGAAGATTTATCTGCAAACTATTTGTGAGTGGTTGGCAACGTTGAAATTCACTACCGGGACTAACGCTCCACACACATGGAAATTCGTAGGAGACGCTGGAGGAAAGAAGATGACTATGTCTTTTGAAACTATGAACAAGATAGCCAACTTTGATTCATTAGGATCTTCAGCATACCAATATCTCGATGAAAACCATTTTTGGAGTAATACAACTGAAGGAAGAGATCCGGTAGGTATGACCAATGTGGTAATCCCATTTCCAGGAGAGGGTAAGGATAAGAAAAAGGAGTGGATGTCAATAGAAGGAAAAATGTTGCAAACGATTTCAGTGGATAATGTGGCATCCCGGCTAGGGGATAGAGGGAGTCAATTTCAAAGCAAATGATTCCCAATGTCAGGTTGATTAATGAAATGTTGATTAAGCAAGGGTGTATTGCAGAGGGGGCACTATGGACAGAGGTACCGGTACTTGAATTCGGAATTGATAGGTACAAACTTTCAAGCCTTGAACAAACGGATCTAGGCAACTATTGGAAGTTAGAAGATACGAAGACACACCGGTTTCTGAAAGTGAGAAAGGCAGATGCGCCCCCAATGGATGAAGATGAAGAAATGGATGAAGAAAGAGAAGTTATACAATATGCTCCAATTCCAAACCCGAGACACCACATTGGGCCACAACACCGAGAGATGACCGCTGAGTAAAAACGCACCACGTGGAGGAGAGAGGAATCCGACATCAACTTTTCTAAAAAAGTAACTGACACAGACGTTTCGACTACTCAGCAACGTCGTTTCACACTCATTGAGAAGAAAAATGAGCCACAACATTTATCACTGTCAACCGCATCAACCGCTACCCGCATGAAGCACCTACAAACTAATAACCAAACGACATAAAGTCTATCACCCTCTGCACAAACTCAGAGGATAATCGACTGGGGGACTTGAAAAGTGTTGGATCAGTATTGCTCTTTTGTATGAACTTGCTAGTGAACACTTAGGTGTTTAGCAAGTTCTTGATCAGTGATAGCATAGCGGAATGTTATGAGTTTAAAGCTACACTTATCAACAAGAGTTATAACTCCCCCTGGATTGAAAAACTAATAAATGATAAGTATTTATTGAGAATCTAAGTATTGAATGAGAATGAAACACTTAAACAGATTCTCAATAAATATGAAATGGAAATAACAATAATATGTGTTGAAGGATTTCTGTATTAAAATCAATGTCTAAAACAGAGGGATGAACCCTTCTATTTATAGACTTTACAAATACATGAACCTTGCCAAAAAGCAAGTTCAGAAACAAGTTGCAGCATTGGAACTTGTACATAAAGCAAAAGTAATACTAAAGTAATAAACTACTGATGCAAAAAGGCGGTGGAAAAGATCTTCACATAAGTGCTGATGAATGACAAACTACTGATGAGTAGTTTGTCTTCAGCAGTTCTTCAGTAGAAGTGTCTGGTTTGAACTTCAGAACTTCTGATGACTTTTCTTCTTCAGCACTTGTGGAATCTCTTCTTCAGCAGTTTGATCTTCCTTCTTCAGCAGTTCTATACTTAGAATATTTTGATAGAAGTGAATTAGACTAAGGTTTGCAAAAGTGGTTTCACCAATCCTTTTTGTCCTAACAATCCCTCCTGGATTGATGAAGCCAAAACCTTACTAATTCCTTATTGTTCTCTTCTGTCCTTCACAATTTTCCATATTCCTTTGAACATGGAATTCTTCAGCTGGTTCAGCTGTTCATCAGTGAGAGACCCTTTCTGTGGTTCTAGATGTTGGATTGTAAGCAGGTCTTGAGTTGAAGCTTCTTCAGATCATTCATCGACCTATAGGCTCTGCTTGTCTGATCTCTTCTTGTCACAAGTACTGAGTTGTTATCAGTAAAGGACCATCTGATGATTGGTACTTTAGACTTGTCAAAGTCTAAAGTGTAGGGAACCATGGTGGTACCCTGGGATTCTCCTGAGTGTTGGATGTTTTCAACTTTAGTGACTCTCAGGTGGGATTCACTTCCTTGTTGTTGTTGCATCACATTAGGTATCTGAAATGTTGGCAAATGATGCTCAATTACTACCTTAGTGTGTAGTTTGTCTTTGATGGTCTTCTGGATTTGATATGCAAAGGTGGAAGGATCCCTGAATTGTGTGATCAGAGGCTTTTTTTCTATGTCAAAGTCAGAATGGACTACTGTACTACCTTCTAGTAGTACCATTCTGAAATCAGTCTTCACATTTTCCTCTGATTTCTTCTTCTGAGTAGCTGGTCTTCTTTGAACACCAGAAGTTCTAACTACTGAAGTTGGTACTTCAGCAGTTTGAAACTTCTCTGGATTTGCAGCCCTTGCAGTTTATATAAGTGTCCACTAATCTTTCTTCTTTCCATTTGGACACAGAGGCTTTTGAACCATAACCATTTGCTACTAACTCTTCTATCATCTAAGCTCTCTTGGCTTTTGTATCTTTACTTGTTGCAAGTTTGTCTGCAATAAGTTGAGCTCTTCTTGTCAGCTCTTCCATGGAGAGTCTCTTCAATGTGTGGGCTTTGATCTTGCTGTTCTTAGTAATGTAAGACATCAGCTGATGTCTTTTATCTTCCTCAGCAATCTTGTCTAGGCTAGCCTGCCTTTGAAGTTCAGCTTCATAAGCCTGTAGCTTTTCATCCAGGCTTAAGTCTAAGTCATCCCATTCTTCCAGAGTTTTCCAAATCCGATCTTCTCTGGCCTTCTTTTGGGCTGCCACTAAACTCTTCTCAAGTAGTTCTGCTGATTGAGAGATTGGAGAAGGGTTTAGTACAGTCATTGTGGTAATAGGCCTAGGAGGAACAGGAGTTGGTTGAGTAGGTTCAGTTGATCTGGAAGGCTTTTGTTCAGCAGTTTGAGTTTTGGAAGTGTTAACCTCTGATGGGTTGACAACAACTAAAGGTTAGTCAACTACTGAAGGATTGTCTTCAGTACTTTCTGATTCTTCATCAGAAGTTTGTCCATCAGAGGTTTCTTCATTGTGCCCTTGGGATTCATCAGTCTTTTCAGCATCTTCTATTTCTTGAATAGAGACACCAAATTGTTGGGCCAGTTTTTCTTTTCTGGCTTGATCTCTTTGATCTCTTTCTAGGATAGCCACTCTTGCCTTTCTTCTGGCTTCAAGTGTATCCATAGGTACCTTAATTTTCTCCCCCTTTTTGGCTTCATCAGTTTTTGAAGTTGAAGCTTGGGAGAACTGACCTGTAAGATTAGCAATCTGTTTGCTGTTGTAGTCAATCTTGTAGGACAGATCATTCATCTTTGTCTGTATCACCCTAAATTGGTTCTTTATGGACAGCTCCAAGTTAGCTGTGTATGTTTGGAAGTGATTCTTGATGAGGGTATTCATCATGTGGTATAAGGGACCATCTGGGCTGCATAGCTGGTTCATGTCTATGCTTGTTTGCCCAGGGAATTGGGTAGGCATTTGTAGTGAGGGGTGTGTTTTTGGTTGATCTTCTTGTTGGATGCGACTCTAGGGGAATCATGGATTGAGTGGACTTTAACCTGATCTGGTGTGACTAGCTTCTTGAGCATAGATACACCAGGTGCAGGACCTTCACTTGTAGCCGTCAATTCAGTAGTTTGGTGTTTTGAAACATCATCCAAGTCAATGGAATCATCTGAATACCTGATTACATCCTCAATGAGGACTGTATCAGTTACATCATGAGCTGAGCCCAACTCAGTTGTCTCATGTACCTCTTTTTCTTGGTTCAGAGGATTTCCTACCTCAGGCATTAAGCCTTCATCAGTAGTTGCCACAGTTGAGATCTTAGCTATGCTACTTCTATCCTCAGGTCCACCACTGGGTGGTAAATGAGTAGTAGCAGCCTCAAAAGTACCAAGAGTTTCTAAGTTTGGGCTTAGAGACCCTGGTTCATCCTCATCTCTTTGGTTAGGGCTTTGAGTGTCCACATCCATGTCAAATTCTGAGGTTATGTCCCCTGTATGATGTGGTTGTTGGGGACTGACATGTGTGGATGGGACTTTCTCTTTTAGCCCAGAGAGAAGTTTGGCTATTTCAATATCTGGTTCAGAAAGTTGGGGTGCTGGTTCAGTAGTTTGGCCAATGGGTTCAGCAGTTTCAAAAGAGGAATCAATAGGAATAGTTTTCTTAAGTCTTTTTCTTTTGAAAAGAATTATGATTGGTGCTCTTGGTGGGGTTTGAGATGGATGAGACTGAGAGGATGTTTCAGTCACATCTTTAAGAAGTGCAGATTGCACAATAGGTTGTTCAAGCATCTCAACCTCCTCAACAACTTTTCTTTTAGGTTTGGTGGGTTTTTGTTTTTGTACCTTGGGTTTCTTGGACTTTGGGGGTGTAGGTTTGGAAGATGAGGGTTCCATGGGGACTGGTTCTGGTTCCCCTTGGTCATCTTCTAGCCAGGCAGCCTGTTTGTTGTGCCTAGAGTATGCTTGTGAGGTTAAGGGTTTTAAAATTTCAGTTTTACCCACAAGCACCTCATCACCCAGTTCTTTGATTATGCATTGCATAATGAACCTTGGGTATAACAAAAACTTCTTTTTAGTGTTATTATGATGTAACACCAACTCATTAAAGAAAAGTTTTGATGCCCTGAAATTTGTTTCATTCACAATGGAATTAAAAATTGGTTGAAAGGTTGAGGGCATCTGGTCATAAGACCCTGTTTTAGGACTCAAACACATAATTATATAATGAAACAAAAGTTTGTATTTTGGTTCAAAATACTTTTTAAAGATAGTAGCTTGTGAGAGAGTACCTTGATAACTACATTCAGTCATGGTTAGGTGGATTGCAGATTTTTCAAACTTTTCAGGGGCATTTACATCATTCAACCCCAGTCTGTTTGCAAGTGTGGCCGGTGTGATGGCCATTTGTCTCCCTTTGATTGTAGAGTTGAGAGAGATAACCTCATCATCCACCATCACTGTCTCAGCGTTTGCCCAGAACTCATTGAGAGTTTCAGGATGTATTGGTGGGTCTATTGTGAGAGCGGTGAAATATTGGGATTTGACGACGAGATCAATGATCTCATCGTATTGGGACCAGCCTTCTTGTTTTTCTAAGTAGGCTCTGAGATTGTGTCCCTGTTTAAGAACTAAAGCCATGTGGTTTGTGTGTGTTTTGAATCGAATAGTGTTTTTGCAGGTTCAGGGTTTGAGAGCTTTCTTGAGAGAGAGGAGGGAATTTTTGTTTTGAATGGATAAGTGTTGAAAAAGATATATATCAGAAGTTTTTAACCGCTTAGAACTTCTTTATCAGAAGTTTTAAACCGCCTAGGTCAAAAACCTCTTTATCAGAAGTTTTAAACCGCCTAGGTCAAACTTCTGATGTGGGAAAAGTCTGATTTGCCCTTCTTGACTAAACTGCTGATGAAGAATTATTTTCATCAGTAGTTCCCACTTTCTCTTCAGTAGTTTTGAACAGCTGATGAGAAATACTTTATTCATAACTTCTGAAGGTTGTTTTATCAGAAGTTAATCACTTTTCAGAAAATATCCCCATACTGATGTTTTGTTCATCAGTAGTTCTCTCTTATTTGTTTTTCAGAAGTTTTTCAATTTTTGAAAACAGATGTAAGTGAAAAATAAAAAATTTGTGCAGAAAAGTAAAGAGAAACACTTACAAATTTAGCATCCCGAGCATGGATACTAACTTCTGAAATGTTGATATGTCAAGGGGTTTAGTGAACATGTCAGCTATTTGATTAGCTGTTGCTACATGTTTCACTTCAATCTTGCCTTTTTCATAGCAATCTCTTATGAAATGATACCTGATTTCAATGTGTTTAGTCTTTGAAAACTGAACAGGATTTTGAATGATGCTAATGGCAGATTTGCTGTCTACAAGCAATGGTGTCTTGGTCTCTTTGATTCCATAATCAAGTAGTTGATATTGGAGCCATTGTATCTGTGATGTACAACTTGCAGCTGCAATGTATTCAGCTTCAGCAGTTGAAGTTGCAACAGATGTTTGTTTCTTTGATTGCCAGGACACTAGACAGTTTCCCAAGCATTGACAACCACCAGATGTTGATTTTCTTGACATTTTACACCCCGCATAGTCACTATCTGAAAAAGCTGATAACTTGGTATTGCTTGAAGAGGGATACCAAATTCCAAGAGTTGGAGTTCCTTTCAGATATCTAAAGATTCTTTTGACTGCAATGAGGTGTGATTCCCTAGGATCTGATTGATATCTAGCACAGACACATGTTGAAAACATAATATCTGGTCTAGAAGCAGTTAGATATAAAAGGGAACCTATCATACATCTATACATGGTTTGATCAACCTGTTTTCCCTGATCATCTGGTTCAACTTGTGTGGTTGGTGTCATGGGAGTGGAACATGATTTACAGTCTTGTAAAGAAAATTTGTTTAATAATTCTTTAACATATTTTGATTGATGTATAAAAGTTCCATTTGATTGTTGTTTAATCTGCAGTCCCAGAAAGTACCGCAGTTCTCCCATTGTACTCATCTCAAATTTTGATTGCATGAGTTTCTTAAATTCGTCACACAATTTTGTGTTTGTTGAACCAAAAATGATATCATCAACATATATTTGAACAAGTAAGACATGATTTCCAACATGTTTTATGAAAAGAGTTTTATCAATGGCACCTCTTGTGAAGTTATTTTTGAGTAAAAAGGTTGAAAGTGTGTCATACCAGGCTCTTGGAGCCTGTTTGAACCCATAAAGAGCTTTGTCTAGTTTGTACACCCACTCAGGATGAGAAGGATCCTCAAACCCAGGTGGCTGACAAACATATACTTCCTCTTTTATCTTTCCATACAAAAATGCACTCTTAACATCCATTTGATAAACTTTTATTTTGTTGGAAATGGCATAGGCCAGAAATAACCTGATGGCTTCAAGCCTTGCAACTAGAGCAAAGCTTTCATCATAGTCAATTCTTTCTTCTTGAGAGTAACCTTGTACTACCAGTCTTTCCTTGTTCTTTATTATAATACCAGCTTCATCTTGTTTGTTTCTGAAAACCCATCTTGTGCCAATTGGTTGCTTGTTTGGTGGTAAGGGACAGATTTCCCAAACCTGTTGCTTGTTGAATTGAAGCAATTCATCTTGCATTGCCTGCACCCAATTGTTGCCTTTGAGGGCTTCCTGGTACTTCTTTGGTTCCAACTGTGAAATAAATGCTGAGAATAGACAAAAGTTGGAAAGCTGTTTTCTTGTAAGAACACCTGATGCAATATAACCCATGATTTGATCAAGTGGATGGTCTTTGTGTTTGATCAGTTGTTGTAAACCACTGACAGGTGTTGGTGGCTCATGTTCTTCAAACAAACTACTAAGGTCTATTATATCTGGTTCAGCAGTTTCAGTGTCTTCAGTAGTTGCAGGTGCTGAAGCAGATGTTTGAGTTTGTTCCTCAGTATTTGTTGAATCAGAAGTTTGTGAAACTTCTGATGGTTTTGAAGTTGACTTAATGACTGTTTGAGGAGTCCATGGTGCTGGATCCTCATCATCAAACCTTTGATCACCATAATAAGTAGGTTTGGATGAAGTGACAGTCTTTTCAGGTCCAAAATGGAAGCTGTCAAGGTCAAAGAGTTCAGCAGGATGTGCTGGAATGAGAGTGTGTTTTGACTCATTGAACTTGACATTCAGTGTTTCTTCTACTATCCTGGTTCTTGAGTTAAAAACCTTGTAGGCTTTTCTAGTTGAAGAATAACCAAGAAAGTAACCTGAGTCAACTTTGGCAGCAAACTTTGAAATAGATTCCTTAATGTTCAAGATAAAACATTGACACCTAAAAGCCCTGAAAAAGGAGATAAGGGGCTTCATGCCATGAAGAACTTCATAGGCAGTCTTTGAATGTCTCTTGACAATAAGAACTCTATTTTGAACATAGCATGATGTGTTAACTGCTTCTGCCCAAAAGTATAATGGTAGGCCAGAATCAGCTAACATTGTTCTTGCTCCTTCTATTAAAGTTCTGTTCTTCCTTTCTACCACACCATTTTGTTCAGGAGTTCTGGGAACACTGAATTGTCTAATAATCCCTTTAGACAAACAGAATTCATCCAGAGTTTTGTTCCTGAACTCTGTCCCATTATCACTTCTAATGGTTTTGACAGGTAGAGAGTATTGCTTCTCTACTTGTAGAATGAAGAACTTGATGATTTCAGCAGCCTCATCCTTGGAAAATAAGAAGAATACCCATGTAAATCTTGAGTAGTCATCAATGATGACTAAGCAGTACTTCTTCTTACCAAGGCTCATGATTTTTACAAGCCCAAATAAGTCCATATGGAGTAGTTGAAGACATGCAGTTGTTTTTGATTCTTCAATAGACTTATAGGAGGACTTATGCTGTTTTCCCTTTAAACAGGATACACAGTGTTCTTGACACTGGTATACTTTTAAGGGTAGACCTCTGACCAAGCCCATTTTTGTGACTTTATTTATGGTTTTAAAGTTCACATGGCCAAGTCTCCTGTGCCAGAGATCAGTTTCTGAAGTTGATGCTCTTGAGAAGAAACAGGCAGTGTTGTTTAGTACTTTGTCTTTTTCAATGTCCACTGCATAGACATTGCCACATCTTTTGTCTATTAACAAAGTATGATCTTCAATAATCTTCTCTATCAACCTCTGGCCTTCTGGTGATATGATCTTGCATGCTGTCTTTGTGAAAAAGGAAGAATATCCTTTATCACACATTTGTGACACACTTAGCAAGTTGTACTCAAGGTTTTCAACCAGATTGACCTTGTCAAACTGTATTTTGCCAGAGGAGACATTGCCATGTCCTAGCACATATCCCTTAGCATTGTTCCCAAAGGATACAGATCCATCTCTTTGACTGATAAAATTGTTTATCAGGTATCTACATCCTGTCATGTGCATTGAGCCTCCACTGTCTACATACCAAATGCTATTTAAGCCTCTGGAAACTCTCTGCACAAAATAGCAAATCAGTTAGTTTTAGGAACCCAAGCCAGTTTGGCTTTGGGTTTGCTCTTGAGAACATTTACAGTTTGTTCTTGACCAAGTTGAGAAATCCATGTCTTTTTGGCAATGGATTTTTCATTAAGAACAATGGTGGTATCCTTTTGAGGACCACCATCAACTTTGGTCATCAGTAGTTGTACCAAGTTCATAAGATCTTTAATCTCAGCAGTTTGTGAAACTGCTGATGATTCAGGTCTAACTACTGAAAGAGAATTTTGAGAAAAAGATCTTTGTTGAGATTTTGTCTTTTTCTGAGAAAAGGTGTTTACTGGTTGTTGTTTCTTGGGAGAAAAAGTTTTTACAAAATCATTTTTGATTTGTTTTCCCACAACCAGTTGTTGATTTTTCTTGTTGAACTGAATATCTTTTCTATATCTGCAAAATTCTGTTTTGTGGTTGAACAGACCACAGATTTCACATTCTTTTGTCTTTTCTTTTAAAGACAAATTTCTGACTGTTTTGATTGGTTTTAGGTCATCAGTAGTTTTCAGGTTCTCAACTCCTGATGTAGTTGAAACTACTGATGGCTTAAAGTCAGTATTAATCAGTACTTCTGAAGAACTTTCTTTGTGTGTTTTTAGAAAGTTCTCATGGAAAGATGTGCATTCTTCCTCTTCAGAAGTTTCACCTGAAACAATTTTTCTCCCATCTTCAGTAGTTTTGGGGGAAAAATCTGTTGGTGTTTCAGTGTGATTGTACCCTATGCCAAACCTAACATTTGAAGCACTTTGTTTGTTTAGCAATAATTGGTACCCCTTACAAGATTCAACCCATTTTTCACATGTGACCTTGGTGTCAGCAAGCTCTTGTCTGACATTCCCTAGGTCATTTATCATGATTTTAATTTGTGCTTGGGTTTCAATAGCAGTGTTAGTTAATTTAGAAACTTCTTTTGTTTTTGCAGAAAGTTTTCTTTCTAAATCACACTTCATCTGAGTGAATTTTCTCTCAGAGTCATTTGCTTTTCCTTGTAAGTGCACATTAGTCTCTCTTATGAGAGCAAAAGATTCTTTGCAAGAATTTGAACACAGTTTTGTCAAAGATTCTTTTGATACCTGTGACAAGGCAGATTTTGAGGTGCATCCCTCAAATGCCATTAAGGCAAAGTTCCTTCTGCCATTGTCAGGCTCTCCCCAGTTGATGTCAAACATTTTGTTGTCTGCATCAGGATTGCACTCTGTGGTGTCAATAGGAAGACTGCTCCAGTCAACATACCCTGAAGTAAATAAACTTTGTTGAGAGGGTTGCTGTTGCTGTGGAGGTTGTTGAGCAGCTGGAAAGGGAGGGATTGATTGTTGGCTCTACATCTGTTGAGCAGGCATCTGTACATATTGTACTTGTGGCACATATTGGTGTTGTGGAGCTTGTGCCTGTACAAAATGTGCACTCCCTTGTGTTCCATTATTCCTGTTATAATTGGGGTTAAAATTGTTTCCAGACTGAGATTGGTTAAAGCCAGAGCTTCTACACTCTCTAGCAAAGTGTCCCAACTTTTGACACTTGTGACATCTAAGTTTAGATTTGTCAAAACCAATTTTTGTTGAACTGTTATGTCCTGGAAACTTCCTTCCTGACCTTTTGTAAAATTTATTTGTTTTTAAACTTAACATGGCCAGTTGGTGCAAAATATCCATTTCTTCTAGGTCATCACTGCTGAAATTATTTAAATCATCCATGATAAAACACATGTTATCAGCAGTTTGACCAAAATCATTATTGTCATAACCTGGGAATGATCTTTCAGATGAGATCCAAGCAGTTATGTCAATATGGTCAAAAGATCCAAAACTATTTGAACAAGTTGGTGAGTCTTGTCCCAATAGTGTTGTACTACCTGGTAGATAGTCATCAGCAGTTTTGCCAGAACTTTGTAACTTTTTCTTTTGATCAATTTCTCTTTCAAAAGTAAGTAATCTCCCATGAAGTTTTGTAAGAGTGAGGGAGCTAAAGTCTGGTGAAGATCTTAAGACTATAGAGTATGTTTCCCATTTTTCAGGTAAAGACCTTAAAAATCTATGAAGCATAGATACAGCTGTGTAGGTCTGACCATTTAGTTTTAGCTCAGATATTAATGAGGAAAATCTTTCAAATTGCTGTGTTAAAGTTTCTCCATTAATGTGAGCAAAAGTTTCATATTGTTGAGCCAAGATTTCTCTAGTGTTGGCAATCACCTCTTCAGTTCCTCCAAACTGTTCTTTGAGGCAGTCCCAAAGCTCTTTGGCACTATCACAATGTAATAGGCCAGAGTAGATTTCATTTGGGAGTGCCATTGCCAACATAGAGAAAGCTTTTGCATCAAGCTCAAGTTTTAGGAAATCAGCATCAGTATAGTCTTTTGGGTCTTTTGGAATCTCTTCTTTAGTTTCAAGATTAATGTTTACTGGTTTATGAGGACCATATATCACAGATTTCCAGCAACCTGTGTTGGTCTGTGATAAGGTATGTGCCATTCTCTTTTGCCAGATGTTATATTCATTTCTTACTAGCATAGCAGGTTTAGTGGCAGAACCAGTATTATGAGGATCCATTTTAAAGAGTATTGATTTGTCAAATATCTCTTAAAGTGATGGATGTTGATAAAAGTGAGCTTATAATCCTTTATTGAATATCAATAAGAGCCTGTGTCTGATTCTCAATGTGTTAGATTGATATGTGATCAGATAAACCAGTGCCCTGATACCAATTGTTGGATCAGTATTGCTCTTTTGTATGAACTTGCTAGTGAACACTTAGGTGTTTAGCAAGTTCTTGATCAGTGATAGCACAGCGGAATGTTATGAGTTTAAAGCTACACTTATCAACAAGAGTTATAACTCCCCCTGGATTGAAAAACTAATAAATGATAAGTATTTATTGAGAATCTAAGTATTGAATGAGAATGAAACACTTAAACAGATTCTCAATAAATATGAAATGGAAATAACAATAATATGTGTTGAAGGATTTCTGTATTAAAATCAATGTCTAAAACAGAGAGATGGACCCTTCTATTTATAGACTTTACAAATACATGAACCTTGCCAAAAAGCAAGTTCAGAAACAAGTTGCAACAAGTTGCAGCATTGGAACTTGTACATAAAGCAAAAGTAATACTAAAGTAATAAACTACTGATGCAAAAAGGCGGTTGAAAAGATCTTCACATAAGTGCTGATGAATGACAAACTACTGATGAGTAGTTTTTCTTCAGCAGTTCTTCAGTAGAAGTGTCTGGTTTGAACTTCAGAACTTCTGATGACTTTTCTTCTTCAGCACTTGTGGAATCTCTTCTTCAGCAGTTTGATCTTCCTTCTTCAGCAATTCTATACTTAGAATATTTTGACAGAAGTGAATTAGACTAAGGTTTGCAAAAGTGGTTTCACCAATCCTTTTTGTCCTAACAAAAAGATATGTACCAGTATGCGCATGCGCAGGCCCCGCATAAGGACTTCCCCACGCGTTAACCTTAAAATAATAATCAGTCAAACCTTATGTGGGACCCGCATGATACCTCGTACGTGACAGCTGCATGGAGAGAATGAAACGGACATCCAGTCAATCAGAGGCATGCATTCCCTGCTCCATGACCTCTTGCCATCAACAAGGACAGAAAGGACGAGTAGGAAGGACAACCGACCAATCCGAGAGGGACAACGTTAATTCCCTCAATGGCCTCCCTTGTGGGCCCCAAGCAAATGAGCTGTCAATCATTACCAACACAGGAACGTGACATACAATCACTATAAATACCATTTCCATCCATGAAGAAAGGGTTAGGCAAATCTCACACTTAAACACACAAACATTGTAATAGCTCTATGTTTTGTAGAAAGATTCGTTGAAATATTCGTCCATTGATACTCGTCATTAGTCCATGTAACCGTTGCATAAACATTAATAAAATCTCTTCATATTTCCTCTATATTGTCGAGTGTTATTTGATTTTGTGTTTCTTCATTGATTTTTAAATCTTAATCACAAAATTAAAATCCACAAATAGGTATATGTGAAGCTGAAAGGAGCACCATTAACGAGATAAATATTTGACGACAATCAAATATTCTTGAGTGTTGACTTATTATATTTATCGAAATCAAATACTCATAAATATTCATACTTAATAAGTTCAATTTAATAAAGTAAATTATTTGATACAAAGTTACCCGTAAATAAGATCTAAGACAAAAAGTATTTGAATTAAACACAAATTATCCTATATATTTATAAACAAACCTTCATGAATTGTAAAAGGGCAGCTTCATAATTTCCATTCAAGATTTGTTGGACCGTGTGCTTTATAATATGCACTAAAATATGTGCTTATGCCCAAGCCAATTAATATTGTACCTTTGTGTAGGATCATCATGAAGTAATTGAGTGCAGAGATCAAAGGCTTCCGGACATGTCTTCAATATTTGGAGACTAAAATCTCTATAAACAACATTACTGTCCCGTTCATGTAAATCTGCACCAAACATATTGTCCTTACGCATAATGCAAAAATAAAGGATGCAACATAAGATGGATATATTTGTTTTTTTCTGATTCTTTTCCAAGAATTTGTTCCTTTGATCTCCATCCATCCCGGCGTTCCCAAATCAGGATGTGTTTTATTTTTTTCCCGTATCAAATATTTTAACACACATAGTTGAACGATAGCTCTTTAGAAACACATTCTGAAGTTTCAAATCTCGATGGATAATACCAAGCACATGCAAAAAAAAAAAAACTATAATTTAACATAAAAGCTTAAACTCACGTCATTAAAGTATCAACTTTAATAATGAGCTAGACGCATACATGCCGTTTTGATTCCGCACCATTCTATAGTAGGACCCCCCGACTAACAAAGCCATATAGATTGTCATCACAAAGCTCCTGGGCAATGTAAATAAAAATAGGATCCTCTACATGTCTATAAAAGTTAACAAAATTCGGATGGTCAGGCCATTCTAAATGGCTTGCAATGTCAGCTTCGTCAACACTACAATAATCCCTCACCGCATGTTTTACAGTTGTGGGGCGATATTTAAGGTACTTTCCTTTGTAAATAACGCTACCATTGTTTCCAATGCTGAGTACCTTTTCTAACGTATATTGTCACTTATAAACCGGCTTTACATGTCCATCAGAAGCTATCAATATGATAGCAAATAGATTATGATCAATGGTGAAGTAAACTCAATGCTAGGATACAATAGTAACTTAGGAAGAAAAACAAGTTATAATAACAAAGTTGTACAATAATTTCATAACCAAAACCATCAAAGACACCTACCACAAATAGAAATTTGACAAATTTTAACATAAAATAAGTTGACCATAACTCGCAATTCGGCCACTGAAAATCGAGTAAAACCAAAATTTTCAGTAGCAGTAACATTTAGTGGTTATAAGTAATGTTTTCAGAACCAGACCGAACATCAAACCGATCTCTGGCAGGTCCAACCGGATGGTGTCGTAAAATTAATAGGGTAAATTTCGAAAAAAAATTAAAAAAAAAAATCCGGTTCAACCCCTTAAAAACCAGGTTCAATGCACAACCGGTCCAATACCCCAATCCCCGGTTCACGTTCCGACCGGTCGGTCCGGGTTTCAAAACATTTATAAAATAATCCACACTAACCAAAGACTAGAATGTATAGTCGAAGTCCGTAGCCTGAAACCACCCAGTATAATCTAACTATGTATGGAACGAATGAAGCCATTGGTCGAAAGGTTTTGGGGGCAAGCAGGTTTTGTAAGAAAAGGCTGTCTTTCAGAGAGATGGTTAGGTGTGAGCAATTTAGCTTGGGGGAACTACCCATTAAATAGATGAAAAAATGTGGAATATTCAATTTTTTTAATTACTTTTATAATTTTTATAATATTTTGTGAGAGTGACTTTAATGGTGAATTCAGATATCACGTGATGGTGTAAGTATTTGTTGTCACTATAAAACAAAGTGGGTCATTTCTTTTTATTTGTCTATAAATAATACTTTTATAATTTTTATAATATGGTGTGAAAAGTGACTTTAATGAGAGTGACTTTAATTGTAAATTCAGATATCATGTGATAGTGTAAGTATTTGTTGTCACTATAAAACAAAGTGGGCCATTTCTTTTTATTTGTCGATAAATATTGGGGACACACACCAAGGAATGCACACCAAGAGGCAACCAGATAGTGGAGTCCCTTAGTAATGACCATATAATGGAATATCTTCAACAATCATATGCCGAGTTTGGTTATGTTCTCGAACCCCCCCCCCCCCCCCACACACACACACACACACCAAGGAATGCACACCAAGAGGCTACCAGATAGTGGAGTCCTTTAGTAATGACCATATAATGGAATATCTTCAACAATCATATGTCGAGTTTGGTTATGTTCTTGACCCCCCCCCCCCCCCCCCCAAGATGAAAAAAACACATTGGTACACACTACTAATCAGAGAGTCCAAAAAATGGTGTCAAACTGCGGCGGAGTATTATAGTAACAATGATGCTCCATACTGTTATTGTTGGTTCATTGGTAGGAAAGAACTAGGTCAGATTTTTGGGGTACGCTAATGGGGTATGAAAACGAAAGTTACCTGTGGCTCCTGGTAAGCAAATGAAGTTATTTTTTTTCCTATTTTGTTGGCTATATTTAAAATAATATTTATGCTTAGTTCTGTTTTAGCGTGTGTGGGGTTGGATAAACAAGTGATGAGGTTCCGATGGGTGTTGATCACAAAAACGTAAAGACTCAGAACGTATGTACCCTTGGACGATTCTGCCCCCTCAGTTCTTGGACCTTTTAACTAATACACCAACTATGGTGCGTTACCATTTGCCATCGGAATCAAAGAACATTATCCTCCATTTTAAGGCATTGATACGGTAACATATGTATTCTAAATTTGTTTTTTTTTTATGTATGAAATTATATCTAAAGTATTAATAAAAATTAACAGGTTTATATTTCATTATATGCTGAACAATTAGACTAGTTCATAGTATTATTTAAAAACCATAGATTTCTAAGTAAACATTGTCAATATCATTTGAAAGCGATTCATAAATACTTTATTAGGTTTCGATGTAACCAAACATAAAATAAGGAAAAGGCTAACAATATATAATCACATCTACTCGGAATGTAATATAAAATAGAAAAACAAGGGGTGCATATATAGTTGGTCTATCTCTTAAACAAGGGGACATTTGGATGTGACATTCCCACTTACCATTCTACCATCCACATAGGGTCGTTGCTTATAATATCTAAGAATTCGAGTGCACTGAGCAAGCAACAACAAAACAAGTAATCAAGGTGTCCGTAATGATTTATGTGTTCTATCCGAGACGTTAAAAATATGTCTTTTAGGCTTTTATGAATTAAATAATTTAAACTAAATTTTATGTACAATTAATGCATGACAATTAGCAAAATAATAGTATTATAATGAGTGAAATTACACACGGTATTAGGTATTAAGTTCATATATATATATATATATATATATATAGGTTCTCAAATGATCCAAATCCTATATATATATATATATATATATATGTAAAGGTTTGGGTACAAATGCTGCGTTTCGTGAGAAGTGTGAGATGGATTAAAAATTGACATGTAAGAATCATGTTTTGGATTTCGCTATGATGTTTTGGGTTGTTTTTGCAAGAAAAACACTAAATACAACAATTTAAAACACAATGCTAAAATACATGGAATTTGAAACATAGTTAAAACACACGGCTAAAATACAACAACGTAGAACACATGTTCTTGGCATTGTGTTTTAAGTTTTTAAGGTCAAAATAAATTGTTTTGTGTTTTTAATTGTTATGTTTGGTGTTATTTTAGCTTAAACAATCCAAAACATCTTGAATAAGCCCAAAAAATATTGCCTAAATATAAATTTTTAATCATTATCACACTTCTCACGAAATATAACTTTTGTACCCTAACCCCACCCTATATATATATATATATATATATATGTGTGTGTGATTTTTTTTAAATGTGCCCCAAGATTACGGACCACGGCCGATTGGCCTCCCGGCCCACCCAAAGCCTCCCATGCAAGTACTGATCAAGGACGGTGTACCCCCCCCCCCCCTCGGTGTCATCGGCACAAATCCACCGCTCTCACCTATATTATAATATAATATAATATTACAACTTTATCTCACTTTATATATAATATTAATAATATAACTTATTTTCTTGTATAATAATATAGAAGGGGGAAAGGGGGAAGGAGGGGGAATATGACGTGACGCTAATATGGACAAGGGGAAGGGATGAAGGGAATGTTCCACACCCCATAGTCTTAGAAAGAAACTAGCTAGCAAGATGCTCCAGAACAACATTATAAAAGGAAAATACATCAATCATCCCAGTTAAAAGTATTGAGATATAAATGTCCAATCAATCTAATGTCTTCCATGATCTTTAATAGCGCATGCTTTTTGTAGCCAAAAACTCTCGTGTTTATTATTAATAGCATTGACTAAGCATTGACTAGAACATTATAATTGGAGGTCGATACTTGTCACTTCACGGCGTGGAAAAACCTCTTTGAAATCCACTGCCGTGCGTATCAAGTTGATGACCACCTCCGACCCAGAATTATACCCGACATCCTCGCCTCCTCTGCATCATCCACCCCACCCGCCTCCACTGAAACTGACAAAACTGACCCACCCGTCACCCCTACACCACCACCCGAAGACTCTTGGAGTCGTCTAGACGCCATTGTACTACAATGGTTGTATAGCACGATTTCGAGCGACCTTCTCCACACTATCATTGATAATACCTATACCGCATACGACGCTTGGTTGGCCCTTGAAAATTTTTTTCAAGACAATAAAGTCGCTCGTCGCCTTCAACTCAAAAACAAATTTTCCAACACCCGTTTAGACGGTTTTCCCAACGTGTCTGCCTACTGTCAGCAGCTAAAATCTCTCGCTGATCAGTTGGCCGGCGTTGGGGCTCCCGTCGACAACGACACCCTTGTTCTTCAACTCATCGCCGGTCTTCCCGAACAATACGAAGGGATCGGCACAATTCTGCAGAATCAGGATCCTTTACCCAACTTTTATGTTGCTCGTTCCAAAGTGGTTATGGTAGAACAAAGGAAAGCTGAAACTGCGCTTATTGCTTCCCAAAATACCGCAACGGCCCTTCACGCGTCAACTCGCTCCTCCTCCTCACAGGACCACTCTTCACAACCGCCTGCTCCCACTTCTTATTCTGACCGGACCAGGGGCCGCGGTGGTCGGTCCTGTGGCCGGGGTGGTCGTGGACGCTCCAATGCTTGGGGAAGAGGACGCTCACAGCAACCCATATGGCCTGGGTACTACTCGCAGAATCACATATGGCCTGGGTACTACTCGCAGTGGGCCGGCCCACAAGCTGGACAATTTTTTCCTTGGGCTCCTCCTTGTCCACACCCTACCACAGGGCCCAACAAACAAAATCAGCAGTCCCAACAGGGCATTCTCGGCCCAAGACCCGGTAATCAGCAACAAGCCTACACTGCCTACACCCCGACAGACATTGACCAGGCGATGTACACCCTGTCTCTAAACCAACCGGACACTACTCAATACATGGATACAGGGGCGACATCCACTGCCAACAACACGCAAGGTAACTACCAATCTTATTTTAATAATAGCATTCCTCAATCAATACTTGTCGGTGATGGCTCGACCATTCCCGTCCTTGGACATGGCACCAAAATTTTACCGCCACCCTTCCCACCCTTTGTCCTTAAAAATGTTTTGTATGCACCCAAATTAGTTAAAAACCTAATTTCCGTCCGACGGTTTACAACCGACAATTCTGTGTCTATGGAATTTGACCCATTTGGTTTTCTTGTGAAGGATTACAAGACCCGGACCCCTATCCTGCGGTGCAACAGCAGCGGTGACCTTTACCCCTTGGTTTTGGGCTCCGGGAACACCAACTCACCATCCGTCTTCGCTACCATCTCCTCCACTCTTTGGCACCAACGACTTGGACATCCCGGACAAGCCTCGTTGCAGTCTTTAAAATCGTCTAATTTTGTTTCTTTTGATCATTTGAATAAACATGTTTGTCAATCTTGCACTTTTGGCAAGAGTACTCGTTTACCATTTATTAATTCCAGTACTACTATTTTTCAACCCTTTGACATTATTCACAGTGACTTGTGGACTTCCCCGGTCTTAAGTTCCGGGAGTCACCGATATTATGTCTTGTTTATTGATGACTTTAGCAATTACCTTTGGACATACCCCATCTCCCGAAAATCTCAAGTGTTTTCCATATTTTGTGCATTTCACAATTTAATAAAAACACAATTTCAAACATCCATTAAAACATTACAATGCGACAATGGCCGAGAGTACATTAACCATCAATTCCAAACATTTTTTACCCAACACGGGATGCTATTCCGCCTCTCGTGTCCCCACACATCATCCCAAAACGGCAAGGCGGAGCGCCAAATTCGCACAATTAACAACATGATTCGCACTCTCCTTGCCCATGCCTCACTACCACCCTACTTTTGGGACCACGCCTTGGAAACCACCACCTATCTCCTAAACATCCTACCCACAAAACTACTCAAAAACAAAACTCCCACAGAAATACTCTACCATCGCACTCCTACATACGAACATCTCCGCGTGTTCGGTTGTTTGTGCTACCCTCTCATCCCATCCACTACCATCCACAAACTTGAAAACCGCTCCACCCCGTGCGTCTTCCTTGGCTACCCACCATCCCACCGTGGTTACAAATGTTTTAACTTACAAACAAAACAAATTATTGTCTCTCGCCATGTCGCATTCGATGAAACCACTTTCCCCTTCAAAGACCATATCAAACCCACCCCATCATACACCTTCCTTGACACTCACCTAAACCCACTATTTTGGCCTTTAGTCCAAACAGAAACCTCTACCACCCCTGCCCAACAAACTGTCCAACTTCCCACTCCTCAATCTTCCCCTCACGGTCCATCTCCAGTCCAAAACTCAACTCAGCCACAGCCCAATTCACATACTCCGGCCCAATTCAACACAACTCCACCTCCCACTCAAACCGGCCCATCCCCTACAACATCTCCACCAGCCCAACACACTTCCCACTCGCACCATAGCCCCATTGACACCACACCTCAGCCCACGTCCACGGCCCAACCACCCCAACGCACGATGCGTACCCGGGCCATGGACGGCATCTTTAAACCTAAACACCACCTAAATCTTCACACCTCTACTACTCGGCCTACCATAGTTCCCGTCCCTAAAACACCCGTTGATGCCTTGTCCATACCCGAATGGTTGACTGCCATGACCAACGAGTATAATGCTCTTATTAAAAATGAGACTTGGGAGTTAGTCGAGCGTGAACCACATATGAATGTCATACGCAGCATGTGGTTATTTAAACATAAATTTAAATCTGATGGATCTTTGGAACGATATAAAGCCCGGTTAGTATGTGATGGTCGGTTACAACAGGTTGGTGTGGACTGTGGTGATACATTCAGTCCGGTGGTAAAACCCGCCACAATTCGCACAGTTTTATCTATTGCTTTGTCACAGGATTGGGAAATTCATCAATTGGACGTTACAAATGCATTTTTACACGGGACGTTACAGGAGACAGTTTACATGTATCAACCTATGGGATTTCGCAACAAAACATACCCCAATCATGTCTGCCGTCTCAAGAAATCATTGTATGGCCTCAAACAGGCACCCCGGGCATGGTACCAACGCTTCACGGACTATGTTCTCACGTTGGGGCTTCAGCAAAGTAAAAGTGATGCGTCCTTATTCACCTTCCACACGGGTTCTCAGGTTGCCTACATTCTCCTTTATGTTGATGACATCCTCCTTGTCACCTCCACTGCTGCTCTGCGTCAACAACTCATGGCTCATCTTTCCACCGAATTTGCCATGAAAGATCTCGGTCCTCTCAGTTATTTCCTTGGCATCTCGGTTTCACGCAGCAAAAATGCCATGTTCCTGTCACAGGCCTCTTACGCCACTGATATCATCACCCGTGCTGGCATGCAATCCTGCAACCCGGTATCCACACCCGTTGACTCGCACTCCAAACTAAGCTCCTCCGCCGGATCTGACTTTCATGACCCCACTTTATATCGGAGCTTAGCAGGTGCCCTCCAATACTTAACTTTCACCCGCCCCGACATCAGCTATGCAGTCCAACAGATATGCATACATATGCATGCTCCCAAGACGGATCACTGGAACGCTCTTAAACGGATCATCCGATACATCAAGGGGACATCCACCATGGGCCTTACACTTGCTGCGTCTCCCAATCCGACGCTCATTGCCTATACAGATGCAGACTGGGCCGGGTGCCCTGACACCCGCAGGTCGACCAGTGGTTATTGTGTTTATTTTGGTGGTAATTTAATATCTTGGTCCTCTAAAAGACAACCCACCATTTCTCGTTCCAGTGCCGAAGCCGAATACCGTGGTGTCGCCAACGTTGTTTCTGAAATTTGCTGGCTTCGCAATTTACTTCTCGAGCTTCGTAGACCCCTGTCACGCGCAACTTTAGTATACTGTGACAACGTCAGTGCCATTTATCTCTCAGGGAATCCAGTTCAACACCAGCGTACTAAACACATTGAACTTGATATCCACTTCGTTCGGGAGCAAGTGCAGCGGGGTCAGGTCCGTGTTCTTCACGTGCCATCAAGATATCAGATTGCGGACATTTTTACAAAAGGGCTACCACGAGTACTGTTTGATGATTTCAGGTCCAGTCTCAACATCCGGGAACCTCCAGTATCGACTGCGGGGGTGTAATAGCATTGACTAAGCATTGACTAGAACATTATAATTGATTGTAATTATAGCCTTGTAATTATCGCTTCCCATAAACAAGGGATAGCATTTACTTTGTATTGACTGTAATCATCTATATAAATGGAATGAGAATCATGGGAGATGGTCAAGGGAGCCTCTCACCTTTCAATTATGTACACCAACAAGCTACCATGATCATATCTTACAAAATCTTACTCTTTTTGTAATTAAGGCCGCAAGACTTGCGGATTCTAATTAACAAAAAAGCGCATATAGGTGGCAACCCACAACATCTCGATACAAACTGCCATATCATAATTTGCGGTGTAACAACAAATGAAGAGATAGCTTGCATTTTCAGTAACGTTAACTAATGTTAGTTTAAGAAAAAAAAAATGTATTTAATATTAATTTAATAGCTCGTCAAAAAGATGGGTATGCTAAACAAGGTAGAATTGCCATAGAGTAGTTTCCAACATAGGACCTGACCTCCTCTTTGGAGGTGTAGGAGCGCAACCAGCTTGTGCTGGCTTCCAATTTATACTTAGGGGTGTAAATGACGCGTAATGGCTCGAGAGCTACGTACTTAGGATCGGATCAGTAAAAATCTCGAACGAGTCGAGCTTGAGCTCGAGCTCGAGCTTGAAAAATGACTCGTTTATTTATCGAGCTCGAGCTCGAGCTTTTCATACAAAGACCGTTTTGGCTTGTGAGCCTAAATGAGCCCAAATAAATTTTATATTATTATTTTATTTATAGTATACATACTATTTAACATTTGCGAGTCGAGCTCTAGCCAGTTTTGGCTCGTTTAAGCTATAGAAGCGAGCTCGAGCCGAGCTTTTAGCTTCTTTAAAATTGTTCTAAAATTATTTCGAGCCAAGCCGAGTCGAGCTCGAGCTTTTGGGTTTAACTTTCGAGCCGAGCTCGAGCTTCATAAAAGCAAGACGAGCCGAGCTCAAGCCCAGTCAAGCTCAGGCTCAACTCGTTTACGCCTCTATTTATGCTCGATCCATTAAAACATTACAACCCTCACAACAAATATAAAATAAAGTTAAAATTTTGGGCCTCCAAGAAAGCGGGTGCATCCACTACATAAATTGATTCACGTGTTTGTGTAACATAAAAATACCGCACAGTGCTCTCGATGTATATTATACAGACGTATTTATTGATCTAACCATCAAGGTTGGTGTCACATCTGTATCATAAATAGTGTGCGTGTCAAACACCCGTCAGATAAAGACATGCTTAGGTAACATAGTTCAAGTACAAGATACATTAGCAACAAATTCATCACCGAATAATAATATGTAACGTATAATTAGATAATGTGACTTTCAAAGTGTGCAAAATCTTAATTCACATGGTCATGAAATAAGAAAATCGAATTGAGTAGTCAAAATGCTTGGTGTATGAGGTAGTTAAAAGATTTTAAATCATGTGTGGAAAGTAACATAGCTCAAATAATGTCATAACACGAAATATAAACAATCAAAGTGGAATAGAATTTCGTACACAAGTAGAGTGATAACAATTCATACCTTAAATAACTGATTAAGATGACTAACCAAGCTAGCATAATCCTCAAAAAAATTTGAAAACCTACATGTAATTAAGTTATATATAACATTATATTCGTTCATTGACGTATAGTAGAAATCAAACAAAAAAAAAATAAAGCTATGCTACTAAGGACTATGGGCGGATCTATAGTAATAGCAGGGGGTGCGGACGTTGCGGTTCAACTTCGCACGCGTAGTGGAAAATTAGTGGAAAATTTGGTTTTTTTTTACGAAATTTGAAAAACGTTGCTACTAAAATAAAAAAAATGAAAAACGTTACTACTGAAAAATGTTTCTAGATTCGCCACTGTAAGGACTTGAGATATATAAAAGACCGGCCACTATCCTCTGCTAATCTTTTAAATGGCTTTCTTGAAACATGTAAATATATTGAAAAGAACCTAACATAATAAAAAAAGGGGTCACAATGTACTTACATTTCTAAGTATTAGTTTAAGTTAGTTCTTTTTCATCATTAAACATGAGAAGTTAGTTATTTTGATGTATATATTTTTGTTTTATAGATAGACACATGTCGATCATGTTAGGCAACAATAACATCTGATCATAATGTAACAGCTGACCATCACCAAGATGAAATAAATACTAGATCTACCATTTAAGATAACATTAAATACAAGAAATCACTCTAGGGTTAGGGTTATGGCTCAAAGAGTAATGCTAGCTCTGATTAACTAACGCAAACAAATTAATCGAGACTATCTAAAACAACAAATGAAATAAGACCGGATATATGCTATGATTCACTCTACAATATCAAATAAGTGATATGACAAAGCTCGAAATAATGTAACATGTTAATTATAGACTTATAGTAGCATAAACCATTAACACTACGTTAAGAGTCACAGACTCACATCACATGAAATTTGAAACTATCATATATATTTTTTTTAACGGTAAATTTGGATCACTGCAGTATTATTGTGTCACCTGCGGAGCCACCCGGTCATATCCATCTCCGGTAGACAATAATGTCTATACATCAATTTAGGAGAAAACGCAATAAATCTACACCCTTGTGAGAATCGGACCCATGACCAAATGATCCCTAAACCTTCTCTCACTTCTAAAATGTCACTAGCTAGCCTTTAATGCCATGGGCCGGTCACATGTGTTAAGGGAGCCAATGTTAAACTAGGAGTTTGGCTATTTAATTCAAGCATACTGCATACAAGCTTACAAACACTAGAAGAAAGCAAAGCGTTCTTCAACTTTATGTTTGTCTTGTTAATTGTCAACATATTCCGGCTACTAGAATATAATTCATCTTTAATCATTAAGAGTTATAAATCACTGAAAAAGGTAAAGAGTTATACACCATTGAAAAATCTATCTTTTGAATTTAAAACACTTACCTTAGCCATCCTAACATGTGAACGATTAAAACACTTACCTTAGCCATCCTAACATGTGAACGACAATTAAATTATCATTAATTTAATCTATGCAAATTTGTGCTAATCTTTATTGTCAAGGCTAATCTAGGCATGCGTTTAGGCCCACTTTTCAAGTTAGACACAACCTTCTCGCTACGCTTCGATCAAAAGACAACTTTCAGGCCTTCAGATGCATTTTCAGACCAAGTTCTGACAAAATCCCTGCCAAAAATCGTTTGAACCAGTCTGAAACATTTTATACAAACTTCACACAAGTTTGGAATCAACCTAAAACAATCTAAACTAACCTAAAGAAGCCTAAAACATGTAGAAAACCACTAAAAATGTATATCTATACTGTGTGTCTCGTTTAAAAAAACATTGACTTTTTAAGCACCTTGCACTGAGGCCCAAAGCTCACACTTTGCGCCTTGTGCCTTTAACAGCTTTCGTGCTAACACCTTTTCTTTCCCGCTCTAGGTCTTTGCGTTTTTGTTTGGACTAGTGAATTTTCGGACAATCGGACGGATCAAACAGAAAACAATTGGATTCTATAAAACATACGAAGTAAAACCAAAATATTGTTTAGTAAAACATAAAACAATCTCATGCAAATGTTATATAAGTTTTTGAAACTTTTACACCTAAATACTATATGATTATGTACTTGTAAACACGGCCACTAAATAATGATTACATGTTTTTTGAAAGGTAGAAAAATAAAATAAAAAAACGAAATAAAATATGAGCTACAGAGTAAATCTATAAAACAATAATTTTAGTAAAATCACAAACATATTAATATATACACATCACACATGCGCCACATACAAAATCTAGAAGAAGTAAAAAACTATAACTAGAATAAATACATGTGGAAGGAAGGAAGGAAAATCAAAAACATTAAGTGAAAGTTGACAAACAAAAGCTTAAAAAAAACTTTAAATAATAAAATGTGGTAGATAAATATATTTATCATCATCATCAATAAAAGTAATATATAACAATAGTCCACGTAGAACATCAAAAGAAGCTACCAATATAAGCCTAACATAACTTGTACAAAAAGTCTAACCCAACACCTACTTCTAACACAAACCATTTTCTTTTTTTGCTTTGTTTTTCACGTTATCCTTGCAGCAGTTGATCACTTGATATTCACAAACCATGAATTACATACAAAACATAACAACGTTTTCTATGTTATTGTTATTATTAATATCTTCAATCTATACTGTGCAAGCTCAACCTGCACCACCACCTGATGACTATCAGTATGCTAGATTTAGTCCCTCAATGGCGATTATTATTGTGGTTCTTGTGGCTGCTTTGTTTTGTATGGGATTTTTCTCGATTTATATCCGTAGGTGTTCGGAAGATGGGAGCCCGAGTGCCCGTGGTGGGCTTTCGATGAGGCGGGCCGCGAGATTGGCTGCTGCGAGCCGTGGGCTTGATGCGGATGTCCTTGAGACGTTCCCGACGTTTGCGTATTCGACGGTTAAGGGGTTGAAGATTGGGAAAGGAGCGCTGGAATGTGCGGTTTGTTTGAATGAGTTTGAGGATGAAGAAACGATCAGGTTGGTTGTTTAGGGGTGTTCATTGGTTCGGTTTTTGGGTGTTTATTGGTCGGTTTTCGGGTTTTTGGATTGGTTGAATTTGTAGTTTTTGAAACTGAATTTGAATTTGAATTTGATTTGAATTCGTAAAAGTTTTTGAAAAATGAATGGGATTGGAAATTTGGTTCGGACTATTACATGATCCGAATAAACTGAATTTGAATTCTTTATTCAAATTCAGTTTGATTCGAATTTCGGTTGTTAAATATTGAAAATTTTTAAAAAAATGAATCTAGATTCGATTCGAATTCGTAAAAGTTAGTTCAAACTAGAAGTTTAGTTCAAATCAAGAACTCACTTCATTATTCAAATTTAGTTCGGTTTGAGTTTCGGGTCATTCGAATTTGATTCGAATAAATCACCCGAGTCCCCGAATACCCATATTCGAGTTTAATCTCACTTTTAGTATAGGGGCATACATTTTCTCTATCTCGTTAGATAGAGAACTGTCACGCCCGATTGATTTTCTCTTTTTTTTGTACACAAAGTATAACGATATCATATGAAACAGGTTAATCCCGAAATGCGATCACGTTTTCCATGCCGAATGCGTGGACGCTTGGCTCGAGCATCACGTAACATGCCCGGTCTGCCGATGCAATCTCGTTCCCAAACCCGGCGAGTCGACTCACAGTACCAATGAGTTAGAATTTGTAACTAACGAGAATAACCAGCAGACGTCAGTGTCAGAAGAAAACACCGACGTCTCAATTCGGGTAGGGGACACAGTCCCCAACCCGACCCCAGTCCTCAACCGTATCAAAAGCGCCAACCCATATCGTCCCCAACGGTCCAAATCCGTACGCAGACCGACTTTGTTTGAAAAATTCAGATCACACTCAACCGGTCATTCTCTAGTTCAAGTTGGTGAAGACACCGAGCGGTTCACGTTACGGTTACCAGAAGATGTAAGAAAACAAGTCATAGATACTGCATTACTAAACCGGTCTGGAAGCACTGTTCGATTGCCCGGTGAAGGTAGTGCGAAAAAAGGGTACCGAACCGGTTCTGGAAGATCCGGTTCTTACAAAAGAATGGGGAGTTTAGACCGGACGGTTTTCTCACGTGCGCCTTCGTTCTTGTCACGTGCGTTCTCCGTCCGGTCTCAAAAGGGCGCGTCAGCCAACACTGGCACGTCGACGTCAACGACTTCCGACACGGTTCCACTTAATAATATTGGGCCGAAAAGTGACGAGGTTGTTGGTCGACCGCCGGTTTAGAATGTTATTTTGCCGGTTTATGACGTCATGATGGTTGTTGGTGACGAATACATTGTGGGGCCCGCAGAAATTCTGGCCGGAGCTTTCTAAGCTGACCTTGTGGTACGCGTGTGGATGCATTTTCAATTGCGTGAATATTAATTAATTTTTTTTCTTTTTTTTTTTTTTTTTTTTTTTTTTTTTTTGCAAATTTTGGATTAAAATTTGTGCATATTTGTAGGAATAATGTTATGTAACAAGCAGCCGTTAGAAAAAGAACAAAAATGATATGTAACAAGCTGTGCTTTGGGATAAATGACAATGGTTTTTTATAGGATGATAATTTAATTGTTTTCTTAAAGTTTGGACATAAAATATTTAATTTGTGTTGTGATCATCTATAGATTAGATATACATGGTTGAACAAGTCATTTACATTGGCCATTTTAATATATAATTAAGCAAGAAAGTTCTATCAACATATTATTATACTTTTGACAATTTTTTTGTGTAATCTTTCTAAGCTATTATTATATTGTGTAATTATGATTGTTGGTAGTATCGCAATGTGATGGGTTAAATAATTAATATTTCAAATTATTATCGTATACAGTGTAACAAAATTAATTAATATTTGATGGGTTAGGATCAAATACACAGTGAAAGAAAAATAGGAAGTCGTAGGAAAGGTATCAAACAGACTCCGATTGAACTCATTCAGGCGGCATTGGAACCGTCTCATCGAATCCTACGATGTGAGTTTTTAGGTCTTAGTTTTTTTGGGGTTTTAACTTGTAATTTTTAGAATATACGTTATACCATTGTGTCTTTTATGTAGCATTGTGTCTTTTTCTTATTTTTATCACTGTGTCATTTTTTCAATTCATTGTGTCTTTTTTCTTCAGCATTGTGTTATATTTTTCGGCACTGTGTTATATTTTGTGGCTCATTGTGTCATATTTCATGAACTATTATGTTTTTTGTATCCTTCTCACCCTTCTCATTTTTGTTACACTGTGTAGAATAACTTGACCCTACTATTTAATTACATAGTTAATATTTATGATTGTTGGTAGTATCGCAATGTGATGGGTTAAATAATTAATATTTACCCATGGTCTCTTGGTCTAGTGGTATGGTGTCTTCTCTTACAAATGTGAGGTTGTGGGTTCAAATCTTTGCAAGTGCAAGATTAGGTGAAAATAAGGTGGTATAAAATTTGCCGTTCAAAAAAAAAATAATTAATATTTGATTACATTATATGGGTTAAATTATCATATATAGTGTAATAAAAATGACAATGGTAAAAAGTATACAAAAAAACATAATAGATTACGAAATATGACACAATGAGCCACAAAATATAATACAATGCCGAAAAATACAACACGATGCTAAAGAAACAATGAATCGCAAAAACGACACAATGATGAAAATAAGAAAAAGACACAATGTTACATAAAAGACACAGTAATATAATGTAACATCTTAAAAGTACAAGCTAAAAAAAACCGAAAACCAAAAAACTAAGATCGTAGGGTTCGATGAGACGATTCCAATGTCGCTTGAATGAGTTCAAGTCTGTTTGATACCCTTCCTACGACTTCCTATTTTTCTTTCGCTATGTATTGAACTATTGACCCTAACCCTACATCATACATGATTATTCGTTAGTCGATAATTGGTTTAATTTTCAACTATAGACTAAGAAAATTTGTTGCGTAAACAAGTACAAACCAAATTCAAAGAAACAAAGTAATGACAAGTGAAGTACACTAGCTATTGGGATTCTAGGAAAACATTTTTCATGGAGAATGAAGCAAGGATAGCATATGAAAAACTTATATGCCCTAAAAAACAAACAAATGTTTAGTAGAATTGGAAACTTGGAATGCTAGAAACTTTTCTGTTTGACAAAGACAAATCCACATAAATGTAAAATGAGAATCAACAATTTCTGCTAGAAACCAAAGTAGCCATCAACCCACCGATCTACAAGCTTCCAAAGCTTCTAGATTGTGATGTCAAATTAAATGGATACAAGGTGAAGATTTAAACACCTTTCCATGTCAAATAACTACAAAGAGAATCCTGTGAAGAATGATAAAGAAACAACCAACCCCCCCCCCCCCCCCCCCCACACACACACACACACACCCACACACACAACAACAACAATAATAATAATAATAATAATAATAATAATATTGGGATACAAGCACTTAATTTGATATATAAGTACTAGCTTATATCCCGGGAGCGTCCCGGGTTGAGAAAACTAAGTAAAGTGAATAAAATTAGAAGTATCTAAACTATAAAAAATGACATCTATGTATCAACTTACATTAGATACTTTTAAAAAAATATATATACCAAAAGATCCATTTCACCTTACAACATCAACACCTAAAACAAATATTAAGATCCCAAGCACTTCAAGGGGACAAAGATTGTTTAGCATCAATACATTCAATCAAAGGTCTTTAATTGCATACAATAAGATTTGAGCTATTTCAAAATATGGTAGAAAAAGAAAACATAGCAATTACCTGTTGAAGAGCGTCCCGGGTTGAAATATCTAACATGACATAATAAAATATCTAATATGACAACATAATTAATGACTTGCCAATATATGATTAATGAATATTATTATTATTATTATTATTATTATTATTATTATTATTATTATTATTATTATTATTATTATTATTTTAAACAAATCTCTGCCATAAGTTATTATATTCTAATATAAAAAAAAGGGTAATTGGGTCGGGTATCACCTAATCCCAGGCCCGACCCAAACCCACAAATTTTTTTTAAACTAATATATCCCGGGAGCATCCCGGGTTGAGAAATCTAATTTGAAATATCAATTTTACTCCTGAAATAGACTGATGCGTTTTACAGTTAAATACAGGAAAGCTTCGGGTAGCACTGGCTAAACTTTTCCAAAACTCCTTATAACTTCTCCATCCTCAAAAGCTCCTTTTCCTCATAAGTCACAAATTGTGACTTATGACTTTCCTTTTCAAAGGCCGAAATCTTTCAAAAGTCCTTTTCCAAACAATTACCCAAACACTTTTCTTCCATTTTCTCCTTTTCCCCATAAGTCATAAGTCAAAAGGAGCTCCACAAATGGAGAGCCAAACATCACCTAACAAAGTATCTTCAATGTTAGTGCATAACCTTAAACACTGTATAACTCTAATATTAAAACCTAACTTTAAACAATGTACAACTCTAATGCTAACACATGTAAATAAAAATCATATTTACTGGGTTGAACATAACTAATGGCTTGCCTATACATGATTAATGAATAACCTGAACACTTTGTGTTTTTTTTTCTTGTATGAACAAAATCACACAAAAAAATAGTCGTTTTTTTCTCCGATTTTTATATAGCACTATGGTATCCGTTGGAAAGATAATAAAACGCTCGTTAATTTGTTGTAATTTTTTTCTTTAAAAAATCTCGTATATAAAAGTTATTAACGTTTAAAAGTTATGGGAGAAAACATTAGAGATAAAAATCTAATTTTGTTATTAAATTTTAAATTATTATTTTTCTAAAATAAAGCACTTGCCACATGGGATGACACATGACACACTCAATGAAGAGAATACCCTCTTTGAGTGCCATGTCATTAAAATGGCTTTGGTTTAATATATGTATAGATACGCTAGCATTAAAAATATTGTAAAATGTTTTTTTCTTGGCTTGTCTTGTGTATACCCAAAGATATGAAAGAATAACAGACATCTAAATCTAAGAAACCATGCATGGATCATGGCACACCTGGGTATTGAATTTGATTGATTTTTTATATATACTAGTAGGATCACCCGAGCTTCACGACAGGCTTTCGGTGGGTTGGTTGGTAGCATATTTTGGTAGGGATCCTGTAGGAAAATATGTTTTTGTGAGAAGTGTGAGAAGGATTAAAAATTGATATGTATGCATCGTTTTTTGACTTATTTCATGATGCTTTGGATTGTTTTGCCTAGAAAAACACCAAACATAACAAGTAAAAACCGAAAGAGTTAATTGCCAATTTAGTCCCTGAGGTTTGTCACAAATTGCTACTTTCATCCAAATCTTTTTTTTGTTACAACTGTGTCCTTGTGGTTTACGTTTTTTTGCCATTTTCATCCAACCCCTTAACTCCGTTAAAAAAAAGTCATTTAAGTCAGGGGTATTTTGGTCATTTTACATATCTATTTCTTTTTTTGCCATTTTGATCCAAAATCCAATTTTTTTAACATAATCAATTTTTAGTTATTATATATATATATATATATGGTTGGGTTATTCTACAAAGGCTACAAAAAATGAGAAGGGTGAGAAGCCACTAGAAAATGACATGTGTCCAAAGGATTAACAAGTGGAAGGGGTAATTTTGTCAAAAACATATGCACATGCAAGTCACATGTCATTTCCACCTTCATTTTTAAATGCCCGTAACTTTTTTATACGTCATCCGTTTTTAAAAAAAATTATACTATAAAATTGAGCGTCTTTTTATCTTTAATATGAGTACCATATTGCTATACTTTTGAAAAAAAATTCAAAACCCACTTGCGTAAGACACAATGGAATGTAAAACACAATGGAATGTAAAACACAATAAACACCAATTAAATATAGGGTATAAAACACAATCAAGAGTCTAGTAAAACATAATGGACGACATACTAAAGACACAATGAATAGAAGACTAAAACACAATGAATGAATACTTTTGAAAAAAAAAAGTTGAAAACCCAGTTGCGTAAGACACAATGGATGACATACGAAAGACACGATGAACAGAAGACCAAAATACAATGAATACTTTTGAAAAAAAAAATTAAAAACCCAAATGTGTAAAACACAATGGACGACATATAAAAGACACAATGAACAGAAGACTAAAACACAATGAATAATAGACTCTACACAATGAACAACATAATAAAACACAATGTACACCTAAATACAAAACTCATTTGCGTAAAACACAATTAAAAGCATACTAAAAACACAATGGACAAAGTTAAATCATGTGTAGACTAAAAAAACATAAATAACATATTTATAAAGCACACATGCATACTATAACACAATGAACGAGCAGAAAGACACAACAGAGAAGAAAACCCATTTAGCACAAAAATTTTTTTTCAATTTTAATGTAGCAATGTGGTACTCATATTAAAGATAAAAAACGCTCGTTAATATGGTGAAATTTTTTTGAAAAAAAAAATGTCGTATGAAAAAGTTATAGACGTTTTAAAATGATGGGAGGAATTGACATGTGCATTGCATGTGGAGAGAGAAAGTCAACAAATGTGGTTTTCCTTTTATGCCCTTCCTCTAATTTATTATTTATTCTTTTTAAACAAACTAATCTCAACCCTTCAAATATATGATCAATGGATCACAATCCTTCTCACCCTTCCTAGAAAAAGTGTCTTGTGTATTTGATCCTAACCATATATATATAATACACACACTAACATAATCACTTTTTTTTTAACATAATCAATTTGTGAAAGTTCATTGAATTTTAAAAAAAGAAGCGATATCAACATGTAATGGATTTGATGACATCAGTTGCTAAACAAGTCAAATATAAACCTCATTCTCATTTAATCGGTGCAATAATGGTTTTCTTTCACAAAATGAAAAAAGGCACCATCTTTTAATTCCTGCAATTCAGGCTCAAGGCACTTTATCAAAAGTTAACAATTTGCAATAAATAATCCTTGCTAATCGACCCCATCTAAGCAGTAAACGCGTTGACACACAAATCACAATTATCGATCGAGCAAAACAAAACTCACACCCATTTCCATCTCCCTTAGCCTCTCTATTTCTCCGACTGAATCACACCGAACCTGAGCCAGCTACGAGTTCGATCTCGCTTCAGGTAACTAAATTCACTTCTTGGACTCGTCATAATCACTGCATAAATTTACCTCTGAGATCAGATCCAACCCTGAGATCAACAATTAACACCACTGCCACAGCCGGAAATAGGGGTTTTACCTTGGTTCATCAACAGTGACAGTCGGAAAAAGGATTTGGAGTAGTTAGCTTTTATTTGGGGGTTAGGGTTTGCTCCGATTTGAGGTTAGACAGTGGTGGTTGTGTTAGATGGTGGAGGAAATGGTTTGGTGGTGGTAGGTTAGAGCGACGGTGGAGGTGATGGTTCAGTGGTGGAGGTGATGGTTCGGTGGTGGAGGTGATGGTTCAGTGGTGGTGTGTTGTAATCTGTCTACACAAGTGTCTGTGTATATATATGATGTTCATGGCTAAAGAGAGAGAGGGGGGGGGGGGGGGGGGGGGGTTAATCAGTTTGTGTAGAAAAAAGAAAAATACATATATATAATTATATTTAATAACTAAAAATTGATTATGTTAAAAAAATTGGATTTTGGATCAAAATGGCAAAAAAGAAATAGATATGTAAAATGACCAAAATACCCCTGACTTAACTGACTTTTTTTAACGGAGTTAAGGGGTTGGATGAAAATGGCAAAAAACGTAAACCACAGGGACACAGTTGTAACAAAAAAAAGATTTGGATGAAAGTAGCAATTTGTGACAAACCCCAGGGACTAAATTGGCAATTAACTCAAACCGAAAACAAAGTATTTTAGGCTTAAAATTTAGAACACCATCCCAAGAACATCAATCAGTGTGTTTTAAGTGTTAACTAGTGTGTTTTAGCTGTGTTTTAACTTTAATGACTATAATACATTGCATTGTGTTTTAAATTGCCGTGTTTAGTATTTTTCAAGCCAAAACAACCCTAAATATCATTTCTAAATTCAAAACACAGGCCTCACAAGTACCACATGACGCTTCATGCCCCTCTTTTCCCCCTCCACTCCGAATGATCTCACACTTATCAGGAAAACCAATATCCGTGTATGATATATGTGCATGATTTAGTTACCTAACTTTAAGAGTACAAAGACATTAAAAACTTAAAACAAAATATTATTCTTATTTGAATAGAAAATTACTAGTATCATGATAAGCCTAAATGCCAATAATCACATATACGGAATATATGTTTTCTCATATTTTAATGAATCTACAGTAATACCTTCTTCACTAGTTATGGTCTAAGAGACATACTTTAATTGTTAGCGACATTAACACACGACTCAATATCCCTTGATAAATGTCGACAAAACCAAAATGAGCCACACTATCGATATTCACGAGTTGATCACTGTATGCATCTTGAAAAATCGATTCACCATATGAACCTTTACCACTTTTTTTTTTGTAGGCATAAGAGCATCTTCAATGGTTGTCAAAGTCCAATGAGCAAACCCGTCACATGTCATCATTCAAAACCCACTTTTAATATACCACACTGAACCTTCACATCACCACCAACTTTACAAATATATTATATAGAACCGTGTTGAGCGGACTATATGGTGTGGAGACCAACTCCCCTAACTCCCTCAAATGCCACATCAGTGCCACCTCATTTTTCCCCTTTCTTCCCCCAAAGTTTGGAAATGGTATTTGTTGGACATATGGTATGTCCGATGTAATTAAAAGTCGAGGTCAACGTAACCCGACCCGGTACGATCCGAAGAGTTACACGTTGGTACACGAATCAGATAAGTTCACGCGTTGGTGGATTATTATTTATGAAATAATAATTGTTTTAGTCTTGAGGGACTTAATATTAATAAGATTAATATTAAGGAGTATTAAGATATTTAGCAAGGGGGTTTATTGCAAGTTTTTGTCTTATAAAAGGAGGTTTAAGGAGTAAACCCTAATCACACCTTTTATCAAAACAACTAATCCCTTGCCTCCCTCTTGTGATTAGCGGCCACCACCCAAGAAGAAAAAGGCCGCCGCCTTTTTCCCTTTTGGTTCGGCCAACAACCACCATAAGCCGCCGCCTTCCTTCTTGCAAGTGTTGCTTCCCGGTTGGTTCGTGCACGGTGTGAACTTCCTACTAGTGAGGATTCGTTGTAACCCGCGTGTTACAATTCCGGTGTAGTCGTCAAAGGTTGATCACTAAAACCCCTATGGTTGTTTTATTATTTATTTGTTTATACGCGTTTAACTGAGATCCTGATTGGGAATATTTTATTAATCCGATTAATAAAATTAAAATATATATTTGTACATATAAATCGGCTAATATTATATAATGTATATAATCGATTTTTCTAATAAATATAAACCGTTTTCGCTGTGTATACGATACCATGATTCCCAACAGTGGTATCAGAGCCACGGTTACGCGCGTATAGACGTTAAAGTTATAATTTTGATCTATGTTTTATTTGTCAAAAATTGTTTATTTTGACAAAAGATCAAAAGCTTTTAGTTGTTCATGGATTGTGATGTGAATCGAGCCCTAGGTATTTGGCCCATGTCATTGTTGTGTTTGTGATGGTTTTATTTCTTTATTGATTTGTATATTTATTACGGATATTGGATCCGGTGTAATAGATAGGATTAGAATAGATTTGATTTTATTGTATTTTCAAATTTATTGTTGTAATCCTACAAGTACAAGATCAAGACGAAGATATAAAGGACGAACAGGTTCCATGAAGATAGAGATCTCGGGTCAAGTGGGAGCTATATCAAAATAGTTTTGAAACCCTTTTGACTAGTTCGTTTCGTTTCTGGCTAAAATGAAATGGACGACCTATTAGGGGCTCGATTCGTTTAATTTTATTATTATGTTTTGTGGTTGTGGTTTATTTATTGTAAATAATTTAGATAACCCAAAATAAATAAAATTTTCACAATCATGGCAACGGTTTTATTAAAACAAGTTTTATAAAAACCGAAAAGCACATTTAATAAAAGGAGTTTTATTAATATTAAAACATGTCCATTCGCGATAACACGACCAACGTAGTTTAAATAGGGTATTTAGACTATACCGTGTCGAGTGTTGAAAGGAGTTTCAATTATCACGAACGATATAAAATTGGATTTTATAAACTATTGTGTGACTCACATCATGCTAACGAGTCATTCAATATATTTATGGTAAATATTAAAATTAAATCCCAATTTTAATTTGATGTTTCATGCCACCCTTAACGTGTTAACACTCCATTCTATATCGAACCCAAATGTTAGTGCTGACCCTGCATCTGGGCAATGATCATGAGTGAAGGTAATCATCGCGGTTCCTGTGTAACATAAGCCGGTGTTACAGTTAACAGTAAAGGACCAAACATCGCTTGTTAGACAAGTGGGCATAGTTGGGGTTAAACATACATCGCTTTTAGCGATAACCTCAAAAGGAGAGTTGTGTAGTGGACACAATTAACAATCGTTGTTTACCTACCTAATCGTGTCAGTGGACAGTGCTAAGCCAGTTCATTGTGTATTGATGAATCGGGATCTCATCCTAATTAATTTTGCTTTTTGGGTCATAAAATAATTAGGATACTTAAAACATGAAATACTAATACATTAATTTTGAACTTTGTAGATGTCAACTGAAAACAATTCCACCTCCCATTTCTCTCTCAAGTCCATCTTAGAGAAGGACAAACTGAACCACTCCAACTTCATGGACTGGCACCGCAACTTGAAAATTGTTCTCAAAGCGGAAAACAAATTGTATGTTCTTGAAGAACCAGTCCCTGATGAACCCATAAATCCCAAGAGTGAGTTTTATAAAGCCTGGGCTAAGCATTTTGATGACTCTTTGAAAGTCTCATGTCTGATGCTGGCTTCCATGATCCCTAAACTTCAAAGGACCATGGAGGACATGGATGCATACGACATGAATCAGCATCTGATGGAAATGTTCCAACAAAATGCTCGCCATGAGAGGTTTGATGTGATGCGATCACTTATAACCACTCGTATGCAAGAGGGTTCACCAGTTGGCACTCATGTGCTAAAAATGAAGGCATATGTTGATCACTTGGCTCGTCTGGAATCCCCCTTGAGCGATGAGTTAGCTGGGGATATCATCCTGAACTCATTGCCCAAGTCATATGACCAGTTCATTATGAACTATAATATGAATGGGATGGAGAAGACACTTGCAGAACTGCATCAGATGCTCAAAACTGCTAAGGTAAACATACCTGGAAAAACTGCACCAGTGCTAATGATCAGGGAGGGTCAGATTAAGAAACCTAAAACCAAGAAAAGGGGCTATCAAGGCAAAGGGAAGGAAAAGGGCAAAGCTGTTTCCAACAAGAAACCTTTGAAAGATGCCAAATGTTTTCATTGTGATGAAACTGGGCACTGGAAAAGGAACTGTGCTAAGTATTTAGCTGAACTGAAGCAAGCCAAGGCTTCTGGATGAGAGTCCTCAGGTATACAGGTTATTGAAATCTTTGTTTTTTCTGGCAAAACATGGGTGTTTGACACAAGATGTGGTTTCCACATTTGTAATGTTTTGCAGGGACTAAGAAAGATAAGAAAGCTGAAACAAGGTGACTTGGAGATCCATGTTGGCAATAGACAAAGAGTTGCAGTGAAGGCAATAGGAGAATATGTTCTTTTACTACCTTCTGGTTTAGAACTTGTTTTGAACAATGTTTATTACATTCCTAGTGTGACTAGAAATATTGTTTCATTTCATGCTTTGCGTAGACAAGGTTTTGATTATCGTTTTAATGGTGAATTTATTTCTGCTTATTTTAACGATGTATTTTACTTTGATGCAAAACCTAACAATGGGATCTATGAGATAGAAATCCAAAACGATAACATATTATGCAATATCTCCCAAAAACGTAATAAGTTGGACTTTAATGATACGTATATGTGGCATTGTAGACTTGGTCACATAAGTGAGAATCGTTTTAAACAACTCAAAACCGCAGGAATCCTGGATTCCAAAGGTTCGGAGTCGTTTGGAAAATGCGAATCATGCTTAAGTGGAAAGTTAACAAAAGCACATTTTTCAAATGTTGGAGAAAGAGCTAATGATCTGTTAGGACTTGTACATACAGATGTATGTGGTCCATTCAGAACAATGTCAAGACATGGAGAAAGATACTTTGTTACATTTACTGATGATTTCAATAGATATGGTTATGTTTATCTTATGAAGCATAAACATGAAACTCTTGAAAAGTTTAAGGAATACCAAAACGAAGTAGAAAATCAGCTAAATAGAACTATTAAAATGCTTCGATCAGATCGAGGCGGTGAATATCTTAGTCAGGAATTCATCGACCATCTAAAGGATTGTGGAATAGTTTCACAACTCACTCCACCTGGAACACCGCAACATAATGGTGTGTCTGAGCGGAAAAATCAAACTCTATTAGATATGATTCGATCAATGATGTGTCGAACAAACCTTCCAAAATACTTTTGGATTTATGCTTTGGAGACCGCCGCAAGACTTGTGAATATAGCTCCAACGAAAAAGGTTACTAAAACGCCTTATGAGATATGGCATGGAAAGAAACCTCATGTATCCTACCTTAAAGTCTGGGGATGTAATGCTTATGTCACTCTAGAATCCTCGGATAAACTAGATCCCAGAGGCGAAAAAGTGGTTTTCGTTGGATACGGTAAGAAGATCGGCTACCTATTCTACCACCCCACTGAAAATAAGATTTTCACTAAACGCAGAGGCACTTTCTTAGAGGAAGAGCTTCTGGCACGAGGGATTGGAGATAATCATGTGGATCTTGAAGAAATTCGAGAATCACAAGTGACTGAACCAGGTGTTCAGACAGAAACAGAAGTAACTGATAAAGTTGTTGAAGATGAGCCTGAGAGGACTCAAGAAACAACAGAAACGCCAAGTGTTCGGAAAAGTATTAGGGATCGTCGTGCACCTGTAAGGTATGACGATATCTTCATGATTGATGAAGCTGAGCCTACTACTTACAAAGCTGTAATCTTGGATTCAGAATCCAAGAAATGGCAAGAAGCCATGAATGCAGAGATGTAATCCATGTATGATAACCAAGTCTGGGATTTGGTTGATCTTCCTACCGAATGTCGGACTGTGGGAAACAAATGTATCTTCAAGAAGAAGACTGACATGGATGGGAATGTGCAAACCTATAAAGCAAGGCTTGTAGCGAAAGGTTTTACTCAGACTCAAGGAATTGATTATGAGGAAACTTTCTCGCCAGTAGCCATGCTTAAGTCTATTAGAATTCTGCTTGCCATTGCTGCATATTATGACTATGAGATATGGCAGATGGATGTCAAAACCGCGTTCCTTAATGGACACTTACTGGAAGATGTCTATATGGTTCAACCTGAAGGTTTTGTCGATCCAAAGAATCCTAATAAGGTGTACAAGCTGAATAAATCCATCTATGGATTAAAACAAGCATCTCGCAGCTGGAATCTCCGTTTTGATCAGAAAACCAAAGAGTTTGGTTTTATCAAGAACGAAGATGAACCGTGTGTTTACAAGAAATCTAGTGGGAGCTATATCACTTTTCTTATACTGTATGTAGATGACATACTAATCATTGGAAACAATATCCCTATGCTTAAAGATGTTAAGACCTGGTTGGGTAAATGTTTCGCAATGAAAGATCTTGGTGAAGCCACTTATATTCTGGGAATAAAGATTAATAAAGATAGATCAAAGCGGTTATTGGGTTTGAGTCAAAGTACATATATTGATAAGGTCTTACGACGCTTCTCAATGCAAGACTCAAAAAGGGGGCTCTTGCCCAGGGCACATGGAACCATTCTTGATAACAAGCAGTGTGCAAATACTGAAGAGGAAACGAAGAAAATGGAAGGTGTTCCATATGCTTCTGCGATTGGTTCCATCATGTATGCTATGTTATGTACTAGACCTGATGTCTCGTATGCTCTTAGCATGACGAGTAGATATCAACAGAATCCAGGAGAGAGTCACTGGGCTGCAGTGAAGAACATTTTTAAGTACTTGAGAAGGACTAATCCCTTGAGGAGTAAACCCTAATCACACCTTTTATCAAAACAACTAATCCCTTGCCTCCCTCTTGTGATTAGCGGCCGCCACCCAAGAAGAAAAAGGCCGCCGCCTTTTTCCTTTTTGGTTCGGCCAACAACCACCATAAGCCGCCGCCTTCCTTCTTGCAAGTGTTGCTTCCCAGTTGGTTCGTGCATGGTGTGAACTTCCTACTAGCGAGGATTCGTTGTAACCCGCGTGTTACAATTCCGGTGTAGTCGTCAAAGGTTGATCACTAAAACCCCTATGGTTGTTTTATTATTTATTTGTTTATACGCGTTTAACTGAGATCCTGATTGGGAATATTTTATTAATCCGATTAATAAAATTAAAATATATATTTATACATATAAATCGGCTAATATTATATAATGTATATAATTGATTTTTCTAATAAATATATACTGTTTCCGCTGTGTATACGATACCATGATTCCCAACAGTATTCCCCTAATTCCCTCAATCCCCCTTCATTTTTTATTAGATAAAGTTTGATTAAAAAAGAAAAAAAGAAAAAAAAAAGGGACCAATCACATGACAAGGGGAGAAGGGGGAAAACTCATCAAAATCACCGAATTTTTTTAGGGGGGGCGGTGTTCCCCTTGGGGGACTTGTCCATATCATCACCCCCAATCCATTTCCCGACTCCACACCAATAAGTCTGAGAAGAATTCGAGTACTGAAAATAACTATCAAACTTGACTAAGTACGGATTTAGCAAAATACTTTTTTTAAATTATCTAATAAAAGTAGAAATAAATTAAATAATCCCATGAAAAAAGTAAGAAAAAACTATAATAATCCGATGAAAAAGTAAGAAAAAAATATAATAATCCGATGACAAACTTTTTTAAAACATATCGTGTCTGATTTAAAAACACAATCAAATGATGTAATGAGAGAATGAATATTTTTGCATTTTTAAAACCATTTGTGTTACCTTATTGCCCTCCTTGACTATGACTTGTTCGGAGGTCAAGTTAGGATCACTATATATGTTATGGTTCTCGTCTAAATTCAATCTTGACTTGGTGAAATTGAAACCAAATAAATAATAGTAATTAGTATTTAGATCGGGGGCGTTGCCTCACGGGCTGGTGACATATTTACATGAAGATAGTCAAAACTTACGATCAACCAATAAAAAATATTTATACAATAATATCACAAGTTTATTTAACTTATTTTTTCAAACCGCAACAATCCATTCCTTCACCGTCTCCTTCTAGTCCATATTCTTGTCTCTATATAAACAAACCCCTATGAACAACATCGGCCATCAAGTTATCATCATCAACAACAACAATTATCAAAATTAGCCTGAAGAGATATGGTACTAAACCTATAACTAGACCTGACACATTATATTTGAGGCCCATGATGATGGTTATGGAGTCTTCTATTTAAGGAGTGTTAACCTAAAATCTAGGGCATGCTCTCATAAAGAACCGCCACCCTCACTCTCCTAAAATGTGCAGAACTAAACAAGAGAAAGAAGAAGAACAAGGTGTGATTCTCTATTTCTAGTTGAAGACGATCCAAGCTCTCAGCGTTAGATTCATACTCTTGTAATCATTGTAACTTGTATCAATATCAATAAATATCTCTTCATTTCTCTTATATGTTTGAGTATATTTGGATTCATACTTCTTCATAGCCCACAAACAAAATGTAATCAATTACTCAAAAGAAACAATCCAATAGTCACTCAGATCATAGTAACTTCTTTGTTTGACAAGTCCACATAAAAGCAAGATAAGAATGAAAACTTGAGTGCGAGAAACAAAATAGCCCTCGACCCTACAATAGTACAATCTACAAGCTTCCAAAGCTTCTAGATTGTGATGTCAAATTAATGGATGCAAGGTGAAGATGGAGGTTATAATATCATGTCGAAGCAGATACAATGTATTTAAATTTTAAACTTGTCATTCAATTTTCTAACTCTCAATTTAAAGAATATCGTCTTAATATATTTACATAAAAACTTTCTAATCTAAATTACAAGGTTTGAGATGGCTGTTTGGTAGCATCTATATGACCATTCAGATGCTTCCTATTAATTGTCCATAAAGCCGTCCGTTGTGGTGCGCGAACGAGCTCGCCAGCCACATGGATCGCTGGTACCACAACACCCCCACTCGAAAGATCCCACGAGCGAGCCCAAGCTACCACACTCGCGTGTGGTAGCGGGGAATTATTTGTATCTTTCTAATTTTTCTATTATTTCCAAAAAATACTCGCTCACCTCTAGCCACAACGGGATTAAGCTATCAGCCCACGGTCGCGAGCCAGTGCCACATCGACGCCTACATGGCAAAATATTATTCGATAAATCCCTCACTCACCTCTACCCATAACGGATAGTCTAACATCTGAATGGTTAGAAGGTAACCTCAAGTCTGAACGGTTAAGAGGCAATCATTAGGATGTACCTTTTAACCATCCATACTTAAGATTACATCTTTATCATTAAGAGACTATGAACCATTCAGATGTAGCTTTTTAATAACCATTCAGAGACGGGTGGTTATTTAATTAATGAGGAACCATTCTTAGACTACAATTTCGTGATTAAATTAAAGAGTTAAATGCCAATTTAGTCTCTGGGGTTTGTCAAAAATTGTCACTTTCATCCAAATCTTTTTTTTTTGTCAATTTAGTCCATGTGATTTCATTTTTTTGTCATTTTAGTCCCTGAGGTTTGTCAAAAATTGTTACTTTCATCCAAATCTTGTTAGTCCATAGGGACTAAAATGACAAAAAAAAAAATGAAACCATGTGGACTAAATTGACAAAAAAAAAAAAAATTTGAATGAAAGTATAATTTTTGACAAAACTCAGGGACTAAATTGGCATTTAAATCTAAATTAAAACTCCTCGTGGTGGGTTAAGGATTGATATCCAAATCATAAACAAGTTTCAATGTGTCCAATTTAAACCCTCAACATATGCTATTGACATTTGGGTACACTTAATTGAGAAGTTTCATGACTTCCATGACTTAAAATCACTCCATTTTTAGTTTATACAGATATGGGATGGGATGTTACAAATCATCAACTGCCAAAAAGAATCTTTGATAAATGGAAATTTTATTATATGCATAAAGAAAAAAATGGCCCATGCCCATATGTTTAGACTAAATGGTTGGGTGGCATTTGATTGAGTGTTCACCTACCTAAGATTGAGACTACCTATTTTAGGGTGTTGGAGGGGCGCCAAGGGTTCCACTGGGCCACTCGTGAACACCGTTATACCAAGAGGCGAAAAGGGGTGTGGAGCGAACAATGGGCGTGGGTGATGGAGTAGGGGAAGCTGATCGGTGGTTGAGTGATGGTTGCAAGGTTGTGTTCACCCTTCCTTACATGGGCGTGAGCCAAGGAGGAGGGAAACATTTGTGTCTTTAGTGACGCCTACGTTTCAACACTTTTATTTCTTTGGAACCCCAATAAACAAACCACCTCGGATTGAGTTTTTTTCCTTCTTATTATTCAGAGTAAAATAGTTGCTATATTTGTTAAAAGCGTAAAACCCTCATTACTTTATTTTTCTAAATAAAAGTTAGTGTTACATCCTAAAATTTCTATAAAATGACAATCTAGATTTTAAAAATATTTTTTTTTAAGTTATCACTTAATAATACATATAAAGTCCATCGATATAAACTATTTACGTAATTAACTCTAATAATAGGTTTGCTTGATTAGAGTTTAGATACATTGTCCCATATACACAACTTATAATATTATAGGGTTGAGATCAGTACCTTACAAAAAAAAACACTAAAACTAAAAAAAAAAACAAGTGAAAGAATAAACCATATACAATATCGATTTTATCCGTTTAGTACATATCTATTGTACCACTGTCATTGAAAATACTAGAAAAGATACCAAAATCAAAGACTATTGAAACCAAAAACATGAAAAAATTGTGGTGTTAGATCAGTATTAGATTTGTAAACAAACATAGCGTTCAATGAACCATCCAGTATTACGCTTGTTCGTTGGATTCATTTATGTTCGTTTAATTATGTTCAGTTTTGTTCTTCTGTAAAATGTTTCCGATTTGAATGCAGACGAATATGTTTATTTTATTAGAGAACTAGCATGAATAAAGGACTATAGTGTCTCTTTGCTAACTTACATTGCTTACCATTGTGCTAACTTAAACTGCCCATCTTTGCTAACTCACACCGCCCACCTTTTCTAACTTACACTACACTGCCTACCATTGCTAACGTGCACTACCCTCTTTTTTGTTAATGTGCACCAACATTTTAATTTTATGTAAAAACTCTTTTTATTTGGTACCAAGTATTGTATTTTTTTTTTCCTTTTTAGTGATGGGTATCTGGCACCGCGTACTCGAACCAAATCAATAATTTCGGTACATTTCGGTACATTTTGGTATCGTTATAATTATATTTTACATTATCATGGAGAACCGAAGTATTGTATGAATGTCGGTACTAATACCGTATTCGTTTACATAGTTTTCTCATGAAGTTACATTAGCAATAAAACATTTATTCAGTAACACTAGCCTTTCTGTTTCGATACGTACAAGTTAAAAACCATATTCCGCGACAACATGCGGGTTAGACCGCTTCCCGTGACAACGCACAGGTAACTTAGGCTCCTGTTAAACTTAAATAAACTAAGATGTGCTCTGTTTGGTATGAGGTAATGGAATAGATGAATGAATGAAATGAGTGAGGTAATGAAATGGATATTTACCATTCCATGTCCTGTTTAGTTGCCATGTGGCAATGAAATAAAGTATTACCTTTTGTTGTTTGGTAGACAGTAAAAGATGAAGAAATAAAATCAGTAATGAGTGCTAGTGTTGGGTGGTGGTTAGTGGCGGTAATGGTGGGTGGAGGTTACGGTGGCAAGTGGTGTCGGTGATGGTGGGTGGGTAACGGTGGTGGTGGTGACGATGATGGTTTAGTTGTGGTGGTGGGTTTTGGTGTTGTTAATGAGGAGGAATGGAATGGTTTTGACCCAATAAAATACCTTAATAAATGGGTGATTCTATTGCATTTACCAACCAAACACACAATATTTCATTAGCTCGTATCGTAATGATCCATTCCATAACGCATTTCGGTGAGTAACATATTAACATGTGCCCGGCTTGATTGGTAGTGGTGTCGAAATCAATCAAAGCATATATGGAGATGTGCGATTGGCGGTGTATCCAGGTTGATGACCACGTACCCACCGATTCAACAATAATACAACTCTCCTCATCATCTTTTTAATACACATTTTATAAAATAAAATATTTACTCAACAAAAAGCAAAAAAAAAAAAAAAATCCGATGGGCGGTGATGGTGATGGTGGTGGTGGTGGCGGAGGAGTCCGAGGTATTGTACTGGACAGCTCTGTAATCTTAAACTCCGACACACTTTGTCCCGCAGCTCATTATTTACTTCGTAAGCTTCGATATTCCAACATTCCTACGGTAAAATACCTTTCTTTCTTTACTCTTCTTATTATTTTATTCAGTGATGATGATGATGTTATTCTTCAAAAACTTGTAATTAATCTCTAATTGCATGTGTGTAAGGAGTTACTTATTGGGCTTCTGGGAGGGATTCTTTAGATTAAAAGGGTGGGGGGGGGGGGGGGGGGGGGGGCATTGTTTCAACTTTAAAGTGATGATTTGAGAAACAGAATAACTGCATATCTCATTGCATTTAACTGTTGGTTTATTTGTTTTGTGCAGGGATTATCGTATGCCGTAGATCTAGCGGAAGCCAAGGTAGTGTGTTATGTTATGATGCTTTTTCGTCAATTCGATTATATATATTTTGTGTTAGACTGGGTTTAGATGTCAATGGGCTGTCTGCTTTTTGTTTATGTTAGTGTGTCAGCAGTTTATACTTTGCAAAGAGTAGTCTATACACTGTTTGATATCATCCGAGCCCATGGGCAGACAAAGAGTAGTTTCAGTTGTTAGGTCGGTCACATCAGTTAGTTTTAGTATATAACACCTTTTACAGCCGTATAGTGTTATACGACCTTGTGATATGGAGAAATGTTACACGGCCCGTGTGTAACTCGTTAGTGGTGTATCCATTTTGCGTATAGCCTAGTCCTTCATGAATTTTTTGAAAACTGAGGTAAAAATGGAAAACGGTGAAATGGCGGAACAGGTCAAACAAACTGCAGATCTCCCAAAGTGTTTTTATATGAATAAACCCTCATATATCACTTCATCTAAGAAAACTAGATTATCCTTGTAGTAGAAATGACACTTGTAGGGTAAGGTTAGGAGTGGCTAGTATATTAGATAAGATAAAGGAGGGGAGATTGAGATGGTTTGGACATGTGAAAAGAAGGCAGTCGACAACGCCAGTGAGAGTAGTGAAAATCCTCACGACAGTGTTGCAAAATAAGGCCGAGTTGACCGATTACTCCTCAAGTACTCGCTCCAGGGTAGGTCGCCGAGTTGGCCGAGTGCTCTGAGTACTCCCCGCATAGGCCGATTTGAACCCCGAGTACTCGCTTTAGGGTAGGTCGCCGAGTACAAGCCCAAACCGAGTTTTGCAACACTGCCTCACGGTGGAGAGGAATAGAAGTAGAGGTATGCCCAAAGTGACTTGGGTCTTGGGTTGAGCAAATTAGATGAGATTTGCTTGAGTTGCATCTCTATGAGGACATGGTATATTTTTGTTATTGGCTATTTGTCTGCTGGATGTGTTTGGAATCAGGGGTCTATCCCAGGGATAAAGGTAAGGTTTACCTACATCTCACCCTTGGTTTAAAAAAGCGCGCCTCAGGCGCGCTTGAGGCGCCCAAGGCGCTAGAAAAGCGCTTTTTTTGGCCTGAGGCGCTAAACTACATGAAGCGCTGTGAGGCGAGCCAAGGCGCTTGAGGCGCCGCCTCAGTCAAAATTAGGGTTTTTTTGGGCCAAAAATCCAAATCAGGGTTTTTTTTTTAAAAGTTTTTTAAGTGTGTTTCGGCTTAAGTGTTTGTTTAATGAAGTGTTTAAGTGTGTTTATATTTATGTTATTGTTTTTAGGATTGATTAACAAGTAGAATATGTAGTATTGACTTGTATAAATATTTTTTTACTCTTTTTTACCTTGAGCGCCTCACATACATGAAGCTCTCGCCTCGCGCTTTAAGCCCCGCGCCTCGGATTTTGGAACCAAAACGCCGCGGAGCGCCTCACGCTTTTTTAAACCAAGATCTCACCCGCCCTAGACCCTACCAGTAGCTTTGCTATTTGTGGTATGTACCGGGTACGAGTGTTTGTTGGTATTTCGTATATTTACACATAGATCTCAGAGATAGGACAAATAGTGTTTGGGGGTCAACGCGACCAAGACTGACTCCTTTTAGATCTAATACACAACCCGTCTGATCCGCTCATTTTGTGGCCTCTAGTGGTACCAGCTCAGGACTTGATTACCTAACTGTTTAATGTGCTTACTGTAGGTAAGCCTTCTTGAGAAGCTGGCTTGTGAATACACACTCGAGCGCTTCATATACAATCCATCATGTATGGATGACACTATAAATGCGGTTTTTCGGGCGTGGGAGAACAAAGGTGCAACTATTTTGCATGTGGTTTCAAACTGCAATGAAGGACTTATTCCAAAATCCTTAAATTCTGGCTGGATAAATGTGGTTGTAAGTAAGTAACTAAACATTGGCTCACTTTCTCATATGAACACTTGGTTGGACCGCCATTTATAATTTCTTTTGGTTCAATCCAAAACTAAAGGTCCCAAATTTAACCCATTTTCTCAGAAATGGATTGATTCACAAGCTACGTTTTGCCTATAACAGATAAAATAGTCAAATCATTAAAACTTGGTTGTAGGTGTATCACAGCATATAGGTAAAGCATGTAGAAGTGTATTTGAATATTCAAATCTTTTTGATAGAACTATGGTGATAGTATTGAATTTGTAACCATACTTCATGTCTTCATTTATTATATAGTTCTTCGTTTGAATGTTCAAAAAAAAAAAAATTATTATATAGTTGAGGACGGGGGCAAATGTTCGTGGTATTGCAGGTTGACCCAACCCATTCTATAAATAACCTTGGTTTTAAAAAGCGCGCCTCGCGCGAAGCGCATCTAGGCGCCAATCTGTGCGCCTTATGTAACACTAGGCGAGCATCGTACGAAAACGCAATAAAAGCGCGCTTTTCGTACACGGGGTGTTTTTGTGCTTAAAATTGTTATACGTGTAGCTAAAAATGTTGTACATCTAAGTTAAATCATATATAAACCTTATTTTGTATCTATATTTTGGGTAAAAGATGCTAAAAACCTCAAACATATATAAAAAAAATATATGTATTCATCTTGCGCCTCGCGTACGAAAGCCCACCGCTTTTGCGCTTTGCGCCTCGTTTTAGACCTCGTCGCGTTTGTGCACTTCGCGCTTTTTAAAACCAAGTAAATAACCCAACCTGACCCAAATCAGTGTCAACATGTTACCCAACCATTTTGCCACCTATGTTTAAAACATTTTTGAAGGATCAAATGCTTCTCAGTTCTCACAGATCCTCTGTTAGACCAATTGGATCGGGCTATTGATGTGTCAATTTACAAAAAAAAACGTTTATAAGTATGTATGTCAATGTTTTTATCCTTGACAACCATGTGAAATGGTCTACCTGTGTCTCAGATGTTGATGGTGATAGTGCAAGCAAGAATCCAAGTGGGATCCTCATAGAGAAGCTAGAAGAGTTGCCTCTGACTATCTGTGAGTTGAATAGGAAGGTAATAATTCTGTCTCTTTCCACTATTCTTTATGACATTGTTTTTAACTAAGACGATCCAGTTTTTCTTGTAAGCAATTTAGAATGTTTTAAACACTTGATTATGTTACGAGTTGGAGTGACCCAATGAAAAATATCCCAAATTGGTGCATTTCACATACATGGGTTGAATTTTTTCTGCATAGACTGTGGATGGATCTATGACATTATCGGAGCACTTTTCTCTAAAGTTTGATGAATATAAAGATACTGACCTGAGTTTGTTTGTGTGTCCCGTTTATCACCCGTGTCCATTGCTTGATCTTGTATATAAGTTGTTTCAAAATATTGAATGTGAAAAAGAATCAGCAATTATGTTTCTTTTTTTGTTTATTTTTGTTTATTTTTTTCTTTCAAGCAGTCTAGTGAGGATAACGTGGTTGTGGGCTATATTATGAAGCCTTCGCGTGAGGAAGATTTTGCGAAGGTGAGAACTTTCTACTTCTAGATAATAGTGAAAAGTTTACAAGCTTGAGGAAGAAAATTGATGCGAATGATAATTATAATAATAAACAGAAGATTAGTTTCATCGTTATAGTATTGAAAACTAAGTATATCGTATTTGTTATTGCAGAGAGGTGCATTTCCATTAAACCCTACGGAAAATGGGTTGATATTTATGCCTCTCACATTTGACCTCCCGATGTTGCATCAGTTGAAAAAAGTGGACATTGTTATTCATAAAGCAACTGATGAAATTTCATCGATCGAAAGAAGCAATTCTTGTGATGGTTCTAGTAACATTATTTACACTACCAGAATGCAGGAATTACAGAGGTAAACGACTCTGTATGATTCTGATTTTTGTGACCTCGGTCTCAATTCACGCTTCATGAGTAGTTGAGGCTCAATGAGTAACTGGTCTAGTTAATATTTGTTGTCACCTGAATACATTTACATTACAATTTCATAGGATGGTATCTTATATATCTGCTTGTGATTAGGTATATAGGTGACCTGCCAGATTGCTGTGTGATCGATCCATTTGACAACATTTATCCAGTTGTGGATCGATTGAAAATTCAAGAAATCCTACTGGGATTGTCGAATATCAAAACAGAAAGCCAACACAAAATCAGGGGGGCTTATTTCTTGAAGGTTGTCTACATTATAACTATTTATGTATTACACATCCGTTTGTTTTTTGCGTGATAGATTGCTTTAATCCGCTCTGGCATTAATTGCAACTGTGAAAAGTTGTCTGCAGGTTGATAACTTTGAGGATGTTCAATTGGAACAGCGGCTGCACGAAGCTAAGTTATCCCTACCAAGTATTGTAAAACCTCAAGTTGCTTGTGGCGTAGCTGAGGCCCACAGTATGGTAAGACGGTGATGACTCTGACTTTGCTTTCTATATTCTATATAAGTGAATCTATTTAGCTTGCGTGACAAAAGATGTTGACTCAGACTTTCATGGTTATTGTTAGTGTGACCCCCCCGAGCTCCCTTCATGTTTAGCAACTCCGCCGCTGTATTTTTTTATAAAGGACCTGGTTTCATTAATTAAAAACCTCGGACCGCATATTGGAAGCTGGTTGAAAACAAACCAGACAACCATCTAAGGTTTCTATCGTGTCCTCAATGACATGACATAAACCGGGAATAAGATCAATCCATATGATATTAAGTATGAATGCCAGTGGAAGTCTACCGTTGACCGTTCATCACCCTCCAAGCAAAGATGCAAACCTCATTAGGGCTGACGGTTTGAATGAAAGCTATGCTTACATTCTATAAATTTCCTACACACACACTTACCTATACCGAGTATTTAGACTTATATCCAACACAAAGACATCATCTTCTACCGTGGATTGCTTGTTTAAATGAATTGAGTCCTGCATTTAAAGGCCTTTTATTTAATCATTAATATCAAATCAAACTCTCATTTAGTCAACGGACTTACGTAGTATTTGGCAGGCCATCGTCTTTAAAGCTTCTGATTTTGTGGGTTTGAGTGTTCCTCTTCCAGCAGTTGTGCAGGTATGCATTTAAATTTTTACAAAGCTTTGAACCACACAAAATATAGTTTTTTTTTAAGAATTGCATTTAATACATTATTTACATAATACAAAAATAAATGGATAATAACTTCCTTGTGTTATATGAATTGCAGGAATACGTGGATCATTCGTCTACTCTTTTCAAGATGTATGTGTTGGGGGAGAAGGTATTTTACGCAGTTAAAAACTCGACACCTAATGCTGATATCATGAAGAACTCATCTGAAAAAAATGGATTCAAGCCACTGCTCTTCGACAGGTAATTGTGTATTTAATGTCATGTTTGTTTGCTGAATCCATCCGACGGTTTTTGTCATCGTCTTCATGGTTTTTTTCACAGTTTAAAATCTCTGCCTATTGACGGCTCAAAGATGAAAGAACAGCCTGAACTTGATATTCAGCTTGTTACCGATGCTGCAACTTACCTTAGAAGGGTTCTTGATCTTACTGTCTTTGGCTTTGATGTTGTTGTGAGTCACTTCTATATATCATAACAGTCATTGGTTTTTCGTTAAAGAGGTCTACGTTTTGCACCATGCATCATGTGGTGGCGTTGATAGTCGAAAGACAAGGGGTACATGCTGGGTTTTAAAAAGCGCGCCTGAGGCGCAGCCTAGGGTGCCTCAGGGCTTTGCGCCTACCCATTTTCCCAAAGGCGCAGAAAAAACGCATTTTTTTGGCATTTTTCGGTCGCTTTTGGCCCTGAGGCGCGCGCCTCTCGTACACTGTATTTTTATGCATAAAAATGTTGTACCTTGGTGATTTTGGCTTGTACATATCGGTAAAATCATATAAAAACATTATTTCTAGCTATATTTTGGGTAAATGAAGCTAAAAACCTATGAGATATATATGGGATATATAAAAAAATTATATAATTAGTGCGCGCTTCGGGTACGAAAATCCCATGCTTTTTGCGCTTCGCACGATGCGCTTAGACCTTGTCGCTTTTGTGCGCCTAGCGCTTTTTAAAACCAAGGGTACATGCACCAATCAGCCTTCATCCCGAGTGTTGAGTGTTATGTGCCTTATGTCTAAGGCTTGATGCAAAACTACCGTTGAGATAAGGGTCTCAGTGGAAGTTAGCTTCTCTATTTCTATGGGTAGAGGTAAGACTGTCTATATCTTACTCTCCTCAGACCCTAACTTAGCTTTGTTATTGGTAGGCTTTACGGAGTATGATAATGAGGTCTACCTTTTGCAAGAACAAACGTTTTTTTTTTTTTAAATCAAAAAGCTATTCTTAGTCATACTTGCAAACTGTTATGACGTGTTGACATTTGTTATCACAAAAGCTTAGTTTGAAAGGCGAATCATAACACTGATTAAATCCTTGTTTACATTTTATCAGCTTCAGGAGGGGACACGAGACCATGTTATTGTCGACGTAAATTACTTGCCATCATTTAAAGAAGTTCCTAACGAAATCGCAATTCCTGCATTTTGGGACGCTGTCAGGATGAAGTATCATACGAGAAAGGGTGTCCTTATTTAATGTATTTGCTTGTAACATAATGTAAGATTGTGTAAGCTGAAGTATTTAATTTTCATGACTTTGCATTGTTGATTTCGCTAAGCGAACCAGCCCGAAGGGTGGATTGGAAGGGTTGGAAGCAATTTGTTTTTGATGTAATGTAAGATTGTATTTGGGGTTCCCGCCTTGGGAGTCCCCTTGTGTTTGTGTTTAATGAAATTTGCCTTCCAAAAAAAAATAAAAAAAATAGCCTTCATCAAACTGGGCCTGCCTTCTCAACTCAAAATAAGGTTACAGGGCAGGAAGCTCCACACATATCCCATTATCAGCACGGTGATACCGTCGCCGGTGGTAGTGATAGAGCTCCCGTGGACCATATTGTTAGGTGTAGGTAACGGGCATGATTATTATTTTTTGAATGCAACGGTCGAATAAAGTTATTAAAATTTATGATTTTTAAATGCAACGGTCATTTTTTGACCCCTTTTTTTTGTCGATGTTAAAAAAAGTTTCCTATAAAATACCATTTAAAAAATACCATAAACTTCACTTTAACCTTCATATATTTCTAAAAATACATCATATTTCACTCTATTTTCCCTCCATATTAAAAAAAAAATGAGTGACGTTGAAGAAGATCAAATTTGCATCGCCCGGCTCGACGTGCCACCCGATTTTAAACTCAACCGATGGTAGCCTTGAATTTTTCAAGGATCTTGCCAAGCGAGCCGAAGAAGAAGACATAAGAAGAAGACACAACAACATCTAAAAAAATTATGTGTGCCATGTGATCGTGTGAGGGAGGCAATATTTGTTTAATGGATGATTATTTTGTCGACATACCAAAATACACCGATGCTTTGTTTAAACTAAGGTATCTGAAGAGATATGTACCCGCGCGTACGCATGACCATGACGCACACACGTCAACACAACAAGATGACGTGGAATTCTAGAAGACGGCGCACGCAAAGTCAACAAAGGACAGGTGTCACCCGACAGGAGCAGGGACGTGTGGCCAATCAGAGGCGTTTATTCCCTGCTCCACGATCTCCTGCCAGTACGAGGTACAGGAAAGGACAAAAAGGACAATAGCAGGACACGTGGACCAATCACAGAGAGACAACGCGAGAAATGACAACAGTCGCAATAATACAAGAAAGCTGTCATTCTCCTCACAACCAATCACTGACCACCTCAGGGGCCTATAAATACCCCCCCCCCCTTCGTCATCAGAAGAAAGGATCAGCTCGACGAGAGAGAATTCATATTATATAGCCGTGAGAGATAGATTATAGTTGAAACTCTGTAATAGTCTGAATCAGTGTTCTGTATTCTTCTTATTGATTAATGAGAATTACGTCCTTTCCAATATTTATATAACTAGCACAGTTACATTCGGATTGTTATATTGGTGTTTCTTCATTGGCGCCATCGTGTTTTGAGCTTTCAAGAACAGCAAACTTAAACACTTCTATTTCTCTACAAACCAGCTATGAGTTCTTTACCGACGATAAATTCCCCTGTAGGCATGTCAGGCAAACACCAGCCAGCTTGACAACACCACAGAGGAACAACTTCACGGTACAGATGTGGGCCGTACTCCATCCTCCGGGACTAGACAAACCCCATCGTTCCATTTCGCCACTGATAATTTCCAAACTTCACCTATTGGTCACACCACGCCGATGGTTAGTCCGGAGGTGTGGTATGCTCAATAAAAGGAAGCTTTGAAACAAGCATTCATAAACAAGATAAAAGAACAACAGCTAAGAGAAGCATCCCGCGCACTATCCTTCAGCGAAGGAAGGCCTGTTACCATATCAGAAGGGCCATCCAGAGCTGCGGGACAAAACGGCGGGAGCAATCAAGTCACTGACCCAACTTGGAGGGAAGACTCCGATGAGTCCCAGAGTCGTTTTCACCGTGACACAAGCCAGTACTTGACCAACACTGTTGATCGAGCACACTTGTTGTCCGGCGAGGACGATCTCACACAGCCCTACTACCCTCCTTCATTCAGTGAAAAGTCAAAGTTTACACCGCGCATCGCGCTCGCCACTTTGCCCGCAAGAACAAAGATTCCAAGCACTTTGGGAAAATTTGACGGCACCGGCGACCCTGACGACCACTTGAGAAGCTTTGAAATCGCAGGGAAATGCGCAAGGTGGAGCCTGCCCGCATGGTGTCACATGTTCGCGCAAACGCTTACGGGCGCGGCGCGAGTATGGTTCGACAGCCTGCCAAATGGCAAGATAGACAACCTAAAAGAACTGACTGATAAGTTCTCAGACCATTTCAGCCAAAACAAGAGAATTGAACATGACTCCACTAACATCTTGCAAGTCAAGAGACGTGAGAATGAGTCTATTGAAGACTACATCACCAGGTTCAATCGAGAAGCTCTGCAAATCGGGCCAATTGGTTTCAAACTCATGAAAGCGGCGTTCACACAAGGGGTGAGGTGTGACTCGCTAATCCGCACTTTGGCTGGATGCACAGGCATGCCCAACACATGGGAAAAAATCATGCGCGGCGCAAAGAATTACGCGAAAACTGAAAGAGAGCTATCTGTTTGGAGCAGAATTCAAGCACCTCAATACACAGATACGCAAGCGCAACCAGTGCGCAGTAGAAATAACAGGCATGAACGAAAAGGCAAAGGGAACGTCTGGACAAGGCTTCAAGGAGCCAACCCGACGGTAATAAAGCCCACCGCACCTCAAGAATACCAACACAACACGTCACTCGTGCACAAGTCTGGTAGAAGGAGTCACAACAACTGGACCCCCTTGGTGAAAACGCCAGAGCAGGTACTGGCCACAGAAAATATCGACTTCCCAGAACCAAAAGTCATCAAACGGAGGGAAGGACTAGATCACAACAAATTCTGTGCCTACCATCAAGATATAGGCCATGATACCGACAAGTGCTACCAGTTGCGAAAAGCCATTGAGGACGCGTTAAAATCCGGTAAGCTCGGACACCTGTTACAAAATGTGGAGCGCAAGCAAACGGCGGGTCCACCGCCAAAAAAGATAAAAAATGTGAGTATGATGATACATGGCAGTGGGCACCGGCTTCAGAAGCGAAAGCCAGAGACAACAGCAGAGTGGAAAGAACAACAAGTGCGCTTCCCAGTGGTCAAGGGTGGTCCGTCCGCCACACGGGCGATCATTGTCACAGCCATATTTGACCACTACAGAACTACTAGAGCATTCATGGACACCGGCAGCAACTCTGATATCATGTATGGACAATGCTTCGACTTGCTAGATGAGGAAGACAAGCAACGACTGCGCCCCATCAACTCCCAATTATGGGATTTTCGAATAAAGTCGTGACCCCACTCGGGGAGATATCTTTCCCCTCACTCTGGGAGCACATGGGCGCTCACGAACTGAAGAGGTCACATTCCTTGTCATCCCAACGAAGTCCAAGTATGATATCATCTTGGGGCGAGACTCTATGGCCTCGTACAACATGGTCACCTCCACAGTCCACGGCGCAATCGGTTTCCCCACCCCAAACGGTGTGGCAATCGTGTGGGCTAACAGAGAGTGTGCCATGACCGCGGAGTCCCACCCAGCCAAGATGCTAAAGCCATGTCCACGCACGGAGCCAGAAAAGTGGATTTTAAATCCAAAGTTCCCTGATCAACCCATCACACTGGGACCAGCAATCTCAGAGAACATCCGAGATCACTTGAAGCAGCTTCTCCGCAAAAACATGGACGTCTTCGCATGGCAACCGTCAGACAAGATCGGAGTCCCACCCGAACTCGCCCAACACAAGCTCAACACATATCGCTCAGTGGAGCCCATCGCGCAAAAGCGACGAAGCATGGGCGCTGAAAAAACGCAAGCGATGAATGAACAAGTCGGAGAGCTGTTAAAGGCTGGAATCTTAAGGGAGACACGGTATCAAACCTGGGTTGCCAACCCAGTAATGGTAAAGAAAAGCAACGGCAGCTGGAGGATGTGTGTAGACTACACTGACCTCAACAAGGCTTGTCCCAAAGACTGCTACCCGTTGCCAGAGATCGATTTGAAGATTGACTCCCTAGCGCCCTTTCGATTTAAATGCTTCCCAGATGCCTACAAAGGGTACCATCAAATCCAGATGGCGTTAGAGGATGAAGACAAAACAACATTCCGTACTGATAAAGGGGTTTTCTGTTACACCAAGATGCCGTTTGGCCTAAAAAATGCGGGAGCTACATACCAACGGTTAATGGACCGCGCATTTGCCAAGCAGATAGGGAAAAACTTGGAAGTCTATGTGGATGACCTAGTCATCAAGAGCAAGGAAGAGGATCAAATGTTGAAGGATATCGAAGAAACCTTCAAGCATCTGAAGGAAATCTGTATGAAGCTGAACCCGGGCAAATGTGCCTTTGGGATGGAAGAGGGAAAGTTTCTTGGCGTTGTGGTCACCAAAGATGGTTTCAGACCAAACCCTGAAAAGATACAAGCCATCGCGCAAATGCCTTCCCCATCTACACTAAAAGAAGTTCAAACGCTGAACGGGCGCCTGGTCGCAATCAACCGTTTCCTGTCGCACCATGCAAGCAAATCAATCCCATTCATCGAAACATTAAAGAATTGCCTGAAAAAGAATCACTTCAAGTGGACCGCAGAGGCGGAGAAGGCTTTTCAAGAAATGAAAGAATGTCTGATGGACCTACCAACACTCACCGCCCCACTCCCAAGGGAGCCCTAGACACTGTATCTCTGCGCAATAGAGCAGGCGGTGAGCGCGGTACTGATGGTGGACAAAAAACTGGTGCAGACGCCCATCTATTACATCAGCAGAGTCTTAACAGACGCAGAAACCAGGTACACCACTATGGAAAAGCTGGTCTTAGCTCTCTTTCACGCATCGCGAAGATTGCGCAGATACTTCCAGGGCCATCCCATCGATGTGCTGAGCGACTACAAGCTAAATAATGTCCTGTCCAAACCGGAAGTCTCCGGGAGACTGGCAAAATGGGCCATCGAACTGGGTGAACACACCATTTACTACAAGGCGCGCCCAGCGGTTAAAGGACAGATACTGGCAGATTTCATAGCGGAGGTACCTCAAGAAAAAATCGAAGAATGCAAAGCGGAGCAAGACCCACAACCACCATGTGATGAAAAGGCTATCTGGAATCTTTACACGGACGGGGCCTCAAACGAAGATGGTGTAGGCGCAGGAATTCGCCTAGTTAGTCCGGAAGGCACAGAGTTCACTTACGCAATCAGACTCGAATTCAAGGACACCAACAACGAAGCTGAATACGAAGCCTTCCTTGCCGGACTACGCATTGCGCAAAAGCTGGGTGCCAAACACATCTTCGCGCATGTTGACTCAATGCTGGTTGCGGGCCACATTACAGGGAAGTATGTAGCAAAAGAACCTTCAATGATCATGTATCTCCAGCGTGCCAAAGAGCTCATGGCCAACTTCCCCAGCTGCACCATTGATAGGTTGGTAAAAACTCGAGAATTAACAAAGCTAAATTAATTGATTAATGCATAAATGATTATGGAATAGCACTACTTTGATGTGTCTTATGATTTTCAGGTATTAACGCAAAAAGGATGCAAATCTGGAGTTTTTGGAACATCTCGGGAGCACAAGGAGTGATAAACCGAACAAGAAAAGCTGAAATTGGTGTCCGGGACAAGCTGGCGTCGCCTACAGCACTTTTGGCGTCGCCTACAGCACTCGCGTAGGAGAAGGGGACCAAAATGCCGTAGGACAGAGCCAACTCTCGTAGCCAAAACAGACATGGCGTCGCCTATGCCACTTTTGGCGTAGGCTACGGGACTCGCGTAGGCGATGCCAAAAGTGGCGTAGCCTACAGCACTTGCAGTCAAACTTGGGTTTAATGTTTTTAATGCGTATCAAAACGGAAGTTTCGATTTTTTTGGCTTTAAAACACCTTGAAGGCTCATAATTTGGTATCTCTATCATAACCATTCCATCCTATCAAATCCATATCATTGAAGAACACCAAATCATCCTATTATTCAAGCCTTTGAAGATTCAAGACCCAACTTTTGAAGAATCAAGCTCCATGGCCATGAGTGGCTAGTCTTTTTGTATCATACCTAGGAAGTAAACAATTGAAGTTTTAGGGTTTAACATTTGGGTATCTCTTTAAACTTTTAATTGTGCGATTGTGTGTTTGAATTAATTGTATTAGATTGCGATTAATCTTATGTTGAATTCATTTTAGTTAATTGATCTTGTGCCAATTTCTAGTGTCATGAACATGTTTTCTTGCTCTAATACAAACATAGGGTTGTATGTTCTAGGTAATGAAGTGTAGTTTAGTCCATCTTTGATGTTGATGAAACTTGACACCTAAGCCTATTGAACAATCACCCCGTTAACACCAATTGCACTACATTTGTTTGACCCATTTGTGAAAACCTTAGACTTCAGTTGTTGAAACCTAGGTGTGATCCTTTTAATTAAATTGTGTACAAACTACATTATTTTTCATTCATATAATTCAATTCAAGTTTTTAATATAACAACAAAACCTTTTCAATCAAATTCTTAAATGAACCAAGTACAAACCTTGTAAGTTCTCTAGCAAGCTTCATAAGTAACTCGTTTAATCAACTAAACAATATCTACTAACCACACGCTCCTTGGATTGATACCCTACTTATCCTATCTACCTAGGTTAATTAGGTTTTGTATGAACCGTGACGACCGGCTCATCAAATGGCGCCGCTGCCGGGGAGCTAGTGCGCTTAGTGTTTATTGAGTAGTTAATATTGTGATAATCTGTTTAATTGTTTGTTTGGTTTATTCTCTACTTTTCCTTGTTACGCGGGGTGTGTTATTTGTGCAGTTTACAGGTAGTGCATGCGTACGCGACATTCGGGGAGAACTTCTCCTTTAGTGTTTGAACCAGAAATTGAACGAGTAGCGAGAAGAAACCGACAACACCGGTTAGAGGAACCGATTCCTTCTAACTCCCAATCACCACCTATAATTCAACCTTTGTCTTTTGAAACTGTTCAAATGGCAAGCTCAAACCCAAATCGCCGTTCAGGTGAAAATCGAAGACCACCCACTCCACCTCATCAAAACCAAGCCCAAAATTCACAACAACACCCACCTCACCAACCAATTCACAACCGAAATTCCAACACCCGAAATGTAAACCAAGGTCCCTCCATGTCTAACCGTGGCAATCCCACATTTGATCCGGTCAATCGGTACAACGAAGCCGGATATGAAGATTATGTGGAGACTATTGAAGAATTAAGGGTGAACATTAATGATGATGACCCATTCAGTGTACCAAGTTATCAATCATCAGACAGAGTTAGTGTTCATTCCTACCACTCGGGAGAAGATGAATATTCTGAAAGGGATTACAATGAAGATGATGAGGATTGGGGCTACAGAAATGTTAGTGATGATTATGGAGATGAGGAAGAGTATCACGGTGACAATAGTTCTAACGTGGGTGCAAATCGAAACGGGGGTAATGATGGTTATTACAATCACGTCATTAATAATCATCAACCAAGACAAAACCCAAGAAGACATCAAATTCCCAATATTCACCAAAACCGGGGTGAAAATTTTGTGGGTCGAGCAGAAAGAAGACCTAATGGAGGAAGACAACATAGAGGTGAAGAAGTGAATGCTCCAAGACGAAGACCCCCAGTTCCAATGCAAGGAGTCAATGGTCGGTTTAGACCACTTGCATCCGAGAACGAATCACCTATTGTACCACCACCTCCAGGGAGAAGATCCTTTGATTGCAAGCCCAACTACATCAACATCATCCCTCATTTTCACGGAATGGCTAATGAAGACCCATATGATCATTTATCTGAATTTAAGGCAATGTGTGGAACTATGGGAGGTCATAATTTTTCATTAGATGAAGTACAGTTGAGGTTATTTCGGTTTTCTCTCAAAGATAAAGCAAAGACATGGTTCCTCACTTTACCCGCACACAGCATCTACACTTGGGGGGAAATGCAACAAGTATTTTTGGATGAATATTTCCCCAGTTTTAAAACAGATGCGGTACGGTTAGAGATTCGTTCTTTTCAACAACTACAAGGGGAACCGCTTCATGAAGCTTTCACTCGCTTCAAGGAGTTAATTCGGAAATGCCCGCACCACAACATTGACCTTTGGGAATTGGTTAGTAGTTTCGTGAATGGACTGAGCAAAGAGGAAAGAAAATATCTCAAGTCTACTAGCAATGGAACATTGTTGTCTAATCCGGAGCAAGAAGATTGGGATTTTTTGGAGCTAATGGCAAAGAATTCAAAATCGGAAGAGGCAGCTGATCGAAGAACTAAACACCCGGTCTCTAAATCTCTTCCCGATGCAGATTCAAGTTCTAAGGACAGGATTGCTCAGTTGGAGAAAGAGTTGGCAAGGATGAAGAAACGGGAGGTGTCATCGGTACAATACCCCGTGTGTGATAATTGTGGAGATTTGGGGCATAAAGCTAGTGAGTGCTCCGGTGATATGGGTCAAACAACCGAAGAGGTAAATCAAGTGTATGGAGAAAGGAAGTATGACATGAACTCCAACACTTATCATGCAGGCTTGAGAAACCATCCTAACTTTAGGTATGGTAATCCCGCTAACCAAATGAACCCGAATTTCCAATCGGGAAATCAAAGCGGTGGTGGGCAATATCAAGGTCGCCAAGGTGGTAATCAAGGCGGTTACCAAAGAAACAACTACAATCAAGGTGGTAACCAAGGGTACAACAACAATTATCAAAGAGGTTACAACCAAGGCGGCTCCTCAAGCAATCAAGGAAACTCTTCGGGAAGTCAAGGTGGTGATGAGTCTTTGAGTTCGAAAATGGATGCTTTAATGAGCATGATGAAAGAGAACAACAAAGCCAATGAGGTGAGAGATAAGTCTCACGAGGCCCTAACAAAACAAGTGGGTCAATTGGCGGAAGAAATGGCTCAATTGAGAGGAAGCGCTGGGAAGCTTCCAAGTGACACAACAATAAACCCACAACATCAAGCATCGAGTTCAAAGAACACTCAAAGCGTACACATAAACGCGGTAAGTTTTATTTTGAATGATAAGGTTGTGGGTAATGAAACAACTCCACCACAACAATTTGTTGATGGTGTGGTGGAGGAGGTTGATAGTGATGATGAGCAGGAAGAGGAAAATATTTCGCAAAATAATTTTGAAGTTAAAAATTATAAAAAATCTTTTTGCGAAAAGTGCTTAAATGAGATGACTACTAAGACAAGTGTGGGGATGGAGACTAATACCATCCCATATCCTGCAGCTTTAGTAGACCCAAACAATGTGTCAAAGTGGAGCCCACCAAAGGACGAGAGGTGGGAAAATTTTAAACAAGTCAAAATAAATTTACCACTTATTGATGCAATTGAAAAAGTTCCTGCTCATGTTGAATGTGTGAAAGAGTTGAGCAACCAAAACAAGCACAACGAGTTGCCTAAACATTTAGGGGCACATGTTCGTGCTGTTTTGTCGGATGCTCTTCCCCCTAAACTTCAAGATCCAGGAGCCCCATTGATTCCAATTCAGGTTGGAGAGCTTAAAATAGAAAGGGCGCTCCTAGATCTTGGAGCATGTGTGAGTATATTGCCTGGGAGTCTGTTTGACCAATATGACTTTGGTCCAATACATGAAATTAACACCATGGTGGTATTAGCTGATCAGACTCTCACGCATCCAAGGGGGATGGTGAATGATGTGTTGGTGAAAGTAGAGGATTTCTACTACCCGGTTGACTTTTTGGTGGTAGACTATGTAAATAGTGTGATAAACACACAACCCACCGTTATACTGGGTAGGCCGTTCTTAGCAACTGCACATGCTAATATAAATTGTGCTAATGGAGCGGTAAGCATGAAATTTGGTGACCGTGAGCTCTGTTTAAATGTATATCCAAATTTGTCTAACTCGGTTGTTGATAACAAATTTCCCAAAAATGACATTTTTGATAGTGGTGACCCTCTTGTAAAAGAGGATCACCCAAAAGAGGATTTTTGTGTGGTTGGCAGGTTTGGAGAAGTCAAGAATAGGACAATGAAAGGAAGGAAGACGAAATGGAGGAAACCGCCTGATTTGGACAATGAAACAAGAACAGAAAAGATGGTTGACCCGGTTAGGAACACCTTAAAGGACATACCGGAATGTAGAAGGGTTGCATCTTTAGAGGCGGAGGGAAGGAGACATCCCACTCGATCACCATGAGGGTGGTGTATTCGGTCTGGCTGAAGACCCTTAAACTTAGCGCTTCCGGGAGGCAACCCGTTGATCAGGTCCATGTATTCTTTCCCTTCTTATATTATTCATGTGGGCATGATCATTTTTATTTATGTTGAGTGTTTTGTATGTGTGCGTGCGTGAGTTGAGTGTGTTTATGTTTTAGTCTAGTATGTTTGTTTTGTTGAATAAGTACTTCAAATGCTTTCTGATTGATGTCGAAGAGAAGGGTAAGAATTGATGTAGGTGACAAGAAAAGAGGAGGAAAGGAGCTTTCAGCTTGGACATAAAAGGTTGAAGAACGGGCATTATTGACTACTAATCAGGTGCACTCCGTTCCTTTAATCAAAAAGTTGTGTGTATGTTTGTCTTTGAATGATAGGAGTTGAGTTGTTTTGGATTGATTGTTCACACCCTCTACAAAGCTTTTTCAGAATAAATCTTTTAATAAGTATCAACCTTCAATTTTGAAACATTGAGGACAATGTTTATTTTTAAGTGTGGGGAGGGGGAGAAAAATATACAATTCTGAAAAAATGTTTGTCCTTAGGTGTTACTTGAGTTTGTGAAGCCAACAAAAAAAAAAAAAAAAAAAATTAGTCCCAAATTTGTTTGTTGAATCACGAGTGACGATCCTTAGTCATGGTCATAACTCTTTAAGTTACTCGATGTGTTTTTCTAATGGTTATTTTTAAGAAAAGTATGAAATGCCGAGTCGGAAAAGACAAGTGAAGGGTATAACATTTTTGCATATCGGCAACCCATTTCCCTTTCATGTTCTTGTGAGATTTTTGAGCCACCACAATATGCTAACACCCTAAAAATTCCACATCTATTGGCATGTTGTGTTCTTTTGAATTGAGTGTGCCATTATAATTGTATGAAGTAGAACTTGCAACTTTCGATACGCTTGCCACCTTAGACCAATGGTGACACAATTTGATATCCTTAACCCAAAAACAATCTCCCCTAGTTAAACAACTTTGGGCCTTTAACCTTTCAATTGATCACCCATTTCAACCCTTTTGACCCATTTAACCTTTTCAATTTTTAAACCCATAGTAATGAAAATTCGATTGTAGGATTTTGCTTTGTATTGTATATAATTTGCAATGTGAGTTCAAAAAAAAAAAAAAAAAAAAAAAAAAAAAAAAAAAAAAAAAAAAAAAACTGAAAAGCATGAGAACAAATACGTTTCAAACAAATGAAAGTTCTCATAGAAAAGCACAAAAATATGCTTGAGTTAGAGATTGAATAAAAAGGCGCAACATTGCCTTATAGTTAAGTAGTTATTTAGTTGATGTAATAAAAGTCGAATTTTCATCACCATAGTCACTTCAAATATCCCATTCCATACCCTTCGCCTAGCCCCATTACAACCCCTTAAAGACCTTTTGACTTGTGTTCACTATTGTGTAATTTGGTAAAGGGCGATTGAGTTGCAAGCCTATACTAATATGCATTATAATCGGTTTTGAGCGATTAATATAAAATACTAGTACATCATGACTAGTTTTGATTAAACCGAGCGGAGAGAACCATTGTGAGGGGTGTGCAAGAATGTGAACTTTGATCTTTGTCGGATTTGGTTTGGCATCTTTTTGTTTTACAAAATTGAGCAACATGGAAACCATTGGAATGTAAATCTACTGAGAGGCGTAAGTCTTGTGAGTTAGGGTATGCCTAGGGACCGCATTTGAGAATCGACAAGAAATGTGGGATCTTTTGATTCACTTAGTTGGTTTGCAATAAACAAATTTGCTTGAGGACAAGCAAAGCTCAAGTGTGGGGATGTGATAGGTTGGTAAAAACTCGAGAATTAACAAAGCTAAATTAATTGATTAATGCATAAATGATTATGGAATAGCACTACTTTGATGTGTCTTATGATTTTCAGGTATTAACGCAAAAAGGATGCAAATCTGGAGTTTTTGGAACATCTCGGGAGCACAAGGAGTGATAAACCGAACAAGAAAAGCTGAAATTGGTGTCCGGGACAAGCTGGCGTCGCCTACAGCACTTTTGGCGTCGCCTACAGCACTCGCGTAGGAGAAGGGGACCAAAATGCCGTAGGACAGAGCCAACTCTCGTAGCCAAAACAGACATGGCGTCGCCTATGCCACTTTTGGCGTAGGCTACGGGACTCGCGTAGGCGATGCCAAAAGTGGCGTAGCCTACAGCACTTGCAGTCAAACTTGGGTTTAATGTTTTTAATGCGTATCAAAACGGAAGTTTCGATTTTTTTGGCTTTAAAACACCTTGAAGGCTCATAATTTGGTATCTCTATCATAACCATTCCATCCTATCAAATCCATATCATTGAAGAACACCAAATCATCCTATTATTCAAGCCTTTGAAGATTCAAGACCCAACTTTTGAAGAATCAAGCTCCATGGCCATGAGTGGCTAGTCTTTTTGTATCATACCTAGGAAGTAAACAATTGAAGTTTTAGGGTTTAACATTTGGGTATCTCTTTAAACTTTTAATTGTGCGATTGTGTGTTTGAATTAATTGTATTAGATTGCGATTAATCTTATGTTGAATTCATTTTAGTTAATTGATCTTGTGCCAATTTCTAGTGTCATGAACATGTTTTCTTGCTCTAATACAAACATAGGGTTGTATGTTCTAGGTAATGAAGTGTAGTTTAGTCCATCTTTGATGTTGATGAAACTTGACACCTAAGCCTATTGAACAATCACCCCGTTAACACCAATTGCACTACATTTGTTTGACCCATTTGTGAAAACCTTAGACTTCAGTTGTTGAAACCTAGGTGTGATCCTTTTAATTAAATTGTGTACAAACTACATTATTTTTCATTCATATAATTCAATTCAAGTTTTTAATATAACAACAAAACCTTTTCAATCAAATTCTTAAATGAACCAAGTACAAACCTTGTAAGTTCTCTAGCAAGCTTCATAAGTAACTCGTTTAATCAACTAAACAATATCTACTAACCACACGCTCCTTGGATTGATACCCTACTTATCCTATCTACCTAGGTTAATTAGGTTTTGTATGAACCGTGACGACCGGCTCATCAACCATCGACCACATTAAACGCAGTCAAAACAAGCCGGCGGACGCTCTAAGCAAAATGGCTTCTACAAGCTTCAGCCATTTAGCAAAAGAGGTCCGAATTGAAACCCTGAGCGAACCGTCTGTTCCACCCAAAGAAGTCAATGTCATACAAACGGGTGTTGACAGCTGGATGACTCCGATAGTTTCTTACCTCGCCACTGGCGCACTGCCCGAGCAACGCGCCGAAGCCAGGAAGATACAGCACAAAGCCCTACAATACCAGATGCAAGATGGAGTGCTTTATCGGAAGTCATACCTAGGGCCACTACTGCGATGCGTGGATGCAGTCGAAATTATGAATGCGGGTTACTACTGGCCGGGCATGCATCTGGATGCCCTAAAAATCATCCGCAAATGTGATTCTTGCCAGCGTCATGCCCCCAACACCTTGCGCCCCAAGAACGACCTTATCCCAGTAACCTCAGCATGGCCATTCCAAAAGTGGGCTATCGATCTTGTGGGGCCATTCCCAATGACGACAGGAAAACGAAGATTTCTGATAGTCGCCATTGACTACTTAACAAAATGGGTCGAAGCCAAACCGCTCGCTGAGATCACAGCCAATCATGTCAAAAAGTTTATTTGGGAATTCATCATCTGCCGTTTTGGGTTACCCATGTCAATTGTTACAGACAACGGGACCCAATTTGCGGACAAAGGATTGCTGAAATGGTACGCGGACTTGCACATCCAACCTACATTCACTTCGGTCGCACACCTGCAAGGCAATGGCTTGGTTGAACGCGCGAACCGAAGCATTGTGGAAGGCATCAAATCACGGCTGGGCACCAAAGGGAAGGCTTGGGCAGAGGAATTGCCGAGCGTGCTATGGGCTAACCGCACATTAACAAAAACGAGCACCGGTGAAACCCCGTTCAGCCTAACATACGGCTCTGAAGCCATGATACCCGCAGAGATCGGATGCCCGTCCGCAAGAGTCCTCTTAGCAACCCAGACAGACAATGATTGAGAGCTGCGCGTCAATTTAGATTTGGTAGAGATACGCCGCGAAAGAGCAGCAGTAAGAGAAGCGAATTACAAGCAACAATTGGAGAGGTACTATAACGCAAAAGTCAAACCTCACACTTTCGCAGCGGGGGACTTTGTCCTTAGAAACAATGAAGCTAGCGGCACAATACCCAAGGGAAAACTGTCCCCCACTTGGGAGGGACCATACCGTGTAACAGAAGTCCTTAGTAAAGGAGCCTACAAGCTATCGACTTTAGACGACAAGCCAGTTCCCCGAACATGGAACGCTGCCCAATTAAGAAAGTGCTACATGTAATAGTATTTCAACTTGTAATGAAGGCCGATGTGCCATTTGATGGAATGAAATATGGAAGTTCCTTTACTTTATACGCACTACGTCTTATAAAACATTGTATGGTTAAGATACAATGTCAAAAATAAAAATTGCATTGATAAATCTGCAATTTCCTAAACCGCGCGTAGCATGGTTAAGATGCAACGCGCACCCTAAACATTGTATGGTTAAGATACAATGTCAAAAATAAAAATTGTATTGATAAATCTGCAATTTCCTAAACCGCGCGTTGCATGGTTAAGATGCAACGCGCACCCTAAACATTGTATGGTTAAAATACAATGTCAAAAATAAAAATTGCATTGATAAATCTGCAATTTCCTAAACCGCGCGTTGCATGGTTAAGATGCAACGCGCACCCTAAACATTGTATGGTTAAGATACAATGTCAAAAATAAAAATTGCATTGATAAATCTGCAATTTCCTAAACCGCGCGTTGCATGGTTAAGATGCAACACGCACCCTAAACATTGTATGGTTAAGATACAATGTCAAAAATAAAAATTGCATTGATAAATTTGCAATTTCCTAAACCGCGCGTTGCATGGTTAAGATGCAACGCGCACCCTAAACATTGTATGGTTAAGATACAATGTCAAAAATAAAAATTGCATTGATAAATCTGCAATTTCTTAAACTGCACGTTGTATGGTTAAGATACAACGCGCATCCTAAACATTGTATGGTTAAGATACAATGTCAAAAATAAAAATTGCATGGATAAATCTGCAATTTCCTAAACTGCGCGTTGTATGGTTAAGATACAACGCGCACCCTAAACATTGTATGGTTAAGATACAATGCCAAAAACACAAAAATTGCATTGATAAATCTGCAATTTCTTAAACTGCGCGTTGTATGGTTAAGATACAACGCGCACCCTAAACATTGTATGGTTAAGATACAATGTCAAACATAAAAATTGCATTGATAAATCTGCAAATTCTTAAAACTGCGCGTCGTATGGCTAAGATACAACGCACACCCTAAACATTGTATAGTTAAGATACAATGTCAAAAAGGAGTTTGCATTAATAGTCTGCAATTTCGTAAACGCGCAGTACAAACACCGTATTCCCAAGATACAACGCCTAAAACGGCAATTGCCCTGCTAAGTTGCAATTCCTTAAGCTAAAACGTCGTACCATTGGGATACGAAGCGCAAAATAAGCAAGTCATGTGTATATAACTCGAACCTACACTAAACCATATGCTTAAAACTGGCATAAAATAATTAACTTGCGCAAGAAATTTTAAACAAACATGCTTTTCACCAAAAGAAGGTTCCAGTTAATACATCAAACACTACAGACGTAGAAATCATGTACAGATAAACATAAAAAAATAAAAAGGGAGAAAAACAAGCAGCAGCAGGCTTCATTCTTTAAACTCAGAGGACGCATCGCTGAAGTCATCATCTTCATCTGATCCAGACAAGTCCAACCTCTCGCTAGCCTCAGGCTGCTCACCCAGCGCCACATCTTCCGCCTTGGCCTTCCTAAGGGCATATTCACGCCGCGTATGAGTCAGGCCCTGCTTGTCAAAAGACTCTTTTAGCTCAAAGCAAGTTGGCCGGTCGCGATGACCAACGACGAAGTCAACTAGCTTATACTTTAGCCCGTCAAAATCAGCGGCTTTCTTTGCAAAAACGGCATCCAGATCTTGCCTATACAACGCGAATTGCTCCAAGGGCTTGCCGTCCTTAGCGTGCTGATACCCCTCAAGAAAACCAGCTTTGCGCCCCACAAGCTTCGCGGCAGCGTTCACCGCAACCGCAGCCTGGCGCGTCTGATCACAATTCTTGACATAATGGGCAACCTACACAAACATCAAACAGAAGTGCTTAATACATGTAAAAAAGAAAAGAGGCCGATAAACGAGAGGACACAAAGACAAGAAATGAACACAAACCTCAGGGACACAACGGGTGAGCAACCAGTCACGGTCACCCTACGCAAGGAGCACTTCGTCCCGGGTATCCAACAGCTGCCCCTCGAGCTCGAGGTTCTTCTGTTGCAACGCCAGATTTTCCTTGTCTAGCTCCTCATGCGCCTCTTTCAACTGAGCTATCTCCTCATCTTTCTCCCTCAGCAAATCACGAGACTCGAGCAACTTATTGTAATGTTGCTTCACGAGCCTCCCCATCAGCTCCAACTCCTTTGAAAGCTCTTCATTCCAAGCGTCAACCTCGCTGATTCGCTTAGCAGATGCCTCCATCTTGGCATTCGTTTTAGCACATGCAACCTTCCACTGTTGCTCTCTTTCAGACAACTGCCCCTGAAGTTTGTCCCGCTCCTCGCGGAAAGTAACAGCATCCCACTTCGCACGCTTCAGCTCCTGATGCATTCGGTCATGCTCCTCAGTCACGCGCGTCAACTCTGTGTGAAATCTGTTACGATCGTGAGCCATAGATCCCCACTCACGCACAATTTCAGCGGAGGTAGACAACATGTTTGCCATACTCATAATATGGTCATCCATGAGCTCACCCCGCGGACGAGTGGCCTGATGCTCACGCTCCCCGGGAGGGACAACATTAGCCAAAAACTGGCGGCAGTCCTCCACATCAAGAAACCGGGTGGCTGGCGTCAATGTCCAATTGGGCACAAAAATGCCAGCGGATGACTCACCACCCCCAAAGGGAGGGGCACTCGAAAAACTGCGAACAGGCTCTGTCGTCACCCTCTTCTCATTCTCATCATCATCATCCACCGTCATGTCTACATCGCGCCCATAACCCTCGCTGATATCAGTCGGCGACACCCGTCCTTCGCCACCCTCTAATACATCCTGAGGTGGGGTAGGAAGACGTGTGGGTGTTGGCGACCGCGGAAGCGTAGGCAGACGCGCAGGTGTCGGCTGGCGCGCAGGCGTCGGCTGGCGCACAGGCGTCGGCTAGCGCACAGGCGTTGGTTGGCGAACGGGTGGTGACTGATGCAGTGGAGGAGATGTCGCCAAAACATTGCCCTGCACTTCAGTGCACGCAGGCTCTTGAATCTGCAAGTTGGGAGGTGCTTGCCCCGAAGGGCCAAGGTAAAACCCCTCAGCAAATGGGGCCGTCAGCACATTCTCTGACGCACTAGCATTCAACAAATCCACTGCAGAAATGGAAAGACGACAAAATAACAACAATAAGGCTACAAAAAGAAGGGAAAAAGAACACGATCACTTACCCAACAAACTATCTTCTGCGGAATGCACAATGTCGTCTAACTTAACCCTCTTCTCAACAGGGAGTGTCAACTCTCCGACAACTTTCTTGCCTTTAGATCCAGCACGCCTGGACCGCTTTTTCTGGCAGGGCACATCGGTAGCAATAACACCAGTCTCCGCTGCCTCAGTTAAAACGGGCTTAGTCACCAGCGCGCCATGCACCTCCTCAGTCAGCTTCACCACCGACTCTCCTTGAACGAACGCATCTGAAAGTTCAACGTAGCTTCGTTCAAAAGGGTGGTAATTTTCAAAATACCTATTAACCACTTCGTGGTTAAGAACGAAGTAGAAATCTTCACCTCCGGTTGCCTCTGACCGCGGCTTCGCGATGCGATGAACAAGGAAATCGTTGTCTTCAGTCTCCTCATCGCTGTCATCTTCAATACGCGCAGGGGACGACTGCGGGCCTTGAGTGCCTGCGGACGACGGAAGCGGAAAGAAGGACTCGGATGAGTCAGACGACTCATCGCTGGATATAATAATTAAAGGAAGGCCCGTCCGCATGAACATGTTGACGGGAGAAGGATTATCATAAAGTGGCGAGGACTCACCTGCTTCAGTTATCAGCAGCTGCGACAGGGCTTGCTCCTGTGCCACCTCACACAATTTCGGACGAATGAGCGTGTCCCAAGCCTTCTCCAAAATATACAGCTCATCCTCCGCCAACTCCCTAAAAGCGAAGCCCATGTCATCTCCGCCCAACAGCATGTCATACAAATTCTTAACATCTGTAAACAACACATAACAAAAGGCGGATTAGCATTGATGAATAAATTTGGTGCGGAGCGCGAAAGCAGAAAAAGTACCAACTAACATTTCCCATCCCGAGTGAGATGCGGGTTACGACCCTTCACATCATACTTGATGCTCATCCTAGCCATCATCAGTCCAGTCTCTGGGATCTCACACAGATCAACAGGATGGCTAGTCAAAGTCTTGAACCAGTCTTGCCCCTTGTATTCTATAAGCACAACCTTCCCTATCCGCTCGGCCGGGTCCAATCGACCCATCTCTATGGGGATGACCCCTTGGTTGATCCAGAAAAATTTAGGCTTCCACTCCCGAAAGATTTTCACACCTGCCCCAGCACATGCAGGCACTCCAGCACACGGTCTGCAGGAAAGCCAGCTCTCTACGAAACTCAAACTGTAGAATACATAAAACATGTCCACCAAGGGCTCAATCTTGTGGGCATGGCAGCAGAATTCAAAAAACATGAGCCTTGACATCAAACCAGGGTGGATCTGATTAATATGCACACCCACTGCCCGTATAAAGGTACCCAGAAACTGGGTAATCGGAACCCTAAAATTGCAGTCCCGGAAGTAACAAGCGTATAGCCCAACCTTCCCTGCAGGGGGTTCCAAGATGGTCTTATCCGGAGCAGGCATCTCTACACCATACGAGGAAGGGAACCCACATCCCTTCCTGAACTTCCTAAACTCATCTCTCCCCCAGACCGCCGTGACCTCTCCGGCATGAGGCGGCCTCTTCTTGGATCCATCATCCCCTTTCATAGATCCCCCACGTTTTTTCTTCGGAATATTTGTGATATGTTCCATCTTCACAACTAAAATCGCCTTTCGGATGAAAATAAGCAACAAAAAGATGAAGAAACTGATAAACAAGAACATGAGAAGAGAGAAAAAGTAAAACAAAATGGATGAAAAAGAGGGATTAAATAGGGGGCTTGCACGTGGCATGACGGTTTTAAATTTGAAAAAGACATCCAGTCAGCAAATGACACGTCACGAGATGAAAGAGAAAAAGGCATTTGAACCGACCAGGCGGCCCCACCACGTCTCTGACAGTACAACCGTCAGAAACGTTTCGGCTACACAACCTGTCGCTTCATACACGCCGACTGACAATATTGATGTGAGCATTAATTACTGACGTCCGCACCTTTACCACTTGCAATACACCGCGCACGGCTACCAGAAATCAACCTGAAGCGCAAAAAAACAACCCGCATTGACACTTTCATTTTACTAAGTCCAGCGTCTCGCATGCTGCGCATACAACACACTGGACTAGGGGGACTTGAAGAGATATGTACCCGCGCGTGCGCACGACCATGACGCACACACGTCATCACAACAAGATGACGTGGAATTCTAGAAGACGGCGCACGCAAAGTCAACAAAGGACAGGTGTCACCTGACAGGAGCAGCGACGTGTGGCCAATCAGATGCGTTTATTCCCTGCTCCACGATCTCCTACCAGTACGAGGTACAGGAAAGGACAAAAAGGACAATAGCAGGACACGTGGACCAATCACAGAGAGAACACGAGAAATGACAACGGTCGCAATAGTACAAGACAGCTGTCATTCTCCTCACAACCAATCACTGACCACCTCAGGGGCCTATAAATACCCCCCTTCGTCATCAGAAGAAAGGATCAGCTCGACGAGAGAGAATTCATATTATATAGCTGTGAGAGATAGATTATATGAAACTCTGTAATAGTCTGAATCAGTGTTCTGTATTCTTCTTATTGATTAATGAGAATTACGTCCTTTCCAATATTTATATAACTAGCACAGTTACATTCGGATTGTTATATTGGTGTTCCTTCAGTATCGTATGTTGAAACGAATATTTTTAAAAATTGTAGCAGTTGTTGAAGCAAACTTCGAATGGTTCCGAGAGGGCGTGGACGGTCGATTTAGAAAGAGTTTTAAGCCCATACAAAAAGTATATTTAGCAGTGAAACAACTCGCAACCGGTAATCCTCCTGATGAATACGATGAGTATTTGTGTATCTCTGAAAGGACGTCACGTGAATGTTTACAATTTTTTTTGCAATGTCGTCATTAAGTTATACGGGGCTGAGTTTTTATGCAGACCAACAAGTCACGACATTGCATGTCTGTACGAAGCACACAAAGAAAGACATCACCTTCCCGGCATGATCGGTAGCATTGGTTGCACTCATTTAGTTTGGCGAGCATGTCCTAGGAAATTACAAGGACAATATATGAGAGACGATCACCAATACCCTACGATCATGCTAGAAGCGGTTGCTTCGCAAGATATGTGATTTTGGCATGGTTTTTTTGCCCCCCCCCCCCCCCCGGGTTCACTCAATGACATCAATGTTCTCCAACAATCGTCAGTTTTTCTTACCCAACGAAACGGAACGACGCCGAAGTATCCATTTACTTTAAATGTCTTACTTCCGTTGTAATACCCTCGGTTGAAGAAGTATGCCTATCTAAAACTGTCTTGCTTCCGGCAAAAGTTTCTCTTATACCAGCTAAACGTGCATCCACCGTCTCTTTTTGCCTACTCATATGACTTGAGACTAAAGTTGTGGCATCAAGACTAAAGAATTTACATAAGATGTTAAAGGTACCAGGTTTTATTTCACCTTCTAAAAGTCATCAATATTCTTTGTTTGTATCTCATCAGCATAATGAGGTGTATCGAAAGGCGGTTGGGAGTCCAGTTCTAATTGAAGAAACACCAATATAACAATCCAATATAACAGTGTTAATGCATGAATATAAGAAAGGACGTAGTTCTCATTAATTGATAAGACGAATACAAGACACTATTTTAGGATTATTACAGAGCTTCGACTATAATCTATTTCTCACAGCTTATGATATGAATTCTCTCCTGATGAATCGATCCCTTCTTCTGATGACGAAGGTGGGTATTTATAGGCTCCTAAGGTGGCCTGTGATTGGCTGTGAGAGAAATGGCAGCTGTCTTGTACTATTGTGACCGTTGTCATTTCTTGTGTTGTCCTTCTGCGATTGGTCCACGTGTCCTGTCATTGTCCTTTTCGTCCTTTCTCGTACCTCGTACTGGCAGGCGATCATGTAGGGGTGTAAATGACACGTAGCGGCTCGGGATCGGCTCGGTAAAAAGCTCGAACGAGCCGAGCCTTAACGAGCTCGAGCCCGAGCCTGAAATATGGCTCGTTTAGTTATCGAGCCCGAGCTCGAGCCCTAGATACAAAGCTCGATTGGTCTCGCGAGCCTAATCGAGCCTTAACGAGCTAGAGCCCGAACCCGAGCCCGAGCCTAAGTTACAGCCGAGCCTAAGATATAGCCTTAACGATTGGGCTCGCGAGCCTAAGTTATAGCCGAGCTATTGCGAGCTCGAGCCGAGCTTTTGAGCTCGTTTGAGATTCTCAAATCACCTCAAGCCGAGCTCGAGCTTTGGATTTTGCTAGCGAGCCGAGCTCGAGCTCAAGATTGTAGGCTCGAACCGAGCCGAGCTCGAGCTCGAGCTTCACAAAACCTTAACGAGCCCGAGACGAGCCCAATCAGGCTTGGGCTCAGCTCGGCTCGTTTACACCCCTACGATCATGGAGCAGGGAATTCACACCCCTGATTGGCTATGTGTCCTGCTCTTGTCGGGTGACACCTGTCCTTTTTGTGGCTGCGTGCGCCGTCTTCTAGAACTCCACGTCACATTGTTGCGCTGACGTGCATGAAAGTTTCGTCTCTGCGCACGCACGGGTACATATCTCTTCAAGTCCCCCTAGTCCAGTGTGTTGTATGCGTAGTATGCGAGACGCTGGACTCAGAGTGATTGAAGTGTTTGTGCGAGTTGTTTGGCGCATTGGTTTGGCGTCCGAAGTTTATGTGCTGTGTTATGCAAGTGGGGAAGCTGCGGACGTCTCGTAATTAATGTGCACATCAATATTGTCAGTCCGCGTGTGTGACGCGACAGGTTGGTAGCCGAAAGGTCCCTGACGGTTGTACAGTGTCAGGGACGTGGTGGGCCCATGTAGTCTGTTCGAGTCGCTTGTTTCTCTTTCCTCTTGTGACGTGTCAGTCATTGATTTGTAGCCTTTTCAAATTCAAAACCGTCGATCCACGTGTGGTTTCCCTATTTAATCCCTCTCTCTCATCCATTTGGTTTACTTTTTCCACCAGTTCCTTCTTATTTTCTCTGTGCTCTTCATCTTTGCAACTCCATCCAATTTATTTTTTCTTATAAAAACTGCTGTATTTGTGAGAAAATGGAGCATATTACAAATATTCCCAAGAAGAAACGTGGAGGATCCAAGAGGGGTGATGACGGATCGAAGAAAAGGCCGCCCCATGCCGGAGAGGTGACGGCCGTTTGGGGAAAGGATGAGTTCCGTAAGTTTAGGAAAGGGGTTGGGTTCCCTTCTTCATATGGCGTGGAGATGCCTGCCCCGGACAAGACTATATTGCAGCCCCCCGTTGGGAAGATCGGATTGTATGCTTGCTATTTCCGGGACTGCAATTTTAGGGTTCCGGTCACCCAATTTTTGGGCACTTTTATCCGGGCGGTTGGTGTTCATATCAACCAGATCCACCCTGGCCTGATGTCAAGACTCATGTTTTTTGAGTTTTGTTGCCGTGCCCACAAGATCGAACCCTTGGTGCACATATTCTTCGTTTTCTACAGTTTGAGTTTCGTGGAGAGTTGGCTCTCTTGTAGGCCGCGCGCTGGGGTCTCCGCTTGCGCTGGGGCTGGAGTGAAGAGTTTCCGGGAATGGAAGCCCAAATTCTTTTGGATCAACCAAGGAGTCGTCCCTATAGAGATGGGTCGATTGGACCCGGCTGAGGGGGTAGGGAAAATTGTGCTTATAGAGTACAAGGAGCAGGAATGGTTTAAGACCTTGACCAGCCATCCTGTTGACCTATGTGAGATCCCTGAGACTGGCCTGGTGATGGCGGGGATGAGTATAAAGTATGATGTGAAGGGTCGCAATCCGCACCTTACCGAAGATGGCAAAGGTTGGTTGTTACTTGTTTTTTCCTTCGCGCTCTGCGCAAAGTTTATTTTGTTATTGCTAATTCACTCTTGTTATGTTTGTTGGTTGTAGATGTCGAGTGCCTGTCTGACATGCTGTTGGGCGGAGACAATATGGGCTTCGCCTTTAGGGAGCTGGCGGATAACGAACTATATATCCTGGAGAAGGCGTGGGACACACTCATCCGTCCGAAATTGGATGATGCGTCGCGGGAGCCCGCTCCATCGCAGCTGCTGATTACTGAAGTAGGTGAGTCCTCACCGCTTTATGAGAACCCTTCGCCCGTCAACATGTTCATGCGGACGGGCTTTCGTTTAATTGTGATATCTAGTGATGAGTCATCTAACTCATCTGGGCTTTCGCCACTTCCGTCGTCTGCAGGCGTTCAAGGCCCACAGTTGTCTCCTGCGCGCGCTAAGGATGATTCCGCCGAAGAGACTGAGGAGGATGACTCCCTTGTACATCGCATCGTAAAGCCGCAATCGGACGCGACTGGAGGTGAAGACTATTTTTTCATTCTAAACCATGAAGTGGTTAATAGGTATTTTGAAAATTATCAACCTTTTGAACGAAGCTACGTTGAACTTTCAGATGCGTTCGTGCAAGGGGAGTCCGTGGAGAAATTGACTGAAGAGGCCCAGGGCGCGTTGGTGGCGAAGCCTGTTTCTGTGGGTGCATCTGGGACTGGGTCCGTTGCTGTTGATGCGCCGTGCTCTAAAAAGCGGTCTAGGAGATCCAAGGGGAAGACGGTTGCTGGGGAGCTGACGCCTCCTTTTGAAAAAAGGGTTAAGTTGGACGACCTTGTCCAATCCGCAGAGGATAGCCTATTGGGTAAGTATTTGGATCCGTCCTCCTTTGTTTACGTAGTTTAACTTTTTCCTTGTTGCTGATCCCTTGGCATTATATTTTTGCAGCGGATTTGTTGAACGTTAGCGCATCGGAAGATGTGTTAACTGCTCCAATTGCTGAGGGGTTCAATGTTGACCCTGCGAGGCCAACGTCTCCCGATGTGCAAGTAGAAGAGCCTGTGCATACTGAAGTGCAAGGCAATGTTCTGGCAACGTCCCCTCCGGTGCATCAGTCATCGCCCCTTCATCAACCTACACCTGTGCGGGAGCCGACGCCTGCGCATTTGCCCACGCCTCCGCGGTCGCCGACACCCGCGCGGCTTCCCACCCCGGCTCAAGATGTTCCAGAGGGTGGCGAAGGACGGGTGTCGCCGACTGACATCAGCGAGGGGTACGGGCATGGCGTGGACATGACCGTCGACGAAGATGAGGAGAATGAGAAGCGGGTGACAACGGAACCCGGGCCTATTTTTTCAAGTGCCCTTCCCGTTGGGGGCGGTGAACCGTCCGCTGGCATGTTTGTGCCCAGCTGGACTCTGACACCGGCCACCCGGTTTTTAAATGTAGAAGACTGTCGTCAATTTTTGGCGAACGTCATCCCTCCTGGGGAGCGCGAGTATCAAGCCACGCGTCCGCGTGGGGAGCTCATGGATGACCACATCTTAAGTGTGGCCAACATGTTGTCGACTTCTGCGGAGATTGTGCGCGAGTGGGGGTCGATGGCGCATGACCGTCACAAGTTCCATCAGGATTTGCAGCGGGTGACTGAGGAGCGCGATCGCAAGCACTCAGAGCTAAAGCGTGCCAAGTGGGACGCTGTTACATTCTGCAAGACAAGCTGCAGGAGCAAATCTCTGAAAGGGAGCAACAATGGAAAGTTGCTTGCGCGAAGACAAATGCCAAGATGGAGGCATCTAAGAAGCGCATTAGTGAGGTTGAGGTGCAGAATGAAGAGCTCTACAAGGAGTTGGATGTGAAGGGAAGGCTCGTGAAGCAGCATTATGACAAGTTGCTTGAGGCCCGCGACTTGTTGCGGGAAAAGGATAAGGACATTGATCAGTGGCGTGAGGCGCACGAGGGGTTGGACAAGGAGAACCTGTCTTTGCAGCAGAAGATCCTTAAGTTAGAAGGGCAGCTGTTGGATGCCCAAAATGATTTGCTTCTCGCGGAGGAGGATCGTGAATGGGTGCTTAGCCGCTGCGTCCCCGAGGTTTGTCTTTATTTTGTGTTTATGCCTTCTCATCATTTGTTCATATATGCCTACTAAACATGGCTGTTGGATGTTTGCGCATGTTGCTTATCATGTTAAGAATTGTGCTCAGACGCGCCAGGCTGTGGCTGCGGTGAACGCTGCCGCGAAGCTGGTGGGGCGCAAGACTGGTTTCCTCGAAGTTTATCAGCATGCTCGGGATGGTAAACCTTTGGAGCAGTTTGCGCTGTATAAGCAGGATTTGGATGCTGTATTTGCCAAAAAAGCTGCTGAGTTCGATGCGTTGAAGTATGAATTGGTTGATTTTGTCGTCGGTCACCGCAATCGGCCAAGTTGTTTCGAGCTTAAAGAATCGTTTGACAAACAAGGCTTGACGCACACACGGCGTGATTATGCCATGAAGAAAATGAAGGCGGCCGACTTGGCGCCCGGCGAGCAGCCAGAAGCTAGCGAAAGGTTGGATCTATCTGGATCAGATGAAGATGATGACTTCAGCGATGTGTCTTCCGAGCCCAAGAAATGAAGCTAGCTGTTACTTGTCATTTTCTTTTTCCATGCTTGTTTTTCAATATTTCTCGTAGTTGTAACCCCGACCTGTTTTTAGATATATATATGTTTGTTTTAAAATTTGGTTGCGCAAGTGATTTATTTTATGCTAATGTGAAGCATATGTTTAAGTGTAGATTTGAATTATATACACATGACTTGCTTGTATTTTGCGCTTCGCATTCTAATAGTGCGACGCTTTTGGTTAGGGAAATACAGATTAGTCAATGCACTTTTTAGTTTAGGACATTGTATCTTAACCATACAGTGTTTAAGGTGCGCGTTGCACCTTAACTATGCAACGCGCAGTTTAAGGAAATTGCAGATCTCTCGATGCAATTTCTAGTTTTAAGACATTGTATCATAACCATACAATGTTTAGGGTGCGCGTTGCATCTTAACCATCCAACGCGCAGTTTAGGGAAATTGCAGATTTCTCGATGCAATTTCTAGTTTTAAGACATTGTATCTTAACCATACAATGTTTAGGGTGCGCGTTGCATCTTAACCATGCAACGCGCAGTTTAAGGAAATTGCAGATTTCTCGATGCAATTTCTAGTTTTAAGACATTGTATCTTAACCATACAATGTTTAGGGTGCGCGTTGCATCTTAACCATGCAACGCGCAGTTTAAGGAAATTGCAGATCTCTCGATGCAATTTCTAGTTTTATGACATTGTATCTTAACCATACAATGTTTAGGGTGCGCGTTGCATCTTAACCATGCAACGCGCAGTTTAAGGAAATTGCAGATTTCTCAATGCAATTTCTAGTTTTAGGCCATTGTATCTTAACCATACAATGTTTAGGGTGCGCGTTGCATCTTAACCATGCAACGCGCAGTTTAAGGAAATTCCAGATTTCTCGATGCAATTTTTAGTTTTAAGACATTGTATCTTAACCATACAATGTTTAGGGTGCGCGTTGCATCTTAACCATGCGACGCGCAGTTTAAGGAAATTGCAGATTTCTCGATGCAATTTTTAGTTTTAAGACATTGTATCTTAACCATACAATGTTTAGGGTGCGCGTTGCATCTTAACCATGCAACGCGCAGTTTAAGGAAATTGCAGATTTCTCGATGCAATTTCTAGTTTTAAGACATTGTATCTTAACCATACAATGTTTATGAGACGAAGTGCGTGTAAAGTAAGGAAACTGCCACATTTCATTTCATTAATTGGCGCGTCGGCCTTCGTTACATCATGGAATAGTATTACATATAGCATTTTCGCAATTGGGCCGCGTTCCATGTCCGGGGAACTGGCTTTTCTTCTAAGGTTGAGAGCTTGTAGGCTCCTTTGCCGAGGACCTCTTGTATACGGTATGGCCCTTCCCAAGTGGGGGCCAATTTACCTTTGGGGAAGGCGCCGCTGGCCTCATTGTTTCGCAAGACGAAGTCCCTTGTGTGGAACGTGCGAGGTTTGACCTTTGCGTTGTAATACCTTTCCAACTGTTGCTTGTAATTTGCCTCTCTTATTGCTGCTCTTTCGCGGCGTATTTCTGCCAGGTCTAAATTTGTGCGCAGCTCTCGATCATTGTCTGTTGTGGTTGCTGAAAGGACTCTTGTGGATGGGCATCCAATCTCCGCAGGTATCATGGCTTCAGAGCCGTATGTGAGGCTGAACGGGGTTTCACCGGTGCTCGTTTTTGTTAGTGTGCGGTTGGCCCATAGCACGCTTGGTAATTCCTCTGCCCAAGCCTTTCCTTTGGTTCCCAGTCTGGATTTGATGCCTTCTACAATGCTTCGGTTTGCACGTTCAACCTGGCTGTTGCCCTGAGGGTGCGCGACCGAGGTGAAGGTAGGTTGGATGTGCAAATCCGTGTACCATTTTAGCAACCCCTTGTCCGCAAATTGGGTCCCATTGTCTGTGACAATTGACATGGGTAACCCAAAGCGGCAAATGATGAATTCCCAAATAAACTTCTTCACATGATTGGCCGTGATCTCAGCAAGTGGCTTGGCTTCGACCCATTTGGTGAAGTAGTCAATGGCGACTATCAGAAATTTTCTTTTGCCTGTCGTCCCTCCCACAAGGTCGATGGCCCACTTCTGAAATGGCCATGTTGAGGTCACTGGGATAAGATCGTTTTTAGGGCACAGGGTGTTGGGGGCATGGCACTGGCAAGAGTCGCATTTGCGGATGATTTTTAAGGCGTCCAGGTGCATGCCTGGCCAGTAATATCCCGCATTCATAATCTTGGCGACCACCATGCGTGGCCCGGCATGTATTCCGCATATCCCCTCATGTATCTCACGCACCAAATAATCCGCATCAACCGCATCCACGCACCGCAGTAATGGCCCCAGGTATGACTTCCGATAGAGCATGCCATCTTGCATTTGGTACTGTAGGGCTTTTTGTTGTATCTTCCTGGCTTCGGCGTGTTGTTCGGGCAGTGCGCCGGTGGTCAGGTAAGAAACTATCGGGGTCATCTAGCTGCAACACCCGTTTGGATGACATTGACTTCCTTGGGTGGAACAGACGGTACGGTCAGAGTTTCAATTCGGACCTCTTTTACTAAATAGCTGAAACTTGTAGAGGCCATTTTGCTTAGAGCGTCCGCCGGCTTGTTTTGACTGCGTTTAATGTGGTCGATGGTGCAGCTAAGAAAGGTGGCCATGAGCTCTTTGGCCCGCTGGAGATACATGATCATGGAAGGTTCTTTTGCTTCGTACTTCCCAGTGATGTGACCTGCAACCAACATTGAATCGACGTGCGCGAAGATGTGTTTTGCGCCCAGCTTTTGCGCAATGCGTAGTCCGGCGAGGAATGCTTCGTATTCAGCCTCGTTATTGGTGGCTTTGAATTCGAGTCTGATCGCGTAAGTGAACTCTGCGCCCTCCGGACTAACTAAGCGTATTCCCGCACCTACACCATCTTCGTTTGAGGCCCCATCTGTATAGAGATTCCAAATGGCCTTTTCATCGCACGTTGGCTGCGGGTCTTGCTCTGCTTTGCACTCTTCCACTTTTTCTTGGGGTACCTCCGCTATGAAGTCAGCTAATACTTGCCCTTTGATCGCTGGGCGCGTTTTGTAGTAAATGGTGTGCTCACCCAGTTCGATGGCCCACTTTGCCAATCTCCCGGAGACTTCTGGTTTGGATAGGACATTGTTTAGCTTGTAATCGCTCAGCACATTGATGGGATGGCCCTGGAAGTAGCGGTGCAACCTCCGCGATGCGTGAACGAGGGCTAAGACTAGCTTCTCCATGGTGGTGTACCTGGACTCTGCGTCCGTTAATACCCTGCTGACATAGTAGATGGGTGTCTGGACCAACTTTCTGTCCACCATCAATACCGCGCTCACCGCCTGCTCTGTGGCGCATAGATACATCGTTAAGGGCTCCCTAGGGAGTGGAGCGGTGAGTGTCGGTAAATCCATCAAACATTCTTTCATCTCTTGAAAGGCCTTCTCCGCCTCTGTAGTCCATTTAAAATGGTTCTTTTTTAGGCAATTTTTTAGCGTTTCGATGAATGGGATGGATTTGCTTACGTGGTGCGACAGAAAGCGGTTGATTGCTACCAGGCGCCCGTTCAATGTTTGAACTTCTTTTAGGGTGGATGGGGAGGGCATTTGCGCGATGGCCTGTATCTTTTCAGGGTTTGGCCTGAAACCATCTTTAGTGACCACTACGCCCAGGAATTTTCCCTCTTCCATCCCAAAGGCGCACTTGCTTGGATTCAGTTTCATGCGGATTTCTTTCAAATGCTTGAAGGTTTCTTCGATATCTTTCAGCATTTGATCCTCTTCCTTGCTCTTGACGACCAGGTCATCCACATAGACTTCTAGGTTTCTCCCTATCTGCTTGGCAAACGCGTGGTCCATTAACCGTTGGTATGTGGCTCCCGCATTTTTTAGGCCGAACGACATCTTGGTGTAACAGAAAACCCCCTTATCAGTGCGGAAGGCTGTTTTGTCTTCGTCCTCTAGCGCCATCTGGATTTGATGGTATCCTTTGTAGGCATCCAGAAAGCATTTGAAACGAAAGGGCGCTAGGGAGTCTATCTTCAGATCAATCTCTGGTAAAGGGTAGCAGTCTTTCGGGCATGCTTTGTTGAGGTCGGTGTAGTCCACGCACATCCTCCAACCACCGTTGCTTTTCTTTACCATTACTGGGTTGGCAACCCAGGTTTGATACCGTGTTTCCCTTAGGATTCCGGCTTTCAACAGCTCTCCTACTTGCTCATTCATCGCTTGTGTTTTCTCGGCGTCCATGCTTCGGCGCTTTTGCGCGATGGGTTCTACAGAGCGGTATGTGTTGAGCTTGTGCTGGGCGAGTTCGCGGGGGACGCCGGTCATGTCTGACGGCTGCCACGCGAACACGTCGATATTTTTTCGGAGGAGCTGCTTTAAGTGATCTCTGATGTTCTCTGAGATTGCTGGTCCTAGTGTGATGGGTTGATCAGGGAACTTTGGATTCAAAATCCATTTTTCTGGCTCTGTGCGCGGGCCCGGCTTTAGTATCTTGGCTGGATGGGACTCTGTTGTCATGGCACATTCTCTGTTAGCCCACACGATTGCCACGCCACTTGGGGTGGGGAAACCAATTGCGCCGTGGACTGTAGAGGTGACCATGTTGTATGAGGCCATAGAGTCTCGTCCCAGGATGATATCGTACTTGGACTTCGTCGGGATGACAAGGAAGGTGACCTCTTCAGTTCGTGAGCGCCCATGTGCTCCCAAGGTGAGGGGGAAAGAAATCTCCCCAAGCGGGGTAACGACTTCGTTTGAAAATCCCATGATTGGGGAGTTGATGGGACGCAATCTTTGCTTGTCTTCCTCGTCTAATAAGTCGAAGCACTGTCCGTACATGATATCCGAGTTGCTGCCGGTATCCATGAAGGCTCTCGTAGTTCTGTAGTGGTCGAAGATGGCTGTGATAATGATTGCTCGCGAAGCGGACGGGCCGCCTTTGACCACTGGAAAGCACACTTGTTGCTCCTTCCATTCTGCTGTGGTTTCTTGCTTTCGCTTTTGAAGTCGGTGCCCACTGCTATGTATCATCATACTCACATTTTTTATCTTTTTGGGCGGTGGGCCCGCTGTTTGTTTGCGTTCCACGTTTTGCAGCAGGTGTCCCAGTTTACCGGTTTTCAACGCATCCTCGATTGCTTGCTTCAGCTGGTAGCATTTGTCAGTATCATGGCCAATGTCTTAATGGTAGGCACAGAAATTGTTGTGGTCTAGCCCTTCCCTGCGCTTGATGACTTTTGGTTCCGGGAAGTCAACATTTTCTGTGGCTAAGACTTGCGCTGGTGTTTTTGTTAGAGGAGTCCAGTTGTTGTGACTCCGCCTACCAGATTTATGCACGAGTGACGTGTTGTGCTGGTACTCTTGGGGTGCGGTGTGCTTTGTCACTGTTTGGTTGGCTCCTTGGAGCCTTGTCCAGACATTCCCTTTTCCCCTTCGCTCGTTTCTGTTATTTCTGATGCGCACTGCTTGTGCTTGTGTGTCTGTGTACTGCGGCGCTTGAATTCTGCTCCAAACGGAAAGTTCTCTCTCGGTTTTGGCATAGTTCTTTGCGCCGCGCATGATCTCTTCCCAAGTGTTGGGCATGCCTGTACAACCGGCTAAAGTGCGGATCAGTGAGTCACACCTTACTCCTTGCGTGAATGCTGCTTTCATAAGTTCGAACCCGATCGGTCCGATCTGCAAGGCCTCTCGATTAAACCTGGTGATGTAGTCTTCGATGGATTCATTCTCGCGTCTCTTGACTTGCAAGATGTCTGTGGAATCACGCTCAATCCTCTTGTTTTTGCTGAAGTGGTCTGAGAATTTATCAGTCAATTCTTTCAGATTGTCAATCTTGCCGTTTGGCAGGCTGTCGAACCACACTCGCGCTGCGCCCGTAAGCGTCTGCGCGAACATGTGACACCATGCTGGCATGCTCCACCTTGCGCATTTCCCTGCGATTTCGAAACTTCTTAGGTGGTCGTCAGGGTCGCCGGTGCCGTCGAACTTTCCCAGAGTACTTGGGATTTTTGTTCGTGCGGGCAGCGTGGCAAGCGCGATGCGCGGTGTGAACTTTTATTTTTCACTGAATGAAGGGGGATAGTAGGGTTGTGTGAGATCGTCCTCGCCGGACAACAAGTGTGCTCGATCAACGGTGTTGGTCAAGTACTGGCTTGTGTCACGTTGAAAACGACTCTGTAACTCGTCGGAGTCTTCCCTCCAAGTTGGATCAGTGATGTGATTGATTCCGCCGATTTGTCCTGCAGCTCTGGATGGCCCTTCCGATATGGTGATAGGCCTTCCTTCGCTGAAGGACAGGGCGCGGGATGCTTCTCTCAGCTGTTGTTCTTTAATCTTGTTTATGAATGCCTGTTTCAGAGCTTCTTTTTGCTGCGCATACCACACCTCCGGACTAACCATCGGCGCGGTCTGACCAGCGGGTGAAGCTTGAACATTATTAGTTGCAAAATGAAATGATGGGGTTTGCCTCGTCCCGGAGGATGGAGTGCGGCCCACATCTGTGCCGTGAAAGTGCTCCTCCGTGTTGCTGTCGGGCTGGCTGGTGTTTGCCTGAGCAATACCAGTGCCGGACATGCCCACTAGGGAGTTTATCATTGCTGGTGAAGAATTCATAGCTGGTTTTTTTGAGAGATAGAAGTTTTTTAGTTGCTGTTCTTGAAAACTCAAAAGACGGATGGCTCGAACCGAGCCGAGCTTGAGCTCGAGCTCGAGCTTTGGATTTTGCTAGCGAGCCGAGCTCGAGCTCAAGATTGTAGGCTCGAACCGAGCCGAGATCGAGCTCGAGCTTCACAAAACCTTAACGAGCCCGAGCCAAGCCCAGTCAGGCTCGGGCTCAGCTCGGCTCGTTTACACCCCTACGATCATGGAGCAGGGAATTCACGCCTCTGATTGGCTATGTGTCCTGCTCTTGTCTGGTGACACCTGTCCTTTTTGTGGCTGCGTGCGCCGTCTTCTAGAACTCCACGTCACATTGTTGCGCTGACGTGCATGTAAGTTTCGTCTCTGCGCACGCGCGGGTACATATCTCTTCACAAATTTTGTTTATGTTGATGATCTTTTTGTGACAGGAACTAACACATCGTTTATCACTGAGTTCAAAAGATTGATGGCACAACAATTCGAGATGTCGGGCCTAGCAATGTTGACATATTATCTTCGTACTTTCTTCATTCGAAGCAGAATTTATGGCGGCTCCTGCAGCCGCGTGTCAAGCAATCTGGCTTCGACAGTTGACGGGGTGGGAAAAGCAAAAAGTATTAATTTGTGTAGACAATAAATTAGCAATCGAGTTGTCTAAGAATCATGTTTTCCATGATATAACATATGATAGAAGGAAGCAAATACATATAAGGTATCACTTTATTCGTGAGCGTGTTGAAAACAAACAAGTGACTGTCGAGTACGCATATGGGAAGAACAAAGATCAGACCCATTGACTAAAGTGTTTGCAAGGGTCATGTTTCGTGAGATGAGGACATTACTTGGTGTGGAAGATCTACCGTATACGAAACAAAAATTCCGGGGGTGATAGTTGGTGAATTACCGTTTTGCCCCTGATACCCGTAGAGTGGGTTACACTCCAAGAACAAGATGAAGAAGAGACTAGACAATTTGCTTCAATTTTCTCATATTTTTTTTGTCACTGTTAAAAAAAGTTTCCTATAAAATACCATTTAAAAAATACTATACCATAAACTTCGCTTTAACCTTCATATATTTTTAAAAATACATCATATTTCAGTATATTTTCCTCCATATTTTAAAAAAATGAGTGACGTTGAAGAAGATCAAATTTGCATCCTCCGGCTCGACGTGCCACCCGATTTTAAACTCAACTGATAGTAGCCTTGAATTTTTCAAGGATCTTGCCAAGCGAGTCGAAGAAGAAGACACAACATCATCTAAAAATCTATGTGTGCCATGTGATCACGAGGGAGGTAATATTCGTTTAATGGATGATTATTTTGTCGACATACCAAAATACACCGAGGCTATGTTTAAACTAAGGTATCGTATGTCGAAATGTCTATTTTTAAAAATTGTAGCAGTTGTAGAAGCAAACTTCGAATGGTTCCTAGAGGGCGTGGACGGTCGATTTAGAAAGCGTTTTAAGCCCATACAAAAAGTATCTTTAGCAGTGAAACAACTCGCAACTGGTAATCCTCCTGATGAATACAATGAGTATTTCTGTATCTCTGAAAGGACGTCACGTGAATGTTTACAATTTTTTTGCAATGTCATCATTAAGTTATACGGGGCTGAGTTTTTATGCAGTCCAACAAGTCACGGCATTGCATGTCTGTACGAAGCACATGAAGAAAGACATCACCTTCCCGGCATGATCGGTAGCATTGGTTGCACTCATTTAGTTTGGCGAGCATGTCCTAGGAAATTACAAGGACAATATATGAGAGGCGATCACCAATACCCTACGATCATGCTAGAAGCGGTTGCTTCGCAAGATATGTGATTTTGGCATCAGTTTTTCTTACCCAACGAAGCGGAACAGCGCAGAAGTATCCATTTACTTTAAATGTCTTGCTTCCATTGTAATACCCTCAGTTGAAGAAGTATGCCTATCTAAAACTGTCGTGCTTCCAGCAGAAGTTTCTCTTATACCAGCTAAACGTGCATCCACCGTCTCTTTTTGCCTACTCATATGACTTGAGACTAATCAAGACTAAAGAATTTACATAAGAGATGTTAAAGGTACCAGGTTTTATTTCACCTTTGTTATTTAAAAAAGTATTAATGTACCTCATATACCTTCTAAAAGTCATCAACATTCTTTGTTTGTATCTCATCAACATAATGGGGTGTATAGAAAGGCGGTTGGGAGTCAACTTCTAATTTTTGTTTATGTTGATGATCTTTTTGTGACAGGAACTAACACATCGTTTATCACCGAGTTCAAAAGATTGATGGCACAACAATTCGAGATGTCGGGCCTAGCAATGTTGACATATTATCTTCGTACTTTCTTCATTCGAAGCAGAATTTATGGCGGCTCCTGCAGCCGCGTGTCAAGCAATCTGGCTTCTACAGTTGACGGGGTGGGAAAAGCAAAAAGTATTAATTTGTGTAGACAATAAATTAGCAATCGAGTTGTCTAAGAATCATGTTTTCCATGATATAACATATGATAGAAGCAAGAAATACATATAAGGCATCACTTTATTCGTGAGCGTGTTGAAAACAAACAAGTGACTGTCGAGTACGCATATGGGAAGAACAAAGATCAGACCCATTGACTAAAGCGTTTGCAAGGGTCATGTTTCGTGAGATGAGGACATTACTTGGTGTGGAAGATCTACCGTATACGAAACAAAAATTCCGGGGGTGATAGTTGGTGAATTACCGTTTTGCCCCTGATACCCGTAGAGTGGGTTACACTCCAAGAACAAGATGAAGAAGAGACTAGACAATTTGCTTCAATTTTCTCATATTTTTTTTTTCACTGTTAAAAAAAGTTTCCTATAAAATACCATTTAAAAAATACTATACCATAAACTTCGCTTTAACCTTCATATATTTTTAAAAATACATCATATTTCACTATATTTTCCTCCATATTTTAAAAAAATGAGTGACGTTGAAGAAGATCAAATTTGCATCCTCCGGCTCGACGTGCCACCCGATTTTAAACTCAACTGAAAGTAGCCTTGAATTTTTCAAGGATCTTGCCAAGCGAGTCGAAGAAGAAGACACAACAACATCTTAAAATCTATGTGTGCCATGTGATCACGAGGGAGGTAATATTCGTTTAATGGATGATTATTTTGTCGACATACCAAAATACACCGAGGCTATGTTTAAACTAAGGTATCGTATGTCGAAATGTCTATTTTTAAAAATTGTAGCAGTTGTTGAAGCAAACTTCAAATGGTTCCAAGAGGGCGTGGACGGTCGATTTAGAAAGTTTTAAGCCCATACAAAAAGTATCTTTAGCAGTGAAACAACTCGCAACTGGTAAGCCTCCTGATGAATACAATGAGTATTTCTGTATCTCTGAAAGGACGTCACGTGAATGTTTACAATTTTTTTGCAATGTCATCATTAAGTTATACGGGGCTGAGTTTTTATGCAGTCCAACAAGTCACGGCATTGCATGTCTGTACGAAGCACATGAAGAAAGACATCACCTTCCCGGCATGATCGGTAGCATTGGTTGCACTCATTTAGTTTGGCGAGCATGTCCTAGGAAATTACAAGGACAATATATGAGAGGCGATCACCAATACCCTACGATCATGCTAGAAGCGGTTGCTTCGCAAGATATGTGATTTTGGCATCAGTTTTTCTTACCCAACGAAGCGGAACAGCGCAGAAGTATCCATTTACTTTAAATGTCTTGCTTCCATTGTAATACCCTCGGTTGAAGAAGTATGCCTATCTAAAACTGTCGTGCTTCCAGCAGAAGTTTCTCTTATACCAGCTAAACGTGCATCCACCGTCTCTTTTTGCCTACTCATATGACTTGAGACTAATCAAGACTAAAGAATTTACATAAGAGATGTTAAAGGTACCAGGTTTTATTTCACCTTTGTTATTTAAAAAAGTATTAATGTACCTCATATACCTTCTAAAAGTCATCAACATTCTTTGTTTGTATCTCATCAACATAATGGGGTGTATAGAAAGGCGGTTGGGAGTCAACTTCTAATTTTTGTTTATGTTGATGATCTTTTTGTGACAGGAACTAACACATCGTTTATCACTGAGTTCAAAAGATTGATGGCACAACAATTCGAGATGTCGGGCCTAGCAATGTTGACATATTATCTTCCTACTTTCTTCATTCGAAGCAGAATTTATGGCGGCTCCTGCAGCCGCGTGTCAAGCAATCTGGCTTCGACAGTTACTTGCAGAGTTGACGGGGTAGGAAAAGCAAAAAAGTTTGAATTTGTGTAGACAATAAATTAGCAATCGAGTTGTCTAAGAATCATGTTTTCCATGATAGAAGCAAGCATATACATATAAGGTAACACTTTATTCGTGAGTGTGTTGAAAACAAACAAGTGATTGTCGAGTATGCATATGGGAAGAACAAAGATCAGACCCATTGACTAAAGCGTTTGCAAGGGTCATGTTTTGTGAGATGAGGACATTACTTGGTGTGGAAGATCTATCGTATACAAAACAAAATTTCTGGGAACGATTGTTGGTGAATAGTGTTGCAAAACAAGGCCGAGTTGGCCGATTACCCCCCGAGTACTTGCTCCAGGCTAGGCCACTGAGTATATCTGAGTTGGCCGAGTACTCCGAGTACTCCCCGCAGAGGCCGATTTAAGCCCCGAGTACTCCCCCGATTAGGCCGAGTACTCGCTCCAGGGTAGGTCGCCGAGTACAAGCCCAAACCGAGTTTTGCAACACTGTTGGTGAATTGCCATTTTGCCCTTGATACACATGATCAAGGGAGTTTCCTACAAGAGTTAGACGACTGGAAAAAAAATTTAAGGATCCTATGCGAGTTAGGCTAGGAATCCGATTTCAATTAATCGGTGTTATCAGATTGTAATTATCTAGTGACATAGATTAGGTATTATTAGAGGGTGTTTGGGATTGCATTTTGAATCCGATTGTTAGATTATTGCGTTTTAAAAACGCATATAATCAGTTTTTAGTGTTTGGGATTGCGTTTTAAAAACGCAGATAATCAGTTTTTTAGGCTAACAAAACGCAATAATCTATAAGCAGCTCCACCCCTGCTTTTTCAAAATGCATAATCTGTTTTGAATAATCAATCCCAAACACCCCCTTAGTCCGATTCTGAACCGATATTCAACCCTAAAAAAATACAAACAATTATAGATAGTTGCAACAAGAGCAAACTTTTAGCTTTTAACATGCACAAAAGTAAAGTGTTATCTTATCAAACTCCCAACATCTTTTTAGTAACTTCAAACAAATGAGGATCCTACTTTGTACAATGTATAAACCACACAACAAACAATTGTCTTAAAACAACAATCTCCATGTCTTGAATACTCACCAAAACTTATCTCCATGTGAAAATATTAACTATACAAACACAAAAGACTCTTGGTTACACACTTCTAATTTTGACATGATGATGATGGTCAAATATGATTATATAACTCCTCAATTGTGGAAGGCTAATGAAAAACTGCCAAAATACTACTATAGAGACTATAATTCCATATCTTTATACACAGGCCAGTAGGGCAGAAGCATGATGATTAATTAGGTAGGTTCACAAAGCCGCATAGCCCAGGCTGAACTGAGAGCACGAAGGCGTTGGAAATACTCACCTAAAGAGATTAACCCTTGAACGGCTTGTCGGGTTGTTAGGTAGCGTAGCGTTTGTTGAAGGGTTTCATGACGAACGAAATCTGCCTGCTTGCAACAAGTTATGGATTACAATTTGTTTTTATTTAAAGATGATGAAAAGACAATCAACATACAAAGTCAGTCTGCTTTCAATAATCAAATCAAGCATAATATTTAGACTTATCCTAATAATCCAAATTTATGAAACTATTTCATAAATCATAATGCAAAATATTTTACTAAGGCTAACAGTTCAATCAAGTAAGCCTCTTTTTATTCGTGCTAATAGATTCGGTTACTTTAAACTATATGCTAAAGAAGATAGACGTAATTCTTCGTAAAACAGAATTTATAAATCGCATACGTCTCTTTAACCAATCGGAAATTCTTTAAAGACAAAAAATGGCACATATTTTAGGGAAATGAATAAAACAAGATCATTAACTGAAGCGGACCCATGAACCTTTTGCGAAAGGTGTTTCAGAAGAAAGGAATACTTAGTTTCGGCTAATTGATGAATAACCACAATTAAGAATAGACCTTGATGGCATTAGTGGATAAGTATATATTACCTGAATAACAAGCCTTACTAACTCTTCTAGTTTATCCATTGCATTACGCATCTCGTAGCTACCTCCTTCCAAGGCTTGACCACAGACCACAGCCTCAGCAAGAGTTTGCTGAAGTTTTTCCATTCCTTGTGAAAGAGAATCTTCGGCTTGCTGGCATGCTTGAGTCAAGTTATACAGATCATGCGATTGTTGGTCTAACAGGTCAAGTTGTGGTACAAGAACCTACACACAATTATAACATATGTTGAGTATGTGCCAGTTGAAGTATGTACAAAGATAAGGCTATATATATAGAACATAATAATTGTCTACACATGGCTGTAAGCCGTTAATTTTCGTTACATGAGGGAGATAACACATGATCAATCGCTCTTCTGTGCTTTGACAAGAAATAAAATTATGATTGATGTAGATCCACAGAATTATAATAATGCAAGCAACTAAGCAATCAGTATTATCTAATAGACCAGCACTCATGATCCAATGATCGGTATGCAGCCAACTGTGCCACAACAGTTGGCTTTTCAACGGAAGTGGGAACGAACTTTATTGATTGATAGATAAGCACTAACCGAATCACCCACTGACCAAAAGAAAAATAATAATAATAATATTCTTAAATTCCTAGATGATAAGCACTAGCGCAGCTTGTTGCTCGCCTGCCCGCTATCTTGTTGTAATTTTCTTAGTCATGGAATGAAAGTTGTATTATTCAAAAAATAAATAAATAAGAAAAGGAAATGCTATAAGTCAAATTGTTTAATTACCTTAAGAAGGTCTGACGGTCGAAAGCCTCCAATCCACAAGAAAAGACGCTCGGTTGATGTTTTCCAGACGCCTGATATGAGATAGCATACATCAGCCTTTGCTGCAGTCGCTTTAATGTTGAAGAGATTGGCATAGTGGTTCATGGTATCCTTGACAAGCATATCTAGTTCTGGATCGGGTAAAGCAGAATTCAATGCTGACTTTAAAGCGGAAGTTTTTTTATTTTGTACTTCGACCCACTGCTCATATTCTATCTCGAACGCACTAATTCCTGCAGGTGTCACTAAGGGGACTTTACTTCACAAATAAATTTATAAAAAAAAAAGTAAAAAAAAAAAAAACTTCCGAGCATATAAAGAATATACCTGAGTTTGCACTTGCAGCTCCATGGAACGCAAGTTGACTAGCGTTGACTCCGCCACTCATTAAAGCACACTGCGGAAATCAAATTTGGTAAAATATATACATCAACGAAACAAGATACGGAATGTAATATTGCATAGATGGCGAATCGGTCTTGGCTTACCTGCGCCTTAGTTTGTTCAAGTTCTTGTTCAAGATGAAGAAGTTTCAAGCGACTAGCTTCCAACTGCTGAACATAGGCCTACGAAACAAGATTCCGGATTCGTAGTTAGGGTTTGTATAATCAAACATGTGCAATTGGAGTATTAAAAGCAATGCTCAGTTATGAAAATATTATGCACAATTTTGTGAAAAATAAAAGCGACTGTTTTTATTCCATATCGACGCATCAGCTTCCTTACCTTTTTCCGCAATCGACTTTTTCGAGCTGCTTCGCGATTTTGTGCAAGGCGTCTCATTACCTGAACATTAAACTTCACTTAATGAAATATAAACGGAACGTTTGGATGAAAGATAACTAAGATAAAATAGCATGAAAATGGATCGATATGCATTGCTATCAACACAACAAGCCAATGCAGGACTACAATTTCGCAGTTCATCAGAAACTAACCTATAACCACACGTACACATACACACCTACAGGTACATAATCAGATGACAGCAAGACTTCAATTCTAGTACCTTATCATTCGGTTTACTAGCTTCTTGATCACGCTGATTCGTATGTCCATTCGTTGTATTTGAAGCATCCTCCGACTAACAAAACAGGATTAACTTTTAAAACAAATACAAGAAACACGACACTGAGGCCGTCAAAAAAAAGGAATATCTATCCAAACGCGTACCAACTGATTTTCCAGCTTTGCATCCATCTCGATAATCATGGTTGCGGCCGCATCTTGATATATGCTACCTTTAAAATCTCCCCACATACTAAACTGGTGCATCGGCTCGTATACATCCATCCTCTTCGTATTAAAAAACTGAGTCGATGAAGAATTCATCCTGTTTCGTCAGTCGAATAAATATATGCCACTCAATAATCTTAGCACAGCCACACATCTATCATCATTACTATGAATAGTCACAACTTTATTTACCACTTTAGGCTAATATTATAAAGTCAAACCAAGTTCCAGCATAGCAAAAAAAAAAAAAAAAAAAAAAAAAAAAAAAAAAAAAAAAAACTTTTATTAAAAAGAATATATAAAGTTTTGTAATTTATTCAATCTTTTTATATATCATACAATACAGTAACTTAATCTATATATCATAAACATAATCATAAACTAACAAATCAACTAATTCAACTAATCAAATAACAGTCAACGTTTTTAGAAGCTATAATAAACAAATAAATTAATGATTATTACACAAAAAGATAATTAATAATCAAGAAACAATACAGAGTTTTAAAGATTTGAACTGACCTGACTTGATTACATGAAGAGGTTTCAAGTGTGAATTTGATCAAATAATATGATAATAAGCAAACCCAGATGAATCTTTGGAACAAATCCTGGTTTTATATTGTTGATTGGTGAGAAGAATCGAATTCGAAGACTATAGGTTCTAGTTTTATATGCATACAAGTATACAGTTACAAATGCATATAGATATGAAGATATAGATATATTCTATGTTGTAATAAATTATTATTATTATTGCTATTATTATATATGGAAGACAGAGAGCATATATAGATATAAAATTGGTGCGTGTGACTGTAGCATTATCAATCCGTCTCTTCGAATGAGGATGGAACCACATGATGTAATCATCTAAAATTGTTTTTGTTAGACTATTAGGTGTGGTAGAGCCGTAGAGAAGTTTTGGGAGGACTTATCGGTACGTTAGTAAAAAATGAGTCCCTCTTGTATTTAGACAATATCGTATTTAGACAATATGAAGACTATCCTTTTATTTTTTAATTCTAAATTAAAAAATGGTGTCGGACACCGTCCTTATTGGGTAATCCTCAACTCTTATTGGTCTAACCTTTTATTTTTTAATTCTAAATTATAAATAATTAAAATAAACAATAATATAACCTCTTTCTTTGGATCTAAGCTTACAAGCCCTTTCATCCCCTTCGATCATCTTTATCATCTCCTCCATTTTATCACATCCACCACCCCCTTAAACTCAAAGCTCACATCCCTCGGTAGTTGCATGTTTAATTTTTTTCATCTCCTCCATTTTATCATTTTCATCATCTCCTCCATGGTAGTTGCAGGTTTAATTTTTTTTTTTAATAAAAAAGTCATATAAACGTTGGGAGGGACCCACCAAACCAAAACACCAATCAAAAGACCCGGCTTCACCGTCTGATTCTAGCCGTTTTGGATAGGTTGGGGACGGCTAGGCCGGTGTTGGCCGAGCCCAAGCCGTGCCCCATACCCGATAGTCTTATAGTTAACACTAGATTATTGCCTGTATGAACATACAATTCAATAAATACTAATACCTTATACCATGAATTTTAAACTTTATTGAATAAAAATAAATCTAAACATGCATTAACAAAAAAAAAATTAAATATGCATATAAGAATAATAAAACACAAACGTAATCAATGGTTAAAATAAAATTCATAAGTAAGGAAAAAAAAACATATAATTCAAATACCATTTAAAATGTTAGATAATGGTGTTCGTTTCAGGTTACCTAAAAAATAAATAAATTCAATATAAGTTGAATTATTAAATTAAATGTGGGTTAAAGTTTAAATTATTTTTTTACATTGATTAATTAAAGTTGTAACAACTTACCAATTAAAATGCCACGTTTCGTTGGATGCTTAGATATGTATCCTGTTTATATTTGAGACAAAAAAAGTAAATAATCTACCTTGAAAATAAAAAAAAAGGTATGAGCAATGAATATATTAAAAAAATCTAATTCAACACAATAATCTAATTTAAGTCAAAGTCAACCGACACAAACAACATGCCGAAAAAATTAAATGACATTTTGAGTTATTAAACAAAATGCAAGTGAGCTCATTTACTACATATAGCGTTAGAAAGAAAGTTTATTATAGGAATAATTGAGTGTAATATCAGCTTTTTATATACAAGTTTTATGCTAATATATTATGTATTATTTACAATTGCACTAAGATAATAAGTTATTGATTATATATTTTATAAAACTTAGAAATGCAAGTATCTAAAAAAACAATCGCCTTCAATTGAGGATGGAATCACATGATGTCATCATCTAAAATTGTTTTTATTGTAGTTAGATTAGAAGTTTAGAGAATTAATACTATAATATTTTGAAAAATAAATATATTTGTTTTTGTTTACTGTTTTTGAAGTATCCTACACATTGTTAAATAAATGATAAGTGTAAGAATGATACAAGAAACGTAATTAATCACGAAATATAACTCGACGACGAAAATACATAAATGACACAATGCCATATAAAAAAACATAATGATATAACACAAATTCTAAAAACTACAAGCTAAAAATCTAAAAAAAACGAACACCTTAAAACTAAGATCGTAGAGTTCGATAAGATGGTTTCAACGCCGATTGAATAAGTTCAATCAGAGTATGTTTGATACCCCTCCTACGACTTCCTATTGTTTACTGTATATTTGATCATAATCCTAGATAGGTGAAACTCTTATTTGATATAGGACATGTCTCTTAAAAAGAAGGTCTTAGATTTAAAAACCTGAGCAATATGAGCATTTTGTAATATTTGATATAAAGTATTAATAGACTGAGTTTTTAGATAAAAAATAAAGTTTAAACTTTTTTCTCTTGCAAATAAAGATGCCCATATCTTTGGAATTCATTTGCTTCATTTAGTCTCACCTAGGATCCAAGATTTAAGATCCTTTTCACCAACAGTGTTTTTAGATTGGTAAAAAGTGGAAATATAAAGTACCATTCTAGAATGCATAAAGATTTGAATTAGATACCATGGATACTATGGTGACACCATATTACGATTTTGGTCTCACTTTTATAAAAACAAACTTTTATTCTAAACTTTTATGCATTCATAAAATTAAATGGTGTAAAATAAATAGGTTAGTTTTTTTGGGTTTTTTTTTTTTTTTTTTTTTTTATAAATATTTGATGTCGTCGACTGCTATTTAACCTACACATAACTATTGCCATCAATTTTACGACTCTCCACCATTGTTCCCTAACAAAAAGCAAAGTAGAAAATCAGAATTAAATGAGGTAAATGATCAAGGTATCGTCATGGTTACAATGTGGATGTTATGGGATGCTCGAAATAAGAAGATATTTAACCACAAGGAGCTAAAGGTGCACGAGGTTATATCGAGTGTCAAATCTATGTCTTTCTTTTGGATTAAGAATAGGAGTAGATTTAAAGATATTGTATGGAAGGATTGGGTTATTTCGCCTTTGTATATGTTGTAGTTGGTTAAGTGGCGGTCCTCGCTTTGAGAACACGCCCTTTGTTTTAATGAAAGTTACAGTTAAAAAAAAAAGAGGTAAATGACTAAATGGGCCAGATATTACAAAAACTTCATATATTCTTCCTTCATTCAATTTCCAAAATTTGATTCCGAAAACCTTTAGACAATCAAATCTAGAGATTCCCTAAATTACGATCCAATGAAATCGAATATGTGTTCGGAAAAAAATTAAAATGAAGGAATTAAATTGTTTTGAACTCCAAAATTTCAAGAATGAACTGTTGTTATTGTTCATAACTGCATTTCTTGAACTGATATGAACGGTTGTTCATGTGTTCGAAATGGTGGTGGTGAATGTGAAACTATCGTTATCAACGTGGTTATTGGCCTTCGTCAAAACCATTGGGTCATGGCAACCACAAGAGGTCTCGTGACAAGGGAGGTGTGAGGGTGGGGGAGTTTGAGATAATAGGGATCAAGAGAGACGCTGTAAGCTTAGAGGCATTGATCACGACAGGGGCAAAGGATTCTTAGCCCCCCCCCCCCCCCCCCCCTCTTCTGTTTTTTTGGCGCAGTAGTAGAAATTTGCGATTTTCGTGGTTATAACCAATATTTTTATAACCGGACCGGTCATCGAACCGATGGCCTTAGGGGTTCACTGGTCGGACCGGACGGTAGAACCGGAACACATCATAATTAATTATATCGATCATATACAATGTAAGAATTATATCTATATTAAACTGTAAATATTTTTTTAGAAAATATAAATTGAAGAGATGAGTGTAAACAAAACACAAGAAAATATTTTACGTTATTTTGTTTTTATAGGAAAAAGTCCATTTTTAAAATGAAAATAAAAAGATATTCAAGCAAAACTAAAATAGGTTAAAAGTAAAGTAATAAAGAAACAAAAAGATTTGGTTATATTAAAAAAAAAAAAAAAAAAAAAAAAAAAAACTGGTTATATTAAAGGGTTAGGTTATTCTACAAATGCTACAAAAATTTAGAAGGGTGAGAAGTCATTATAAAATGACATGTGTCCAAAGGATTAAACAAGTGGGATGGGTAATTTTGTCAAAAACATATGCACATGCAAATCACATGTCATTTCCACCTTCATTTTTAAATGTCTGTAACTTTTTTATACGTCATATTTTTTTTTTAAAAAAATATACCATAAAATTGAGTGTTTTTTTATCTTTAATATTAGTACCATATTGTTATACTTTTGAAAAAAAATAAATTCAAAACTCACTTGCGTAAGACACAATGGAGTGTAAAACACAATGAACACCAATTAAATATAGGGTATAAACATAATCAAGAGTCTAATAAAAACACAATGGACGACATACTAAAGACACAATGAATAGAAGACTAAAACACAATGAATACTTTTGAAAAAAAAAATTGAAAACTCAGTGGCGTAAGACACAATGGATGACATATTAAAGACACAATGAACAGAAGACTAAAACACAATGAATAATTTTGAAAAAAAAGGTTAAAAACCCAACTGTGTAAAACACAATGGACGACATAATAAGGACACAATGAACAGAAGATTAAAACACAATGAATACTTTTGGAAAAAAAAAAGTTGAAAACCCAGTTGCGTAAGACACAATGGAGATAACGTAAAACACAATGAGTACCAATTAAATATGCAATGAACAATAGGGTATAAAACACAATGAACAGTCTAACAAAACACAATGGACGCCATATTAAAGTCACAATGAACAGAAGACTAAAATACAATGAATAATGGACTTAAACACAATGAACAACATGATAAAACACAATGTACACAAAAATACAAAACTCATTTGCGTAAAGCACGATGAAAAGCATACTAAAAACACAATGAACAAAGTTAAAACATAAATAACATATTTATAAAGCACGCATGCATACTATAACACAATGAACGAGCAGAAGACACAACGGAAAAGAAAACCCATTTAGCACGAATTTTTTTTTTTTCAATTTTAATGTAGCAATGTGGTACTCATATTAAAGATAAAAAAAACGCTCGTTAATATGGTGAATTTTTTTTGAAAAAAATGTCGTATGAAAAAGTTATAGACGTTTTAAAATGATGGGGGAAATTGACATGTGCATTGCATGTGGAGAAAGAAAGTCAACAAATATGATTTTCCTTTTATACTCTTCCTCTAATTTATTATTTATTTTTTTCAAACAAAATAATCTCAACCCTTCAAATATATGATCAATGGATCACAATCAATCTCACATTTCCTAGAAAAAGTGTCTTGTTTATTTAATCATAGCCCATAAAAGTTGGAACAATAATGAAAGATAAAAAAACTAAAAGCAAACACCATTATCTCCCAAAAACCCTAACAGAAGAGCGTCGTCGCAACTGCAACCACTCGAACAGAAAACGAGTTTCGGGTGATCAATCCTCGTCTCTACCATTTTCTGGTAACTATTTTTCTCATCTTCCCCCATTTACCGACCACATGATCTTCTCTTGAAGCAAATCAAACTTGTTTGAGGTTGTTGGAGGTTGCAAGTCTGGTCCGGTTTTAAAAACACTGGTTATAACCTAAACGATAAAAAGTATAACCTAATCTACATTATATATGTGATACACACATATTATATGGAAGACATATCCTATAAAAATGGTGCCTGTGTAACATGATTATTGATCGGTCCTTCCCTACTAATGAAAAATGGTACCATATGATGTCATTATCCAAAATATTTTTATCGTTCAGGTTTGTAACTAGAACTATAATATTACAATTACTTTTAAAAATAAGTATATTTATTTTTTATAACGACATTTTAATTAAGATTAACTAAAATATCGAGCAGAAAACAAACAATATATAAATCTATAGAGTGTCATTCATGAATATGAATAAATACATAGATAAAAGCATTTCTTTATATGTGTTTCATATATTCTCCCCTAGACGAAAGATCTTTTTTTTGAAAGGTTAATTTCTTTTAAATTCTGTAGTCTGTGGGACTTGAACCCAAGACCTTCCACAACCTAGGTGTTTTAAAGGCTTTGCCTTTGCCAATGATGAAAGATCTAAAGGTGGTTTTTATTTTTATTATTATTATTATTATTTTTTTTTTTTTTCACAATGAGTTGAACAACCCCATGTACTTAACTCTCACTATTCCACTCACCTCTATTCCTAAGTGACACACACACAACCCTACAAGATAAAAAACAATTATAAAACTTTATCATACAACCACATGATCAACACTTATATACCTTCAATGTATCTGGTTCCCCATCCTCTTCATGAAGGATGATGTGAAACATATCCTGGTTCCTTGTAATGACATTGACATACCACCTCTAATAAAGCAATCCCATAAAGTCACCCTTACCACAAAAGTCAAAACCCTATTGGGGTTTGTATATAGATTTTTAAACTTGTAAGGGTGGGTGAAGTGATCATCACACCATCACTAAACATCCAACGAACCCTATCGGGGTTTGTGTATAGATTTTTAAACTTTTAGTTTTGGACACTTATATACACATATGTATAAATTCTAAAAACTACAAGCTAAAACCCAAAAAAACGAAGACCTAAAAACTAACGTTGTAGGGTTCGATAAGACGATTCCAATGCCGCTTGAATGAGTTCAATTGGAGTCCGTTTGATACCCTTCCTACGACTTCCTATTTTTCTTTCACTGTTTATTTGATCTTAACAAACATTCCTAATACCATATATCTTATTATAAGGTCACACCTCACTAATCATTCACCAATTACACGTTTAAATGTGATTTAAACATCATTAATCCCAATAACGTACAATGTGTACTATATATCCTCCATACTTATAGAATAAACTTTAATTTATTTTAAATATTATTGTTTAGTGAAATAACTAATACTGTATATCAGTAATGTTATTTGCACAAGATTACATTCTTTTAATGATACATACATTTATATAATCCGGGTACTCACTACCCATTCTTCCGTATCTAAATTTCAATTGTAACATGTATTGTAATGTAATTTTCTTTTCTTTTTTTCTTTTTTTTTTTTTTTTTGAAAAAATGCTTTCATTCAACAAACGTCAAAACCGGCCCTCAAAACGGGGACCGACGGCTCAAGCCATTACAACATATACAACGGATAACGACTCCAATCTTTTCACACAATCCTATTACACTTTGTTCTATTCTTAACCCAAAGGAAAGACAACGATTTCACAGTAGACACAATTCATTCGACACTAGGCTCTTTTCCGTTAAATTCCATCTCGTTCCTTGCCTTCCAAATCACCCACATAGTAACAATCACGATCCCATGAACGATTTTTTTCTTCATCTTGCACCCCTGGACTGTTTTATACACCTGCAATAAATCTTTTATACCGAACGTGAATATTGGAGGAGTTCTACACAATGAGCTGATGCAGTCCCAAACATTTGCAGCTATTAAGCAGTCGGACAGAATATGCAACTCTGTCTCGTCTCTTGCACGGCACCAGGGACATAAAAGATCCTGAATAATGATGTTACGCTGCACTAACGCTGTCTTCGTAAGAATATGGTTCTGTTCCGCTCTCCAAGCCATTATCGAGCACTTCAAGGGAACCCAAGAGACCCATTTAATAGCAAAATTTGACCCGTAATCATACCTCTGCATAAGCAAATCAGTCGTCCCCTTTGCTGTAAATTCAGCTTGTCCTTCTGCAGCCCACTTCCAACAATCCTGATCCATCGATACTTCAAACTTGTTCATTGCCTCGCACAACTGCACCTACTGCAGCAACTCATCCGTAGTCCGTATATTATCTATCCAGTCCGCGTCCATCACCAACTTATTACTAACTAATTTCGTTATGTCCGCCACTGTGCAGGTTTTATTTCCATCTAGGCGATATAATAGCGGCCATTTATCTCTAAGTGCACACTCGCCTAACCAAACATCAAGCCAAAACCTTACCAATACACCATTCCCCACTTTAGCTCTAATGTACGTATGAATCGCCACATCATTAACCTTAATCCCAGCCACCACTTTCACTATAGCTTTCCAACTTCCAGTCGCGTATTTGTTAACCGGAAGCGCCTCCCACATATTATCGCTTTTATGACAAACTTCAATAACCTTTGTCCACAACACATTCTTATTCTTACGAAATCTCCAAGCCCACTTAAAGATGAGAGCTTCATTGACAACTTCTAACCTTTTAATACCCAACCCTCCAAATTTTTTCGAAGTCGTAACTTGTAACAACCGGCAAAATAAGGTAATTCCGTACAAATTAATTAATATGTGATCAACGTAAGTAAATGCAATTATGTGTGATTTAATTATCAAGGCCTTAGGAGATAGCAATTTCCAAATAGTGCATAGGAATGCATACGTTTAATGGTAAAACATGATTGGATCATGTGCGAATAAGCTATCCGGTATGGACGTTGGCAGTTACCCGGTAATAATTAAATAAACGATACGGATCCCGGACACCCAGGATATAAAATAAAGGGTATTTTCATGAAATATAATGAGTTTTGAAACTCCAAAACCATAAATGAAAACGTCTTGTACAAATCTCCCGGTAACGAATAAAATGCGCGTACCGCACCCGACACGCGTATAACTCATAAATTCACCCGGCGAAGGCCTAAATAACCAATCAACGCTTAAATTAGACTATATTTAAGGGTTATTAAAGGTATTTTTAATGTCCGGATAACGCGTGATTAAAACCCGAAAAATACCCGAACGACACCCGAACGACGAGGGATTTAACATAACAAGTATTGGGTAAATATTTGAAGTTGTGGACCCCACATAAACCCACATGGGGGCCGGCCTAAAGGCCAAGGGATGTGTCCATGCAAGTGTTGAAGTAATAATAATCTACACTTAGGTAAAGCATGCACATGTGTAAGATAAAGTTGTAAGAAAACATTAGTACAAAAAGCACTCTAATCTTGTCCCCCTTGATGAAAATTTCGGCCACATGGCCCTAATAAGCCAAGACACAAATCTAAACAATCATGACACTAGTGTATGCATGCATGGTGAGGTCTTGTATAAAGATCATGAGAGATCATAAGATTTAATCAAGATTTACAAGCAAACCTCCTACCTACATACATACATACACGGTTATATACACACACACACACACTTCATATCCTTTCAAGATTCCCAAGTACACATACATTCCTTCATAAGATTTCTTAAATCTTTGGAAGATTACATGTGATAATTATATATAAACATGTGTTAGAGGTTTGGATATCAAAACAAAACTCTTCTCCTTCCCTTGTTCTTTTGGCCGTGAGCTTCTCACCTCCCTCATACTCCATTCTTACAAGTTTCTACAACTCCAAAACACTTAAAACAATCCATCATCCAAACCCCTATTGTGTGTTTCAAGCTTGGAGCTTAACCATTAAGGAAGAACACACTAAACCCCTCTCAAAATCAAAGGTTTTGTCTTCCCTAGCCTTGTGCTAGTAGTAAGCTTCTTAATCTTGTTTTTGATTGTTATTATTCATGTATGTGTTCTTAGAATCAAGTTGTACATGAAGGGTTTAAAAGGTGGTTTTGAACATAATCTTTAATAGGTTTTACATGTGTAAAATGGAAGATTAAAGATATGAAAATAAACCATGGATTTGATAATGATGATGTATTAATCTTGAAAATATGTAAAGTTTGCATCTAAAACTAAGTAGGATGATGTTTTGGTTAAAATTGTAGAATGAACTTGAATATGTTAAGAGTAACTTTAAATTATCTTATTATGATCATCTAAGTTATAATATGTGGTAAAACATGTTAGAAGTTCATAAAATAAAGAAGATGAAAAATTAAAGTTAGCTCACTTAGGTGAATGAAATTTGGCTATGTTGAAGAAATACATAAAACACACATATAATTAGTCTTCCATATGGAATATAAGACTAACAAAGGTGTTTTGATACAAATATAACTTACCAATAAAAAGTTGAATCTTCAAAGTTTACTATTTTGAGTGAAAAATGTTAACTTTGAAAGTTAGAGTGGAAAAATGCAACTTTTGGAAGTTAAGGGACTAAAGTTGTAACTTTGAAAGTTAGGGGACTAAAATGGATATTTTAGAAACTATTAGTCCAAAAATACAAGTATGGAAAGTTTGGTGTCAAAAATGTAAGAAATAAATTCTAAGGATGAATTTGGTAAATACTAGTAGATATACTTGGGTATTTTGGTATAAAAAGTATATTTTTATAAAAGGGAAAGTTATAAAAATATGGATTGTATTAACATAAAGATTTTTATAAAATAGAGATTTTATAAAAATGTTAAGCAAACTTGAGAAACTTATACAAAAATGAATACTTTTATATAAATGGGAATATAAAAGTATTGGAAGCATTTTTGTATCTAAGTTAACAAGTTGGGCTAAAATACAAACCTTCCGAGTAACATGGGTTAGAAATGTGGATAATATTTCTATAAAACACATGTTGGGAAAGACTTGGAAAATTGACTAATCAAACTAAGATATCGAACTAAGACGCGTAACGAACCGTACACGGACAAAACATGGGAAAAATGCCATTGCGGCAAGGTAAGAAAATATATATTTTTAAGAAGTAAAATATATATGCATCATGGGTGAAAACTAATAAACACTTTCCTAAGTGTTGAAGGAATTATTCGTGGGAGAAAAATATAACGTAAACGAATTCGACGTTAAACAAACGTGTATACTTAACAAGAAAAACTACACATTTATACGCTCGTCTCGGCAAAATTCTAGTATACCTACTTAATGGGAAAGTAGATATGTGGGAAGGAAAGCCGCGACGAGTAGACAAAGATATATAGGTGTATGCCGTACCAACAAGATCCTAGTATATTTATTTGAATGGGAAAATAAATATACGGTATGGTGAGTTGAATCGGGTGTTAAGAATATACAATCGAACGACAAGATCTTAGCATATTTGTTTAAATGGGAAAACAAATGTGTGGCAAAGTGAGTCGGGTCGAATGTTGAAACACATATTACATCGAGCGACGCGATCTTAAGTATAATTATTTAAATGGGAAAATAATTATATGTTAAGTGAAGTCGAGTCGATGATAATAAGGTACAAGTTAAGGAAATATTAACAAGAGTAATATATAACTTGTAACACAAAGGGTAATCTAACGCCAACGAAACCTAGGATACGCGCTTAATTAAACGGGATTTGGAATAACTTGTGGTCGGGAGTTGGGTGTACAACTTGCCAAGGCACATGCACGATAGGAATAGTGACTTATACGTCTAGGACGTTTGTAGGTGCGAGACCCTCTATGCTATCTGCCTAGTAAGCCAGACAAAGTTTCAGGTGAGTTTCACGGCCCCATTTTACTGTTTTAACTGGGGGAAAGATATGTTTGTCAAACGTTGTCACATGTTGAAATGTTTTCAAGGTTAAAATGTGATAAGTGGTATGATGAGTACTTGAGCAGTGATCGCCACTCGGGGTTGAGTCCTCTCTTCCGTAATCATTAATTCAGGGAAATGAAACCGAAAGAATATTTGGATAGTACTATTGGTGCCTGACAAGGCCCACCCCTAATCGATAGCGTCGATTATGCATCGGCGTATGCCTGGGGTGCACATATTCTGAAATTAAGTCGTTAGGTTCCGAGGAACGACTTGGAGCGGGGCGTTATTATTAGTCTTGGTTTGGTTATGGGGCTCAAGGGACTGCTCATCATTATAGTTTGTAGGAGCTAGCTACTCCTTACAAAGGCCACAAGTTGTGCAGGTTTCGCACATGTTATAAAAACGGAATATCGATCGACAAGATCCTAGTATAATTATTTAATGGGAAAATAATTATACGGTAAAGTGAGTCGAGTCGATGGTTGTGAAAATGTTGCTGTTATCAAACTAAAACCTGTGAACTCACCAATATTTTATATATTGACGTCTTTTTAAACATATCTTTCAGGTAACTAAGTGTTGAATAGATATGGGGCTAGTGCGGTGGAATTTGGGATGTCGGATACTGGTCGGGATTTCATTCATTGTTACCTTCGGGTTGGAACAAAAACGGAAATACCCACATTGAAACTTAATGTTCATCGTTTTAAGTAATGCCTTGTGCAATATTGTAATAAGATACTCATTTCCGACATTCTAATAAATTGATCTTTTCTAATTAAATATAGTTTGTGTTAATCTTGACTTTGATATGCTTTCGAGCGTTGCGCCACGTGTTTCCGCCATTGGCGTGGTGTGACAGAAGTGGTATCAGAGCCAAGGTTGTAGCGAACTAGCATTTTTGAAAAATCTAGACTATAACCGGTTTGGCTCGAAAACGAAATTTTCAAAAATAAAACACAACAAAATATTTTTAGAAAAGAAAGAAATTGTACATGGGTTGTACAAGGGGAAATTCCGACCGACTAGCCATGTGTGTCAATATATGAAGTATTAGAAAATGCGGATAGGATGTCTATGTTGCATGGGAATCCGATTTTCTAAGATTAAGTTAATACATATACGTAGTACGGATATTTTGCCAGTAAGGTTGTTGTATCACGCTTCACAATAGTCCGCGCTCCTGCATCGATCACCGGTGCCAGCCAAGAGGAAGGGTACTGTGGTCTACGAGGAGCCTACCTGCCTGCCTGTAGACGGGATGATCGGAAGGACTAATCTCTATCGCGTTAATGGATGTCGCCACGTTGTTTATGATTTGGAGGATCAAGTCTTGTTGTATGAAATCTCGGTTTTGGATCAGGAAGCTCGGAACTAGCGGGCAACAAGATTACCTGGCAACACAAATTATCATTACGGGTGCACACGTAATAATAGTTTGGGGTGCACGGTAACCTTGGTGGGCGCTAGGGCCGGGATTGGTGATCACTCCTTGTCTTCGTTGTTCTTGTTCTTTAGATTCAGTCTTAGTTTTGATCGACCAATGGGTTAAATGGGAGGTCTCGCCGATGTCCCTTTATTTTGATCCTAGCTAACCTAATAAGCTTTCTTCGACATTACCTTTATGGTACGAGCACGGAAGAGCTCGAACGTCTATTCATATAAGTAATCTGACGCAAACCCTCGCTCTAAATAGGAACGGGAGATGAAAGCTTCCTTGTGTAGGAGTTGAAGGTCTCCACCACAAAGTTCTTCCAAAGGAACGGGCGTACGAGGATGCGCCGCCTACTGAAGAGATGAATGCCTGGTACGATGCGAGGAATGCTAAACTTGGAACCCAGTGAAGACTTAGGGTGCGTCCCTGCTAGACTAGTGCGTTTAGAGAACGGGACCCTGCGTGGATTAGATATAAGACTCGTGGCCGTGTGCTGCTGTGTTATCATGGTGAATAAGTCATGTTCAATCTAACGCATGCCCAGGTTGTCTTCAAGGGTCGAGTATTTTTCTTTTCCTGTAGGAAGAACATAATCGAAGTCACGGGATTAGGAAGCTTGATCATTGTTACCCTGAAAGCTCGGTAGCCCTTGTCTGAATCAACAGTATTGGTTGTTCCCATGCAGTCATGGACTGCTGATGAAATCAGCATGCCGCATTGCACAAGTCATGAGTGCTTTGTTAAACTTCGATGGTGTCGAAAGTTTCGGCCACTAATCACGACCGCGGCATCGTTTGCCAGTGTTAGGATGACGGCGTGTAGTAGAACAGCAAGCCCCAGTCGGCATATGGCGATGGACTCACTCGGAAGTGCATACGAGGAACTCGTGGGAAGCCACTACTCGGTGTATCGAGTATTCAAGTATGGATTAACAACCTTTGCAATAGCGCTGGATCGTGTTCGGAAGATGAATTGTGATGGACTCAGCATGTTGGTACTTATGTCATACCACCTTCCTGAGGTGCAAAGATTATCATAAGACTCCTCTATCTACCTCCTGTTTGTTTTTCAAGGATTGTTGATGGTCTCGCTTCAGTCGAGGAACGCCAGAGTAGGCTCGTTACATGTACTGTGCCTGAATCCGTCATAAACCCTAGAAAGTGGAACCACACTTTGGGAATCGTAATCGTAAGAGTGTTATGTGATTATCAGAATGTTGCAAGACGCTTTTTGCCGACGTTAAAATCCCCCTCGAAAATCAAGTGGCGGACTACTAAATGTGGTCACGTTATTCTGTTAAACTAAACTTACCCATGGGACGACAATTCCATTGCTCTTGTTGCAATGTTGAGTGTCCATCACCGTCGTCGCGGTAACGAGTCTAGTTATTTATTGGTCGACGATTGATGGAAAGTGTTTTTGTCAATCCCCGAAGTTATTGAGACGTTGCGTCCCCTCGTTACGGTGACTTATAAACTAAGGTTGCAAGGTCCATTCGTTGTGGACACGGTGACCTGTCTAATCTCTTGCCGTATTTCGATACTCTCACGGCGTGGCCTATCGGGAAGAAAGTTCACCGGCCTCGCTTGAGTGACAGAGAGGCATTCCAGCTAATTACTATCGGTGCTAGATAGCATGTAAGGAGACCCTAATGAGAAGAATGACTCGGCTGGTTTGCCAAAGTCGGTATCGCTTTCATTTTATCGTGGTGTATCGATAAATCGTGATCCTTCTACCTCTACTTGCTATGCTCGTTGTGACCACTATCCTTGTTATCGGGAAAGTTGTAGGTTGGTTTCCAGGTCCTATGGATACCAGTCACCACACATATAATAGTTTCGACGAGTCTAAGACCCCGGTCGAGCCTGACATTGTTACTCCTGTTATTGTCCTATGGCTCGAGCAAGTCCTGTTGACGCTATTAAGTGTGTAGCTCTCGCTGAGTTTGTTGTTGTCAGTGGTTTGATAGCACTTATCGGGCTTGATGTCGTTGTTTCTATGTCTGTTGTTGAGTTTATTGTTGTCATTGTCTGTACAGTCCATCTTGAGCTTGATGATGTTGCTCTATGGCTCTGCTCGAATTGACGTTGTTGATGTATTTGAGGCTCCTGCAGAAGTGAATGTCATTAACGAAGACGTCTCTATGACCCTTTCCAGGCCGCTATGACCATCTATGTGTCTTTGTGGAGTTTGTTGTTATTAATTCCATTCTCTTTGAGGCTTTCATTGAACTACTAGTTATCATTCCTTGGGCTCTTAGGAAGTCTAACATTGTCAATGGTTCTCAGGCCTCAGTGGAAACTGTCGATGTTTCTGTTGCCATTGTTTGAGTGACTCATAACAAGCCTCTGGTCGTTCTCTCCATGAACAATATCGGCTTGAGAAGTCAGCTAAATTATGTGGAACCCGTCATGACGACTGATGCGCCAGCCAATCTAACCAAGTCCTACCATTGAGCCTATGGAGGTTAGGCCCAAGGCCGAAGGTACGAATGAAATTCCCACCTCCACAAGTGATCTGAGACGCACGGGGATGCGTGCCCACCATAACGGAGCTTTATGGTGGTGTGGACTATGGATTCTCCATATTGAGCGTCATATTGTCGCGTGCATTCATGCTGCTGGGTTACCCCCAGCCATAGTACATGCTCGTTATTACATTATAATAGCTGATTGCGTATTCATGTGGCTGCGCTACATTGCTGATGATGCATTCCTAGTGTTTACTGCTCCTGCAGTGGTGTAGCCTTGCTGTCGTATTTCTCTGTGTCGTACGGTTCCTATTGCGGTGTTGCCTTGTCGTCATACTTCTCTGTTGTCGTGTTGCTCCTGTGTGGTGTTCCCTAGTTGATGTGCTTCGTGGATATGTTGCTGACATTGCCATGTTGTTTCTACTATCGTGTTGCTCAGAGGGCGTATTGCTACAGTTGTTGGATTACCTCGATGACGTGATGATTTGTCGTTTGCATCGCTCTTGTTTTCTCTCGGAATGGAGACATCGCCTAAACCCCTCGTGCCGTCATTGTTCTATTTGTTTGATTGTGTAGTGCCGACATTGATTATGTAGGATTTCAGGTGTCCAACGGACTTTCTAACAGTCGTGCTTAGACACTCTAGCCTTAGCGATTACGGGTGTATTCCCCTAAAGTCTGAATCTCGTGGTCGTCTGAGTAGGTGACCGAGTCATGTGCCGACCCCTGTATATGCTCACGCATTTCGTGAGCGGTACATCTTCAGAATCTGAGGCACCAGTGACGCTATGCCCAGCCCTAACCTTTTACGTGCAATTTGGTCGCCCAGCGATCGGTTATGCAAATCAATGTCGGGAAGAAACCCTGTGATCTACACGTGACAAGGCGAGACTTGCCTTTGTGATAAGGGATTTCGAATACGTCTCGAACCTGAAGGTATCGAGAATTTATGAGCGATATTATGATCTATACCTTTGGGACTAGCAAGAGTTGAAAGGTACAATTCATTTATTGCTCACACCAGTAGATTCATTTGGAGTCATACGTACCATACTGATGGTTATGGGAATACCGTCGTGGACCCACCCATGGGCGTGCGTTGGTGAAGTCCCTAGTATATGATTCGGAGGTTTTATGAACCCTGAATCTAGAAGGGCGTATAGCATTATCTACTCTATAAGGGTACTACCCTATCATTACGAGATGGTCGATCAGCTCGGCCTCTCGATTAAGGTGGTTATTCATTTGATGGTAGGCTTATCTTGCCTTGGTGTCATTGAGTATATTCTTGGAATAGTCGAACTCTTTCGAGCTTGGGTTGATAGTGGTGTTCCCAATTATGCTTTAACTAGCATTACTCACGCTAGAGTAAAATACTCGGTTCTCAACAGACACTGTTGGAGACACCATAGTGATATGAGCTGCCAGGGCAGGGCGTATGGCACCGGACTAATCAGAACGAGCTTGAAGGCTTACATATTCCGCCCATATGTGTGACTACCGAGGCATTGAATGGGATGCCTTATGGGAAGGCTCAGGACTATTACCTGTGGTGCGATATCAGCCGCTCGCTTGTTTAAGTAACGACTTGAGCGCATGAAGCCGTCAAGCCAAATGTGAAATCTATGCTAAATGCATGCATCTATGACCCGATTTCACCATTTACATAAAAAGATTCCGAAAGGATGGAACCTTCGATGAATGAGGGTTTTGGTTTCAGGACTCCTTTCACTCAGATCTCTGCATAAGATCTGAAGGTCAATGTAAGGGCATGTGGCCTGTACTATTCGGAATTGATTTACTAGGTTGCTATTGACGATAGAACACTAGTGCCCATGAAGCACATATAACAGAACTGGTACTGGATACCCATGGTTTGGGTAGCTACTGGTGTTCTGTATACTTGTCGCAATGGGGGCCAACGTGTTGATATGTCATAATAAACCTTATACGCTGTTCATTACGACAACAATTTATGATGTTTCATATATCTCTTTTCGGTATAGACCTATGTGCTGGAAGCATCTTGTCGTTGGTGATGAGTCGACTCGTTCTACTCGAGGATTGTGGAATTGTACGGCCCGGGCGTCATGTATACACTGCTTAATGTCAGGGAACTGAGGGGTGAAAGCGACGCACAAACTTTCGACCTCCATCAGTCCATACTAAGCGTCCTAGTACCATTAACCACAATTACTCAGGAGGAAAGCAGCAATTCAGTACCTAGAGGATTCTACGGAAATAAAGTCCCATTTTGAATGTGGTTGTTCGGTCGACAAGAACCTAGTATATTTATCTTAATGGGGAGGTAAATATACGGTAATGTGAGTCGAGCCGAAGGATAAATAAAATGGGATACCCGACGAAGTTTCCAAGGGGACATTTATGTGGTGCGGTAAGATCACCTGTTTGACATCACCATGACACCCGAGGTGTCCCGGGGTCAGATGTGACCCAAGTGATGATTGATTGTTGTTTGGAACCCTCTCATTCCTTACTCACCTATAGCTCCGAGATAAGGCATTGGATAGCTACCTATACTCTCGGAGAGTCGTGGCTAGGCACCGAATTGCCGACTTACATTATATCGGATTGTAGTGGTCACTCTACCTCAAGTTCGACAAACTTTGTACACAAGCATGGGATACTCGATTTGAGACGAGTATGGCTTGTCATTCTCGGACAAATTGAATGTACTTGACGGAATTGTTCCGTGTTGACACGATTGATGTTCGTGGCAGATCGAACCCATGAGCTTCATCACCAAAATTTCCTATGTGATAGGAATTAGCATCCCAGTATTCGGGGTGTACTACTCAAAGCCCTTGGAGGGCATACGTGTAAATCTCCAGTGCGTCGATTGACAGACGGAGATAGATACATAACCTGGTTTAGGTTATTCGAGAGATGGCCAGTAGATCTTGCAGATTAAAGGCTGTTTGGATGAGATACGAACCTATTAAGAAGTCATACAAACAAGGCGTAGGCCTTAAGAACTTCGGTCTAATAATAGGTTTTCACTGAGAGTCATACTCCGAGGAGGTGTCAATAAGCTTAGAGTTTGTAGTAGGCCAAGTTCCTAATACTTCGGTGGTACGGAGATATCGATCAAAATTGGCCTCGTGATGAATAAGCTTGAATTGTCGCAAGAGCTTAGTGGGACTCTTAATGAATCCCGCAAGTCTGGCCTGAGGAAGTTTTGGTCGATTCCTCGACCGGCGGAAGTCCGGTTGACGATAAGCTATACTATTTCGGGAAAACCGATAGATGTGTCAAGGTGGGATGACCAAGAGCTTAGTCGTAGTTGAACTATGACATTGTGTTTGTTAGAGCGCTAAGCGTGAGCCGAGCTTGAATTTGGGCTCACTAGGAAAGAGGAGATCTCATGAAGCGCAAACACCCCGCCCTGTTCAAGGATACTATTGTGATGGGTAACTTGAATTGAATTCCGGGACGGAATTCTCTTAACGGGGGGAGAATGTAACAACCGGCAAAATAAGGTAATTCCGTACAAATTAATTAATATGTGATCAACGTAAGTAAATGCAATTATGTGTGATTTAATTATCAAGGCCTTAGGAGATAGCAATTTCCAAATAGTGCATAGGAATGCATACGTTTAATGGTAAAACATGATTGGATCATGTGCGAATAAGCTATCCGGTATGGACGTTGGCAGTTACCCGGTAATAATTAAATAAACGAAACGGATCCCGGACACCCAGGATATAAAATAAAGGGTATTTTCATGAAATATAATGAGTTTTGAAACTCCAAAACCATAAATGAAAACGTCTTGTACAAATCTCCCGGTAACGAATAAAATGCGCGTACCGCACCCGATACGCGTATAACTCATAAATTCACCCGGCGAAGGCCTAAATAACCAATCAACGCTTAAATTAGACTATATTTAAGGGTTATTAAAGGTATTTTTAATGTCCGGATAACGCGTGATTAAAACCCGAAAAATACCCGAACGACACCCGAACGACGAGGGATTTAACATAACAAGTATTGGGTAAATATTTGAAGTTGTGGACCCCACATAAACCCACATGGGGGCCGGCCTAAAGGCCAAGGGATGTGTCCATGCAAGTGTTGAAGTAATAATAATCTACACTTAGGTAAAGCATGCACATGTGTAAGATAAAGTTGTAAGAAAACATTAGTACAAAAAGCACTCTAATCTTGTCCCCCTTGATGAAAATTTCGGCCACATGGCCCTAATAAGCCAAGATACAAATCTAAACAATCATGACACTAGTGTATGCATGCATGGTGAGGTCTTGTATAAAGATCATGAGAGATCATAAGATTTAATCAAGATTTACAAGCAAACCTCCTACCTACATACATACATACACGGTTATATACACACACACACACTTCATATCCTTTCAAGATTCCCAAGTACACATACAATCCTTCATAAGATTTCTTAAATCTTTGGAAGATTACATGTGATAATTATATATAAACATGTGTTAGAGGTTTGGATATCAAAACAAAACTCTTCTCCTTCCCTTGTTCTTTTGGCCGTGAGCTTCTCACCTCCCCCATACTCCATTCTTACAAGTTTCTACAACTCCAAAACACTTAAAACAATCCATCATCCAAACCCCTATTGTGTGTTTCAAGCTTGGAGCTTAACCATTAAGGAAGAACACACTAAACCCCTCTCAAAATCAAAGGTTTTGTCTTCCTTAGCCTTGTGCTAGTAGTAAGCTTCTTAATCTTGTTTTTGATTGTTATTATTCATGTATGTGTTCTTAGAAGCAAGTTGTACATGAAGGGTTTAAAAGGTGGTTTTGAACATAATCTTTAATAGGTTTTACATGTGTAAAATGGAAGATTAAAGATATGAAAATAAACCATGGATTTGATAATGATGATGTATTAATCTTGAAAATATGTAAAGTTTGCATCTAAAACTAAGTAGGATGATGTTTTGGTTAAAATTGTAGAATGAACTTGAATATGTTAAGAGTAACTTTAAATCATCTTATTATGATCATCTAAGTTATAATATGTGGTAAAACATGTTAGAAGTTCATAAAATAAAGAAGATGAAAAATTAAAGTTAGCTCACTTAGGTGAATGAATTTTGGCTATGTTGAAGAAATACATAAAACACACATATAATTAGTCTTCCATATGGAATATAAGACTAACAAAGGTGTTTTGATACAAAAATAACTTACCAATAAAAAGTTGAATCTTCAAAGTTTACTATTTTGAGTGAAAAATGTTAACTTTGAAAGTTAGAGTGGAAAAATGCAACTTTTGGAAGTTAAGGGACTAAAGTTGTAACTTTGAAAGTTAGGGGACTAAAATGGATATTTTAGAAACTATTAGTCCAAAAATACAAGTATGGAAAGTTTGGTGTCAAAAATGTAAGAAATAAATTCTAAGGATGAATTTGGTAAATACTAGTAGATATACTTGGGTATTTTGGTATAAAAAGTATATTTTTATAAAAGGGAAAGTTATAAAAATATGGATTGTATTAACATAAAGATTTTTATAAAATAGAGATTTTATAAAAATGTTAAGCAAACTTGAGAAACTTATACAAAAATGAATACTTTTATATAAATGGGAATATAAAAGTATTGGAAGCATTTTTGTATCTAAGTTAACAAGTTGGGCTAAAATACAAACCTTCCGAGTAACATGGGTTAGAAATGTGGATAATATTTCTATAAAACACATGTTGGGAAAGACTTGGAAAATTGACTAATCAAACTAAGATATCGAACTAAGACGCGTAACGAACCGTACACGGACAAAACATGGGAAAAATGCCATTGCGGCAAGGTAAGAAAATATATATTTTTAAGAAGTAAAATATATATGCATCATGGGTGAAAACTAATAAACACTTTCCTAAGTGTTGAAGGAATTATTCGTGGGAGAAAAATATAACGTAAACGAATAAGACGTTAAACAAACGTGTATACTTAACAAGAAAAACTACACATTTATACGCTCGTCTCGGCAAAATTCTAGTATACCTACTTAATGGGAAAGTAGATATGTGGGAAGGAAAGCCGCGACGAGTAGACAAAGATATATAGGTGTATGCCGTACCAACAAGATCCTAGTATATTTATTTGAATGGGAAAATAAATATACGGTATGGTGAGTTGAATCGGGTGTTAAGAATATACAATCGAACGACAAGATCTTAGCATATTTGTTTAAATGGGAAAACAAATGTGTGGCAAAGTGAGTCGGGTCGAATGTTGAAACACATATTACATCGAGCGACGCGATCTTAAGTATAATTATTTAAATGGGAAAATAATTATATGTTAAGTGAAGTCGAGTCGATGATAATAAGGTACAAGTTAAGGAAATATTAACAAGAGTAATATATAACTTGTAACACAAAGGGTAATCTAACGCCAACGAAACCTAGGATACGCGCTTAATTAAACGGGATTTGGAATAACTTGTGGTCGGGAGTTGGGTGTACAACTTGCCAAGGCACATGCACGATAGGAATAGTGACTTATACGTCTAGGACGTTTGTAGGTGCGAGACCCTCTATGCTATCTGCCTAGTAAGCCAGACAAAGTTTCAGGTGAGTTTCACGGCCCCATTTTACTGTTTTAACTGGGGGAAAGATATGTTTGTCAAACGTTGTCACATGTTGAAATGTTTTCAAGGTTAAAATGTGATAAGTGGTATGATGAGTACTTGAGCAGTGATCGCCACTCGGGGTTGAGTCCTCTCTTCCGTAATCATTAATTCAGGGAAATGAAACCGAAAGAATATTTGGATAGTACTATTGGTGCCTGACAAGGCCCACCCCTAATCGATAGCGTCGATTATGCATCGGCGTATGCCTGGGGTGCACATATTCTGAAATTAAGTCGTTAGGTTCCGAGGAACGACTTGGAGCGGGGCGTTATTATTAGTCTTGGTTTGGTTATGGGGCTCAAGGGACTGCTCATCATTATAGTTTGTAGGAGCTAGCTACTCCTTACAAAGGCCACAAGTTGTGCAGGTTTCGCACATGTTATAAAAACGGAATATCGATCGACAAGATCCTAGTATAATTATTTAATGGGAAAATAATTATACGGTAAAGTGAGTCGAGTCGATGGTTGTGAAAATGTTGCTGTTATCAAACTAAAACCTGTGAACTCACCAATATTTTATATATTGACGTCTTTTTAAACATATCTTTCAGGTAACTAAGTGCTGAATAGATATGGGGCTAGTGCGGTGGAATTTGGGATGTCGGATACTGGTCGGGATTTCATTCATTGTTACCTTCGGGTTGGAACAAAAACGGAAATACCCACATTGAAACTTAATGTTCATCGTTTTAAGTAATGCCTTGTGCAATATTGTAATAAGATACTCATTTCCGACATTCTAATAAATTGATCTTTTCTAATTAAATATAGTTTGTGTTAATCTTGACTTTGATATGCTTTCGAGCGTTGCGCCACGTGTTTCCGCCATTGGCGTGGTGTGACATAACTCTATCCCAACTCACCCAATGCACCTTATTACCCACATTCGAACCCGTCCAAAAGAATTTTCTCATTCTTCTTTCAAGCAAATCCAATACCTTCCGAGGCGCTTTATACAAGGAGAAATAATAGATTGGGAGGCTTTCAAGCACGGCTTTGATAAGAACCACCCGTCCTCCAATAGACAAAAGCTTCGCCTTCCAACTCGCTAATCTTGACTCAAACACCTCGACAACTTTCTTCCAACTAGCACATCTATTCATATTGGCTCCCACTTTAATCCCCAGATAGTCAAAAGGAAAAAGTGTCGCTTTTGCACCCCAAAGTACCCGCCATCACATCCGTTTCCTCAATACTAGTACCAACCCCAAAAAGATTAGACTTATTTATATTAATTTTCAAACCGGAACAAATATGAAAGCATCTCAACAATCTTGCCAAATTAACCACATTCCCTCCGACCATTCACCTAAAATAATATAATTTTCTTTCATAAAGTATTTGTTTTCCTTTCCTATTAGGGCAGGATGAACGTCATCATGGCATACCCTAATTCTTTTCAATCTTGCATTGTCACATTACTACCATGATTCACTATGCTAAAGTGTTTTTTTGATTCAACATCACCCTAAACTACTACCCAATTTTTTATTTTTTATTTAAAAAATAAAACATGCATTTTAATTAAAATAAACGAGACATAAATTAAAACTAATACATAAAATTAAAATTAATAAATGCCAAAAAATAAAATTAATATAAAATATATAAAGGGTTTATAAAAAAAATAAGAAAAAACAAATTAAATTAAAAATAACCTAATCTCCATCACATACCAAACATGCATCTTCTCCCCCTATACACCCACCTTTCTTATCTTCTTGTCAGTTAATCTACACTATACAATCTACATCTACACTTCTACATCTACATCTAAATCTACACTTCTACATCTACATCTACACTATATAATAAAAGAAAACACATGAGGGACACATGTCACTCCCTCATGAATTCTCTCATTTTATTATTTAATACATTAAACTCAAATTTAATTATAATAATTGATTTGCAAAACCATGATATAAGTTTATTAAATTAAATTTTAGTAATTATATTAATAATCATAGTTGTAACTGAAATCATTAATAAAAGAAATGATTCTTTTTTATATAACATATTTATATTTAATTTGTTTCTTTATTTAATAGTTCTCCCATTTTATTATTTCAAACAATACGTTTATTTTAATTTGTTTCTTTATTTAATAATTATTACTTATTCAGTTTTTATTTGTTACAACTATAATTATTAATATAATTACAGTAATTCAGTTTAATATATATATTCTATGTTTTTTTTAAAATCAATTAATATAATTATATTTTAATACAAAATTAGAAATAAATTAATAGACATAATTTGAAAATGTTTATGAACTGACAAAAGTAATCTTTATTAAAAATTATTTATTTTTTAAGATAATGTATTTATATGTTATTAAATTTAAATCGCGTATCTTAAAAAACGTGTTTTTAATATGTGGTCTTTCACTCTAAGTTTAAAACTATATTTCTTACAATATTCTAAACAAATAAAATAAAACAAATCAATCCACATTAATAAAATATTTGATTCAATACAAAACTAAATATGTTTGGCTATTTTCGTATTATAATAGCTTGATATATAAAATACATTTAATATATGAAAAATCATTAATTGAAATCTTCACTGACTTTGTTTTTTCAAGTTACTTAAATAGAGAAATGCAATATCTAAAGAGTCTTTGCATTACTAATTCGTTTCAATCTTTATTTTCAGGCTATTAATTTACAGAATCTTTTTTTATAATACAATCAAATTGAACCAATAAATGTCATTATGTTTAAAGACCTTGATGTTAGAAAAAAAATGATTATACACTCAAGGTTAGAAATACTTTGGCGTTGAGGAAACTTGATGTCAAATTTCAAAGTGAACAATACTCGATTGGGATGGTTTAACGGATGAGGATATACTTTTAAATTAATTTCATTTTTTATATCTTAGCCTAAACAGATTTACCTTTATTACTTTTTTATTTTTGTTTTGTTTTGTTTACCTGCAGTGTACAAGGTAATAGCTGTGTATGGAAGATATGTTTTGGAATGTTTGAAAAAAGTTTTATGTGAATAAAAATATTTTTTTACAAGAAATCATTTAGGGGCTGATGAATATTTAATATTTTTTCGGTTATACAGGAAACTTTTTTTATTTTAAATAAAATATGTAATCTAATTTTTCTTAATTATATTTTAAATTTATATAATATATATATAATTTAAATTGTTTAACCCGTGTATCGCACGGGTACATAACCTAGTAATATTAAATTTGTTTGTGTTTTCTGTGTTCCTCCAAACATGAAAACATTTAAAAATAAAGCATAAATAAAAAAAATTAAAAACAAATGGCCAAACGTTACACGGGTACATAACCTAGTAATATTAAATTTGTTTGTGTTTTCTATGTTCCTCCAAACACGAAAACATTTAAAAATAAAGCATAAATAAAAAAATTAAAAACAAATGGCCAAACGTTACTCTAATACCCTTCATCCTGTGACTTAGAGCATTCACAATAGTTTCTCCATCCCCCATCCACTTACAACCAATCACAACCACATATTACACAAAACCCCATTACAGTTTCTCTCTTCTCTACTCACAACCACTTTCAACAGATATTAAAAAATAAATACAGTTTTCTCATTTCCCCAAAAGATTCCCAAAGAACCCAAAATTTACCGATAAACAGTAGATTCCCCATTTTCTTCACTCACAACCACTTCTAACCCCATAATTTTTTTAAGGTTTTGTCTCACACAATTGTAAGGGTTCTATTGTGAATGCTCTTACAAGACTACAACCCCAACTCTCTATCCGGAACCCACTATCTGGAACACCGACAGTGATGTTCCCGGGCGGGTAGTGAATATCCGGATCCGATCCTGCTTTCTTATATTTTGTTTCTATACTATTCCGCAAATAGTTAGGCAAGATACAATTCTTTTCCTACCATTCAAGATTTGTTGTAATTAAGAGAGAGGGATTTGTCCTCTTCTATTGTTGACTAGAAGTCATCATCGTAATGTAGATCACGGCTGTTTAATGTCTTTTATCATCCTTAAAGTAAAAGCATGCCTAATTCCTTTTAGAGTAACCTAAACACACAAAAATACTAGTCATAGAATTTTATATTTGTTTAACACGACACTTTAACTTTTAACCATACAAAGAAAAAACCATACTTTGTATACATCTTGATACCTTTAGATCGCATGCCCTATGATAAACATGCTTGGTTATGTTACACTAGCTTATACCCCGGGAGCGTCCCGGGTTGAGAAATCTAAGTAAAGTGAATAAAATTAGAAGTATCTAAACTATAAAAATGGTATCTATGTATCAACTTACATTAGATACTTTTAAAAAAATATACCAAAAGATCCATTTTACCTTACAACATCAACACCTAAAACAGAATATTAAGATCCCAAGCACTTCAAGGGGACAAAGATTGTTTAGCACCAATACATTCAGTCAAAGGTCTTTAAATGCATACAATAAGATTTGAGCTATTTCAGAATATGGTAGAAAAAAAACATAACAATTACCTGTTGGATAGCGTTCCGGGTTGAAATATCTAATATAACATAATAAAATATCTAATATGACAACATAAATAATGACTTGCCAATATATGATTAATGAATATTATTATTATTTTAAACAAATCTCTCTCATAAGTTATCATATTCTAATATAAAAAAAAGGGTAATTGGGTCGGGTATCACCTAATCCCAGGCCCGACCAAAACCCACAATTTTTTTAAACTAATATATCCTGGGAGCGTCCCGGGTTGAGAAATCTAATTTGAAATATCAATTTTACACCTGAAATAGACTGATGCGTTTTACAGTTACATGCAGGAAAGCTTCGGGTAGCACTTAACCTAAAACAATTAACAATGTATCTTCAATGTTAGTGCATAACCTTAAACACTGTATAACTCTAATATTAAAACCTAACCTAAAACAATGTACAATTCAAATGCTAACACATGTTTTAAATAAAAATCATATTTACTGGTTTAAACATAACTAATGACTTGCCTATACATGATTAATGAATAACCTGAACACTTGTGTTTTTTTTCCTGTAGGAACAAAACCACACAAAAAAATAATCGTTTTTTTCTCCGTTTTTTATATAGCACTATGGTACCCGTTGGAAAGATAATAAAACGCTCGTTAATTTGGTGTAATTTTTTTCTTTAAAAAATCTCGTATATAAAAGATATTAACGTTTAAAAGTTATGGGAGAAAACATTAGAGATAAAAATCTAATTTTGTTTTTAAATTTTAAATTATTATTTTCCTAAAATAAAGCCCTTGCCACATGAGATGACACATGGCACACTCAATGAAGAGAATACCCTCTTTGAATGCCATGTCATTAAAATGGCTTTGGTTTATTATATGTATAGATAGATATGTCGAAACATTTAAAAAAAGAAAAAAAAAATGTAAATGTAATAAATTTGTTGAACGAATTCCTATATATATTAATTTGTAACGGTCGGTGGAACAGCCACCTTACCGTATTCCAACTTTTCGCCACAAAGTTCGCTTTTTTCGGGGTCCACCACAATAGGGATGACAATTAAATCCAAACCTGGTGGGTAAACCCGAAACCTCATACATTTGGGACAGGTTTGGGGTCGGGTAATCGGGTATGGGTTCGCGTATGAGATTAGTTTTTATTTTTTTCGCAAGTTTGGGACGGGTTTGGGATTTGATGATATACTCGTTTACTCGACCCGATTACCCGATAAAGTATACCCGTTTACCCGATTAGATACCCAATATAATTTCTTATATATCTTTTTAAATATGTATGCATAATATATTTAATTGTCCATCTAGATTGTCATCTTGTGCCAAAATTAGTGTATACTATTTGTTATCTATGTCTTTGAGTGTTTTGATATGATTTAAGTACTTTATATTTATACATTGTAATCATTTACATATATATTTAGTGAAGCTAAATGTAATTGGTTAGAAGTTACCCAATAGATACCTGACGGGTTTTTGGTCAGATATTCCCAATGGGTAAGGTTTTAAAATTAATGGGTTTACCCGAAACCCGCGGGTATACCCGATACCCGATGGATAATTACCCGACGGGTTTTGGGACGGGTTTGGGACAAGCATACCTAATCGGGTATGGGGTTGGGATTACCTAAATCCGTCCCAAACCCGACCCATTGCCATCCCTACACCACAAGTTATCACTTTTTAGAATCAAATTTAAACAAATAATCTATATATGTTAAGTATATATTAGTATTTCAAAGCGACAAAGCATGAAATTTTACATGGCACTCAAAGAGATCATCCTATGTCATCCTCCTTATTTTCATAAAAAAAGTCTTCCTCTCTCTCATGTTTCTACCACAATATTAAAACGTTAGTAACTTTATATACAAGATTATTTTTAAAAAAATTACACCAAATTAACGAACGTTTTATTATCTTTCCAACGAATACCTTAGTGCTATACAATAAACGAAAAAAAAAACCGAATTTTTTGTCGTATTTTTTTTCGTTTTTTGTTCATACATGAAAAAAACACAATTTGTTCAGGTAATTCATTAATAATGTCTAGGCAAGTCACTAATCGTGTTCAAACTAGGGATTATATTTTCATCAAGGGCAGAATAAACTAAAATCACTTCTTTCAAAAAAAAAAAAAAGGCACACCTTCAAGAATACAGCCCCAATCACGCCTTGCAATGGTTGTTTCTAGCTTTGCTCCTCATCCAAACATACATCTTCTTTTTAATATACATTTTCATTTTTATTTACATGATTAAAATTGTTGTTTTTTCATATTATAGCACATTAATTTCTATGTTACATCATAACACATATTTTATCACATTATATTAGATTTATCTATTCTGGAAAGGTAGGTTCTCATTGAACCTAATCCTATCCTATAACCTTATACCCGATTAGGTATGCTTGTCTCAAACCCGATTACTCGATAACTGTAAAATTATAATAGCTTTAGAAATAATTATCATATATTCATTCCGTGTCTCGCACATTAGCATAGAAAATTAGTATATTTTATTTTTATAAGAAAGTAGAACAGATAGAAAACATATGATCAACAGTCACTAAAAGTTTATGATTTACCTCAAAATGACAAAATTAATTCTGCAATATAAACATTCTCGTTATGATTAGTAGCTAAAATATTGTTATAATTTATATGATCTGTTAAATTCTGCTTCAAATTTATACCAATTGATTTAAACAAATAACAAAATGACATGTAAACAAAAATTTATCACCGAAAAGATTAGTACCAATTGAAGTGGACATTTTGAACTAGAATTGATCCACCTTTTTGATAATTTGTGCTGTGGAATGCAATATCCAACACACACAATCCACTAGGATTCCACATATATAATTACTTTCCCTCTTTCTTTTTGCTAGCTTCCATCAACTTAAACGTAAGAAACCTCTCATAATAGGGTGTAGAGTTATTTTGTGTGTGTATATATAGAGTACAAGGTTATAGGATAGAGTTAGGTTTCAATGAGAACCTACCTTTCGTAAAAGAACCGTAAGAACCCCAACATAAAATGTGAATTAATTTTTTTTTTTTTACACACCGATGTAAAAATGGGTAACCCCACCGTAAAAAAAAAAATTACAATGGGTTTACTGCGGTGTAAAGATATGGGCCCATCAATGTTTGTCTTTTTCCAAAAGGGAATATTCCCTTTTATATTTTATTCAACTTTAATTTTCAACCACAAATTACTTTTTGATTAAAATAAGTTTGTGGTTATAAAGTGAGTTCTTTAGTTCTTTCACACGAAAGTGAGGTTCTCGTTTTACCCTTTCCCTAAGGTTATATTGGAAATTTTTGTTATAGTGAAAACTCTGGAAACTCTAACTTCCCGAGTTTATTTTTATGAAAAGTTTAGGATATGTAATATACATGATTTTAAGCATTTTAAGCCAAAAAAATCAAAAAAACGCTGAGCACTTTTTTTAAAAATAAATAAACAAATAAGTTTTCGGGTAACACATTGTTACCACATGTTAATTTCGCTTAACATGTGTTAGTCGAAAACTTATTTATTTATTTTTTTTAAAAAAAGTGCTCAACGCTTTTTTGATTTTTTTTGGCCCAAAATACTTAAAATCATGTATATTACATGCCCTAAATTTTTCATATAAAAAAAGCTCGGGAAGTCAGGGTTTCTAGAGTTTTCACTATAACAAGGGTTTCCACAGGATCTTAACAATATAAGTTTATATTGGAAACCCCCTTGAGTTAAGAAAACATCATAAACCCATGTTTAAAATAAAATAAACAAAGTTGTGTTTTTAAATTTGTAACAGCTCTGTTACAACAATTAAGCTGAAAACATATGTAAACAGCGCAACTTTGTTTATTTTTTTAAATATCCCACCGGTGCTTTTATTTATTTATTTTTTGCCCAAAATGCTTAAATACATGTATGTTACATTGTGTATTTGTTTTCAAAAGAATTTTTTACATGGGTTTCTAATGTTTTCTCAACTTAGGGGGTGTTTGGGATTGATTATTCAAAACAGATTATGCGTTTTGAAAAAGCTGCGGTGGAGCTGCTTATAGATTATTGCGTTTTGGTAGCTTAAAAACTGATTATCTGCGTTTTCAAAACGCAATAATCTAAAATTCAAATTCAAAACGCAATCTCAAACACCCTTTTTAAAGGGTTTTCATTTTATCCTTCCTCTATATGTATATATAGGGGATGAGTTAAAATGAGAACTACGTTGAATTGAGAGAACAAAAGAACTTCATATCATCCGTTAGATTAAAAGCATCAGTGGTTTAGAGTGATTTTGTTTTTTTAAGTGAATTATGTATTTTTTAATCAATAAAGTACTGAAAAGGGTAATTAGGTCATTTGACATTTTCTGCAAAAGGTGACAAATTTTGATAGATTTTGTCAGTAAAGCTTCGGCTCCTTCATCTACGTTCACTATTGACACAACTATCAATACCAATGGATATGGTAGGCGCTACCGTCCCTCACGTAGCTAGCTGCTTTCAGAGTTCAAACCCAAAAAAAACCCGGCCAGTTGCCATCATAAAACCTGAAACGCTCGTCAGAAAGAAGACCGAGCCGACCATTTTTACACCGGTTAACTGGTCTGACCTTTGGTTTACCGGCCCAACTACCGGTTCAGTGCACACGGGTCTAATGCATTGACCCGGACCGGCTTAGGCCCCGGATTCCGGTCCGACCAGTTCAACCGGCCAGTCCGGTCCGAATTTCAAAACACCGAAATTGCTCGACATCCCTGCTAACCTTACTTTATTACTTATTAAGAAAGTTTGGATCTTATTTCAAAAACATGAATACTAGAATTGGAATCTGTATTAGATTTCATGAAGATCCAATAACATTAATTAACAAATCAAACCATTATCCATATATGTTGGGTATGTAAATATCTATCTGTATGGACGGACAATGGAAGAGATAACCAGGGCGTAGCATTGTTGGGGCGGGAGGGGGCGGCCGACACCCCGAATTTTCGCGCAGAAGTTCTGATTATATAGTATTCGTATAGAAAATTTTGGAAATATAGGGTTTCGACCCCCCGAAACTGGTTTTCAACCCCCCAAAACTAGTGACTTCCGACCCCCCGGTGACTTCCGACCCCCCGAACCTTCGGGTCAAGCTTCGCCACTGGAGATAACGTACAAAGCTTCTTAACGTGAGAAACATAGGAAGCATTCTTAGCCATTAGATTAAGACGGTGACAAGATGACAATTAACAACCCTAATCATATTTGGGTTAATCTAACCAGGGTAAATTAGGAAAAAAACGCTAAAAAGTTTTTCAAATCGAAAGAACAGACTTTATTCAAAACTTGATTTTTCATCGTTTCAATTCGATTAAACGTTCAGAATGATTACACAATCAAAATAATAAAAAACATTCGATTACAATTAACGAAAACGTAAAAAAACAGAGCTTTACACTGGGACGACTAATCATATGAAAAACATACATTTATGAATAAACGCTCGTAATATTTGTCAAATACTTTCGATTTTGTTTCAATAAGTATGATTAAACATAAAAATTAGGTTAAAAAAGTTGCAGACAAAAAAGACGATGGTGATAACAGAGTGTTTTAAATGCACATTCACTATTTTAAACGCACGTTGTAAATGTTTAGACGCACTTGTTGTAGAATTTAAACTCACATGCCTTGAAACGCACGCTGTAAGTGTTTGGACGCACGTTGTAAGTGTTTAGACGCACATTAAAAAGGGAATGTATATTGAAAAGCATGTATATAAACGCACCTTGGAAATAAGGTGCGTTTATTTTCTCATTCCTAAGCACAACCATGCTTGTGAATAAGCATGATCATGCTTGGATTTTTTTCCAGACAAAATAGAAAATAGATGCACATGTATACTCTTAAAAGCACTTACAAAAACAATGCCACCAGATACTCATTTACATAAACGCACTTTAGAATTAGTGCGTTTTGTTTAAACGCACGTGTGATTGAGTGCGTTTTGTTTAAAATCACGTTTAAAAATCAAATGAACAAAACAAACGCACCTTTGTAAAATCAATAAACAAACAATCCTTCAAGCTAAACTCATCTTCTTCAAATGGCCTCTGCATAAAGCTTCGTCTTCAAATTGCCTCTGCAAAGCTTCGTCTTCAAATGGCCTTTGCAAAAGCTTCGTCCGCTTCGTCAATTTCCTCTATCGATTTCTGCCCACAGATCGTTATAGATCGTTACAACCCTCATGCTCTGTTTTCTCATCTCTTTCTTAAACAAAGTGAGAAAATGGAAAATATAATTGAGACCTTAAACTCGTTATTAAAAAAGGACAGATCGATCGGAGTTACCAAATAAAAGGTTATCGAAAGAAAAAAAAAGTCTACTGTCTGATTTGCCCCTGAATTTGATTGTAATTGAGTTTATTTACGTTAACCGTAGTTTGGTTAAGTTGACATGTGACAAAATATGGTGGCTTCCTACACTTCTCACGTTAAGGAACTTTGTATCGTATACTTTCTCGACGGACAAAACTAAAACACACCTCACCAACTGGCAATTACATTGGGTTCGGTTGTTAGTCTTACGTTGTAAGCAACACGTTATAGGTTTGGAATCTTTTTACATATTATACTAGCTGACTACCCGGGAGCGTCCCGGGGTTGTAATATATAATATTAATGAATGTTAAATGGTTAATTGGAGTAAGTATTTTTACAATGAGAAGTGAAATATGTTAAAAACTTGTTTGGTAGGTGTTTGTAAAATTCAATGGTTATAGGTGTATAATAGTTAATATTAACTTTCTCATTGCTCTTCACAATGTATGCTACTCTTGTGGACCCCAAGAAGGGCTTTCTTGAAGGGCTAGGGCCACTTCTAAGTGGGCTTGTAGTAGGTGCCAACATCATGGCTGGAGGGCCTTTTTCTGGTGCATCCATGAACCCAGGAAGGTCTTTTGGGGCCGCTTTGGTGGCTGGTGTTTTGACTGATTATTGGGTTTATTGGTTTGGGCCATTAATTGGTGGTGGGCTTGCTGGGTTTATCTATGAAAACTTCTTTATTGTTAGGACCCATATTCCTCTTGCAAGAGATGATGAACCTTATTAGATTAAGGAATGCTTTTGTTGTTGTTGTAATATCATTTACTTCTTTTATGGCATGTTACCAAATAAATATGTGTTATATTAACTATATGTCATGATAATAGTGTTTATATTAATAGATGCCACTGTAAATAGATATTAGTATTGTAAAAGGAAAAATGCATAATGTTGCTGAAAGAAGTGCCTAAATTAAGCTGATAAAGATCCAACAAAAGCATTGAAGCAGAAATTAAGAAAAGTGGTTAAAAGTACCAAGTTTAAGTCAAACATAGCTAGTTAAACATCGTTAGATGAAGTTATGGATGATAACAAACTTCATAGTTCAAAAGTTGATACTTCAAAATATGAACATACTACTTAGCATCTAATATTAAGTAGACATTTTCTAATCATTATAAACTGCAAGGAGACCTTCACTTTTGTAGTATTTGAGGCGATATCGGCCACCATTGCGTATTCCAAGCTTTTGCATACATGTTGCCCACTTACAAATTGCAAATCTAACTTTAGTTTCCGATTTTTCTGCACGAATGTTTTCCTTAATGATATTTCCATCAGCAAACTGGATCTCTATTTCAGCTCCATTAACGAACTCAGCGTCTTGTGAAAACCATGTAGGAAATCGCTGCCATAAGTATAAAGTAAAATTGGACATTAGAAAATAAAGTTGTTTAAATGAAGTAAAAGAAAAGTCTTTAAAGAATAAAAATGATGGAACTTTACAAATTTATGTGTAAGTTGTTTGACAATTGTTGGATCTTTATTAGCAGTAGCATTCAAAGGAGGGTTATTTGGTTCAACTGAAGACTGATTGACAGGAATGTGATCATCTGAATGAGTAGCAGCATTTAGAGGTTCATTTTGATGGACAGGTGGGTGATGTTGTTCAATAGGATCATCATATGGTTCAACAACGACATGATGTTGTTCAACAGCAGGATGTTTGATTGCTAAATCATCATCAGTATCAGATTCATCACTGTAAATGTAGATTAGTTCATCTGCAGTAGTGAAAGAAAGTGTAAAAAAATGGTTAATATCATATATGTTAAAATATTTTGAGTTATTAAGAGTTATTAAATTTATCATCAATCAACGTATAATTTAAAATAAAGTAATGAGAACGTATAATATGTATAAAATGAGTTAATTTCAGGAAAACATTTAAATAAAGAATATAAAAAAAGATTGTTGATTGAATGGTACCTTGGTTGTTTGAGTCGTTGTCGTTAGGTTGAACACCTGTGCCATCTTGAAGGAACATTTGTATAGTGAAGGTAGTTTGGTTAACCTTGGTAAAAACTAAAGAATCCCCAACTTGCAATTTTAAATCTTGAAATAGTTTCTCCCACCCGTCAGTCAAATAGAAAACATTGGATCGCTTTTCAACTCGGACTAACCATTTAGCAGTTCCAAACCGGAGAGTAAACGGTTTATCAAGATTCTTATTTTCAAAGTGGTGTGTAAGGTGTTCAGATGATAAGATCTGTAAAAATAATTTATAATTAATTATAAAAATGATGTGAAAAGTAATGTAGTAAAACATGTAAATTACTTATATAAGTAAGTATATATAATTTTATACCATGCATTGTGTATCAGTTGTGAAGGAGATGTTGAATGCTTCTGAATTGTCTTGACCTATGTCTTTTCTTATAATTTCCATAGTGAATTCTATAGCGTCAACAAACTTGAAAATGATCAAATCTCTAAGTCTAAGGTTTAAAGCAGGTGCAGCGTATTTCCAACCTCCTGTAATGGAATACGTATTACAGTCTTTAACAATGTCAACCCACCAACCACGACTACCAATCTTGCTTAAGTAAGCAATGCGAGCAGGGAAGTTATGTTTTTGGCGTAACAGATCATAACATGGCGGAAGAGTCTGAAAAAGGTAATCGGTAATTAGAAGTAAGTAAACAATGGTAAATAAAAAATATTCAATGTTACAATCATAAATGGAAATAAAAATTTTACCAGAACTGTTTCGTAGTTTCCGACAATAGGTACCAGGAAAGTGCAAACCATTTTATAGTTGTTAATGTGAGAATCCTGTAAAATGTATATGAAATCATGAATAGAAGAAAAGATTATAGTTAATTAGGAAGAACATTGATAAGAAAGAACTATATTTTTTGATAAAGTTAGTTATGAGAAAGAATGAAGACATCATTAAAGAAAGAAAACTTTGCACAAAAATCAGAATTAGCAAAGTTAAACACCAATAACATAATAGTTGTTATATATAAAATTTAAAGAAGGCTATAACAGGGTTTTCAGAAAACAACAACACGCAAAGAAGAACAACGAAACATAAAGAACCATGACAAAACATAATGTAATTGTAATGTGCGATATGCTATCTTAAACATCAAACATTCAAGAATTTAACAAATAATTGAAATTTCGAATGATTTGTTTCATTAACAAAAGCAGATTAAAACTACAATATAGAAAAAGGAAAAATAATTACAATGACTTAAAACCCTAAGAAAACACAAAGTTAAACAACAATAACATAATAGTTGTTTTATAAAAAAATTAAAGAAGTCTATAAAGAGTTTTCGTAAGACAACAGTTTGCAAAGAAGAACAACCAAACATAAAAACCCTAAGCAAATATAATGTATACGCTATGTTAAACATAAAAATTTTACAATTTGACAAATAATTGAAACTTCGAATGATTTCTGTCATTAAGTTAAGCAGTTTATAACTACAATATAGAAAAAGTGAAAATAATTACAATGACTGAAAACCCTAAGAATAAAAAGACGAACATATAGTAATGACATTCGATGATCAGATTGTAATAATAAAGAAGTGTGTAACGATTTTTGAGTAAGAAAAATAGAAGAAAGATACCTTATTCAGTGTGTAACAATGATGAGAATGATCGATTGTGAACGATGTTGAGAAAGATGAAGGTTAACTTGTTGTTGAGTAGGTTAAACGGATGGATGAAAAGGGAATTGGTAAAGTGATTTTCTTGGGAAGTGAATTGAAGATCATTTTTTGAAGAAGAAAGGAAGGGAACGGTTAGCAATGAAGATATTGTAAAGGGGTTATAGGATTCATACACCCTGTGACATCATATTTGGGGGGTATGACATCACATTCTGGGTATGTGGCAGCTTACTGTTGGTGTGTGATGTGGGCCAGGGTGTATGAATCCTAATTATATGGTGTATGGTTCCTAAATACCATTGTAAAGTCCTTTCATTGGAAAGAGGGAATATTATTATTTAAAATAAACATATGCTTAAGACTAAAAAATATTGAGTAAAAGAATTTAATTAAAATGAATATACCAAAAGATGTAATATAAAAAAAAGATTCACAAGTTGTAAAAAGTATTAGAAATCTATATGTCTATTACAAATATGAGAAAACTTCTTTGTAGACCACGTTCTTGGTTTCTGATTGTGGTTCGCCATCTTTGTTAAGAATCAACAACCTTAGGCCATCTTTACTTTTAACTCTTGATAACGCAACATAAAGTTGACCATGTGTGAAAACTGGTTCTTTTAAGTAAACGCCAACTCTTGACAACGATTGTCCTTTACTTTTATTGATCGTCATGGCAAAACACACTGATATTGGAAACTGCCTTCGTTGGAATTTGAAAGGAATTTTGTTGTCAGTTGGTATCATGTTTATTCTTGGAATAAAAAACTTCAATCCAACATTGCTACCAGATATTATCTTAGCTTCAAGAACCCTTTTTCCAAGTTTTGTTATCTTTAATCTTGTGCCGTTACACAGTCCTTGTTGTTGGTCAAGGTTACGTAAGAGCATTACCGGTAGACCAACTTTGAGAACCAATTTGTGGTTAGGCAAACCTGAGAAAAAAAATATTAAATATATGATAAAAAAAAATATTAGGATAAAGTAAATAGTTTTTCAAACCTGATATTTGAAGATTATTAAGAACGTCAGGAGAATACAAAAGTTCTTGAAATGGGTTTAGAACCTCTGATGGACAAATAGTGTCCGAACTAAGATATTCTCTTTCTTCTCCTGGGAACAAAGCGGTCAATCTATCGTTAATATCATGAACAGTTTCATTTTTTGGAGCAAGGATTGCTCTTTCAGAGAAATACAATTCATTGTTGTGTTGTTGAAGAAGTGATGGATAAACAAAGTCAATTAAACTTTGAATAGGATCAGATGTATCAGAAATAAGCAAATCGTTAGGAATCTTAATGTTTGCTTCTCCATCGTTTGGATCGCCAACAGTTCCTTCACCAACTTTTAGAATCCATTTAGCAAATTCTTCTGTCTCTTGAAGATTTGCTGTTTGTGAACCGGTGGTCAGTCTCATATTTCTTGTTAATGTCAACAGCTTGCATTGTGACCATAAAGATGATAATGTTAAAGTTGCACTGACAATGTCTTGCCTACTGCCATTTGGAACAACAGGTAGAATTTGTCTGAAATCCCATCAAAAACAACGACCTTACCACCAAAAGGGGGCTGTGATGTTGCACCGTTCATTGGTGCCAAAATGTCTTTCATTGTTCGATCAAGGGCTTCAATAGCATGCCTATGTACCATTGGTGCTTCATCCCAAATTATTAACTTCGTTTTCTTTAAAAGATTTGCCTCATCGGTATTTGGTGTAATACTGCAAAGGGTGTCTTCATTTACATTAATAGGGATATGAAATCTTGAATGTGCGGTTCTACCTCTTGACATTAACAATGAGGCAATTCCACTTGAAGCAACATTCAGGACAATTTCCCCTTTGCTTCGAATTGATGAAGCCAGTGTTTTCCATAAGAATGTCTTTCCAGTTCCACCAAATCCGTAAACAAAGAAAACTCCACCGGTATCATTATCCACTGCATTGGTAATTTTTTCGAAGATGCTTTCTTGTTCAGAAGTTAAAGACTGTTTTAGGCTATTGAACTCTTTAAGAACTTCTTCTTGGTCAAATGATAACTCATCATTGATTAATCTGTTGTCAATATCTGACAATGAAGCTGTGTTGGGAAAAGGCATTGTTTTGTACCTTTTTAATGAAGAGTTATTTCTACGAAGGAAAGTCTCTATTTCCAAAAGAGTTAAATTTTTTATCACCTCTTCTGGAATGACTCTACCTGAGAAGAAATTAAAATAAATATTATTTAAAGGTAAATAAATGAATTTGGTTAATTTTTTGAATGAGTAATAGTTAAATGATTTATATTAGTTATAGTATTTAGTAAATGGTTAAAAAAAGTATTAACCTAAAAATCTTTTTTGTCTCTCGTATAAGATATGTTCAGAAAGTAACTGCCATGTTTGCTCCCATACAAAATCAGGCCTTGAAAGAGTTTCGGATGTAAGAAGTGTTCCAAATAAATATCGAAGATATGAAGGAACAACTGAAAAACTGGCCTCTATAATTGCTTCCACATATTCAGAATCATCATCTAAAAGTCCTCTTGCATAGCATGCATCCCTGAAAGTGGTATATAGTTTACCGTTGACAGTTCGGATGTCTTCAAATGATTTTGGCCCTTTCACAATGTTTAACAATATACGTAGGAAGTAAAGTTCACCAAAAGAAGGAGGCACCGAATAAACTCTACCAATTGTAGAGAAAGACTTCCTTCTTTCTTTCCAACATCGTTCTTTAATCTTCCATGTGAATTTTGTAGGAAACTCACCATAAGTCAATGTACGTGCAAGAGAACTTTGTTGGTTCATAACCATCCATTGTAAGAAAATTGAAGAAGCAACACTACGCTTACTTAACACATTGTCAATATCCTCATTTGCACCAAAAACTATTTTTTGTTGATTTTGAAGGTGAAAAGGAAGTCTCATAACAGATGGATACCTATAATGGACCTTGAAAGACAGTATTCTCCAGGATGCCTCACATGCCGATACGTACCTCGAATAAAAAGATAGTTCTTAATTAAATTATGAAAAAAAATATTATATGATTTTTAGTTTTTAGTGAATAAAAAAATGATAAAATAAATTTAATTTTTTGTTATTATTAAAAGTTTAGTGATGAAAAATAGAATAAATATAAAATTTTATTATTTAAAAGGTAGAGGTGTTAATGAATATTTACCTGAAATCGTAGTACTCTTTTATTTCATTACGCTGTTGGGGCTGCTGTCCATCGCCTTCCTCTGTTGTAAATGCAAGAGAGGCTCGATCTGGTCCTTTGTTTATATATTTAAACAAATACTTTATGGAAGCACCTTGGTTGCACCACTCTACATTAATGTGAGCTTGATAACGTTTGAGAAGTTTTTTATTGTATGGCACAACGTATCTGTTATCTAAATCAACCCCTGACTTTGATACGGTGAAGCCATCATCACGTCTTCTATAAACAGGAAAACCATTCTCATCAACAGTTGTTTCTGGTTGTAACTTCTTTGGGAAGTCTTTTGAACACTTTTTATCAATCATGCAAGGCGATTTCAAGTTAACACTTCCACAAGGTCCATGGATCATAAATTCAGCCACCAATTCATATAGCTCAGGTTCTTGGATTTTACATGGTATTTCGGCAGAAATAAAAGAATCTATCTGAGCTGGAGTTATGACTTTATCATTTGCTTTTAAAAATAAACAAATGTGTGCGTGGGGTAAGCCACGCTTTTTAAACTCCACAGTGTAAACAACTACAATTATACAAAATTATTATTAGTATAATCAATTAAAAAAAACGTAAGAAGTTGGAAAATCAATTGTAAATACCTGCATTTATAGATCCGAAATAACGCTTATCTTTTAAATCTTTGATAATAGCATTCAGTTTAAGTTTAAATATTCGTGACAAGATATCTGGTCTATCTTGTGGCTGAATGGTCTTGTCTTGTAAAAATCTTTTTACCTTTGGCCTTTTTGGGTTACAGGTTATGGTGATGAAGAAATCTGGGTAGCCGTACCATTTACACAACGACATAGCGTCTAAATAATTTTGATGCATGTAACGTGCACCGCCTGTAAATGAGGAGGGTAAGACGATTCGTTTTCCACTTTGGCTTAAATCACCATCACCATTTCTTGCCTTGTTGTACAAATTTTCATATGAATCACATCTTAGATGTTTTTGTTTAGAAAGAATGTATACCAGCCTTTCACTTTCTATCATGGTGTATGCATCAACCAAAAACTGTTGAAACAACCTTCTTGCATTAAGAATTAAAGAATAACCTTCGTTACGGTCCTGGATCCTATATGCAAAGAATTCCCTCATTGTACATTTCGGAGGTATTTTCTTTGTTGTAACGATCCCATCTCTATGGGGTATGTCAATTCTATAGCCATCATCTCCATAGGGGAATAAAATCGGATACTGTAATGCAAGGTATGAAGGATGTAATTCGCTTATTCTTTGCAAACCTTCGGAGTGAGTTTCAACAATAATGTCTCGGTTTTGAGCAGCTTCTGTGATGTCTCCTACTATCAAAGCAGCAACTTCAGACGAAGTAGGCAAGTTATACGTTCTACCATCTTTTTCTCTATCACATATTAGTCGAAGTTTTAGAGACACTTCGGGATTTTGGTGAATATGATCACGGACCATTCTGTAGGTTTTCACCAACTCATTTTCAACATCTAAAACTGTCTTGAAAAATTGTATAAGTTCACAGTTTAACCTTTTCTCAACTATCGTTGGCTTCTTCTTTTGGTTCCTAAGAAATAGTTTAAAAAATATAAGAATATTTAAAAATATATTATATAATTATGAAAAAAAAAATTGTTGTAAAAAAAAATTATACTTGAAAATTTGCTGCCTGTTAGTAATTTCGTTTTCAGTATCGTAAATGTAAAGTTGGGAGAACTTAGGAGTTGTTCCATCCTTCGGAAGTAAACTGCCAATACTGTGACAATTTTGACCACTTAATCTGTAAATGCTTCGGAAGTAAACTGCCAATAGCGTAATATTTAGAAAATACTTTAGTAACATATCGTTAGGTTGAAAACACAAAATTGGAGTACATTGCTTTTCATAACAATAAACTCCTAGTTAAACACTATTACGATAGCATTCCCAAGTATTAAACAAACAAAATATGGGTACTCCGAAAGTTGATAAGCATAACGTAATCGCTAGTACAATAAAGTAATTATAATATATGTAGGTTATTCCTAAGGAAGCGAAAAGACGACCAAGCATTCCTTTTTCACATAAGTGATACGATACCGACGGCCATTTTTTAAAGCAAGCTTCTTCATACAAGACTTCCATTCACCGATAGCGTACCTTCTTTTTCGGCCGGCTCCTTCAAAACGAATATGCTTAATAAAATACATTCCATTCTCAGATTGGAGTCTCAAGCTTCCAACATTGTTAAACTCACAATTCCGTCCAAAAGGTATTGGGAATCGCTGAGAAGACATTTGATAAACGTTTCGTATTAATATATAAAGACATTTTACATAATAAACTAAAGTAATAAAGTTGTATAAAATGCTTACAAAACGGTAAGTGACTTTTGTGATTATCTGATGAGTAGGAGGAACATCTTCATAGTCCACTTCAATGGCAGGATACATCTCACTTTCAGAAAAACTGAATTCATCTTCATCAGTAGTGTCGTTATAACTGGGGTCAGATAACTCGCTTGAGAGTTCCATAATTTCAGGAGGGACTACTTCATTCTGTACTTGTTGTTCATCAACTTCCATTCCACCCTCTCGAAAGAACTATAACTTGAATTTATAGTCGTCAATTTTTGTAAACATCATGAAATCTCCTATACGCACTTTAAGATGTCCAATAACGTTCTTCCAACCATTGGTGAAATAGAAGGCAACATCAAAAAAGTTAGTCTCTACTTTCCATTTATATATATCGCCAAAGTGTAAGATAACTTCATGAGGAAGAGGTTTTCCTTTCAAATGGTGGCTCATAAAAGCATAAGGCAAATGCTACATAAAAAAAGATTATTTAAAGACTACATATAAATTACTAAATATATAAATAAAAAGAATGAAAGTTAAAGTTTTACCAGCATTGTAGTTGGTGGTATTACAAACCAAAATGGAAACATGTTGGGTACATCATTCTTTTCAGTTGATTTTAAAACCGTCAAGTTTAATGTTACATGTTCAAACAACTCAAACACAAGGAAATTGCCTATCTTTAAGTCAAGATCTTTGACCACTTTGTTCCATCCAGTTGTTATTTCAAAAGAGTAAACATTTTGCTCAATTGTTACACCCCACATTTTGTCATAATCTTTACTTATAACAACTTGTCCAATAGGAAAGTTATGGTTCTCACGTAGCTCCTTGTAACATGCCGGAAGCGTCTAACAAAAATTAATGTATTTCAAATAATGTATGCAAAGAATAAGTATAAACATATTCTGAAAGTATATTAAGTTTAACATTACCATGTACTCTGAATTGTTGTAATCGATTACTTTGAAGAAAGACTTCACCATTTTTAACTTTTGGTTTAATTTGCAATGAGTTTCCTGAAAGTGAGTAAAAATAATTACAACATATCGAAATTACAGATCCAGAAAACATCAATTTTATAGTAACTAAAAAAATGTAAATTTTAAAATATTGATTTTTACTATATTATGTTAAATTTCTTTAATATGTAGAATGTAATATTATACAGAAAATATGTGATATACTAATTTCCAAAATGCATGTTATTTAGATAATAAAAGGATAATAATCAAAGATTATTGTAAAGTATAAATTTTTATTTTATCAAAATATATAATCAAAAACCTTGAATCATACAATTAAACATCATAAATGATTAAAAATTACTTTATAATATAAAGGTAAAGATGAGAATAGTTTATAAGTTAACATACCAAACTTCTTTATGATGAATGAAAATCAGATTGATTATTGTTGAAGATGGTAAAGTGAGAATTGGTAAAGTGATAAGTGGAAGGAGAGAGAGAATACAAAAACTTTGCTTCATTTAATACAACCTGAAAGTAATCGGTTGTAATATTTGATCTCATGGGCCGAATTTATTATTTAATTAGTGGGCTTGAAATTAATTTTGGGCTTAAATACAATGACTAAATGTAAATCAATATTTAATTTTAAAAGATGTTTATTTTGTATAAAGACTTCAGTAATGGACCTATATAATGTAAATAAATTAACGACAAACATTAATTATCAAACAATAAAATTCTGTAAAGAAAACCATGAATAATTTTAAGTTCAAATCATAAACAAAAACCAACATAAAGTAACCAAACGTTTTAAATGTAAACTGCAAGTAAAGAAACCAAAATAAAAATAGTTAATAATTATTCATAGATTATGGAATCAGCATTCTTCGTTCAATCATCTTCAAGAATGAGCTTCTTTCTTTTGTAAATGGAAGTTGTTGATGGGTCTTCAACTTCATAAACATCTTCAACAGTACGTTTTGTAGAAGGACCATCTTCATCAGCAACTTTCTTTCTTGTAGACATTTGACTTTCATTTGCATCAGTTGAAGATAGTCTATCCTGCAAAAACATAACATTTAAGAGTTAGCTAAATGTTACATGTAAAGTTTATTTTAACATATAAATAAGGTTGTTATTAAATTATTATTAACCTCTTCATTATTGTCTTCTAACTCAACAATACCGTTTCCATCAACTGAGTATCTTGCTTGGACCTTAAAAAAAAAATACAAAACGGTTAGATTATTTAAAAACATATAATGTAGATGTAAATAATTAAAAAGTAAAAAACGTTACCTCTTCAACCTTCCACTTTTTTGAAATTGCTGCTAGTAAGCCTTCATCTTTTGTAAGCATTGATATTCCATACTGAGAGTCGGGATGATCAATGTTGTATGGAGTTACTTTGATTAGGAAAGCGTACTTTTTACCAACAATTTCCTCAAACTCTTTTGGATATGATGGTGGAACTTTATCATTGTTTATCATCTACATATTATAAAAGGCCAACATAAATATGTAACCATTTAAGTAAGTAAAAGAAAAATAAGAAAGTTCATGAAATTTACCTCTTCTTCTTGTTCAACAAAATACCTTGCAGGCTTCCCAAATATCTTACACGCTTCGTAATCAAAAAGTGTCATTTTGATACTTCCACAACCGTCATCTACCTTTAATGAGATCCTGTACCTATTGCCGATAAACTGTTATTGATAACCGTACAAATTTTGTAAATAACTTTTAAATTTTAAAGATGAGTGTACCTTATAACTTCTTTAATCTCAAGATCTTCACACTTAAAACTTGAGCATTTAAAAACTTCTTTTCCTCCAATGGTTCCATCATCTCTTTCATAAGAAACAAATTTCTGCTCAACTTTTGCTTTGCAATAATTGCAACCTCTATAGTACCATTGAAGATCTGTTCCAATTTCAGTAATTTTGCCAACTATATTGACTCTCGATTCCTGCAAATCTCATTTAAATTATTAGTTAAGTTATTTTATATTTAATTAATTGTAAGGTTAACAAAACTTACTGTTTTAATAGTTGGAATAAAAGCAGTAACCATAAAACGTGAATTGTTTAGAAATTCGTCTTCGACATTTGAAATCATGTACGTTCCAACTGAGGTATTTGATGATTGTGAAGATTGGTTTTCAACAAATTTTTCAAGGTACCTACAGTTTGAAATTAAAGTATATAAATTAATATTTTATGCATGAATGAAAATAATACATTATATATATCTTACGCATTTTTGAAAGATGTTAATTCTTCAATATCTTCATTTATGAAAACTCTTGCTGCCTCATAACTGTTTGTGACACTCATTTTCCCTAAAAATTTGAAAAATCGTAAATTAATATACAATATAAAATATTGTATATTAATAGTCATAAAACATTAAATACCTTGATAATTGTTAATTTGACCAAACTGTACCAACAGGAAAACATGCCGATCACGTTCCGGATTAGACATGAAACTTGACAGTGCTATTGCCTTGTCTTCCCACAAACTTCCATCGATCTCAATTCCACTATTATTTTTAAAAATATGTTACATAAAATAGGTTATATAATATATTTTAAGATATTGAATTCGTAAATTATATGTAACAAAAACTTACTCAAGGTCACGTAGCTTGAAGTTAAATTTAGGACTCTTTAAACCATTTTTCTTGTCAACGTATCCTAAGTTATAACATACTTTAACATACCCTAAAAATTCTGCAAAAAAACAAATTATGTAACGGTGTTCTTTAATTCACGTTAACTTGATATTAACAAAATTAATTAAAAAGGGAAAAATATACATACCAAGTTTTGTATTATGTTTCAATTTTTCCTGAAGAATTGTCTTGAAAGTTACAAAATTGAAAGCAAATTTAGGGCCTTCCCAATTTAGGCATTTCATTATGGTCGTTTTATCATTAAACGAAAGTTTTTTTTTTTTATCATTATCAATATGTTGCTTAGCATCATCCTTTGAAATTAAAGGATTGTTTAAGTAAATTTTCTCATCAACATTTAGCATACTATCAAATCTTTCCAGCATTGTGTGCAAACAATTTGCATAAATAAAATCGCCCTGCAATAAATACAAAACAAAAGTTAGTCATATCATCATTGTAATACATTAAAATATGTCGACGTTGGGAAAATAAATTTACCATCTCGTCCATCAAGATCATATCTACACGATATGTTTTATTCTCACATCCATTCATCTTTTTTCGCCACAAAGTTGCTATTTTAACTCGAAGCCTTGTGTTCTTTTTCCTTGGTCTAACATCTTTGACCAAAACAATTTGATTGCTTGCCATGATTTCCTGTTTAAAAAAAAAATAAAATTTGATTTTTACGTAATCGTACAAACTTTAAAACTGCAATTGGTAAAAAAAAAAAAAAAAGACAATAAGAAGCAATTTTATATCAAGTAATGGTTTTTAACTTTACTGCATTGAAAAAAAGCATCACTTAATGCTTTTTTCAAAGTTCTTTACCTTTTCCAATGAAAACAAAATATGAATAATACATTGACTACAAATAATTGAACAAAACATCTAACTTACGATTTATTATATTCACTAACCTGATTATGAAAGAAGTAGGAGAAAAACTAATTGATTCTGAATGACTGAATGAAAACCATAACATGTATTTATAATAGGTTTTCCATTAAGGTATGTAATTTAAAATGGAAACTCTATCTAGAATTTAAATTTATAAGATATGGATATCTTGACCTTTTAAATTGTGTTTATCTATCAATGTTAATATTTTTTTCTTATAAGAAAATATATTTGGACAGTATAATACAAAATAAGTAATAAATCTTAATTAAAAACTTCTAGAAACTTTGAAAGTAATATCCATCTTGAATACATTATAGGTTAACTTAAAACAATTATGAAATTTAAAACAAAATAAATTATCCATGTTTATTAAAGTCTTCCAGAATCTTCTACAATCTATGAACATAACACGGCTACATATCTTTTCTTTTTTTTTTCCTTGTTATTTTGAAGAACTAATTTTATTTTCAAACAGAATACATCTTTTAAAATTTTTTCGTATTAAACAGTACATCTTTTTATCTATTAATTTTAAATATTTAAATTCCAATTTCGTATTCTTAACCTATTATTTGAAAAGTTTTTTTCCATCCAATACATATAGTAAAAATAAATTTTCCTAATATTTGTAAACTTTGACAACTTTTAAAATATTCGTTTTAATTAATCACGGAACGGTTTGAAATTCCTTTATATTATTAATAAACAACATTTTTACATGACAATATATAACATATTGTTATTCATTATCAAATTGACTATTGTATGCAGGGTAATTTTGAAATAAGGTGGCATAAAATTTTTTATTAAAAAATTTTGTTACTTCTAAATTTACGATTCAAACACATCGATAACCTAATCATTAAAATTACCATTTTATAGTATATATATAACATATTGTTATTCATTATCAATTTACTATTGTATGTAGGGTAATTTTGAAATAAGGTGGCATAAAATTTTTTATTAAAAAATTTTGTTACTTCTAAATTTACGATTCAAACACATCAATAACCTAATCATTAAAATTACCATTTTATAGTATATTTATTGTAAATTCATTAAATTCCAACATGATATAAAAATAATTCGTCATACTCAATTAAGTTTTCAATTTATCATAGGCAAATATTATGAACGTTTACTATTATAAGCAAAAGAATATTTGTTTCTACATTGTGACACATCTTGAAATTTCATAATTTTTAATAACATATACATCAAACACAAATAATTAATTCTACACAAGTCAAATGTTTATATCAATGTCTCATTTTAAATGTTGACTACTATACTGAAAATAATACTTATTTCTAAGTAGTAACAAACTTGTCATATATCTTTGAAAATTCATAACCATGACTAATACATGCATTCACATTATATTAATAGATTCCAAAACATCATACTAAGTAATTATATCCCATTCTAATAACATCGCAAAATATTTCATACTAAAGTACCATGTTTTTGGCAACCATACCTATCAACACATCATCCATTTTACCGTTTCTTACTGAACAACTTTGGTACTTTTATCCTACGGATTTGAAAGACCAACATACCTTCTACTTTCAAATACGTCATACGATAATTTCCTCCATTCTGCAATCCAAGTATTGCCATACATTTTTCCCATTTACTGATAGCTATACGAATATCTTTCCCGGATTTCTCAACTCTCAAACTTTTCTTTATAGGATCACCATTTTCAAACCTGATATTCAACTCGCTCACATTAGCAGCGTATAATTCCCTACTCAAATCAGCAGGTAAACGCTGCAAAAAATAAACAAAATATTAGTGCATATTATATTAACTTAAATATAAATATGTTATTAAATTAAATAAACATTACAAATCGGTGGGTGATTTTCTTCACAAGTTCTACTTTCGTATTTTTAACCTCAGGTTTTTGTTCGTCATCACTTGGAATGTTAATCACTTCCACTACATCAGCATTGATTGAATTGACTTCAACCCTTCTCTTTTTCTTAACTGATTCATGAATACTGCCTTCGACTTCTTTAGAACTTGAACCGGGAACCATATTGTACGTCTACAATTATGAATTAACGTCTTAATACCAATTAACACTTTAACATTTACAATTATATATGAATTTGCCTTTCTAAAAATTTATTAATAAGAAAATACTTTTTCAACTCACTTGTTTCTTTGAAGCCTCTAACATATCATGATTTTTAAAATTTCTGACACTAACTTGAACCAATGCAAATCCAGAGATACCAAATTGCTTTTCAATTATCTGAAAAAACTTCCTACTTTGACACCATAGAGATGCAAAGTCACCAGTTTCAAGTGTGATACCTCTTGCTTTATACCTGCTCCAAATAAACATGAAATTACCATATAATTTAAATTATTGTCACTTACTTTTTAAAGAATTAAATTATTTATTATACATACCCCATTTCATGGAGTGCTAAAGCAACAGCGCAATAGTTAGGAACTCCACTTTTCATAACCTGAAGAATATTAACAACTATCAAGTATTAATAACTGCATAACTCATATTCTTCTATATACATATATGTAAATATGATAAAGAAATTCTCATACATCATATGTGTCAACAACCACATCAAAATTATCCGGAAATGCCAATGCGTACGAAACAAATGATGCTGTTTCCCTTCTATTAGTATCAACATAAAGATTTTCTGAATCACTTAATCTCTGTAAAATAATATAGTAGTTATAAAAATATAAAACATTGGCCAAAATTATGGTAATCAATAACTTTATAACAAAATATTATATATATTACTGATTCAAAATTTTACCTTTATTTTATCCAACCAAGTCTTTGTCATTTTAACAAAATCTTTACACACTCTTGTACCATCTGCACTTTTTAAAGATTTATCTGTAATCTCATCAAGTCCCTAAATATTAACAAAATAAGTAAAAATTACTTCTTTATTACTAGAAACAACAATTAATATGTAACCAAATTGTTTACAAATTTACCTTCACTTTTAGTCCAGTAAGGTTTTTAATTCTTTCTTCACATACCTGTATCATAAACAAAATTAGTTTCAATATAAATTATTTTACACTATGTAAACAATAAAGCTAAAACATTACCAGTGTGTCCTCTTTTTGCAATGGGTTCACTTCTAAGCCGGTGTATACAAAAAGCCGCACATTAAATCCATGTCTCCCAGCTTTTTCAAAAATCAAGACATCAACAATACACAAACTAAGATCTTTGAATACCTTGTTCCAACCTTTAGTAAAATAGTACCCTTTATCTCTCTTTTCAATCACAACTTCCCATTCATGAGCAAATCCAAATCGCAATTTCAATTTCAATTTCCCCAATTCTTTCACTTCAAGATGCTGTTTAACATATTCAGTTGGTACTTGCTGAAATTTTAAAAAACATATTAAAACAATTTTTTAAAATTTATAAATTATATAATATAAACTTCAATTATTCAATTAATTTAGACAACATGACACTTCATACCATATTTTTCGTGGCTGGTGTAAGAAACCAATAATAGAAGCCTTTAGTTATATCCTTTGCAGTTAAATGTATCAAGTTGAATACATTTTTCCCAATCAATTCAAAGACAACAAAGTCGTCTTCATCAATATTTAAAAAATCCACAATATTTTTCCATCCATTAGATATTGTGTATGATTTAGATTTAGAGTCTTCAATTATCTTCGCATCCCAAATCATCCCATTTTTGTGTCTTACGATTACAGAACCGATTGGAAAGTTATGATTTGTATGCAAAACATGATAACATGTTGGAAGTTCCTAAAAAAATTACAATTAAAATGTTATAAACAAATATTTTTCTTGCCATTAAAGGGATAAAGTAAGTATGATTTTTTTTCATACCTGATTTGTATACTCAAAGTGAATTATTAATTTGATAAATGATGGAGCCATTTCAATGTTTCTGCAAAATAACAAAATATAACACATGGATCATAAAAACTAAAACTTCACATTAACCTTAACTAAACTGACGAAATCAATAACACAATATTAAAATCAACCTAACACATACTCAATCCATTATCTCAACTTATTAAATCTACAAATTGTTACAGAAAACCATCAAACTTAAATATAGTAAGTTACATGTATATATGTGACCTAAAATACATTAACTGACCTTCGACAAATCTATAAATACTTAAAGAAAATCATTCTATTTCATTGAATTGACGTTAACAGCTCAACTAACCTCCTTCAATAACTGAGCAAATCTATAAATACTAAAACAAAATCATTCTGCTTCATTCAATTGAGTCTAACAGGTAAACTAACCTCCTTCTTAAATCTACTAAAATACATGTATATATGTGACCTAAAAATACATTAAGTGACCTTTGACAAATCTATAAATACTTGAAGAAAATCATTCTAATTCATTCAATTCACCTTAACAGCTCAACTAACTTCCTTCAATAACTGAGCAAATCTATAAATACTTAAACAAAATCATTCTGCTTCATTCAATTAAGTGACCTTTGACAAATCTATAAATACTTGAAGAAAATCATTCTAATTCATTCAATTCACCTTAACAGCTCAACTAACTTCCTTTAATAACTGAGCAAATCTATAAATACTTAAAAAAAATCATTCTGCTTCATTCAATTGATTCTAACAGGTAAACTAACCTCCTTATTACAGATCTGAAAATTATAAATAACAACAATCTTATTACAAAATTCATAAAATAACATTATTACAGATATAGATAAAAAACAAACAATTCAACATACAACATTGTTATTTGAAAATTAATTAAAACCAAAATTATTACAGATCTAAATCAAAAACAAATAATTCATCATATATCTGAATAATTCATCATAGATCTGAATATGAAATAACAATTCATCATAGATCTGAACATGAAATACTTACTACCGATTAAACGATTATTACAGATCTAAATAAAAAACAAACAAACAATTCATCATAGATCTGAATATGAAATACTTACTACCGATTAAACGATTATTACAGATCTAAACGAAAAACAAACAAACAATTAAACATACAACATTCTTATTACAAAATTAATTAAAAAATAACATTATTACACATCTAAATCATAGATCTGAATATGAAATACTTACTACCGATTAAACGATTGATGATGATAGTAGGAATAACTCTGAAAAATAATCGACATATGAAAATAATCAAAACAGGGGAAAATCAAAATAAAAATTAATCGAACAAACGTTACTTATAACTTACAGAGTATTGAAGAAGATCGAAGGGCTTGTTATCTTTAGATTGAGAGAGTAAACTTTTGTTATTGACGTTGTTGATAGATTGTGATTTTCAGAGAGAAGATTTTCACAGAGAAAAGTTTTAGGTTTATTTGTTATGATGATAGAGTAAAAGAGACGATAGAATGTAAAAGAGGGGGAGGAAATTTTTAGGGTTTCCGTGTGTTTTTTTTTCTTTTGTGGTTAAAAAAAGGAAACACTCCAAAGAGTAAAGATCCGGTACAAATAGCTTTTTTGGTAAGAACTGTGAGAATCAAAGGAGGGTATTTTTTTTTTATTTTTTTTTCAATTTTTTTTCCCATATTGTTAAACAAGTATTATAGTATTGAAAACTAAAAAAAAAAAAAATTGGTGTAGAGTAATTACGTGTATAGTAATTACATAATTACTCTAGTGTAAACTAATGTATTTACCTTAATGACGTAATTACACTAAAAAAATTCTTTTTTTAAAAATTTTTTTTTTGTATTATTCATCTAGAAAGAATGTTTAAGCACATGGGAAAAAAAAATTCTAAAAAAAAAAAAAATTTTTTTTACCCCCTTTGATTCTCACAGTTCTTACAAAAAAACTATATATATTTGATCTTTACTCACACTCCAAAAACCTTAAAAAACATCTATTATTAAGCCACTTGGCACAAAAAAGTGGAGGTTGAGGCCTCCATTGGACGCCACGTCAGCAAAACCATTTTCTTTTATATATATTAATAATAATTAATAGATACGATGGGTTCATTCGTTCCAGAATTAAAATTGACCTTGGTATTTAATCAATTCTTTATGCTTGAAAGTTGTAAAGACGTGGCTTGTTTTTTTTTTATATTTATACACCTCAATATATGAAACTCGAAGTCTATATTCGATCTATAAACGGCAATCAAACTTAGGGCTGGCAATTTAGACACGAACATGATAACCTGACACGAATCTATACGATTTTAACAGGTTTCGTGTTTGGCCTTAACAGGTTTCGTGTCTATAACAGGTCGACACGTTAAGACCTGTTTATTTTCGTGTCGTGTTCGTGTTTACCTGTTTCGTGTTCGTGTCTTATCGTGTACGTGTCTTAACAGGTCTTATCGTGTCTTATCGTGTTTCTTATCATGTTTTGTCGTGTCTTGTCGTGTCTTGTCGTGTTAACTTATTTTACTAGGTGTTCCTTATCGTGTTAACCTATTATACACAGTTTCGTGTTCGTGTTTGAAAAAATGACACGATTAGATTTCGTGTCGTGTTCGTGTCTTAACAGGTTCGTGTAACCTGTTATGCTAGCCCTAATCAAACTTGAGCATATGAGGTTACATTTAAAAATTCTTGAGGGTGTGAGACAGGTGTGAGGTTAGATGATATCTAATCCGATTACCCAAAACGTAATTTTTAATTTTTACATTCCATTAACTTTAGTCTAGTAATGGTTTATTCTATTATTTTCGTTGTGAGGAAAAAAAGATTTAAAATATGTATTTGATAATATCATTTATAATTTTAGGATATAATATATTAACTTAACTTTTCTTTATGAATTTTTATCATCACAAATTTCACATGCTTCCAACTTTTTACAGTTATAACTGTATGTATACAATTTATCATGTTTTGACTTATTAGTTGTTAAAAATGTAAAATTATATAAAATTAGAATGATAAAGACAACCTAAGCACCCATACCGCCACCATCGTTCCGTGCCATCAGTGCAACATTACAAGGCCAGGAAAGAAAGCTCAACACGGGAAACGATCCCGTGTAACGCAAACCAATGACTCTTGGATGGAGGCGGATGTCCTCCTACCAAAAGTCCGTGGCGGCGCATCCTGCACCGCTCCACTCGTCATTACCGCCGTCTTCGGTCTTTACCGTACGCGGTACATGTTCATGGATGGCGGAAGCAGCACTGATGTCATGTATGATCAGTGTTTCCAGCAACTGGATGAAGAAGACAAGACAAAGCTTGTACCTATCAATGAGCCAATCTCTGGCTTCATCCATGAAACAATCATGCCCCGCGGCATGATTTCCATGCCAGTAACAATATCCAACGGCACACATGAGCGCACTGAAATCTGTGACTTCATGGTCCTGGCAGCCAAATCCAACCATGACATCTTACTTGGCCGTGAGGGCATTGCACGCTTTAACGCGAACGCATCTACCGCCCACGTAATGGTTGGCTTTCCAACCAAGACCGACATCGCCATAATTCGGGGAAACAAGGATTGCCACTTGGAGGAAACCACCAAACCCCCGAAAATGGTCAAAACGGAAACCTGCATAGAGCCGGAAAAATGGGTTCTTAACCCTTAAACAATTACTGATCCACAACATGGACGTGTTCGCATGGCAACCAGCGGACATGGTCGGTGTTCCGCGGGAAATAGCAGAACACAGACTTAACGTGTATCGCTCAGTGGAGCCAGTGGTTCAAAAGAAGCGGAACATGGGGCTGGAGAAAACAAAGGCCATGAATGAGCAAGTCACCGAGCTGCTCAATGCGGGCATCCTACGCCCCATTCGATACCAATCTTCGCTCGCCAACCCGGTCATGGTCGCAAAGGCTAACGGGAGTTGGCGCATGTGCGTTGACTACAAGGACTCAACAAGGCGTGTCCCAAAGACTGTTACCCGCTGCCAGAAATCGATTTAAAGGTGGATTCCTTAGCCCCTTATCGCTTGAAATGTTTCCTTGACGCGTATAAGGGGTACCACCAAATACAGATGGCAAAGGAAGATGAGGACAAGAAAGCATTCCGCAAGGATACGGTATGTTTTGTTACACCAAAATGCCATTCGGCTTAAAGAATGCGGGTGCCACTTATCAACGCCTCATGGACACCGCCTTCGTCGACGAAATCGGCATATGCCTAGAAGTGTACGTTGATGACCTTGTAATCAAAAGCAGGGAAGAAGGAGAAATGCTAAGGGACATCCAACAAACTTTCTATCAATTGCGCAAGGTGCGCATGAAACTAAACCCCAGCAAGTGTTCCTTCGGAATGGAAAAAGGCAAATTCCTTGGTGTTATTGTAACGCGGGATGGATTTCGCGCAAATCCCGAGAAAGTCCAAGCAATAAAAAAAATGCCTTATCCCGCCTCAATCAAGGAAGTCCAAACACTGATGGGTCGCCTAGTGGCCCTCAATCGCTTCCTATCAAATTACGCTTCAAAGTCATTCCCGTTCGTGGACACTTTGAAGAACTGTCTAAAAAAGAGCAACTACCGCTGGACAGCGGATGCGGAGACAGCCTTCCAAGCAATGAAACAATGGCTTATGAATCTCCCAACTCTGACAGCGCCTTTACTCAAGGAGCCGTTCACACTCTACTTCTCCGTTACGGAACGGGCGGTAGGCGCGGTCCTTATGGTAGATCGCAAGGGGGTGCAAACGCCGATTTCTTAGATCAGCCGCACTTTACTCGACGCCGAGACAATGTATACTATCATGGAGAAGCTGGTTCTCGCTTTTGTACATGCATCTCGAAGACTGCGAAGGTATTTCCAGGGCCACCCCATCAACGTCCTTACAGACTACCGACTTAGTGACGTTTTGTGCAAGCCAGAACTTTCGGGTCGTCTCGAGAAATGGGCTATCGAGCTCGGAGAGCACACCATCTATTACAAGTCCCGGCCTGCAATCAAAGGTTAAGTTCTCGTTGATTTCACTACAGAAATACCTGTTGACAAAGTCGAAGAATGCAAAGCCGAACAATCCCCCGCGCCAATCTAAGACCCATCACAGAAGTGGTCCCTCTTCACAGACGGGGCCTCCAATGACGATGGCTCAGGTGCGGGTCTCCGCCTTATCAGCCCAGATAAGCATGAGTTCACATACGCCACCGCCTCGACTTTAAAAGCACGAACAACGAGGCGGAATATGAAGCATTGCTAGCAGGCCTCCATATCGCGGAAAAAATGGGGGCCATGCACGTGGAGGCACACATGGACTCATTACTCGTTGCACGACAGATAAATGGGACCTACGACGCCAAGGACGAAACCATGGCGTTTATTTTGAACAAGCCAAACAGCTCATGCGCAAATTCGATTCCTGCACCGTAGAACACATTAGGCGCAGTGAAAACAAACCAGCCGATGCGCTGAGCAAAATGGCTTCCACCATTTTCGAACACATGGCAAAGGAAGTCCGTGTCGAGGTCCTCAGCAATCCATCTGTCCTGCTGCGGCAAGTCAACGTCATCCAAACAGGCAACGCGTCCTGGATGACCCCCATCAAAGCCTATCTATCTTCCGGAACCCTTCCTGACGATAAGTCAGAGGCCCGGAAGATACAACACAAGGCTCTCCACTATCAACTCATTGACGACATACTTTATCGCCGCTCCTACCTAGGGCCACTTCTCCTCTGTGTAGATTCCGCATACGCCTCCTTCCTCATCAGAGATATTCTTGAGGGAACTTGCGGACTACATGCGGGCCCAAGAATGGTAGTCGCCAAGCTTATGAACGCATGGTACTATTGGTCGGGAATGCACACGGACGCAGTGTGACAGCTATCAACGCCACGCGCCGAACACTCTGAGCCCAAAGAACGACCTGGTGCCAGTCACGGCAGCATGGCCTTTTGAAAAATGGGCAATTGATCTAGTTGGCCCATTCCCAACAGCACCTGGCAACGTTAAGTTCCTCATCGTTGCCATCGACTACTTCACCAAATGGGTTGAGGCGAAACCCCTTGCCAAAATCGATGGGGCTCACGTCAAGAAATTCATTTGGGAATTTATCATTTGCAGATTCGGTTTTCCAATGCAACTCGTAAGTGATAACGGTACGCAATTCGCGGACCAAGCATTACAAGAGTGGTTGGCGCAACTAGGCGTCCAACAAATTTTCACATCAGTTGCACATCCACAAGGAAATGGCCAAGTCGAAAGAGCAAATAGAAGTATAGTGGAGGGCATTAAAACGCGGTTAGGAACCAAGCGCATAGGGTGGGTAGACGAACTCCCCCATGTACTATGCTCCTACCGCACCCTGACAAAGACAAGTAACGGAGAAACACCGTTCAGCCTAACTTACGGTTCCGAAGCTGTAATCCCCGCGGAAATCGGATGCCCCTCCGCAAGAGTGCTACTGGCCGACAAGAGGAACAATGACGTAGAGCTCCGCCTAAACCTTGACTTACTCGATGAGCGACGCGACCTCGCTGCCATCAAAGAGGCCAAGTACAAGACACAGTTGGAACGCTACTATAACAAACGCGTGAAACAATGCACATTCAAGATCGACAATTACGTTTTCCGCAACAACAAAGCTTCCAACGCCGAACAACCAGGAATACTCCCACCAACTTGGGAAGGACCATACAAGATCCAAGAAGTCTTGGACAAAGGCGCTTACGCGCTAGAGAAACTAGATGGCACGCCCATTCCATGATCTTGGAATGCGACACAATTACGCCCATGCTATTTGTAAATTACTGTTACACCCGGCTACACATGCCGTTGTACTTGTCAATTAATGAAAGTTGTTTCCTATATCTGCCACTCTACTTGTTTTTCCACGCCCAGGTCTTCAAGACTAAGCTACAACCTACGTCGGACTAAAGTAGCTTCGTGCTATGGCAGTGACGCGAACGAGTCTTCAAGGCATGCCCAACGCATTCCGGACTCGTAAACGCACTCAGCCAAATACGCTGCGCGCTAGACTTGTTTAAATACACGTCGGACTTAGAGGGTCACACGTTATCCCGCAGCGCGAACAAAAGTCTTCAAGACAAGGCCCTTTAGGCATGCTAGTCGGACTCAAGGCACAAGTTGTGTTGCGCTATAGTCTTCAAGGAAAAAGTATTTAACACTTGAACGTCGGACTAATCGGCTAAACGCACGAGCTAATTTCTATTTACACACCGGGTGACGACTTGGTTAAATAAGTAAAGAAGAAACTAGCGAGAGAATACAGAGAATATATAACAAACACAAAAATTTCATTAAAACTTGGGGATTAAAAACCCAGGGATATTTACAAGTACAAGAAAACAAAAATTACAAACTAACGCCTATTCGTCAGAGTCGCTGAAATCAACCTGATCCACATACGGGTCAGGTTGACTCCTGGAAAACCCCTCGACGGAGGCTTCCTCGGCCCTCTTCTTCGCGTCCTTTCCAAGCTTGTTAGATTTTTCTATGAAGTACCGGAGAGAAGCCGCGGGATCAACATGGCGGTTGCAATCAGCCACCACCAGAAGGATGGGGAACTCGGGTTTATCAAACTTGACGAGTTCCGCCTTGTATTCCTCTTTAGGGGCTTTCCATGGTGCTCCGCATCAATGATGCGCCCATTATTTTGGTCATGAAGAAAACCATCTTCATAACCCTCGCCATACCCATAGGCGTTTGCGGTAGCAGCTATGTTGGCGACTTGATCACCAAGCTTGGGTTCTTGCCAGAACCGCTTAAAGATTTGCAAAAAAAAGAGAGAAAGTGTTAACAATATTTCAGAAATTCAAGAGAGGATGAAAGCGCAGAAAGGACGAGACTTACCCCTTCAATTCCGCTGGTTATCAACCAGTGGAGCGATTCTTGCATTCGTTCTTGGATTGTGGCAGACTCGTCCAAGAGGGCCCTAGCAGCCTCCACTTCCTTTTCCGCGGCCTCGCGGGCTTCCACCGCAGCAACTCTCTCCCGCTTTAGCTCCTCCTTAGCCTCGAGCATAGTGAATCTCTCTTCCTCCAGAGCAGAGAGACGCGGAGAAGTAGTAACAAGTTCTTCATCCTTGGACTCAAGCTCCTTGCGCATCTCAACTGTCACACCCCGCCTAAGGCGGAAACGCGAGGTGAGACGAACATGGTGATCACACACATTGTTTACATGAGAAGTACTAAATGTCATTTATTTTATCAACACATAAGTCACATAGTCGAATACAAGTTACAAATCCTAACAAGTGTTTCAAATAGCTACGTCAAAACCACAAAACAAGGCCTTCATTATGCAGTCCTAAACTTGGCTCCTTAATGTCCTTATTTGGTTTCCTGAAAAACATGCTTGCAAGTGTCAACTAAAAAGTTGGTGAGTCCGTAGGTTTTGTTGACTCGATAAAACAGTTTTGTTGCTCAAAAATTTTCGTTGTCTGTGTCCATGCAGAATATAGTTACCATGAGCACCATAACCAAACCACGACGTTCATGTTCACCCCGCCCCAATGCCTTGTCACGAGACATTGTATGGTATGGATAATATGCATTCATATGTGTTAGCGCGACTAACAGTGAAAGGGGGTGTCAACCCAAATAGTACTATTCCTATGATCCACAGCTTATTGCTAAGCTAATGGTTATAGTTGTCCGGGGAATTTTTGTTGATCTGTGACAATTGTTGGTCTAACTCATGTAACGCATATTGTTGTCATGTACATATGTTGATCTGTCACACCACGCCAATGGCGGAAACACGTGGCGCAACGCTCGAAAGTATATCAAGTCAAGATTAACACAAACTATATTTAATTAGAAAAGATCAATTTATTAGAATGTCGAAATGAGTATCTCGTTACAATATTGCACAAGGCATTACATAAAACGATGAACATTAAGTTTCAATGTGGGTATTTCCGTTTATGTTCCAACCCGAAGGTAACAGTGAATGAAATCCCGACCAGTATCCGACATCCCGAATTCCACCGCACTAGCCCCATATCTATTCAGCACTTAGTTACCTGAAAGATATGTTTAAAAAGACGTCAATATATAAAATATTGGTGAGTTCACAGGTTTTAGTTTCATAACAACAACATTTTCACAACCATCGACTCGACTCACTTTACCGTATAATTACTTTCCCATTAAGTAATTATACTAGGATCTTGTCGATCGATATTCCGTTTTTACAACATGTGCGGAACCTGCACAACTTGTGGCCTTTGTAAGGAGTAGCTAGCTCCTACAAACTATAATGATGAGCAATCCCTTGAGCCCCATAACCAAACCAAGACTAATAATAATGCCCCGCTCCAAGTCGTTCCTCGGAACCCAACGACTTAATTTCAGAATACGTGCACCCCAGGCATACGCCGATGCATAATCGACGCTATCGATTAGGGGTGGGCCTTGTCAGGCACCAATAGTACTATCCAAATATTCTTTCGGTTTCATTTCCCTGAATTAATGATTACGGAAGAGAGGACTCAACCCCGAGTGGCGATCACTGCTCAAGTACTCATCATACCACTTATCACATTTTAACCTTTGAAAACATTTCAACATGTGACAACGTTTGACAACCATATCTTTCCCCCAGTTAAAACAGTAAAATGGGGCCGTGAAACTCACCTGAAACACTGTCTGGCTCACTAAGTAGATAGCATAGAGGGTCTCGCACCTACAAACGTCCTAGACGTATAAGTCACTATTCCTATAGTGCATGTGCCTTGGCAAGTTGTACACCCAACTCCCGACCACAAGTTATTCCAAATCCCGTTTAATTAAGCGCGTATCCTAGGTTTCGTTGGCGTTAGATTACCCTTCGTGTTACAAGTTATATATTACTCTTGTTAATATTTCCTTAACTTGTACCTTATTATCATCGACTCGACTTCACTTAACATATAATTATTTTCCCATTTAAATAATTATACTTAAGATCGCATCGCTCGATATAATATATATTTCAACGTTCGACCCGACTCACTTTGCCACACATTTGTTTTCCCATTTAAACAAATATGCTACGATCTTGTCGTTCGATTGTATATCCTTAACACCCGATTCAACTCACCATACCGTATATTTATTTTCCCATTCAAATAAATATACTAGGTTCTTGTTGGTACGGCATACACATATATATATATCCTCGTCTACTCGTCTCGTTTTCCTTCCCACATATCTACTTTCCCATTAAGTAGATATACTAGAATTTTGCCGAGACGAGCGTACATATATATAAATGTGTAGTTTTTCTTGTTAAGTATACACGTTTGTTTAACGCCTTATTTGTTTACGTTATATTTTTCTCCCACGAATAATTCCTTCAACACTTAGGAAAGTGTTTATTAGTTTTCACCCATGATGCATATATATTTTACTTCTTGAAAATATATATTTTCTTACCTTGCCGCAATGGCATTTTTCTCATGTTTTGTCCGTGTACGGTTCGTTAACGCGTCTTAGTTCGATATCTTAGTTTGATTAGTCAATTTTCCAAGTCTTTCCCAACATGTGTTTTATAGAAATATTATCCACATTCCTAACCCATGTTACTTGGAAGGTTTGTATTTTAGCCCAACTTGTTAACTTAGATACAAAAATGCTTCCAATACTTTTATATTCCCATTTATATAAAAGTATTCATTTTTGTATAAGCTTCTCAAGTTTGCTTAACATTTTTATAAAATCTCTATTTTATAAAAATCTTTATGTTAATACAACCCATATTTTTATAACTTTCACTTTTATAAAAATATACTTTTTATACCAAAATACCCAAGTGTGCCTACTAGTATTTACCCAAATCATCCTTGGGAAATTATTACTTATACTTTTGACACCAAACTTCCCATTATTGCATATTTGGACTAATAGTTTCTAAAATATCCATTTTAGTCCTCTAACTTTCAAAGTTACAATATTAGTCCCTTAACTTCCAAATGTTGCATTTTCCACTCTAACTTCCAAAGTTAACATTTTTCACTCAAAATAGTAGACTTTGAAGATCCATCTTTTTATTGGTAAGTTATTTTTGTATCAAAACACTCCTATAAGTCTTATATTTCATATATAAGACTACTTGTATGTGCGTTTTATGTATTTGCCCATTATATCAAAATATCAATCTTCTAAGTAAGTAAACTTTAATTTTTCATCTTCTTTATTCTTGAACTTCTAACATGTTCCATCATTTATTATGTCTTAAATGATCATGTTAAGATGATTAAAGTTACTTTTTAACACATTCAAGTTTATTCTACAAATCATACTCAAATCATCATCCTACTTAATGTATGTGTAGATTTTATACATTCTCATGAATACTACATTATCATCATCAAATCCATGATTTAATTACATATCTTTAATCATCCATTTTACACATGTAAAACCTATTAAAGATTATGTTCAAACCACCTTTTAAACCCTTCATGTACAACTTGCTTCTAAGAACACATACATGAATAATAATAATCAAAAACAAGGTTAAGAAGCTTACTACTAGCACAAGGCTAGGGAAGACAAAACCTTGGATTTTGAGAGGGGTTTAGTGTGTTCTTCCTTAATGGTTAAGCTCCAAGCTTGAAACACACAATAGGGGTTTGGATGATGGATTGTTTTGAGTGATTTGGAGATGTAAAAACTTGAAAGAAGAATGTGTATGGGGGAGGGGATACCTACGGCTTCAAGAAGAAGAAGAAGAAGAGTTGTTTTGCTTCAAGTGTGCATGCTATTATCTTTATACAATACTTATAATATCTCCCAAGATCACACTTGATCTATCAAGGATTTGCAAGGATTGTGAAGTACTATGGAAAGCTTTGGAAAGTATGTGGGATGGGTATATGGCCGTGGGTTTTTAAGGGCCAAAGGAAGGTTTGTAATCTTTCCAAAATCTCTAGTAATCATGCTTATAAATCTAGTGAGATATGGGATCTTTTGGAAGCATGTACACATGAGTATCCTAGTGTTTAACTAGATCACACTTGCCTTGGATTTTTATGGCCTAATGGCCGAAATTATGCAAGGATGGGGGACAAAAGATGTGCATGCTTTGTACCTCCATCTTACACCTTTTGGCTTTAGTAAAGCATGCTTTGTCTCCTAGATTACTAGCTTATTATTATTAACACATGCATGGACACCTCAAGACCCCTTTAGGCCGGCCCTTGGATGGGCTTAGGTGGGGTCCACAACTCCAAATATTTACCCAATATTTGTTTAGTTAAATCCCCCGTCGTTCGGGTGTCGTTCGGGTATTTTTCGGGTTTTAACCGCGCGTTATTCGAACATTATAAATACCTTTAATAACCCTTAAATATAGTCTAATTTAAGTGTTGATTGGTTATTTAGGCTTTTACCGGGTGAAATTATGAGTTATGCGCGTATCGGGTGCGGTACGCGCACTTTATTCGTTACCGGGAGATTTGTATAAGACGTTTCCACTTATGGTTTTGGAGTTCCAAAACTCATTATATTCTGTGAAAATACCCTTTATTTTATATCCTGGGTGTCCGGGATCCTTTTCGTTTATTTAATTATTACCGGGTAACTGCCAACGTCCATACCGGATAGCTTATTCGCACATGATCCAATCATGTTTTACCATTAAACGTATGCATTCCTATGCACTATTTGGAAATTGCTATCTCCTAAGGCCTTGATAATTAAATCACACATAATTGCATTTAATTACGTTAATCACATATTAATTAATTTGTACGGAATTACCTTATTTTTGCCGGTTGTTACATTCTCCCCCCGTTAAGAGAATTCCGTCCCGGAATTCAATTCAAGTTACCCATCACAATAGTATCCTTGAACAGGGCGAGGTGTTTGCGCTTCATGAGATCTCCTCTTTCCTAGTGAGCCCAGATTCGTGCTCGGCTCACACTTAGTGCTCTAACAAACACAATGTCATAGTTCAACTACGACTAAGTTCTTGGTCATCCCACCTTGACACATCTATCGGTTTCCCGAAATAGTAGAGCTTATCGTCAACCGGACTTCCGCCGATCGAGGAATCGACCAAAACTTCCTCAGGCCAGACTCGCGGGATTCATTAAGAGTCCCACTAGGCTCTTGCGACAATTCAAGCTTATTCATCACGAGGCCAATTTTGATCGATATCTCCGTACCACCGAAGTATTAGGAACTTGGCCCACTACAACTCTAAGCTTATTGACACCTCCTCGGAGTATGACTCTCAGTGAAAACCTATTATTAGACCGAAGTTCTTAAGGCCTACGCCTTATCTGTATGACTTCTTAATAGGTTCGCATCTCATCCAAGTAGTCTTTAATCTGCAAGATCTACTGGCCATCTCTCGAATAACTTAAACCAGGTTATGTATCTATCTCCGTCTGTCATTCGACGCACTGGAGATTTACACGTATGCCCTCCAAGGGCTTTGAGTAGTACACCCCGAACACTGGGATGCTAATTCCTATCACATAGGAAAGTTTGGTGAGGAAGCTCATGGGTTTGATCTGCCACGAACATCAATCGTGTCAACACGGAACAATTCCGTCAAGTACATTCAATTTGTCCGAGAATGACAAACCATACTCGTCTCAAATTGAGTATCCCATGCTTGTGTACAAAGTTTGTCGAACTTGAGGTAGAGTGACCACTACAATCCGATATAATGTAAGTTGGCAATTCGGTGTCTAGCCACAACTCTCTCCGAGAGTATAGGTAACTGTCCGTATGCCTCATCTCGAAGCTATAGGTGAGTAAGGAATGAGAGGGCTCCAAACAACAATCAATCATCACTTGGGTCACATCTGACCCCGGGACACCTCGGGTGTCATGGTGATGTCAAACAGGTGATCTTACCGCACCACATAAAAGTCCCCTTGGAAACCTCGTCGAGTATCCCATTTTATTTATCCTTCGGCTCGACTCACTTTACCGTATATTTACCTCCCCATTAAGATAAATATACTAGGTTCTTGTCGACCGAACAACCATATTCAGAATGGGACTTTATTTCCGTAGAATTCTCTAGGTACTGAATTGCTGCTTTCCTCTTGAGTAATTGTGGTTAATGGTACTAGGACGCTTATTATGGACTGACGGAGGTCGAAAGTTTTTGCGTCGCTTTCACCCCTCAGTTCCCTGACATTAAGCAGTGTATACATGGCGCCCGGGCCGTACGATTTCACAATCCTCGAGAATTACCAGCCGACTCAAACACCAACGACAAGATGCTATCAGCACATAGGTCTATACCGAAAAGAGATATATGAAACATCATAAATTGTTGTCGAAATGAACAACGTATAAGGTTTATTATGACATATCAACGCGTTGGCCCCCATTGCGACAAGTATACAGAACACCAGTAGCTACCCAAACCATGGGTATCCAGTACCAGTTCTGTTATATGTGCTTCATGGGCACTAGTGTTCTATCGTCAATAGCAACCTAGTAAATCAATTCCGAATAATACAGGCCACATGCCCTTACATTGACCTTCAGATCTTATGCAGAGATCTGAGTGAAAGGAGTCCTGAAACCGGAACCCTTACTCATCGAAGGTCCCATTCCTTCGGAATCTTTCTGAGTAAATGGTGAAATCGAGTCATAGGTGCATGCATTTTGCATAGCTTTCACATTTGGCTTGACGGCTTCATGCGCTCAAGTCGTTACTTAAACAAGCGAGCGACCGATATCGCACCACAGGTAATAGTCCTGAGCCTTCCCATAAGGCATCCCATTCAATGCCTCAGTAGTCACACATATGGGCGGAATATGTAAGCCTTCAAGCTCGTTATGATTAGTCCGGTGCCATATGCCCTGACCTGGCAGCTCACATTACTATGGTGTCTCTAACAGCGTCTATCAAGGATAAGGGGTTTTGCTCTAGTGTGAGCAATGCTACTTAAAGATGACTGGGAACACCACTATCGACTCAAGGTCGAAATTGTATTCCATTGTTCCAAGAATCTACGCCACGACACCAAGGTAGGATAAACCTTCCATCAAAGGAATAACAACATTAATCGATGGGTCGAGACGATCAGCTATCTCAACCCAGTAGTGTGGCACCTTTAAAGAGTAGATAATGCTGCACACCCTTCTGGATTCAGGGTTCATAAAACCTCTTAATCATGTACCAGGGACTTCACCAATGCACGCCCATGGGTGGGTCCACGACGGTATTCCCATAACCATCAATATGGTACGTATGACTCCAAATGAATCCACTGGTGTGAGCAATAAATGAATTGAACCTTTCAACTCTTGCTAGTCCCAAAGGTATAGATCATAATATCGCTCATAAATTCTCGATACCTTCAGGTTCGAGACGTATTCGAAATCCCTTATCACAAAGGCAAGTCTCGCCTTGTCACGTGTGGATCACAGGGTTTCTTCCCGACACTGATTTGCATACCCGATCGTTGGGCGACCAAATTGCACGTAAAAGGTTAGGGATGGACATAACGTCACTGGTGCCTCAGATTCTGAGGATGTACCGCTCACGAAATGCGTGAGCATATACAGGGGTCGACACATGATTCGGTCAATTACTCAGACGACCACGAGATTCAGACTTTAGAGGAATACACACGTAATCACTAAGGCTAGAGTGTCTAAGCACGACTTTTAGAAAGTCCGTTGGACACCTGAGATCCTACAAAATCAATGTCGGCACTACACAATCAAACGAATAGAACAATGACGGCACGAGGGGTTTAGGTGATGTCTCCATTCCGAGAGAAACAAGAGCAATGTAAACGACATATCATCACGTCATCGAGGTAATCCAACAGTTGTAGCAATACGCCCTCTGAGCAACACGACAGTAGGAATAACATGGCAATGTCAGCAACATATCCACGAAGCACATCAACTAGGGAACACCGCCCGGGAGTGACACAAAAACCGAGAAGCATGACGACAAGGCAACACTGCAACAGGAACCGCATGACACAGAGGAATACGATGGCCAGGCTATACTACTGCAGGAGCAGTAAACAACAGGAATGCATCATCAGCAATGTAGCGCAACCACATGAATACGCAATCAGCTATTATAATGTAATAACGAGCATGCTCCATGGCTGGGGGTAACACAGCAGCATGAATGCACCCGTTAATATGATGCTCAATATGGTATATCCACAGTCCACATCAATAGAAAATTTTGTTCTGGTGAGCACGCATCCCCGTGCGTCTCAGGTCACTTGTGGAGGTGGGATTTGCATCCGTACCTTCAGTCTTGAGCCTATCCTCCATAGGCTCAATGGTAGGACTTGGTTAGATTGGCTGGTGCATCAGTCGTCATAACATAAATGGGAATGACGGGTTCCACATAATTTAGCTGACTTCTCAAGCCGATATTGTTCATGGAGAGAACGACCATAGGCTTGTTAGGTGTCACTCAAACAATGGCAACAGAAACATCGGCAGTTTCCGCTGAGGCCTGAGAACCATTGACAATGTTAGGCTTCCTAAGAGTCCAAGGAATGATAACTAGTAGTTTAATGAAAGCCTCAAAGGGAATGGAATTAATAACAACAAACTCCACAAAGACACATAGATGGTCATAGCGGCCTGGAAAGGGTCATAGAGACGTCTTCGTTAATGACATTCACTTCTGCAGGAGCCTCAAATACATCAACAACGTCAATTCGAGCAGAGCCATAGAGCAACATCATCAAGCTCAATATGGACTGTACAGACAATGACAACAATAAACTCAACAACAGACATAGAAACAACGACATCAAGCCCGATAAGTGCTATCAAACCACTGACAACAACAAACTCAGCGAGAGCTACACACTTAATAGCGACAACAGGACTTGCTCGAGCCATAGGACAATAACAGGAGTAACAACGTCAGGCTCGACCGGGGTCTTAGACTCGTCGAAGCTATTATGTGTGTGGTGACTGGTATCCATAGGACCTGGAAACCAACCTACATCTTTCCCGATAACAAGGATAGTGGTCACAACGAGCATAGCAAGTAGAGGTAGAAGGATCACGATTTATCGATACACCACGATAAAATGAAAATGATACCGACTCTGGCAAACCAGCCGAGTCATTCTTCTCATTAGGGTCTCCTTACATGCTATCTAGCACCGATAGTATTTAGCTGGAATGCCTCTCTGTCACTCAAGCGAGGCCGGTGGACTTTCTTCCTGATAGGCCACGCCGTGAGAGTATCGAAATACGGCAAGAGATTAGACAGGTCATCGTGTCCACAACGAATGGACCTTGCAACCTTAGTTTATAAATCACCGTAACGAGGGGACGCAACGTCTCAATATCTATGGGGATTGATGGAAAACACTTCACGTCAATTGCCGCCCCTAATAGATTACTAGTCTCGTCGTCATGACGAGGGTGACGAACGTTATTGCCACAAGAGCAATGGGATTTCCGTCCCATGGGTAAGTTTGATTTACCAGATAAACGTGACCACTTACAGTAGTCCGTCATTCGATTTTCGAGGGGGGGGGGATTTCAATGTCAGCAAAAGCGTCTTGCAACATTCTGACAATCACAGAACACTTTTACGATTACGATTCCCAAAGTGTGGTTCCACTTTCTAGGATTTATGACGGATTCAGGCACAGTACATGTAACGAGCCTACTCTGGCGTTCCTTGACTAAAGCGAGACCACCAACAATCCTTGAAAAACAAACAGGAGGTAGATAGAGGAGTCTTATGATAACCTTTGCACCTCAGGAAGGTAGTATGACATAAGTACCAACATGCTGAGTCCATCACAATTCATCTTCCGAACACGATCCAGCGCTATTGCAAAGGTTGTTAATCCATACTTGAATACTCAATACATCGAGTAGTGGCTTCCCACGAGTTAATCGTATGCTCTTCCGAGTGAGTCCATCGCCATATGCCGACTGGGGCTTGCTGTTCTACTACACGCCGTCATCCTAACACTGGCAAACGATGCCGCGGTCGTGATTAGTGGCCGAAACTTTCGACACCATCGAAGTTTAACAAAGCACTCATGACTTGTGCAATGCGGCATGTTGATTTCATCAGCAGTCCATGACTGCATGGGAACAACCAATACTGTTGATTCAGACAAGGGCTACCGAGCTTTCAGAATAACGATGATCCAGCTTCCTAATCCCGTAACTTCGATTCTGTCTTCCTACAGGAGCAGAAAATACTCGACCCTTGAAGACAACCTGGGCATGCGTTAGATCGAACATGTCTTATTTACCATGATAACACAGCAGCACACGGCCACGAGTCTCATATCTAATCCACGCAGGGTCCCGTTCTCTAAACGCACTAGTCTAGCAGGGACGCACCCTAAGTCTTCACTGGGTTCCAAGTTTAGCATTCCTCGCATCGTACTAGGCATTCATCTCTTCGGTAGGCAGCGCATCCTCGTATGCCCGCTCCTTTGGAAGAATTTTGTGGCGGAGACATTCCACTCCTATACAAGGAAGTTTTCGTCTCCCGTCGCTATCCAATGCGAGGATTTACGTCAGATTGTTCAAATGAATAGACGTTCGAGCTCTTCCGTGTTCGTACCTTAAAGGTAATGTCGAAGAAAGCTCATTAGGTTTGCTAGGATCGAAATCAAGGAACATCGGCGAGACCTCCCATTTAACCCATTGGTCAATCAAAACTAAGACTGAATCTAAAGAACAAGAACAACGAAGACAAGGAGTGATCACCAATCCCGGCCCTAGCGCCCACCAAGGTTACCGTGCACCCCAAACTATTATTACGTGTGCACCCGTAATGATAATTTGTGTTGCCAGGTAATCTTGTTGCCCGCTAGTTCCGAGCTTCCTGATCCAAAACCGAGATTTCATACAACAAGACTTGATCCTCCAAATCATAAACAACGTGGCGACATCCATTAACGCGATAGAGATTAGTCCTTCCGATCATCCCGTCTACAGGCAGGCAGGTAGGCTCCTCGTAGACCACAGTACCCTTCCTCTTGGCTGGTACCGGTGATCGATGCAGGAGCGCGGACTATTGTGAAGCGTGATACAACAACCTTACTGGCAAAATATCCGTACTACGTATATGTATTAACTTAATCTTAGAAAATCGGGTTCCTATGCAACATAGACATCCTATCCGCATTTTCTAATACTTCATATATTGACACACATGGCTAGTCGGTCGGAATTTCCCCTTGTACAACCCATGTACAATTTCTTTCTTTTCTAAAAATATTTTGTTGTGTTTTATTTTTGAAAATTTCGTTTTCGAGCCAAAACCGGTTATAGTCTAGATTTTTCAAAAATGCTAGTTCGCTACAACCTTGGCTCTGATACCACTTCTGTCACACCACGCCAATGGCGGAAACACGTGGCGCAACGCTCGAAAGTATATCAAGTCAAGATTAACACAAACTATATTTAATTAGAAAAGATCAATTTATTAGAATGTCGAAATGAGTATCTCGTTACAATATTGCACAAGGCATTACTTAAAACGATGAACATTAAGTTTCAATGTGGGTATTTCCGTTTATGTTCCAACCCGAAGGTAACAGTGAATGAAATCCCGACCAGTATCCGACATCCCGAATTCCACCGCACTAGCCCCATATCTATTCAGCACTTAGTTACCTGAAAGATATGTTTAAAAAGACGTCAATATATAAAATATTGGTGAGTTCACAGGTTTTAGTTTCATAACAGCAACATTTTCACAACCATCGACTCGACTCACTTTACCGTATAATTACTTTCCCATTAAGTAATTATACTAGGATCTTGTCGATCGATATTCCGTTTTTACAACATGTGCGGAACCTGCACAACTTGTGGCCTTTGTAAGGAGTAGCTAGCTCCTACAAACTATAATGATGAGCAATCCCTTGAGCCCCATAACCAAACCAAGACTAATAATAATGCCCCGCTCCAAGTCGTTCCTCGGAACCCAACGACTTAATTTCAGAATACGTGCACCCCAGGCATACGCCGATGCATAATCGACGCTATCGATTAGGGGTGGGCCTTGTCAGGCACCAATAGTACTATCCAAATATTCTTTCGGTTTCATTTCCCTGAATTAATGATTACGGAAGAGAGGACTCAACCCCGAGTGGCGATCACTGCTCAAGTACTCATCATACCACTTATCACATTTTAACCTTTGAAAACATTTCAACATGTGACAACGTTTGACAACCATATCTTTCCCCCAGTTAAAACAGTAAAATGGGGCCGTGAAACTCACCTGAAACACTGTCTGGCTCACTAAGTAGATAGCATAGAGGGTCTCGCACCTACAAACGTCCTAGACGTATAAGTCACTATTCCTATAGTGCATGTGCCTTGGCAAGTTGTACACCCAACTCCCGACCACAAGTTATTCCAAATCCCGTTTAATTAAGCGCGTATCCTAGGTTTCGTTGGCGTTAGATTACCCTTCGTGTTACAAGTTATATATTACTCTTGTTAATATTTCCTTAACTTGTACCTTATTATCATCGACTCGACTTCACTTAACATATAATTATTTTCCCATTTAAATAATTATACTTAAGATCGCATCGCTCGATATAATATATATTTCAACGTTCGACCCGACTCACTTTGCCACACATTTGTTTTCCCATTTAAACAAATATGCTACGATCTTGTCGTTCGATTGTATATCCTTAACACCCGATTCAACTCACCATACCGTATATTTATTTTCCCATTCAAATAAATATACTAGGTTCTTGTTGGTACGGCATACACATATATATATATCCTCGTCTACTCGTCTCGTTTTCCTTCCCACATATCTACTTTCCCATTAAGTAGATATACTAGAATTTTGCCGAGACGAGCGTACATATATATAAATGTGTAGTTTTTCTTGTTAAGTATACACGTTTGTTTAACGCCTTATTTGTTTACGTTATATTTTTCTCCCACGAATAATTCCTTCAACACTTAGGAAAGTGTTTATTAGTTTTCACCCATGATGCATATATATTTTACTTCTTGAAAATATATATTTTCTTACCTTGCCGCAATGGCATTTTTCTCATGTTTTGTCCGTGTACGGTTCGTTAACGCGTCTTAGTTCGATATCTTAGTTTGATTAGTCAATTTTCCAAGTCTTTCCCAACATGTGTTTTATAGAAATATTATCCACATTCCTAACCCATGTTACTTGGAAGGTTTGTATTTTAGCCCAACTTGTTAACTTAGATACAAAAATGCTTCCAATACTTTTATATTCCCATTTATATAAAAGTATTCATTTTTGTATAAGCTTCTCAAGTTTGCTTAACATTTTTACAAAATCTCTATTTTATAAAAATCTTTATGTTAATACAACCCATATTTTTATAACTTTCACTTTTATAAAAATATACTTTTTATACCAAAATACCCAAGTGTGCCTACTAGTATTTACCCAAATCATCCTTGGGAAATTATTACTTATACTTTTGACACCAAACTTCCCATTATTGCATATTTGGACTAATAGTTTCTAAAATATCCATTTTAGTCCTCTAACTTTCAAAGTTACAATATTAGTCCCTTAACTTCCAAATGTTGCATTTTTCCACTCTAACTTCCAAAGTTAACATTTTTCACTCAAAATAGTAGACTTTGAAGATCCATCTTTTTATTGGTAAGTTATTTTTGTATCAAAACACTCCTATAAGTCTTATATTTCATATATAAGACTACTTGTATGTGCGTTTTATGTATTTGCCCATTATATCAAAATATCAATCTTCTAAGTAAGTAAACTTTAATTTTTCATCTTCTTTATTCTTGAACTTCTAACATGTTCCATCATTTATTATGTCTTAAATGATCATGTTAAGATGATTAAAGTTACTTTTTAACACATTCAAGTTTATTCTACAAATCATACTCAAATCATCATCCTACTTAATGTATGTGTAGATTTTATACATTCTCATGAATACTACATTATCATCATCAAATCCATGATTTAATTACATATCTTTAATCATCCATTTTACACATGTAAAACCTATTAAAGATTATGTTCAAACCACCTTTTAAACCCTTCATGTACAACTTGCTTCTAAGAACACATACATGAATAATAATAATCAAAAACAAGGTTAAGAAGCTTACTACTAGCACAAGGCTAGGGAAGACAAAACCTTGGATTTTGAGAGGGGTTTAGTGTGTTCTTCCTTAATGGTTAAGCTCCAAGCTTGAAACACACAATAGGGGTTTGGATGATGGATTGTTTTGAGTGATTTGGAGATGTAAAAACTTGAAAGAAGAATGTGTATGGGGGAGGGGATACCTACGGCTTCAAGAAGAAGAAGAAGAAGAGTTGTTTTGCTTCAAGTGTGCATGCTATTATCTTTATACAATACTTATAATATCTCCCAAGATCACACTTGATCTATCAAGGATTTGCAAGGATTGTGAAGTACTATGGAAAGCTTTGGAAAGTATGTGGGATGGGTATATGGCCGTGGGTTTTTAAGGGCCAAAGGAAGGTTTGTAATCTTTCCAAAATCTCTAGTAATCATGCTTATAAATCTAGTGAGATATGGGATCTTTTGGAAGCATGTACACATGAGTATCCTAGTGTTTAACTAGATCACACTTGCCTTGGATTTTTATGGCCTAATGGCCGAAATTATGCAAGGATGGGGGACAAAAGATGTGCATGCTTTGTACCTCCATCTTACACCTTTTGGCTTTAGTAAAGCATGCTTTGTCTCCTAGATTACTAGCTTATTATTATTAACACATGCATGGACACCTCAAGACCCCTTTAGGCCGGCCCTTGGATGGGCTTAGGTGGGGTCCACAACTCCAAATATTTACCCAATATTTGTTTAGTTAAATCCCCCGTCGTTCGGGTGTCGTTCGGGTATTTTTCGGGTTTTAACCGCGCGTTATTCGAACATTATAAATACCTTTAATAACCCTTAAATATAGTCTAATTTAAGTGTTGATTGGTTATTTAGGCTTTTACCGGGTGAAATTATGAGTTATGCGCGTATCGGGTGCGGTACGCGCACTTTATTCGTTACCGGGAGATTTGTATAAGACGTTTCCACTTATGGTTTTGGAGTTCCAAAACTCATTATATTCTGTGAAAATACCCTTTATTTTATATCCTGGGTGTCCGGGATCCTTTTCGTTTATTTAATTATTACCGGGTAACTGCCAACGTCCATACCGGATAGCTTATTCGCACATGATCCAATCATGTTTTACCATTAAACGTATGCATTCCTATGCACTATTTGGAAATTTCTATCTCCTAAGGCCTTGATAATTAAATCACACATAATTGCATTTAATTACGTTAATCACATATTAATTAATTTGTACGGAATTACCTTATTTTTGCCGGTTGTTACATGATCTGTAGCATGTTTCTCCCCCAAAGTTTTAAAACACTAAAATAGTAAAAGGGGCCACGAAACTCACCTGATATCTTGATATGTGGTCTAGCAAAGCAAGAAAAATAACTATTGTTCCGACAAAAGTGCCCTATAACGTCGATGACATCTTAAGTTGTATGTACTCGGTTGTTATACAAATCGGGTACCCATTATTGTGAACCACATCAAGTTGTGTAGACCATGTTTCATGTATAAGACGTTTATTCTAAAAATGTTTCATGGATCCATGTGTAATGTATAATCAATTATTCTAACACTAGATAACATAATTGATTATATAAGTGAAACAATGTGTGCATACTAGAAGCTTGATTACTACGTGCATAAAAAATCAACTTATGAACACTAGTTGAGGGCCGATCCCTATGATCCAAAAATCTAGATTCGGGTTCACAATAAGGGCAGATGGAACTTAAGAAAACAAGCGATTAGAACTTACCCGGATACTAGTTAGTAAGAAAGGGGAAAACTTGTAGACTTGGAGCTTCCTAGTGCTCGCTAATCCACTCGAGATGTGGTCTTCGGCCGAGGGTGTTTAGAGAGGGAGTTAGAGAAGGATATTGAGAGGTGTGGTGCAAGAATGAAGTGTTCATCCAAGCCTCCTTATATAGTGGATTAGATGGCAAGTTCCATACTTCCTTTCCTATGTCCATTGATTAAGGTTCTTGCCATATTAGTGTTTCAACTTAACAAAGTGATTAGTCATTGTCAAGTGGGTTGTCCGTGAGTTGTATGCTTATCCAAATCATCCACTTTGGGCAAGGATCAAGTGTAGATATGTCTTGGAAGAATACTAAGGCCACATAAAGGTGTAAGTATGGAGGCTTGTCTCTTTGTGATCATGCATGTAGCATAGTGCCAAAAATTGTAAGAGTTGATGGTGATGGTGTAGTGTTCGGCCAACATAGAGGTAAGAAAGGGATGTAGCTTTTGTCCTAAGCTAATAAGGGTAATGGTGGACTTGTGGGAGGTGTAAACTAAGCATGTGTATAGTCTAAATGGGGTAAGATAGTGTCAAGACTAGGTAGTAGGCTTAGTAAATTGATAGTGATGTTTCCAAGCTTATGTGCAACACATGTCTAATTATATGTAGCCTTAGTTGTCAACCCTTGTCTTGTCCTAGTGTGTCATGCATGAACTAGTGAGACAAAGAAAAATAGGATGGTTCTTGTGTAGTCATTATTGGCCGAAACAACTAGGAGGATTAGGATGGATAGTGATAGCTCAATGCCATGTTTTGTCTCACCTGTTTGGATGTTGATGGATCATAGAGTCTAGTAGCTAGTGTGGAAGCTTCTTGGGTACTAGGGTCTATGGCCGAAATATTTAAAAAAAAATATGTAAGAGTTTGTCTAGCTAATAGCTTAAATATTAAGCATGCTTGGATAGTGACCTATCATAGATCCAAGAATTTCTCCATGTGCCATATAGACTCCTAATTACTCCCTCCGTCCCTATTTAAATGTCATGGGCCCCCAAAACACACATTTTAAGAAATCTTTTGTTTGTATGTGGTAAAATGACAATAATATCCTCAAAAGTGGTGATTGTGTTTTGTCTTTTATGGGCAAAACTGGAAATTGCATTTCTCTTTTTGGAAATTGACAATTAATTTGGGACAACCAAAAATAGAAAGATGGACATTTAAATAGGGACGGAGGGAGTAATAGAGTAGGAATGTTTGTCTCCCATAGGGTGGCTACTAAAGACAAAAGGAAACTTCCAAGAATGTAGGAGTGTATGTATATGTAGGATTAGTAGCTTGAGTTGTCATTGTCTAGTGTATAGGATTTTGTCTTATCTATAATACACACATGTTTATATACATCTCTCTCTCTCTCTCTCTCTCTATATATATATATATATATATATATACGCATGCATATGTGTGTGTATACAAGTTCATTGTCTTGTCCCCATCAACAATATATAATCACATGGTAATATAGATATATATTGTATTTAACCTAGCATACATGTGTGTGAAATGTGTAAATGTATAATGTTGAACTAAACATTTATTCTACACATGTGTATTTGCTTAAAAAAAATATAGTTTTAGTCTTATAAAATCCATACGTTTTGTTGATCCTTATGATGTTCATGGTTTTCGAGCAGAGTTTATTTTCACATAATCGTTAAAATAATGAGGCATACCGATACACTTATTCTAATCACATAATGAAGCAAACCAGTTAATTGCACGGACTCGACTAGTGAATTTGGCGGGTGTCACATCAACAAACTTGGCAGTTCGTTCAGCGACGGCCTTGCACTTTTCTCCAGCTCAGCCACATTTGTCTTATTATCTTCCTTCACCTGCAGGAGGCACTCCTACAGCCGCCTGGTCTCCTCATTGGTACGGAGACAGGACTCCGTCCACCTCTTTTTATCCGCCGTCGCGTCTTCCTCAAGTTTTTTCACACGATCTTCAGCATCGTGTGCACGACGACGGTACCTTTCAACCTCGGCCTTGTAGGAAGTTTCCTTCTCAGCCAAAGACGCCTTCACACGGGCAATCTCTCGCTGCATGACCGCGTCTCGCCTCCTCAAAGAGTCCATCATAGACAACTGAGTCGCCTGATTAACGCACATGTTGGAAATCAGATTAGGACGACTTAGGCTGTCCTAGTACTCCCGCTCATAGGGGGCTCAACCCCCGTAACAAATTCCTCGGCGGCCAAGGGGATAGAAATAAGAGTATTCTCCCTGACCGCCCAACGAGGACGCCAGATGGCGTCCCCACCTGCCCAGCTGGAACCATCAGAGATCCCAGCTGAGCCCCTACCCCCCGCACCGGGTGGCGCACTCCCCGCCCGGTGAATTTTCCAATGGCTATCCCCGGCGCCTCCCACCGAGGTAGCTGCCTTCAAGCGCAAAGCTTCATCGGCCTGTTTCTTAGCTTCGGCTTAAGCCTTCTCCCGCTCCGCCTTCTCCTTTGCAAGGCGAGCCTTCTCAGCCAGGAACTTCTGTTCCTCCAGACGAAGACGCTCCGCCTCAGCCTTTTTGGCGGCCTCATCGGCCTTTGCCTTCTGGGCCGCCTCATCCATCTTCTGTTGCATCCTCAGCCTTATTGGCGGCCTCATCGGCCTTTGCCTTCTGGGCCGCCTCATCCATCTCCCTTCGGAGGCGCTCCTCCTCCCTTTTCCTATTCGCCGCAACCACTTATTCAATGGTGGGAGTAAGCGGAGGAGGAGTAGGGGTCACCTTCGGTGCAACCACTACAACTTGCAAAATAGTTAGGAAATTATCACAAGTCAAAAAGAAAAAGAAAAGGAGAGAGGGCGCAAACACTTACAAGGCGTCTTCTTCACAATTTTTTGAAGAAGAGGTTGGCGCACAGGCGGAGCGCCAATGTCCACATAAAAGACAGGGGCCCCCGGCTCCTGCGGCTCGGTAACTTTGGCAAGGGACTTACCTCTGCCCCCGCCACACTCACCAGATTTGGAGCCTTCAACGCTCCCCCGAGTACTCTTGGAGCCTCCAGCGCTCCCTTCAACACTCTTACTACCGCCCCCACCTTGATAAACCGACGTAATACGTCGTTCTTAGTCTTCAAGGGGGAAGTATCATCCTCATTCTCATCATCCGACGGCGGACCGTCCTTGCGCTTATGCCTACTCTTCACATACTCCCCGCCTACACCCGAAGATCCTATGTCAGAGGGGGATGTTACTCTCCTAACCAAATAACTATGCCTACGTGAGGCATGCTTCATGCGCCCCTGCTTCTGGGAAGGCCGAGACTGGCGCGTCAACCTCCCAGAGGAGCCAGTAGACTCAGAACCAGACAAGTTAATGACAGACGCGGGAACAGGGTTATAAGACTCACGAGTCACATAGTAGTGGTTGGGCGGATTCTCCAAGTTCGGATAGTAGAACCTATCCGCAAACTCTTCCAGATAAGAGGTCTCCCCCTCAGGGACGCGCCTCCACTTCAACATGATGGTCCCGCGAGACGCGAAAACATCAAACTTGGAAACCCCTGAAAAGCAACTAACATTTAATAAAATATCAAAACGTAAGGTAATAAGGCGGAAGGCTGAAGACAATACCTTCTTCAGCAATGTAGGGCTCATTCCCAGCGTGAATACTAGTGCGGCTGGTGCCCAACATATTGAAGGTCCCCTCAAACAAACCCTTCAACTCCAGCTTAGTCTTGTGCGTAGTAAGGGCCATAAACCAGTCTTGCTCCTTGTAGCCCCGCATCACCTCGCGATCCTTCACCTTATCTTTGGAAGTCACCACCTTCCAAGGCATCGCCACAGGGATAACGCCTTTCTTCACATAGAAGTACTTGTCTTTCCACCCATGGAGGGACTTGGGTACTTCACTCACCATGGGCGGCACCTTGGGCCGCGACATAAAAGTAAACCACGCCTCATCACGGGCCATATAATAGAACACATTGAACCGATCAACCGTCGGTTCAATGTCCAACGCATGGCAAGAGTTCTCAAAGTGTCCCAACCTCAGCATGCCGAATCTGCTCATCTGCATGACCGCCACCCCATATTCCACAAGCGCATCCAGCTGGAAGCGAGTGCAGGGAAGGCGGAAGCCACACTTAGAGAAGTGGGCTTCATATAAACTGATCTTCCCATCTGTCGGAGTTAGGACCGTCTGTCCGGGACCAAGCAACTCCGGTTCCCATTCCGAAAAAATCCCATGGCCTTTACAAAATTTAGCAAAGGCAGAAGCAACCCACTTGCATGGGGTGTTGGTCATCAGCTTCCTTTCCTTGATCTTCGTTTCCGGAACAGTTGGTTCATCCAACTTCTGGCTACTGGCGTCGGATTCTTCAAGGTGAATATCATCGGACGGTGACACACCGGTGGAGAGATCAGACATATTTAAGATATAGAAGAAGGAAGAAACAGCAAATAGATGGGAAAAGCAAGAGTCTGCTTGAAGTTTCAAGGAAATCTTCAGTCGTCACCGGAAAACTCGTCGGGAAACTTGAAGATTGCTCGGAGACTTCAAGACTTGAACGGAGAGGATGTAGATCGGTCGGAAATTAGAGAGAGTCCGAGTGTAAAATTTGAAAGTGTAAAGGATTGTGGAAGCCCTCCCTTGGTATATACCCATTGCATTAACTGAAATGGGCCCCACAAGGAAAAAGCAACCGTCGTGCCGTTTCTCCTGGAAGCATGAGATGATGACACATGGAACGTGCATCATCAGACGGCTCACAACAACGCGTGCGTTTGCTCCACAACTGGCACCACTCCAGATCGCTGACACGTGTCGAAGGATGTCACAACCTCAACAATTCAGACGCGTGCCATACCACGCGCTTGACATGCATCACGTGGCATCCGATACATGGAATCACCTGGATCACTAGATTAACCAACAGTCGTGCGTGGCCCTCACGCGCCTGACACAAGACGAAAACTTCCTTTGCACACGTCTGATGGGACACACATCAGACAACGTGTCAGACAGCTGTCTGACACGTCTACAAAACTTCCTTTCGAAGTTATTAATATTCGAATTTCAGGCGCAATAAATTCGAATGATTGGCGACACATTAAACACAAAACATTCCACATTTACTCCAAGTATGAGAGCGCATTAACTTCAAAGGCATTTACTGCAACGTCAACACCGCGCTAGCGCAAGCCTTACGTCAAACAAAAGACGTTCTCCGCCTCCTCCTTTTCAGGACAAGGCATGATACACCATCATCTGCGGAACTTTGACGTAAAGCGAGAAAAGACGTTCTTCGCCTACTCCTTTTCAGGACAAGGCATGACACGTCATCATCTGCGGAACTTTGACGTAAAGCGAGAAAAGACGTTCTCTGCCTCCTCCTTTTCAGGGAAAGGCATGACACGTCATCATCTGCGGAACTTTGACGTCAAGCGAGAAAAGACGTTCTCCGCCTCCTCCTTTTCAGGTCAAGGCATGGCATGTCATCATCTGCGGAACTTTGCCGTAAAGCGAGAAAAGACGTTCTCCGCCTCCTCCTTTTCAAGACAATGCATGACACGTCATCATCTGCGGAACTTTGACGTAAAACAAGAAAACACGTTCTCCGCCAAACACCCAGCATAAGCACACAAGACCCTTCACAAAGCAGATGAGCTATCATCCGCGACCAACACTTTATTCAGTCAGCACTTCACCTACTCTTGAATCAAGAACAGGAGAAGCCCTAAACTAGGGGGACTTGAAGGGATAGGGAGCCTGATCCGCGCGGAGGCGGCGTCCCTATCCCTCTCCATAATCATCTGCGGAGCAGTCACGCGAAAGTCACTCCGCCAGGAGCGGAAAGACTGCACATAGAGCAGTCTCATCCACTTTACCTGGGAAGACCAGACGCGCGTCCGCCCACACGCGGAATATCCCAATACAGACCAGCTGTAAGTACGAGGTACAAAAGATAAAGGATTAGGAAGATCCACTTGCAGAGGATCAGAAGTATCACCAACTGGAAGGCGACACGTGTCCGCAGTGGTCCAATAACTACTGACGTTCAACAGTTACGTGACTGCTTCCATGCTTCCACCATGCTGCTTATACAGTGCTGACCAGGCATGCTTACCTGGTGTCAGGGGTCACGTTATACACCATCAGGTAGGTCAACCATGCTGTGTCAGAACGACATACCGTCGGCGGCCAATCACAAGCTGCCACGTGTCCTCCATGAAAGGCATTCTCAACTGTCGATGACGTCAGCTACATGACTGTCCTTTTCCCGCCCTTCCCAGGGGCCAGAAACAGTTGATCCGAAGCTAGGTCCAAGGAATACAAGACTTCTCGTGGGATTTTTACCAAGCCCACGATCTCCACTATAAATAGAAGGCATCTACTCCTTAGCAAAGGATCCAAGAAATACTCACTTGTAACATAGAGCTAGGTCTATTTGTAACACTTTGTACTCCCCAAAGTAATAAGATAACCACTCTTCACAGTGGACGTAGGTCGAACTCGACCGAACCACTTACATCCTTGTGATCTTACTTTCACCACTCACACACTCACATATCTTTCCATTATCGGGTTGAACCAAAGGTTTGGGTAAATGATAGTATTTGTAGTAACATAAGTATTAACCCCTCGGTGATCAATGATAATCTCCGGGATACTTATTGTTTCTTCACCCATTTATTTGTATGTTAAAACCATTATTGTTGTGTTACGGCGTTAACTCACATTTGTGTTATAATTTATATTTCTATTATCCTGTGATCCTCCATTTCTTTTGATTCAGGACGACTTAATCATCTCTAAGGTTTGATTTCATTTATGTTATTTCATTTTTTATGATTATAATGTTTTCAGGAATCATTAGTTATTTTTGTTATTGCTATTATTTCGTTATTTGAATTTTATATAAATCTTAACATTCTTCCCTTGTTTGATTGTATATTTTCTTCATGATCTATGTATGACATATGTTGTTCGTTCTTTGAAAATTTATATAAACCCTAATGTTTATGTTTTAAAATCACTTTTACAAATATGCAGTAGTTGCGATTGTTATATGTTCACATTATTCTTCCGATTGAAGACTACAGATTCGTTCTTTATCTTAATTTCATGTTACCCATTTACCTTTTTTGGTATTTGAAAATCAGAGATTTTCAGTAAGCTTACATCATTTTACATCTGCTAGGGCTTTCTTTAATTTGTATACTAGTAGTAATGCCCACGCGTTGCAGCGGGTGCGTTTGTTTTGTCGCCCCGTACTTGTCGGTTGGTTGGTAGGGGGTTTGTGGGTAATTCATTGCGGTCGCATAAAACCATCCATTTATCAATCACAATCAAGTCCTTCAATTGCAATAACAAACGGGGAAAGGGAATATCAAAACATTACAAGTATAAGTTAGTAATGCACATCCATGAAGATGCAATACCATTATGCCGCATTGCATGACGCGAAATTCTTTAGATGATGATTTAAATTAGGTATACAAAACATTACAAGTATTAGTTAGTAATGCACATCCATGAAGATGCAATACCATTATGCTGCATTGCATGGCGTGAAATTCTTTGGATGATGATTTAAATTAGGTATAAAAAACTATCCTAGAAACAATACAATTTCATGTCAATCATACATGTGCCTCCTGCATCAGCAACAACATAAGAGATCATTTATAATTTATGGGGCTACTTCACAGGTTCATTTGTTATGCGTACAATGAATCCTATGCAGTCTGCAGAGGATGCTGCTATTTTTCACAGGTTCAGTGAAAAATCAAAAGTATGTAATTAAATAAGGAATTCCTTACTAAGATGGCCAGTGATTGTTGAAAATCTTTTATTTGAAGCCTGGATTTGTGTGTCTCAAAATCATTGCAAATGGTATTATGTGTCCTAATAAATTTAATCACGTAAATGTATAGGCTTTAAAATGGCTGCAAACCGCTGCTGATCAAATATCATCATCATCATACTCAGTTAATCTCACCTATAGCAAAGCTAAGGTAGGGTCTGAGAAGGGTAAGATGTAGACAGCCTTACCTCTACCCCTAAGAATAGAGAGGTTGCTTCCAGTGAGACCCCCGGCTCGATGTGGTTTGGTATCAAGCCTTGGATATAAGGCACAGAACACTTAGCAATCGGGGCAAACCCGATCGCTGCTGATCAAATATAATTTTACTAAATCAAATTGAATGATCAATTAGTTAGTAATTAATGTACCTGCATAGCTTTCTCCCACCAAGAAGAATGGTGTGTCTTTGTATAAGGGGAACTCTTCTATCCATTTTGTGATCAATACCAAATTATCAGATGATGCCATTATATTATATAAAACCAAATTATTAACATATATAAAACATAATGATTGAGTACAATGCATTTAGAAATCCGAAATCTGATATATAATTCATCTATGTGATAAATCAACTACAAACGAAACAAAGAACTCTTGAGCAAATCTATCTAAGGACAAGGGGTGCTCCTAGATTTTTAAATTTTTTTCACTGATTTTAACCAATTCTGTTTTGCCACATTACTTCACTGATTTACTTCACTAAAACACCTTTTTGTAGGCAGCACTTCACTGATTCTTTTTATTCATTTTCATTTTAATACCCAAACTTTTTTTTTTTATACATTTTTACACGGTTTAACAATTAATATTTACTATTTCAACCGTCCCACCAAACGGTTGACCAAATTTAAGTGATTATCTTGGAAACCATCAAGTTAATTGAATTTTGCTCACCAAACGGTCAGTAAATTAATTACACTATTCCAACCGTGCCACCGTCATTGTATATAAAGTGATCAAACGGTGGGGTTAAAAGTCACAACCGTGCCACCGTTGTTGCCGTTCAAAAAAAAAAAGTCACAACTTACCACGGTTTAAAAATCCAAACACACAAAAAATGAACCCGTGGACTGACGAGGAAGAGATGGCCCTTGTGGTTAGCCACAAGGATGCGTCGAACGACCCGGAGATTCAACAACTCCCTCGAGAGGAAGGATCCAACTACCCCCCAGAGGGGTTTTTGGGATCGGGTTTATAGCGACTTCCTCGAGCAACTTGGCGGCAACACCATCAAGACCATCCAAGACCTCCAGCTCAAGTGGGCCGAACTCAACATCAAGTGTGAGAGGTGGACCACCCTATACGAGCAAACGGTGAGGGATGATCCGGAGCTTGATGAGGAGTTGGCTATCGGCTTCACTAACTATGAGTATGAAGCGCGATACGACAAGGATTTCGACCATGTCGAAGCATGGCGATTGTTGTGCCAACTTTAAGTTTTTTATCTATGTTTTAATGTATTTTTATTTTATGTTTAATTTTTATGTTTTAATGAATTGTTTTTTATTTATGTTTTTATTTCTTTAAACGGTTAACATAAAACAAACGGTTAAAATAAAAAAAAACACTAAAACATACGGGGTAAAATGAAAACTTGACATTTATAAAAAACACAAAACAGCCGGTACCAGCACGGTAAAGAGCACCAGCAAAACAGTCCATGGGACCATTACCAGCGTGTATGGCGGCGGTGATACTGTGCTGGTGCTTGGTACCCGTGGACAATTCGGGTGGCGCCCCGTCCCCCCTAAGGGGAGACGGGGCGCTACCAGAATTGGTCACGGGTACCCCACTACCAGCACGGTAACACCGCCACCACCTATGCTGGTAGTGCTCCCGTGAACCAAATTCGGGTTCTAGTTACCGTGCTGGTTCACGGATGTGGCACAAACTTTCACACAATTTTTTTTTTTTTTTATAGTTTAGTCTCTTCTTTCTCTCTCTCTCTATTCTTTAGTTGCAAGGTTTTTTTTTTTTAATCTATGTTGAAAGTAAGATAAAGATAAAGATGATGATAAATATAAATTGTGTTTGTATAGATATGTGTAGTGTGTGTGTGGAGTATAAAGAGAGTTGTTTTTTAATTTATTAATATTAAATTAATAAAAGACAAAATAGCAATGTGGTTTTCTTTTTTTTTTTTAATGGCGTGAGTTTTATTATTATTATTATTGTTGTTGTTGTTGTTGTTATGTGTGAAAATAATTGATAGTTAGGTAAAGAATCAGTGGAGTGTTGCCTACAAAAAAATGTTTCAGTGAAAGAAATCAGTGAAGTAATGTGACAGTACAGGATTGTTAGAAATCAGTGAAGTGAAAACAGTTTTAGTAGAGCGCCCCTTGTGCCCTAATCCATCTTGTCAGCTTTATCACATTGCGTCCTTATCTTCTCACATTATACCCTTTTAGTCCCTCAGCTTTCTATTCATCCAGCTTATGTCCCTAAATTGACAACTTTATTTAATCAACAACCCTAAACTCAACAAACATGTGTCAAAACATATCTCACATTTTATTGATTAAAATTATACCGTTTATTATTTCTATATAATCAAACATGTCGTATTGCAGCCTTGCTTGCAGTGTGCATTTATTATTATTTCTATATAATCAAACATGTCCTATTGCACTAATTTTAAACGTTATTTTAATAAATTCATGAAAACATTATTAAAAAGGCGAACGATTAACTATGCATCATGTGGTGGCATAAATAGCCAAAAGACTGGGGGTACACGCACCAATCGGCTTGTCCCAATTGCTAGGTGTTATGTGCCTTATCTCTAAGGCTTGATACAAATCTGCTATCAAGCTTAGGGTCTCACTGGAAGCAACCTCTCTATTCTCATGGGATAGAGGTATTAGATGTATTATCAGACTATGGTTTATTATTTTTCTAGTTGTGCAGCGGAAACGGTATAGAGCCTAGGCTGGCTCTGATACCATGTAAGAATGAAATACTTGATTGCCTATTATTGAAGGATTGCGTTACAATATATATACATCATAACAAAACCCTAACTAACCTAGTGGGCCCGTGGGCTAACAATAATAAACCCTAGTTTGATAATACATCTAATAAGAGGTAAGGTTGCCTATACCTTATTCTCCTTAGAACCTATCGTAGCTTTACTATTAATAGGATTATCTGAGTATGATGATAATGATGTTCTATTAAAATTATTAGCATGGCGAGTCACAATTCAAACTTTTATACCACTTTAGGTTGCTTTTATAAAGTCAAACAAAGTTGGAACATAGAGAGTCACTCTAAAAACAACTTTTAAGTTAAAAGAAACATTCAAGGCAATAAAATCAAAAGGCATATAGAAAGTTTATGTGATTTACTCAAACTTTGCATAAATAAGATAACATGGTGACTTAATCTACCCATCATGAACATCATAAATCAGTTTATGTGATTTAGGGGGTGTTTGGGATTGATTATTCAAAACAGATTATGCGTTTTGGAAAAGCAGGGGTGAAGCTGCTTATAGATTATTGCGTTTTGATAGCCTAAAAAACTGATTATTTGCGTTTTAAAAATGCTAGCCCAAACACTAAAAACTGATTATCTGCGTTTTCAAAACGCAATAATCTAAAAATCAGATTTAAAACGCAATACCAAACACCCTCTTATTTAATCTCTATTCAATCGAATCCTTATTGGAATTACACCACATGGAGAATCTATCGCACAAAAAAAGAATTAAGTCATTATGGAACAATGATAAAAAATGATCGAAAATGTGTTAAAATCCCAAACTAGAATGAATTCAAATGCTAAATACAGAGTCTGAAAGATTTTAACCGACTTTACATAAAGAATATTTCACTGTGAATTCAATCAATCAATATGATAATAAGGTGCTGTTTGTTTTTTCTGCAGAAAAATGTCTGCAGTCCGCGGACCACATCTGCAGGAGAAGAGGTGGACCAAAGGTCTGCAGTCTGCAAGAAGAAGACTGTTTATTTGTTAACGTCTGCAGACTGCTGAAATAAACTGAAATTTAAATAAATTGATTTTTTATAGCAGTCTGGTGGTAGACCGTGGTAGTGGTGGTGGACCGTGGTGGTGGTGGACGGTTGTGGTTGATGGTGATGGTGGTGGTGGTGGTGGTGGGTGGTGGACGGTGGTGGTGGTGGACCGTGGTAGTGGTGGACTATGGTGGTGGTGGACGGTGGGTAGTGGCGGGTGAGGAGAAGACAAGAGGAGAAGACCTTTGAAGACTTTGGAACAAGTCTGCATCAAGAAGAGGTCAGGAATACCTTTTTGAGTGAAAGGTCTTCCAAAAAAACAAACAATCTGCAGACTCTAAACGTCTGCCCGCGTCTACGCGACGCAGACAGAAAAAGTTAGAAGTGTTTCTGTGCAAAAAATAAACAACCCTTAAGCAAACTATAATAAATCTATTTAACTGACCGTAACTTCTAGTTGTTGATTGATAAAAAGAATCGAATTCGAAGGCTATAACTTCTACTTTTATATACATGCAAATACAAATGCATATAGATATAGATATAAATGGACGCTTTTTGTAATCAATTTTATGGTGAAAACTGCATAAAGCACTCGTACATAGTGCATTAATTTTAGTTACCGGGAACTTGCTCAAACCAGTGGCGAAAGATTTAAAGGGCTAGGGGTGGCCCTGCACCCCTATGTTTTTTGGTGCAGTAATGGAAATTTGTGATTTTCGTATGTAAATTGATTCCGGCTCCCGCTAATTTGCCACTATCAATTGAAAAAAAATTAAGCTCCCCCGATTCGAGAACCAAGCTTCGCCCCTGGCTCAAACTATATTCCTTAAGGTTGAAACCACACTGAATGAACATGTGTCACCCACCTAGGCTATGTTGAACACCCTGATGCGCGTTTTTGCTCAGACAACGACATGTGACGTGCGATATCATTTAGGCCTTTGGGTGTGGAGGAGACCCATCATCCATGATAGTCCTCCACCCGAGCTGTCACGTCAGCATGAGGTAGGAGCATCATGGAGATGATGGTCCAAGGGTGTGGAGGAAGCCCATCATCATTTAAATTTTTTTTAATTAAATAATATTACAATATTAATATTAAAAACTTAAAATTACATTAATAAAACTTAAAAAACATGTACACTAAAAAACGAACATTTAAATAAAAATAAAAAACAATGGGGCTTTGGTGCATTTGCATATGCAAATTGGTTAAAAGCATTAGGGCTTTGGTGCATGTGAGAATATTGGGTGAAAGGGTTGGGACTTTGTTGGAACCCCGAAAATGTCGCCCAAGATGGATCGATTGGCATAGTGTAAGCCGGTGTCGTGAACGGATTTGGATTCGGGTTGTTTTGATTACGTTGTGGGGTTTGATTCGAGTTTGGGTTTGGGTTGTTTTGGTAGGGATCCATGGTGACAAAAATATTAGAGAGTTTATAAAAATATTGGAATTGTATAAAAATTGTAGAGAACGGTGGTTAAAAAGGGGTAAAATGTTTGGTATTTATAATAATAATAATAATAAAAACTTTTTTTTTAAACGGTCAAATAGCCGTTGTGTAACGTTACACATGTCCCAAGGTTCAAAAATTGCCCCGGCATCACAATCCTTGGCTTGCCGCCATGCCGTGCCGGGCCTAGGGGGTGGTGTTTGCCAGGCTGGCATGGGCATGGGCATGGTCATGCCCCTCCTAGCCAACCCTCATGCCGAATCCATACCGCCTTATGCAGCACGCATGTTCATTGTGAGGCAATTGAGTTGATTTTCACAATGTTCGTTGTGATTTTTTTTCGTATTCATAATACTAGATAACTTTAGGATAGTAAGACCTAAGAAAACTATAGTTATTTTATGAACGGTAAGAAATTTGTCAACGGTTACTTCTATAAATATTTAAATACTCTTTAGCAAGGGAAAATTAGTGTATTTAAATTCTGTTAGAAAGTAGGATTCATATTAATTTTACCGTAAAATAACAACTAATCGTGTAATATAGTTTTAGCTTTAGCAAATATACCATCATATATATGTTGTACTCCTATCTATACATGCGTATTAAACGATAACGATATAGACATATAGCACACCTATACGGGCATACAAAATATGTATATGTGCATATAAAAGATTAAAGATGTATTCAGACTTGCGACATATGTATACACAAATATAGAAAATGTATGGGGTGTACGATGTACACGATGTGAAAATACGAAATGACTAATGAAAAAACACATAGTTGATTCAGTATAAAAATAGAAAGGTGGTATCTTTACCTTATTGTTTCTTTTATCCATAACTTACAAACATATGTGTTTGTTTTTTAGAGGTAAAATCTCTACAATCTGTGAACCACACTCATATATTTTTATTTTTTTATTTTTTTAAGTGGCTTTTAAATTGGACGCAACATTAATGCATTGAAAATGCAAGTTTAAACAACCACACCTCAAATAACAGAATGACATTTTAACATAAAGTTTGTTGCTACAACAAGGAAAATGACCGGTATTAAGTTAGGAGATGCTTAGGATTATAGGTTAAAGGTATGTTAGGTTGAGATTAAGGTTTTAAGTTTAGGTTTAGATTTGGTTGTAGGATCAGGGGTCTTCAAGTTCCTGGAAGGACCTGCACAAAGGTAGCAGACACCGTTAGCCTTAACGCAGGAGGGAGCCTCCTGCGTTTGGACTCCGGCGTGAGAATAAGTATGTATTCATTTGGAGTTGGGAAATAATGAAGTAGAGAGTATGAGAGTAGAGAGAGTAAGTGAGAAGTGTGTGTGGAATGTCTACCCAAGGGCCTCCTTATATAGGCAGTGGAATTCTGCCCAGGAGCTCCCTCAGGGTAGCTTCCTTACCATACCTGGATGTGTTTGACCCTCTTTTAGTTCCCTGCAGTGAGACTTTACCCTTTTAGGATATTTTCAACTTTTATCATTTCCAATGCAAAGCTTGGAGCTGTGTGGTGTTTTGTCCTTTGCCATGATAATAAGCCAAAATCCCCTTTTTGCATTTCCAAGACTTTTTACTGTTTGCTTTCTGCCCTGAGGCTTCCATATGGCAGGTAAGCTGCCTTATATCAGCTCCACTAAGTCAGGCAACCTCTTAATCAAATTTATTTTGCTTATCTTTTCGACGAGGGGTCTAAACGTTGTCGTTTTAGGACACACGTCATCAGCCCCCCAGTCATAAGCATTTGTAAAGAAGTTAGAAGTGCTTGTGACTTGTAAATTGTCATGTTCCCCGGTGGCAACGCTGTTCAAGCTTGTGTTGGTACCGGGTAATTTATTAGACCCCGAGCTCCCTCATGGGAGCGTTGGTTCCATATTTCTTCCTTCATCAAATTTCGTGCAAGCTCCTGGCCTAGTATTTGTCATGATAGCCTTCTTTTTCTTTAAATAATATTATCGGCTATCATTACTTCCTTGGGAGTAGATGCCTGTCCCATCAGCCGCCCGAGATGACTGTTGATTTGACAAGGGGCTAGGCTGACGTCACCCTATGGGACAGCTGAGCGACGGTTCTCCTTGATAACCGCCCAATGCCCATTAATTCAAATTTTAAATTCTTTTAAAAGGGGGTAACCCCTCTTTTATTCTTCATTTTCTTCCTCATTTGGCAAACTGCTCTCTCTCTCCCACGATTCCTCCTTAACCGGCTAACTCTATTTTTCCTTATAAAACCTGGTAAGCAACCCTTTCTCTTTTCACACTTATTATGTCAAAAACTGATCTTGCATCCCAGTTCACTCATCTATCCAAGTCCGATGCTGAACGGTTCTGTACCGAGATCGGAATTCCATTGTCTTTTGATCCTTCTGTTCCGAAGGGGAAAACCTCTGTGACCTCTGTTCCCCCTGGCAAGGTGGCCGTGTATACACGTCAGTTTGACCAGGGTAACCTTAGGTATCCTTTTTCTACATTTTTTCTGAATGTTTTAGAGTATCACCAACTCTCTCTTGATCAACTGTGCCCCTCCGGAGTTGCTAGGATCTTGCACTTAGAGATAGTATGTCGTTGCCATGGTCATAAGCCTTCCTTGGCTATGTATCGGCGGTTTTTTAGGTTGGCTAAAAATGGGAATTGGTTTACCATTGAGAAGACTCAATGTGAACCAGCCCTTATTTCTAGTGTTATTGGGCTTGTTTCTTCTTGGAAAGACAAGTTCTTTTTCTTAAACTCTGATCTTCTACCCTTTAAAACTCCTCGGAGGTCTTCGGATGCTCCTCTAAACGAGAAGGAACCTGATTCTGACACTCTTGACCAAGTATTGTTGGAGAAGCTCCGTAGTTTTCCTACTCGTCTTCGTACCTTCCCTGCGTACTTTCTGGTGATGGTGGGCCTGAGTGTTAACTGGGATGATCCTGGGACTGACCCGGTGATATATCATGGTGGGAAGGGTAGGTGTTTCCCTGTCTCCTCCTTGGCATCCTTATCATTTTTGTGTTATCTAACCATCTTTCTTTTTGCAGAAATGAGTACTCTGGACTTCCTGGCTCTAGATGACATTGCTGATGTGAAGTTTAAGGTTCGAAATGTTACTGAGGGTAAGAATGTGGTGGTGAAGACTGAGCATGTCCGTTTCAAGGGGGAGTATACAAGTGTGGTCACGTCATCTGTTACTGCTGTGGAACCATCAGGGGAGAAGTCTGTTACCGTCCGTCACTCCAGTAAGCGACTTCAGACTGCTTCCTCGGGTCAGGGGAGCTCTTCCGCTGTTCCCTTGGTCTTTGTAGATGAAGACGAGGATTCTTCTTGAATTTCTACTGCCTTGGGGTATACTCCTGCCTCCGGGAAAGGCAAGCTCACATTGTCCTCCCCGAAGAAAGACGATGTCGTTTTCAAGAAACCAAAGGATGTTGTTGTCAAAGGTGCTAGTCCGAAATTGTTGCGAGCCGAAGGAGGTGAGAGTTCTAAAGCTGCTGTCGATGATGTTTCCGACGTTCCTGTCCAGAGAGAGTCCGGTGAAGGAGTGTTTGTGCCGGACTGGGATATTAAAGCTATTGACTTGTTGAAGAAGGCTTCTGTTTGTCGTGATCTGATTGACCATTGTGTCCCTGATGCTGAGAGAGAGCTTCACAAGGAATGGATGGACAAGGATGTTATGAAGAAGATGTATTATCACTTTGGGCAGTTTCTGTCTTTGTTCCCCGATGGTATGGCAAGGTGTGGAGAATTGATGGCGAGAAGAGAACAAGTGGAGGAGTTTTATGAAGAGCATGAGGCCTAGTTGGTTAAGGCGAAGGAGGAGTTGACGAAGTTTGCTGCTCGGGAGAAGGATTTGGTTCATGAATTGGCTGTGTCTAAGACCCAGCTTGGCTTGGAGAAGGAGAAGTTTGAGAAGATGTTCAAAGGTCTGCATGATGAGAAAGCGAAAGTTGCTGAGGAGAGAGAAGGGTTAGCTCGGGCACGAGAGGCAGTTAAGCAGGAATTGGCTTCGGTGGAGATGGTGGGAACAGAGCTCCGGGTCTAGGTGGACCATTTGACTGAAGAAAGGGAGTGGCTAATCTCCAAGGGGGTAGCTCGTTTTGTTACCAACCTCCTGCACTCTTAAGAGTTTAATGCTCCTCTGGCGGATATTTATGCAAAAGCCATATCTTTTGGTCGCCATGGAGGGATTCAAGCCGGTTTCAAAGCGGCTCAAGAGGGTCAGGGGCTTGAGGAGTTGCCGTCCTTTAAGCCTTCTTCTGGCGAAGAGTTTGTGAATGCTGTGAAGGTAATGGAGCTTGCCACCTATCCTTACATCTCTGCTATTGCCAAGGCTTCTGAGCAGCCTCTCTCCTTCTTGCAAGATTTGGAGCCAGAGGGCTTGAAAAAGGATGTGGCCAATCAAGTGTTTAGCTCCTATGTGTCAAAAAGGCCTCTCATGATCATGTTGGAGGGAGCTGACGGTGGGGAGGGTAGTTCTAAACGTGCAAAACCTGCTGGTTCTTCAAAGGTTCCTAATCTGGAGCAGGTGTTTGAGAGTCCTTCCCCCCTTCAAGCTCTGGAGGTTGAGTCTATCCCTCCTTCCAGCGAAGATGATCCATTTGCAGGTCTTGACACTGAGGGCCTTTACGATGATGTTGGTAACCAAGCCTTGGCTTCCACCGGTGAGGATGATGCCACCAATGAAGCCGAAGACCCTGCTACTCCATGATCCAGCCTTGTTTTAGTCTTTTCAAGTTTTTAGAATGTCTTTTGTAATCAGACCCTACTGTACTTAGCCCTTGGGGCGTTTTATGTTTGTTTTTTAATGGAATGCTCCCCCTTTAGCGGTGATGCCTTAGCTATGTTTAACGTTTTGTTGTTTTGACTCTGTTACTTGTCGTTTATAGTGTTTGCAATGTATTTAACATTTCTCCTTGAGTTGGATGCTGCAGTCACCCAACTTAGGATACTCAGCTAAGGAACCGATGCAATGCTTACCCTATCAGCTTGTTTGTTTATGTTTAACCCTTTCTTAAATGGTTTTTCAGTGATATGTTCGTTTTCGTGTATTGTGAACACGTGGCGCGACGGTTCAAGAGCATAAAGCCAAGATTAACGCAAATCATAAGTAATTAAGAAAATGGGTCATTTATCTAAGACGTCGAAAACCATGTTTGATGTTCACACATAAACGAAAAATTGTTTTGAATATATTAAAGTGGCTTCTCAAATATATCCCAAATCTTTGGGAATTAAAGTTGAAACCCTTTTGAAACACCCGACGCCCATATGAGAGATTCCCCCGACCCAGCTTGTCACGTTGTCCATCATCTATCAATTACCTGAAAGATATGTTTAAAAAGTCGTCAATATATAAATATTGGTGAGTTCACAGGTTTTAGTTTATCAAACTTTATCTCTTGGGAATTTCCATGTTATGACAATTTATAGGAGTTGCAAGTTCCTACAATTCTACTTGAGCCTATAACCAAACCAAGACAAATTATAATAATGCCCCGCTCCAAGTCGTTACTCGGTATCCTACGACTTGATTTCAGAATACGTGCACCCCAGGCATACGCCGATGCATAATCGACGCTATCGATTAGGGGTGGGCCTTGTCAGGCACCAATAGTACTATTCAAATATCCCTTCGGTTTCATTTCCCTGAATTAATGATTATAGTAGAGAGGTCTCAACCCCGAGTGGCGATCACAACTCAAGTACTTAATCCGTCAAACATTTACCTAACATATCTTTCCCCCGAAAACATAAAACAGTTTAAAATGGGGCCGTGAGACTCACCTGAATCTGTGCTTGGCTCAAAAAGGAAGATAGCAAGTTTTGTGGTCTCGCACCTACAAACGTCCTAGGCGTATAAGTCACTACACCTATAGTGCATGTGCCTTGGCAAGTTGTACACCCAACTCCCCGACCACGTGTTGTTCCAATTCCCGTTTAATTAGATGCATATCCTAGGTTCATTGGCGATGGATTACCCCTTTTCTTACGAGTTATGTATTATTCTCGTCAATACTTTTTGTAACTTGTATACTATTATTCTCGACACGACTCTACCTAACGTATATTATTTTCCCATTTAAATAATTATACTTAGGATCGTATCGTTCGATATAATGTATTCTTAATACCCGACCCGACTCACTTTGCCGCATATTTATTTTCCCATTTAAATAAATATGCTAAGATCTTGTCGTTCGGTAGTATATTCTTAACGCCCGACTCAACTTACCATGCCGTACATTTATTTTCCCATTTAAATAAATATACTAGGATCTTGTCGGTATTCACATGTTCGTAAATATAATTTACCTACTCGTCTCGGTTTTCCTTCTCGCATATCTACTTTCCCATTCAAATAGATATACTAGAATTTCGTTGAGACGAGCATGTATACATACATCAATGTGTGAATTTTCCTTGTTAAGTCCATACGTTGTTTAGCGTTTTTAATTCTTTACGTTATGCTTTCTCCCACGAATATTCTCTCTAACACTTAGGAAAGTGTTATATAATTTTCACCCATGTTATATATATTTTACTTCTTAAAATATATATATTTTCACGTTTTGCCGCAATGGCATTTTTCTCTAGTTTGTCCGTTTATTCGCTATAGTTAGTTTATGTAACTAAGTCCGATAGTTTACATTTTTCCAAGCTTCTTCCAATATGTGTTCTATAGCAATATTATTTATGTTCCTAATGTCCAAACACATATTACTTGGAAAATATACTTTTGTATTTTTAGTCCAACTTGTTAACTTGTATTCCAAAAATGTTCCCGACACCTTTATATTCCCATTTATATAAAAGTATCCATTTTTGTACAAGTTTTCTCAAGTTTCTACTTTTGTCCAATATTTTATAAAAACCTTTATTTTTATAAAATCCTTATGTTAATATAATTCCATATTTTTATAAACTTCCATTTTTATAAAAATACACTTTTCATAAAATACACATGTAGGTTACTAGTGTTTACCAAACTATACTTGCAAAAATCATTATTTATGCTTATGACACCAAACTTTCCGTTAATGCATTTTTGGACTAAAGTTTCTAAAATATCTATTTTAGTCCATCAACTTTCAAAGTTACAACATTAGTCCCTTAACTTATAAATGTTGCTTTTTCCATCCTAACTTCCAAAGTTAGCATTTTTTCTTCCAACTAGTGGACTTTAAAGAACCGTCTTCTTCATGTTTGGTTATTTTTACATTATTCCACTTCTAATAGTCTTATATTTCATAAATAAGGTTACTAATTGTTGGATCAGTTTGCTCTTTTGCTAAGTAAGAACTTGCTATCTTGACACTTAAGTGTTTAGCAAGCCCTTGTATATCAGATTATAAGCACAGCGGAATGTATAAGTTAAAGCAACACTTTTTATACTAAGGAAGAGTTATTACTCCCCCTTGATGATTGAAACTAATAAATGACAAGTATTTATTATGAATCTAAGAAGTAAATGAGAATTAGATACTTAGACAGATTCACAATAAATACTGAAATGGAATAGAACAGTGAAGGTGTTTGAAGGATTTTTCTATTAAAATCAATGTCTAAAATAGAAGGTTGAAGCCTCCTATTTATAGACGTTTACATACATGTATCTTGCCTAAAAAGCAAGTACAGAAACATCAGAAACAAGTTGCACAAGTTGCAACATTGAAACTAACAAATATAGCTAAAAGTAATAATAAACAATAAAACTACTGATACAAAAGGCGGTGGAAAATATCTGATGCTAAGTGCTGATGAATGACAAACTACTGATGAGTAGTTTGTCTTCAGTACTTCTGAAGTGAACTTGTCTGGTTTGGACTTCAGAACTTCTGATGAAGTTTCTTCTTCAGCACTTCTCATATCTTCTCTTCAGCAGTTTCTTGTTTTCTTTTCAGTACTTCTATACTTAGCCAAAATGACAGAAGTGAATTAGACTAAGGTTTCCAAAAGTGGTTTCACCAATCCTCTTTGTCCTAACACAGCTTGTTGTAGTATTATTATTTCGTTTTGAATACTTCTCATGTACGTATTAACCAACCTATAAATAGATGGGTTTATCCCACTCTTCTTGTAAGCCCTGCTTGAGAGGTCTCTTCTTGTCAACAATACTGAGTTGTTATCAGTAAGTGACCATCTGATGATAGGTATCTTTGACTTGTTAAAGTCAGAAGAATAGGGAACCAGACTTGTCCCTTGGGTTGATGGTCCTGAGTGTTGGATGCTTTCAGTTTCAGTTAACCTCAGGTGGGAGTCTCTTCCTTGTTGTTGTTGCATATCAGGCATCTGAACAGTTGGGAGATGGTGTTCAGTCACTACCTTGGTATGCATCTTTTCTTTGATGGTCTTTTGGATTTGATAGGCAAAAGTGGAAGGATCCCTGAATTGTGTTAACAGAGGTTTTTCCTCAATGTCAAAATCTGAATGGACTATTGAACTTCCTTCAAGTAGTACCATTTTGAAATCAGTTTTGACATTGTCCTCTGCTTTCTTCCTTTGAGTAGCAGGCCTTCTTGTTGATACACCAGAAGTTCTAACTACTGATCTTGAAGGATCAGCAGTTTGAAACTTCTCTGGATTTGCAGCCTTGACAGCCTTGTATTTTCTGTAAGTATCCATCAGTCTTTCTTCTTTCCATCTGGATACTGAGGCTTTTGAACCATATCCCTCTGCTACTAATTCTTCTATCGTCTGGGCTCTCTTGGCCTTTCCTTCTTTGTTTGTGGCCAGTTTGTCTGCAAGCAGTTGTGCTCTTCTTGTCAGCTCTTCCATAGAGAGTCGCTTGAGTGTGTAGGCTTTAGTCTTGTTTTTCTTTGTGATGTAAGACACCAGTTGTTGTCTTTTGTCTTGTTCAGCAATCTCATCAAGGCTAGCCTGCCTTTGTAGTTCAGCTTCATAGGCCTGAAGTTTTTCTTCATGGCTTAAGTCTAGATCATCCCTTTCTTCCAGAGTTTTCCAGATCAGATCTTCTCTGGCCTTCTTGTTGGCTGCAACTAAGCTCTTCTCTAGTAATTCAGCTGATTGAGAGATAGGAGAAGGGTTTAGTACAGTCATTGTTGTAACTGTAGTAGGCCTGATAGGATCAGATGTTGGTTGAATGGGAGCAGTGGTTCTGGAAGGGTCAGCAGTTTGAGGTTTGGAAGTGTTAACCTCTGATGGGTTGACAACTGCTGATGGTTTGTCAACTACTGAAGGATTGTCTTCAGTACTTTCTGATTCTTCATCAGAACTTTTGCCATCAGAAGTTTCTTCATTGTGCCTTAGGGATTCTTCAGAGGTTTGGGTCTCATCTTCTTTTTCTGTGGCTTCAATTTCTTCCACTGAGACACCAAACTGTTTGGCCAGTTTTTCTTTCCTGGCTTGATCCTTCTGATCTCTTTCAAGGATGGCCACTCTTGCCCTTATCCTGGCTTGGAATGACTCCTTAGGTTCCCTGATTTTCTCCCCCTTTTTCGATTCATCAATTTTAAGTTTTGAGGTTGAGGGTTGGGAGAATTGTCCTTGAAGATGAGCAAGCTGTTTGCTGTTGAATTCTATCTTGTTGGACATATCATTCATCTTTGTCTTGATCACTCCAAATTGATTCTTGATAGAAAGCTCCAAGTTAGCTGTGTATGTTTGGAAGTGATTCCTGATGAGAGTGTTCATCATGTGGTACAGGGGACCCTCTGGGCTGCATAGCTGGTTCAGGTCTATGCTTGTTTGCCCAGGGAATTGGGTAGGCATTTCTTGTGAAGGGTGTGTTTTTGGGAGATCCTCATGTTGTACAGAGGATGCCACTCTAGGGGTTTTAGGGATTGAGTGGGCTTTAACCTGTGCAGGGGTGACTGGCTTCTTGAGCCTGGATACCCCTGAAACAGGACCTTCATAAAGTGCCGTCAATTCAGTAGTTTTAGTTTTTGAAACATCATCCAAATTAATGGAATCATCTGAATCCCTGATGTTGCCCTCAATGAGGACTGTCTCAGTTAAATCATGAGCTGAGCCCAACTCAGTTCTCTCATGAACCTCTTGTTCTTGGTTCTGAGGATTTCCTACTTCAGGCATTAAGCCTTCATCAGTAGTTGCCACATCTGAGGTCTTAGCTATGTTACTTCTATCCTCAGATCCACCACTGGGTGGTAACTGAGTAGTAGCAGCCTCAGATGCCCCAAGAGTCTCTAAAATTGGGCTTAAAGACTCTGGTCCACCCTCATCTCTTGGGATAGGGCTAGAGATGTCCACATCCATGTCTGATGTTGTGGTTATGTCCTCTGTTTGTTGTGGTTGTAGGGGACTGACATAATCAGATGGGACCTTCTCTTTTAGCCCAGAGAGAAGTTTGGCAATTTCTATTGCCTCTGGTTCAGAAATTTGGGGGGTTGGTTCAGTAGTTTGGGCAATAGGTGAAATTGGTTGGTCAGCAGTTTCAAAAGAAGAGTGAGTTTCAATAGTTTTTCTAAGTCTTTTTCTTTTGAATAAAATGGTTATGGGTGCTCTTGGTGGGGTTTGAGATGGATGAGACTGAGAGGGTGTTTCAGTCTCACCTATTTGAAGAGCAGACTGCTCATGAGCATGTTCAGGCATCTCAACCTCCTGAACAGCTTTTCTTTTGGGTTGGTGGGTTTTTGTCTTTGTTGGCTTAGGCTTTTTGGCTTTTGGTGGTGTGAGTTTGGAAGATGTGGGCTTCAGGGGGACTTGTTGTTGTTCTCCCTGATCATCTTCTGGCCAGGCAGCCGGTTTGTTATGCCTAGAGTATGCTTGTGAGGTTAATGGATTTAAAGTTGAAACTTTTCCCACAAGCACCTCATTACCCAGTTCCCCTATTATGCATTGCATAATGAACCTTGGGTACAACAAAAACTTTTTCTTGGTATTATTATGATGTAACACCAACTCATTGAAAAATAGTTTTGATGCCCTGAATTTAGTTTCATTCACAATGGAATGAAATATTGGTTGAAAAGTGGAGGGCATCTGGTCATAAGACCCTGTTTTTGGACTCAAACACATAATAATATAATGAAACAAAAGCTTGTATTTTGGTTCAAAATATTTTTTGAAGATAGTAGCATGGGAGAGAGTACCTTGATAACCACACTCTGTCATGGTTAGGTGAATATCAGAATTAGCAACATGGTCAGGGGCAGTTACATCATCCAGACCCAGTCTTGTTGCCAGTGTGGCCGGTGTGATGGTCAGTGGTTTCCCTTTTATTCTTGAGTTGAGGGAAATGACTTCATCATCCGCCGTCACCGTCTCAGCATTTGCCCAGAACTCATTCAGAGTTTCAGTGTGAATTGGTGGGTTTATTGTGAGAGCAGTAAAATATTGGGATTTTACGACAAGATCAATGATCTCATCGTATTGGGACCAGCCTTCTTGTTTTTCAAGAAAGGCCCTTTGATTGTGTCCCTGCTTTAGAACGAGAGCCATGTGGTTTGGGTTTTGATCGAACAGTTGATTTGCAGGTTTAGGTTATTGAGAGAGTTTTTGAGAGAGAAAGAGGGATTTTTTGAGTTTGAAAGGATAAGTGTTGAGAAAAGGTATTTATCAGAAGTTTTAACCGCTTGAATCTTCTTTATTAGAAGTTTTTAAACCGCCTTTGGTTAAAAATATTTTTATCAGAAGTTTTAAACTGATTAGGTCAAACCTCTGATGATGGGAAAAGTCAGATTTGCCCTTTTGACTAAACTGCTGATGAAGGATTACTTCATCAGTAGTTCCCATTTCCTCTTCAGTAGTTTTAACAGCTGATGAGAAATGTTTTTATAAATACTTTTATTCATAACTTCTGAAGTTTATTTTATCAGAAGTTACACACTTTTCAGAAATTATCCCCATACTGATGTTTTGTTCATCAGTAGTTTCTCTATTTTCAGAAGTTTTGTTTCAGACTTTTTGTCTGTTTGTAAGTGAAAAATGAAAAATTTACAGAATAATGAAATAAACACTTACAAATTTAGCATCCCAAGCATGGATACTAACTTCTGAAATGTTGATGTGTCAAGGGGTTTTGTGAAGATGTCAGCTATTTGATTAGCTGTTGCTACATGCTTCACCTCAATCTTGCCTTTTTCATAGCAATCTCTTATGAAATGGTACCTGATCTCAATATGTTTGGTTTTTGAGAATTGTACCAGATTTTGAATGATGCTAATGGCAGATTTGCTGTCTACAAACAAAGGTGTCTTGGTTTCTTTGATTCCATAATCAAGAAGTTGATATTGGAGCCATTGTATCTGTGATGTACAACTTGCAGTTGCAATGTATTCAGCTTCAGCAGTTGAAGTTGCAACAGATGTTTGCTTCTTTGATTGCCATGACACTAGACAGTTACCCAGGAATTGACAACCACCAGATGTTGACTTTCTTGTCATCTTACACCCTGCATAGTCACTATCTGAAAAAGCTGATAACTTGGTATTGCTTGAAGCAGGATACCAAATTCCAAGTGTTGGAGTTCCTTTCAGATATCTGAAAATTCTTTTGACTGCTATAAGGTGTGATTCCCTTGGTGCTGATTGATATCTAGCACAGACACATGTTGAAAACATAATATCTGGTCTAGAAGCAGTTAGATATAAAAGGGAACCTATCATGCATCTGTACATGGTTTGATCAACCTGTTTTCCTTGATCATCAGGTTCAACTTGTGTGATTGGTGTCATGGGAGTGGAACATGATTTACAGTCTTTTAAAGAAAATTTGTTTAATAATTCTTTAACATATTTTGATTGATGTATAAAAGTCCATTTGTTTGTTGCTTGATCTGCAGTCCCAGAAAGTACTGCAGTTCTCCCATGGTACTCATCTCAAATTTTGATTGCATGAGTTTCTTAAAATCATCACACAGTTTTGTGTTTGTTGAACCAAAAATGATATCATCAACATAAATTTGAACAAGTAAGACATTATTTCCAACATGTTTTATGAAAAGAGTTTTATCAATGGCACCTCTTGTAAAGTTATTTTTGAGTAAAAAGGTGGAGAGTGTATCATACCAGGCTCTTGGAGCCTGTTTGAGCCCATAAAGAGCTTTGTCCAGTCTGTACACCCACTCAGGATGAGAAGGATCCTCAAACCCAGGTGGCTGACAGACATACACCTCCTCTTTTATTTTCCCATACAAAAATGCACTTTTCACATCCATTTGATAAACTTTAATTTTGTTGGAAATGGCATAGGCCAGAAATAACCTGATGGCCTCAAGCCTTGCAACTGGAGCAAAGGTTTCATCATAGTCAATTCCCTCTTCTTGAGAGTACCCTTGAACTACCAGTCTTGCCTTGTTCTTGATTATCATACCAGCTTCATCTTGTTTGTTCCTGAAAACCCATCTTGTGCCAATTGGTTGCTTGTTTGGAGGTAAGGGACAGATTTCCCAGACCTGTTGCTTGTTGAACTGAAGCAGTTCATCTTGCATAGCTTGCACCCAATTATTGTCTTTGAGGGCTTCTTGGTACTTCTTTGGTTCCAACTGTGAGATAAAGGCTGAAAATAGGCAAAAGTTGGAGAGCTGGTTTCTGGTAAGAACACCTGAAGCTATATCACCCATGATTTGATCAAGTGGATGATCTCTGTGTTCAATCAGTTGTTGTAAACCACTGACAGGTGTAGGTGGCTCTTGTTCTTCAAACAAACTACTGAGGTCTATAATATCTGGTTCAGCTGTTTTAGTGTCTTCAGTAGTTGCAGGTGCTGAAGCAGATGTTTGAGTTTGGCCTTCAGTATTTGTTGGATCAGAAGTTTGTGAAACTTCTGATGGTGTTGAAGTTGACTTAATGACTGTTTGAGGAGTCCATGGTGTAGTATCCTCATCATCAAACCTTTGATCACCATAATAAGTAGGTTTGGAAGGAGTAACAGTCTTTTCAGGTCCAAAGTGGAAGTTGTCAAGGTCAAAGAGTTCAGCAGGATGTGCTGGAATAAGAGTGTGTTTTGACTCATTGAACTTGACATTCAATGTTTCTTCTACTATCCTGGTGTGAGAATTAAAAACCTTGTAGGCTTTTCTAGTTGAAGAGTAACCAAGAAAGTAACCTGAATCAACTTTGGCAGCAAACTTTGAAATAGATTCCTTGATGTTCAAGATGAAACATTGACACCCAAAAGCCCTGAAAAAGGAGATAAGGGGCTTCATGCCATGAAGAACTTCATAGGCAGTCTTGGAATGTCTCTTGACCACAAGAACTCTATTCTGAACATAACATGATGTGTTAACTGCTTCTGCCCAAAAGTACAAGGGCAGTCCAGAATCAGCTAACATTGTTCTTGCTCCTTCTATTAATGTTCTGTTCTTCCTTTCTACTACACCATTTTGTTCAGGAGTTCTGGGAACACTGTATTGTCTAATAATCCCTTTAGACAAACAGAATTCATCCAGAGTTTTGTTCCTGAACTCTGTCCCATTATCACTTCTAATGGTTTTGACAGATAGAGAATATTGTTTCTCTACTTGTAGAATGAAGAACTTGATGATTTCAGCAGCCTCATCCTTGGAGAATAAGAAGAATACCCATGTGAATCTTGAGTAGTCATCAATGATGACTAAGCAGTACTTCTTCTTACCAAGGCTCATAATCTTGACAGGTCCAAATAAGTCCATATGGAGTAGTTGAAGACATGCAGTTGTTTTTGATTCTTCAATAGACTTATAGGAGGACTTATGTTGTTTTCCCTTTAAACAGGATACACAGTGTTCTTGACACTGGTATACCTTCAAAGGTAGACCTCTGACCAAGCCCATTTTAGTGACTTTATTTATGGTTTTAAAGTTCACATGGCCAAGTCTCCTGTGCCAGAGATCTGTTTCTGAAGTTGATGCCCTTGAGAAGAAACAGGCAGTGTTGTTCAATACTTTGTCTTTCTCAATGTCCACTGCATAGACATTGCCACATCTTTTGGCAATCAGCAAAGTATGATCTTCAATGATCTTCTCAATCAACTTCTGGCCTTCTGGTGAGATGATCTTGCATGCTGTCTTTGTGAAAAAGGAAGAATATCATTTATCACACATTTGTGACACACTCAGCAAGTTGTGTTCAAGGTTTTCCACCAGATTGACCTTGTCAAACTGTATTTTGCCAGAGGAGACATTGCCATGTCCTAGCACATATCCCTTAGCATTGTTCCCAAAGGATACAAATCCTTCTCTTTGGCTGATAAAGTTGTTTATCAGGTATCTGCATCCAGTCATGTGCATAGAGCCTCCACTATCAACATACCATATGCTGTTTAAGCCCCTGGAAACTCTCTGCACAAAATAGCAAATTAGTTAGATCTAGGAACCCAAGCCTGTTTGGCTTTGGGTTTGCTCTTGAGAACAGTTACAGTTTGTTCTTGACCAGGTTGAGAAATCCATGTCTTTTTGGCAATGGATTTTTCATTAAGAACCATGGTGGTATCCTTTTCAGGACCACCATCAACCTTGGTCATCAGTAGTTGTACCATGTTCATTAGATTTTGTATCTCAGCAGTTTGTGAAACTGCTGATGATTCAGGTCTAACTACTGACAAAGAATTTTGAGAAAAAGATTTTAGTTGAGATCTTATCTTTTTCTGAGAAAAGGTGTTTTCAGGTTGTTGTTTCTTGGGTTTAAAGATTCTTTCATAATCATTTCTGATTTGATTTCCCACAACCTGTTGTTTAATTTTTTGATTGAACTGAATTCCTTTTCTGTATCTACAAAATTCAGTTTTGTGGTTGAACAGACCACAAATTTCACACTCTTTTGCCTTTTGTTTTTGATCTAAAGGCAAATTTCTGACATTAGTGTAAAGATTTTGCTCATCAGTAGTTTTCAGGATCTCAACTCCTGATGTAGATGAAACTACTGATGGCTCATTGTCAGATTTTGTTAATACTTCTGAAGTACTTTCTTTGAAAATACCAGGATTTCTGTTTAGAAAGTTTTCATGGAAAGATGTGCAGTCTTTCCCTTCAGAAGTTTCATTTGAAACAATTCTTCTCCCATCTTCAGTAGTTTTGGGAGAGAAATCTGTTGGTGTTTCAACATGATGGTATCCTATGCCAAACTTAACATTTGAAGCACTTTGTTTGTTTAGCAACAATTGATACCCCTTACAAGATTCCACCCATTTTTCACATGTGATCCTGGTGTCAGCAAGCTCTTGTCTGACATCTCCCAGGTCATTTAGCATGATTTTAATTTGTGCTTGGGTTTCAATAGCTGAGTCAGTTAATTTAGAAACTTCTTTTGTTTTAGCACACAGTTTTCTTTCTAAATCACATTTTATCTGTGTGTATTTTCTTTCTAAATCATTGGCTTTACCTTGTAAGTGCACATTTGTCTCTCTTATGAGAGCAAAAGTTTCTTTGCAAGAATTTGAGCAAAGTTTTGTCAAAGATTCTTTTGATACCTGTGACAATGCAGATTTTGAAGTACAGCCTTCAAATGCCATTAAGGCAAAGTTCTTTCTGCCATTGTCTGGTTCTCCCCAGTTGATGTCAAACACTTTGTTGTCTGCATCAGGATTGCACTCTGTGGTGTCAAAAGGAAGACTGCTCCAGTCAACATACCCTGAGGTGAAAAGACTTTGTTGAGAGGGTTGTTGAGGCTGTGGAGGATGTTGAGCAGCTGGAAAGGGAGGGATTGATTGGCTCTGCATCTGTTGAGCAGGCATTTGAACATATTGTACTTGTGGCATGTATTGCTGTTGAGGAGCTTGTGCCTGTACAAAATGAGCACTCCCTTGAATTCCATTACTCCTATTATAATTGGGGTTATAGTTATTTCCAGATTGTGATTGGTTAAAGCTAGAGCTTCTACACTCTCTAGCAAAGTGTCCCAACTTCTGACACTTGTGACATCTCAGTTTAGATTTGTCAAAACCAATTTTTGTATTACTGGTCAATCCTGGAAATTTCCTTCCTGACCTTTTATAAAACTTGTTAGTTTTAATGCTTAGCATGGCCAGTTGGTGTAAAATGTCCATTTCTTCTAAGTCATCACTGCTAAAGTTTTTCAAATCATCCATGATAAAACATAGATTATCAGCAGTTTGACTTTGGTCATCATTGTCATAACCTGGGAAAGATCTTTCTGATGAGATCCCAGTTGTTATGTCAATGTTGTCATAAGATCCATAGGAACAAGTTGGTGAGTCTTGTCCCAAAAGTGCTGTACTACCTGGTAGGTAGTCATCAGCAGTTTTACCAGATGATTGTAATTTCTTCTTTTGATCAATTTCTCTCTCAAAAGTAAGTAATCTCCCATGGAGTTTTGTAAGAGTGAGGGAGCTAAAATCTGGTGAGGATCTTAAAACAATGGAGTATGTTTCCCATTTGTCTGGTAAAGACCTTAAAAATCTATGTAGCATAGATACTGTTGTATAGGTCTGACCATTTAACTTTAGCTCAAATATTAATGAGGAGAATCTTTCAAATTGTTGAGTTAAGTTTCCCCATTAATATGAGCAAATGTCTCATATTGTTGAGCTAAAATATCTCTGGTGTTGGCAATCACCTCTTCAGTTCCTCCAAACTGTTCTTTAAGACAATCCCAGAGTTCTTTGGCACTTTCACAATGTAAAAGGCCAGGGTATATCTCATTTGGGAGAGCCATTGCCAACATAGAGAATGCTTTTGCATCTAGCTCAAGTTTTAGGAAATCATCATCTGTATATTCTTTTGGGTCCTTAGGGACCTTGACATTAGTTTCAAGATTGACATTTACTGGTTTGTGAGGACCAAATATCACAGATCTCCAACAACCTGTGTTGGTCTGTGACAAGGTATGTGCCATTCTCTTTTGCCATATGTTGTATTCATTTCTTACAAGCATGGCAGGTTTAGTAGCAGAACCAGTATTATGTGGATCCATTTTAAAGAGTATTGATTTGTCAGATGACTCTTTTAAGTGATGGATGTTGATAAAAAGTGAACTTTTGATCTTTTTATTGAGTATCAATAAGAGCTTTGTGTCTGATTCTCAATTTGTTAGATTGATATGTGATCAGATAAACCAACGCTCTGATACCAATTGTTGGATCAGTTTGCTCTTTTGCTAAGTAAGAACTTGCTATCTTGACACTTAAGTGTTTAGCAAGCCCTTGTATATCAGATTATAAGCACAGCGGAATGTATAAGTTAAAGCAACACTTTTTATACTAAGGAAGAGTTATTACTCCCCCTTGATGATTGAAACTAATAAATGACAAGTATTTATTATGAATCTAAGCAGTAAATGAGAATTAGATACTTAGACAGATTCACAATAAATACTGAAATGGAATAGAACAGTGAAGGTGTTTGAAGGATTTTTCTATTAAAATCAATGTCTAAAATAGAAGGTTGAAGCCTCCTATTTATAGACGTTTACATACATGTATCTTGCCCAAAAAGCAAGTACAGAAACATCAGAAACAAGTTGCACAAGTTGCAACATTGAAACTAACAAATATAGCTAAAAGTAATAATAAACAATAAAACTACTGATACAAAAGGCGGTGGAAAATATCTGATGCTAAGTGCTGATGAATGACAAACTACTGATGAGTAGTTTGTCTTCAGTACTTCTGAAGTGAACTTGTCTGGTTTGGACTTCAGAACTTCTGATGAAGTTTCTTCTTCAGCACTTCTCATATCTTCTCTTCAGCAGTTTCTTGTTTTCTTTTCAGTACTTCTATACTTAGCCAAAATGACAGAAGTGAATTAGACTAAGGTTTCCAAAAGTGGTTTCACCAATCCTCTTTGTCCTAACACTAATATTTGTGTTTGGTGCATTTGTCCATCATATCCAAATTTCACTCATCTAAGTGAGTAGACTTTAATTTTTGTAACTTCTTCATTTATGCTTTTCTAATATATTCCATCTTATTTTATAATTTAGATAGTCATTTTATGATGATTAAAACCATCTTTTAATACATTCAAGTTTCTTTCATCAATCATGCCCAAATCATCATCCTTCTTAAGTGTATGTTCATATTTTTGTATTTTCTTGAAATATCACATTACTAATAACAAATCCATGATCTATCCATATTATTATTCTTCCATTTTACTTTTGTAAAACATATTTAGACTCATGTTTCAAAACCACATTTTACCCAATAATGTACAACTTGCTCATAAGAACACATAATATGAACATTAATAATCAAAGCAAGGTTAAAACTTACTACTAGCTCAAGGCTAGGGAAGACAAAAACCTTGGATTTAAGTGGGGTTTAGTGTGTTATTCCAAGTGATTAAGCTCCAAGCTCTTGAAACACACAATGGGGTTTTGAGAGATGAAGATTTAGAGATGATTTGGAGATGTAAAACTTGAAAAGAAAATGTGTATGGAGGGGGTATAAGCTACGGCCAAAGGGGAGAAGAAGAAGGAGTTTTTGGCTTTTTGATTCAAGTATGCTCACTAGATTGTTTATAATATCCCTTCCAAATCTTTCCAAGATCACCTAATATCTTTCTTAGATTATGTAAGATCAAGTGGGGATTATGTAGGATATGGAAAGATTTGTGGAAATTATCAAGAGGGGTGTTTGGCCGTGAGTTTTTAGAGAGAGAGGAGAGGTGATTTGGTGAATTTTGTGTCCAATAATATCCCATGCAATCCAATGATTAACACTAATTATATTTGAATTAGTGAGAATTGGAAGGGTTAACCACTTGGGGTGGCCCTAGGCCGGCCCCTTGGGGGTGTTTGGGTGGGGTCCACTTTGCTAAATAATACCCATTATTATTATGTTTAATTTCCTCTCGTTCGGGTACCGTCCGGGTATTTTTCGGGTTTTAATCGCGTGTTATCCGAATATTAAAAATACCTTTAATATCCCTTAAACATAGTCCAGTTTAAGCGTTGATAAATTATTTAGGCTTTTGCCGGGTGAAATTATATGTTATGCGCGTATCGGGTGCGGTACGCGCACTTTATTCGTTACCGGGAGATTTGTATAACAAGCTTTCACGTATGGCTTTGGAGTTCCAAAACCCATTATATTTTGTGAAATTACGTTTTATTTTATATCCGGGTGTCCGGGATCCTTTCGCTTATTTAATTTTTACCGGGTAATCGCCAGTGTCCATACCGGATAATTTACTCGCACATGATCCTATCATGTTTTGTCATTAAACATATGCATTCCTATGCATTATTTGGGAATTGCTATCTTTCTAAGGCCTCAGTTAAATAATCAACACATAATTGCATTTCATTACGTTAATTACGTATAGTTAATTAGTACGGAATTACCTTATTTTTGCCGGTTGTTACAGTCTTGCTGCTTGCTGGCTTCATTACATCTTAACACGAGGTCCCCTGGCCTGAAAGCCTCTTTTCGCACCCTTGTGTTGTAGTAGGCTTCAAGCTTCTTTTTGTACCTGGCCTCCCTGATAGAGGCTTGGTCCCTTGACTCCTCGAGGAGGTCCAGGTTGAGTAGGACCTCCTCTTGGTTGTGTTGAGCGTCTTGTCGAGCAATTCTTCCTGAGCTTACCCCTATCTCGGCTGGTATGACAGCTTCGCTTCCAAAGACAAGGCTATATGGTGTTCTTTGGTGGCTTGTCTTCTCCATGGTCCTTATAGCCCAAAGGACGCTCGGGAGCTCATCAACCCATTTCTTGCCACATCTTCCTAGCCTTGCTTTAATACCTTCGACAATACTTCTGTTCATGCGCTCAACTTGTCCGTTGGACTGGGGGTAGGCTACTGAGCTGAAGACTTGCTTGATTCCTAGCTCGGAGCACCAGCTGCTGAACGGTTTGTTGGCAAACTGCTTCCCATTGTCTGTCACCATCTCCCCTGGCAGCCCATATCGGCAGACTATTTGTTCCCACACGAAAGTTATCACCTATTTCCCTGAGATGGTAGCCAATGGCCTGACTTACGGCCACTTGATGAAGTAGTCGACAGCTACAAGGAGGAACTTCAACCTTCCGGGAGCTTGTGGGAAGGGACCCACAATGTCCATTCCCCATTTGTAGAAGGGCCATGCCGAGATGATGGGAACAAGGTCATGCTTGGGGTTGGTCTTCACCGGTGTTTGTAGTTGACAAGCTTCACATATTCGGATAGTCTCAAAGGCATCCTTGTGCATGGCAGGCCAGTAATAGCCCAAGTTCATGAGCTTTGATACCACAGAGCGAGGTCCAGCATGCATGCCACATATACCCTCGTGTACCTCCCTGATGAGGTAGTTACTTTGATTGGGGCCTACACACCTTAGTAGGGGTGCCAAGTATCCCTTCTTGTAGAGCTTGTCGTCTTCGATTACATATTGTCTTGCCTTCATAACCAACCGCTTAGCTTCTTGTTCGTTTTCTGGTAGCTTCCCTTCCTTCAAGTAGGACATGATGGGTGTCATCCATGTGGAGTCTGTTTCGGTGACAACGTCTTGTACTTCCTTGTCATCGATGGATGGTTCTTTCATCACCTCGACTAGGACCTTCTTGGTTAGGTGAGCAAACGTCAAGGAGGCCAGCTTGCTGAGGGCATCTTCCTGCTTGTTCTTTGTTCTTGACACCTGTTCTAGTGTGAAGACTTTGAATTCCTTTATGAACTCTTTGACCTTGTCTTTGTACCTAATCATTGAGGGCTCTTTGGCTGTGTATCCTCCATTTATTTGTTTGACCACCAGATTTGAATCAACGAAGACTTTTAGTTCTTGTACCTTCATTCTTTTTGCCAATCTCAACCCGGCCAGGAGGGCCTCGTATTCAGCAACGTTGTTGGTGCAGGGGAAGTCTAGACGGAGGGCATAAGTGTATTCGGTTCCGTGGGGGTCCTTGATGACAAGACCGGCCCCAGAACCTTCTACACTTGAGGCTCCATCAGTAAAAAGACACCATTTCCCCTTGAGGTCAGGCTGTTCTTCAACCTCGTTCATTTCTTCTTCTGCCTGCAGGGTGGGTAACTCAGCAAGAAAGTCAGCAAACACTTGCCCTTTGTAAGCTCTCCTTGGCAGGTATTCTATCTTGTGCTCCCCTAGACCAATGGCCCACTTTGCCAATCTCCCCGAATCTTCTGGTTTTTCTAAGATGGATCGTATGGGTTGATCTGTGATGACCTTTACTGGGTGAGCTTGGAAGTACCGCCTTACTCTCTTAGCAGTGTGTACAAGTGCTAACACAAGCTTCTCTATGGGAGTGTAGTTAACTTCAGCATCTTTGAGGGCCCTGCTGACAAAGTAGACGGGAACTTGCTCTTTACCTCGGTCTACCAAGAGCACTGAGCTTACTGCTTCCATTCCTGCAGACAAATAAACTGTTATTACTTCCCCTTCCTCGGGGGCTGCCACTTCGGGCAGGGAAGCTATGTGTTTCTTAAGTTCCAGGAAGGCAGCCTCTGCCTCGGTTGTCCAGCGGAAATCCTTCTTGTCAACACAATTTTTGAGTGTTTTGAAGAATGGCAAGGATTTTTCCGCGGACTTAGGCAAGAAATGTTTTAAGGCAGCGATTTTACCGTTGAGGCTTTGCACTTCCTTCTTTGTGGTAGGAGACTTCATATCAAGGACGGCTTGGACCTTGCTCGGGTTAGCCTTGATGCTTTGCTTTCCAACAATATGACCCAGAAACTTCCCTTCCTCGAACCCAAAGGAGCATTTGACGGGATTGAGCTTCATGTTTATTCTTCGGAGGTTGTCGAACGTTTCTCGGATGTCCTGGATCATTGCTTCCCCCGACTTGCTTTTGATGACAAGGTCGTCTACATAAGCTTCCATGTTTCTTCCAATTTGTTTCGAGAAAGCCTGATCCACTAACCGCTGGTAGGTAGCACCTGCGTTTTTCAAACCAAAGGGCATCTTTTTGTAGCAAAAGATTCCCCTATCGGTGTGGAAGGCCGTCTTCTCCTCATCTTCTTGCTTCATTTGAATTTGGTGATATCCCTTGTAGGCATCTAAGAAGCACTTGTATTGGAAGCCGGTGAGAGAGTCTACCTTCCAATCGATCTCGGGTAAGGGGTAGCAATCTTTAGGGCAGGCTTTGTTGAGATCCTTGAAATCGACACACATTCTCCAAGATCCGTCTTGTTTGGCAACCATGACCGGGTTTGCTACCCAAGAGTGATACTGAACCTCTCTGAGGATATCTGCCTCAACCAGCTTCTCCACCTCCTGACAAGCAGCCTGGCTCCTGGCTGGGGCCAAACTTCTTTTCTTTTGGACGACTGGCTTGTATGAGGGGGCTATGTTAAGAGAGTGTCCAGCCATGCTTCTAGGGACACCAGTCATGTCCCCGGGGCACCAAGCAAATATGTCTCGATTATCCTGCAAAAGGTTGATTAGTTCACACGTAATCTCACCAGGAAGCAGATTTTTTACTTTGATGGTCTGCTCCTGGTAGGCAGGGTTTATGCTGACTTCCCGGATGGGACCGCTGCTTGGCGTTTCTGACCCCCTGGGGCCTTTGGTTTCTTCTACGGAGGCTATCAAAAGAGCCTCTGCTGTTGGCTTCAGGGTTGCAACTCCATTAGGAGTGGGGAGCTTCATTAGACCATGTGTTGTTGATACTACCGCGCCGAAGGTGGCGATTCCCATTCTTCCAATAAGGACGTTGTAACTTGAAGGGTACCTGATAACAGAGAAAGTCAACTCTTCTGTCCTTGACAAGTCTCCATCCCTGAAACAGACGCTAAGTGTGAGCTTCCCTAAGGGATGTACTCGTTCCCCCGAGAAGCCTACTAAGGACGCGTCCGATGGCTTGAGCTTGGATTTGATCTCCGGGCTCAAGGATTCAAAGCACCGTTCATACATTACTGATGGGTTGATTTAAGGAGGTGTATAAAAACACCCATAAGATGCATTTTAAAGATTATTCAGTGTCAAATGGTGTTGCTTTGATCTTGTTATGTCATTTCAGGAGTTGACAACAAAAAGGAAGCAAAAACGACGTTTTGGAGTTGACCGGGCGAGAAACGGAGGCATACGCGAGTTGGAAAACCAAAAACGGACGCATGAGGGAAGTTAGCGTAGGATACGCCAAAATTGGCGTATCCTACGCCAATTGCGTAGGGAATGTCCAAAATGTCTAGCGTAGGGCAGCAAAAGTTTGGTGAGGCTAAACAGGATTTGCGTAGGATACGCCAAAATTGGCGTATCCTACGCTAAAACTCAAATTGGTCAAAAAGTTTCCTTTTTCAAGTCAAAACTGATGGGATCAAGTATTAATGGCGATTTTGATGATCCTTGACTGCTAGGAAGCTGTTTTGATTGCATTTTTTGATTATAAAAGATCACCATTGAAGGCATAACAATAACACACAATTATTCTACATCCAATTCTACACAATAGCTTTGAAGATTCAAGAACACACTTGAAGATGATGAACACCATAGCCATGCTTGGCTAAACTTCTTGTATTACACTAGGGATGTAAGTTTTTGATAACTAGGGCTTTAACATTTGGGCATTTCATTGTTTAAACTTTTGATTAATGTTTGCATGTACTTGAATTACCAGTGTTGATTAGTGATTAATCTGATGTTGAAATCATTTCTAGTTAATTGATCTTGTGCCAATTTCTAAATGATATGAACATGGTTCCTTGCATCAACACTATCATAGGATTGTATGTTCTAAATGATGAAGTATAGTTTAGTCCATTGTGAATGTTGATAAAACTTGATACCTAAGTTTATTGAACAATCAATCCGTTAGTACCAATTACATTGTCATTGTTTATCCAATTATGCCTACTTGTTGAATGCCTTAGTGTTCAATTGCCCAAATCCTTAGTGTAATCATTTCCATCTTATTGTTACAAGTATTATTATTTTGCTTCTTTCAAATTCAATCTAAGTTCCATATTAATCAACAACTTTTCAACTAATTCTTAAATGATAAATTGCATACTTTATAATTAGCTAGCACCTTCATAAACAACATTTACAAACTTAACTAAGCGATAATTCCTAACCACACGCTCCTTGGATTGATACCCTATTTACCCTATCTACCTAGGTTAATTAGGTTTTGCATGACCCGTAACGACCGGTTCATCAAATGGCGCCGTTGCCGGGGAGCTAGTGCGCTTAGTGTTTATTGAGTAGTTAATATTGTGATAATCTGTTTAATTATTTGTTTGGTTTATTCTCTACTTTTCCTTGTTACGCGGGGTGTGTTACTTGTGCAGTTTACAGGTAGTGCATGCGTACGCGACATTCGGGGAGAACTTCTCCTTTAGTGTTTGAACCGGAAATTGAACGAGTAGCAAGAAGAAACCGACAACACCGGTTAGAGGAGCCGATTCCTTCTAACTCCCAATCACCACCCATAATTCAACCTTTGTCCTTTGAAACCGTTCAAATGGCAAGCTCAAACCCAAATCGCCGTTCAGGTGAAAATAGAAGACCACCCACTCCACCTCATCCAATTCAAAACCAACAAAACCCACCTCACCAACCAATTCACAACCGAAATCCCAACACCCGAAATGTAAACCAAGGTCCCTCCATGTCTAACCGTGGCAATCCCACATTTGATCCGGTCAATCGGTACAATGAAGCCGGATATGAAGATTATGTTGAGAATATTGAAGAATTGAGGGCGAACATTAATGATGATGATCCATTCAGTGTACCAAGTTATCAATCATCAGACAGAGTTAGTGTTCATTCCTACCACTCGGGAGAAGATGAATATTCTGAAAGGGATTACAATGAAGATGATGAGGATTGGGGCTACAGAAATGTTAGTGATGATTATGGAGATGAGGAAGAGTATCACGGTGATAATAATTCTAACGTGGGTGCAAATCGAAACGGAGACAATGATGGTTATTACAATCACGTCATTAATAATCATCAACCAAGACAAAACCCAAGAAGACATCAAATTCCCAATATTCACCAAAACCGGGGTGAAAATTTTGTGGGTCGAGCAGAAAGAAGACCTAATGGGGGAAGACAACATAGAGGTGAAGAAGTGAATGCTCCAAGACGAAGACCCCCAGTTCCAATGCAAGGAGTCAATGGTCGGTTTAGACCACTTGCATCCGAGAACGAATCACCTATTGTACCACCACCTCCAGGGAGAAGATCCTTTGATTGCAAGCCCAACTACATCAACATCATTCCTCATTTTCATGGGATGGCTAATGAAGACCCGTATGATCACTTATCCGAATTCAAGGCAATGTGTGGTACTATGGGAGGTCATAACTTTTCACTAGATGAGGTACAGTTGAGGTTATTTCGGTTTTCTCTTAAGGATAAAGCAAAGACATGGTTCCTCACCCTACCCGCACACAGCATCTACACTTGGGGAGAAATGCAACAAGTATTTTTGGATGAATATTTCCCCAGTTTTAAAACAGATGCGGTACGTTTAGAGATTCGTTCTTTTCAACAACTACAAGGGGAACCGCTTCATGAAGCTTTTACTCGTTTCAAGGAGTTAATTCGAAAATGCCCACACCACAATATTGATCTTTGGGAATTGGTTAGCAGTTTTGTGAATGGACTGAGCAAGGAAGAAAGAAAATATCTCAAGTCTACTAGCAATGGAACATTGTTATCTAATCCGGAGCAAGAAGATTGGGATTTTTTGGAGCTAATGGCGAAGAATTCAAAGTCGGAGGAAGCAGCTGATCGAAGAACCAAACACCCGGTCTCTAAATCTCTTCCCGATGCAGATTCAAGTTCTAAGGACCGAATTGCTCAGTTGGAGAGAGAGTTGGCAAGAATGAAGAAACGGGAGGTGTCATCGGTACAATACCCCGTGTGTGATAATTGTGGAGATTTGGGGCATAAAGCTAGTGAGTGCTCCGGCGATATGGGTCAAGCAACCGAAGAGGTGAATCAAGTGTATGGAGAAAGGAAGTATGACATGAACTCTAACACTTACCATGCAGGCTTGAGAAACCATCCTAACTTTAGGTATGGTAATCCCGCGAACCAAATGAACCCAAATTTTCAATCGGGAAATCAAGGCGGTAGTGGGCAATATCAAGGTCGCCAAGGTGGTAATCAAGGTGGTTACCAAAGAAACAACTACAATCAAGGTGGTAACCAAGGATACAACAACAATTATCAAAGAGGTTACAACCAAGGCGGCTCCTCAAGCAACCAAGGAAACTCTTCGGGAAGTCAAGGTGGTGATGAGACTTTGAGTTCGAAAATGGATGCTTTAATGAATATGATGAAAGAGAATAACAAAGCGAATGAGGTGAGAGACAAGTCTCACGAGGCCTTGGCTAAGCAAGTGGGCCAACTAGCAGAGGAAATGGCTCAATGGAGAGGAAGTACGGGGAAGCTTCCTAGTGACACCACTATCAACCCACAACATCAAGGTTCGAGTTCAACAAACACTCGCAATGTTCCCATTAATAAGGTAACCGTTCTTCGTAGTGGTAAAATTGTTGATAATAAAGTTGAACCACCATCTCCCCAATTTGTTGAAGGGGAGGTGGAAGATGTGAGTGATGAAAGTGAAAGTGAGGAGAGAACGGGTCAAAATAAAAATAAACAAAATGTTGAAAGTTCAAAACCCGTTGAGAACAAACAAGCTCCAAAGGCTAAGGAAAAGGGTATGGAGGGTAATACCGTCCCTTATCCCGAAGCATTGTTGGAGCCATCTAAAAAAGTGGTCAAGAAAAGAGGCCCGCAACAAGAAGAGTTGTGGGAAATTTTTAAACAAGTGAAAATTAATTTACCACTTTTAGATGCAATCAAACAAGTCCCCTCATATGCAAAGTATCTAAAGGACATGTGTACCCAAAAGAGAACTCATAAAATACCCAAGAAAATTGATTTAACTGAAAATGTGAGTTCTATTCTTTCGGGTTCACTTCCACCTAAGTTACAAGATCCGGGAACACCTATCATATCCATTCAGGTTGGGGAATTTAAAATGACTCGGGCGCTCTTGGATCTTGGAGCTAGTGTAAGCATCTTGCCGGGTAGTCTTTATGACCAATACGAATTTGGTCCACTTCAAGAATCTAATACCACGGTGGTATTAGCCGATTTGACTCCTAAGCTACCCCGCGGGATGGTTACCGATGTGATAGTAAAAGTTGAGGATTTTTATTATCCGGTGGATTTCTTAGTACTTGATTATGTTTCCATGGACCTAACCAAACAACCAACGGTTATTCTTGGTCGACCATTTTTAGCCACATCTAATGCCCAAATTAATTGCAAGACGGGCACGCTTGACATGACCTTTGGTAATCGTAGGGTCCGATTAAATGTTTTTTCAAATGGGACTGACCCTCTAGTCAATGACGAATGCTATATGGCAGACATTATTGACGAGTGTATACCTCTATACGACACTGTTGTAGATGAGGAAAACACAATAGAGGAGTGTTTTATGTTTGACAGGTCACAGGAGGAAATGTTGAAAAGCATAGCTGAGGAGGAGAAGAAGCAAGAAGCAAAGGCGGTACAGGAAGGAAGACCACCATGGACTCATCAAGTGGAAAGCCTTCCGGATCATATTGACACAAAGTTGAAGCCATCATTGGTTGAACCGCCACAAGTAGAATTGAAGGAGTTGCCTAAGCATTTGAAATATGCTTATGTCGGTGAAGGCAACACGCTCCCGGTGATCATCGCTTCAAATTTAACCGGGGAGCAAGAGGAAAAATTGATGAAGGTGTTGGTGACCCATAGAGCTGCTATTGGGTGGACTGTGGCGGATTTGAAGGGTATTAGTCCGTCAATTGTGATGCACAAGATCATCACAGATGCAAAAGTAACTCCCGCAAGAGACGCTCAAAGGAGACTAAATCCTAACATGCGGGAAGTTGTGAAGAAAGAAGTGCTGAAATGGCTAGATGCGGGTATCGTTTACCCCATTTCGGATAGCCAATGGGTTAGTCCAACTCAAACCGTTCCAAAGAAGGCAGGTATCCAAGTCGTGAAAAACGACTCAGGTGAGGAGGTAGCTACCCGGCCGGTAACCGGGTGGCGGATTTGTATTGATTATAGGAAGTTAAATGCTGCAACTTCCAAAGATCATTTTCCTTTACCTTTTATTGACCAAATAGTAGAAAAACTAGCCGGACAAAAATTTTATTGTTTCTTGGATGGGTATTCAGGTTACAATCAAATTGCTATTCATCCAGAGGATCAACAAAAGACCACGTTTACTTGTCCATATGGCACATTCGCATTTAGGCGAATGCCATTTGGCCTTTGTAATGCCCCCGCCACCTTTCAAAGGTGTATGATGAGTATCTTTTCGGATATGGTGGGGGAGTCTTTGGAAATCTTCATGGATGATTTCTCTATTTTCGGGTCATCATTTAACTCGTGCCTAAGTCAATTGGAAAAAGTTTTACAAAGATGTGTTGAAACAAACTTGGTTTTGAGTTGGGAGAAAAGTCATTTTATGGTCCAAGAGGGGATAGTGTTGGGCCATGTGGTTTCTAGTCGTGGGATTGAGGTTGATCACGCTAAAATACAAGTCATTTCAACCTTACCTTATCCCACTAGTATTAAGGGCATTAGATCATTTTTGGGGCATGCCGGTTTTTATAGGAGGTTCATTAAAGGTTTTAGCGACATAACAAAACCTTTGTGTAATTTGTTATTAAAAGATGCTCCATTTAATTTTGATGAAAAATGTATTGAAGCCTTTAATATTTTGAAAGAAAAGTTAGTTGGGGCCCCAATTTTGCAATCACCCAATTGGTCTTTACCGTTTGAAATCATGTGTGATGCAAGTGGGTATGCGGTTGGGGCCGTGTTGGGCCAACGGGTAGAAAAGAAACCTGTTGCTATATACTACGCAAGTAAGACTCTTTCGGAAGCACAATTAAATTACACAACTACCGAAAAAGAGCTACTTGCGGTGGTATATGCGCTAGACAAATTCCGGTCTTACGTATGGGGTAGTAAAATTATTGTCTATACTGATCACAGTGCTGTCAGGTATTTAATGGACAAAAAGGATGCTAAGCCCCGACTGATTAGATGGATACTCTTACTACAAGAGTTTGACTTGGAGATACGTGACAAGAAAGGAACGGAAAATGTGGTTGCCGACCATTTGTCTAGATTGATGATTGAAGAGGAAGACTCAACGAATGAAATTAATGAGTTGTTCCCAGATGAGCATTTATTAGCAGTTTCGACATTACCTTGGTTTGCTAACATTGTTAATTTTTTAGTGACAGGTACAATGCCGGAACATTGGGTGAGGAGGAAGAGACTCCAATTTTTGTCCCAAATAAAACACTACATTTGGGATGATCCTGATTTATTTAGAGTGGGAGCAGATCAAATCATTCGAAGATGCATCCCGGATGAGGAGATCATGAGTGTTTTGAAGCACGTGCATTCTTATGCATGTGGAGGGCATTTTAGCGGCCAAAAGACGGGTCACAAGGTTTTATCTAGTGGGTTGTATTGGCCAACAATTTTTAAGGATTCGTTTGAGTATGCTAAAAATTGCTTACATTGTCAACAATTAGGAAGCATCTCAAAACGTGATGAAATGCCAATGCAACCCATTTTAGTTGTTGATGTGTTCGATGTATGGGGAATTGACTTCATGGGACCATTTCCCAATTCTTTCGGTAATCTATACATTTTGGTGGCGGTAGATTATGTTTCTAAATGGGTTGAAGCTATCGCCACCAAAACCAACGACCATATTGTTGTTTGCAATTTTATACAAACATATATTTTTTCAAGGTTTGGGTTACCTCGCACAATCATAAGTGATGGGGGATCTCATTTTAAAAACCAAAAATTTGGAAAACTGCTTAAGCGATATGGTGTTGACCATAGAATTGCCACCCCATATCATCCACAAACTAATGGACAAGTCGAGGTGTCCAATAGGCAAATTAAAGAAATTCTACAAAAAACGGTTCGTGCGGACCGAAAGGATTGGTCAACTAAGCTCAATGATGCCTTATGGGCCTACCGCACGGCCTACAAAACGCCTATTGGAACAACTCCTTATCGACTAGTGTATGGTAGGGATTGTCATCTCCCGGTCGAATTAGTTCACCAGGCATATTGGGCCATCAAAAATGTTAACTTACAATATAATGATGCAGGCCGAGAAAGAAAACTCAAATTATGTGAGTTAGAAGAGCTAAGAGATGGAGCTTACGAAATCGCGTCAAAATACAAAGACCAAATGAAGAAAGTTCATGACGCAAAGATTCGCAAAAAGGAATTTCAAGTGGGTCAAAAAGTTTGGCTCTACAATTCCAAGTTGAAGCTCTTCCCGGGAAAGCTCAAGAGCAAATGGACCGGCCCTTACATCATAACAAGGGTTGGAAAATTTGGCGAGGTAGACATCGAGGACCCGAAAGATGGGTCAAACCAAACTGTGAACGGGCATCGGTTGAAGCCCTATGTGGAGTGCCAAACAGAACATGGTAACATTGTGGAGTTGGTAAGTTTCTTAGAGGGCTTACCAACTTATGAAATCAACTAAAAATGAAGGTGAAAACTCCCATCCCAGGTATGTATTCTAATTAAAGTATTGGGGACAATACTAATTTTTTTCGGGGGGTGGGAAGTTGTAAATTAATTGTACATATATTTTTTTTTATATATAAGTCTTAGCAAATTTTTTTTTTATATATATAAAACCCTTGTAAAAAAAAAAAAAAAAAAAAAAAAAAAAAAAAAAAAATCTGAAGTTAGCGTAGCCTACGCCAAAAGTGGCGTAGGGTACGCAAAAGCCATGTTCCCTACGTAAACAGCTGCTGCCCTACGCAAAGGAAGTCACTCGTTGCCTACGCAATTTGCGTAGCCTACGCCAAAAGTGGCGTAGGATACGCTAAATCTGAAAAAGGCCATATTTGACCCGGTTTTGACCCAAACTGACGGACCCACTTGCATTAAAACCGGAAATTCTTCCTTCTAACACCTACCCACCTCCCTCAAACACATCAAAACACCTAAACTCTTCATCTCTTTCACCCATAACATCTCCAACCCTACCAAACTTCAAACCTTCATAACTTCTTCAATCCTTCACCAATCTTAACAAATTTTATATCAAAATCACCTAGTTTTTCGAGACCTACAAAACCCCTAACTTGAAATTTGTTAATTTTAACGTTTTGAGGGACAAACGTGGGGCTGAAAAAATCGGATTTTTGGGTGATTTCTTATATTATTTGCTTATTTTTTTTTTTTTTCTAAGTGTTCTCTCATTCAAGTAGCATCATGAAGGTATGTATTTCACCATCTTTACTTGTTGTTTTCATAATCTACATATTATATGTTTATGTATGTGTAGATGATAGATGTTATGAATGGTAATGCTTAGGAATAATTATTTGGGTAGGAATCCTTGTTGTTGATGGTTATAAAAAAAAAAAAAAAAAAAAAAAAAAAAAAAAAAAAAAGGTTCGAAAAATTTTACAATAAAAACAAGAAATAAGTGTGGGGAGGGGATTGTAGAGATATAGAACTTATGGTTGATGAATTTAAGCGATTAGTACAACATCTTTAATCGTTAGTGTATATTCATAAACCATAGGGTGCCGTGTTTGGGTAGAATGTAGTGAGGTACATGCTAGTCTTGTTTGGATTAGATAACTAATACTACATTGTTGTTGTTGAATGATGTTGCAGAATATCTTTAGAAGAAAGGGTAAGGAGCATGCCGAATCATCTTCTCAACCAAAAAGAAAAAAAGGGAAACGAACCAATCTACGAGACGAATCTGACGAAGAAGTTGATGAAATCCAACATGAATTGGATCGTAGCGAAAGGGCGGAGCGTGTTGAAAGAATGGATGTGGACCTTCCTACATGGAACGAAAAATCCAAAAGACTGTCAGCCTTTCCTGAAGAAATTAGGCCAGCCATGTGGTATCAAAAGATGTCAACATTGAAGCATGATACCGAGGGAGTGTTGGTTTGTGAGAGATCATATGATAGGGAACAGTTGCGGTTAGTGGGATTGACACAGAAGTTCGAAAGGATCGGTTGGGAAGCGGCTCTAGATTATTGTGCAAATCGTGGGAAAAAGATCTATTTGAAGGCAATCGAGCAGTGGATGTCCACAATTGAGCGGGACCTTGGTGATAACCCACCTCTCACGTTGAAGATGACTGGTACCGTGGGAAAGAAAAAGATGACTTTATCCTTCGAGACATTACGTCAAATTGCCAATTTTGACTCTTGTCCGGAGAATGAATATTATTACATCCCCGAGGAGATCTTTTGGTCCAAAACCCAAAAAAATAGCGACCCACAAAACATGTTTGATAATGTGGTCCCGGTTAAAAGGGGGAATGACTACCGCAGAGAGGATATGGCATGCGAGGCCAGATTTCTTTTAGGTATTTCGTTTGAAAACCTAATGGCGAGGCTTGGGGATAGGTCAAAGGTGAGAGGTTGGGATGTTCGGGTGCTACACGCACTCATGTATGGTACACCACGCATATCCTTTAGGCATCTGGTCATGATGAATGTTTGGGACAGTCGCGAAAGCCAAGACCGGAAAATGATTCCACACGTTAGGCTCTTGTCATATCTAATGGAGGCACAAGGGGCAGTGACAAGGTCAACTCCAGCCATTGAGATAGATGTCATGAAGATGAAGTGGGGAAGTTTTGTCAAGGCAAAGTTCACTTATGAGAAGACTGCAGAGTATCATGTGTTGCTAGATAAACAAGGTAACACAAATATCATGGCATTACGAGAGGATGTGGAACAGGAAGATGATGACGAGGTGCACACAGATGAGGCTGAAGAAGAAGAAGAGGAGTTACAAGTTGTGAGAGAGAGACCAGTGATTCGGGAGATGAGCAGGGAGGAGGCAGAGATGGTAGCAGAGGTCAACCGGGCAAGACCCGGTGGTTATCAAGGTTGGACTTCATTCAAGAAGTCAATTTGGGATCGAGGGACACGAAACATGGTATTAACACGTCAAAGAGAAGACGCGGCAATGAAAAGGGAGCAAGCGCGAATCGCAAGGGAAGAACAGCGAGAAAGAGATCAGGTGGCGAGAGAGGAGAAAAGAGAAGAGGAAAGAAAGGCACGGGAAGATAAACATTGGTGGGCAGTTAATTATGCCCGAGAGATGGACACGGCCAACAGGTTCTTGGAGAGTGAGCAGGTTAGACATCACCAGGACTTAATAGCAGGGCGTCCTTATGAGCCATTTGTTCCCTATGTTGATTATTCAACTATAAGGGAACAACCACAGGAGGTGATCAACCAGGTTAGGTGGCCCCAAGGGATCTCATCCAGTTATCTTCCCATCCCGCAGCCACCACCGCCACCACCACCAGCTGAAGGATCTTCCTCTTCTGCCGACCCACTCAGTGACTACCATGGATGGATGGATGCAATTTTCGAGCATCCGAACGCGCCTTATCCACCACCGGGTCCGAATGATCCCTACTACCGCTGATGGATGGTTTTGGTAACATTTTATGTGTATCATTGTAGACTATTTATTTTTACTGTTTTGTCTTTTATTTTGTGTGGTTGACTTTATTTTGGGTTTGCTTGAGTATGTTAGAATTTATGTTTTGCATTCTAGTTTTTTTTTTTTTCTAGTTGTCTTGTATGTGTTGATGATTTGAGAGTGAGCCTAGGATATGCATCACCGGTGAGTGTTCAGTGAAAAGAAAAAAAATGGAGAATGGGAAGCATCCAAGTATGGAGAGCAAGGATTCATCGAGGAAATGGAGACATCCTTTGTTTATCAGGTGCTTTCTATTCTTTAATCTTTTATGTGTTGTTGAATAAGGCTTGGGGTGGAACTTTAATGTTCATGTTAGAAAAAGATGTAGTAGGATGAAACAAAAACATCCTCGCACTTGTGAATTAATCAACTATTTGGTCCCCTTATTCGTGCAAAAATCCCACATTGAGGACAATGTAAACTTTAAGTGTGGGGATGGGGGAATAGCCATTAAAAAAAAAAAAAAAAAAAAAAAAAAAAAAAAAAAAAAAGGCAAATTCTTTTTCACCATGATATTGGATCACAAAATTCGACCCCTAGTCATGGTCATAATTCTTTAAGTTCCTTGATGTGTTTTTCCAAGGATGTTTTGCAAAATATGGATTGCCTAGTTAGAAAAGATTAAGAAGAAATGTAACACTTTTGCATGTCGGCAACCCATATTCCCTTTAGGATCACGAAGAGATTATTGAGCCACCACAACATGCCAACACCTTACAAATATTTGTCCACATTCTCCGGCATGTTGTGTTCATTTGATTTGAGTGTGCTATTATAGGCGCATAAGGTAGAACTTGCAATTTTTGATACGCCTACTACTCTAGATCAATTGTGGACACAAGAATGATTAAGGCATTAGGTTAAACCTTTTATTTAAAAAAAAAAAAAAAAAAAAAAAAAAAAAAAAAAAAAAAAAAAAACCAGTTTTATCATCCTTGAACCATTCCAATATTCCTTAGTTAACCAATCTTGAGCCTGAAACCTTTTCAATTGATCACCCATATCAACCTTTTGACCCATTTAACCTTTTCAATTTTTAAAAACCCAGTGTGATGAAAATTCGATTGTAGGATTTTGCTTTGTATTGTATATGAGTTGCAATGTTAGTAAAAAAAAAAAAAAAAAAAAAAAAAAAAAAAAAAAAAAAAACTGAAAAGTATGAGATCAAATACGTTACAAACAAATGAGAGTTCTCATAAGAAAAGCACAAAAATATGCTTGAGTTAGAGATTGAATAAAAAGGCGCAACATTGCCTTAGAATTGAGAAGTTAGTTAGTCGTTGGAATAAATGTCGAATTTTCATCACCTTAGCCACTTAAAATATCCCTTTCCATACCCTTCGCCTAGCCCCATTACAACCCGTTTTAAAGACCTTTTGACTTGTGTTCACTTTTGAAAAATATCGTGGAAGGTGATTGAATTGCAAGCCTATGCTAACATGCCCTATGATCGGTTTTGAGTGATTGACATGAAATACTAGCACATTACTTGCTAGCTGAGATAGTAAACCGAGTGGAGTGAACCATTGTGAGGGGTGTGCAAAAGTGTGAAATCAAATCTAGTTGGATTTAGCTAGGCATTTGTTTTAAACATATAAAAAACCTTGGAATGTAAATCTACTGACAGGTGTAAGTCTTGTGAATTGGGGTATGACTAGGGGCCGTTTTTGAGAATCGATAAAATGGTTGGAAATTAATTAAATTGTTGACTGAGTATGGTTTATTGATTTGCTTGAGGGCAAGCAAAAGACAAGTGTGGGGATGTGATGGGTTGATTTAAGGAGGTGTATAAAAACACCCATAAGATGCATTTTAAAGATTATTCAGTGTCAAATGGTGTTGCTTTGATCTTGTTATGTCATTTCAGGAGTTGACAACAAAAAGGAAGCAAAAACGACGTTTTGGAGTTGACCGGGCGAGAAACGGAGGCATACGCGAGTTGGAAAACCAAAAACGGACGCATGAGGGAAGTTAGCGTAGGATACGCCAAAATTGGCGTATCCTACGCCAATTGCGTAGGGAATGTCCAAAATGTCTAGCGTAGGGCAGCAAAAGTTTGGTGAGGCTAAACAGGATTTGCGTAGGATACGCCAAAATTGGCGTATCCTACGCTAAAACTCAAATTGGTCAAAAAGTTTCCTTTTTCAAGTCAAAACTGATGGGATCAAGTATTAATGGCGATTTTGATGATCCTTGACTGCTAGGAAGCTGTTTTGATTGCATTTTTTGATTATAAAAGATCACCATTGAAGGCATAACAATAACACACAATTATTCTACATCCAATTCTACACAATAGCTTTGAAGATTCAAGAACACACTTGAAGATGATGAACACCATAGCCATGCTTGGCTAAACTTCTTGTATTACACTAGGGATGTAAGTTTTTGATAACTAGGGCTTTAACATTTGGGCATTTCATTGTTTAAACTTTTGATTAATGTTTGCATGTACTTGAATTACCAGTGTTGATTAGTGATTAATCTGATGTTGAAATCATTTCTAGTTAATTGATCTTGTGCCAATTTCTAAATGATATGAACATGGTTCCTTGCATCAACACTATCATAGGATTGTATGTTCTAAATGATGAAGTATAGTTTAGTCCATTGTGAATGTTGATAAAACTTGATACCTAAGTTTATTGAACAATCAATCCGTTAGTACCAATTACATTGTCATTGTTTATCCAATTATGCCTACTTGTTGAATGCCTTAGTGTTCAATTGCCCAAATCCTTAGTGTAATCATTTCCATCTTATTGTTACAAGTATTATTATTTTGCTTCTTTCAAATTCAATCTAAGTTCCATATTAATCAACAACTTTTCAACTAATTCTTAAATGATAAATTGCATACTTTATAATTAGCTAGCACCTTCATAAACAACATTTACAAACTTAACTAAGCGATAATTCCTAACCACACGCTCCTTGGATTGATACCCTATTTACCCTATCTACCTAGGTTAATTAGGTTTTGCATGACCCGTAACGACCGGTTCATCAATTACCTCCGATGAGGCTCCGCAGTCCATGTACACCCTATCTATAGGGAAGCCATCCAGTTCAGCCTCCACTATTACCGGTGTGACGATCAGTTCATCGGGAGCAGGAGGAAGGCAGATGTACTGTTTGTTCCAAGGCTCAATGCGAGCCTTCTTTGCCTGCTGGGCTCCTTCAAGCCTGAACATGTTGACCTCCTTATCTTTCTTTCCTTCATCCCTTCTTCCTTTGATGTCTTTGATCAGGTGAGCCAGCTCCCCGGACTTAACAGCCTCTTCTATCCTCTTTTTCAGCTGGTAGCAATCGTTCGTGTGATGCCCTGTATCATTATGAAAGGCACAATGCTTGCTGGCATCCCTCTTGTTAGCTGGCTTGGACAGAGGTCTGGGAGGTCGAAAGGTGTACTTGACTTCCTCCGTGGAGAGTATCTCCTGAGGGGTCTTGGTGAGAACAGTGAAAACTTGTCTTTCTCTTTCGTGGTATCTTCCTGACCTTGGGGATCGTCTCCTTTCTTCATTCCTTTGATTGTCGAAGGATCTTCCTGATCGTTTTTCATTGTAAGGTTGGAAAAGATGTCTTCGGGAGTTTGTTGAGCTGTCTCTCCGGCTCCCTCGATCCCTCTTCCTAGAATCCTGTCGAATTAATGCTTCTTCCCCCCTGAGGAAGGCTTCTGCCCTCTCGAATGCTTCCTCCATGGTTTGGGGGACATCTTCATGGAACCTTCTTAGCAACTTTTTGGGACGGATGGCCCCCATGAATCCTGACACACGGATCTTCTCGGTGGCACCACTATACTGCAGACCTTCCCTCTTGTACCTTTCGATGAAACTACGGAGGTTTTCATGCTCCCCTTGTTGGATTTGGTGCAATATGGCGGCATCTTTGGTGCACTTCCTGAGGGGGTTAAAGTTCGAGGTGAAACCTCTCCTTAAATTATCAAACGAGGAAATGCTCCGAGACGGTAGGCCACTGAACCATAGACGAGCTGGTCCTACCAGGGTTTGCATGAACATGTGGCAGCACTCGGCATCGTTCCATTTTTCTACAGTTGCTGCCCCAGAGAAGACGTTCAAGTGGTCATCAGGGTCTTCCGTGCCGTCGTACGTTTTCACATTAGTTGGCATTTTGATCTTGTTGGGGAAATCAAAATGAGCGATGTGCTCGGCAAAGCATTCTAACGACTTAGGTCGGTATGGCTTCGAAGGTGTAGCCTCGCCGCTAGCTTCGGCCGTGGAGGCTTGAACCATGGGTTGGGAGGCTCCCAGACCCTGTCTTCCCGCAGGGGGGGTTGCTGGCACTTGGTTCAGAGGTGGTGGGTATTGCCAAGGATACCCTCCCGGCCATGTGGGGAAGTAAGGTGGTACATAGGGCGAGTATTGAGGCTGTGAATAGTTAGGATACATCGTTCCTGGAGGGACAACAGTTCCTCCAGCAAGACTTCCTGCTCCCGCAAGGGAGGCAGCCACAGCACTGCTGGCCAGAGGTAACGACCTCAAAGCTTCTTCATAGGGGAGTAGTGTTGAGGTCCCCGGGGAGAGCACATAATTGCTAGGACCTCCTCCTCCTGAGCAGATATCTCCCTGACTGTTAAGGTAGGGATGAGGATTTGTGTTGGCTCGTCGGGTTGCTGGTGAGGTAGTGGTTCCCAGCAACGGAGGACCAGGTGAGAGGGAGACAACAGGCTCTTCGTCGCACGACAACCTGACTCTTACTCCTCTGGACCTTTCCTCTCGCACGTAGCCGTTCAGGAGGTCTCGGAGTTGCAAGAAGTTTCTCCGTACTCCCTCCGGGGTGATGTCCATTCGTTCAACAGGTAACAACAAGTCGTCCCTAGGAGACGAGTTAACAGCCCTTGAGACGGGGTGATGTCTCCTAGAGACGGTTCGACTTGTTGTCCGTCCGTTCCAGGTGTTTCATGGCCAGAAGCGTCACCTGAGGTGTGACTAGTGGTTGGAGTTTCTGAAAGACCCCCTCCTAGGCGGTTATCTCCAACAGTCATCACAAAAGGAGGTTACTTAGGAACAAATGGGACTATAGAAACTCTCAACAGTTTTGTTCAAAGTAGCGACAGCCCCACGGTGGGCGCCACTTGTTGCTACAACAAGGAAAATGACCGGTATTAGGTTAGGAGATGCTTAGGATTATAGGTTAAAGGTATGTTAGGTTGAGATTAAGGTTTTAAGTTTAGGTTTAGATTTGGTTGTAGGATCAGGGGTCTTCAAGTTCCTGGAAGGACCTGCACAAAGGTAGCAGACACCGTTAGCCTTAACGCAGGAGGGAGCCTCCTGCGTTTGGACTCCGGCGTGAGAATAAGTATGTATTCATTTGGAGTTGGGAAATAATGAAGTAGAGAGTATGAGAGTAGAGAGAATAAGTGAGAAGTGTGTGTGGAATGTCTACCCAATGGCCCCCTTATATAGGCAGTGGAATTCTGCCCAGGAGCTCCCTCAGGGTAGCTTCCTTACCATACCTGGATGTGTTTGACCCTCTTTTAGTTCCCTGCAGTGAGACTTTACCCTTTTAGGATATTTTCAGCTTTTATCATTTCCAATGCAAAGCTTGGAGCTGTGTGGTGTTTTGTCCTTTGCCATGATAATAAGCCAAAATCCCCTTTTTGCATTTCCAAGACTTTTTACTGTTTGCTTTCTGCCCTAAGACTTCCATATGGCATGTAAGCTGTCTTATATCAGCTCCACTAAGTCAGGCAACCTCTTAATCAAAATTATTTTGCTTATCTTTTCGACGAGGGGTCTAAACGTTGTCGTTTTAGAACACACGTCATCAAAGTTATTACTAAAAAGATGAATGGCAATTGAAGTGCACATTTAAACTAGAGTTGATTCACTTTTTGGATCATTTGTGTTGTGGAATGCAATCCAACAAACACAATCCAATAGGATTCCGCACAATCATTTTCCCTCTTTTAGCTAGCTTCCATAATCTTATACGTGGGACTCAAATAAGAGCGTGTAAAGTTATTTTATATTAGTAAATATATAGTAGAATAAAAAAATCTTTATATTTTATTATAAACCATTTTGTTCATTATTGAATGCATTCAATGATAAGACAATACATTATAATATTTTAATGGTTTTGCAGATAATGTACTTATCTATAGTCCCTAATCCCTTTTGACACATTACTTGTAAATACACTAGAGCTCATATTAATATTGTTATTGTTTTTAAATATTTTTCCCTTATTATAGAATGTAATAGTAAATGATGTGAGAAACTGAGAATCACCATTTTTGCAAATTATGAGACAATGCGTCGTAGTTTAACTTAACGTTCTGTCACGTAACTACTACTTAGAAAATGTGCGTTAACTAATTCACTCTTTAATTGTCACTTTGTGATTTAACTAAAAATTTATTTAAAAAAAAAACAGAGAAAAAGAGTCTGATTGGTTTGTTTGGGGTGGATCCCACCTCATTTGTTCTTCAAGGGCGTTAATGCCTTGGTGCCTCCCATGTTGTGATGTTGACATCTCTTTTTAAATAGCTTGCTTTAATGTGGCATTATAGCACCTTGGGTCTTAGACCGCAATAGGCGTTTTAAGGCAGAGGGGTGTGGTATCGACCACCCCCAAGCCACCGAAGCCACCTCATAAGAAATCGAGAAGAGAGAGAGAGAGAGAGAAGGAAGAGAGAGATAAAGAGAAGAGATCGTGGCAGACGGTGAATTATCCCCATTCGCATCGAAATTTGAAAAGGGGGGGGGGGGGGGGCGTTCTTCGTTGGTGGAGGGTGCCACCCCACCTCCCCGTCCTCATACCCCTTTGCCTATGTATATACAACGTTTGATGTAAACCAAAAAGCTTTATAGACTGCTAGATCTAAGGTGTGCTAAAAAGGTAGTTTTCTTCAAATAATTAAGGGTTATGGTCCCTTAATGAATGATGGTGATGGTATAAGTTTAGGGGTAACTTGTAGTGGTGAATACAAAATTTATTTGCGGGGGGGGGGGGGGGGGGGGGGGGGGGGGGGGGAATTGTGTTGGACTAAGACCACTCGGTACGGGGCTCGGCATGGGGCCGGCATTGCCAAGCCGGGCCGGGCTACACCGCCCCCCTGGCGCGGCAACGGCATGCCCGGCATCCCATAGCCGTTGAAGCCGGTCCACTTTTTCCTTGGGGGACGTGCATTTGAACGTTGGGGAATTGTGACCGTTTATAAAAAAAAAAAAAAAAAAAAAAAAAAAAAAAAAAATCTTTTTAAAAATCTATTTAAACAACCATATTTTACCATTTTTCATCACAAATCAACACCACTTTTTATACCAAACACCACCATTTTATAAAAACTACTTTATACATTTTTCAATGGATCCCAACCAAAACAACCCAAACCCGAATCAACCACCACAATATAACCAAAACAACCCGAATCCAAAACCCGTTCACGATGCCAATGGATCCATCTTGGGCTACTTTTGCGGGTTTCCAACAAACTCCCAACCCTTTCACCCAATATCCTCAAATGCACCAAAGCCCTACTACCTTTAACCAATTCCATAATATGCAAATGCATCATAACCCTCAATCTTTTACCCAACTTTTACAAACTCCGCCATTCCGTCAATCTCTACCACCACAACGACAACCCAATTTTGAACTCGAAGATGAAGAAGATGAAGAGGTGGAGGTTGTCCCCGAAACACAAGTCCAACGTTCGAAGGGGAAGGCGAAGGCGAGTGCGAGTGCGAAGGGGAAGGGGAAAAAAAAGCAAACCGAACGAAGCCTTTGGACGAAATTGGAAGAAGAAGCGTTAGCGAAGGCGTATCTGGCTAGTTCGAAAGATCCCATAGTTGGTAAAAAAATTTAATTTTTTTGTAGTATACAATTAAAAAAAATTATTTTTTTTATTCTCTAATATATGTTTTATTTAAATGTAGGGACTAATCAAACGGGCGATAGTTTATACACCCAAGTGCGAGATACATTTCACCAATTGATGGAGCAAGGAGAGTATCGGGGGCATGAGGCTTTAAGTTCTAAATGGAGGAAAATGAGTACTACAATCGGGAAGTTCATCGCCTTTTATAATCCGTTGTATGTGAACCCTCCAAGCGGGTTTAACCAGGAAATGATTTTCAAGGAGGCGATGCGAAAATATGAAGACAAGTATGGCCATGTTTTTCCTCATGTTCGAGCTTGGACGGTGTTGAAGTCATCTCGCAAATGGGCACCGGTTCCAAACGAGGTTGCAAGCGCCAAACGAAGCAAGACTTCGGAGTCGGGCGATTATAGCGTGGGAGGCGGGTCGACCGGTCATTGTCAAATAAATATAAACGATGACCCAGACCCAGAGTTCGAGGATACTCCCGTTCAAGAGGAGCCACGACCCATAGGGAGGGACAGAGCAAAAAAACAAGCGGCGGCTGCAAAAAAACAAGCCGCGTCAGGGAGCGGGAGCGGGTCAATGTTGGACGGTTTGGTCGCTGAATTGGCATCCTTCAAAAATACTTTTAGTGAAAGTCAAGCGGAGAAGAAGAAATTGAAGGAACGGGAAGTCGAAGAAAAGCTTCGTTTGAAGCAAAAGAGGGTGGAGGAAAGCATTCGCCAAAAGAACGAGGATAGGCAAATAGAAGAATGGCGAATAATGACGGCAAACATCAACGACTACCCCGAAGAAGACCGTCCCGTGTTGTTGAAGATGAAGGAGAGCATCGCAAAAAAATATAATCCGTAGTTTCTTTTTTTTTTTTAATTTAGGTGTATGTTTTTTTTTTTAATTTAAGTGTTTGTTTTTAATTTAAATACATCTTCACATTTTATATTAATATCATAACATTATTTAATTAAAAAAAAGAAAAAAAAAGAAATAGCATTAAATGATGTTGGGCCTCCTCCACACCCCTAGGAGCATCATCTCAAGGATGCTCCTACCCCACGCTGACGTGGCAGGTGAGGTGGAGGCAAGGCATGGATGTTGGGCCTCCTCCGCACCTAATGGTCTAAGTCATCCATTCTACTTGATTTCACAGTTAGCCGTTCAAAACAACAATTATTTGTAAATTGGATTGTAGTTGAAGCGGGCGCTTTATTATTTTACTGGTTAGACTTGTCGTACCAGTTCAACTGGATTTAAATCCCAAATAATGTTATAATTGTTTTGATGTACAAAAATAACCTTAAAAAGCTAGTTAGTAGTAAGTTTTATTAAATAAAAAGTAACTTTATATACAAAAATAAAATACCAATGTTTTAAAAACCAAAACATACCAGCCGGTACGGGTGTAAACGAGCCGAGCCCGAGCTTGATCAGGCTCGAGCTCGGCTCGTCATGCTCTTTTGAGGCTTGAGCTCGAGCCTACTATTCTGAGCTCGAGCTCGGCTCGAAAGTAAATCCTAAGAGCTCGAGGTCGGCTCAGCTCGGCTTAGTAAAAAATATTTTTAAACGATCTAAAAGCTCTGATCAATAGCTTAAACGAGCAAAAGCTCGGCTCACTAACATTGTTAATTAAAATTGAACATGTTCAAAGTACAAAATCGCATACATAAAAAATAATATAACTTTTTGTTTGGGCTCGTTTAGGCTAGCAGGCCTAAACGAGCTTTGTATATAAGGCTCGAGCTCGGGCTCGATAACTAAACGCGTCATATTTCATGCTCGAACTCAGACTCGGGCTCGTTAAGGCTCGGCTCGCTCGAGCTTTTTACCGAGCCGATCCCGAGTAGCTCTTGAGCCACTACGTGTCATTTACACCCCTACCAGCCGGTTGAACCGGTAATACCGGATTCTGGATATGAGTTCGGTACGAAACACCCCAATATAAAGGGAAAACGGTATCAAGTTCGTACCGCCGGTAAAATACGGTATACCTGTTTGAACCGTTATACCGGTACCAGCCAAATATAAGTTTTTGGGTTTTGAACTATGGATATTTTTGGGTGGTTGAAGAAGAGCCAGAAGGAGGATTCATTACGATGATATAGATAACATATTTGGTAAGGTAGAGCATAAATTGGTTCCTCAAACACAAGGTTACTTGTTATATATGTTACTTATCTTACGTAATTTTAGTATGTTATGATCATTATTCCTAACTAAAACCTCTTGTTTAAAAATGTAGGAGATGAAATAGTTATGCTTTGGATGTTGAGGAAGGCGATGATAGTGAATTTCATCTTTTCAGTGATTATGAACTTAATACATTCAACACTCTAATGGCTTAGACATATCATAACTTTCATTTGAAATAATTTTGTTAGAGAAATGAATACTTTGGATTATTTGTTTTATTAGGGGTTAACTTTTGGATTATCTTGTAATATATAATCATGCATATTTAGATTATATTTTGTGTTGATTTTGTAATTTATCGATATAAAGAGTTAACTAGTTAACCCGGTTTAGTCACCCGATACAAACCTGGTTCAACCGGTTAAACTATTGTTTAACTAAATTCGGTATGATTTGAAAACTGATTTTTAAAATATTGTAAAATACTAAAACTGTTAAACATTCAACTTTGAAGTTGATTTTGTCGGATTTCCAACAATGAAACCTACTACAATTATAGGTGACATATTTTTCTTATTTAAATAACCCTAAATCACTGTTTTGAAATCCAGACTGGCCGGTTGGACAGGGAACCGGAGGTTGAACCGGTCCGGGTCGAGGTATTAAACCAGGGGTACATCGGACTTGAGGTTGGACCGGTGAACCGGCGGTATGTCACACCACGCCAATGGCGGAAACGCGTGGCGCGACGTTCGAAGGGCATAAAGTCAAGATTAACACAAACTATAAGTAATAAAAAAGGGATCATTTATTTAATACGTCGAAACGAGTTTTCAAGTTCATACATTCTTAAACAAACATAGTTCAACCAAAAGTAGAGGTTTCTCAATTATGTTCCAACCCCATGGAAAATGAAAGTGAAACCCAGTCAAAATATCCGACGTTAAGTAAGATCCCCCCCCCCCCCCCCCGTACTAGCCATGCGACCTTCCAGCGATTAGTTACCTGAAAGATATGTTAAAATCGTCAATATATAAATATTGGTGAGTTCACAGGTTTTAGTTTACAAACATTTCAACAATAACATTTTTGGGAAAATAAACACAAGTAGTGATTATTGTAAGAGTTACAAGTTTCTACAATCTACTTGAGCCCATAACCAAACCAAGACTAGCAATGCCCCGCTCATAGTTGTTTCTCGGAAAATAACAACTTAATTCAGAATACGTGCACCCCAGGCATACACAGTTGCATAATCGACGCTATTGATTAGGGGTGGGTCTTGTCAGGCACCAATAGTACTATCCAAATATTCCTTCGGTTTTCGATTTCACACATACACATGAATAAATGGTTACAGTGGCGAGGACTCAACCCCGAGTGGCGAACAACAAACTCAAGTATCCAACATATCACATATTTCCCTAACATAACATATCTTTCCCCCCGAAAGTAAAAACAGTAAAATGGGGCCGTGAAACTCACCTCAAACTAAGTATGCAAATCCCAACTCAGGGAATAGCTCGTCCAAGGTCAAACACCTACAAAAGTCCTAGACGTATAAATCACTAAGTCTATAGTGCATGTGTTTCGGCAAGTTGTACATCCAACTCCCAAACCACTATTTAGTTCAATTCCCCATTTAGTTAAACGTGTACCCTAGGTCCGTTGGTGATGGATTTACCCTCGTTACAAGTTACACTTATATTTCCATGAATATTACTTAACTTGTATAATATCGTTCTCGATTCGACTCACTTGACGTATAATTATTTTCCCATTAAATAATTATACTAGGATCTTGTCGATCGATATAATAATTTCAACACTCGACTTGACTCACTTTACCATATATTTACTTTCCCATTAAATAAATATACTAGGATCTTGTCGATTCGATATAACATTTTCAATACTCAATTCGACTCACTTTACCGTATATTTACTTTCCCATTAAATAAATATACTAGGATCTTGTCGATTTGATAACATATTTTCATTGTCAAGTCCATATGCTTGTTTTAAACGCTTAATCGTAAGATTATTTACGTTATTTTCTCCCATGAATAAATTTCCAACACTTAGGAAAGTGTTATGTGTTTTCACCCAAATTATATTGTGACACCCGGCAAACTCAGGTTAGTAACGTTGACTAAACTAGTAAGTCTACCTTAGCGAGTCATGCATATTACGTCCTTAACGAGGTCAGTCGAGTCGGTACGATGATTCAGGGGAATTATCGGGAGTCGTTATGATGATCCGCGGGGTCATCGGGAGTCGGTCCATAACTATGGGTACAAGGATCGGCGATTCGTGGAATCGCCGGGTTTAACGCACACACGAGTCTCGAGTCCCGGGAATTGGTGAACGGATGTAAACGTGTTGGATATCATGCATTATATGTTTGGAATCATTATGTGACTTATCAGTATGTGAATACGTGTTTAAATATGTTAAAATAGTGTTTAACGCGCCAAAAACCCATTCCAGACCTTATAGGCGATTAGGAGCTGGGGAGGACTCCTAATCGCATGCACAAGGGGCGAGTAGGGGAAGATTACAGGCGATTGGGACCTAATCGCCTGATGTTATACGCGATTAGGCCCCCAATCGCGTATAAAGGATTGCTACTCGCGTATACTGCAGGGTCCGGGTCAAAACACCTATAAATAGAACCCTTAACTCCCCAAACACCTCTAGAACAACCCTAGCTGCTCCCAAGCCACCCACACACCTTAGAACACCTCTGGAACTCATTTTGCTACAAAAATCACCATCCCCAAGCTTACACACCTTTCTTTAGCAAAATCCAAGGTGTGTTCTTCATCCCTAACCTTTGTAAAGTTGTTATTTTGAGTTCCCCCAAAGTTCCAGACCTTGTTTTACCAAATGTGTCTTTAAAAACCTTTCAAAAGAGTCTTAAACCAAGTTTACACCTTAATGCTTGTTATATGTGAAGTTATATGCAAATGTTGGTCTTATTGGTGATTTTAACATGAATGTTTTTAAGATATGATTGTACTTCTGTTATGTAGAGGTCATTAGGAAGGTTGTCTTAGAATCTTAGCCATTATTATGGTGTTTTGAAGAAAATGCATGTTTTGACCCATTTGTATGTTCTTGAGGATTTAGGATGATTATGGTGTGATGGTTGATGCAATGTTGTTAGAATTCACACTAGGAAGATGTTAGATCAGAGGTTTTATGTGTTACATGTTGTAGAGCTTGAAATCTGATTATTTCCATTTAAGGAAAGATAAGGTTGGTAGAAGAAACCTAGTACTTTGCCATTTTAGGAAATAATTGCATAGAACATGCTAGACCAGTGATATGTTGGGGGTTTTTGCTTGAAAAGGGTTGGTAAATGATTTAGGTTTGATATTGGGTGTTGTTGCATGTTTCGGATCTGATTTGGAGGGTTTAACGCGCGAAAACTCGTTGTACAGCAGCTGCAGGCGATTAGGCATCCTAATCGCCTGAGCTATACGCGATTATGCAGACATTGAGGGCGATTAGGACCCTAATCGCCCATACTTCATGCGATTAGGCCCCCTAATCGCCTATAGGCCATTGCCTACTCGCGTGTAACCTTCCTAATCGCATGTGCTGCTGTCGTGAACGCGTTTTGACATCCCGGAACACGATTTGACACCTAAGAACATGTTAGGAACCCCGGGATACACCCAATGACTTAGTAAGACTTATTCGGACCTGTTTATGCGTTAATTGGACATTATGCTAGAATAGGTGAAGTGTTGCGCGTGCTAAGTGTTTAATTGCATATGTTGCATGATGTCTTGCATTTATCTAACACGTGGGATGTCGGGTCACCAATGGGATGTCGGGTCTTGTCTGGCACGGTCGGTCTAACAGTTAAAGGTGTTTTCAAAACGTTTAAGGTCACGGTCTGGACATTCGGGGACTAGTTAGCCTGCGGGTTATTAGTCCAATACTTATACGCATCTTATGATAGGTCGCCGCTATCTGGGGCTATCATAACATAATCATTTAACTATTTTCAAGTAACGCAAACCAAGGTGAGTTTCACAGCCCCACTTTTACTGTTTTGCTTTTGGGGGGAGAAACATGCTTTGTACGAACTATTTAAAGGTCATGTTATACTATGGGCACTTTATGTTACTATACGGCTTTTATGGAAAGTCCCAGGGGGAAACCATGAATGTGCTGGCACGCACAACGAGGGAAATGTGGATAGATCTATTGGGCCTCACAAACCCCACTCGACGGCGGGGCCGGGCGGGTGCATATTGTCTCTACCTATCGGGTTACCGAGGCATCGGTAGCCCAGTCATTCTGGGCTGGTATCAACTTTTGGAAACGTTTAGTAATGGGTTCCCAACCGTAGTAGTAAAAACACTTAACGTCTAGCTAACGTTCTCATGACATAGTATTAACGGGAATGATCTTTGTAAAACTTGTAACAACACTTTTATGAAAGAAAACCTGTGAACTCACCAGCATTATATGTTGACATTTTTGGCATGTTTTCTCAGGTCGCTGAGGTAGCGGTTATCGGACTAGGCGCACAGAGTCACGCACGGCGTCTATTATTTTGAAACATATTAAACAATGTCTTTGTAAACAATGATATGTCTTTGGTTGTAAACAAGAATGCTTCCGCTGCTGGTTTACAGCTCAAAGCATTATATTTTGGTTTTAAATATAATCTTGAATGCATGTTTGTTGTATGTTTATTGTGATCGTTGACTGAGATCCTGGTGTGTCACGCGCCTCGCGGTAAAACCCCGCATGTGGAATTTGAGGGTGTGACAGATTGGTATCAGAGCCAACGGTTATAGTGAACTGAGACTGCATGTAGAGTCTAGTCTATAACTGAGTCGCACACACTAGACGGTCACAATTAGTCGAGTCTTAGCAAGTGGGTAACAACATGACTTGTCGGGGCGTCGGTGTCATCATCTACTACGCTACATCATCTATTTACTTCTTATCATCCTATTTCTTGACTCATCTTTACTTTGATCCGATGGCGAACGATATACTATTAAACTCTCTTGACGGCAGTGTGCATTGGGGTAGCTTCGGCGTACTCTTGAGATCTGTCCAGAGATTTGGACATCTCCCCTCTATGCCCTAATGAACACGCCCGTTCTTATGCATATTATATTGTACTTATACCTATGATAATATCATGATTGGGCGCTAGTGTTCGGTGACTTGAACTTCAAACTTAAAGCGCGCCTGGAGGACCATGTGGAACAGTTTATCATGTCGGGTGCACACGAGATCATAAACTGTGATGCATGGGATCCCTGGCGGACTTTGGGCTTGAACGGATGGACCCGAGCAGGGCTCGGTCTAATTTCTTGAAATTCCTAATGGGTTATACCACGGGCAGGCCTAAATCTTTTGTTTCATGTTGTGACAGAAGATGTCGGGAGCTCGTGGAGGTCGCAGGGGCGGCCGTGCTGGCGGTCGTGGTGGCGGCCGTGGTGGCGGCGGTGGCCGCGGGAACATTAATATGACCCAAGCTGAGCTGGATAATCTGACGCAGCAGCACGTGAATATTGCTTTGGCTGCATTTCAAGCCGCTCATAATGCTATGGGTGGTACGTCGATTCTCATCTATCCTACCTCGTTCTGGGGTACCTTGCCTTTTCTTGATACTCACCTGTGTGTCTGTTCCAGGTGGTGCTGTCAATCCTCCCCCATCCCAGTGTTCCTATAAAAAGTTTATGGACTGTAAGCCCCACAACTTTAGCGGCACTGAAGGGGCAGTGGGACTGCTCCGATGGTTGGAGAAAATCGAATCTGTTTTCTCGATGTGCAGCTGCCCGGATGGCGACCGGGTGAAATATGCTTCTGCGACCCTGGAGGGTCAAGCCTTGACTTGGTGGAACTCCACCACCCAGACTATGGGCATTGGGGAAGCTCACGCCATGCCCTGGGCAGAATTCATTCAGCTGTTGAAAAATGAGTACTGTCCGAGGGATGAGATCCAGAAGCTCGAGCATGAAGTCTGGAACCATAAGATGGTGGGTTCCGAGATTGAAGCTTATACTGCTAGGCACAACGAGTTGGCGGTGTTGTGCCCCGATCTGCACACACCTGAATATCGAAGGATTGAGCATTACGTCGCTGGGTTGGTACCGGAGATTGCTGGGTTAGTTGTTGCGGGTAATCTCACTGTTTATTCTGAGGTAGTTCGGTCAGCTCACAGGCTGACCAACATGAAGGTGACTGAAGGGGTCTTGCCTCCTCGAGGCGCTACTGTGAAGGCTTCTGATGGTAACAAACGGAAGTGGGAAGCTGTGGGGAAAGGCTCGAGTTCGGCTCAGCCTCAGCAGGTAAAGAAGTCTGATGTTGGGGGATCATCGTCTGAGCAGAAACCAGGGGGTTATATTGGGAAGAAGCCGAAGTGTGACCAGTGTGGATTTCACCACAACGGTCGTTGCGAGGACCGGAACCGTTGCCACAGGTGCCATAAGTTTGGGCACCAGGCAAAGGATTGCAGGGTTAATCTTCAGGGTAACCGGAACCCTCCTGCTACACCTACTCCGGCTCCTCCTGTCGCTGCTCCCCAGGGAAATCAGGGCAAACAGGGGTGCTACAATTGTGGTGAACTTGGTCACTACAAGCGGGACTGCCCCAAGTTGAAGCAGGGTGAAGCCGGGAAGAATGGGGCGGGTAATGGAAACAATGGAGGCGGAGGCAGGAATGCTCGCGCCTTCGTGATTGGTTCGAGCGGTGCTCGACAAGACCCCGACACTGTTACTGGTACGTTTCTCCTCGATAATCGCTATGCTACGGTTTTATTTGATTCTGGCGCCGATAAGAGTTTCATATCTCTTGGGTTTAGTCAATTGCTTGATAGGGTACCTACACCTTTAGAGGCTAAGTACTTGATAGAATTGGCTGATGGTAAGAAAGTTGAGGCGACGCACGTCCTTAGGGAGTGTCGCCTTGAGTTGTCGGGTTATTCCTTCCCTATTGATCTTATGCCGGTGTCCTTGGGTAGTTTCGATGTTGTCGTGGGTATGGATTGGTTGTCCCTATATCATGCCGAGATTATTTGTTTTGACAAAGTCATTCGACTTCCTCTCCCTGATGGAGAAATTTTGTTGGTGCACGGTGAGAAGAGCGGGGTCCCGTTGAGTATCATTTCCTGTATGAAAGCCTATAAGTATCTTCGGAAGGGGTATTCTGCCATTCTGGCACTTGTTTCGGTTTCGTCTGAAGAGGAGAAGAGGATTGAAGATATTCCTGTTGTCCGCGACTTTCCCGATGTGTTTCCTGAAGACTTACCTGGTCTTCCTCCTTATCGCCAGGTCGAATTTGGTATCGAACTTGCTCCGGGTGCGGCCCCTATTGCTCGTGCCCCTTATCGTCTTGCACCTCCTGAGATGCAGGAATTATCGAACCAGTTGCAGGAGCTGTTAGAGAAGGGCTTCATTCGGCCTAGCTCGTCCCCGTGGGGAGCCCCTATTTTGTTTGTCAAGAAGAAGGACGGAAGCCTACGGATGTGTATCGACTACCGGGAGTTGAATAAGGTTACCATCAAGAATCGCTATCCTCTTCCCCGCATCGATGACTTATTTGACCAGCTTCAGGGTTCCAGTTTCTATTCGAAGATTGATCTGAGGTCGGGGTACCATCAGTTGAGGGTCCAAGAAGCTGACATTCCGAAGACCGCCTTTCGAACTCGCTATGGCCATTTTGAATTCCTGGTCATGCCTTTTGGTCTCACCAACGCACCTGCTATCTTTATGGATTTGATGAACCGTGTTTGCAAGCCTTATCTTGACAAGTTCGTGATTGTCTTCATCGATGATATTCTAGTCTATTCTAAGAACGAGGTGGACCACCAGGAACACCTACGTCTTGTTTTGGAACTTCTGAGGCGGGAACAGCTGTACGCTAAGTTTTCTAAGTGTAGCTTCTGGTTGCGTGAAGTTCAATTCCTTGGTCATGTTGTTAATGAGAAAGGAATTCACGTTGACCCAGCAAAGATTGAAGCCATTAAAGACTGGGAAGCACCGAAGACGCCATCTGAGGTGCGGCAATTCCTAGGCCTTGCAGGTTATTACCGTCGTTTTATTGAGGGATTTTCGAAGATCGCTCAACCCCTCACCTCGCTTACCCAGAAGGACCGGAAGTTCGACTGGGGTGATTCGCAGGAGTCGGCCTTCCAGTTGTTAAAGGCTAAACTTTGTTCTGCACCTATCTTGTCCTTGCCTGAGGGCACGGACGATTTTGTGGTTTATTGTGACGCTTCTATCCGGGGTCTTGGTTGTGTTCTGATGCAGCGCGAGAAGGTCATCGCCTACGCTTCTCGTCAGCTTAAGGTTCATGAGAAAAACTATCCCACCCATGATCTAGAGTTGGGTGCGGTGGTCTTTGCTTTAAAGATTTGGAGGCATTACTTGTACGGTACCAAATGCACTATTTACACCGATCACAAGAGCCTCCAGCATATCTTTGATCAGAAGGTGTTGAATATAAGACAGCGTCGTTGGGTCGAGCTTCTTAATGACTACGAGTGCGCTATCAAATACCATCCTGGCAAGGCGAATGTGGTCGCAGACGCCTTGAGCAGGAAGGAAACGGCTAAACCTCGTCGTGTTCGGGCTCTTCAGCTCACTATCCATTCCGGCTTACCTGATCGAATCCGTTCGGCACAGCAAGAAGCTTTGAAGGAGGAAAACCTTAAAGCTGAAACCATGCATGGTGCTGATAGTCACCTTGAACTCAGATCCGATGGGTTACACTATTTCGCTGAACGTATTTGGGTTCCTTTATTTGGGGGCTTGCGGGAGCTCGTTCTTGATGAAGCTCACAAGTCCCGGTACTCTATTCACCCTGGCTCCGATAAGATGTATCAAGACTTGAAGATACTTTATTGGTGGCCGAACATGAAGGCGGACGTGGCTTCGTATGTAAGCAAGTGCTTGACCTGTGCTAAGGTCAAGGTCGAATACCAAAAGCCGTCCGGCCTCCTGCAACAGCCTGAAATCCCCGAGTGGAAGTGGGAGCGGATTACGATGGACTTTGTGACCAAACTACCGAAATCGCCCAGTGGTTGCGACATGATCTGGGTAATTGTCGATAGGTTGACAAAATCCGCGCACTTCCTCGCTATCAAAGAGACCGATGGTCTCGAGCGTTTGGCACGGTTATATCTCAAGGAAGTGGTCTCTCGGCACGGGGTGCCTGTCTCTATTATTTCTGATCGTGATCCTCGGTTCGCCTCTAACTTCTGGAAGTCTTTGCATAAGGCTCTGGGTACTCAGTTAGACATGAGCACAGCATACCATCCGCAAACTGACGGTCAAAGTGAGCGGACAATCCAAACGCTAGAAGACATGCTTCGGGCATGTGTGATCGATTTTGGCAAGGGGTGGGAGAGTCATTTACCGTTGGTGGAATTCTCCTACAACAACAGTTACCATTCTAGCATCAAGGCAGCTCCGTTCGAGGCTCTGTACGGGCGGAAATGCCGGTCTCCTCTTTGTTGGGCCGAGGTGGGTGAGAGTCAACTCACCGGCCCGGAACTTGTGTACGAGACTTCCGAAAAGATCGTACAAATCCGTAACCGCATGGCAGCAGCTCGGGATCGTCAAAAGAGCTATGCCGATCGTCGTCGCAAACCTTTGGAGTTCGAGGTTGGCGACAGGGTTTTGTTGAAGGTATCTCCGTGGAAGGGCGTTATACGTTTTGGGAAACGGGGCAAATTGAATCCTCGGTATGTGGGACCGTTCGCAATCCTGGAACGGATTGGACCGGTAGCATACAGGCTTGATCTGCCGGCTGAGCTCAGTAATGTTCATAACGTCTTCCATGTTTCTAATCTGAAGAAGTGCTTGGCGGATGAATCTTTGGTTGTTCCTCTCGAAGAGATCAAGGTGGATGATCGTCTGCGTATCGTGGAGGAACCGGTTGAAATTCTTGACTATAAAATCCGTAGCCTTCGCCGGAGTAAAATCCGCATTGTTAAAGTCCGTTGGAACTCTAATCGTGGACCGGAGTTCACGTGGGAACGGGAAGATCAAATGAAGGCTAAGTATCCCCATTTATTTCCTAAGCGCGCGTTCGAATCAAGACATGTCTCTGCTGAAGCTGAATGAATCTCGGGTCGAGATTCCTTTCAACAGGGGGATGATGTGGCAACCGGAAAATTTTTCTTCTCTTTCGTCTCTTCCTTTTTGGCCTTGGGCAATTTTCGGGACGAAAATTCTTTCAACAGGGGGATGATGTGACACCCGGCAAACTCAGGTTAGTAACGTTGACTAAACTAGTAAGTCTACCTTAGCGAGTCATGCATATTACGTCCTTAACGAGGTCAGTCGAGTCGGTACGATGATTCAGGGGAATTATCGGGAGTCGTTATGATGATCCGCGGGGTCATCGGGAGTCGGTCCATAACTATGGGTACAAGGATCGGCGATTCGTGGAATCGCCGGGTTTAACGCACACACGAGTCTCGAGTCCCGGGAATTGGTGAACGGATGTAAACGTGTTGGATATCATGCATTATATGTTTGGAATCATTATGTGACTTATCAGTATGTGAATACGTGTTTAAATATGTTAAAATAGTGTTTAACGCGCCAAAAACCCATTCCAGACCTTATAGGCGATTAGGAGCTGGGGAGGACTCCTAATCGCATGCACAAGGGGCGAGTAGGGGAAGATTACAGGCGATTGGGACCTAATCGCCTGATGTTATACGCGATTAGGCCCCCAATCGCGTATAAAGGATTGCTACTCGCGTATACTGCAGGGTCCGGGTCAAAACACCTATAAATAGAACCCTTAACTCCCCAAACACCTCTAGAACAACCCTAGCTGCTCCCAAGCCACCCACACACCTTAGAACACCTCTGGAACTCATTTTGCTACAAAAATCACCATCCCCAAGCTTACACACCTTTCTTTAGCAAAATCCAAGGTGTGTTCTTCATCCCTAACCTTTGTAAAGTTGTTATTTTGAGTTCCCCCAAAGTTCCAGACCTTGTTTTACCAAATGTGTCTTTAAAAACCTTTCAAAAGAGTCTTAAACCAAGTTTACACCTTAATGCTTGTTATATGTGAAGTTATATGCAAATGTTGGTCTTATTGGTGATTTTAACATGAATGTTTTTAAGATATGATTGTACTTCTGTTATGTAGAGGTCATTAGGAAGGTTGTCTTAGAATCTTAGCCATTATTATGGTGTTTTGAAGAAAATGCATGTTTTGACCCATTTGTATGTTCTTGAGGATTTAGGATGATTATGGTGTGATGGTTGATGCAATGTTGTTAGAATTCACACTAGGAAGATGTTAGATCAGAGGTTTTATGTGTTACATGTTGTAGAGCTTGAAATCTGATTATTTCCATTTAAGGAAAGATAAGGTTGGTAGAAGAAACCTAGTACTTTGCCATTTTAGGAAATAATTGCATAGAACATGCTAGACCAGTGATATGTTGGGGGTTTTTGCTTGAAAAGGGTTGGTAAATGATTTAGGTTTGATATTGGGTGTTGTTGCATGTTTCGGATCTGATTTGGAGGGTTTAACGCGCGAAAACTCGTTGTACAGCAGCTGCAGGCGATTAGGCATCCTAATCGCCTGAGCTATACGCGATTATGCAGACATTGAGGGCGATTAGGACCCTAATCGCCCATACTTCATGCGATTAGGCCCCCTAATCGCCTATAGGCCATTGCCTACTCGCGTGTAACCTTCCTAATCGCATGTGCTGCTGTCGTGAACGCGTTTTGACATCCCGGAACACGATTTGACACCTAAGAACATGTTAGGAACCCCGGGATACACCCAATGACTTAGTAAGACTTATTCGGACCTGTTTATGCGTTAATTGGACATTATGCTAGAATAGGTGAAGTGTTGCGCGTGCTAAGTGTTTAATTGCATATGTTGCATGATGTCTTGCATTTATCTAACACGTGGGATGTCGGGTCACCAATGGGATGTCGGGTCTTGTCTGGCACGGTCGGTCTAACAGTTAAAGGTGTTTTCAAAACGTTTAAGGTCACGGTCTGGACATTCGGGGACTAGTTAGCCTGCGGGTTATTAGTCCAATACTTATACGCATCTTATGATAGGTCGCCGCTATCTGGGGCTATCATAACATAATCATTTAACTATTTTCAAGTAACGCAAACCAAGGTGAGTTTCACAGCCCCACTTTTACTGTTTTGCTTTTGGGGGGAGAAACATGCTTTGTACGAACTATTTAAAGGTCATGTTATACTATGGGCACTTTATGTTACTATACGGCTTTTATGGAAAGTCCCAGGGGGAAACCATGAATGTGCTGGCACGCACAACGAGGGAAATGTGGATAGATCTATTGGGCCTCACAAACCCCACTCGACGGCGGGGCCGGGCGGGTGCATATTGTCTCTACCTATCGGGTTACCGAGGCATCGGTAGCCCAGTCATTCTGGGCTGGTATCAACTTTTGGAAACGTTTAGTAATGGGTTCCCAACCGTAGTAGTAAAAACACTTAACGTCTAGCTAACGTTCTCATGACATAGTATTAACGGGAATGATCTTTGTAACACTTGTAACAACACTTTTATGAAAGAAAACCTGTGAACTCACCAGCATTATATGTTGACATTTTTGGCATGTTTTCTCAGGTCGCTGAGGTAGCGGTTATCGGACTAGGCGCACAGAGTCACGCACGGCGTCTATTATTTTGAAACATATTAAACAATGTCTTTGTAAACAATGATATGTCTTTGGTTGTAAACAAGAATGCTTCCGCTGCTGGTTTACAGCTCAAAGCATTATATTTTGGTTTTAAATATAATCTTGAATGCATGTTTGTTGTATGTTTATTGTGATCGTTGACTGAGATCCTGGTGTGTCACGCGCCTCGCGGTAAAACCCCGCATGTGGAATTTGAGGGTGTGACAGATTGGTATCAGAGCCAACGGTTATAGTGAACTGAGACTGCATGTAGAGTCTAGTCTATAACTGAGTCGCACACACTAGACGGTCACAATTAGTCGAGTCTTAGCAAGTGGGTAACAACATGACTTGTCGGGGCGTCGGTGTCATCATCTACTACGCTACATCATCTATTTACTTCTTATCATCCTATTTCTTGACTCATCTTTACTTTGATCCGATGGCGAACGATATACTATTAAACTCTCTTGACGGCAGTGTGCATTGGGGTAGCTTCGGCGTACTCTTGAGATCTGTCCAGAGATTTGGACATCTCCCCTCTATGCCCTAATGAACACGCCCGTTCTTATGCATATTATATTGTACTTATACCTATGATAATATCATGATTGGGCGCTAGTGTTCGGTGACTTGAACTTCAAACTTAAAGCGCGCCTGGAGGACCATGTGGAACAGTTTATCATGTCGGGTGCACACGAGATCATAAACTGTGATGCATGGGATCCCTGGCGGACTTTGGGCTTGAACGGATGGACCCGAGCAGGGCTCGGTCTAATTTCTTGAAATTCCTAATGGGTTATACCACGGGCAGGCCTAAATCTTTTGTTTCATGTTGTGACAGAAGATGTCGGGAGCTCGTGGAGGTCGCAGGGGCGGCCGTGCTGGCGGTCGTGGTGGCGGCCGTGGTGGCGGCGGTGGCCGCGGGAACATTAATATGACCCAAGCTGAGCTGGATAATCTGACGCAGCAGCACGTGAATATTGCTTTGGCTGCATTTCAAGCCGCTCATAATGCTATGGGTGGTACGTCGATTCTCATCTATCCTACCTCGTTCTGGGGTACCTTGCCTTTTCTTGATACTCACCTGTGTGTCTGTTCCAGGTGGTGCTGTCAATCCTCCCCCATCCCAGTGTTCCTATAAAAAGTTTATGGACTGTAAGCCCCACAACTTTAGCGGCACTGAAGGGGCAGTGGGACTGCTCCGATGGTTGGAGAAAATCGAATCTGTTTTCTCGATGTGCAGCTGCCCGGATGGCGACCGGGTGAAATATGCTTCTGCGACCCTGGAGGGTCAAGCCTTGACTTGGTGGAACTCCACCACCCAGACTATGGGCATTGGGGAAGCTCACGCCATGCCCTGGGCAGAATTCATTCAGCTGTTGAAAAATGAGTACTGTCCGAGGGATGAGATCCAGAAGCTCGAGCATGAAGTCTGGAACCATAAGATGGTGGGTTCCGAGATTGAAGCTTATACTGCTAGGCACAACGAGTTGGCGGTGTTGTGCCCCGATCTGCACACACCTGAATATCGAAGGATTGAGCATTACGTCGCTGGGTTGGTACCGGAGATTGCTGGGTTAGTTGTTGCGGGTAATCTCACTGTTTATTCTGAGGTAGTTCGGTCAGCTCACAGGCTGACCAACATGAAGGTGACTGAAGGGGTCTTGCCTCCTCGAGGCGCTACTGTGAAGGCTTCTGATGGTAACAAACGGAAGTGGGAAGCTGTGGGGAAAGGCTCGAGTTCGGCTCAGCCTCAGCAGGTAAAGAAGTCTGATGTTGGGGGATCATCGTCTGAGCAGAAACCAGGGGGTTATATTGGGAAGAAGCCGAAGTGTGACCAGTGTGGATTTCACCACAACGGTCGTTGCGAGGACCGGAACCGTTGCCACAGGTGCCATAAGTTTGGGCACCAGGCAAAGGATTGCAGGGTTAATCTTCAGGGTAACCGGAACCCTCCTGCTACACCTACTCCGGCTCCTCCTGTCGCTGCTCCCCAGGGAAATCAGGGCAAACAGGGGTGCTACAATTGTGGTGAACTTGGTCACTACAAGCGGGACTGCCCCAAGTTGAAGCAGGGTGAAGCCGGGAAGAATGGGGCGGGTAATGGAAACAATGGAGGCGGAGGCAGGAATGCTCGCGCCTTCGTGATTGGTTCGAGCGGTGCTCGACAAGACCCCGACACTGTTACTGGTACGTTTCTCCTCGATAATCGCTATGCTACGGTTTTATTTGATTCTGGCGCCGATAAGAGTTTCATATCTCTTGGGTTTAGTCAATTGCTTGATAGGGTACCTACACCTTTAGAGGCTAAGTACTTGATAGAATTGGCTGATGGTAAGAAAGTTGAGGCGACGCACGTCCTTAGGGAGTGTCGCCTTGAGTTGTCGGGTTATTCCTTCCCTATTGATCTTATGCCGGTGTCCTTGGGTAGTTTCGATGTTGTCGTGGGTATGGATTGGTTGTCCCTATATCATGCCGAGATTATTTGTTTTGACAAAGTCATTCGACTTCCTCTCCCTGATGGAGAAATTTTGTTGGTGCACGGTGAGAAGAGCGGGGTCCCGTTGAGTATCATTTCCTGTATGAAAGCCTATAAGTATCTTCGGAAGGGGTATTCTGCCATTCTGGCACTTGTTTCGGTTTCGTCTGAAGAGGAGAAGAGGATTGAAGATATTCCTGTTGTCCGCGACTTTCCCGATGTGTTTCCTGAAGACTTACCTGGTCTTCCTCCTTATCGCCAGGTCGAATTTGGTATCGAACTTGCTCCGGGTGCGGCCCCTATTGCTCGTGCCCCTTATCGTCTTGCACCTCCTGAGATGCAGGAATTATCGAACCAGTTGCAGGAGCTGTTAGAGAAGGGCTTCATTCGGCCTAGCTCGTCCCCGTGGGGAGCCCCTATTTTGTTTGTCAAGAAGAAGGACGGAAGCCTACGGATGTGTATCGACTACCGGGAGTTGAATAAGGTTACCATCAAGAATCGCTATCCTCTTCCCCGCATCGATGACTTATTTGACCAGCTTCAGGGTTCCAGTTTCTATTCGAAGATTGATCTGAGGTCGGGGTACCATCAGTTGAGGGTCCAAGAAGCTGACATTCCGAAGACCGCCTTTCGAACTCGCTATGGCCATTTTGAATTCCTGGTCATGCCTTTTGGTCTCACCAACGCACCTGCTATCTTTATGGATTTGATGAACCGTGTTTGCAAGCCTTATCTTGACAAGTTCGTGATTGTCTTCATCGATGATATTCTAGTCTATTCTAAGAACGAGGTGGACCACCAGGAACACCTACGTCTTGTTTTGGAACTTCTGAGGCGGGAACAGCTGTACGCTAAGTTTTCTAAGTGTAGCTTCTGGTTGCGTGAAGTTCAATTCCTTGGTCATGTTGTTAATGAGAAAGGAATTCACGTTGACCCAGCAAAGATTGAAGCCATTAAAGACTGGGAAGCACCGAAGACGCCATCTGAGGTGCGGCAATTCCTAGGCCTTGCAGGTTATTACCGTCGTTTTATTGAGGGATTTTCGAAGATCGCTCAACCCCTCACCTCGCTTACCCAGAAGGACCGGAAGTTCGACTGGGGTGATTCGCAGGAGTCGGCCTTCCAGTTGTTAAAGGCTAAACTTTGTTCTGCACCTATCTTGTCCTTGCCTGAGGGCACGGACGATTTTGTGGTTTATTGTGACGCTTCTATCCGGGGTCTTGGTTGTGTTCTGATGCAGCGCGAGAAGGTCATCGCCTACGCTTCTCGTCAGCTTAAGGTTCATGAGAAAAACTATCCCACCCATGATCTAGAGTTGGGTGCGGTGGTCTTTGCTTTAAAGATTTGGAGGCATTACTTGTACGGTACCAAATGCACTATTTACACCGATCACAAGAGCCTCCAGCATATCTTTGATCAGAAGGTGTTGAATATAAGACAGCGTCGTTGGGTCGAGCTTCTTAATGACTACGAGTGCGCTATCAAATACCATCCTGGCAAGGCGAATGTGGTCGCAGACGCCTTGAGCAGGAAGGAAACGGCTAAACCTCGTCGTGTTCGGGCTCTTCAGCTCACTATCCATTCCGGCTTACCTGATCGAATCCGTTCGGCACAGCAAGAAGCTTTGAAGGAGGAAAACCTTAAAGCTGAAACCATGCATGGTGCTGATAGTCACCTTGAACTCAGATCCGATGGGTTACACTATTTCGCTGAACGTATTTGGGTTCCTTTATTTGGGGGCTTGCGGGAGCTCGTTCTTGATGAAGCTCACAAGTCCCGGTACTCTATTCACCCTGGCTCCGATAAGATGTATCAAGACTTGAAGATACTTTATTGGTGGCCGAACATGAAGGCGGACGTGGCTTCGTATGTAAGCAAGTGCTTGACCTGTGCTAAGGTCAAGGTCGAATACCAAAAGCCGTCCGGCCTCCTGCAACAGCCTGAAATCCCCGAGTGGAAGTGGGAGCGGATTACGATGGACTTTGTGACCAAACTACCGAAATCGCCCAGTGGTTGCGACATGATCTGGGTAATTGTCGATAGGTTGACAAAATCCGCGCACTTCCTCGCTATCAAAGAGACCGATGGTCTCGAGCGTTTGGCACGGTTATATCTCAAGGAAGTGGTCTCTCGGCACGGGGTGCCTGTCTCTATTATTTCTGATCGTGATCCTCGGTTCGCCTCTAACTTCTGGAAGTCTTTGCATAAGGCTCTGGGTACTCAGTTAGACATGAGCACAGCATACCATCCGCAAACTGACGGTCAAAGTGAGCGGACAATCCAAACGCTAGAAGACATGCTTCGGGCATGTGTGATCGATTTTGGCAAGGGGTGGGAGAGTCATTTACCGTTGGTGGAATTCTCCTACAACAACAGTTACCATTCTAGCATCAAGGCAGCTCCGTTCGAGGCTCTGTACGGGCGGAAATGCCGGTCTCCTCTTTGTTGGGCCGAGGTGGGTGAGAGTCAACTCACCGGCCCGGAACTTGTGTACGAGACTTCCGAAAAGATCGTACAAATCCGTAACCGCATGGCAGCAGCTCGGGATCGTCAAAAGAGCTATGCCGATCGTCGTCGCAAACCTTTGGAGTTCGAGGTTGGCGACAGGGTTTTGTTGAAGGTATCTCCGTGGAAGGGCGTTATACGTTTTGGGAAACGGGGCAAATTGAATCCTCGGTATGTGGGACCGTTCGCAATCCTGGAACGGATTGGACCGGTAGCATACAGGCTTGATCTGCCGGCTGAGCTCAGTAATGTTCATAACGTCTTCCATGTTTCTAATCTGAAGAAGTGCTTGGCGGATGAATCTTTGGTTGTTCCTCTCGAAGAGATCAAGGTGGATGATCGTCTGCGTATCGTGGAGGAACCGGTTGAAATTCTTGACTATAAAATCCGTAGCCTTCGCCGGAGTAAAATCCGCATTGTTAAAGTCCGTTGGAACTCTAATCGTGGACCGGAGTTCACGTGGGAACGGGAAGATCAAATGAAGGCTAAGTATCCCCATTTATTTCCTAAGCGCGCGTTCGAATCAAGACATGTCTCTGCTGAAGCTGAATGAATCTCGGGTCGAGATTCCTTTCAACAGGGGGATGATGTGGCAACCGGAAAATTTTTCTTCTCTTTCGTCTCTTCCTTTTTGGCCTTGGGCAATTTTCGGGACGAAAATTCTTTCAACAGGGGGATGATGTGACACCCGGCAAACTCAGGTTAGTAACGTTGACTAAACTAGTAAGTCTACCTTAGCGAGTCATGCATATTACGTCCTTAACGAGGTCAGTCGAGTCGGTACGATGATTCAGGGGAATTATCGGGAGTCGTTATGATGATCCGCGGGGTCATCGGGAGTCGGTCCATAACTATGGGTACAAGGATCGGCGATTCGTGGAATCGCCGGGTTTAACGCACACACGAGTCTCGAGTCCCGGGAATTGGTGAACGGATGTAAACGTGTTGGATATCATGCATTATATGTTTGGAATCATTATGTGACTTATCAGTATGTGAATACGTGTTTAAATATGTTAAAATAGTGTTTAACGCGCCAAAAACCCATTCCAGACCTTATAGGCGATTAGGAGCTGGGGAGGACTCCTAATCGCATGCACAAGGGGCGAGTAGGGGAAGATTACAGGCGATTGGGACCTAATCGCCTGATGTTATACGCGATTAGGCCCCCAATCGCGTATAAAGGATTGCTACTCGCGTATACTGCAGGGTCCGGGTCAAAACACCTATAAATAGAACCCTTAACTCCCCAAACACCTCTAGAACAACCCTAGCTGCTCCCAAGCCACCCACACACCTTAGAACACCTCTGGAACTCATTTTGCTACAAAAATCACCATCCCCAAGCTTACACACCTTTCTTTAGCAAAATCCAAGGTGTGTTCTTCATCCCTAACCTTTGTAAAGTTGTTATTTTGAGTTCCCCCAAAGTTCCAGACCTTGTTTTACCAAATGTGTCTTTAAAAACCTTTCAAAAGAGTCTTAAACCAAGTTTACACCTTAATGCTTGTTATATGTGAAGTTATATGCAAATGTTGGTCTTATTGGTGATTTTAACATGAATGTTTTTAAGATATGATTGTACTTCTGTTATGTAGAGGTCATTAGGAAGGTTGTCTTAGAATCTTAGCCATTATTATGGTGTTTTGAAGAAAATGCATGTTTTGACCCATTTGTATGTTCTTGAGGATTTAGGATGATTATGGTGTGATGGTTGATGCAATGTTGTTAGAATTCACACTAGGAAGATGTTAGATCAGAGGTTTTATGTGTTACATGTTGTAGAGCTTGAAATCTGATTATTTCCATTTAAGGAAAGATAAGGTTGGTAGAAGAAACCTAGTACTTTGCCATTTTAGGAAATAATTGCATAGAACATGCTAGACCAGTGATATGTTGGGGGTTTTTGCTTGAAAAGGGTTGGTAAATGATTTAGGTTTGATATTGGGTGTTGTTGCATGTTTCGGATCTGATTTGGAGGGTTTAACGCGCGAAAACTCGTTGTACAGCAGCTGCAGGCGATTAGGCATCCTAATCGCCTGAGCTATACGCGATTATGCAGACATTGAGGGCGATTAGGACCCTAATCGCCCATACTTCATGCGATTAGGCCCCCTAATCGCCTATAGGCCATTGCCTACTCGCGTGTAACCTTCCTAATCGCATGTGCTGCTGTCGTGAACGCGTTTTGACATCCCGGAACACGATTTGACACCTAAGAACATGTTAGGAACCCCGGGATACACCCAATGACTTAGTAAGACTTATTCGGACCTGTTTATGCGTTAATTGGACATTATGCTAGAATAGGTGAAGTGTTGCGCGTGCTAAGTGTTTAATTGCATATGTTGCATGATGTCTTGCATTTATCTAACACGTGGGATGTCGGGTCACCAATGGGATGTCGGGTCTTGTCTGGCACGGTCGGTCTAACAGTTAAAGGTGTTTTCAAAACGTTTAAGGTCACGGTCTGGACATTCGGGGACTAGTTAGCCTGCGGGTTATTAGTCCAATACTTATACGCATCTTATGATAGGTCGCCGCTATCTGGGGCTATCATAACATAATCATTTAACTATTTTCAAGTAACGCAAACCAAGGTGAGTTTCACAGCCCCACTTTTACTGTTTTGCTTTTGGGGGGAGAAACATGCTTTGTACGAACTATTTAAAGGTCATGTTATACTATGGGCACTTTATGTTACTATACGGCTTTTATGGAAAGTCCCAGGGGGAAACCATGAATGTGCTGGCACGCACAACGAGGGAAATGTGGATAGATCTATTGGGCCTCACAAACCCCACTCGACGGCGGGGCCGGGCGGGTGCATATTGTCTCTACCTATCGGGTTACCGAGGCATCGGTAGCCCAGTCATTCTGGGCTGGTATCAACTTTTGGAAACGTTTAGTAATGGGTTCCCAACCGTAGTAGTAAAAACACTTAACGTCTAGCTAACGTTCTCATGACATAGTATTAACGGGAATGATCTTTGTAACACTTGTAACAACACTTTTATGAAAGAAAACCTGTGAACTCACCAGCATTATATGTTGACATTTTTGGCATGTTTTCTCAGGTCGCTGAGGTAGCGGTTATCGGACTAGGCGCACAGAGTCACGCACGGCGTCTATTATTTTGAAACATATTAAACAATGTCTTTGTAAACAATGATATGTCTTTGGTTGTAAACAAGAATGCTTCCGCTGCTGGTTTACAGCTCAAAGCATTATATTTTGGTTTTAAATATAATCTTGAATGCATGTTTGTTGTATGTTTATTGTGATCGTTGACTGAGATCCTGGTGTGTCACGCGCCTCGCGGTAAAACCCCGCATGTGGAATTTGAGGGTGTGACAGATTGGTATCAGAGCCAACGGTTATAGTGAACTGAGACTGCATGTAGAGTCTAGTCTATAACTGAGTCGCACACACTAGACGGTCACAATTAGTCGAGTCTTAGCAAGTGGGTAACAACATGACTTGTCGGGGCGTCGGTGTCATCATCTACTACGCTACATCATCTATTTACTTCTTATCATCCTATTTCTTGACTCATCTTTACTTTGATCCGATGGCGAACGATATACTATTAAACTCTCTTGACGGCAGTGTGCATTGGGGTAGCTTCGGCGTACTCTTGAGATCTGTCCAGAGATTTGGACATCTCCCCTCTATGCCCTAATGAACACGCCCGTTCTTATGCATATTATATTGTACTTATACCTATGATAATATCATGATTGGGCGCTAGTGTTCGGTGACTTGAACTTCAAACTTAAAGCGCGCCTGGAGGACCATGTGGAACAGTTTATCATGTCGGGTGCACACGAGATCATAAACTGTGATGCATGGGATCCCTGGCGGACTTTGGGCTTGAACGGATGGACCCGAGCAGGGCTCGGTCTAATTTCTTGAAATTCCTAATGGGTTATACCACGGGCAGGCCTAAATCTTTTGTTTCATGTTGTGACAGAAGATGTCGGGAGCTCGTGGAGGTCGCAGGGGCGGCCGTGCTGGCGGTCGTGGTGGCGGCCGTGGTGGCGGCGGTGGCCGCGGGAACATTAATATGACCCAAGCTGAGCTGGATAATCTGACGCAGCAGCACGTGAATATTGCTTTGGCTGCATTTCAAGCCGCTCATAATGCTATGGGTGGTACGTCGATTCTCATCTATCCTACCTCGTTCTGGGGTACCTTGCCTTTTCTTGATACTCACCTGTGTGTCTGTTCCAGGTGGTGCTGTCAATCCTCCCCCATCCCAGTGTTCCTATAAAAAGTTTATGGACTGTAAGCCCCACAACTTTAGCGGCACTGAAGGGGCAGTGGGACTGCTCCGATGGTTGGAGAAAATCGAATCTGTTTTCTCGATGTGCAGCTGCCCGGATGGCGACCGGGTGAAATATGCTTCTGCGACCCTGGAGGGTCAAGCCTTGACTTGGTGGAACTCCACCACCCAGACTATGGGCATTGGGGAAGCTCACGCCATGCCCTGGGCAGAATTCATTCAGCTGTTGAAAAATGAGTACTGTCCGAGGGATGAGATCCAGAAGCTCGAGCATGAAGTCTGGAACCATAAGATGGTGGGTTCCGAGATTGAAGCTTATACTGCTAGGCACAACGAGTTGGCGGTGTTGTGCCCCGATCTGCACACACCTGAATATCGAAGGATTGAGCATTACGTCGCTGGGTTGGTACCGGAGATTGCTGGGTTAGTTGTTGCGGGTAATCTCACTGTTTATTCTGAGGTAGTTCGGTCAGCTCACAGGCTGACCAACATGAAGGTGACTGAAGGGGTCTTGCCTCCTCGAGGCGCTACTGTGAAGGCTTCTGATGGTAACAAACGGAAGTGGGAAGCTGTGGGGAAAGGCTCGAGTTCGGCTCAGCCTCAGCAGGTAAAGAAGTCTGATGTTGGGGGATCATCGTCTGAGCAGAAACCAGGGGGTTATATTGGGAAGAAGCCGAAGTGTGACCAGTGTGGATTTCACCACAACGGTCGTTGCGAGGACCGGAACCGTTGCCACAGGTGCCATAAGTTTGGGCACCAGGCAAAGGATTGCAGGGTTAATCTTCAGGGTAACCGGAACCCTCCTGCTACACCTACTCCGGCTCCTCCTGTCGCTGCTCCCCAGGGAAATCAGGGCAAACAGGGGTGCTACAATTGTGGTGAACTTGGTCACTACAAGCGGGACTGCCCCAAGTTGAAGCAGGGTGAAGCCGGGAAGAATGGGGCGGGTAATGGAAACAATGGAGGCGGAGGCAGGAATGCTCGCGCCTTCGTGATTGGTTCGAGCGGTGCTCGACAAGACCCCGACACTGTTACTGGTACGTTTCTCCTCGATAATCGCTATGCTACGGTTTTATTTGATTCTGGCGCCGATAAGAGTTTCATATCTCTTGGGTTTAGTCAATTGCTTGATAGGGTACCTACACCTTTAGAGGCTAAGTACTTGATAGAATTGGCTGATGGTAAGAAAGTTGAGGCGACGCACGTCCTTAGGGAGTGTCGCCTTGAGTTGTCGGGTTATTCCTTCCCTATTGATCTTATGCCGGTGTCCTTGGGTAGTTTCGATGTTGTCGTGGGTATGGATTGGTTGTCCCTATATCATGCCGAGATTATTTGTTTTGACAAAGTCATTCGACTTCCTCTCCCTGATGGAGAAATTTTGTTGGTGCACGGTGAGAAGAGCGGGGTCCCGTTGAGTATCATTTCCTGTATGAAAGCCTATAAGTATCTTCGGAAGGGGTATTCTGCCATTCTGGCACTTGTTTCGGTTTCGTCTGAAGAGGAGAAGAGGATTGAAGATATTCCTGTTGTCCGCGACTTTCCCGATGTGTTTCCTGAAGACTTACCTGGTCTTCCTCCTTATCGCCAGGTCGAATTTGGTATCGAACTTGCTCCGGGTGCGGCCCCTATTGCTCGTGCCCCTTATCGTCTTGCACCTCCTGAGATGCAGGAATTATCGAACCAGTTGCAGGAGCTGTTAGAGAAGGGCTTCATTCGGCCTAGCTCGTCCCCGTGGGGAGCCCCTATTTTGTTTGTCAAGAAGAAGGACGGAAGCCTACGGATGTGTATCGACTACCGGGAGTTGAATAAGGTTACCATCAAGAATCGCTATCCTCTTCCCCGCATCGATGACTTATTTGACCAGCTTCAGGGTTCCAGTTTCTATTCGAAGATTGATCTGAGGTCGGGGTACCATCAGTTGAGGGTCCAAGAAGCTGACATTCCGAAGACCGCCTTTCGAACTCGCTATGGCCATTTTGAATTCCTGGTCATGCCTTTTGGTCTCACCAACGCACCTGCTATCTTTATGGATTTGATGAACCGTGTTTGCAAGCCTTATCTTGACAAGTTCGTGATTGTCTTCATCGATGATATTCTAGTCTATTCTAAGAACGAGGTGGACCACCAGGAACACCTACGTCTTGTTTTGGAACTTCTGAGGCGGGAACAGCTGTACGCTAAGTTTTCTAAGTGTAGCTTCTGGTTGCGTGAAGTTCAATTCCTTGGTCATGTTGTTAATGAGAAAGGAATTCACGTTGACCCAGCAAAGATTGAAGCCATTAAAGACTGGGAAGCACCGAAGACGCCATCTGAGGTGCGGCAATTCCTAGGCCTTGCAGGTTATTACCGTCGTTTTATTGAGGGATTTTCGAAGATCGCTCAACCCCTCACCTCGCTTACCCAGAAGGACCGGAAGTTCGACTGGGGTGATTCGCAGGAGTCGGCCTTCCAGTTGTTAAAGGCTAAACTTTGTTCTGCACCTATCTTGTCCTTGCCTGAGGGCACGGACGATTTTGTGGTTTATTGTGACGCTTCTATCCGGGGTCTTGGTTGTGTTCTGATGCAGCGCGAGAAGGTCATCGCCTACGCTTCTCGTCAGCTTAAGGTTCATGAGAAAAACTATCCCACCCATGATCTGGAGTTGGGTGCGCTGGTCTTTGCTTTAAAGATTTGGAGGCATTACTTGTACGGTACCAAATGCACTATTTACACCGATCACAAGAGCCTCCAGCATATCTTTGATCAGAAGGTGTTGAATATAAGACAGCGTCGTTGGGTCGAGCTTCTTAATGACTACGAGTGCGCTATCAAATACCATCCTGGCAAGGCGAATGTGGTCGCAGACGCCTTGAGCAGGAAGGAAACGGCTAAACCTCGTCGTGTTCGGGCTCTTCAGCTCACTATCCATTCCGGCTTACCTGATCGAATCCGTTCGGCACAGCAAGAAGCTTTGAAGGAGGAAAACCTTAAAGCTGAAACCATGCATGGTGCTGATAGTCACCTTGAACTCAGATCCGATGGGTTACACTATTTCGCTGAACGTATTTGGGTTCCTTTATTTGGGGGCTTGCGGGAGCTCGTTCTTGATGAAGCTCACAAGTCCCGGTACTCTATTCACCCTGGCTCCGATAAGATGTATCAAGACTTGAAGATACTTTATTGGTGGCCGAACATGAAGGCGGACGTGGCTTCGTATGTAAGCAAGTGCTTGACCTGTGCTAAGGTCAAGGTCGAATACCAAAAGCCGTCCGGCCTCCTGCAACAGCCTGAAATCCCCGAGTGGAAGTGGGAGCGGATTACGATGGACTTTGTGACCAAACTACCGAAATCGCCCAGTGGTTGCGACATGATCTGGGTAATTGTCGATAGGTTGACAAAATCCGCGCACTTCCTCGCTATCAAAGAGACCGATGGTCTCGAGCGTTTGGCACGGTTATATCTCAAGGAAGTGGTCTCTCGGCACGGGGTGCCTGTCTCTATTATTTCTGATCGTGATCCTCGGTTCGCCTCTAACTTCTGGAAGTCTTTGCATAAGGCTCTGGGTACTCAGTTAGACATGAGCACAGCATACCATCCGCAAACTGACGGTCAAAGTGAGCGGACAATCCAAACGCTAGAAGACATGCTTCGGGCATGTGTGATCGATTTTGGCAAGGGGTGGGAGAGTCATTTACCGTTGGTGGAATTCTCCTACAACAACAGTTACCATTCTAGCATCAAGGCAGCTCCGTTCGAGGCTCTGTACGGGCGGAAATGCCGGTCTCCTCTTTGTTGGGCCGAGGTGGGTGAGAGTCAACTCACCGGCCCGGAACTTGTGTACGAGACTTCCGAAAAGATCGTACAAATCCGTAACCGCATGGCAGCAGCTCGGGATCGTCAAAAGAGCTATGCCGATCATCGTCGCAAACCTTTGGAGTTCGAGGTTGGCGACAGGGTTTTGTTGAAGGTATCTCCGTGGAAGGGCGTTATACGTTTTGGGAAACGGGGCAAATTGAATCCTCGGTATGTGGGACCGTTCGCAATCCTGGAACGGATTGGACCGGTAGCATACAGGCTTGATCTGCCGGCTGAGCTCAGTAATGTTCATAACGTCTTCCATGTTTCTAATCTGAAGAAGTGCTTGGCGGATGAATCTTTGGTTGTTCCTCTCGAAGAGATCAAGGTGGATGATCGTCTGCGTATCGTGGAGGAACCGGTTGAAATTCTTGACTATAAAATCCGTAGCCTTCGCCGGAGTAAAATCCGCATTGTTAAAGTCCGTTGGAACTCTAATCGTGGACCGGAGTTCACGTGGGAACGGGAAGATCAAATGAAGGCTAAGTATCCCCATTTATTTCCTAAGCGCGCGTTCGAATCAAGACATGTCTCTGCTGAAGCTGAATGAATCTCGGGTCGAGATTCCTTTCAACAGGGGGATGATGTGGCAACCGGAAAATTTTTCTTCTCTTTCGTCTCTTCCTTTTTGGCCTTGGGCAATTTTCGGGACGAAAATTCTTTCAACAGGGGGATGATGTGACACCCGGCAAACTCAGGTTAGTAACGTTGACTAAACTAGTAAGTCTACCTTAGCGAGTCATGCATATTACGTCCTTAACGAGGTCAGTCGAGTCGGTACGATGATTCAGGGGAATTATCGGGAGTCGTTATGATGATCCGCGGGGTCATCGGGAGTCGGTCCATAACTATGGGTACAAGGATCGGCGATTCGTGGAATCGCCGGGTTTAACGCACACACGAGTCTCGAGTCCCGGGAATTGGTGAACGGATGTAAACGTGTTGGATATCATGCATTATATGTTTGGAATCATTATGTGACTTATCAGTATGTGAATACGTGTTTAAATATGTTAAAATAGTGTTTAACGCGCCAAAAACCCATTCCAGACCTTATAGGCGATTAGGAGCTGGGGAGGACTCCTAATCGCATGCACAAGGGGCGAGTAGGGGAAGATTACAGGCGATTGGGACCTAATCGCCTGATGTTATACGCGATTAGGCCCCCAATCGCGTATAAAGGATTGCTACTCGCGTATACTGCAGGGTCCGGGTCAAAACACCTATAAATAGAACCCTTAACTCCCCAAACACCTCTAGAACAACCCTAGCTGCTCCCAAGCCACCCACACACCTTAGAACACCTCTGGAACTCATTTTGCTACAAAAATCACCATCCCCAAGCTTACACACCTTTCTTTAGCAAAATCCAAGGTGTGTTCTTCATCCCTAACCTTTGTAAAGTTGTTATTTTGAGTTCCCCCAAAGTTCCAGACCTTGTTTTACCAAATGTGTCTTTAAAAACCTTTCAAAAGAGTCTTAAACCAAGTTTACACCTTAATGCTTGTTATATGTGAAGTTATATGCAAATGTTGGTCTTATTGGTGATTTTAACATGAATGTTTTTAAGATATGATTGTACTTCTGTTATGTAGAGGTCATTAGGAAGGTTGTCTTAGAATCTTAGCCATTATTATGGTGTTTTGAAGAAAATGCATGTTTTGACCCATTTGTATGTTCTTGAGGATTTAGGATGATTATGGTGTGATGGTTGATGCAATGTTGTTAGAATTCACACTAGGAAGATGTTAGATCAGAGGTTTTATGTGTTACATGTTGTAGAGCTTGAAATCTGATTATTTCCATTTAAGGAAAGATAAGGTTGGTAGAAGAAACCTAGTACTTTGCCATTTTAGGAAATAATTGCATAGAACATGCTAGACCAGTGATATGTTGGGGGTTTTTGCTTGAAAAGGGTTGGTAAATGATTTAGGTTTGATATTGGGTGTTGTTGCATGTTTCGGATCTGATTTGGAGGGTTTAACGCGCGAAAACTCGTTGTACAGCAGCTGCAGGCGATTAGGCATCCTAATCGCCTGAGCTATACGCGATTATGCAGACATTGAGGGCGATTAGGACCCTAATCGCCCATACTTCATGCGATTAGGCCCCCTAATCGCCTATAGGCCATTGCCTACTCGCGTGTAACCTTCCTAATCGCATGTGCTGCTGTCGTGAACGCGTTTTGACATCCCGGAACACGATTTGACACCTAAGAACATGTTAGGAACCCCGGGATACACCCAATGACTTAGTAAGACTTATTCGGACCTGTTTATGCGTTAATTGGACATTATGCTAGAATAGGTGAAGTGTTGCGCGTGCTAAGTGTTTAATTGCATATGTTGCATGATGTCTTGCATTTATCTAACACGTGGGATGTCGGGTCACCAATGGGATGTCGGGTCTTGTCTGGCACGGTCGGTCTAACAGTTAAAGGTGTTTTCAAAACGTTTAAGGTCACGGTCTGGACATTCGGGGACTAGTTAGCCTGCGGGTTATTAGTCCAATACTTATACGCATCTTATGATAGGTCGCCGCTATCTGGGGCTATCATAACATAATCATTTAACTATTTTCAAGTAACGCAAACCAAGGTGAGTTTCACAGCCCCACTTTTACTGTTTTGCTTTTGGGGGGAGAAACATGCTTTGTACGAACTATTTAAAGGTCATGTTATACTATGGGCACTTTATGTTACTATACGGCTTTTATGGAAAGTCCCAGGGGGAAACCATGAATGTGCTGGCACGCACAACGAGGGAAATGTGGATAGATCTATTGGGCCTCACAAACCCCACTCGACGGCGGGGCCGGGCGGGTGCATATTGTCTCTACCTATCGGGTTACCGAGGCATCGGTAGCCCAGTCATTCTGGGCTGGTATCAACTTTTGGAAACGTTTAGTAATGGGTTCCCAACCGTAGTAGTAAAAACACTTAACGTCTAGCTAACGTTCTCATGACATAGTATTAACGGGAATGATCTTTGTAAAACTTGTAACAACACTTTTATGAAAGAAAACCTGTGAACTCACCAGCATTATATGTTGACATTTTTGGCATGTTTTCTCAGGTCGCTGAGGTAGCGGTTATCGGACTAGGCGCACAGAGTCACGCACGGCGTCTATTATTTTGAAACATATTAAACAATGTCTTTGTAAACAATGATATGTCTTTGGTTGTAAACAAGAATGCTTCCGCTGCTGGTTTACAGCTCAAAGCATTATATTTTGGTTTTAAATATAATCTTGAATGCATGTTTGTTGTATGTTTATTGTGATCGTTGACTGAGATCCTGGTGTGTCACGCGCCTCGCGGTAAAACCCCGCATGTGGAATTTGAGGGTGTGACAGATTGGTATCAGAGCCAACGGTTATAGTGAACTGAGACTGCATGTAGAGTCTAGTCTATAACTGAGTCGCACACACTAGACGGTCACAATTAGTCGAGTCTTAGCAAGTGGGTAACAACATGACTTGTCGGGGCGTCGGTGTCATCATCTACTACGCTACATCATCTATTTACTTCTTATCATCCTATTTCTTGACTCATCTTTACTTTGATCCGATGGCGAACGATATACTATTAAACTCTCTTGACGGCAGTGTGCATTGGGGTAGCTTCGGCGTACTCTTGAGATCTGTCCAGAGATTTGGACATCTCCCCTCTATGCCCTAATGAACACGCCCGTTCTTATGCATATTATATTGTACTTATACCTATGATAATATCATGATTGGGCGCTAGTGTTCGGTGACTTGAACTTCAAACTTAAAGCGCGCCTGGAGGACCATGTGGAACAGTTTATCATGTCGGGTGCACACGAGATCATAAACTGTGATGCATGGGATCCCTGGCGGACTTTGGGCTTGAACGGATGGACCCGAGCAGGGCTCGGTCTAATTTCTTGAAATTCCTAATGGGTTATACCACGGGCAGGCCTAAATCTTTTGTTTCATGTTGTGACAGAAGATGTCGGGAGCTCGTGGAGGTCGCAGGGGCGGCCGTGCTGGCGGTCGTGGTGGCGGCCGTGGTGGCGGCGGTGGCCGCGGGAACATTAATATGACCCAAGCTGAGCTGGATAATCTGACGCAGCAGCACGTGAATATTGCTTTGGCTGCATTTCAAGCCGCTCATAATGCTATGGGTGGTACGTCGATTCTCATCTATCCTACCTCGTTCTGGGGTACCTTGCCTTTTCTTGATACTCACCTGTGTGTCTGTTCCAGGTGGTGCTGTCAATCCTCCCCCATCCCAGTGTTCCTATAAAAAGTTTATGGACTGTAAGCCCCACAACTTTAGCGGCACTGAAGGGGCAGTGGGACTGCTCCGATGGTTGGAGAAAATCGAATCTGTTTTCTCGATGTGCAGCTGCCCGGATGGCGACCGGGTGAAATATGCTTCTGCGACCCTGGAGGGTCAAGCCTTGACTTGGTGGAACTCCACCACCCAGACTATGGGCATTGGGGAAGCTCACGCCATGCCCTGGGCAGAATTCATTCAGCTGTTGAAAAATGAGTACTGTCCGAGGGATGAGATCCAGAAGCTCGAGCATGAAGTCTGGAACCATAAGATGGTGGGTTCCGAGATTGAAGCTTATACTGCTAGGCACAACGAGTTGGCGGTGTTGTGCCCCGATCTGCACACACCTGAATATCGAAGGATTGAGCATTACGTCGCTGGGTTGGTACCGGAGATTGCTGGGTTAGTTGTTGCGGGTAATCTCACTGTTTATTCTGAGGTAGTTCGGTCAGCTCACAGGCTGACCAACATGAAGGTGACTGAAGGGGTCTTGCCTCCTCGAGGCGCTACTGTGAAGGCTTCTGATGGTAACAAACGGAAGTGGGAAGCTGTGGGGAAAGGCTCGAGTTCGGCTCAGCCTCAGCAGGTAAAGAAGTCTGATGTTGGGGGATCATCGTCTGAGCAGAAACCAGGGGGTTATATTGGGAAGAAGCCGAAGTGTGACCAGTGTGGATTTCACCACAACGGTCGTTGCGAGGACCGGAACCGTTGCCACAGGTGCCATAAGTTTGGGCACCAGGCAAAGGATTGCAGGGTTAATCTTCAGGGTAACCGGAACCCTCCTGCTACACCTACTCCGGCTCCTCCTGTCGCTGCTCCCCAGGGAAATCAGGGCAAACAGGGGTGCTACAATTGTGGTGAACTTGGTCACTACAAGCGGGACTGCCCCAAGTTGAAGCAGGGTGAAGCCGGGAAGAATGGGGCGGGTAATGGAAACAATGGAGGCGGAGGCAGGAATGCTCGCGCCTTCGTGATTGGTTCGAGCGGTGCTCGACAAGACCCCGACACTGTTACTGGTACGTTTCTCCTCGATAATCGCTATGCTACGGTTTTATTTGATTCTGGCGCCGATAAGAGTTTCATATCTCTTGGGTTTAGTCAATTGCTTGATAGGGTACCTACACCTTTAGAGGCTAAGTACTTGATAGAATTGGCTGATGGTAAGAAAGTTGAGGCGACGCACGTCCTTAGGGAGTGTCGCCTTGAGTTGTCGGGTTATTCCTTCCCTATTGATCTTATGCCGGTGTCCTTGGGTAGTTTCGATGTTGTCGTGGGTATGGATTGGTTGTCCCTATATCATGCCGAGATTATTTGTTTTGACAAAGTCATTCGACTTCCTCTCCCTGATGGAGAAATTTTGTTGGTGCACGGTGAGAAGAGCGGGGTCCCGTTGAGTATCATTTCCTGTATGAAAGCCTATAAGTATCTTCGGAAGGGGTATTCTGCCATTCTGGCACTTGTTTCGGTTTCGTCTGAAGAGGAGAAGAGGATTGAAGATATTCCTGTTGTCCGCGACTTTCCCGATGTGTTTCCTGAAGACTTACCTGGTCTTCCTCCTTATCGCCAGGTCGAATTTGGTATCGAACTTGCTCCGGGTGCGGCCCCTATTGCTCGTGCCCCTTATCGTCTTGCACCTCCTGAGATGCAGGAATTATCGAACCAGTTGCAGGAGCTGTTAGAGAAGGGCTTCATTCGGCCTAGCTCGTCCCCGTGGGGAGCCCCTATTTTGTTTGTCAAGAAGAAGGACGGAAGCCTACGGATGTGTATCGACTACCGGGAGTTGAATAAGGTTACCATCAAGAATCGCTATCCTCTTCCCCGCATCGATGACTTATTTGACCAGCTTCAGGGTTCCAGTTTCTATTCGAAGGTTGATCTGAGGTCGGGGTACCATCAGTTGAGGGTCCAAGAAGCTGACATTCCGAAGACCGCCTTTCGAACTCGCTATGGCCATTTTGAATTCCTGGTCATGCCTTTTGGTCTCACCAACGCACCTGCTATCTTTATGGATTTGATGAACCGTGTTTGCAAGCCTTATCTTGACAAGTTCGTGATTGTCTTCATCGATGATATTCTAGTCTATTCTAAGAACGAGGTGGACCACCAGGAACACCTACGTCTTGTTTTGGAACTTCTGAGGCGGGAACAGCTGTACGCTAAGTTTTCTAAGTGTAGCTTCTGGTTGCGTGAAGTTCAATTCCTTGGTCATGTTGTTAATGAGAAAGGAATTCACGTTGACCCAGCAAAGATTGAAGCCATTAAAGACTGGGAAGCACCGAAGACGCCATCTGAGGTGCGGCAATTCCTAGGCCTTGCAGGTTATTACCGTCGTTTTATTGAGGGATTTTCGAAGATCGCTCAACCCCTCACCTCGCTTACCCAGAAGGACCGGAAGTTCGACTGGGGTGATTCGCAGGAGTCGGCCTTCCAGTTGTTAAAGGCTAAACTTTGTTCTGCACCTATCTTGTCCTTGCCTGAGGGCACGGACGATTTTGTGGTTTATTGTGACGCTTCTATCCGGGGTCTTGGTTGTGTTCTGATGCAGCGCGAGAAGGTCATCGCCTACGCTTCTCGTCAGCTTAAGGTTCATGAGAAAAACTATCCCACCCATGATCTGGAGTTGGGTGCGGTGGTCTTTGCTTTAAAGATTTGGAGGCATTACTTGTACGGTACCAAATGCACTATTTACACCGATCACAAGAGCCTCCAGCATATCTTTGATCAGAAGGTGTTGAATATAAGACAGCGTCGTTGGGTCGAGCTTCTTAATGACTACGAGTGCGCTATCAAATACCATCCTGGCAAGGCGAATGTGGTCGCAGACGCCTTGAGCAGGAAGGAAACGGCTAAACCTCGTCGTGTTCGGGCTCTTCAGCTCACTATCCATTCCGGCTTACCTGATCGAATCCGTTCGGCACAGCAAGAAGCTTTGAAGGAGGAAAACCTTAAAGCTGAAACCATGCATGGTGCTGATAGTCACCTTGAACTCAGATCCGATGGGTTACACTATTTCGCTGAACGTATTTGGGTTCCTTTATTTGGGGGCTTGCGGGAGCTCGTTCTTGATGAAGCTCACAAGTCCCGGTACTCTATTCACCCTGGCTCCGATAAGATGTATCAAGACTTGAAGATACTTTATTGGTGGCCGAACATGAAGGCGGACGTGGCTTCGTATGTAAGCAAGTGCTTGACCTGTGCTAAGGTCAAGGTCGAATACCAAAAGCCGTCCGGCCTCCTGCAACAGCCTGAAATCCCCGAGTGGAAGTGGGAGCGGATTACGATGGACTTTGTGACCAAACTACCGAAATCGCCTAGTGGTTGCGACATGATCTGGGTAATTGTCGATAGGTTGACAAAATCCGCGCACTTCCTCGCTATCAAAGAGACCGATGGTCTCGAGCGTTTGGCACGGTTATATCTCAAGGAAGTGGTCTCTCGGCACGGGGTGCCTGTCTCTATTATTTCTGATCGTGATCCTCGGTTCGCCTCTAACTTCTGGAAGTCTTTGCATAAGGCTCTGGGTACTCAGTTAGACATGAGCACAGCATACCATCCGCAAACTGACGGTCAAAGTGAGCGGACAATCCAAACGCTAGAAGACATGCTTCGGGCATGTGTGATCGATTTTGGCAAGGGGTGGGAGAGTCATTTACCGTTGGTGGAATTCTCCTACAACAACAGTTACCATTCTAGCATCAAGGCAGCTCCGTTCGAGGCTCTGTACGGGCGGAAATGCCGGTCTCCTCTTTGTTGGGCCGAGGTGGGTGAGAGTCAACTCACCGGCCCGGAACTTGTGTACGAGACTTCCGAAAAGATCGTACAAATCCGTAACCGCATGGCAGCAGCTCGGGATCGTCAAAAGAGCTATGCCGATCGTCGTCGCAAACCTTTGGAGTTCGAGGTTGGCGACAGGGTTTTGTTGAAGGTATCTCCGTGGAAGGGCGTTATACGTTTTGGGAAACGGGGCAAATTGAATCCTCGGTATGTGGGACCGTTCGCAATCCTGGAACGGATTGGACCGGTAGCATACAGGCTTGATTTGCCGGCTGAGCTCAGTAATGTTCATAACGTCTTCCATGTTTCTAATCTGAAGAAGTGCTTGGCGGATGAATCTTTGGTTGTTCCTCTCGAAGAGATCAAGGTGGATGATCGTCTGCGTATCGTGGAGGAACCGGTTGAAATTCTTGACTATAAAATCCGTAGCCTTCGCCGGAGTAAAATCCGCATTGTTAAAGTCCGTTGGAACTCTAATCGTGGACCGGAGTTCACGTGGGAACGGGAAGATCAAATGAAGGCTAAGTATCCCCATTTATTTCCTAAGCGCGCGTTCGAATCAAGACATGTCTCTGCTGAAGCTGAATGAATCTCGGGTCGAGATTCCTTTCAACAGGGGGATGATGTGGCAACCGGAAAATTTTTCTTCTCTTTCGTCTCTTCCTTTTTGGCCTTGGGCAATTTTCGGGACGAAAATTCTTTCAACAGGGGGATGATGTGACACCCGGCAAACTCAGGTTAGTAACGTTGACTAAACTAGTAAGTCTACCTTAGCGAGTCATGCATATTACGTCCTTAACGAGGTCAGTCGAGTCGGTACGATGATTCAGGGGAATTATCGGGAGTCGTTATGATGATCCGCGGGGTCATCGGGAGTCGGTCCATAACTATGGGTACAAGGATCGGCGATTCGTGGAATCGCCGGGTTTAACGCACACACGAGTCTCGAGTCCCGGGAATTGGTGAACGGATGTAAACGTGTTGGATATCATGCATTATATGTTTGGAATCATTATGTGACTTATCAGTATGTGAATACGTGTTTAAATATGTTAAAATAGTGTTTAACGCGCCAAAAACCCATTCCAGACCTTATAGGCGATTAGGAGCTGGGGAGGACTCCTAATCGCATGCACAAGGGGCGAGTAGGGGAAGATTACAGGCGATTGGGACCTAATCGCCTGATGTTATACGCGATTAGGCCCCCAATCGCGTATAAAGGATTGCTACTCGCGTATACTGCAGGGTCCGGGTCAAAACACCTATAAATAGAACCCTTAACTCCCCAAACACCTCTAGAACAACCCTAGCTGCTCCCAAGCCACCCACACACCTTAGAACACCTCTGGAACTCATTTTGCTACAAAAATCACCATCCCCAAGCTTACACACCTTTCTTTAGCAAAATCCAAGGTGTGTTCTTCATCCCTAACCTTTGTAAAGTTGTTATTTTGAGTTCCCCCAAAGTTCCAGACCTTGTTTTACCAAATGTGTCTTTAAAAACCTTTCAAAAGAGTCTTAAACCAAGTTTACACCTTAATGCTTGTTATATGTGAAGTTATATGCAAATGTTGGTCTTATTGGTGATTTTAACATGAATGTTTTTAAGATATGATTGTACTTCTGTTATGTAGAGGTCATTAGGAAGGTTGTCTTAGAATCTTAGCCATTATTATGGTGTTTTGAAGAAAATGCATGTTTTGACCCATTTGTATGTTCTTGAGGATTTAGGATGATTATGGTGTGATGGTTGATGCAATGTTGTTAGAATTCACACTAGGAAGATGTTAGATCAGAGGTTTTATGTGTTACATGTTGTAGAGCTTGAAATCTGATTATTTCCATTTAAGGAAAGATAAGGTTGGTAGAAGAAACCTAGTACTTTGCCATTTTAGGAAATAATTGCATAGAACATGCTAGACCAGTGATATGTTGGGGGTTTTTGCTTGAAAAGGGTTGGTAAATGATTTAGGTTTGATATTGGGTGTTGTTGCATGTTTCGGATCTGATTTGGAGGGTTTAACGCGCGAAAACTCGTTGTACAGCAGCTGCAGGCGATTAGGCATCCTAATCGCCTGAGCTATACGCGATTATGCAGACATTGAGGGCGATTAGGACCCTAATCGCCCATACTTCATGCGATTAGGCCCCCTAATCGCCTATAGGCCATTGCCTACTCGCGTGTAACCTTCCTAATCGCATGTGCTGCTGTCGTGAACGCGTTTTGACATCCCGGAACACGATTTGACACCTAAGAACATGTTAGGAACCCCGGGATACACCCAATGACTTAGTAAGACTTATTCGGACCTGTTTATGCGTTAATTGGACATTATGCTAGAATAGGTGAAGTGTTGCGCGTGCTAAGTGTTTAATTGCATATGTTGCATGATGTCTTGCATTTATCTAACACGTGGGATGTCGGGTCACCAATGGGATGTCGGGTCTTGTCTGGCACGGTCGGTCTAACAGTTAAAGGTGTTTTCAAAACGTTTAAGGTCACGGTCTGGACATTCGGGGACTAGTTAGCCTGCGGGTTATTAGTCCAATACTTATACGCATCTTATGATAGGTCGCCGCTATCTGGGGCTATCATAACATAATCATTTAACTATTTTCAAGTAACGCAAACCAAGGTGAGTTTCACAGCCCCACTTTTACTGTTTTGCTTTTGGGGGGAGAAACATGCTTTGTACGAACTATTTAAAGGTCATGTTATACTATGGGCACTTTATGTTACTATACGGCTTTTATGGAAAGTCCCAGGGGGAAACCATGAATGTGCTGGCACGCACAACGAGGGAAATGTGGATAGATCTATTGGGCCTCACAAACCCCACTCGACGGCGGGGCCGGGCGGGTGCATATTGTCTCTACCTATCGGGTTACCGAGGCATCGGTAGCCCAGTCATTCTGGGCTGGTATCAACTTTTGGAAACGTTTAGTAATGGGTTCCCAACCGTAGTAGTAAAAACACTTAACGTCTAGCTAACGTTCTCATGACATAGTATTAACGGGAATGATCTTTGTAAAACTTGTAACAACACTTTTATGAAAGAAAACCTGTGAACTCACCAGCATTATATGTTGACATTTTTGGCATGTTTTCTCAGGTCGCTGAGGTAGCGGTTATCGGACTAGGCGCACAGAGTCACGCACGGCGTCTATTATTTTGAAACATATTAAACAATGTCTTTGTAAACAATGATATGTCTTTGGTTGTAAACAAGAATGCTTCCGCTGCTGGTTTACAGCTCAAAGCATTATATTTTGGTTTTAAATATAATCTTGAATGCATGTTTGTTGTATGTTTATTGTGATCGTTGACTGAGATCCTGGTGTGTCACGCGCCTCGCGGTAAAACCCCGCATGTGGAATTTGAGGGTGTGACATATATATTTTAAATCCTTAAAATATATGTTTTCATTTCCACATTAGATGCAATAACACAAATACTTATTCGTCCGTTTTTACATTTTAGTCCGTTAACGCGTCGTAAAATGAACACGTCCATATCCGATCATTTAAACTTATATATTTTAGTGTCCCGAATGGTACAAGTTGTATATATAATTTTGTAGGGGTAAGTACTTGTATGTTATAACCAAGACTTGATTACTTGCAACATAAAAATGTTCCAACACTTTTATATTTCCATTTATATAAAAGTGTCCATTTTTATACAAGTTCTCATCAAAGTCTTTAAATTATCTATCTTTATTATAAAAACCTTTGTTTTTATATTTTCCAACATGTTTGGAAATCTATATTTTTTATAAAACCTTATTTTATAAGAATACATTTTTATACAAAATATACATTTGTAAATTTACTAACTTTTTACACAACAACCTTGAAAAGTTAACATCTTACATCTTTGACACCTAACTTTTCAAAGTCACATTTTTAGATCCAAGTTTCTAAAATGACATTTTATGTCCCTCAACTTTTAAAGTTACTAAATAGTCCTTTAACTTTCAAAAGTTACATCTCTTTCCTAATCTTTCAAAAGTGACAATTTTCTACCAAACTAGTAAGCTTTATTATGTCAACTTTGTCATGGTAGATTATTATTATGAGTCAACATTTTTAATAGTCTATAATAACCTCATTAAGGATAATAATAGGTGTATTTAGTGTAATATGTCCAATAAGTCCAACTTTGCATTTCTCAAGTTTGTAAACTTTGAAAATGTAACTTTTATATTTTTCATTTCTTATCAAGACCAAATTTATATTAAGTTTTAGATGATTATTTTAAGATGATTTAAACAACATTTAGGTGTATTTATGTCAATCTTTACAAATAAAGCTTAGATCATCTTTTTAGACAATACTATGTAACTTTTTATAAACTTCAACAATATTAACAACATCCATCACCATCCACGGCCTACATACAAGTTTTTAAAGGTCCATTTTAGTCTTGTAACATCATACTAAAGTTTATGTTTAAAATCATACTTTAAACCCTATGTACAACTTGCTTTAAAAACATGAAAATATAAACTTCCAAGAACAAGAATAAGATCAAGAACACTTACAACTAGCACAAGGCTAGGGAAGATAAAAACACTTGATTTTGAAGTGGTTTAGTGTGTTCTTCCAATGTGGTTAAGCTCCAAGCTTGAAACACACAATTAGGGGTTTGGAAGTGGGATATTTATGGATGAACTTAGTGATTGAAACTTGAAAAATGAATGTATATGTGTATGTGTGTTCTTACGGCCAAGACAAGGAGAAGAACAAGATGTTTTTTTTGTTGTTGGAAGAATGCTCACTTTAGTTGGGTTTTATAATAGATTTTTAAGTACTTGTGATCTTTCTAACAATCTAAACACTATTCCTTCATATCTTCCATATATTTAGTGGTACAAAATAATCTTAGGAGATAGGGGGGTGGGGTTTGTGTGTTGGCCGAAAATTTGGCTAAGGATAGGGGTGATTTTATAATATTCCTCAAGGACATAAGAATCTCTCCAAAAATGCCAATATAATCTTCCTAAATCCACAAATTTTTAGGAGTACAAAAAGAAGATTATGAGAGTGGTGAGGAGGGGGGATTGGGCCGGTTGGGTTGGGGGATTTTGTGGGGTCCACAACACAAAATATCTGCTAGCTAGTTGATTATGATTCAAACATAAAGTTCGGGTTTCGTACGGGTTCTAATCGGATTTTAATTATGTGTTATCCAGACATTATAATAGCCTTAAATAACCCTTAAACACAACCTAGTTTAAGTGTTGGTTGGTTAGTTAGGCTTTCGTTGGGTGAAATTATAAGTTATACGTGTACCGAGTGCGGTACACGCACTTTATTCGTTACCGGGAGATTTGCACTTAGACTTTTCATTTATGGTTTTGGAGTTACAAAACACATTATATTTCATGAAAAATACCCTTTATTTTATATCCTGGGTGTCCGGGATCATTTTTGGCTATTTACTTTTTACCGGGTAATCACCAACGTCCGTTCTGGACAAGTTTATTTGCACGTGATTTCGTCGTGCTTCAACATTAAACATGTGCATTCCTATGCATCTTATGGGGAATTTGCTATTCTTTAAGGCATCAGTTAAATAATTAACACGAATTTGCACTTAATCACGTTAGTTACACATAATTAATTAGTACGGAATTACCTTAATTTTGCCGGTTGTCACACGGTAGGACCGGGAACCGGACCAGTTGAACCGGGTTTTAAAGGGGTTGAATCAAAAATTTTTATATTTTTTTAAAAATTTTACCATATTAATTTTACGACGCCATCTGGTTATACCCGGTCAGACCAGTGTACCAGTAAGAAGACCGGTTCGATATCCGGTCTGGTTCTGAAAACATTGCCCTAAATAGTGATGTATTTAAAGAAAATATTCCTTTTTGTTTTTTGACTTCCTCCTTTCTTACCCACTTTTTCAGTTTTTTTGGTACTGAAACAAACAGTAACGGTTCGGTATGATACGATACGATACCGGTATCTATTTTTAGAGATTTTCAATACCAGTTCGGTATAGTATCGGTAAATGCTCATCCTTGTCATATTTAAAGCTTTAAATTAAACAAGATGTTACCACTTGGGCTTTTCCTTTTGATAGTTGGGCTGCCATTCAAGCATAAAAGTAAGGGGTTGGAGTGAGTTGACTGTGGGCGCCCTCCCAACATTGTGCATCCTTTATAATTTCTTTGGCATCTATAATTTTTACAGAGTTCTTTTTTACCTAAACTATTTTGAAATTTTACTTATTAGATTGTGACGAGGTATGTCCTGGCTCGGTCAAGCCGGTCAACACCTAACGTTATTCATACTAATATATATTATTTATTGTTAACCTAATAGCGAGGCCCATCGTAATATGGCTTGTATTAAGCTTACTGGGCTGAGGGTTTTGTGGAGGCAACCCCCTAACTGGGCTTGGTGCCAATGGGCTATGTGCCCATATAGTTAGGGGATCTGTGATGGTGGCCCATTAGTTCCCTATTTAAGAGGTTCACCTCTAACCCTAGGGAATAGGTTGGAGCATGTCACACTTTTTGTGTCTGTGATGGGAGGAAACTCCTGGCAGTCGCCTCCATCCCTCTTTCTTTTCCTTTTTTTCCTGTTGTTGCAGATCTGGATCTTGGAGACGGAGAAGACGATGTGTGGTTACGTTCACCTTCATTATCGCTGGAATATCTACCCGTACAGGTACATGTTTCTTCATTGGCGCCATCCGTGGGACCGGCAACGGACCACTCTTCGTTTTTCTCCACAACGACCGCCAGATCTGCTTCCATGGATGGAACAGAGGTAACTTTTGATTCAAATATTTGTCTACATCCTTTACGATTATTAAATATTTTATATAAAGCACAATAAAATATTTTATCTACATCCTTGATTATTAAATATCATCTTTTGGATGAGGTGTACGTTGTTGGTCAAATGGTACAAATTGTATAGCATTAAATACATATATCCTGTTGCACATCATCTTTTTCATGAGTGTATTGAACATGTAAACGTATATCCTGAGTTTTGGTCGATGGTAAACATCCGATGGCACAAAATTGTATAAATAACGTTTTACAGTATCTTGTTGCATTAAATGCCATGCCCGCGTCAGGCCATAAATATTTAGATAGTTGAGTTTCTTTTGAGATATCTAAATATTTGTAGATATCCGACTGTTAAACCTCATATATGATTGGTAACTATCAGATCTACATTCTTGGCGTTTAATACGCTAGATCTAGATCTGTATTTATCAAGTCTGTATCTTGTCCGTAATCCACGGGATATTTACATGAGAATTGTTAGCATGACACGGGTCAGACGAGAATTGTTAGTATATTGTTTCCACCCCCATATATTGTTCCGGGTCGCATGATGCCCTTTGAACGTTTGGGGTCGCATGATTCGTCCTCCTTTGCGCAACCGGTACTCATGCCACGCGCCATCATGCAACCAAACAGCAAGGTTGCCCACCCGGATACGCTCCGTCACCGGCTCCCAAGTCAACCGCCACTTTGCCCATCCCGAACACTCTCTGCCGCCAGCGCGTCCGGGCAAGTGCATATTCAGTTAGAAGCAGTGGCGGAACCAGAACTTTTTAACCGGGGGGTCGTAATAGAACTTTTTTCACATACGTTAGGTATAAACAAAATCAACTTATTACCAAACTCTTATATCGTTACGTTTTTGTTCTTTAAGGGATTTGATGACTTTGTGTTTGGATTGACCCTTAAATTTTTGAAAGTTATTTTTCTTAGTAACAAAAAAGATAACTCCATACATGTGGAAAATTATATAATCTAATTATATCTTTTTAATAATATGATTAAAAACAAACGAAAACTGTATGAAAGTGAATATCGATCCAAAGCAAACTAGATAATCAGTTAATAAAAACAAATATAAACAACAATAGTAAAAAGAGAAAAATAAAAGCCGTGACCTTTTAATATTAAAGTAATAATACAATAACATAACAAAGAAAAAGTTGGTACGGTCATTATATAATATTAAATTAAATATTAGTTTTTTTATTTAACAAACTAAATTCATTTCTTCTCTGATGTTCTTTCTTTTACACCCTACTGTGTCAACAGCAATAACAGAGCTCTTCTCCGACCAGAGCTTTTAATATGTTATTCACTCTCTTCTTCTTCACCTTAACTGATCTTGGAGATACATTTGAAGGGTCAAACTACAAAGAAGGTAGTTTGTTAGGTATACGGGTTCACACAAGGTTCGGTTGCCGGAGGGTCAACGGACCCTCCTGACCCTCCTGTGGTTCCGTCCCTGGTTAGAAGCACATCGCTCCGTGCAGACGCTCCTAGGAGTGTATGACGGACCTACTCCGCGGGTCACAAGAGGCGTTCATGGTAAGATGTCCTAGATCGAGCAATTAAAACCAGGTTTGCTTCTCTTCTAGACATGCATATATACTTCTTTTTATTTGCAATTGGCGAATGGAACGTTTATGTATATAAATGGCGGGTTGCTGGCCCACGTGAAGAGATTTAGTTTTATACAGTTAAACAAGTTTTTGGGTTGTCAACTTTTACTTCATAAAAAGTCAAAAGCACTTGTCATAATTGATATGTCTTACTCTATTTTATAGACACCATTCGACAAGCCTACAATAGACACTCATTCACTATTAAACACCCTAACAAAAGAGGTTAAATATAAAGAGACCAAGCTAGTTTCTAAACCTGAAGTGCGGCGAACCATTAAGCACATGGCTTAAATGGCACCGTATCAAATGTGAACAATGCTTATGGGGGCAGTTTAGAAGTAACCCATCTTACTTGCCTGTTATGGCTGTAAAAATTGTGCAAGGCTACTAACGTTATATGTAGCCGCAAAAAACTCGAGGACTGGCACGGTATAACGCCATTCTAGATGGTTCTTATATCATAATACGCCAACACGATCCTGCTTCAAAGACCAGGGTTTGGTATAATCTTTTTATATTTGCCGCCATTTATTATTTTGTCAACTTATTTTAAGGTAAACAAATACTAACACAAGGCTGGGTGCCTCACAATACACCCACACCATGATTCAAATTCTTGCAGGTTCGGCTGCCAGTGGTTTCAAAATCCGTGGCATACCATTACTGGCTACGAAGGTATTATTATCGGTCGAACGCCGCACCAATATTTTTAGACCATGTGCCACATCATTATTTTCAAGACGTGTGGCACTTCGTACATGCATCAGTACATGGTTTATCTATTTATCTACAAAGTGAACCACAAGCGGGATAACACAATTCCACCGTAATAAGGACTTGCGGAACAGGCCAATCAATGCCAACCTTTGAACTAAATGCTACATTGTAGCTTACGTTTTCATGCACTAGGAGGTACATCACCGCATTCAGATACGACCAGCATCGTTACGCGAGATAAGGCGATATGTTTTCTTATATTTATTTCGATTATGGAAATCTATTCAACATTTTATGTGTTCAAATACTATGTACTAATATTGATTAATAGCATTGCGCTTGCCGGATGGTTCTAGTATATTGCTACTCGCTTACCAGTCGATTTGCATTGTAACTTACGCACATTTCGGATGATTTATTTTCCTCCCTACGTGCTTGCTGTTGCGTCTATATGCTTTACTATACACATACATCTCCTAGGCGAATGACTCCTTCTCCGGGCAACATGTCTGCGTGACATGATACGTGACAACTTGCACAGTGCAACACTATTGGCACCATCATCACCGGTGCATTCATCAAGTTTAGGAATTTTGGCTTGGAAATATCAGTTTACACACCAAATGCTCATCCAAGAACATTGCTATGGTTTACTTGAAAACAAGGGTCCAATCATCTCACAACAAAAGGCGAGATCAAAAGATTGCACCATTGATTCACGTTTGCCTGCGCCTTGTGCAACAGATTTTTGTAGTATTGAACTCGCGGACAAGCAAGGTATAACGCCACTACTACTTGAAGTGAGCACCTAGTCACAGCCTGTGTATTAGATGTGCAGACAGACAAACCAAATGTCCTCGTGTAAAGTTGGCCTATGTATAAGACAGGGCGTCACTGACCATTCGCGGGTTCTGCTACAGGTCAAGTCACAAGCTGGCTACATGCCACATCCTTATTCGGCTATACGCCACATCTATAATTAGCTATACCGCTAAATCTATATTCAGTTATATGCCACACCCAAACTAGGCTATACGCCACAGTCTGATAAATGCCACATGTATATTTGGATATACATGTTCGGACGCAACTGGGAGGTCCCAACTGGGAAGTCCCGTACCTCATAACGGAACTCCTTAGTACATGTGCGGTACATATCGGCGAACCTGGGCGGAAGGCTAATCCCGCGGACATGGAATGCCGCCCATTTGAAAAAATGCTACATGTAACAATGAAACCGGTCTGTTGATCACCATTAGAAAACATGTATGCATTCATGAATCTTTAACGTTTTCGATAAAACGACTACTGCAGTATCACACTTTCTGGACCACTGCAATAACGCAGAGGCTAGCATACTCGGATAACGACTACCTTTCAGTTACTAGTTTATTCTTTTACGCCGACTAACACTCAGAGTGCAAAAGATCACAAATAAATGTTAAACTGCAACTACACCGCAGAATAATCGGATAAACATATCCATTACAATTTACTACTAGCGGCGGACAAAAATCCGCAATGCTACTGAACTTTATAGCGCTAAAAGTGGATATCTTTATCTTAAGATATACAAAAACCACTATGATTCAAAAACCAAGTACTTTTCCCAAACGTATACAAAAATATACACCAAGGGAAATACAAAACGCTCTAAACGACCTCTAAGGATTACCGAGCATGGCACCCACTTTTGCAGGAGTGTGATGCGCATATACGCCTACATTGGCATCTCCTGCCACTTCAACAGGAACACAAACTATTATAACCGGCGTAACCGCCTAAAGCACCACACTCATCACAGGCAGTGCCACGTTCATGTTTACCATCGCCAAATTGTTGAACCGACAAGACAATGGTCGAATCACTGACCTATTGCCCACCAAAAATATGAGCTTATGTCAGCTAGCAACGACAAGCTTTAATTGCACTTGAGTTGGGCAATATTAACCCCTTAACATTATAAAAATTAAACATACATGCCAGAGCATTTGTGTTTAATGAAAATACAAATACAACAGGGAAGCAAACAAACATAAAGCAAGTAACTTCATCATACTTGGCACTTGATGGGGCACTTGTGTCTAATCAATATATTCTCTTATGTTGGCATTCCCGTTAACGCTAATATGCTCTCGCCATCAGCCTTCATAGAAAGCTCCTAGATGGTGGGCAAGTTGATATCATTTGACGCTTAATACGCGTAATTAATTTGCTTATTCACTTGATCGTATTCAAGCCGCCCGTCTAGGCACGACCACCCTCCGCGACGCCGGTTTTCACGGCCCGCGTCCGCACATAAATTTTCTGGTTTGTCAGCTCTCTAAATTCCATACTCGAAATATTCAGGCGCCCGTTAAAACTTTGTTTCCTGACCTAAGGTTTGTGGCCTTAGGTTTGCATGGTGGGTGGCCTATGTGTTCTCGAAGGAAAGTAGCACATTGCGTTACAGGTCAGGGCAGAGTAAATAAATCAGCAGTGAAAGGAATAGATTGTTTATTAACTTTTCACATCTAAAAAACCCTTGCCATGGATCACTAAGTCAGCAGTGAAAGGAACACGATTTATTTACTTGTGTTATATTTCTAATCACATGGCCTGTCACAAATAAAAAACCTGAACTTGAGTTTCGTTGGTGCTTTAGACGACCACGTGATGCACATGTTACATAGAACATGCTTCATACGAGATCACACATGTTGTTTGTTAGCATTTGTTAATTAAGTTCAGTGCTACTGCCCTAACTTACTAGCGCTAAACCAAGGGACTATTATGGTATAACAACAGCACAACGCTATGCGTCGCTTCGCTGTTTGATCATAAGACACAACATTATTCAGCCACGCGACTTCAGGGCACCGGCTTCTGCGCCGCTAGGTTCGCGCCACTATTATTTGTGTTTTCTGGTTCGCGCCTTCGGTTTTATGCCTCAACGTCTTCATGTGGGTCTTCACATGGCCAGTTTCCTCCCAACCGACTTTCAAGCTAAACTGCCTCAATTCAACCGGGTTTTACACCAACCCACCTCTGCGTAACCGGCTTCCACGCCATCCACAAGCATGTCACCAACGTTTCAACAATTCAACCATACACTTTTTCGAGATGGAGGGATTCAGTCCCGCACACGTCAGCTCTATTCCGATCCGCGTATAACGTACCTGCCACGCGGGATAAGGAATGATAGAGCCTTATGGAAAGGGATCCTTGACTAATGAATTCCAGGTCCAGCTACACGATGTAACATCTGGTCCTACCTGCTTGGTAACTCTGTGCAAGTCGGTCACTCCGCGCTCATTCGTAACGCCGCGCTTATCAGTGACTCCTACTCGTTGGTAATGTCTTCGCGTATCCGCGGAGCATTGCTTCCTCCGAATGTAAAACTTAAAAAGACGTCACCCGCAGAGCATGGTCTTCACCAGCCAGCAAAAGCTCTTCGCGCATCCACGGAGCCGGTCTTCACACGCGTCAGCAAAGCTCTTCGCGTATCCCGCGGAGCATTGCTCCCGCCTGATGTAAATCGTAAAAAGCTATCACCGCGGAATACGATATACGTCAGTTGCGTGTATCATCCTCGTCAAGGTATTGGAGGCGGTACCGCATCGAAATACGCTTGCTCCATCGCCGTAACAAATCATCAAGCGAACTATGACATTATTAGGCCACGCACCACATTTGGCTACACGATGCAGCACAGTAAAAAGCTCCAGTCAAAGCTTTGGACAATATGTCAAAACTAGTCCTCTATCTGGATCACGCATGTTGCTCAAATATGCACAACCTGCGTGCTACCAAATTATGTTGGATATAACAGTCTGTCGAACGTCGTTTTAGTCTGCCATCATTATGTTGCTATCATAGGGGTAACTTTTATACTCCTACCAATTAATGAGGTGTGGTACGGATTAATCTCGCAATTCCCTAATGAATCGGGCAATCCGAGCTGGATGTAACTCCATAATATGTTTGGCCTGATTCATATGAATCCAATTTTCACATCCCTTTGGCAACATTTATAGTCTGGCGTCATACTCAATGTCGACCATCACACCAGACTGGGGGCAGGATCAGGTATGATATGGGTTAACCCTAATCAAACCAGGCATTACCTATGAATCAAACAACATACAAGATACGTCAAATGTGCACAAGTTATATTGCATCAACGGCATGAGAGACGTCGCGCGCGATGACTATACTATATCATCCAGACTGCGCATTGATAGTCAGAATACTCATGCTCAAGTGCATTCAATCTTAGTGCCACCATCACATTTCAAACCTTAAGACGCCCCAAAATGCTGCGATTCAGCATGCTACCCTTATGCGTACTTGGAGAACAAATCAAAAACATGGATAGACAGTTGATTAACCGAACAATTGTCGGGCGCCGCCAGATTCCATCATAACCTATTTGATGAGACAATATCTACTATAGGACCACGAGTTTCTTCTAGTCTAGCACCATCATCTTAATCACGATACTAGACTGGGGGACATGACGAGGTATGTCCTGGCTCGGTCAAGTCGGTCAACACCTAACGTTATTCATACTAATATATATTATTTATTGTTAACCTAATAGCGAGGCCCATCGTAATATGGCTTGTATTAAGCTTACTGGGCTGAGGGTTTTGTGGAGGCAACCCCCTAACTGGGCTTGGTGCCAATGGGCTATGTGCCCATATAGTTAGGGGATCTGTGATGGTGGCCCATTAGTTCCCTATTTAAGAGGTTCACCTCTAACCCTAGGGAATAGGTTGGAGCCTGTCACACTTTTTGTGTCTGTGATGGGAGGAAACTCCTGGCAGTCGCCTCCATTCCTCTTTCTTTTCCTTTTTTTCCAGTTGTTGCAGATCTGGATCTTGGAGACGAAGAAGACGATGTGTGGTTACGTTCACCTTCATTATTGCTGGAATATCTACCCGTACAGGTACATGTTTCTTCAGATTGTTTCTTGATTTTTTTTTTAATTTCTTTTTTATTGTTTTTTTTCTTCTTTTGATGCCAAACGTATCCTCCTGATAAAACACGTGTTGATATCTTTTTGGCAAAAGCATTTAGATTTTTTCTTTCGACAACAATTAGTGACACTACCGCACGAATGCCCACCGCAACTCGCAAGGAATCAGCTCAGTTAATTTTAGGAAAAATGGAAATAAATAATCCCAACTATTCACTATTGGCCAATAACAGTCCCAACTACGAAAATCACCAATATTGGTCCCAACTTTCGACATATTGGAAACCAACGGACCCAAACTAACGGAGGCTAACACCGTTAGTGTGATGCTGACGGCCAATAACAGTCCCAACTACGAAAATCACCAATATTGGTCCCAACTTTCGACATATTGGAAACCAACGGACCCAAACTAACGGAGGCTAACACCGTTAGTGTGATGCTGACGTGGCATGCCTAGGTGGCAAGATGATCCTACGTGGCATGCCACGTCAGCATCACACTAACGGTGTTAGCCTCCGTTAGTTTGGGTCCGTTGGTTTCCAATATGTCGAAAGTTGGGACCAATATTGGTGATTTTCGTAGTTGGGACTGTTATTGGCCAATAGTGAATAGTTGGGATTATTTATTTCCATTATTCCTTAATTTTACGTGTGTTAAAAACATAGAAGACTGATTATATTACAAACCGGATTTATATGCAGTCCAATGAAACACAAAACCGAAAGAAAATTCAACAAAAGAAACAAAGAATAAGACATTATCACACTTTTTTTATTATCCTAAAAGCAAATCATGGAGTAGGAGGTGCTCTGTAGTATGCAGGCACTGTTGCAGGGAAGAACATCTGCCTAATTCCTTCTGCCTTGATAATAGGAAATATGATCCCAGATGCCCCCTGCATTTTAATCAATATGTTTATCATAGTCTAGTCGAACGGGTCACGTGGCGTAGGGTTGACCCGTAAAAATGTTTTTGTCCATTTTACGGGAATAATGTAAGTCCTTAAATAAAACGATATGCGAAGCCATTTGCTTTAAAATAGACTTTTGAATTGACCCGTTTGAGATAACACAATCCCCCTTAGCCAATTTATAAGTAAATGTGTAAACGGGACAATATACTCACCGAGATCAATCTAGCACCGATCCACATTCGTTTAGGAGAGGGGAAAGGAAGCAACAGCCGCCCAACACCATATATTGCCACTGCAAAGAAATGTACGACCAAACTCAAGGGCCGAGGGTTCAAACCCGAGAGCAAAGATATGGGTCCATTTGAAAACACGCCTCCAAGGCTTAAATAGTCAAAGCACGCTTCTCGCATTTCTTGCCTTGCTTCGTCAGGTGAAGCACTAAAAACCTTGTACAACGCTCCTGCTAATGTGTTAATTGTGGATGCTACTGGCTGCAACATTACAGTAATGTTTAGTGGTATTTAGCGGTAGCGTAATGCGAAAAATGTCACAAATACGCAAATTTTCCACTAAGCCGGAAAAATTGTGTTACCCCTCCTCCAATGCTAAGTCCGCCACTATTAGAAGATGGTAGCGAAGGTGAGGTCTTAAAACACTTATTTGTCTATATTTTCAATTTTATTCACAATTAAGTGTGTCAAATATGTAGCAAAATAGATATTATTTTAGCAGTCAATTTTTTGAATAACAATATTTAGGAGGTTTATGAAGTATGAAAAAAATGTTCTCTTATCTACATAGATATGCAATAGAAAGATTGTAAATAAGGCGACTAACCTTACGCAGAGTGTAAAAGGACTCGAGATAATTGCAGAGAGTATACGAGTCACGGAGATCACGTAGAGGCATGAGAAGATTGCGTAGAACGACTATATCAGATAAGGCTACGGTCATTCCGCCACCTGTCAAAGGATGGCGCATGTTGAACGCATCACCCATTAACAAAGCACCTGGAGTTGGGTAAGGTGCAGCAGCCATGCTTCTATTGGGCATTGTCCTTATGTTTCCTTTATCAACTGTTGTCACAAAAGCTTCTTGCAATTCCGGAGGGATCTATTTAAGATAAAGCAACTGATACTAAGATATTGTTTTATGAGACTATCCGTTGTGGGCGGCGAGCGAGCGGGCACAAGCCACCGACTTCACTCTCAAGTAACCCGGTCACATGATCCCATTGTGGCTGGGGATGAGCACCGGCGCGACCAAGGTTCACTTTCTCCTGTTAACGCATGCGACCACCATCGCCTGTGCTCGCGCCGCGGCTGTTCGGGTGGGGCTGATGTGGCTGTGGGTGAGCACCAGGCTCGCTCGCGGCCCACAACAGATAGTCTAAGTCATAAAAAGCTTCGTGAAGTTGTAATAACGAAGATGTGTCACCTTGAAAGTATCCAAATATGGCGAGCCCAACACATATTTCAAACTACATACATTCTATGTTGTCACATTAACATAAGAAGAAATTTGAGGATGTAGTCATACCTGAGGAGCAACAAAGGTCTTCAAATACTTGGACAAGTCGCCGTTTGAAAGAGAGGGTACCCTTTGACCAGGAACATCAACAAGGCATCTAATTTCTGTACTACTAATTCGATAGAACAAGATGGGCGACGGATCAGCCAAAATAACATGCCCATGGTTCTCATATGGTAGTTGGCAGTTCTCCAATATCAAACCAACAAAACATGACGGTACATCCACCTATACCATACATTACCATGTCAATGGTTTCACCGAATATATATGGGCCGCTTAATAAACAACTACGATGGAAGTAATCATCACCTGAGGATTGCAAAGGGAGCTCCGCAAATTTGAAAAACAACCATCACATACAATGGTTAGAGGTGCGTACGCTTTCGTTAACTCTCCTGTTTTAGTCTTGTACATCACTCCTTTAATAGTCCCATCGTCCTCAAGAAGAGACGAGACTGTTCCTTGCTTTAACTGAACACTACAGATGTATACAAAGCGTAGTAAACATTAACACAATAGTGAATAAAGCATATGCCAGTTATGATTGGAAATAAATAAGTTAGGACTTCGGTGACAAATCATACTTGGGAAGCGATGAGGCTTTCTCCCTCATTCTCTGTATAAATCGACCATTGTGAAAGCTTCTGCCTGCCACGTCTGCTTGAAGCTTCTCCAAAGGATAAGAGAGCCGAGTATTCTTTCCATCCTTGAAAAGTGCATACCCGAAAACCCTTTGCGCGTCAATATCTTCAACACAATCTGCAGCAAAATAAAAGAAGAAAAATATAAAAGAATCATCCTAAAGAATAATACTAGTGAAATATGTAGGTATGAGTGTTCACTAATGCACCTTCCAACCCGAGCTCAATAAGTTTGAGATAACCGCCGGGTTGAAGCAGTTCACCAACAATGCGATCAGGCTCTGTAAGGTCTCTTTCAATTACAAGCACCGTGCGTCCATCCTACAATCCGAAATATTACCAAACATGTTTCTTACTACATGACAAACTAAACGTAAGCTGCATGGCTGAACAAGTCAAAATTGATAAACGATGCATAAAAACCATTAATCATCTCATTCGTTGTTACTGTTGGCACGTACAATAAAGGCGAACATGGTCTATCAGAGATTCTTGTTGGCATAATCAATAATGCAACGAAGAACTTCCGTTGCCTTGTCCAGAGTATTCTGAGATCACAAAGTCCCCAAAACACGTTTCCTAAATATAAATAATTTTCAAAAGATGCGCAGAAAACTAACATAATGCGAGGACAAAAACCATAAGATAGGATGGTATGAAGTTAAAAATCGGCGAGTGCTATGGGCTTTGTTTGAAAAGTCACGCATGAGGTGAGCCTAATGCGCGAGGCGCACAAGGCGATCAGGAAAGCGCCTCATGTCCTTGAGGCAGCACCTCACATGCAGCTGAATAGCTGATCAAAATGGGTCAAACTTAGGTATGTAAGAGGGTAATATGCAAACACAACCAAAGGGATGAAGAGATTATGAATTATTTACTTGATAAAAAGGTGTATATGTAAAACAGATGAGACAGATGTAGCCTTTGGTTGTACAAAGAGCAACGCCTCGCATAGGCGAAGCTCTAGCATGCGCGCTTTTTCAAACCAAGGTTATCGGCCGTTCTTAACTTCGTATGCCAGATTGAACTGATAGTTGTTGCATGCTGGAGTTTCCAGCTATTTTGTTTTCCCTAAGAGCATCATCTGACCACGATTTCGTCGTATCTACAAGAACTTATCCCAAAATCATTTCTTTGATTCCAAATGTACTATGCTATTTTTTTTCTTATTGGCCGGCCTATTCAAACATGCCCTTTGATTCACTATTCACACAATAAACAATTGCTTCCACAACACACAAAACTACAAACTATTCAATATTATACACAACAATTGTAGTCAATGACATTACAACCATTGTCAAGTTCTAGTTTAACAAAAATGCAACATACCTTCAAGTTTACAAGCATTTATAAACAAAAAGTAATTCAAATTTATATTATAAACAAAACAAGTTACATTTAGATAGTGGGTAAGCGGGCGACAAGCTGCGCCGCTATCCCCTTTTGAATCGCAAAGCTTATTCTGCTAAACACAAACCCTTGGTTCTTAGGGCTCTGCGAGAGCCACCTTCTGCACTCGTTTCAGGAAACGCACAGCCTCAAATTTATCAAATTACAAAACTAAAGTTATTTGATCAATCAGATTCAAAACTCAATAACTGTTAAAACTTTAGAGCCGGCAAAACTTGTCTTATCGTGTTTAACATGCCAGTGACGACGCGACTAACACAAGTATTAAACACAGACGGCAGGCAAAGTAGAAAGTAGAAAGATATTTTTTCTAAGTTGAAGCTTGTCAAGACGAGTTTACGCAATCGAACAAGTGATGATTATTTAAACTATGCACTAGATTTGTGTTGTAGCAAGAGAAACATTTGAAAAAGTAACAAACGACCATGTAATGACTCGATTTCAAGCCATAAAAACACAAACAGGACAAACATATTAAGTATTTATTTAACTTTATTTATTATCCCCATTTCTTTTAGCCTACCTAATTTTATTTACTTTTTAAAAATATAAAATTATGTAGTGTATTTTTTTAACGGTTTTTTTACCATGTCTTAAACTCATTAAAACCGAATAAAAAAAAAAGTTAAAACACAACCATGACAAATCTATTAGTTATTTATTTAACTTTATTTATTATCATGTTTTATATGTTTTATGGAAGAGTCCAGAAACTCTAGCCTACCTAATTTTATTTACTTTTTTAAAAATACAAAATTACATAGCGCAAATTTTAACGGTTTTTTTTACCATGTCTTAACCAGGTTAAAACCGAATAAAAAACAGTTAAAACAAAAACTATACAAATAACAATACCTTGCCAAGAGTATGAGCGAGAGCAGCACCAGCAACACCAGCTCCAACAATAATAACATCAGCATCATCATCTCCAGATCTGCATTCACCGTTAATGGAGATTGTTTTCGTCGTTACTGATGACGGTTTTCCGTCGCTAATGCCAGTTACAGAAAGTTTTTTAACATTTTTTGTTACGAAGAATGCGTATATTAATATGGATGCGATGACAGATGTGAATACGGAAGCGATTAGTAATTGATCGGACATGTTTTGCGACCAATGTGGTTAAGGTCGTCGCAGGTAAGGAAGAGGAGGAAAACGACAGGTTTTATGCGTGTGTTGTTTGTTCGTTTGGCTTCGCTGGATCTCGGTGGAAAGGAGTGATGTATTGAGAGTCACAAGACTTATAGAAGCAATTAAAATATTAGCTAGGAATTTGAATTTTTGTTGAATTTGGTTTTCAAACTTTACTACGAATAGGAAAACCATTATTTTGCAAAAAAAAAAAAAAAAAAAATAATAATACTTCAACCGATTGAATGTTATACGGGACGGTTCAACCGGGTTAATTAATTACCTATAAAATTTCATAAACTATAACATTCACACAAAAAAAATTCTAATAGTACATAATTAATACTAAAATACTATTAAAAAGTTAATTAATATTTTTTTATTCTTAAATTATTTTAATTAAAGAAAAATCATACATCAAAATACATTTGGATAGTAGGTAAACGGCCAACAAACTGCGCCACTATCCCCTTTTAAATCGCAAAACTTATCCTGCTAAATATAAACTCTTGGTTCTTAGGGCTCTGCGAGTCGCTATGAACCACCTTCTAAAACAAATAATCTTAAAAATAATTAAAAAAAATCATCTAAAAGATAATTTAAAGTTTCTAATTTTTTAAAAGTTATTCCTTAATAAAAAAATAACCCAAAAACTAACCTATGTTGGTATCGGTATAGCGGTTCAAGCCGGTATACCGGATTTTACTGGCAGTATAAAATAGATACCGTTTCCCATATTTACCGGAGTGTTTCATACCAGACTTCCATTCGAAAACGGTAATACCAGTATAACCGGCCGGTGTTTACCGGTTTTTAAAACATTGGTGATATCAGAACCGGTGGTGAAATCCTAGGAAACAAAGTCGTGATATGCTAAAAGAATATTAGCATGTGTTTTAGATTGATCGAAAATCTTAAAAATAAATATTGATACTGGTTCAAATAATACTGATGCGTGTATTGATTCAGTATGTTGTGACATTGGTACAATACTTGCACTTGCTTTAGTTTATGATGCCATAAAAAATATTATATTTTGAATGAAACTCCGTTTTTAACCAAATTTATACCGAGATGTATATCATATACCATATTAAAATCAAAGTCGAGGGGTTTCCCACCGGCTTTGGCTACCCCTTCCACTTTATGAATTGTCACTTTTAGCCCCTGTTTTATCTTTGCTACCTATTCACTTTGGCAAATGTCACTTTTTGCCCCTACTCCATTTTACTAGTCGTAGAGCATTCTCTCCTCATCTCCCATTCACTCACAACCAATCATAACAACATATTACATTAAAAATCATTACAGTTTCTCTCTCCTCCACTCACAACCACTTTCAACAAATATTAAAAAATAAATACAGTTTTCCTGTTTTCCCTAAAAGACTCCCAAAGAACCCAAAATTTACCAATAAACAGTAGATTCCCTATTTTCTTCACTCACAACCACTTCCAACCCCATAAAAAATTATAGGGTTTTGTCTCACCAAAAAGTAAGGGCACTACTGTGAATGCTCTAAAACAAAATAACTTCTCAGATTTTAACGGTTTTAACCTATTAAGTTTTTTAGTAATTTAATTTTCCTTTGATAGCTTTTGTTCTGCCTTTTTTTTTGTTTTAATAAAGCTAATTTGTCTCTTTGTTTAATAGCCTTGTAAAATATTATTTTGATCCCCTTAAGTTTTAAAATTTTTAAGGCTTTACTTTAGAAAATTAGTTTTTTTACGTGCTTATTTTTATGCACGATTCGGTATAAATTCCAGTTTGTCCACATTTCAACGTAAACTTTTTTGGGAAACAACGCAAGTCAAATATAATACGTTTTCATGCTTATTTTATGTGCATTTCGTAAATTTTGTTCCGAATCGAGTTAAGCCAAATTGTGGTTTCTTTTTTTTTTTAAGCTCTAATTAATCCATTTTTTATTACACGTGTCATTTTCCCCTTTATATCTTTATATACGTTACGTCTCCTACGTATGAGTCGGAACATATAAAACGTTATAATTGTACAGTATAAATTCGATTCATTTTATGTATTGATCCGATCACAATGTTTATGTAGGCTACATTGAGTTCAATCGGATACGTAGAAACACACGTTTTCATATGTTTAGCGCATTACGTAACGATAGAATTAATCCATTCGATGTTTGCAACATGCCCGCACAGCAACGCGCGCATGTCTTATTACTAGTTATTATATATTGAAACTTAAAAAAAATATTTTCATAATATATATTAAACATACTAGTGGGGAACCCGCGCGTTGCTGCGGGAAGACAATTTGTCGCCCGATATTCGTTACTGTTAGTTTATCGATTCTCTCATAATATATTGTGTAGTATTTAATTTTAAAGGTGTGCTAGATCTAGTAAATATATTGTTAATGGATTTTATTTTTAAGATGGTTCTTGGACTTGTAGAAAATAAATATAAACAAACTATTAATTAGTTAACAAACTACTAACTTGGTTAAGAAGACGACAAAAAATTATGTCATGGTGTCATTACTGGTCAATATCATATTGTCATTACTGGTAATATTGTTTTTATATGTTTTATAAAACTTTATTTGTAACTTTTAATAAGACAAACAAGTTAAGTGGTTTTTAGTTGTTAAATAAATATCTATTTAACCCATTTGTGAAAAATGGGTTATTACCCAAGATTTAACACCCACATATTCTTTGCATTCATAACCAATATATATTAATGCATCGTGCATTATGCCTCTACAATTGACATATATAATCAAATCAATAGAGTTGTATAATGCGTCTCCGAACCAAAAAAAAAAAAAAACAAGAATTGAAAATATTACTGAATTGGAAATCATGTACACGTCAGGGCTTAAATAGTATACATGATACCAAATTAAAAATCTAAAAAAAGTTATGGATTTCTACCTTGTAACTTGAGTCATCTCACATTGAATATGACCTTATTAACTGTTTCCCCCTCCATTTTTACCAACAATATTAATAAACAATTCCATATCTTTATTCATCTCTACCTTCTAAATTAAAAAAAAAATCAAAACATTTCAAGCTCCGGATGAACCAGACCGGAATTCAAATTTTTTTAATAAAATCTCAATTACTAATTCATTCAATTTGAATGAAAAAACAATTGGCTTTTAAAGAATTTTAATAGTATTTGAGATTAACAATAAAAGAGAAACGACAGACCATTAAAATCGTTGGCCTCCGTTTGCAATACTTACGTAACCAAGCAACCCTCACCCCATCACCTTCTATACTCAAATTATGATTAGCAACCAATAATGGGAACAAATTATGCTACTAAAATTTTGATTGATTATTAGATAGCTATAATAAACAACCTTTTTTTTAATTTAAATCCTACGATACAAAAATCATTAAAAAAATACTACATAATCAATTTTGCAAGGGAAATAAGGTGGGTCTGAATAAAAAAAGTAATCTAAAATTGAAGAAAAAATTTACACAAATCAGTAAATGTGTTTAAAATTGTTCTTTCGTATTTTATGTATATACATCACAAAGAAAAATGTATGTATTTATTACTTGAATTGTGAATGGAGATGGATTAGATTGATTGTGATTTCTAATCACTTTTGATTCCAGTGGCTATAACAGCAACATACATGTGACGGTTATATTTTTACATTGTTATGTAAACGTATCGACACAAGGCAAGGTTAGACTATGGATTCAAAGTGGAAAAAAAAAAACGAAGAGCAACAAGAAAACTCGTGCTAATAACGTGTTAGAAAATAACAATCTAGTAGCAACCAACGTACAAGTCATATAAACATGAGAAAAAGAAGACTCTAGACATTATGTATGGAAAGAAAGAATAAAGGAAAAGAAAATTTTATTCATTGATATGTTTCATATACAATTTTTTTTGAACGGCCAAATTTCTTCTAATGTTAGTTGTTAGTGGGTATTGAACCCATGACCTCCATGTTAGTACAACAAGTTAGTTACCAAATAAAGGACCACTATTTATACGTCTATAAACATTGAAAGATATGTAAGTTATGTATGTGAAGAGTCACCGCATTATTTATATACCAAATACATGACCACTATTTATAAGATTATAATATTGATACAAACGTAATAAAGACATGGAGGTTATGAATGTAAAAAGTCACTACATTATTGTTAATTTCCTCATCAATTTTATAATTATATTTAAATTAATTTCTTCAACAATTTAATATTTCGGTAGAAAGACAATTTTACCGCTAAATGACTTACAAACATTATACTATAAGCAATAAATGTTGTATTTACTTAATACCAAAATGTTTGCTATAGAATTTGCCACAAAAATGTTTGCTTATGGATTTTTATACACGGTTTTTGCTATGAAAATGTTAATTACCATTTTTGCTAGGTATTTTTAACTATGGTCTTTGCTACAAATTTTAGACACGAATTTGTTTATGCAAATTTATTAACTTGTTATTTTACATATCTCGTGGTTTAATATTATTTTGTTTACAAAAGTATCCGAATTCATTAACTATATATAAACACAACTCCAAAATTAATGATAAAAGAATTAGCCGTGAAAAGAATATGAATGTATGTATATGTGTGATTATAGTAAAAACTCAGTGGTTTACATTACAAGTAAAACATAGTATTTAAGCAAGAAACTAAGAATTAAGTGACTTCAAAAACAAACCTAGTACTAATGATTCTAAATTTAATAACTTGTTAGGCAAAAGAAATGTCAGTTTCATTAAATCTATCTTGTTTTGCTGGCAACATGTAATACATGGTTTCACCATTTGATCTTCATGTATCATACTTTTCAGCCTGTTTGCGCTCCTTCAAATACGATTTTAAGTCTGCATTATTAAGATTGCTAAAACAAAGAGCAACAAGAAAACTCGTGCTAATAACAATATAGTAGCAACCTACATACAAGTTATATAAACATGAGAAGGAGACTCTAAACATCATGTATGGAAAGAAAGAATGAAGGAAGAGAGAACTTTATTCATTGATATGTTTTATATACCAATTAAAAGACCACTATTTATAAGGCTATAAATATTGAAAGATATGTAAGTTATATATGTGAAGAGTCACCCCATTATTTAGATACCAAATAATATTTATAAGACTATAACATTGATACAAACATAATAAAGACATGGAGGTTATGAATGTAAAGAGTCATCACATTATTGTTAATTTCTTCATCAATTTTATAATTATGCTTAAATTAATTTCTTCAACAATTTAATAGTTGGGTAGAAAGACAATTTTACCCCCTAAATGACTTCAACAAGCATTGTACTATAAACAATAAAGGTTGTATTTACTTAAATTTTACGGGTATCTTTCACTAATGCTTTATAATACAGTATAGATTATATCATTCTAATTAGTGGAAAGCATAATTGTTTTTTTTTTCTAGTTCCTAATTATAATTCACGTATCAAAAAAATAATCATTTGGTATGGGATTGCCAAGAGAAAATTGGTTAGAACTTAGAAGTTGGGACTATCACAATACATTTTTCTTATTTAAAACTATTATCAGCCATTATATAAATGTAAGGAGTATCAAAATTTAATTTTCCTTCTTTAATTATTCTAATTTAAACATAAACATAATCATATTTCAATTATCATATCACTAGCCGAACTAAGACCATCCGAAGTGGAGGGGCGGGAAGGAGGGTAGGTAATCTCAACATAATCATAATTTGTCTTTAATAAACCATAAGTGGGTCATTAACGATGTCAAAAATTGACTATTTAAAAAAGGCGAGTTTTCTTTCGCAAACTTGAGTTGAACCCTTTAAATCGTATTCTACTAAAGAAAATAAAGTTCCTAAAAAAAGGAATTTTGATCGAGACTAGCATGATTTTTTAGATGAAAAAGTAATTTTTCTACACTAAATATCTTATTTTTACATTTTTTTTAGAACATGACTTTTATATAACACTTTCTCCAGATTTATCTATTGGTCTTTTGTTAGACAACATTTATTAGTTATTAGGGGGACGGAGCGTTATCAGAATTGGTCACGGGTACCTCAGTCGGGTTTTTTTCGAGTTGCATTCGTGTCCGCATATGCGGGGCGTCGCGTTGGTTGAAGAATTTTTCCCGAACCAGAACCCATTTTTTGCACCCCCTTGCGCGCGCGGGTAGGTGCCAGAGTATAATGTAACACAAGGAATTCAATCTCTTCCATTTGGTTTCACTTTATAAACTCATTCATTTTTTATCTCCCCACCAATGTGTAACAAACCAAACTCACATTTACTTATAAATTTCCAAAATCTAAATCAAGCTAAACTAGTGCTTCAAAACCCAATGTTAAGCTCCAAGATCTCTTTTCCAAAATGCTTGTGCTGATGCTAGTTCAAAGATCTCTACTTTTTATTATTATTATTATTATTATTTTCTTGTTAACGAGACTTCAGTCTCTTTAGTTATGACTTTTTTTTCTTATAAACAAAATTACACAGCTTGTCCTTTATTTATTATCCAAATTGCACCTTCTGTCCCTTGTCTTTCATTTGCATTCATTTTGTCCTTTATTTTCTTAGTTTGCTACACTCTCTATCCTTTAGCCTAACTAAGTTAAAAAAATTAGTTAACTTTATTTTCTAACTTTACACTTTTAGTCCCTATAGTTTTCCTAAGACGTATCGAGTATATACAGTTAAAGCAATCTATGTAATACTTATCTTTAATGAATGAATATAATTTTGCCAAAGCATATTTGAGTATATAGAGTTAAAACACACTGCATCTAAAGCTTTAAATGTGATATGTATAAAGGTTATGTAACTAAATAACCGCCTCTCTTTCTCTAACCGGCTATATCGACAAAGCTTTACGTACAAGTGCTTATATGCATATGGTTATTTAAATACAACATATACATATGTGAAATGTATATGTATCTCTATCTCTGTTGCAAAACAAGGCCGAGTTGACCGATTACTCCCCGAGTACTCGCTCCAGGGTAGGTCGCCGAGTTTAGCCGAGTTGGGCGATTACTCCGAGTACTCCCCGCATAGGCCGACTTGACCCCCGAGTATTCCCCCGATTAGTCCGAGTACTCGCTCCAGGGTAGGTCGCCGAGTACAAGGCCAAACCGAGTTTTACAACACTGATCTCTATATATGTCAATATTCCAACATCAATTACAAAAATAGAAAAACACCTGTCAAAGGAAACACCCGTGAGTCGGCCCTCAAGTTCATTTTAAAGGTTTGGATAAATTACAAATTTCGTCCTTTACGAATAGGGCATTTTTCATTGGATGTCCTTTCGCGTTTCAATTGCTGTGTTTAGTCCTTAACGACCTAAAATCATTACATGACTTGTCCTAAGGGCCTAACCTGGTTAGTTTTTAACGACAAATCAGATCACGTGCCCCTCACGTGAGGGTATCTTCGCCATTTCATCTGGCCCTATCATTTCCCTCCTATATTATAACGTCTCCACCAAATCCATCAGATTATCATCTAGGGTTCTTCAAGAAACCCAAATTAGGGCAACCACGTTCATCGATCATGGAGTCGATTTACTGCCATTGTGGAAAACCAGCAATCATACGTACATCTTGGACAAGTAAAAACCCAGGTCGAAAGTTTTATGCTTGTCCTGATCAGGTAGGTTAACACTCATTTTTTGATTTTCATTACATAATGTTGCATCTGATGGATTTATTTCTGTCAAATTAGGTATCACGATGTGGATTTATTGGATGGTGTGATGAATTGAAGTGCCAAAGGTGTCAACAGATTATCCCAGGTCTGTTAAAAGCCAAGAACAACCTTGAAGTTTATAATGGCCACCTTATTGCTGCAAACCATCAGCTTGAAGAAAAAGTTCAAGACTTGAAAGCTGAACGAAGCAAATGGAAAAGGATGTTGATATTTAGCTGGTTATGTTTGTTGGTGTATAAAATCTTAGTTGAAATGTTAGGTCTTTGTAAGAAATGCTTAATGGCTAATGATAATGAAAGTGCTTATAATGCACATTGTTAATAGACTGTGTTGAGCCATTTGACAGACTGTTTTGACCCATTTGAATGTGCAGACTGTTTTAACCCATTTGGCAAACACTGTTTTGACCCATTTGACAAAAGTGTAATACAATGCAACATAATAAACTTCTGGACATACCATTAACCAAAATTGCAACATTTTTTGCTGCATTAAGTACATACATAAACATCAAGTTCAACATAGCCTAATCATTACTACTTGTTCAACAAACACAAACATAAACATAAGTTAATAGTGTTCCCAAAAGCACCAAAATACATGTTCAACAAACATAACAAACACAAACACCCTAACCCTTGCTACCCTGATCCTTGCTAGTGGTACCCTTCTTGCTGATCTTCTTTCTTCCCTTCTTTCCAGACTTGGCCTGAGTACCTGCAACCTTTTCACTCTGTCCCATGCAGGTCCTTTGATTGTGTCCAGTATTCCCACACTTGCCACATTTTCCTTTAGTGTTTTTCCTAGACAGTGTGCCACCTGATACCAGATCATCCCTTTCAAACTCTGATCTCTTCCTAACCTTCTTGGGTCTTCCAACTTGTGTGTGATGATTTGGTGGTGTTAAAGTTGTAGGAACTTGAGACTTAGGCCATAAAGCTCTGCCATTGATTGGGTTAATCTTAAAGGAATACACCTGTCTCCACCTATCCATTGTATAAACTGGATTAACCCAACTCTCCAATGCCCCAACTCTACCTCCATTAGTAGCTTTGAACCAAATTGCAGCCACTGCATGTCTGCAGGGCATTCTTGTCCATTAAAGTAACAAAATTTAGCATTAATGAATGAAAGTGACAACATTTGAATTGAACAAGATATACATACCTGTTATTTCCCAACCTCTGCAAGCACAAGTCTTTTCAGCCAAATCCACAACACGTGTGTGACCAGGCTTACCACTGACTCCATATTTATCCCCCCCATTCCACTGCACATGATAGAAGGTTGCATCTCTTTTGATTGTCTCAAACATTTGTGTGGCCTTAGGTGTCAGCAGACCTTCACTGATCTCTATATCTTGCAACACTGAAACAATCCTCCTCATGCAATACTCCCTAATGTACTCAAGTGCATTAATGATGGGCTTGTCTCTTCCTTCAACTATCTTTCCATTGAATGTTTCACACATGTTGTTTAGTAGCATATCAGTCAACCCCCTACCTGTATTATGTTGGTATATCAAAATTTTGAAGTCTAAATCTAAATAGCATTAGCTATACAACTATAAAGAACATACCTGAAAAGTGAGACCTGGTCCAGTGTAGAGGTGGAATTTTTGACAACCACAAATGGGCCTTCTTGTTAAGGGCCTTTAACTCATTCATTGCAGCAGTGAATTCAGGGACTGTTGTTGCACTAGCACACTTCCACAACAAGTCTTTATACAGTTTGCCTCTGAAACTTTGCTTCATGTTTTCATGAATGTGCCTCAGACAGTATCTGTGCTCAGCATTAGGATATAACCTTGAAAGTGCTGGAAGTAGACCCTGTTTAAAAATTTGATAAGTATATTAAGATGAAATGAATGTTATATACTTTAGTAAATAAAAAGTAGAGAACATACCTTCTGTCTATCACTCATGAATGTGAACCTTGACTCTCTATCTAGATCCAAATCATCTCCCAACAGATCTAGAAACCAGGACCAAGAGTTGTAGTTTTCAGCCTCAACAATTGCATAACAAACTGGGTAGATTCCATTATTTGGGTCAATACCCACTGCACTCAAAATCTGACCAGGATAAGGTCCTTTCATGAATGCACCATCCAAACCCAGTACATCCCTACCAATAGCCTTAAAACCTTGTTTTAATGCTCCCAAACAGACATAGATTCTTTTGAACTTCCTTGTGGGGTCATCTGGATGATTAGGTAACTCAACCTCTATCTTAACAGTGGTACCTGGATTTTTATCCTGCAATTCCAACACATAATCCCTGAGTATACCATATTGTGCAGTGTAATCACCTTCCATCAATGTCTTTGCCTTTGTCTTGGCCCGGTATGCTTGCATCCTTGATATGCCTATTTCATACTTCCTTTGGAACTGTTCCTGGACAGCTTTCACAGGAATATCTGGGTTTTCTTCGATCTGATCCACCAGTTGTTGAGAGAGGAATGTAGATGTACAAGCAGTAACTTTCCTTGTCTGTACACATGTATGGTCTTCAATTAACTTCCTCACCATCCAGCTTTCTTCATCTGAAATTTTAGAAATCAAAATGACCCATGGACACTGGTGTTCATTAGGGTTTGTCTTGTAACCCCTGCCTCCAACATTTATACTGGTTTCTCCCCTACTTTTACCCTTGTTAACAGGGGGTCCCCAAACTTTACCCTTGCCCATATTCGGCCCCTTATCTTTTGTTTTTTTCTCAACAGTTGTTGCACTTCTTAACTTTCTCCCACATGACCCTTTAGGTTTTGTTTGACTTGAAACATGAACACCAAAATCATCCACTTCAAATTCTGGCAATGGTCCATGGCACACTGCCCTAACCCTTTGCTTATCATCCTTCACAATAACAATTTTCCTTCTGGTCTCAACTGAATGAGTTTTAATCAACCTTTTTGCTTCCTTCTTAGTACAAAAGACTTGGGATAGATAAAAAACTACTCTGCCCTCATCCCTATTCTGATTTGCCTTTCTGAGTTTTTTTAGTTGTCTTTTCCTATCACTAGTTTCATAATCATCAGACTCTGATCCACTTAAGAAAGCATCATTCTGCATCACTTCATCATCATCAGCCAGTGCATTATCTTCTTCCTGACTACCTAAATCTTCTTCTTCAACATCAAGGTCAATATGCATCCTATAGTCACTCATATCTACTTCATCTTCAGCCATACAATTGTCATCAACTATAAAATCACTATCACTATCCTCATCAATTCTCATAGAAACAGTTTCAGAATCACAATCATTGGACTGTGCTGCACTACCTATAACCTCTTCATCTTCATTTGGCAATGGTCCATTATCAGTGATAAACATGTCATCATCTTGATTTGGCAATGGACTCTTATCATTAAAAAACATGGCATCATTAACCTCTAATGGAGTTAACCTACCCTTCCCAACCACACTAGACTCCACACCATCACAGTCTTGACTAGCCCCACTTGACTCCAGACCTTTGCCTAATCCACTAAAGTTTAAGCTTCTCACTACATTTAGCTTAGCAGGGACTATTGCATAGGGCCCAGGTTCATCAATTTCTTCAATGGTCACACTGTGTTTAGGTTTAGTTGGTGTCAGCAAGATTTCCTTTATGTTATCTAAACCATGTTGAGTAAACACATTGACTAACTTATGCACTCCCACATGTTGAGCAAGCCTCAACACATCCTGATCAGAAGTTAGGTCTTCAATACCATCATCTAAATGTTTTTCAGGATTTTGGAAAAAAGTAATAAATATGATCAACAACAGAGTATCCTAACAGACCCATCATTAAAGAAACCTCATGCACAGAGAACTTATCAATATCACACAAGTCAATATAGTCAATCGTACCACCTACATACTCACGGCCTGGACTTTGAGTCAATCTACCACCATGATGAAGCTTTATACTGAAAAAATGGGGCATTCCAACTGCAAAATTTTAAAAAAAAATTTGAACTTTAGACAACGTTCAATAGCAAAATCAACAATGTCAGAAAACCTAGGTTACAACTTACAGTAGACATCATCGAGATCAACAATAAGCCCTGGTCGTCGTATGGTCCAGCCATCATCCCAGCCATCCTCCCACGTCATTGTTGTGATCGTGAAGTAGAAGAGATGAAGAAGATGATCGATAAAGTAGAAGGTGGATTATGAGTTTGTCTGACAAAATGAAGGGTTTTATAGGAGAAAAGGGGGGGGGGTGGGAAATGGGCAGATGAAATGACGAAGATACCCTCACGTGAGGGGCACATGATCTGATTTGTCGTTAAAAACTAACCAGGTTAGGCCCTTAGGACAAGTGATGTAATGATTTTAGGTCGTTAAGGACTAAACACAGCAATTGAAACGCGAAAGGACATCCAATGAAAAATGCCCTATTCTTAAAGGACGAAATTTGTAAGTTATCCTAAAGGTTTTCATCCCAAAATTGTGAAGACTTTAAAACAGTTGAAGTAACATCTCTTGGTCCCTCCTCGAGAACTGCAAATTATAACGATGATATAACACAAGAGAGTTTTTACCAACACCAGTGCTTAATTTAAGAAGAAGTTACATTCCAAATTTGAAAAGAAAGAAAAACAGAGCATGAAACAAGAAAGAAGAACAACCAATCAAAATAGAGTATTATTTCTTTGTTGTTTAATTTTGAAGAAAACTATTTGAGATTGATTTAAATCATTCAATCCATTTAGAATTGAATCCGAAAATAACCGATTTCAATATACTCTGTTTTTTTTTCCCCGAAAAACTCACAGATCGAACCATATCAACATATGGTATGATTCTTTTATACGAGAATTTCGTATGTCTTGATCTGTGAATATGTATAAAGATGATTTGTGTCTTCTTTTCAAGTTATGATGTGTTATGTGTGTGGTTGCCACATAAGCCTAAAGATGATAAACTCATTCTCATAGATCGAATTTACTGGATTTCAGACCGAGGATTAATTTTTTTTATATATATGTTACTTGTGATGATTAAATTTGAATGCTGAATTAATCTTCTAACTTTATCGGTTTGGGTTTTGACTTAGGAAAACTACAGGGGCTAAAAGTGTAAAGTTAGAAAATAAAGTTAACCAACTTTTTTTAACTTAGTTAGGTTAAAGGACAGAAGGTGTAACAAACTGAAAAAATAAAGGACAGAATGATTGCAAATAAAAGACAAGGGACAGAAGGTGCAATTTGGGTAATAAATAAAGGATAACCTGTGTAATTTTGTCTTTCTTATATGTACCATTATTATTATTATTATTATTATTATTATTATTATTATTATTATTATTATTATTATTATGTGTGAAAATAACTAATAGTTGGGTAAAAAATCAGTGGAGTGTTGCCTAAAAAAAAAGTGTTTCAGTGAAGGAAATCAGTGAAGTGATGTGGCAGTCCAGGATTTGTAGAAATCAGTGAAGTGAAAACATATTCAGTGGAGCACCCCTTATGCCCTTAATACATATACTAGTGTAATATAGTATGTAATATCTAGACTTAGACTTTGGGGTGTGGTTCAGCAAACAACTTCGGTGGGGTGACGTGGGGGTCTCCCTCTCGGGGAACACCGTCCCCCGTTTGATTTCGGCAAGAACGGGGAAAATTCCCCGATGGCACCGATCAATGTTTTAATATAATATTAATATTATATATTTTTTTTGTCTTTTTCTGTTTAAAAAATTATTATAAAAAGGAAAGGGGAGGGGAACCCTTTTCCTGATTTGAGGGAGGGAAAATGGGAAAAATGATGTAACGCTGATGTGGAAAAGGGAAAGAGTTCTACACCCCATATCCTTAATACATGTATTGTTTTACAATCATACAAATTCTTTTATTAAATTCCTTGGTTTTAAGATTTACAAAGAAATCGAACTAGAAGACACTATCACACTAGGCATTCTCACATGTATTTTGTCTTTTTTTAATTTTCCGCAGGTGGGCCTGCTTTATGAAGATTTCCATTAAAAACCAAACATTCAAGTATGAGTACATTGTTTCTAAATAAAAAAAAATCGGTATACTTTTAGATTTTAAGCTTTGTAAAGTTAAATTTATATCACATATGTGATATGTTGGATATTATAGAAGTGAATGTGAGTTGGTTGTGTTCCACATTGGTAGATGGAAATTGGAAGACTTTATAAGGTAAAGTTTGAGTGGGAGATTTGAAATGTTAAACTTACATTATCCTGTGCAAAAATAGGTTCTGGCTGAAAAAAATTCTTGAACCAACGCGACGCCCGCATCTGCGGACACGAATGCAGCTTGAAAAACCCGGGTCCGCGCGACACTGGCTTTTTATATCTGTTTTAATATTTTGCATAATGTAACTGACTCTTCTAGAAAAACTCTTGGCCTTCAGCTTCCAACAGTTTCAACTCCTGGTTATTATCAGCGATTAATATCATAATGATGGTGATTAATTCTCATGATTAATTCGCGTTTAATCATAAGTTTAATGCTTTATCAGTTTCTGTCTTAGTTGTTCAAGTATATAGGACAGACCATATGTGCAGAACAGGACATACAACTCACAACAGAAACATATACTCTCACATCTGTCTATTACTGCAGTAACAATTTCCAGACCAAGTCCAGTTCCGGTTTCTTTACAGGAAGTGGGATAGTCAGCAATGCACCATCACTGTTGAACCGGTGTACCCTGGGAACAGACGACGAATCTGTTTAAGGGAATTGTGTCAAACACAAGCCCGATTCTGTTAATCCATTTTATTTCTTTCTGTTTTTTTTGTTTGCAGAATCGTCATAGTCTCCATTTTACTGTAAGATTTCCAACACTACTAGTGGGGTGCTTGTGCTTGGTTGCAATCGGAAACAGCACTTACGCTGTGTTTCCGAGTTTTATTTACCGAAAAAAAAGAAGTGATTTGGAAGGATGTCGATGAAAAATCATGTTTCACATTTTTTTTCATAAAGAGTCAGAGAGGAAAATGGAAGGAAAATTTTGGTTTATTTCCTTCATTTCTAATCCTTTTAAATTAGAGAGGTTTTTGCCTTGTTATCTTTTCTCCCTTTACACATTTCTCTGTTGCTTTTGTCGTTGTATATTGTTTGGTTATCAACCCATTAAACCACAAACTATTTAAGCTATATCTCCACACAAAGACCTTTTTTCACTCTCAAATTTCGTATTACTTAACACAATTCAATGATGAAGTTCATTATCTTCATCATCACCTTTGCTTGACAACTTTGTTTATCATCTCATTAACAAGGGAACAAAACTAATAATATCATCGGTTTAGAAAATCTTCCAGTGAATCACTAAAGACGAAGGGAGTTCACAACCCAAAAGAGGAAATATATAATACGGATCGGCTTACCGCACATGAGTTATTGGTAAGTGATTATTTTTCCCCAACCCAACATATGTTAATAAGAGTTTTATGCAGTGTTTTCGTATGAGCTGTTGTGTATTTCTAAGAATATCAAATGATTTAGAAAGTAAATAAGAATTTGTCTAACAAAAGCCGATGCGCGTGGTAGTATGGGATTTACTATGTTTCAAAAAGTCACAGCTGCGATTAGATAATTGGCGTATGACACTAGTTCCGACATAATGGATAACTACTTAAAAATGTCAGAACGGGTGGCGGGAGAAAGTCTTCATTATTTTTGTGAGTATGTTATTCAACTATACTTAAAATAATATTTGAGAAAACCTACGTTTAGTGACATACAACAAATTTTGGAGTTTTATGAAGATAGACGTGGTTTCCCCGAGATGATTGGGAGTCTAGATAATATGAAATAGGAGTGGGAAGTTTGTCCAAATGTGTGGCGTAGGCAACACACGTGTGGGTATCATAAACACCGGTGATGATGCTTGAAGCGGTTGCACCACCGTATTTTTGGATTTGGCTTGCATTCTTTGGTTTGCACGGTTCAAGTAACGATATAAATATTCTTAATTAATCACTCATTTTCAACAACTAGATAAACGATATTGGACCAAATGCCTTTGTTTTCTTTATAAACAAGGTGCAATACAAATACGGATATTCTCTAACGAATAGAATTTGCCTTGAATTTGATGTGTTTGTAAAAGCATTTACACATGATACAACGTTAGATGAAAAGAGACCAAAGTTTAACAAAACTCAAATGGTGGCAACAAAAGACGTTGAAAGAGATTTTGATGTTTTGCAGAAATGATAGCACATTTTGAGCATGTCGTGTAAGATTATGGAAAAATATAGAGTTAGAAATGTGATGTACGCATGCATTATTTTACCAACATGTTTTTGGATGATGAAGGACGTGCAATTTGCGAAAATTATGATGAGGATACGCAACTAAATATTGAAGACATCAGTGATGAAGCGAGACAATTAAACGAACGTGCAATTCATAACAGACAAACGCATCACATCCTCCGAGCAGATTTGGTTGAACACATTTGGAATCCTCCACATTTGGTTGAACCGTGGGACGACGTGTGAAGGGGAAGGGGGATCGCCTCCACAATCGCCAGCTGATATGTTTCGAGGGCTGGATTCGCCATCTTCGGCTTATTCTTTGTCGAGTTCGAGTTCTTTGGCTGAACAAATATGGTCCATGATCATCAACAAGGGAGCGTTAATCAGTTTCCGAAACAACAATTTCATCAGGGGTTTTATGGTGGTTTTGGTGATTTTAGAGGTGAAGAGTCATCATCTTCTAGAGGTTAGTCTTGTTTAATTTTTATTTCAACTCAATAAAAAAATATCTTCATCTGAAATAAAGAAAGGTGACTGAAGGGGTAGGGACCCAAATTCACATGGGCCCCTACCCGGACCTTGGGCCCAAAGACCGGAATAGGGCCAGTAAGCCTGTCACACCCTCAAAATCCACTTGCGGAGTTTTACCGCGAGGCGCATGACAAACCAGGATCCAAACCAACGATCACAATAAACAAGTCTAAAATGAACATAATGCAATTTCAAAACAATGTTTAAAATCCCCGTTTACAGCGGAAGCTTATTCAAAACAATATTCAATAGTAAACCAATTGTTCAACGTTTGTAAGACCATCCAACCCTAACTAGACGCCGTGCAGACGCGTGCGCCCTAGTCCAGTCGTGCTACCTTAGCGACCTGAGAAAACATGTAAAAGTTTACGTCAGCACAAAAATGCTGGTGAGTTTACAGGTTTTGTAATCCAAGTACCAAGTCAACCTGTCCATACTATAACAAATCGAAAACCAGTGTACGCTAGCTAGGCGTATGTTTTGTTACTACCACGATTGGAAAACCATTACTAACTCGCAAACCAAATGTATGCCCGATGTAGTAACCCTGTTGTTCCTGTTGTTCCTGTTTGAGACAATATGCACCCGCCGACCCTCCAAGTCGACGAGCGGGGTTGGTCACTCCCAATAGCGCTATTCACATTTCCCTGTTGTGCAAACCCGCATATTCATGGTTCCCCCCGGGACTTCCAAAGATCGTGTAGTACACAATAGAAACCCATAGTATGACAGTAGTTACCAAATAATCGTTTTAACACATGTTTTCTCCCCCGAAAATGTGAAACCAGTTTAAAAGAGGGGTCGTAAACTCACCTTAAGTTGCGTTACTTCGTAACACGAATAACTCAGCAGCTATGCTAGTCCCGTAAAGCGGCGACCTAACATATGACAGTTACAAGCACTTAGACTAATAACCCGCAGGTTAGTTAGTCCCTAGATGTCCAGACCATAACCAAGTTCGTTTGAATACACCGTGACTGTTTAACTGACCCAAAGTACAAGACTCGACATCCCATTGGTGACCCGAGACTCCCCGTGTTATGTTTACGCTCTCAAACATACAATCATGCAATCACACTTAACATACGTTAACGCACAACAAGTTATAGCACATAGCTCACGTATCACATAATTACATCCAAACATATGTTACCAAGTTATTAGATATGTTACGGGGTTCCTAGCATGTTCCTACAGGTCAAATCGGGTCTCGGAATGCTAATTTACACTTACAGCAGCAGTACACACGATTAGGAAAAGTCAACTAGCATTTAGGTTGGTCAACTAGCATTTAGGAAAGCTAATCGCCTATAATATAGGCGATTAGGGCTATACCACATATAATTACTAGCATTTAGGCTATACCACATGTAACTACTAGCATTTAGGGCTATACCACATGTAACTACTAGCATTTAGGGCTATACCACATGTATCTACTAGCATTTAGCCCTACTCGCATGAAACATAGGCAATTAGCCTCCTAATCGCCTCTAACATAGGCGATTAGGATTGCTAATCGCCTGTAACCTTCCTGTTCCGGTTTTTCGCGCGTTTAACGCTCCAAATCAGATCCAGAACGTGTGTAACCATCCAATATCATCCCAACAACTATTCTAAACATGTTTAAACTAAAATCCTTCGTTTTGTCTCGTATTATCAGCCCTGCATGCAACCATGAAATCCAAACACCATACACATAGCATGAAACACCACATTAACATGCATAACTATAACCCTAATAATCAATTACTCAGATTTCATTAATCATGATATCAATATTATTCTGAACTAACCTAACAACATGTTAATCACTCATCATTAATCATAAAAACCCTAGATATTAATCATAAACACACATAACGCATGTATGATTGTTAGAATCCGATTAACAACACTTATTAACGATTTTCAGAAAGCTTTTTCGTTTTAGAACAGGTCTGGACTATTAGGGATTGAATAAAAACGTTTATAAAGATTGCATGGATGGAAACCAAACCTTAGATTTGTAAAAGAATGATGGATTAAGCTTGAAACCTTGTGTTTTGATCAAAAATCGCGTTCCAGAGGTTGTGTGTGTGTTGGGGCGGGTTATGGGACGACTAGGGTTTGTATTATGAAGTTTAGGAGGTCAAGTATGGTATTTATAGTCGTTTTTAGTCGTCCAGCCCGTAACACGCGATTGTGCAGCTTTACACGCGATTAGGGGTCCTAATCGCATGTAACTTCATGCATTTGGGGCCTAATCGCATGAAACTTCATGCATTTGGCCCCTACTCGCCCCTAATACTGCCCACTCGCCCCTCCTATAGGCGATTGGGCTTTCCTAATCGCCTATAGGGGCTGATTCCGTGTGTTTTGCGCGTTAAACCCCGTTTTAACATATGTTAACACATATTCACATACCGACAAGTCACATAATGATTGTAAACACATAACACTTGTAAATACACATATTCACACTCGTTCACCAATTCCCGGGACTCGAGACTTGTATGTTCCGTATGCCCTGACGATCCTACAAATCGTCACCGTTTGTACACTTGGTTAAGGACTGACATCTAATGACCCTCTAGACCAACATCCAATGATCTTCTAGACTAAACCGATAGTTCCCGAACCATAACACGACTTAACTAACCCAGTTAAGTATAATATATGCGTGACTCGCTAAGGTAGACTTTCATCTAGACAACGTTGTTAACCAGAATTTGCCGGGTGTCACAAAGCCCAAAAGAAGCCAGGAGAGCAACCAAAAGCGGGTCCACCACAGCGGAGTGTGCCCGTCATCAAGGCGGGCATGCTACCAGTAATGACCTCATCCCAAAGGATGAAGTTGCAAAGGTGACACGTGGCGACACCGGACACGGTCGTACAATATGGTACGAGCCAACCAAGATACAACGACGTGTGGCAAGGAGCATGCTGCACGATCAACATGCAGGAGGATTACACGTGTCCCGGATAAACTCGCAGGGGACAAAAAGTACTATCCCTGCACGCGGCAGCCAATGAAAGGGCAGGGGACCACCTCAGCAAGGATCTCCACTAACGAGGGGCTGCAGAGGGGACAACCGTACACCCAGCAGCCAATCATATTCGACCAGACCTGTGACCAACCATACGATGCCACGTCGGAGGAAACGGTACGAACACTCTCTATGATTCACTACCTGTCGAATATATTGTCGTATTGGGCTTAATCCTGGGCCGATGTGGAGGCAAGCCCTTAACTGGGTCCAGGCCCATTGGGTAAGTTAAGGGTAGATGTCGAGGCCCGTGTGGAACCTATTTAAGGAGCACTTCGTCTCCTTAGATAGGCCATTCAGAAACCCCTGAAGAACACACTAGTGCCGATAACGTATTTGTGTCTGCTAAGTAGATTCCTTCGGGATTCGAGGCGGTCGCCCCACATCGGTATATTGTGTGTTTCAGGTCACCCATCACCAGGAGGTCATTCATTCTAGCGAAGGATCAGACTTGTAGAAGCAGGTTTAACCCACCTCCTTAAGGTTAGACTTTTTGTTTCTTTATTGGCGCCATCCGTACCGGCTAGAGCAAGAGCTTTTCCAATCTTTCAGCTAGAAAAATGACAAATGAAGAGGCTTTGCAAAAGAACCAAGACGAACTTGTCATGGAAGAGGATGACGAGGCACAATCGGAGGGAACCCCTCCAGCCACCGTCACAAAGATAGCCCACAAACCAGTGAGAAGGGTTGGTGTCGGTCAAGCCACTAACCAAAACACCGTTGACCTAGAGAATGACGAGACCAACGAGGAGGAAGACCCAGATGATTGGCTCTTCAAACAACAAGCACAACTCACTGCAGGATATCAGAAACGAGTAATGCAGCAAGCACAAACAGCGAGTACAAAAGACACTTAACTTCGACACCAACCACAAGATTCAAGGGGCAACAAATAAGAACAAAACAACGAGTCGTTCTCAGAAAGACAATACAGTAGGGAGTTGTAGCGGAGGCCGCGGGAAGGGCTCCCGTAGTCAGGGCCACACTCCCACTGACGAGGAGGACGGCTATGAATCCAGCTCGCAGGCGGAGGGCGATAACGACTTAGTCAAACCCTACAGGCCAAAAGATCTCGCAGAAAAATGCAAATTCTGTGCCCGCGTTGCCCTAGCACCGATACCCGCAAAAGCTAAACTACCAAGCAGCATTGGTAAATATGACGGAATACGTGACCCAGACGATCATGTGCATGACTTCCGCACTGCAGCTCACAGTCAGAACTGGCCAATGCAAGTATGGTGCCATCTCTTCGCGCAAACTCTAATGGGTGCGGCTAGAGTATGGTTCGACAATCTCCCGGCGGGTAGTATCCTAGACTTTGACGACTTGCTATCCAAGTTTTCTCTGCGTTTTCTTCACCAGAGGAAACACAAAAAGGATAAAGCCCACATCCTACTTTGCGCCAGGAGGGATACCGAAGCAGTTGAGGACTATATCACCCGCTACACGCGGGAAGCAATGCAAATAGGGTGCGGAGAGGAGCTCACACGCGCGGCTTTCATCCATGGGGTCAACCACGATGACCTTATGAAATGCCTCACAGGAAAGGACGGAATTCCCGAGTCATGGGACGAGGTCATCAAGGCGGCCAAAATTTACGCTTCGTCAGAGAAATCTTTTCGTCATTCCTGCCAGCATCCGTATTCCAACAATCACGGTGGCCGCAGGGATAAGGGTAAACAATCCGTGTGGTCACGCATTTCAGGCTCCGCAGAGGAAGGCAAATATTCCGCACAGCAAGACGCACGTCACATCATCAATAACAAACACACCCGCGACGGGCGGGGAGGATCTAAGAAAAATACAGAGTGGACGCCATTAACAAAGACGCCGTCACAGGTGCTCGCCACCGAACAACACAACTTCAAAGAGCCTCGCCCACTCGGCAAGCGGAGACATGTAGACACAAGCAAATCAGAGACGCATCAGCGTTTTCACGCGATGACGTCACCTTGGTCTGTGAGTAATGCTTTAACGAGCAACTCACCGCGGACTAAGCAGATCAGAGACGCATCAGCGTTTTCACGCAATGACGTCACCTTGGTCCGCGAGTAATGCTTTAACAAGCAACTCACCGCGGACTAAGCAGATCAGAGACGCATCAGCGTTTTCACGCGATGATGTCACCTTGGTCCGCGAGTAAGGCTTTAACAAGCAACTCACCGCGGACTAAGCAGATCAAAGACGCATCAGCGTTTTCACGCGATGACGTCACCTTGGTCCGCGAGTAATGCTTAACAAGCAACTCGCCGCGGACTAAGCAGATCAGAGACGCATCAGCGTTTTCACGCAATGACGTCACCTTGGTCCGCGAGTAGTGCTTTAACAAGCAACTTACCGCTGACTAAGCAGATCAGAGACGCATCAGCGTTTTCACGCGATGGCGTCACCTTGGTCCGCGAGTAATGCTTTAACAAGCAACTTACCGCTGACTAAGCAGATCAGAGACACATCAGCGTTTTCACGCGATGGCGTCACCTTGGTCCGCGAGTAATGCTTTAACAAGCAACTCGCCGCGGACTAAGCAGACTAGAGACACATCAACGTTTTCACGCGATGGCGTCACCTTGGTCCGCGAGTAATGCTTTAACAAGCTACTCGCCGCGGACTAAGCAGACTAGAGACGCATCAACGTTTTCACGCGATAACGTCACCTTGGTCCACTAGTAGTGCTTTAACAAGCAACTCACGGCGGACCAAGAAGATCAGGAACGCATTAAGCGTTTCCACACAATAGTGTCACCTTGGTCGTTAAGTAATGATCTCAGCGAGCAACTCGCCGCAGTCTAAGCAGGTCAACATTTTAATGTAATAACGTCATAGCGAGAAATGACACATCTACACAAGGACACTGGTTACACAAGCAATATACAAGGATCCAAAGCCGTAGCCATAAATACATTTCATAAAGGATCATATCAACAAAAAACCCTAGGCACCCAAATACACATTCAAAAAAATGCCCCCTAGGAGCACAACATGGATGCCTCAGGGTACTATTACATACATTTTCAAAAAAGGAAAATAGTAAACACCAAAACCTAGTCTAAGACAATCAAGTGGGCCCACGAGTCACCATTGCGACGGAATCGGACCTTAGGGGTAGGTCGGACCACCGCAGGGCAGGCAAGGATAGCAGACAGCTGACCGCTAGATCCCACCGAGGCTGAACGGTCAGCAGCCACAATCTAACCACAGACCTTAGCCAAGGCCTTCATCTTCCGCTCCCCGTCGCCGGAGCTCTCAACGGTCGCCGTGAAAGAGGTTTCTGCAGCCAACTCAAAGCAAGCATCAGCCAGAACCTTCATCCTCCTCTCTGGGTCCGCAGGAGCAACCGCAACCACCGGCGGATTGGCGGGATGAGCTCTCCTTCGAAGAGCCAACAGGTTATCAACCACCAAGGCATCTTCAGCTTCGTCACCGGAAAGCTTCATGCATGGCCGGAGAGTAGTCATGGTAATGAGAGGAAAACTTTGGTAAGAAAGGGAAAGAAGAGTGAGTGACTAGAGGGTCACCACAAACAACCCTTTTATAGACAATTAAGAGAAAGTAATGATGAGCAACCATTAATGCACGAAGTCATCTCAATCGACAATAGTGACAAGTGTCACTTCCAGCTGCCTGTCACGCCGTCAGTAGCCATTAATGACTGACGGCTGACGCCTAAGCTCCCTAGTAAATCTAGTGCAATTATGACAAGTAATACGAAGAGACATGCTTAAATAAAGGGGAAATGAAAAGCCATCAGAGCAAACAAAGCGTCACAACAAAACAAAACGAAAACAAACACAAATTATCCAACAAGTACAACTTCGAATAAAATCGAGAAATGCAACACTCAATCCTCCCCAAAGTCTACTGTATCAAGAAATTCATCCTCGGCATCGTCACCTGGCGGAGCGGATGAGGTTCCTTCACCTCGGAGTGTTGCAGCGGCCCGCTCAGCTTCTTCCCGAGCTTCCTTCTCCTTTTCCGCCTACAGCTCTTTTTCTGCCTCTTCAAAGGCGGCACGCAGGAGCAGTACGCCATTAGGAGACTTGGCGCACTCAGCAATCACATCCATTATGTAACATTTCGCGTTAAATAAATATACGTTACGGATAAAAACGACAAGTTTTATTGTTTATTTTGTGACATTTAAACCCTAATACCATTATTCATTATAATTTTATAAAAATTATTTTTACACTTTAAACACATTATTGTGACCATCTTAAATTTAAATTTCATAAAAACATTTTTGGTTATTTATTTACTAATATTCCCTCAATTATCAAACATTTTTTTGTTATTACTCAAACAAGTATTTACCCCCAATTCGAAGCCCTAGAACTTATACATTTGTAGACTTAATAGACTTAGACATATTTATTACCTTATTATAGGGTGATACTTGATACATTTGGGCAACACCATATTACAATTTTTCAACAGATATAACATTTTGCTAAGGTGAGTTTTACATATCCCCTTTTCTATTTATCACCATTTTTGGGGTGAAACATGTTACAACAATATTTATGCAATTCAATCATCAATGTGTCTATGTGTATTTCTATGTTGCATTATGTTTTGAACATGACTAGGGTAAGCACAATTCTAGCATAAACATTCATCAGCCAAACGGTATACATTGATAGATCTATTGGACTGACAATCCCACCCGGATACGTTCCTCCTACAAAGGTTACGTGGGTGTTTGTTACTGCAATATAAACGAGTGAACCATGAGCGTATGGGATGTACCACAATACAACAGTCACAAGGTTGATTATGCACTCGATTTACTTCTAGTATGTTTTCGCATATGGACTAGATTGCCATGACACATGAATTGCACAACAATTTTATTCGATTATCAAAACCTATGTAATTCTCACCAACTTTTGTTGACCCAAAATATTTCCAACTTAACATGTTTCAGGTTCTACTTGCTTGAGGATTTGAATTGATGCTTGAAGATGTTTTGCATAGTTTAATTCGATTTGATGTACAAATTCTTAGAACAATTGCATGTAACGTATTTAAATTATTTAATGACATTTATTATTCGCCATGAGCTACTGAACAATCATCAATACGTGACATCCCGATGTTTCCGCCATCGGTTGGGGTGTTACACATTACAGGGAAGGTCAACTCGTCGTACGCGGCTACCTCTGCGTCATACTCCGCCTCCGCGTCAATGTTGCGATAGGGGTTATCCTCCAAAAGGCGCCCGCCAAGGCAGAAGTCGAACCCTTGTTTAAAACCAAGGACAACACCAAATTGCTTCGACTTCTCCAGCAGGCGGGCAACAGATTAAACTATGGCTGGTTCCTCCCATATGCAGGAAAACACCTACAACACAAAGGGTCAAAAGTGTCAGGGATGCAATAATACGACAATACAGCAAACATAGAATACGCCAAGCAAACATACCCCTTGGATCCCAGTAGTCATCAGCCAGTTAACATCATTAAGAGTTTCTTCCTGACTTTCCCGGGCAACCCGCAACATCTCTTGGACGCTGTCACGGGACGCAGAAAGATCCTTGACATCAGAAGAAAGAGCCATCTTCTCATTACGAAGGATGTCGGTCTCGCGTTTCAGTAGGGTAATATCATTATCAAGCCCAGAAACACGCGAGGACTGCAGCAGCACCTCATCCTCCTTCTTGGCCAGGTCCGTACGCGCGGAGGCGGTCTTGGATCTCTCCTCCTCTAGTTCCCGCTCCTTTCCATCCAACGCGGTTTTGAGGCGCTCAACTTCACTTTCTAAACCGCGCACGCGGTCTCGCTCCTTGGTTATGACTTGGTTGGTGGTTTCACAGGATGACTTCCATTCCTGAGACTCTTTGACATGGCGCTCTTCATCCGACTTCGCCTGTGCCATTGCATCAGATAGCGCTTTCGATTGTGCCACACAATCTTTGTTGTGCTTGTCAAGCATATTCTTGAACGCAGCCTTGCGAGCTGCCAATTCTTGCTCGGCTTCCATCAGCGCTTGATATCCGCGTCTCACCTCGCTTAGCGTGGCGGCGGCAATAGCCAAACCAGCGGCACCGTCCTGAAGAAGCGCAAGACGATCCCGTTTAGCCGCATACGCCCGCTCGGCGGGAGGAATGGAACCTAACAACCACTCTTCACACGTATCTATTTGAAAGAATCTGCCATCTTCGCGAACAGACCAATCCGGCCTATACACAGGACCGGTAGCAACATCCAACCTGAGCCCAGCGGAGGCTATTCCCGTAGTGTCGGCCTTTTTGGGGTTGCTGCTGCTGGAAGGCATAGTTTCCTTCACCGAAACACCGCCATCACTACCACCCGCTGAGCCACCACCGGAAGACAAGTTCACGTACTCAGCACTGTCAAAAACCCCGCCTGCAAGCCCGGTGTCGTAAGGATGCCCTCCGCCGCCCGGCGATGTAGGCCGCTGTAACACCCCAACCGATGGCGGAAACATCGGGGTGCCACGTGTTGATGATTGTTTTCAGTAGCACATGGTATAATATAAATTTTAAATAATTTATTCAAACATAATATCCAAAATGTGAAATAATGTCTAAGAATTCAAATACATAACATCCAAATAATAACTTCAAAAACTTCAAATAACTTCAAGATAAATCCTCATGCTAACTCAAGCCTCAGCTTCATTGTTACCTGAAACATGTTAATTTTGAAAGTATTTTGGGTCAACATAAGTTGGTGAGAATTACATAGGTTTTTGATGATAAAATGAATAAAATGTTATGCAATTCATGTGTCATGTTAATCTAGCCCATATGTGAGAAACATATTAGAAATAAATCGAGTGCATAATCAACCCTGCTGACTGTTATAAAATGATACATACCATACACTTATGGTCCCAATGAATAATGTTATGCGATAACAAACACCCACGTAACCTTTGTAGGAGGCACGTATCCGGGTGGGATTGTCAGTCCAATAGATCTATCAATGTATACCGTCGGCTGATCAATGTTAATGATTATGCTAGAATGTGCTTACTCTAATCATGTTCACGACAATATGCAACATAGAAAACACACAAACACATTGATGATTGAATTGCAATGAAAAGTGTTATAACATGTTTCACCCCAAAAAGTGGTGATAAAAGGGGCTATGTAAACTCACCTTAGCAAATGTTAACTTGTTTGAAAGATATGATAATTGTGTTGCCCAAAGTGATTCCAAATATTACCCTAAAATGAGGTAATATATATAATAAGTCTAAGTCTATATAAACTAATATGTGCATCCTAGGGTTTCGATTTGGGGATAATCAATTGTTGAGATTTAAATTTAAAATGCTTAATTAAATAAAGAAAATTGAATAATTAAGGAAAAATAGTCTTTTTATAAAGTTTGAATTTTGAATGAGTACAATAAAGTGTTTGAAGCAATAAAATAATTTTTATAAAATTATTTCATTTAAAATAGATTTTTAAATCTATTTATTTAAGAATAGCCAATTATTAACTTTCATATTCAAAAATACTAAAATTAAAGAAATCTATTTTTAAAAATCATAATTCTGTTCTAAATGATTAAAAATAATTTGTATAAAATTTTGGTGCAAAAATGATGAAAATTGGATTTATCATGAATTAAATATGATTAAATCTTACAATAATTGATTAAAAATACTAAATAAATGTTTTTACTGAATTAAAAATTATTTCAGTAAAGTTTAACTTTATAAAAAGTTAGGATAATTTTTGGAGAATTTAAATAAATTGTTTTGATATAATAATGGATTTTTATAGTTATAATTGTATAAAAATGATTTAATTATTATAATTATTAAATAAAAGAATTTCTGAAAAATAAAAATTGTAAATAAATCTTTTATATCAGATTAAGAAATAATAATTTTTTTTGAATTTATAAAAGAGTTTTGGTATTTTAAAAAGGATTTATAAGATTAAAAGGATTTAATATATATATATAATTAATTATATGGTTTAAAAAGAAAAGAAAGGAAAAAGAATGCAAAAACCGGTCAGAGCCGGACTCGAACCCGGGTGACCTCGGATAGGGACCAGAGTCACAACCACTTGGCCTAGGCCGGTGGTTGTGATGGATCTGGATTCAAAATTAGTAAATACGCGAAGTAACAGAAGCTTTATCCCCAAATTCGTAAACGAAGAACCCTAGCTTTCCAATTGATTGATTCAGGCAACTATAGCCCAATTAATGTTAGGGCTATAGTTGCTTGGATGCCGATGAATGAAACCAAACAATAAAATCGAACTCACAGTGTTGTAATGATGATGATGATCGGGTCAACTGGAAAAGTCAAACCACGAACAGATAGCTCAAATCAGAGAGATTTAGAGAGATGTAAAGATTGAGAGAGAGTTATGAGCGAGTTTTCAAGGTCCAGGAGGCCTCAATTTATACTAATTGATTAGGGTTAGGGTTAATTGTATCGTTGACTTTCCTTATAGTATTACGCGGCCAAATCAGACGATTAGGGCAACAATGCCGTGTAATATGTGTGCAATTGTGTTGTAATGGGCCGGATATAGCACGATCTTACCAATTATACATCAATTACGCGTTATATTCATGGATTGGGCAACAAGGTAATCCCACAGTTGACTTTTATTGTCAACTGTGAGGATTTTAAATTGTGTATAAGTTTAATAATGATCCGGGTTTATCACAAACAGAAAGCTAGCCCAGCTGGTTGGGCTTGTGTGTTGGTTTGTACCGGTCCTTGGCGCGGGTTCGAACCCCGGCCAAGGCAAACATTTTTTTGATTTAATTTCACACACACACATTTATATATAATAATATATATATCATTAGGGTTCCAAAATAACGACAAAAATAATAAATGCGACGATAATTAAGAAAACTTGACGTTTTATTAAATGTCGGTGCGTAACGTACAAGAATTAAATGCGTAATGTTACAGTCTCCCCTACTTTTAGAAACTTCGTCCCGAAGTTAAAGGAAATACTAGGTTTGCAAATGGTCAACTACTGAAAACCTTGATAAAATTTCACACTACCTTAACGTACCTGTAAATTCATGATTACGTTCCGGACCGTAATTACCAATTTACCTTACATTAGGGTTTTGTGTCCTTTTATGACTTTACCGATTGTTAAGCAGGTCTGATAGTCTCCGCCAGTCGTTGAGCAGGTGGTAGGGCCTCTCCCGACTGTTGGATAGACATGATGTCCTCTTCCAATCGTTAAGTAGATTGTTTAGTAGTCAACTATTTGTTGTGCAAGTAAGCAAGTATTGATAAAGCAATCAATTAAAACAAATATACACACAGATGTTATGGTAATACTTGAATTTATTATCTGATTCAAAAGTGTCAATACATGAAACTAAGGAGAAAGTAGATATTATTCAAATGGTAGGGTTTGATGTTGAGCAGTCGGAGGTCTCAAGCGGGATTATTTGGAGCATCAAGAGCGTTTGTAGCAGGGATTCGACAAGCTTCTGCAAGATGCCCATACCTCTGACAATTGGTGCACTGTCGACAGGGTACTTGAGTTGGATGGTGATACTGGCAGGTGTCACACTTAGGTAGGTTCCCATTGTATTGTTTCTTGGTGGGTGGAGTGGTAGTGTCTATTGCAAAATTCCTGACCTTGTTCTTCCCGTTGGTTGAGGCCTCGGTTTTGATTTCAACGGCAGGTTGGGGAGTATCCTTTTTCTTTTCCCCTTTACGAGTCAGGGTTCCTGCCTTCACATGGTTATCTGTTAGGGTGGCAGCCAAACGCTTTGCTTCTTCCAATGTAGCAGGGTTCCTTCCCCACACTGTGTCTTGAATCTGCATCGGTAAGCCACCAATGTATTTTTCGATTGCAATGGGCAAAGGAGTGACTTTGTGGGGTAGCAGTAAGCTAAGTTCGTGAAAGCGAGTGTTGTAAGCAAGGTTTTCCCCACTGTCTTGAGCAAGATCATAAAATTCGTCTTCCAGTTTCTTGATTTCATTACGAGGACAGAACTCTGCCTTCATAATGTCTTTAGCTTGATCCCAGGTTAAGGCTAGTGCAGCTTCAGCTCCGCGAGTGCGCTTTTCTTCATTCCACCAAGTGAGTGCTCGTTTGTGAAGAACACTCATGGCATAACGGACTTTGAAGTTGTCGGGGCATTCACTGTTGATGAAGGCATTCTCAATACCCTCAAACCATTGGAGGAGTCCAGTAGCTCCTTCTTCACCACTAAACTTTGGAGGGTTACAAGAGTTGAAATGCTTAAGGGTGCAAGCTTGGGGTCCATTACCATTGCCATTGCCATTGTTGTGACCATTCCCGTTGTTGTGACCATTCCCATTCAATTGGATGACCTGAGCAAGCAAGTTGGGAACCAGAGTTGCGATTTGTTGCGCCATTTGTTGAGAAATGATCGCAGCCAGTTGAGCATCGACCCCATTGTTGTTGTGGTTAGGAACTTGGTCATGGTTGTGGTTATGGTTATCACTACCTTCTGCGGGGTTCTCACCATTGCTGTTGCGAGTGCTGCGACGAGGAGGCATGATCTGTAATAGACACAATGAAATGAATGAGAGTTTATATAAGGAATGTAATCATTTATTCATTAATTAAAACGAATAAACGAAAACGTTGACTTATCAAAGATTCTAAATTCTAATAACATATGAAGACATGCTTTAGCCTATAAGTGAACACTCATCCCGAGAATTCCCAGGTAGGCATCCGGGTCCCTCGTCTGATTGGGATATATGCGCAATGCCAGCCTAGACAGAAGACTCAGAATACAGGCGTTCACCCTTCCAGATTGCACGTGTTCGTTATTAAAATCTAGAACTTCGACGAGATCTCAAGGGGGTTCAGGTTAAACCTGAGGGATTTGTCCTATTAGTCTAAGAGTAGATCCACTGATGGAGAGCAACCTTCCTGTAGGGGTGAAAGTAGGGATAAGAAGTAGGAGGGAGATAGAGAATAGCAAGTAAAAGGAAGCAAGTACTGTTTTAGTCCCTAAGGTTATAGTCTAGATTATTTCTAATAACCTAATTCCCTATAACCAAGGCTCTGATACCAATCTGTAACACCCCAACCGATGGCGGAAACATCGGGGTGCCACGTGTTGATGATTGTTTTCAGTAGCACATGGTATAATATAAATTTTAAATAATTTATTCAAACATAATATCCAAAATGTGAAATAATGTCTAAGAATTCAAATACATAACATCCAAATAATAACTTCAAAAACTTCAAATAACTTCAAGATAAATCCTCATGCTAACTCAAGCCTCAGCTTCATTGTTACCTGAAACATGTTAATTTTGAAAGTATTTTGGGTCAACATAAGTTGGTGAGAATTACATAGGTTTTTGATGATAAAATGAATAAAATGTTATGCAATTCATGTGTCATGTTAATCTAGCCCATATGTGAGAAACATATTAGAAATAAATCGAGTGCATAATCAACCCTGCTGACTGTTATAAAATGATACATACCATACACTTATGGTCCCAATGAATAATGTTATGCGATAACAAACACCCACGTAACCTTTGTAGGAGGCACGTATCCGGGTGGGATTGTCAGTCCAATAGATCTATCAATGTATACCGTCGGCTGATCAATGTTAATGATTATGCTAGAATGTGCTTACTCTAATCATGTTCACGACAATATGCAACATAGAAAACACACAAACACATTGATGATTGAATTGCAATGAAAAGTGTTATAACATGTTTCACCCCAAAAAGTGGTGATAAAAGGGGCTATGTAAACTCACCTTAGCAAATGTTAACTTGTTTGAAAGATATGATAATTGTGTTGCCCAAAGTGATTCCAAATATTACCCTAAAATGAGGTAATATATATAATAAGTCTAAGTCTATATAAACTAATATGTGCATCCTAGGGTTTCGATTTGGGGATAATCAATTGTTGAGATTTAAATTTAAAATGCTTAATTAAATAAAGAAAATTGAATAATTAAGGAAAAATAGTCTTTTTATAAAGTTTGAATTTTGAATGAGTACAATAAAGTGTTTGAAGCAATAAAATAATTTTTATAAAATTATTTCATTTAAAATAGATTTTTAAATCTATTTATTTAAGAATAGCCAATTATTAACTTTCATATTCAAAAATACTAAAATTAAAGAAATCTATTTTTAAAAATCATAATTCTGTTCTAAATGATTAAAAATAATTTGTATAAAATTTTGGTGCAAAAATGATGAAAATTGGATTTATCATGAATTAAATATGATTAAATCTTACAATAATTGATTAAAAATACTAAATAAATGTTTTTACTGAATTAAAAATTATTTCAGTAAAGTTTAACTTTATAAAAAGTTAGGATAATTTTTGGAGAATTTAAATAAATTGTTTTGATATAATAATGGATTTTTATAGTTATAATTGTATAAAAATGATTTAATTATTATAATTATTAAATAAAAGAATTTCTGAAAAATAAAAATTGTAAATAAATCTTTTATATCAGATTAAGAAATAATAATTTTTTTTGAATTTATAAAAGAGTTTTGGTATTTTAAAAAGGATTTATAAGATTAAAAGGATTTAATATATATATATAATTAATTATATGGTTTAAAAAGAAAAGAAAGGAAAAAGAATGCAAAAACCGGTCAGAGCCGGACTCGAACCCGGGTGACCTCGGATAGGGACCAGAGTCACAACCACTTGGCCTAGGCCGGTGGTTGTGATGGATCTGGATTCAAAATTAGTAAATACGCGAAGTAACAGAAGCTTTATCCCCAAATTCGTAAACGAAGAACCCTAGCTTTCCAATTGATTGATTCAGGCAACTATAGCCCAATTAATGTTAGGGCTATAGTTGCTTGGATGCCGATGAATGAAACCAAACAATAAAATCGAACTCACAGTGTTGTAATGATGATGATGATCGGGTCAACTGGAAAAGTCAAACCACGAACAGATAGCTCAAATCAGAGAGATTTAGAGAGATGTAAAGATTGAGAGAGAGTTATGAGCGAGTTTTCAAGGTCCAGGAGGCCTCAATTTATACTAATTGATTAGGGTTAGGGTTAATTGTATCGTTGACTTTCCTTATAGTATTACGCGGCCAAATCAGACGATTAGGGCAACAATGCCGTGTAATATGTGTGCAATTGTGTTGTAATGGGCCGGATATAGCACGATCTTACCAATTATACATCAATTACGCGTTATATTCATGGATTGGGCAACAAGGTAATCCCACAGTTGACTTTTATTGTCAACTGTGAGGATTTTAAATTGTGTATAAGTTTAATAATGATCCGGGTTTATCACAAACAGAAAGCTAGCCCAGCTGGTTGGGCTTGTGTGTTGGTTTGTACCGGTCCTTGGCGCGGGTTCGAACCCCGGCCAAGGCAAACATTTTTTTGATTTAATTTCACACACACACATTTATATATAATAATATATATATCATTAGGGTTCCAAAATAACGACAAAAATAATAAATGCGACGATAATTAAGAAAACTTGACGTTTTATTAAATGTCGGTGCGTAACGTACAAGAATTAAATGCGTAATGTTACAGCCGCGTCTCAAATCCTTCACCCATATCACCACCATCAACACCCTTCCCTTTCTCTTGCTCCTTCCTCCTATTCTCCTCCAACACTTTAGCCTGCTGTAGCTCCGCTTCACGAGCTTCATCGGCCCTTCTCTCCTCGGTAGCTTGGACGTCCCCCTGACGCAAATGCTGTTGGCTCACCTCCGACACACCCGGCCGCCCACTGCCCTCACCCTGTGTAGAGGTTACAAGCGGGGTAGGACCAACAGGCTGAGAGCCAGGCACCTCGGACAACTTTGGCTCGCCGGGGAAAAGCAGAGGACCACCTATGACAAGAGAAAAGCGTGAGTAAGAGAAATGAGGATACAGATACACAAACATAAAATGGTACACAAGGAGATACCTGGTTGAACCTCTTTAACAATTTTAGAGGCCAAACGGGGACGTTTGTGGGACACCGCCAAACGGACCTTCAAGTTGGAAGCCGGAGAATCACTCTCAGGCACTTTCCGCTTGGCGGAGTCCATCTTGCTCACCACATCCTTCAACCTCTTCCCGGCGCCGTGACCACCTCGCCCGGATTCCCTGCTAGGACGGCTCGACACAGGTGGCGTACTAAATACCTCCACATAATCACCCTTGTCCTTGGCCCCGCCAGATACTGGCGGCTGGCGAGAGGAACCACCGCCGCTACCAATACCTGCACGAGCCCGACTTCGGTGAGTCAATGAGTAAGACTCATCCTCAGACTCGCCATCAGAAATAAGCATAATATTAGCCCCACTAGCGGAAACCGCATTCAGCGGGCGAGGGTTAACGGGGACATCACCTGGGATCAAAGTATGTCCAGGAAAGTCCTTCACATTAACAGCAACAAAATTCTTGAGCGTCTGTTCCACCAGAGGCTCCTCATTGGCCCGGAGCGGCTCCCACCTAAACTCGCCATCAACCCCGGGAACAATAGAATAAAAGCAACTTTTTTCTGCGCACGCAACACAAAAGTCAAAAATGAAGACAAATAGAAATCAATAAGGATGACCAGAAGACCGGAGACAGTCATACCTTCACCATTCACATAGAAGTGCGGATTCTGGTCAGCCCTCCCACCTACACGGCTAACACCCGCCATCAACAATGCTTCAGGCTTCACATTCGCCATCTCAATGGAAGTAACTTGCTCTGTAATCTTGTCATACCAGTCAAAGTCAACATAATTGACAACCGGGAAATCCCTCAGCTTCGCCTTGGCGGACATAGCCAGCCATTGCAAAGGCACCGGAACAACTCCTTGCCGAATGAAAAAGAATTTTGTCTTCCAGTCATGCATGCTACGCGGCGGCTCGTTGCCCACCGCCTTAATCCTACTCCGCTGAGTAAACAAAAACCATTGCGGACCCCCACGAGTGAGCCGATAAAACGCATTGAACATCTCAAAAGTCGGTTCAACGCCCTGAGAACGACACACAAATTCGAAATGACCATGCGGGTCATCCCCAATGGCGTCACTTGAGTCAAATAAACCCCATACCGGAGGAGCAAATCACAGACAAACCGCGTGGCCGGCAACCGGAAGCCAGCCAACTGGAAGTGCGCAGCGTACAACGCCATCCTCCCATGGCCGGCATCCAAGACGGTTTCTCCGTCGGAGGGTAGCATCGACTCCCAACTGGCCGGAATCTCATATAACTCTAGAAACTGTTCAAAGGACTCCTTCCTCCACTTGATCGGAGCGTCTGCCATACAGACCGGATCCTTCTTGCCTCTAGTGTCAACGTCAGCCATCTTCGATTAAACAGGTTACGGAGAAACTGACAGGATGGTAAACACACGAGTATCGCCGGCAAAGAGGGGAGGAAGTTTTTGGCAGGTGAAAGAGAAATAGAACCCTCAAATGGGAGAGAGAGGAGGTATTTATACAAGCCACATTAAGTATGGTGGGCCAAACAAGCACAGTAAGGCCCATCTTCTAGTGACACGTAGCCCACTAAAGCAAAAATTCAGCTACGCGCCACGCGTCGTCACCACGCGTCTAACACAAGCAGTTCAAAAGTCACCCACCTGTAACTGTTGCGACGGCAAAGCAAACGCGGAAGACAGACTGTCAGTCACTTCAACCGTCAGAATAACTGCCATAATGATGACTTTTCGAATTTCCCCCTAAAATAGCGCCACCATCAGCACCTAGCTTCATAAGCCTAGCGGAGAGGTTAATCCGCCTGACAAAAAACGCACCAGCCCGCCGAACACGTACAACCCGCGTAGCCGCGCCCGAGGAACCCTCTTTTTCTATCAGTCCACCACCCCTCACGCATCTGCTTTGCAGAGCCAAGAGCGACGCTGGACTAGGGGGACTTGAAGGGGTAGGGACCCAAATTCACATGGGCCCCTACCGGGACCTTGGGCCCAAAGACCGGAATAGGGCCAGTAAGCCCAAAAGAAGCCAGGAGAGCAACCAAAAGCGGGTCCACCACAGCGGAGTGTGCCCGTCATCAAGGCGGGCATGCTACCAGTAATGACCTCATCCCAAAGGATGAAGTTGCAAAGGTGACACGTGGCGACACCGGACACGGTCGTACAATATGCTACGAGCCAACCAAGATACAACGACATGTGGCAAGGAGCATGCTGCACGATCAACAAGCAGGAGGATTACACGTGTCCCGAATAAACCCGCAGGGGACAAAAAGTACTATCCCTGCACGCGGCAGCCAATGAAAGGGCAGGGGACCACCTCAGCAAGGATCTCCACTAACGAGGGGCTGTAGAGGGGACAACCGTACACCCAGCAGCCAATCATATTCAACCAGACCTGTGACCAACCATACGATGCCACGTCGGAGGAAACGGTACGAACACTCTCTATGATTCACTACCTGTCGAATATATTGTCGTATTGGGCCTAATCCTGGGCCGATGTGGAGGCAAGCCCTTAACTGGGTCCAGGCCCATTGGATAAGTTAAAAGTAGATGTCGAGGCCCGTGTGGAACCTATTTAAGGAGCACTTCGTCTCCTTAGATAGGCCATTCAGAAACCCCTGAAGAACACACTAGTGCCGATAACGTTTTTGTGTCTGCTAAGTAGATTCCTTCGGGATTCGAGGCGGTCGCCCCACATCGGTATATTGTGTGTTTCAGGTCACCCATCACTAGGAGGTCATTCATTCTAGCGAAGGATCAGACTTGTAGAAGCAGGTTTAACCCACTCTCCTTAAGGTTAGACTTGTTGTTTCTTCAGTGACGTTAAAAGTACCTCAGTGTTCTTCATCTCTAGTGATGCACAGGTAGAAGGAAGGGGATGGGTGTGTGTGTGTATATATATATATATTATAGATTTGTTTTGAAACAAAAAAAAAAATACAAATAAGGGTATTTGAGTCTTTTAGCATAAAGTTAACAGAATTTTTGGATGGGGTTAACGAGTTGGATGGAAACAGCAAGATATTGAAACGTTGGGGGACCCAGATGAGAAAAAATAAACTTTTGGATGAAACTAGCAAAAATGCCCAAACCTCAAGGACGAAAATGGCATTTAACTCTATTATCTACAACAAACATCATTTAAGATCATTATAAATAAAATTTTCAAATAACTAAATACTTTAATTAAATGATAGTGAATAATTTACCAAACCTGGAAGTCATGGTGTATGAAGAATTTCAAAGAACGAATAATTCACCAAACGTGGAAGTCGTGGTGAGAAATCCTAAAATATTAAAAATGTAGTATAAGCAAAACAATTTCACTATTTTAATAATAATGATTTCTATATGTAAAAAGTTCTTAAAACATGCACACATACATATACACTACCTACAAAACTCATCAATTAAGAAGGTAACATCAAAGTCCTTCTTCCTAGGTTTAAAAACATAAATGTCATACTAATATTAAAGACTTTTGTATGTAAAATCTTTTAAAACATGTACACCTACATACACACTGTTTAAAAAAACATGGAAATTCAGTGGGTAAGAATAAAATATTCACAATCCAGATTTAGAAACACAGTTCCATAACATTATACTCCAAAATATAAAAATAAACTTAACAACTAAAAAAAGAATAAAATAAAACCTGCTTTGAACGGGATTGTTCATACAATACACTAGAGTAGAAAGGAGCGTGATTCATGATGGTAATGTGAAGGATTGTACACTCGTAAACAGAGAAAAGGCTTCACAAAATTAAGATACAGTTTTAGAAAAAGAGAGATGAAAAAAGAAATGATCAAAACTCACCGATAACTGTAATTTAATATTTTAATATAATAAATAATAAGTAATTAATAACCAATGACTCCCAATACTATTCAAGAATTACAATTTAGTCCATATAATAAACCATATTGAACACTATTCTATAGTCTGTTCAATTCTGAATCTGTTGAAAGGACTATTGGAGTCAAAAGTCTCTTCCTACAACAGATGTTGAATAACAGATGTTATCTAAAATATTTATCTAACATATGTGGCTCCAACGCTGTTGACTAACAGAAGTTATGTAACTTCCTATTTATTGAACATAACACAAAAGTAATAAATTAACGATAGATTAAATGAGAAAAAATTATACTCATAACATGTTAGGAAAAGTGAAAAGACATCTCTTAAAAAACCACAACCAAATCGTCTCGATTAACTTAAATATCTTCTAAGAACTGACAGCCATCTAATAACCATCTACATCCCCTTAACTGCCCCTACTCCCCCACAACCCCCCTATAAAACAAAGAACACAATAACACATCTAGGGCATATATCTTCCTTTTTGATAATTCTCTTTCTCACTCAATTCTCAATCCCAAAACTCACTAGAAAGAAAATGGCAGACAACCGGACATTATCCACATGGTGGTTTGAGAAGAAGAAATTCTACCTAATGATGAGTGACATCAGGAAGCGTATTTACAGATCCCAGAAGGTGTAATAAAAAGTTGCTCAAAAACAATTCATAAAAAAATGTTAATGCTGGGTAGCCATCCTAGTTGGGAAACTTGTCACACCCTCAAAATCCACTTGCGGAGTTTTACCGCGAGGCGCATGACAAACCAGGATCCAAGTCAACGATCACAATAAACAAATCTGAATGAACATATGCAATTTCAAAAACATAGTTTAAAATCCCAAATACAGCGGAAGCTTATTCTCAAAACTTAATCCAAAAGTAAACCAAAATATTTAATGTTCGAAAACCATGCAACCCTAACTAGACGCCGTGCAGACGCGTGCGCCCTAGTTCCGTAGTGCTACCTTAGCGACCTGAGAAAACATGTAAGAGTTACGTCAGCACAAAAATGCTGGTGAGTTCACAGGTTTTGTAATCAAAGTATCAAGTTCAACCTGTCCATACTATGTCAATTTGTAAACCAAGTACGCTAGCTAGGCGTATGTTTTATTACTACAACGATTGGAAAACCATTACTAACTCGCAAACCAGATGTCGTGCCCGAATAGTAAACCTGTTCCTGTTTGAGACAATATGCACTCGCCGACCCTCCAAGCCGACGAGCGGGGTTGGTCACTCCCAATAGATCTATTCACATTTCCCCGTTGTGCTAACCCGCACATTCATGGTTTCCCCCGGGACTTCCAAAGATCGTATAGTAAACCATAGAAACCCATAGTATGACAGTTGTTACCAAAACATAAGTTTAACACATGTTTTCTCCCCCAAAAAGTGAAACCAGTTAAAAGAGGGGCCGTAAACTCACCTTAACGTGCCAGCAAAGAATCCGAACAGCAAGTAATATATGCTACCGACACCCTAATAACAGTGTCATTAAGTGAGTATAGGCGTAATATCATTACACCATATAACTCGTTTGTCCAAGGCGTTTTAAATGTTCAAAAGCGTGTAAGTAACACCTAGTGATTCTACATGCATAAGTAAATCCTACGGACCCGTTGGTGAATACGTTGGTTACAATTAGTTTCTACATTCCGTATGTGTCTCAGACAAGTGTACTTCAGTTACATGTCAATTCCATACCACCTAAGACCTCAATTAATCACATAAGCACATAATACACAATCTGTGTTTTCAGGACAGATTGTGCGCCATCAAAACGAATTTATTTAAAATAGCTAATCAGTGAGTTAACCTCCCAAATTTTTACTAAATTTTCTTTGGGATTCACTTAACAATACCTATTTTTGTTTTGTCTTAAATCCAAACACAAAAATAATTAAAATTCGTCTAATACATCTATGTTCAGAAAACCTTCCTAAAAGGTCAGTTTGGTAGATAAATTCCCAAAAATTGTGTATTCATCCAAACGGGATGAATCCACTTGGAAAACTCATATTACTTCAATATTAACCTTCTGTAAAAATTTCACAACCCAAATCTTTATAAAACTTGATTTATGATGTTTCAAAGTTGACTCAGTTTGATACCCGAAATTCTGACCTGACCTATTTTAAATGAAAATTCCAAAAACATATCAAACGACATCCAAATCAGATGATTTTGCCCATTATAAAAAGCTAAGACTATGTACAATCTATTCATGCAAAGAATCGATCAAACCAATTATTTTCAAGCCACGAAACAGACCCTACAAGTCGACATTCAGAATCTGTCCAGATTCTAATCATGCAATATTATCAATTATATCAAACCCTAGTTGCATATATCAATCAATACCACCTAATAATCATCATACAACATTAGTAAGAACCACATCTGATCAAAACCCTAATTATACATCACAAACATCATTATTCACAAACCCTAGAAGTCTAAAACATCAAGAACATGCATAATCATGCAAAACATATAGCATTCATAATATAACAATGTGCTTGACCCTTTTAATCTTCGTAATCATCAAGTTTTAACTTTTATAAAATACTTTCAGACCTGGACAAACAAGGTTTTGATGTTTTAAAACAATTTAAAGAAGATTAAAACATAAGGGAATGAAGATTATACCACAAACACTCCAAAACAACCAACCGAACGCTCTCCAAGCTTCCCGATTGATGTTCTTGAGCTTTAGCAGGTGGTTTAGGGTTAATAATTCGTGTGGGGCAGAAAGGGGGCGATTAGGGTTGAGTTTAGGGGTTGCATGGGGGTTAAGGATGCTTAAATAAGAGTTTAAGGCGGTTTAAACCCGTCAGACATGAGCGAGCGGCCGCTCGGGCCCTGTGAGCGGCCGCTCACAGGCCCGAGGCCCTCGTTCGTGTCTCGTTTCATCACCCGACGCGTTATCCTTTGACGTTTTCGTTATTTCGGACCGTAACAAGCGCAACCCCATGCGTTAAGACCCTAATCAACCTCATACTCCACTTTTAGTGATTTTTATTAACGTATTCGGTTTAGGTTCACATAATCACGTATGGTTTTCACATAAGTTCATCAACTATCACAGAGACACATATGTTCGTTATTCACCAACGTCCGAGGTTCACTAATCATGTAATCACATATTAACTCACAACAATGCACGTATGTCCCATCTAGCTATCTAGCTAACCCTAGTTAAGTATAATATACGCGTGACTCGCTAAGGTAGACTTTAATCTATACAACGTTGTTAACCAGAATTTGCCGGGTGTCACATCATCCCCACGTTAAAAGAATTTTCGTCCCGAAAATTGCACAAGTACCAAAAGGAATAACAAAAGAAACAGACAAAAGATAGAAACCAAGAGAGAGATTTACCCGAGTTGTCACATCATCCCCACGTTAAAAAGGAATCTCGCCCCGAGATTCATTCAGCTGCAGTGGTAACATATCTCGATTCGAACGCTTCCTTAGGAAAGAGATGAGGATACTTAGACTTCATCTGATCCTCTCGTTCCCAAGTGTACTCTGGTCCCCGGCTCGAGTTCCAGCGAACCTTAACAATGCGAATCTTGCTATGACGTAGGCTACGAATCTTGTAATCAAGAATCTCAACAGGCTCTTCCACAATCCGAAGACGATCATCCACCTTGATCTCTTCCAGTGGAACAATAAGAGACTCGTTAGCCAGACACTTCTTTAAGTTGGACACATGGAAGACGTTATGTACGTTGCCGAGCTCCGTCAGTAAATCCAGACGATATGCCACCGGTCCAATCCGTTCCAGGATTGTAAATGGACCGACATACCGAGGGTTGAGTTTGCCACGCTTCCCAAAGCGTATGACGCCCTTCCACGGTGAAACTTTCAGAAGTACCTTGTCATCAACTTGGAATTCCAATGGCTTGCGACGCTGATCGGCATAATTCTTTTGCCGGTCCCGTGCTGCTGCCAACCGGTTACGAATCTGTACGATCTTTTCCGAAGTTTCGTACACTAGCTCAGGCCCAGTGAGTTGACTCTCACCCACCTCAGCCCAACAAAGAGGAGACCGGCATTTCCGCCCGTACAGTGCCTCGAACGGAGCTGCCTTGATGCTTGTGTGGTAACTGTTGTTGTAAGAGAATTCTACAAACGGTAGGTGAGCTTCCCAACTTTTGCCAAAATCGATCGCACATGCCCGCAGCATGTCTTCTAAGGTTTGAATCGTGCGTTCACTCTGACCGTCAGTCTGTGGGTGATAAGCTGTACTCATGTCTAGCTGGGTACCCAAAGCCTTGTGCAAAGACTTCTAGAAGTGAGAAGTAAAGTGGGAGTCACGATCCGAAATAATGGAAACCGGCACCCCGTGCCTAGAAAAAACTTCCTTCAGATAAAGACGAGCCAAACGATCCATGGTGTCGGTCTCCTTAATAGCGAGAAAATGGGCTGATTTCGTCAACCGATCAACAATCACCCATATCTTATCATTCCCGCTCGGTGACTTAGGTAGTTGCGTGACAAAATCCATTGTAATCCGTTCCCATTTCCACTCCGGAATTTCAGGTTGTTGCAAGAGACCCGACGGTTTCTGGTATTCCACCTTGACCTTAGCACAGGTCAAGCATTTGCTCACGTATGAGGCTATATCCGACCTCATGTTTGGCCACCAGTAAAGCACCTTTAGATCTTGGTACATCTTATCCGAACCAGGATGAATAGAATACCGGGACTTGTGAGCCTCATCTAAGACAAGCTCCCGAAGTCCCCCGAATAAAGGAACCCATATGCGTTCTGCGAAGTAGTGCAGGCCATCAGGCCTTCGCTCGAGGTGCTTGTCGGCACCGTGCATAGTCTCAGCTTTAAGGTTTTCCTCCTTCAAAGCTTCTAACTGAGCAGAACGGAGTTGGTCAGGTAGAGAGGAATGAATGGTGAGCTGCAACGCCCGAATGCGACGAGGATTAATTGATTCCTTCCTGCTCAAGGCGTCTGCTACTACATTCGCCTTTCCAGGATGGTACTTAATGGCGCAATCATAGTCATTCAGGAGTTCAATCCAACGACGCTGGGTAACGGAAACCAGTCGGGGTAGGTCCTCGCATGTTTATTGTAACAATTAATTCATGGATATGAAACCGAAGGAATATCCGGATAGTACTATTGGTGCCTGACAAGGCCCACCCCTAGTTGATAGCGTCAACCCGGTAAAGACAAGGGCATGTTATTCTGAACTGGGTTGTTGAGCTAACAAACAACTCGTGCGGGCAAATGAATTGTGTAGTCTTAGTTTGGTTATGGGTCCGGGATAGATCCCCGTCGCCTTGTAGGAATTTGCTACTCCTCATGTGAAACACTGCTTATTTTATATTTCTGTTACATGCATTGGTTTAAAATAATGGTTATTTTGTTTGATCATTTCCGCTTTTGTGTATGAACTCTACTGGTGGGAAATTCCGCAGAAAATGGTTTTCATAATAATGTTTACGGATATCCGGTGAGGAGTCTGCGAGGGAAAATAGTTTACAAAGAGAAAGTTTTTCAAAGGTTATTGTGGAACGCACGACGAGGATTCCATGGGAATAACATCTTATTTTGAATGTAGATGTTCAATCAACAAGAACCTAGTATATTTACCTTTATGGGGAGGTAAATATACGATAAAGTGAATCGAATCAAAGGTTAAAAATGAAATGTTCGGCGAGGATTCCAAGGAAACTTTTACAAGATTTTTCCCAATAACGTTTTGTGTAATGAAAAATAAACTTTCTTAAAATGTTTACCAAATTTTTCCCGGTGTTTGAAACGAAACGAGTTTTATGAGAAATTAACATAAAACCATGATCTCATCAACTTTATGTTGACCTTTTTAAGCATGTCTTTCAGGTCTAGATTTTGGCAACTACATGGTTGGAAATAAGCGTTGTATTGGGATTGCGGATACTAGAAGGTTTAGCAAAGGCATTCAGAATCAATAAAAGTCTTAGTTGTATTATTTCGCTGCGTAGCAAAGGTGGCAAACGTTCACAACCAACGGGAAAATCGGGGTGTGACAACTTGTAACCCTCGCTTATGGATCGATGTGGGATTTTCAACAATTTGTTAAACCTGAATTGGAAAGGGAGTTAAGGTATGTAGCGGAGGTTGCAAGTTTCATGGTGGGAGTTAAGGTTTGTGTTTGATGGTGATTGGTGATGATGGAATGATGGTGGATGTTTGGTGAAAAGGAGTGATGATTTGGGGAACCTAGTGGATGAGTAGGGCAGGTGGGATATAAGGGGTAAATGGGAGTGAATGGACAGTTTTACCCCTCGTATTAATAAAGTTAACTTAATACAATAACCCAGTTAGTGAGAAATGACATGATATGTAAGAAAAAACACAAATTGGACACAAAATGAAAAAAAAATATTAAAAGACATGTTTCATAATTTTTGCAATACATAAAGGACACAATGTGTAATTTTGTCTAATCATAACTAGGTATTAGTTACCCGCGCTTCGCCGCGGGTGCGGCTGTTGTGCGAAACGCGGCGGGAGCTCCTGTTGCGTTGAGTGTTTGGCGGACGCTAAAGATCGTGTGTCGCTGTGGGAGCTCTTGTTGCATGGAGGGTTTCGTGGACATAAAAGATAATATTAAGTGGCTGTTATTCTTGCGTGAGCTTCAAAAAAATACTCGCGGCTAAAAGCTAAAAGTTTGGTGGTCAAAGTTTGAAATCCTAAAAGCTAAAATTTTGGCCAAAGTGCAATGCAAGTTTAAAAAAGTTGAGTGGTCAAAGTTTGAAATCCTAAAAGCTAAAAGTTTGGTAGTCAAAGTTTGAAATCCCAAAATCTAAAAGTTTGGTGGTCAAATTGGAAGAAAATAAAGTTAAGCTAAAAGTTAGTGGCCAAAGTTTTAAATCCTAAAAGCTAAAAGTTTGTTCGTCTAAATTTGGTGGTCAAATCAGAAGAAAATAAAGTTAACCTAAAAGTTAGTGGCAGAAATAAAGTTAACGTAAAAGTTAGTGGCATATATATATATATATATATATATATATATATATATATATATATATATATATATATATAGGGGAAAGTTAATTTGAGAACACCTATATTTCGTGTGAACCGTGAGAACGGCATCTAAAACCATTCAAATTCCAAATTTCTTTTTACACTTGTCTTTATTACTAAAATACAATCTCAAAAACACAATTTACGCGTAAAAATTCAAACGTATACGAAAATAATTTGTTTTTACACATGTGTAAATTTACTGTTTATACATGTGTAAACTGTTTCATTTACACATGTGTAAAAAGTTAATTTGAAAGTGTTTTTGCAAGAAAAGATGAATTATTTGGAAAGAAAATTCATTTATTAATGTTGTATTTTGATTATAATGAGGTTTGTATTAAAAAAATTTGATTTTGATTGATTTTTTTACTTGTTCTCACGGTTCTCACAATATTTAGCGTTCTCAAGATAACCCTCCCCTATATATATATATATATATAAGGTAATCAAATCGGAAGAAAATAAAGTTAAGCTAAAAGTTAGTGGCCAAAGTTTTAAATCCTAAAGGCTAAAAGTTTGTTGGTCTAAGTTTGATGGTCAAATTAGAAGAAAATAAAGTTAACCTAAATGCTAGTGGTAGAAATAAAGTTAACGTAAAAGTTAGTAGCAAATATATATATTAAAAGAAAGACACTATTGAAGTGTCTTTGTATTAATATATATAGATAATATTTCCTATATGTTCAATAATAACTCTCCAATATTTGTCATACGTAATTTTAATCATATTTTATTTCAAATTATTGTTTTATAATTTATAAATCTTCATTACTAACTAGTTCGTGATTTTAGTTATATCTTCTCTCAAAGCATTGTTTTATAATTCTTAAATTTTGATTATTAACAATTTAATATTTTCCTTATTCAGCTTGTGTAATACACAGACTTCTACCCTACTTCATTCTATAACCAAATTAGGTTTTGTGTAGGGATGGCCAAATTGAAACCCAAAACATGGTACACTTGAACAACAAATGAACTTATGTTTCACAATATGTATTTGATTATGTTATGCATCTTTATTGATATGAAATAGCTTATATAATTATAAAATCTGCATGTATATTAGTTGAAATTTTTACATTTTTATGATGATGATATGCATGAAGCTTCATAGTTGTTGAAAATATAAGTATGTAAAAATTAGAACGATTAGAATTTAGGGGTAACAATTGCTATGTGTGATTTGTAAAGTTAATAAATAATAACTATGTGTGATTTTTAATATCTAACCCGTTTAATAAATGGGTGATATTCGGTTGAGTTGTTTATCACAGTCAGCTAACCTGATTTACCCACTTACAAATTGATTACCACCGAACAACCCGTTTGGCATTTTATAAATAATGGGTTATGTTAGGGTTACACAATTTTAGGTGTGTGCATGTTAGGGTTGGTGTTTCTTACACGAATAATAACATGTGTTGTGTTCAGGTTGAAAACGTTTTACTTGTAAACCCCCAATCTATCAACCTGGTAAAATGACACCTAAGGAGATGTACATGGAAATCTCAACATATATTTTTTAACATACTAACGAATAAATTCGATGCCCATGAGTAAGCCGGTGTACACGATGCCCTACTAGTAACAAGTAACCGGATGCGGGTGTACACGATGTCCATGCGTATGCGGGTGTATTGGATCAGGGCCGGTCCTGAAAATTCAAGTGCCCGGGCCGAGCTGCAAAAATTGTTCCCCTTAGCTTTAGCTTTAGGCCTTAACGAAATAAATAATGTAAACTATTTTTTAAGCTACGATTAAAGTAATATCAAATTTTATTTCCCACTTAAGTTGGAGTCTAACAGTAGAGGAAACAAACCCTCTTGAGGGAGGTTGGAAGTTCGAATCCCACTAAGGATGAAAATATAAATTGGTGAAAGTTTGGCAATTATAAAAAAATTGTTTCATAACAAAAATAAAAGTAAAAGGAAGTCAAAACCAACCGGTAAAAAGCAAAAACAACTAAATGTGAGCCTCTTAATTTCATCTTTTTCATCTTCTCTAGTCCTACACTCATTAATAAGTCTACAATTTTTTTTCTCAAACCATTTCATTTTTTCTTTCATTCTTAACATCTCTCAACATTTCTTTACTTTCTGTTTTATATAAAATACTCTTCCCTTTGATTAATACTTGGCTAACAATTTTGGGGCTCAAACATAGAAAACTCAGTCGAATTAAGGACATCACTGTTAAGAAAACTTGAATTGCCGGAGGGTCAATGTGCCCCCGAGAAATTGGGCCCGGGCCGGGAGTCCTTCCCGCACCCCTTAAGGGCCGGCCATGTATTGGATGCCCTATGGGTATGGAACACAATTAAACAATCAAGTATGGGACGAATTACTACTAATATCTGCGACAATTTCATTGCAAGTTTATTGTGTTTTTCCCTAAAATAGTTTTATTACCTTACGATTTAATTAGACATATTTCTAAGATAAAATCTTCATTATAGGGTATTTCTAAATGTTAACATTTTCAATGTGTAGGCTGTGTAGCGTACTAGAACTTTTGATAAACTGTTGACAGTATTAATGTGTTGAGTATTATAACATTTGACGCACCGTTTCCTCTTTCGGGAAGTTATGGTTTATCCAGTTACTTTTTTCACTTAGGGGTTGTTTGGTTGATTAAGTGTTGAATCATTAGAAGGTCTGAATGGTTAAATGCTGAACTCTTAATGGTTAATTTTCTTGTCCCACATTGGTAGGAGAGTCTCATTAAGGTTCAGCATAGTTTAATGCTTAATAGTTCAGTGCTTAATGATTCAGCAACATCCCAAATCTTAATGGTTCAGCCTTAACCATTCCATTCAGAAGCTGAAATAAACAAGCTGAATACTGAATCATTCAGCGCTGAATGGTTCAGAGCCTCATTAAAAGGCTTACTAAATAGCCCCTTAGTTAGGAAGGTTAGAATTTGCTTAGTTCTTGACTTCTTTCACTATATTTCATGAAGCATATGATCACTAATTACAATTTAGTATGATATGATACCTATGCATTATAAACCTCCCAATAAATTAGATGAAGGGAAAATAACAATATTATGGATAGCTATTGGTTTTTTTTTTTTTTTTTTTTTTTTTTTCACCTTGTTCAAAATGGGCACGAATGTAACATCCATTGTAAGGACTGAAAGAGTGACATATGAGTAAACATTTTGAAAGAAACTTACAATACATGTTACAACTTAAATAAGCGAAATAAAAAGAATAGGTAGAAGTATGAATGTTGAGGCCATATGTTTCTCTTAAAACAAATTTCGAGTGTTCTCTAAAAACATGTATGTCTTCCGGAGTACAAAATGAGAAGAAAAACAATTTATATTGACAGAGATGACCACCGAGCCTAGAATGCAAATAAAAACATGCTAAATATTGTTGGAAAATGTGTAGTGTTTTTTGTATGTATTCGTGGTGTTTGAGTATCTTTGAGGGCATATAAAGTCCTTTTAACTAAGGCAGTACCTTAGGTTTTATGCTCAAATCAAAACGAAACATCACAAACATTTAAATGGACTAGACATAGATTGTATTAAGTGTATTTAGTAGTGACAGTTTAACCATAACGATCATTTGAAACCGCAAGACTTTCTTAACTATAACGATCATTTGAAACTGCTAGACTTTCTTATTTACACTATTGTCCATGAGTAGTAACTGTGAGAAACCAAGCAACGACAACTTATATTGTTGCCTGTCAATATGAACTCCATATTGCACAGTAGCATGTGTGCCATCAAAAAGAACTTTTGCTTGCACAAGTGCTAGCAATGCACGATGCCAGTAAGAACTTTCTAGTGCTCAGTAGCAACTCGTAAGCATCAAGTACCTTACTAACAACTGAGCCCATCAATAATAAACCCGCACTTATCAACAGTAACATGTGCCTGCCATTTGTAGCAACTTAAAGGATGTGAAGTGCAAAATGTGCAATCAAAACGTCACATTGGGCTCATCACTCACAATCATGATGCACGCAAGGGTGCTGATGTGTTGCAAAACACATCTAATTTCCTACGTATTTTGTAGTCATTTTCGAGTCTTTTTATTAGCGTTTTATTAGTTTTAAGTTTCTACTTGTTTATTCTATTTATTTTAGCGCTTTATTAGATTTTTATTTGTTTCAAGTCATTTTTTATTTATTTATTTATTTACTTTATATTTTTATAGTTGTTCGTGGAAAAAGAAGCGTTAAACGAATAATAATAAAGAAATAAATAAATAAAATAAAATAAAATAAAGAAGGCCAAGCTTTGTGAAACTCCAAGAATCTTGGAGCTATTTTTATTGGCCCATTCTAATTTGTTTTATTTGTAAATAAGATGAGTATTTCGAGTTGGTCACTTGAGGCATTCAGATCGGTGATACAAAGTGCTCTAGATGTGGCATTGCGGAAGAAGACTCAAGTCATGCACTGTTGAATTGCTTATGGGCCAAAGCGGTGTGGTGACAAGTGTTAGTGTGGGTTAAGATCCCATGGCCGAATGGTAACTTTTCCCTGGCTGAATGGATTCATGTGTTGATGACATCCCCCGGTTCTAAGAAATGGAAGAAGATGGTGCACATGATATTTTTAGCCACGACTTGGAGACTTTGGTTAGCTTGGAATACAAAAGTTTTTGAAGATAAGTTCATCCCGGTGCAGACTACGGTGGATCTCATCAAAGAGGACGCATTTCTTTGGGTTACCCACCGCGCTAGAATTAGAAATGTAATTTGGGCCGATTGGGCCTTATTTGATATTTCTAAATTGGTGTAATTTTAGACTCGGTTTGTATTTCCCAACTTCTTGCTGACTCTTTATATGCAGCTATAAAATGATTTTGCCGTTAAAAAAAGAAGATGACTATTTCGAGAAAATAGAGGTGAAATGGCTGGATTATTATTTTGAGGTGAACAACCTGAATCAGACAGCGTGGCCCAGATGCTTCTTTAGGCCCAGACGTGTGGAACAGGCCCATCTCGATGGGTAGGACCTGATTTTAGGCCCAGATCGTGTTTCAAGCTACGGTTTTGATGTTTTTATACACCAAAAAATCGACCAAAAGAGGGTGTGACGGCTGTGAACATTATTAGGGGAAGCGCGCTTGTAGCATAAACTTTTCACTTAACTGATTTTAATCAATTATACGCCTTGTTTACGGATGTGCACATATATGTGTGGCCCTAGGGGGCAAAAGTAAAGTTACACTAATTTTAACGTTATTTTACTAATTTTGTGAAAATAACATTAAAAACGACGGATGGTTAATCATGCATCATGTGGTGGCGTTGATAGCCAAAAGACAAGGGGTTACATGCACCAATCGGGCTTGTCCCGATTGCGAAGTGTTATGCGCCTTATGTCCAATGCTTGATACAAAACCACTATTGAGCCGGGGTTCTCACTGGAAGCAACCTCTCTATTCTCACGGGGTAGAGGTAAGGCTGTCTACATCTTACCCTCATCAGACCCTACTTTAGCTTTGCTATTGGTGGGATTAAGTGAGTATGATGATGATGATGATGATGATTATAACCAATTATACACTGCCACATCACTTCACTGGTTTACTTTACTGAAACACTTTTTAGGAGGCAGCACTCCACTGATTATTTTATTTTATTTCACTAAACTTTTTTTTAATATCACACGGTTTAAAGATAAATATTAATTACTACAACCGTCCCACCACCGAATCATTAAGTTTAAGTTGGAAACCGTCAATCAAATTCAATATACATTGAAACCGTTCCACCAAACGGTCATTAAATATTGAATTACTTGGACCGTTCGTTTCAATTTGTTTTGTATATAAACACAACAAACCGTGGGGTAAAAAACTCACCTTTACCAAACAGTATAAACACACACACACACACACAAATATGACTCGGTGGATCTTGGAAGAAGAGATGGTATTGGTTCTATGCTACAAAGACGCATCAAACGACCTGATTATACAACAACGTCAACGCCAACGCTCGAGGGCCTCGGGCTCCCACCCGCAGGGGTTTTGGGATCGTGTGCTAGCCGATTTCAACCGCCACGTCGGCAACAACGACCGGACAAATCGTCATCCTGCAACAGAAGTGGGTCGATCTCAACATAACGTGTGAATGGTGGACCAACCTGTACGAGGACACGATGAGGGCAGAGCCGGGCATCAAACCGGAGTGGGCTATCGAGTTCACGCATGTAGCCTATGCGGATCGATACGACAATAGTTTTAACCATGTCGAGGCATGGCAACTGTTGCGCCAACTCTAGGTTTTTTTATTTCTTTTTATGTAATTTATTTTTATGTTAATAGTAATGAATTTTTAATTTTTTATGTTCCTCTTTAATGTTTTTAAATTAATTACATTTTAAAACAAACGGTAATAAAAATAATTATAAAACAAACTGTACAAACAATAAAAACAAACAGTACAAATTATCAAGAAAACGGTTAAAACACAAAAATAAATATCATTTAAAAAAGTCAAAAAAAAAAAATAAAAACCGTTTACCAGCATGGTAGATACAACCAACAAAACGGTCCACGGAACCACTATCAGCATGGGTGGCAACGGTGTTACCGTGCTGGTAGTGGATACCCGTGAACAATTCGGGTGGCGCCCCGTCCCCCTTAGAGAAGCCCTGGGAACAAAACATTGGATTTTAGAGCAATTTTCCAGTTTAGAAGCTTGTTCGGGTGTGGAGCTTGGCTAATCAGTTTTTATTCTTTTTTTTTCATACGTATTATAAACATGTTTGGATTTATTTTCATATTTAGTTTTGATATGTTATTGAATAACTAGCAGGAACTTGCGCATTGCGGCGGGGCTACACGATGTTTGGCGTTTAGCTATACATAATTGGTATATATATATATATATGTATGTATATATGTATAATTGATAGATATGTTTAGCTTTAAGACTTGAACATGTAGATTTAAGTCTTGTTTTATTGGCAAAAAAAGATAACCATAAGGGATATAGTTGTATAGTGATGATATATATTATTATTACTATTACTACTACTAATATTACTACTATTATTATTACTAATTTACTATTATTACTAAAATAGTATTGGACTTATTATAACTTTATTACGTGTAACTTAAGCTCAAATACATGAATGATGTTTAATAATTCCTGGTATCCAGACCAACAATATTTTAATTATTTACATAGGGAGTATTTTTTATTCTTTATTTTGAATGAATTTTGAAAATAGTTTAACAAATAAAAATACGGTAAGACAATTGATATGAGTTTGAAAATTATATATATTAGCATTTAATAGTGTAATTGATATGATTAAAACAATTGTGTTTTCATGCATCCAAAAATAGCAAAACGAAAGTACAAACCTTCATTGGTTAAAGTTGAAAGACTGCCACATATACTTGAAATACAATCTGTCGGACCACTGGTATTTAAAATAGTTGATGTCCAATCTATGAAGGGATATATAGCAAGATTGTAAAGAGGGTATGATGGATCGTATAACCATTTAAGTTTAACATCATCAATGTTGTTAAAAGAAGAAACATGACAATAGTAAAGCTCCCTTGAACTTACCTTGGACCTTTGCAAATTAAAGGGAAAAAGAATTACTAAATACATCTAATGATTTAAACTAATAACACAATTTAGAAAAATTGTATATTTGTGGCATCAGTAAGTAACCTTGCTCTACTAAATGGGACTTAAAATCATCAAAATTTTGTTATACTCGTGGCATAAGAATAGCATCAACATAGAAGAATAGCATTAATATAGATCTTTATAGCATATTCATCATTGACATTGCATAAACTATATAGAACCCAAAATTATGTTATAAGAAATGCACCAACTTTCACTCTATGAAGATTACAAATTTATAATTGCATATTACATAGCATACCCGGTTATTCAAAATATCAGTTTGCAAAATAGCACATACATTTTATGGCCTGGTCACTTTTTCCAATCTAAATGTTAAGCCACATAGCAACTTCTAATTGTCATACTAAATATTAAATTAATAGTTGACTGTTATGAGATGGTAACTGCTATCAACAAAAAACAACATGTCATATGGTTTATTAATTGTAATATGAGCTAATACTGACCCGTTACTTTATACAAGCTACCATATGACCTGTAGATATTAAAAATTAAAAACAATATATATAATTCTTGCAAAACATAGAGAAATTATGAGAAATAATAATATTGTTGAAAATAAAAAATATAAATATAAAATAAAAAAGACTTACCAAAATGATCTTGGGTTCAACTTCTGTTGATGGTTGACTGGTCCAACTTCTTTCTACATGACAACTTTAAAAAGAACAAATTAAGGCCCTCTTCATAATCCAACAACCAAATATGTCATAACTCATGTTATATAGATTATAAAAATTCTATCATGACTTAAAATTTGATACAAATTACATCAGAACTGCATAACCCATGTCGTGAAGATCATAAAGATTAAAGCGTGGCTCAAATTTTGGCCAATATCACATCATAACTTCACTCAAATTTTAATTAAAATGCCATAGGTTTTGCATCTCAAAAAACAAAGAGACCCTACCACCACAAAAAAGAAACAATGATTCTCACATTTCTAAGGAATATATGACAGAAAACAAATTAATGAAAGAAGTCTCATGTGTAATTTAGAGGGCAAACAGAGAGGAATGAACCCTAATAGTGTCGTCGTCTTTGTTGCTTGATACAAAACTGTCGTTTAGTCATCTACATGTGGTGCCTTCTCCGCTGCAAAAACAAACAACATTGTTACCAACCAAATGAATCATTCTAAAAAATTCGGAGATTTCCAGGGTATAACCTTAAAAGAGAATATTGAATCATATAAAAGGGGTGAGGGTTACGAATTAAAGGATTAATTTGTAAAGGTTGTTGTGTGATTAAAAGAGGGATTGAATGGGGCTAGTAATTGAAGGATTCATTGATTGGTTGTGGTTATGAATTTGCCAACAGTATGGAGTTTTTAAATCTATTTATATAAAGTTAATTTACTCTAGAAAGGAATTAGTGAGGATAATACACAAATGATATTTTTTCACACACGGAGGGTGAACCCATGATTATTTTATTATACGATTTTCTGAGTATAGAATTGTAATCACCATACAACACAATTCTGGTATTTTTTAAATGTTGTGAAGATAAATAGAAAGGTAAAAAATTCGGAATAATGGATAATGATTATACACATGGAGGGTAATGGCCCACCAAGAGGGAACATGAATGCAAACTTGCATGTGTATCATCAATTAAAATAATACAAATGAAGTTGGCAACAATGTTTACTCGTATCCGAATAATGTTATGTTTGGATACTCTATAAAATGCCCAATTTTCAACCCAATTCCAAGTTTATAGTGTAATTTAATTTATTCTACAAGTTTCTAAATCTTTTTTATATCAAGTGATACTTTATATGGTTACAGATTACAATACAAGAATATGATGCAATCACTTTGGCGGCCGAATGTTCACAAAATTACAAAATCTATTGTAACATCCGGCAAAAATCGATGTGATTTCGTACGTAATTAGTATATGTAATTAACGGTTTAAGTGCATGTTTAAATTAATTGAATTAATTTAATTGATGCCGTAGAGAATAGCAAATTCCCCATAAGATGCATAGGAATGCACACGTTTAATGACGAAGCATGATAGGATCATGTGCGAATAAACTTGTCCGGTACGGACGTTAGCGATTACCCGGTAAAAATTAAATAAACAAAAAGGATCCCGGACACCCAGGATATAAAATAAAAGGTATTTTCACAAAATATAATGTGTTTTAGAACTCCAAAACCATAAGTGAAAACATTTCGTACAAATCTCCCGGTAATGAATAAGGTGCGCGTACCGCACCCGGTACGCGTACAACTTATAATTTCACCCGACAAGAGCCTATATAACCAATCAACACTTAAAATAGACTATGTTTAAGGATTATTAGAGGCACTTTTAATGAACGAATAACACGCGGTTGAAGTCCGAAAAATACCCGAACGATACCCGAACGTTAAAGTGTGAAGCTTAACATATTAATTAACAAGTGTTTTATGTTGTGGACCCCACAAAAATCCCAACCCAACCGTCCCCACCCCATAACCATGTCCAAGATCTCTTTGTACAAGTAAATCCATGAAGATCTAAGGAAGATCATGAGTGGATATGGATGATATCTTGTGTAAGATTTTGTGGTACTTGCAATATTTATAAAAAGCCTTAAAAATCCTTCAAGGATCGGCCATATACACCCACCCATATCTATCAAAATCCTACTAGTACCACATATCCATAATTTAAAGGATTTAGATCTAAAATTTGATCTTGGTGATCTTGGAAGATTATTTAGAGATATGGAAAGATTGGATTAGATATTATACAAGATTGTATGTACTTACAAGATCTATGGAATCCTCCATTCCTTGGTTAAAAATCGGCCAAACACCCTCATTATAATCATTCCAAGATTCATCTAGTACACTACAACCATGTTTTAAGGGATTCAACATCCAAGTGAGATTATGCGAGATCTTTGGAATATCATGTAAGGATATATACAAGGGATCATATGACACTATACTTGAGAAAACAAAAGAAAACTTCTTCTTCTCTTTGTTATGACCGTAAGTTTGCTCCCACATCCACACACTCACTTTCAATTTTTAACACCTCCAAATCACTCCTAAACATCCATCATCCAAACCCCCATTGTGTGTTTCAAGCTTGGAGCTTAACCACATAGGAAGAACACACTGAACTCCATCAAAATCAAGCATTTTTAGCTTCCCTAGCCTTGTGCTAGTTGTAAGTATTCTTAATCTTGTTCTTGTCTTTAAAAGTTCATATTTATTAGCTTGAAGCAAGTTGTACAATGGGTTAACTTGAATGAGCTTTTAATAATGAAACATATGATTTTTAAAGACTAAAATGGTGTTAGTTAGTGTGGATAAATTGAAAGTTTAGTGATGGATGTTAAGTATTCTTGTAGTTTTTACTAAGATCATGAATACTTGAAGAAAGATAGTGATTTGGGTAACACTTGTTAATGAAACTTGGATGAACTTGAAAGTGATTTTAATCATCTTAACTTAAGGATATAAGACTTGTTAAAGTGGTAAATACTAATGAACATACACATGTATTTTGTATAAAAGTGTATTTTTATAAAATGGAGTTTTATAAAAATATGGACTTTTTCTAACATATGGATTTATATAAAAACAAAGGTTTTTATAAAAATGTTAGACAAAACTTGGGAGAACTTATATAGAAATGAACACTTTTATATAAATGGGAATATAAAAGTGTTGGAACATTTTTGTATATAAGTTGTCAAGTTTTGTGTTAAAAATACAAAAGTGGTTATAAAACTTCCAAGTAACATGTGTTAGGAAGTAGAAATATGAATAATATTTCTATAAAACACATATTGAGGAAAACTTGGAAAAAGATTAACTATATAATTACATATAAGTTAAGAAATCGGACTTGGACGTGTTAACGAACTAAGACGTAAAAGCGGACAAACGAGAAAAATATCATTACGTCAAGATGAGTAAAAATATATTTTAAGGAGTTAAAATATATAACTTGGGTGAAAAATTACATAACACTTTCCTAAGTGTTGGACAAATATTCGTGGGAGAAAACATAACGTAAATAATCTAACGATTAAAAACGTTAAACGAATGTATGGACTTAACGATGAAAGTACATGTATGTATATATATATGTTCGGCTCGACGAAATTCTAGTATATCTACTTAGTGGGAAAATAGATATACGGGAAGGAAAACCGAGACGAGTAAATAATATACATATATATATGTGTATACCGAACCGACAAGATCCTAGTATATTTACTTAATGGGAAAGTAAATATACGGTATGGTGAGTCGAGTCGGGCGTTAAGAATATACTACCGAACGACAAGACCCTAGTATATTTACTTAATGGGAAAGTAAATATACGGTATGGTGAGTCGAGTCGAGCGTAGAAAACGTATTATCGAACGACAAGACCTTAGTATATTTATTTGAAAGGGAAAATAAATATACGGTATAGTGAGTCGCGTCGAGCGTTAAAAATATTATATCGAACGATGCGATCTTAAGTATAATTATTTAATGGGAAAATAATTATACGTTAAGTGAAGTCGAGTCGAGGATAATATTATACAAGTTAAAGAAATATTAACGCGAATATATATAACTTGTAACAAGGGTAATCCATCACCAACGGACCTAGGACATATGTTTAATTAAACGGGGAATTATATGTAAATGGTGGTGTTGGGAGTTGGGTGTACAACTTGCCGGAAAAGCACACGCTACAGACTTAGTGGCTTACATGCACTAGGACGTTCGTAGGTGCTTGACCACGGGCTTGCTATTCTCTGCTATTTGAGTGTACGCTGTACATCAGGTGAGTTTCACGGCCCCTTTTTACTGTTTTCGCCTGGGGGAAGATATGTTTTGTCAAATGTTTTACATGACAAATGTTTTCAAGAGTTAAAACGTGATAAGTGGCATGATGAGTACTTGAGTCTGTGTTCGCCACTCGGGGTTGAGTCCTCGCTACTGTAACCATTAATTCAGGGGCATGAAACCGAAGGAATATTTGGATAGTACTATTGGTGCCTGACGAGGCCCACCTCTGGTTGATAGCGTCAACCCGGTAAAGACAAGAGGTGCACATATTCTAAACTAAGTTGTTATTTGCCGAGAAACAACTTGTGATTGCGGGGCATATTTATTAGTCTTGGTTTGGTTATGGGCTCAAGGGATTGCTCGTCATCATTGTTTGTAGGAGCTAGCTACTCCTTACAACGGCCACAAGTGGTGCAGGTTTCGCACATATTGTAAAAACGAAATATCGATCGACAAGATCCTAGTATAATTATTTAAATGGGAAAATAATTATACGGTAAAGTGAGTCGAGTCGATGGTGGTGAAAATGTTGTCATGAAACTAAATATCGATCGACAAGATCCTAGTATAATTATTTAATGAGAAAATAATTATACGGTAAGGTGAGTCGAGTCGATGGTTGTGAAAATGTGGTTGTTATGAAACTAAAACCTGTGAACTCACCAATATTTTATATATTGACGTCTTTTTAAACATATCTTTCAGGTAACTAAGTGCTGAAAAGATATGGGGCTAGTGCGGTGGAATTCGGGATGTCGGATACTGGTCGGGGTCTCATCCATCGTTACCAAAGGGTTGGAACGTAAATGGAAATACCCCCACATTGAAACTTAATGATCATTGTTTTATGTAATGCTTTGTGAAACATTGTAACGAGATACTCGTTTTCGACATCCAAATAAATTAAGCTTTTCTAATTAAATATAGTTTGTGTTAATCTTGAGTTTGATATGCCTTCGAGCGTTACGCCACGTGTTTCCGCCATTGGCGTGGTGTGACAGAAGTGGTATCAGAGCCAAGGTTATAGCGAACTAGCATTTTTGAAAAATCTGGACTATAACCGGTTTCGGCTCGAAGACAAAGTTTTCAAAACTAAAAAACAACAAAATATTTTTTTAGAAAAGAAAGAAATTTGTACATGGGATGTACAAGGGGAAATTCCGACCGACTAGCCATGTGTGTCAATATATGAAGTATTAGAAAATATGGATAAGATGTTTATGTTGCATAGGAATCCGATTTTCTAAGATTAGTTAATACATATACGTAGTACGGATATTTTGCCAAGTAAGGATGTTGTGTCACGCTTCACATTAGTCCGCACCCTTGCATCGATCACCGGTACAAGCAAGTAGGATGGATGATGTGGTCTACGAGGAGCTCACTCGCTTACCTGTAGACGGAATGATCGAAAGGACTAATCTCTATCGCGATAATAGATTTCACCGTGTTGTTTATGATTTGGAGGCGAAACTAGACCAAGTCATTTGCTGTATGAAATCTTTGTTTTGGATCAGGAAGCTCAGAACTAGCGGGCAACAAGATTACCTGGCAACGCAAATTATCATTACGGGTGCACACGTAATAATAGTTTGGGGTGCACGGTAACCTTGGTGGGCGCTAGGGCCGGGATTGGTGATCACTCCTTGTCTTGGTTGTTCTTGTTCTTTAGATTCAGACTTAGTTTGATTGGCCAATAGGTTAAATGGGAGGTCTCGTCGACATCCCTTGATCTTGATCCTAGCTAACCTAATGAGCTTTCTTCGACATTACCTTTAAGGTACGAACACGGAAGAGCTCGAACGTCTATTCATATGAGAAAAACCGACGTAAACTCTCGCAGCAGATAGTGACGGGAGACGAAAACTTCCTTGTATAGGAGTTGAATGTCTCCGCCACAAAGTTCTTCCAAAGGAGCGGGCGTACGAGGATGCGCTGCCTACCGAAGAGATGAATGCTTGGTATGATGCGAGGAATGCTAAACTTGGAACCTAGTGAAGACTTAGGGTGTGTCCCTGTGAAACTAGTGCGTTTTGAGAACAGGACCCTGTGTGGATCAGATATGAGGCTCATGGCCGTGTGCTGCTGTGTTGTCATGGTGAATAAGACATGTTCGATCTAACACATGCCCAAATTGTCTTCAAGGGTCGAGTATTTTCTTCTCCTTGTGAAGGACAGAATCGAAGTTGCGGGATTAGGAAGCTTGATCATTGTTATCCTGAAGGCTCGATAGCCCTCGTCTGAATCGACAGTATCGGTTGTTCCCATGCAGTCATGGACTGATAGTGAAATCAGCATGCCATGTTGCACATTTCTGGGAGTAAGATCCACACTTGGATCATCATCAGCATTCGCTTGATCATTTGCTAAAGAAGATGTGAGAGGAGAATTCTCACATCTCTTTCTTTTCCAATCATTGTCTTCAAGCAAGATCACACATACTTCTGCATGTGTTTCATTATCAGAACATGCAATCACATCAAGTTCTTTTGCCTCCGGTACATCTTCTCATCACGATGCTTCATGCTTGTCAGCGACTAGAAATAATACTTCATCAACCCCTGTTTCTTGATTCAGATCAAATTCTGCACATTCTCAGAAGCAAACATCTAAATATAACAAAGGATCCAGTATCATGAACACCTAGTTCTTCCGACTACTTTCACACAAAAATTTCAAAAATTCAGATTTCTTTCACTGTGGATGATAGGTCAAATAATCAAGAATGGTTGATTTTATAAAACTAAAATAAAAATAAACTCAAAAGCAAATCAATAAGAATCAAAATAAATGAAAAAGAAATTGAAATAAAAATAACTAAACATTTTTTTCTAGAATCACTTTGATTTAGACTCAATGACACTTATCAACACGGATCTACTCTAGTCGGTCCGAGCAATTGCCTGTATATTCGTCCGCTTAAACTTATTGTCTTAGACCTTCTTATTTGACTGTCCGTGATTAATTTATCATGTTTTGGTGCATTAATTAGGGACACTCAAGCAAGTCACAATCAAATCCTAGAATTATATGCGGTACACTTTATCATGCAAGCAGTTTCCCTACCACATACTTTCACGGTGTCTGTTCTAGAATTCTGAAACCTTGACTGGGACTTGGTTGAGAAGAGAAAAGAATAAATCATTTAGAGATAGAATGGTATAATATACATATCAATTTGATTTCTCAAACAATATAGGTTTTGGTGTTTTGGGCTCTAGAGGGCCTCTTTTGTTGTGCTCATTGGCATCTTTTTGGGCTCATTGGCCTCTTTTGGAGTTTTGATCTACAGCGCGACAATGTATAGCTAGGTCAACATATATCTGGATGCAGCAAAAGCTGACATTTCCTAGCATTCCCAGGTCTTTGCTTACACAAAACAAAGGAGATACACGAGATTTTCAGAAAAAAGGTTTCAGACCTAGAACACAGTGTGTATCAGGACGTCACACAAGCATTCAAATAAAAAATGTACCAATTCCAGGTGACGTTTCCTACTGAGGCCATATGTTATCTTTAAGTGTGTCACTAGATTAGCTAATTTTCCAGTCATAAGGACCAAGCCTACCAACACATCACCCTAGAGACTAACCGTTTCAATGCTGGTCTTACGTGTGCAGCCTTTTTTACAATTGATACAACAAAAACTCTTTTTGTAGTTTTCTCTTTTTCACATGTGTTTTGGTCAAAAGTTAATTAATAGAAATAATTTTGTTTTCCAAATTAGTAAAAGTGAGGTAGAGTGCTAAATGTGTGAAATATGATAAAAACTTAGTGTTATCTTTGAGATGGTGTTTAGTAAGAATAGAGAAACAATAATAAGACAACTATGCTCAGCATGGCAAAAGTATATTTCAGGATAGACAGTTATATCCTGAGGATGTAACTGTCTGACACAAGACTATAGTAACTGAATATAAATGAAAGAAAGCAAGCCAACAACACTCGGTGTACGAGGAAAGCCCTTGATCACTTGATGATCGCCGGCACAAAACCTCGGGAGGAGACTAAGCCCCTGCCTTGTTTGTTAATATTAAAAATGGTAAAAAGTGTCACAACTTTGGAAGTATGATGAACGAACTATGATTACAATGAATGTGTAGTGTTGTGTGCGTGAGTCGAGAGAGTATCATGTGTTTGCTAGCTAGTATCAAGTGTTTGATAATGTGTATGTGTCCTATTTTCGTTCATCATGCCCCTATATATAATTACACGAAAATAAATAAGTGATCCCATGATATCCGCCGTCTTTAATGAGCTCGTGGACTGTTTCAGGTGACCGTTGAGCGTGTTTCAATTGATATGGACGTTGGATAACAGTTTCAACCTTTTTTGCATTGAATTCATCACTTTGACGATTACACTTTGACTCATTCTTTAAGCTTATACGCGTACAGCTCCTACATCCTTAACCTTTTTGACTTAGTAAGACTTTATAGCCGTTGAAGAGGAGTTACAAGTCTCTATCATTCATTGGCTGTACCTGCAACAACATTTAAACAAGATAATTCGTTAGTCTATCCTCAGGATGGACATAGGTCAGAATACTGTTACATCCTGAAGTCTGCTCAGTCATTCACTTTCAAGTGGATGTCATATAGAATACTTGAGGTAAATCCATCTTGAGGATTTCACCACCACCGACATGTTTTTGTATTTTTCTTATTTTCTCTTCCATATCCCCCTAAATTTTGTACATAACTCAAATGAAACACTATTTTTGTATTTTCCTTGATTATCTCCCTTCTCCCCCTAAATTTTAAGCATAAATAACGAGAGAATAAACTTTATGTATAAATTTTATCAAAAAAAAAAAAGAAAAATCTTTTTGTTCTTTTCTATAACCTTTCTCAAAGTAACGACCAATAAATCATTTTTAAAATTTGTACATCAAATTTAAAATTACCTGCCAAACTGACCTTACCTCCCTTATCTCCTATGAAAGAAACATACTCTGTGTTAAAAAATGTAGAGGTATGTAACAGAGAGATGTCACTTAACATATGCTTGGAACAACCACTACCAACACACTAGTGGTTATTGATAATCCTCCTTGGCTGTCCATGCATGAATAAGGAGATTAGTTAGATATCGGTACCCAGGCCATAGCGGTCCTGGGCAGTCCAGAAGCATCAATGTATGACACTTCTTTTAAACACATGTCCTTTAAATTTGGAATTGCTGCTACTTTTGGTTTCTAAATTTACTTAGGCTTAATAAACAATTTAGCTACTTTTGGAGTAAGCACTTTTGGTTTTTCAGATTGTTTAGATTTTGAAATCTGTTTTTGTTCTTCAACAACCTTCCGTTTGTTCTTAGCAGCAATCCAGTCACCATCAGATGGTTTAACCTTTAGATATACATTCTTCCTTGTCTTAGGTTGAGGAACCTTCATTGACTTGGAATGGTAGTTATCCCTAGGTGTAACCCTCTGATTTTGTCTGTAATAGGGAACATAAGGACGATGTGTGCAGTTTCTTGCGATGTGACCGGGAATTCCACAATTGTAACACGTCTGCTTCTTCATGTAAGGAGCATATCCTGGTTCATTCGATCCAATCGAAGATGATATATACGAATGATAAGACCTGTTAGATGATTTATTGGAACTGTCCTCAAACTTTCTGCTTTGTTTAGCATATGCAACACTTTTTGATCCGTTAGCATTTGCAAATTCTGGTGATTTATGAGGACAAGTTCTTCCTTGTGCAGCTGGTTGTTTATGTGCCCTTCTCTGTTTATGAGAGTTAGAACAAGTATGTTTTCTATTTTTCTGAAAACATTTTTCACTTTGTAAAACAAGTTTTGATTACACATATTTCTCAGTCGTGCCATTTACTACTGGTTTCAAGAAAAACTTTGGCACATAAGGACATGCATTACTTGACAACTTTGAAGTTTTCAACCAACCATTATCAGTTCTAGCAAAAGCAGTTGAGGTAGGTTCATTGCTTTTAAGAATGGAGCCTACACTAGCATCACTTTTAACAGAAGAATGAAAAATTGTTTTTAGTTTAGAGTCATTAGAATTAAAATATTCTTTATCTCCTTCAGTCCATTCTTCAACTAAAACTGTTTCTGCACATGAAGTAGAAGCATCAGAATTATTCATACATTTAACTTCAGAAGTTACTTCTTTTACTGTGCTTGTTCCAATGATTAGTTATTCAACTGTGTTCACTGGGTCATATTCATTTAAAGTTTCTGACCCACAAGATGAGTTGGAACAGCTGCTTGAGTTAATAGATCTTGCAATACATTTAAACAACATCGATTCAATTGATCCTATTGAACAATTAGATTTTATTGAAGATGTATCCTCACTCACATTTTCAGCACTGTTAATTCTAGACTTTTCATGACTTCTCATTTCATTGCTTTCAGATTGAACAAACTTAGTAGTAGGAACATTTCTAAGTGAGACATCATACTTAGGTTGTTTCATGTGCCCTTCTAGTGCAGAGATTTTAATTGGCACAGACTTAACTGGCTTCACCTCAATCCTTTTTCCATACACCATATTTCCATCATTTTCTATTTCCTCATCTGTGAGAGGCAACCCTATATAATTGTGGTTGTAAGGAGGTGCAATTTCTACAAAACTTATACCAGCTCCTTTATTCTCTCTGTACTTAAGTTTTGAACTTATCATTTTCTCAACACGCTCACTAAAGCAATCAAATTTTCTAAAGTGAAAATCAACATTTTCGAATTTCGATTTTAAAGACTCTAGTTCAGCACTAAGTTCATCTATAACTTTCTTTTGGTGTAGGACAAGACAAGATTTATTACTTAGATCATTATCATATTGAATTGCGTCCTTTTCTAAGGCCTCTAACCTAAGTTTATAAGCCACGGTTCGACTATTCAAACATGACATCTTTCCTTTAAGCTCACCATTTTCTCTTACCAATTGAGAGTTATGACGTTTGTAATATTTAGCCTTTTCAACACAAGCATTAGAGCATAGATTAGAAAATACCTCATGTGAAGCATGTTTGATATATCGTACCAGCACAGGAACCTGATACTCAACAGGTAGTGGAACAACAGGAGTGGGTGTCGAAACTGTAGCAGGTGTGCAACGTGACTGAGCAGCAGCATTATGATTTTGCGCCTTTTGCTTGTCGTCCAAATCACAAGCTTTGATGATAGAGATGAGTCCTGACAGAGACAAATAAGCAAGATCCTTCGTCTCCTTGATCAGGGCAACATTCGTATCCCAGTTCATCGGAAGAGCATTTAACAATTTTTTATTTACCTCGGAATTGTTCAAAGTTATGTCTGCGGTCTTCATTTCAGTAACTAGAGACACATATCTTGCAATTTGATTTTCAAGGATTTCACCGAGAATACAACTGAACAGATTGAACTTAATTTTATATTTTTCGTAACTTAAACAAATCACCATTACTTTAACTTATTAGACTAGGACTTGATGGAAGTTTAGTACCGAGAACCGCTATTACTGTGTCCAAAGTTCGATACTCAGACTTATTCGGTTACTACTCTCGACCAGTACACTTGCCGGTACTGTGAGGTTTAGTGGTATTTCCCATTTAAAACTTGTTTTGAAATTAATTAAACATAGTATATTTATAACACATTTCACACACCAGGTGCATAACACACTCTAGTGTCGTACTTATTTCTTATGACTACTATTTAAGAAAAGGCCTTACATATCGGTTCCACATTTTACTTATGTAGGACAAACTACCATCCATTTTTGCACATTTTATCATTTCAAGCACAAAACTACAAGCATCGATATCTCATTTATTTTAGCTTCAGTTTAATGACTTTGACTCAATTTGAAGCTCTCAACCGCAAACCCAACAAATAATAAATACAAAAATCTGTTGGATACAAAATTAGTGAAATTAACCTATGTAATGTTCCGTACGCAACTCTCATATATATATATATATATATATATATATATATATATATATATATAGTTTATTAGTTCATCTATTTTTCCAACAATATTCTTATGTGTCATTAGACTCGTTAGTCAAATTAAACTTACAATTTCGATTATATTAAAATATAAGGGTGTTCACGAATCACGAGATGGAGGATCGGGTTGGGCAGATTTCATGGAACACCATTACAACCACTTGATCACGCTAGATAGGATTGTTGACATATTTACTACTAAAGAGTTATTACTCAGTTTGCAGTCATTACTCTGTTTCTCTATGTATATTTACAAAGGCAAAAACCAATGAAAAATGAATGAGTGATGAACGTGTGTTAGGATTTGAAGAGATTTATATGACTATTGGCAAAATTAAGGTAATTCTGTACTAATTAATTATGCGTAATTAACGTAATTAAGTGCATTTTCATGTTAATTGTTTTAACTAAGCCTTAGAGAATATCACATTCCCCATAAGATGCATAGGAACGCGCATGTTTAATATTGAAGCACGACGAAATCGCGTGCAAATAAACTTGTCCAGAACGGATGTTGGTGATAACCCGATAATGATTAATTAACCAAAAATGATCCCGAAAACCCGATACGTGGAAACTCCAAACACAAATCTCCCGGTAATGAATAAAGTTTGCGTATCGCACTCGATACGCGCGTAACTTATAAATTCGCCCAATTAAAGCCAAAATAACATACCAATGCCTAAAATAACCCATGTTTAAGGGTAATTGGTAGTTAATTATATGTCCGGAATAGCTCTTAATAAACACGCATTAAAACCCCGAAAACCCTAATCGAACTAGTTAGGTTATAACTAAGTAATTAGGAGATATTTTTGGAAAAGCATGTGGGTCCCACAAGCTTCTTTGGGCCGGTTCTAGAGGAGGTTAGAGTGTAACAACCGGCAAAAATAAGGTAATTCCGTACAAATTAATTAATATATGATTAACGTAATTAAATGCAATTATGTGTGATTTAATTATCAAGGCCTTAGGGGATAGCAATTTCCAAATAGTGCATAGGAATGCATACGTTTAATGTTAAAGCATGATTGGATCATGTGTAAATAAGCTATCCGGTATGGACGTTGGCGATTACCCGGTAATAATTAAATAAACGAAACGGATCCCGGACACCCAGGATATAAAATAAAGGGTATTTTCATGAAATATAATGAGTTTTGGAACTCCAAAACCATAAATGAAAACGTCTTGTACAAATCTCCCGGTAACGAATAAAATGCGCGTACCGCACCCGATACGCGTATAACTCATAATTTCACCCGGCAAAGGCCTAAATAACCAATCAACGCTTAAATTAAACTATATTTAAGGGTTATTAAAGGTATTTTTAATGTCCGGATAACGCGTGATTAAAACCCGAAAAATACCCGAACGACACCCGAACGACGGGGGATTTAACATAACAATTATTTAGTAAATAAATTGTGTTATGGACCCCACCCAAGCCACACAAGGGCCGGCCTAGATGGCCTTGTGGTATCCATACATGTGGTTTAATAATTATAATCTCCCAAGCTAGGTATTAAGCATGCTTTATGTAAGACAAAAGTTGTAAGAAAACACAAGTACAAAAGCAAGCCACACTCTTGTCCCCCCCTTTAAGAATTTTCGGCCAAGTGCCATAAAAATCTAAGGCAAAATCTAAACCATCATTACACTAGTGTATGCACATGTATGTAAGAGGTGTTATATAAAGATCATGAAAGATTAACCAAGATTTACAAGCAATCTCCTACCTACATACATACATACACGGTTACATACACACACACACACATATCATATCTTTCAAAAATATCCCAAGTACACAACTCAATCCTTCATAAGATTTCTTGAATCTTTGGAATGATTACATGTGATAAGGCTTTATATAACATGTGTTAGAGATTGGAGTATCAAAGCAAAAGTCTTCCCTTCTTTCTTTCTTGTGGCCGTGGACTTTGCACCTCCCCCATACCTCATTCTTACAAGTTTTTACATCTCCAAAACACTTAAAACAATCCATCATCCAAACCCCTATTGTGTGTTTCAAGCTTGGAGCTTAACCATTAAGGAAGAACACACTAAACCCCTCTCAAAATCAAAGGTTTTGTCTTCCCTAGCCTTGTGCTAGTAGTAAGCTTCTTAACCTTGTTTTTTATTATTATTATTCATGTATGTGTTCTTAGAAGCAAGTTGTACATGAAGGGTTTAAAAGGTGGTTTTGAACATAATCTTTAATAGGTTTTACATGTGTAAAAATGGATGATTAAAGATATGAAAATAAACCATGGATTTGATGATGATAGTGTAATAATCTTGAAAATGCATAAAGTTTACATTTAAAACTAAGTAGGATGATGTTTTGGTTAAGATTATGGAATGAACTTGAATATGTTAAAAGTAACTTTAAATCATCTTATTATGATCATCTAAGGTATAATGTATGATGGAACATATTAGAAGTTCATAAATAAAGAAGATGAAAAATTAAAGTTAGCTTACTTAGATGAATGATATTTGGTTAAAGTGGACAAATACATAAAACACACATATAAGTAGCCTTCCATATGGAATACAAGACTAACAAAAGTGTGTTGATACAAAAATAACTTACCAATAAAAAGTTGAATCTTCAAAGTCTACTATTTTGAGTGAAAAATGATAACTTTGGAAGTTAGAGTGGAAAAATGCAACTTTTGAAAGTTAAGGGACTAATATTGTAACTTTGAAAGTTAGAGGACTAAAATGGATATTTTAGAAACTATTAGTCCAAAAATGCAAGTATGGAAAGTTTGGTGTCAAAAATGTAAGTAATAAAGTTCTAAGGATGATTCTAGTAAATACTAGTAGATATACTTGGGTATTTTGTATAAAAGTGTATTTTTGAAAGTTATAAAAATATAGAGGGTTTTAACATGAGGATTTTTATAAAATAGAGATTTTATAAAAATATTAAACATACTTGAGAAACTTATACAAAAATGAATACTTTTATATAAATGGGAATATAAAAGTGTCGGAAACATTTTTGTAGTTAAGTTAACAAGTTGGGTTAAAAATACATAAGTATTTTAAACCATCCAAGTAACATGTGAAAAGAGGAAGAAATATGGATAATATTTCTATAAAATACATGTTGGGAAAAACATGGAAAAATTAACTAATCGAGTTAAGATATCGAACTAAGACGCGTTAACGAACCGTACACGGACAAATCATGAGAAAAATGCCATTGCGGCAAGATAAGAAAAATATATATTTTAAGAAGTAAAATATGTATACATTATGGGTGAAAACTAATAAACACTTTCCTAAGTGTTGGAAGAATTAATTCGTGGGAGAAAACGCATGACATAAACAAATGAGACGTTAAACAAACGTATATACTTAACAAGAAAAATTACACATTTATATATATGTACGCTCGTCTCGGCAAAATTCTAGTATATCTACTTAATGGGAAAGTAGATATGGAGGAAGGAAAGCCGCGACGAGAAGACAAAGATATATATATGTGTATGCCGTACCAACGAGATCCTAGTATATTTATTTGAATGGGAAAATAAATATACGGTATGGTGAGTTGAATAGGGTGTTAAGAATATACAATCGAACGACAAAATCTTAGCATATTTGTTTAAATGGGAAAACAAATGTGTGGCAAAGTGAGTCGGGTCGAGGGTTGAAATATATATTATATCGAGCGATGCGATCTTAAGTATAATTATTTAAATGGGAAAATAATTATATGTTAAGTGACATCGAGTTGATGATGATAAGATACAAGTTAAGGAAATATTAACAAGAGTAATATATAACTTGTAACGCCAAGGGTAATGCGACGCCAACGAAACCTAGGATACGCGCTTAATTAAACGGGATCTGGAATAACTTGTGGTCGGGAGTTGGGTGTACAACTTGCCAAGGCACATGCACTATAGGAATAGTGACTTATACGTCTAGGACGTTTGTAGGTGCGAGACCATCTTTGCTATCCGCCTAGTAATCCGGACAGAGTTTCAGGTGAGTTTCACGGCCCCATTTTAAACTATTTTTACGTTTTTCGGGGGAAAGATATGTTAGGGAAAATGTTTGACGGATTTATTACTTGAGGTGTGACCGCCACTCGGGGTTGAGTCCTCGCCTCTATAATCATTTATTCAGGGAAATGAAACCGGAGGAATATTGAATAGTACTATTGGTGCCTGACAAGGCCCACCCCTAATCGATAGCGTCGATTATGCATTAGGTTATGCCTGGGGTGCATATATTCTGAACTTAAGTCGTGGGAAACCGAGTAACGACTTGGAGCGGGGCACAATTATTATATGTCTTGGTTTGATTATAGTCTCAAGTAGAATTATAGGAATTTGCAACTCCTATACATTGTCATAACATGGTACTTCCCAAGTAATCAAGTTTTGGAAACTAAAAACCTGTGAACTCACCAATATATTTTATATTGACGAAACTTTTAAACATATCTTTCAGGTAACTAGATGAAGGAGAACCGGGCAAGCTGGGTCAAGGAATCCTCCAATGCGACGTCAAACTTTTGCGGGGTTTCACTTTTATTTCCCAAGGCATTTGGGATATATACGAGAAACCTCTATGATTATCTTAAAAACAATTAACTTTTGTGTAATGTTTGAACAAGATTTGACGTCATAATAAATGACCCATTTTCTTAAATTACTTGTGTTTAGCAATGACCTTGACTTTATGCTTTGAACCGTCGCGCCACGTGTTTCCGCCATTGTCGTGGTGTGACATAGAGCCACCCTAATGTTGCTTCTTTTGCTTTCCAAAATGATGAGTTAGAAGCATGCTTATGCATATGTCTTCTCCTAAGTACACTTTGATCTTTATAATATCATAACCTCCCATGTCATTTTCATCATTAAAACACACAAACATCTCCTTCCTCCTACCATAAACCTACGGCCACCTTCATCCCACCATAATCTAACTTTGTTTTCAATCAAAACACTCATAAAAATCATTCTTTTCCATACCCAAATCAAGTGTGTGCAAGAAGCTTTGAGCTTAATGACGTGCCAAGAAATTGACATGTTTTCCACACATAATTATCACTTATCTTATACTCAAAGTCGTGCTTTTATCTCTGTTTTATCATGATGTATCTCTTTTATTGATAATTACAGGATCAGAGGTCAGGAAGTGAAAAGAAGTGGAAACCAGCACAAAACGACACTAAACGGACAAAGAATTGAAGACTTTGAAGCTTTGCCAAGTATGGCATGGCCATGCTTACGACCGTGCAACTGTCCCGGGTCAACAAGTCAACATTTCCAAGTCAACAGAGGCCAAATTCAGATTCCAAAAAAGAGCACGGGCGTGCTACATACTAAAGCACGGCCGTGCATGTTGAAACGTGTTCCCCAAGGCTTAAACCGAGCAAAACTGACAAGACGGTTACACGTACTGGGAAGCACGGGCGTGCTCAAGGCTGAAGCAAGGGCATGCTTGCCCTAAGTATAGACATCTTCTACAAAAAGGACTCTGCAACAGTACCTGTTGTCGAGCATAGGCGTGCTTAAGCTGATTTGCCTATAAATAGAGGCCTCCACCCCATATTTTGAAGCATCCCATTCCACCCGAGTTTCTCTCACTCCTCAGCCATCTTGGGGGTTTAGTAAGTGACCTTTGGAGCCTGGGATCACTCCATAAACACTACTTGAGTAAGAGCTTGAGAGAGATCACTACAAATCATCCCAAAACCCTCTTTAATCCTCAAAACTGTGACACCCGGCATGTTCGGCTTAAACATTTTGGTAAAACATAAGTCTACCTTAGCGAAAAACATTTATAAATGGACTTAACTGGGTTAGTTGAGTCGGGTTATGTTAGGATTGTCCAGGGTTCAATGATCTGGAGGATCATTGGGAGTCATTTTGGAAATACACTAGTACCGGGTCCCGTTGTTGGTGAAATTACATGATTGAATCAAGTAGGACAGGTAGATTATTAACACACGTGAAACATAACATGATAATATGTGCTACAAGGTGTGAACATGATTATACGTGCCTATATGTGCTTAACATGTGTTAGAATTGCATGATCATACATTGGAATGTGTTTAAATACGTTAAAACGACAAAACTGGAAAAACTGGAAAACACAAGTCCTGGTTCGACCCATGGCGTGGGGGTGAACCTGGAAATGAGCCTTGGTTCGACCCTTGGATAAGGGGCGAACCTGGAACAATACACAGAACAAGCTCATTCGACCTTGTAAAGGGGCAAAGGAGGCACCTTCGACCCCATACAAGGGGCGAATGTGGGATAAGTATAAATACCACACTTTGTCATTTTTCACCATTTCACAAACACTAGCCGTCTCTAAACACTCTCAAACGATTTTAATCACTGAGGAAGGAGTTTTTGCTCTTGTTTTTCATAATCTAACCCACAAACAACATCTAATCAAGAATCCAAGGTGTGTTCTTAATCCTAAACCCTTTTTAAAGCATTTTAATTCGTTTTCATCTAACCCTAAATGTCCAGATCTGTTCTAAGGATGTCTCACCATTAAAAACCTTTTAAACATCTTTCTAAACCTAAATCTTATCATTAAACATAGGTTTTCATATCAATAAACATATGTTAATTATGTGTTATGTGATATTATGTGTTGTTTAATGATTTGCTGCTGTACTAATGCTAGAAACATGATCTAGGGCTGCTATTGATGTTAGTTTAGGATTGTTTAAGGTTACAATTAGATGGATGATGATATCATGTCTACATTGGGGATTTTAATAAATCTAGGGCTTGTTGCATGCTAGTATTATCAATAGAACTATTGGGGGTTTTCATATACACGATAAACTGAGCATTTTGGGATGATTAGGAGAAGATTTCGAAAAGTTTCCAAATTGGGTAAAGATTTCATAAATGATGTGACACTTCCATAATTTTTGCCATTTTGGGAAAGGACTAAAACAAACAGGTTTCGGGGAAAAATTTGTGGGGTTTTATGGGGATATGTTATTCATACTTGACTGCTGTGATTGGTGATGTTTCGTGATGTTTTCGGATGTTTTTGAAGCGTTTTGTGGAAGAGCATTATGCCAGGGTCGAACCTGTGCACCTTCGACCAGTCGTGGGGTCGAAGGTGGAATCCTAGGGTCGAACCTGGACAATGTTGGTCGAATCTGTTTCAATGGGTCGAATGTGGCTTTAAAAGGGTCGAACGTGGTAAAAATAGGGGTGAAGGTGGAACTGAAACTCCTGGTTTGACCCTATGAAATCAAAAATGAGATTTTTGATGCAAACTAAGTGTTTTATGCTTGAACCTTGTGTGTAATCTATGTATACTTGATTAGTTAGGTTAATGAGTCACCAACGGGATGTCGGGTCGGTCTAGTGTGTCGGTTGAACATTCAAAACACGTTTTAGAACATACTTGGTCACGATCTAGACAATCGGGGACTAGATAACCTTATGGTTATTAGTCGGAACACTTATGTGAACATTTTGATAGATCTCCAGTAGTTGGGATCATCAAGGGATTGGCTTTCTTATATTATTGAAGAATACAACTTAAGGTGAGTTCACGACCCCACTTTTTACTGCTTTTACTTTTGGGGGAGAAAACATGCGCTAAACTTATTTTGGTAACATATGTCATACTATGGTTTAAACTTTGCGTTGCTATACGATCTTTGAAAGTCCCGGGGGAAACCATGAATGTGCGGGGATGCACAACGGGGGAAATGTGGATAGATCTATTGGGCGTGACCTGCCCCACTCGACGGCTTGGAGGGCCGGGCGGGTGCATGTTGTCTCAAACTTTGCTAAACATGCTGAACATTATTCGGGCTGCCTAAACATATGCTAAACTTTCTAAACGTGTCCAGTAATGGTTTTCCAATCGTAGTAGTAACAAAACATACGCCTAGCTAGCGTACTTGGTAACATTGATATAGTATGGACATGGTAACACTGTGGTAACAATTGGTAACATTTTGGTAACATATTGAACAAACCTGTGAACTCACCAGCATTATATATGTTAACGTCTTTTTGGCATGTTTTCTCAGGTAGCTAAGGTAGCACTGATTGGACTAGGCGCACGGGTCTGCATTGGCGTCTAGGCTTAGTTGCACGTTTTGAAATAAGTGTCTTGAATACTTTGGAACATAGTTTTGTAGCTGATTAAATTCTTTAAATGCTTCCGCTAAGGTTGTCACTTTATGGAAATTATGTTTTTGAGTTTACGTATTTCATATAGTGTTGTTTATTGTGACCGTTGACTTGGATCCTGGTTTGTCATGCGCCTCGCGGTAAAACTCCGCAGTAGAAATTTGAGGGTGTGACAAAAACAACCACTACTATGAGTTCTTCCAACACCCAACTTAGAGTGCAAGTTGTAAGGCCAATAATTGGCTAGGTGATGTCATGTGGATTAGGTCTTTTTTTTAAACGTCCTTTTCAAAACCAACACTTTCTCGAAAGAAGTGTCAAGACTCGGTAAAAAGGGTAATTAAGCAAAACCTTTTAATTAAAACACTAATCTAAGTTTTAAATTGATAAAACTAAAACGATAGCTGCTGACTACTTTAAACCCACACGATAGGCAAGTGGACCTATCGAGCGCAGTATAGTCTATAGCAAGTACCGAGTATCGAACCCTAAGATACGACTTCCCCTACTCAACTCTAAGCTGCTGCGATAAAAAGAAAAGATAATAAAATAAAGAAAGCAAGCAAGAATGATCAGAATAAAAACCAAAATACCAAACGAAGTGCTGCTTCGGGACCCGACTTACTTTTGGAATGGACTAATAATAACTACCTAGTTAAGTGGTGTAAACAAGTGCGCACTTTTACTGAACTTGGAGTTGCTACAACATTCTCCAGCGGTGTTTGTTATCGCAATACGAGCCGTGTTCTTGTTTGGAAAATGAGGGGCTCCCGGCCTGGTAAGCTCACCTCTCGACTATGACAACTAGATGACTCAAGACTGTGTATACCCAACCCCGAATAATTCAACTCCCAAAGCCGCAGTAATGACATCTAATACTCAAAAGCCTATATGAACAACTTGCCGGTGGCTGGAGCATGACCGAACAAGAATCCACTTGATATCATAAAGGAGTCGTGACCTACCGGCACACGTGCATTCTTTACATGACCTAATAACTATTTTAATAAGTGAGTGGTCTATCAGTAACTGTGCGGCAGTATAAAGATGAGAGAAAATAAAGACCGTTCTCTCTCAACGCGGGTTCATCAAATCTTAGCTTGCGTCAAAGCTATCACATAGACAATGAAGCTAAGTCGCAAATCTATGACCCGACATATCGCTAGGACCGAATATGTGACAACCGGAAACTTCCGATCTACACTGGTGTGATTTTTATTACTAAAAATAAATATTTATTATAAATATTGTTAATTATAAAGTTTCGGAAGTTTACTAATCGTTTTAACAATCAAAACTGCGACCGATTTAATTAACGCGATGTCAACGCGTGCGTCGAACGCACGTGCCAGTCGACGAAAATATTTATATTTTTGCTCGGTTTAGTTGTGTTTTACATTTTGAACAAAACCGACTACTTTTTATAATTAATTATCGGGCCTAAAATAAAACCGAAGCGAAATACGATTAAACGGGTTCAAGACGCAGTATAACTCACCTACCATCAAACCCTAAGTATAAAAGGAAGCTTCTTCTTCGCCCTTCTCCATTTCTTTGAGCAGCCACAATACCTCTCTCTCCTCTCTCTCTCTCTCTCTAAAAACCTTAACCCTCTTACTCTCTCTCTTCGAAATCTCCCTTTTCCCACCGGTTTCACCTTCCCTCGTCCCTGTTACAGCATCAGCCAGCCACCACCATGCCTAGGTGGTGGCGGGTGCCGGGTTTCCAGGCCCAAACGCGAGCAGAAAGGTAGTTGTGGCGTTTGTGGCTGTGCGTGGTTGTTGGTTGGGTGACGGGATGGAGCCGAGATGGTGGGGATTTCGAGGGTGGTTACAGATTTGGTGGGTTTTGAGTCAAATTTGGTTTCGGGTGATGGTTGCCGGAGCTGAGGCGGCGGCGGCGGTGATGCTGGGTTCTACGGCGGTCCGAAGGTGGTCCGGCCAGTTAGTGCCAGGTTTGGTTGTGCGGGAGGCCGGGTTCAATAGATCCGATGGGAATGGTGGTTTTAATGGTGGTTTCGTGGAGGATGACGAGGTTGTGGTTATGACGGTGGTTTGTGGCTTCGGTGGAGACTCTCAGTCGGTGGTGATGCTGGGCGCACGGGCCGGCTGGTCTCGTTTTAATGGTGGTTGGCTCGGTTGAAGGTCATAGTGGGGATGGCGTCGAGTGGTGGCTGGCCGATGGTGGTTCTTGGTCGGGTTTTGGATCGGGTGGTTTGTGTTCATTTTGGAACTCGGGTCCTTGATTGATGGTTGAGTCAAGTTTGGTGGTGTTGGTTTTCGGCTCAGATTCGGTTCGGGTCTTGTTCGGGTCAAGTGTCTCGGATTAGATCTGGATGGTCAAGCCTCGGTCAACACGCGGTCAAACTGGTCAAACTTGGTTCTGGTCTACACGTAGTTCGAGGTGGCTTCGGGTTACGCGCGTACGATTTGGTATAATTAAACTCGTATTTATTTCATTATTTCATTTTAATAAACATTGTATTTTTATAAAACAATAAATACAAACGTAAATGGTATTAACTCGTGAACGAACCGACTTTAATAATAAACGGTAACTATATATTAAATCGGACGACCGGTAGTAGTGACTAAAATGCGTGACTTATAATATAGATATTGGACTAAATTGGTTGGACTATATAGGCATATAAATATAAATAAGTATAGTTTACATAAAAGCGTCAAAACGTATAAGTCTCGTTTGATTTGGAATTTGCGGATAAACAAATTGTAGTCTTGTGTTTTGAAGTTGATTTTGGGAATTTTTAGACAACTTTAGTTGTCTGGTTCATACAAAAACAGAGGAGACTCTGCCGAAATTTTATAAAATCCAAAGCGCGACTAAGTTAATACCGTTGTGTATGTTTTTATAAATGAATTTCCAAGCGTCTTAATAAAGGTATTTATATAAAATCGCGACGCTTTGACAAAGATATTTGTAACAATAATAAGTGAATCCCGGACAATATTTTGAAACAAATATATATAGTTTTGCCAAACATCAAGTATGACGAGCTTTTGAAAGGTTTTCGACAACAAAACTATGTTTATTGTTCGTATTAAAAAATATATAAACGTCTGATTTACTTGGGAATGCTTTATGCAAAACAAAGTTTTGAATATTTTAAATGTCAGATTTTGGAAATTAATGTAGCATTTATTATTACTTGGAAATTAATAATAATAAGAATTATATTTTGCAAAGTGTATTTTCCTAAAAATAAACTTGCAAGACAAATGCATTTATTCGACTAACGAGACGAGTTGCGGCTCAAAATAAGTTATACGTTTCGTAGTATTAGTCCAACGTGGTGTACACACGAATAGTGACAAGTGCGCAACTTGGGTACTATGTCGTGTGTTAAAGCATAAGTAAGATAAGTCACGATCGGTTCGTCGATTTAAAACATATTAGTACTCGAGTTAATACACACGAGTTTAGAAAGTTGGATAAACTATCTTTTAGCCGGATAATAGGCTAGGTTTATATGTGATAGACTTTTAAGGTGTCCTTTGTTGTAATAGGGCACGAGGAAGTCGGTCAAAGCTTCGGGCTTTGTTTGCTAGATAAGCAAGGAAATTAAGGTGAGTTCATGACCCAACTTTTTACTGTTTTATAAATGTTTTTGGGGGAAAGACATGCTTCTTTTATGAAAACCTGAGGAATTTAAAGCGAACAAGTTTTTGAGAAATGAAATGGGTGCGTGAGTGTCACATCCCCACTTTTTACTGTTTTGCTTTCGGGGGAGAAACATGCTACATACTTACACTCTAAAGGTCATGTTATACTATGGTTATGGATATTTACTATACGGGCATTTCATCAGGGATTCCAAGGGGGAAACCATGAGTATGTGGGAACACATATCGGGGAAATACAAATAGATCTATTGGGACGGGCATACCCCACTCGACGGCTGGGAGCCGGCAGGGTGCATATTGTCTCTACTTCCAGGGTCACCGATGATGACGGTGGCTCACGGCTGGGCAAAAACCGGAAAACGTGTCAGTAATGGTTTCCCACTTGTAGTAGTAAAAATACTTAACGTCTAGCTAACGTTCTTATAACATAGTATTAACGGAAATGATCTTTTCAAACTTATGAAAACTCTTTTGTAAAACTTATGAACTCACCAGCTTTATGCTGACTTTTTAAGTATGTCTTTTAGGTTTAAACTTTGGTAATGGCACGGTTGGAGTAGGCGACGTCTTGGGATCGGGGATCCTAGAGGGTTAGAAATGGTGTTCAGGAAACAAAAGAGTCTTAGATGCATTTTGCGCTGCGTGGCGAAGCTACCAAACGTCACAACCGACGAGGGAAAAGTCGGGGTGTGACAGAATATAAAGACCGTACCGACCCTAAGCGAGATCTTGATAAATTGTGAGTTTTAAGTTCACAAGTGCATGGGTTTTTACACACCATGGGTACACTCATGAGTCCTTCCCATTTCTCATCAAGACACCCACAAGACCAAAGACTAGATAATTAGTTATTTAGTTAACCAAACAAGATTCTAAGTAAATGAATTTAACAAGAACAGAACACCACTCAACTAAAAAGAACTATATAAATCCATGCCAAAATAAATCTTCACCCTAGCAGCACTCAAGTAAACTAGCCGAACATCGGCTCTACAACTATCACACTAGCAATGAACAATGATGAATACATGATGGTGAGTGTGAAGTGGACTAAAGAGGGTGGTTTGGATGATTTTTAGTGAACTCTCTCAATACTCTCAATCTTCAAGCCTTTATGGAGTGATCCCAAGCTCCAAAGGTGACTTGCAAGACCTCTGAGGTGACTGAAGTGTGAGTAAAACTCAAGTAAAATGGGATGCCCAAAATGTGGAGTGGACGCCTCTATTTATAGGCAAAACAGCCCTTGCACGCCCTTGACAACTCTTTGGCACGCCCATGCACGACAACGCGTACTGTTGCAGAGTGTCCTTTCACGCAGTATTGTCTGTACCAGGGCTGGCACGCCCGTGCATATTAGGGTGGCACGCCCGTGCATGTCGTTGGGAGTAACCGTCTTGTCAGTCTTTGTTGGTTTGAGCCTTGGAGAACACGTTGAAGCTGAGCACGCCCGTGCTTAAGGTGGGAGCACGCCCGTGCATGTCTGGAACTCTCATTTTTGCCTTCTGTTGACTGGAAAATGTTGAATGGTAGACCTGGAATAAGTTCACGGCCATGCACAGGTATGAGCGCGGCCGTGCTTCATCTGGATCTTCTTCGAAAGTCTTCAAATCCTTGTCTTTTTCAACTGTTTTTGCTTCTTTTCACTTTTCACCTTTAATTCCTGCAATTATCAACAAAGGAGAACAAAACATGACAATGCCAAGATAAATGCATAAAATAAAGTGATAAATAGGTGAAAATATGCATGTAAAACATGTTAATTTTGGGACTCATCACTAGGATACTAGGGTGTTGATAGGGTGAAGACTTCTTTGGTATGAATTATACAGTTTTTATTTGTTGAGTGGTGTTTGTGTTCTTGTCTAATTCTTTTTACTTAAAACTTTGTTTGATGGATTAACTAACTAATCACTTAGTATTTGGTCTTGTGGGTGTCTTGATAGGAAGTGGGAGGACTTATGAGTGTACCTATGGTGTTAACAACCCATGCACTCATAAGCTAACCTAATCCCGCGAGTGAAAGCTTTGGCGCAGGTCAAGGATTGATGAACACGCGTTAAAAGAAAATGGTATTTATTTTCTTTCATTATTGTATTGTCACACAATCAGTAATAGGCCAATCACTTTTTAAAAGGTTAATTAACTCAAATAGGAGATGCACGTGTTCTGGTTAGTCATGACTCACCTATGATATCAAGTGGTAGCTTGTTCGGTCATGCTCCGGCAACCGGCAAGTTGTCCACAAAAGTTTTAAGTAATTAGATGTCTTTATCGCAACACTGGGAGGTGGATTCTTCGGGGTGGGCATGCACACTCTTGAGTAGTCCGAAGGTTACCAGTGGATTCTTCATTGTTGAGAGGTGAGCTTACCAGGTCGAGAAACCGAAGGTCTGTAGTCTGCAAGAAGAAGACTGTTTGTTTGTTAATGCCTGCGTATTCTAAACCATAACCATAACCATAACCATAACCAACCACAACCTACCATAACCACCGTGAACCACCACAACCCACCACAATTAAGTGATCAAAACCTCCCCATCAACACCGTTTCAACATCAATTGTCATATCTCAACCAATTAATCTACAAATTCCATTTATTACTCATAAACTAAAAACACTCATCAATTAAATCTTGCAATAATCAACGAACCACAAGCTCAAGATTAGAGCTTCAAAGTTCAAAAAAAATAATAGAAAATGAATAATAATAATAATAATAATAATAATAATAATAATAATAATAATAATAATAATAATAATAATAATAATTAACAAAACATCAAATCCTAACTAATAATTAATAATAGTATCGGCAGATGATTCTTGGACCGGGGGGGAGGAGGGCGGCGGCCAGGAGGGGAGGGAGGAGGTTGGCGTCGTCGGGACGGAGGACGGCGGCGGCCGGGGAAGAAGGAGGTGGAGGAGGAGGAGGAAGAAGAAAAGGAGGAGAAAAGAAGAAGAAGAAAACGAAGGTGAAGAAAAAAAAAGAAAACAAATATGACGAGAAGAGGAGAAGAAGAGGAGGAGAAGACATTGGTTCAAGTCTGCACAAAGAATAGGTCAGAAAGACCTTTATTAGTGAAAAGTCTTCCAAAAAAAAACAAGCTGCGCATCCAAATGTCAATTCGCTTCTGCACAGCGCAGACATAAATGGTTAGAAACACTTCTGACCAAAAAACAAACACCACCTTATACTAGAATTAGGGGTGTTTATGGGTCGGTTTTGGCCCAAAACCATAACCATAGCCAAAATGTCGGTTAATGGATATCCATAACCATAACCAACCAATTATGTAGGTTTTGGTTAATCGATTATGAAAGATACAACGAGTGGTTATGAGTCGATTAACCATGAAATTTGGCTTAGCTAAAAATAACTCAAAACAATAAAAGTGTGCTTTATCCAAGTCTAAAAGTTTGGCTTTGAATTTTTGTACAAGTAATAAATTGTTAGTACACATTTTTGTATAATAATATATTATATACTATTAAAAAGTACATATAATCTATAACATTAATATTGATTATTACCGAATATTTAAACACAACTATATGATATAATCTATAATTCAAACAAATACTAAACCAAAACGATATGATATCACCTATAAATTTAAACAAACGTTAATGGTGAAAGGTCAAAAATCTGACAAAGATTTAACCACATGTCGGTTCGGTTCGATTATGGCAGGTATGGAAACATTGATAACCATAACTGACCTACTACTTTTGGTTTTTAGAAAAGCAACAAATCGACCCACTAGTTTTTTATTTGGTTCGGTTGTTGTAGTTCGGTTTTATCAGTTAATTTGGTTATGGTTCGATTAATTTGGTTTTTGCACACCCATACTAAAAATTGGGTTATTGAATAGAAAGAAAGAATAAGTTGGAGAGAGATGTTCTTGAGTTTTTGACAATGGAGAGTCAGAGGTTTTTTTTTTTCTTTTTTATTTTTGTTTATTAAAAATATAGTAATGGAATTTTATAATGTTGTTTTTAGTTAAGTTGATTAAATTAAATTTAGAAAAAGAAAAGAAAAAATAATTTAAGAGTTGAGAAAGTTCAAGGGATGGATGCCCATAGTTAGGAATGGTTGAAATGAAATGGTAAAATTCTATAGATAGTGTTTAAGAACACCCGTTCCTTGATAATATGATGATAAAAAAGACATCAAATCAATAAAAATAATTGTCCTTTTACATAGACTTGATGAACCTAAAGTCATAACAACCTAACACCAAACATGCTTCCCACCAACCAAATATTGCATTCATAATTCATGCTTACCTCATTCTCACATGCAACATTTTTCAACCAAAGACAATAAAAATATCATAAACTTATACAAAAATATGAAACAGCAATCATTTTTGCTATTAGTTCTATGTTTGTAACAAACACCCTAATGGCCTAATGGGATCTTCATACTTGTTACATCATTTATCTTTTCTTCAAGGTTACACCCATAGGGCTAGTGTTTGTACTGTGTCGCAACACTTCGCCTAGGGGCCCACCCGGCACCCGATGTTCATGTTTACCCATCCCCAACCCCATTCTAACGGGAGAAAGGTCGAGCCTTTCGCTAGTGGTTGAGAGTGTGGTTTGGCTCGAATGAGGCCAATCTTCCATGAATTGGTGCAGGAGATGTTCGGATTTTGAATCAGTTTTATGCACCGGATTGATCAAGGAGCCGGAACAAACAAGCCCAAATGTGGTGTTGGTTGATTGTTCTTCTGGATTAGAAAATTGACTCCGTTTTAATGGAATGGATGATGAAGATAACATCGGATGTAAAGTGGCTTCCATATTTGCCTTTCTGTAAATAAATAATTAACATCAAATGTAACATTTGTAGCATTGTAACAAAACATAAATACATATGACATATTAAATACACATACATATAACTCGTGTAAATACATGTGCTATAACAAAAAATAAATACATTTACATATTAAATACACATATATATAACTCGTGTATGTACATGTGTCATCTCCTCATAACTTCTTAAATTTTAAAAAATGACTTAACTCACGTATGTACACGTGTCATGTATTGATAACCTCTTACATTGTTATTGTAAGAGATCTCTTTACTTACATTGTTATTGTAAGAGATCTTTTTAGCTTCAAATTGTGCCTACTTTGACTTTCAATCTTAGGTCCATTGTATTTGACTTTTGTTACAAACACAATGTCTTAAAATTAAATTTGTGTAATTTTAGGGAATATAAATTTTCAAAAATCTAATTTTGAAAGGCTACCTATTATCATGAGAAGCCGCTTTGGAACCCGATATGCTGTGGCTGAGGACCGCGGAGCCAGTGGTTAGCTTGGCAGCCGCAACGGGTGTGGCGGTAGGTGGTAGAGAATGGCAGTTTTGGGCTTCCACATGCTTTCTTGAACGGTGTCGGCCTCTATTGATGTGGCGCTCGCAATACTTTTGGTCACCAACAGCGTTCTTGGCGCACCGCCATTTCTTCCCGTCTGTCCTCCTACACCTCCCCGGCTCGGGATCAGACCCGTTGCCGAACCCCACGTGCAATGCACCCCACCCAACTAATCAAAATTACGAAACTAGTATTAAATACTTGAAAACCCAAAACTAAATAACAAAAAGAGTGTCTCCGTCCTGTAATTTAACTAAAAATCACATTTCCTTAAATTTATCACTAAAGTTTATTTATTTTATGACGGAGAACATAAATATATGAAATGCAGCTGCTGATGGAATGCTCTTACAAGTATTTTGTCGAAAACTTCCTTGCGAATACGCAGCGGTTTCAAGGGCTTTTCTGATGGGGATAAGGAGATTTGAAGGAACAGTTGCATTAGCGGTGATGTATTTATAGATCAAAGCTTGATGTTCTAACTCCATCCACTGTGATGGTGTAAACTGCCCTGCAACACCATAACCTGAAACTAATTTAAATAAATAAATAAATCATTTTCAAAACTACTGTTGAATTTAACAGAAATGATTCTCTAAAATAGTTAAAAAGGGGTTTTTTTTTTCTTTTAAATCAAGAACTTCTCTGCAACATTAATGGTCAATACAGTCAATCATAGAGTCATTGTTTACATGTCAAGAAAATGTTTTTTTAACTAATACATTTTTTTTAAAACATAGTCATTATTTTACATGTCAATAAAATTTTTTTACAGCTATTCTTTTTACTCCTAAATACTAGTTAATAAACTGCGTAAGGATTTAAATTCACATCACATTTTAAGCGCTATCACCAATGCTTTAAAGCGGCAATGTTAAAGTGCGAGGAGCAGCGTCTCTATCTTCTAGGATAAAAGAAAAGGTTGTGTTCGTTCTACTCTCGTCCCTAGAGCCTACTAATAGAATGCTATTTAGTAGGATTTTAAAATGTTTAACAAAAATAGCAAAGAAAAAAAAACACAAACACATGATCCTTTTTAAAAATATAATAATAATTTAAAAACCATTTTATGAATCACTAGATAAAGATTTTAAGAACCCCATCTAAAACTTCTCACTACAAACTTTAAATAAATAAATAAAAAAAAGAAAAAAAACAAAGGAGGAAAAAGAAGTGGTGGTACTTTGTGTGTTTGGTAAAGAAAAGCTAAGCATATTCTGAGTGGCATAAGACTTTTGATATTGAAACAGCATTGTCTTGGAGATGTCATCTTGTTGATGAGCAGAAACAGATGATGTTTGGTTACAAAACTCGCCTCCAGATCCGACCCATTTGGTCTTACGACCCGAATCTTCCCAAGAGATGAGAGTAGTCTTGTTGTTTTCTGAAGACATCAACCCAAAGTCCATGTACTTAGTGTACAAGAGTTTAGTTAGTTTTGTAGTTGTAGGGAGGGTTATTACATGAAGGAAGAAGATGCTATGGGGAGTGAGTGTGGTTAGAGTGATGGTGTCTTTATGTTTTATGAAGGGATAAAGAGGCTTTGTTTAAACTTGTTTCTTAAAGAATTTTTTTTTTTCAAAATAGATACTTTAATGTAATAAGGCTATAAGGGGGCCGAGGCACTCCATGGCAAGAGGAGCATGGTTAGATTGTTGCGCAATAACACTGTTGTCACCCCCCTCGGCTACCCTAAAAAATTTCATCGCTCGGCAACAAGCAACTAGTCGGCAACTAGATTTTTTTGATGATTTTGGGGATGATTTTGACATGGTAAAATGGGATTGGGTGGGGCTCGACAACTTTGCTGAGGGCGCCCGACCACCCTAAGTTGATATTGATTAAATGCAATGTAAATTAGATAAATAGTTATAGCTATAGATATATTTATCATGGTCATTGACAATTGCATAGATAAACTTCATCGTGTAATTGATACTTTTATCATATCATTCAAATAGATGCTAGAGTTGTATATTATTATATCAAGCGTAGTGCGGGTGATGAGGACTTGAAGGAGATTCATAGCGCCCTATGAAGCCCCTCTACAACCCCCCTTCCCCCCCCCCCCCCCCCCCCCCCCCCTTGATGGTGATGAGGGTGCTATGGTGGTTCTCATGATGGCCATTGCGAGAGGAAGGAGGGCTTGATGGTGATGATGAAGCAGGTTGTTGTGTGTTGTTTATTTTTGTATATTTAAATAAAAATAATAATAATAATAATAATTTAACATCTATAATGCCCTATCAAGCTCCTCATCCACTACACACATACCCTTAAGGCATTCCACACCGCCCCCTGTGCCTTAAAATCCCAAAACAAGTCTTAAACGTTAAATTTTTAATGCTGCATTTTAGATGGTTTTCTTAGGTTCCGTGGCAGGCAATAAAATAAAATGAAGAGAAGGGGCACTAAATTAGCACCCATTACATATGGGCTTAGACCCCCCGTAGTGGGGCGTTACTTGTCAATTTTTTTTTAAAAATAGCGCCCGGAACACCAAAACGGGGGGGGGGGGGGGGGGGGGGGCTATTTTCTATAAACCACCGGGAGCGTTATATTAATAACGCTATATAACAAATGAACCATCCAATCATATAGTGACACGTGGCGAAGGGTAAGAAAAAAACGGTCAAATGTTTTTGACCGTTGCACATTTATTTTTTTGAACGTTTAATTTTTTGAACGGTAACATTTATTTTTTTTTAGATTTTATATATATACACACACACAATAACACAAACACACATACAACTTAAACTAAAAAACACACACCATAACACAAACAAACCTACAACACAAACATGTTACCATATGGTTCACCGTTCGGGGTCCCGGGTCGCCCGGGTGCGAGGCCAAACACTACGAGGCCAAACACTACTACTCCGCTGCCACCCAATTTGGGCGAGTTTGACGCGAACACAATGCAATACGCGCAACTTCTTGGCATGCCCGGTCAATTTTTTCCTCCACCAAACATGCCCGGTCAATTTTTTCCTCCACCAAACTATGTCCAACCTTCTCAAGAGGAGCCCGATTCCGTACCAGAAACTCAAGACGAGCCACGTCAACCCGAGGGTTCTCAACGGGGGCGCGGGCGCGGGAGATGTAACACCCCAACCGATGGCGGAAACATCGGGATGTCACGTATCGATGATTGTTCAGTAGCTCATGGTGAATATTGAATTCCATTAAATAATTTAAATGAATTACATACAAATGTTCTAGAATTTGTACATCAAGTTGAATAAAACTATACACATATCTTCAAGCATCAAATCAATTCTTCAAGCAAATAGAACCTGAAACATGTTAAGTTGAAAATGTTTTGGGTCAACAAAAGTTGGTGAGAATTACATAGGTTTTTGATAATTGAGTAAGGATGATGTGCAATTCATGTGTCATGTCAATCTAGTCCATATGTGAGAACATACTAGAAATAAATCGAGTGCATAATCAACCCTGATGACTGTTATAAAATGATACATACCATACGCTCATGGTCCAATATGTTATACGATAACAAACACCCACGTAACCTTTGTAGGAGGCACGTATCCGGGTGGGATTGTCAGTCCAATAGATCTATCAATGTTTACCGCCGGCTGATCAATGTTAATGATTATGCTAGAATGGTGCTTACTCTAATCATGCTCAAGACATAATGCAACATAGAAAACACATAGACACATTGATGATTGAATTGCAATGATGATGTTATAAACATGTTTCACCCCAAAAATGGTGAAAATAGAGTAAAAGGGGCTATGTAAACTCACCTTGGTAAAATGTTATATCTTGTTGAAAAATAGTGTGTTGCCCAAATGTGTCAAGTATCACCCTATAATAAGGTAATAAATATGTCTAAGTCTATCAAGTCTACAAATGTATAAGTTCTAGGGCTTCGAATTGGGGATAATTGCTTGTTTGATTAATATTAAAAATATTCGCCAATTGAGAGAAATTTAGTAAATAAATAACTAAAAATCTTTTTATGAAATTTAAACTTAAGATGGTTACAAGAATGTGTTTAAAGTGTAAAAATAATTTTTATAAAATTATTTTCTTTAAAATAGATTATTAAATCTATTTATACAAATTGTCAAACTTTAACTTTAATATCTTAAAAATACTAAAATTAAAGAATTATCATTTTAAAAATTATATTTCTGTTCTAAATGGTTAAAAATAATTTGTATAAAATTTTGGTGCAAAAACGATGAAAATTGGATTTATTATGATTTAATTATGATTAAAACTAACAAAAATTGATTAAAAATATTAAATTAATGATTTTTCAGAAATAAAAATCATTTCTGAGAAACTTAATGTTATAAAAACTTAAAATAATTTTTGTGGAAATTAATGAGATCGTTTTGATATTTTAATGGAATTTTATAAATATAATAGAATAAAATTGATTTAATTATTATAAATATTAAATAAATGAATTTTTGAAAAATAAAAGTTGTAAATAAAACTTTTAACTCAGATTAAACAAATATAATTTTTTTAGAATTTATAAAATAGTTTTGATATTATAAAAATGAATTTATAAGTTTAAATATATATATATATATGTAATTGTTATTTAGAAAAGAAAAGAAAAGAACAAAAAAAGAAGGTTGGAGCCGGGACTCGAACCCGGTTCCCTTCTGTTATCAAACCCAGGTCACAACCACTTGGCCTAGGCCAGTGGTTGTGATGTTTTCTGTTTTAAAAAAAATAAATACAATACGTGCTTCCAGTTTATCCCCAATTATCACGAAGGAACCCTAGAATTTGCAATTGGGCAAATCACACATCAATAGCCTAATCAACCATAGGGCTATTGATGTGTGATGGCCGATGAATAAAACCCACGGAATTAATCGAACTCACAGTGCAGAATTTAGTGTAATCATCGGGTCAAAGTAAAAGTCAACGACGATACCAATTATGATAATCAGAGTAAATCAGCGAGAATGGGAGGTTGAGAGAGGGTTGTGAGCGAGTGATCAAGGTTCGCAGAAGGTCTAATTATATAGAGGATCAAAGGGTTGTGTTAATTGGAAAGTTTGACTTCGTTTTTAAATTCAAACGCGTAGGGTTGATAATTGGTCAATGATTATTGCTAATCAGTGTGCAATTAAGTTGATGATGGCCGATAATCACGAACACATACCATATTTGGATTAAAACGCGTTAAATAAGTTGAATTGATTGGTCAATGGGCGGGATTTGTGTTAAACTATTGCTGCTGTTGCTGTGCGATGGGCAAGAAAGGAAGCAAAACCGAAATGAATTCGTTTAAGTAAAATAAAGGTCCGGCTTTAATAACAAAAGCTTGTGTGGCGTAGGGGTGTTGTTGTGGTTTGGCATGGGAAGCAACCCGGGTTCGAGCCTCAGTGGGAACCCTTTTTTTTTTATTAAATCGTGGCACAAAGGAGTAGGGGTTGGGCTTGGTTTGTGTTGGGCCGGGTTTCTTGTGGGCTGGGTTAGTGACTAGGCTGGGCTCCGGTTTGGGTAACAGGGACGAGGGGGGGTGGTTTCAATTGTTTGTCTAGCCAAGTATTATTATTTTTTTTCAAAGGATGACTACTGATTAATATTATTTATTATTATTATTATTATTATTATTATTATTATTATTAACTTATATATTCATATATATATATATGTATATGTATGAATAATTATTATTGTATTTAGGCTTCAAAATATCCCAAAAATAATAATAATAAAACTCGTCGTTTTAATCCCGAAACGTACAATTATTTAATGCGAAATGTTACAGTCTCCCCTACTTTTAGGAACTTCGTCCCGAAGTTAAGAGAAAACCAGGGTTACAATTGGTCAACTACCGGAAACCTTGATAAAATTTTACACTACCTTAACGTACCTGTAAATTTATGATTACGTTCCGGACCGTAATTACCAATTTACCTTACATTAGGGTTTTGTGTCCTTTTATGACTTTACCGATTGTTAAGCAGGTCTGATAGTCTCTGCCAGTCGTTCAGGTGGTAGGGCCTCTCCCGACTGTTGGAATGACATGATGACCTCTACCAATCGTTAAGCTGGTTGTTTGGTAGTCAACTAATTGTTGTACAAGTAAGCAAGTAGATATAGCAATTAATTCACATTCAAACAAGCATGCACACCGATGTTATGATAATACTAGAATTTTATTACTTGAATCCAAAAAGTATCAATACATAGAATTAAAGGTAGACAATATTTAAATGGTGGAACTTGCTGTTAAGTATCTGGAGGGTCTCGATCTCGGTTTAGTTTAGGGCATCGGTTACGGTAGTGATTTGGGTTTCCACATTTATAGCATAATTACCAGGATGATTAGGGTTAGTAATCTGAGCAGAGTTGTGAATAATTGCAGTCAGTTGGGCATCAACACCTTTGTTGTTTTTGTTGTTGTTGTGGTTGGTGTTGTGGTTGTTGTTACTTTCCTCTTGGTTTTCACCACTGTTATTGCGAGTGCTACGACGTGGAGACATGATCCGTAAGGGACACAATGAAGATTCAATGTGGCATGAAATGAATGAGGTGATATCAGGAATGTAATCATTTATTCATTAATTAAAACGAATAAACGAAAACGTTGACTTATCAAAGATTCCAGATTCTAATAACATATGAAGACATGCTTTAGCCTATAAGTGAACACTCATCCCGAGAATTCCCAGGTAGGCATCCGGGTCCCTCGTCTGATTGGGATATATGCGCAATGCCAGCCTAGACAGAAGACTCAGAATACAGGCGTTCACCCTTCCAGATTGCACGTGTTCGTTATTAAAATCTAGAACTTCGACGAGATCTCAAGGTGGTTCAGGTTAAACCTGAGGATTTGTCCTATTAGTCTAAGAGTAGATCCAATGATGTAGAGCAACCTTCTTGTAAGGATGATAGTAGGGATAAGAAGTAGGAGATAGAGAATAGCAAGCAAAAGAAGCAAGTACTTGTTAAATCCTATGGTTATAGACTAGATTATTTTTCTAATAACCTAATTCCCTATAACCATGGCTCTGATACCAATCTGTAACACCCCAACCGATGGCGGAAACATCGGGATGTCACGTATCGATGATTGTTCAGTAGCTCATGGTGAATATTGAATTCCATTAAATAATTTAAATGAATTACATACAAATGTTCTAGAATTTGTACATCAAGTTGAATAAAACTATACACATATCTTCAAGCATCAAATCAATTCTTCAAGCAAATAGAACCTGAAACATGTTAAGTTGAAAATGTTTTGGGTCAACAAAAGTTGGTGAGAATTACATAGGTTTTTGATAATTGAGTAAGGATGATGTGCAATTCATGTGTCATGTCAATCTAGTCCATATGTGAGAACATACTAGAAATAAATCGAGTGCATAATCAACCCTGATGACTGTTATAAAATGATACATACCATACGCTCATGGTCCAATATGTTATACGATAACAAACACCCACGTAACCTTTGTAGGAGGCACGTATCCGGGTGGGATTGTCAGTCCAATAGATCTATCAATGTTTACCGCCGGCTGATCAATGTTAATGATTATGCTAGAATGGTGCTTACTCTAATCATGCTCAAGACATAATGCAACATAGAAAACACATAGACACATTGATGATTGAATTGCAATGATGATGTTATAAACATGTTTCACCCCAAAAATGGTGAAAATAGAGTAAAAGGGGCTATGTAAACTCACCTTGGTAAAATGTTATATCTTGTTGAAAAATAGTGTGTTGCCCAAATGTGTCAAGTATCACCCTATAATAAGGTAATAAATATGTCTAAGTCTATCAAGTCTACAAATGTATAAGTTCTAGGGCTTCGAATTGGGGATAATTGCTTGTTTGATTAATATTAAAAATATTCGCCAATTGAGAGAAATTTAGTAAATAAATAACTAAAAATCTTTTTATGAAATTTAAACTTAAGATGGTTACAAGAATGTGTTTAAAGTGTAAAAATAATTTTTATAAAATTATTTTCTTTAAAATAGATTATTAAATCTATTTATACAAATTGTCAAACTTTAACTTTAATATCTTAAAAATACTAAAATTAAAGAATTAACATTTTAAAAATTATATTTCTGTTCTAAATGGTTAAAAATAATTTGTATAAAATTTTGGTGCAAAAACGATGAAAATTGGATTTATTATGATTTAATTATGATTAAAACTAACAAAAATTGATTAAAAATATTAAATTAATGATTTTTCAGAAATAAAAATCATTTCTGAGAAACTTAATGTTATAAAAACTTAAAATAATTTTTGTGGAAATTAATGAGATCGTTTTGATATTTTAATGGAATTTTATAAATATAATAGAATAAAATTGATTTAATTATTATAAATATTAAATAAATGAATTTTTGAAAAATAAAAGATGTAAATAAAACTTTTAACTCAGATTAAACAAATATAATTTTTTTAGAATTTATAAAATAGTTTTGATATTATAAAAATGAATTTATAAGTTTTAAATATATATATATATATATATATATGTAATTGTTATTTAGAAAAGAAAAGAAAAGAACAAAAAAAGAAGGTTGGAGCCGGGACTCGAACCCGGTTCCCTTCTGTTATCAAACCCAGGTCACAACCACTTGGCCTAGGCCAGTGGTTGTGATGTTTTCTGTTTTAAAAAAAATAAATACAATACGTGCTTCCAGTTTATCCCCAATTATCACGAAGGAACCCTAGAATTTGCAATTGGGCAAATCACACATCAATAGCCTAATCAACCATAGGGCTATTGATGTGTGATGGCCGATAAATAAAACCCACGGAATTAATCGAACTCACAGTGCAGAATTTAGTGTAATCATCGGGTCAAAGTAAAAGTCAACGACGATACCAATTATGATAATCAGAGTAAATCAGCGAGAATGGGAGGTTGAGAGAGGGTTGTGAGCGAGTGATCAAGGTTCGCAGAAGGTCTAATTATATAGAGGATCAAAGGGTTGTGTTAATTGGAATGTTTGACTTCGTTTTTAAATTCAAACGCGTAGGGTTGATAATTGGTCAATGATTATTGCTAATCAGTGTGCAATTAAGTTGATGATGGCCGATAATCACGAACACATACCATATTTGGATTAAAACGCGTTAAATAAGTTGAATTGATTGGTCAATGGGCGGGATTTGTGTTAAACTATTGCTGCTGTTGCTGTGCGATGGGCAAGAAAGGAAGCAAAACAGAAATGAATTCGTTTAAGTAAAATAAAGGTCCGGCTTTAATAACAAAAGCTTGTGTGGCGTAGGGGTGTTGTTGTGGTTTGGCATGGGAAGCAACCCGGGTTCGAGCCTCAGTGGGAACCCTTTTTTTTTTTATTAAATCGTGGCACAAAGGAGTAGGGGTTGGGCTTGGTTTGTGTTGGGCCGGGTTTCTTGTGGGCTGGGTTAGTGACTAGGCTGGGCTCCGGTTTGGGTAACAGGGACGAGGGGGGGTGGTTTCAATTGTTTGTCTAGCCAAATATTATTTTTTTTTTCAAAGGATGACTACTGATTAATATTATTTATTATTATTATTATTATTATTATTAACTTATATATTCATATATATATATATGTATATGTATGAATAATTATTATTGTATTTAGGCTTCAAAATATCCCAAAAATAATAATAATAAAACTCGTCGTTTTAATCCCGAAACGTACAATTATTTAATGCGAAATGTTACAGGAGACGCTCGCATAAAAGGAAAGATGCTACCGCTCCTCGTCAAAAAAAGCAACAAGAGCGTTGGGAAAGAGAAGAGGAGTATGCTTTAGCGCGAGCCTGGTTCGACATATCCGAGGACCCCGAAGTTGGTTAGTATTTTTTTTTGTGTTTATATATATATATACTTTAAAATGTTGGTTAGTATTTTTTTTTTTGTGTGTTTGTATATATATATATATATATATATACTTTTAAATGTTGGTTAGTATTTTTTTTTTGTGTTTATATATATATATATATATATATATATATATATATATATATATACTTTTTAATCGTATAATTTTTTTTTTTGCAGCAAACTATCAACATAGTCCGTTGTTTTGGCAACGGATTCGAGATTAAAAAAAATAATAAAAAAATCAACCAATCAGAAACAGGGGCTACCACTACACCCCTTTTTCAGTTTCTCTCTTCACGCTGACTCAGCAGTCACGTAAACCAATCAGGAATTGGGGCTTTATATATAAAGTCTCACGCATAGTCGTAGGCTTTATCTATTCTATATAGCGACATCTCATTGCATATCAGTGAAATGTCAGACCTTTTGTTCCATGTAATTTTTCTTATATTACGTACCTTGCTTTTAGGCTAGTCTTACAATATTACTATGATTTTATAAACTAAGGATTTAATCCTTGTTGAATTTTTTGGTTACACTTGTAACCACCCGATTAAAACGACCAAGCTACCTTCTTTCTTTCATTTCACCACACATATATATTTTATTTATTTATTTATTTTGGTTTCTAAATTAAATGATTGTCACCTCAAATGCAGGTCCTTAAATATTTCTCTCACCTACCCCATCGTCTATCTCAGTGGCGGATCTAGAAATGAATTTTAGTAGTAACATTTTTCATTTTTTTTCATTTTAGTAGCAACATTTTCCAAATTTCGTAAAAAAAACCCAAATTTTCTATTTCCACTACGTGCGCGAAGTTGAGCAGCAACAGACGCAGCACCCAATTATTAACTAGGTCCGCCCCTGGTCTATCTCAACCCTCGCACAATGCTTTAGCCACAAAGATGGAGTCATCTTAGCCGCAAACTCCACTTGAAGCATGTCGTCTCTTTTGTTGCTCGTCTCACATTGCCCATTGACTTTCACGAACTTTGTGCGTTCAAATACTCTAAAAGCCTAACTATCATCAAAATCTCCATCTTCATTGTTTATTTATCTCGGAACTAATGCTTTAAGGTTTTGATTTACCATTGCACCTATTCAATACCTTCCAAAGCAACAACTCATCCTTGTCACATCTCCATGGCCATTCCACAGGTGGGTCATGGGTGAGGCCCCTAGTCATATCCATTTTATTGGTAGTTGATTAATTTTGTGTTCATGAAAGCTACTTCAGACTTTTTATTTTAATTAAAAACTATTTGAACCTTTTTTATATAAATTACAAATAGGGTGATCAATATATCGATCATAAAAGAAAACGATTATAATATTTAAATTTCAACTTACCTATATAAATTTAATAAAAAAATTCTTCAAATTATAATGAACATATGCATAGATCAGAATACAAATATATTTGTACATTGTAATCCAAATTTATTTAGTTTAGGTTGCAACTTATAATTGACTGTTAGTTTACTTTTTTAAAATAAAATTATTTTCATATATACTTTTGAAAATATTTGTGATGATAAGTACTGTTTTTTATTTTTATTTTTATTTCGATTAAGGTATTTAAGGGAGCAAAGAAATATAGTTCATGGCTTCCTATGAGCCGACAGGAGGTGTGTGGTCCTACACACTGTGGAATTAGCTCATATTGTTCGTACACACGTTCTCTTCATCAACCCTACATAACACGACAAAACCTCCTATTTATGAGAGTAAAAATCACGATTTTTTTAAATTAAAAAAATTATAAAAAATAAATTATGAATAATCCATTCATTTTTTTTCCAACATGCTAATTTTATTACTAATTAAACATATAACTGTGATAAATTACATTACGATAGCGGGTAGGCGGGCAACAAGCTACGCCGCCACCCCTAATTTACTAAAACGAACCCATGCCCTCGCGGCGCCGAGACATTGCTATGAATAACCCGTTGGACTCTGGTCAGGAAACGGATGACTTCCGGTGCCAAGGAGCCAAAGGTATCAAATGCCAGGGGTACGAAAACGTGTTAGTTCTCCTCACAAGCTTTAGCATGTTTCTCAACTTTCTCCGCCTCTGCTTTCCGCACCGCATGCCCTACTACAAAACCATTATCCCTCAAACCAACCAGGGGAGATACACCTGTTAGGTCGACACAAGTGTGTTTCCCCCCGGCCCACCCAAAGACAAGTAGGTCTGCTGGACGTAGGGTGGATCTCCCTTCTGCGGGGTCCGAGAGGAAATTCACAGGAGCCTCCTTTTTTGCTGAGATCTCAGCCCTTCTTAAAATGTCCCGAAGAACGTCTCGGACCCAGTCTTGCCTATATTTGAAACCAGGCAATTCCTTACAGTGAACCGCGTGTTCCCCGTATTTGTCCATTCATTGCGCTTTGTTCCGAGTTTCCTAACCGAAACAAAAGAAGAGAAAGTACGTAAAAGAAATAAAAGGCAAGGAAAAGAAATATATAATTTCATTTTGTGTTCCTGAGTTTAAAGAAAATAAAAATTTATGTGTTCTCGAGTTGAAGGGAAGGGGAAAAAATGTTTAATTTTACTATAATGCCCATGTTATGTGTTATATTATAATAAATAAAATGATAAAATAGTAAATTATAAAACATTTTAATTAATAACTTTTCTTTCCTTTCACTTCCTTCCATTTTGGAAATAATTTTCCTGCACCTTCCTCCCATTATTTCCACCTTTCCTTTAATGAAACTTTGGAACACACTTAATTTTTCACTTTCTCTTTAATTCTTTCACTTTCTTTTCAGTTTCTTCCTTCAATGAAACTCTGGAACATAGTGTTAGTCTCAAGTTCGCTCATTTCCATTTCTCTGTTTTATTCTCTCTAGTCTCTACCTTTCGATTCTATGTTGCGGTTATGAGTTATGGATCGGGGTTTTATAGAAAGACATGAGACATGAAAAAGTATTGAATGAACTTAGGTTCAATGGATCGAAGCATCCAAGGTTTGAGAAACAATAATCCTGATTTACCGATTCAACCAGTCGGTTAGGTTGCATCAACTTGTGTAACATTCAATTCTCAGTATATAAATAAAGATGTTTGAAGGTTATTCATAATACAAGAGGATTTATCGTTCTATATATATTAGGGGTTAAAACAAAAGTTTGAAGTTGTGAGAGAAAAAGTGTAATTCTGCCAAAGAAGGTATTGTTGGATATTGGATATCCATTCATTGATAAATCAACGTTGTTATCAACGAGTTACAAATTGGACGATAAACAAATATAATATCTGTACTATATTATAAAGCATCTAGCAAGGATTTCAATAAAATTTAAGTAATTACAACATTTTATTCTTATGGTATAACAACTTAATAAAGTGAGTAAGGTTTTCCCGGGAATTGGTAGCAACTGGTGGCCCGGGTACTCTCGAGTACCTGATTCGCCAAAAGGGTGTCCGAGAGTGCTCGGAATTGATTCGTTGGCCGTTCAAAAAAAAAAGTATTAAATTGATAAATGAATTATTGGATAAATTTATAAATACAATTAGGGGCTGTTTGGTAGCCTCTTAATGAGGCTCTTAACCATTCAGTGCTGAATGATTCAGCATTCAGCGCGTTTGTTTCAGCCTCTGAATGGAATGGTTAAGGCTGAATCATTAAAACTTGGGATGTTGCTGAACCATTAAGCACTGAATCATTAAGCACTGAACTAGGCTGAACCTTAATGAAACTCTCATACCAATGTGGGACAAGAAAACTAACCATTAAGAGGTCCAACTTAATGATTCAGCACTTAACCATACAGACCTCTTAACCATTCAGACCTCTTAATGATTCAGCACTTAATCAACCAAACAGCCCCTTAAATTGCTTTAAATTTTATAATTAAAAAGAAGGGTAACTTTGCTAAATAGTAACTAAGTTTCAGAATTATTCCCATCAGGCCACTGATAAAAAAAGTGTTGGGAATCATGGTATCAAATACACATCGGAAGCAGTTTTGTTTATTAATAAAATCGATTATATACAATATATAATATGAGCCGATTTATATATATATATATATAATATATGTTTAATTTTATTAATCCAATTAACAAAATATTCCCAATCAGGATCTCGGTTAAACGCGTATAAACAAATAAATTATAAACAACCATAGGGGGTTTAGTAATCAACCTTTGACGACTACACCGGAATTGTAACACGCGGGTTACAACGAATCCTCGCTAGTAGGAAGTTCACACCCGAGCACTGGCCAACCGATAGCAACACTTTGCAAGGTGGAGGCGGCAATGGTGGTGGTTTGCGGCGGACAAAGAGGCGACGGCTCCTAAGGGTGGCCGCAAATCTTGAGAGGAGACAAGTGTTATGTTGTTTTATCTTTTTCAAAATATGTGTGATTAGAGTTTGATCTATCACACCTATTTATATAGATAAAAGGCACTTGACCACTTAATTAGTCAAAGTCATTCACTTGACCATTTGACTAGTCAAGGACTTGACCAATTAATTAGTCAAAGTCATACACTTGACCATTTGACTAGTCAAAGACTTGACCACTTAATTAGTCAAAGTCATACACTTGACCATTTGACTAGTCAAAGTGTAAACTTTACTATTTAGTCCCTCGAGTTCAAAATTATTATTATTTCAGAAATAATAATCCACCAACACATGAACTTATCTGATTCGTGTACCAACGTGTAATTCTTCGGATCGTACCGGGTCGGGTTACGTTGACCTCGACTTTTAATTACATCGGACATACTATATATCCAACAATCTCCCACTTGGAAGATTTTAATTAAATGAGTCAACGTGCGCAGAGTTGGACGCCTAGCTGCATCGCATTGCACCCAAACCAGTATGACACTTTACAGTCGTCAACTAGTTCTTTGAGTTCAAGTAACGCTTTACTTAACCAAATACTATAGCCCTGATAATTCTATCAATAAGTCCCTTCTGTATAGACATCCGTTGATCATAAGACATGGATCATTCATTCTTATATAGTGATCGACCATTCTCTATTCTCGTCTCTAATTCAAAGTGGTCTAACGAACTACCTTAGTCCGAGCGTGGCCACACGTTTATACCAGTTTGAATTAACGAGGGCGCCAGAATGTCTAGACTTCTAATCCTATAGAAGTACAGAATTCCATCAGCGTCATACAACTCCCACTTAATCTTGGATTTCTCCTAACGCTACCCTTATTGCTACCCATGTTTCAGGACAGTGTTAGATAACATCAAGGATAGTCCTTGATCAATGTAGTTTAATATGTGCCTTAGGAAAAAGGACAGATTGAACATATCAATATCAAAACATCTCATGACACAGATCCATGGAGATCGTTTTGAAGCGAGTTACATCCAATATCATTCCCTAATGATATCTGTGAATTATGATTCTCAAACCATTGAGTTATTCATCTCATGAATACAATCATCTCAATTCACAATAGTCTTACATTCAAATTCATTCCCATGTAATTTGATCGACTACGGATATTAAGAATACTCTTATTCAAGGATTTAAACATACAAATAATGAACATGGTCACAAAATATTTAAATTTGCATTTAACCCATTAAATCAAATAAATATTCAATGTAACTGTTATAGTTCAAAATAAAACACCAATACTAATTACAGATCATGCCCACTGTCTAGCAACTCTAAGCCCTATCTTTCAGCATGCTCCTCATGTTTAGCTTGAGGTAAAGGCTTAGTAAAGGGGTCAGCCAGATTTAGATATGTATGAACTTTGTTTATCATGATGTCTCCACGTTCTACTATCTCTCTAATATAGTGGAATTTCCTGAGTATATGCCTTGTGGTCTGGTGTGAACTTGGTTCCTTTGCAAGAGCAATGGCACTAGTGTTGTCACACGGTATCTCGATTGGTTTCTTTATGCTAGGCATAACATCGAGATCACTAATGAACTTCTTCATCTAGGCAGCCTCCTTTGCAGCATCCGATGCAGCATTGTATTCTGATTCACAGGTGGATTAAGCAACCACACTTTGCTTAAAGCTATTCCAAGTTACAGCCCCACCATTCAGAATGAAAACATATCCCATTTGTGACCTTGAATCATCACGATCAGTCTGGAAGCTTGCATCAGTATAACACTTAACTGACAGCTCCTCATCCAGTCCTCCATATATTAAGAACATGTCACTAGTCCTTCTCAAGTACTTAAGAATGTTCTTCACTGCAGCCCAGTGACTCTCTCCTGGGTTCTGTTGATATCTACTCGTCATGCTAAGAGCATACGAGACATCAGGTCTAGTACACAACATGGCATACATGATGGAACCAATCGCAGAAGCATATGGAACACCTTCCATTTTCTTCTTTTCCTCTTCAGTATTTGCACACTGCTTGTTATCAAGAATGGTTCCATGTGCCATGGGCAAGAGCCCCCTTTTTGAGTCTTGCATTGAGAAGCGTCGTAAGACCTTATCAATATATGTACTTTGACTCAAACCCAATAACCGCTTTGATCTATCTCTATAAATCTTTATTCCCAGAATATAAGCGGCTTCACCAAGATCTTTCATTGCGAAACATTTACCCAACCAGGTCTTAACATCTTTAAGCATAGGGATATTGTTTCCAATGATTAGTATGCTATCTACATACAGTATAAGAAAAGTGATATAGCTCCCACTAGATTTCTTGTAAACACACGGTTCATCTTCGTTCTTGATAAAACCAAACTCTTTGATTTTCTGATCAAAATGGAGATTCCAGCTGCGAGATGCTTGCTTTAATCCATAGATGGATTTATTCAGCTTGCACACCTTATTAGGATTCTTTGGATCGACAAAACCTTCAGGTTGAACCATATAGACATCTTCCAGTAAGTGTCCATTAAGGAACGCGGTTTTGACATCCATCTGCCATATCTCATAGTCATAATATGCAGCAATGGCAAGTAGAATTCTAATAGACTTAAGCATGGCTACCGGCGAGAAAGTTTCCTCATAGTCAATTCCTTGAGTCTGAGTAAAACCTTTTGCTACAAGCCTTGCTTTGTAGGTTTGCACATTCCCATCCATGTCAGTCTTCTTCTTGAAGATCCATTTGTTTCCCACAGTCCGACATTCGGTAGGAAGATCAACCAAATCCCAGACTTGGTTATCATACATGGATTGCATCTCTGCATTCATGGCTTCTTGCCATTTCTTGGATTCTGAATCCAAGATTGCAGCTTTGTAAGTAGTAGGCTCAGCTTCATCAATCATGAAGATATCATCATACCTTACCGGTGCACGACGATCCCTAATACTTTTCCGAACACTTGGTGTTTCTGTTGTTTCTTGAGTCCTCTCAAGCTCAACTTCAACAACTAGATCAGTTACATCTGGTTCTGTCTGAACAGCTGGTTCAGTCACTTGTGATTCTCGAATTTCTTCAAGATCCACATGGTTATCTCCAATCCCTCGCGCCAGAAGCTCTTCCTCTAAGAAAGTGCCTCTGCGTTTGGTGAAAATCTTATTTTCAGTGGGGTGGTAGAACAGGTAACCGATCTTCTTACCGTATCCAACGAAAACCACTTTTTCGCCTCTGGGATCTAGTTTATCCGAAGATTCTAGAGTGACATAAGCATTACATCCCCAGACTTTAAGGTAGGATACATGAGGTTTCTTTCCATGCCATATCTCATAAGGCGTTTTAGTAACCTTTTTCGTTGGAGCTATATTCACAAGTCTTGCGGCGGTCTCCAAAGCATAACTCCAAAAGGACTTTGGAAGATTTGTTTGACACATCATTGATCAAATCATATCTAATAGAGTTCGATTTCTCCGCTCAGACACACCATTATGTTGCGGTGTTCCAGGTGGAGTTAGTTGTGAAACTATTCCACAATCCTTTAGATGGTCGATGAATTCCTGACTAAGATATTCACCGCCTCGATCTGATCGAAGCATTTTAATAGTTCTATTTAGCTGATTTTCTACTTCGTTTTGGAATTCCTTGAACTTTTCAAGAGTTTCATGTTTATGCTTCATAAGATAAACATAACCATATCTACTGAAATCATTAGTGAATGTAACAAAGTATCTTTCTCCATGTCTTGACATTGTTCTGAATGGACCACATACATCTGTATGTACAAGTTCTAACAGATCATTAGCTCTTTCTCCAACATTTGAAAAAGGTGCTTTTGTTAACTTTCCACTTAAGCATAATTCGCATTTTCCAAACGACTCCGAACCTTTGGAATCCAAGATTCCTGCGTTTTTGAGTTGTTTAACACGATTCTCACTTATGTGACCAAGTCTACAATGCCACATATACGTATCATTAAAGTCCAATTTATTACGTTTATGGGAGATATTGCATAATATGTTATCGTTTTGGATTTCTATCTCATAGATCCCATTGTTAGGTTTTGCATCAAAGTAAAATACATCGTTAAAATAAGCAGAAATAAATTCACCATTAAAACGATAATCAAAACCTTTTCTACGCAAAGCATGAAATGAAACAATATTTCTAGTCACACTAGGAATGTAATAAACATTGTTCAAAACAAGTTCTAAACCAGAAGGTAGTAAAAGAACATATTCTCCTATTGCCTTCACTGCAACTCTTTGTCCATTGCCAACATGGACCTCCAAGTCACCTTGTTTCAGCTTTCTAATCTTTCTTAGTCCCTGCAAAACATTACAACTGTGGAAACCACATCCTGTGTCAAACACCCATGTTTTGCCAGAAAAAACAAAGATTTCAATAACATATATACCTGAGGACTCTCCTCCAGAAGCCTTGGCTTGCTTCAGTTCAGCTAAATACTTAGCACAGTTCCTTTTCCAGTGCCCAGTTTCATCACAATGAAAACATTTGGCATCTTTCAAAGGTTTCTTATTGGCAACAGCTTTGCCCTTTCCCTTCCCTTTGCCTTGATAGCCCTTTTTCTTGGTTTTAGGTTTCTTAATCTGACCATCCCTGATCATTTGTCACACCCTCAAATTACCACTTGCGGGGTTTTACCGCGAGGCGCATGACAAACCAGGATCCAAGTCAACGATCACAATAAACGACACTATATGAAGTACGTAAACCCAAAAACATAAATTTCATAAGCGGAAGCATTTAAAGAATTTAATCTCTACAAAACAGTGTTCCCAAGTATCCATGACACTTATTACAAAACGTGCACTAAAATCTAGACGCCAATGCAGACCCGTGCGCCTAGTTCCGTTCATTGCTACCTTAGCGACCTGAGAAAAACATGCCGAAAAGATGTCAACATTTAATGCTGGTGAGTTCACAGGTTTATTCAAAATGTTACCAAAGTGTTACCATGTCCATACTATATCAACGATACCAAGTACGCTAGCTAGGCGTATGTTTCATTACTACTACGATTGGAAACCATTACTAGACACGTTTAGCGATGTTCAGCATGTTTAAGCAGCCCGTATGTTCAGCATGATACCAATGTACCTGTTCGAGACAATATGCACCCGCCCGGCCCTCCAAGCCGACGAGTGGGGCAGGTCACGCCCAATAGATCTATTCACATTTCCCCCGTTGTGCAAACCCGCACATTCATGGTTTCCCCCGGGACTTTCCAAAAGATCGTATAGCAATATAAAGTTAAAACCATAGTATGACATATGTTACCAAAACCGTTTAGCGCATGTTTTCTCCCTCAAAAGTTAAAGCAGTAAAAGTGGGGCCGTGAACTCACCTTAAGTTGCGTTCTTCAAATATAAGTAAAGATGTTTAGCCCTTGATAATCCCTCTACCGGAGATCTATCAAAATGTTCACATAAGTGTTCCGACTAATAACCATAAGGTTATCTAGTCCCTGATTGTCCAGATCGTAACCAAGTATGTTTTAAAACGTGTTTAAATGTTTAACCGACACACTAGACCGACCCGACATCCCGTTGGTGACCCATTACCCTAACTAATCAAGTACATATAGATTAAACACAAGGTTCAAGCATAAAACACTTAGTTTGTATCAAAAATCTCATTTCTGCATCAGAACGGTCGAACCAGTCAGTTTTAAGTCTCCTTCGCACCATTTACAGTACGTTCGACCGTTTGATGCTTCCTTCGCCCGTTTATTCACATTCGTCCAATAAAAATCCCAGGTTCGACCCTGGATCCCTCCTTCGCACCATCGACTGGTCGAAGGAGGCCAGGTTCGCCCCTGTTGTATTATTTTTCCTAAAAACGCGTCAAACACATTCAAAACGACCCGAAACATCATCAAACACAGCAGTCAAGCATGAATAACTTATCCCTACAAAACCCCATCGATTTCCCCCGATAATACGTCCGTTTCAGCCCTTTCCCAAAATGGTAAAGATTATGGAAACATCACTTTCATGCATGAATTATTTACCCAATTTGGAAACTTTTGAAATCGATTCATGTTTAGCTTAAATACTCAGTTTGTCGATTATCCAATCTTTTTCATTCATTCTATTGATCATAAGTATTCATGCATCAAGTGTTAATCCAATAAAACCCCCAAATATCAATATATCCAATCCTAACCCTAGACAACCATAATCCAATCATTAACAACAATCCTATATCATGTTTCTATCATAGATATAGCAGCAAATCAGTGAACAACACATAACACTACATAACACCCAACTAACACATGTTATTCATTATGAAAACCTATGTTAAATGATCATGTTTTGATTTAGAAAGATGTTTAAAAGGTTTTTAATCATAAAAACACCCTTAGAACAGATCTGGACAATTTGGGTTAGATGAAAACGAATTAAAATGCTTTTAAAAGATTTAGGATTATGAACACACCTTGGATTCTTGTTTAGATGTTGTAGATGGGTTAGATTATGAAAAAGAAGAGCAAAAACTCCTTCCTTAGTGTTTAAGATCGTTTGAGAGCGTTTTGGGACGGTTAGGGTTTGTGAAATGATGAAAAATGACAAAGGTTGGTATTTATACTAGTCTTCCTTCGCACCAACTCATTGGTCGAATGTAGGCTCCTTCGCCCCTTTCACAGGGTCGAATGAGCCCTGTTTGGTCGAAAGAAATTTCTCAATTTCCACTTCCCTGGTTCGCCCACTTGCATGGGTCGAACCAGACATTTTTATTCTCCTTCGACCACTCGAAGTGGTCGAACCAGAATCCCCTTTTAACTAGTTTTCCAGTTTGTCGTGTTTAACGCATTCTAACACATCCTAACACATAAGTATGCATCCTTAGTCCATATTTAACACATTTAGGCACAGATAATCATTTACACATCATATAATCATATCTATGTATATAATCCACCACACAACCCATAATCTACACATACACTTAATTAGTTCATGTAATGTCACCAACAACGGAACCCGGTACTAGTGTATTACCAAAACGACTCCCAATGATCCTCCAGATCATTGTACCCTGGACAATCCTAACTTGACCCGACTCAACTAACCCAGTTAAGTTTGTTTATAAACGTTTCTCGCTAAGGTAGACTTAGATGTTACTAATATGTTTAAGCCGAACATGCCGGGTGTCACATCATCCCCACGTTGAAAGAATTTTCGTCCCGAAAATTGCGCAAAGCCCAAAAAGAAAGAACGAAAAGAACAGAACGAAAAGAAACTTACCGGATGTCACATCATTAGCACTGGTGCAGTTTTGCCAGGTATGTTTACCTCAGCAGTTTTGAGCATCTGATGCAGTTCTGCAAGTGTCTTCTCCATCCCATTCATATTATATTTCATAATGAACTGGTCATATGACTTGGGCAATGAGTTCAGGATGATATCGCCAGCTAACTCATCGCTCAAGGGGGCTTCCAGACGAGCCAAGTGATCAACATATGCCTTCATTTTTATCACATGAGTGCCAACTGGTGAACCCTCCTGCATACGAGTGGTTATAAGTGATCGCATCACATCAAACCTCTCATGGCGAGCATTTTGTTGGAACATTTCCATCAGATGCTGATTCATGTCATATGCATCCATGTCCTCCATTGTCCTTTGAAGTTCAGGGATCATGGAAGCCAGCATCAGACATGAGACTTTCAAAAAGTCATCAAAATGCTTAGCCAAAGTTCTATAAAGCTCACTCTTGGAATTTATGGGTTCATCAGGGACTAGTTCTTCAAGAACATACAATTTGTTCTCCGCTTTGAGAACAATTTTCAAGTTGCGGTGCCAGTCCATGAAGTTGGAGTGGTTCAGTTTGTCCTTCTCTAAGATGGACTTGAGAGAGAAATGGGAGGTGGAATTGTTTTCAGTTGACATCTACAAAGTTCAATTTTAATGTATTAGTATTTCATGTTTTAAGTATCCTAGTTATTTTATGACCCAAAAAGCAAAATTAATTAGGATGAGATCCCGATTCATCAATACACAATGAACTGGCTTAGCACTGTCCACTGGCACGATTAGGTAGGTAAACAACGATTGTTAATTGTGTCCACTACACAACTCTCCCTTTTGGGGTTATCGCTAAAAGCGATGTATGTTTAACCCCAACTATGCCCACTTGTCTAACAAGCGATGTTTGGTCATTTACTGTTAACTGTAACACCGGCCTATGTTACACAGGAACCGCGATGATTACCTTCACTCATGATCAACGCCCAGATGCAGGGTCAGCACTAACATTTGGGTTCGATATAGAATGGAGTGTTAACTCGTTAAGGGTGGCATGAAACATCAATTTAAAATTGGGATTTAATTTTAATATTTACCATAAATATATTGAATAACTCGTTAGCATGATGTGAGTCACACAATAGTTTATAAAATCCAATTTTATATTGTTCGTGATAATTGAAACTCCTTTCAACACTCGACACGGTATAGTTTTAAATACCCTATTTAAACTACGTTGGTCGTATTATCGCGAATGGACTTGTTTTAATATTAATAAAACTCCTTTTATTAAATATGCTTTTCGGTTTTTATAAAATTTGTTTTAATAAAACCGTTGTCATGATTGTGAAAATTTTATTTATTTTGGGTTATCTAAATTATTTACAATAAATAAACCACAACCACAAAACATAATAATAAAATTAAACGAATCGAGCCCCTAATAGGTTGTCCGTTTCGTTTTAGCCAGAAACGAAACAAACCAGTCAAAAGGGTTTCAAAACTATTTTTGATATAGCTCCCACTTGACCCGAGATCTCTATCTTCATGGAACCTGTTCGCCTTTTTATCTTCGTCTTGATCTTGTACTTGTAGGATTACAAATAAATTTGAAATACAAATAAAACAAATCTATTCTAATCCTATCTATTACACCGGATCCAATATCCGTAATAAAAAATACAAATCAATAAAAAAATAAAACATCACAAACACAACCATGACAAGGGTCAAAATACCTAGGGCTCGATTCACATCACAATCCATGAACAACAAAAAGCTTTTGATCTTTTGTCAAAAAAAAAATAAATTTTTGACAAATAAAACATAGATCAAAATTATAACTTTACCATCTATACGCGCGTAATCGTGGCTCTGATACCACTGTTGGGAATCATGGTATCAAATACACAGCGGAAGCAGTTTTGTTTATTAATAAAATCGATTATATACAATATATAATATGAGCCGATTTATATATATATAATATATGTTTAATTTTATTAATCCAATTAACAAAATATTCCCAATTAGGATCTCGGTTAAACGCGTATAAACAAATAAATTATAAACAACCATAGGGGGTTTAGTAATCAACCTTTGACGACTACACCGGAATTGTAACACGTGGGTTACAACGAATCCTCGCTAGTAGGAAGTTCACACCCGAGCACTGGTCAACCGATAGCAACACTTTGCAAGGTGGAGGCGGCAATGGTGGTGGTTTGCGGCGGACAAAGGGGCGACGGCTCCTAAGGGTGGCCGCAAATCTTGAGAGGAGACACGTGTTATGTTGTTTTATCTTTTTCAAAATATGTGTGATTAGAGTTTGATCTATCACACCTATTTATATAGATAAAAGGCACTTGACCACTTAATTAGTCAAAGTCATTCACTTGACCATTTGACTAGTCAAGGACTTGACCAATTAATTAGTCAAAGCCATACACTTGACCATTTGACTAGTCAAAGTGTAAACTTTACTATTTAGTCCCTCGAGTTCAAAACTATTATTATTTCAGAAATAATAATCCACCAATACATGAACTTATCTGATTCGTGTACCAACGTGTAACTCTTCGGATCGTACCCGGTCGGGTTACGTTGACCTCGACTTTTAATTACATCGGACATACTATATATCCAACAAAATGTTGTACTAATTAAGTCACTTAAGTTTACTTTTATGTTTAATCCTAGATATTTGACCTAAATAAAAGGTTATTCATCCTATATGACTTTTATTTAGGTTTTACATTTTATAAAAATGTTAACATGGCTTGTAAATGGCAACACGAATACTTTAAAAATTGCAAAATCGATTTAAAAAATTGTTAAAAAATCAAAAAAAAAAAAAAAAAAGCAGCGAACTTTGTAAAAATGGTGAAAAAAAAGTTTGTGCACTTACATCCATGGATTTTCTTTTATTCTGTTTTTAACAAAAGCTTTTTCATTTTGATTTCTTGATAATGCGTTCATCATCGATCAATTCCTTCTAATTTCTCCAAAGCCATTATTTATTTAGTGAAAACAAAATGAATAAATTAAGGTAGAAGATGTTTTTTTTTCTTTTTATGGAACATGAATCGATTATAACTTTTAGTTTGATTTGTGTTTACTTGCTATTCAGGTAAATTATATAAGATTAGAATATAAAACAAACTTCAATGACTTAACTAGAACAACAAATTTTACGAGTGACCTAATTAGAACATTATTAAAACTTGGTTACCATTCTATAAAATATTCCCTTAAAAAGAAGAACAAACTCTTATAAATTAATTTTCTTTGTTAATAAAAAGAATGGTTAGACAGAAGGTGTATGTAAAGAGAAGCAGCTAAACAAGATGCTTTGAGTACATCAAAAGATGTGAATGTGTTTTGGCAAGCAATGTTACTCAAGTGTTGTATGTTTTGTCTCTACTTTGGTTATATTTGTATGTACTCTTATTTTGATTTGATGATGTTGTAGAAGCTTCAACTTTTATAAGCATGTATATGTATGTATTGTGGTATATATTCTTGACATCATTTTTCTTTCTCTTCAGTTTGGCAAACACATATTTTTCCTTAGCCATTATAACCTCGTCAAATATAATAAAAGATTTAGATTAACTATATTATCAAATCATGTATAGATAACTATATTGCCATGGGGAGTTAAAATGAGATCAATGTTGATAATGCTTTTTTTATATAATATAGGGTTATAACTCGTGAATAAAGTAAGATACAAATGATGTTGTCAATAGAAAAACACAAAAATCAAATCTTAGTCTCATATAGTGGATAAACATATATTTATGTCAACATATGAAAATTTTAACAATGTATAAGATAAATTATACACATCTAATGGATTATCACAGGTTTACGGGTTATAATATGTTGAGATTTGCTAAAAATATAAAATACTTGAGTTATGTCTCTTGTTTTATAATGTTTGGATATGGGGGGTTTAAACTTTACAATTTTATAATAATTGTTTACTAAAGAAAAGAAACTAAAATATTCCATGCCTAAAAGAAAGAGAATAAGTAAAAAAAATATTTTGAACTATTATAATTTGCGCTTCTGATACGATAATATAAATCATGGTTGAACATCATTATTATTCCTATATATGGCGTCATAGACTATCATTAATCAATATTGTAGTCCTTTCGACCCGTGTATTATACTAAATGTTTGGACCAACTGATTGAGTTTCATAGATGAGATTGAAGTTAAGTCAAAGATATTGGATGCTGTTATCTATGTCGCAATAAAGTTTAATTTCAAGATTTTGTGTCAAAGTTATTGAAGATGGTTTATAAAGAGTTAAGAGTCTAAATTTACTAACATATTTTTAATTGATTTACAAATTTGACATGATGTTCTATTAATATAAAACATGAAAGTTTAGCAGCCAAAGCTTTTATCTTGTAGCAAAGTGTTATTATCACCGTATTAGTCCATCATAGTGTTCATTAACCTTGATAAAGACATACTTTTATAAGACTTTATGAGTATGATGATGATTTGTCTAAGGAACATGTTATAAACCATAAGGTTTGCTATATTGTTTGATTAAAATTTCTAGAGATCATGATGAAGAAGAATTAGTAGCAAGAATATGTGAATCAATGTCATTTTTTGTCGCCGCTGCATCGCGCGAGTTTTCCACTAGTTTAATAGTTAAATATTAGTTCACAAAACGTTATATTTAAATAAGTGGGAATTAATCATATAGAGAAATATTTATTAGATTGATTATTTGGAAAATAATTATAGGTTAATTATTTGGTCAAATAACTTGATAAAACTATTTGAGTGATCCCATATTGGTCTAGTGGTATGGTTTCCCTATTACAAATGTAAGACTGTAGGTTAAAATCCTTGAAAATGCAAGGTAAACGTGGAATTATGGGTGACAAAAAAGATAAATATTTAAAGCAAGAAAGATGTCTAGTAATTAATTGTTAATTTAAATATTAATTGTTAATTGTGTTACTAGAAACTTTACTTCTATCATTGGGCTACCAACCCCAAAGAGTAAAAATTAAATTTGCCGATCAAAAAAAGATTACTAGATAGTAGGGTAAGTATAAGAATGACCGTTGTGGCTCGCAAGCGACCAGACGCGAGCAAACCAACGAGTCACCTGGCTCGCGAACACTACAGTCCTCACGCGTTAACGATCCCGTGAGCAAGCAGACACAAGTTGGCTCGCATGTGCTAGCGTGAAAATTCGACGGTTGGTGAAAATTTAAAATAAAAATATAACATATATTTTATCTTCACCCACTTCAGTTTTAAACCAAATCACTCCACATACATTCATATTATCATTCTTTTTATTATATTAATCACCAAATGGCAAACGAAAACCCAAATCAAAACCCAATCCCAGCCCGACGTTGGATCGTGAAGGAAGAAGTCGTGTTGGTCAACAGTTACATTACCACATTTCAGAAAGGTGGACATGAGACAACGAAAACTTTTTGGAGCACGGTTGTGACTAGATTCTATCAACAAACGGGTGACAACCATCGATCCAGAGAAGTCTTATTAGGAAAATTTATGGCTTTGTGGACAAAGTGCACAATATTTGAGGGGTTATTCGTAAGTGCGTTGAACCACAATGCGGGTTTAAACGAGGTCGAGGGCTTGAGGCGATGGAGGGGCCCGTAACAAGTACCGTTCCATGCACAACGATAACTATCTGAACATTGCGGTTTGGAGAGCTATGAGACCCCACTTTAAACAATAGTCACGTCTTTAATATTTATTTGTGATTTTTAATACTTATGTGATGTTATTTTATTTTTAATTACGTTTATTGCTTATGTCTGAATTATTTAATTTGTGCATGTAATAACATTTTTAAACAATAAAATGTAAAAAATAAAACAAGATAAAGCCATTGTGTAACACCCCAAAATCATCCGTTACGCTTAATTACGCTATTAGGCGTGATTAGCAAAATAATAAAACGAGACTCGAACAATAAGGACTTGGGTTATGTTCTAATATGGAACTAATCCATTTAATGTTACCAATATTATAAATAAGCAAGTATTACAAGAAAATCTAGCTTGACTAGCTAGTTTCACTAGAAAATGATATTCGGGGATTTTGGAGGGACCATAGTTGCCAGAATGGCAAACTTGTGTGATAATAATAATAATAAGGGAAAGAACACACACACTTAGGTGTGTGTGTCGTATAACATCAGGAGAAGAATTCTCCTTCACCTCCAAAACCTAAAGAACCAAATCCTTGCTTAAATCCAAGCCAAATCAAGGGGCTTTTTGATGCACTAGCAAGAAACAAGTCATCTAAGGTCTAAACTACAACAAGGTACCTTTTATTAGCCGAAATTGATGCCATTATTCGTTTTTGATTTCCATGAAAATCTAGGGTTTTGATAAAAACGTGGAATTAATGGTTAATATGGGTTACCCTAGTCTTGGGGAGCCTTAAACATGTATAATCCGGTTACAAATCACACTTAATATGTGTATTTGATTTTGATCATATGCTTATGTATATGTGTAGAATTTTGGGGTTTAACCTCTAGGTTGAATCAACTTATATCTAGTAATCTTTGTGTCTCTTAGGAGTTGTTAATATGAGAAATTTAGGCAAAATGGTCTAAATAATGTATTTTGATGATGATTAGACAAATGGTTATGTTTTGGCTAATCTTGAGCTTTAAAACTAAACAAATTGGTGGGTGCACACCAAGTGTTCGATTAAATGCCAAATTGGTGAACACTAGTGAAACTATGAAGTTAGAATCATGTAAGAGCTATCAAGCGTATGTGATATTGGTTTGAAATAAGCCAAGTTAATCGGATATTCTATATAAGAAAATGGCTATGGATTTAGCTATAAATGGGTAATGAATACATGATTTATGGATAGTGAATTAAATCCATGTTATGTATTCTAATAATCAAGTTTGACATATCCCTAAGTAGGTACAAGAACTAGGGATGCAAACGGGTCAAACGGATGCAAGTAATGCGTATGGAAGCAAGAACGGATATGAGGTAAGTTTTACTTACACCAATGTACTATAACATAGCTTAATTGTTATAAACATTAGTTTTAAATCTTGAGTGTGAGATAAAGATAAACCCCAAGGGGTATAATCTATTAAGTGGGTCGCCTTATGGGCACTTGATACAAAATGTGGTTTATGATCTTAATCGAGATAATGAGTTGTGACCAAATGGAGGAATCCATCAAACGGGTCAACTAATAAAGATATGTGAGAAATGATGTTTTAATCCAAATTAAATCAATTGAATGGAGTCGTTAAGCATGAAGTTAAATGGGTCAAGTTTGTGTTACTTGAACCATAGATAAAAACTTGGGTAACATAGTATTATGAACTATGAGTCTAAACGGGTCAAATGGTGATGTCCTCACCATGTGAGTCCAACACTTGATGCTCGTATGCCAAGCATTAAGATTCATAAAGTTAAACGGGTCAAATGGCAAGTTATTGCCATTTGAGTTCCGAGGAGTTAATGTGTATATTTAGGAAGCATACAGGTAAATGCATTTGCTCGTGCATGCTCGATGTTAAGAATCATGGAGGATAAACACAAGGTATGGATATGGGTCAATGCCACTCGGTAAGTCCGTAGTCGAATAAACGCCTTCGGGTGAAGCTACATAGGTGATAAAAGTACTCACATGAGGTGTGGGTGCCAATCAAGTAAGTTATTTTCATAACTGTGTCAAATGCACGCTAATGCGCTTAGAATTGACTAAACAAGTGAAAACTTGAGAAAGGATGAAACTCTAAGTCCGGAAGGGCTTAGAGGTTTTTAAACAAGTCATTGAGTCAAAAACATTGTATTTGAAACAAGAAGTTTCACCACGAATGGCTAAATTGAAAGATTTGGTCATGAGGGGCATTTTGGGGATTTAAAGGATTAATAAAGGTTGATTCTAAGAATCTAAGTCGTAATGAAACAAATCGGACAAACTCTTTTGTTGATCAAGTGTCTAATGACTTGACAACTCAAACGGTATGCAATTTAAGTGGTTAAAAGTGCCTTGTTTGATTTAAGGCCTTAATGGGTCAAATTGGGTAAAAGTCGCCATAAACATTCAAAACTAAGAACCGGATTATGGCGACATAAACCGGACCATAATTTCAGTCAAACAAAGGTTTATTTAGTCGGCACGTCAATACTTAGGCTTCGGGAATCATCGAATGCGGTTGTGACATGATTCCCATGCTTAAAAATCATCAAAAAAATGATCAGAAGCTGTGCGCGGCCGCGCACTTAGACAGACCGGCCGCGCACAGAGACCTGCATGTCAGCACGATCTTTAAAATTCCATATAAAATCGTAGAAAAATCGTTAGGAGATGTTCTTTATATGCTTGGAAAGCTCTCGGAGCGTAGAACAATTCTCATTTGGAAGTCGAAGTCGAAATTTGGGTTTTAGAAGGGGTAAATGCGATCCGAACAGCTGCTGCGCAAAAGTCGCAGTAGTTTGTTCTCCTGAATAAGGGCCGTTTGGCCTGGTTCGTTCCGTTTCGACGTGTAACGACTCCCATACTAGTTTAATTGTATTATTGACAACCCACTAACCATTCTTTGTGTGGTGGTGCTAGGTAAACATTTAATGGACATCCCGGAGCAAGGATCAAGTCACGAGAAGAACCGAACACGCCCGAACACTCATCAAGCTTCCGCAATAGAATTCAAGAGTCTCCCGTTAAATTGCGAAATCTCATCATATGTTGTAATAGTTAAAGTGTAGAAATCAAAAAGTATTTATCATGATAATTTAAGTTTTTCTTAAATATCTAAGTTTTAATCGGGAGTGGTTTAAGTAAGGTCAAAACCCGTATGATTTGGGCGTTGATCGCGTGATTACGGGTTAGGGTCTTACAAGTCGTATCAGAGCCATAGGTTTGAGGGATCCGAGTGTCGGGAAGGATACTTGGACTCAAACCGTGCGCTTAAAATGTTGAAGGGTGTTCGGTTCGAGACTTGATCGAGGAATCCGGTAAGTAATATCTATAATGAACATCGGTTTTGATCGGAAATTGTTATAGGTAATCAATAGTTATATAGTGGAGTGTAGATACACGCTATCTCAAAAGCTTGATAAGGAAATGTTTAGGTACTTATGGGGCCTATCCAAAAGATTGATTCGGGCAACGATAATCTCGTATAACAAGAGTTCTAACATCACTATTGCAGTGATGCATACTAATACTGAAATGTCATGTTACTAATTAATTGAAATTATAAATATGACAGGGATGATAACATCTTATTTGATCAAGAGAGGATCAAATGATTCACCAAACGAGGTTGTAGAGGTTTTGGGAGCACGGATGATAGCATGCTCACTAAGGACCAAGTCAAGTAATGACTCGGGCTAATGGATCAGTAACGAAAGGGAACACAGGAGCAAGTATCAAACAGGTACATGCTCGAAACCATAGTAGGTGCATTAGTATGCAATTATCACCTGAAGAGTGGTAATTGCATATGCAAGCAATAGGAAAAATGTGAAAGGTGCATAGTTCACGATAATGAACGATCAATGCACAAACTCAACTTGAACATCGAGACCGGGTTGGGGGTAATCATCCCAAACTAATGTTTAGAAAGGCGTTGTGATCATACCAATGAGTGTGATCACACAAAGCTTATTAAATTGAAAACACATCACTTTTTCTTAATGAATAAAGGTAAAAACCTAACATTGAATAATTTATCAAGAAAGGGTTTTACCAAATAAAATAGGGGGCACAAGCATGAGCTGAAAATTTGCTTGCATAGGGTGTGATGCCTTAATTATAATAAGTCTGTGTGTGCCATATGCGAATTACTTACCCTGGCCAGGTAAGTGTTAAACATGTGATACCATGGGTTTCTTATGATTAATACATATACAACCTATGTAACAAAGGCTTAGTAAGTGTGAGGTGTCGGGGAATTTTGGATGTAGTCCACTGTCTAACACGGCAGGGATGCGATCCATGCAAGACCTTGAGCGAGGCACTAGCTAGAATACGTTAGGCTAGCAAAGAAGACAACAAACTGGAGCGTTTGGACGTAGTCCACTGTCTAACACGGCAGGGATGCGAACCATGCAAGACCTTGAGCGAGGCACCAGCTTATACGCTGGGCTAGCAAAACGGGCAATATACGATACAAGTTATCCTGGGTTGATACAAAGATTGACTTGAACCTTAATCAAGGTTTAGTCATAAAGAGAGTCAGTTTGGAAATAGACTTGAACCTTAATCAAGGTTGAGTCATAAACAGATTTAGTTTGAAAACAGACTTGGACCTTAATCAAGGTTAAGTCATAATTAAACTCGGACTTTTATAGAAGCTTAAATTCGTAAAGAGGGACTTGAACCTTAATCAAGGTTTGAGTCATAATCACATTCGGGTGAGTCGTGAATCTCTGGATTATGACATAAACAGCGGGATTAGGCCGTGATAAATCAGTAATTCTTTCAACCCTCGGGTTAAGGATGAAAAAGGGTGTAAACTGCAATAACACTAGATTGTATCGTTGGTACAATTAGAGCAAATTATGATAACGGTCGGATTGTGTAGTTATTACAATCTGATGCAAACCGTGATAATAAGAGATTAGTCGATACAATACGTTGTAATGACGAATCAACACCAGGTTTTATAAAAAGGAAACCGACCTCAATTTATATTGAGATCGGTAATCAGAAAGATGACTTTTAGAAACTAAGCGTTCTAAATATATATAAACGATTTGAAATCAAAAACTCAAAAGTCTTTAAACGGGTCGGTTGGGGCAATGACCACCAATCGAGTTAGCGAAACGGGAACTTGGGTAAACCAAATAAATGGCAAATTCTTAAAATAAGGATTAGCCAAAGAAAGTAAAATGTTAGTGTAAAGCAAGGTTTGTTTATAACATTATAGCAAACCAAGAAGAAACGATGGTTGGATTCGGGGATGAATCCAAGAAGGTACAAAACGGTTATGTTAAAAAGCCGGCCTAGTCTTGGAAACCAAGACAAATTACTTGTTAGTAATAGAAGCATAGACATGTATGCATATGCATGCTACAACCGAGTATTACAGTAGATGCCCTAAGGTGCATGATAGAACGGCCCCTTAAACCATTACATCATTCGGGACAATGGTAGACGGGGATAGTCTACGGATCTAAGGAAGACCTATGAAGAACATAAGTAGCGAAAATGTCGGGTAGGGGGTAAGTATGTAGGTATTGCCCCTAGATAACCGAAAGAATAGAGTAACTAAAGTCACATTATGAAAGCCAAGGCTTTCATATAAAAATCGAAAGGTTAGGAGGCCGAGCAAAGGAAGAATTGCCTTGAGTATGCAGTACTAGTTGTTTAAACTATAGAATGACAAATGAACGAGCGGTTCTCAAATAGGTTTAGAGAACCAAGGTACTTTGGGGTAACCAAAGCAAATACAAAAGAAAGGTTTCGGGGACGCCACGAATGGCTAAATTGAAAGATTTGGTCATGAGGGGCATTTTGGGGATTTAAAGGATTAATAAAGATTGATTCTAAGAATCTAAGTCCTAATGAAACAAATCGGACAAACTCTTTTGTTGATCAAGTGTCTAATGACTTGACAACTCAAACGGTATGCAATTTAAGTGGTCAAAAGTGCCTTGTTTGATTTAAGGCCTTAATGGGTCAAATTGGGTAAAAGTCGCCATAAACATTCAAAACTAAGAACCGGATTATGGCGACATAAACCGGACCATAATTTCAGTCAAACAAAGGTTTATTTAGTCGGCACGTCAATACTTAGGCTTCGGGAATCATCGAATGCGGTTGCGACATGATTCCCATGCTTAAAAATCATCAAAAAATGATCAGAAGCTGTGCGCGGCCGCGCACTTAGACAGACCAGCCGCGCACAAAGACCTGCATGTCAGCACGATCTTTAAAATTCCATATAAAATCGTAGAAAAATCGTTAGGAGACGTTCTTTATATGCCTGGAAAGCTCTCGGAGCGTAGAACAATTCTTATTTGGAAGTCGAAGTCGAAATTTGGGTTTTAGAAGGGGTAAATGCGATCCGAACAGCTGCTGCGCAAAAGTCGCAGTAGTTTGTTCTCCTGAATAAGGGCCGTTTGGCCTGGTTCGTTCCGTTTCAACGTGTAACGACTCCCATACTAGTTTAATTGTATTATTGACAACCCACTAACCATTCTTTGTGTGGTGGTGCTAGGTAAACATTTGATGGACATCCCGGAGCAAGGATCAAGTCACGAGAAGAACCGAACACGCTCGAACACTCATCAAGCTTCCGCAAAAGAATTCAAGAGTCTCCCGTTAAATTGCGAAATCTCATCATATGTTGTAATAGTTAAAGTGTAGAAATCAAAAAGTATGTATCATGATAATTTAAGTTTTTCTTAAATATCTAAGTTTTAATCGGGAGTGGTTTAAGTAAGGTCAAAACCCGTATGATTTGGGCGTTGATCGCGTGATTACGGGTTAGGGTCTTACACATTGCTCAAGGTGAACCATAACAAGGTCAAGTAACTTCAGTAGAAGCTTTATCCAGTGACATGTCAACATCTAGTTGGCGCAATATAAGAGGATAAAACTTGTGCTTACCTTGAGCCACAACACACAGTCTAACCTATTTTTCAAACCCTAAACACTAACCAACAACAACTTATTAGATAGGATAGCTTAGTAGATAAGCGTTTTGTATAACGTGTAATCGTCTTTATTGTAATTAGCGAACTTGTGGTAGGCTAAGTAGCCCACTGGGCGAAGTAGGCCCAAGCCCAAACGAATATGGTTCTATATACAAAGAACATATGGGTTTAGGGTTCAAGGTTGTTCGTCAATTAGTTACTCATTCTAGCGAGTGTGCAACCACTAAGTTCGTGTGTGTGTTGTCTTGAGCTGATTGTAATAAATTTATAATCAATAGAAGACGTGTTTATAAGTATTTCATTTTGTTCATTCTTGGTTGTTATATAATCGTTTTTGCATAAACATCTATCAAGTGATTCCGCACCTTAATAGATCTGATCAATCTTGTAATCGATCCAGTCCAAGGACCTCCACTTGGTTTCACCCGCGACCACAGAGCCATCGATGTCGGTCCTCCTCTAGCCCACGCACCACACCACATCGCCCCTTTCCATGTGTCGCTCGTTCTACGGGTCGCCCATACCCGCTTTTACGCTCCCATGAGCCGCATCGGCTTCCCCGTCTCGTGGGTTTCCACCAAGTGTCAATTTGCGCATTTTCGAGCGTGAGGTGTTTCGTGAATCGTGTCAACTAGCGTGATGTTTGTCGGATTCATTATGCGGGTCTTCGGTTTTTATAAAAGGTATAACCATAACCGTCTATGGTTGTGTAATTTTTTAAACGAACTTATCTAGACTCTTGGTGGGATAAATTGACTAGAATTTGTACACTGTTTCGCCTAAATTAATAAATGTTATTAATTAATCAAATAAAAATGAGGTTGTATATTAGCTGGTATAACGGTTATACTGATGTACTATTAGTTATGTTTTTTTAGAAATAAACTTCATTAACACCAAAACAAACAGGCGCTTGTCTCGAGAAGAAACAAAAATGCCAACCAAAAACTGATTACATCAAGTTAATTATGTGATTGGTGAAAGAGTAAATGCTTTCAAGTTAAATGTGATCATCCAAAAGATAAATAACTTGTTTACATTCCTTCTAACGAATCTATCAAAAAAATTGCTATGGAGAGAGGAGGCGAAAACCAAGGTGACCAAGAAGATCGAAGATCGACAACAGACATCAGCAAAGAAGAAACAAAGTTTTACGTTACAAACATTCCATAAAGATGTAGCGGCTTGGATTTGGCAGAAAGGGTTAGAGACTTCGGGGTGTTCATGGGATTTATATTGCGAGGAAAATAGAAAAGTTTGGAAGACGATTCGGGTTTATATCCTTCAAGAATGTCAAGGACAAGGAAGAGCTTCAACGGAGAATGGGAAGGATCAAAATATGGGACAATTTGTTGAAGGCAAACATAGCCTTGTTTACTGACGGGACTGTGAATCAAACTAAGGATAAATCAAAGATGAAGAATGTAGATGAGGGGGTCAAGAAGCAAGTGCCGAATATGAATCATGCAGCAACAGAGAGGAAGGGAGATGTTTCATTTAGGTAAGCATTAACGGGACGTGACTCTACCAAAACTGATGTGAAGACGGGGAACGTGAAGGATGAAACCTGTGCTTTCAAAGATATTCAAGGAAGGTCGGTTGTGGCAAGATTGAAAGATTTCAAGCAACTAAGGATGATCAAGGAAACATTAAAAGAGATCGTGGCAAATGGAGGTAGAGTGCAATACATTGGAGGTTTGATGGTGCTTATTATGTGTTCGTCGAGAGATGAGAATTTGAGCCTTTTGTCTAAAGCTAAGGAGATGGAGGATGTGTTTACTACAATGCAATTATGGATGGGACAATCATTACCATTCGAGAGGATTGCAGGTTAAAACTACAAGGAATTCTGTTGCATATTATTTGTAATGAAGTTATAGATAATGTTGGTGGACTTTTTGGGAAGATCATACAACATGCGCAACATAATCCAGATGATGATCTTTCGTTTGATTACATTGGAGTTCTAGTGGGATAGGGAAACAGGATAAACGAAGTGGTGGTGTTGACTCGAAGAGGAAGAAGATATAGGGTATGGGTAATGGAAGAACTGGGGGATTGGCTTTCGGAGTTCGTCAATGTAGATGGAAGAAAGGATAAAGGTGGGAATACGGTGGCTGGGGATGATGGTGTCGGCCATGAAGATCTCGGACATTACAGTGATGAAGTCCAAAAAGGAAAGTCCGAGAATGGTGGAATTACAATAAATGAGGTATCGGTTATGGATGGAAAGAATATTCAAAATTCAATTTCAAATTTGGAGGCCACTAATGATGGTAATAATCAATGCAATCAATTACCAGCTGAAGATTACATGGAAATAGGTAATCTATATTATTTTTCATAGGATAAAAATAATAAAAGAAAAAAAGGTAAAAAACTTAAAAGACATGGGATGGGCCAAGACAAATCGGCCAGTAGTGAAGAAAGGCCCAAGGAAGGAAAACGGGCCAGGGAGGATGATATGTTTGGGCTTAATGATATTATCGGCATTGTCGATCCATCACAGAATGAGAAAGACACAGAAGATAATGAGGTAAATGTGTATCAGGGAGATAATGGGTTGGCTAATGGTAATGATAGACGAATTCTAAGGGAGGAGATTATAGAGGAAGTGGACGATGGAACTTGTAAGGAAGGCGAAGGTTATGAACCGGTTGTAGTGACAAATCTGGCTGATGATATGGAACTTAATTCACAAACACGTATGCATGGGAATTATGTGGGTAATTCTAGTAATAGGAATGATGGGAATATTGAAGGGAGTGGGTTAAGATTGGAGGATGAGGTGAATAATATGGTCACTTTGGGTCGGAAACTGGGAGTTGAATTACAAAATTTTGAAGATTTGATCCGGGATTCCATTTCTAAAGAAGGTGTATAATTGGAAAAAGTATGAATTACTTATGTATTAACATTAGAGGAACGGGGGTCGAAGGAAAGGATGAGTGGGTTCGAGGTTTAGAAAAGGATCATGATGTGTCATTTTTGGCTATGCAAGAAACTAAGACAATGGGGCTTGATCAAAACGTTCTCGGTCGGTTTTGGGATGGTAGCAAGTTTGAATTTGAAGTAGTAGAACCTACGGGTCTTTCGGGGGGTTTGGTGTGTTTGTGGGATCCGGGGTGTTTTACTAAAGAGTCGGTTCACAAAAACAGAAATTACTTAATGATTGCCGGAAGATTGAAAGAAAACGATGTCAAACTCAACTTGATAAATGTTTGTGCTCCTCAAAATAGCGTCCAAAAACGTTTATTGTGGCAAGAGTTGAGGGGAAGGATGATTGAAAGTGATGACATGTGGATTTTATTAGGAGATTTCAATACGGTTAAAATGCCAGAGGAAAGGAAATATACTAATTTTAATGCAACAAGCGCAAAGAATTTCAACGAGTTTATCGATGAGGTGGGTTTAGTTGAATATTTCATGAAGGGTAGATGGTTTACATTTTTAGCGGGGAAAGGTGTAGGGAACAAGCAAAGTAAGATTGATAGAGTTTTGGTGTGCATGGATTTGTTCAATCATTGGCCGGATGCGTGTTTACGGGCGCTTCCAAGAGGGCTCTCGGATCGTTGTCCTTTGGTTTTAACCATGGTTAATAGTGTAACACCCCAACCGATGGCGGAAACATCGGGATGTCACGTATTGATGATTGTTCAGTAGCTCATGGTAAATAATAAATTTCATTAAATGATTTAATTAAATTACATACAATTGTTCTACAAAAAAAAATTCGTACATCAAAATGAATAATTCTATGCACACATATTCAAGCATTAACTCATATCTTCAAGCAAGTGGAACCTGAAACATGTTAAGTTTGAAAATATTTTGGGTCAACAAAAGTTGGTGAGAATACATAGGTTTTTGGATATAATTGATAACAATAGTTTGTACAACAATCACAGTTGTATAATGATAGAGTATGAGTCCGACATGTAACAATGCGTCTTTGTACAATCAAACCTTGTGTCGACTGAGGACTAACTCGCAAGTTAGTTAAATGTTGTTACTGTTATCGATCATCCCTGAATTTATGCGGGGGGGTGGGTTTGTCAGACCTATAGCGCTATAATCTAAACAGGCGGCTTGATCAATGTTAATGATTGTACTGTGTCTTTTTGTTACAGTCAAATGATAGAATGAATAAATGATAGTGTAATTGAATCACAAGTAAGAATGAGTAAATGATAGTATAAAATGTTTAAACATGTTTCACCCCAAAATGTAAAACAGAAAAAGAGGCTATGTAAACTCACCTTAGTGTTATAATGATGACCCTTGTTATATAAGTAAATGTGGCTCGTATGTATCCAAATATCACCCTATTTCAAGGTAATAAATAAGTGTTGAGGAAAACTTAATAAGTCTAAGTTTTCTAGTCTAAAATGTGCTAGGGTTCCTAATTTGGGAATTAATAATTGATTTATGATTAAATTTGAATAATATAAATAAATAAGGAAATAATTAATGAAAATGTTTTTTGACCAATATTATCTAAAGGTAGTTGAGTTATAACGTAATAAATGTGAAAATAATTTTTATAAAATTATTTTCTTAATTAATGAATATTTATATATAAATACTTATTTGACAAAATATAGACTTAACATTTAAAAATATTAAAAATTATAAATTTCGAATTAAAAATTTATATTTCTGATCAAAATGATTAATAATAATTTATGTGAAATTTTGATGTAAAAATAATGGAAAATGAATTTATTATGATTTATTTATGATTAAAATAACAAAAATCCATTAAATATTAAATAAATGATTTTTCAGAAATAAAAATCATTTCTGGAATGTTTAATGTTTTATGAACTTAGAATAATTTTTGTGGAATATTATAAAGTCGTTTTGATATTTTTATAGAATTTTATAATTATAATAGATTTAACTTGTAATATTTATTATATATAATAAATAAAAGATTTTTGAAAAACTAAAAGTTGGGTATTAAACTTTATCATATTACTGACTTAAAATAAATTTTGTAGGATTTATAGACCATGTTTAGTATTTAAAATCTATTTTTAAAAATAATTGTAGATTTATATGTATAAAGGAAATCAAAAAAAAAATAAAAGACAAAATTCGGCCACTGCTGGGGCTCGAACCAGCGGCCTGTGAGGTGAAAACCCACGCCCAGACCAACTGGTCTGGGTGTGTGTTTGATATCTGATTCAGTTTCAAAATTTATTTATAGTTTATCCTGAAAACCCCTAAATCAGTTCATATAAACCCTAACATCCCAATCGTTCAATTAACTAGGTAATCGATACAGTTAATATCAGAAACGATAGGGCTTTTATTCCTAAGCTAAAAACCGGCCTATAACTACTTTCAATTATAAAACTTACTTGATAATCGAGGTGGAACGAACGAGATCAAGAACTGGGCCTAAGAGCCTCAATTTCGTGTTACAGAGAGTTGTTTATGAAGGATTTGTAGGTGGGAACTCTTAATCGGCACCTATAGGTAGTCTAGGAATGATCAATTTATACTATTATGTACGTTTACTCGATTTTAGAAGGTTTGACCCTAGGTAGTCAAACGCGTTAGATTAAGCTCATTAAGAGCTGAAATCACGGCTTCATTTGTTGATATAGACGCGTAATAGTCAATCAAACAACATGTCATTAGTTAATTTGATTTAGCCTTCCAAAATTAGGTTGATAGCTTGGTCAAAATGGTTGGTCAGCCATGACCTTGTTGCAGCGCGTATAAAGGGAAGAAGGAAAGAAAGTTTTTGGGTTTAAATGTTTTAGTGGCTCAGATCTATCACTAGTTGCCTAAGTGGCTTAGTGGTGATGTTGTTGTTTGTTGAGTCTCCAACCCGGCCAGACTCGGGTTCGAGTCTGGTCATAAACACATTTTTTTTTTACAAAGTGAGGGTGAGACGAGGTGGGCCGGGTGATTGGGCTGATATGTTTGGGCTCGAAAATGGGTAAAGGGATGATTGGGTTGGGTTTGTAGGTTGGGTTTAGAGATGTTGGTTTTTATTATTGTTATTATTATTATTATTATTATTATTATTATTATTATTATTATTATTATTATTATTATTATTATTATAAGTATGATTTAGACATGGCTAGTCAAGACTTTAATATAATTAAAGTGACGAATATATATATATATATATATATATATATATATATATATATACGATGTTACAAATAGGAATTTTGGTCCGAAACCTTTTCGGTGGTTTAATTCGTGGGGTACTAAAGATGGTTGTGTTGAGGTGGTTTGCGTGGCGCTCGGTAGGGACTATAGAGAGGGATCGGCTGCTGTGAAGTTTTATATTAAGTTAAAGAATCTTCGTACCGTTTTAAGGAGTTGGAGGGATGCGATGAAGAAGAAAGAAAGTGAAGAGTTAGTTTATTGTCAAGAAGAGCTGCAACATTTGGAAGAAAATATGGAATCAAGGGATCTCATGGAGGAAGAGGTGTGGATAATGGAGGAATGCAAACACAGAATTGGTAATATGCAGGCCGATTATAACAAAGACTTCAAGCAGCGTTCACGAATAAAATGGGAAGCCATGGGGGACGACAATACGACGTTTTTTCATAGAGTTATTAATGGGCGAAGGGCTTCGAATGCTATACCCGGAATTGATGTGAATGGTGTTTGGAATACGAAGCCGCATATTGTAAAAAGAGAGGCATGAAACATTTTGGTGAGCATTTTAAAGAACATTATATGGATCGGCCAATTCTTATTTGTGAGAATATGAAGACTGTTTCGACTACTACTGGTGAAGAGTTGGTTCATATGTTTTCTAAAGAAAAAATCAAGGCTGTCGTGTTCGAATGTGGAAGGGAGAAGGCTCCAAGTCCTGATGGATTTAATTTCCATTTTGTTCAGAAGTTTTGGGGTGATCTTGAAGGCGATTTCTATAATATTCTTACTGAGTTCCATGATACGAGCTTTATTGGCCCAGATTGTAGAACTTCTTTTATCACATTGGTACCTAAATGTTTAAACCCAATCCGTATGAAAGATTATAGGCCCATTAACCTTATTAGAATGATAAGCAAGGTGATTTCGAAGGTTTTGGCGAATAGAATCAAGAATGTTATGGATGAGGTGATTTCGGAGTCTCAATAAGATTTTATTAAATATAGATACATCTTGGATAGTCCCCTTGTTCTAAATGAGGTGATAGCTTGGTTGAAAAGAAGGTCCAATAAGACGTTTCTGTTGAAGATAGACTTTGAAATGGCTTATGATAATGTCAACTAAGCATTTTTAATTTCGATTTTGGACCAAATGAGGTTTACTAGTAGATAGTGTATGTGGATTTTGGGGATTCTAAAGTCGGCCTGATCTGCCATTATAGTCAACGGGTCACCTACGTTTGAGTTCAATTGTCAAAAAGGACTTAGAGGGTGTTTGGGATTGATTATTCAAAACAGATTATGCGTTTTGGAAAAGCAGGTGTGGAGCTGCTTATAGATTATTGCGTTTTGGTAGCCTAAAAAACTGATTACCTGCGTTTTCAAAACGCAATCCCAAACACTAAAAACTGATTATCTGCGTTTTCAAAACGTAATAATCTAAAAATCAGATTCAAAACGCAATTCCAAACACCCTCTTAGACAAGGTGATCCATTGTCTCCGTTTTTATTCACGGTAGTGATGGAAGCGCTCTCTTGTGTTCTTAATAAGGCTCTCCTTCTCGGGGAGTTTAAAGAGGTGAAGTTGGATAAAGAAGGTATGGCTATATCTCATCTTTTATATGCGGATGATGCACTAATATTAGGTGAATGGTCGGATTCTAATGTGGTTAAGGTTGCTCGAATTTTGAGATGTTTTTATCTTTGTTCGGGATTGAAAATAAATATTAGTAAATCAAATTTATATAGGATTGGTACGTGCGAGACAGAGACGAATAACACGGCTATTGTTTTGGGGTGTAAACGTGGAGTTTTGCCTTTTAAGTATTTGGGTATTCGTGTGGGCACCAATATGAATAGATGTTGTAATTGGAAGAAAGTGATTGAGGTCTTCGTGTAACACCCCAACCAATGGCGGAAACATCGGGATGTCACGTATTGACGATTGTTCAGTAGCTCATGGTAAATAATAAATTTCATTAATTGATTACATAAATTACATACAATTGTTCTAAAAAAAGAATTTGTACATCAAAATGAAAAATACTAGATACACATCTTCAAGCATTAACTCTAATCTTCAAGCAAGCTATATCCTGAAACATGTTAAGTTTGAAAATATTTTGGGTCAACAAAAGTTGGTGAGAATTACATAGGTTTTGATAATTAAATAAAATTGTTGTGCAATTCATGTGTCATGGCAATCTAGTCCATATGTGAAAACATACTAGAAGTAAATCGTGTGCATAATCAACCATTGTGACTGTTGTATTGTGGTACATCCCATACGCTCATGGTTCACTCGTTTATATTGCAGTAACAAACACCCACGCAACCTTTGTAGGAGGCACGTATCCGGGTGGGATTGTCAGTCCAATAGATCTATCAATGTATACCGTTTGGCTGATGAATGTTTATGCTAGAATTGTGCTTACCCTAGTCATGTTCAAGACATAATGCAACATAGAAATACACATAGACACATTGATGATTGAATTGCATAAATAATGTTGTAACATGTTTCACCCCAAAAATGGTGATAAATAGAAAAGGGGCTATGTAAAACTCACCTTAGCAAAATGTTATGTCTCGTGAAAAAAATAGAATAATGTGTTGTGAATGTATGCGAGGCGAATCCCAAAGACTCAATAACGTAGCTAGTCCAAATTGAAGAAAACGAAAAAGAAAGAATATCAAGCTTCCAATTCGCCAATTACAAGAGCTTATAATCAAAGCTTCAATTGTAGAAGTAATAGACTATAGAAGAAAGGTATGAGGGAAAGTTTAATCGGATTGAAATAATCGATTTAGAGGTGCAAAGTATAATGGGTCATAGGTGGGTTTTTATACTACTTTTGGATTCAATTAGCCATTAAAAATTGGTCAACACCATAAAGTAAGGTTTTATGATGAATTGACTATTTGACTAAGACTTTGACTGTTTGACTAAGACTTTGACTAGGACTTTGACTATTTGACTCAAGGCTTTATTTAAAAAAAAAAAAAAATCTTGTATGTGAAAAAAAAAGAATTTAGAATCATATTATTATTATTATTATTATTATTTATATACATTTATGTATGTATATAAGTTGTGAGTTAGGATAAATAAAGACTTAGGCACATTTGTATAATATTAATGATAAAGGTGTAATAAAATATATATATATATAAGGGCTTTTTATGTATTAAAATATTGGGGAAAATTTTGCGATGTTACAGTCTCCCCTACTTTTGGAAACTTCGTCCCGAAGTTTATTGAAAACACAGGGTTGAAGGTGATTGGGTAGAAATTAGGACAAGGGTGGTTTGGGAAGTTTCGAGTTAAGGCATGACATAAATTTATAGGTAACAGAATAAACTGTTTCGAATAATTTGGGTAAGAGTTTTGATATGTGTGAGTTTTAAGGGTTGGATTAGGTTCATCTGAAATAGCAAGGAGAATAAGAATCTTAAGTTTTAGGAGTCCTAAAAGGAATGAGTTGATGGACTATTGAAAGACTAAATGAACTACCAGATAACTAAGGTTTATAATTGGTCAACTACCGAAAACCTTGATAGAATTTCACACTACCTTAACGTACCTGTAAATTCATGATTACGTTCCGGACCGCAATCACCAATTTACCTTACATTAGGGTTTTGTGTCCTTCTATAACTCTAGACACACATGTAAAATAATATGATTAACCATGTATCCAAAAATGAGTCCAACTGTTGAGCAGGAAAAAGACTTCTACCAGTCAGTGAAGAGGAACCTCTACCGATTGTTGAGCAGGTATGATAGCCTCTACCAGTCGTTGAGCAGGTTGTAGGGCCTCTACCGACTGTTGAGCAGGCATGATGACCTCTACCAATCGTTGAGTAGGTTATTTTGTACTCTACTAACTGTTGAGCAAGTACTTCATCCTCTATCAGTTGTTTGATTAAGTGTACCAATTATTACACACATGAATTGCAAATTAATAATATGTACATGTAAGCAATCAAGTATCAAGTATAGCATACGAGTTGTAATAGAGTTGCCCTAGATAAGGTTAATGACTCTAGGTGTGTCTATAGTAAATAGTTTATATTCCATGAATTCTAGTTTCAAATGTTCAAATAAGGCAAATAGTCAAATCCTCATGTATAACTAAGGATTATGTTTGATGCAACACACAATCAAGTTTCAATAGTTTGGTTATCATGGGTAACTAGCTCATGTGTGAGAAGGTGAAGGATATGAATTTAGTTCTTGAGAGGATGATGAAAAATTCTTGAAGCAGAATCAAAGTTGTGAGAGATAGTGAATGTGAAGATAGTTGATAAAGAGTTTATTTTATAGTATGGAGATTATATGATTTGGGTAGGGTGTTGAATATTTAAAAAGTGGCTAAGATGGTAAGGTGAAGTGTGATTGTGAAATCCATGGATGGTTATGAAATGAGATTGATTTAAGCTGTAAAATTTTGAGATTTTTGAGCTTAGTTTAAGGAAGGTGAGTGTAATCATTTATTCATTAATTAAAACGAATAAACGAAAACGTTGACTTATCAAAACTTCTAGATTCTAATAACATAGTGAAGACATGCTTTAGCCTATAAGTGAACACTCATCCCGAGAATTCCCAGGTAGGCATCCTGGTCCCTCGTCTGATTGGGATATATGCGCAATGCCAGTCCTAGACAGAAAACTCAGAATACAGGCGTTCACCCTTCCAGATTGCACGTGTTCGTTATTAAAATCTAGAACTTCGACGAGATCTCAAGGTGGTTCAGGCTAAACCTGAGGATTGTCCTATTAGTCTAAGAGTAGATCTTGTGATGGAGAGCAATCTTCTTGTAGGGGTTGAAGTAGGGATAAGAAGTAGGAGTGAGATAGAGGATAGCAAGTAAAAGGAGCAAATACTGGTTATATTCCTATGGTTATAGACTAGATTATTTTTTTTTCTAATAACCTAATTCCCTATAACCAAGGCTCTGATACCAATCTGTAACACCCCAACCGATGGCGGAAACATCGGGATGTCACGTATTGACGATTGTTCAGTAGCTCATGGTAAATAATAAATTTCATTAATTGATTACATAAATTACATACAATTGTTCTAAAAAAGAATTTGTACATCAAAATGAAAAATACTAGATACACATCTTCAAGCATTAACTCTAATCTTCAAGCAAGCTATATCCTGAAACATGTTAAGTTTGAAAATATTTTGGGTCAACAAAAGTTGGTGAGAATTACATAGGTTTTGATAATTAAATAAAATTGTTGTGCAATTCATGTGTCATGGCAATCTAGTCCATATGTGAAAACATACTAGAAGTAAATCGTGTGCATAATCAACCATTGTGACTGTTGTATTGTGGTACATCCCATACGCTCATGGTTCACTCGTTTATATTGCAGTAACAAACACCCACGCAACCTTTGTAGGAGGCACGTATCCGGGTGGGATTGTCAGTCCAATAGATCTATCAATGTATACCGTTTGGCTGATGAATGTTTATGCTAGAATTGTGCTTACCCTAGTCATGTTCAAGACATAATGCAACATAGAAATACACATAGACACATTGATGATTGAATTGCATAAATAATGTTGTAACATGTTTCACCCCAAAAATGGTGATAAATAGAAAAGGGGCTATGTAAAACTCACCTTAGCAAAATGTTATGTCTCGTGAAAAAAATAGAATAATGTGTTGTGAATGTATGCGAGGCGAATCCCAAAGACTCAATAACGTAGCTAGTCCAAATTGAAGAAAACGAAAAAGAAAGAATATCAAGCTTCCAATTCGCCAATTACAAGAGCTTATAATCAAAGCTTCAATTGTAGAAGTAATAGACTATAGAAGAAAGGTATGAGGGAAAGTTTAATCGGATTGAAATAATCGATTTAGAGGTGCAAAGTATAATGGGTCATAGGTGGGTTTTTATACTACTTTTGGATTCAATTAGCCATTAAAAATTGGTCAACACCATAAAGTAAGGTTTTATGATGAATTGACTATTTGACTAAGACTTTGACTGTTTGACTAAGACTTTGACTAGGACTTTGACTATTTGACTCAAGGCTTTATTTAAAAAAAAAAAAATCTTGTATGTGAAAAAAAAAAGAATTTAGAATCATATTATTATTATTATTATTATTATTATTATTATTATTATTTATATACATTTATGTATGTATATAAGTTGTGAGTTAGGATAAATAAAGACTTAGGCACATTTGTATAATATTAATGATAAAGGTGTAATAAAATATATATATATATAAGGGCTTTTTATGTATTAAAATTTTGGGGAAAATTTTGCGATGTTACACTTCGAGGCTAGATTAGCTATGTGGAAGGCGAAGCTTTTATCTATAGGTTGTCGTATTATTTTTATCAAAGCGGTGCTTGAAAGTCTTCCTATCTATTATTTTTCTTTGTATAAAGTCCCCGGGAAAATAATAGACACTCTCGAGAGGATTATGAAGAGGTTCTTATGGTCGGGTACAAATGATCATAATAAAATCCACTGGGTGAATTAGAATAGAGTTACTACTAAAAAAAACTCAGGGGATTGGGGATTAAAAGGTTGAAGGAGATAAATGAAGCACTTCTTTTCAAATGGGTTTTGAGGTTTCGATCTTAAACGAATACTTTGTGGCGTAGGATTGTCGAGGTGTGCCATAAAATAAGAACATGTGGGATATTTTACCAGTAATAAACGTGGAGTGGGTTGTTGTAAGACGATTGTGAAAGTTGGAGGATCTATCAAGGCGAAGGAGGTTTGCTTACATACTCTCATAAGGGCGAAAGTAGGTAACGGAAAGGGGGTTCGGTTTTGGTTAGATGTTTGGATGGGTGAGTGTGCTCTAAACATAGGTGGCCGCTTTTGTTTCGTTTGGAGAATAATAAGCAGTGCTTAGTCTCGGATCGGGTTAAAGAGGTGAATGGCCAAGCTGTTATAGATGCCGAGTGGGTGGGACTGTGCAGGTGAACTGCAACAGTGGTTGTAGATATGTGCAGCAATTGAAGACTTAAAACTCTCGAATTCGAAAGATGTATGGGTTTGGGTTGGGGATAATAATAAGCTGTTTTCAACTCAATCGGTTAGAAAGGTGATGCAAGATGGGGCCGATTATGGAAACAATTTAATCTTAAAATGGGTTTCGTAGGTGCCATTAAAATGTTCTATTATGGCGTGGCAGGCGGAGATGGATAGGCTTCCAACCAAGACGGAATTGGTGAAGAGAAATATAAACATTCCGAATATGTTGTGCCCGTGCCCCGTGGTGCGATTACTATGAGGAGACGGCTATTCATGTTTTGTCAGATATTATTATTGCGACTAATGTTTGGGAGCGCATTCGTTAGCTCTTTTAAAAAGCTGAATACATAGTTGTGTAATTTTTTAAACGAAGTTGTATTCATGATAGAGGTTATTTTTTTGTCGATAACATCGGTACCCGTATAGATGTATCAAAACTAGTACTTGTATTTATGGTTTTCATTCAATGTAAAAACACGTGTCGGTATCCTTTTAGGCATATCACATATTAATATTTTGGGTTTTCTTTTTTGGTTATACCAAATGCCAATAACATAATTAACAGAACTGATACCAACTAAATGCCCGTCGAGTAATGAGGATATATACCACTTGTTTAAATAATTTATCTGTTTCAATATTTGAAGTTAACGAGGTTACAAATATCAAATGAAGGGAGGAAAATTTCATTGTTGAAGTGAATGAATTTTGTGTGAGAGTTGACTTAAAAAAGGGAAATGTGACGAATATATTTTTCTCATTCTTTTTTTGAACGCCAGGTGATTTTAACAATACCAAACTAGCAAGATACTAGATGGATACAACTACATACATGATACACCAACACCAATATGGATTTTTATAGTGTTATCAATATCAAAAGCACACCAACTACACCAATTTAAGCTTAGCCTCGATCTCGGTTTTACCCATAAAAAGGTCATAGAGACAGTGACGAAACTTGAAAAAAATAGTGATGGGGAACAAAAATCTCGAGACCTGCATTTTTTTCTTATCAGTAGGGGCCAGAAAATCAAATTTGTAGGGGCTGGATTCAATTTATATAAAAGTTACATACAAAATCGCAAACTTCCACTACTGAGCCAAAAACCAAGAGCAAGGAAAGGGGGGGACCCCGGGCTCCATTATCCTTCGCCACTGCATAGAGAGTTCGAGAGCTGAGATATTTTTTTGCATTGGGAATTTTTCGCGTTTCGCATCTTCCATATGCACGAAACAGCCACAAGAATAACAGCATGAGCTAGCTTCTTTTACATTTTGAAGCTGAAAAATTGTGGTGGATTTGGAACAAATCACGTATTCCAAAAGTATAAATTTGAGGTATCTTGCACAAATGGGAAATATAGCTCCAAACATAATATGCAAGGCCACAATAAACTAACGTATGCTCAATTGTTTCATTACCTTTTCCACGGATGGAGCGTAGTGTAGATCTATTGGTAAAGTTTGCATCATTTACTTATTTTCACTAAGGTGCAATTTTCTTTTTCAGATAGAATGGAAACATTTGTTGCAAACTATAGGAAGATGTTAACATTGTCGATCACATGAACCTGCCAAGATAATTCTTTTATTAATCATTTTACCAAGTTACTTTAAAACTTTCACATTATGAGTGTTACAAATGAAATTTTCAATTAGATTTGCATTCTTTCATACTACGTAATGATGACACAAAGGTAAATTTATGTTTATTTATTAAATTTTGGCTAAGATGCAATTTTTTCGATCTAATGGTCATATTTGTTGTAGGAAGATGATGAAAGGTGTTAAGATTATCGTTTATAAGTGTATAACAAGTATTTTAGCCCTTAAAATCCCAACTTCCCAAATACAAAGGGAAATTAGTGATCGGGTTTGGTATTCTAAAATTTTAGTATGATATAGTGTAAATAAAATCATGTGATGTTAAAAGAAAATGATATCATGTGGAAACAATTATGTTTTTCTATTACAGTAATATAAGCAATTCAATTTGAAAAGATTTAAAACACATGCCATGATGTAACTTCATGATGCCATTATAAAGTTTAACGGAATTAAATCTGCTAATAAAACTAAAACCTATACCAAGTTGAAAAATTATACTAAATAATCAAGAAACATGGTCTGATGTAAAACTTCTATGTTTATAAAGTAATATGAGAAATTAATTTATGTAAAAGCATATGATAATTATTTAGAATTTCTTCAAAGTTGAAGTTAGAAACTTTTTTATAGCTTGAAGCTATAAATAAACAAGAAAGATACAATGTCACAATAAAATGAAGGGTACGTGTACATATTAATGCTTGGAAGTCTAAAAATAAACTATGTGGCGAATAAAGGAAATTCATATAGTTACAATGGTGTATGGTTGGGATCAAAATGTAAGTAATTATTATTTTTTTTATTCAAGTTAATTACACTTTTGATTTAGCCAAAATAACATGTTTGAGTACTAAGGTTTTTTAGTTGTAAGTATGGGACTCATGGTATTAATATGAAAACGAGCAGGGTACTAAAATGTTGATGAGCAGCATCGCATGGGTATCTTATGAGTATATATAATGCATTTCATAATATTATTTTAAGATACCTAGAAGTTTAAGATTTCTTTTTTTTTTTTTTTTTCATTTAATGCATAAGGTATAAGGTAGAATCATAAAATAAGAGTAAATTATTCTTTTAAACACCTTCACACTTTAATACCCTCATTTTAATTACACTAACTCCCTCAAAACTAAAATTTCAAGGCAACTAATAATAATGACCATAATTTTTTCATAGGTTAATACTTTAAGAAAAACATCATAAAAACAAGCATTTTATTCTCTTTAGTTTAAGTGTAATCTTGCTATCATTTTTCAATTTTAAGAAAATGATGTATCACGTGATTAACAATATCTAGGGTGGGCAATAACTAACTGAAAGCATATGAAACCAAACCAAATCAATTGAAAACTATATTAACCAAAAGACCTATTTAACTTAAAATCGGTTATCGTTTTTTTTTTTCGTTACTTTAGGCAATCGAAACCGAATAATTCATATATTCATATATTCTTAACTTTTATACCTTATATATTTATATCCTCATTTCATGTACTTCAAAGTGGTGGAGGGACTGGATCGGAAAAAAGAGCGATTCTAGTTGTAAGATATCTAATGAAACCGTCGCTGGAATTGAGATATTATTCAAAGAGAAAGATCTCAAATATCTGAAGTTTGTCTTTGTATATTATAGGGATGATCCGATCCGCAAGGACGATGGTTGGGAATTTTTTGTAAGAAAAAATTTAGGAAAAGTTTGGTTTCGGTTATTAAAAAATTAACTAAACCAAAAATCTTACAAAACAAACTTAACCAACTAACTGATTAGTTAATAAGATTGATTAACTGATGACTTTAGTTTTGATGGAGACTAATAACCAAACCATACACACCTTTAGAGGTGTATGTGTTCCCTGCCGTATTGCGTGGGAACTCTGCTAGTATTAGATAAATAATTGTGATGGTCACATATAAATATATAGAAATAAGATATATTTATTCTTATAGTGACCATTGGAGAAATTGGTATATCATTCTATGCTGGATCGTATATCTCTCACCCTAAACAACCCGCTTGTATCAAAATTCCAACGCAGATTCCACCACCATGTTTCTTTCATTGTTGATAGGTGTTTCGAGAGAAGAAGGGTTGAGAGATTAGGAATTTGGTTTCTTCAAGCACCAAAACCACACCATAGAATGAAAAGTTTGAAAAAGTAGTAACTTTTTTCATTTGTATTATATAAAATTTTATAAATTTAGTTTTTGGTTAAGTATATTTTATTAAATGCTTTTGATTAAAATGACTTTTTTTTAATAATGGATCATCCAAAATCAAATGTTTGTGCATATTTAGAGAGACTATGCTTGTAAAAACTGATTTAACTTAGAGGACGTAGGAAGTATTGAGAATGCAACACATGCATATGTGAGAATTTCATGGGTGATGATATTTGGGTCCATTTACAAACATAGTTAACATGTAATTTTTTAAAAACCTATTAACTTATGAAAAAGTTATGTCTGTATAAAATTGTGAGGAAAGTTGATTTTAAAGTTAACAATATGCTTTAAAGAATCATATAATATGTTTTAAAAGTTGTAATTACTTATGCTTTTAAAAACTATGTAAAATTACCCTCTTCTCCCCTAATATGTATTATAATATGGTATAGATATATAGTATACCATACTACATGTAAGATATTAGTACTATATGTATGTAGTGCATATATAACATAACTATAACACATTATAATGCACTTGTACTTGAATTTTAAGTAATACACTAATACATGCATTATTTGTTAAAGTACACCTTTGCTAAATCCACTTTACTCAACTTTTAATTATTTAAATAATAATAACGTACATTTTCCCCTCTAATTTAAGTAAACTACTTTCACGATTTTTAAACGATCATAACTTTTTACACACGTTAATACAAATGCACAATAGAAACGAGCATTTTAATCTCTATAATTTGAGTATAGTATTCCTTTGGTTTTTTCTATTTAAAAAAAAAAAAACTGATATGTTACAAGATTAACAATGTATATGGATGAGTAACAACTGAATCATTAACTTAAAAAAAAAAAAAAAAAAACTAAACTGAATCGAAACCAAATTAATCAAAAACCAAATAATTGAAAACTGTATTTACAGAAACCGATTTAACCAAAAACCAATTATCATTTTTTTGTACCCTCAGTAAACAGAAATTAACCAAATTAAACCAAATCATACATATATGTTCATATATTTCTAGCATAGATAACTATATTTCATGTATTTCATGTTTATACATCCAACTCATATATTTTATCCCCATTTCATGTATTTCTAAGCAAAAACTTTAGGCCAAGTTTGGTTTTGGTAATTAATCAAAATTAGCAAGGCTGACCCAAAAACTGATAATCCAACCGAATAAACTGAACAGATAAACCGAAAATCGATTGGTTAAGAAAATAGATTAACCGATAACTTCAGATTTGATTTCAGTTGAGACTAATAACCAAACTGCATATGCACACGATATCTGTGTTCCCTACCGTATCACACGAGCATCCATCTAGTATGATATAGTGCAATAAATTACATATACATTCTTTAGTTTTCTTATGCATTTCTCAAGATTATGACTATATGTATGTAGGGGAAGGCTAAAAGAAAACCCTAAAGGATATATATTTAAGAAATAATATTGAACGTTTGTATGCATCAAATATCAAGAGAAAATGACATAAGAATGTGAATGTTCAAATGCCAAGTAGGATAAGTTTACTCAACATAAGTTATATCGAGTCTTGGTGTCTATATAAAAGACGTGAGTGTGCACCATTCATCAGGATTGATAATTACTCATTCATAAGGGTGGTGGCAACTCACACCAACCTCATAAGTCCATATAGTACCACCACCTTGAAAGGGTGACAGTAGTGGTGGTACAAATACATGAATTGTATGATAATCCAAGAAAAAAAGTTGAGACATGACATGATGTGACACAATTGCAAATTGTGATATACCATTTTCTAGATTTTTTAAAATAATTACACCACAATCTGTATTTTACAGGTTTTGAACCTCTAACCTTTTAGACCATAAGTAATGAATGGTTCATGCTCTTTAGGGGACATTTTCCGTCACATCATTATCATAAGGTTTCTCAAAAAAATGTGTAATGGTTAAAGCCACTTAAGGCCCTTTTTAGTTATTATTTTCTATATTATCATGGTTATTCATGCGCTATAATGTCCATTACACATGGTCTTAGCTGAATGAGTCACACATCATAAGGACCTTCACATACCATCTAAGGCAAGAGTGAATGAACTTTATACATTAAAGCATACATTAAGAATTTAAGATAGAACTCAAATGGATAAAGATATGTTATCATATGTCAATTTTTACCGAGAACATTAATGTCCTCTATAAATCTATTGATTAAAGTTGGTCAGGGTTAGTAAGTTAGATTTTTTTTGTAACAACAATAAATGAAAATAATTTCGTTGAAGATTTTGTTTGTAGCGATGAAGACAAGTAAAAATGTAAGACATAATTCATTAATATGAATTCATCATTGATCACAGTACATTTTTAAATGAAATAAAAAATATTACAAATTCTGAACAATAATTAACTACACTTGCTCGAAGTTTCCAACTTGTTGGGTACTTGGGTAGCATTCTTCATTCTTTATTTTGTGACCCCCCCCCCCCCCCCCCCCCCCCCCCCCCCCCCCCCCTCTTTGTGATATCACCACCCCCTGTCCATTCTCCATTTTACAGTTTCTTTTAAACCAAATCCTTTTCTCCAATCAACATTTTATTTTATTATGTTGTAAAACAAATAATTTTTTAAAGCAATAAAGTAAAGATTGCCTCTTCAAGACTTCAAGTTACTACTGTTTGGTTGATTAAATGTTGAATTATTAAGAAGTCTGAATGGTTAAGATGATCTGAATGGTTAAGTGCTGAATTATTAAGTGTTGTTTTGTTGGACATCTAAATGGTTAGTCTTCTTATCCCACATTGGTAGAGGAAGTAAAAATGAATTCATTTAGTGCGTAATGGTTCAGCAACATCCCAAGTCTTAATAGTCTAGCCTTAACCATTCCATTCAGATACTGAAACAAACACTCTGAATGAGCTGAAAGATTCAGAGGCTCATTAAGAGCCTTACCAAACAACCCCTAAATAAGATAGGTTAGCCATTCCAACTTCCCAAAACCTAAAGATTCAATCCATAAATAACCATTACAAAACTTTATACTTTGAGAAAGTTTCTTACTTTTATATTCTTATTTGAGTAAACCTTTCCGATAAAGACTTCATTTTATTATCATAAGAAAGAGAATTTTCTTTTCTTTTCAAATGAAATTGTCAATCATGTAAAGCAAATAATCTAAATAGATCGAACAATAAAAAAAATATCGTTTTTTTATATTTAAATTAATAATTTAGGGATGCAAAATATATTTCACAAAAATGCAAAGACTTTGGTCACTCAAATATGATAACAATACATACCTATAGGCTAATCACTTTCTCTTTTATATTAATACTAATACTAGGTTACAACATATTGTATTACACAAGTTGAATATATGTAATTTTATATACTAAATAATAAAACAATTATATGTTTAAAAAACCCACATATTGCATGGGTTGAATAAACCCATATCTTACAAGAGTTGAATTAATAAATGTTAATAATACAAAAAACAAAAAGTACATCGTAAAAGTTAATTATCTAGTCTTCAAAGGCATGGCAAGTTGCGTAAATTTATCATTCACTTGCTTTAACTATTTATGAAATGGATGTGGGAGCATCAACTCCGTTCATGTGGGCTTTTGAAGAGTGGGAAAAATTGTTAGAGTTCTATGAAAGAGTAATCTTTCAACCCTACTGACTTTAGGTAAGAGTATCAGATTGTATGCTTTCTCGCCTACTTGAAATAAGACTCGTGATAATCCTAGGGGTATCTTGGAAAGGAAAAAACCTCGTAAAAACCAGTATTACAAACTTATGCAAAACACAGCCATGATAAATACCATGGAAAGGAAGAACCTTTTAAGTAGGAATAGGTTCACCTAGAATGATGAAGCAACAAGGGCTTTCAGTCATGTTCTGATGCACACCAAGTATTTGTCACAAGTTTGGAGTGAACTTGTGCTCGTTCTTGTGTACCTCTACTTGGATATGATTTATCATGTGACATATGCTACTTTTTGTCTTGCTGCAATGGAGTGAAGCCCCTAACGCTTAATCGCTTAATTTAGATACCTATTGACACTAAATTCGTTCCACTCGTTTTTCTCTAACGAGAATCACTTCATTCCACTCTACATTCATATTCCCCCTTGACTAAGCATGATTACCCGGTTGATTGAGTCAAAACTTCCCTTTTGTACCGATTTCCCCATGTACCTACGTAGCGAATGATTAAGACAACCCGATGAGCTAAGAAGGTTGTTTTAGTCCATAAATCAAAATAAAACTTTATATCTAAATGGGAAGTAAAGGCTCTCATAGTAGTTATTCCATAAGGGATTCCATTACTTGCTTCAATTGCATTGATTTCATTCAACAATTACAACCTCGCTATTACCTTTTCTCTAATAATCTTCATCAGGATAGCACACACACATGGTATTACAATTAGGGTATAAAGATCATCAAGACCAGTTCTTGCCGATAGGCATTGGTAGCTTGCTTCCAAGCCTTGCCTTATATGATAGGTGTGCCCATGGCCCATGGATCTTGCACTTTACTTGAATAGTTATTTTTAAACGGCAAAGTCAAGAACCAAGCTGACTAAATCGAATCTCTTGGGCCCTCTTCCTTCTCCTTCATTGATCTAAAAAAAAACTCTTCATTGAAAGGAAAAGGAATAGTAGAATGAATAAGCTCTTCTTATTCTTAGGGTCCTAAGAAAACCTATCGGTATCTAGCTTACGTAATTCTCAAATATTAGCCTTATTTTAGTTGGCATCAAATTCTTCTAGGGCAAAAGAAACATGATAGACACACAAAAAAAAAATATATATGCTTCTTATATTTCTCAGTGACCATGCTCATGCCGGATTATGCAATATGTGCCGGATTATATTTCTCGGTGTTTACAGTTTCATTAAATGTTGGCGAATGGTTAAGAACATTGATATCGTTATTAGAACAGGAAACACCAAAAAATGAATTACGATTGTTGTGATAGAAAACCTTATGGCCTCCATCTAAGATGATGAAGACATTTTGAAAACTCGCATTATGATTAGTGTTGTAAAAACAAATTCAGAAATTTTAAAGTGTATAAACCAAGTTTGAATGGGTGTATTGTATTATAGAAGGTTGAAATATAATACTTATCAACTTTCTTCTTTTTTTTTATGCAATAAAAAGATTAGCTGTGCGGCACCTAATACACACACGGGTCACCACGAGTGATGCCACTCAATGTGACATAGTGTTCCCCGACAACCCCACATACCACCTCAAAACTACCCTGAAGAAAAAGATTACCCTTGCGGTGCCTATTACACACACACAAAGTCACCAAGTGGTGCCACTCGGTCCGGTATGGTGTTGCCCGACAACATATGCCACCTCAACAACATGCAAGCTGAATGTCATCATGATGGAGATTTTGGTATATATTATTTTTTTAATTTTAATTATGTTTTCTTTTTTTGTTTGAAAAGGTGGTAAAATAGTAATTATAACAAAACTAACTTAAAAATAAACCTCGAACCATTTTGTACTATGCTTGGTACCAACTAAGGTGTCACCCTTCTATCTATAAGAGGTTGAGGGTTTAAACCTTGCACACTGCATGCATAAGGGGGTATTTTAAAGTATGTTAGTTTGTCATTGGTTTTGAAAAGCGGAAAACGCACAAAAGCAATAAGGTCTAAAACTAAGGCGCAAAGCGCCAAGCGTAAAATTGCAACGCTTTTACACCAGAGGCGCCACTCCTTTTATATACTCTGTATAGGTTTCTAACCCAATATTTAGACACAAATAAACTTTATATATATGTTATAATATTGAAATTACTACACCTACAACCTGAAAAGTATTTTATACAACATGATGTACATAATAGAAAATACCGGGGTCATTTTTTTGCCAAAACCCCGCTACACTTTTAGTAAAGATTGCGCCAAGCGATGGGGGTTGTGCCTTACGGCGCCTTGCGCATCAGGCACACTTTTTTAAACCCAATCGTCTGCCTATGTTTTAAAAATCGTTAAGCGCACAAAAGCGACGAGGTCTATAACCAAGGCACAAAGTGGTAGGCTTTTTGTACCAAAGGCACACGAATACTATATAAATTTTTTATATACCCCATTAGTTTTTAGTTTTCCATACCCAAAATATGGCCGGACCATAAAAGCACCAAAAATACGTGTTGTTCAAGAAAATAATTTTCCTTGCATTGATGTCTCTCACGCCTTGGCGCGCTATATGTAATAACAAAGCTTGAAAGCTCTTGTGAATAGTAAACAAACTACCCTATGTTTTGATCCTATCTACAAATATGTCATTTTCGTTTTGCTACCTTATTTTAAAAGACGACGCACATAAAAAAATTGACCACACTCCCACTGTGAAGCACGGTGAAAAAATCTAGTTAAAAATCAAATAGCGTGAAAAGCAACAAGTGAGTAAACCGTCAGTACTATACTGTAACTTCTCAAAGTGGTATTGACAACTGACAAGTGAGCTTTTCTTGTAACATGAACCTTTCTTGTAATTTACTCTAATTGTGTTGAATAATACCTTTTACTTGTATTTCATCAAACAATACACCCAGCAGCCTTTTGTTTCGATAACTTGCCATTTTATTAATTTACGCGGTAACTACTCATAGTATGTTTCGACAATTTTGTGCACTAATAAGGACCTGCAAGCAACCAACATTACAACAAACTTCCTAGGCTGAAAGTCTGAAACTGTTTTAGTTACAAATATGAAAGCAGTACTTGCTTAACGCCTAATTCGATTTGAATATCTGGGAAACCGACCATGTTTGAAAAGATTAAACATTTTCATTACCTGTGTTCTCGCCAACACGATTATGATCTATACACGTATTCCGGGTATGTATTCGTCAAGGAGCCCTCTCCTTCTTTCAATTCGTCGACGATAAAGTAAAAGAGCATGATCTTCTGCTTTCAATGATAGATCCTACAAGTTCACAGGCGAATCTGCCTGCTTTTTGGCAAGCAAATGACGAATAAATTAGAGCCCATGAAGAATGTGATACATTAATACAATGGTGCATGTTATTATGACATAAGCGCATCAAAATTTTGTAAACTTTACCTTAAAAAGAACATCATAAGCAATGTGTTCCCAAGGTAGTGAGATGGACATGAGACAGCATTTCAGAGGGACCATGATAGTCCCTCCATCTGAATTCCGTGTGGATGAAGCAGCTGCATACGCGTTTTTTGCTGCCACCTGTGCAACCGATGCAGCTTTCCTAACCATTGCCCCAATCTTCAATCCTCCTTGTGATATATGTAGGGGTGAGTGAGGCCCCGGTTCATCTAGGCTCTGGTCTAAGAAAATAGCAACACTAGCTTTAAAGGATCCCAAGATATAAGCTTTTTAACACATACTAGGCCGATTAAAAAGGGAAAAACATATACCTACAACCCCAGAAACTGCAACCTCGACTTCCCCACGACCTCCAGGCCCTTTCATGTATATTCGGTCTGTTTTGCGTGCTGAATGACCAAACGGCAATAGGCTTCCAAATCCAGACTTCCCGGCTGTAGATATTCACAAACAAAAGAGTTGTGTGTAATTAACATTTGTGCAATCCATATTTCATAAGTAATAGTAAAATGCAGATGCAATAACAAACCATTTTAATATTTTAAACAATATTCACACACACACACACACACACACACACATATATATATAATTAGAAGTTCATCTAACATTATCTATTTAGCGAATAAATAAATATTTACCATCATAGGCTTCACGAACCATTTGGTAGCTGACAAATCCGGAGAACAGAGTAAGCTGTGATCACAAATAACAACCTGTTTAGACTAACAATAATAAAGTGCACATGCTCACTAGAAAAGGTAAAAAAAGAAACATATACATTAATATTAGGATATCTGAGTAACATCCAATTAAATTTCAAAATAAATAATTGAACAATGAAAATATAGAGTAATATTCTTGATATCCTACTAAGAACGTGTGAATATGCCTTAGTTTTATTAGTTTGTCTAGCATCCACATTATCTTGTGGTGGGTTTTCACTAGGAAATGCTGCCCCGCCCACTGCATTTAGAAGTACACAGAAGCAATGGTCCGTATCAGTCAAAACCTGAAAAAGGAAAGAAATTCCAATAACATATTAAAGATTGAACACTTATGTGCAATAAAAAATAGTAAACCATGAAGTAAGAAAGGTAACCACCAAAAAAATTAACTTTATAACAAGCGTCTTCAGTAACTAGTCACAGTTTTTAGCCACACTAAATGACAATCATAGGCTGAATTCATAAGCTAGAGACATCAAAAGTGGATGGGTCAGGTTACAAGCTGAGTTGACTCGAACCACTTTGGTAAACGTTCATTTTCTTTATAGCGTCAATGCCTCAAACATGATTACAAAAAGTATATCATTTCAACTATACTCAACTTTTTTAAATGAAATGTAATTAAAAATACATTGTGGGAGACTTTTGATTCATTTGACCAGTTCCCTTTTAAGTTGATATTGTTATTGATAAATGTAATTGGGTTGACCTGCCCCATGACCCATCCATTATCAAATGGGTCAGAAATGTCATCTTTATAAAAAACTTACCACTGCATCAAAGGTAGAATCAAAGTCATCAACTGCAAAACAGATATCCGGATATGCAGGTTTCGTCTCAACTTCCTGGACACATAAACAAAACCATTTCTTCAATATTACAACATATACAAAGTTGAAAATAATAGCAAACAGCATAGAATTAATAGGTTATGAGATTATTTGCCTTTCTGGAGTCCAAGTGAAAATTAACACGGCTTGGAGATGCATAGACCGTTTTCATAATCTGAAGACGCATTCATAAAAACATGTTTGAGAGCACTTTCTAGTTGAAGATTAAAAGAAAGTCTTAACTTTTAAAGTAATAATAATCTGAAATTCCCACTACATTAGCACCAAGTACTTAAATAACGACAATTTGCCAAGTACACAACTTAGATTAAAATAACAGCATTCACCATTGTTAGATTAAAAATTCCAAAAGAATGTACATTATATTACATGTATGACAAAGAATAGTTCAAAACAGAAAGGTAACACATAAAATGTAGATGCTGATTGAGTAACAATAGCACATTTCAAGATAAGCACATAATGCTAATGCCAGTATTTTAGGTTACAAAAAATGCAACTGTGAGGATATATACAAGGAGATTAATGTTCATAGATAATTTCGCCGATAATAAAATACATAAATATGAAGAAAAATGGGTAAATATTGAATGAAAACAATGCATACCTTGGTTTTAAAATGAGCGATGCGCTCTGATGCGTTTTGATCCCAAAAGCCGATGCGTAATGCGTGTGCATCACGTATACAACGCTTTTGTTATTTAATAAAGTATAGATAAATAACATTTTAACTTGTTGACTTTAAACACTAAAAATTTAGATATTAAAATAAATAAATACAAGAAAATAGCTTTAGTACCATGAAAAAAGTTCAATATAACCGAAATAAGCCTTGAACCCTTATGCGTACAAGTAGCCTATGCAAAAGGTACAACTTCATCAACTCATTGTACAAGCTTATTAAGCACATTCTACTAGCTCATTGTACAATTTTACTCTATAGTGGTCGGTTTTACCAAAATGCACGAATCATAGCGCATTACGCGAGCACATCAGGTGCACATTATGCAATTTAGAGCGCATCATCATCTCATCACGTAATAGCTGCGCATCGCATCACCTGATGCGATCTCATCAGCGCATCACGCATTATGCGCGCATTTTAAAACCAAGATGCATACTCAATAATATTAGCAAACTAGACGTATTTGATCAAAAAATGTACCTTGTATATAGGAGATAGTGGTGTTCCTTGGTTATTCTGATGATTCTGAAGAGACTGATGACTGAAAGAAGTCATATCCTTTAGAAAAGGGGAACAAGAGATAATAGCATGGAAAGACCCTAAACTGAAGTTCATATATTTAATCAAGATTCAAGACCCAAGTGTTTGCTTTTAAGTTCCGCCATTTTAATTGTTAGGGTTTCAATTTTAACCTACCTAAATTGGGAAACAGATATTATTTTGCTACGATGGGGATGTGATAGGAACTTAATTTTTTATTAAAATGAAAGATGAACAAACACGCTAGTCGGCCCGGTTCGAGAGGGCTAGTCTCCAAATTTTGATCAGAGATCACAATACAAATAAAACAAGACACCTAACAATGCATACTGAATTTTTAATACTAGGGGAATGTTTGGCAAAACTAGCTGGTGGCTGGTAGCTGCAAGCTGGAAGCTTTTTAAATATATTTTGGTGTTTGGCAGAGTACCTAGAGCTTTTAATAAAATGTATAATATGACCAAAATGGGTATAATTAAAAGCTTGTAAAGAAAGTTTTTATTTTATTTTTAAAATAGAATGGGTATTCGTGTCATTTACTAATTAAAAGCTTGTAGCTAGTAGAGCTTTTTCTTAAAAGCTAATACTAGTAGCTTTTCACTATAGAGCTTTTTCTCTTAACCTAAAAGCTTCCAACTCTTCAACCAAACAAGGCTTTTTATTGAGTGGGAGCTTTTTCTTAAAAGCTTGAAGCTGCTAAAAGCTCCCTGCCAAACATACCCTAGACAATACTCGAAATATAAACTCCAAAAACTATGGGTAGTTTTCTCCCACTTCCCCACCTCCTAATTCTAGGATCACCCCCCACCTCCTGAATTTTCAAACATTTTCCCTCCATTCTGCATTTTCCCGCCTCCCAGCAGCAACTGGGTCTGTCCCGACCCATTCTGACCCAGCTCTGGGTTTGTATCAGGATGCCAGGTCTTTTGTTGTATGCTGTTTTTATATGAATGAATTCATTTCAACAGCCTAAAGAGCATGATAAATTATGGATTAATTAAGCATACACTAGATACATCTATGAGATTGATTGTATATACGTGAGCTACTTCACAATAGGTACTAAGCAATATGTAACTTAAGTAATTTAATATACTTTTCTGATCTACTAACTGATTCTAGAAAAACAGAACACCAATTCCTTGAAATTACATTATTACAAGCTCACCCTCTTATAAAATTTTTACCGTCAATATCTCATTCTTTCATAAGATCATTTTGCATCCCATCATTTGACTGATTAATGCAAGAATGTTTAGCAAGTATAGCTACAATCATTTCCAATAAGATAAAAGTAGACTACTGATTCACAAGAAAAATGGGGTCTTAATATCCCATCCAAACCACTCTTGGACATACATGTATGTATCATTTCAATCATAGTACGACTACCGCATCATCTGCAAGTTGTGTATTTTAATGCTCCCTCCATATCTTATTTTAAATTCATTTATATTCTTCATACTTATATATTGACAGTGTAGGACAATTTACCTGCAGATTGCCACTGTTACACTAAATGAAGTGTGGGCAATCAAGTTCAAATACAAGGAACGCCTCCAATCTACAATCACCGAGCTCTCTCCAACTAAATCATCCAACTGTCAAAAACATAAGATAAACATTACTAGTAACACTTTGATTTGCTAAAATCTAAGAACAAAGTATCCGAGGATAACTTAGAGATAAAAATGTAAACCATGTTGCAATAGAAATCACACACCAAAATCTGCTATCAAAACCTTATGCAATATCATTGTTTTTTTTACCTTGGTAGCCGCCCACCTGCGTACAAAGTAAGGAGAGTCTCCTTCAAGATTGTCATTGAAGCCGTAACCATGCAAACTCTGAAACCAAAAGGTGCAGCAATCAGCATCATGGACAATGTAAACATTTCATAACTGCATTCGAGTGCCTTAGGTTAAACAACATACCATATTTTTAACAAAGAACAAGAGATCATCATCCTGTTGTTCCTTCGCATCCCTCCCACCAATGAAATATAGATCTAAAATATCATGCCAAAACTTCTGATCCAGTTCAACATCTGACGCATCTTGCTCATCTAATACAGTTTTCCCTATTAAATTTGAATGCTTCTTCACCATACTCAACAATTCATACCTAAAAAGATCAACATAAGTTTCAGTAATCTGCATTCTCTGCAATTTGTTGTACCAAATGCAATTACAATATTAAATAATGCAAAGTCTAGGGGTCATCAAATAACCAAATTAACCGAAAGCGTAACCAACTTAATACCTGACAACTCCAATAACTGAACCGTACCGATTTAACCGGAAATCAATAACAGAACATGTCAGCTTTGGTTTCAGTTAAAACCTAAAACCGAACCGAACCGCCCAGTACACAATCCTAACTACCACATGCAAAGTCTAGGGGTGATCAAATAACCAAAACCAACTTAATATCTAACAATTAAGACTCCAATAACCAAACCGAATCGATTTAACCGAAAAACAACCAGTTAACAGACTCCACTAACTGAACATGTCGGCTTTATATCAGTTAAGGCCTAAAACCGAACCGAACCAAAGCGCCCAATGCACAACCCTAATCACATCATGCAAAGTCTAGGTGTGATGAAATAACTAAATTAACAGAGACCGTAACCAACTTAATACCAAACAATTAGAAGCTCCAATAACCAAACCGATTGGTGAACAGTGCACAACCCTAATTGCAAACCTTTAAAACACTTTTAAGCATGATTAGAACTCCAATTTATTTATAGCACAGAGAAGTAGTTCCGTACAAACAAACAAACTGACCTATTAGGGTTTCAATTAAAATAAGCAAAATATTACGAACGGATTGTTTGCTTACCTTGAAGGGGATTCCCCTTTATCGCTGATCATTTTTTTAATTTTTTTTTTGGATCGAAGTGTGAAGGGAGTTGAACAAATTGGTGATGAAATTTAGTTTGGAATTATCGAGGTTGATTGAAATAATAATGAGAATCCAAAGAAATTATGACAGCAGTAGCAGCATATAAGTGTGTGCAATGCATCCCTCCCATGTGATTTGATTATTATTATGTCAAGTATCAAAAAAAAGTTGATTATTGTTATAGATCTAGACACACCGGACCGGGATGCTCGTGTGATGCGACAGGAAACAAAGACATATTTAAAGGTGGTTATTTGTCTCAATCGAAATTAAAACACAACTCGTAGATAACTGATCTTATTAACTAATTGATTAATTGGTTCGATTTTCAGTTTTTAGGTCTACTCATTTAATTTTGGTTAATAACCGTGGACTAAACTTTGGCGGAAACTTTTGCTTACAAATAGATGAAATGCAGGTATGAAAGCTAAAAATATATGAAAATATGAATGTTTGGTTTGGTTAGTTTCGATTAACTAAGGGTACAAAAAAACTTAACCCTTGTTAAGTTAACTTGGATTTTAGTTAATTCAATTTTCTATTTATTTCTCTTCAGTTTCTTATGTTTTTGTTATGTTTCGGTTAAGGGCTTAATTATTATTCACCCCTAATTATTGTTAATAGCGTGATACATCAATTTTTAAAATTAAAAAAAATAGCAATACTATACTCAGAGAATAAAGTGATTGTTTTCATAATATATTTTTTTTTAAGTATTAACGTGTGAACAAAGTATGGCCGTTCAAAAATCATGCCGGTAATTATCTTAAATAAGGGAAAAGTGTAATTATTATTTAAATAAACAAAAGCTAGGGAAATTAATATGTAATTATATAAGGAGATCAAAGTGTAATTAGTGTTTGATTGTTTAGTAGTATAATTTAAAACATGTCTAGGCTTGGTGATGTGGGTTAACGCACATTTCCAGTTCTCCACCTTAGCCTATAATGCCCTTTAACATCACCTCACCATAGTCAAAGTGGGCGTTAAAGAAGGCTCCACAATTGTATTAGCGGGTGTGAGAGGGAAAAAGAGTGGTGCCCATGTGCAAAGAACCAATCACAAATTTTCATGTTTTTTTATCTTTTATTTTTTTGTTATTTTATTACCAGTTTTTTATTTTTTTTTGAAAGGTGTATTTTATTACCAGTTAAACAAGCTTTATTCCACACCATATTAATGAATAGGTGGATTAGTTAAAGCCCACTGCCTATAGCTGGCGCATGAGGAACTTTATTCTACACTTGACACTATCCAACCTTATACGAATTTTAAGTGTTATAATCCCATCTACTTGCGTGCACATATATGAAAATAAAGGAGTTCTTTAGTTTCAAGATTCATATTAACATCATAAGTTGATTGTCTAGGACCGCTTGAATTGAAATGTTAGCTGTGACTGAAATTTATTTGTGGTGGTAGGTTTTTAATGTGTTTAAAATGGTTGTATACACTTATCGCCTTTGTTGTCAAAATTTTAGAACCCGTATTTGCATTTATGATTACACTACGTAATATAGAAATTTAATTGTGAAGCATCGTGTTCAAGTTGATTGTAAAAAAAGTAAAAAAGATAGAAGAACATTGACAATGTCGCAAATAATTTTAACCTTTAATAGTACATTGTATGCATTGATGATTACACTACGTAATATAGAAATGTTAGTGGTGCCATTTTTTTAAATAAGTGCAAGACCAACATTATAGTAGAGTATCTAACGGTGATAACACTACATGATTATTGTAATCATTGCCGCACACGCTACATGTGTTTTGAGGTTTTTTTTAATGTTTCATTTCCGACTTGATTTGTATGTCATTTCAAACGTTCTCATTCGTTTTGTTGCTGCTCAAGTGTTTATTGTTTTGATTTCTACTATATGTCCTCTTTCGATTTATCTGTTCGCCTTGGATCCAGTTTTCTAACCAATCTTCTAATCTGTAACACGGTTCCTATTTTTATCCTTTCTAATATTTCTGTTCCTTGAGTTTACACCCATTTTTTTCTTTCAAACTTATCATTCCTAATCTTGGTTTTAAAAAGCGCTAGCGCACAAAAGCGAGGTCTAATTTTATAAATTTTTTTATATATCTCATATATATCCCACAAGTTTTGAGCTTCATTTACCCAAAAACACATGGTGTACAAAACCGTGCGCCTCCCAAAAAACAAAAAAAAAGTCAAAAAAATGCTTTTTGCTTGCGCTTTTGGGAAAATGGGTAAGCACAGATCTCTGAGGCGCCCTAGGCAGCGCCTCGCGCCTAGGCGCGCTTTTCTAAAAGCCAGTTCCTAATCTAAAATCTCAAAATAACCTCTAATAATAAGAAAGATTTTTCAATCAAACCCACAAGAACATGAAGAAGAACATAAAGATACAATTTGATTGATAATAATGTTAAATAATACATGATTTCACTTTCTCTTCAACAATATTCATTCCCATTACCTTTGTACAAAAACCCAAGATCTTCATGAATTCATGGCAAAAAAATAGTGTAATAAACAAATAAAATAAAAAGTAAAAAAAAAAAAAAATCAAAATTTCATCTGCTCAATCTTCAAGAAAGCACTCCAATATCATGAACACATTGCAATATCACAGTATCACACACTGTTTACCTGTACACTTGTTGCAAAGAGATCCCTGAAAGAGATCACTTCCATGCTTATCAGTCTCAGACTGACAGTGATCTTGTTTTGAACGGACAACGCGGGTCCCATTGCAGGAGTCAAGATATTTGCGTCAACAAGCCCGTTTTAGAACTGAAGCTCTAGTTTTGGGCGATTTATTTTAGACGTCATCCTCAAGATCACTAAACGAGATGTCTTCCTCAGCTCCAATAGGAACATCGGGCCCATCATAGCCATCTAATTCTGAATTCTCATGTATCCAATCGTCGTCGTCATCACCAAAATCCTCCATCCGTATAGTAAAAGACGAAACCACCCTCTGATCTGATGCATCCGTTGTTGACCCATCTTCTTTGGTCAACTCTGGATGTTCCTCTGAAATTGTATTGTAAGTTGCAGGTTCAAAAGCGTGAGCGGTTCTCTCCAACGTGTTTGCAACAGGAGAATCGGATGAAGCTGTATTGAAATCTTCATGATGATCTAACGTGTGTGACTCAAAAGAGTCTGATCCGGGTTTGCTTTGTTTCTGTAACTCCTTCATCCACACAGCACGTGCTGCAACTATCTGCAATGCAGTGGCTACTTCAACCATCACCATAATTTGCAGACAAAGCTTAATAACGCTTCAATTGCCTGTTTAAACTAATCTGCTAGTAACCACTTTAAATAACTACATTTTCAACCTACTTGTTACAACTTGTCCCACATAGATTAAAAAGAGCTACAAGTTTAATTATAGGCTATAAAATAACGAAGTGATCAGCTAAGCTTACTTGGGGTGTTGATAGAAGATCAGCATCATGTTTACTGAGCCTTGGGTGTAATAGGACAAAGTAGACCTTCCAAAAGTAACTTTCGCTCATGTGAATCGGACAAAGTTCAATTCTGAGGGCTGCTAATCTGGGTACAAGACGTTCCACCGAAGTTGCATGGTTCCATTGAGTATCAGACATTTCAAAATCTACAAAACAGATTTTACAAGCAACTTAAACTACTGACATAAATCTATAAAAAGGCATTTACATGACAGCTAAACCTACAACAACCAGTAGAATATCACCCATAGCCCACATACAAGTGGGGTCTGGGGAGGGTGAGATGCAGGCAACTCCAAAGTAATATTCATATGTAAAATCTGAATTAAAACATACATAACTACTGAAAGACTCTACACAGCAGAAAAACACAGAGTACTAAACATATATCCCTAGTAGCTAACAATAACAACAAATAGGTGAAACTTGAAAGAATAAGGACGTATAAGACATCATATAGATACGCATACATACAGACAATAACAAAAACGCTCCTAGAAGTCCTTAACCTTAATCCTACGTCTCCACAAACTCCTATCCTCGACCATGTCCTCGAAGAGGTTCAAGTTGAAGTTAGTTTCGGTCTGCCTCTACTCATCCTCCCTTCCACAGTGAGAGTTTCCACGGTTCTAACATGACAACTCAACCTATCTTTATAAAAAAGAAAGCAGCTATATAGCTTCATAATCTAATTAAAAGGGCATTGTCACATAAAAGTCATGTCATTTAGTATACAAGCATATAGATCTGGCATACAGGTGTATAGTGTATACCATCACATCACATTACATCAATAGAGGGTTGACAGTAAACTAAGATGCGTTTTTTAGCGACTCCCTAATAACCGAATTAAAATCCGAGTTCCTAGGCTATGGACGAGAGGGTGTTTGGGTAACCTAGCAGCGTTTTATATTTACAAGCCTATCCTGAATCCTGTATCCAATGTCCGAAGATCGATTCTTTATACTTTAACCTGGTCACAACAATTAAAGGCTTTTTGGAGCATCATAAAATATAGTACAGAGAATCCACCTAAAAGGAGGACAATGATATAAAGGTCTTCCCCTTCATGTGATTAATGATGATACTTTACAGGCTTTTTGTTCGGCTTCACGGGCGAATTTAATATACAAAAGTTTAAATTCTACAACATGTAACTATATCAAAAAATATCAAAAGCAATTAAAGTATTGAATTACCATCATTGTCTTCATCTTCAGATAAAGGAAAATCCAACCAGGTTTCAGGATGATGACCTATGTTCGTTGCAAACACCAAAACCTCATCGGTCACACCGACACAATCCATCTTCTTCTCTTGATCTCCAATCTCAAATCTCAACAAATCTGGACCGTCAATTCCATCCACCACATCATCATCATCATAATCATCACCATTATTATTATTATCTCCGTTTCCAGAATTTGCGTGATCCCGATCGGAACTAACGGCGGAGGCGGTGGCGGAACGGTGGCGGAGCGGCGGCGGTGGTGGTGGAGGAGGGGCGAGGAAGGAAGCGACACCCCAGATTTGGCGGGAAAGGGATTGGGTGAACTCTGATAGATCTTCTTGGACACCTGCGGTTAGGGTTTGAGAATTTGATGGTTGTAGGTCTGGATTTGATTCTTCTGGTTGGTTGTTTGAGGTGGTGGGAGGATTATTATTATTATTATCGTCTTGTTCGTTGAGTTGGAGAGAGTTAGCGATTGATCGAGCCAACCATGACATGATGATTGGTTGGTTGGGTGGGTTGGTGATCGGTTCAAATCGACCCCCAATTACAGAGGGAAGATGATGATCTCAAAATAGTAATTAAATCTTCTTTTGTTTACTCTACTCTATGGACTGACTATTGGTAGGGAAGATGTTCATGGATTTGGCCCAGCCCATAAGACTAGTGGTATGTGTGTATTATGTTATGTACCTTTGGCCCAAAGGGTAAAGGGTAACCCATAACTGTTTTTTCTCTCTCATATTAAACAAGTATGAAGAACGGGTGGTAGGGTTGCAAACGAACTGAACTTTCAGCGAACAGTTCATGAACCGTTTAGCGGGAAGTTTGTTTGTGTTCGTTCGTTTAGTAAATGAACGAACACGAACAAAAAATTATGTTCGTTTAGTTAAACGAACGAACATGAACAGAAGTCGCGTTCGTTCGTTTATGTTCGTGAACGTTCGGTAACGTGTTCGTTTGTTTAATAAGGTTTTTAATTTTTATACATTTTCTTATATTCTTTTATTTTTATTTATTTTACCCAATAAATAATATATATGAGGTAAATATATGACTATATGAGATCAATAAACCTACTTTTTGTAACCAATATATGTTTTCACGTTCTAACTTTGATGCCCACCACCTCTAACGCCCTTCTCCAGTACTAAGGATGTTTGGACAATTAGGTTATACTTTGGGTGAATCTAGCTAACTGCTAATGTCTTAATGTATGTGAATTCGATCCTATTCAAAAGTAATATATGTCAATTTGTGTTGGTTCCCGTTCATGAACACTTGTTTGTGTTCATTAATGTCCGTTTGTGTTCGTGTGCGTTCATGAACAAAATTAACAAACGAACACGAACATGAGTTTTTTCTTAACAAACGAACACGAACAGAAAATCTCGTTCGGTAAGTGTCCATAAACTGTTCGTAAACATAGAGTTTTCTTAACAAACGAACACGAACAACACCTTGTTCGTGTTCGTTCGGTTCGTTTGCAGCCCCAACGGGTGGTATAACCTTAAAACAAAGGACGAGGTTCTAATGAGGAACGGCTTACGGTGGGATATCTATGCACTCAAAGACAAGGAAGGGTGTAGTAAGTGATGAAATGCTTCGGGGAGTTGAACACAAGTATAGATTCGGAGATTTCCGGATAGGTTAACCTTTCAAACTACTGCTGAATCCATGTGCAGGCAAAAGACAACCTGGTGAACTGAAACATCTTAGTAGTTTGAGGAAAAGAAAGCCAAAGTGATTCAGTAGCGACGAGCGAAATGGGAGCAACCTAAATGTTTTTTTTTTTTTTATAATTTTGGCATCAAGCAATTTTTCCATAGTACGTCATAACGATAGATTTTAACTACCAAGTTTAGGATGGATTAGTGTGGTTCTGTTATGTCTTGGACACAAGAATATCAAACCATGAACGAAGAAAAGCATGGTATAAATTTGTGATTGTGAGGCCTCAATTCTTGACTAGGAGGACACCAAAAACTTTGCTCTTCCATTCCTTGGATAAATAAAGAATGAGGACAGAGTTTTTGGTTTTTCATGTAGTTAAAGAGTTGAATAATGAAAATCGATTGCGAGTGTCGGATTAAACTAACCGGGTCATGTAGGAACAAGGTTCAAGTCTACTTATCTATTGTTTATAAAAAAAAATTAAGAAAACGAGAGAGAACTAAAATAATAGACTAATCATTCTAGGTATTATCTCTCTTAGCCCATTCGGAAGGATCCCATTTCATAACTATCCATGACTGTTTATGTCTCTAGCATGGTCACTTTATGAAATGTGGAGGGAAGTGGCGTAAATGGCCGATACTACTGGAAGAATTCCTCTTTGGATAATAGGTACTGTAGCTGGTATTCTTGTGATCGGTTTAGTAGGCGTTTTCTTTTATGGTTCATATTCCGGATTGGGTTCATCCCTGTAGTAATCGGATGAATTGAGTTGTATACATGAAAGCGTAAGAACTCAATGGATTCCCTTCTTTGTTTGTCTGATTTGAGGGAGAAGGTCCCGTTTGATTAGATGCAATCACGGCCAAAGGGCATCTAGCCCGGTCGTATTAAGAAGTATAAATGGTGGTGTTCCTTGCCAAGTTATGAGGGTGCAAGTTCCAATGTTCCATAGTGGACAAAATGAGTAAGTTAGCAGGTTTTACGCTAATAAGCTAAATCAAACACTTAAAAAAAACAACTTATTGACTTATTGACTTTTGTCAATAAACACTTTTGACAAAAGCACTTTTTGAGTTAAATAAGCAATAATTATATAATATAAAAATAAATAATTAAATATAAAAATTATTAAATATTTTAATTAATATTTTTATATTTCCTTATTTAGTTATAGTTTTTTTTATTGATGAAATGTTATTTTAATTACCACTTTCATATTTTTTTATTATTTTTATATTCTATATTAGCAATTTTCATTTATTTTACACTAAAAAAAGTTGAGAGAGGAGAGATGTCAGGGACAAAAGTGGTAGAGAGTATAACATGTCGCAGATTTAAAAAAAAAAACGAGAGATAGTGAAAGATAGCATCCGCACCCTACTAGAGTGAAGAGGTTTCTGTTGTTAATAAACAAGGATAGTCATAGAACGAATTTAATAATTTAGAAGTGTTCGTACATGCTATCATTTACAAATTTTATCGAACCAAAAAACAAAAGTTTTCTAATCAACTTAACTAGAGCTTAATCATTTGGATTATAAATTAGCACCTTTAAAATTCTTGCTTGCTTGATTTTACATTATTTGTAGACGAAACCTGTTGGTTCCTTTTATCACCCACTGTATCAAAGCGCCCCGAACAAGCTTAACTAGTGAGATACCCGTCCGCTGGGACGGGTTTTCGAACGGGGATTAGAAAAGCGTGAAAGTATATTTGGGTTGATGTTATTATTTTGAGTAAGCGAATGTCGATAACTAATCTCTATATAATCTTAAAGTATATCAATTTTAAAAGTTTTGTTAATATATATTATTTATGAAATCAACCATTGAAAAACAAATACTAATTTATTTGTTTTGTTTAAAAAAAAAATTATATGAAATCTTGGTATGAACCAAAATGTGTGACAACATTAATACCAACCACACCAACATCACTACAAAAGTTTAAATATAATACCAAAAACCTACAAAACGAAAGTTGCCTTAATCCACAAAACATACCAACATAGCAAGTAGTTTTAAAGTCAGAAACATAAACATAGAAAGTTGGTTAACATAATTGAAATCTTGTAGCTCAATCTTGTTTGTTCAACATTTGAATGGCCAACAACTGTTAAGTTAGACGTATGGATGTGGAACAATGCAGATTTGCAGATTGTGACTGTCAAAGACATTAAGAAATGGATTCTCAGTAGTCGTCAAGCCGCGAATGTTGAGGTTATGCGATGGTGCAAATGGATCCCGGCGAAATGCAATTTTTTCATGTGGCGCGCCTGGTTAGACCGTATTCCTACGAAGTTAGCGCTTTCAAGGAGGAATATAAATGTTGGGGATAACATTTGCGTCTTATGCGAAGAAGCGGATGAGTCAGTTGATCACATCTTTGCCGGTTGTCGGATTACGGATGGTATTTGGTCCGGTATTTCTCGATGGTGTAGGATCCCTCCCTTGTTTCTTTTTTCGCTTCATGATGTTCAGAAAGCTGCCCTCCAGGTGCGCATTTCAGCTGTCAAGAAAGAGATTCTCTTAGGTATCTTCATGGTTACTTGTTGGCGGATTTGGAAAATGAGAAACGACAGAATTTTTCAAGCGGCGAACGTGACCTCCATTCAAGTTATAGCGGATATCAAGTCCCTAAGTTTCCTTTGGTTTAATAGTAGAGGGAAATACGGTAGGGTGGGTTGGAAGGATTGGAAGTCGTTTTCATTTGATGTAATGTAACGGTTGCGTTTGTTGGTCGGTTATCTCCTCCTTGGAGATTCCGTCTTTGTTTTTTTAATGAAATTCGCCCTTCAAAAAAAAAACTGTTAAGTTAGACACATTGTTGTCACCATTTTGTACTAATACCTTAGATTGACTAAACTCACTCTCTTGCTCGTTATTAACAATTCCCTAAATGAAACATACACCGGATAAAGATCATTTAGAAAATAATATATCTAATCATATAAATAAAATCATTACCTCTTCTTTCGCGTCGATAGCCTCATCCTCTTGGTCATGAGCAACAATACCCTACACGAAACAACCCAAGATGTTACTTGTATGAAAGCAACTATCTTACTAACATAAAAAACAAAGAAATATTTTACTTCTATTTTTGCTTTGCTAGACTCGCTCACTCGCACGTTATTGTCAACACCCTAAACAAAACATATAGACGAATGAATCACATTTAGAAAATAAAAATATATAAATTCATATGAAAACAAATCATGTACCTCATCTTTCGCTTGGGAAGCCTCACCCTCTTGGTCATTAACAACACACTAATTAAAGAAATAAACAACATGTTACTTTTTATAAAAAAGTAACTAACTTACTAAGATGAAAAGAACAAATATTTTACTTCTATTTTTGCTTGGCTAGAATTGCCTTCTTGTTCCTTAGAAACGATACCCTGAAAATAACATACCAACCTGTATTATATTAAAACTAAAAAATCACTGCAATCCAAATAAAACAAATTGTTTACCTCTACTTCAACTTGGGCAAGGCTGCCGTATTGCTCCTTATCAGCAGTAACCTAAATGTGAATCGTTAAGCAAATTTCAACTAACTAAATCCATAATATTAATATAAAACATGTAGTATACCTCTAATTCAGATTGGAAGAGGGTGTCATCTGGATTGTTGTCAACAATAATCTAAAAGTAACAAACCAAACATTAAACAAAGACCAACTTATTAACCCATACATAGTTTTTTTACGGTCCGAGGGGGCCCCGACCCCCACCGATTTTTTTTTGCGCAGTAGTGGAATTTTGCGATTTTCGTAGGTAAATTGAGTCCGGGTATATAGATAGATCCGGGTAATCGGGTAGGTTATCACCCATACCTGAAAAGTTTTTTTTTTTTTTTTTTTTTTTGCAATCTCATACCCAGTCCCATACCTGTCGGGTTTGGATATCCTAGTCATGTTCAAGTTTTTTTTGGCATCCCTACCACTGGCATTGGTTACTGAATTAAATAATAATAATAATAATAATAATAATAATAATAATCATAATAATAATAATAATAATAGCTATTCACGGTCGTGTACTAACTCCACGGTTACACCTCCTGACTTGTATCGCTATTTATTCTTATTTTCATTTGGTTTTAAGAAAATCTAATACTACTAAAATGATCATGATAATGCTAAACTAAACGACAAGTCTTGTAATGGGAAGGGGTGGTGGTGACATGGGTAAAATTTGTGGGTTAAAAGCTTAAAACCATGAATGAGCTATGATTCATGATCCATTTATTTGTAAGGATAGGATGATTCAAGTCAACCTTATGTAGATTTTGATGTGTCAATAATGATGACTATATCCGCAGCTTGAAGATTCACTCCAACATCTCCAACGTGAATGCTAGGGATCACATGAACAAATGTTCCGTGTAATTACAAACATACAACCAAATGTTATAAACCAACAACAAAAAAATGAAATATGAGAAATACATAAAAATATTTATTATCATCACTCTTGACTAACAAAAAGACCAATCACGTGAGTAGGAATATGAAAAATGGTGATCCTGGATTGTTAAACTGGTCAATTAGGTCCTCACAGTCTCCACCAATTATGTCGATCTAAGCAAAGTTACTTGTACTGTTTCCAATACAAATAATCCTCCAAAACATAAGCAGCCTAGTCATTGTTGAAAATAGAGAATCTGCACACAGGACTTCCCATATAAGTATCTAAAAACAAAAGGTTAATTGACATATATCAAGTGCCTCTACTAAAAGTAATGTTTTTCTACTACCATACCAAACAAACTATTGTAGCAAATCATCATATAAAATAACATAAAAAAAACTCAAGCATTCAACTAACCTGTAGTAAGAAATGAAATAAGATTATATACATTTGATAATACAAATATGATAAGCATCTATTCAGTAACATAAGTGACTCGCATTCTTTCAGCATCAGGGCCGTATTTGGCAGATAGAACCATTATCTCTCTGCCATCATCAACTCTTCCCGAAAAAGTATCATAATTCCATACGGGTCGGTTTGGATAAAACGACCAACTTACATCTAAAACATACAAAATTCCATACGGGTCGGTTTGGATAAAACGACCAACTTAGATCTAAAACATACAAAATTCCATACGGGTCAGTTTAGATAAAACGACCAACTTACATCTAAAACATACAAAATTCCATACGGGTCGGTTTGGATAAAATGACCAAATTACATCTAAAACATACAAAATTTCATATGGATCGATTTGGATTATATGACTAAGTTATATTTAAAACATTATAAATTCCATACGGGCCGGTTTGGATAAAACGACCAATTTACATTTAAAAGATACAAAATTCCATATGGGCAATAAAACAATCAACTCACATTTAAAAGGAAAATTTCATACGGGTTGATTTAGATAAAACAACAACTTACGTTTAAAACATGCAAATTCCATACAGTTTGGTTTGGTTTAAACAACATACTTATATTTATAAGATAAAAATCCTCGGTTTGGATAAAGCTACTAACTTCCTACATAATATACTAAGGTGCTGGTGTATTTAGTAAGACTTTTACAATATGAAAATAAGGTCGTTTTTTGGTACGTACGTCACAGTCGAACCAAACCGAACTAAAACAAAGCACCACATAACTCACATACCTTGTCACAGTCGCCATTGTCAACATAGAAGGATGCATTAACAAACGCGTCCGATGTTGATGGCAAATCCGATTCGGGATCAATACCAAGACTTTTCCTTTTCCGAGTGGGGAACCATAATGAAGAAACAACGAGTATAAACAACGTATATAATGGAGTGATAGATGTGGGGTGCAATGACTCGTGTTCACTGCAGGGTATAATCCTTTGCTCACAACGATGGTTAACCTAGGGTTATGTGCACAAACGACAAGCAGAATAATGTAGTAGACAAGGGTATAAGTGGTTCGGTCTCGTGAGACCTACGTCCACTGAAAAGGATGATCTTTATTGATAAAGGATACAAGTAATGATACAAGTGTATTGATTCTAATTGATGAATTAACCGTCCTAAGAAAGGAGGCCAAGTCCTCCTTTTATAGGAGGAGCGTGGGCCTGGGGTCATCGGGCCCACTTTGATTGTCAAATGGGCTTGGGCCTGAGGCCCGAGCCAGTTGCTTATGAGCCCATTTAGTTGGATCTCAATCCTTAGTTAGGTAAAGTGATCCAAGTTGAGTAGGGCTGCTCTTGATTGGGTCACGTGGCGCTTCGTGGTTGGCCGGCTGGGTGGCGCCCTGCCATTGGTGCACGTGGTGCACTGTGGCTAGTTCAGCCGAGGGGACTCCTTTTTCTCTGATGTCAGATGGTGTCAGGCGGCTGGCCAGTTGTCAGCTGACACCTGATGGGAGGTGGCAAGTTGGGCTCCAGGGGGGATGTACCCGGGCGCTGTCAACTGGTGCTTCTGCGCGGAGTGAGCAGCGCCTTTGGCGCTGCTGTGTTACCTTCTTAGGTGTGTTGTTTTAGGCGGAGGATCTGGATAATGGGTAGGGTGCGCCTGAGAGTTCTAGGGAAAAGTACCCTACCCCTTCAAGTCCCCCAAGTCCAGGGTGTCTCCTGTTCTTGCTTAGAGATATGGTGAGGCGCTGGACTAATGTGTAATTTTGTGATGTGTTTTTCCGTTGTGTTGTTTACAGCTGTTGTAGAATATGTGTACTGCAACATGTTTGTAAAGAAGAGTGCTCGTTGCAGCTCTGGAAAAAATATGTTAATGTGGGGAAAGAGTGCGGGTTGCCACTCTGGTGGCATGTGGAAAGATAAAAGCGTCCCTTTATCTTTGTACATGGCTCTTTCTTTTTATAAAAGACCGGCGCCAGGTTGATACTTGGCGCGGGTGATAATTTTTTCACTTTCGGCCGGTAATGGTAAAAGTCTGGTGAAAACGTTCTTTCAATTTTACGTCAACCCAGCGCCAAGTGATGACGTGGCAATCTGGGTGTGAGATAGTGAAATTTGGCGGAGAACGTCTTTTCAATTTTACGTCAACCCAGCGCCAAGTGATAACGTGGCAGTCTGGGTGTGAGATAGTAAAATTTTGCGGAGAACGTCTTTTCAATTTTACGTCAACCCAGCGCCAAGTGATGACGTGGCAGTCTGGGTGTGAGACAGTAAAATTTGGTGGAGAACGTCTTTTCAATTTTACGTCAACCCAGCGCCAAGTGATGACGTGGCAGTCTGGGTGTGAGACAGTAAAATTTGGTGGAGAACGTCTTTTAAATTTTACGTCAAACCAGCGCCAAGTGATGATGTGGCAGTCTGGGGTATTTAATGTGCAATCCTTTTAATTAAAAATTAAAAAGGTTTCCTTGAAATTAGGAAACGTGCTGGAGAAGCTGAGACGGTTGGTGAACGTGTCAGGGTGCAGAGGGGATGTCTGCACAGTTGTCAGTCACGTCAGCACGTGGGTGGGTGGTTATTCTTCGTGTGTCAGGCGAGTAGCCGTACACGCGCGCGAGTGGGGGCAGTGTCAGGGTACCTGCTGACGTTTGGCAGGTGAAAGGTCGTCCTTATGACAGACGCGTGGAGTCACGTACTGCCAGATGACTATTGCCATCCAGCTGTATACCACGTGTAGCGTCCAGATGCCTCCTCTTCTGGCAAGGTGAAGGGTCTTCTGCCAGTTGTTCCCATCGCATTAAATGCGATGGGTATATAAATCCGAGGAGGCTCTTGGATTTTCTTTTTATTCCACTCTTCACAAAAAATCCCTCAACTTCTCTCAAGAAACTTCATCTTCTCCGGTGAACCTTCAAGTTTTTCGACGAGTTTATTTCTAAGAAATTATTTCTTTTTCTCAAAAAACTTTTGTCAGTATGTCTGAAGGGTTTGATGTTGGGGGAAATCCTGGGAAAGCTGTGGAAAAGTCCAAGAAGCTGATCCATAATACAACCTGTAAGTGGGGTGTCAAGAGTTTTGCCAAGTTTGTGGAGGCCATGGATTTTGATCCGTCATGGGAGGTGGAGCTGCCGAGTGCGAAGGGTACTGCTTTAGCCCCTCCCACAGGGAAGATGAGCTTGTATGGGGTCCACCTTGCTCTTTGTGGGTTCCGTCTTCCTGCTACCAAGTTCCAGGTGGATACGTTGGTGAAGTATGGTGTTCATGTAACCCAGGTTAGTGGGTTTGGTATGCTTCGTCTCGTGCATTTCGAAGCCTGTTGTCGTGCTTTGGACATTGAGCCGTCTTTTGAACGGTTCAATGTCTTCTATTTGATGAACATGGAGCAATCTTGGTTCAATTTCGTCCCCCGTCCTCTTGTACCACCGGTTGGGACAACCTCTCCTAAGTCACTGCATGACTGGAAAGAGAAATTTTTCTATGTCAAGAGGGGAGTCATACCTGTGGATATGCCATGGATGGTTATTGCCGAGCGTCAAAGGGTGCCTGATCATCCTGTTATGGAGGGGTTCAGGGAGCAAGCGTGGTTTAAAGATCTGGTGGCTCATGCTTCTCCGTTTGACACGGGTATGTGTTCGGAAGCCATGTTGGCTTTGTTGGGTATGAGCCGTGTTCAGCTTGTGGAGGGGAAAGAGCCTGTGGTCACCACACCTGGTAAGTTTTTTGTCTCCATGCTGCTTTGTCAGTTGTTTTTATTACTTGTTGACTGAGTTTCATCTTGCTTTACTCAAGGATGTCAAAGTTTGATGCGTTTTTGCTGCGGGATAAAGCCCCTTTGGAGTGGAGAGAACCTGCGGAGGGTAGGGTATCTGTGATTGATCAGATGGTTGATAGGTTCTATTTTCCATACCTGGAGTTCAAGCCTACTGGTATGCTTATTTCACGTGAGCATCCTATAAATCCTGATCCTTTATGTTCTGTTCCACACTTAACGACCCCTTGTTTTGTTGTTTCCTCTGATGGGGAATCAACTGGGTCTTCTGTGGAACTGGTGCATCCACCGGCTCCGCGTGGTCGTAAGAAGAGCGCGCCGCGCGTTCATAAGCATAAGGTGTTATTTCAAGCTATATCTGCGCCTTTGAGTGCAGGTGGTGAAGGACCTTATTTTGGTCAGCGAGATAGGCGTGCGGAATCTTCTTCCTCCGCCCCTGAAGATGTTGATGTAGCTGAGACTCCACTGAAGAAGAAGCGGAAGCTGGGTAAAGCCCAGAGTGTGAAGGCTGGGTCCTCGAGATCTGGTGGAGCTGGTCCTACGTCGTTTGCGCTGGAGATTAGTCCGCCGCCGGAGCGCCGTCCTCTTATACAGAAGACTGTGAAGAAAGTGACTAGTAAGTGACTCGTTCAACTTGTCTTTCTTGTCTTCGTTGTAATTGTTTCTAAGTGTTATGCTTTGTTTCGTTGTAGTTGTTTCTCCGCAAGCTCATGGTTCCTCCTCCGGTCCAACTCCTTCTGAGGTGGAGATTGCCACGAAAAGGCAAGAGGAAAAGGCGCGAGCGGAGGCTGAGAAAGCTCGGGCAGGACAAGAGGCGGCTGAGGCCGAGAAGGGGCCAATGAAGCTGCTGCCAAGAAAGCGGAGGAGGAGAGGGTTGCAGCTGAAAAGCTGCGTTTGGAGGAGATAGCCAAGAAAGCTGAGGAGAAAGCAACAGCTGAAAAGCTGCGTTTGGAGAAGGAGAAAGCCGAGGCGGAGGCCAAGGCTAAGGCGGATGAGGAGGCCGCCAGGGTTGCCTCCCAACAGGTGCCGTCTGATAGTTCTCCTAGGGGTGGTAGTGATGCTGGGGTGATTAGGCAGGTTGGTGATATGCCTTCTGGTGGAAGGTCTAGTGTTGAGCGGGGTGACCCGGGTTACTTCGCGGGTGATATAATCTAGCGCCCGCACTGGAGTATTCGGGAGAACTCCCACTTTGCGAATCCTCTTACTGCTGAGGAGTTTGTGTCTAAAGTGGTCCCTCCTAAGGAGAGGGAGTACCAGGATAGCTTGTCTCGCTCGCAGCTGATAACTGACATCTGTGTTGGGCAAGCGCTTCAGGTTGCTGCTGTTGAGTCGTTGAAGCGACGCGACGAAGCGTTTTCCCGTGATATTGCTGATTTTAACGCCAGGCGGTCAGTGCAGGCGCAGAGAGAGGAGAAGCTAAAGTCTGAGGTTGAGAGGTACAGGGATAGGGCGTACAAGTCTAAAGATAAGGTGAAAGAGCTTGAGCGTGATCATGCGCTAGCTCATCAAAGGTGGGTTGAGGCCTGTCAAGTCACTAACCAAGAGACGATGAGACTGAAGGATCAGATCCAGGCGCTGAAGAATGAAAATTCCAAGCTGCAAGACACTGCTGAAGGTCATCACAAGGTGTTAGCTGATAAATATTCGGTGGTGGCAGGCTTGCGCTCTGATTTGCGTGCCAAGGATGAAGAGCTTGTGAATGCTTCTTCCCAGTTGTCTGCGTTGGTGAGTGAGAAGGAGGCTTGGGTGAAGGAGAAGGCTGCGCTGACGGAGGAGAGAGCCTCCTTAGAGGAATCCCTGACTTTGTCGCAGACGGAGACAGAAAATGAAAAGAGCCTTCTGGACGAAGCCAATGTTGCGCAGGAGAAGGCCCAAGAGTCTGTTCGCTGGGTGATGACTGAGGGTATCGCCGGGGTAAGTATTTTCCTACCTTTCTCTGTGTGACTGTATAGTTTCTCTGACTGTTTTATCGCTTGTTTATAGATTTTCAAGCGGTTCTGGAATGAACCCAATCTCGGCGACCAGGTTGCTGCTATTGCTGCTGCTGCGCGCGCTGCTGGGGAGGCCGAGGGATTTGACACTGGGTTTTACCATGCGCTAAATGGAGGGCGTATAACTGAAGGTGTGCATGATGGTAAACCCGGGGAGAAGGAGTATGAAGCTGAACTCCTTAAGTTCGAGCAAGTTGAATTCCCTATACTGAAGACAGTGGCGGACTGTAATCAGTATGCTGATCCTGCTGGCGCCCTCCGTTACTTTATTGAAGAATCCGACCGTTTGGGTACGGAGGCGCAAAAGAAAGGGAAGCAAGCAGCAACTGGTGGGGAGGCGTCCGGGACGACTCCAGAGGGTATGGAGGAGCAGCTGGTAGATTTTGAAGAATCTGGAGAAGATTAGTGTTTTTAGGATGGTTTTTGGTGTCTGTTTGTAAAGCTATGGGCAACTTGAACGCCCCTTTTTGGTAATATATGAAAACTTCTAAGTTTATCTTGTATATATTGTTAAACTTCTTGTGTGATATTGTGTTTGGATTTGATTATTGAGTCCGGCGATAGTTATGTTTAATATCTATGCCTTGAAGACCTGAGGATCAAGTAGTGCACACAAGTAAGGTAGTCGGTAAAAACTTCATAGAATCCATTAAAAAAGGACTTAGGCATGTGTAGCCTAAGTGTTTACAAAGGTTACATATAACAGAAACGTAACTGTGCCGCGTTCCAAGAGCGCGGGACGGGCGTACCATCCATTCTCTCTAGCGCATAGGCGCCCTTGCCTAAGATCTCCTGAACTTTGTAAGGCCCTTCCCAGGTTGGAGCAAGTTTTCCCTGCTTCTCTGTGTTCGAAGCGCTATTGTTTCGGAAAACATAATCCCCAATGTCAAACTCGTGTAGTTTAACCTTTTGGTTGTAGTTGCGCTCCAACTGATTTTTGTATTTGGCCTCTTTGATGGCGGCGAGTTCTCGTCGCTCTTCAAGTAGGTCTAAATTTAGTCGTAGTTCTTTGTTGTTTTGCCCTTTATCCGCCATGAGTACTCTTGCGGAGGGGCATCCAATTTCTGCGGGTATAACGGCTTCGGAACCGTAGGTTAGGCTGAATGGGGTTTCGCCATTGCTGGTTTTTGCGAGTATGCGGTTCGCCCATAGAACATGTGGAACTTCGTCCACCCTTCCGGTTCTTTTGGTTCCGAGTCGCTTTTTGATACCTTCGATAATGCTTTGATTTGCTCTTTCGACTTGGCCGTTCCCTTGGGGATGAGCGACTGATGTGAAGATCTGCTGGACCCCCATTTGCGCCAGCCATTCTTGTAAGTGTTGGTCTGTAAATTGGGTTCCGTTGTCGCTTATGATCTGGTACGGTAAGCCGAATCTGCATATGATGAATTCCCATATGAATTTCTTGGTGTGCAATCCGTCTATCTTTGCTAGTGGCTTTGCTTCGATCCATTTTGTGAAGTAGTCGATTGCCACTATTAAGAACTTGACGTTTCCTGGGGCTGTGGGAAATGGGCCGGCGAGGTCTATCGCCCATTTCTGGAATGGCCACGCCGCTGTGACGGGTACCAAATCATTTTTGGGACGCAAGGTGTTTGGCGCGTGGCGCTGGCAGGAATCGCATTTGCGCAATTCTGCAACTACATCTGGGTGCATGCCGGGCCAATAGTATCCTGCGCTCATTAACTTGGCAACCACCATTCTGGGTCCTACATGTAATCCGCAGATACCCTAGTGAATATCTCTGATGAGGAAGGAGGCTTCCTCCTTGTCGACGCATCGCAGTAAGGGGCCCAAATATGATCGTCGGTAGAGGATTCCCTCTGTCAACTCATAGTGCAAGGCCTTGTGTTGGATTTTTCGTGCGTCCGCCTTGTTGTCGGGTAATGTCCCAGATGTCAAGTATGCTTTGAGTGGCCCCATCCAAGATGTAGTACCTGTTTGGATGACGTTTACTTGTCTTGGCGGGACGAATGGCCTTTCTTGTAGTTCAACCCGGACGTTTTTGGCCATATGCTCAAAGACCGTGGAAGCCATCTTGCTCAATGCGTCTGCGGGTTTGTTCTCGCTCCGGTTGATGTGGGTGACCGCGCAGGAAGTGAATTTGCGCATGAGTAGCTTGGCCTGCTGTAGGTATAGGGCCATTGTGGTATCTTTTGCGTCATATGTGCCATTGATGTGTCCGGCTACTAGCAATGAATCAACGTGTGCTTCGAGGTGGGAAGCTCCCATTTGGTGTGCGATGCGCAGTCCTGCTAGTAGCGCTTCATATTACGCCTCATTATTTGTTGCGGCAAAATCTAAGCGTATGGCGTAAGTGTATTCTTTTTTGTTTGGGATGATTAGGCGTAAACCTGCGCCTGCGCCGTCGCTATTTGAGGCGCCGTCGGTGTAAAGTTTCCAGCTTTCATTTCCGGACGTTGGTGGTGCGGGGTCTTGCTCGGCTAGGCATTCTGCGATTTTGTCTGTCGGTATTTCGGTGGCCAAGTCAGCGAGTACTTGTCCCTTGACTGTGGGTCTGGGTTTGTAATTGATAGTGTGTTCACCCAGTTCGATCGCCCATTTTGCTAGGCGACCTGAGGTTTCCGGTTTCTGTAACACATCGCTGATTCTGTAGTCTGTTAGGACATTTATTGGGTGCCCGTGGAAATACCTGCGCAGTCTGCGCGATGCGTGAATGAGAGCTAGCACTAGTTTTTCCATTGTAGAGTACCTGGTCTTTGCATCTAGCAGGGTTCTGCTAATGTAGTAGATGGGTGTTTGAACGCCTTTTCGGTCTACAAGGAGTACCGCGCCGATTGCCCGCTCCGTGACAGAGAGGTATAGGGTTAATGGTTCCCTGGGTAATGGTGCTGTGAGAGTAGGTAAATTCATAAGACATTCTTTCATTTCTTGAAAAGCTTTTTCTGCCTCAGGGGTCCAGCGAAAATTACTTTTTTTGAGACAATTCTTTAGAGCGTCTACAAATGGAAAAGACTTAGAAGCATAATTGGAAAGGAAGCGATTGAGGGCGACGAGGCGTCCCATTAGGGTTTGGACTTCCTTGATGGATGTTGGTGAAGGCATTCTTTCAATGGCGAGGACCTTGTCTGGATTTGCGCGGAACCCGTCCCGCGTGACAATAACTCCCAGGAATTTCCCTTCTTCCATGCCGAAGGAACATTTGCTGGGGTTAAGCTTCATGCGCACCTTTCGCAGTTGGTTGAATGTTTTCTGAATGACTTCCAGCATGTTGTCTTCGTCCTTGCTTTTGATGACGAGGTCGTCGACGTATACTTCCAAGCGTACGCCTATCTCGTCAACGAAAGCGCTGTCCATGAGTCGCTGATATGTGGCTCCCGCATTTTTGAGGCCGAAAGGCATTTTGGTGTAGCAAAAAATTCATGTATCCGTGCGGAAGGCCGTTTTGTCTTCATCTTCCTTTGCCATTTGGATCTGGTGGTAGCCTTTGTAGGCGTCGAGGAAGCATTTGAAGCGATATGGTGCGAGGGAGTCCACCTTTAAGTCAATCTGTGGAAGAGGGTAACAATCCTTTGGACAAGCTTTGTTTAAATCTTTGTAGTCGACACACATGCGCCATCCGCCCGTTGTTTTTCCTACCATGACTGGGTTGGCTACCCAGGTTTGGTAGCGTATTGGGCGGATAATGCCTGCATGGAGTAGTTCGTTGACTTGTTCATTCATCACCTTTGTTTTCTCTGGCCCCATTTTGCGCATCTTCTGGGCGACTGGCTCCACAGATCTGTAAGTGTTGAGTTTGTGTTCCGCGATTTCTCTTGGAACGCCGATCATGTCAGATGGTTGCCAGGCGAATATGTCTATGTTTCTGACCAAGAGTTGCTTGAGGTGCGCTATTATGGTGTTGGAGATTTCATGGACGATGATGACCGTTTGGTCCGGGAATTTAGGGTTTAGGACCCAGTTTTCCGGTTCCAAATTGGTTTGCGTTTTTTGTGGTTTTGCCACCTCGATTGCGTGGCATTGTTTGTTCCCTCGAATTATTGCGACGCCGGTTCGGGTGGGGAAGCCTACCATTTGGTGGGGGGTAGAGGCGTTGGTGTTGAACTTCGCCAGGCCTTCCCATCCTAGTAGGACGTCATGGTGAGATGTTACTGGTAAAACCATGAAGTCACACATTTCTGTGCGCTCGTGGGTACCGTCTGTCAAAGTGACCGGGAAGGTGATTATGCCGCGTGGCATGATGACTTCATCGATAAAGCCTGAGATTGGTGCATTAACTGGAACGAGGCGGGCTTTGTCATCCTCGTCCAGTTGTTGAAAACACTGATCATAGATTATGTCAGTGCTGCTTCCGCCGTCTAGGAACATGGATTGCGTTCGGTAATGTCCTAAGACGGCGGTGACAATTACTGGCGTTGTTGCGGAGGGTCCGCCTCAGACCCGGGGGAGGAGGACGTCCACCTCCTTCCAGGAGTCATCTGTGTCTCTTGGGCACTTACCCTTATTCTGGCGTGTTCCCGCGTTGGAGATCATGTTACAATGATGGCGCGGGGTATGCCGGATGTAACTCGTTTGTAGATTCCGGATTTGTTTCTTTCCGGGTTCTTCGCGTTTATCGTCTTGGTTGGTGTTGCGCCTACCTTTGTTGACGTTTTTAATAAGATGACCGAGCTGGCCCGTCTTTAGTGCCGCCTCTATTTCTAGTTTTAGGTTGTAGCAGTTGTCCGTCAGGTGACCATAATTGTTATGGTATTCACAATACTTGGTGTGGTCTACGTTCTTGCTTTTGCCTAGTACTTTGGGCTCCTTGAAAGTGACCTGTTCTGTCTTGAGCACTTGTGATAGAGTTTTTGCGAGTGGCGTCCAGTCGGTATTCTTTTTGGGTTGGCTTCTCTGGTCCCTTGATTGCTTGTTGGTGATTGTCTGTCGCGCGTCGTTGGCAGATGAGTATTTACCTTCGTCCGTTGGTCCTGAAATGCGTGACCAGACGGATTGTTTGCCTTTGTTTCTGTTGGAGTTGTTTGTTTGGTTGTAGCCGCGCTGCTGCTTGATGAAGCGCTCCGAGGATGCGTATATTTTGGAGGCTTTGATGACTTCTTCCCAAGAATCTGGGACGCCCGTTTTTCCGGATAATGTTTTCATCAAATCCTCGCTGCGTACTCCATTAATGAAGCCTGCGCGCATGAGCTCTTCTCCGCAGCCGATTTGTAGCGCCTCCTTGTTGTAGCGCATAATGAAGTCTTCTATTGATTCATTGTCTTTGCGCTGACATAGGAGGATGTGGGCCTTATCTCGTTTGTGTCGCATGAGATGGGAGAAGTGATCTTTGAACTTCTGGATAAGGTCATCGAAGTCTAGGATGCCTCCTACCGGAAGGTTGTCAAACCAAACTCTGGCTGTGCCTGTAAGGGTTTGCGCGAACAGGTGGCACCAGACTTGTACAGGCCAGAGGACTGTGGTTCCAGCGCACTCGAAGTCGTGCAAGTGATCAGTAGGGTCTCGCAGGCCATCGTACCTGCCGATGCTGCTTGGGAGTTTTGCTTGTTTTTCTATAGGTGCTGTAACACCCCAACCGATGGCGGAAACATCGAGGTGCCACGTATGAATGATTGTTCAGTAGCTCATGGTAGTACACAAGTTTAAATAATCCTTTAATACATTACAATATTGAATTACATTAAAGTCTACATCAAGTAATCAACAAAGCTTCAAATATCTCCTCATGCTAGCTCTAGACTTCAAGCATCAGTATTTCCTGTTGAGTTTGGAAAAATGGGGGGGGGGGGGTCAACTAGAAGTTGGTGAGAATACATAACCCATGTTAAGCATATAGTTTAAGTATAAAAGTCTAGCAATTCGTATGTCTATCGTAAATTTAAGTCTACATGAATAGTATAATATGTTGACATAATCAAACCTCCGACTAGTTTAGGTCCATCCCGTCATCTACGGTTCACCTTAGTAATATGTTGAACGATAACAATCACCCACGTGACCTATGTAGGAGGTACACGTATCCGGGTGGGGTTGTCAATCCAATAGATCTATTATTGAGTATCGCCGGCTTGGCCATAGCTAATGATTATGTAAATGTTGAAACTCGTTGAAACTCGTTGAAACTGTTGACTAATACATGAGGCAATAAAGTTTACTACTAGACATATATGTTGAATTGCTTAAAATTGTTGCAAGTATAAAGAATCGCATAAACAGGATTACGTAAACTCACCTTGGTATAGTATTAGGTATTGAGGAATAGTATAAGTGTAGCCCAATAGTTTGCCAAGTGTTACCCTATGTATAAGGCAACAAATAAGTCTAAGTCTAACTAGTTTATAAGTATATCCTAGGGTTTCAATTTGGGGATAACCAATTGTTGAATTTTAAAATAAAATGTTGATTAAATAAAGGGAAATATGATAATTAAATAAAAGAAAGTCTTTTTATAAAATTTGAATTTAGAATACTCACAATAATGTGTTTGAAGTATAAAAATAATTTTTATAAAATTATTTTCTTTAAAATAGATTTTTAAATCTATTTATTACAAATTGCCAAAATTTAACTTTAATATTCAAAAATACTAAAATTAAAGAATTATTATTTTAAAAATCATATTTCTGTTCTAAATATTTAAAAATAAATTGTATAAAATTTTGGTGCAAAAATAATGAAAATTGAATTTATTATGATTTAATTATGGTTAAAACTAACAAAAATTGATTAAAAATATAAAATAAATGATTTTTCAGAATTAAAAATCATTTCAGTAAAGTTTAACTTTATACAAACTCAGGATAATTTTTGTAGAAATTAATAAAATTGTTTTGATATTTTAATAGATTTTTATAAATATAATAGCATAAAATTGATTTAATCATTATAAATATTAAATAAATGAATTTCAGAAAACTAAAAATTGTAGAAAATTCTTTTACATCAGATTTGATAAATATAATTTTTTTTAGAATTTATAAAAAGGTTTTGATATTTAAAAAGGAATTTACAAGATTTAAATGTAATATATGTATATTATTTGTTTGTTTAAAAGCATGAAAAAAAAGTGAACAAAAAAGCGTCCCAGCCGGGTCTCGAACCCAGGTGGTCCTGGTTACAAGCCACAGTCAAAACCACTTGGCCTAGGCCTGTGGTTGTGATTAATCTTGTTCTGATAAATATAAATACATACGCGTAAATCAGATTATCCCCAAATCAAATACCCACGAACCCTAACATCTGCAATAACACGATTCACACATCGTTGGCCCAATTGATGTTAGGGCTTTTGATGTGTGAACGCCGGTGATCAAAACCCACAGAAAAACTTTAACTTACAATGTTGTTTCGTGCACGATTGGCCGGATCTGTAGGGACTTCCCTTGGTATGCCGACATAGCTAATTACTTAGTTTCGGGTGAGTTTAAGAGTGATATTACTTTTCAGGAGAAAAAGAAATTGATAGCCGACTCTAAGTACTACTTGTGGGATGATCCTTACTTGTTTAGGTTAGGACCAGATCAGGTTTTGAGGAGATGTGTTTTTGGTGAGGAGACGAGAGATATCCTTAGGCACTGTCATGAGGGTAGAGTAGGAGGTCACTACGAGGCGGCTAATACTGCCAAACGCGTGTTTGATGCGGGTTTCTACTAGCCGGCCATTTTTAAGGATGCCCATGAGTTTGTGAGACATTGTGATGCCTGTCAGAGGACCGGTAATATCTCATCCGGTAATGAGATGCCCCAAAATCCTATTCAGACCATTGAAGTATTTGATATGTGGGGCATTGATTTCATGGGTCCATTCCCCAATTTGCGTGGGAATAGATACATCCTAGTTGCGGTTGACTATGTTTCTAAGTGGGTGGAAGCTCAAGCTTTGCCTACAAATGATGCACGGGTTGTTGTGAGGTTTTTAAAAACACTGTTTTCTAGGTTTGGTGCTCCTAAGTCCTTGATTAGCGATCGTGGTACACACTTTTGCAATGACCAGATGGAGAAAGCTTTGAAACGCTATGGGGTCACCCATCGGCTTTCTACGGCTTATCATCCACAAACAAGTGGTCAAGTGGAAAATACCAATCGCGGGATCAAGAGAATCCTAGAGAAAACAGTGGGGCAGAACCGAAAGGATTGGTCAGATCACCTAGAGGATGCATTGTGGGCTTTTCGCACCGCATTTAAGACACCGATAGGCACCAATCCTTTTCGGTTAGTTTATGGAAAAGCGTGCCATTTACCGGTTGAGTTAGAGCATAAGGCGTTTTGGGCATTGAAGAGGGTGAATTTAGATCTGGATAAGGCAGGTAAGCATAGATACCTTCAGTTGCATGAGTTAGAGGAGTTGAGGGAGGATGCTTATATGAGATCGTGGGATTATAAAGAGAAAACTAAGAAGTTGCACGATAAGCGTCTGAAGATAGTGAAAGAATTTAAGTGTGGGGAGAAAGTGTTACAGTATAATTCTCGTCTTAGGTTGTTCTCAGGAAAGCTTAGGTCGCGTTGGACGGGTCCTTATGTTGTTACACAGGTTTTTCCCTACGGTACGATTGAGATTGCAGGTGAGGATGGCCAGCGATGGAAGGTGAACGGCCATAGGTTGAAGCATTATGAGGATGGGATGAGCGTTGATGAGGAGGTGGAGGTTTCGGACCTCCCTGAGATCAATCCCGAGTAGGTTTGTGAGAGTGTGGGGATACCCCCATGTGTAGAGTTTGTATTTTCTTTTCATGTTCATTACTTAGTTGCGTCGTCTTTGTGTTTTTGCTTCTATTATGTGTCTAAGTTAATAGTTTGAGTCTTTTAAAAAAAAAATTTAGTTCGGTATTCTGCTGGGTTTTTGTTTTATCTTGTGCAGGTTTGGATTGTACCGCTCGTACTCAATCTCCATTCGGGCGATTCTGGAGCTGTATGTTATATTGAAGCAACCCAAAAGTTTACTATTGTGTCAGAGCCGATCGCGACCAAAATGCTATACGATCGAGCTGGATTGGACTAGAGTTTTTGGAGCTTACGCGTTAATAAACCAGCTAAGTCATTTCCAATTTGCCCTTGTCTTTTTATTTTTGTATTCGGAATTTATTTTTTCTTTTGTTTTGAGTCGTTTTCTATTCCTACATTGAGGGCAATGTAGAGTTTAAGTGTGGGGATGGGAAACTGTCGTTTAGTTTGTATATTAAGTCGTTTGAGTCAAAAAAAAAATTTGAAAAACCTGAAAAAAAAAATGTCCCTGATTTTGAAGTTTGCATTATAAAATATGGGAAATGATAGATAAAATCAAGTGTCTGGTTTTCAAATATTATATGTATTAGAAAAATAAATAATTGAAAGCGTGTTAACTTGGGATGTGTGGGTAGGCCCAGCCGGTAGAAAAGTTTCCTTTGAGATAATACACCTAAATATATTAGGATACCTTGTGGGTTCTCATCTAGGAAAAAATGGGGAAGCGGAAACCGCCAATAATAGTATAAGAAATACCGTTATAAGTTTAAAACCGTTAGAATTTCTAATCAAAAGTTGAAAAAAGAAAAAAAAAAGAGAGAGAGCTGGATATAAAATAAGGGCAAGGCCAATGGTGTCGTTTCTAGGGATAGTGACTCCGGACTCGACTCCCTCTAGGATTGTCTGAAAATAAATATCTAAAAAAGCTCATGAAAAACAAATAGAAATCAAAGCGAATATGCTGAAGCTTAAGGTGCCTGGCCACTGGGATAGCGACTTGGATTGGTCACACCCTCTGAGTTAAGTATGCTGAGATGAAAAAAAAAAAGAAAAAAAAACAAATGATTTTAAATTCTCTCGGTTTTCTACATAAAACGGTTAGGAATAGTCAATTGGTTATTCCTTTTGTTTCATAAGCTTGAGGCGGGATTAGGTGAAACTGTGGCTTCTTTAGTGTGAGACCCTAGGTAGACTAAATGAACCTAAAGATAAACTAACATGATAAGGGGCTTAGAAACCGGCGGTTGGGTTTAAGAGGACAAGTATACCTGCAATCGCAGTTGGCACGTGATTAGATTTTTAAAATTAAAGTAACCTATGTTTTGAGGCCAGATTATTTGATTGTGATCCCATTGCATAATTCTTTTTCAGGGACGAAAAAGAGTCAAGTGTGGGGATGTTTGATGTGTCGTAAAACACATCTATTTTCCGTTGTATTTTGTATAGTATTTGGTCAAGTTTTATTCGTTTTGTGTCATTTTTATTAGGTATTTATTTATTTATTTTATTATTTTATAGGTGTTCGTGGAAAATGAGCTTAAAAGGAAAGAATTTTAATTGAGACACGGACACTTGAGGGCATATGTTCGTGGACGTCGGAGCGTAAACGAGAAATTTTGATCGAGCCAAAAACAACCGAGCCAGAAACATGGAGTTGTAATAGTATATAATAATAATAATAAAAAAAAGGGGGTAAGCTTGGGCCGAAGCCCAAGCCTAAAACAAATTGCAATTCAAATAATAGGTCGGTCAAGATATGGATATATAGATATGTTTGAGTTGGACGGCAGAGGAGGATATCATATTCATTCATTCGAACATTCATTATTATTGATTCCAATTCATTCAGCCGTATTCAAGGAGTCGCACGAATATTCAAGCGGTGACGATTGAACGAGCACGGAAGGAGAAAAGGCCACGGGCACGTTAAAGATCAAGAGCCAACGATCCTTGGGTTAGGTTTAATTTTTATTAATTTTTCTCTAGACATACTTAAAACTATGTTTAATTATTTTGTGATGGTATTTTTTAATATTATGAGTGGCTAGACATTTTTATGGCTACTTAGGATGATGATTTAGATAATAATATGATTGAATGACGTTTGGTTTCCGTTTGGATGTGTAGAATTACATGATTTTTATTTTTATTGTTGGATTTGATATATGTGTGTTGGTGTTAATTTTATTTGAAGTTTGTTTATTGGTTTTGTGGAGCTAGGCATGTAGAGATACCCCCTAGGTCTAAAAATCAATCTAGTTCGTCAACTTAGATTAGCGTGCTAGTATTTGGAGTTGGAGTACGACACAAATATAACAAACTAATATAATAAATTAACTAAAACGTGCAGTCCATTCTTGAGGGTGAGAAATCTAACTCGAGAGTGCTAGGTAACTAACTAGGCATTGTTCGGTAGTTGGCAAGCGCTAGGGCGGGAGTCGCTACTTGTCCGTGTTTAGAGTTTTCCTAGGTTTCTTTCAGTAGAGTTTAAGTCTGCTTCATAGTTTGAGGGTTTTAATCCAGGAGAGGTTTTAACCTGATTTCTGTGGGATTTTGGTACGCTAGGGCGATCCGGATCCATTTTAGCATTTCTACACGTGTCTCGCCTTGATTCTAGCTTACTAGCCTTACCTGCAGGAGAAGAGTAGTTGGATGAAATTAGGGTCTCCAAACGGGTTTCTTCGTCAGGATTGAGTATTATGTCTAAGGATTCCTACCTAGGTAGCCAGTCTTTCCCTTGCTTGATTTTTCCATCACTTTAGTTCGGTTTTTATTTTAGTTTTAATTAGTTTTTAATTTAATTTAATTTAGGGTAATTTAGTTAATTAATAGTTAATCAATTTTTATATTTTCAATTTAAAACCCCCCTTAGTTATTAATTTAAACAAGCAATTAGTGACAGTTTAATCTTCTGTGTTTAATTGAGTCCTTTGGTTCAATACCTGGTCTTATTCGCTTGCTACAAACGAACGGTACACTTGCCGATTGTGCGTGGTTTAGTTGAGTCTAGGGTTTTAACTTGTGCACATTTTTATATATATATCAGCACGCATCATGATACAAGTGTATTGATTCTAATTGGTGAATTAACCGTCCTAAGAAAGGAGGCCAAGTCCTCCTTTTATAGCAGGAGCGTGGGCCTGGGGTCATCGGGCCCACTTTGATTGTCAAATGGGCTTGGGCCTGAGGCCCGAGCCGGTTGCTTATGAGCCCATTTAGTTGGATCTCAATCCTTAGTTAGGTAAAGTGATCCAAGTTGAGTAGGGCTACTCTTGATTGGGCCACGTGGCGCTTCGTGGTTGGCCGGCTGGGTGGCGCCCTGCCATTGGTGCACGTGGCGCACTGTGGCTGGTTCAGCCGAGGGGACTCCTTTTTCTCTGATGTCAGACGGTGTCAGGCGGCTGGCCAGTTGTCAGCTGACACCTGATGGGAGGTGGCAAGTTGGGCTCCAGGGGGATGTACCCGGGCGCTGTCAACTGGTGCTTCTGCGCAGAGTGAGCAGCGCCTTTGGCGCTGCTGTGTTACCTTCTTAGGTGTGTTGTTTTAGGCGGAGGATCTGGATAATGGGTAGGGTGCGCCTGAGAGTGCTAGGGAAAAGTACCCTACCCCTTCACATAATATGTAAAAAAACAAAGAATGCTAATTCCTGTTTAAAACAATGTGTTTTTTAGGCCTGTTTTATGCCAACGAAAGTCTCCAAAATTATCCCTGTGTATATTACGCCATTCACCGTCTGATGAACAGGTATTTTAAGATCATCATGATATTAATCAACATGTATGACCCAAATTTTTCATAAAAGTAATGGCTCCATAAATAAAAAAAATCAATTGTACAAGATTTAGAACATCCTCATCTAATCTATAACATCACAATTATAAAAACGCCTACAAAAGATCATATACTCAACTCGTGGTCAACTATTAAGACTATCCTTGTCTGTGAAACCTGTTAAACTTGTGTTAATTAAATGTGTTGCACATCAAACTTGATGAACCTAACGAAATGTGAAGGCCTCAACTTAGCATGCTACATAATTTGTTATATTATAACTCAAAACAGTTTGTGACTCTATGATAAAAAGTGGAGACAAATATTTATTCACTAATAAATGTTTAAATGATATACTTTAAAACCTGCATGTATCATCAAATTACAAGTTACAAGATTGATTACTGCAAATTGATATGCATTGCAACAAATTTATGGATCATACTTCTCCAGAGTTCTGTATAAACAAAGAATACACATCATTTTAATCTTACTTAATAGCTTGAAGAGGCTGAATTGGAAGCTGCTACTGAACTGCAACTACTTCACAACTCGAGAAACTGTCACAATGATAAATTCAAGATCGTTTATAGGTGCAACTCAAATACAACATATTCAACTAATAAAACCTACATCTTGGCGAAATACCTTATATAGTCAAGGGACTCGTCAGCTAGATTTAGCTCTGATTCATGTGAAATCACTAAAGTTTATGAAGTCAAAAGCAAGCAAACAAATCAGAAAGAAGTTTTAGTAAAGACCTTTGTTCACTTTTCTTTTACCTCCTATGTTTCCCTGATTCTAGCCTAGAAGCACAACTAACATTGTCCACTTTTATACTTCCTCACAAAGTCAAAGGCTACTCATTTTGTTCCATCCTTATGTAGTTACATCCATCATCAACGATTATCACCTGCTCAAGATTTAATCATTTCAAAACCAAGTTGTTAAGGTGCATCAAACATTGATTTGATTAAAAAAAAGAAATCTAGAGGATAAGGCCTTTCGAACAACACATTATTGAAGATAACTACACATGAAATGTCAGAACTACTAATCAAGTCATACATACAACAATCTTATAAAACGTATCTTTAATTCTACCAAGAAATCAAATATGAAACCCATGTCCTATATGAGTGTCTATTCTCGCACACACTATGCCTTATTAGCAGTTATGCTTCCTCACAAAGTCAAAGACTCAAAGGCTACTTAATTTTATAAAATGTTATAAAATAAAATAATAAGGATAGGCAATTAGTATGGTGTTTTAACATAACCTATCCTCTGGGCTCGTTTTGTCAAACTCATCTATGCAGATGACACAACATAAGCAAAAAAAAAAAAGGAATGGTTCCTTTCCAAATAAAACGCATACTAAATCATTCACAATTTCAAATTAAATAAGAAACTGATAAAACTAATAAAAGACTAAAAAATATATCATCACAACAACTTAAAGTGTTATAATAATGAAGAACAAACAAAACATGACCATTTTCCAAAAGTAAATACATTACAAGAGTTGTCTTTGCATCAAATCTAAAAAAAAACACACACAAAACATCATCAACTAAATTTAGTATTTAGTTTCAAAAAAAACTTATCAGATTAATCTAAGATCAATGGTAAAAAGCGTACGTGTGGATGGAGAATTATGGATTTCATGGATGAACGATCAACTAACAGATCTGCAAAAAACATACATAATTGATCAGATAACTAATGGACATTAGAACTAAAATGAACTAAAATCCAATGAGTATGATTGTTACTTCAAATCAGTAAGAATTTTACAAAATTGCTATAAAATATAATCAATAAAGCAAGCTGATGTTTTTAGTGCCCAAATCCCTCTACTTTTCTTGAACAACTTCCAAATTAAAAAAAAAAAAAAAAACAGTTTTGCTCACCGATGACGGGGGCGCTTGGACGGTTCCGTTAAATGAAACATTTCTCTAAGCTATGTATTGCGAGGATGACGGCGACGCTTGGACGGTAAAGAAAAAGGCGTATGCTATCGCTAACATGCTCCCAAATTGTCAGAGGAAAAACGGATGGTGTCGATTTTGTGAGTCATATCATATCTACAAGAGAAGCAGGCATCGATTCCGAAACAAACACAAAACTAAGGTTAATGGGAAACAAAATTAAGAAACCCTAAAATAAATCAGGGCAAGAAGAATGAAACTGAAGAGAATTTAGGCGGTCGTGGTTAATGCGCTTATGTTCATTGGAGGGGTGGATGGTTGGGAAGTGGGATGGAGATGATGAACATAGTAATAGATATGAGTATGGAGGTTGCAGAAGACACGGGGGTGTTACCAAGAGTAAAAAACGCAGAAATATTAGGTAACTGCCTTAACCTCCCTTGATCTCAAATAACTTCCAAATTCTGGCAATAACTACTCAATTATTATGGTCCAAATTTAATGTTAAAAAAAACTGTGTGATTTGAATGGCTGAGATTAAAGGCAAAACAGTTTTTTTTTTTTTTTTTTTTCTAAAATGGTGGTTGCTAATGTGGTGAACAATATATTAATAATAGCTTATGTAGGTTGTTTATTTGAAACAATTTGCTTGTTTTGTTTCGGATTCTTAGGTCATGTATAGTGGGGGGCTTCATGGGGCTCTATGGGAATAAAATATTATAAAGTATTAGGAGGAGCCCATGGGGTTTTATGGGAAAATAGGTGTGGGCTTTATGGGGCTTTATAAATCATTGAGTAATCATTGCTTAATTATTGTTTTTTTTATTTAAACATTCACAAATTAACATATAGGATAATAACAAATATTTAAAAAAAAAAAATAATATTAATAATAATAGTAGTAGTAATCTATATCTATATCTATATCTATATACTATATATAAAGCATGAGGGGGGGATTCCGGTAAAATTTAAGTAAATACTAATTTCATTGCGCAAAGTACAAAGATATTATGCATTTGCTAAAGTTTTTTTGGGGTTAAATCAGTCTTTTGGCCATTAGTGGAAGGTTAGAGGCAGCATTAAATGGAATAATATGAAATGGACGGGAGAACTTTAAAGTCCATATTCATACATATATCCATCGGTTACATTTTTTTTATTATTCATTCATACCTCTTTTAATATTCTCAATAGTCCAATTCCCTTCATCGGGTTCTAAAAGGCCAACTCTGCATCACGATTACAGGCTTCACCTTGGATCGGATTTTATCACTCTTTTATTGATTACATCTCTCACGGTATATATTATTATTATTATTGACTAATTTTTTTTACTCCATTGTCCTTTGCAGCTTATTAAGTTAAATTTCAGCCTAATCAGGTTGGGAACAGATTGGGATAAATATGAGATGCGGCACAGGTGACCATTATTTCAGTTTCATTATGTTGCTTTCCTCAAATAAGTTCTTGTTGGCATACCATAATGTTTTTTTGTGCAATTATAAATGTTAGATTTTACAGAGCTCTAGGTAAGATCGCATTTCTACTTCTTGAAAGTTTATGCGCTAAATGATGATTTTGGTGCAGGTGAGTTAAACTTTAACAAAGACTGATTGTCATCCTGGTTTCAAATGAAAGAGTTAGATGAAAAACAAACAGGTGCAGACAGAGCGTGCCCAAGCCCCCAGTGAAAACAAGCACATCACATTTATATTATAATATTCAAAGGGGCAACATAGACATTTCAACTACCCTCATTCTCTCTCTTCCTATATATATTGTTTTCCATCTCTCTCTCTTCATTCTTTTTCAAATTCAAATCAGATAATACCCTTCTCTCTCTACCATCCCATCTCTCTGTCTCTCTCTAAAACCACCACCACCACCGCCGCCACTGTTTGAAAACAACACAACCACCATCGTCATCATATCGAGCAACAATCCACCAACTGATGAACGATCCTACAACAGAGCATCAAACAACCTTGATCAATCTTTGTTTTGCCCTTTTTTTAGGCAGTAAAAAGCTGTACGTCATGCATCAAAACTTGTACAGCTTTGACCCATTCATCAGGTATGAACTTACGAGACCATGTGGAGATAAGATCTTGTACAACTTTTGCTTTGAAGGTCTCTGTAAATATGGTCCTCGTAAGTATATTGTTTGATTGAAAATTTAAATCGTATAATAAGATGAGCAGCAGGAGGGACGAGGAATGAAATGAAAAGATTATAAGAGATTTGATGAAGCTTCCTCCTAATCGAAGTTGCATCATCTATAACAGTTTGGTATGTATGTAGTAGTATACTATGTGTTTCTTTATATTATTATCAATAAATATTACTAGTTATTATATAAACAGTGATATTCCTTTCTTTAATTCCTTTTTGACTCTCCATTTTAATTCCTTTTTTTTTGTTAGTAACTTTTTGTTTTTTTATAACAAACTGATGTAATATAATAGAATAGTAATAATAATAATAATTTTTGGTGAAATAGGTTTTGGGTTTGGCTAGAATAACAATAATAATAATATTTTGGGGATAGTTTTTGGTTGCACACCAAGTGTTTGATCAAATGCTTGAATGAAAAAAAAAAGCTTATGTTAACCTTTTTTATTTTATTTTTTATTTTTTTTTGTTTATGTTAGGTCGTTATTGGATTGGGGACATGAGTTTGATGGATCACATGTGATTAGTTTTTGATTTTTTGTTTGAGGATCCCAACTACACATGTTAGTGATGCGGCTGTGGTAAATGATGTGGCTGTGGTAAGTGATATTTTTTATACACATGTTAGTGATGCTAACACATGCTAGTATATGCCTAACTAACAGGTATTAGGGTTCATATTAATTGGGGAGCCCAACTAACATGTGTTAGTATATGCCCAACTACCATGTGTTTCTGTTCTAGTGTTGGTTTTCAGGAATAGACTATTAGGAAGAAGGCGGCGTTGGTGATGTGGCTGTGGTAAGTGATGATTTTTTTATAAAAATTATAAATTTTTAATCTTTTGGTGAATGAGGTGTTTAAATTAGCTTGAATAAATTGGTTTCCTGGCATTATGAAAACTGAAAAAGGGTTTATTCTTTTTAGGGTTAATATGACATACATCATTTTGTGTTTTGTAGAGCCCAACTAACACGTGTTACCTTTTTTGTAGGTGAAGAGATGTTTTGAACTCGTATAGGGTACATGTCTATTTTTTGCGGTACGAGTCTTGTATGCTCACACACGTTAGTGATGCTAACACATGCTAGTATATATCCAACTAACAGTTGTTAGGGTCCATATGACATACGTTATTTTTAGTAAAACATATGTTTTATAATATGCTAACACATGCTACTGATGTCTTTTATTATATTATATATTTCATGAATATGAAGATTATTTTTTGGTATATGGATTTTGATTGGTTATGATTTGATTTTTTAAATTTATTATTGTTTGATTTCAAACCCTATTAATCGTATTTGAGTAGTTGTATTAACATAGTTATAAAATTAAGTATGATACACTTGGCACTGCAGATTTGGTGTTTGTTTATACACATGTTAGTGATGCTAACACATGCTAGTATATGCCTAACTAACAGGTGTTAGGGTTCATATGACATACGTTAGTGTATGCCCAACTAACATGTGTTAGGGTTCATATGACATACGTTATTTCAATAGAACATATGTTTTAGAATACACTACACATGTCAGTGATGTCTCATCATGTGTTTTGGAGAGGCCAACTAATACGTGTTATCTTTTTTTTTTTTTTTTGTAGGTGAAGAGATGTTTTTGTGTTAAAGATGAAGATGGGTATCAAGAACGAAGAATAGCTAGATCTTTTTTATGTTGTTATCATAGTTTTTTATCATTCGCAAATAATTATGTTTGTATGAAAAGTTTTTTGATACATTTTTAGTATTGATTGTAATGAGCATTTTTTATCATTTCTTAATTAAATATACATTTTATATGTTATTTTTATGTTGTTCTTTTTAGTATATGTCTGTTAACACATGTTAGGGATGTGTCACACGAGGTCAGAATTTTTTTATCACAGCACTAACGTATGTTAATATCGATGCTGGAAAAGTGCCATAAAGTAGGAGAGAGATGATTTGACAAATGTCAAATCAACCTTTTTAAACCTAGGATTCAGAAAATTTAAGTGGCCAACTTGCTTATTTAAGATTACCATATTACCCTTGCTCTCATTTATAGCCACATAATCCAACTTGCTTTATATTATTATATACAATTAATCAAGGACCATTGATCAAACATGATCAATGGTCATAATAGAGTTTGCAGGGTTTTTCCATTATTTGGGGTTTCCATATTATCCACTCCCTATATATATATATATATATAGGGTAGGGTTCAAATAGGAACCAACCCTTAAGTAGGAACTATAGGAACCAATCTGAGCCATCCATCTTCAATGGCATGATTGTAAATAAGTAAAACTTTAATTAATTGTTATTTTAATAAAGGGGTATTAATGTCTTTTGTTCAATATTATTTATTAGGTAATTAATAAGAAACTCATTTATATTTGGAAACAACAAATTAGTGTTTATGGTATACCCAAACGTATTTATTGTATATACTATTAAAATTATATCTCGGTATATATATACAACAGTGTACATTGGTGTATATTCGGTTTTTCATTCATCATCATCACCAACACAAGATATACATTGGTGTATATTTGTTTTTTCATTCATCATCATTCAACATCATCAACACAGATATACATTGGTGTATATTGGTTTTTTTATTTATCATCATCAACACAGATATACATTGATATACACAGATATACATTGGTGTATATTCGTTTTTGAAGTGTACATTGGTGTATATCAGTTTTTTTTTTCTTTTTTTTTTCTGCTATTAATAGGTTGAAAGATTTAAGGAAAGTCAAAAAAAACTTGCATATTAATTGCAGGAAGATAATTAACTGCCATATATAAAACTTTTAATTAAATTAAAATATAATATTTAATTGTCTAATTACATGACTACCCCCTAGATCAAGATCAAAGATGAATGGCTCAGATTGGTTCCTAAGTTCCTAACTAGGCTCTTGGTTCCTATTTGATCTTTTTCCTATATATATATATATATATATATATATATATATATATATATATATATATATATATATATATATATATATATATAGGGGGAGGATAAATTGAAAACCCACTCGAGTTAAGAAAACTAAGAAAACCCTTTGTTAAACCATCTAAAAAAAATTATTTTTTTTTGAAAAAAATACATAAGGTAACATACATGTATTAAAGCGTTTTGGGCCAAAAAAATAAAAAAAGCACCGATTGGATATTTTTAAAAAAATTAAACAAAATTTGCGCTGTTACATATGTAACAACTGATGTTACATACGTTACATAGCTGTTACATATGTAACAGCACAAACTTTGTTTATTTTTTTTAAAAATATCCTATCGGCGTTTTTTTTTTTTATTTTTTTGGCCCAAAACGCTTTAATACATGTATGTTAGCTTGTGTATTTTTTTTCAAAAAAAAATAAAAAGATTTAGATGGTTTTTACAAGGGTTTTCTTAGTTTTCTTAACTCAAGTGGGTTTTCAGTTTATAATTTCCCTATATATATATATATATATATATATATATATATATATATATATATATATATATTGATGCATTATTACATGAGTTCCAGATGGTAAGAGCTGATAGTAAAAAATGTTTGATAAAAAATATTAATACCTTGTTTATTTTGTTGTAAAGTTATTGATTAGACTTACCTTTTTTTTTTAAAATGTACAAATTATGAAGAGGTGTTAGAAAGACATTTTTTTTCTCAAATGACTAAGCGAAATACATAACAAGAATTGTTATGAGAGATTTTTAAAGGGTTGTGTTAAACGTCAATGTTTTTACAAAGTACACCTGATTCACCATCTACTAAATCAATCTTACAACTGCTCTATTTTATCATAGTGGGCGTGTTAAAAATACATGGATATATTTAGCCTTAGACAAAAAAAAAAAAAAAAAAAAAAAAAAAAAAAAAAAAAAAAAAACCTTTGGCTAGCTACTAAGCTTACTGCGCTCCAACTCTATCTTGCTGTCTCTTAATCTAAATAAAAACTTAAGCTTCCAACTCTGCTCCAACTTGACTCTCTTCACTCAAAATAACAATTAAAGCTTCTAACTCAACTCCAAACAAAAACATAAATTTAGACCCAATAATTAAATGTTTAATACAAAATTCCCCGTGACGGTTTGAACTTAGGCAAGGAGGATACCAGTGTGTGGGTAGGTATTTAAACTTAGAACCGCTAGGTTAGGGTTGTACAAGAATTTCCACTGAACTAAGTTTTTAAAAAAATGTTTAATAAAAAACCAGATTCACCTATCCATTTATAAGTTAATTGTGTTTATTTATATCAAATAAAAAATAAAGAATACAATGATACCAACAATAACATGTGACATCTAGTAGTTTCACTGGAGTGTGTTTCAGAAATATGTTTTAAAACATTTATTGTAAAAAATGAAGGGATCTTTTTTCACATTATTCAAATTGAAAATTGCAAAAACTTGTATGGAGGGAAATAGGAAATTCCTTCCCTCATATTTATGTTTGATTTTTCGTGACAAAATATTTAGGTATCCATGAAATTTTCGTATCAGAATTTCATTAGTTCATAAAGTTTTAATAGTTTCTTGTTATTAATACTGATATTTTAAATTTTGAGTCACGATAAAAACTTTTTACTAACTTATCATGTGTGGGTATTAGTTTACCCTAAATAAGTTCTAGTTTTTATCTGAAGAATCTACACACGTTTAGCTAAATGCATCGAGCTTGGGTCAACCTATCGGGTTTACAAGTTTACTTATTTATTTATAGAATACTAAACGTTCTATATTATTTATTACACTGGTTAGGTATTTTGTTCTAGAATTCAAAACAATGAAATTTTTTTTAATCATGTTTCGTAGTTTAAAGGTTATAATTCTATACATATTTTTATCATGTAGTTCTAAGTTTATAATTTTGCAGTATTAAACTATTAATATATCTATAATCTATAACTTATAATAAATGAATTGAAAATTGATGAGTTGTCATTCAATAAAAGCCTAAGAAAGCCATTTTAATGACATGACATTCAAGTAGGCATTCTCCTCCTTGAGTGTGCCATGTGTCATGCCATGTGGCAAATAAAAAAAATAAATAATAATATAAAACCTAATCTACTAAATTTAAATTGAGTTATTTTAAGAAAAAAGAATTTAAAAACAAATTTAAATTTTTTATCTCTTATGTTTCCTCCCATAATTTTTAAACGTTAATATCTTTTATATACAAGATTTTTTAAAGAAAAAAATTACACCAAATTAACGAGTGTTTTATTATCTTTTCAACGAGTACCATAGTGTTATATAAAAAACGGAGAAAAAAACGACTATTTTTTGTAGGGTTTCGTTCATACAGGAAAAAAAACCACAAAGTGTTCAGATTATTCATTAATAATGTTTTTTCTTTTAAACCAGATTCTTATCTACGATGTTGAAATTCAGCCCAATCGCCATGCTTTCATTAGAATTTTACTCTTTTAAAGATGCATAGGTATACTTCATCAAGAGAAGCTAGGAGAAAGAATCGCGCAACACTTCAACACATGATGTCACCTTATAGCAAGGTTATTTTTTTATTTATTTAATTACAAGAGTAATAATTATTACTATTACTATTAGTATTATTAGAATTGTTATATTTTTCAACCTCAGGACGCTCCCGAGATAAAAGCTAGTAAACAATAAACTAAATTATATTTGTTTGGGTTAAATTGAACGTGTTTGTGTCAACATGGAAATCACAATGTTGAAAAATAAATCGCTCTCTTTAATCAAATAATATGAAGCTAAAGTGGTTTATGTAGAGTTATGTATAGAGGTGTGAGTATCAACAAGAAACTCACCTTATTTAGTAAACTATGGAAACTCAATATGTGGCTATTATGAAGCCACATCATCAAGTTTCAATATCAATATATTATTAAAAGGAGGGGTTATAATGTCATTTTACCATATGATATCTTTTCCCCATTTTCCATAAAGTACATCCATCTTGCTTTTTCACATTCCCCCATATTGGTAATATCTACTTTTTCTTATCAACCTCCCCAATCCCCACGATTTTCTTACCAAACAACATTATAAAACAAGATCTTCTTCATCCTTTTACCATTTTTTATTTTCCCTCCTCCATGGATGTTAACCTTCAAGATCCACCTCTAGACATGGATCATGCATTTTCATCTCCTCCACGTGGTGTGATTCTCAACAAGTTTGCAGACGATGTAACTGTTGCAGGTTCGTAGAGGGAGGGAAAGAGGAGAGTGGTGACGGTGGTGTTTCGGGTTCAAAGATGGTGGTGACGGTGACGGTGGTGTTTGGGGTTCAAATATGGCGGTGACGGTGCTACCCACGATCAGTGGTGTTCCTAGTTATGTTATTTTATTATTATTATTATTATTATTATTATTATTATTATTATTATTATTATTATTATTATTATTATTATTATTATTCGGGGTAGGGTGAAGGTGGTGGTGGTGGTGGGGTGGAGGGTTGTGGCCGTCGGAGCTCCGCCGGGATCGGAGGAGACCTCCGGTTGCTTTCTCCCTCTCGTTCACCCTCTCTCTCTTAACCTTCATATTCAGAAGTGTGTGTGGATGTATATGAACACAGATGTGTGTGTGAGAGTTTTATAAAAGGAAAAGGGTTGGTTGTCAAAAGGTGGGGAGGACAAGTGTCCTCTCCTTTTGGTGACTCACCCGATTCGATCGAGTGCGAATTTGGGTTCGTTAACACGTGCTAACTCGGTCTTGAACGTTGTTTATTTTTTCGTTTAGATTTCTTTAATTTGCCTAAAGTTTTATGTGTTTTCTTTGTTTCTTGGGTTAGTTTTGATGTAAGTTTCTTTTATTTGAATCAGTATAGTATGGAGTGTGTTAGTAAAAATAATATAACATCATAATTCATAGGTTAACATGTGTTATTTGGGTTTTGTTCGAGGGGTGCAAACGAGTCGAGTCACTCGCGAGCAATATATGTTAACATGTGTTATTTGGTACTACTGTTCACATTTGGGCCCCGACTAACACATGTTACTCCTTTTTAGCATGTTAGATGAAGAGTTGGTCACACCGGTTAATATCTCATCTATTGTTTTGCAGTTAATAACGAAGACCCCCACTGGTTAACATATGTTAACAAACGAAGTCGAAGGAAGCCGAGAAAAATATGTAGAACAACTTTTTAATAACGTTTTCTTTTTTGTACTCAATGTATAGAGTTACTAGATTTATTTTGTTAAAGTGGTTAATAATTTGTAATGATACTTTGTAATAACGTGTGTTAATAGTTTGTGTGCTTTATTTCTTAGTAAACTTATGATGTGAAAACTATAGGGGTAAGCAAGACAAAAAAAGGATGACAAAATAAACACAAGTTTAACATATGTACCAAATAACACATGTTAACCTGTTATGCAACATTAACACATGTTAACCATCCATGCAGTTCATTTGAATGTCATGGGTAAGTTTTTCTAGGGTTCAATAGTTTGTAATGATACTTTGTAATAACGTGTGTTAATAGTTTATATATTTTATTTCTCAGTAAACTTATGAAGTAAAAACTATATTGGTAAGCAAGACAAAAAAGGGCTGACAAATGATACATGTTTAACAAATGTTACCACACCACTCATGCTAACAAATGTTAGATCTTCTCATGGGTATATGGGGGCAACAGGTTTAACTTTATCAGATTAGATAACACATTTTAGCCCTTTATGACCAACTAACACATGTTACCCTCGTATGCAACATTAACACATTATTTGTACTTGCCCATTATAATAATATTTTCTTAAACAAAAAGTATGAGATAGTGTGTGACATGACCCATTATAATAATATTTTCTTAAACAAAAAGTAGGAGAGAGATGGTGTGACATGACCCATTATAATAATATTTTTTTATCAGATTAGATAACACATGTTAGCCATTTATGACCAACTAACACATGTTAATCTTCCATGCAGTTCAATAGTTTTTAATGATACTTTGTAATAACGTGTGTTAATAGTTTGTGTGCTTTATTTTCTTAGTAAACTTAAGAAGTGAAAACTATAGGGGTATATGGGGGCAACAGGTTTAACATATGTTACCACGCCACACATACTAACAAATGTTAGATCTTCTCTTGGGTATATGGGGGCAACATGTTTAACTTTTATCAGATTAGATTAACACATGTTAGCCCTTTATGACCAACTAACACATGTTACACTCGTATGCAACATTAACACATTATTTGTACTTGCCCCATTATAATAATATTTCTTAAACAAAAAGTAGGAGAGAGTGTGTGACATGACTCATTATAATAATATTTTTTTAAACAAAAAGTAGGAGAGATGAGAGAGATAATAATATTTTTTTAAAAAAAGTAGGAGAGAGGAGAGAGAATGGTGATGTTGACTTTGAAAAAGTAGGAGAGAGGGTGTGACATGACCCTAAAGCAACTTTACCAAAATACCTTTGCATGTACTTTTGAGCATTAAAATAATATTATAAGCCACATCAAGTACACACAATGAATCTCATCCATAGATCTAATGAAATGGATGGCCAAGATTGGGTTTCCAAGGTTTACCATATAATAAGGGTTTCCACAATATCCCTTCCCATGTATAGAGTAACTAAGGACGATATATCAGATAATTTTTTTCAAAAGTCACTTTAAATATATGACAATATCGTACCAAAGTTAAAGAGAATAAACTGTTATATAATACGACATATCTGATTTTTTTAATAAAAAAAATAAAATAAAACTGATGTAAGTTTTACAAACATGGTACAACCAGATATATATATCAGTTCTATTTCTTAAAGTTTTTCCGCGGTTAATTTTCCTCTGTTAATTAGTATGAAACTTGCATTATAGTTATTATAGGTGGTATGAAATAAAGCACTTATGTGTCACATTAACGCCACGTAGACAATGAATTTTAACTAAAATATCTAGTTACTGGCATAATGTCAAATAAAACCTCTATCTTTGCACATGGGCTCCACTCTTTCTCCATCTCACGTCCGCGTCACATTAATAAAATACAAATAAAAATAAATAAAACACAAGAAAATCTATTATTGGTTCTTTGCACATGGGCTCCACTCTTTCTCCATCTCACGTCCCCTAACCTTCTTTGGCGCTCCCTTTGACTATGGTGGTGTAGAGCCGTCTCAAGCTTCTTGGAGCCTAAAGCGCAAAATAAAATTGAGGCCTTTTCACTCAAAAAATTGTTTTAATACCATGATTCTAATACTATCTCTACGTGTATGGATAATTATATAAAACAAACATCAGTGCCAACAATTCAAAAGTTCAAAATTACCTATATATAGTTTATTTTTCTTAGAATTTGGGGGCCTTGGCAAAGTGGGGGCCTAAAGCTTAGCTTTATTTCACTCCTCCTTATGCTGGCCCTATGATGGTGTGATGTTAAGGGGCGTTATAGGTTGAGATGAATATGATCGTTAACCCACGCCACCAAACCTTATATTTATTAATTTGATTTGATTAACGGTACTGAGTTATTAGTCTACATAATTAAGTTTGACTACTCATTGTTGTAAGAATTGAGAGGAAACCGTAGACAATGAAACCACGAATTGATCATTTTTTTAACGGCAAATGGTGTAACCGGTGGAGCTTCGGTTAACACCCTGGGTCAGCCTGTACTGATTACCTATTCCATCTGGATTGGGGATCTCTCCAGATGGAACCCTCACGTGTAGTAAATATGGCCCTGACAAGAATCGAACCCTCAACCTTCACATGACCTCCACTCTAGCTCTCCTAATTTTTACCACCAATTGAGCTAGGCTCGGCACGAATTGATCATTTAATTGGAACTTAGATAGTCCATTAAGTCAAATGATTAGTACGGTAGATGGTCAACAAAACATAAAAATGTCAGAAAAATAATTCATATATGTTATAAAGATTAAAGACCACATACAACTTTGAAATTTGAAAAGTAGCACTCTCATTATTCCATACATTGAAGTTGTAAATATAAATGTTGGAATTAGTTTAGGGACCACCATATAGATAAGTTATTATTAAAAATGTATAGTAAAAAGTTACTCAAGAAAATTACAAGATGATAAAAATTCTGCTTGCTGCTATTTCACATTTAAACAAACAAGATACTTATAGTTTTTTTTTTCTTTTTTAATTCAATCTGTATTTGATTTCTCTTTCTTTTTTTCTTTCTTTTTTTTTTAGGTAAGTTTAGTTGTATTTTGTCACTTGCAACTCTACACGTGACAAAGTTTTGAAACCAGGTGTCCTAAACTTTTAACTTCTAATAAATTTGTTTTTCTATAATAAACAAAAAGTTTTTGAATGAAAATTGGTGAATTAACAAAACCAAATATCCAAAGGCATTACAGCCCAACGGCATTTTAATGGTGGGATAAAACTTAGACCACCCATAGTGGGGCGTGACTTTTCTAATTTTGACAAAAATAGCCCCCCCAACACCGGAACAGGGGGGCGCTATATGTGGTTTTGATGTTGGGGCTTGATTTTTATAGCGCCTGATTGAATTTGTTTGGCCCAATTAATGCGTGACACGTGGATAAGGGCAGGCTTCTTTTTCGAACGGTCAAAAAAAATGGACCGTTGTCCATTAAATTTTGAACGGTAATTTTTTTTAAAATTTGTTATATATACCAACCATTTTATACAAACACACATACAAACATACAATACTTTCAACTAAAAACCACACACAAACTAAAACGCCAAAGATGTATCCATATGGTTCACCGTTCGGGGTACCGGGTCGACCGAGTGCTAGGCCAAACACTACGAGGCCAAACACTACTACTCCGCTCCCACCCAATTGGGGCGAGTTTGACGCGAGTACGATGCAATACGCGCAACTTCTTGGCATGCCCGGTCAATTTTATCCGGGCCCAAACATGCCCCCTCAATTTTTTCCTCCACCAAACTATATCCAACCTTCTCAAGAGGAGCCCGAATCGGTACCAGAAACTCAAGACGAACCCGAGGGTTCTGGGCGCGGGCGCGGGAGACGCTCGCATAAAAAGAAAGACCCGAACGCTCCTCGTCAAAAAAAGCAACAGGAGCGTTGGGAAAGAGATGAGGAGTACAAGTTAGCGTGAGTTTGGCTCGACATATCCGAGGACCCGGAAGTTGGTTAGTATTTTTTTTTTTGTGTTTACATTTATATATATACTTTTTAAATTGGTTTAGTATTTTTTTTTTGTGTTTACATTTATATATATATTTAAATCGTGTGTTATTTTTTTTTTGCAGCAAACTATCAAAATACCCCGGTTTTTTGGCAACGGATTCGAGAACTGTTTTTTGAGGCGGTGGGTAGTGGGGAGCATCGAGACAACGACTCGATATCTGGAAAGTGGTCGGACATTAATAACAAATGTCACGGGTTTGCCGAGGTCTACCAACGCTGCAAGGACAACAGGGCCAGCGGGGAAGGTGATGACAGTGTGTTGGCCAGGGCGTTGGACGAGATGAGAGAGACCCGTGGGCCGTTCCCGTATTTGAGGATATGGGAGATGTTGAGACATAGTCCTAAGTGGGCTGATGTCCCGCCTATGGGGTCGGGCAGTGGGCGCAAGATTAGGAGAGGAAGAGGATCAGGAGGAGGTGGACCGTCAAAAAGAAGCAAAACCACCTCCACGTCGCGAGATCCGGATACACCGACATCCGATGCTCGCTTTGTGAGTTTAGATGATCCTGTTGACTTGGAGGATGAGGAGGAGGAGGAGGAGTTTGATATTCCAAGACCACCCGGTAGACGATCAAAAAAGGGTGGCAAGGCGGAGTCGTCTTCGACAGGAGGTGGTTTTGATGAAATGAATCGACGACTACAGGATCTTCAAGACCTCGGCCAAAGACGTCTACAAACTATGGACCAGAGAGTGGCCCAGAATAAGAGGTTCGTCGACATTCAAGAGGCGAGGCAAAGGGAAAAGGACATCGAGTTTTTGTCCAAACCGATCGACCACCTCGAGGGAGAAGCCCTACTCCTCGCGATGCATCACAGACAACAAATCCTTGCGAAATATAACCTGCAGTAGTTTATTTAAGTTGTTTGTTTTTTTTTTAATTTGGTATTGTAGTTTATTTAACTTGTTTGTTTTTTTTAATTTAATTAATATTAGTTGTGTGTTTTTATTATTATTTGTAATTTTTTTATATTTATTAGCATTTTATTTTAATTATTTTGAATTAAAAGATTAAAAAAAAAAATAAAAAAATCAACCAATCAGCATCAGGGGCTTTATAAATAAAGCCCCACCACTACACCCCTTTTTCAGTTTCTCTCTTCACGCTGACTCAGCAGCCACGTGGACCAATCAGGAAGGGGGGCTTTATAAATAAAGCCCCCCACTACACATGGTCTTAGGGATTATAAGGTCGTGAGTTCGAATCTCACAAGGGGTTTTCTCATAATTATGAGTTTTCTTCTGAATTGACGAGTTAGTGGTGAAATATGATCGGTAACACTGATGGCATGATGATGTTTCATTGGTTCGTGAGTGATTCTAATTGATCGTTAAAAAACAAAACCAAATAATTTATGTTTAATGACAATGAGATGGTGAGTACTTTTGTTTCATAAAAAGTAAAGTTTTATTTTATAAAATCTATGAATTTAATAAAGTTGAACCACACTTGTGTTCATAATTTCTTGAAAGTTGCACATTCACTTGCAAAGTAATATAAAAATGCACGTCACTTTAAAATTGTGAAATTATAACTTCCATTCACTTTTAATGAAATATTGAAATATTCATACTTCATATCAAAGCTAACACTGTTTCCCTACCTGAATCCATCAATATCTATATCCAATTCTAATCCCTTTAACATATAAAATGTTTATATGGACAGACTACAATTACATATCCATAATACATAAATAACTCTATTATATATAGTGTAGATGTGGGTTAAGCTAATGCGTTATTAACAGTTCTATATTCAAATCAAAACATAGACAAAAATAAACTTCAAAATTTTATTCTAACACTATATTTGAAAATAAACAAAACATGTTACTTCGATCGAAAACATAAGAAACGAATATTGGTACACGTTTCGACAATACCTATATCAGTACAGGAAACAAAACATATCAGTACAGGAAACAAAACGCTAAAATCATCGAAAACCATAAAAACGAATACCGACACTTGATACAGCTTACGACAAAAAAAAAAAAAAAAAAAAAAAAAAACTCTAACAACACTGTCGCACAGACTCTCCATGTCTCCACATTTCACATAACATCTCCCTCCTCGCCCACTCTCTTCCGCATCTACACTAACCTCAACAACCCAAACTATATACACCTTTAACCCGTCGTAAAAATAATTTCAAGATAGAAACCCAACTTCTTCAAGGACTAAAAACGCACATCCTACATCTGAAAGGACCAAAAGTGTAACTATCCCAAAAGATCAAGACCCTTCAACAACAATTGACCCAAAACTCTCCAAAAGCAAAGCAGTGAACTATCTTTCCCTTTCCACTTATCTTTTCAGTTTTCTCTCTCCATCAAACACCACACTCCCCTCCCTCACTGCCCATTCTTTGACCTCAATCTTGTTCTTTCACAATAATAATAATAATAATATTATTATTATTATTAGTAATAATAATAATAATAATAATAACATGTCTTCCATTTTCCCCACTTTAACTCCTATGCAAATTTAGTGCATCCTGATGAGTATTATTTTTTATTCACAATCATTATTACCCTCTTTTCCTATCTGGGTTTTGAATAATTTCACTCATTTGTTCTTCAAGATCAAGACTTTATCTTTTCTTGGAGTTAGTGTTCAAGATCAATAAAAACTTATAAAGTTATGATCTTTGACAATGATTATTATCCTCTTTCTTGATTTTGACCTGGGAAAAAGGTAACTTTGAATCTTTACGTGTCAATGTGAGGTTATATTGTTGTTATTATTTGGATTTGAAGGTTTTATAAAGGTTGATAAATTGTGAAACTTTTGTGCACACCAAGTGTTTGTGAAAATGCCTATGTACCAGCATTCAACTGGTGGGCAGGTTTTAGATCTGGAAACTGCTGTGAAAGATGGGATATTAGGTGGGGTTATTGGTGGTGGTGATGGGGTTGTGTGTGGTGATGTTATTGGGTTAGATGTAGGGAAGATGGATCTAAAGAAGATGATTGAACAGATGGACTTAGTTGAGGTCCCATCTGTGTTCATATGTCCTATCTCATTAGAACCAATGCAAGATCCAGTGACCCTTTGTACAGGACAGACTTATGAAAGGTCCAATATTCTCAAATGGTTCTCTTTAGGACACTTTACTTGTCCCACTACAATGCAAGAGCTTTGGGATGACTCACTCACTCCAAACTCAACACTTAGTCATTTGATCCACACTTGGTTTTCACAGAAGTATTTAGCTATGAAAAAGAGGTCAGATGATGTTCAAGGAAGGTCTTTGGAGCTTTTGGAGATGTTAAAGAAAGTTAAAGGTCAAACTAGAGTACAAACACTTGTAGAACTTAGAAAACTTGTCACAGCCCATGAATCAGCCAAGAAAACTGTGGGTGATAATGGCGGTGTAAGCTTCATCGCTTCGCTGTTAGGACCTTTTACTACCCACGCGGTTGGGTCCGAAGCGGTTGCAATTTTGGTTAATATGCAGTTAGACGCCGATTCTATTACCAATCTGTTACAGCCCACCAAGATTTCGTTAATGGTTGATGTTTTGAATGAGGGGTCGTTAGAAACGAAGATAGATTGTGTGAGATTGATGGAGGTTTTGTTTACGGGCGCTGAAATCGCCCCAAGTTTGAGGCTTTTAGTTGGAGTGTTAAGATTAGTGAAGGATAAAAGACACCCACATGGGATATTAGCAGGGCTGAGATTATTGAAGGTCATTAGCTCACAAGAATCTGTAGGAAGCTCAATCATAAGCATTGGAGGTGTTCCGCAATTGGTTGAAATGTTGCCACATTTTAACTCTGAATGCTTGGAGTTGTCTTTATATGTTCTTGAAGTTCTGTCTTTGATCCCCGACGGTGCTTTGGCGCTCAAGAATTGCTCTAATACGATTCCTAATTTGGTCAAACTGCTGATGAAAGTATCGGAGAATTGTACGCAGTATGCTTTATCGATTCTGTGGGAAGTCTGCAAGCTTTCGCCAGAAGAATCTGCTGCCATTGCAGTGAACGCGGGACTAGCCGCAAAACTTCTGCTTGTTATTCAGAGCGGTTGTAATCCGGGATTGAAGCAACGGTCAGCCGAGCTTTTGAAACTGTGTAGCTTGAATTGTACATCTGCAATTTTCATGTCAAAGTGTAAGCTGTCAAGAACATTGCAATGAGGAAAAAAGTGGTCAAAACCTAAAAGTCAAAGCCTGTTGATATGATTGGATCTACCATGTAATGTAAATGGAACAAAAAGCTTCATACACGTGGATTTGGCCAACATTCTACATGAATAAATCATGGTGAAGCATGTGAAGGTAGCATAGAGAAAGAGTACATATGATTGGAGAAGATGATGATGATAAAGAAAAAAAAAATGCTTCTTTGTTTGCATTAGTGATGTATTTTTAAGTTGTAATTCTCCCATAAATCTTAGTGTCCCATGGGTAACCCATGTAGCTCAATTTTGTTTTCAAATCTTTGATGAATGTAGTTTTGATAGTTCTTATTTGCTATGGTTTCCTCTTGACTCAAATTGTGATTGTGGTGCATGGAAGTGACAATTGAAACCAAATGTCAAGTCATATGGAAGTTAGGTGTTTTTTTGGTAACGGTTAGTCCGTTATCGCCGACCAATATCATACTAACCAATAAAATTAGGTAAAGCATACCTTACGTGAGCGAGCAAGCGACCTTTAAGAGGGTTAAAAGGCCTAAAACATATAATAAAAAGACTCAAATGTCAAGTCATATGGAAGTTAGGTGTTTTTTGGTAACGGTTAATCTGTTATCGCCGACCAATATCCTGCTAACCAATGAAATTAGGTAAAGCATACCTTAGGTGGGCGAGCAAGCGACCTTTAAGAGGGTTAAAAGGCCTAAAACAAGAGACTCAAAAACTAAGGTGCTAAAGAAATCTTTAATTTTGATGCTTAATTCAAGCTCTCTTCTCCAATAAAATGTCAAAATCAGCAAAGTTATATGTTAATTAAAGAATTTTTTTGCCATTATTTATGTAGTTACATATTTTTCCTTTCCATTTTTATTGGGTTAAAGAGTGGCTCTTTAATTTATTTTTATTTTTGTTTTTATATGTGTTTTGAACATTTTTGTTTTTGTTTCTATATGTTTTTTGAACATTTTTATTTTTGTTTTTATATAATAATTATTTTTTGAACTCCATGAGAAATGGAAATAATTTAGGTTAAGACCAGAAGTATGGACATGGATATAAATTAGAATTGGAATAATAAATATTTTGTAGGGGTAAGGAGGAACCATGTTTTTGTTGGCATTTGCAATTTGGTATCTTTGACCATTACCCCACTCTACTCTTTTATTTATTCATGGATCTCAACCTATACTGTTTTTTTAAAATTTTAAAATTACTATCAATATCAATGTAACACTACGCTTTGGGTGTGCAATTATTATATACACCTTACCAAAAAGTAACACCCCTTACATAAGAGTAAATTCCAATCCAGAAGTTCAAATCTTGTCATTTTTATACCTAGTCTTTAATTTTGTTACAATTAGATCTACTTCATTAACACCATCCATCTCTGTTGTTAATTCCAATCCAGAAGTTCAAATCGGGTATGTGAGTAGTTTTATTTTTTTCGTGGGTTTGGGACGGGTTCAGGATTTGATGATATACCTGTTTACCTGACAATGTATACCCGTTTACCGGATTAGATATCCAATATAATTTCTTATATATCTTTTTAATTATGTATGCATAACATATCTAAATATCCATCTAGATTGCCATCTTGTACTAAAAAATACAAAAAAAAAAAAAAAAAAAAAAATAGTGTATACTATTTGTTATCTATGTCTTTAGTGTTTTTATATGATTTAAGTATTTTATATGTATACATTGTAATCATTTACATATATATTTAATAATGCTAAATATAATTGGTTAGTAATTACCTAATAGATACCTGGCGGGTTTTTGGTCGGATATATCAAATAGGTAAGTTTTTTAAATTAATGGGTTTACCCAAACCCGCGGGTATACCCTATACACGATGGGTAATTACCCGACACAAACCCGACGGGTTTTGAGACGGGTTTGGGACAAACATACGTAATCGGGTATAGGGTTGGGACTACCTAAACCTATCTCAAACGTGACCCATTACCATCCCTACTATTTAGGGACTATTTATTAAATTTAATAAAAATGTGATTAACACAACCCAACCCTCTACTAAACCGCCTTCTTCATCTACAACTAAGCTCCGATCATTCACCCCTTCTAACCTTCTTCGTAGGTGACCTACCACTACCACCACTTCTAAATTCCGTCGTCGTTGCCAGTTAACTCAAATATTAAAGTTGCACATTCCGAAATTCTTGGTCCAATGTCCAGATTTATAAAATTCACTTGAACGTGAACCTTATATAAGGCTATGTGTTGTGGGGCATGTAAAATGTGAAAAAATGCTGTCGCATAGGCAAATGTGCTTTTACATGCTCTCCTGGCGCCCTCCCCCTTGCTTTTGTTCGTTCCCCAACCAATTACCGGTGAATCTCCGCCCTAGCGCCAACGGTCCGCCTCAAGCCCTACCCCACGCAGTCTTTCGCTCCCCACCATCGCGGTTTTCCTCCTTCCCGCCCCACCGATGTGGCACCCTTTCGCACCCGCTTTGAGCTTCACAACACATAATCTAACAACCCCACTCTATACCAAAAACATTATCAATTTGGTTTCACAAGTTACTTTGTTATTGGTCATGTTGATATTACGAACCTCCCTCGGTCATTAAAATAAATTCATTGGTGTTATTAGTAAGGAGGTATAATGTACTCATCAGTCATCTTTGTTTTCCAACAAAATCAAACAAAAATAACAATTTTCAACACATCAGTCATCTTTGTTTAATTTAAACCCTGGACACCCATTAGAAGATGCAGGATCATTTATAAGCTAAAACATTTTTGGAAGTCAATGTTAATATAGCAATAGCATATACAACTATACAAGACTCGTGAACAGGGTCGAGAAATTACTATACATTACCCGCTAGGAAGATATTAAAGCAACTGGTATGAACACTGAGATCACAAATCAGATCACTTAATAATGCAATTCGTAAAACACAAATTTGAATACGACAAAGCACCCACATTTATTATTCCCTCCGTCCCTATTTAAATGTCCATCTTTCTATTTTTGGTTATCCTAAATTAAATGTCAATTTCTAAAAAGAAAAAAAAACAATTTCCAGTTTTGCCCATAAAAGACAACACACAATCACCACTTTTGAGGATATTATTGTCATTTTACCACATACAAACAAAAGATTTCTTAAAATGTGTGTTTTGGGGCCCATGACGTTTAAATAGGAATGGAGGGAGTATTCAACAAACTTCTCAAAACTTGAATTACAATAGTTGATACCCACACCATGGTATTTAAAATCTAACCTAACATACAATTAAGATTGTTAACAAATGAGAACACGATAAATATAATAACTAATTATTATATAGGAATTGGTTCAAATGAGAAGCTTTGTTCAAATTGAGAACTTAGAAAACCATTGTAAACCGCACATTTCTATAAGGCAAAAAAAAAAAGTCCTTTTTGTTTTTGCTCAGTCGCTGCTTTTTTATACGGGAATAATTTTTTTTTTAATTTTTTTCGATATACACATGTGTATAATTACAATATACACATATGTATAACTGAAAATGTAATCTAAACATATGTATAAATAAAAACAAAATAATAATTTTTTTTCTTGTATGAAAACGGGCGACTAAGCAAAAAAAAAAATCAATATCATATTAATTCTTTTTGCCTTTATAGAATTATGTGGTCCAGAATGATTCTCTCAGTTCTCAAATAGAGATTGGTTCTCTTAGAATCCATACCCAATAAACCAATATCATATTTAATAATCTATAATTATCAACATCGGGATACTTTACCTTGGTCGATGGGAATTTGGTTACGTGGAGAAGCAAGAAACAAAAAGTTGTAGCCCTATCTAGTGTTGAAGCTGAATTTCGAGGGATTGCACGAGGTCTAGCAGAGGTTCTATGGATACGCAAGCTTTTGACTGAAATCGGATTTCCTCAAACTGAAGTTAGTACTAGTATGTGTGACAATGAAGCTGCAATTCAAATTTCATAGAATCCTGTTCAACACGATCGAACAAAGCACGTAGAAGTTGATAGGCACTTTATCAAAGAAAAACTTGAAGCAAAGATTATAGAGCTCCCATTTGTTCGCTCAGAAGACCAATTAGCAGATATATTAACAAAGGCTGTCAACGGGAAAATCTTCGATCATTGTCTTAGCAAGTTAAGTATTGGAAATCCCACTACTCAACTTGAGAGGGAGTGTTAGAAAATAAAACAAAAGATACAATCAACATATTTCCTCATCTTGACAGCTAGCACATTCACACCACTAGCCGTTGGTGCTCAATCAAAGAAAGAGAATATTTTATTTACTTTCCTAATTATGTTTTCATCTATTTATTGTAAGAGTTGTATCTTTTCTAATGATCAATTTCACAAAGCGATAGAATTCATATTTTGTCCCTGTATTCCATCGAAAACAATTGTCTATGTATTCCATCGATAATAATCTCCTTGAACTTAATTGTCCCAAAAGCTTTAGTTAAAAAATTGTCTCGTTATCACATACCCAAATGGCAAGCCTTAAACTTTTGGATTGAAATAGTTACTTTTCGCCAATGTTTTCAGAATCGGACTGGATGTCGAACCGGAACCCTCACCGGACCACCGGCTTGACCGGTCCAATCGGTCATATGAACTGACAAAATATTCAGAAAAAATCCAACCAAATTATAAATTTTTCGGTTCACCGGTCCGACCAGTGGTTTGCTGCATGGCCGATTCAACCTATGACCTAGACCGGTCAAGATTCAGATTCCCGGCCTGACTGGCTTGTCCAGGTCTAAAAACACTGCTTTTCGCAAATGACATGCACAAAAACGTAAGGGAAAATCACGAGAATAGCCCTTTGACAGTTTGAATTACGAGAATAGCCCCCGGAGACGTCTCCCGAGACGCCTTGGTTCCCAACCATTAAAACAACGACACGTCTCTAGAGACGTCTTTTCCAGGCTTTGAAAACATCTCCGGAGACGTCTTTTTTTTAACAAATCATGAAAAAACCATGGAATTAAAAATAAAATGAAGGTGCAATAATTATTCAGTGGATTCAAAAGATAGGCATAAACTAGTCATTCGATTAATAAAAGATAAATTTAAATACATAAACATTACAAAGTTAATAAAAATAAACTAAACATAGGCTACACGTTAAGACGGTCCCTCATCATTTGCCAAGCAGACATGTGTTTGAATTCTTTGCGTTGCTTGGATTCATACTCTTTTTTTGGTATATCTGATGGCCACGTCTTCGGGCATATCTGAAGGTACCGCTCGAAGTGTTCGATAGTGGTACCCGTTGAAGAGTTGACACTAATTGGTATTCAAGTCATTCCACTTACGGCTAAGTGAATCGATGGTTCGGTTAGAGCCTCCTACCAACCGATTGTATTCATTTAGAATTCTATACCACTTGTTTGTCGGGTGTGGGCTTTCTTCGACAAGTTTCCAGGCTGATACTAGGGCGATTTCTTGTTCCTTCGTCCAACGACTTGGTGCCATTTTGTTTTGTATGAAGGAGACTGTTTTAGGGTGGTGGTAGAGGAGGGGTTGGACGGAGAATGGGACGGAGGTATGGTATATACAGGGATGAGACGTCTTGGGAATCACGGGGGACGTGGAAAACTGAACCGTCGAACAAGATACCGGAGACGTCGAACAAGACACCCGAGACGTCTCGGGACTCACGAGATGACACCGGAGACGTCTCAGGACTCACGAGACGGCACAATGACGTCTCCGGAGACGTCATTTGGAGACGTGTCGTTTTATTGATTGGGAACCAAGGCGTCTCGGGAGATGCCTCAGACGGCTTGGGAAACGTGAACTGTCTCCAAAGAGACGTCTCCGGGGGCCATTTTAGTAATTTAAACGGTTAAAGGGCTATTCTCGTGATTTTCCCAAAAAGTAATTTACTCTTCAAACATATAAGAAAAAAAAAAAAGTAAATATACGAATGGCTGTAATTTGCTAACAAAATTCAAACTCAGTACGTAAACACTACCTACCACATAGTGAGTTCATACCAAAATAACCATATCCTGATATCCATCCACCACATCGTTTGCTTATAATGAGTTATCACTGATCACTTAATGAAACAATGTATTGGCTTCTGATCATCATCGTCTTAATCTGTTCTCATGCTTCAACATGTGCAACATCAGGAAGGAGAGTAGAGTATCTTCCTGGCTTCCAAGGACCCCTTCCTTTTTATCTTGAAACTGGGTACTTTTTTTTTTTTTTTTTTTTGTGTTATCAAGTACAATATATAAGCACTTATGAATGCATGACATTATGTAGATATGTGGGAGTAGATGAAAATGAAGACGTACAACTATTTTACTACTTCATTCAGTCGGAGTCGAATCCGGAGCATGATCCTCTCATGCTTTGGCTTACTGGAGGCCCCGGTTGTTCTGCCATATCCGGTCTGCTATACGAGATTGGTATTTTTTTTTTATTTGGTTATTTGAGTTCTTAAAATCATTTGAACGAGTCAAGGGTCTCAGCGTGAGCAGTCTCTCTAATTCTCTATATTTAGGTTAGAGGAAAGGCTTGCCCTCGTCCTACATTGTGATTTTAGTAGGTATATTTTGTTTGTTACTTTTATGATACAGGTCCTATTAAGTTTGAGGCTTTGCACTATGATGGAAGCTTTCCCACCTTGATTTCGACACCCAATTCGTGGACTAAGGTTGGGTTCAAATTAATTTTTCGGTCTGAATTTTTATTGTCTCGGGTTGTCAATTTTTTTTTTTAACCATATAGGGATCATCGAAAACTAACTATATATATCACAAAAACATCTAGTATATGGCGTGCAAGCGCAAGTCTTAGCGCAATTCTAAAACAACCGGTATACAACGGTTAAATTGGTCAGAAATATCTAAAAATGATATGGGACCAACCTAAAGCAAGTCTAAAACTCCTACAAATAGTTTGTTTATATTGTGCGCCTTGCTTAAAAACACCCTTGCTGTTTAAGCGCGTTAAGCCTTTGACTACTATAAGTACATCACAAATTCACAATGATAGACTTTGGATGAATCTATATACCATACTTATAGAAATTTTCTCTTTAAAAATACGAAAAAAATTGAAATTATTTTCTTCTACGGTGAAGTAGAATGTCACAAAGCGACACAATATCATTCCGCCATGGACTGATTTTCGTTAAAGAAAAGTAGATTTGAAAGTAAACTAAAGAGCGAAAAATAGATCCTCAGTTCCCAAAACACAAGAAACGTTAGATGATCCGGATCTTATTTTTGGCTTTAGAAAAAAAATCTCCGATTTACTGTTTTACATTGTTATTGATCTGCACGCGCGCAGATGGCAAGCATAATTTTCTTAGATCTTCCTATTGGTACTGGTTTTTCCTACGCAAGAACCACACGCGCCTCTTTTTCCACAGACATCCAACTTTGTGACCAAGCCTATGAATTTATGAGAAAGGTACAAAACATTATGTATTATTTTCTATTATGAGATGGGATCATTTGGTTATTTGAGTAACTTTTTATGATAATAATCTGGAACTCTTTGTGCAGTGGTTTGAAAGTCACCCGGAGTTCATATCTAATCCATTCTATATCACAGGAGATTCCTATTCTGGAATCCCAGTCCCAATAATCACACAACTAATATCAGATGGTAACACTGTGTTTTGTCGTAAATTATCATGACTGACTTGATCATAACTTATTGGCTGCAAATGTGCAGGAAATGAAGCTGGCTATGAGCCTTATATTAATCTAAAGGTTTTAGATCTTATCCTATGAATATAAATTTTGAATTAAAAAAAAACTATTTGTTGAATGGATTATTTTTGAGCATTAGGGATATGTTCTTGGTAACCCTTCAACTTTTCCAGAAGAAAGTAATTACAAAATTCGGTTTGCTAATGGTATGGGACTTGTATCAGATGAACTTTACAAGGTTTGTTCTGTCCTATGATATTATATACTTCCTACTTGTTTTAGCAACTAATGTTCTTCATGTTGAATGTTTACAGTCATTGTTCCACACATGTCGTGGAGAATATCGATCAGAGCATATAAGCGTAGGCAACATAGGATGTCGTCGAAATCTTCAGTTGTACCAAGAGGTCTTTAGTCTTTACTTTCTCTATTTTGGCTCTTTACTCCATCTTGATGCGGAAATAGTGAAATAAAAGGAATGAACTTTTTTCTAGTGCGTAGATGGGATCGAAAATTCCCATGTTTTGGAACCTTATTGTGGTTCTATTTGGCTAATTAACCTACCCACTCAGAAGATGTTTAACGCGCAACGTACTGTTTCTTCTTCTTCTTACTGTCGTGTAAGTCTAACATATCAGTTTCTTTTTCAACACATATCTTGATTCTATGAAATAAGTTTGAATCATCATGTAAGAACTTTGTAGAAAATTTTAAGGATGTTTCTGCATTGTGTAGACTGATGGATATAAGCTTATTGGACGTAAATATTTATTATAAGCTAGATATGTTAACCGGTACAATACATACACCGGTCAAGGATACAACCGGGTCATTCAAGACACAACGTTTCGCTCACACCGGTTCACTCAAGACGCATCATTTCATTTCTGTATATATAGTTCTCATTTGTCATAATTAGCGGTTATCAAGTTATTATTATCCAAAACACAAGAACATATTCCTTTGTAATTTCATACGATTCTATCAATCAATATTCAATAAGATTATCAGTTTCTGTTATAGATTTGCGTTCATCTTTGTAAATCGGCCAACAAAACTGGTATCAGAGCGAGGAAGACGAAGAATCATTCTGAAACAATTATCAAAACCGTTCATCATATTCAGACGTAAAACAGAGGAACAAAAACCAATCATCCAGAAGATCATAACGATTCGATAAAACTGTAAGAGGGTTTACGCATATTATTTCAACAAGAATCTCTTATCAAATCACAAGGAAAAACAGTCTGTATATCCCTTGATTCCCTATTCAATTCTTGTTTTTGTTCCTACGCAAAACAGAGTATTATACCTTTTTTGGTTATTGTTCGTTAACGATTAATCAACGGTTATTATAGTATAGAAGATCATATACGGATAGTTCTGTAGAAATTAAGATTTAAGATTAGACGATAGTTAGGATCAATCAGTGTTTATTTGATTTGATTGTTCCTTCGTTGTTTACGCGGGAAAGTATCAAAAAAAAAAAAAAACAAAAACAGTACGTATATTATCACTGGTTGTTGAGAAATAATAATAATTTTTTGCTTTGACTATCCAAAGTCAAACAGAAGATTATCTCGGGTCAATTATATTCACTTTCTCAAAAACAAACAAACATTTTTTTTGAGAAATAGAGATTATGACAACACAAGGAGGGGTACAAACCCAAATTCCAAAATTATTGGGACAAAATTACTATCATTGGCACATCCAAATGAGAGTACTTTTAGAGTCTCAAGATTTGTGGAATATAGTAGAAGACGGTGTAAGGGAATTACCAAATGATGCAAGTGAAGCACTAAGAAAAGAACATAGGGAACAAAATAAAAAGGATAAGAAGGCACTTCACTACTTATTTCAAGCATCAACGGATACAATATTTGAAAGAATTGCAAATGCAAAATCATCTAAGGAAGCATGGGAAATATTATACAAATCATATCATGGAGAGCGTCGCGTAAAGACAGTAAAGTTACAAACCCTTAGATGCGAATTTGACATCCTAAGAATGTCAGAAACTGAAACAATAGAAGGATACTTTGATAAGGTTACAACAATAGTAAACCAGTTAAGAATGAATGAAGAAGATATAAGCGATAAGCGAGTAGTTGAGAAAATATTGCGGAGTATGACCAGAAAATATGAGTCAGTAGTAGTAGCTGTAGAAGAGTCCAAAGATTTAGAAGTATTATCAATTGAAGAACTCATGGGAATATTACAATCCCATGAATTAAGACTTAAACAATATGACACACACGTCATCGATCAAGCATTCCAAGTACAAGACGGGACTCAAGTAAGAAATAAAGGAGGGAATAGATATAGTAACAGCTACAGAGGAAGAGGAAGAGGAAGAGGAGGCAGACCAGGGCGATACGGACCCATTGTATGTTATAACTGCCAAGGATTAGGTCATATAGCTAGAAATTGTCCAAATAAGGAAGAAAGTGAGAAAGAAGAATCCGCAATGGTGTGTCAAGAAGGAAATAACTCAGAACGAGATACCATGTTCATGATATTCAACATGGAAGAAAATAAGGATAAAAATTGTTGGTACTTAGACAGCGGATGTAGTAATCATATGACAGGAAATAAGAATATATTCATCACATTTAATGATAAAGATAGAAGAGAAGTTAGAACAGGTGATGATAAGAGACTACAAGTATTGGGAAGTGGGGAAGTATGCATAAGAGTAAATGATAAAGTAAACAAAATACCAAATGTATTTTATGTGGAAGGATTAAGGCACAATTTACTTAGTGTGGGACAATTACTGCAAAAGGGATATGATGTGTTTTTTGGTAAAGGAATGTGCACCATAAAAAATCATGAGGGAAAGACAATTACAGAAACATCTATGACTCAAAACAAGATGTTTCCTTTATACCCAAATCAAGACTTGCCAAAAGTACTATACACATCCACAAAGATCGGTTCAGACTTATGGCATCAAAGATATGGTCACATCAACTATGAAACGTTAATTGAAATGGAACACAAACATGCAGTGAAAGGGTTACCTAAAATATATAAGACAGAAAACGTATGTGAAGGATGTGCTTTAGGAAAACATGCAAGAAAACCATTTAGCAAACAAGCAAAATGGAGAGCAGAAAGTCCACTACAACTTGTTCACTCAGACATATGTGGACCAATGAGAACAAAGACAATAGGAGGATGCAGATACTTCATTACTTTCATAGATGATTTCACAAGAAAAACCTGGGTATACTTCCTCAAAGAAAAATCACAAGCACTACATTTCTTCAAAATATTTAAAGCCTTAGCAGAAAATCAGTCAGACAAGAGAATAAAATATCTTAGGACTGACAGAGGTGGAGAATATTGTGGAAATACTTTCCAAGATTTCTTACAAGAACATGGAATACATCATCAACTGACCACAAGTTATACACCACAACAAAATGGAGTTGCAGAACGTAAAAATAGAACCTTAATGGAATTAAGTAGGAGCATGTTGAAGACAAAGAAACTCCCGAATGAATATTGGGGAGAAGCTGTAAGTTGCACAACATATCTCTTAAATCGAACAACTTCTAAGAGTATCAGTGATAAAACTCCAGAAGAAGCCTGGACTGGAATCAAACCTGATGTATCAAATCTACGAATATTTGGTTGTCTTGCTTATGCACATGTTCCAGAACAAAAACGGGGTAAACTTGATGATAAAACAGAAAGAGCCATCTTTGTTGGATATAGTGAGAATAGTAAAGCTTATAAATTATACAATCCAACTACAAGAAAAACTATAGTTAGCCGAGATGTTATATTTGATGAAGACAAAACTTGGAAAGAAATAGAAGATGAAGACATTGTGATTCAAGATGAAAACACGGAAAACAATGAGAACAATACACATGATCAGACATCAAGAAATGAAGAATACTCACCCATACACAATGCATCTGAAAATGAAAGACAGGAAGAGCAAGGAATCGAAATTGAGGATGAAAATCTAGATGCCACAACATCCAGTCAAAGTCCACCTTTAAAAATACGTTCAATGGCAGATATTCTCAGTAGAACTCAACCATTAAGTAGTCCAGAAGTACGGGATTTATATCAGAGACATCATGAAGCTGCAAACTTTGCACTTTACACTGATTCAGATCCAATTGATTATGATGAAGCCAGTAAGGACGAAAAATGGAAGGAAGCAATGAAGAGGGAAATAGAATCTATACAAAAGAATGAAACCTGGGAGTTGGTTGATTTACCAAAAGATCAAAAACCCATAGGAGTAAAATGGATATACAAGACCAAATATGATGAACATGGAAACATAGACAAACACAAGGCTCGTCTGGTGGTAAAGGGTTACAAACAAAAATATGGGATAGATTATCAGGAAGTTTTTGCACCAGTGATCCGCTTTGAGACTGTAAGACTAGTACTTGCCCTAGCAGCTCAATATAAATGGTATCTACACCAAATGGATGTGAAAACTGCATTCTTGAATGGAGAACTAAAAGAGAAGGTATTTATAGAACAGCCTCTGGGATTTATAGAAAAGGGAAATGAAAATAAGGTATGTCTTCTTAAGAAAGCACTGTATGGATTAAAGCAAGCTCCACGAGCATGGTATAGTCGGATCAATCAATATTTTGAACAACATAACTTCAAAAGATGCACATTTGAACATACCTTATTTTTAAGGAAGACAAAGACCTCCAAATTAGTGGTGTGTTTATACGTAGATGATTTAATCATAGCTAGTGACTGCATGGAGGAAATAATCTCATTTAAGGAATCCATGCAAAGGGAGTTTGAAATGACAGACATGGGAAAACTACATTACTTCTTAGGAATGGAAGTCACTTATGATCAAGAAGCAATAAAGATTTCTCAAACTAAATATGCTAAAGACATACTGGAAAGATTTCGAATGGCAGATAGCATTAGAGCCTCAACTCCAATGGAATATGGATTAAAGTTGATCAAGAATAGCAATGAAGAGAATATTGACCCAAGCTTATATCGAAGTTTAGTTGGAAGCCTTATGTATTTAACAAATACAAGACCCGATATAATGTTTGCAGTCAGCAAGATCAGCAGATTCATGGATCAACCAAAGAAGTCACATTGGGAAGCAGGAAAACATATATTGAGATATATAAAAGGCACTTCAGAATATGGAATCGTATACAACAAAAACTCATTTGAATTGAAGGGCTTTAGTGATAGTGACTATGCAGGAAATATAGATGATAGCAAAAGCACATCAGGATATATATTCAATATAGGATCAGGAGCAATTTCATGGCAATCAAAGAAACAAAAAGTGGTAGCATTATCATCAACAGAAGCAGAATATATTGCTTTATCTCTCACTGGATGTCAAGCTCTATGGCTCAAAGGGATCTTGAAAGATTTAGAGATTGACACAAATAAAGCAATTACTTTATATTGTGATAATAAATCTACCATCAATCTCACAAAGGATCCAGTCTATCATGGGAAAAGCAAACATATTAGGATCAAATATCACTTCATAAGAGATATAATCAAGACTGAAGACGTGGAGATCAAATACTGCAACACAAAAGATCAAATAGCAGATATCTTCACCAAGGCACTACAACCGAAGGACTTCACAAGACTACGAACCATGCTACATGTACTACCAATCTAGCTTAAGGGAGGGTATTGGACGTAAATATTTATTATAAGCTAGATATGTTAACCGGTACAATACATACACCGGTCAAGGATACAACCGGGTCATTCAAGACACAACGTTTCGCTCACACCGGTTCACTCAAGACGCATCATTTCATTTCTGTATATATAGTTCTCATTTGTCATAATTAGCGGTTATCAAGTTATTATTATCCAAAACACAAGAACATATTCCTTTGTAATTTCATACGATTCTATCAATCAATATTCAATAAGATTATCAGTTTCTGTTATAGATTTGCGTTCATCTTTGTAAATCGGCCAACAAAGCTGGTTTATTATTGGATAAATGAAGCAAGTGTTAGAGAAGCATTGCATATTCGGAAGGTATTTACAGTGCACGCTTGTCTTCACATCTATAATATATTGAGAACCGCGATAACCTCATAATGCAATTCTACATAGTGCTTAATAGTATGGTTACATATTCATCTTCTGTATCACGTTAAAAGCAATAAGTTCAAATGCGTTACGCAATGCAGTTTGTTGATTTGTAAATATAACTCTAGTTTATTTGTGTTTGTTGTGAATATTAAACTTATATGTGTGTATGTAATATGTAATAAGTAGAAGTATCATAGCATAGTTTATAAGATTAGGCAAAGTAGTATATGGGTCAAAACAAATGAAGCGAAGGGATCATGGTCAAGGCTGCAAAACATCAAGTCTGGATGCACATATTGTTTCAAGACCACATTGATAAGCTGCAATCTGATCAGAAAGGAAGGCCAACGTTCGAAGGATATTTCAAGTATTTGAATGATGCAAAAGGACAACTATACCCCTACGGTTAAACTGATTATTTTGGCGGGATTCAAACCGGTATGAAGTAACAGTTATGACGGTTGAGGGACAGACACAACACTTCAAGACATTTAAGAATGAGAGACGCGGCACATTGTCAGTTTATCAAGATTGTCTCATTTTACACAATCCTCTCGTTAATAAACTTCCAGAATTCTATTGTATTCTTTGTTTCTTTCGAATCATATACATTACTTTCAATCATATAATACAGTTTGTTCATATATTGTGATCGTGATCATTGAAACAATCAATATTATCCGCTGCAAATTCAGTTTCTGGGCCAACAAATATGGTATCAGAGCAAGGTTTCCTTGTTCAGTTTCTGTAACCGTATTCATATGTTAGTCTGTTCCCTTTGAGACTTCTGTTTCTGTTCTTGTTATTTTGTTTCTCGCATCAGTTTTCTGTTGTTGATCATACTGTTTCATCACAAACTGTTTAGTCTCTAATAAGTCATAAAACATTACGGTTCTGTTCATAATTATACGGTTACTTGTTGTCACACACTGAATCAGGATCTTTGGTATATCGTCTGTTTCCAATCATATCTATATATTCCATTCAATTCGATCAGTTTATTTCATAAAAGTATTCAGAAAGTTTGTTATAGTTTTCTGTTTTATTACACGGTCACATCAGAAAGTTCTATTGTCTTGAATAATGTCCGAATCATCAAGGATTTCCTACTTGGGTCCTAGGCCACAATATCTGGCACGCTATAGACGAAAGAAAGAGAGACAAGCGGAACTAAGAAGAAGGGGTATTGAAACAAGGAAGTGCTTTTATTGCAAACAACCGGGTCATTTGATTGGTGTTTGTGGCATAAAGGAGAGGAATGAGGGTGCACAATTGATAAGAGATGCCATCAACACCGGGATATCATATTATCCCGAGAAGTCATTTGGAAATGGTGAAGATTACATTCTTCAAGGATCCGATATTGGTTTGTGGAAGAATCTTTGGTATGTAAGTCCTAATCTACAAAATCATATTGCGGGTAATTTAGATTTCTTTCTTAAGTTAAAGAGATCTTTTGGGGTTGAAAGCAAGATTAGGAATGAGTTTGTATTCATAAGGGGGGTTGGAATTGTTAGTATTACCGTTGAAGATCAACAATTGGTCATACCCAATGTGTTTTATTCAACGGATTTGGAAGACAACATACTAAGTCTTCCACAACTTTTACTACAAGGTTTTGTGGTAAAGATTGTGGGAAATTTTTGTGTTGTGGAAAATATGTTCAAAGACAAAAGCATGCAATTCCGTTTCATAGAAAACACTAGTGAATCCAAAGAAGAAATTTCGGCCATGTTGAAAATTGGTGAAGAGGAACATAATAAGATGAAAGATAGTTACATAAATGACTACTATGAGTCAATTTCAGCCGAGGCCGATTCATCTATGAAACAAATAGATGATGTTGTTAATAGTATAAATATTGACTCACTAGAAAAGTGCATTGAGTTGTTGGATATTATACATGACATGGAATTCCCTTGGGCACATAGAAACATTCTTAAAGGACCATTCATACAAATGGTTTCTTGGTTTCTAAAGGAATTCCTAGGAATAATGAATAGACCAATCCCTCCAAGGTTTGAAAATGGAAAATATGTGGAATTATATGACTTGTATATAATGGTGCAAAGAGAAGGTGGATATAGAAGAGTTTCAACCTATGATATATGGGTTGTGATTGCAAAGGAATTGGGATTTGACTATGAGGACAAAGATATGATGCGAATCTTGTATGCACAATACCTTGATGTTTTAGATTGGCAATATTTAGTCCACAAGAATGCCCGGAAAACAGCCGCAAAAATGATGAATGAAAGGCATGAAAGTAGTCAAGTTAGAAGGGTAAACACATCACCAAACATGTCTATGGAAGCAACATCATCAAACAAAGAAATGAAGCCAAATGAAGAAGACTTTGCTTTGTACATGGGTGGTGATTGGAGGGCAGCAAAAAGGTACATGAAGAGAAGAAATTTCGACTTCACACAAGCCGAAATAGCCCTTAAAGAAGCCATAGAAACTCTACCAACAAGTCCCATGAGCCCTAGTTATATTTAGGGGCAAGTGTTGATTTGTAAATATAACTCTAGTTTATTTGTGTTTGTTGTGAATATTAAACTTATATGTGTGTATGTAATATGTAATAAGTAGAAGTATCATAGCATAGTTTATAAGATTAGGCAAAGTAGTATATGGGTCAAAACAAATGAAGCGAAGGGATCATGGTCAAGGCTGCAAAACATCAAGTCTGGATGCACATATTGTTTCAAGACCACATTGATAAGCTGCAATCTGATCAGAAAGGAAGGCCAACGTTCGAAGGATATTTCAAGTATTTGAATGATGCAAAAGGACAACTATACCCCTACGGTTAAACTGATTATTTTGGCGGGATTCAAACCGGTATGAAGTAACAGTTATGACGGTTGAGGGACAGACACAACACTTCAAGACATTTAAGAATGAGAGACGCGGCACATTGTCAGTTTATCAAGATTGTCTCATTTTACACAATCCTCTCGTTAATAAACTTCCAGAATTCTATTGTATTCTTTGTTTCTTTCGAATCATATACATTACTTTCAATCATATAATACAGTTTGTTCATATATTGTGATCGTGATCATTGAAACAATCAATATTATCCGCTGCAAATTCAGTTTCTGGGCCAACACAGTTTTCATGGTTTCCAACATATTATTATTTCTGTCTTTCTGAAAAGAATGCCCCCCCCCCCCCCACACACACACACACACACATATAGCATTGCTCACACATGCTACAACAACACAGGGGACCATTACTGAGTGGATAAGATGCAGATCAGATCTGAATTTCACGGAAACACTATCTGATGTCAGATCATACCATCTAAACCTCGGCAACAAGGGCTATCGGTCTCTCATTTACAGGTCTCCTTAATTTCACAATGTGCATAGGATTTGACTTTCTTTTGTGAAGGCATGCATCATCTTTGTGACATTCTTGGTTTATCTCGACTCGTTGACACCATCAAACTTATGTGCAGTTAAAATGTGTTTTTTTTTATTGTTGTTTGATTGCCTATATCATCACTTACAATCATGTCTAAGTTTTAATGTAAGTGTTTTTTGACCTGGCCCGTTCTAACATGACCCATTTTTGGTCTCCGCTGACCAAATCCTTGCGTCCGCCAGTGCCAGTGTCATTTATGAAGTTTTGTGATGTAACGCAGCGGTGATCATGATATGTTCATTCCCCACCAATCAACTCAAGCATGGATAAAATACCTGAACTACTCTGTCGTCGATCAATGGCGATCATGGAAACTTAATGGTCAAATTGCAGGGTAATCTACAAATTAATGTTGTTCACAACATAGTGCATTCAAATGTACTTAACTTGGAATTTTTTTTTTTTGTATATATTGACAGGTACACAGAGAGTTATTCGAATATGATGACGTATGCCACTGTGAAGGCAAGGAATCCGAATGTCCTTATTTCGAGTGTAGATAAAGATTGTTAACTAAAACGGTTTGTTTACGTTGCAGGGCGGTGGGCACACAGCCCCTGAGTACAAGCCTGAAGAATGTTTTGCCATGTTCAAGAGGTGGATATCTAACCAACCATTATGATCATGAATGCATCTTATCAGGTTAAAATATAGACTAATTGTCATTTTAATGGATCCAGTTTATTCTATTTGGATCAATTTGGGAAATTTATTGTGACATAAATAAGTTGTATTTTTATGGATAGAATTGTTGTTCTTACTATTGATATATGATCTTGACAATCAACTATGTATTTAAATTTAAATACGATTTGGACGTAATGAGGATTAATTAGCTTGGACCATTAACAGTGACGAAGCTTGAAATAAAAATAGTGGTAGGGGCCGAAAATCACGAGACTTAAATTTTTTCCTATCGGCAGGGGCCGGTAAGATCAAATCGTTAGGGGGGGGGGGGGGGGGTGTTAATCGAACCCGTTTGATTGCCATCCCTAAAGACGATCAATTCACCACAAAGTTTACCCACAAAACCGAGTCAGGAAGTTGCATGTTCATCACTCAAAGACACATAATTTACCCACAAAACCGAGTCAGTAAGTTGAATGTTCAGCCTTAACTGGACTTATTTGTAACTAATCCATAACCGCCAGTTAACTGTTCCTGCCATAACCGATGCTCGGTTATCGGTTACGGTTTAGAAATTAACCCTGCATAACCGAAGCTTGTTTATCAGTTTCGGTGGAGCCTCCAATACCGAATCGAACTGCTTTACACACCCTATCAAGAATAGTCCTGGATATATTTTATTTACACCCATTTTCATGCTATATATATCATCTAAATATATATACTTCGAAGCTAGCCTCTTTAGGAATTGTAACTTCTACATAATAAATTACAACATCATATATGATCATCATTATACAACTTGAGGAGTCTTAAAAAATAAATCTGTGCCATGTGTTTAGGTATAATAATATTATAAATGAACATGATAAATTGTTACAACACAACTTGAGGAGTTTTAAAATTGAATTTTATCACGTTTTGTTTAAGATAATATTTAAATGATTTCCACAAATTTAATAAACAAGATTCTCACCCGCCCCTTAAAATAAGAAAAAAATACAAAGGAGTCATTAATGAATCGATTCTAATTGGTCGACAACATTCAATTTCAAATACAGCACGTAACTAAAATTAGGTACTTGTTTATTCTAGATATATCAATCATCCATATTGTTTGTTTATCATTGATAGCTTACTAAAATGAGGTACTGGTTTCTGATCATCATCGTCATCATATGTTCTCATGCTTCAACCTGTGCAAGTGCAACATCAAGAAGGAGAGTAGAGTATCTTCCAGGCTTCCAAGGACCCCTCCCTTTTTATCTTGAAACTGGGTATTCTTTATTAATATATATGTTTTGATCAAATTAGATATATAAGCAACAAAGTAGTAGATATGAATAGTTGAATAATGCATGATATTATATATATATATATATATATATATATATATATAGGATTTGGTTCAAATGAGAACCTTTTCACAAATTGAGAACTAGAGAACCATTCTGGGCCACACATTTCTCTAACGCAAAATTTTTTTTTTTTTTTTTTTTTTTTTTTTTTTGCAAAAATCGCTGCTTTATATGTAAGGAAAATTTTTTTTTTATTTTTTTTTGTATTTTTTTTTAGTATACACATGTGTATAATTGCATTATACACATATGTATAATGCTATATACACATATGTATAACTGAAATATACACATATGTATAGCTGAAAAATGCTATATACACATATGTATATTTGCTATATACACATATGTATAATTGTCATATACACATATGTATAAATGAAAAAAAATTCAAAAAAAAAAAAAAAAATTTTTTTTTCCTTGCATAAAAATGTGCGATTAAAGCAAAAAAAAAAAAAAAAAAAAAAATTTTTTTTTTTTTTTTTTTTAACCTTTATATGAAATGTGTGGCTTAGAATGGTTCTCTCAGTTCTCAAATAGGGGTTGGTTCTCTTAGGATCCCTACCCTATATATATATATATATATATATATATATATATATATATATATATATATATATATATATATTATGTAGATACGTGGGTGTGGATGAAAATGAAGATGTGCAACTATTTTACTACTTTATTAAGTCGGAGTCGAATCCGGAGCATGATCCACTCATGCTTTGGCTTACCGGCGGCCCCGGTTGTTCTGCCATATCTGGTCTGCTTTATGAGATTGGTATGAGTTTTTTTTTTTCCTTTTTACATTAACTTTTAGATTTTTTAGGATACATACACCACATTTACTATGCTGGTTGTTCTGCCACATATAACTTTTATTAAATTATAGCATGATTTTGACCCTATCTTACCCTTCTAGTTTTGCTACGAGTAATATTTTATTGGGTACATTTATGTGTTTTTTATACAGGCCCAATTAAGTTTGAGGGCGACCACTATAATGGAAGCTTTCCCACCTTGATTTTGACACCCCATTCGTGGACCAAGGTTTCTTTTTTCTAAGCTTTTTTGATTAATCATTTGTAATTTAAGAATGTTATGTGTTCGGTTTGGCGGTTTCATGGTCCGGTTTGGAACTTGAAACTGGCTTTGTAAACCAAAGCGTGTAGTATATCATTTTTAATGTTATAATACAAACCCTGCTAATGTGATTTGTCCTATCCCTAAATTGTAGTTAGCGGTTTGGCCTAGAGTTTTCATCAAAACCGGCTTAACCAGACAAGTAACACCAATACTTTTGTGATTGATGATGATCTGGGAATATGCAGATGGCAAGCATAATTTTCTTAGATCTTCCTGTTGGTACTGGTTTCTCCTACGGGAGAACGACACAGGCCTCGCATTCCACTGACATCCAACTTTGTGACCAAGCCTGTGAATTTATGAGAAAGGTACCGGAAATGATATAAGTAACATGTTTATGATATTCAAATGTTACTTTTTTTATGCAAGTTTATTGATTATAATTTGGAATTGTTTCTGTAGTGGTATGAAAGTCACCCGGAGTTCACCTCTAATCCGTTCTATGTAGCAGGAGATTCCTACTCTGGAAACCCGGTCCCAATAATCACACAACTAATATCAGATGGTAAAGGTTTTTTTTTGTTTTTTGTTTTTTTTTTTTTTATTGAAAATGTATCATGGCTGAAATTATGAATATCATGTGAATTTATGACATGACACGAACTAAAATGAAATCAACGGGTTTGGACCGACCCACGAACACATTTAGATAAACGGGTTAGGTTCAGGTTGAGAAGGCAGGTTCACATGCTGTCCCGTTTAGTTTTGTATTAGGTAACTTAAAATAAGGTTTTTTTGGCCATATTTTAAATATTAAAGGAGAAATTGATATAAAGTTCAAATACAAACAAAATTATCGTGCGAACATACGATCTGAAGGGAACAAAAAAAAAGTGGCGGTGGCATTTTCGTAAATAATAACCACCACTCTTTGTTTGTATAATTACTCTAGTGTATATAATTACTCTAGAGTAAAAAAGTGGCGGTGACATTTTCGTAAATAATGACCACCACTCTTGTTGTATAATTACTCTAGTGTATATAATTACTCTAGAGTAATTACCCTAGAGTAATTATATAATTACTCTACGCTATATAATTACTTTAGAGTAATTTTATAATTACTCTAGTTTTATAATTACGCTAGAGTAATTACGCTAGTTATATAACTAGAGTAATTATATAATTACTCTAGTTATATAAAATTTCCAATATTTACAGAAATGCCACCGCGTGTTTTTTACTTCAGTTCGTATTGTTCGTACGATAAAGCTATTTGTACGTGAACTTTACTCTTTGTAAATTTAAACATAATTGTTTTATATACATGTGTATTTGACTATTTGTCATAAGTTTATAATTTAGAATATGTTCATGTCATGCTTAGGTTCACATGTCTGACGCAACTTTAAGGTTTGTGTCAAATTTTATGGTTCGGCCCGCCAACCCACTAACACGACACATTTAGCACCTCTTATCCGTAGCTAATCTGCAATGTGTAGGAAATGAAGCTGGCAATGAGCCTTACATTAATCTAAAGGTCTCAACTCTTATCCTATCAAAAGAAATTATTAAGTAGTTTCATTAATACCTTTGAAATTGAGAGTTTTCTGTATGATTACAAATTCGATTTAGTTAACGGATTAATCTTGGGCACTAGGGATATGTTCTTGGCAACCCTTTGACTTTTCCAGAAGAAAGTAATTACCAAATTCGATTCGCTAATGGTATGGGACTTATATCAGATGAACTTTACAAGGTTTGTTCTGTCATATGATGTTATATATGTGTATGTTTCCTAGTGTCCTACTTGCTTTAGCAACTAATGTCCAACGAATATAGTCATTGTACCACACGTGTCATGGAGAGTATCGATCGGAGCATATAAGCCCGAGCAACATAGGATGTCATCAAAATCTTGAGTTGTACGAAGAGGTTCGTTACTTGCTTTACATTGGCTTTTACCCCACCTTGATGCTAAAAAAAAGATTAAAAGGAATGTACTTTTTCTAGTGCATAGATGGGATTGATTCTGCTCATGTTTTGGAACCTCAATGTGGTTCTATTTGGCTAATTAAACTACCTACTCAGAAGCCGCTTGATGAGCACCGCCCTGTTTCTTCATCTTACTGTCGTGTAAGTCTATTGTATTGCGTTCTTTTCCAACACATATCTTGATTCCGTGAAACAAATTTGAACCATCTTGTAAGAACTTTGTACCAGATTTTAAGGATGTTTTTGAATTGAGCAGGCTGATGGATATATGCTGGTTTATCATTGGCTTAATGAAGCCATTGTTAGAGAAGCATTGCATATTCGGAAGGTATTCTTACATATACATATAGAGGCACGTTCGTTTCAAAATGATTATATTTAGAGAACTATAATAATCGCATAATGAATATGTATGTTGTGAAAAAAAAACATATCTTGGTTCATAAATGAATGCTCCCTATATATGTTATATGTTTTTGTGTGCGCGCGCGTGTATGTATTTCTAGTTGATAAAATTGTGACATTGTTCACACATGTTACCACAACATAGGAAACCATAGGAGAGTGGATAAGATGCAGATCAGATTTGAATTTCACAAGAACACTTTATGATGTCAGACCATACCATCTAAACCTCAGCAAAAAGGGCTATCGTTCTCTCATCTACAGGTTCTCTTCATTTCGTAACTTATCCTTTTGTGAAGGAATACATCATCAATGTGACATTCTTGGTTTCGTTCGACTAGTTATTTTGTAATATAATGCAGTGGTGATCATGATTTGAACATTCCCCACCAGTCAACACAAGCATGGACAAAAGACCTAAACTATTCTGTCATCGATCAATGGCGATCATGGAAGCTTAATGGTCAAATTGCGGGGTAATCTACATATTTTCGTTGTTCGCAGCAAAGTGTAATATTTTAAATGTACCAATGTTTGGGTATATGTTTATATTGACAGGTACACGGAGAGTTATTCGAATATGATGACCTTTGCCACCGTGAAGGCAAGAAATCCGAATGTTTCTTATTTCAAGTGTAGTCGTTTAGATAAATGTTTTTAACTAAAGCGGTTTGTGTACGTTGCAGGGCGGTGGGCACACAGCCCCTGAGTACAAGCCTGAAGAATGTTTTGCCATGTTCAAGAGATGGATATCTAACCAACCATTATAAGTTATTACCATCATCGCATTTTATCATGTCGAAATGATTCGATAGTCGGCAACATATGCAGCTCTTGTGTTGTTCTGTGACATGAGCATAGACTAATTGTCATTTTAATGGATCCAACTTGTTCCGTTTTGATCATTTGAGAAATCTATGAAGATTTCAAAGGTTGTCATTTTTCTACAATCCTAGAGATACGGTTGCTTATGTACCCAGAAGCAACATATAGCTATGCTTTCGATATATGATCTTAAATGGTCATATACTAAGCAAAATTATCAAATGCGCATTTAACTACAATTTAAAGTAGTCAAAATAATACCTATATAAATAGCAAATGCAAATCGTATGAAATGTTAATAATTGATGTAAATATATGCATTATATATAAACCACATCTTATCTAGATAAATAACATATTATCTATATGTAATATGTATGTAGGTATTAAGGTATATGTCAACACAATTTAGATCAAATAAAAAACATACTCGTAGCTGAATTAGCATTTTCCGCTGCTTTTCTTTTACTTGCCACAACATGCGACAACTCGCCTAATCACTGATCATCCTACACGCTTCGTACGCTTCATACGCCACAACCAAATTGCAAATTAAATTTAAAGAAATAAACCAACTAAAATTGTGATTAGTTAATTTAAAAATGGGCCCACTCTCCCACCTCTCCCTCACGATTTCATTGGCAGATACCTACACACCCTTGTTGATCAAGCCTTGCCGCAACGCATGGAATGTTTCTTGCCAAGCTGTCGCACCCACCGATGATTGTCAAATGCTTAGTATCGAACCCTGTTCGAACGTTTCAAGATGCTTTTTGATCAAAGTTAGATATAAGGTTTAGAATTAGGATGAGGTCTAGCTTATTCACATGATTAAAATTATCGTTTTCGCATGTTATAGTACATTAATTTCTATGATTGTAACACACATTTTGTCAGTTCATATTAGATTTGTCTATTTCGAAAAGCTCTTGGGATATAATCTAGTTTTTTTTTTTAAACAAATGCTTTGTTTCTTATGTTTGTTGCTTTCCTTTTAGAGCATTTTTGTGATTGAGGTTAGAAACAATTATTGAATTTTTGGGTTTTTTAAAAAGCCAGTAAGTTAATAAGTTGTTTTACTTTGTTTAAAGTTTTTTTTTTTGTTTTGTTTTTTGGTATGAGTTAAAAAACTATTTTTTAATTGCCAAAAAACCTAGCTTTTGAAAACACCTCACTATGCATGTCGATCACCTCACCAGTCCCGAGTTAGAAATGACATTAAAAATAAAACACGAGATAATAGTAAAATAAAACATTATCGTGTAATTTTTCTTTTTTAATGTTGGTTGTTTTATTTTATGTCTTTTTAGTGTATATTTTTATGTAATATCCGTTTTTTACTTTATTGTTTTTTTTTTTTTTTAATTTAATGTGTTTTTTTAGTTATTTAAATGACTTTTAAATTAGTTGGAAAAATTACAGAAATCGTCCTTTATGTTTACATCGTTTTTCAGTGGTTGTCCTTTAACTTCAAAGTTGATGGAAATCGTCCTTTATGTTGTAAAATCTTGCATGTCTCGTCCTTTTGGCCTAACCTGGTTAGTTTTTTTGGTTAAGTTTGGTCACGTGCAAGGCATGTGAGGGCATAAATGAGAATTTACCCTCTGATTTCATCTCCTCCTTAATAAACCCATCACCTGCTACACAAATGGAGAATGCTTGAAGCAATGACATTGATGAATCATATTCAAGCGCGTAACATCCATCCTCAACTGAAACCAACCGAAAACTGCACTTTGTTTTGTCCCCAACCTGCAGCCATAACAACTGATCAAATACAACCCTAACACAAAAGTCAACCTCATATAACATGTGTCAACTATGCATTAATACCTGGTAACAAAGGTCAAGACGATTTGAGTTAGATGGAGTCTTGAGCGTTTCATTCGGATGATTTCCAAGAACATGAAATTGACAACCAATGTCCCAGCCTCCACAGTCACATGTTCCACCAGATCTCCATCTCTTTATCAATGGAGAGGGTGATAGTGATCTGTTCGTCGGCCAACTATGAACCGCCCTAAACCACCCCCCCTTTCTCACCATCTCTCTTCTCACACATGTAAAAAATCCATGATTAGACATCAGGATGGCTGAAGACAAGGATTGAATCAGGATTTGGTGATTATCTCTCTTCTCACAGATCTGAAAGAGGACGGGAGGGGGTGACGACTGAACGAAGGCTTTGGTTCATCATCGCACTCGAATGGAATGCTTCCGGTTAACGAACCAGTAGCGAGTTTAAGCACCCGAATTCGGGTGGAAACCAAATCAGATAACCCACCGGTTAATCTTTTGTTCTGGAGTTCTAACTTAACAACCCGACCCGAATCCGAATCACACATAATCCCAACCCAATTACAGCAATTGAAACTTGAATTGTAAACACAGAATGAAAAACAGAGATTGTGTTGGTTTTGGAGGATAAAGAAGGAAAAAGTATTGATTGATTAATATTGAGTTTCTATTAGGAATTAGGGAAAATGGAAGAAGGTGGGTGGAGTGGTGGTGGCAAGTGGGGCAATGGTGGTGGCAGGTGGGGCAATGGCGGTGATGGTAGATGATGGTGGCAATGGTGATGGGTGGTGGTTGTGAACAGGTAGAGAGAGAGAGAGAGATAAAGAGAAGAGAGAGGAGAAAGATATGGTGTGTCTCATAGGAGAAAGAGATAGAAAGGCAGAGATGTAGTGAGAGAGAAAGAGAGGGGTAAAGATTAAATTGTTTTTTTTTAATTTTGGACCAAAAGTATAAGTTAAGTACACAACTAGCCCCTAAAAGAGTAAAAAGACAAATTTACCCTCATGTGCAATGCACATGACTGGATTTAACCAAAATCTAACCAAGTTAGTGCTAAAGGACGAGACTTGAAAGATTTTAGAACATATAGGACGATTCTCATCACTTTTGAAGTTTAAGGACATCTACTGAAAAAATAGGTAAACATAAAGGACGATTTCTGTAATTTTTCCAAATTAGTTTATGTTAAAAACAAAATGCCACGGCAACTCATGCCCCGAAATTCAAGCCCTCCACTTCCCACCTTTTTTGGGGCTTAAGTTGGGGGAAGGGACACTTGTAGGAAAATCTTTTCACTTCACTGATTTTAACCAATTATACACTGCCGCATTACTTCACTGAAACATTTTTTTCCGGCAACACTCATCTGATTCTTTTTTTGGTTTTTATTTAAATACAAATATAAACTTTTTTTTTAATTCACATGGTTTTATAAATTTTATCACTAAACCGTCAGCCCGATTTAATTTCTCATAACCGTCTCCACCCAACACGGTCAAAAATATTTATTCCCATTAAAATCGGTCTTATCTAACCGTTAGAAAAAAACCAATTTTACATGCAATACGGTTGAGATTTTTGTGTATATAAACGACGGTGGTGAAAACACACTTCAAAACCAACAATTACCCACACCTTCAAAATGACTCGCTGGACCGAAAATGAAGAAATGGCTCTGGTCGTGTGCGCTAAAGACGCACAAAACGACCCATCCTTGCAACGCCAACCCCCTAGGGGCCCGGGGGCTCAGGAGGTAGCCAAACAGGCTTCTGGGGCCGTGTCTTGGTTGATTTCAAACAACAAATTGGCGAAAACTACCGCACAATTGAGAACCTATAGAGAAAATGGACCGATCTAAACAACAAATGTGATCGGTGGACCACCTGCTACGAGCGCACCATGAGCCGGCACCCAGGCATTGTGCCTGAGTTGGCTGTGGAGTTGACTCAAGCGAGCTATGCGGGTCGTTACCGCGACAACTTTGAGCATCTCCATGCCTGGCAACTTATATGTCAACTCTAAGTTTTATTTTTTATGTTTTGATGTATTTTTTTATGTTTAATATTAATAAATTATGTTTTTTTTTCGTTTATGTTTAAAACGCACGATTTAAATAAAAAAATAAATAACCAAAATGTGTTTTGAAAACAGTCACCATTAAAAAAATTGAATTATAATAATTTAAAATTAAATGATAAACAGTTATCGGCTCGTTAGAAAGAACCAGAAAACGGTTTACGAAAACCCTACCAGCACAGGGGGCAACAGTAATACCGTGCTGGTAGTGGAGTTGCCGTGACCAAATCCGGGTAGCGCCCCATCCCCCCTTATGGACCCCATTATTACCATATGACAACTCAAACCTTTACCCAAGCTTTTTTTTGAACAACAAACAAACTTTATATATATATATATATATATATATATATATATATATATATATATATATATATATATATATATATATATATATATATATATATATATATAAAGCCCCAGCAAGAAACTGGAAAATACAATCACCAACGCCAAACAAACGAAACAGATTACATCAAATCCGAAACAGAAAAGTCTACTCACTTGTCCCAGCTAAGACTAGGCAGCTTCGATCTATGAGCGAGCCACAAAAACGAATCCTCTTTGATGCTATCAACCGTATTGAACACCGGAACGAAGACCCCCTCGAACACCATTTTGTTCCTGGCTGCCTAAACATTCCAAAACGTAGCCAGGATAATCAAATTGACGACCTTCTTCCATCTTTTATCACCCGGACATTCACTGATGTATTTATAAAGATCACCAACCGTCTTGCACTTATCCGGCCAAGGGATACGCATCCATACCAAAACATTCCACTATATAGAGCGAGCGAACAAACAATCGACAAAAAGGTGATCCGAGGACTCCGGCCGGATCCCGCATCTATTGCAATTCGTGTCGATATTTGTCAAACCCCTACGCTGAAGCTCAACCTTGGATGCAACTCTACCCATTTTTCCGCGCCAAAGGAGGAGGTTGCATTTTGAGGGGGCCCAAGAATTCCATAGGAAAGTTGAGTCAATGTCTTGGTCCATTCTAGCAGCCATAATATCAGACCTTACAGCTTTAGTAGCGAAGTTCACTCCCTTGTCATTTTTCCACTGCCAACAATCAGTGTCAAGCCCCAGAGAAAGACTATGCAGCCGATTTATTGACCTCTATAATTGTTTAAGTTCGGTCAGCGACCTCGGCTCTCGTTTCCCAGTCCCAAATCCAATCAATTCCCCTGTTAATCCTTCGGTACTGCTCCATAACAACTGCAAACTTGTTTTTGGCGATTCTAAACAAGTTAGGAAAATCAGCATATAAAGGCGTCTGACCAACCCAAACATCAGTCCAAAAAAGAGTCTTGTCGCCAACACTGATCCGAACCAGCAATTTATCTTCTACATTGATACCCAGCCGTGCGAGAACACCACCCACAGAGTCCACGTCTTTCCAAACGCCAACCACCGATTTTTTTGACAGGAATAAGATAACCACACGGCTTCGACCCATGTATACAACGAATAATCTTAGCCCAAAGTTGGTTCGGATGGTGTTTGAAATACCACCACCATTTAGAAATCATGGCAAGATTAAAGTCTTCGACACCCCCAATGCCTAACCCCTTACCTTCTTCGGAAGGGTCATTTCGACCATTTGACCCATCAGATTTTTTTGGCCACTTCCCATTTTACCCCAAACAAAATCTCTTCTAAGACCTTCAATCTTTTTTATAATACCTTTCGGCGCCGGGAAGAATGACATGAAGTATGACGGGAGGCTACCAAGAACCGACTTGGCTAAGGTAACTCTACCCGCGAAGGATAAAAGGCGAGCCTTCCAAGCCGAAAGTTTCGTTTGATATTCGTAATGACCGGGGTCCCAATATTTAACCCTTTTCATGTTGGCACCAATGGGAATGCCGAGATAATTAAACGGAAAAGAACCTATTTCGCACTTCAATCTCACGGCTGCATCAGAAACTTCAGCCTCTTCGACACCCACTCCAAAAATACGACACTTTTTATTGTTGATCTTGAGACCGGTCACCAAGTGAAGGCATCAAAGGAACCGAATAAGACTAGTCACGTTTTGGGTAGACCACTCGCCTACGAAAAGGACGTCATCCGCATAACACAAATGAGAGATGGTAGGGCCATCGTTTGTAAACTTGACGCCTTGAAACATACCCGAGTCCACGGCTCTTCTCATAAACATATCCACCACTTCGAGGGCGATAATGAATAAAAACGGGGAGATAGGGTCGCCTTGTCGAAGACCTCTTTTAAACCGCAATTCATTGGTCGGGGACCCGTTAACTAGGACCGGGCCTTTGCCGAAGGAGACACACCCTTTTATCCAATCTATCCATTTAGGAGGAAACGCCATATGACGGAGCATGTTGAAAATAAACTTCCAATTAATCGAATCATACGCCTTCTCGAAATCCACCTTGAAAATAAGAATTTGTCTCTACTTAGCTTTAGTCCAAGATATCAATTCACTAACAATAAGAGGCCCATCTAAAATATTTCTTCCACCGACAAACGCGGATTGCGTGGGGGAGATCAATTCATCAAGGATCAGTTTAAGTCTATTCGCAAGCAACTTGGCTAAGACTTTGTAGTAAGATCCAATGAGCAAAATAGGCCGAAATTTAGAGATATCGTGAGCATCCATAGCATTGGGAATTAAGGATAGGAACGCCGCATTACAGCCCTCGCTGATAACTCCGGAGTCATGGAACTCATACAACACCGCCATCAGATTTGGTTTTAGATCCTCCCAAATTTTTTTATAAAACTTCAAAGTATACCCATCTGGGCCGGGGGCTTCATACCCATCACAATCTTTAACAGCCTTTCAGACTTCGTCAACCATAAACGGTTTAATAAGATCAACAGCTTGGGTACTTGAGACTTGTTTTAAACCGTAATTCTCGAATAAAGGTCGACGGCGCATTGGTTCTGAGAATTGTTTATTGAACCATTTAAGGAACTCCATTTTAATAACTCTAGGATTCGTAACCCAAGCACCTTCAATTTCAAGACCCACAATACGATTACCAGCTTTGTTAATGTTCACCATTCTATGAAAGAAATTCGTGTTGTCGTCCCCGAACTTCAGCCATTTGATACGGGCCTTTTGATGGATATCCTTTGCTTTAGCACTTTCCAGATTTCTAAGTTGGAGCATGGTAGTGACTCTCAGCGCTTTCTCATCTTCAGAAAGATTGTTGACAACCGCTTTATCTTCGAGATCCGCCTCAACTTTATTAAGAGACTCACTGACCAAGTTTTCAACCGCCGTGACCGCTTTTCTCCACAACTTTATCCTCTTCTTCAATTGTTTTAACATGTTAAGAAACCTGCAGTCGGCTCTTTGCCCCCCAATCGGCCCCGAAGTCACCTCAACTACCAAATTACGCAGCTCCTCAGAATTAGCCCAACTATTGTAAAATTTGAAAGGGATGGGTCCGAAGTCATTGTCCTTGCACACAAGCAGAATCGGATGATGATCGGATATCCCTTTGGGAAGCACCGAGACCGTAGCAAGAGGCCATGATCCAATGAATTCGTCGCATACCAAGAAGCGGTCTAATTTACTCAATTTCACATCCCTATGATCAGAGATATAAGTGAAAGTCCCCCCCCCCCCCCCCGTCGTCTTGTACAATAAACCAGCATCCAATATAAAGCTATTAAAAGCATCAACAACCCTGTAATCGAAGCGAGAATTGACTCTTTCGTCTTGGTTTCTGAAGTCGTTAAAGTCTCCAAAAAAGGCCCACATACCAGGCAACTGGGAGCGAACATCCAGCAGCTTCTCCTAAAGAGTTATCCTAGCCTGCGGGTTGTTCGAGGCGTACACATTAACCAAGTTCACAACAGTCTCTAACCCTTTGATGAAGCCGGAAACTAAAATAAAATTCTGATCGATGACGGAGGACAAGGCCGAGAACATGTCTGGGTCCCACAGAGACGCCAAGCCTCCCGATCTACCCACCGCATCTGAAGATAGCACTTCGAAACTATGTCTCCCCCAAAACCTCCCCTAAAACAATTGATCAAGCCCCGATTTATGCGTTTCTTGAATACCCATGAAAGAACACCTAGAATCAGACTTGAGCTTTCTGACCCAACCCGGTTTATCAACGCCGGTGACCCCCCTTATATTAATTGACAATATATTCATAACGACCGATTAATCGCCAAATCCCCACTAACCAGTTTTCTAACCTGATTATCGAAGCCTGGCATCTGAATTCCAAGGCCTTCACCGTATTTAATTGTCTCACCAACCTCCTGTTCAAATCCATCATCGTCAGCATTGTCAAAACAACCTTGGTAAACTTCATCGGTTCCAGCATTTCTATCGTCATCAAGGGATTGAGTGTCTTCGGAATTGATCTCAGTAGCTCTTCGTTGATTTGCCTCCTTAGAGTTTTGAAAAATAAGTACGTCAAGACCAAAAGGGTCTTCGTCAGCTGCTGCGTCTAATTCAGCATTGAGATCAGGTGTATGAAACATTTGGGCTGGGTCCCTTTCATTTGTTTTTTTCTTGAACTTGGGCCGAGTGGTAATATAGGATAGGTCTTTAGGGGGGGTAATTAAATTGGGCTAGGGAACTAGAATTTGGCCCACCATGCGGGGAAGTCTGCTCATCAATAACGCCGAGCTGTGGGTCCTCCTTTCCAGATAATGAATTTAAATTCGGGGCACAAGTTCCCACACCGATAGGGGTAGCCGCCTTAGCATACACACTCCCCATGCATGCAGAAGGCTCTTCAGATTCAAGCGACCTTTCGTCGTCCTCAATCCTAACAATTTTCGACTTCATCCTCGGCACATGTGAAGGGCTTAACTCCGGTGGATCTCCGGACAAAAAATCCGGCACCCACCCATCATCAACCTCCGTGACCTTCACTGATATGGTCGTACCTTGGTGCAAGATTTTAACAGATTTGATGACTGGCTCCACGGAATTAACTAGCACAGCCAATTTACACCCGACAAGATTCACGTCTTTGTCCGAAACCTGAGACTTCTTCATTAACGTGCCACATCTCTCACCGATACGATTAAAAAATTGTCTTTCCCACAAGTTGATGGGCATTCCCGTAATGAAAATCCAGGCAATTATTTCGAATATCGGAGCATTACCATCCCAACTGTATAACCTTGAGAAAACTTGCGACCATAAGTCATAACTAAATTGCAAAAAATCCTCCGCACCGTCCTTGGTTTGAAACAATAAGAGGTCCTTGAGACCACCCAAATATTTCACCTCAAATCCAGAAAGGCCAAAGGAATGTAGGATCTGAACTACATTGTTCAGGGTCTCCAAATCCCTGGTCTCCCCTATTAATGATTTGGTTGCCCACACTTTCGTTACCGTCGCTTTTATGGGAGGAAGCTCAACTAGTAACTCGTTCTTGACCACCGATTGGCAGCCGGTTAGGGCTGCTTTGAAGGCACCATTATTACCAGCCGAGTACTGACCACCATGCGAGACCACCTCTGGCCTCTGTTCCGGCATATCCAGTCTATCAAACACAGATTTGCTTTTCACCTTAGGCTGGTAGCTGACTTTGCTGCCATCCCTATTGAACATAGTAATGCTAACGGACAAAACAGCTCCATCGATGGAGATGCCATGTAGGTTAGCCAGCCACGCGTCAATGTCTCCTACATTAATGAATCAAATGAAGCCGAACCGGTTCCCATAACCATCACGAAGGCGTTCCAAAGTTTGTTCACTGTGCATTCCTCCGGTAGATTAGAAACGTAGAACGTCGTAGTACGCTTAAGTCTTTCTTCCTTTCTTCTGAACTTGTTTTCCATGGTTTTTTCCTTCTTGCTAAGCACCGGTTGCCATCTAAGGTTGTTGCTTGGTCTTGAGGTCTTCAAACGATCTTGTTCTTCATGTTTCCTCTTCCTTAGTTGCTGTAGATCTTCGTGAGATGGCCGTTGAAGGGCCTGACTCTTGGGGTTCCGTCTCATGGAGAGAGAATGTATTTTTTTTAATATTCCATTAACGTCAAAATATTATTATTATTATTATTATTAATATTATTATTATTATTATTATTATTATTATTATTATTATTATTATTATTAACTCCTAACGGTTATATCAAAAGCCAACAATCCCTTGACCATACTATATATAATTATATTTATTTTAATGTGTTATAATATTTTAGATCTGTACTCTTGCAACCAAATCCATATTAAACAAATAGGTTTTAGCCAACTTTATCACAAAAGCCAAAGAACCATGGGTGCAGGAAGGGATCGAACAGGTGCAGGTAGGGGGTCGAATGAGGGTAGGGGGTCGAATGAAGACTAGAGGAGGATGAATTGGTCGAATAAAGGCTGGAAGCGGGTGAAAAGGTCGAATGGGGTCAGTAGGGGTCGAACGAAGGGTGAAAGAGGGTCGAATGAAAGCGGGATGCAAGATTTAGAAAAGTTACCATTGGGGTGGGTGGGAGGTTGATGGAGAAGGAGGGTGAAGGTTAACGGAAGTGGAGGCGGTGGAGGTTGACGGAACTGAGGGGTGGAGGAAAATGGGTGGTGGAGGTTGAAGGAGGAGAAGGGTGAGGGCGGAAAGGATAAGGGGAGGGGAAGGATGGAAGGAGATCGAAGTAAGGGAGGAGGAGGGAAGGGTTATTGCGGAAGTGAAGGGTGGAGGAGGCAGGGATTTGCCGGAATAACAGATAGATGGAGGAGGGAGGGGCAATGGAGGTTGAAGGAGGAGAGAGTTTGTTGCTTATTATTTTAGATTCTTTTACCCAAGCTATCCACTCCCTTTACTACACAATGAAAGGGGTGGCCCCTTTGGGTTTGATGACGGTGACACCTCAGGACCTCATTCACCTTGCAGTTTCTAAACTAATCAAATAATTCTCATTCGCCTTGCAGTTTCTAAACTAATCAAATAATTGGACATCATCCACATTTATCTTAATTTATTTTATTTAAAGGTTATTATAATAAAGTGATAGGTTAAACAATTACATATTTTTATGGGTTAGTTAGTGAGAACTCCATTTCCTATGTGATAGTGTTGTGGCAACCATGTAACGCCTTAATTTGAAAACAAGATTCAGCCACAGCGGAAAAACGGTCCCCAAAATTTTCATTTAAAAATTTACAAATAATACCGCAAATTGAAATTCTTTAGTTATTATTCAGATGTTACAATTCATTCCTTGTAGATGGTTTTTGTAACCTACTTAATGAATCTTTGCCAGACTTGTACAATCAAATCTCCAAACTTGATCTTCAATCTTTGAACCGACTTCAAGACCCGTAAACCTATAGACATCAATCATGATAACCTTACACTGTGTTCCAGAGATTCATTAAAGGAAAGAAAAGAAAGGAATGGAAATTAAGAAAGAAAGGAATGGAAAGGAAATAAAATATTTTGTGTTCCCGAGTTTAATGGAGAGGAAAGGAAAAGAAAGGAAATTAAACATTTTGTGTGTTCCCGAGTTGAGAGGAAAAGAAAGGAAAATTACAATTTTGCTATTATACCCCTTAGGTAATACTAACACAATATGGTTATATGTCTTGATTAGGATTTCATAACATAATAAGAACAGATCGATGTACTACCAATAAGCCAATATATATAAGTTGATACAATTTTATAAGTTCTTGATATCTTTAAGTTGCATTTTAATTTAAGCATTTAACCATTCATTGTATATACAGTAGCAACTTACTAGTTGGTGTCGAACCACTTGGTCATTTCCATAGCAGGGAGCCAGGGACAGAGGCATTTCATTTCCTCTAGCCATTGAAAAGTGTCGAAACCAATTTCACCACGTTCCAATTGTATCTCGGTGGGACATTCCATTTGTATCTCGGTGGGACGACAACAATTTATATTTAAAGTGTTTTTTTATAAATTTGATCCTAAACCTTATACATCTACACTTTTGATCAAGTTGGATCTAAATATCTAATCAACAGTTGCTGTTAATATGGATCATTACTAGATATAACAATACAATTAATAACTTTTGTCTTTGTTTTACTTTGCTATTTCAATTAGTACTGCAACTTTATATACATTAAAGGTCCCTGAATTTCCTTTGCAATTATTATATAGCATATTGAATTTTTTTCGGTACTCCTCTTATCCACTGAAAAGGAATGAACGGGACTGCATATTGAATTTTTTTTCGGCACTCCTCTGATCCGCTAAACTTTCCTCCATTCCCAGCTTTGCAACCTGCACTTGACTGACACATTTTTTGTTTTTCAAGACAAAACAAATCTGGGAATCGGTACATGAAAGGACCATCTCCAATCCACCAATCAATCCAGAATCGCTCATCCTCCCCATTGCCTATATTCGCTTTTATTAGACATTGTATATTGACCCGTTTAAGTATACCAGCAGCTAGTTTAAGTAACACACAACCATTGACCCATTTAAAATAAAATCCAACCAAAAGCATAAACTCTCACACCACCTTTGCAATTGCATACACTAAAAATCACAGTATCAAACTAGGTGTAGTGCATTTTGCCAATTGAGGTTAGACTGTGAAGCAAAATCAGTTCAGTTTCTATTATATAAAATCAGTTTAGTTTCTTTTCCTTTCAAATATTGTGTATAACTATTGGAGTAATGGATTTAAATAATCTCAATTATTGACTATTGACAAATAACAGTCCAACTACGAAAATAACCACTAGCAGTTCTAACTTTCAGACATTTTGCTCTCAATGGAACCCCGTTAACTCACACTAACACCGTTAGCTGAAACTCACAATTCTAGGCAATTATTCACAGGATTTGAAAAAGAGAATGAGACAATGATATTGGTATGTTCAATTGCAGAAATAAGCATGGTTTAAAAAATTAATATACAAATATTAAAAGACAAGCATTTTTATATATTCAATATCATCAAATATAATTAATCATTTTTAAAAACTATTTATAATTATAAAACTAAAAAATATTTATCGTAGTTTAAAGTTAACTAATTAAATTAACTTTAAAGTCAAACCAAATTTAAAAATTCAAATTACCTTTATCAGTTCGTCTAATCAAAATATATCTGTTCAAAATTAAATAATTTTTTTACTACAAAATAAATAAGAAACTTTAGGATAACAATTTAAAAATACGAATTTTATTTGTACGTAATTGAATACTTAATTAGCTTGATTCCTTTTTAAAATTCTTGTGAAATAATAATAATAATTGTTGTTTTAAAATTTCACAATATTAAAACTCTTTACAATCCGAATTTATTATCACTTTCAAAAACTATCATTTTTTATTTGAATGTCTTATTTTTTGTTTAACTTAAATAAGAAAATTATGTTCCAACTTCAATAAAAACAAATTCACTATACATATTACTCACGATAACGTTAAACAAAAGACAAAGACAATCACTATCAAGAGTTGCTTTGTATTTGAAATGCCCAGTTTTCGCTTATGGCTAACTGTTCGTCACGTTATCAAGAGTAAAAAACAGAGTCGGTGTTAAAGTATTAATATTTGATAGAGATAGCAATGCTAACAAATAAAACAACCCATATTGTATACAAAGAGATATGAAGAGATTTGTGATTTTTTTGTATTTTTTCGGAATTATATTATAAATTAAAATTTTCAATTATTTACATTAATATGTAATCTCAATTACTCTATAATTAAACTTTATATAAATTTTATTTATTATACCCGTGTATCACACGAGCAAATAACCTAGTAGCTAATACATAAAAGAGAAATTATTTAACCCAAGGACTTTTTTTTCTTTTCAAAATAGACATGAAGTTTTAGCCTTTTCTAAAGTAACTGACCCCATTTCCTTATATCAGAAATCCCCAAATTAGTATCGCCGGCTGAAACTGCTAGGATTTAGCTTACACCTTTTGATAAAAGGCGTCGCCTAAGCCTACATGTTTGGTAAGAAATGTCGACTAATTCGTCTAATCCCCCTCTTTTGGCGACTTTCGCTAGCTCAGCTTAAACCCGCACCGGCTCAACCCATGCTATGGGTGATTACTTAATTGGGTAATTTTCAAGGCCGACCCTTAAGGGGTGCGGGGAGGACTCCCGGCTCGGGCGCAATTTCTCGGGGGCACATTAACCCTTCGGAAATTCAAGTTTTCTTAACATTGATATCCTTAATCTGATGGATTTTTGTATGTTTGAGCCCTAAAATTGTTAATCAAGTATTAATCAAATTGAAGGGTAGTTTATATAAAACAAAAAGTAAAAAAAATGTTGAGAGAGGTTAAAAAATAAAGAAGAAAATTAAATGGTTTGAGAAAAAAATTGCATGTTTATTAATGAGTGTAGGACTATAGAGGATGAAGAAGATGAAATGAAGAGAGTTCACACTTAGTTGTTTTTGCTTTTTACCGGTTGGTTTTGACTTCTTTTTTAACTTTAATTTTTGTTATGAAACATTTTTTTTAATTGCTAATCTTTCACCCATTTATATTTTAACCCTTTGTAGGATTTAAACTCTCACCTCCCATACGAGGGTTTGTTCCCTCTACCATTAGACTACAACCTAAGTGGGAAATAAAATTTGATTAATCAATTTGATATTACTTTTATCGTAGCTTAAAAAATAGTTTATATTATTTATTTCGTTAAGGGCTAAAGCTAAAGCTAAGGATAAGGGGCACAATTTTTACAGCTTGGCCCAGGCATCTGAATTTTCAGGGGTGGTAATTTTCCCTACATAAGATGGCTTAATCATGATTTTTAATCTTGGGGCTAACATTGCTAATCTTTGTGTTTAAGTAGACATACGTTCTTTCACATTATTACAATTCAACAAACTCTATTGTTTTGTTTTCGAAAAATCACCAAAATAAACCATCTTAACCGATAAGTTTAACTAAATTGCCTTTCTCTAATTTTTTACTTTGCAAAAGTATTATTGATTTCACTAAGCCAAGAAAAACCTTTCACGACACACCATGTTACTTTTAATTATCTTTAACTATGATTTCACCTTACACTATTAGAAAATTGGGCTTTTGTTATCGCGTTTTTGGTTACATAATGGTAGCAATGCTCTGTAGCCACCATTTTCAAACCGAGAATGCGGTAGCAAAAACAAACATGTCTTTTGCCTTAATGTCACCAAATAGCTACCACTTTTGTATTTTGCTACCGTATTTTTGTCACCACAAAACGGTAACAATTGCTCCTACAATGTTTCGTAAGGTCTTTCGCTAGTGTTTTGGTACCATTTAGCCACCGATATTGCCACCATTTAGACACCATTTTTTATTGAAAATTTACACTTTTTTTTTGTAACCGTTTTGGTACCATTTACTTTGCAACCATTTAGTCACCGCTTTCATTGAGAATTTACTATCATTTAGCCATCACTTTCATTGAAAATTTGCTACTATTTAACCACCACTTTCATTGAAAATTTGCTACCATTCAGCCACCACTTTCATTGAAAATTTGCAACCATTTAGCCACCATTTTCATTAAAAATTTGCAACCATTTAGCCATCACTTTCATTGAAAATTTGCTACTATTTAGCCATCACTTTCATTGAAAATTTGATACCATTTAGCTTTTCTACAGGTTTTTTTCCTGCTTTATTAATTCAATTCATTTAAAAAAACTATATTTTATAAAACAGTCAAATAATACTATTGTCCATTGTGATCCATTAAAGCCCAATACTGTCCATTAGAACATATATGATATAATATTGTCCGTTATGATCTATTAATGCCTAATATGACCCATTAAGACATATATGATCTACTGTTGCCTGTTATGATCCATTAATGCCCAATATGGCGTAATAAGACATGTATAATCTTCCATTAGCCATTGTGATCCATTAAGCCGAATATTGTACATTAAGACATAAATGTTCTACTAATGCCCATTATAATCCACTAAGGCCCAATATAGTTAAGACATATAAGCTCTACAGTTGGCCTTGTAATCCATTAAGGCCTAATATGGTGCATTAAAATATATATGAGATGCTATTATCCATTATGATCCATTAAGGCTCAACATGGCCCAATTAGAAATATAGTATTTGTTATTGCACTGTGACCCATTAAGGCCCAACATAGTTCATCAAGACGTGTATGATATACTATTGTCCACATTGATCTATTAAAGGCCAATGTTGTCTATTAGGATATATATGACGTACATTGTCCATTGTGATCCATTAAGCCCCAAAATGACATTATAAAACCCATAAACTTCAAAATTGACTCATTCGTTATATTCTTCTGCGTAAACTAATTACAACTAGAGATAAGTAAATTGTAGAAGTTACAAGTACTGAATTTCCCGTACAGAATCATTTTCGGTATCAATTTGGTAACGACTTTTTGACGTTTTAGTATTAGTAGTTTTGGTATCGCTACCGGTATTTTATCGCTTTTGCTCACATATACCGAAACCATAGTGTATCGAGCATTCTCGGTACTGGTATCGGTACCCATTTTTTACGATTTTTGGTACCGGTACCGAGCTCATCTCTAGTTACAGCGACACATGTATATAAGTTTGAAAAGAAATTATCAAAATAATAAAATAAAAATTTACAATTTTATATATTTTGTATATTTATGTTAATGTAATTTTTTATTTGAGAGTACATTTAAGAGGGAAGTTTTAGCATGAAATATTTTGAGTGGGAGTTTTAGGAGGAAATTTGAAATTTTGTAATTTTAAGAGAGAAATATTTTGAGAAGGGAATTATAATATGTATGGAAACATGACATTTTCCATTGTTCCATCATACAAAAAAAAGTGGTGATGTTATGGCTAATAGTTGTATAAAGCCACCTGAAATTTTACAATTTTAACTTTGTGTATTGCCTAATGTTTGGTCACACATATTTTTTCCAATGACATTTGCAATTATTTCGTCACATAAAAATAAACAATCATATTAGTGTGGCTAATAGTTATGTAAAGCCACGTGAATTTTTGTAAGTTTAAATGTGGCTATTGTCTAACTTTGGTCACATATATTTTTTCCATGACATTTACTATCATTCCATCACACAAAAATAAACAAAGTGACGATGGTGTGACGAATGTTTATATAAAGCCACATTCAATTTTGTAATTTCAAGTGTGTCTATTGTCCATCATTTGGTTACACAATAATACATGTGGCCATATGTATGAGCTTTTAGCCACACCATCAAACAAATATTGTGGCTGTAAATCACATTTGGCTACACTTTTCTAGTGTGACTACTAAATGTCACATTTTTTTTTCTCAAAGTGTGGCTAAAGGATTTAAAAAGTTGTGTTTTTCGCCATACGAATCAAATATTGTGGCCGTTGATCGCATTTGACCACATTTTTTTAGTGTAGCTAGTAAGTGCCATAGTTTTTTTTTCCTGAAGCGTGGCTAAAGATTTTGAGATGTTATATAATGGTCACATGAATACGTAAGATGTGTGGTAAAAAGTGGACTGAAAGTTTTTCAAATGTTAGAAATGACCAAAAAGTGGACGAATGTTGGTTTTTTGGTCACATGAATAAAAAAATCCAAAAGATCATGTTTTTGTTTACTTCTTTTGATGTTTTTTTTATAAATTATTATTTTTCAATTCGTTCTTATTATTTTTCTCATGAATTTTCCACAAAAAATAAACGATGTCAAAATTTGCAACCGATTAGTTACTTTATAATACATAGAGTTAAATGCCAAATTAGTCCCTGAGGTTTGTCAAAAATTGCTACTTTCATCCAAATTTTTTTTTGTCATTTTAGTCCCTGTGGACTAACAAGATTTGGATGAAAGTGGCAATTTTTGACAAACCTCAGGGACTAAAATGACAAAAAATTAAACCACATGGACTAAATTCACAATAAAAAAAAGATTTGGATGAAAGTGGCAATTTTTGACAAACCTCAGGGACTAAATTGGCAATTAACTCAAATACATATTTTGCTGTAAAATTGGTTGCTAAATTTGCTACCATTTTTCTAGGTAGTAACTTTTGGTGACAATAGCCCAGTTTTATCGTGGCTAATATGGTAGCAATTTAGTTTCAAATAGGTTCGTAAATTTGCTACCGCTAAGGTGGTCGCAATTCAATAGGTTTGTTGTTTTTTCTTTTAACTTATTATTTTTTAATTCTTTCTTATTATTTTTCTTACGAATTTATCACCAAAAATAAACGGTTTCAAATTTTGCAACCGATTAGTTACCTTATCTTATACTACATATTTTGGTGTAAAATCGGTTGCTAAATTTGCTACCATTTTTCTAGGTAGCAACTTTTGGTGACAATAGCTAAGTTTTCTAGTAGTGTGATACATCAACTTTGTGGTTGGTGCGGCCCTTGGCACAACAACATAGATGCCCAGTTAGGGTGAGCAAATTAATTAACTGCTATAACTGATAATCGAATCATAACCAGACCAATTTTAATTGATAAGGTACATAACCAATGATTACGGTTATGGTTATGAAATTTCTTTAACTAACCGAGCGGTTATAGTTATGGTTATGGTTTTGAAGCTTTAGTTAGCCGATATACTCGAAACTGAACCGAACTTATAATGTTAAATCTAGGTAACATATTTATGTTTTACACTAACTATATAGAGATTTTTTTATTAAGTAAGTTCTTTGTATTGTTGTTGAGAAATATGTTATTGAAAGAGAACTCACATTATCAAAAAGTATAGTCTTGAGTGTGTTATAAAAAAAGCCAAAGCTTTACCAAAATCATCATCATCATACTTAGTTAATCCCATCAATAGCAAAAGCTAAGGTAGGGTCTGAGGAGGGTAAGATGTAGACAACCTTACCTCTACCCCATGAGAATAGAGAGGTTGCTTCCAGTGAGACCCCGAGCTCAATAGTGGTTTTGTATCAAGCCTTAGACATAAGGCGCATAACACTTAGCAACCGGGACAAACCCGATTGATGCATGTACCCCCTTGTCTTTTGGCTGTCAACGTGTCCACCTAATACATGATCAACCGTCCGTCATTTTTAACGTTATTTTCACGAAATTAGTAAAATAACGTTAAAATTAGTGCACCTTTACTTTTGCCCCCGAGAGCCACACATATATACATTATATGCGCACAACCATAAGAGGGCCAAAATGATAGGTTTTATTTTTTATTTTGTAGACCCATTGGCTTTTAAATTTTGAACTTTAACCCAATGTTAGTTTTAGTTGAAATTTTTTGTTAATAACCGAAATAACCATAATCAAACCATAATTAACCGTACCCAAAGTTTGCTTATGATTATGGTTAAGAAAATCTCATAACCAAAAATAGTGATTATAGTTAGGTTGACGGTAAAAGCCAAATCAAACTGAATGAATATGTTACCCAAGGTTGGAACCTCATATGCAAAGTCCCAATCACTAATTGATTAAAAAAATTCAAAAGTTAAAATTATTTTGTTACACATTGGGGTCAAAATAACCATCTCGATCGTTTATTTTCTTAACCAGTACATTGGTGACTTTAAATTTGGAGAGGGGTACCAAATGGAGCAGAGGCGGTGCTTCACAGTGCCAACAGGTTCCTCAACTCTTTTCATGCAGATGAGTCCTTGGCTCTGCTTACAGTAGACTTCTCCAATGCCTTCAACATGGTCAACAGCACAGCCTTTCTTCAAGAGGTTCACCAGCGGTGCCTGTCTATCTATCCCTGGGTCCAGTTCCTTTACGCCCAGCCTGCTAGGCTGTATGTGGGCAATGATTGTATTGGGGCTACCACCGGAGTGCAACAAGGAGATCCTTTGGGGCCCTTTCTCTTTGCACTTGCCTTACACCCCCTTATCGTGCGGGTTCAGGAATACTGTAACCTCCCGTTTCATGCTTGGTATTTGGATGATGGGACGATTGTAGGCAATGCATCTGAGGTCGCTAAGGCTTTAGACATTATCAACGTGTATGGGCCATCTCTAGGGCTTCATCTCAATATTAAGAAAACATAGGTCTTTTGGCGACGTGTGACGGGCTGAAAGCTCAGGACGGGCTTCTCCCGAGAGGGATTGGTAGACTAGAGAGGGGTGTTAAGCTCTTTGGTTGGGTTGTTAGCCGAGATCCTGGTTTTATTGGGGAGTTGGTAGGGCGGCAGGCTACGGTTGCGGTTGACCTAATGAAACACTTGCCCCGCCTTAGGGATCCCCAAAGTGAACTCCTGCTTAGGTCATGCATGGGGTCGCTATGTTACTTTTTGGGTTGCGGACTTGTCAACCCCATTTGATGGTGGATGCTGTATACCTTTTTGATGATGGCTTCCGGGAGGCTATTGAAGATATACTTGTGTGTTGTGGCCCCTTTTGGGGATCTCCAGTGGCGCTTGGAATCCTTGCCGATGCGTTTAGGTGGTTTGAGACTCCTTTCAGCTCGAGATGTTGGGGTTTATGGCTTTGTGGAGTCTAGAACTCAGTCTTGGAAACTTCAGGATCATATCCTTCGAAACAGTGGGGTCGTCGGGCTAGACCCGGACTATCAACAGGCGCTCAAACGCTTAAATATCTATCTCCCGGACTTTTATATTGGCGGTTTTTCTAATAAGGACACCGCCCCCTCAAAGCCACAAAAACTTTGGCGAATGCTCAGTTTAGCAAAATTGCTTAGAGCCTGGGAAAAGTTTTTGAGTTTTCCTCTCGCCAGAAGGCGGTGATTGAATGCCTAAAGGGTCCTCATGCTCAGGATTTTTTGACCGTTATCACGATTGAAGGTTTGGGACAATGCATGTCCGCGGTAGAGTACAGGGCTATACTCAAGTATCGGTTGATGATCTCTATGTATCCGGAAGATGAAACATGCCCTATATGCCGTAAAGCTTGCATAGATAAACATGGATAGCACGCAATTCATTACAAAGAGCTAACTGGGTTCAAATACCGGCATGACTGGGTGAGGGACGTTTTGTGGGACATCCTGAGAAGAGCTGAGATTTCTGCCAAAAAGGAGGCCCTTGTAAATTTTCTCACAGACCCTGCGGAAAGGAGATCCACCCTGCAACCAGCAGATCTGCTTGTCTTTGGTTGGGAGAGGGGGAAACATGCTTGCGTGGACCTCACAAGGATATCTCCTTTGGTTGGGTTAAGGGAAACAGGGTTTGTAGCTGGCAAGCATCGAGAAAGGCGGAATCGAAGAAAGTAGATAAGCATGCTAAAGCTTGTGAAGAGAACCAACATGTTTTTATCCCTTTGCCTTTGATACCTTTGGCTCCCTAGCGCCAGAAGCTATTCGTTTCTTAACCAGGATCCAACGGGTCGTCCACAACAATAGTTCATCTCCAGGGGGCAAGATTTGTCTTTGGTAGACTAGGGTTCGCAATTTAGAAAGGGGTGGCGGCGCAGCTTGTTGCCCGTCTACCTTCTATTTTGATGTAACTTTCGTATTTTGTTTTAATGAAAAAAAAATAATAAAAAAAATATATAAAACCAAACTTTTGAATAAATAAGAAAAACAAAAATAAGAAATCATACTTATACATGAATCACCTTTTAAATGGCAAACACAGTTCAAATGCAGCACGTAAATGATAGACACTGAACCTATAGCTTCTTATTTGACACGTAAATTGAGATGTCTACCACATCTAGTTCCTAACGTTACCAATCTAAAGTGGTCATCAAATATTTCATTCACCAACATCATTTGTTTTTCACTTGTTCATCACTTACTGAAACAATGTATTGGCTTCTGATCATCATCGTCATCATTTGTTCTCATGCTTCAATCAATGCAACCTCAGGAAGGAGAGTAGAGTATCTTCCTGGCTTCCAAGGACCCCTTCCTATTTATCTTGAAACTGGGTACTCATATTTGTTTATTAGTTTACCATTTGTGTGACCAAGTTAGATATATAAGCAACTATGAATGCATGACATTATGTAGATATGTGGGTGTAGATGAGAATGAAGATGTGCAACTCTTTTACTACTTCATTCGGTCGGAGTCGAATCCGAAGCATGATCCTCTCATGCTTTGGCTTACTGGCGGCCCCGGATGTTCATCCATCTCCGGCCTGCTATTTGAGATTGGTATTTTATAATATTTATATCTTAAATTTCTTCAGTCAGCCCTGTGTTTGTTTGCATGGATAGGTGGAACCGTTTGAATGATAATGCAGGTCCAATTCAGTTTGAAGCTTTGCGCTACAATGGAAGCTTACCCACCTTGATTTCGACGCAGAATTCGTGGACCAAGGTTTCTCTCCTCTCTCTCTCTCTCTATGTCCCTGTGTGTGTTCAGGGCTCTAATTTAAAACCAAGAATATGTTAAAGAACCAAAAGAACTGTAAAACATTGTACTTTAAGCATAGTTGTCTTAGGTGCAAATGGTGAGTCATGGGCTTCAGTGCAAGGCGCTTAAACGCGATGGTTTCTTTAGGTGAGATTTATAGTATAAAGGTACAATTTTTAGGATTTTAGACGTGGTTTAGAATTCTTTAGGGCTAGTTCTTTAGGTTGATTTGAGGCTTGTTTAGGGTTGATATATCTTTTCTAGATGATTTTTGGCCGAATTTCATTGAAAATTCGCTTGAAAGTGCGCATGAGGGCCTAAAAGTGGGGCTTTTGAAGCGAAATGAGACTTTTGACTTGAAAAGTGGGCCTAGAAGCACACCTAGGTGAGTTTTGACAATAGATGTTTTAATTGTAATAACATTTATATATCCGTCTACCCTACTATGTTATTAGATTATCAATGCACTATGTACAAGTTCTTTCACTTCTCCCAGTTTTCAACATAATATGGCTTTTAAAAGAATGTTTTCCTGCATGTGAGTGTCTATGCACATATACCTATTTGTATGCGGACGTTTATGTCACACGAACTTATTGGATGCCAACATCTTTATGATTGATGGTCAGAGAATGTAATTGATATGCATGCAGATGGCAAGCATAATTTTCCTAGACATTCCTGTTGGTACCGGTTTTTCCTATGCAAGAACTAAAAGGGCTTCGCGTTCCACGGACACCCAATTTTGTGACCATGCCTATGAATTTATGAGAAAGGTACATGATATTAATTATCTAATTCTTGGGATAACATTTATGATTAAAATTAGAATTATGTGTGCAGTGGTTTGAAAGTCATCCGGAGTTTGTTTCAAATCCATTCTATGTTGGAGGAGATTCATACTCTGGAATCCCAGTCCCAATAATTACACAACTAATATCAGATGGTAACACTGGCTTTCTTTAACAATTATCATGTATGACTTTATCATAATTTATTGGCTGCAAATGTGCAGGAAATGAAGCTGGCAAAATGCCTTACATTAATCTAAAGGTGGTATATAGTCCTATCCTATGATAAATTATGAATGAATCTTATTTGTACCTTTGAATAACTATAAAATAGTTATTTTTTTATCTTTATATTTTACTTTGGGCATTAGGGATATGTTCTTGGCAACGCTGTGACATTTCCAGGAGAAATTAATTACCGAATTAGGTTTGCTAATGGTATGGGACTTATATCAGATGAACTCTACGAGGTTTGTTATGTCCTATTATCTTATATACTTCCTACTTGTTTTATCAACTAATGTTTTTCTTTTTCAACATCTAGTCGTTGTTCCACGCTTGTCGTGGAGAGTATCGAGTAGAGTATATAGGCACGAGCAACATGGGATGTCTTCAAATTCTTGACTTCTACCAAGAGGTTCTTTACTTGCTTTTCATTTAATGCGAAAGAAATATAATAAGATCAATGCGAGGAAAATGTGAAGATTGTATTTACTAGCTCAAAGATTACAAGGGGAGGAGCACTATATATAAGTGTAACAAGTTATAAAAAAGACTATAATACATTAATAATCTAACATGCCCCCTGAACTAAACTATACCAATATTAATACTCTTAACAAACTTGAATGAACTATTTCTAGTGCATAGATGGGATTGAAGAACCACATATTTTGGAACCTTATTGTGGTGATCCTAGGATGCTGATTAAACTACCCACTCAGAAGCTGCTTAATGAGCAACTGCCTCTTTCTTCACCTAACTGTCGTGTAAGTCTAATCTATCGCTTTCTTTTCCTATATATACCTTGAGCGAAGGAAACAAAATCAAATCGAATTGTAAGACAATTATAGCAAAGTTTTATGAATGTTTTTGAATCATGTAGAAAGATAGAACTCAACTAGCTTACTACTGGGTTAATGAAGCCAGTGTTAGAGAAGCATTGCATATTCGGAAGGTATTCATTCTTATACACATATATAAAGCGGCAGAGAAGAGCATAATCAAATAAGAAGTTGATCATATTCGGTGCAAAGTGTGTGAAGTAGATCTAGATCCTTGATCATGCTTTTTTATTCAATGGTTGATATCGAAAGAAGGACAAGATCTTAACTAATAAAAAGTTTAAAAAAAATACTTAAATGGGCAAAAGCAGAAAAACGACCATTGTCAACTCTTTTTTTTGGTTAAATCTGCTTCCACCATTTAATTTAAATTCAAATTACTTTTGTATATATGTAAGTAATTATACAGACACATATACCCTTCATTTAAAGTACACGTGTTACATCCTAATGACTTTGTACGATTCATGCCATTTTAAGTTGGCATAGGAAGTGCCCTCTCTCTATATATACGTGTGTATATATTTTGTAGAAGTATAGGCGTATGGAATTGCTCATACATGCTACAACAACACAGGGGAGCATAAGAGAGTGGATAAGATGCAGTCCAGATTTAAACTTTACAAGAACTGTTAATGATGTTAGACCATACCATCTAAACCTCAGCAACATAGGTTACCGTTCTCTCATCTACAGGTCCTCTTCATTTTACAACATCAATTGTGAATAATCTTTCCTTTTCGAAAGAATATATTATCAAAGTCACTAATGAAGTTTTATAAATTAACGCAGCGGTGATCATGATATGGTCATTCCTCACCAGTCAACTCAAGCATGGATAAAAGAACTAAACTACTCTGTCATCGATCTGTGGCGATCATGGAAACTTAATGGTCAAATTGTTGGGTAATGTACATATTAATGTTGTTCGCAACATAGTGTAATCAAATATACTTTTGTTCGATTAGTTATTTGTTTATATTGACAGGTACACGGAGAGTTATTCAAATATGATGACCTTTGCCACCGTAAAGGCAAGGAAACCGATTATCGAACGTTCTTTTCTTTTCAGTGTAGATAAAAGTTGTTAAACGAAATGATTTGTTTACTAATGTTACAGGGCGGTGGGCACACAGCCCCGGAGTACAAGCCTAGAGAAAGTTTTGCCATGTTCAAGAGGTGGATATCTAACCAACCACTATAAGTTGTAGTCATCATTGCATTCTATCATGTCGAAATGATTCGATGATCCGCAATATATGCACTTCTCCATTTGATCATTTGAAAAATTTGTCAAGACACCAACACTTATCGAGCTTGGTTCCAGCCTGGTGTTTTAAGTTCAGCCTGGCTCAATAAATGCAATGTAGGCTCGAACTCCACTTCAACAAATAAGGAAAAGCTTAGTAACAAACTCTAATCATATCGGCACATCAACAAAAGTAAATTGAAACATAGTGTAAATATTTCTAGTAATTGAGCTAGGGATGGATTAATAATGAGTTTTATTTAAGGCACAGGCTTGTGCTTGAGCTCTTAAGTTTGGAAGCTCGTGATAGAATTTGGATTAGGATTCGGTTTTGAGTGTATGTTTCGGACAAGGAACTAAAGGAGGGAAGTTTAGAGGGATTTTGAAAAAGTAGTTATTAAGGCACAAACTTTTCTTATTGACAAATGTACACACACATACCCTTATAATAATGACCGGTGTGTTACATAACATCACAATCGTTCATGTTCTAACTGACACAACTTGATGCAATTCACCGTTTGCAAACTCACGTTGGATCACCACGAAACAGAAAGAACAGTTATCAAACTTTATTCAATAAAAATCAACCAAAATGTTTCAGAACAAAGGAAGGAATATAAAGTCTTCAACTCCTAGAAAGCTAGTAACAAACTTCTAGAGATAAACATAAACATAAAAAGATAAAGATAAACTAAACTTCAAATAAACGGAAATACGGATAAACTCCAAGCCATTATTCAGCTGCTGCAAACCCAGTAAACCCAACCGTACTTGGGCTTGGGCCTGGTTCCAAACTTGCTTCAGAAACGGGTACTGGGTTTGGGTCGTCTGGTACTGGGCCTGGATCACCTGCATCATTCTCCCCCTCTTCAAAAGGACTCGTCTTCGAGTCAAACGGATCTTCATCCTCGGGCACAAACGGTAAGAGATCGGCAACATTAAACGCGGCAGAAACATTGTAGTGTCCTGGTAAGTCAATTTTGTATGCGTTATCGTTAAAGATCCCTATCTGATGTTAAAGATTTTGGAACCCCATGTAGCTTGACAATCTCAGCAAAATATAGGTGGGCAACCTGACTAGCATCATATGTTTTGGCACACGGAACAAAATGTGCCATCTTTGAAAAGCGGTCGACTACCACCATGATGGAATCCATTTGACGTCGAGTACGTGGAAGTCCCACCACAAAGTCCAAGCTTACATCCTCCCAATATGGGCCTTCCGGAACTGGCAATGGAGTATAAAGACCGGCATTAGAATGATGAGCTTTTGTAACATGGCACGTACGGCACCCGTCAGTGATACGGGTGACATCCAGACCCATTCTAGGTCATACAAACCTTTCCTGCACCAACTTGAGAGTCTTGTCGCGAAAAAAATGACCTGCTAACCCCCCCTTGGCGACTTTCCAAAATAATCGCATCCCGTAAAGAACATTTCGGGACACACAGACGACTCCCCTGAAACAAAAAACTATCGTGTACCATGTACCCATATGTAGGGGCTGTTTTGCAGCTTTTCATATTAATGAGAAATCCGGGTCGCCAGGATAAAGGCTGCAAAACACATCAAACCCCTCAACCTGAACGCGTAACGAAGAAACTAGAGAATGACATCGACTGAGTGCATCTGCTACGGTATTTGTCACCCCTGCCATATGCTTAATAACAAAAGAGAGGTCCTGTAAATATTCGACCCATTTGGCATGACGGGGGTTGAGTTTGTGTTGCCCATTTATTAACCGTAAAGCCAGATGATCTGAATACAAAATAAATTCACCAGGTAACAAATAATGCCTCCAATATTCAAGACTTCGAATGATGGCATAGAATTCTTTGTCATACGTGCTATATTTTTGTTTTGCTTCATTTAACTTCTCACTAAAAAAAAGCAATGGGACGATTTTCTTGACTAAGAACACCACCAATGCCAAACCCGGAAGCATCACATTCGACTTGGAAAGTAATCTGAAATTTGGGTAGAGCTAGAACAGGGGCTTGCGTTACCCGTTTCTTCAATTCTTCAAAAGCTTCTGTAGCGGCCTTAGTCCATACGAAAGTATGGCCATTTAGACAGTCCGTCATGGGTGCAATGATAGAACTAAAATTACAAATAAAACGGCGATAAAAAGAAGCCGATCCATGGAAACTACAAACCTCATGAACTGAAGTGGGAATAGGCCAAGAAGTGATGGCTTCAATTTTTGATTCATCCATCCGAATACCTTGTCTGGAGATAAGAAATCCCAAGAACAGAACCTCAGAAGATAAAAACTCACACTTAGCTCGATTGGCAAATAACTTTTGCTGCTGTAAAATAGTGAAAACCTGGCGAAGGTGATGAAGATGTTGTGGTATATCATGACTAAACACCAAAATGTCGTCAAAATAAACAACGATGCAACGACCAATAAGTGTTTTAAACACTTGATTCATTAACCTCATAAAATTGCTCGGGGCGTTCGAAAGGCCGAAAGACATAACCATCCATTCATACCGTCCATCTCGGGTTTTAAACGCCGTTTTCCATTCGTCACCTGGGCGCATTCGAATTTGGTGATGGATACTACGAAGGCCAATTTTCGAAAAACCGAGGCTCCATGTAGCTGGTCTATTAGATCTTCAAACCTTGGTATCGGGAATCGATATTTAATGGTGATTTTGTTAACAACTCTACTATCGATACACATCTGATACGTCCCACCTGGTTTCGGTACCAACAAAGCTGGAACGGCACAAGGGCTCATGCTTTCCCTATTGAGGCTCTTGTCTAGGAGTTCATTAACCTGGCGTTGCAACTCCTCAAACTCTTTTAGGTTCGTTTGGTATGCTGGTTTGTTAGGAATGACGGCCCCTGGCACAAAGTCAATACAGTGTTGAACGTCTCGCATGAGAGGTAAACCTGCAGGTATGTCAGTTGGGAAGATGTCTTTGAACTCGTCAAGGAGGGGTTGTACTTCAGTTGGGTTGGTCTTGGCTATGGTGTTTTGTTCCAAAATGACCAGAGCATAAACTAAAGGTGGAGGGAAAAACCTGGTGAAATCAACAAATGCCGACTTTGTAAGAATCACTGCCTCAGTACTTGTGTCACGGCTGTCGAGAGGAGGAAGCACAATGTTAACACCGTCCTTCTTGAACGGGTAAGTGTTTCGGAACCCATCGTGCTTTGTTCGCCTATCATATTGACATGGTCATCCCAGCAATACATGGCAGGCATCCATGGGAATAACTTCACACCAAACCTCATCTGTATATTTTTCACAAATTGAAATTTTCACCAAACAACATTGAGTGACCTTTACCAGGTTCCCTTTTTTCAACCACGTCAATTGGTACGGCTCTGGATGTGGTTCAGTCTTGAGGCCTAGTTTCTCCACCATACTCACAACCACCATATTTTCACAGCTGTCCCCATCAATAATAACCGTACAAACCTTCCCCTTTGCTGTACAACGGGTCCAAAAAATATTGTTTCGAAGCCATAAAGTGTCGTCAACGATAGGGGTTCGGGAACACTGAGGGCACGCTGCGTGATTAGAGTTTCACCTTTGTCTGGATAAACGATTTCATCGATCAAATCAACGCTATCTTCCTGTTCTGTGTCGTATTGTGGGAGCATCTCTTCAGTGAAAACAACCATGTTTTTATTTGAACAATCCCGCGCAAAATGTCCCAGCCCATGACATTGAAAACAATGCGTGAGATGTGTTGATTTGGTGGATGTGCCAGTTGACAAACATCATAAGCTCTAATAAGGTTGAAGCTGTACCACTTCTGTGATATCGGGGCGTAAGGTCCCTAAAAATCTAGCAATGACCTGCTCTTCTTCTTCCTCTGCATGACAACACATTCGTAACCTATCAAAATTAGAAATCAACTCCTCAACGGTCGACCGTTCGGATAAGTTATGGTATTCTAGAAAAGCCTCATGTCGAAGATTAGCAGGTAAAATTTTTTCGCGTAACAACTTCTTTATTTTGTCCCAAGTTCTAACCTTAGACCTGCCCTCCTGAACCATTTTCTTTTTTGTATGATCCCACCATAATGAAGCAGATTTTCGTAATTTAATGGCGATTAATTTTACCTTGTAATTGTCGAGGATGTCTTTGAGATCAAAAATCCGTTCCACTGTGTTGAGCCAATCAAATTCGTCAGGTTGTACCCGGCCGTCAAATTCTATAATTTCAATTTTGATTCCCAAGCTTCGAAGTGGGTCCGATTCTTGGGTTTCATGTTGTCTATCATGTCAACCAAAAGGGTTACTGTCACCTTCCTTGTAATCCCGGAATACAGAGCCGTTGTCGGATCCCTCATAGTGTCCCTCCTGCTGCAACTCTAGGTCCCAGACCCTTTGTCGTAGCCTAGCAATCTATGCGATATCCCGTGGATCTCTTCCCTCTTCCCCGTTGCCTCGGCCGGCGCCGGCGTCACCATGAGGGCTCTGTCGAAGATACTTTCCACGTCTTTCCATTGGACTTCCACCGTGCTCTGATACGAACTGATGCAATTCCCTGCTTGCAAACTTAAGTTGGATCACCACGAAATAGAAAGAACAGTTATCAAACTTTATTCAATAAAAATAAACCAAAATGTTTCAGAACAAAGGAACGAATATATAGTCTTCAACTCCTAGAAAGCTGGTAATAAACTTCTAGAGATAAACATAAACATAAATAGATAAAGATAAACTAAACTTCAAATAAACGGAAATACGGATAAACTCCAAGCCATTATTCAGCTGCTGCAAACCCAGTAAATCCAGCTGTACTTAGGCATGGTTCCAAACTTGCTTCAGAAACAGGTACTAGGCCTGGGTCGTCTGGTACTGGGCCTAGATCACTTGCATCACAACTAATAATAACCAACACATAAGTATGCATGACATATCGGTTCATGCTTGTAACTTAGGACCTAGACTACTTCTAACATTCAACCCATGTCTAATATGTACAATAATTAACATATGTTAATGTTTAAGATTACTTCTAACATTCAACCCCTTAATTTAAACATTAACATCTTCACGGGCGGCTTTGTTTTAATATTCATCACTTGAGGTCCTTGATTGTCACACCCCGCCTAAGGCGGAAACGCGAGGTGAGACGAACATGGTGATCACAAACATTGTTTACATGAGAAGTACTAAATGTCATTTATTTCATCAACACATAAGTCACGTAGTCAAATACAAGTTACAAATCCTAACAAGTGTTTCAAACAGCTACGTCAAAACCACAAAACAAGGCCTTCTTTATGCAGTCCTAAACTTGGCTCCTTAATATCCTTACTTGGTTTCCTGAAAAACATGCTTACAAGTGTCAACTAAAAAGTTGGTGAGTCCGTAGGTTTTGTTGACTCGATAAAACAGTTTTGTTTCTCAGAAAGTTTCGTTTTTTGTGTCCATGCAGAATATTGTTACCATGAGCACCATAACCAAACCACGACGTTCATGTTCACCCCGCCCCAATGCCTTGTCACGGGACATTGTAAAGTATGGATAATATGCATTCATATGTGTTAGCGCAACTAACAGTGAAAGGGGGTGTCAACCCAAATAGTACTATTCATATGATCCACGGCTTATTGCTAAGCTAATGGTTATAGTTATCCGGGGAATTTTTGTTGATCTGTGACAATTGTTGGTCTAACTCATGTAACACATATTGTTGTCATGTACATATGTTGATCTGTAGCATGTTTCTCCCCCGAAGTTGCAAAACAGTAAAACAGTAAAAGGGGCCACGAAACTCACCTGATATCTTGATATGTGGTCTAGCAAAGCAAGAAAAGTAACTACTGTTCCGACAAAAGTGCCCTATAACGTCAATGACATCTTAAGTTGTGTGTACTCGGTTGTTATACAAGTCGGATACCCATTATTGTGAACCACATCAAGTTGTGTAGACCATGTTTTATGTATAAGAAGTTTGTTCTAAAAATGTTTCATGAATCCATGTGTAATGTGTAATCAATTATTCTAACACCAGATAACATAATTGATTACATATAAGTGAAACAATGTGCGCATAATAGAAGCTTGATTACTTAAATGCATAACAATCAACTTATCAATGCTAGTTGGGGCCGATCCTAATGATCAAAGGGTCTATGCTTGGGTTCACAATACGGGCTGATGGAACTTAAGAAAATAAGCGATTAGAACTTACCTTGGTACTAGCTAGTAGGAAGGGGAAAACTTGTAGACTCGAGGCTTCCTAGTGCTCGAATATCTACTCGAGAAGGTGCCTTTCGGCCGATGATTATAAAGAGAGAGCAGAAGGTGATTTTTTTGTGTGGTGTGGTGTAGGAATGAAGTGTTCATCAAAGCCTCCTTATATAGAGGTAATTATAGGTGATCAAGTACTCTTGGAAGTGTAATTTTGAAGAGTACATGCTAGTTTAGTGTAAGATGAGTTGTCTACACCTTGTCTTTGGTTGTATGCATTCTCTTGATCACCCATAGGCTTGGCCGATTCAGATTAGTCATGGAAGTGGTATGTAGTCTTGTGTAGAGGTGTGATCTAAGTGTGTGCTTGGTCTAAATGGGGTAAGTTAGTGTCAAGACTAGGTAGAAGGTTTGTGCAAGATGATAGTGATGTTTCATGCTTCTTGGCCGATTATCATTGGTTAGTTATAAGGGGTATGGTCGACTAATGTAGAAGGAGATTAGGAGTATTGTTTGGTTGCCTATTTTGGTGAAATGTCATGGTTTCCACATGTTCTTTTGTTGGTTAGTTTAGTTAGCCGCAAAGTGTAAAGGTTTAGGTGTTATAGGCATGAGTTGACAACCAAGTCTATGGTTCTACTTCTTGGGAACTAGCGGCCGACTTTTGGACAACATAGATCAAATCTTGGTGATTGTTTGCTATGAAAATGATAGATATCCTTGTCTCTAGTGAGTTGATTGGTTGGCATAGATATAAAAGGAATAGGTAGCTATCTAGGATCATGAAGTGGTGAGTAGTTGTTTCCATTTTGGTGTAAATTAGTTAGTTTTGTCTCTAATGGCATGCATGCTACCATTTGTCTTTATTTGGATGTGGATTTAGCCGTTTCATGCATGAGGATATGGACTTGATTTAGTCACATGTCTAATACATTCTAGGTAGTGTGTTATGCATGAGAATTGGTTTAGGAAATGGTTAAGGCCTATAATGGTATAATGTAGGCTTAGTTGCAGTTTTGTCTAACATTGGAAGGTTCCATTTTGTCTTATGCTTAATCCAATCAAAATTATGCAAGTGTGTGTGTATAGGCATGTGAGATCTAGTGGATTAGTAGCTTGAGTTGTCATTATCTCTAGTGTATAAGATTTTGTCTTATCTATAATACACACATGTTTATATATATCTATATATATATATACACATACATATGTATGTGTATACAAGTTCATTGTCTTGTCCCCATCAACAATATATAATCACATGGTAATATAGATATAAATATATACATTGTAGTTAGCCTATCATGCATGTGTGTGAAATGTGTAAATGTATAATATTGAACTAAATATTTATTCTACACATGTGTATTTGCTTAAAAAAAAATATAGTTTTAGTCTTATAAAATCCATACGTTTTTTTTCCATGGTATTCGGGTAGAGTTTATTTTCACATAACCATTCACATAATGAGGTGCACCGACACACTTATTCTAATCACATAATGAAGCAAACCAGTTAATTGTACGGACTCGACTAGTGGGTGTCACATTGATCTTTTCTTCGGGGGTAACTCCTTGTTTCTCCACATATTCTTGCTTCTCTTTCTGCCTTCTTCGTTTGTTTCATCGATCTCAACCACTAGTTCTCTTCCTTCATACTTAAGATGATACCACTCTAGTATCTCCAAGTATCTTATGTAGGCCTTTCTTATTGTTAACACAATCTCATCTCTTGGTGTTAACTTCGGCATTCCTTGAGCATATCCCATAACTATTGCAACCACTGCCCAATTCTCGTCTCTAGTTACCTTATGATAATCACCGAATCTTTGCACAACCATATACAATTCCAATAGACTAATCGGATAGCCTTTGGTATCAAGTGGTGGAATATGGGCGTTTATTCTAATCTTCATAAAGTCCTTCATGAACCATTCTACTATATTCTCGAATTCAATCTCGAATTTTCTCTTGAATCTTTGAAGCATTGTGCCAACATGAATTAAATCCATGAACACTATGCAATCTTGCAATTTCGATTCTTGTGTGGGATACATACTCTTTGCTTTCTCCGTAAACCTTTCGTCTCTTCTTTATCTTCTAGAATGGAGAATTGCTTGAAATGCCTGAATAGAGATGCTCTTTCAACATCCTCTTCGGTCATATAATTTGCATAATAATCATCATCAAACAAACCTTTACCTTTATCGACATGCGCCTTGTAATCGCCTTTTGTTTCACTGCAGCCCTCTTGGTCTTTGTTCGGACATTTGAATGTGGAGTGTTCTTCTCCTCTGCAAATTCTACATGTAATCATCTTGACCTTTTTAATTTCTTTCGGTTTCTCCACAACCGGTTTGTAGATGTGGCACACATCACCATCATACTCAATCTTGAAGCCTTCTTGCATCAATCTTACAATACTCAACACATTTTTTCTAAGAGTGAGTATATAATATACCGAATCCACTTTGTATACTTGTCCTCCACTCGTGATCACCACGGATCCTTTGCCTCTAAAATTCTCCCTTCTATAACAATTTGTACATTCTTCTTTACCAAACGACTAGATTAGGCTTGTGAAAATCGATCTTTTTTGACAACCATGTTCTTTCCTTGTTGTACTTGCGTACCATACATCAATCCATCTTTGATTGTTGGTTCCTTTGACCATAAATTCTGTTTTGCCAATTTTCTTTAGACAATCTCTTCTAAAATGAAAAGGTTCTTTACACTTACTACAACACATTGTGATCGGATAATCGGGCACTTCTTTTTCTTCCTTTGTCTGCCAATCGTTTTCTTCTTGAACCTTTTCTTTCATAATTTCCTCTTTCTTCGAAGATGTTGAACCAATATGGAAACTTCCAAATCGGATATGCAATGGGTCTTCACTTTCCACGTAAACGGCCTTCTCGGCTTCACTTTATGATTGTCACAATCATTTGAACCTGAACAAGATTCTGCCCTCTCGGCACTTATCTCTTGTTCAACACACTATGAAAAGAATACCGGTTCACAACCGTCGTTTGTCTTTCCAAACTAATAATCATCTTCGGTTTTCTTGAATACATCTAGGTTTCAGATCTTGGCTCTGATGCCATGATAGAATTTGGATTAGGATTCGGTTTTGAGTGTTTGTATGTTTTGAACAAGGAACTAAAGGAGGGACATTTAGAGGGATTTTGAAAAGTAGTTATTAAGACACAAACTTTTCTTAGGGGACGGGGCGCCACCCAAATTGTTCATGGGTACCAACTACTAGCATGGTAACACCGCCACCACCTATTCTGGCAGTGATCCTGTAGGTGCTTGGAATGGATCGATACAAGCCGGATCAGATCTATCAAGGTGCGGAAATAGACGTTTATGCAAATCGATGAAACGACTTAAATGATTATGAACACGAGAATATTATAAAAACGTCTTGTATTGATTATAAACGGATTACAATCAACTCAAGACAACACTTGTCACACCCCGCCTAGGCGGAAACGCGAGGTGCGACTTCGAAAGATTTCCAAGCACAAAGGTCACACGAGCATTGATTAAAATAAAGCGGGAACTTTTATTAAACAACCAGATTTGTTCTACATAGAGTTAATTGTTTAATATTCAAAAACATTGTATGTAAATGCCTAGTATTAGGACAACAACACAACGATCCAAAAGAAAGTATCCCACAAATGCTCGTACGCGACCCCCGTAAGTTCCACTATCCATTCTAATTTCCCGAAATACATGCATTAAAGGAAATATGAGTCAACATAAAGTTGGTGAGTTCACGGGTTTTCTATATGATGGACATGTAATCCAAAAACCGACTAAATCATTGCCTAGTTAGGGCAATAATCAGTATGTGATCTGACATGAGTCCATAACCAAACCTTGACATGTTGTGCCTTGCCCATTGTACACTAAAGACAATGAAATAATGTGAAATACAAGCAATCTTTTGATATCTGTCATCCGGTCAGAGCGACTGACCAAGAGTGAGGGTGTCAACCCAATAGATCTATCCCGGTGTTTCATGGCTAATCCATAGCTAATGGTTATGGTATGATGTATGACACGAGGGCTTAATGGATCCTGAACCGTAATGTCTCATGTTCACATAATAGTCATGTATTGTAACTGAAAACTTTAACCATGTTTTTCCCCCGGAAAAATGTAAAAACTGTAAAAAGGGGCCGTGAATACTCACTTGGTGTCTGGATACTAGCACTGAACTGATCCTGATGCTGTGTGTTTGGTCTGAGATGCCCTAGGTTCATATAAAGGCACCTTAAGTCTATGTTTGGTTCTAACTACCATGCAACTGTTCACTCAACTGTAACACCCGTGGACTAGGGGCTTCTGTACCACTATCCACGTGTGTCACACACTATATGTGTCAGAAAATGTTTGTGTTATCGTTTAAATGATTATGTTTAGTCTGTTTTTGGGTAAAACAAGTACTTTGTCTTACTAAATGTTACCAAGTGTTATGTTTGTCACATTTATGTAAGCCTAGGGTGGCATATGGACACATTTTTGGATATTCTTGTATGAAAAACGACTTGTTTAGGTGTTTGCCTTTATATACATACTCGCATACCATTTGTTTTCAAGAAAACTCTTGTGTTAAGCTTGTTAACACATGTTTTTATTACTCTTAACACATGCATATAAATCTAACCATGTTGTATGTCGTGAAATTAAGTAAAATATGTTATTCTTGGGCCGGGTCTTGGCCTCATACACGCACACATACATCTACATGTATGTGTGTGTGCACGTTTATGTCCATATACATGTCCTAAGGTGTATATAATCGCAAATAGGTGAGTTTGTATGTACAAGGTATAGTATTGAACTATTTTCATAAAACTTAAGTGTCTAAGTTAATTTATCTTGAAAGATTACTTGTTGAGAGAGTTTGCGAGTCTGTGTGTGCTTCGGATGACCATTACATGTAACCGAAATGCATAAGGAAAGGAAAATGGTTCGGATGTGATACCTCACGCGTATATGTCCAAAAATATAAAAGAAATTAAGCTAATTCCCTTCCAAAAAGGCTTCTAGATGTTAGATGAACACTTGGGACTCCTAGGTGGTGGTGAGGCTTGATCGAAACAAACCCCTTGTGGGTCTTGGGGCTTCGGCCGAAGGGTGAACAAAGGAAAGAGAGGAGAGTTCAAGTGTTAGTGAGTTGTGATGAGTTGTAGTGTGATCCAAATGTGTTCTAATGCTTCTATTTATAACCGGGTTTGGGGAAGGAAGCAATGGTTTCATTGGTACACAAATGTGGAAGGTCAAATGCATGCTTTCATGGAGTGCATTCAACTAGGAGCCTTGTAAGTGTAAAGAGTTGACTTGGAGGCTTTGGTTTGATATGTAGGGGTGGTGTAGCGGCCACAATATCATGGGGAAGGGGCATTTCCTTTGTGGCAAGGTTGACAAGGTGTGGAGGCTCATGCATTTCAAGTTCTTACCATGTTAGTACAAGAAGATGACTAGTGTTCTTGTTTGGTTGTGTGCACACTCTTGGGGCCGAAAATCATGGGGAAATGGACATGATTGTTTAGGCAAGTTGACCAAGGTTGGATGATCATGGAATTTATGTTGTTACTAGGTTAGCATAAGTCTACGAACTTGGGATATGGAGTTGTGTGTGGATGTGTATATGCGTGTATATGTATGCGTGTGGGTATGTATGTATAGTGTAGGCTAATACTATGTCCAAAGTCAACCTATCCTGCTTTTCTTGGGAATGTATGGGCCGAAAATTTGGCCTAGGGAATGACAAAAGCTAGTATTTCATGGTTTAAAGGTGGTTCCTACCAATCCACCAAGAAACCCAATAAATTTTATAACATGAATTACAAGGATATAACCTTCTCACAAGGATTTTGCTTAACACACACAATTTATCATATATTATGGTTTCCTCATAATAGAGTAACCTTTAGAAGCCTTCAATTTACATTTTTATAACAACCCACAAAACCTTGATGTGTGAAATGTGTAGTAAATAAATCGGTCAAGTTTTAAAAATGGAAAAACCTACCAAACCACACACAAACGGCAAGTGTACCGGTCGCAGTGTAGTAGAGCAAGTAAGTCCGGAATATCAAACCGTGGACACAATATAGCGGCTCTCGGTACTAAACTTTCGTCGAGTCCTAGTCTAAAGAATTGAAGTGATGGTGATTTAATTAATTACTAAAAATATAAAGTTAAAGTAAATAAAATACACACAACTCAAACAAAGCAAACGAACAAGTAGAACTGGATGAGATCAAGTAATGAGAAAATGGCTACCTAGGTAAGAATCAAGGTGACTGACTTATAGCTCTCGGGATTGGATAAATGGGTTTTGGCTACCGGGATCTTTAGATACACTAGACTAGACCAACACTGGAACACGAATCACTCTCCAACATGTCGGAATACTGAATCTAGGGAAGTGTGTAAACTCACCAGTCTCGGGTTCAGATCACCTCTCGGTCTTTCCAAACTATGCTAAGGTATCCTAAATCTGAATGTCCTCTCAGTCCCCTCAGAAACAATACATCCGGGATGTGTAAGGGATGCAAGGGATAGTTATTCGAACAGGTTTCTAAAACAGGATGCTAACAAAACAGGCACGCTAGGGGTGACTCACTCTCGTGCAAACCACGGTCCCGGATACCTACCAAGCTAGACACACTAACACCTAATCTCCTCTCAGTCTCAAAGGTGGTAGAATGCTAAATTACTGAATAATTAATTAACTTGTTTTTAGGGTTTTCTACGTCTAGCAACCACAAGATTTATCAAAAACACCAAGTATAAGATATTCACAAAACCCTAGGTCAAAAGATACGAAATCAATTAAACTAGAATTTAGCGAAACAAGTATTAATATTCATATATCAAGTACGCATATACAAAAGAAACCTTATTAGAAAACTCTTTACCAAAACATTATCCAAAACATAACATAGATCTAAACCGAAAACTATTATTCAATTGTCACCCATCATCAATACCTAGGTAGCACTAAAAGTTTAGCTACTCATAGTCATGGAAATCAATGAAAACATAGGTTCAAAGTAATAATAAAACGTAGTATCAAATAGTTGAAAACACAAAGTAATCAAAAACCACAACTAGTGTTATAGATAAACAAACCCAAGGCTTCCTCTCCGTCCATCATCTACAGCCATATAGCATTTCCTTTGCGGCCATAGTCGGAATCCTGCAAAAATAAACTAAAAAGAAAATGAAAGTAAAATGACTCAATGACATGTGAGATGCCTGTTTACAAAAAAAATAATTTTAAGATCGACCCCACCCGAATGGAGATTGAGTACGGGCGGAGGAGATACAACAGTGAAAAAGGCCAAGGCAATCCCACACGAATTGATAAACTAAAAAAATTAAAATATAAACAGAAAAAATAAAATAAAGAAGAATGAAAATAAAATAAAATGAAAATATACCTGGCGGATGATGATACAAAACTCTACACTTAGGTTTTAACCCAAGTTCAATCAGGTGGCTTCTCTTTTATCCACCCTTTATCCAACCCGTTTAATTCAGATCGTTCACCATTATTTGTCAAAAACCGAATGGTGAATCTAGAGAAACGTTTGAAAAATTCAAACAGGTCAGGGCATCTATTCCTACACTTACTTGGACCAAACCTTGTATGTGGCATATGATGAGGGGTATGGTCCATATGACTGTGAACCCTATCCCGTGATGGTGGCGGCATGGGCCGGCAATCCTAACTGCGATGAGGTGGTTTGGTCTTCTTCTTTGTTACCACCTCTTACTCTTCTTGCTCGTTTGGTGTATCTGTGAACTCCGTGGGTTGTTCCCCCATAAGTAATGTTTCTAAGAGGGTAAGATCACCAACCGGGTCAAATTCTTCTTCTTCTTCAAGAGTTAGTAAATTATCCAACTCATCACCAAAATCTTCCTCCCAAGATGGTATATGCATATCTTCATCTTCATCTCCCATCTTGTTCTCATTCTCACTAACCTCTTCAATCATCCCGACGTCTTCTTCAACCTCACTATCACTCAAAAAATCATCTTCAATGGGTTCTTGTTGGACCGGAGGTGGGACTTCTTCGTCCATTATTGTCTCCGATGCTGGAGTGATATCATATGGTTATAAGTATAGATTTTCCTCTTCATACCAATCTACATAGATCCTTGGTACTAAAGAGGCAAAAATACTATCGGGTTCCCTCCAAATAGGCATATAGTGATTTTGCATTTGTGTGTAGATGTCTTCTTCATTGTAACCGGCCTGGTCGCGCTCTTTAATGTAGTCTGTTACAGTCTTTCTTCCACTAGCATCTAGCATCCTAAAAATCTCACTGCAAACAGACACTAAACAAACAGATCACGGGCACCAGATAGAGAAAATATATAAAAAAATTAAATAAATAAATAAAAATAAAGAGAAGAAAAATAAATAAAAATATCTACAAATTGACTAGATCCCCGACTCGGGTCATCCTCGAAAGCGCACTGTCCCCGACAACGGCGCCAAAAACTTGATGTGTGAAATGTGTAGTAAATAAATCGGTCAAGTTTTAAAAATGGAAAAACCTACAAAACCACACACAAACGGCAAGTGTACTGGTCACAGTGTAGTAGAGTAAGTCCGGAATATCGAACCGTGGACACAATATAGCGGCTCTCGGTACTAAACTTTCGTCGGGTGCTAGTCTAATGAATTGAAGTGATGGTGATTTAATTAATTACTAAAAATATAAAGTTTAAGTAAATTAAATACGAACAACTCAAACAAAGCAAACGAACAAGTAGAACTGGATGAGATCAAGTAATGAGAAAATGGCTACCTAGGTAAGAATCAAGGTGACTGACTTATAGCTCTCGGGATTGGATAAATGGGTTTTGGCTACCGGGATCTTAAGATACACTAAACAAGACCATCACTGGAACGCGAATCACTCTCCAACATGTCGCAATACTGAATCTAGGGAAGTATGTAAACTCACCAGTCTCGGGTTCAGATCACCTCTCAGTGTCTCCAAACTATGCTAAGGTATCCTAAATCTGAATGTCCTCTCAGCCCCCTCAGAAACAATACATCCGAGATGTGTAAGGGATGCAAGGGATAGTTATTCGAACAGGTTTTTAACACAGGATGCTAACAAAACAGGTACGCTAGGGGTGACTCACTCTCGTGCAGACCACGGTCCTGGATACCTACCAAGCTAGACACACTGACATCTAATCTCCTCTCGGTCTCAAAGGTGGTAGAATGCTAAATTACCGAATAATTAATTAACTTGTTTCTAGGGTTTTCTACTTCTAGCAACCACAAGATTTATCAAAAACACCAAGTCTAAGATACTCACAAAACCCTAGGTCAAAAGATACGAAATCAATTAAACTAGAATTTAGCGAAACAAGTATTAATATTCATATATCAAGCACGCATATACAAAAGAAACCTTATTAGAAAACTCTTTACCAAAACATAACATAGATCCAAAGCGAAAACTATTATTCAACTGTCAACCATCATCAATACCTAGGTAGCACTAAAAGTTTAGCTATTCATAGTCATGGAAATCAATGAAAACATAGGTTCAAAGTAATAATAAAACATAGTATCAAGTAGTTGAAAACACAAAGTAATCAAAAACCACAACTAGTGTTTTAGATAAACAAACCCAAGGAATCCTCTCCTTAAAAATCCCCTCTCAAAAATCCTTGATGCTTCTGTCCACTTATTCTTCTTTTCGGCTGTATGAATGTTTCTTCGATCTCCTCTAACTGATCCTCTCAACCCCTTTTTTCTTTCGATAATAATGTGTGGCTTCAAATATTTTGAAAACCCACTCGAGTTAAGAAAACACTGAAAACTCGTCAAAAAACTATCTAAAAAAGTTTTTTTTTTGAAAAAAATACACAAGGTAACATACATGTTTTTAAGCGTTTTGGGCCAAAAAAATAAAAAAAGCGCCGAACGAATATTTTTAAAAAAAATAAACAACGCAAACTTTGTAACAGCGCTGTTAACATATGTTTTCTGCTTTTTAACATATGTTACAGCGCTGTTAACATATGTTTCTGCTTTTTAACATATGTTAACATCGCTGTTACAAAGTTTGCGTTGTTTATTTTTTTTAAAAATATTCGTTCGGCGCTTTTTTTATTTTTTGGCCCAAAACACTTAAAAACATGTATGTTACCTTGTGTATTTATTTCAAAAAAAAAAAAAAAAAAAAACTTTTTTAGATGGTTTTTTGACAGTTTTCTTAACTCGAGTGGGTTTTCAATTTATATTTTCCCTATATATATATATATATATATATATATATATATATATATATATATATATATAATCCCCTAGGCTTTTGACTTCTTTTTTTCTTTTACCTTTGACTTGTCTATCACGAGACAATAAAGTCTATTTGTTTTTATTTCCTTTTTTTCTTTGAATTATTATATTATATTATATTATATTATATTATATTATATTATATTATATTATATTATATTATATTATATTATATTATATTATATTATACTATACTATACTATACTATACTATACTATACTATACTATACTATACTATACTATACTATACTATACTATACTATACTATACTATACTATACTATACTATACTATACTATACTATACTATACTATACTATACTATACTATACTAAAAAAAACGTCGGTGAGTTAACTCTTTCGATAACGGCGTTTCAAACCGTTACTCCGGTAGAATATAATTTTTTTTCTTTCCCTTGGTCAAACTTGTAGGCTATTCAAGAAATCACCCAAGAACAAGCCAAACGACGACGTACACTATCATCAATCAAATACTAAACCTTCTGGCATGTATTATAAATGCCATGACGATGGGATCATCATGCCTACCAACGACGTCACCACCGCTGTCGTCTGTATACGCCGCCGGCCACCACCACCACCATCGAACTTACCGTGACTTGCCAGATACTCGAGGTGGAAAAACATGGCGGGGATGCTGCTAGCTGTGTCGGGTGACAAGGTTTTAATAACATGATTATATGATTTTTTTTTAACGGAAGATGATTATATAATGGCTGGCCAGTTTTACAACTTTATAATTACTAACTTCAAAGTAATGTACAACATCTACTTCATAGTGTGCAAGTTTTAATAGAGTTGAGGTTTGAAACGGGTATTATCCTATCTCTATTATATATCTCCCATCCCTTTTTAGATTTTTTATGCAAATTTTAATACTTATTTCTTTAGTCAATTATAATGACAAGAGAAATGGTTGTGATTGTCACACCCTCAAATTACCACATGCGGAGTTTTACCGCGAGGAGCATGACAAACCAGAATCCAAGTCAACGGTCACAATAAACAACTCTATATGAAGATACATGACATTCAAAAAGACATAGTTTTCATAAATCCAAAATCAGTAGCGGAAGCATTAGACAAGTTACAAACCATAGACCCAAATGTACCATGTGTTTATTACAAACATGAACTAAACCTAGACGCCAATGCAGACCCGTGCGCCTAGTTCCATTTGTTGCTACCTTAGCGACCTGAGAAAAACATGCCAAAAGACGTCAACATATAATGCTGGTGAGTTCACAGGTTTGTTCAATATGTTACCAAGTGTTACCAAAACGTTACCATGTCCATACTATATCAGTGTTACCAAGTACGCTAGCTAGGCGTATGTTTTATTACTACTACGATTGGAAACCATTACTAGACACGTTTAGCAATGTTTAGCATATGTTTAAGCAGCCCGAATGTTCAGTATGATACCAATGTTCCAGTTCGAGACAACATGCACCCGCCCGGCCCTCCAAGCCGACGAGTGGGGCAGGTCACGCCCAATAGATCTATCCACATTTCCCCCGTTGTGCATCCCCGCACATTCATGGTTTCCCCCGGGACTTCCAAAGATCGTATAGCAATACAAAGTTAAAAACCATAGTATGACATATGTTACCAAAATAGTTTAGCGCATGTTTTCTCCCCCAAAAGTGAAAGCAGTAAAAGTGGGGCCGTGAACTCACGTTAGATAGCGTTCTTCGGTTACAAGTAAAAATGCTAAGCCCTTGATAATCCCTCTACCGGAGATCTATCAAAATGTTCACATAAGTGTTCCGACTAACAACCCTAAGGTTATCTAGTCCCCGATTGTCCAGATCGTAACCAAGTATGTTTTAAAGCGTGTTTAAATGTTTAACCGACACACTAGACCGACCCGACATCCCGTTGGTGACTCATTACCCTAACTAATCAAGTACACATAGATTACACACAAGGTTCAAGCATAAAACACTTAGTTTGTATCAAAAATCTCAATTCTGCATCAGAACGGTCGAACCAGTCAGATTAAATCTCCTTCGCCCGTTTTTAAGTCTCCTTCGCCCATTTTTACCACGTTCGACCGTTTTGATGTCTCCTTCGACCGTTTTCCTCGTTCGCCCAAACATATTCCAGGTTCGACCCTGGATTCTCTCCTTCGCCCAATCGATCGGTCGAAGGAGTCCAGGTTCGCCCCTGTTGTTCAAATTTTCCTAAAAACGCTTCAAACACATTCGAAACACCTCGAAACATCATCAAACACAGTAGTCAAGTATGTAATACTTATCCCTACAAAAACCCACTGATTCCCCCAATAATATGTCCATTTCAGCCCTTTCCCAAAATGGTAAGAATTATGGAAACGTCACAATCATGCATGGATTCTTTACTCAATTTGGAAACTTTTGAAATCGATCCATATTCAACTTAAAATGCTCAGTTTGTCGAGTGTTCGATTTTCCTTATTAGTTCTATTGATCATAAATATCATGCATCAAGTCTAGATTCGTTAAAACCCCCAAAATACCCATAACATCACCATCTATCCAATTCTAACCCTAAACAACAATAACCTAGCATTAATAACAATCCTATATCATGTTTCTATCATAGATACAGCAGCAAATCATTGAACAACACATAATACAACATAATACACAATTCTCATATGTTTATCATCATGAAGACCTATGTTTAAATGATAAGGTTTTGATTTAGAAAGATGTTTAAAAGGTTTTTAATCATGAAAACACCCTTAGAACAGATCCGGACAATTAGGGTTAGATGAAAATGAATTAAAATGCTTTAAAAAGATTTAGGATCAAGAACACACCTTGGATTCTTGTTTAGATGTTGTAGATAGGTTAGATTATGAAAAAGAAGAGCAAAAACTCCTTCCTTAGTGATTAAAATCGTTTGAGAGTGTTTTGAGACGGTTAGGGTTTGTGAAATGGTGAAAAATGACAAAGTTTGGTATTTATACTAATCCTCTTTCGCCCCTTATCAGTGGTCGAAGGTAGCCTCCTTCGACCCTTCAACAGGGTCGAAAGAGCTCTGTCCTGGTCGAAGGGAATTCTTTCAATTCCACATCCCAGGTTCGCCCATTTACAAAGGGTCGAACCAAAGCATAATTCTTCCTTCGACCACTCGAAGTGGTCGAACCAGAATCCATGTTTATCTAGTTTTCCAGTTTGTCGTGTTTAGCGCATTCTAACATACCTTAACATATGAGCATGCAACCTTAGTTTATGTTTAACATATTTAAGCATGGATAATCATTTATACATCATTTAAACACATCTATGTATATAATCCACCACACGACCCATAATCTACACATATACTTAATTAGTTCATGTAATGTCACCAACAACGGGACCCGGTACTAGTGTATTCCCAAAATGACTCCCAATGATCCTCCATATCATTGAACCCTGGACAATCCTAACTTGACCCGACTCAACTAACCCAGTTAAGTCCGTTTATAAACGTTTCCCGCTAAGGTAGACTTAGATGTTACTAAAAATGTTTAAGCCAAATATGCCGGGTGTCACAGTGATGTACTAACCTTTTTTTTTAAATTCAAACTACTTTGAGTTATTAGCAAAATTTGTGTTGGGTGGTGGCTCATACCGGGCGTAAAAGGGTGTGTAACTCTAACAACATTTAAGGTGTAACTAACATTACCGTTTTTAATTTTAGTGTGTTGCAAACATGCGCCCCACCACAACGTGTGGCAGGCAAATCTACGTCATTGTCGCAACATGGGTTTGATTACCATTATTTTAAAACCATCTAAGGCATAGTTTTACTACCTATAATATGGAGCATTGTCATTACGCAACAGGCGACAAGGTATTTTAACCGGTTTAGCGCGCCGCAACGCGCATGCAGAGCTACAACCTAGTTATTATTATTAGTATTTCCTTTTCGCGTGTTTTTGGCTCGATCAAAGTTTCTCCTTTATGCTCTAATGTCCATGAACACCTGCTCTCAAGTGTTCGTGTCTAGATTAAAATTATTTCATTTTGAGCTACTTTTCCACGAACACCTACAAAATAATAAAATAAATAAATACATAATAAAAATGACACGAAACAGATAAAAACTTGAACAAATAATATACAAAATACATAGAAAAAGAGATGTGTTTTGCAACACATCACCATGATTTTCATCATAACCAAGCATGAACATACCATCAAAATTAGTGAAATAAAAGGTTACATTGGTGTGTATTATGCTAGGATGATTTATTTTATGGCTAATGCAATCAAAAGCCCTTTGATTTCACCTTGATTTAGGCTTGTTCTTGAGTTCTTTAGGGCTTGGTGTGTGTGTGTGTGTTATGAACGTATTTGGGTTATTGATGTGTGAAAATGTATATATAAAAATAACACAAGTTTTAATTAAAACGACTCACCTAAAAACTACACACGCACGGCAAGTGTACCGGTCGCAAAGCAGTAAACAGATAAGACCGAGTATCGAACCCAAAGACGCGAATGCAACTCTAGATCACAACCTCTACCGAATACTAGCCTAAATAAATATATACTTAAATGGGGGGTGTTAAACTAATAATTATAAACTTAAAAGAAACTAAATATAAATGAAATAACCTCAACTACTTAAATGAAACTAGGAACTTGAGAAATCGGATAGGAAGAAGGCTGGTTACTTAGGTAAAATCCCTAGACACTAGCAATAAATCCTGAATCTAGTAATTAACTTGAGACCCTATTCTTATCTAATAAACCTCCTGTCAAAGATAGCTCACTAGACTCAAGGCGGGACAAGTGTAGAAATGCTAAGATGGATCTGGATCGCCCTAGCGTACCAAAATCCCACAGAAATCGGATTAAAACCTCTCCTGGATCAAAACCCTTAAACTATGAAGCAGACTTAAACTCTACTGAAGAAAACCTAGGAAAACTCTAAACACGGACAAGTAGCGACTCCCGCCCTAGCGCTTGCCAACTACCGAACAATGCCTAGTTAGTTACCTAGCAAACTCGAGTTAGATTTCTCACCCTCAAGAATGGACTGCACGTCTTAGTTAAATTATTATATTAGTTTGTTATACTTGTGTCGTATTCCAACTCCAAATACTAGCACGCTAACCTAAGTTGACGAACTAGATTGATTTCAAGACCTAGGGGGTATCTCTACATGCCTAGCTCCACAAAACCAATAAACAAACTTCAAATAAAATTAACACCAACACACATATATCAAATCCAACAATAAAAATAAAAATCATGTAATTCTACACATCAAAATTAAAAACCAAGAATCATTAAAAACTGCAAATTACGTGTCTAGTTCATAAACCTAAGCAACCATAAAAGTCTAGCTATTCATAATATTTAGAAACATAAATTCAAAGTTTATAAAAAAAACAATTTCATCATGTCTATAAAAATATATAGCGAAAACTAAACCTAACCCAAGGCTCGTTGGCTATTGATCTTTAACGTGCCCGTGACCTTTTCTCCTTCCGTGCCCTTTCGCTCGTCACCGTAGTTGGCCTGTTGAACTTCGTGCCTTCTCTCCGATTGTCCTCCCCAAAAAAATATTGTTGTCGTCGTTGAATGATAATATCTTGTGAAAGTCTAATTAATCCCTCCGTAAAAAATCGTGCGCCCCCTTCTGTATAATATTTCCACTTTGAAAATAGGGTTGGAGTTTGGGCCGTGACCCATAGTCACGTTTACTTATTATTTTTTTTATATATTATTATTATTATTAAACTTATTGTTATTAGTTTATTATTATTATATATAATATTATAACTTCGTGCTCTTGACTTGGGTGTTTTTGACTTGACCAAAGTTCATCGTTTACGCTCCAATATCCACACGAACACCTACAAAAATACAAAATAAATAAATAAGTACTAAAAATTAATAAAAATCTATACAATGACAAAATTAGGCCAACAAACGAATACACGCCTAAAACTACTAAAAACTATATACAAAAGACTCAATTATAACCAAAAATACATAAGAGAATAGATGTGTTTTACGACACATCAAACATCCTCACACTTAAACCTTTTTCGTCCCTGAAAAAGAATTATGCTATGGAATCACAGTTAGGTTTACATCCAGTTTCAAAACATAGGTTACTTAATTAATAATCTACTAACGTATTGATTGCGATTGCAGGTATATTGATCCTCTTAAACCCACACCGGTTTCCAAGCCCCTTTTTATTTATGTTAAGTTCATGTTGATTAGTCTATCTAGGGTCCCACTCGAAGGAAGCCACAGTTCCTCCTAATCCCGCCTCAAGCTTATGAAGCTAAAGGAACGACCAATTGACCATTTCCCAACCGTGTTATGTAGAAAACCAAGAGAATTAAAAATCACTTTTTTTTCTTTTTGCATACTTAACTCAGAGGGTGTGACCAATCCAAGTCGCTATCCCAGTGACCAGGCACCTTAAGCTTCAGCATTTTTTTTTTCATCTCAGCATACTTAACTCAGAGGGTGTGACCAATCCAAGTCGCTATCCCAGTGGCCAGGCACCTTAAGCTTCAGCATTTTTGCTTTGATTTCTAATTTTTTTAAGTGATTAGAAATTCTAACGGTTTTCTACTTATAACGGTGCTTCTTATACTATTTTTGGCGGTTTCGGTCTCCCCGTTTCTCCTAGATGCGAACCCGCAAAATAGCCTAACATAATTAATTTATTACTTTTCAAAGGAAACCTTTCTACAGGCTGAGCCTACCCACATATCCCAAATCAGACACGTTTTCAATCAATTTTAATCTCTTATTATACATACTATTTGAAGACCGGACACCTAACTTTACCTATCATTTTCCATATTTTATATAATGCAAACTTCAAAATCAGGGACTTTTTTTTTTCAGTTTTTTTTTTTTTTTTTTTTTTTTTTTTTTTTTTTTTTTTTTTTTTTTTTACTTAAACGACTTTATATACAAACTAAACGACAGTTTCCCATCCCCACACTTAAACTCTACATTGCCCTCAATGTAGGAATAGAAAACGACTCAAAACAAAAAATAATAAAAAAAAAATTCCGAATACAAAAATAAAAAGACGAGGGCAAATTGGAAAAGACTTAGCTGGTTAATTAATGCGTAAGCTTCAAAAACTCTAGTCCAATCCACCTCGATCGTATAGCATTTTGGTCGCGATCGGCTCTGACACAATGGTAAACTCTCGGGTTGCTTCAATATAACGTACAGCTCCAGAATCGCCTGAATGGAGATTGAGTACGAGCGGTACAATCCAAACCTGCGCAAAACGAAACAAACAAAACCCGAGCATAATACCGAACCACACAAAAATAAAAAGACTCAAACTACTAACTTAGACTCATAATATAACAACAAACAAGAAGACGTACCTGCTTGGCAAAATGGCGGTGAATGGTGGTAGAATCAAATGGGTAGAGAAAAAAAAATATTATGGTTCTCGCTCAACGTGAAGGACACTGGTGATCACAACACGCGTTGCAAGAGAAAAAAAAATATAACTTTCCGGGGTAAAAGCTGGTCGCATGAGGCGAACAGGTCAGCCCAGACTCCTCACGTTATGTGAAAAGTCTTTTCAGAGAAAATTATTTTTTTTTTTTTGTAAGAAAAATTCTCTTATTACCCAAACCTTTACCAAAACTCCCACTCATAAAATATATATAAAGATAATACAGGGGATCCGCTCATGTGAAATTTCCTCTACCTAAGCAAACACGCAAACTTGCAAACAGACTTAAAGACACAAAAATGTAACATCCGGCAAAAATCGATGTGATTCCGTATGTAATTAGTATATGTAATTAACGGTTTAAGTGCATGTTTAAATTAATTGGATTAATTTAATTTATGCCGTAGAGAATAGCAAATTCCCCATAAGATGCATAGGAATGCACACGTTTAATGATGAAGCATGATAGGATCATGTGCGAATAAACTTGTCCGGTACGGACGTTGGCGATTACCCGGTAAAAATTAAATAAACGAAAAGGATCCCGGACACCCAGGATATAAAATAAAGGGTATTTTCACAAAATATAATGTGTTTTGGAACTCCAAAACCATAAGTGAAAGCTTCACATACAAATATCCCGGTAACGAATAAAGTGCGCGTACCGCACCCGGTACGCATGTAACTTATAATTTCACCCGACAAGAGCCTAAATAACCAATCAACACTTAAAATAGACTATGTTTAAGGGTTATTAGAGGCGCTTTTAATATCCGAATAGCACGCGGTTAAAGTCCGAAAAATACCCGAACGACACCCGAACGATAAAAAAAATTAAACTTAACATATTATTTAGCAAATGTTTTATGTTGTGGACCCCACTAAACCCACCCCAAAACCGGCCCAACCCCTAACCCATGTTTACAATCTTCTTTTTGTACATGTGATCTAAGATAGATAATGTAAGATATGGGATGGATATGGAGAAGATCTTATATAGATATTCATGTCCTATTAAGATCACACAAATCTTTCTTTTTTTAAAAAAAAAACTCACGACCAAGCACCCTCCCACAATCCACCCAAGATTATCTAGTACACACATGTCTATAATATATGGACTTAAATCTAGTGATGGATCTTGTTGAATCTTGCAAGATATGGAGAGATCTTGAGGTGATATTATATGAGATATGGTGTCCTTCAAAGATTACATGAATCTTTCCAATCCTTTACAAAACTCACGGCCAAACCTCTAGAAACAATCCATATAAGATTCAACTAGTACAAGCAAATCCATGTTTCAAGGGATTTAATATCCAAAGTAGATTACATATGATCTTTGGAAGATCATGTAGGATTATTAAAGGACTTGCAAGAGATATGGATGATCTAGAAAGATTCATATAAATCCTTTCTTTCTTCCCAAAACCCACGGCATACATACATCCATAAGATCATCCAAAGATTATTTGGTACAACATAAATCCTCACTAGATTGCATACAATCTTGGGAGATATTGAAGAATTATAAAGAGCCTAGTGGGTGTATACTTGAATAACAAAGCCAAAAATTCTTCTCCTTGTTCTTCTTTGGGGCCGTAAGTTTGCACACACCCACACACACTTTTCTTACAAATTTTAACACCTCCAAATCACTCCTAAACATCAATCTTTCAAACCCCCATTGTGTGTTTCAAGCTTGGAGCTTAACCACTAAGGAAGAACACACTAAACCCCATCATAATCAAGCATTGAAAGCTTCCCTAGCCTTGTGCTAGTTGTAAGTATTCTTGATCATGTTTTGTCTTTAAAAAGTTTATGTTTATTAGCTTAGAGCAAGTTGTACAAGGGGTGGATTTGAATGAGCTTTTAATAATGAAACATATGATTTTTAAAGACTAAAATGGTGTTTAGTTAGTGTGAATAAATTGAAAGTTTAGTGATGGATGTTAAGTATTCTTGTAGTTTTTACTAAGATCGTGAACACTTGAAGAAAAATAGTGATTTGGGTAACACTTGTTAATGAAACTTGGATGAACTTGAAAGTGATTTTAATCATCTTAACTTAAGGATATAAGACTTGTTAAAGTAGTAAATACTAGTGAACATACACATGTATTTTGTATAAAGGTGTATTTTTATAAAATGGAGTTTTATAAAAATATGGACTTTTTTTCTAACATATGGATTTATATAAAAACAAAGGTTTTTATAAAAATGTTAGACAAACTAAAACTTGGGAGAACTTAAATAGAAATGAACACTTTTATATAAATGGGAATATAAAAGTGTTGGAACATTTTTGTATATAAGTTGTCAAGTTTTGTGTTAAAAATACAAAAGTGTTTATAAAACTTCCAAGTAATATGTGTTGGGAGTTAGAAAGTTGAATAATACCTCTAGAAAACACATATTGGAGGACTTGGGAAAAAGATTAACTATATAATTACATATAAATTAAGAAATCGGACTTGGACGTGTTAACGAACTAAGACGTAAAAGCGGACAAACGAGAAAATATCATTACGTCAAGATGAGTAAAAATATATTTTAAGGAGTTAAAATATATATAACTTGGGTGAAAAATTTACATAACACTTTCCTAAGTGTTGGAAAAATATTCGTGGGAGAAAATATAACGTAAATAATCTAACGATTAAAAACGTTAAACGAACGTATGGACTTAACGAGGAAAATACATATATATATATATGTTCGGCTCGACGAAATTCTAGTATATTTACTTAATGGGAAAGTAAATATACGGGAAGGAAAACCGAGACGAGTGAATAATATATATATATATATATATATATATATATATATATATATATATATATATATATATATATGTATACCGAACCGACAAGATCCTAGTATATTTACTTAATGGGAAAGTAAATATACGGTGTGGTGAGTCGAGTCGGGCGTTAAAAATATATTATCGAACGACAAGACCTTAGTATATTTATTTGAATGGGAAAATAAATATACGGTAACGTGAGTCGTGTCGAGCGGTAAAGATATTATATCGAACGACGAGATCTTAAGTATAATTATTTAATGGGAAAATAATTATACGATAAGTGAAGTTGAGTTGAGAATAATATTATACAAGTTAATTAATATTCATGAAAGTATAAATGTAACTTGTAACAATGGTAATCCATCACCAACGGACCTAGGATATATGTTTAATTAAACGGGGAATTATATGTAAATGGTGGTGTTGGGAGTTGGGTGTACAACTTGCCGGAAAAGCACACGCTATAGACTTAGTGACTTACACGCACTAGGACGTTCGTAGGTGCTTGATCACGGACTTGCTATTCTCTGCTATTTGATTGTACGCTGTACATCAGGTGAGTTTCACGGCCCCATTTTACTGTTTTTAACTGGGGGAAAGATATGTTTGTCAAATGTTGTCACATGTTGAAATGTTTTCAAAGGATAAAATGTGATAAGTGGCATGATGAGTATTTGAGCAGTGAACGCCACTCGGGGTTGAGTCCTCTCTTCTGTAACCATTAATTAAGGGAAATGAAACCGAAGGAATATTTGGATAGTACTATTGGTGCCTGACAAGGCCCACCCCTAATCGATAGCGTCGATTATGCATCGGCGTATGCCAGGGGTGCACGTATTCTGAAATTAAGTCGTTGGGTTCCGAGAAACGACGTGGAGCGGGGCATTATTATTAGTCTTGGTTTGGTTATGGGGCTCAAGGGATTGCTCATCATCATAGTTTGTAGGAGCTAGCTACTCCTTACAAAGGCCACAAGTTGTGCAGGTTTCGCACATGTTGTAAAAACGGAATATCGATCGACAAGATCCTAGTATAATTATTTAATGGGAAAATAATTATACGGTAAAGTGAGTCGAGTCGATGGTTGTGAAAATGTTGTTGTTATGAAACTAAAACCTGTGAGCTCACCAATATTTTATATATTGACGTCTTTTTAAACATATCTTTCAGGTAACTAAGTGCTGAATAGATATGGGGCTAGTGCGGTGGAATTCGGGATGTCAGATACTGGTCGGGGTTTCATTCATTGTTACCATCGGGTTGGAACATAAACGGAAATACCCCCACATTGAAACTTAATGTTCATCGTTTTATGTAATGCTTTGTGCAATATTGTAACGAGATACTCATTTTCGACATTCTAATAAATTGATCTTTTCTAATTAAAAATAGTTTGTGTTAATCTTGACTTTGATATGCTTTCGAGCGTTGCGCCACGTGTTTCCGCCATTGGCGTGGTGTGACAAAAAAACAAAGATAAAAAAGAAAGATAAAAACCTACGAACCACTACCGAAGGACGGACCACAAATAAAAAAAAATGAAAAGCTAAAAAAAAAAATATGTATAAATATAAATTTACAAACTCTACAGAGCCTCCCCACACTTAAACTTAATCAGGGGGCTTCTCTTTTATCTGGACCCGATCCAACCCGTTTAATTCCACCCGGTCCATATTATTTAGAAAAATTACATTAGTGGAATTGAAAAATATTTTATCAAATTTAAATGGGTCGGGCCACCAATATTTAAATTTACCTGGATCAAACCTGATTTTTGGCATGTAATGAGGGGACTTGTTGTCTCTGCAACTTCTGACCCTCACTCTGTGTCGGTCCAGGTGCCTCTTCGCCTTCTCCCGTGGTGGTGGCCATGGTGGTGGCACTAGTAGCAGTGTAATATCCAATGCCTGCACGGGCCGGCTGTGGTGTTCTTCTTCTTTTTCCACCACTGCTTGTTTCTCATCTTCCTTGTTTGGTGACACTTGGTCAAAATCTTTGTCCACTTCTGGAGCTGACAAATCAACTAACTCGTCACCAAACTCTGCTTCCCCATCAGCTGATTCTTCAAGCAGGTCAGTGGTGTCTTCCTCTTCCACCACTTCTTCCTCAAACAGCCAGCCTGTGGATTCTGAAAAATCCATATCTTCCTCAGCCTCCCCTATCTTCTCCATCATGGCTTTCCTATGCGCGTCCCAGGCTATCCTTTCTATCTCCTCATCATCACTCCAGACATCTGCCTCCCAAGGGTATGCTGTTGAACTAGAGATCTGGCAAGGCTGCTCATCCTGCTGAACCAAAGGTGGGACTAAGGCGTCCATTATGGTCTCTGGCTCTAACCCTGAATCCTGCAAAATATCATCCTCACAAGACAAGTATAAAGAATCATATGGGTCAGTTAAATCATGCACAGAATCAGATGAGTAAGGACAAACAGTTTCAGCAACGGGACTAATACAATCAGGTAATCTAAGTGTTACCATCTCGTCTGGGTCATCATATGTGAAATTAACCTGCTGAACTGGAGGTGGGACTTCAACGTCCATTATAGTCTTCAGTTCATCCACCTGAGTCTGTAGCCTCTCAAGTGCCGCATCTTGTTCCCTCAAATAGTCGGTGCGCATGGATAGCAAGGAACACATATCCTCGAGCATGAGCTGTTGATTAGCAATGAAGGCGTCTTGCTTAGCAAGAAGGGCGGCAAAGTCAGGCCTAGTGTGAGAAGAGACATCCCGATAATCTGGATGTGGATACAAATGTTGGCTAGGTGGATACTCTGACGAGCTACCACCATGCCTTTCCTCATACATCATTGCTTGTAGACGATCAAGCCGACTTGTTATTCTATCTAGTGACTCAGATGTTGCAGGGTTAAACCACTGGTTAGCCTGTGGGTATGAAGGCTGGTATGACTGATATGGCTGCGACTGCAAATACGTGTTAGAATAATAATCCGTGGAATACCCCGATGAATATGAATGAGGGCATCTTATGGTAAAGTGGGGTCCTCCGCAGATCTCGCACATGATAAAAAAAAAATTATCTACTACGAATAAAAAAAAATTAATAATAAGAAAAAAAATAATAATAAAAGCAAAAATTATTCACAAAATAGTAGACCAGAAACGGATCGGATAATTCTCAAGAGTGCCAATTGCGTCCCCGGCAACGGCGCCAAAAACTTGATGTGTGTAAATGTATATATAAAAATAACACAAGTTTTAATTAAAACGACTCACCTAAAAACTACACACGCACGGCAAATGTACCGGTCGCAAAGCAGTAAACAGATAAGACCGAGTATCGAACCCAAAGACGCGAATGCAACTCTAGATCACAACCTCTACCGAATACTAGCCTAAATAAATATATACTTAAATGGGGGGGGGGGGGGGGTGTTAAACTAATAATTATAAACTTAAAAGAAACTAAATATAAATGAAATAACCTCAACTACTTAAATGAAACTAGGAACTTGGAGAAATCGGATAGAAAGAAGGCTGGTTACTTAGGTAAAATCCCTAGACAATAGCAATAAATCCTGAATCTAGTAATTAACTTGAGACCCTATTCTTATCTAATAAACCTCCTGTCAAAGATAGCTCACTAGACTCAAGGCGGGACAAGTGTAGAAATGCTAAGATGGATCTGGATCGCCCTAGCGTACCAAAATCCCACAGAAATCGGATTAAAACCTCTCCTGGATCAAAACCCTTAAACTATGAAGCAGACTTAAACTCTACTGAAAAAAACCTAGGAAAACTCTAAACACGGACAAGTAGCGACTCCCGCCCTAGCGCTTGCCAACTACCGAACAATGCCTAGTTAGTTACCTAGCAAACTCGAGTTAGATTTCTCACCCTCAAGAATGGACTGCACGTCTTAGTTAAATTATTATATTAGTTTGTTATACTTGTGTCGTACTCCAACTCCAAATACTAGCACGCTAACCTAAGTTGACGAACTAGATTGATTTCAAGACCTAGGGGGTATCTCTACATGCCTAGCTCCACAAAACCAATAAACAAACTTCAAATAAAATTAACACCAACACACATATATCAAATCCAACAATAAAAATAAAAATCATGTAATTCTACACATCAAAATTAAAAACCAAGAATCATTAAAAACTGCAAATTACGTGTGTAGTTCATAAACCTAAGCAACCATAAAAGTCTAGCTACTCATAATATTTAGAAACATAAATTCAAAGTTTATAAAAAAAACAATTTCATCATGTCTATAAAAATATATAGCGAAAACTAAACCTAACCCAAGGCTCGTTGGCTATTGATCTTTAACGTGCCCGTGGCCTTTTCTCCTTCCGTGCCCTTTCGCTCGTCACCGTAGTTGGCCGGTTGAACTTCGTGCCTTCTGTCCGATTGTCCTCCCCAAAAAAATATTGTTGTCGTCGTTGAATGATAATATCTTGTGAAAGTCTAATTAATCCCTCCGTAAAAAATCGTGCGCCCCCTTCTTTATAATATTTCCACTTTGAAAATAGGGTTGGAGTTTGGGCCGTGACCCATAGTCACGTTTACTTATTATTTTTTTTTATATATTATTATTATTAAACTTATTGTTATTAGTTTATTATTATTATATATAATATTATAACTTCGTGCTCTTGACTTGGGTGTTTTTGACTTGACCAAAGTTCATCATTTACGCTCCAATATCCACACGAACACCTACAAAAATACAAAATAAATAAATAAGTACTAAAAATTAATAAAAATCTATACAATGACAAAATTAGGCCAACAAACGAATACACGCCTAAAACTACTAAAAACTATATACAAAAGACTCAATTATAACCAAAAATACATAAGAGAATAGATGTGTTTTACGACACATCAGTTATGGAGTTGATCTCCATCTTTTTTTTTTTTTTTTTTTATAAATGTTTAACCAAACTCAAGTTTGATTACTTGACAAGTTAGCCCTTTCATATTTTGGATTTTGGTTAACTTATGCTAACCCGCTTAGTTTTATAAAACCCTTTATATTGTTAGTCACCTATCTTGACTAACGAGGTTAATTTCCAACTATTGTTTATCCGGGATTATTTAGTATTGTAAATTGGGATTTAAGCCGGTTATTACCCTTATTAGCGTTAACGCTAATTATCCAATTTTGGGGTGTTACATTAGATATTCCATTTCCTCACCGGGAAACAATGATTGCATACTTATTCACAAACCTCTAAATAGTAACCAAAGCTTAGTGTTCAAACGTACCAATGATTATTCATAAGAACTGTATAATGAATAATAGGGCGCTAATGCTATACGTGACATTGAAGAGGTTCATATTCGTATAAAATGAGAAAAACTCACTGATTGCGTAATTACAATAATAATCTCATTTCTTATAAGTATATGAAAACCATAACAGGGTATGATTTTGGAATGATGGACCATCCACTAACATACGATAAACATTCCAAGTAAAGAACCTCCTATATTAAACAGTAAATGTCCAGATACACTTAAAATGGGTCACCTTTTAGTATATGTTTACTGCACGCATCGGGTTAGCTTGACACCAAACACTTTTTTGTCATTCTTTATAAATAATTAATGCATCAAGTATAAATACATAAGCAACATAATTACAAGGAGTAATGGAAATAAATAATCCCAAATTACCAACTATTGCTTTTTGGCCAATAATGGTCCCAACTACGAAAATAACCACTAGCGGTCGACATATTGGCCACCAACGGACCCAAACTAACTGAGGCTAACTCTGTTAGTGTGATGCTGACGTGACATGCTTAGGTGGCAAAATGATCCTACGTGGTATCCTAGGTGGTAAAATAATCCTACGTGGCATGCCACGTCAACATCACACTAACGGAGTTAGCCTCAGTTAGTTTGGGTCCGTTGGTGGCCAATATGTCGACCGCTAGTGGTTATTTTCGTAGTTGGGACCATTATCGGCCAAAGAGCAATAGTTGAGATTATTTATTTCCACTACTCCTAATTACAAAGACATTCTAGATCTTTGAATAACAACAATATAGGAGGTAAGTTGCATTAAAAATAGGCTATTGACAATAGGGATGGCAATTAAACCCGAACTTGATGGATAAACCCGAAACCCGACACATTTGGGACGGGTTTGGCGTCGGGTAATAGGGTATGGGTCCGGGTATGGGATTAGTTTTTATTTTTTTCCGCGGGTTTGGGACTTGATGATATACCCGTTTACCCGGCCCGATTACCCGATAAAGTATACCCATTTACCCGATTAGATACCCAATATGTTTTCTTATATATCTTTTTAAATACGTATGCATAATATATCTTATTGTCCATCTAGATTACCATCGTGTGCTAGAAATTACCAAAAAATAGTGTATACTTTTTGTTATCTATGTCTTAGAGTTTTTTTATATGAGTTAAGTATTTTATATTCATACATTGTAATCATTTACACGTATATTAAATAATTCTAAATGTAATTGGTTAGTAGTTATCTAATAGATACCCGACCGGTTTATGGTCAGATATACCAAATGGGTAAGTTTTCGAAATTAATGGGTTTACCGAAACCCGCGGGTATACCCGACACCCTATGGGTAATTTCCCGACATAAACCCGACGTGTTTTGGGACGGGTTTGGGACAAGCATATCTAATCGGGTATGGGGTTGGGATTACCTAAACCCGTCCAAACTTGACCCATTGTCATCCCTAATTGACGACCTTTAACCATTCGACCCATTTAAAACAAAACATAACCCAAATCGACCTATATAAAATAATCGGGTCAAATAAAAAAACTTCGATCATTAAAAACACGTTGTATAGTTTTCCTCCAATTTTACTTAGAAACTAAAAGAAAAAAACATAGATACTCACCATCTAGATTGATTTGAATTAGCGTGATTTTTCGGTTGATTTATTAATCCACCTGTCCATTCCTGTTTTTGCGGTCATTACTCCATATTGAGTCTCAACTATGGCGACTGTAAAATCAGCAACCTTCACATCATTTTTTTTTTTTTGAAAGATTAATTTCATTCACCACACTACAAGAGGTCCTCAAAGCAAGGACCCTTGGGCTAAAAAGCGATTACAAAGAATTCAAAGGATTACAAACCCAAGCGTTCCAATCTATATCTTTAAATCTAGAACGGTTTCGAATCCAAAAAAACAAAGTGCTTTTAACGCTCTCAACTACTTCAATGGGACGCTTCTTTTTATTTTTGAAGATTCTAGCATTCCGTTCGTTCCACATCGCCCAAATAGTGGTAATGATGATCCCCCGTAATATAAAACGGCTTTGTTTGGTAGCGGCTGAGTTGGCAATGTGCAAAAGATCAGAGACCTGGAAGGCGAACATAGGGGGTAAGCGGCACCAAGTTTCAATTCTGGACCAGATTTCTGTTGCGAACATGCACCCGGTGAATAAGTGTGTTGAAGATTCAGCGTCCGAGTTGCAAAAATCACATGTGTCAACCTGTCAGTAGATTTTTTGCGCTGCGAACAGAAAAAAGACCTTGCTTGTCAGCTGTCCATTATCATTCATCGAGTCTGTCTTGCAGTTGGAAGTCATGGAGGGCCAAAACGAGGTTGAAGAAGGCTGCAACCTGATCAGTAGTCGAAGGGGCTGAGGTCCAATCCCAATGCAGCGTTTTAATCCCGTTTGTAACCTTTATTCTATCAGAGATAGCAGCCCACTTTTGTTTCTCCAAGGCGAACAAAACAGGATAAACATATCGAAGGGGTTCGTCATAAGCCAAGGATCAGTCCAGAAATTAATTGACGACCCGTTTCCCACTATGCCAACAAAGAAACTGTTGAGGGTGGTTCCATTGCGTAGTTTTTTCTCTCCAATTTTCGCAATATGTTTCCAGCAGCCATGGGATTGAGAGGCACAAGGTAATGAGGACCATGTTCTACTCGACCCATGACATTCCAAGATGACTCTCTTCCATAAACTTGGACCTTCTTTTTTAAAGCGCCATGTCCATTTAAGGAGAAGCGCGTCATTAACATGTTGTAGTTTAGTTATACCCAAACCTCCCGCCTTCTTTGGAGTGGTGATACTCTCCCAAGCAATCCAATTTATTTTCTTTTCTTCACTCGAGCCGGCCCATAAAAAGTGACGCATGATCGCCTCAATCTTTTCAGTGACCGCCTTTGGGGCTTTGTAGAGGGAGAGGTAATAAATCGGAAGATTTTCAAGAACGGAACGAATGAGAATTAAGCGCCCACCGATGGAAAGCGTATTAGCTTTCCAAGAAACCAACCGGTTCTTTATAATCTCGATCACCGAATTCCAATTGCTTATTTTGGACATTTTAGCTCCAACTGTAATGCCTAAATAAACGAATGGAAACACACCTTTTTTGCAACCCAATATATTCAACATATTATCCACTTCCATCTCATTGGTTCCGATCCCAAGTAAGTTAGATTTGTGAAGATTAATTCTCAAACCAGAACACAAGTAGAAAACTCTAAGGATTCTAGCCGTGCATTGGAGGTTTTCAAGAGACCAATCTCCCATAATGAGCGCGTCATCTGCATAGAAAAGGTGTGTAATGTCCACACCATTCGTCGCCAAATTAACACCTTTGAGATCTCCTGCATTTTTTGATGTATCCAACATCCAAGATAGGCATTCCATAACGATTAAGAATAGAAAAGGAGACAAGGGATCACCCTGACGGAGGCCCTTTTCGCTATTAAATTGAAAGGTGGGCGACCCGTTTACCAAAATCGAAGCACGGCTAGAAGCAAGAATGCCTCTAATCCAAGAGCACCACTTAGAAGGGAAGCCCATTTGGGTTCACATGTGTAACAGAAAATGCCAAATGACATTATCAAATGCTTTCTCAAAGTCAATCTTTAGTAAAAAAGCCTTTTTCTTCCGTCTTTTCAAACAATCCAAAACTTCATTAACAACAAGTGGCCCGTCAAGAATAAATCGATCAGATAAAAAAGCCGATTGGGATTCTGAAATCACCTTCCCCAAAACCTTTTTCAGACGATTAGTAAGGACTTTAGAAATAACCTTACTAATCATGCCGATAAGGGTGATAGGTCTATAGTCTTTGAGTCCCAAAGGCTATTTGACCTTTGGTATCAAAGTGATGAAAGCCGAACTACAACCTGGATTGATGGTACCTGTCGTATGAAAGTCATCCAAAATATCGAAAAAATCTTGTTCCAAGAGATCCCAAAACCGTTTAACAAAACGGAAATTGAAACCATCCGATCCAGGCGCCTTGTTGGAACCGCAATCGAAGACTGCATCTTTAATTTCTTGCTTGGAGAATTTATCAGTCAAGAAAGTCCCGTCCTCTTCATTGATCCTCTTCAGGCCTGTACAAAGGATGCTCGGCCGATTCTTAATGTCTTCTTTAAAGCGTTGTCTGAAGAAACCGAGAATTTCACGTTTAATCAGAGCAGGTTTGGTTATCCATTCACCTCCAATATCAAGGCCCGGAATCGCGTTTCTCGTGTGTCGCCCTTTAACCATATTATGAAAGAAACTTGAATTTTCATCACCAAGGGATGCCCATTTAACTCGTGATTTCTGTCTGGTGTCGCGGGCTCTGTGCAATTCAATTTCCTGAAGGCATTTCGAGCATTCTAACCAAGTCCAAACATCGGACTCTTCAAGGTCTTGTTGTTCCATCAAGATCTCAAGGTCTTCCTTTTCTTGTTTGAGCCGAATTTCATCATCTTGGTCTTTGAGTCTGCCTTCAGCGTTCCAAACTTTTAACCTGTCACGGAGGGTTTTTAGCTTTCTTGTCAGGTTCATATCAGCTGACCCATCAGCGACCCATTCACTGAAAACCGAATTTACAATTTCGAGGCAGCCCGACCTGTCTAGCCAGGAGTCGAACCACCTGAAAGGTTTCGGACCAAAATTGACATCGGCTAGTGAGAGGAGCAAAGGCGAATGATCCGATAACCCTTTTTTAAGCGATCGAACATGAGCATTAGGCCACTTATTAAAAACATTCTCGCAAACGAACACCCTGTCGATTCTACTTAATTTGCACACCCCTCGACGAATGACTAAATAAGTGAAATTTGACCCTTTTAAATCATATTCACGAAGCCCCGTTTCATCTACGAAGTGATTGAAATCTCTAGCGCAGACTGAATCAAAGACGGAATTTTTTCTTTCACTCGGATGTCTAACTGCATTAAAATCCCCGAGGACTATCCACCAACCCTGACTCGAAAGCATAACCCGAGTGATTTTTTCCCAAAGTGTCTGTTTCTCAACATTATCTTGAGGTGCATAGACATTTAAGAAGTTCACTCTAGTTTTCCCATCAGCAAGAATACCAGAGACTAATAAGAAATTTGGGTCCTTTACCACTAACTCTTTCACTAAGAATTTCGGGTCCCAAAAACTAAGAATGCCACCTGAGTTACCAGAAGAGCTGACATAATCAAAATCAGCCCCTAGACCACCCCAGCAAGAAGAGACCAGCCCTGGGGATATATTTTCTGACATGGTTTCTTGCAAGCCGAAAAAAGAAATCCCAAACTCACTTTTTAAATTTCTTAACCAAACTGTTTTGCTACTAGAACCAATCCCACGGATATTTAGCGACATACAATTCATTGCTTACCAGATTGTAACCCTTCTTGAATAATTGAATCATGAATCAGATCGACATGTTGGGACAGGTTGGCTCCCAGCTTCTGACCCAATAATTTTGTAGCTTCGATTTCAAAGGTAAGATCAGTTTCTGCTTCTATGTCACCAGAATTAACGTCTTGGTTCACCAGGGGTGGGGTCGAAAGATGTTCCTGAGAAAAGGAATGGGAAGGTTGAGAGTTGAGATCAAAAGGGGGCTCCTTGTCTTTGGAAGAAAAAGTATCAATCGGATCAGGCTTTTTGTTATTTTGATTAACTAGGCCCAAAAGTGCATCTAGGCCAAATATATCATCATCATTCTTGGACTTCTTGACTATCTTTTGACTTTCATTGCTGCTAGTGTAATTCAGACTATTTCGGCCCACATCATTCTTTTTGCATTTCTTTCTTTTAACAATATTCAAACCAGAGGGACTATTTGGAACATTAACAAAACTTTGATCAAAGTCAAAGTTGACTGCTGGAATAAAGGGCTCAGTAATTGAGTCAACATTCGAATTTTCTTGGACAACAAATGATTGGGACTCATTAATATCTAATGATTGGGTCTCATCATTAGCATTTAATGCACATTCAATATTTTCCAAATTTTCCAAAACGATGTTAACGGCATTGGTGACCGCATTTTCCGACAAAGAATCCGGTGAAGCCTCAGGCTCCTCTAATGCTACGTTCGCTTCCGAGTTGGAGTCCGAGTCATCGGTTCTATCGTCTTCCATTTCTGAGTCAGTATCGCTATTACTTTGAGGTTCTTTAACTTCGACATAATCAGGGATCCAATCACCTTGTTCCTCCGTTACCCAAATCCGAAACTTGCGATTTTTCCAGTTCAAGGTTATTTCTTCCGAGATCTTCTTACCATCACCGACTAAAACACCAATGTACTCGAAAGATAAATCACGATCCCTTTCCGAAATGTTTGCTTTGTTGACGATCGTACCAAACATACCTCCAATCAAATCGAAAACTTCATTAGAAAATAGATGCAAAGGGACACCCTGGATCTTTAACCAGGCTATTCTTTCAAAGCCTAGAGATTGCCCTTCCCAAAAAGTAATGGTAGAAAAACAATCCTTCAAATTGGTGGCAGCAACACGAACTAGCGAGGCCTTTTCAATGTCTTTAAAGGAGATAAGAACATCCAATCCGCCTAGATACTGAACAAAACCGAATCCAGGGCAGATGGTGTTTAGAGTAACGTAAATGTTCTTCAAGGCATCCACATTTACCATTTTCGCCACAAGAGCTTTCCCATGCAAAGCAGAGAAAGCATTATCATGGTCATCGATTGTTATCGTCTTCCCAATGAGCAGATCTTTAAACGTTTTAGAACTAGAAGCAAACGCCCCAAGATTGATTCCTGATTTCTCACCACTCTCTTTAGTGTGAATATTATTATCATTAGTAAAAGAATGTTTCTCACCCTCTTTTTTGTTTATATTATTATCATTATTATGAAAAAACTTCTCTCCATAAGAACCGATTTCACCATCTTCTAAAACGAATCGAGCAATATTAAACCACAATTTATACTCACCCATACGAATTCCACGTAAATTTCTTAGCAACTCCGTCTTATCTTTAACGTCTAGCATCGAGATAAAACCAAAACGATTGCCACTTCTGTCGCGTTTTCTTGCGATATATAGATCAAAGATCTGACCAAATGGTCTTACTTCGGTTGCTAGATCTGAGCCACTACATCCCTCTGGAAGATTGGTGACGAAAATCTTGGTGATACGCGCTTGAATGTTTTCCGGAATCGGCATTCTCCGGCGCCGATGGCGTTGGTCCATGGAGAGCTTTTTTTTAAATACTTAGTATATTTTTTAGCAACCTTCACATCCTACCAATAAAATTATATTTTTAAGGAAACGCCCAATCTAACTAGTAAAAAAAAACATAGAGAAAATGAAACCCAAACAAATGCTTAGCAACTCTTACTTCATGTTCATCCATCTGAAGATTGACAATTTTAAAGTGCTGGTAAATAAAATTATTATTTTGGTGCAGGTAGCTCATGCTTTTAGATATGATATAATTTTGAAGTCCTGGTGAATAATTATCCTCCTATATAGCACTTTGGCTCCCACTCCCACTTTAGCTATACCGTCGAAAAGATGAGAAATTAGAGCAAAATAAAAGACATTTTTAGATTATTCTTGAAATTTTTGTCAAATTGGACATCAAATAGTTGAGCATTTGGTAATGCTGCTACTCAAGTACATTTCATACCCAAGACCCAAACTAAATATCATCATTTTAGTAATGTTGTTAAAGGGTTATCCTGTTGTTTGCAAAGCCTAAAGCCTAGAAGAAAGTGTGTTAACAAATTAAGCACACTTCACACTTTCTTGATCAATTTAGTCAACCAGAATACCAGCACCGAATCAACAAACATACAACTGCCATAATCAGAATTGAAACAATTTTCACATGAAAAAAATATAAAAGTCACCAATCAATTAGCTCCTTTTCTTTAAAATTCCCTAATTTAACCAATCCTTGCCATAAGCTCTACTACCAAACAACCGGATAGCTATACTTGTTGGAAAATGGTAGTGGAAATTGATTTTTTCACTAATTTTGGAAATAAATAAATATATTTATATAAGTGTTATATAAATAATTATTTCCGGGTTTGTGTACTATATTGTGAGAGTATCACAACCAACCAAACCACGTCCAAAATAGAGTTAAGATGAATGAGATATCGAAGCTTGAAAGTTGTAGGTTGGAACAACCAAAGATTAGAAAATGGATTAAGTTTTGTCCCACATTGGTGAGATGACAAAACATGAGGTGATTTATAAGGAGGAGCACTCCTTGTATATTGTTTAGTTTGAGCCAAACACTAGTGGGGACCTTAACCCCCACTCGCAAGCGTGGTGTGGGCGATGGGTGCTTAGATGGCGCACTTTGCACTTCGCACACTCGCATCCAGGCGAGCCGCTTGAGAGCCGCTTGAGGGAGTGTCTTGGTCTTCGCGTTGACGTAAACCGTAACTACGAGTGGCGTCCGTGCGCAGTGGTCATCCGCGGATGACATGGCGATTCGCGTGGGACATGTGCGCGTCTTGGTCTTCGCGTTGACGTAAACTGTAACTACAAGTGGCGTCCGTGCGCAGTGGTCATCCGCGGATGATATGGCGATTCGCGTGGGACATGTGCGCGCAAGATCAGGTAGCGTCCTGATATGCGCTCCTGACGTAAACCATACGTGTCCGCGTGGCGGATTGCAACGCAAAGGGGTCTGGAGTTCGCGCAGTGTCCTGGTATGCGTTAGTAGGGCGCGCGAGCACAGTTAGCTGTTAACGTGACGCGCAGACTAGTGAACTGGTACGGTTACTTAGACCTGGTCAAAATGACTGTTTCGACTCAGTCATTATAACGAATTATATGACTAATTAAAATCCATTAAGCATTTTATTAATTGCAAGTTTAATGACTTGTTTATGAATATAGTAGAATGCAATAATGTTTCAATTATTGTGAAGAGATTCATATATGAACGTTGGGATACTATATAGAGTTGGAAAAACTCTTAAATATACCAAGTGAAATGATTAATCTACAAATTTAGTCAAACTATAAAGATAAAGGCATTTAATGAGCTAATCTAATAACTAATTAAACAATGATGAAGCTATTATTTACACTATTATACTATTTCTTTTGAACGGACAACGAATCAATTTTCGAGCACTCTCGGGCACCGTTTTGGCGAATCAGGTACTCGAGAGTACCCGGGCCACCAATTGCCACCAATTCCTGGGAAAACCCGACCACTCACCCGCCCGAAGGCACAATAGTGAAATAATCGGTAAAACCGGTCGGGATCATGACTCGAACCCAAGCCAATAGCCGGGTCATCCCTCATTTCCCCTCCACCAATGTCCTCCAAATGTAGCTAATGGGAATTGAACCCAAGCCTCCCATAGGAAACTTTAGGTGCTCAACCAACTGGGCTACAAGTGTTGGACACACTATTATACTATGATTTATTATTATTATTATTATTTATTATATATATTACTATACTTTTTCTTTACTATTATTAATAATATTAATACCAATATTAATAAAAAAAAATAAGTTAACCTTTCATAAAAAAATTAAATTACTTGAATATTTAGCTTTATACTCGCCGCTACGAGTACATCGGAATAAAACCTTATACACATGGATATCTATGGTATATTTTTATATTGGTTAAGACACTAACGAACATATATTCAATCTCATTAAAATTTGAAACTTAACTTGTGCTTGGTTGAAGTTGATTTTGACTCTAACGTATTAAGTTGAACTTATTATGGATGTTTTCTTTTAAATTATTGAATAATAAATTTTCTTTTTAAATCTAAGGGGCTGTTTGGTTTACCTCTGAATGGTTCCATTTAGAGGTAACCTCTGAATCGGTCAGAGGTGGGAGGTGTTTGGTTGCAAAAACATGCCCCTCTGAACTGAACCATTAAGACTGAATGGTTCAGTACTATGATGATGCTGAATGAAAAAATGGACAGAATTTGCCCTCACATATGAACAACCCCTTCACCTTCACCCCTCCCTACAGCCACCACCCAACGACGTCGCCCTCCCTCTCCTCCACCCAACGCCGTCGCCTTCCTCTGCTCCGATGTCACACCCCGCCACGCGAGGTGCGACTTTGAATGACGAGAAGAATTCTCTTAACTTGGACAACTTTCTTTTTCATGAACACACTTAACACTAGATGCTATCTCGGGCTTGAGACCATCTTCGGCAGTACGACTACTGTTCCGGTTGTTGTACCCTGAGAGACAGACCGTCTGAGAGGAGGCGTGGAATATGTTTTAAGGGACCCGTGTCAAACACGATCCTCAACCAAAAACCATCAATATATACTTTATTTTTGCAGAGGCGATTAGTAGAAGATGATGTGGTTGAAGTGCTTGAATCGATATTCGGTACATTTTGTATTTGTACTTATTTCATGTATATTTAGTTTTGTATACGGTATTGTACTTTTATATTTCCTACGAATAACGAGAGTCTCGTTATTATTTTTTTATTATTATTTTAATAAAATAGTGAACCCTATTTCCTACAATCTTAAAACAGACTTTCGTGTAGCTTGTCGATACAATTTAAAAACTTTCTTATTAAAGGATTTTTGGGTTCACGAAAGTATAAAAATATTAATTGGGATTTTTTGTTAAAATCTTATAAATATTTTTTTTCGGAAATATATATTTTGTAGTATATGTCGGATTAATTTTATGATAGGAGTACAATCTTTAATCCAAAATACCGTGTTTGCAAAATTAATGTTTTGATTCTTGCTTTTCGAGTTCATGGGTTTCTTCATGTTTTGTTGAACCGATCATATACAAAAATTAACATGTTTTAAAATGTTTTTAAAATACTAAAATTTTTCTAATGAGTGTATTAGAAAATGATAATTTTTGTAAACCCATGAAAAATATTTGCTAGAGGTTATTTCTAACAAGCGTGTTAGAGATTAATCTTAGTAAAATATTTCTAATGAGCGTATTAGAAAATATTTTGGCAACCCATATAGAAACGTTTGGTGTACGTTTTTCGATCTAACGATCGTGTTAGAGATCATTATTTTGGAAAAATAGTGATTGTTATCGAATGTTTTGAAACATATGTATTTCTAACGAGCGTGTTAGAAATGATTATTATTTTTTTGTAAAATAATAAGTTTCAAAACATTTATAATTTCTAACGAGCATGTTAGATATTACTATTATTCTAAAATAATACGTTTTATAACCTTTATTTTCCTAACAAGCGAGTTGGAAAATATTGTTTTCGAAAATAATAAGGTTTAATGCGTATTTTTTAACAAGCGTGTTAGAAAGTAATTATTTTAGTAAAATATAATTAGTTTCAAAATGTTGAGAACATTTAGATTTCTAATGGGCGTATTAGTTATGTAAACAAGTTTTGAAACATGTAGTTCTAACGTGTATCAGATTCGGGTGCTGATAAGTCGTTTGTATCACTAAAGTTTGAACCCTTACTTAACTTACCCCAAACTAACCTAGAGGAACCCTTAGTGGTAGAGGTAGCTAATGTGTTGGGTTATATTGAGACCACAGTTACCAGATTAGAGACGTTTGATAGCATATTGTATAGCTTAATAGTTGAAGGACTTAGTATGTAATTAAGACATAGTTTTGTACACAACCCTAGCTGCTGCACACTTGTTTACACGGGCCCTGCGCACTTAAGTTAAGTGCGCAGGCCCAGGGGCTTTCCTATATAAAGGATGTGTGTGCACAGCTCTAGGGTTGGGGTTTTAGGATAATCTTTGTAGCACACGTGAATAGGTGCGTATTAATCAGTGTATTCCAAGGTGTTCATCAGAAAATCATTAATGGAATCATCATGTTATTCATTGTGTGTGTCGGTGTTATTCATGTTCATCTAGTATCTTTATCTTTCTGGATTAATCACTTAAAACACCTAACAAATAGGTGTTTATAAGTGATAACAATCTATTGCATATCACAAGATCTAGCTTTCGGGACTTACAATTTGGTATCAGAGCCTCTGTGCTCTAGATTGTATCTACTTTAAGATACCAAAACCCTCATCTTGTTAGTTTTTATTATCAAGATTATTCTCTTTATAAACTTTAAAATTTAGGTGTTTTTCTTATATTTTGGCTTGAAATTTCGTAAAAATTGTGTTTCTAAAAGTTTAGAGTATGTTATTTTGATTAGAAAATGTTTTGGAAAGGATTCAGCTGAGTTTTGTGTTTTTCACAGCCTGTTTTGCGCACTTGTTTCAAAATTTGCGCACTTATTTCATAAGTTGAGAACTTGTTTCTTGGTTTGAGTACTTGGCTCATATATTGCATACTTGTGACTGTGAGTACTTAAATCTCAGATTTTAGTACGCAATCAAGTTTTATGCGCACTTATTGCATTTCCATTGTCTTGAGCACTTATTTAGGGTTTCTGCGTACTTAAACAGAAATCTTGGATTTGTGCGCACTTACTGAAGGTGTAGTCTTGAGTACTTGGCTAGGGTTTCTACGAACTTAAAATCTTAAACGAGAGTTTAAGTGTCTGCACACTTATTTTAGTACGCAGACTGATCAGTAAACACTAAGCACTTATCATGCCCAAGTGTTGACTGATCTGCGCACTTATCAAGAAACACAGCCACACGTATACTTCCGAGCTGCGCACTTAACAAAGACTACAACTTGACAAGGCTGTTTACATTCTTACAGGTTGCTGCATACTTATCTGGACTGCTGTGAACTTAGCTGTGAACTTATCTGCGCACTTATCTGCGCACTTAGCTGTGTACTTACGGACTTGGACATTTTCTGGACTGATAACTAAAATCTGTTTAACTAAATCCCTAAAATTCATCTAAATTATGGCATGTAACGATAACCATTCAACAGTTAACCCTATCACCCAGCAAGAACTTGAAACCGAAACCACAACCAGAGTTCCTAAGTTAAAAGGTGTTGAAGACTATGGGACTTGGAAGAACAGAATGAGGTCATTCTTCTATGTTACAGACTTCACCCAATGGAATTCTATCCAGTTGGGCCCATACATTCCCATGAGAACCACTGCCACAGGAGAAGAGTTTAACCCTGATCCAACCACTTACACTGATGTCGATAAACAATTACTCCAGAGAGATCACAAGGCTTATGGTGCTCTAACCATGGCCTTATCAAACGATGTTTATAACATGTTTGAGGAGAATGGCACGGCACGTGATCTATGGTTTGCGTTGAATGAATACTATGAAGGGAACGAGGAGATGCGCCAGTACAAGCAAGACATGGTGCAGAAAGAATATGACATGTTTGGCAGTATTCGTGGGAAAAGTTTGAGCTCACACATCGATAGGTTCATGAGCATGTTGACAAAGATGAAGAAGGCGGGAATTCCTGTGAACAACAGAAATTCAATCAAGAAGCTGCTAGACTCACTGCCAAAAGAATGGAGCATCCAGTGTATGTTGATCAGGAAAGAATATCTAGACGCCCAGTCTACCTTGGCTGATCTTATCAACACCCTGAAGTCGTTTGAGATGGACATCACAAAGAGAGAGATGAACCAGACCAATCCGAAGGCAGTACCCATCACTGCAATGAAAAACTTGGCATTAATGACTCCAGTGGGTAACATGGGTTCAAGCTCATCTCATGTGTATGCTGATGGAATGATTGGTGGTAGCTCCAGTTCAGGAAAGACCGTTCCATACTCTCAACCCAGTGGCAAGAACTCTCAACCCTCAACTCTCAATCCTCAACAAACAAAGCTTGCTAATGAACACGTTGAACTCTTCAACGCCTTCATGACCAGCTTTGAAGCATTAAAGACAGGTGATCTGAAGAGTGATATGATGAGCCCGGAAGATATGTATCAAGTGGATCCCGATGATATGAAAGAGATGGACCTGAAATGGCAAATGGCCATGATTACTCTAAGGGTTAAGAGGTTCCAGGACAGAACAGGTCGAAGGGTTGGATTGGGAAAGGCTGGCTTTGATAAATCAAAAATCAGGTGCTACAATTGCAAAACTCTCGGACACTTCAAGTATGAATGTCCAACTTTGAATCAAGCTGAAGTTAAACCAGCAAAGAGAATGGTGGCAATCACAGATGGAGGGGAAGCCAACCAGCAGAAGGCGCTGGTGGTTCAAGATTTTAACTGGGGAGAGGAAGTTGTTGTGGCAGAGGCTAAAGTGAACAAGGCACTGATGGCAAAGATCTGCACAAAATCAACACTTGGTGTGAGCTCTTTGGAAGGGTCATCAGCGGAGATGCCAAAAGGAGAAGGGATGGAGAAGGCTGGTCTAAAAGGTGTGTTGAGTGAGGACAAGGGAAAGGAGGCTGCTGCCGAGGAAGCTTTAGTTGCTGAGAAGACTTCCACAAGCAAGACTGATCAACAACCACAGAGCATGCAGAAGAAGGTTGAGGAGAGAGACCTGGTAAGTATTCCGCTTGAAATAAAATCAAAGCTGTGCTCACCAAGGTGTGTTACAGCCGTTTCTTACTGTTTGTCCCACAATAGGAGAATTTTAAGGGAGTCGGATGACATACGAAAAATCAACACTGAAATGAAAGAAAATGAGTTAGCATATCAGCGAAAGTTAAATGCAACAATAGCTGAAATGCACACTCTAAAAGAATTTGTTCTCAGAAAAGATTTTTTAATAAATGACTTAACTGAAAAACTAGAAATATCTAGAAATGAAACAAATCATCTCCAAATTGGTGTGGACAAATGGAATGTAAGCAAGCATGCTCATACAGATATCCTTGATTGTTCAAGGAAATCATTCGTCAAAGATGGAATTGGGTATAAGGATAAAAAGGGAATTGTAAAATTTCTATTTTTACCCTTGAGCAAAAGTGAATATATACCCATTCCAAAACCACATCCAAAAATGATCTTTTTGAAAAAGAATGTGTCACATCTGAGTCAAACTCTAATATAAGTAAAAGCAGTGCAGATATGACCCAACAGGATCAGGTGGACGATGATGAAAGTTGTGGTGGACAAACAATGGGGTTAGGTCACCCAGGTGCCAATTACTCTACAGTGAATTGGTTCATCTGGAGTCGTGACAAGTCAAAAACTTCTTTGAATTCGGATGAATGTAATAATTTAACTAATTTGGATGACTGTAATAGTTTATCTAGGATGGATAACTGTAATAGTTTATCTAGGCCGGATGACTGTATTACATTAACTTCTAAACTTGATTTCAAGGGTGTTGTGGACCCTAATGATAGGATGAATCCTATCAAACGATCAGATATTTGTGTTGAAAATGTTATGCCAATTTGTGTTGATCTTAATGATGCATTCTCTGATAATGAAAATGTATATAGACCATCTGCGTTTGTCCCAGAACTAAAAAGAAACAGGTTTGGGAAATTTCTTACTGAAGAAATTCCAGAGTTTACACCATCATCAACAGATATGTCAGGTTCTGAAGAATCACAAAGTGAAACAGATAACACAACTTCTGAAGAATCACAGAGTGATACAGAAAGTGACATCAACGAGCCAGAATGCAACGCAAATGAAGAATCAAGCAACAACAACAACAATGATGAAGCATGTTCAAGAGACAGCCCCAACTCAAGCAAATACAAGAGAAGAACATCACAACCATCATCATCCAGATCTTCTTCAAAGATCAAGCCTAAACACTCTAAATGCTTTAGATGTGGGAATGAAGGACATGTGGTTAAAAATTGTCATTTGAAACCCAAACCACAAAGTGATACCAAGACTCAAAAATCTTTTTTGGTTCAAATTAAAGATCTTCAAGAAACTATAAGAAGTTTTGTTAAGGTCACAAAAACTTGGAAAAGACAAGAGTCAGTTTTGGGTGAAAATCACGACAGATTAAAACTAAAACAGACCTGGATTCCAAAAGTTACTTAAAATATGGTCTGAGTCGTGATTGTACATAGTGTCTCGTATATTTATCTGTATATTTCTCTTGTTTTATGTGTTTTTCAGAATAAACTACAGAAATGGTTGATTGCCCTGATGAGATATCTATGGCATGTTGATAGCGGGGCGTCAAGGCACATGACGGGACTAAAAGAACTCCTCAAAAACTATCGGTTCATTGATGGAGAGTTTGTTGATTTCGCCGGAAACGAGAAGGGTGGAAAGATAGTTGGAATAGGAGACGTGATTTCTGATGCACTAACTTTAGAAGATGTGAACTATGTTCCAGAATTGTGCTACAATCTGCTGAGTGTATCACAAGTCTGCGACAAAGGAATCTCAGTGTTATTTAATGACATGGAGTGCATCTTTCTAAAGCCAGGATTCATACCTCCTACCAATATGATTATGCTTAAAGCTCCTAGACAAAATAATACTTATGTGATAAACATGAGAGATGCAAAGTCTGAATGTCAAATGACATGCTTACTTTCTAAAGCATCCGAGTCAGAGTCACTGCTATGGCACAGGCGATTAAGACATGTTAACTTCAAAAACATTAATAAACTTTCAAAACTAAATCTTGTCAGAGGTCTTCCTTCCAAGGAATTCCGTTTTTCTGAAAAATGTTTAGCATGTGCCAAAGGAAAACAACACAAAAAATCGCATAAGTCCAAAGCTGTGAACTCTATAGACTCACCTCTTCAATTATTGCACATGGATCTTTTTGGTCCTATTAGTGTTAAAAGTCTAGCTAAAAAGTCCTATTGTTTGGTGATAACAGAAGATTTTTCCCGATTTACATAGGTGTACTTCTTGGAATACAAAAGTGAAGCTGTTGAGATATTGATGCTGTTTGTTCCTCTCATTGAGAACATTATAAAGACAAAAGTTAGATCAATCCGAAGTGATCACGGAACTGAATTCAAAAATCAAAGTTTCGTGACTTTCTGCTACAACAGAGGAATTCATCTTCAGTACAGTGCTACGAGAACTCCTCAACAGAATGGTGTTGCTGAAAGGAAAAATCGTACACTTATTGAAGCGGCCAGAACCATGCTTATCGACTCTAAATTGCCGATCATTTTCTGGGCTGAAGCTGTGAATACCGCCTGTTATGTTCTTAACAGAGTCTTAATTGTAAAGACGCATGGGAAAACAGGTTATGAATTGCTCTTTAAAAGAAAACCTCTGATTGACTACTTCAGGCCTTTTGGATGCTCATGTACGCTGCTTAACAACTACGAGAACATAATGATGTTTGATGCAGTTGGAGATGATTGCTTCTTTGTTGGATACTCTTCAAGTCAAAAAGCTTATAGAATGTACAACAAACGAACCAAAATGGTTCTCGAGTCTTTTTATGTTGATTGGCAGGAATCCAACTCTACCAACACAGGAGCCGGTCCTGACTGGTTCTTTGACGTGGATGTTGTTTTCAACAATTTCAGTTTCATTGAAGAACAACCATCTGAAAATCAAGCAGCTGATCCTTCTCCTCTTGAAGATACTCTTTACTCTTCCGAAGACGATGCTGCACCTTTCACCACCCGATTTTCTCCACTCATAGCTGATCCAATTGTTCCTCTTCAGTCCACAAATGGTGATGCAACTGTTGAAACTACTCCATCTCCTGAAGGTACTCCAGCTTCAGAAGAAACATCTTCAGCACAACAGTCTGCAAATGATCCATCCAGTTCATCAATTCCTGTAGATCACCTTTCTAATCTGCCTCCCCAAATTCAAGAAGAACCAAACATGGGATTTAAGTCTTCTAAGGATCACCCTGTGGAGAACATCATTGGACCAATCTCTGAGGGTGTTCTTACTAGAAATCAGGCAGATAAACTTAATATTGCACTTTCAGCCTTCTTATCTCAGACGGTACCTTTCAGCATTGAAGATGCTGTCAGAGATGCAAGTTGGGTTAAAGCCATGCAGGATGAGCTGTATCAGTTTAGAAAGCTAAAGGTTTGGGAACTTGTGGATTTACCTGAAGGAAAGTATCCTATCGGAACAAGATGGGTGTTTCGCAACAAAATGGATGAAAGAGGTGTGGTAATTAAGAACAAGGCTCTTCTGGTTGTTCAGGGCTTTCGTCAGCAGGAGGGTATTGATTATGAGGAAGTGTTCGCTCCAGTTGCTCGACTTGAAGCCATACGTATCTTCCTGGCATACGCCTCATACAAGAACTTCAAAGTCTTTCAAATGGATGTGAAGAGTGCATTCCTGTACGGGAAGATCAAAGAAGAAGTCTATGTTTGTCAACCCCCGGGTTTTGAAGATCCTCATCATCCCAACAAGTACTACAAACTGGATAAGGCTCTCTATGGACTTCATCAAGCTCCTCGAGCTTGGTATGAGACCTTATCTTCATACTTGCTGCAGAATGGGTACACCAGAGGGAAGATTGACATGACTCTGTTCACCAAAGAAGTCAACAAACACTCTATCCTTGTTCAAATTTTTGTTGACGATATTATCTTTGGCTCCACTGATGAAAACTTATGCAGGGAATTTGAAAGCATCATGAAGTCTCAATTTGAAATGAGCATGATGGGCGAATTATCGTTTTTCTTAGGCTTGGAAGTGCAGCAGAAAAAGACGGAATTCTCATCCACCAAGCCAAGTATACAAGAGACATTCTGGCAAAATACAACATGACCGACTGCAAGCCGTCCAATACTCCTTTTGCGGCCCAAACAACACTTGTACCAGATCTTCAGGGGCCTTCAGTGAATCCTCACACTTATCGATCAATGATTGGCTCCCTGATGTATCTAACAGCTAGCAGACCAGATATCATGTGGGCAGTTGGATGCTGCGCGCTTTTTCAGTCCAATCCTAAGCAATCGCATGAGACTGCAGTAAAAAGAGTCTTCCGCTACCTCAAAGGAACACCAAAACTTGGTTTATGGTATCCTAAGAGTGATAACTTTGATCTAATCGCTTACTCTGATAGTGATCATGCAGGTTGTAGGATTGACAGAAAATTTGTCTCTGGTGGTTGTCAATTTCTGGGTAACAGGCTAGTGTCTTGGCAGAGCAAGAAGCCGACTACCGTGTCCATCTCCACTGCTCAAGCTGAATACACAGCTGCATCCAGTTGTTGTTGTCAGGTGTTATGGATCCAAAATCAGCTTTTGGACTACGGTTTGAACGTCATGCATACACCTATTTTTATTGATAATGATGCCTGTCGTGACATCGTGAAGAATCCAATTGATCATTCTAAAACCAAACACATTGAAATTCGGATTCACTCAATTCGCGATGCTCACGACAAAGGATATATACAGGTGTTGCCTATAGATACTGCTGATCAAAAGGCAGATATCTTTACAAAAGCTTTCAATAAAACCCGGTTTCATCAGTTGGTTACATGGTTTGAGATGATAAATTTTGAATAAAAAAAAAAAACTTTACTTGTGCATATTTTATAAGAAAAAAAATCTTCTTTTCTTTTAAAACAAGATTTTTGGGGGAGAAAGTAAACCAGTCCATTCCTAATGCAAAATTAATTCAGGAAATGATAGGAACTAATCATATCTCATCAGCATGTGAATAGGACCCAGAGGATGTTGTGGCCTCAAGCAACGATGTGTCGGTAGATTCAGCCTGGAATCAAGTAAACTGCTATTAGGTGATTAACAATGAAGATCTACACGGAAAGATGGATTCCCACTGTGCTTTAGGTCTGCACAAGCTGAGTCCGGTCATACATAGGTTGAGAAATTAAAAGACACAGAAAATTTTGTGCATAGGTAAATCAAAAGACACCTAAGAGTGCAAGCTACCAATGCGGGGCTAAGAAAAACAAAATTTTTGAAACTGAGCAGCAAAAGACACGCAATGTTAGTGACGTGCAAACATATCTAGATAGCTCACCAAACGATCAGATGATCATCTTCTCTGCTTATGGTAACATAGACCTGAAGCTCTCATCGTCTGATCAAGATAATGATCATCTTCTCTGCTTATGGTAACATAGACCTGAAGCTCTCATCATTATATTTCAATAAACCTTGAGGATCGGTAGGCCAATACCTAGCACATTGTGGGGTCCATAAAATTTTCTTCAATATTACCGGAAAACATGATAAACAGCATCGCCAAACACATGTTGAAAGAGAAAAGGCATGGATTTAAGTGGACAAGCATACCGACAATTGTTCTTAGGCTGCAGCTATCCAACGGGAAGTTGAAACGGGTTCTGGCAGGTATGGTTAGTATGATCTTGAATGCAGAAGGTGAGACTTGGTAAAACCCCACTTATCCAAATGAATTTGGGCTTCAAAATCTCTAATTGGGCCAAAATCTATGAATCTGTGCGTACTTATTGGGCCCTGTGCACTTAACTCAAGTGCGCAGGCCCATCTGTTGACTGTATATATACTGAGTCAAATTTTGTTAAAAAGTTTTATCTTCTTTAACCTCATTACAAACCCTAATTCATCTTAACCTTATCCGTTCATCATCATCATCGTTCATCATCTTCTTCCATTAAACCCCCAATCATCATCTAATCACACACAAACACCCTCAAATCAGTATCAATATTCTCCTCTTGTTTGATTCTTACTACTGATTAAGGTAGTTTCTTGTACTAATGGTTTATTGTTTATGATTACAGGGACTGAACGCATGATTAAGATGCATCTGTTAGGGTTATTAGTTGTTTTATTGGTTTTTGAAATCTTGAAGATCTGCGTACTTGATAATGAACAAGTGCGTACTTGTCTCATAGAGACTGCGCACTTGTCTCATAATCACACAAGTTCTTAGAAACCCTAATGGGCTGCGTACATATGTGTGAACTTAAAATCTTGAACGAAGGTTCAAGTGTCTGTGTACTTGCCTAGTACGCAGACTTGACTGGGTTGCCAAGGGGTTACCATGCCCGTGTTTTGACTTGATCTGCGCACTTGACTTGTGCTGCGCACTAACCAAGTGCTCAGTCAAGTATGTGCGCACTTGACTGAGCACATGACTCTTTTGACTATGACTTGGACTGCGCACTTGATAACCATGCGCACTTGGACTTTAAACAACATGGGACATTCACTTTGACCCTTGAGACACTTGAACGGACTGCGTACTTAAACTCGGACCTTAATGATCTTACAACTGAAAATCAAACGTATCATGAACACCGATGACACCAATCCATCAAACCTTAATCCTATGACTGTTAAAATTTCAAACCTAAAAAATTAATAAAATCTAAGTCTAAGTTCGTTGTCCGTCTAAGTTTAAGTCTAAGGTCAGTTATTGGAAATCTAATTGGCTTTTCGTGCTCTTGGTTAAACAGATGGCACTCGACTGGGATCCGAGAGGCATGCACAATCAGCCAATGAATCTGGAAACTGATGATGTCATGTTTAAAGACGTAGTGACTTGGATAAAACGCAGCAAAGTCGGATATGTTGTGCAGCATGTTATACCAGTCTACGTTCCTCATATTGAAGACTTCTAGAGGTCAGCTCGAGTCGAAACTGTATCAAGAGTCAAGCGAATCAACGCTACAGTCCGAAACAAGGCTGTAGTCATCACTGAAGACACCGTTCGAAACGTACTGAGACTGCAAGATCAACCAGGAACTGTCAGATTCATGCCTAAAGCGGATATTCACCAACAGTTCAGGAATTTCGGCTACAAGGGTGACTTTGACAAGAGAGGCGACGTCAAGAAGAGCCAACTAACAAGAGATTGGAGACTTATTAGTCATGTATTTATAATGTCTCTATGTCATAGAAAGGGAGGCTACAACGCGCTCAGTGCTGAACGGTCGACGGCGATGATAAAGATTTGCAAGAACGAAGCGTTCAACTTGTCAGGCATGATCTTTGATTACATGGTAAAGAATGCAGAAGCTGGGTCAGGAAAATGGGCTATGTATCCAAGGTTCGTACAGATGATGATCAACGCTCAACATGAGAATCTGCCTCTTGGTGATCAATACATTTTCACCAGAGGTGCACGATTCTTTACAGAATGCAACACACCTGACTGGGAACCAATGCTGGAGAATATGTATGCGGCCCAGCGATATCCATTTGTCATGGAGCTGTACAACAAGATCAGGAAGAGAAGGTCAGATGCTACTGAAACTCGACAACAACCCAGAGCTGCTCCTGCACCTGGACCATCTGAACCCACTCCTTCAGCCCAGCCAACTGCTGAAGAAATTGCCCTAGAAAAAGCAAGGGGCAAAAGAGTGGCGACTGAACCTGCTCCATCAAAGCCCAACAAAAGGACAAGACCAGCTGGTTTATTACAAGAAGGGAGAGATACATTGACACCTGAGCAACATGAAACTGCTGCAGCCTTACAAGAAGTTGCTGAGTTTGAGAGGGCAGCGAGAAAGAAAAGGAGAGAACAGCTACCTGAATCAGAGATTCCTCGTGTAGTGACTCAGAATGATATTGAGGAACAAGTGATCGTAGAATCCATCTTTGGGGCAGAACAACCGAATCAACCAGGACCTTCCACTGCTGCTGCTCCAGCACCCAAAGCTCCAGCCCAACGATCTGCTGAACCATCCTCCTCAGCTCCTGCTGCACCACGTCGCAAACCGGTGCATCAGGAACTATATGAGAAGCTTGTGAAAGAGGTTGGTAAAACTACTGCCAGAGAAATCTGCACTCTGAAGAGTGACGTACACAACAACCAAGAACTGAGAAAGAAAGTAAAGAAGCTCAAACACAAGAACCGAAACATGGAGAAAATCATCAAAGATCAAAGATACCTGATCAAGTTTCAGAATGAGGTTCAAATGCAAATGTTTGAGATGTTCCAAGATTTCAAGAAGCAGCAAACTGGTGCTCCCAGCACTACATTTGATGAGACTTTCAATTTCGGAAAGTTTTTGGAGAAAGAGAAAGAGAAAGAAAGAACTGCTGAGGAAAGTGAGGTTGATGAGGTAAGTGAAGATGAGATGCCAGAGAGATTTGTGGAGATGGGAATGGATGAAGAAGTTGTTTATGAGACGTCTGATGGGCACAAGTTGGATCCTGAAAGATCAACTTGGTTTCCTAGAAGGCCCATCACCATTCCAGCCTTACATCAGAATATCCATCACACCAAGTCAGCTCACCAGGAGAAGATCATCTCCTGGAAATATGATGAAGAGAAGAGATTGTTTGCTGTGAAGAGAAGAGGGGGAGTGATACAATATTTCAAGGGTCAAAATGAACTGAAGTCTCTCCCCCGATGGGATATCAGAGAGCTCAGCAGGTCCCCATTCATCAATCACTCCCTCGACTCCCAGGAGGCCATGGTCGAGTGGTTTATCAAGAAGGAATGTGACACTGATTTCCAAATCCTAAAGCCGCAGAAACCAAGAAGGAGGATCTCCAAGAAAAGAATCGATCTAGCAACCGGCCGTGGCATGATAACTTATGTGATTGACCCTCCACAGGTTGTCACACGAGTTCCTATTAGATTTGAGCTTCCAGTGATGCTGAGGGACTTTAAAAAGTGGTTTTACGACAGCAACACTGGTGAAGCTGTCATTAAACTGCAGGACGATTCGGAGGCTTTGAGGATTTTGGTTCCAGTAGACGTGTTTGCACTTAATCTGTCAGATCTGAATATGCTGTTTGCAAATCAGATTAATGTGGGTGCCGGGAACGCGTTGTTTGAAGAAGCGGTATTGTTTAGAAGGGCTGTGGATAGAGCTATGAATCTGAAAAGAGAGCTGCTTGAGATAATCGACAGGATCAATTCAGCAGATAAAGAAAAGGATGACAGGGAGAAGACTGCTGCTGCTGGTGCAGAAATTACTCAACCTGAAGTCGAAACTACTTCAGAGGTACAAACAGAAGATCCTGCAACAGTAGCCGATCCTGAAGGAACTGCAACAGAATTAACTCAAGCTCCTCAAGCAGTTGAAGAGGATCCAGTCGCACTGTACATGCAAGACCCCCCTGAACAGGTTGAGGGGGAGCAAAGCGAGGTCGAGATAGATTGAAGATTGAAGAACTGGTAGCTGTGGTCTAGGGGGAGTATTGTTGGGTTATATTGAGACCACAGTTACCAGATTAGAGACGTTTGATAGCATATTGTATAGCTTAATAGTTGAAGGACTTAGTATGTAATTAAGACATAGTTTTGTACACAACCCTAGCTGCTGCGCACTTGTTTACACGGGCCCTACGCACTTAAGTTAAGTGCGGAGGCCCAGGGGCTTCCTATATAAAGGATGTGTGTGCACAGCTCTAGGGTTGGGGTTTTAGGATAATCTTTGCAGCACACGTGAATAGGTGCGTATTAATCAGTGTATTCCAAGGTGTTCATCAGAAAATCATTAATGGAATCATCATGTTATTCATTGTGTGTGTCGGTGTTATTCATGTTCATCTAGTATCTTTATCTTTCTGGATTAATCACTTAAAACACCTAACAAATAGGTGTTTATAAGTGATAACAATCTATTGCATATCACAAGATCTAGCTTTCGGGACTTACATAATGGGAAGTCTCTCTTGATCGATTCTATTATATGTAACTGTGTGTTGAACCTTGATGAACATACTTTCCCTATCGACCTCATTCCTATGCATCTTGGAAGCTTTGATTTCATAGTAGGCATGGATTGGTTGTCAACCCATCGTGCTGAAATCCTATGCTTTGAGAAAGTTATTCGCATTCCCCTCGAATCTGGTGATATTTTGAAGATATATGGTGAGAAGCCTTGTGGTGAGCTTAAACTCATGTCTTGTACTACTGCTCAAAAATACTTACGAAAGGGGTATGTGGCTTTCTTGGCTAACGTGATAGAAAAGAAAGACAAGGGCAAAAGTATCCAAGACATCCCAATCATTCGGGACTATCCTGAAGTCTTTCCAGAGGATTTACCTGGTTTGCCTCCTGCTCGACAAGTTGAATTTAGGATCGATCTTGTTCCTGGTGCAAAACCTGTCGCCAAAGCTCCTTATCGTCGTGCACCCTCTTAAATGCAAGAACTTGCCAGTCAACTACAGGAACTTTCTGATAAAGGTTTCATTCGCCCCAGTTCTTCTCCATGGGGAGCCCCTGTATTGTTCGTCAAGAAGAAAGATGGATCTCCCAGGATGTGTATCGACTATCGTGAACTCAACAAACTCACCATCAAGAATCGTTATCCCTTGCCTAGGATTGACGATCTTTTCGATCAACTACAAGGAGCAACCCACTTCTTGAAGATTGATCTTCGTTCTGGTTATCATCAGCTTAGAGTTCACGAAGAAGACATTCCCAAGACAGCCTTTCGTACACGTTATGGTCATTACGAATTCATGGTCATGCCGTTTGGATTGACCAACGCTCCCGCAGTGTTTATAGATCTAATGAATCGGGTTTGTAGACCCTACCTCGACAAATTCGTGATTGTCTTCATTGATGACATCTTGATTTACTCAAAATCAAAATCCGATCACGAACAACATCTTCACTCAATCTTGGGTCTCCTAAAGGAAGAACAACTGTATGCCAAGTTCTCGAAATGTGAATTTTGGCTTAAGGAAGTTCAATTTTTAGGACACGTCATCAATGAGAACGGAATTCATGTTGATCCTGCGAAGATCGAAGCTGTCAAGGATTAGAGTGTTCCTAAAACTCCAACAGAAGTCCGTTCCTTCCTTGGTTTAGCCGGTTATTATCGTCGATTCATTGCCAACTTCTCCAAGATCGCTGTTCCTCTCACTGCCTTAACTCACAAGGGTAAACCTTATGAGTGGGGACCAAAACAAGAGGAAGCATTTGAGACTCTTAAACTGAAACTTTGTGAAGCTCCTATTCTGTCTCTACCTGCTGGTAATGATGATTTCGTGGTCTATTGTGATGCATCAAACCAAGGTCTTGGTTGTGTTCTCATGCAACGAGGCAAGGTTATTGCTTATGCGTCTAGACAGCTTAAGACCCACGAAAAGAATTATACCACCCATGATCTTGAATTGGGCGCCGTCGTCTTTGCTCTTAAGATTTGGAGACACTATCTTTATGGAACCAAATGTGTGGTTTTCACGGATCACAAAAGTCTCCAACATGTCTTCGACCAGAAAAATCTTAACATGAGGCAACGACGTTGGGTTGAATTACTTAACGACTATGATTGCGAGATTCGCTACCATCCTGGCAAAGCGAATGTTGTGGCTGACGCACTCAGTCGTAAAGAGCGCATCAAACTTCATTGTGCGAGAGTTCATACTGATCTTCAGGATCGTATCCTCCAGGCTCAACATACTTCAGTCACCCAAGGTAACATGTACGAGGAAATGTCTTGTGGTGCTGAAACTCAACTTGAAACCAAACCTGATGGTCTACTTTATTTTCTCAATCAACTTTGGATTCCTGACCGTGATGATCTTCGTATTTTCCTTATGAACGAGGCTCATAAGTCTCGTTATTCTATTCATCCTGGAGCTGACAAGATGTACCAAGATCTTCGTTATTCGTATTGGTGGCCTGGTATGAAGAAAGATATCGCTCTTTTCGTTGCAAAATGCCTTACTTGTTCAAAGGTCAAGGCGGAACATCAACGACCATCTGGTATGCTTGAACAACCAGAAATTTTTGTATGGAAATGAGAGAGCATAGCAATGGACTTCATCACTAAACTCCCTCGTACACCCAAAGGTTATGACAGCATTTGGGTAATCATTGACCGTTTGACCAAGTCAGCCCATTTCTTACCAATTCGTGAGAAATATTCTGTGGAAAGGTTAGCGAAGATGTACGTGAGTGAAATCGTATGTCGCCATGGTATACCTTTGGACATTATATCTGATCGTTATGGTCGTTTCACCTCTCACTTTTGGGATTCTTTACAAGACGCTTTGGGTACCAAGCTAAACCTGAGTACTGCTTATCACCCTCAAACAGATGGTCAAACCGAACGGACCATCCAGACACTTGAGGATATGCTCAGGGCATGTGTCATTGATTTTGGTGGCGCATGGGATTCTCATCTTCCCTTGGTTGAGTTTTCATACAACAACAGTTATCATGCCAGCATTAACATGGCTCCTTTCGAGGCACTCTATGGTCGTAAGTGTCTTTCACCTATCTGTTGGACTGAGGTTGGTGAAGCCCGAATCACTGGACCTGAACTGATCCAGGAAACCACAGATAAAATCCAACTCATTCAGGATAATCTTCTCAAGGCTAGAAGTCGTCAGAAGAGCTATGCTGATAAACGTCGTAAGCCCTTGGAATTTCAAGTCGGGGACCTTGTACTTCTTAAGGTATCTCCTTGGAAGGGAGTAATTCGCTTCGGTAGAAAGGGAAAACTAGCTCCTCGATATGTAGGCCCATTCAAAGTGCTTGACAGGATTGGAAAAGTGGCTTACAAACTTGATCTCCCACCTGAGTTAAGCAATGTTCACCCAACTTTTCACGTTTCGAATCTCAAGAAATGCTTAGCGGATGAGAACCTCCATGTCCCTCTTGAGGATGTGCAAATCGATGAAACTATGCACATTGTCGAGAAACCTGTTGAGATCGTAGATACTGGAGTCAAGAAACTCAAGCGCAGTCGCATTCCGATCGTTAAGGTTCGTTGGGAATCTAAACGAGGTCCAGAGTTCACTTGGGAACGCAAGGACCAGATGAAGTCTAAGTACCCACACCTTTTCCCACCAGACTCTCCAACTCCAACTTCGGGACGAAGTTCCTAAAAGTAGGGGAGACTGTAACATTTCGCATTTAATTCCATGTACGTTATGACATTTATTAATAAAACGTCGAATTTTTTATCATTATCGTACCTTTTAAAAATATTTTGTGACACGTTTGGACTCCTAGAACCATACTATATATATATATATATATTAATGATATAGTAGTGGTATTATTGTAAAAAAAAAAATGCCTGGGCCGGGAATCGAACCCGTACCCAAGGCCGGCTCAAACAAACAAAAGACACAACCAGCTGGGCTACCCATCTTCTTGTGAACATAACCCAACCCAATTACATATAAGCCCTTCCATGTTCATCACAGTTGACTTGGAAAAAGTCAACTGCGATCCTACCACCCATAATTAACCATCCAATCTGCGTTTTTAATCCCATTAAGGCATGATTACTGATTGAAAAGACTAACTCGCGTATTCAACACGCATAATTATCATCAATTCTTACCAAAATCGTTGCCTATCACGCGTTTTTTGAATTAACCACGAGTCAACTTTCCAATTCGAAACACACGAGTGTTACACTATAAATTGAGCATTCATCCACAGTCCCTAATCGCCGAATACACTATCCCCACTATCAATTTCTTCTAACAATCCCATTTCAATCTTCAATCGTTCATGTTTGACTATACGGTTGACCGAGCTTTTCATCCTCGATTTCAGTTCGTAAGTTTAATTTTTTTGTTGGGTTTTGTTTATCGGCCATAGAACAACAATAACCCCATGAATAATCGGGTTATTGCTTGTTCGTTTTGATTATTGAAAACCTAGGGTTCTTGCGATTCAATTTAGGGATATTCATGTTGCAGACCTCGTTATTTATTTTATACATAACAACATTCATCAGCAACTGATCAGTAGATCAGTTGGTGTGGCTTCTGTTCGCTAAAACATCGAACCGGCCTACGGCCAGGGTTCGAGTCCCTCACATTGCTTCTTTTTAAAACCAAACATTGAAACTACTCAGTAAGACTATATAATCAATTCAAACCTAGATTAATCGTTCTCAGGGTCTAGACCAGATGGTCTAGGCTTGTGATATTGTTGGATCAGTATTGTTCTTTTGTATGAACTTGCTAGTGAACACTTAGGTGTTTTAGCAAGTTCTTGATCAGTGATAGCACAGCGGAATGTTATGAGTTTAAAGCTACACTTATCAACAAGAGTTATAACTCCCCCTGGATTAAAAAACTAATAAATGTTAAGTATTTATTGAGAATCTAAGTATTGAATGAGAATGAAACACTTAGACAGATTCTCAATAAATATGAAATGGAAATAACAATAATATGTGTTGAAGGATTTCTGTGTTAAAATCAATGTCTAAAACAAAGGGATGAACCCTTCTATTTATAGACTTTACAAATACATGAACCTTGCCAAAAAGCAAGTTCAGAGACAAGTTGCAACAAGTTGCAGCATTGGAACTTGTACATAAAGTAAAAGTAATACTAAAGTAATAAACTACTGATACAAAAAGGCGGTGGAAAAGATCTTCACATAAGTACTGATGAATGACAAACTACTGATGAGTAGTTTGTCTTCAGTAGTTCTTCAGTAGAAGTGTCTGGTTTGAACTTCAGAACTTCTGATGACTTTTCTTCTTCAGCACTTGTGGAATCTCTTCTTCAGCAGTTTGATCTTCCTTCTTCAGCAGTTCTATACTTAGAATATTTTGACAGAAGTGAATTAGACTAAGGTTTGCAAAAGTGGTTTCACCAATCCTTATTGTCCTAACAATCTCCCCCTGGATTGATGAAGCCAAAACCTTACTAATTTCTTATTGTTCTCTTCTGTCCTTCACAATTTTCCATATTCCTTTGAACATGGAATTCTTCAGCTAATTCAGCTAATCATCCGTGAGAGACCCTTTCTGTGGTTCTAGATGTTGGATTGTAAGCAGGTCTTGAGTTGATAGCTTCTTCAGATCATTCATCGACTTATAGGCTCTGCTTTTCTGATCTCTTCTTGTCACTAGTACTGAGTTGTTATCAGTAAAGGACCATCTGATGATAGGTACTTTAGACTTGTCAAAGTCTAAAGTGTAGGGAACCATGGTGGTACCCTAGGTTTCTCCTGAGTGTTGGATGTTTTCAACTTCAGTGACTCTCAGGTGGGATTCACTTCCTTGTTGTTGTTGCATAACATTAGGTAGTTGAACGGTTGGTAAATGATGTTCAGTAACTACCTTAGTGTGCAGTTTGTCTTTGATGGTTTTCTGAATTTGGTAGGCAAAGGTGGAAGGATCCCTAAATTGTGTGATCAGAGGTTTTTCTTCTATGTCAAAGTCAGAATGGACTACTGTACTACCTTCTAGTAGTACCATTCTGAAATCAGTCTTCACATTCTCCTCTGATTTCTTCTTTTGAGTAGCTGGTCTTCTTTGAACACCAGAAGTTCTAACTACTGAAGTTGGTACTTTAGAAGTTTGAAACTTCTCTGGATTTGCAGCCCTTGCAGCCTTATATTTTCTATAAGTGTCCATTAATCTTTCTTCTTTCCATTTGGACACAGAGGCTTTTGAACCATAACCATTTGCTACTAGTTCTTCTATCATCTGAGCTCTCTTGGCTTTTGCATCTTTACTTGTTGCAAGTTTGTTTGCAATAAGTTGAGCTCTTCTTGTCAGCTCTTCCATGGAGAGTCTCTTTAATGTGTGGGCTTTGATCTTGATGTTCTTAGTAATATAAGACATCAGTTGATGTCTTTTATCTTCCTCAGCAATTTTGTCTAGGCTAGCCTGCCTTTGAAGTTCAGCTTCATAAGCCTGTAGCTTTTCATCCAGGCTTAAGTCCAAGTCATCCCTTTCTTCCAGAGTTTTCCAAATCTGATCTTCTCTTGCTTTCTTTTGGGCTGCCACTAAACTCTTCTCAAGAAGTTCTGCTGATTGAGAGATTGGAGAAGGGTTTAGTACAGTCATAGTGGTAACTGTTGTAATAGGCCTAGGAGGAACAGGAGTTGGTTGAGTAGGTTCAGTTGATCTGGAAGGCTCTTGTTCAGCAGTTTGAGTTTTGGAAGTGTTAACATCTGATGGGTTGACAATTACTGAAGGTTTGTCAACTACTGAAGGATTGTCTTCAGTACTTTCTAAGTCTTCATCAGAACTTTGTCCATCAGAGGTTTCTTCTTTGTGCCCTTGGGATTCATCAGACTTTTCAGTATCTTCTACTTCTTGAATAGAGACACCAAATTGTTGGGCCAGTTTTTCTTTTCTGACTTGGTTTCTTTGATCTCTTTCTAGGATAGCCACTCTTGCCTTTCTCCTGGCTTTAAGTGACTCCATAGGTTCCTTAGTTTTCTCCCCCTTTTTGGCTTCATCAGTTTTTGAAGTTGAAGCTTGGGAGAACTGACCTGTAAGATTAGCAATCTGTTTGCTGTTGAAGTCAATCTTGTTGGACAGATCATTCATCTTTGTCTGTATCACCCCAAATTGGTTCTTCATGGACAGCTCCAAGTTAGCTGTGTATGATTGGAAGTGATTTTTTATGAGGGTGTTCATCATGTGGTATAAGGGACCATCTGGGCTGCATAGCTGGTTCATGTCTATGCTTGTTTGCCCAGGGAATTGGGTAGGCATTTGTAGTGAGGGGTGTGTTTTTGGTTGATCTTTTTGTTGTACAGAAGATGCCACTCTATGGGAATCAGGGATTAAGTGGACTTTAACCTGATCTGGTGTGACTAGCTTCTTGAGCATAGATACACCAGGTGCAGGACCTTCACTTGTAGCCGTCAATTCAGTAGTTTGGTGTTTTGAAACATCATCCAAGTCAATGGAATCATCTGAATCCCTGATTACATCCTCAATGAGTACTGTATCAGTTACATCATGAGCTGAGCCCAACTCAGTTGTCTCATGTACCTCTTTTTCTTGGTTCAGAGGATTTCCTACCTCAGGCATTAAGCCTTCATCAGTAGTTGCCACAGTTGAGGTCTTAGCTATGTTGCTTCTTTCCTCAGATCCACCACTGGGTGGTAAATGGGTAGTAGCAGCCTCAAAAGTACCAAGAGTTTCTAAGTTTGGGCTTAGAGACCCTGGTTCATCCTCATCTCTTTGGTTAGGGCTTTGAGTGTCCACATCCATGTCAAATTCTGAGGCTATGTCCCCTGTTTGATGTGGTTGTTGGGGACTGACATGTGTAGATGGGACTTTCTCTTTTAGCCCAGAGAGAAGTTTGGCTATTTCAAAATCAGGTTCAGAAAGTTGGGGTGCTGGTTCAGTAGTTTGGCCAATGGGTTCAGCAGTTTCAAAAGAGGAATCAATAGGAATGGTTTTCTTAAGTCTTTTTCTTTTGAAAAGAATTGTGATTGGTGCTCTTGGTGGGGTTTGAGATGGATGAGACTGAGAGGATGTTTCAGTCACATCTTTAAGAAGTGCAGATTGCACAATAGGTTGTTCAGGCATCTCAACCTCCTGAACAGCTTTTCTTTTTGGTTTGGTGGGTTTTTGTTTTTGTACCTTGGGTTTCTTGGCCTTTGGGGGTGTAGGTTTGGAAGATGAGGTTCCATGGGGACTGGTTCTGGTTCCCCTTGGTCATCTTCTGGCCAGGCAGCCTGTTTGTTGTGCCTAGAGTATGCTTGTGAGGTTAAGGGTTTCAAAATTTCAGTTTTACCCACAAGCACCTCATCACCCAGTTCTTTGATTATGCATTGCATAATGAACCTTGGGTATAAGAAAATCTTCTTTTTAGTGTTATTATGATGTAACATCAACTCATTAAAGAAAAGTTTTGATGCCCTGAAATTTGTTTCATTCACAATGGAATGAAAAATTGGTTGAAAGGTTGAGGGCATCTGGTCATAAGACCCTGTTTTAGGACTCAAACACATAATTATATAATGAAACAAAAGTTTGTATTTTGGTTCAACATACTTTTTAAAGATGGTAGCTTGTGAGAGAGTACCTTGATAACCACATTCAGTCATGGTTAGGTGGATTGCAGAGTTGTCAAACTTTTCAGGGGCATTCACATCATTCAACCCCAGTCTGTTTGCAAGTGTGGCCGGTGTGATGGCCATTTGTCTCCCTTTGATTGTTGAGTTGAGAGAGATAACCTCATCGTCCACCATCACTGTCTCAGCGTTAGCCCAGAACTCATTGAGAGTTTCAGGATGTATTAGTGGGTCTATTGTGAGATTTGTGAAATATTGGGATTTGACGACGAGATCAATGATCTTATCATATTGGGACCAGCCTTCTTGTTTTTCTAAGTAGGCTCTAAGATTGTGTCCCTGTTTAAGAACTAAAGCCATGTGGTTTGTGTGTGTATGAATCGAACAGTGTTTTTGCAGGTTCAGGGTTTGAGAGCTTTCTTGAGAGAGAAGGAGGGAATTTTTGTTTTTGAATGGATAAGTGTTGAAAAAGGTATTTATCAGAAGTTTTAAACTGCCTAGAACTTCTTTATCAGAAGTTTTAAACCGCCTAGTTCAAAACTTCTTTATCAGAAGTTTTAAACCGCCTAGGTCAAAACTTCTGATGTGGGAAAAGTCTGATTTGCCCTTTTTGACTAAATTGCTGATGAAGAATTATTTTCATCAGTAGTTCCCACTTTCTCTTCAGTAGTTTTGAACAGCTGATGAGAAATACTTTATAAATACTTTATTCATAACTTTTGAAGGTTGTTTTATCAGAAGTTAATCACTTTTCAGAAAATATCCCCATACTGATGTTTTGGTCATCAGTAATTTCTCTCTTGTTTGTTTTTCAGAAGTTTTTCAATTTTTGAAAACAAATGTAAGTGAAAAATAAAAGATTTTGTGCAGAAAATTAAAGAGAAACACTTACAAATTTAGCATCCCTAGCATGGATACTAACTTCTGAAATGTTGATGTGTCAAGGGGTTTAGTGAATATGTCAGCTATTTGATTAGCTGTTGCTACATGTTTCACTTCAATCTTGCCCTTTTCATAGCAATCTCTTATGAAATGATACCTGATTTCAATGTGTTTAGTCTTTGAAAACTGAACAGGATTTTGAATGATGCTAATGGCAGATTTGATGTCTACAAGCAATGGTGTCTTGGTCTCTTTGATTCCATAATCAAGAAGTTGATATTGGAGCCATTGTATCTGTGATGTACAACTTGCAGCTGCAATGTATTCAGCTTCAGCAGTTGAAGTTGCAACAGATGTTTGTTTCTTTGATTGCCAGGACACTAGACAGTTTCCCAAGAATTGACAACCACCAGATGTTGATTTTCTTGACATTTTACACCCTGCATAGTCACTATCTGAAAAAGCTGATAACTTGGTATTGCTTGAAGCAGGATACCAAATTCCAAGAGTTGGAGTTCCTTTCAGATATCTGAAGATTCTTTTGACTGCAATTAGGTGTGATTCCCTAGGAGCTGATTGATATCTAGCACAGACACATGTTGAAAACATAATATCTGGTCTAGAAGCAGTTAGATATAAAAGGGAACCTATCATACATCTATACATGGTTTGATCAACCTGTTTTCCTTGATCATCTGGTTCAACTTGTGTGGTTGGTGTCATGGGAGTGGAACATGATTTACAGTCTTGTAAAGAAAATTTGTTTAATAATTCTTTAACATATTTTGATTGATGTATAAAGGTTCCATTTGATTGTTGTTTAATCTGCAGTCCCAGAAAGTACTGCAGTTCTCCCATTGTACTCATCTCAAATTTTGATTGCATGAGTTTCTTAAATTCATCACACAATTTTGTGTTTGTTGAACCAAAAATGATATCATCAACATATATTTGAACAAGTAAGACATGATTTCCAACATGTTTTATGAAAAGAGTTTTATCAATGGCACCTCATGTGAAGTTATTTTTGAGTAAAAAGGTTGAAAGTGTGTCATACCAGGCTCTTGGAGCCTGTTTGAGCCCATAAAGAGCTTTGTCTAGTTTGTACACCCACTCAGGATGAGAAGGATCCTCAAACCCAGTTGGCTGACAAACATACACTTCCTCTTTTATCTTTCCATACAAAAATGCACTCTTAACATCCATTTGATAAACTTTTATTTTGTTGGAAATGGCATAGGCCAGAAATAACCTGATGGCTTCATGCCTTGCAACTGGAGCAAAGGTTTCATCATAGTCAATTCCTTCTTCTTGAGAGTAACCTTGTACTACCAGTGTTGCCTTGTTCTTTATTATAATACCAGCTTCATCTTGTTTGTTTCTGAAAACCCATCTTGTGCCAATTGGTTGCTTGTTTGGTGGTAAGGGACAGATTTCCCAAACCTGTTGCTTGTTGAATTGAAGCAATTCATCTTGCATTGCCTGCACCCAATTGTTGTCTTTGAGGGCTTCCTGGTACTTCTTTGGTTCCAACTGTGAAATAAATGCTGAGAAGAGACAAAAGTTGGAAAGCTGGTTTCTTGTAAGAACACCTGATGCAATATCACCCATGATTTGATCAAGTGGATGGTCTTTGTGTTCGATCAGTTGTTGTAAACCACTGACAGGTGTTGGTGGCTCATGTTCTTCAAACAAACTACTGAGGTCTATTATATCTGGTTCAGCAGTTTCAGTGTCTTCAGTAGTTGCAGGCGCTGAAGCAGATGTTTGAGTTTGTCCCTCAGTATTTGTTGAATCGGAAGTTTGTGAAACTTCTGATGGTTTTGAAGTTGACTTAATTACTGTTTGAGGAGTCCATGGTGCTGGATCCTCATCATCAAACCTTTGATCACCATAATAAGTAGGTTTGGATGAAGTGACAGTCTTTTCAGGTCCAGAATGGAAGCTGTCAAGGTCAAAAAGTTCAGCAGGATGTGTTGGAATGAGAGTGTGTTTTGACTCATTGAACTTGACATCCAGTGTTTCTTCTACTATCCTGGTTCTTGAGTTAAAAACCTTGTAGGCTTTTATAGTTGAAGAATAACCAAGAAAGTAACCTGAATCAACTTTGGCAGCAAACTTTGAAATAGATTCCTTAATGTTCAAGATGAAACATTGACACCCAAAAGCCCTGAAAAAGGAGATAAAGGGCTTCATGCCATGAAGAACTTCATAGGCAGTCTTTGAATGTCTCTTGACAATAAGAACTCTATTTTGAACATAACATGATGTGTTAACTGCTTCTGCCCAAAAGTATAATGGTAGGCCAGAATCAGCTAATATTGTTCTTGCTCCTTCTATTAAAGTTCTGTTCTTCCTTTCTACCACACCATTTTGTTCAGGAGTTCTGGGAACACTGAATTGTCTAATAATCCCTTTAGAAAAACAGAATTCATCCAGAGTTTTGTTCCTGAACTCTGTCCCATTATCACTTCTAATGGTTTTGACAGGTAGAGAGTATTGCTTCTCTACTTGTAGAATGAAGAACTTGATGATTTCAGCAGCCTCATCCTTGGAAAATAAGAAGAATACCCATGTAAATCTTGAGTAGTCATCAATGATGACTAAGCAGTACTTCTTCTTACCAAGGGTCATGATTTTTACAGGCCAAAATAACTCCATATGGAGTAGTTGAAGACATGCAGTTGTTTTTGATTCTTCAATAGACTTATAGGAGGACTTATGCTGTTTTCCCTTTAAACAGGATACACATTGTTCTTGACACTGGTATACTTTTAAGGGTAGACCTCTGACCAAGCCCATTTTTGTGACTTTATTTATGGTTTTAAAGTTCACATGGCCAAGTCTCCTGTGCCAGAGATCAGTTTCTGAAGTTGATGCCTTTGAGAAGAAACAGGCAGTGTTGTTCAGTACTTTGTCTTTTTCAATGTCCACTACATAGACATTGCCACATCTTTTGGCTATTAACAAAGTGTGATCTTCAATGATCTTCTCTATCAACTTCTGGCCTTCTGGTGATATGATCTTGCATGCTGTATTTGTGAAAAAGGAAGAATATCCTTTGTCACACATTTGTGACACACTCAGCAAGTTGTACTCAAGGTTTTCAACCAGATTGACCTTGTCAAACTGTATTTTGCCAGAGGAGACATTGCCATGTCCTAGCACATATCCCTTAGCATTGTTCCCAAAGGATACAGATCCATCTCTTTGACTGATAAAATTGTTTATCAAGTATTTGCATCCTGTCATGTGCATTGAGCCTCCACTGTCTACATACCAAATGCTATTTATGCCTTTGGAAACTCTCTGCACAAGATAGCAAATCAGTTAGATTTAGGAACCCAAGCCAGTTTGGCTTTGGGTTTGCTCTTGAGAACATTTACAGTTTGTTCTTGACCAAGTTGAGAAATCCATGTCTTTTTGGCAATGGATTTTTCATTATGAACAATGGTGGTATCCTTTTGAGGACCACCATCAACTTTGGTCATCAGTAGTTGTACCAAGTTTATGAGATCTTTAATCTCAGCAGTTTGTGAAACTGTTGATGATTCAGATCTAACTACTGAAAGAGAATTTTGAGAAAAAGATCATTGTTGAGATTTTGTCTTTTTCTGAGAAAAGGTGTTTACTGGTTGTTGTTTCTTGGGAGAAAAAGTTTTTACAAAATCATTTTTGATTTGTTTTCCCACAACCAGTTGTTGATTTTTCTTGTTGAACTGAATACCTTTTCTATATCTGCAAAATTCTGTCTTGTGGTTGAATAGACCACAGATTTCACATTCTGTTGTCTTTTCCTTTAAAGACAAGTTTCTGACTGTGTTGATTGGTTTTAGGTCATCAGTAGTTTTCAGGTTCTCAACTCCTGATGTAGTTGAAACTATTGATGGCTTAAAGTCAGAATTAATCAGTACTTCTGAAGAACTTTCTTTGTGTGTTTTTAGAAAGTTCTCATGGAAAGATGTGCATTCTTCCTCTTCAGAAGTTTCACCTGAAACAATTTTTCTCCCATCTTCAGTAGTTTTGGGGGAAAAATCTGTTGGTGTTTCAGTGTGATTGTACCCTATGCCAAACCTAACATTTGAAGCACTTTGTTTGTTTAGCAATAATTGGTACCCTTTACAAGATTCAACCCATTTTTCACATGTGACCTTGGTGTCAGCAAGCTCTTGTCTGACATTTCCTAGGTCATTTATCATGATTTTAATTTGTGCTTGGGTTTCAATAGCAGTGTTAGTTAATTTAGAAACTTCTTTTGTTTTTGCAGAAAGTTTTCTTTCTAAATCACATTTCATCTGAGTGAATTTTCTCTCAGAGTCATTTGCTTTTCCTTGTAAGTGCACATTAGTCTCTCTTATGAGAGCAAAAGATTCTTTGCAAGAATTTGAACACAGTTTTGTCAAAGATTCTTTTGATACCTGTGACAAGGCAGATTTTGAGGTGCATCCCTCAAATGCCATTAAGGCAAAGTTCTTTCTGCCATTGTCAGGCTCTCCCCAGTTGATGTCAAACATTTTGTTGTCTGCATCAGGATTACACTCTGTGGTGTCAAAAGGAAGACTGCTCCAGTCAACATACCCTGAAGTGAATAAACTTTGTTGAGAGGGTTGCTGAGGCTGTGGAGGTTGTTGAGCAGCTGGAAATGGAGGGATTGATTGTTGGCTCTGCATCTGTTGAGCAGGCATATGTACATATTGTACTTGTGGCACATATTGGTGTTGTGGAGCTTGTGCCTGTACAAAATGTGCACTCCCTTGTGTTCCATTATTCCTGTTATAATTGGGGTTAAAATTGTCTCCAGACTGAGATTGGTTAAAGCTAGAGCTTCTACACTCTCTAGCAAAGTGTCCCAACTTTTGACACTTGTGACATCTAAGTTTAGATTTGTCAAAACCAATTTTTGTTGAACTGTTGAGTCCTAGAAACTTCATTCCTGACCTTTTGTAAAATTTATTTGTTTTTAAACTTAACATGGCCAGTTGGTGCAAAATATCCATTTCTTCTAGGTCATCACTGCTGAAATTATTTAAATCATCCATGATAAAACACATGTTATCAGCAGTTTGACCAAAATCATTATTGTCATAACCTGGGAATGATCTTTTAGATGAGATCCCAGTAGTTATGTCAATATGGTCAAAAGATCCAAAACTATTTGAACAAGTTGGTGAGTCTTGTCCCAATAGTGCTGTACTACCTGGTAGATAGTCATCAGTAGTTTTGCCAGAACTTTGTAACTTTTTCTTTTGATCAATTTCTCTTTCAAAAGTAAGTAATCTCCCATGAAGTTTTGTAAGAGTGAGGGAGCTAAGGTCTGGTGAAGATCTTAAGACTATAGAGTATGTTTCCCATTTTTCAGGTAAAGACCTTAAAAATCTATGAAGCATATATACAGTTGTGTAGGTCTGACCATTTAGTTTTAGCTCAGATATTAATGAGGAGAATCTTTCAAATTGTTGTGTTAAAGTTTCCCCATTAATGTGAGCAAAAGTTTCATATTGTTGAGCCAGGATTTCTCTGGTGTTGGCAATCACCTCTTCAGTTCCTCCAAACTGTTCTTTGAGGCAGTCCCAAAGCTCTTTGGCACTATCACAATCTGCCATTGCCAACATAGAGAAAGCTTTAGCATCAAGCTCAAGTTTTAGGAAATCATCATCTGTATAGTCTTTTGGGTCTTTTGGAATCTCTTCTTTAGTATCAAGATTAATATTTACTGGTTTATGAGGACCATATATCACAGCTTTCCAGCAACTCGTGTTGGTCTGTGATAATGTATGTGCCATTCTCCTTTGCCAGATGTTATATTCATTTCTTACTAGCATAGCAGGTTTATTGGCAGAACCAGTATTATGAGGATCCATTTTAAAGAGTATTGATTTGTCAAATATCTCTTAAAGTGATGGATGTTGATAAAAGTGAGCTTATAATCCTTTATTGAATATCAATAAGAGCCTGTGTCTGATTCTAAATGTGTTAGATTGATATGTGATCAGATAAACCAGCGCTCTGATACCAATTGTTCGATCAGTGTTGCTCTTTTGTATGAACTTGCTAGTGAACACTTAGGTGTTTTAGCAAGTTCTTGATCAGTGATAGCACAGCGGAATGTTATGAGTTTAAAGCTACACTTATCAACAGGAGTTATAACTCCCCCTGGATTGAAAAACTAATAAATGATAAGTATTTATTGAGAATCTAAGTATTGAATGAGAATGAAACACTTAGACAGATTCTCAATAAATATGAAATGGAAATAACAATAATATGTGTTGAAGGATTTCTGTGTTAAAATCAATGTCTAAAACAGAGGGATGAACCCTTATATTTATAGACTTTACAAATACATGAACCTTGCCAAAAAGCAAGTTCAGAGACAAGTTGCAACAAGTTGCAGCATTGGAACTTGTACATAAAGTAAAAGTAATACTAAAGTAATAAACTACTGATACAAAAAGGCGGTGGAAAAGATCTTCACATAAGTACTGATGAATGACAAACTACTGATGAGTAGTTTGTCTTCAGTAGTTCTTCAGTAGAAGTGTCTGGTTTGAACTTCAGAACTTCTGATGACTTTTCTTCTTCAGCACTTGTGGAATCTCTTCTTCAGCAGTTTGATCTTCCTTCTTCAGCAGTTCTATACTTAGAATATTTTGACAGAAGTGAATTAGACTAAGGTTTGCAAAAGTGGTTTCACCAATCCTTTTTGTCCTAACAGATATAAACATCGAACCGGCCAGAGGCCCGGGTTCGATCCCTAGCATATTTTAACCCTTTATACTTATATATATTCACTATTATTTTTAAAAAAGGATTTAAAATACTAAAATTGCTTTATAAATTCTACAAAAATTATTTTATGATGTTCTAATAGAAAAGTGTATCATAAAATTTTTAGTTTTTCAAAAATCTTTTATTTATTATATATAATAAATATTACAAGTTTATTCTATTATAATTATAAAATTCTATAAAAATATCAAAACGATTTTATAAAATTCCACAAAATTATTCTGAGTTTATAAAACAATAAACATTCCAGAAATGATTTTTATTTCTGAAAAATCATTTATTTAATATTTTTTAATCGATTTTTGTTATTTTAATCATAAATAAATCATAATAAATTCATTTTTCAATATTTTTAGACCAACATTTTATATAAATTATTTCTGTCCATTTAGAATAGAAATACAAATTTTAATTTAAAAATTCTTTAATTTTAATATTTTTAGATATTAAAGTTATATTTTGACAAAATAGAAATAAATAGACTAAATATTCAATTTTGAAGAAAATAATTTTATAAAAATTATTTTCATACTTAAAACCATATAATGTGATCATCCTTAATCAAAAACCTACAAAAAGACTTTTGTTTATTTATTTTTCGAATTTCTCTTATGTATTAAACAATTTATTTAATAATTAAACGATTCCTTATCCCCAAATTAGGAACCCTAGAAAATACTTGTAGACTAGAAAGACTTAGACTTATTTATTACCTTAAACATAGGGTAATACTTGGCAACGTTGGGCTACACATATTCAATTTCACGAGACTTAACACTTTACTAAGGTGAGTTTACATAACCTTGTTTATGCAATTCTTTATACTTGAAACTTTATACTTAAGTAATTCTACATACATGTCTAGTTGTAAACTTTAATGCCTCATGACTTAGACAAAGACTATTAGACTTAAACTTAAACTTACATAATCTTTAGATGTGGCCAAGCCGGCGATATACAGTGATAGATATATTGGATTGACAATCCCACCTAGATTCGTTGACCATCTTTTATGGGGAGCGCGGGTGATTGTTATCGTTCCAACGTTATATTAAGGTGAACCGTGGATGCGGGATGGACCTAAACTTGTCGGAGGTTTGATTATGTGCATACTATACTTCATGTTTATTCATGTAGACTTAAACTTACATTAGACATATGAATTGCTAAACTTTTATCCTTTAAAACTTAATTGCTTGACATGGCTTATGTATTCTCACCAACTTCTAGTTGACCCCCCCCCCCCCCATTTTTCCAAACTCAACAGGAAATAATGATGCTTGAAGTCTAGAGCTAGCATGAGGAGATAACTGAAGTTTATGCTTTGTTTGGTCATTTGATGTACTAGAATTTCATTCAAGACTTTGATATGTATTTTCAAATTTTGGATATTTTACTTTAAATAAATTTCAATTAAAACTTGAATACCATGTGCTACTGAACAATCATTCTTACGTGACACCTCGATGTTTCCGCCATTGGTTGGGGTGTTACAATGCAAGGAGATGATAATACCACCTTCTTTCATGGATTGATCAATGGAAGGAAGGCTTCAAACTGTATTCCGGGCCTTATGGTTAACGGGGTGTGGGTGAATAAATCGAATTGGGTTAAGTAAAGATTCTTTAGAGATCACTTTAAGGAGAGAGTTTGGGACAGGCCGGGGCTCATATGCGCAAACACTAAAACGGTTCTGGATAGTATGGTGGATGGGTTGATTGCTCCTTTCTCTAAAGAGAAATAAAAGAGGCGGTGTTCAGTTGTGGAGCTGACAAAGCTCCAGGACCTGATGGTTTTAACTTTATGTTTGTTAGGAAGTTTTGGCACCTTCTTGATGACGATTTTATCTGATTTTTTTTTCTAATTTTTATGATACATGAGTTGTTAATAGAGGCTGTGGGTCTTCATTTATTACCCTTGTTCCTAAAATAAAGATTCCGTTGGGGCTAAAAGATTATCGACCGATAACTTTGGTAGGGATAATAAGTAAGGTGATATCTACAGTTCTAGCAGTGCGGCTTAAATAGGCGATTGGTTCAGTGATCTCAGAAAATCAAACGGGTTTTCTCAGTGAAAGGTATATTTTGACGGTCCTTTAATGATCAATGAATTATTATCCTGGTTAAATAAAAAAGGTAGTAAAGCGTTCTTGGTGAAGTTAGATTTCGAGAAGGTATATGATAATGTGAACTGGAAGTTTTTACTCTTGATCCTTGAACAAATGGGGTTCCCGGGCAGGTGGTGTCATTGGATTAAAGGGGTTTTGCAGTCGGCCAGATCTTCGGTGTTAGTTAATGGGGCCCTACCTTTGAATTTCAATGTGAAAAAAGGTTTAAGGCAAGGAGATCCCCTCTCTCCGTTTTTGTTTCTTGTGGTTATTGAGGCGTTATCGTGTCTTGTAAATAAAGTTGTGTTGAAGAATGAAATTATAGGGATTAAAATTAAAAAACACGGTCCGGAGTTATATCACTTCTTCTATGCGGATGACACGCTTCTAATGGGAGAATGGCCAAAAGCTAATATCGATAAGATGGGTAGAGTGCTAAGGGTCTTTTATTTATGTTCGGGGCTTAAAATCAGCATCCACAAATCTTTTCTATATGGCTAAGGTGTTGGGGTGTAGGACGGGGTCGTCCCCTTTCGATTATTTGGGGATTAAGGTAGGCGCCAATATGAACCGATACTCGAATTGGACGAAGGTTATAGAGGTGTTTGAAGGAAGATTAGCTTCTTGGAAAGCTAGGGTGCTCTCAATTGGAGGTCGGGTTACCCTTATCAAGTCGGTTTTGGAGAGTCTACCTATATATTATCTTTCGCTATATAAAGCTCCGGTTAAAATTGCTTATAAGCCGGAAGGCATTATGAGGAAATTCCCGTGCACAGGGTTGGATACTGGTAAAAAAAATCCATTATGTGGCATGGGATACTAGGGTGACGTCGCCAAGGAAAGTCGGTGGGTTGGGATTGACAAAAATTAAGGATATTAATGAGGCTCTATTGTTTAAGTGGATTTGGGTTTGGCATTTTAGGAAGGAAGATAAAAGCCTTTGGCGAAAAGTAATTGAGCGTGTCATAAGGGTATAACCACGTTGGTCCTTTCTTCCTCTATCTAGTAGGTTGAACGGGTGTTGGGCGACCATTTATAGACCCGGTGAGAGATTAAAGTTTGGGGATTCCACTTTTTTTATGGTTTTAAATATGGGTGGTAAAATGGGTAGGTTGGGTTGGATTGGTTGTTGGGTTAGGATGGGTTTGGGTTAGGATGGGTTTGAGTCAAGATGGGTAGATTAAAAAAATAGGTTAGGATGGGTTGGGTCAGGATGGGTTTGGGTATGGATGGTTTGGATTAGGATAGGTTCACATTGAAATAGATTAAAAAAAATTTAAAAAATTAAAAAGTAAATAAAAATAAAAAAAACAAAAATAAACTTAAAAATAAAATTTTAAGGAATCTAAAATATTTCATTTTGAACCGAACCGGTTCGACCCTATCGGGCTGGATAACAACCCGGACCGTTACGACCGGGCCAAGTAGCGACCAGAATTGTTTTGACTTAACCCGTCCCGTAGCGACCCAGATCGTTTCGACCCAGCCGTTTCAACCTGACCCGTCCCGTAGCGACCCAAACCATTTTGACCCGGTTGGGCCGGTAGCTACCCGGACCGTTACGACCCGGCCGGGCCCGGTAACGACCCAGACCGTTTCGACCCGACGGGACCGGTAGAGACTCGGATTGTTTCGACCCGGTTGGGCCCGGTAGCAACCCGGACCGTTTTGACCCGACCGGGCCCGGTAACGACCCAGAACATTTTCAACCTGATCCGGACCGTTTTGAACTGGCCGGGTCCGGTAGCGACTCGGACCGTTTCGACCCGACGGGACCGGTAGCGGCCCAGACTGTTTCGATCCGACCAGGCCCGGTAACGACCTAGACCATTTCAACATGACCCGTCCCGTAGCGAACCGTACTGTTTCGACCCGACCGGGCCCGTTAGCGACCCGGACGGTTTTGGTCTGACCGATCCCGTTTGCAACCCGGACCGTTTCAACCCGACCGGGCCTTTCAACGACCAGCCGATTTCGAACCGAATGGGTCGGTCAACAACCCGCACCGTTTGGACTCGATTAAGCCTGCTAACGACTCAAATCGTTTCGATTAGATCGGTCTCGTTAACGACCCGTGTTGTTTCGACATGGCCGTCCGTTAACGACCCGAACGGTTTCAAACCGACTGGGTTGTCAACAAATGCAAAAGATATAATTTTTTGTTTTTAGTGACATTGATTTCTATGAGGCATCAACGCTTTTGGTGTTGGGTGAGTTTTAAATTAGATTTGTATATGATTATATAAAAATACCCATCCTGACCCATTTTTTTTTTTTTTGACATACCCATCCTGACCCACTTATTTATTTCCTACAATTAAAATTACCCATCCTAACCCCCTTGAAAATTATACTAAACCCATTTTAATCCATAAGGTCAAATTTTAAACCCAAAATAACCCAAACTTAACTAGATGGGTTGAAATTGCCAGGTTTAGTTTTAAAGCTGAGTTGGGAGATGGGAATTCAATCAGGTTTTGGTTCGATAAATGGATTATTGATGGTTCACTTAAAGAGAAGTATCCAACGTTATTTCTTTGGTGTCTAATAATCAGTGCAGGGTTAACAAATATTGGCATGGAGAGGCTAAAAACGGATTTTGGATGATTATTCAACTGGACGTGCCTGTGTCATCTCAAGCGGTTCATGAGTGGTGCTCGTTATCGGAGCTGCTGTCTTTAGTAAAGATCTCAGACCAGTTGGATTCATGGTACTGGTTTGGGAAAGAAAACAATTTGTTCTCAGTCAAGGCAGTCAAGGATCTAATTCAATGTAATAGGTCGTTTGATAATTGGATCACGTTTAAATGGGTCTCTCGGGTACCATTAAAGTGTAATATTTTAGCATGGCGTTCAGAAATTGGTCGCTTACCGACAACTACAGAATTATTAAAGAGATTGGTCCCTATGTCTTCTGATAATTGCACGCTATGTGCCGCTGCTGCAGAAATGTAACACCCCAACCGATGGGGAATCATCGAGGTGTCACGTAGTGACGATTGTTCAAAAGCACATGGTACTAAAATGTAAATATATTATTGAATAATTTAAATTGTCATACATAGATGAAATGGGAAAAAATACAAAAGTCTGAAAGAAACATGAAAACTGAAATAACTTATTAAAAGCAAGCACTAAAATCCAATGCAATGGAACTAAGATCAAACTGCACCTGAAACATATACAAAATAGGTTTTGTCAACATAAGAAATGTTGGTGAGCATTCCTAGTTTTAATACATATAGTAAGTTGGAAATGGTATACAATTCAAGTGCAAGCTACGGTGCAATTATGTAAACTATGTAACATACAAATGAGCGAAATCAATCCTGTGACTGTATAATGTACTAAATGAACGGCGGTGTACTTATCCAATAAATGGATAATAACTTAACAATGACCACAGATTCTCCGATGAAAAAGGGGGAGAATCAACCTAGGCGGGTTGCCAATCCAATAGCGCTATCCAATGTTAAGGTCGGCTTGTACAATGTTAATGATTTCACTATGTACAAATGTATTCTACATGTAATGTGTAAGCATAAAGCACGTTTGTAAGCAAATGCACATAGTACTAGAATTGTATTGTAAAAATGTGAACTAGTATTTGTAATTTGTATAAGTGTACATGTAACACCCCAAAAATGAATAAAAGCAAAAAGGGGATAGGAAATACTCACATTCACTAAGTTTGCTAAGCGGCGAGGGAAAGCAAGGTGAATCCCGAAGGCTCAACCTAAAGTTATGGTATAAAGTAAGTGTTTATACTTAAAAAAGTCTAGGGTTCCTAATCTAAAGCATCTAGGATGTTAAGTCTAGATTTTGGGGTTTTTAAGTTTGGTAACGAAAATGTAACGCGTTGAGTCGAATAAATAGTTTATATGTGTCGCGAGATAGAAAACCTATGAAAAAGTTCACGTACATAACTTAGGTTAATATTACAAAATTATTTACCAAGTTATATGGCATAAGTAACGATATTGAAAATAAGTTGGATAATCTTAAACTATAATTATTTATATTTGTTTTATTAAATAAACATTTATATTGATCAATAAATGAGATGATAAAATAAAATAAGAAGTAACTTGAGTTCATAAAAATGATAATTTCTAAGTTTATAAAATAATAAAATTTAACTCAGAAAATATTTGTAATTTATATTAAAGTATTAATTTAATTTGTATTATAAAAAATGACATAAAGTAGGAATAAAATGTAAAATGGTTTAAAAAATAAAGGTTTCTGTGAAAACTTCATATTCTGACCCTAAAGGTCTCAAAATAATTTTTATAAAAGATTTGGTGAATAAAATCTATTTAATATAAATTTCCTTGTTTAAAAACTAGTTTAATTGACAAAAATGAGTTAAAATATTAAAATGGTTTTATAAATGTAATCCCCTATGAAGACTTATTCCTCTGACTTAAAAAGTCTTGGAATAATTTTTATAGAACTTTTCTTGATAAAAATCTATTTATTATAGATTTTATATGTTTAGAAACTAGTTTATTAACCAAAAATAGAATATTGTATGAAAACATTTTAAAACAGAGTAAAATTGATGTGGAAATGTTTATAACATGGTAAAGTATATCTCCACCAATTTTTATAAGGAAATGAATTAAATACGAATTTATATGAATTAAATATGATTAATAACACATAAATCCGAAATAAATACAAAACACTTTCTAAAAATATAAGTTTCTGTAAAAACTTAGTCTACTGACTTGAAAGGTCTCACAATAAATTTTATAGAATTTTCTTGATAAAAATCTATTTAATATGAATGTTATTTGTTTAAAACTAATTTAACAAAAGAAATCGGGATAACTTATGAAATCGTACTAAAACAGAAGAAAAACGACATGATAATTATTCTAACATAATAAGATGCATTCCTGTAAATTTTCATGTTAAAATACGGTAAATATGAATTTATATGGATTAAACATAGATTAAAGCATATTAAAAATGATAAAAAAAACTAAATGGTTTCTAAAAATTCTGGAATTGTTTCTAAAACTCCTAGTTAGTCATATGAACAAGTCTACAAAGTTTCATAATTTTTAGATCAGTAACAAGCGAGTTATGCATTTTTAAAGTTCTACAAATTTTTAAATATAAAATCCCCAAAATTCCTAGAACTCCCTAACCTTAGAATTTGCAATAGGAACCCTTAGAGACTATGTTTGATACAACAAATAGAGGGCTTTTAAACTACTGATATAAATGAAAGATTATGCAAAAGTAGTTGGAAAAACTCACGGTTTTGCTAGCTCAAATTGAAGAAAGAAAACCGAAATAAAATCCAAAGAATAAGCTTCCAATTCGTCAACATTGCGAGATGATAATCGGGGATTCTTTTGCGGAAATGATAGACCATATGAGAGGAATGAAATCCAAAGTCTATAAATACAAAGATAATTGAGAAATATATGGAAAGAAGCTAGTCAAAGGGAGAGGTGATAAAGGTAGGAAATGAGAAGGAGATTAGGCCAATATTTTTGGGTCCTAACTTCAAGCAATTTATCATGGGTGTCTGGTCAAAGGCGTGTTAATGAGTTGAACATTATTTGCGGCTAAATGGTAGCTAAAGTGTAGGTTATTCGCAAAACGGTTTTACAACTTCATTCTGTTGAAATTTTATAAAACTTAAACACATGTATTTCTTTTTATACAAATTAGTATGGGTTTAAAACGTATCTTTTTGCTTAAGTATTTCTTAAGCAATGAAATTAGTAAAAATCTAAACTTTTAAATTTTACGAAATATTTGTATACATTCCAAAAATTTATATACACATTTTTTTTAATTCTATAAATCTTGAAAGTTTATTTAAATGGAAAAATGATTTCATTTTTATTTGAAATCATAAATGCATTGAAAAAGAAAATGCACGAATTTTCTTGGAGGTTACAAGAAACATCGGATCACCTATTTGCAGGTTGCGGGTTCACGTTTGGAGTTTTATCGGCTATTGGCAGGTGGTGTGGTTATTCTGCATAGCATCTGAGGTCTATTCGGACTGTTTGGAATCTGTTTCAACTGCACAAAGTGGCTGCAGGCGACAAAACAGTGAAGAAGGTGGTCTATGGAATCTGGGTCATTGTTGTCTGGGTCGTATGGTCAACCAGGAACAGGAAGATATTTAACAAGAAGGAGATGAAAGTGTTTGAGGCAGTTGGGTCGATTAAGTCTTTTTCGTTTTTGTGGTTGAAATGTAGGTCTAAGTTCAAAAATGTGGTTTTGAACAATTGGGTTGAGTCGCCTTTGTACATGTTGTAATTAGTGGTTATTGGGGGTCCTTGCTTTGAGGTCCGCCCTGTTTATTAACGAAAGTTATCATTCAAAAAAAATGATATAACTATAGTTTTGTTTTGGTCCTTCAGTTTCATCAACGACATTTGTACAATGGCTTTCTTAAACATAACACATAAAGTTGTTTAAGTGGATTGACGCGTTAAGTTGTATATGTATAAAATAATGAAACACCCTTGTCATATAAAATGGGTGATATTATTTAGACATCCCCTTAAAAAACCTAGACACCCTCACCAAGTCCCATGGAGGCCTCCACGGGACGTGGAAGGCAAAAAAGAAAACGACGTCCCGTGGAGGCCCCCACGGGACGTGGAAACGCAACACTACAACGTCCCATGAGGGTCTCCACGGGACGTGGTGATACGAGGTACGAGGTCAGTTTGAACTCCCTGCAAAAGTAGGGAGTTCAGACTGAAAAGTGTACTTTCCACGGCCCGTGGGGGACTCCACGGGACGTGGAAATGTGGCAGATATACTCATTTAAACCCTCGACGACCCATTGTGGCCTCTACGGCCCGTGGTTTTTTCCAATTAAACATAAACAGGAGCAGCTTCATTCTCATTTCAAACAAATATTCAAACATCACCACCACTTCTCTCTCGACTGCTCACGACTTCCCGGTCTCACGATGTCATATTCCTATAGCTATTCCCTTGGGGACCTTTCTCCGAACGAGTTACGTCTCTGAAAGCGTTTTCGAACCCGGGGTTGAAGTTGGTGACGAGGAGGTTAAATCCGGGGTTTGTTGTAATGACGGGAAGATGCTGGCTGATCTAAACCAGGAATATGTAGAGGAAGAGGAGTCAGTTTTCGTGCCACCAAGCTACCCACAGACACACACAAGACTTACCATTCGCGCGGTAATGGGGCTAAGGACTCTGAGGAAGGGGATAACGACTTTGAGGAAGCTGCTGACAACAAGAAAGGTGCTTCTGTAGGTGTTGACGTAAAAGTGGAACCTAACCCGGATGTTTCGTATGAAACCGATAAGGTGCGTTTATTTTTTACAGTAGTATATATTTACAGTGGTATATAATTTAGACTAGTATAAATTTAGACTAGACACTTATGTAAATTTCCAGGTATTCGGGTCTGTTGAAGAGTTGAAACAATAGGTTTACGATAGACCCCTTGATAGCGGTCACGTCATAGTGACAGGACGTTCAATTTCACAAGGCAAGCGATATTAATGCAAAAAAAAAGTTAAGATATGGTTGTGATGCGACCGTGGTGGCGAACACCACAGTACAGCCAAAGTACGGGTTTCGGGTGGCAAAAAGGTTAACTGTCCCTTTAAGTTGATAGGGAGGCTAGGTAACGATGGTTGGAAGTTGGAGTTAAATAACCCGAATAATAACCACGACCCTTTTCAACATATTGAGGGTCACACGTTTGCTAGGAGGCTGACACCGCTCAAAGAAAAGATGGTGGAAAGAGATGGCTTCCATCTACATATCATGGATACATTTCAAGCATTCGAAATGTCCCTGGGGACGGTAACTGTGAGTCCCGGTCCGTAGCTGTGTGTTTAAGGTGGGGAGAGGAGCAGTGGCACTCCATTCGCACACAGCTTATGGGGGAGATGGAGGTTAACAAAGACCGATGGGAGCCAATTTTTAACAGTCAAGATCGCAGTTGGTACAACGATCAATACGAGACACTAAATTGGAGTGGAGTAGGACCTGCCTGGACACCCATTGGATGGATATGTCATGCACAGGATTGCTGATTTCTCAGAAATTTTGGGTGGTTGTTCAATTTTTATGTCTAGGTGGTCACAATGAGACTTACTTCCCTATATTCGATGGTCCAAGCAATTTTTAAGACCATGTAGTCATATCATTTGCTTTGGTTAACCGCAACCATTTCATCGTGGTAGAGTTAGCAAAAGGTTGTCCAATGCCAAAACTGAATGGAAAGGGACGTGGTCTTCTGATTTTGTCTCTCCACATCCCGTGGAGGCCTCCACAGGACGTGGAGGATGTCTAAATAAAAACCCTTGATGTCTGAATAATAGTAGCCTATGAAAAATAACATAATTTTATACTATAACTTTCGAATGGTGGTGACTGTATGTTTTCAGGCCAAGTGAGTGGCAGTGGTTTTAACCGGCTGTGGTGTTGAATCATAGGCAACCAAATCACAATAAAGAAAATAAGCTTGTTCATAAAACAAAATACAAATGATAAGCTACACTTTTCCAAGAGTTGAGACAAACAAAGACAAAAAAATAACCATTGTAAAAGCTGACAATATCTAAAAAAGTAAATACATGAATGGCTATAATTTACCAAGAAAATTCAAATTCAGTACGTAAACACTACCTACCACATAATGAGTTGATACTAAAATAAACATATCCATCCACCACATCGTTTGCTTAGAATGAGTTATCACTGATCACTTAATGAAACAATGTATTGGCTTCTGATCATCATCATCGTCTTAATCTGTTCTCATGCTTCAACATGTGCAACATCAGGAAGGAGAGTAGAGTATCTTCCAGGCTTCCAAGGACCCTTACCTTTTTATCTTGAAACTGGGTACTTATTTTTATATATAAGTTTACATTTGTGTGATCAAGTTTCATATATAAGTAACTATGAATGCATGATATATAATGTAGGTATGTGGGTGTGGATAAGAATGAAGATGTGCAGCTATTTTTGTCAAAATATGGTAAACAAAACAAGAACTGAATGATTTTATTACTGGAAAGACAAAAGAATACAAAAGACAAGGAAATGATTACATAACCAAAACCCTAAAATACTCAGAAGATCATTGACTGATGATCTCTGTAAACAAACAACTCTCACTCTCACACTGAGATCATTGACAGATGATCTCAACCAAAACAAGGACTCAAAGAATCAATGATCATTAACATATGATCTGATCTAACCCTAAATCTGAGAGAGAATAACAAAGAGAAAAGATGACTCGTGCTAAAGACTGAAAAGGAAGCACGAAGCAAGGCTTATATAGCCAGCTAATAAGGTTCGGTAACAAACACAACCGAAGCAACACGAGCCGTAGATCATAAGAGAGAAAACACAAATATAAAGGCTCGGAACCATTAGATCATCAGGTTTGTGGATTGCCAGCGTGGCAATCCACTTTTTGACGAATGGGCCACCAACTGGGCTTCACGAGCAGCTGGGCTTGGACTGTCTTGGACTTAATCCTGTTGGGCTTTGACTTTTATCTTCAATCTGCTGGACCACGAGCTGCAATAATCCATCTTCATTCTGGACTTGTTCCATCTACATTCTGGACTTTTTGTGGGCCGATCCAACATACTCAAAACATAAACACATAAAATACCCTAAGTTAGTAAAAATATAAGTAAAGGTATAAAAGTGACATATGAGGATATGTTTATAATTTTAACACCCCCCTCACTTTTATATCCGAAAACATCCAACATATTCAGCCATGAACAAATCTGTTCATGCTGAGAAATACCCAATCCTTTGGTAAATATATCTGAAATCTGTTTTTCAGTTTTAAATTTTAAGGTTTGAATGTACCCTTTACTTATTTGGTCTCTTAAGAAAAAAAGATCTATTTCAAAGTGTTTAGTTTTGTCGTAAAACACAGGATTAGCTGCTATTGCCAAGGCAGCAGAATTGTCGCCATATAATTTAACTGGAAGACTAACCTTGATTTTGAGCTCATTTAACAAGTTAATCAACCACATTATCTCACATGTTGCAGTACACATAGACCGGTACTCAGCTTCGGCTGTAGACCGTGCAATGGTTGACTGCTTTTTACTTTTCCAAGCAATAAGAGAGTTTCCCAAAAAAAATACAGTATCCAGTAACGGATTTCCGAGTTTCAACACATTTTGCCCAGTCCGAATCAGCATAGCCACAAAGACTAAGTTCAGCACATTTAGCAATGTGTATTCCTTTACCCGGAGACAATTTTAGATACCTAAATACTCTCATGGAAATTAAGAAGTGTGCTTTAATGGGTTTGTGCATAAATTGACTTAATACATGCACCGAGTATGTGACGTCTGGCCGAGTATGAGATAGATAAATAAGTTTACCTACAAGTCGTTGATACCCGGTAATGTCCACCAATGGTTCACTTTCTTGTTTACACAAGTTAGTGATCACATGGTTGGGTTCAATGGGACATTTCACAGGCTTGCAACCAGTTAATCCATACTCAGCCAATAACTCAAGGCAATATTTTCGTTGACTTAAACACAACCCACTATCAGTTTTTAACACTTCTATACCTAGAAAATACTTTAAGAAACCCAAATCTTTAATTAAAAACTTGGTTTTAAAAAATGTTTTGACATAATCTACATATTCAGAACTGTTACCAGTCAAGATTATATCATCCACATAAACAAGTAACACACAAAAAATGTCTTTTGAAGACATTATAAACATAGAATGATCACACTTGCTTTGTACAAAACCAAGCTCAAACAAAACACTAACTAACTTAGTATTCCACATTCTAGGAGCTTGATTAAGCCCATACAAAGATTTTTTGAGTTTACACACCCTATGATCATCTTTAGAAAAGTACCCTTCGGGTAACTTCATATAAACATCTTCAAACAAAGCCCCATACAAGAAAGCATTATTGATGTCTAATTGATATATAGGCCAACTATTTTGTACAGCAATGGTTAAGACACATCTAATGGTAATCATTTTAACCACGGGTGAGAAGGTTTCATCAAAATCTAACCCCTCTCTTTGACTATACCCTTTTGCTACTAGTCTAGCCTTATATCTCTCAATTTCACCATTTGATTTATACTTTATTTTATAAATCCACTTACATCCTATGGCTTTTCTATCTTTGGGTAATTCAACAATGTCCCATGTGTCATTTCTATTTAATGCTTCAATTTCTTCATTCATAGCAGTTACCCAATTTTTATCTTTACTAGCCTCATAATAAAATATTGGTTCACTACTTTTATTTAACATAGAAGTAAAACACATGTTATCACTAGACAAGTTTGAATAATTTACAACTTTCTCAAGACCATATTTCACTTTCCCTTCTACAATATAATCACTAAGTTTTCTAGGAAAGTTAATGTTTCTAGCAGACCTTCTAACAACAGTTGGATGGTCAGCTGATGAATCTTGTCCCTCAGAATTGTTTAATTCTTCATTTCCTGACCTTCCATCCTTGGCCCCACCTCTGTTGTCACCTGGATCATCTGGTTGCTGAAACTCACCCCTGCCTAGATGTAGATCCTGGTTAACAACCGGTTGCCAAGACCCATGGCGATCAGGATCTTTTACAGCCCTCTCATCATCATCGGGAACATCAGGACCAGTGGAACTTGTGTTGTTATTAGTCTCATACAAGTCAAAAAAGTTTAATTGATCAATCTCAAAATAGTTATTAGAATCAGTTTCTTTTAAAACCTTAGGTTCTTTAAAAGGAAATATAGACTCATAAAACCTAACATCTCTAGATACAACAACTTGTTTTGTATCTAAATTCCAAAGTTTATATCCTTTCTTTTCATTAGAATAACCAATTAAGACACACTTATTAGCATGATCATTAAACTTATTAGAATTGTTCAAGATAGTATAATAACACAAGCACCCAAAGACCCTAAGTTTTTCATAAGAGGGCTTAAAACCATACATGACTTCATAAGGTGACCTACCATTTAACACAGATGATGGAGTCCTGTTAATAAGATAAACAGCAGTAAGCACACATTCTGACCAGAAAGACAAGGGAAGATTACTTTGAAACAACAAAGCCCTAGCAACATTCAACAAATGTCTATGTTTCCTTTCAACTATACCATTTTGTTGAGGTGTATGTACACATGAAGTTTGATGTAAAATCCCATTTTTATTTACTAAGTCTTTGATTTTAGAATTGATAAACTCAGAACCATTATCACTTCTGAATATTTTTACATTTCTTTTAAACTGATTTTTCATAACAGCTAAAAAATGCACTATGTTATCAAACACTTCATCTTTAAACCTCATTAAGTACACCCAAACAGACCTAGTATAGTCATCAACTATGGTTAAAAAATATCTAAACCCTTCTTTACTTTTTACCCTATAAGGTCCCCAAACATCTAAATGAACAAGATCACCAAGACAAGTTGTTTTATGGTCACTAAGTGGGAAAGGTTCTCTATGTTGTTTAGACCTATGACAAACATCACAAGGATCATCATTGTCAAAATTCATTACATTGATTTTAATGTCATTTTTAAGAACCTTTAAAACAATGTTTGAAGGATGACCAAGTCCAGCATGCCATAAGTTTGTTATTTCAAAACTATTGCAACATATACCAGAAAACATGGAAGACTCACCACAGAAATACAAACCATCAACTTGACTACCAGTCACAAGAACTCTCTTGGTTAAAGAATCCTGTATATAGCAGTTTGACTCATTAAACAGAACATCTAACTTACTATCTTTAGCAAGTTTATGAACAGAAATAAGATTTACACAATAATTTGGAACAACAAAAACATCATACAAAGTGACCTCATCAGTTAATTTGACATCCCCTATATCAGTAACTTTAGCACTAGTACCATTAGGATGATTAACTTTAATGTTTAAATCACTAACATTGATTTTATTTATCACAATTTCAGCATTCATAACCATGTGTTGATTTGCACCAGAATCAGTAATCCAGCCTAACTTTCTAAATAGAGAATGCACATTTGAAAAAGAAAACACAGGTTTAGAGTTACTGGCAGAACAAAAGAAGTTACATGACCTACCTGTAGCATTGCAGCTAGTTGTAGCTTCCTCATTCTTCTTGTTCAACAAACTAAGCAACTGAGAAACCTGCTCAGCAGTTAAAGTACTAACAGAACCCTTATTAGCTGTGTCAAGAGAAGCACCACTTACAACATTGTTACTTGTGACATTTCTTTTACTTAAACTAACTTTGTTTTTCATCCAAGGAGGGTATCCTATGATTTCAAAACATTTATCCACAGTATGTCCTACTTTATCACAGTGAGAACACTTGATATTAGGATTTTGATTACTAATTCTAGCATTCTTTTTCCTAGTATCTATGGTTTGATTAGCTTTAGCAAAGAATCCCACAGTGGGACCTTGGTCCTTAGTCACAGAAACATTTGAGTTTCTGTGTGACTCTTCCCTTGACACAATAGCAAAGGCTTCCTTTACTGAAGGTAAAGGATCCCTTATTAACAAGTTGGTTCTAACAGCACTATACACATTATCCAAACCCATCAAAAATTGCATTAGCTTTATTAAGTGACTAAAATCATTAAACTGCCTAGATGCATCACATGTACAAGCAGGAATATGCAATATCTGATCAAGATATTGCCACATAATATGCAACTTGTGATAATATTCAGCAACAGTCATACCATTTTGATTAAAGTGATTAATCTTTTGATAAGTATCAAATATGACAGACCCATCTATTTTATTATAAGTATCTTTAAAATCTTTCCAAACATCAGATGCATTTTTATAATACACTTGACCCATGTATAACTCTTCAGATATAGAATTAAGAATCCAAGTTAGAACAACAGAGTTACAACGATCCCATTGTTTTCCTAACACAGGATCATCAACAGACCTAACACATTCTCCATTAATAAATCCTAACTTATTCTTAACTTGAAGAGCAAGAATCATAGCATTAGACCATATAGTGTAATTTTCAGTGCCCTTTAGTTTAACACTAATGATAGTGAGATTAGCAGAGTCACTAGCATGAAGATAGAGAGGATCACTTGAATCGAGTTTACTAATTAAAGTAACTCCTCCAAGTCTCTCTCTGCCTTCACTAGAACTACTACTATTAACATTATCATCGTTTTCAATATCAGACATTTTGAAATCAAGCACACAAGCAAATCACACAAAACAAACAACAAAGTCAAGATCAAGTACAAATCAGTCAGCTGACAAATACCCAAGTATGCAACAAACGAAACCTTGTCAGTGTCAAGATTCCAGGTTCATCACTCAAGGGTGCCTGGACATGTCTTAACAGGGGAGTTTGTATCTACCTATGCACACTAAGAGTACTCAGAAAAGACTGATTATACAATCTTAACACAAACACAAGACACACAAGTAGATGAGCCAACACCGGTCCCCTTAACCCGGTCAGTGCTCCTAGACTCACAAATTTAAATGACAAAAGTATAGAACAATCTCACCAGAAGGACCCAAGTTAGGCTTTCGCCAAACAAACTCGTAACTCGTAACCTTCACTTAGGGTTACGAGTCAGAGAGCAGAAAAATAAGCTTCCAGAGCAATCCTAGGCAAATCCTTTTCCAGATTAACTTTCAACCCTAGATCTGATGATGAACTTCAGATCTAGAACAACGAATGAACAATCTTTCTTTCCAAGAAAATCCACACGATCTGAAGCAGATCTACCCAAGAACACAAGCAAACTCCAAGAAACCCCAACAAAACGAGCGGAAGACGAACGGGTCGAGCCTTAGGGCTCTGATACCATGTCAAAATATGGTAAACAAAACAAGAACTGAATGATTTTATTACTGGAAAGACAAAAGAATACAAAAGACAAGGAAATGATTACACAACCAAAACCCTAAAATACTCAGAAGATCATTGACTGATGATCTCTGTAAACAAACAACTCTCACTCTCACACTGAGATCATTGACAGATGATCTCAACCAAAACAAGGACTCAAAGAATCAATGATCATTAACATATGATCTGATCTAACCCTAAATCTGAGAGAGAATAACAAAGAGAAAAGATAACTCGTGCTAAAGACTGAAAAGGAAGCACGAAGCAAGGCTTATATAGCCAGCTAATAAGGTTCAGTAACAAACACAACCGAAGCAACACGAGCCGTAGATCATAAGAGAGAAAACACAAATATAAAGGCTCGAAACCATTAGATCATCAGGTTTGTGGATTGCCAGCGTGGCAATCCACTCTTTGACGAATGGGCCACCAGCTGGGCTTCACGAGCAGCTGGGCTTGGACTGTCTTGGACTTAATCCTGTTGGGCTTTGACTTTTATCTTCAATCTGCTGGACCACGAGCTGCAATAATCCATCTACATTCTGGACTTGTTCCATCTACATTCTGGACTTTTTGTGGGCCGATCCAACATACTCAAAACACAAACACATAAAATACCCTAAGTTAGTAAAAATATAAGTAAAGGTATAAAAGTGACATATGAGGATATGTTTATAATTTTAACAATTTTACTACTTCATTCGGTCGGAGTCAAATCCGGAGCATGATCCTCTCATGCTTTGGATTACAGGCGGCCCCGGTTGTTCTTCCATTACTGGCTTGTTATACGAGATTGGTATCTTTTACTTCTATCGTAAATTAATTTTTTTATTCACGTGTGAAATTGTATGGTTGTTTGGATAATTTGAACAATATGTTGGGTTTAATCATGATTCAATTATTTTGTTTATTGTGATGTTTATTGGTTAAGTCTAGATAAATTTAGTTGGTATATTTTTCTAGTTAGGAGTCATTCTTTTATTAGGATGTGTATTTTGGTGATCAAGTAATGTTTAGTATAAATAGGGATTAATAGTTTTTCAATTGTGTGGTGGTTTGATTTATAATATAAGAAACGAGTCCTGAATTGTTTCTCACAATATCTAATTGTTTGTTTGTGTTTATGATCCAATTGCTCGAACACAATACAGGTCCAATTCAATTTGAGGGTATGCGCTATAATGGAAGCTTGCCTACCTTGACTTTGACACCCACTTCATGGACCAAGGTTAAATATCTTTCTCCTATATATATATATATATATATATATATATATATATATATATATATATATATATATATATATATATATATATGAATTGCAAACAAGCTGGACCGAGATCGAGATTGAAAAAAAGACATAGGAGTCAAGTTCGATTCTCCTAAATTAAACAAGCCAAGCTCGAGCTTTGATAAACTCAAGCTTGACTCGGCTTGGCTCGTTTACACCTCAATTCATAAATAGAGGGCTTTTATAACCAAGAATGTATTGACACCCACTTCCTAGACCAAGGTTATTATCTTTCCCTCTCTATATATACATTGAGGTGCAAACGAGACAACTGTTCATATACATACAAACGATTAAAAATGTATAAAATTAATTAATATATATTATAGAGCTGAGTCTGAACCAAGCTCGAGCTTGAAAAAATAACTAACAATCAAGCTCGAGCTCGAGCACTTGTATCTACATCTACATCTACACTTCTACACTATATAATAAAAGAAAACACATGAGGGACACATGGCACTCCCTCATGAATTATCTCATTTTATTATTTAATTAATACAATAAATTCAAATTTAATTATAATAATTAATTAATAATCATAGTTGTAACTTATCTACACTCTACACTTTATATAATAAAAGAAAACACATGAGGGACATATGTCACACCCTCATGAATTCTCTCATTTTATTATCTACATCTACACTTCTACATCTACATCTACATCTACATCTACACTATATAATAAAAGAAAACACATGAGAGACACATGGCACTCCCTCATGAATTCTCTCATTTTATTATTTATTTAATACAATAAATTCAAATTTAATTATAATAATTGATTAATAATCATAGTTGTAACTTATCTACATCTACGTCTACATCTACACTTCTACATCTACATCTACATCTACATCTACATCTACATCTACATCTACACTATATAATAAAAGAAAACACATGAGGGACACATGTCACTCCCTCATGAATTCTCTCATTTTATTATTTAATTAATACAATAAATTCAAATTTAATTATAATAATTGATTAATAATCATAGTTGTAACTTATCTACACTTTACACTATATAATAAAAGAAAACACATGAGGGACACATGCCACTCCCTCATGAATTCTCTCATTTTATTATTTAATCAATACAATAAATTCAAATTTAATTATAATAATTGATTAATAATTATAGTTGTAACTTATATCTACATCTACATCTACACTTATACATCTATATCTACATCTACATCTACATCTACACTTCTACATCTACATCTTCATCTACACTTCTACATCTACATCTACATCTACATCTACATCTACATCTACACTATATAATAAAAGAAAACACATGAGGGACACATGGCACTCCCTCATGAATTCTCTCATTTTATTATTTAATTAATACAATAAATTCAAATTTAATTATAATAATTGATTAATAATCATAGTTGTAACTTATCAACACTCTATATAATAAAAGAAAACACATGAGGGACACATGGCACTCCCTCATGAATTCTCTCATTTTGTTATTTAATACAATACATTCAAATTTAAATATAATAATTGATTTGCAAAAGCATATTATAAATTTATTAAATTAAATTTTATTAATTACAATAATAATCATAGTTGTAATTGAAATCATTAATAAAAGAAAACACATGATTCTTTTTACAATATTTGATTTGTTATTCTAAGTTTAAAATTAATTTTGTTACAATATTTGACAAATGATTATTAAGTTTTTTTCGGTCAATGTTTTAGAAGTTAAACTATGCTCAACAAATACATATTAATTTTAATACTTAAAATTCAAAAGTGAAATAAACAAATTAAGAATAACACAATGCAATTAGTCAAGCTTTTTGTGAGACTTTCATGTTGTTCAAAACAAATAAATAAAATAAATCAATCAATCAACATTAATCGATTTCTATCTATATTAATAAAAGACAGCACATGGAGTACATAGAACTCCATCACAAAGCCTCCCATTTTATTATTTTAAACAATACATTTATTTTAATTTGTTTCTTTATTTAATAACTATTACTTATTCAGTTTTTATTTGTTACAACTATAATTATTAGTATAATTACTAGAATTTAGTTTAATATATATTCTATGTTTTTTGTAAATCAATTAATATAATACAAAATTAGAAATAAATTATTAGACATAATTTGAAAATGTTTATGAACTAACAAAAGTAATCTTTATTAAAAATTCCAAATGAACAATACTCAATTGGGATGGTTTAACGGATGAGGAGATGTTTTTAAATTAATTTCATTTTTTATATCTTAGCCTAAACAGATTTACCTTTATTACTTTTTTGATTTTTTTTTGTTTTGTTGTACCTGCAGTCTTATAAGTTAATAGCCACGGTATTGAAGATACATTTTGTAACGTTTGAAAAAAGTTGTATGTGAATAAAAATGTTTTTTTTACAATAAATCATTTAGAGACTGATGCATATTTAATATTTTTTCGGTTGTAAAGACAACTGTTTTTATTTTAAATAAAATATTAATCTAATTTTTCTTAATTATATTTATAATATATATAATTTAAATTGTTCAACCCGTGTATCACACGGGTACATAACCTAGTATTAAACAAGCCAAGCTCGACTCTGCTCGCTTACACTTTAATTCAAATATAAAGGACGTTCATTTTCAGAACGAAGAATATATTGAAAATTACAAGACCAGTACTACCTTTATTACTGATGGTAGGGGTGAGCAGAAAACTGAAAAAACCGAACCAAAACCGAAAAAAACGATTTAACCGAACAAAAAATAACCAAACTACACAAAAAAATGGAAAACCGAACCGAAAAAAACCAAACCGAAAAAAACCAAACCGAAATTAGCGGTTCAGTTTCAGATTGGCATTTTATAAAAACGGAAAAAAACAAACTGAACCGAATAACCCAAAAACTTATTTTTTTTAAATATATCTTATACATTGATTTGGGAATTATTAGTTTTATTCTTGAAAATGATTAATTTTCAAAGTATTACAAAATAAATATTTTAATAAAAATAAACAATATTAATTAAAAGGTTAAATATATTAACATAAATATATAAACATATAAGAAAGATGCTTAAATCTTGGATTATATAAATTCTATTTTTAAATTTATGGAACTTATGTTCCAAAAACCATAAAGATCAAAAAACTGAACCGAACCGTTACTAAAACTAAAAAAACCGAAACCGAACGGTTTTCAAAAACCAAAAACCGAACCGGACTGTGCACACCCCTAACTGAAGGACTAGTACTATATTTATGACCGACGACCTGGGAATGTTATTGATATGCAGATGGCAAGTATAATTTTCCTAGATATTCCGGTTGGTACCGGTTTTTCGTATGCAAGAACAACACGTGCCTCGCATTCCACCGACGTCCAACTTGGCGACCATGCCTATGAATTTTTGCAAAGGGTACATGAAATTCTTTGGCATTTTCTAGTATGAGATGATTTGGTTCTTGGAATAACTTTTTATGATTATAATTTGAAATTCTTTATGCAGTGGTTTGAAATTCACCCGGAGTTCGTTTCTAATCCATTCTATGTGGCAGGAGATTCCTATTCCGGAAACCCTGTCCCAGTAATCTCACAACTAATATCAGATGGTAACAATAGTTTTCCTATAAATTATCATGACTGATTTCATCATAACTTATAGGCTGCAAATATGCAGGAAATGAAGCCGGTAATGTGCCTTACATTAATCTAAAGGTGGTCTTAAGTATTGTCCTATGAATATATATAACGAATTAGAAAATCGATTTTCTAAACATGCTACTTTTGGGCATTAGGGATATATTCTTGGCAACCCTTCCACGTTTGCAGAAGAAAGTAATTACAAAATTCGGTTTGCTAATGGTATGGGACTTATATCAGATGAACTCTACAAGGTTTGTTTGTCATATGATCTTATAAATTTCCTACTTGTTTAGTAACTAATGTTCTTCATGTTCAACATCCATAGTCATTGGTCCACACGTGTGTTGGAGAGTATCGATCAGAGCATATAAGCACGAGCAACATAGAATGTCGTCAAAATCTTGAGTTGTATGAACAGGTTCTTTTTTTTTAATTAACTTTACATTGGCTCTTTACTCCATCTTGATGCAACACAAAAGGAACTAACCTGAATGAACCTTTTGTAGTGCATTGATGGGATTCAAGAACCCCATGTTTTGGAACCATATTGTGGTGATCCTATGCAACTAATTGAACTACGCACTCAAAAGTTGCTTAACGGGCGCCATACTCTTTCTACATCTAACTGTCGTGTAAGTATAATCTATCACTTTGTTTTCCATCATATATATTCATTCTATAAATCAAAATGGAACCAAGTCATAGGAAAACTATAGTAGATTTTAAGGATGTTTCAGGATCTTGCAGGTTTATAGAACTCAGCTGGTTTACTACTGGATTCTTGAAGCCAGTGTTAGAGAAGCGTTGCATACTCGCAAGGTATTCTTATTTATATATTCTTAGTCCATAGAACAATATGATTTCTCTCACAGGATTGAACAACATAGGGGACAATAAGAGAATGGATAAGATGCGCAGATTTGAACTTCACAAGAACATTTTATGATGTTAGACCAAACCATCAATACCTCAGCAAGAAAGGTTACCGCTCTCTCATCTACAGGTGCTCTTCGGCGTAAAACTTACCTCGCAATTGATTTTTTGTGAAAGAACATGCCATTAAAGTTACTAGTGAACATTTATAATTTATCACAGTGGTGATAATGATATGGTCATTCCTCACCAATCAACTCAAGCATGGATAAGAGATCTAAACTACTCTGTCATTGACCAATGGCGATCATGGAAGCTTAATGGTCAAATTGCTGGGTAATGTACATATTAATGTTGCTTCCAACACAATGTATTATTTTAAATGTACTAATGTTTGGTTATTTATTTATATTGACAGGTACACAGAGAGTTATTCGAATATGATGACGTATGCCACTGTGAAGGCAAGTGTTCTTATTTTGAGTGTAGATAATGATTGTTAACTGAAACAGTTTGTTTATGTTGCAGGGCGGTGGGCACACAGCTCCTGAGTACAAGCCTGAAGAATGTGTTGCAATGTTTAAGAGGTGGATATCTAAACAACCATTGTGACCACCACTGCGTTTTTAATGTCGAAATAGGCAACCTATGCAGCTCTTGTGTTGTTCTATGACGTGAACATAGACTAATTGTCATGCACTATGTTGATCAATTTGTGATTTGTTAGTGTTGGAAGAATAAACTTAGCACGTACTAAAAATCTATATTATTTCTAAATTTTATGTATTATTTGTAACTTAGTAAATTGTCTAAAGTCTGTAATTAAACTATGTCATTAGGGGTAGTTATAACCGTTAGAAGTTAGGGACAGTTTGCGCCAAAACTTAACGGGCTGTGACAGTTGTAGCAACCGATCACTACCTATAAATAGCTACAATGCAAAGTGTCGAATTCCCTATAAACTCTCTGCACAAACTTAAAACACATGTTAGTTTTTTTTACTAGCCTAACAGAATGGAGAACCACCTCAAAGACCACCTAAACCGCGCGAGTTCGATCCCCAGCTGCAACGTTTTCCAGCCCGCGTAAATGTTAGGATCATAGAACACACACGCACACACGAACACAAGATTTACGTGGTTCGGTCTAAACTGACCTACGTCCACGGGGGCAACTGGGGTATTTTTATTATTGAGTGATACAAAAATTACAAGTACAAGAGATTATTTATAGGCACTAATTAGGGTTAAATCATTTGCTAATCTTGCTCAACAAGTTAAACAAACTAGGCTTCAAACGACTGGGCCTATAGGTGGGTTGAAGGCAACATCTCCAACAATCTCCCACTTGGTGTCTTCGGATCACGAACTGCACCATCTCTTCTGTACTTCTGTAGCTAAGATCTCCCCTAGATCTTCAATGCACCTCCAGTTACCCCGATCTCCTCAACATTATTCCTGGAGACCAACTGAAGCTCCGCACAGCTTCAGCTTATCCAACGTCACACATTTAGTGAACATGTCTGCTGGATTCTTAGCACCTAAGATTTTCTTCAAGTTGATTATGCCATCAGCAACCAATTCTCTCACGAAGTGATATCTTATCCCGATGTGCTTCATCTTCTTGTGATACACAGGATTCATAGCAAGTTTTACTGCACTTTCATTATCACAGTGTAGCAGGTACTCAGTTTGCTTCTTCCCTAACTCTTCCAGAAAAGCTTTCAACCATACTAGCTCCTTATTGGCTTCAGCTATAGCCATGTATTCTGCCTCTGTTGTGGACAAAGCCACACTCTTCTGGAGTCTGGACATCCAACTGACTGCAGTTCCTCCCACTGTGAACACGAAACCTGTGGTGCTTTTAAATGTCTATTTGCAACCACCCAGGTCAGCATCTGTTTAACCTCTGAGAACTGAATCCTTCCCTTTGAAACATAAACCCATCTTTGACGTTCCCTTCAAATAACGAAGCACCCATTTAACTGCTTCCTAATGTTCTCTTCCCGGATTTGACATAAACCGACTGACAACTCCAACTGCGTGTGCTATGTCAGGTCTTGTACACACCATAGCGTACATCAAACTACCTACTGCAGATGCATACGGAACTCTAGCCATATCAGCTTTTTCTTCTTCAGTTCTGGGACACTGATCTTTGGTAAGCTTGAGGTGACTCCCCAAGGGCGTGTTTCTAGGCTTGGTCTTCTCACTGTTAATATTGAATTTCTCTAACACTTTCCCGATGTACTTCTCCTGGGACAGTGTCAAAGATTCATCTTTCTTGCTCCTAGTGATACTCATCCCGAGTATCTGTTTGGCTGCACCCAAATCCTTCATCTCGAATTCTTTGGACATTTGTTTCTTCAACTTGCTTATCTCATTCATATCTGATCCTGCAATCAACATATCATCTACATACAAAAGTAGAATAATATACGAACTCTTGAACTTCTTCAGATAACAACAGTAATCGGCTTCACATCTCTTGTAACCGGTCTTCACCATGAAATTATCAAACTTCAAGTACCACTGCCTTGGCGCTTGTTTCAGACCATATAAACTCTTCTTCAACTTGCACACCCAACTCTCTTTTCCAATAACCTGGAATCCCTCAGGCTGTGCCATGTAAATATCTTCATCACGGTCACTATGTAGGAATGCTGTTTTCACATCTAGCTGCTCTAGATGCAAATTCTCTGTTGCTACAATACTTAGAACTAACCTGATGGTGGTCATCTACACCACTGGAGAGAAGATCTCATCATAATCAACTCCCTTCTTCTGCTGAAATCCCCTGACCACTAAACGGGCTTTATACCGTTTAGAACCATCGTGTTCATCTTTGACCCTGAAAACCCATTTATTCTGAAGAGCTTTCTTGTCTCGCAGAAGCTTTACAAGAACCCAAGTCTTGTTCTTGTCTAGTGAACTCATTTCTTCTTTCATTGCTCGCTCCCACTGGAACGAGTCCTTCATCTTGACTACTTCAGAGTAGCTCTCTGGTTCACCATTTTCTGTCAAGAGAATATAATTAACTGAGGGGCCGGTACGACTGGGACTGTACCTATCCGGCGCTTTAGAAACTCTGGTGGATCTCCTAACCGAAGTATTAGACTGGTCAGGGTGCTGTGGAGACTGTTCGTCTTCAGACCCTGAACTCTCACTGTCAGAAACTCCCACTGACTCTTCATTCTCACCATCTTCAGTCTCAGGTTCTGTGTCATCTTCAGATTCTGTTACGGGCCCTGTGACAGATTCTTTCTTCTGATTCTCAACACTAAACTCAACTGTTTCTTTCTGAACCTTTGACTTATCCAAGTTTCTGTCTTTGTACAATTCTTCTTCATTCAACTCAGCATGCTTGCTTCTGACTACCTTTCTGCTGTCAAAATCCCAAAGCCTTTAGCCCATTTTATCACCCCCATATCCGATGAAGATATACTTCTTTGCTTTTGCATCTAACTTGTCACCTTCTGGGTTGATATCGTAAGCACTGCACCCGAAGATTCTCAGGTGATCATACTCAACTGCTTTGCCCTTCCATTCTTCATGAGGAAGCTTGAATCCTAATGGTACTGAGGGTCCACAGTTGATAAGATGCGATGCTGTGTTAACTGCATCAGCCCATAACATCTTTAGGAGTTCTGCATTCAATCTCATGCTCCTGGCTCTTTCACATAATGTTCTGATCATCCTCTCAGCAACTCCATTTTGTTGCGGAGTTCCTAGAACTGTATTTATCATCTTGATCCCTCTATCAGCACAATAATCTGTAAACTCTTTGCTGATATATTCACCACCGTTATCCGACTTCAAGCATTTCACCTTCAAATCAGTTTCAAGTTCAACAACAGATTTCCATTTCTTAAAAGTATCGAAAACTTCAGATTTATGTTTAAGAAAGTAAACACATACCTTGCGTGTTGAATCATCTATGAAGGTCACAAAGTAGCGAGAACCTCCAAGTGAAGCTACTGATGTCGGTCCGTATACATCTGAGTGAATAAGCTCCAATTTCTGAGCTTCCGGTGCTCTCCCAGTCTTCACAAAGTCACCTTCTTTTCCTTGCCTAGGATGCACGGTTCACAAAATTCTGACTCGACCTTCTTCAACTCTGGAAGTTTTCCCTTGGCAACAAGCATCTTCATCCCCTTTTCACTCATGTGCCCGAGTCTTTGATGCCATAACTTTGTCTGACTCTGGTCACTCGATAATGCGTTCACTACATCAGCTGATGCTTCAACCATGTACAAACTACCTCTCTTCTTGCCTCTAGAAACTACCATACTGCCCTTAACAACTCTCCATTGTCCACTACCAAAGTGAACATCATATCCCTGATCATCAAGCTGACCGATGGATATAAGCATCCTCTTCAAACTAGGAATGACCCGAACATTCTTCAAGGTCCAAATGGTTCCCAATGGAGTTTTAAGGTCTATGTCTCCAATTCCTGTAATGTCAAGACTCTGATTATTAGCCAAACGAACTTTACCAAATTTACTTGTTCGCAGATTCTTCATCTTCTTCGTGCTAAAAGTAGCATGGAAAGACACTCCTGAATCCATAATCCAGTCTTCAACAGAACTCTCAATACAGCAAATAAGAGCATCCTCTGAGTCTGAGGATGTAGTAGCATTCACCTCCTTTTTCTCTCTCGCAGGTTCAGAACACTGACTTCTGAAATGCCCAAACTCCTTACAGTTCCAACACTGTATGTCTTTCCTTGGCTTTCCAGACCTTGACTTGCTCCTGCGTTTTGACTTTGATCTACCTCTATTTCCTCTTTTGTTATTACTTCTCCCTCTTCCTTCAGTACTAAGCAACGGGCTTGATTCTCCATTGTTCCTTCTTCTGGAATCCTCATTCAGTAACAAATCACGAACTCTTCCAAAACTCAGAGTCTCAACTGACACTGTGACTGCTGTGATTGTGCCTGACCAACTGTCGGGTAATGAGGATAACAATAGACAAGCCTGCAATTCATCATCTATCTTAAAATTCACAGAAGACAAACGTGTCAAATGTGATTTAAATAAATTAATATGCTTAGTAACAGAACTTCCCTCTTTCATACGAATGTTGACTAACTCCCGAATCAGAAACACTTTGTTAGCAGGAGACGGCTTCTCGTACATGTCTGACAAAGCTTCCATAATCCCACGTGCCGTGGTTTGTTCCAGAATGTTGTAAGCTACATTCATGGAGAGAGTAAGCCGAATCGTTGACTGTTCCTTCTTGTCAAGATTCGTCCATTCTTTCGTTATGGTCTTAGGGGGAGGGTCTAGTGCAACATCTAACTCCTTCTGTATAAGCAAATCCTTGGTTTGTATCATCCACCATCCAAAGTTTTTCCCATCAAACTTCTCTACCTTGACTTTTCCTTCTTCAGACATTATCCCTTGTCTAAATATCTAGGAAACTGCTCTTTCAACAACAGAAGAGATGTGTTCTCCCAAAGCACTCAACCACTTCAATTAACCTTCTTCTTCCCAAATTCTGACCTCATGAATCGTGCAACACTTCAGCAGTAACAACCCTAAACTGGGTTCGTGATGGCGGGTGAGGGGTTAAACGAAACCCTAATGCGTTGGCAAGAGGTGATGACTAATTATGGGTGTCGGACTGAAACCCTAGTCGGATGAAGGTGGTAGACGGCTGGGGAGGCTTGGTTAGCAGCGGGAAGTTGACGGCTCGGAGATGGAAGAGACTCGGAGGTGGGAGGGTTGGAGGATTTGAGGCGGCGCTGGAACCCTAGATCTGGGTTGGCGGCCGACGACAGCAGGGGAAGAAGAGTGGCGGCGTAGGGAGGAGAGTGGCGGCAGATGGCTGAGGTGGGTGGTGGTTGGCTGTGTTGTGTAATCTGGTATGTGTTCTTTTCTCTGATCAAGAGCCTGAGCTCTGATACCAGTTGTTAGGATCGTATAACACACACGCACACATGAACACAAGATTTACGTGGTTTGGTCTAAACTGACCTACGTCCACGGGGGCAACTGGGGTATTCTTATTAGTGAGTGATACAAAAATTACAAGTACAAGAGATTATTTATAGGCACTAATTAGGGTTAAACCCTTTGCTAATCTTGCTCAACAAGTTAAACAAACTAGGCTTCAAACGACTGGGCCTATAGGTGGGCTGAAGGCAACATCTCCAACAGTAAAGACGTGTGGGATACGAACCCAAGACCATCCAGCGCAGGAAACCGCCACAAACCGGATTCGAACCTCCGCCTATGGAGTAAAACCTACACACATGTTAGTAAATCATGTTAGCGAATATATAGTTTCCATATATTTGACCATATCTTCTCATTTAAACTAATGTATATCTCCCCTAGTATAGGTGATTTTTTTTAGCATAGTTATGTACACTTCTGTAATTATATATAACGATTGTGAATGAATGAGAATCATCAAACAGTTCAGAAAACTCACATAGTATCACAGCGCAGTCGCTCTGAACCCTAATAGCCGTCGTCTTATTTCTCTTTGACTTCGGTCACCGCACAGTCGTTTCTGGTTTCGATCAGAACCTGTGCACCTCTGTTTTCTTTAGTTTTTTCTTGTTACCGATCTGAATCCTGATGGGTGACTCTCACAAATCCGCTTCCGCCTCTGAAACACCCAACCCAACCAGTTTCACCCAGTGTATTTGGTTAGAAATATACAATAGAAAGTTCGGACCCTCAACGGTGTAATGGTGTCCTACACCTCCTGGATTCGTCTGTTTCAGCTTCATGCCCGCGGCTATCGGGTGATGGATCACATTAATGGTACGCCGCCACCTGCAAAATCTGATCCCACTTATAAATCTTGGTCTGAGATCGATTCTATCGTTCTCCAATGGATATACGGGACGCTTTCGGATGACCTGTTGGCTAAGATTCTTCCAGCCGGTGATGCCACGGCTCACCAGGCCTGACTTCGTATTCAAAACCAGTTCCACGACAACAAAGGGGCTCGGATTGCTGTGTTGGAACACGAGTTCGTAAATATGACCTTGAAATCCCAGCCCTCTTTAGAAACATACTTGCAAAAGTTTCGTAAAGTGGCTGACCAGTTGAATGACCTAGTCGACACTCCGATTACTGACCAATGACTTGTGCTTCAGATGGTTCGTGGCCTGCCTTCGGAATTTGATACCATGGGTTCCTTGATAACAACTCTCTTCCTCCATGGGAGGAGGCCTGTGAAATGCTGCTGAATGACCAGAAAAGAAGGGTTGCTCGTGATATTTTGGAAAGGTCTTCGGTGGTAGTTGTTGCTCTATCGACCCTGCCACCACCTCCCTCACCGAACCCACCACTACTGTCCAATCCCAGAGCCGTGAGAATCGATCCCGGTCGTCCAATCCTCATGGCGGCAAGAACTCGGGTTCCAGGTCCGAGGGTGAATCCTCTGGTTCTTCTCCTCACTACAGAAATTTCAACAATAATAATAATAATATGCCTCCTCAAGTTTGGTTTCTACAACACCGCCTCTTTTAGGCCAAAAGGGGTGCTACTAGAATTTTTTTTTTCCTTTCACTGATTTTAACCACTCCTGCTTTGTCACATCAATTCACTGATTTACTTCACTGAAACACCTTTTTGTAGTCAACACTCCACTGATTCTTTTATTTTTTTTATAATTTCATTAAACCTTTTATTATTATTATTATTATTTCACACGGTTTAAAATTAATTACCAAACTATTTCAACCGTCCCAACCTCACGGTTAGAATTCAGTATGGAAACCGTTCAATCGAATTGAATGAACCGATCTCACCAATAAGTGTGATCGTTGGACCAGCATGTACCAGAACACATTGAGGGATGAGCCGGGCATTGACCCGGAGTTGGCTATCGAGCTCATGCATTTGGAGTATGCGGCTCGATACGACAGCAGCATTGACCATGTCGAGGCATGGCAACTATTGCGCCAACTCTAGGTTTTTCTATTTCTTTTAATGTATTTTATTTTTAGTTTTTTATGTTTAATAGTTATGAATTTTAGTTTTTTATGTTTATTTATCTTTAATGTTCCTATTAAACAAACCGTTTTAAAAAAGGTAGAGATATACATAAAACAAATGGTAAAAATAAAAGAAATCACAAAAAAAGGTATATAAAAAAGTCAAAAATAAAAGAAATCAACGGTACCAGCACGGTAAACAGTATCAGCAAAACGGTCCATGGGACCACTACCAGCGTGTATGGCGGCGATAATACCGTGCTGGTAGTTGGTACCCGTGGCCAATTCGGATGGCGCCCCGTCCCCCCTTAGTTTGGGCGAGGCCCTTGTTGTGGTAACGATATTTCCCTCAAGCGAACCTGTAATGCTTCTCAACTTATATTACTAAAATACAATCCATTAAAACATATTGCTAATCGACAAGTTATACTGTATTTATACAATATGCTATTTATATATACCGAAAAGTTAATAATATAAATGCGTGTCTAAAAACATGTAGAAGCTTATTGTATAATACAATATTTCAAATGAAAGCTATCTTTCATGAGGTGTACATTGCATACCACTCTCTTTTTGTGTTAAAAGGGCGTTAAAGAAATTAAGTGTTAACATGTTAACATGATAAATTTTATTTTAAAACCAAAAAATATTAAAAGATATAGTTATCAGTTATGTGAAGTTGAACCATTTTTTTAGGAAAGTGGAGTGAAATAGGAAAAGATAAATGATATGACATCCAAGTAGAATTAAAAAGGATTAAAGTATACCAGAGCCTAGACAATTCTATGAGGGGCGACGTCTGTCGCCCCTAATGCCCTATTATTAGGGGTGACAAGACCTTTAAGGGCGACTGTCGCCCCTAAAAGTCCTGTCACATTTGCTTGGTCCCTAAAACCCTCTGTGACCCCTAAAGGTGTCGCTCCTATTGCCTTTTTTCCACATGGCATTTCTTTTTCTATTTTTTTTTGCCACGTGTCATGCCACGTGGCAAAATTCTGTGCAATCTGGGCTTGGACCTTTAGGGGTTTTTTTTTTCCCACACACGCACAATCAAACGAAATAATAACAAAACAAATTAACCAAATATACCAACATTACATATATATAAACATACCAACATTCGTCTAAACATACCAACATTCGTCTAAATAAACATACAAATATTTACAATCAAGTATACCAACAAAACTAAATAAACATACCAAAAACGCCTAAACGTCTTCGTCTTCGTCAGCGTGATCGCCACTACAGCTGCTCTCTGTCACTGGCTCGGCCAGAAATCAAAGATTAATTAAAACAAAACTAAAAAGAATGAATTTTACAAATATCAATTAAAAGAGTAATCAAATTTTGATAGCAGCACTTATTCTAACACGAACTATTTCACGCCACTTTATTCAACTTACAAAAGCCAACACACACCATGCTATTCTCTTTATGCAAGAAAAATGCTTTTTGCAATAACTAACAAAAGACTCCAATAGATGAACAACCGAACTAACTAAAGATGACTGAAAAACGCTATAAGATGGTCAATAAAATTAAATTTAGCGGAATGCAACTTTGCAAGACAAACCCATGCTCAAAGATCATTGAAGTTAAGAGAACATACCATTTTATAACCAGCTCCTGTTTGCATATGTCGCCATTTCCCTTCCAATGTTTGCTGTTGACGGACTTAATATCATAACACGATATTCTTTGCGGCTATCAAAAGCATCACCAGTTCACCATTCATAAGCCTGCTCCACTGTCCACTCATATCACTAAACCCAAGGCAGTTCGATTTTTCCTGTCACCCCTTGACTAAACCCAAGAGGCGCAATAAAGGCACGAAATGGCGCGTTTTGGGGGGCATTTTCTGACATGAGTCGCACACCTTTTGGAACAAGGGCATTTTTATGCTACAAACTGTTGTACCTTGGATCGTTTTGCTAGTATATGTAGGTAAAATTTATATAAAAACCTTATTTATAACTATATATTGGGTAGGAGAAGGTAAACCTATGGGATATATGGGATATATAGAAGAAATTTTATTTCATCTTGCGCCTCGGGTATGAAAAGCCCGCCACCTAGGTGTGAGGCTCCTGTGAACCTATCGCCTTGCCACTCCTCGCACTTTTTAAAACACAGATTCCAACTATATGCTATATTATATAAATTGATTTTTAGCGACATATAGTTCATATCTTTGAAGAACAAGAATCACCAATAAGAACTTACCAGGATCAGATTTAATAGTGCACTAAAACACGATGGCAAGACAAATATAACTTTCTGCATCAAAGAAAACTCAAATAATCAATTAATTTGCATTTTACATATATTAATCTGGTAACAACACTTATTTCACAATTTATAAAATATATTGCTAATTATTTATGCATATACCCAATTTAAAGGCAAGTAGCTAAAAATAGATGCAGTTCCACATATAAGGACAAGGAACAAGCTAAGTAAAGATAAATTTACTAATTATTGCTTCATAATATATATCAAATAATCTTATAATCAATCAAACAATTTCCACTGGATCCACTTACTCGTTTACCATCTTAGACCTACATGAATGGTTACCATAATTCACAAAATGAAAAGTAATTCAACTTCAACGAACTGACCTTAAATATATGAACTGACCTGCATAAATAGATACTATATTTCACAAAACGAACTGACAAAACAAACAAAATAGAGCTAATAATTTTAATCCAGTTATAACTACAAGATGAATTATTCACATTGGATTGATTCAAGTTATATTTCTCTCTCATGGGTCAAGCGGGTAATTAAAAATTATTGCTTTAAAGGAAAAGGGTCAAACGGGTCAAAGTGGTTTGTGAATAAAATGGGCTTCTTTCTGGTAAAGGTGTGAATTGATGGGTCAAGTTAGGTTTGTGGGCAAATAGGAGCACAATCATATACACTTATTTACAATTGTGTTTTATAATATCATTATGTTTGTGGGCAAGTTACCTCCAACACAATATTCTAAACTCAGCCATAACTAAGAAGAAGTTTCATCAATAACCACAATTGTAATTTCAATATAAACTTCAAAACATAAAGAAGACTATATAAGAGCAATTGTCTAATCTAATGGTTTTCGAAGTAGTCAAAGCGCGTGCCTGGATGCTGAACCGCAACTCAGCACGTCAAAAGCATCTCGCACAGTCCAATGTGCTTTGGCCAGATTTTGCAAACTCTAGTCTGAACAAGTCTAAACATAAAAAAAAAAAAACCCTAGAACCAGCCCTGAACCAACCTACAACATGTATAAAAATCCTAAAATGGCATGTTTAACTGGGCCAAGGCTCACCCGTTGCGCAATGAGTGCACCTCCGGCTACCAAGTTGCGGGTACCTGCATACCAACAACCTCATAATCCAACTACAAAATTTGAATAATGAGATTATATCAAAGCAGGTAACAACATTACATAAACTAAACAAGAAACGCAGAGTAATGAAAATATTACCCATCCTGATGGCGGAAAGCTCACTTTCACACGCTGTGTGTATATATCTCTGCAATTAAACAAAACTAATCTTCAATAACACACTATTGAGGTCCAAAATAACCACAAAAAACAAACAAACCCTAGATTTACCCTGACGATATTAACTTAGAAGAAAATGGGCTTTTTGCTGTTAGGGTTTAAAGAGCGTCATGAAACAAAAATGCTAGCTCTGCCGTCTTCTTTCACCGTGAAAACCCTAACCACTGCCATCGCCTTCGAACTTGTGACCCCGATTAAACCCACACGACCTCCCCTTCACGAAAACAAACATTGCCATGTTGTTCAGCACGCTCGACTCCCTTGACCGGAGAGGGAGATGAGAGCAGAGGAAGAGAAGAGTAGAGGGAGAGGAGGGCAGAGGAGGGTCGTGGAGGTGGGGTTTGCTCAGGTGGTGGTGGTAGGGTTTGCTCCGGTGGTGGGGGAAAAGAAGAAGAAGAGAGTTGCTTTGAGAGATTGAGAGAGATCGAGAAGAGTGAGAGATGACAGAGCAGAGAGTTGCTTTTGAGAGAAGGAAAAAGAGAAGAGGGAAAGAAGAGAATGAAGCGGGTGTTTTATAATTTTTCAACCTTTAGGGGCCACTGTTGTCCCTAATAGTATCGCCCCTAATTCTTTTAAGTACGATAAAACGTGGCCCGTTGATCTGACGGCTGGAGAGCTGGTTGGTGGGGATTGACCTTTAGGGGCGACCAAAAAGCGGGTCGCCCCTAAAAATGTTGCCCCTAATGCTCAAAATTCTTGTAGTGGGAACATTTGACTAAATGATTGTTCACCTACAAATTTCTGGTTATATTAACGCATGCATTTAATGAGGAACATTATCAAACTTTTGTTCTTTTTAAATTGTCTTATCTACCTATACAATAAAAGAAAAATCATCATAATAGGTTTTTTTTTTTTTTGAAAGGTATAGATCAATGGAAATCCTTATACAACCCTAACCTATTGGTCTCAAGTTCGAATCCCTACCCACGCACCGGTGTCCTCCTTGCCTAAGCTCAAACCGTCACGGGGAATTTTTTTGTGGTGTGCATGGATTGAACCTATGACCTCCCCCCAGGATGGGAACCCCTAAGAGAAAACCCACCCTACCTCAAACCAGCTGAGCTGGAGATCATTGGCCATAATAGGTATCTTTAACCTGAGGATTTTTTTTTTTTTTTTTTCAAAATAGACAAAGTTTTAGCCTTTTCTAAAGTAATTGACCCCAATTCCTTATATCAGAAATCCCCAAATTAGTGTCGCCGGCTAAAATTGCTAGGATTTAGCTTACACCTTTTGGTAAATTAAAGGCGTCGCCTAAGCCTACATGTTTGGTAAGAAATGTCGGCTAATTCGTCTGATCCCCCTCTTTTGGTGATTTTCGCTAGCTCAGCTTAAACCCGCACCGGCTCAATCCATGCTATGGGTGATTACTTAATTGGGTAATTTTCAGGGCCGACTCTTAAGGGGTGCGGAGAGGACTCCCGGCTCGGGCCCAATTTCTCAGGGGCACATTGACCTTCCGGCAATCTAAGTTTTCTTAACAGTGATATCCTTAATCTGATGGATTTTTGTATGTTTGAGCCCCAAAATTGTTAATCAAGTATTAATCAAAGTGAATGGTAGTTTATATAAAATAAAAAGTAAAACAATGATGAGAGAGGTTAAGAATTAAAGAAGAAAATGAAATGGTTTGAGAAAAAAATTGCAGGTTTATTAATGAGTGTAGAACTATAGAGGATGAAGAAAATGAAATGAAGAAAACTCACACTTAGTTGTTTTTGCTTTTTACCGTTTAGTTTTGACTTCCTTTTTAACTTTAATTTTTGTTATGAAACATTTTTTTAATTGCCAAACTTTCACCCATTTATATTTTAACCCTTTGTGGGATTCGAACTCTCAACCTCCCCTAAGAGGGTTTGTTCACTCTACCGTTAAACTACACCCTAAGTGGGAAATAAAATTTGATTCATCAATTTGATATTACTTTAATCGTAGCTTAAAAAATAGTTTACATTATTTATTTCGTTAAGGCCTAAAGTTAAGGCTAAGGGTCAAAATTTTTACAGCTCGACCCGAGCATCTGAATGTTCAGGGCCAGCCCTGGTAATTTTCCCTACCCAAAATCAGCTTCTCCTTTATTTAAGACCATACTATTCTTTCTCTATAATAATATGGCTTAATCATGATTGTTAATCTTGGGGCTAACATTGCTATTCTTTGTGTTTAAGTAGACATACGTTCTTTCACATTATTACAATTCAACAAACTATTGTTTTGTTTTCGAAAAATCACCAAAATAAACCATCTTAAACGATAAGTTTAACTAAATTGTAAAAGATAAAATCAATCTATCAATCAATCTTGTTATTTTTAGTATATACCAATTGTTGGATATTTTAGTGTAATTGGACTGACTATGTTGATCAATATGTTCATAGTAATACATCATATAGATGTGGGGTGTGCGGAGTGCACGCCTATTTGAATTTATTATGAACTTAGGGGCGAAGCCCCTAAGGAACGGGGTCTGGGGGCAGCGCCCCTGGGAGCAGGGTCTAAGGGGCGGCAGCCCCTGGCAGGGTCCAAGGGGTAGAGCCCCTGAAAAAATTTTATTCCATTGAAATTGCTATGGTAAAAATGTCTCAGAAAATTAATTTTCAGAAATAGAGGGACTATTTTTGCCAATGTTGAAACCCTTTGAAAACTGCCTAAAAGGCAGTTTCTAGCCCTGTTTTTTCATAACGAAATTCTTCTTCTTGGTCATAATCTCTCTGTTTCTTTAATCTCGATCACAACATACAGAAAATTCTCAATCTCTGATTGTATCCGGTTGAATATTCGATAGACCGTCGAATTGATTCAATCTGAAAGCGATCACGTGCCCCTCTCACCATAACAGTCGAGTCCAAGGAGCAGCAAAATCCGGCCTATGCCGATTGGCTCTCCTTCGATCAACAAACAATTCTCATTCTCAATGCCTCTTTAATTGAAGAGGCGATGGCTAAGGTTCTTGGCCTCGACACTGCGCGTCAAATCTGGACCGCCCTCAAGGCCGCCTATAGCAACACTTCTCTTGAACGAATGCATCTCCTTCAAGATAATCTTCGTCAACTCACCAAATACCAGGACTTGACTTTCATCATACGTTTGATCCTGTCGTCAACGCCGCTACTATACATGTTGTCTTATCTCTAGCGGTTATCAATGGCTGGTCTCTTCGCCAACTTGATGTCAACAATGCCTTTTTAAACGGATCCCTCTCTGAAGCCGTGTATATGGAGCAACCTCCTGGGTTCGCAAACTATACTCATCTGGATTATGTGTGCAAGTTAAATCGTGCACTCTATGGTCTAAAACAAGCTCCTAGGGCGTGGTTCCAACGTCTTAGTTCCTTTCTTATCTCCTACGACTTTGCTTGTAGCCGCGCGGACCCCTCTCTTTTCATCTTCCATCACGGAAACTCTCTTATGTATCTTTTGGTGTATGTCGATGATTTGATTCTCACCGGAAATCAATCCTCGTTAATCACCTCGTTCACTAATCGCTTACATCAAGAGTTTGCTATCAAAGATCTTGGCACTCTAAATTATTTCCTTGGTCTTGAGGTCCTTCATCAAAATGACGGCCTTGTCCTCACTCAAACGAAATATGCCAATGATATCATCTCTCATGCCGGTCTCACTCATGCCAAACCCGTTCCCGCACCTCTCTCCACCTCGGATACTTTTGTATTAGATGGTGTCCCCTTCCACAATCCTACCCTTTACCGTTCCATTGTTGGGCCCTTCAATACCTAACTATTACTCGCCCGGACTTGGCTTATGCGGTTAATCAAGCCTGCCAACATCTACACTCTCCAACCGAAAAACACTTTCAGCTTGTCAAGAGGATCTTACGATATGTTAAAGGCACCATCTCTCATGAACTTATTTTCACTCGTCCTATTTCTTCAACAGTTTTGGGTTATTCTGATGCAGATTGGGCACGGTGTATCGAGACACGACGCTCTACATATGGTTATTCTATTTTTCTAGGTGGCAATTTAGTCTCTTGGAGCGCCAAGAAGCAACCAACAGTTGCTCGCTCAAGTTGTGAATCCGAGTATCGTGCAATGGCAAATGCAGCTGCTGAGATTGTTTGGATAACGTATCTACTACAGCAACTTCGGGCACTTCCTCCTTCTCGACCAACGCTTCTGTGTGACAATCGGAGTGCTCTATTTATGAGTCAAAATCCAGTGTCCAACAAACGTGCAAAACATATTGATCTGGATTATCATTTTGTTCGTGAGCTCGTCATGTCAGGGAAGCTGCACACTAAATTTGTACCTACCAAGCTTCAACTTTCGGATATTTTCACCAAAAGCTTGCCACGACCTTAGTTCGAGCACTTTCGGGATCTTCTTCGTGTTTATCCTCCGTCGTTTCGCTTGACGGGGGATAAAAGATAATATCAATCTATCAATCAATCTTGTTATTTTTAGTATACAACAATTATTATTCATTATACATCAATTAATAATTATTGTGTAATTAGTTGTTTCTATTCTTATATTATGTAATTCAAGCATATAATGATATCATATCTCTCTTGATTAATCAGAGAGAATTAAACCTATCACAAATTGCCTTTCTCTAATTTTTTACTTTGCAAAAGTATTATTTGATTTCACTAAGCCAAGAAAAACCTTTCACAACACACCATGTTACTTTTAATTATCTTTAACTATGATTTCACCTGATACATCAACTTTGTGGTTGGTGCGGCCCTTGGCACAACAACATAGATGCCCAGTTAGGGTGAGCAAATTAATTAACTGCTATAACTGATAATCGAATCATAATGAGACAAATTTTAATTGATAAGGTACATAACCAATGATTATGGACATGGTTATGAAATTTCTTTAACTAACCGAGCGGTTATAGTTATGGTTTTGAAGCATTAGTTAGCCGATATACTCAAAACTGAACTGAACTTATAATGTTAAATCTAGGTAACATATTTATGTTTTACACTAATGATATAGAGATTTTTTTATTAATATTAAAGTATGCTAGTAGCAAAACAATTATGATGTAGGTATCCTTTATTTTGATAAAAATTAGACTTGTAATCAAAGATTCAAAGGTTAAGTAAGTTTCTTTGTGTTGTTGTTGAGAAATATCTTATTGAAAGAGATCTTACATTGACAGGTTAACCAAAAAGTGTTGGGAATCATGGTATCAAATACACAGCGGAAGTAGTTTTGTTTATTAATAAAATCGATTATATAAAATATATAATATGAGCCGATTTATATATATAAAATATATGTTTAATTTTATTAATCCTATTAATAAAATATTCTCAATCAGGATCTCAGTTAAACGCGGATAAACAAATAAATAGTAAACAACCATAGTGGGTTTAGTAATCAACCTTTGACAACTACACCGGAATTGTAACACGCGGGTTACAACGAATCCTCGCTAGTAGGAAGTTCACACCCGAGAACTGACCAACCGAGAGCAACACTTAGCAAGAGGGAGGCGGCGATGGTGGTGGTTTGCGGCGGACAAAGGGGCGGCGGCTCCTAAGTGTGGCCACAAATCTTGAGAGGAGACAAGGGTTATGTTGTTTTATCTTTATCAAAAACATGTGATTAGAGTTTGATCTATTACACCTATTTATAAAGATAAAATTACACATAATGATTAGTCATCATTAGACTAGTCAAAGCACTTGACCACTTAATTAGTCAAAATCATACAGTTGACCATTTGACGAGTCAAAGTTCTACATTTGACTAGTCAAAGTGTAACGCCTTTTATTTAACAATTAAAATTCTCCCTTAATAATAAACTACTTTACTATTAAGTCCCTCGAGTTCAAAACTATTATTATTTCATAAATAATAATCCACCAACACATGAACTTATCTGATTTGTGTACCAACGTGTAACTCTTCGGATCGTACCGGGTCGGGTTACATTGACCTCGACTTTTAATTACATCGGACATACTATATATCCAACAATCTCCCACTTGGACGATTTTAATTAAATGAGTCAACGTGCGCAAAGTTGGACGCCTAGCTGCATCGCATTGCACCCAAACCAATATGACACTTTACAGTCGTCAACTAGTTCTTTGAGTTCAAGTAACGCACATAACCAAATACTATAGCCCTGATAATTCTATCAATAAGTCCCTTCTGTATAGACATCCGTTGATCATAAGAGATGGATCATTCATTCTTATATAATGATCAACCATTCTCTATTCTCGTCTCTAATTCGAAGTGGTCTAACGAACTACCTTAGTCCGAGCGTGGCCACGCGTTTATACCAGTTTGAATTAACGAGGCCGCCATAATGTCTAGACTTCTAATCCTATAGAAGTACAGAATTCCATCAGCGTCATACAACTCCCACTTCATCTTGGATTTCTCCCAACGCTACCCTTATTGCTACCCATGTTTCAGGAGAGTGTTAGATAATATCAAGGATAGTCCTTGATCAATGTAGTTTAATATGTGCCTTAGGAAAAAGGACAGATTGAACATATCAATATCAAAACATCTCATGACACAGATCCATGGAGATCGTTTTGAAGCGAGTTACATCCAGTATCATTCCCTAATGATATCTATGAATTATGATTCTCAAACCCTTGAGTTATTCATCTCATAAATACAATCATCTCAATTCACAATAGTCTTACATTCAAATTCATTCCCATGAAATTTGATCGACTACAGATGTTTAGAATACTCTTATTCAAGGATTTAAACATACAAATAATGAACACAATTACAAAATATTTAAATTTGCATTTAACCATTAAATCAAATAAATATTCAATGTAACTGTATAGTTCAAAATAAAACACCAATACTAAATACAGATCATGCCCACTGTCTAGAAACTCTAAGCCCTATCTTTCCAGCATGCTCCTCATGTTTAGCTTGAGGTAAAGGCTTAGTAAAGGGGTCAGCTAGATTTAGATCTGTGTGAACTTTGTTTATTACGATGTCTCCACGTGCTATTATCTCTCTAATATAGTGGAATTTCCTAAATATATGCCTTGTGGTCTCATGTGACCTTGGTTCCTTTGCAAGAGCAATGGCACCAGTGTTGTCACACAGCATCTCGATTGGTTTCTTTATGCTAGGCATAACATCGAGATCAGTAATGAACTTCTTCATCCAGGCAGCTTCCTTTGCAGCATCCGATGCAGCATTGTATTCTGATTCACAGGTGGATTGAGCAACCACACTTTTCTTAGAGCTCTTCTAAGTAACAGCCCCACCATTCAGAATGAAAACATATCCTTTTTGTAACCTTGAATCATCACGATCAGTCTGGAAGCTTGCATCAGTATAACACTTAACTAACAGCTCCTCATCCAGTCCTCCATATATTAAGAACATGTCCTGAGTCCTTCTCAAGTACTTAAGAATGTTCTTCACTGCAGCCCAGTGACTCTCTCCCGGGTTATCTTGATATCTACTCATCATGCTAAGAGCATACGAGACATCATGTCTAGTACATAACATGGCATACATGATAGAACCAACCGCAGAAGCATATGGAACTCTTTCCATTTTCTTCTTTTCTTCTTTAGTGTTTGCACACTGCTTACGATTTAGAATGGTTCCATGTGCCATGGGCAAGGGCCCCCTTTTTGAGTCTTGAATTGAGAAGCGTCGCATGACCTTATCAATATATGTACTTTTACTCAAACCCAATAACCGCTTTGATCTATCTCTATAAATCTTTATTCCCATAATATAGGCGGCTTCACCAAGATCTTTCATTGCGAAACATTTACCCAACCAGGTCTTAACATCTTTAAGCATAGGGATATTGTTCCAATAAATAGTATGCCATCTACATACAGTATGAGAAAAGTGATATATCTCCCACGAGATTTCTTATAAACACATGGTTCATCTTCGTTCTTGATAAAACCAAACTCTTTGATTTTCTGATCAAAACGGAGGTTCCAGCTGCGAGACGCTTGCTTTAATCCATAGATGGATTTATTCAGCTTGCACACCTTATTAGGATTATTTGGATCGAAAAAACCTTCAGGCTGAACCATATAGACATCTTCCAGTAAGTATCCATTAAGGAACGCGGTTTTGACATCCATTTGCCATATCTCATAGTCATAATATGCAGCAATGGCAATTAGAATTCTAATAGACTTAAGCATGGCTACTGGTGAGAAAGTTTCCTCATAATCAATTCCTTGAGTCTGAGTAAAACCCTTCGCTACAAACCTTGCTTTGTAGGTTTGCACATTCCCATACATGTCAGTCTTCTTCTTGAAGATCCATTTGTTTCCTACAGTCCGACATTTGGCAGGAAGATCAACCAATCCCAGACTTGGTTATCATACATGGATTGCATCTCTGCATTCATGGCTTTTTGCCATTTCTTGGATTCCGAATCCAAGATTGCAGCGTTGTAAGTAGTAGGCTCAGCTTCATCAATCATGAAGATATTGTCATACCTTTCAGGTGCACGATGATCCCTAATACTTCTTCGAACACTTGGTGTTTCTGTTGATTCTTGAGTCCTCTCATGCTCAACTTCAACAACCTGATCGATTACTCCTGGTTCTGTTTGAACAACTGGTTCAGTCACTTGTGATTCTCAAATTTCTTCAAGATCCACATGGTTATCTCCAATCCCTCGCGCCAGAAGCTCTTCCTCTAAGAAAGTGCCTCTGCGTTTAGTGAAAATCCTATTTTCAGTGGGGTGGTAGAATAAGTAACCGATCTTTTTAGCGTATCCGACGAAAACCACTTTTTTGCCTCTGGGATCTAGTTTATCCGAAGATTCATATGTATCGATTAGATAATAACCAAGTTACATCTGGATAATGGGTAAGCGAGCAACAAGCTGCGCCGCTATCCCTTTTTGAATCGCAAAGCCTATTCTACTAAATACAAACCCTTGGTTCCTCGGGCATTGCGAGTCACTGTGGACCACCTTCTGCACCCGCTCCAAAAAGCGAACTGCCTCAGGGGCTAGAGATCCAAAAGTGTCGAAGGCAAACGGAATGAATACATGCTGATTCTCTAAACACGCTGCCTCGTGCTTAGCAACTTTTCTAGCTTCAGCCTTCAAAACCGCCTGTCCCGGAATGAATCCGCTATCTCTCAGCCCCACCAGTGGGGACACTCCAGTGAGGTCAACACACGCGTGCTTACCCCCCGCCCAGCCAAACACAAGGACGTCCGCAGGACGCAGGGTAGATCTTCCCTCTCGTGGATCAGTCAGAAAGTTAACAGGGGCTTCTTTCTTGGCTGAGATCCCGGCACGCCTAAGCACATCCCATAAAACGTCTCGAACCCAGTCATGACGATACTTGAACCCCGGCAATTCCTTACAGTGGAGGGCATGCTCGCCAAATCTATCCAAACAGGCTTTTTTGCAAATGGGGCATGAGCCGTCTGGTGGGAAAAGGGGAATCAGGAGACGGTATTTAAGGATGGCTCTATATTCAACTGCTGACATCCGTTGCCCAAGACCTTCAATGGGCGCAACAGTCAAAAAATCCTGGGCATGAGCCCCCTTGAGACAAGCCAAAACTGCCTTTTGACGCGGGGTCATATCGAACCGCTCCTCCATATCCTGTGCGTGTTTACCATAAAGAGCACTCGCCAAAGTTTGTTGAGGTTTCTTGGGGGCGGTCTCCTTATCGGTAAAACCACCTAGATCAAGGTCCGGAAGAGTTGTTCTAATATTACCAAGAGCAAGGGAGTAGTCAGGATCCACCCCCACAACACCAGCGCTTCGCAAGATGTGGTCCTGCAATTTCCATGACTGTGCCCTGGATGCCACAAAAGCATATACGGAGACGTCCTCCGCCGAGATAAGCCCTAAGCCCCCGCAACACATAGGGAAAGAAGCCAACCTCCACTGAAAGTCCCCAAAATGCGGTCCCCCGCTAACAACAATATCTTCAACTGCCCCTCGCAGGCCTGCATCAAAGATAGACACAGCCTCTTTGACATGTTCGGGTTGACATGTCCGGAGCCCAAACACTAATTTAGCAACCCCCATGCACGAGCGCAACAGGAGGAGCTCACTTTGGGGGTCCCTCAAGTCCGGCAGTCGTTTCATAAGATCAACCGCCCGAAGAGCTCTTCTAGATGCCAAAGACTGAATAAACCCTGCATCCCGACTAACTGCCCCCCCGAGGAGTTTAATCCCCTTTGCGGGCCTGCTAATCTCGCTAGGGAATAAACCCGGCACATTTTTTGACCCATTGCATGACGGCCAAAAAATCTCTGTTTTCCGGATATTAAGCCTAAGCCCAAGAGGCGCCCCCTCTGAACGAATAATGTCCAACGCCCTAGCAACCTCCTCTGCCTTACCAATGATAGTGCCATCATCCAAGTACCAAGCATGGAAAGGCAAGGAACAAGCGCCCTGCACGCGAAGGATCAGCGGATGGAGAACCAACGCAAAAAGAAGGGGGCCGAGGGGGTCCCCTTGCTGCACCCCCGTGGTAGCCCCAATATGAGTATCCCCCACATATAACCTTGCGGGTTGCGCATATAAAAATTGGACCCACGGGAAGATAGATGGGCACCTGCAACTAACTTCCCTGAGAAGTGCCATACGGTCCACCTCGTTGAAGGCGTTAGAAAAATCAACAGTGAGCATAGCCAGGGACCCATCTGAATGGAACGCGCTCAGAAACCTGTTAGCGCTGTGCAGCACCGCTTCTGCCCCATTAGGGACTCCAACCCCAAACTGGAAATCCCCCAGATAGGCTGCCATCTCTTTACCCACTTTACGCATAGCGACTTTCGACACTAATCTTCTCCAAATGGCCCCCACCGTAATAGGCCTAATCCCGTTGTCAGGCTTTAACAGGGGGGTCAACGGAGCCGAGGCAATGAACTCCGCCAGAGCTTTAGGACAAAGCCCCCCAAGCCACAAGTTGACAACACCAGTGATGGCTTTAAGGAGCCCGGAGGCAGTTGGAGACCCCTGGCCACAGAAAGCGTCTAAAATATGCTGAGCCCGCAGACCATCCCTCCCACAAGATGTCCCTTTCGGGAACGTTTTAATACATTCCAACACACAATCAACGTCAACCTGCAAGGCTGGCTCCAAAGGCGCGGAGGAGGGCATGGTCGGGGGGTCCACAACAGGGTGTTTATCTATCAAGGCTCTCAAGGTGTCCCCCCCAGCAGGCGCTACCCCAGATGAGCACAGAACCTTGACGGCCGCTGTATAATGACCATCCGCTACCTTCCGAAGGCACTGCTTAATATTGCCCCCACCATCTTCTTTAGCTTGGTCCACAACCCTGCCAGAATTCCACGCCACGGGGAGTTCAAGGAGGGGCATGACCAACTCCTCTAAACCTGCCCCATCTTTCCAAACCGCCAACGCCCGCATAATAGAGTTACATTGAAGTGATTTCCTGTTACCCGACCTTCGTTCTTGCCTAGAAGCCGGTTTGACCACCCTTAACGTGCAACGAGGCAACAACAAAAGTTTAACCCAAGCCTCAATGGACCCTGGGGCATCCACCACTTTATGGAGACTCCCTGACAAAGCCTGGGCAAAAGCCATGCGACATGCAGGCGGGATACTCTTGACCGTAGCAACAGGCAGGGCGAGAATGCGCTCAAGGAGAGCGACATCTACCACCATCTTCCCAGACGCATCACTCACACGCATCACTTGCGAATCGCGAGGTTGAGGAATCCCCGTAATAAAATCAATCTCACCTCCTGCACGCGAGGTGCATTTAACCACTTCTTTCCCGTGCCGACAACGCCCATTCAAGGCATGCAGGGTCATGCACTCCCCTCATAGCCAGTTTTTAAGCACACGCAAGGTGTCGACAACGTCATTATAAAGGTCCAAGTTTGAAGCAAGATGCTCCTTTAACTCATCTCTCCTTTCCTTTGCATTAAGATGATCCCGTTGGAAATGCATGAGTAACCTAGAGTATCCCTTGTATCCCGGTGTACCATCCTTGCAAGAATGATAATTTTTAAAGGGGCAACGCCATATCCCTGTGGCCGAGCTGGGTCCCGGTTCCCCATCATTCTCTCTCATAGAAAGATAATTTAGAAGGGACCCTAGGTTTAATAAATAGTATTATTATTATTATTATTATTATTATTATTATTATTATTATTATTATTTATTATTTATTGTCCCTCTTGGCAAAATAAAGAACTACTAAAACACGATTGCAAATACACGATTGGGAGAGAGTGGCGAGTAGGTTGGGAGAGAGGGCGAGTAGGTGTGGGCGAGTGTGTTTGGATCGCGAGTCCGTATTGGCAGGAGAGGGCGAGTGGGTTGGGGGCGATTAGGCTGGTTTGAAAACTGACCGTTGGAGGTGTTCGGTTGTCAAGGAGATGCGGTGTTATTCAGGGAGGAAGGAGGTTTCAGGTGAGGGGGTAGAAGAGGTTTCAGGTATCAGGACCCTGGGGATTGGTTATCAGCAGAGGAGGAGTTGGCCGGAGGAGGGGACCAGTCGGTTTGTGCAGGGGAGCCGGAGAAGATGACCAGGCGGTTGTTTGTCGGACAAAAAGGGTAACCGTAGAGGAAGATGGAGACCGGAGAAGAAGATGTTGACTGGATATGGTCTTAGGGAAGGACCGGAGAAAGATGGTGACCGGAGCTTCAGGATCCGGATACTTGGATGGAATGAAAACGAGAGAATAAAGGAGATGAATTTGAAGAAACTTACGATGGAAAGTTGAAGTACTTGAGGTTTCTTTCCATGCCATATCTCATAAGGCGTTTTGTCAACCTTCTTTGTTGGAGCTATATTCACAAGTCTTGTGGCAGTTTCCAGAGCATAACTCCAAAAGGATTTTGGAAGGTTTGTTCAACACATCATTGATCGAATCATATCTAATAGAGTTCGATTTCTCCGCTCAGACACACCATTATGTTGCGGTGTTCCAGGTGGAGTGAGTTGTGAAACTATTCCACAATCCTTTAGATGGTCGATGAATTCCTGACTAAGATATTCACTGCCTCAATCTGATCGAAGCATCTTAATAGTTCTATTCAGCTAATTTTCTACTTCGTTTTGGTACTCCTTGAACTTTTCAAGAGTCTCATGTTTATGCTTCATAAGATAAACATAACCATATCTACTGAAATCATCAGTAAATGTAACAAAGTATCTTTCTCCATGTCTTGACATTGTTCTGAATAGACCACATACATCTGTATGTATAAGTCCTAACAGATCATTAGCTCTTTCTCCAACATTTGAAAAAGGTGCTTTTGTTAACTTTCCACTCAAGCATGATTCGCATTTTCCAAACGACTCTAAACCGTTGGAATCCAGGATTCCTGCGGTCTTAAGTTGTTTAACACGATTCTCGCTAATGTGACCAAGTCTACAATGCCACATATACGTATCATTAAAGTCCAACTTATTACGTTTATGGGAAATATTGCATAATATGTTATCGTTTTGGACTTCTATCTCATAGATCCCATTGTTGGGTTTTGCATCAAAGTAAAAACATATCGTTAAAATAAGCAGAAATAAATTCACCATTAAAACAATAATTAAAACCTTCTCAACGCAAAGCAGAAACTGAAACAATATTTCTAGTCACACTAGGAATAAAATAAACATTATCCAAAACAAGTTCTAAACTAGAAGGAAGTAAAAGAACATATTATCATATCGCCTTCACAGCAACTCTTTGTCCATTACCAACATGGACCTCCAAGTCACCTTGTTTCAGCTTTCTTATCTTTCTTAGTCCCTGCAAAACATTACAAATGTGGAAACCACATCCTGTGTCAAACACCCATGTTTTGCCAGAAAAAGCAAAGATTTCAATAACATATATACCTGAGGACTCTCCTCCAGAAGCTTTGGCTTGCTTCAGTTCAGCTAAATACTTAGCACAGTTCCTCTTCCAATGCCTAATTTCATCACAATGAAAACACTGGGCATTTTTCAGAGGTTTCTTGTTGGCAACATACTTTCCCTTTCCCTTCTTTTTGCCCTGATTGCCCTTCTTCTTGGTGTTTGGTTTCTTAACATGACCCTCCTTGATCATTAGCACTGGTGCAGTTTTGCTAGGTATGTTTACCTCAGCAGTTTTGAGCATCTGATGCAGTTCTGCAAGTGTCTTCTCCATCCCATTCATATTATAGTTCATAATGAACTGGTCATATGACTTAGGCAATGAGTTTAGGATGATATCCCCAGCTAACTCATCGCTCAAGGGGGATTCCAGACGAGCCAAGTGATCAACATATTCCTTCATCTTTAACACATGAGTGCTAACTGATGTACCCTCTTGCATACGAGTGGTTATAAGTGATCACATCACATCAAACCTCTCATGGCGAGCATTTTGTTGGAACATTTCCACCAGATGTTGGTTCATGTCGTACGCTTCCATGTCCTCCATGGTCCTTTGAAGTTCAGGGATCATGGATGCCAACATCAAACATGAGACTTTCAAAGAGTCATCAAAATGCTAAGCCCAGTTTCTATAAACATTAGTGTTCTGATTTGCGGGTTCATCAGGGACTGGTGTTTCAAGAACATACAATTTGTTCTCCGCCTTGAGAACAATTTTCAAGTTGTGGTGTCAGTCCATGAAGTTGGAGTGGTTCAGTTTGTCCTTCTCTAAGATGGACTTGAGAGAGAATTGGGAGGTGGAATTGTTTTCAGTTGACGTCTACAAAGTTCAAACTTAACTTATTAGTATATAATGTTTTAAGTGTCATAATTATTTTATGACCCAAAAAGCAAAATTAATTAGGATGAGACCCCGATTCATCAATACACAGTGAACTGGCTTAACACTGTCCACTTGTACGATTAGGTAGGTAAACAACGATTGTTAATTGTGTCCACTACTCAACTCTCCATTTGGGGTTATCGCTAAGAGAAATGTATGTTTAACCCCAACTATGCCCATTTGTCAAACAAGTGATGTTTAGTCCTATACTGTTAACTGTAACACTGACCTATGTTACCCAGGAAACGCGATGATTACCTTCACTCATGATCAACGCCCAGATGCAGGGATCAGCACTAACATTTGGGTTCGATTTAGAACAAAGTGTTAACTCGTTAAGGGTGGCATAAAACATCAATTTAAAATGGGGATTTATTTTAATATTTACCCTAAATATTTTGAATAACTCGTAGCATAAGGCGAGTTACCCAATCAGTTTATAAAATCCAATTTTATATATTTTTTGTGATAATTGAAAATCTTTTCAACACTCGACACGATATAGTTTTAAATACTCTATTTAAACTATGTTGGTCGTTTTATCGCGAATGGACTTATTTTAATATTAATAAAACTCTTTTATTAAATATCATTTTCGGTTTTATAAAACTTGTTTTAATAAAACCGCTGCCATGATTGTAAAAAAATTTATTTATTTTGGGTTATCTCGATTATATATAATAAATAAAACACAACCACAAAACATAATAATAAAATAAACGAATCGAGCCCCTAGTAGGTCGCCCGTTTCGTTTTAGCCAGAAATGAAACGAACTAGTCAAAAGGGTTTCAAAACTATTTTGATAACTCCCACTTGACCCGAGATCTCTTTCTTCATGGAACCTGTTCGCATTTTTATCTCCGTCTTGATCTTGTACTTGAAGCATTACAACAATAAATTTGAAAATACAATAAAATCAAATCTATTCTAATCCTATCTATTACACCGAATCCAATATCTGTAATAAAATACAAATCAATAAAAAAAAATAAAACCATCACAAACACAACCATGACAAGGGTCGAATACATAGGGCTCTATTCACATCACAATCCATGAACAATAAAAAGCTTTTGATCTTTTGTAAAAAAATATTTTTGACAAACAAAACATAGATCAAAATTATAACTTTTACCATCTATACGCGCATAACCATGGCTCTGATACCACTGTTGGGAATCATGGTATCAAATACACAACGGACGCAGTTTTGTTTATTAATAAAATCGATTATATAAAATATATAATATGAGCCGATTATATATATATATATATATATATATATATATATATATATATATATAATATGTTTAATTTTATTAATCCGATTAATAAAATATTCCCAATCAGGATCTCAGTTAAACGCATATAAACAAATAAATAGTAAACAACCATAGTGGGTTTAGTAATCAACCTTAGACGACTACACCGGAATTGTAACACGCGGGTTACAACGAATCCTCGCTAGTAGGAAGTTCACACCCGAGCACTGGCCAACCGAGCGCAACACTTTGCAAGAGGGAGGCGGCGATGGTGGTGGTTTGCGGCGGACAAAGGGGCGGCGGCTCCTAAGGGTGGCCGCAAATCTTGAGAGGAGACAAGGGTTATGTTGTTTTATCTTTATCAAAAACATGTGATTAGAGTTTGATCTATCACACATATTTATAAAGATAAAATTACACATAATGATTAGTTATCATTAGACTAGTCAAAGCACTTGACCACTTAATTAGTCAAAGTCATACACTTGACCATTTGACTAGTCAAAGCACTTGACCACTTAATATTAATAGATTTTACCAACATGATAGGTTTTATTTTTTATTTTGTAGACTTATTGCCTTTTAAATTTTGAACTTTAACCCAATGTTAGTTATAGTTGAAATTTTTTGTTAATAACCGATATAACCATAACCAAACCATAACCAATTAACCGCACCCAAAGTTTGCTTATGATTATGGTTAAGGAAATCTCATAACAAAAAATAGTGATTATAGTTAGGTTAACGGTAAAAGCCAAATCAAACTGAATGAATAAGTTAACGGTAAAAGCCAAAAGTTAAAATTATTTTGTTACACATCATCATCATCATCATCATCATCATACTCAGTTAATCCCACCTATAGCAAAGATAAGGTAGGGTCTGAGGAGGGTAAGATGTAGACAACCTTACCTCTACCCCTAAGAATAGAGAGGCTGCTTCCAGTGAGACCCCCGGCTCGATGTGGTTTGGTATCAAGCCTTGGACATAAGGCACAGAACACTTAGCAATTGGGACAAACCCGATCGGTCATGTACCCCTTTGTCTTTTGGCTATCCACGCCACCACATGATGCATGATTAACCATCTGTCGTTTATAACGTTATTTTCACGAAATTAGTAAAATAACGTTAAAATTAGTGCAACCTTACTTTTACCCCCCAAGGGCCACACATATATACATTATATGCGCACACCGTAAGTGGGGCGTCAAAATTATTTTGTTACACATTGGGGTCAAAATAACCATCTCGATCGTTTATTTTGTTACATAAAACCAAACTCTTGAATAAATAAGAAAAACAAAAATAAGAAATCATACTTATACATGAATCACCTTTTAATTGGCAAACACAGTTCAAATGCAGCACGTAAATGATAGACACTGAACCTATAGCTTCTTATTTGACACGTAAATTGGGATGTCTAACACTAGCAGTTCCGAACGATACCAATCTAAAGCGGTCATCATATATTTCATTCACCAACATCACTTGTTTTTCACTTGTTCATCACTTACTGCAACAATGTATTGGCTTCTGATCATCATCGTCATTGTTTGTTCTCATGCTTCAACATGTGCTACATCAGGAAGGAGAGTAGACTATCTTCCTGGCTTCCAAGGACCCCTTCCTTTTTATCTTGAAACTGGGTACTCATATTTGTTTATAAGTTTACCATTTGTGTTCCAAGTTAGATATATAAGCAACTATGAATGCATGACATTATGTAGATATGTGGGTGTAGATGAGAATGAAGAAGTGCAACTCTTTTACTACTTCATTCGGTCGGAGTCGAATCCGAAGCATGATCCTCTCATGCTTTGGCTTACTGGCGGCCCCGGATGTTCATCCATCTCCGGCCTGCTATTTGAGATTGGTATTTTTAAATAGAGTTAATTACTATTTGAGTCCCTATGTTATGTTGGTTTTAACTAGTTGAATCCAAAACGAAAATGTTTAACTATCTGAGCACCTGGTTTTTTAACAATTTGAGTCCAAATTACTAGCGCTGTTAGATTTTCTCAGTTATATTTTGTTAAATGACAAAAATACCAATATCATTAAACATGAAAATATCTACACAATATATGAATATTCTTATCTACCTATCTTCTCTATCTACTCTTCTTCTGCACCACCTCACAACCACCATCGACACCACTACACCACCTCCAGCAACTGATCTAACCATTAAACATCACGTCACTACAAGCCACCGCCCCTTCAACTTAAACCCCCACCATGAACACCACCGCCGACCACCATTTTCACAGCCATCACCACCGTACCAGGCCGCACCTCAGACCTGCAACCGCAACCACCACCACCACCAAGGGTTCAACCTCCATCATCAACATCATTGTACAATCACCACTCTCCCACACAGACACCATATCTCTTCCTCTCATCAAATACCACCACCATTAGTCCAATACCATCATTTCTCTCTCTTATCTGGTTTCTCAAACTGTTCGTGATGGCAGATCTGGAAGGAACCGACCACATCTGATGGTGACTCATGAGAGGATATTCTGACATGATCTCCGATGAAGGATTAGGGTTCCAATAGCATCTATAAGCCTTATTTGGTCTGAATGCTCATGGAGGGAGGTGCGTGATTTTCTTATTAGATCTAGGGTTTTATGGATCTGATTGATTTTCTGGCTAACAACCCGATAAGTAACAATTGCCGATGTTGATGATATTTTTTTGTTAGATGAAGAACGGTGGTACCAAGGTTCTATATGGGTGTTGTTAGGTGAAAGCGAAATGTTCAGGGATGATTGTGATGTGGTGGTTGAGGGAGGGAAGTAGTAGTCATGTGACTTTTTGCGTATGAGTGTGTGTTTATATTTTATATTATACTATATATATATATATATATATAAAGAAAATACATATAATATTAATATATAATAATAATAATAATAATAATAATAATAATAATAATAATAAAATTGGCAAAATAATATTGTAAGTACCTTGTGCATTAAAGACTTGTACTTTAGATGTATTGACTGAAATGCCCTCCTAGTTAACGGATTTATTAGATGACGTTAGTAAATTGGACTCATATAGTTACAATTAGAAAAATCAGGTGCTCAGATAATTAAACATTTTGGATTTGGATTCAAGTAGTTAAAACCACTAAAACACAGGGACTCAAATAGTAATTAACCCTTTTAAATATTTATATCTTAAATTCTTCAGTCAGCCTGTGTTTGTTTGCATGGATAGTTGAAACCGTTTGAATGATAATGCAGGCCCAATTCAGTTTGAAGCTTTGCGCTACAATGGAAGCTTGCCCACCTTGATTTCGACGTAGAATTCATGGACCAAGGTCTCTCTCTCCCCTCTCTGATCTCTGTGTCTGTGTGTGTGTTCAGGGCTCTAATTTAAAACTAAGAATATGTTAAAGAACTGTAATAAAGAACTTGAACATTGTATTTTAATGTAACACCCCAGCCGATGGCGGAAACATCGAGGTGTCACGTAGTGACGATTGTTCAATAGCACATGGACTAAATTTGTAAATATTAATAGCAAATAACTTCCATTATTCAAAACGAAATACAAAGAGTCTTAATAGAAATCTCAAACATAAATAATAAATGTTCAATTTTTATTTAAGCACTAGGTCCATCCTAAGCGTGGAAGCAAATAAGATCAAACGTCACCTGAAACATGTACAAAATAATTTGTCAACACATATAATGTATTGGTGAGTACATCCGTTTGATATATATAGTAAAGTAAACTTTAGCAATTCGTGTGTTATTTTGCAAGATGTAATAAGTGGTATCCGGGTCAAATCAACCCTAAGAGAAGAAAGCAGATATATATAGTATGCGCTAGTAGTAATGTAATACATAGCAATGACGAGGACTCTCAACAGAGTCACAAGGGTATAAACCATAGTACTATTCATTGAAATGCCAGGCCGCCCAACGGTTAATGATTTGACAGGTCATAGATACACAAAATAACACAAGCAAACACACATAAGAATTGCTATTTTAGTAAAAGGAAATATAAACTTGATAGTAAGTACATGAGTCACCCTGAAATAGTAATACAGTAAAAAGTGGAAAGATATACTCACAGTTTGCGAAAGCAATCAAAATCCACTTAAGCGGTTGTGAGCTAAGTAATGAGAATCCCGAGAACCTATAACGTATATAAATACTAGTAAGGTAAAGTCTACAAAGTCTAAGGTATCTAGGGTCTAAGGCATTAGGGTTTGCTAAGTCGATTTGGGGAATTAGAGATTTTATGATTAGTCGAATTAATGTAAAAGATGTATATTAAAAATAATATACCAAAGTTTGTAATATGATTTAGGTAATATAATTATTACCGATTAAATATTTAGATAACAATATGTTTGAATAATTAAGACAAAATAATTTAGTTAGTTACTTTAACTAAATTAAAATAATACGATAATCATAAATATATAAATAAATAATTTTTGTGTTACACAACGATTTAACAAAAAAAATAATTAAGACATTAAATCATACGAGTATTTCTATTTTATAAGAAAAACATTTATAAAATAAATGTTTAAATTGTATAAATAAATAAATGTTTTATTATTTCTAACTAAACGTAAATAAGACTAATAATACTATACGTGATCCAAAAATATTTATTTTATAGAAAATGGATGATTTCTGATGTAAACATATTAGAATAACTTTCCCATAATTTATATAAACTTATTTATATTTAAAACTGATTTAATGAGATTAAATCATAATTAAATGATTAAAAATGGGAAAATTAATAAAAATAAATGTTTTATTGACCAATAATTTTTATTTCAGTTGAGAATGGTTAGAAATAATTACTCAAAACGTTTGAGATTAAAATCATTAAAAATGAATTTTTTATCAATTATTTATGATTAAAACAATTTAATTCAATAAAAATATAAAAATAAAACATTTTTCAGAAAATAAAAATGTGGAAATGTTCTTTATGATGTCAAGAAGCTACACCTAAATTTTCATAATTTTTGGGCAAAAGATGAATTTATTATGAATATTTTAAGATATATATATATATTTATAAATAAATAGCAAAAAAATAAGAAATACAAAATCTGAAAAAAAAAAGAAAAGAAAAAAACTCTAAATGTTGCAGCCATGGGGACTCGAACTCGGCCCACCTCATTCCACAACACACACACACCACTAGGCTAGATCATGTTTTGTTTACTTATTTGAAACTAAAATATATTTAACAATTACTACAAACATCATCTTCTTCCCCAATTTCCTAGCCAAACCCTAACCCTCACCTTAAAATCAATAACCCGATTTATGCACAATGATGGACCTGTAATAGAGGGCTATTAAAGAACAACATAAGAGGATAAAAACGGCATGAAAAATTAGGACTCACAAGGCGTAATGAGGTCGCACAACCAAGCTTCAAGGCCGCGCAAAACTTCGTCAATTGGACGCGATATGGACAAGTTTTTGTGGGGATTTTTGATGGGTTTTGAAAGGAATGTGCATTGGAAACTAACCCCAAGCTTGATTTATATAATGGTCGTGTGAAATGACGTTTTTTGCAAGTTAAATTAAATTCCGGCGGTTACTACCTTGAGGTCCGATTAAAGCCATTAAGAAACGCGTTTAAGGCTGGGAACTCATTATTATAGATGGAGAAAACGTAACCCGCAATAAATAAGTGTTAAAACGCCAAGGAAAAGCCAAGAATCTTGTCGCCGGAAAACAAATTCCGGCCGCCGGAAATAGGCGTGGCCGGAAAAACGTGAAAGGGAAGAGAGGGGGAGAAAAGAGTTTTAAAACTTTCAGATTTTGACAATTTGGCCCCTCATGTTTAACATAGTTAGTTTTATTAAGTTTTAGGTACTTTTTCCTTTATAAAAACTTAACCAAGTAACTAAATTAACCTATAATGTTTTTAAAACTTTATAAAACTCTCTAAAACTTGGAATTTTTTATAAAATCCATTGCGTAGACGTTCGAGATACGTGTTTGACTAAAACCTATACCCGATCCATAATAAATATATATATATATATATATTTTTCTAAAATTAAATTTGAAAACGACGAAACTTATAGGGACTATAATGAAAATATTTCAAGGGTTATTTTTGTAAATATGACGAAAGACGAGGGTGACGGATGTCACAGGCTCCCCTACTTTAGAAAATTTCGTCTCGAAATTTCTTTCAAGTGAAAATCAGTTACGAATTGGTCCAAGAAAGGTTTATAAACTCGGTTCGTAAAGTTCCTAAAACAGGTATAAGATTAACAGAAAATTTATAATCGTTTAGGTTCTACGTGCATTTACGGAGCATCTAAAAATAAGATTGCCATTAACAACCTCCCTAGTAAAAGAATAGGTAAAGTGAGGGCAAGTACGAGTAAGCAAAGGTTCAACTTCTAACGAGACAAAACTCCTATCCATAACGGTATCAAACAAAATCGAAGCATATAAGTTGGTAATAAGAAATGTACCATTGACAACGTCGTTGGTAGCTTGATCTTGGTTAGCGTTGATGTTGAAAGCACGACCACGAGCTAGAGCTGCTTGGATTGCTAGAACTGCTGGAGCTGCTGGAAGTGCTGGGGTTTGCTGACGAGACTGAATGAAAGCAGCTAAATGGGGACACCTATCTTGCTTGTGGTTAGGATCACCACAAGCATAGCAAGCTCTAGGTTGACCAGTCCTCTGGTTTTGAGCATTCCCAGGTTCAGTTTCCCGACAGTGAGAAGCAGTGTGGCCTGCTTTGCCGCAAGTGTCACATTTATAGCAGGGTCGAGTAGTTGGATGGTGAAAGTTGCATGAAATGCATTTAGGGTGTGAACCCGAATAGTTTCCCTGAACCTTTTGAGTTTGAGGTGCAGTAGATGTGTTTGCAACAGGAACCTGGTTAAGGGGTGTAACAACAGCATAGTTCTGGTTTCCACCTTTTCGTTTCTTATTAGAACTAGAGGTAGAGACAGAGTTCGCTTGAGACGGTTCAGTAGTAGCAGGGGTTTCAGTAGGTCTTTTAGTACCCTTACGAGTTAGAGTACAATCCTTGACATGTTTGTCAGTAAGAGATGCCGCGAGACGAATGGCATCTTCTACAGTAGCAGGTTTACTTCCCATAACCGAATCATGGATCTGAGGTGGCAGTCCCTCAATATACTTCTCAATAGCCAAGGATACCGGGGTTACCATACGAGGAATCAGTAAGCTTAACTCGTGATAACGGTTGTTGTAGGGAACATTGTTTCCACTATCCTGTTTGAGGTGATAGAACTCATCCTCCAATTTCTTCATCTCACTACGAGGACAGAACTCAGTAGTCATGGCGATTTTGAAATCATCCCAAGACATAGCTAAAGCAGCTTCCGTCCCTCGAGCATGTTTTTCACCATTCCACCAAGTGAGCGCTCTCTTTTGAAGAACACCTGTGGCATGACGAACACGTAAGTTGGCTGGACAGTCGCTATTAATGAACGTATTCTCCATACTTTCGAACCATTCAAGTAACCCAGTGGCTCCCTCAGTGCCATTAAACATGTTAGGATGGCAAGAGTTGAAGTGCTTGAAAGTGCACTTATTCTCACTAGCCCCACCATTTCCACTTGCATCCCCATTAGAGTTCCCATTCGAGCTACCGTTCATGTTAAGGTTTGGAATAATAGCATTAATGATGTTAGGAACAAGTGTTTCCAACTTGTCATTGAGCATGGTCGCGATACGCTGATCAGATTTCAGTTTAGCCTGACGCTTCGAGGCTCTCTTACGAGATTCGCGATCAGACATCTACAAAAGTGAACAATAATTATGAGATTTGATTCCAAAAATCTTGGAAATGCCATAGTTTATATCAAGACAAGTAACACATAACATGAGATATAGTAATTATAAATTGATTTAAGAAAAATTATGAACATTATAAAGAAAATCATGATAAAACTTCAAATGAAAAACAATACCAAGTATAAAACGAGATATAAGAGTATTTCCAAAGAAACTGTTGACTGACTAAAGTAATTGAAATATTATTAGTGACTTGTGGGGGCGTACTTTAGCCTATAAGTGAATGCTCATCCCGAGAATTCCCAGGTAGGTAAACGGGTCCCTCGTCTGATTGGGATTTATGCGAATTACCAACCTAGACAGAAAACTCAGAATACAGGCGCTCACCCTTCCAGATTGCACGTGCCCCGTCACAAATAATTTCCAAAACTATAGCGGATCTTGAAATGTGGAAATATATATATATCCTCGAGATGTGGATTTCACTCCTAACTCAAAGATATACTTCCAAATAGTAAAAATATGATGGAGTGAAACTGGTCACTAAGATAAGGATGTCACTCCTAGCTTAGTGAGTAAGTTTCTTTTGGAGGGATAGATTCCTTGAGATTTGGACGTCTCCTATCTCGAAAGGAAAATATTCCAAGATAAATAAAATAAATAAATAAAACATATAAAGAGTGAATCTATTCACCAAGGTATGGATATCACTCCTAACTTGGTGTTTTCGTTCCATTTGTAGAATAAAAATCTTCTCCGAGTATAATGAAAAGTAAAAGGAGAAAATATATCTAAAGAAATATGAGGATAAAAGAAGGCATATAATGGGTAGCTTAGTTATAGTCTAGGTCAAAAGCATTTACTAATAACCTAATTCCCTATAACCATGGCTCTGATACCAATCTATAACACCCCAACCGATGGCGGAAACATCGAGGTGTCACGTAGTGACGATTGTTCAATAGCACATGGACTAAATTTGTAAATATTAATAGCAAATAACTTCCATTATTCAAAACGAAATACAAAGAGTCTTAATAGAAATCTCAAACATAGATAATAAATGTTCAATTTTTATTTAAGCACTAGGTCCATCCTAAGCGTGGAAGCAAATAAGATCAAACGTCACCTGAAACATGTACAAAATAATTTGTCAACACATATAATGTATTGGTGAGTACATCCGTTTGATATATATAGTAAAGTAAACTTTAGCAATTCGTGTGTTATTTTGCAAGATGTAATAAGTGGTATCCGGGTCAAATCAACCCTAAGAGAAGAAAGCAGATATATATAGTATGCGCTAGTAGTAATGTAATACATAGCAATGACGAGGACTCTCAACAGAGTCACAAGGGTATAAACCATAGTACTATTCATTGAAATGCCAGGCCGCCCAACGGTTAATGATTTGACAGGTCATAGATACACAAAATAACACAAGCAAACACACATAAGAATTGCTATTTTAGTAAAAGGAAATATAAACTTGATAGTAAGTACATGAGTCACCCTGAAATAGTAATACAGTAAAAAGTGGAAAGATATACTCACAGTTTGCGAAAGCGATCAAAATCCACTTAAGCGGTTGTGAGCTAAGTAATGAGAATCCCGAGGAATTCAACCTATAACGTATATAAATACTAGTAAGGTAAAGTCTACAAAGTCTAAGGTATCTAGGGTCTAAGGCATTAGGGTTTGCTAAGTCGATTTGGGGAATTAGAGATTTTATGATTAGTCGAATTAATGTAAAAGTTGTATATTAAAAATAATATACCAAAGTTTGTAATATGATTTAGGTAATATAATTATTACCGATTAAATATTTAGATAACAACATGTTTGAATAATTAAGACAAAATAATTTAGTTAGTTACTTTAACTAAATTAAAATAATACGATAATCATAAATATATAAATAAATAATTTTTGTGTTACACAACGATTCAACAAAAAAAAAATAATTAAGACATTAAATCATACGAGTATTTCTATTTTATAAGAAAAACATTTATAAAATAAATGTTTAAATTGTATAAATAAATAAATGTTTTATTATGTCTAACTAAACGTAAATAAGACTAATAATACTATACGTGATCCAAAAATATTTATTTTATAGAAAATGGATGATTTCTGATGTAAACATATTAGAATAACTTTCCCATAATTTATATAAACTTATTTATATTTAAAACTGATTTAATGAGATTAAATCATAATTAAATGATTAAAAATGGGAAAATTAATAAAAATAAATGTTTTATTGACCAATAATTTTTATTTCAGTTGAGAATGGTTAGAAATAATTACTCAAAAAGTTTGAGATTAAAATCATTAAAAATGAATTTTTTATCAGTTATTTATGATTAAAACAATTTAATTCAATAAAAATATAAAAATAAAACATTTTTCAGAAAATAAAAATGTGGAAATGTTCTTTATGATGTCAAGAAGCTACACCTAAATTTTCAAAATTTTTGGGCAAAAGATGAATTTATTATGAATATTTTAAGATATATATATATATTTATAAATAAATAGCAAAAAAAATAAGAAATACAAAATCTGAAAAAAAAAAAAAGAAAAGAAAAGAAAAAAACTCTAAATGTTGCAGCCATGGGGACTCGAACTCGGCCCACCTCATTCCACAACACACACACACACCACTAGGCTAGATCATGTTTTGTTTACTTATTTGAAACTAAAATATATTTAACAATTACTACAAACATCATCTTCTTCCCCAATTTCCTAGCCAAACCCTAACCCTCACCTTAAAATCAATAACCCGATTTATGCACAATGATGGACCTGTAATAGAGGGCTATTAAAGAACAACATAAGAGGATAAAAACGGCATGAAAAATTAGGACTCACAAGGCGTAATGAGGTCGCACAACCAAGCTTCAAGGCCGCGCAAAACTTCGTCAATTGGACGCGATATGGACAAGTTTTTGTGGGGATTTTTGATGGGTTTTGAAAGGAATGTGCATTGGAAACTAACCCCAAGCTTGATTTATATAATGGTCGTGTGAAATGGCGTTTTTTGCAAGTTAAATTAAATTCCGGCGGTTACTACCTTGAGGTCCGATTAAAGCCATTAAGAAACGCGTTTAAGGCTGGGAACTCATTATTATAGATGGAGAAAACGTAACCCGCAATAAATAAGTGTTAAAACGCCAAGGAAAAGCCAAGAATCTTGTCGCCGGAAAACAAATTCCGGCCGCCGGAAATAGGCGTGGCCAGAAAAACGTAAAAGGGAAGAGAGGGGGAGAAAAGAGTTTTAAAACTTTCAGATTTTGACAATTTGGCCCCTCATGTTTAACATAGTTAGTTTTATTAAGTTTTAGTTACTTTTTCCTTTATAAAAACTTAACCAAGTAACTAAATTAACCTATAATGTTTTTAAAACTTTATAAAACTCTCTAAAACTTGGAATTTTTTATAAAATCCATTGCGTAGACGTTCGAGATACGTGTTTGACTAAAACCTATACCCGATCCATAATAAATATATATATATATATATATATATATATATATATATTTTCTAAAATTAAATTTGAAAACGACGAAACTTATAGGGACTATAATGAAAATATTTCAAGGGTTATTTTTGTAAATATGACGAAAGACGAGGGTGACGGATGTCACAGGCTCCCCTACTTTAGAAAATTTCGTCTCGAAATTTCTTTCAAGTGAAAATCAGTTACGAATTGGTCCAAGAAAGGTTTATAAACTCGGTTCGTAAAGTTCCTAAAACAGGTATAAGATTAACAGAAAATTTATAATCGTTTAGGTTCTACGTGCATTTACGGAGCATCTAAAAATAAGATTGCCATTAACAACCTCCCTAGTAAAAGAATAGGTAAAGTGAGGGCAAGTACGAGTAAGCAAAGGTTCAACTTCTAACGAGACAAAACTCCTATCCATAACGGTATCAAACAAAATCGAAGCATATAAGTTGGTAATAAGAAATGTACCATTGACAACGTCGTTGGTAGCTTGATCTTGGTTAGCGTTGATGTTGAAAGCACGACCACGAGCTGGAGCTGCTTGGATTGCTGGAACTGCTGGAGCTGCTGGAAATGCTGGGGTTTGCTGACGAGACTGAATGAAAGCAGCTAAATGGGGACACCTATCTTGCCTGTGGTTAGGATCACCACAAGCATAGCAAGCTCTAGGTTGACCAGTCCTCTGGTTTTGAGCATTCCCAGGTTCAGTTTCCCGACAGTGAGAAGCAGTGTGGCCTGCTTTGCCGCAAGTGTCACATTTATAGCAGGGTCGAGTAGTTGGATGGTGAAAGTTGCATGAAATGCATTTAGGGTGTGAACCCGAATAGTTTCCCTGAACCTTTTGAGTTTGAGGTGCAGTAGATGTGTTTGCAACAGGAACCTGGTTAAGGGGTGTAACAACAGCATAGTTCTGGTTTCCACCTTTTCGTTTCTTATTGGAACTAGAGGTAGAGACAGAATTCGCTTGAGACGGTTCAGTAGTAGCAGGGGTTTCAGTAGGTCTTTTAGTACCCTTACGAGTTAGAGTACCATCCTTGACATGTTTGTCAGTAAGAGATGCCGCGAGACGAATGGCATCTTCTACAGTAGCAGGTTTACTTCCCATAACCGAATCATGGATCTGAGGTGGCAGTCCCTCAATATACTTCTCAATAGCCAAGGATACCGGGGTTACCATACGAGGAATCAGTAAGCTTAACTCGTGATAACGGTTGTTGTAGGGAACATTGTTTCCACTATCCTGTTTGAGGTGATAGAACTCATCCTCCAATTTCATCATCTCACTACGAGGACAGAACTCAGTAGTCATGGCGATTTTGAAATCATCCCAAGACATAGCTAAAGCAGCTTCCGTCCCTCGAGCATGTTTTTCACCATTCCACCAAGTGAGCGCTCTCTTTTGAAGAACACCCGTGGCATGACGAACACGTAAGTTGGCTGGACAGTCGCTATTAATGAACGTATTCTCCATACTTTCTAACCATTCAAGTAACCCAGTGGCTCCCTCAGTGCCATTAAACTTGTTGGGATGGCAAGAGTTGAAGTGCTTGAAAGTGCACTTATTATCACTAGCCCCACCATTTCCACTTGCATCCCCGTTAGAGTTCCCATTCGAGCTACCGTTCAGGTTAAGGTTTGGAATAATAGCATTAATGATGTTAGGAACAAGTGTTTCCAACTTGTCATTGAGCATGGTCGCGATACGCTGATCAGATTTCAGTTTAGCCTGATGCTTCGAGGCTCTCTTACGAGATTCGCGATCAGACATCTACAAAAGTGAACAATAATTATGAGATTTGATTCCAAAAATCTTGGAAATGCCATAGTTTATATCAAGACAAGTAACACATAACATGAGATATAGTAATTATAAATTGATTTAAGAAAAATTATGAACATTATAAAGAAAATCATGATAAAACTTCAAATGAAAAACAATACCAAGTATAAAACGAGATATAAGAATATTTCCAAAGAAACTGTTGACTGACTAAAGTAATTGAAATATTATTAGTGACTTGTGGGGGCGTACTTTAGCCTATAAGTGAATGCTCATCCCGAGAATTCCCAGGTAGGTAAACGGGTCCCTCGTCTGATTGGGATTTATGCGAATTACCAACCTAGACAGAAAACTCAGAATACAGGCGCTCACCCTTCCAGATTGCACGTGCCCCGTCACAAATAATTTCCAAAACTTTAGTGGATCTTGAAATGTGGAAATATATATATCCTCGAGATGTGGATTTCACTCCTAACTCAAAGATATACTTCCAAATAGTAAAAATATGATGGAGTGAAACTGGTCACTAAGATAAGGATGTCACTCCTAGCTTAGTGAGTAAGTTTCTTTTGGAGGGATAGATTCCTTGAGATTTGGACGTCTCCTATCTCGAAAGGAAAATATTCCAAGATAAATAAAATAAATAAATAAAACATATAAAGAGTGAATCTATTCACCAAGGTATGGATATCACTCCTAACTTGGTGTTTTCGTTCCATTTGTAGAATAAAAATCTTCTCCGAGTATAATGAAAAGTAAAAGGAGAAAATATATCTAAAGAAATATGAGGATAAAAGAAGGCATATAATGGGTAGCTTAGTTATAGTCTAGGTCAAAAGCATTTACTAATAACCTAATTCCCTATAACCATGGCTCTGATACCAATCTGTAACACCCCAACCGATGGCGGAAACATCGAGGTGTCACGTAGTGACGATTGTTCAATAGCACATGGACTAAATTTGTAAATATTAATAGCAAATAACTTCCATTATTCAAAACGAAATACAAAGAGTCTTAATAGAAATCTCAAACATAAATAATAAATGTTCAATTTTTATTTAAGCACTAGGTCCATCCTAAGCGTGGAAGCAAATAAGATCAAACGTCACCTGAAACATGTACAAAATAATTTGTCAACACATATAATGTATTGGTGAGTACATCCGTTTGATATATATAGTAAAGTAAACTTTAGCAATTCGTGTGTTATTTTGCAAGATGTAATAAGTGGTATCCGGGTCAAATCAACCCTAAGAGAAGAAAGCAGATATATATAGTATGCGCTAGTAGTAATGTAATACATAGCAATGACGAGGACTCTCAACAGAGTCACAAGGGTATAAACCATAGTACTATTCATTGAAATGCCAGGCCGCCCAACGGTTAATGATTTGACAGGTCATAGATACACAAAATAACACAAGCAAACACACATAAGAATTGTTATTTTAGTAAAAGGAAATATAAACTTGATAGTAAGTACATGAGTCACCCTGAAATAGTAATACAGTAAAAAGTGGAAAGATATACTCACAGTTTGCGAAAGCAATCAAAATCCACTTAAGCGGTTGTGAGCTAAGTAATGAGAATCCCGAGAACCTATAACGTATATAAATACTAGTAAGGTAAAGTCTACAAAGTCTAAGGTATCTAGGGTCTAAGGCATTAGGGTTTGCTAAGTCGATTTGGGGAATTAGAGATTTTATGATTAGTCGAATTAATGTAAAAGATGTATATTAAAAATAATATACCAAAGTTTGTAATATGATTTAGGTAATATAATTATTACCGATTAAATATTTAGATAACAATATGTTTGAATAATTAAGACAAAATAATTTAGTTAGTTACTTTAACTAAATTAAAATAATACGATAATCATAAATATATAAATAAATAATTTTTGTGTTACACAACGATTCAACAAAAAAAAAATAATTAAGACATTAAATCATACGAGTATTTCTATTTTATAAGAAAAACATTTATAAAATAAATGTTTAAATTGTATAAATAAATAAATGTTTTATTATGTCTAACTAAACGTAAATAAGACTAATAATACTATACGTGATCCAAAAATATTTATTTTATAGAAAATGGATGATTTCTGATGTAAACATATTAGAATAACTTTCCCATAATTTATATAAACTTATTTATATTTAAAACTGATTTAATGAGATTAAATCATGTTTAAATGATTAAAAATGGGAAAATTAATAAAAATAAATGTTTTATTGACCAATAATTTTTATTTCAGTTGAGAATGGTTAGAAATAATTACTCAAAAAGTTTGAGATTAAAATCATTAAAAATGAATTTTTTATCAGTTATTTATGATTAAAACAATTTAATTCAATAAAAATATAAAAATAAAACATTTTTCAGAAAATAAAAATGTGGAAATGTTCTTTATGATGTCAAGAAGCTACACCTAAATTTTCAAAATTTTTGGGCAAAAGATGAATTTATTATGAATATTTTAAGATATATATATATTTATAAATAAATAGCAAAAAAAATAAGAAATACAAAATCTGAAAAAAAAAAAAAAGAAAAGAAAAAAACTCTAAATGTTGCAGCCATGGGGACTCGAACTCGGCCCACCTCATTCCACAACACACACACACACCACTAGGCTAGATCATGTTTTATTTATTTATTTGAAACTAAAATATATTTAACAATTACTACAAACATCATCTTCTTCCCCAATTTCCTAGCCAAACCCTAACCCTCACCTTAAAATCAATAACCCGATTTATGCACAATGATGGACCTGTAATAGAGGGCTATTAAAGAACAACATAAGAGGATAAAAACGGCATGAAAAATTAGGACTCACAAGGCGTAATGAGGTCGCACAACCAAGCTTCAAGGCCGCGCAAAACTTCGTCAATTGGACGCGATATGGACAAGTTTTTGTGGGGATTTTTGATGGGTTTTGAAAGGAATGTGCATTGGAAACTAACCCCAAGCTTGATTTATATAATGGTCGTGTGAAATGACGTTTTTTGCAAGTTAAATTAAATTCCGGCGGTTACTACCTTGAGGTCCGATTAAAGCCATTAAGAAACGCGTTTAAGGCTGGGAACTCATTATTATAGATGGAGAAAACGTAACCCGCAATAAATAAGTGTTAAAACGCTAAGGAAAAGCCAAGAATCTTGTCGCCGGAAAACAAATTTCGGCCGCCGGAAATAGGCGTGGCCGGAAAAACGTGAAAGGGAAGAGAGGTGGAGGAAAGAGTTTTAAAACTTTCAGATTTTGACAATTTGGCCCCTCATGTTTAACATAGTTAGTTTTATTAAGTTTTATTTACTTTTTCCTTTATAAAAACTTAACCAAGTAACTAAATTAACCTATAATGTTTTTAAAACTTTATAAAACTCTCTAAAACTTGGAATTTTTTATAAAATCCATTGCGTAGACGTTCGAGATACGTGTTTGACTAAAACCTATACCCGATCCATAATATATATATATATATATATATATATATATATATTTCTAAAATTAAATTTGAAAACGACGAAACTTATAGGGACTATATTGAAAATATTTCAAGGGTTATTTTTGTAAATATGACGAAAGACGAGGGTGACGGATGTCACATTTAAGCATAGTTGTCTTAGGTGCAAATGATGAGTCATGGGCCTTAGTGCAAGGCGCTTAAAACACGAAGATTTTTTTTAGGTGAGATCTATAGTATAAAAGTACAATTTTCAGGGGTTTTAGACGTGGTTTAGAAGTTTTAGGACTAGTTCTTTAGGTTGATTTGAGGCTTGTTTAGGGTTGATATATCTTTTTAGACGATTGTTGGCCGAATTTCGTTGAAAATTCGCTTGAAAGTGCGCATGAGGGCCCAAAAGTGGGGCTTTTGAAGCGAAGCGAGACTTTGGACCTGAAAAATACCTAGGTGAGTTTTGACAATAGAGGTTTTAATCGTAATAGCATTTATATAACTGTCTACCTATTAGGCAATCCCTTCATTACAGCCTCCAATCATTCTCAATTAATTAGTCAATAATTGTAAATCATTTATTTATGTAAATAGGAGAATTTGTCTCCATATGATCCGTTTGTTTTCTTGTATATATTTGAGTGTATTATGATTGAATAAAACACATTGGGATTTACAAAACTCTTATGGTATCAGCCTAAGAATCTCATTCCTTCTTCTATCTCATTTTTTTCCCCTTTTCGATCCCTGTTCTTTCATCTCGCCCTCCATGTCCACCACATCAGACCTTTCTTCCATTCCCCTACATTCCCTCACTCACCTCATCAACATTAAACTTACATCCACAAACTACCTTCCATGGGAGAAACAAATCACCCCTGTCTTAGCTTATCTCGATCTTCTCGGCCATGTAGATGGTTCGGCTCCTCCACCTTCTGCGACAATCACCACTGGAAACGAAACCACCACTAATCCAGCCTTCACAGCATGGAAAGCTGCTGACCAAAAGGTGCTTCTCCTCATTAACTCCACTCTTAGCGAAGAAGCAATGGCCGAAACAATTGGTCACACCACCTCTCTGTCTGTTTGGAAAGCCTTGGCTAATGCCTATAGCCATTGCTCGATCGAGCGTATCCATAACCTCAAAGATTCCCTTCGGACTCTTCAAAAAGGAACCGCAACCGTGTCCGAATTTGGTCGAAAATTCAAAGCCCTTAGCGACCAACTTGCCGCTATCGGACATCCGGTTAGTGACGAAGACAAACGCCATTGGTTTCTTTGTGGCTTAGGAGCGGCGTTTGAAAACTTCTCCACATCCCAACGCACCATTCATCCCGCGCCTCCTTTCCGCGACCTTCTTGCAAATGCCGAAAACCAAGAAATTTTCATTCAAAAATTACATGGTACTCAACCCCCTGAAGCTGCATTCTATGCTAATCCATCCAAACAGAATCGGCCATCCTCATCTCGTGGCCGCGGACGCACCAACCCTTCAAGGGGTCATGGAGGAACTTATCACAAACGGAGTCCTAATTGTCAACTATGTCGAAAGGAAGGCCACTACGCGAGCGCTTGTCCAAATCTTGCCTCCTATGCTCAAAAAGCGCCTCCTCTAGATGCAAATCTTGCACATGCTTTCCATGCTCAATGCGACATTCAATCGGATATTCCCGATTAGACCGCCGATTCAGGTGCTACAACACATATGCTCACTAATAATAATGGTCTAAATGTTTCACAAAAGCAAACCGGTAACATGCGTGTAACCTTTGGTAACGGACAATCATTGCCCGTTACACATATAGGGAACACAAGTTTAAATGACTCTATTTCCTGACAAAACGTTCTAGTCGTTCCAAATCTCACAAAGAATCTACTTTCAATTAGTAGACTCACAAATGATTCACCGGTTGACGTATTGTTTTCTAACAATTATTTTCATATTCAGGACCGAAAAACGTCGGAAGTTCTTGCTAGAGGCATTTGCGAAAATGGCTTCTATGTTCTCACCCAAAGTCACAAGTCTCTTGTTGCCGCGCTCTCCGCTTCACACCTTAGTGCTTCATTCAATAAATGGCACAGTCGCCTTGGTCATGTATCTTTTGATACCGTCACTATGTTAAATAAACTTGGTCATGTTTTTGTCACTTCGTTGTTACCCAAACCGGGTTTATGTAATTCTTGTGAGCTATCAAAAGCTAAACATTTACCTTTCATTGAAAATAAAAAACGCGCGCAACATATTTTAGACTTAATCCATTGTGATCTTTGGGGACCCGCACCCATTGCCTCCACTGATGGCTACTTATATTATGTCATATTTGTAGACGATCACTCTCGGTTTACTTGGTTTTATCCTTTAAAGGCCAAATCCGATTTTTATACTATTCTAACCACCTTTTTAAACTTTGTCCAAAATCAATTCTCAAAAAATGTCAAGGTTTTTCAAAGCGATGGTGGGACTGAGTTTACAAATAATCGGGTGCAAACTTGTTTTCAACAACATGGCATACATCATCGGTTATCTTGTCCTCACACACCGGAACAAAATGGAAGGGCGGAACGCAAACACCGCCACATAACCGAAACCGGATTAGCAATGATGTTCAATGCTCATGTTCCCTCAAACCTTTGGTTTGATGCTTTCACTTCCGCCACCTACATCATCAATCGTCTCCCAACCAAAATCCTTGAAAATAAATCCCCATTTGAGGTTCTTTTTAACCAACCACCCAATTACTCCAACTTACGTGTTTTTGGATGTCTTGTCTACCCGTATCTTCGCGATTATACCAAGCACAAACTTCTACCACGAAGTGCACCTTGCATATTTATTGGTTATAGTCCGAAATACAAAGGATTTAGATGTCTAGATAATACAACCGGCCGAATTTATACAACTCGACATGCTAAATTCGATGAAGACATCCTACCCTTCAAAACACTTTCAACACCTTCCGATACTTCAAAAATTCCTCTCACAAACTTTGAGAATTCTCTACCAACTCCCACACCAAAATCTATTAACTCGGCTCCTTTATCCACTGTTCAACATGACATATCCAACCAACAGTGTACTAAATGTTCCGAACCACCCAATCCCTCGACAACCGACACCCAACAATCTGACCCATCTACACCACCATCCAGCCCACCCAATCCACCTTCTCCATTCATCGCTCCAACAAATGGACCATCCAGCCCAACCATCTCCAACTCCATCCCATCTTCGATCACTCTTTCTTCACCGCAACACTCTCCAGCCCACACCGAATCCTCTAATTTTCCCACTACCTCCGCACCATCCTCTACTACTCCAGATACTATATCCCACTCTTCGGATCAAAACTCCGCTCACTCAACCCCACATACTCCAACCGTAAACAATCACCCTATGATCACTCGATCCAAAGCTGGAATCTTCAAACCCAAACATTTTGCAAACTTGGCTCAATTTTCCAATCATTCTCTCCATCACTCTCTCCTCGCTTCTCACCTTCCCAAAGGGATCAAAACCGCCCTTAAAGACCCAAAATGGGTACACGCCATGCAAGATGAAATTAAAGCTTTGCATTGTAATCAAACATGGCATCTCGTTCCTCGTCCATCTTCCACCAACATCATCGGTTCAAAATGGATCTATCGGATAAAATATAAAGCCGATGGATCAATTGAACGCTACAAAGCACGACTTGTAGCTCAAGGTTTCAATCAAGTTCCAGGTCTAGATTTTTCTCATACTTTTAGTCCTGTAGTCAAATCCTCAACCATTAGAGTAGTCCTTAGTCTTGCAACCATTCAAAAATGGAAGTTAAGACAACTTGATGTTAACAATGCATTTCTAAATGGAAACCTTACCGAAACCGTTTTCATGGAACAACCACCCGGTTTTGAAGATTCAAAACATCCAAATCATGTGTGTAAACTCAATCGAGCTATTTATGGCTTAAAACAAGCACCACGTGCTTGGTTTCAACGATTAAGTTCATTTCTTCTCACCCTTGGATTTAAATGTAGTAGAGCCGATCCTTCATTATTTGTTTTCAACCGTGAAGACATCTTAATATATCTCCTTGTCTATGTCGATGATATAATAGTCACGGGGAACAACGAACAATTCATTTCCACGTTTACCTCTAGACTCAACAAGGAGTTCAAAATCAAAGATCTTGGCTCTCTAAGTTTCTTCCTTGGTTTGGAAGTCACCCACACCAAATCCGGTCTCTTTCTTAATCAATCCAAATATGCCTACGATATACTCTCAAGAGCCGTCCTTCTTGATTCCAAACCCGTTGCCACTCCTCTCACTACCAAGGACATCTTCAACTCCACCGGTAAACCTTTCCATGATCCCACTCTTTACCGCTCTCTTGTTGGGGCCCTCCAATACCTCACCATCACCCGTCCCGATTTATCCTATGCTGTGAATCAAGCTAGTCAATACCTTCAAAATCCCACCACAACTCATTTTCAACTTGTCAAACGAATCCTACGTTATGTCAAGGGAACCATATCTCATGGGCTAACGTTTGATAGACCACCTAACACTGTTGTATTAGGTTTTTCTGATGCAGATTGGGCTCGATGCATTGACACACGAAGATCCACTTATGGCTATTGCATCTATTTAGGAGGCAACTTGGTGTCTTGGAGTGCAAAGAAACAACCAACAGTCTCACGTTCAAGTTGTGAATCGGAATATAGGGCTATGGCAAACACGGCTTCGGAGATCATTTGGATAACTAATCTTCTACGCGAGCTTCATGCCTTACCACCGGGACCTCCCACATTATTTTGTGATAACAAAAGTGCATTATTTTTAAGTCAAAATCCCATTTCTCATAAGCGAGCTAAACATATCGACCTCGACTACCATTTTGTTCGAGAGTTGGTAGCTGCCGGACGACTTCACACTAAATTTATTTCAACGGATCAACAAGTTGCTGATATCTTTACAAAGAGTCTTCCAAAACCGTTGTTTGAAAAGTTTAGAGCAATGCTTCGCCTCGGGTCTCCTCCTGCTCCCATTGACGGGGGGTATTAGGCAATCCCTTCATTATAGCCTCCAATCATTCTCAATTAATTAGTCAATAATTGTAAATCATTTATTTATGTAAATAGGAGAATTTGTCTCCATATGATCCGTTTGTTTTCTTGTATATATTTGAGTGTATTATGATTGAATAAAACACATTGGGATTTACAAAACTCTTACTACCCTACTATGTTATTAGATTATCAATGCACTATGTACAAGTTCTTTCACTTCTCCTAGTTTTCAAAAGAACGTGTTCCTGCATGTGAGTGTGTATGCACATATACCTATTTGTATGCGGACGTTTGTGTCACACGAACTTATTGGATGCCAACATCTTTATGATTGATGGCCAGAGAATCATGTAATTGATATGCATGCAGATGGCAAGCATAATTTTCCTAGACATTCCTGTTGGTACTGGTTTTTCCTATGCAAGAACTAAAAGGGCTTCGCATTCCACGGACACCCAACTTTGTGACCATGCCTATGAATTTATGAGAAAGGTATAGGATATTAATTATCTAATTCTTGGGATAACATTTATGATTAAAATTTGGAATTATGTGTGCAGTGGTTTGAAAGTCATCCAGAGTTTGTTTCAAATCCATTCTATGTTGGAGGAAATTCATACTCTGGAATCGCAGTCCCAATAATTACACAACTAATATCAGATGGTAACACTGGTTTTCTTCAACAATTATCATGTATGACTTTATCATAATTTATTGGCTGCAAATGTGCAGGAAATGAAGCTGGCAAAATGCCTTACATTAATCTAAAGGTGGTATATAGTCCTATCCTATGATAAATTATGAATGAATCTTATTTGTACCTTTGAATAACTATAAAATAGTTATTTTTTTATCTTTATATTTTACTTTGGGCATTAGGGATATGTTCTTGGCAACGCTGTGACATTTCCAGGAGAAATTAATTACCGAATTAGGTTTGCTAATGGTATGGGACTTATATCAGATGAACTCTACGAGGTTTGTTATGTCCTATTATCTTATATACTTCCTACTTGTTTTATCAACTAATGTTTTTCTTTTTCAACATCTAGTCGTTGTTCCACGCTTGTCGTGGAGAGTATCGAGTAGAGTATATAGGCACGAGCAACATGGGATGTCTTCAAATTCTTGACTTCTACCAAGAGGTTCTTTACTTGCTTTTCATTTAATGCGAAAGAAATATAATAAGATCAATGCGAGGAAAATGTGAAGATTGTATTTACTAGCTCAAAGATTACAAGGGGAGGAGCACTATATATAAGTGTAACAAGTTATAAAAAAGACTATAATACATTAATAATCTAACATGCCCCCTGAACTAAACTATACCAATATTAATACTCTTAACAAACTTGAATGAACTATTTCTAGTGCATAGATGGGATTGAAGAACCACATATTTTGGAACCTTATTGTGGTGATCCTAGGATGCTGATTAAACTACCCACTCAGAAGCTGCTTAATGAGCAACTGCCTCTTTCTTCACCTAACTGTCGTGTAAGTCTAATCTATCGCTTTCTTTTCCTATATATACCTTGAGCGAAGGAAACAAAATCAAATCGAATTGTAAGACAATTATAGCAAAGTTTTATGAATGTTTTTGAATCATGTAGAAAGATAGAACTCAACTAGCTTACTACTGGGTTAATGAAGCCAGTGTTAGAGAAGCATTGCATATTCGGAAGGTATTCATTCTTATACACACATATAAAGCGAGAGAGACGAGCATAATCAAATAAGAAGTTGATCATATTCGGTGCGAAGTAGATCTAGATAATTTGATCATGCTTTTTCAATGGTTGATATTGAAAGAATGACATTATGACAAGATCGTAACTAATAAAAAGTTTTTAAAAAAAATGCTTAAATGGACAAAAGGAAAAAAACTACCATTGTCAAACTAATTTTTTTTTTTTTTTGTTAAATCTTCTTCCACCATGCATTTTAAATTCAAATTACTTTGTATACTTTATTAATTGAATTAAAACAATACCAAAAATCGTGAATATATTTATTTTTCATTTGAGTATATTACTGAAATAAAATTTTCATTTGAGTATATTACTGAAATAAACTGACTTAAAGAAAACGCTTATCTATGTTATCTTATTAAGAGCCAGACATGACTAAGATGGTCATTTCACAACCATTTTAAGATGGCATACTAAGAGCCACAAGTGTAAATTCCTAATATTTACCCCTTTTCTTCCGGTTATGCCCATAGTGTCCAACTTTTCATTGCAATTGTATAACTCCATAATGCAACTCATACAAGTTATTTAACTTTTTAAAACCATCCAGTTTGTTTCTCTACATGGCAATTTAAGGCAATGGATTCAATGGGATTAAATGCAATTTATTAATTTACGCTCTCCCACACTTTACAATTATAAATCGTTTCTTCTTCTCCTTCTGTGGACGTCTTAATCGCCCCATCTGTTTACATCCCCCTCCTTGTTAAGAACTGTGTTAGGGAAATCAGAATCACACTCAAATGATACTGATGACGGCGATACGCAAGCAAACGGTATGAACATCCATCCATCACCCCAATCTGAAGCTCTGTGCTTTTTTGTAATGGTTGTAAACTTAATCCATTTTATTTGTTTTTAGAATTTGTTTAAAGTTCGTTGTTTCTGGTTAATTTCATTTCAATTTTGAGGGATTTTTTATTTGATCTGTGATTATTCGTTGTTTATCGCATGCTTCCGCTGTGTTTCGTATGTGCTTTTATATTTTGTCAACTTAGTTTATATAATCACGTTCTTTGTTACGTCCTTGTCAAAAGGCAATTACAATTTTTTTTAAATATGTGAAGTCACTAAAGCTTACTTCTTCCCTCATTCTTTTGGTTTCATTTTTCTTATTTGTATGGAGTATTATACTCTATTTACATCTTATTGATGAATCAAGGTATGTAAATTTCTAATATCATTTCATGTTGTAAGGATGTTTACCTTTTGATTATAATTTTATTGGTCACAGGATGCAGCCGACAGTTTGTTGGATTTAGCACAGAGATATCAAAGAATATCATCAATCGGATATATATGGGAACGTCCCTGGGAATTCTTTTTATTAAAGTTTAAAGGTCTCCATTACTCTACATGTTGTTACAGAGACTACACGGCCAAAACAATCTTTAACAATGTTATGTTCGAAACACAACAGTGGGTGTACTATTAAACATGTATTTTTTATGTTTTGTATATAAACAAATTGATTGATGTATTGCAGGTTTTTTTAGATCTCGCAGCAACGCGCGGCGAAAATATTATAGAAAATGGAAAAGTGTTTTTGGCGATTGGCACCTATTCGCCTAGGCGCATACGCGAATCAAATGCCTTAGCGCCTAGGCGAATAGTCTATGCGCCTAAGTGAATCAAACGCCTAAGCGCCTATTTGCCTTGGCGCCTATTTGCCTAGGCACCTACGTCGATTTAGTGTGTTATGTGGTAATTGGCGCCTATTCGCCTAGGCACCTACGCACCTAAGCAAATCAAATGCCTTAGCGCATAAGCGAATAAGCGTCTATGCGCCTAGGCGAATAAGCGGTCTACAAATGTGTTCTTAAACACTGCCTGCCCTTAGCTATTGAAAAATTGCATACTCTTTATCCTGAGTATTTGAAAGAGTTTGAGACTGAACTCGAAACGGTTGGAAACATAAAGCACCGAAATCTTGTTAGTTTACAGGTTATTCGTTATCACCTTTCAGAAACTTGTTTTTTGACTACATGGAAAATGGTAGCCTATGGGAACAAACATAATATGATGTAAACAATTTTTATTGATTATAAGAAGTGTATTATTTTAATGTTAAAAGTCAAACATGTACATGGATAGGGTAGTTTTTATAATTGTAAGATGCATATGATACATGGAGGAAGGATTATGTATAAAAATCCACATGACTCATGATAGTAACTTTGAAGATATAGCATACTAACCCACCTCGCCGCAGAGGATGTCTTCAGTTGCAAAATGGTATGCAAGGAATGGCGTGACTTTATGGCAACCGAACAGTTTCAACAAAATCATTGCTCACATCTAAAAATGTTATTGTTCGATTTCTAGCCTTTTTAACCATATCTATTCCACTATTTTGTTGTTTAATGAAAAAACTTTTAACGCTTATGTTAAAAGGAGCCAAACAACCTCAAAACCCGCTATGCTATCTTGTTATACATACGCACACATTAAGGTGGGTGTCCCGATTTTCATATGAACCATCTTCTCACTCTTATTCAATCGTCGGAATATATCAAAATAAAAAAAAAAGTTTGTATACGTAATAACCTTCAATATATGTATTTCTTAAACAAGGCGAATACCCGCAACAACGCGCGGGCATTCCACTAGTATTGATATAACATTACACAATTATTATGACTCTTGCTATGTAAATATATGTGTGAGTAATTATACGGACACAAATACCATTCATTTAAAGTACACGTGTTACATCCTAATGACTCTGTACGATTCATGCCATTTTAAGTTGGCATAGGAAGTGCCCTCTCTCTATATATACGTGTGTGTATATTTTGTAGAAGTATAGGCTATGGAATTGCTCATACATGCTACCGTATAGATCTTCAAGTAAAATGAGTAAAACTTGGATTAATCCCTAAATCGTATGAGAACTATCAGATAAACCTATTTGCGGGTTACACGCAATGATTTATCGGATTAGACAAAGATTTCTCTTGTTGGAATTGGATTTGGATAATTCTATGAAACAAAATATTGATGGTTTTTCCTTTTCTTTTTGTAACCGTGCGTTTCCATTGAGATGTGAATATCCCCCTACTTTATTTGATCGAGATCAAAACTGTATTATATGTCATGCCAATTCATTTTTAATAGGCAAAATACACCAGCCATTAATTAAATGGCAATCACCATAAGCCTATCATGAGCCCAAAAGATAATTTGATTCAATTCCAATTAATTAAGACCATAGACAATTAACTTTAATCAAAAGCCCATTAACAAAATCAGGCCCATGTAAATTATTTATACAATACAATCAAATAAAATTAGAATTAAATCGAGCCCGCACTCCCGCGTCACCTAACTCGTTTAATCTCTAATGTTATTTCCTCGATCAACAAGTTAATCCAATATCCTAAAATCGTTGATAACACTAAAATTACAAACATTCCTCCCCCATTTTAGTGATATCCATGATTAACTTAACCATCCTCACAGAAATACAAACGCATGCATAAATGAAAATGTCCTGCGGATTGAATTTTCATCTTAGTATTTACACGATACAAATATTAGAATAACATGGTGTCTCAATGGATTGAACCCATGTTATCCATTTAAATACATGTAGGTAAATACACATACGTTTACAAATCCAAATTCCACTTGACACAATATTTTACTAGCCTGTGTCCTAATCCTTCAAAGAATATATCAAAGCTCAAGTCCAAAGCTTCTTGAAGCGGCTAAACTTCATATTCTTATAGGTAGTTCATTACTCTTGCACCTGCACTGCAATTTATCAATGAACTATTAAGAAGTTTAACTTCAACCTACTTTATCTTGCAGTCCGAACACATACCTTGGGATGATTTGCTAATGTGTTCCAATATCGTTATGACAAGCTTTCCACATTGAATTCAGCATCTAACATTGTATTAGATGGGAATTGGGTGTCTTGACCAAAGATATTTAAATGGACTTTAAACCCATCCCTTTAGCTGATTTGTTCACGAGATCTCTTCCTAACCCTTTGGTTAGATGATCAGCTAAATTAAGCTCAGATCTTATAAATTCAACAGATATCACACCATTCATGATTAATTCCCTAATCATACTGTGTCTAACACCTAAGTGTCTAGACTTTCCATTGTACACTTCACTATATGCCTTGGCCAAGGTAGATGTGCTATCACATCTGATAGAGATTGGTGATATCGGTTTTGACCACAATGGAATCTCATAGATCAAATTTCTTAGCCATTCAGCTTCTTTACCAGCTGCAGCTAAAGCCACAAACTCATATTCCATAGTCGAGTTAGTGATGCAAGTTTGTTTCTTTGAAGCCCATGTAATAGCTCCACCACCAAGTAGGAATACCCAACCACTTGTAGAAGAGTGAGCTTCCATATTTGTTATCCAACTTGCATTAGAGTACCCTTCTATGACTGAAGGAAAACCAGAATAACATAAACCATAGTTCATGGTTCCTTTCAGGTACTTAAGCAATCTGTTCACTGCTTGCCAGTGTTGAGCACTAGGCTTACTAGTATATCTACTCAACTTACCCACAGCTTAAGCTATGTCGGGCCTTGTGCTAATCATAGCATACATCAAGCATCCGATGACCTTAGAATATTGTAACTGTGAAACTGAGTCACCTGAATTAGGCATTAGCCTGATGCTAGGATCTATGGGAGTACTAACAAGAGAACAATTAAAATGATTGAATTTCTTCAACACTTTCTCGATGTAATGAGACTGTGTCATGGTTATACCATTGTTACTCCTTTTAATCCTTATTCCAAGGATCACATCCGCCTCCCCCATATCCTTCATTTCAAAGTTAGAAGACAACAATTCTTTTGTCTTATCAACCTGATCTTGGTCAGTGCCAAATATCAACATATCATCCACATATAGACAAATAATCACTCCTTTACCAGAGGAATCAAATCTACTGTAGACACACTTATCAGCTTGGTTTAGAAGAAAACCATATGACAATATCACCTCATCAAATTTTTGATGCCACTGCTTAGGTGCTTGTTTCAAACCATATAATGATTTAACAAGTTTACACACCTTGTTTTCTTGTCCAGGTAATACAAAACCCTCAGGTTGTTTCATGTATACCTCTTCATTCAATTCACCATTCAAGAATGCAGTCTTGACATCCATTTGGTGAATTATCAGATTATGAATTGAAGCAAGAGCTACAAGAAGTCTTATAGTGGAAATTCTAGCAACATGAGCATAAGTATCAAAGAAATCAATTCCTTCCTTTTGTCTAAAGCCTTGGATAACCAATATGGCTTTAAACTTATCTATGCTTCCATCAACTTTCATCTTTCTTTTAAATATCCATTTGCTACCCAAAGGTTTGCAACCAGGAGGTAAATCAGTCAGTGTCCATGTATTATTATGCATGATAGAATCCATCTCATCTTGGATGGCCTCTTTCCAGAAAGCAACATCCCTAGAAGCCATAGCTTCACCATATGTCTTAGGATCCTCCTCAATATTAAAACAATATTGATACTGATGTTGAACCTCATTCCTGGTTCCTTCCACTAAATAAAGATGAAAGTCAGCACCAAAGACTTGGTATTTCTGACTCTAGTACTTTTCCTGGGTTCAGTACTAGTAGGAGGTGCATCTTTACAATTACCTGAATTATCACCATTGGCAATTGCATTTCCATAGTTTTTCAAACACTGAGGCATATCCTTTAATCTAGGTACAGAGGAAAATCTATCCTCATTCCCAAAATCAGCATCTCTTGACTCAATGACAGAGTGAACAGATACATAATCATTCGGTTCTATTACATAGAACCTATAAACAGGGGAATGCTCAGCATATCCAATAAATATGCAATCAATGCCTTTTTCACCTATGGTACTCATTTTAGGTTCAGTAAGCCTCACAACAGCTCTGCATCCCCAGACTTTGAGATAACTCAATTCTGGTGCCTTTTTGTACCAAAGTTCATACGGGGTCACCTTATTCCTTTTATTAGGAACTCGGTTCAATAAGTAGCAGGATGTTAACATAGCCTCACCCCAAAATCCATCACTTAAACCAGAATAGGACAACATGGAATTAACCGTTTCTTTCAATGACCTATTCTTCCTTTCAGCCACACCATTTTGTTGTGGTGTATAAGGAGCAGTGGTTTGATGTATTATACCAGTAGACTGAAAATATACTGGATCATAATACTCCCCACCTCTATCTGTCCGAAGGTTTTTAATCAAACCACTCCTATGAAGCTCAACCTCTTGTTTATAAACTTTAAATTTATCAAGAGCTTCATCCTTTGAATGCAATAAATAGACATAACAAAATCTAGTTGCATCATCAATAAAGGTAACCACATACTTTTTATTTCCAAGTGAAGGAGTACTATGAATATCACATAAATCAGAATGAACCAATTCTAATACCTTAGAATCCCTTTTAACATTTTTAAATGGTTTTCTAGTAATTTTAGTCAATTTGCATGTATGGCATTTATTACAATTTTGCATGTCAAAGGCGGGTATAAGGCTCATTTTGCACATATCTTTCATCTTGTAATAATTAACATGACCAAGTCTAGCATGCCACAAATATGAATCATTCTAGACTTTACTAGAAGATGAAGAAGCCATACAAACAGACTCAACAGCAAACGGGACATTGATATTAAGTTTAAACATACTGTTACTTAAATATCCAAAACCAACAAATGTTCCATGTCGGGATAAGATAAATTTATCCGACTCAATGACCTGTTTGTAACCATAATTATTTAATACAATCCCAGATAAGAGGTTCTTTCGAATCCCCGGTACATACAATACATTATCCAATACAAGTTGTTTGCCAGAAGTAAAAACAAGTCTAACTTTTCCAACTCCTTTGATGGGTTCAGTTGCTACATTTCCCATCCTTAGTACAGATCCATCTTCAAGTGGTTCAAATGTCTCGAACCATTTGAGATCCTTGCATACGTGACTCGTAGCACCTGAGTCTACCCACCATGCAAGTATATCATCCTGTACATAAAAGGATTCCAAAATAAATGAAACATAATTCTCAAACGAATTAAGTTTATATACCACTGGACTTTTAGAGTCCAATAACAAACCCGAAGATTTGGTTCCATTTATTTCACACCCAAAGGGATTTTTCCCGACTTGTACACTTCTAGTAATTTGGCCGAATTGCCCCATGTGTGTACCATCACAGCCAGCGGCCTGCACCTTTGTATTAAATTTATTTGATTCAAACACATTACGAATCATTTGTTTATTTTTCAAATCACAAGTTACATTTTGTTTCTTTGAATCACATCCAATTTTTGTGGTTTGAAAATAATTAACATGCCCCGAATGACTAGTTGAATCAACTACAAAACTCATAGGTTTTGTCAAATTTAAAGTAGGATTAGAAAGCGTACCTTGTGGAGCCTTTGGATCTTTCGACCCACTTGAACCCGGTATGTTAGTTTTGTTCACACTTGCAAGCTTTACACCACAATCCTTTTTGAAATGCCCCACTTTTCCACATCTCCAACACTCCCTTTTTGATTTCTTATTGGGATTATTATTATCCCAATCAAACTTCCTTTTATTTTTCTTAAACTTATTAAACTTTACACAATTTTTATCACGTTCACCCATTCGAAACCAATTGATTTGATTGTGATCAAATTAAAACAGTGTACAGTAACCTTCTAAATAAAATTTCACTTTCAATAAATTACTTCTCCAAATTAATCCAGTCAATGACAACAAAAGTCATAATTGAATTAAAATTCAAAACTTTGATAGTGGAAATCGTAATCATATAATCACCAAGAATTACGTATATTGGTGTTATAGTCAAATAAGCACAAGCCACAAAATTAAAATATTTACAAAATAGAATTATCTAGTGAAATTCACAGACCATGAAATCAAAATTCAATTCCTTTATATTAGAACAAACAATTGTAACCATACTAGATACCACCATATAATTTTGACAGCCAAACCCAAGAACCCACAAAGTCGAAATAAGGGTTACTAAACAAATCAAGAACCCATAGTTTAGTAGACTTTAAAATCTGGATTTACAACAACCAATTTTAACCCTTAAATAGGTTTATCTTTGTTTGTTATATGTGGTCTAGAACATCGAATTCAAACATAAGACATACCTTGAAACCGTATAGATCTTCAAGTAAAATGAGTAAAACTTGGATTAATCTCTAAATCGTATGAGAACTATCAGATAAACCTATTTGCGGGTTACACGCAATGATTTATCGGATTAGACAGAGATTTCTCTTGTTGGAATTGGATTTGGATGATTCTATGAAACAAAATATTGATGGTTTTTCCTTTTCTTTTTGTAACCGTGCGTTTCCATTGAGATGTGAATATCCCCCTACTTTATTTGATCGAGATCAAAACTGCATTATATGTCATGCCAATTCATTTTTAATAGGCAAAATATCACCAGCCATTATTTAAATGGCAATCACCATAAGCCTATCATGAGCCCAAAAGATAATTTGATTCAATTCCAATTAATTAAGACCATAGACAATTAACTTTAATCAAAAGCCCATTAACAAAATCAGGCCCATGTAAATTATTTATACAATACAATCAAATAAAATTAGATTTAAATCGAGCCCGCACTCCCGCGTCACCTAACTCGTTTAATCTCTAATGTTATTTCCTCGATCAACAAGTTAATCCAATATCCTAAAATCGTTGATAACACTAAAATTACCAACAAATACCATTCATTTAAAGTACACGTGTTACATCCTAATGACTCTGTACGATTCATGCCATTTTAAGTTGGCTTAGGAAGTGCCCTCTCTCTATATATACGTGTGTGTGTATTTTGTAGAAGTATAGGCGTATGGAATTGCTCATACATGCTGCAACAACACAGGGGAGCATAAGAGAGTGGATAAGATGCAGTCCAGATTTAAACTTTACAAGAACTGTTAATGATGTTAGACCATACCATCTAAACCTCAGCAACATACATTATCGTTCTCTCATCTATAGGTCCTCTTCATTTTACAACATCAATTGCAAATAATCTTTGCTTTTCGAAAGAATATATCATCAAAGTCACTAATGAAGTTTTATAAACTAATGCAGCGGTGACCATGATATGGTCATTCCTCACCAGTCAACTCAAGCATGGATAAAAAGAACTAAACTACTCAATCATCGATCAATGGCGATCATGGAAACTTAATGGTCAAATTGTTGGGTAATGTACATATTAATGTTGTTCACAACATAGTGTAATCAAATATACTTTTGTTCGATTGGTTATTTGTTTATATTGACAGGTACAGAGAGAGTTATTCAAATATGATGACCTTTGCCACTGTAAAGGCAAGGAAACCGATTATCAAATATTCTTGCTCTTTAGTTTAGATAAAATTTGTTAACTGAAATGGTTTGTTTACTATACGTTACAGGGAGGTGGGCACACAGCCCATGAATACAAGCCTAGAGAAAGTTTTGCCATGTTCAAGAGGTGGATATCTAACCAACCACTATAATAATCATTGCATTCTATGATGTCAAAATGATTCAATGGTCCGCAATATATGCAATTCTTTTCTTCTGTTGTTCTATTATCTATGATCAATAGTACAATTTTAATAGACCAAGTTGCTCCATTTGATCATTTGAAAAATTTGTCAAGACATCAACGACTATGGATCGACACGACGTTGCTTCCGGATCTGTTGCTCATCCAAGCATACTTTTTCCCTTTAATATATATTTTTAATTTTATTCACATGATTAAAATTTTTGTTTTCTCATATTATAGTACATTAATTTCTATACTACATTGTAACATACATTTTGTCACTCCATTTTAGATTTGTCTATCTCAAAAACTCCCGAAATATAATCTAGTAGGAATATATATGAAAGAATTTACACGGATGTCTATATGATATAACTATATTGTTGTTTTGGTCATTGAGTTTCATCAACAAATATAAGATCAACAAACTTTTCTCTTTTTCTTCTTTTCTACCTTATTTTTTTTTCCTTAGGGGGACGGGGTACTACCCGTGAGTTTTTTCAACTTCACTGATTTCAACCAATCATATATTGCCACATCATTTCACTGATTTCCTTCACCGAAACATTTTTTTTGTGGCAACACTTTACTTATTATTTACCCACAATAAATGAGAGAGAGCTAGAGACAAAAAGAGATAAATTACGGGTACCAACCTGTTAACTAGAACCAGAATTTGGTTCACGGGACCACTACCAGCATGGGTGGTGGCGGTGTTACCGTGCTGGTAGTGGGGTACCCGTGACCAATTCTGATGACGCCCCGTCCCCCCTTACTTAAAAAATCACAATCACTAACTACTCATTTTCAAAATACAAAAACTCATTTTCAAATCATTACCCAACACTATATCAATCCAAGAGCTTTCTAAAATATAACACATAAAGTCGCTTTATGTTGACTGACGATAAGTTTATGTGTTAGGTGACTGAAATAACCAAACACTCTTGTCATATGAAAAACAATATAATTTTATACTAAAAATAAGTTAGGACCATGTAGCATAAATAATAATAATAAAAAAAAAAGGGACAACCCATCCACTCGCCATTCATCTCCCCAATTTTTTTTGAACGGCTAATTTTTATTACACCTTTATTCCACATCACCTTGCATTTGCAAGGATTTGAACTCATAACCTTACATTTGTAAGGGAGAACACCATACTCCCAATTAACTTCCTGTTATTTTCTCCCACCGACAGGGTCAAAGTAATTCTAGGTTTCGACACATTTGAATGGTGACTGTTTTCAGGCCAAATGAGTGGCGGTGGTTTTAACAGGCTGCGGTGGTGAATCATAAGCAAAAAAACATCATGTATTTTAATTGATAGCATGGGAAACCAAATCAGAAAAAGAGATAATTATGTTTCTTAATAAAACAAAATACAAATAATGTGCTACACTTCTCTAAAAGTTGAGACAAACAACACAAGAAAACAGTAGCGGATCTAGTAATTTTTTTCACTGGGTTCATTTTTTAGATGCTCTAATTTTATATGACAGAACATAAAATAATTCAGGTCGGTACATGGGTTAGGATCGGTTTGACGGTTCGGGTCGGTTTAGGTTACAACACGTTGAAATTTAACATCAATAAAATAACTAATACGATAATAACCAAAACTATAACTAATACGATAATTCTATAAGAATTTAGGAGGTTGTAAGCATTTACATACTTTTAACTGTCTGTCCCTGTCCAACTATGTCTTTTATCATAGTAAGAGATCAACTCATTCCAGCTCAGGTCCCACTTCAATGTGATCCTACACATATAACACAAGTAAATAATGCATTAACTTTGAAAGAAAACCGTAATCGCTGTCCTAAAATTAAAGATCACAAGTAAATAATGAATCAAATATGATCACAATTAATAAGAATATGAATCAGATTTGTATATATTGATTATTGGTAACGAAACCCTCTTATTAAAGATTGTGGAAAAGGAAAATTGTTACTTTTATTGACGAGGATGGCGATGATTATGAATTTTATCTTTTAAGCAATCATAAACTTGATGCATTCAACACTCCAATAGCAAAAACCTAGTATACCTTTCATATAAAAACTTTTGTTGAAAAATTGGGTACTTTCGGATTATTTTTTGATTATGAATTCACTTTCGAATTATTTTATATTGTGAAATCATGTACTATTAGGTTACTTTTTTTAGTTGAAGTTGTATTTTATAGAATTATATGGTTAGCTAGTCAATCCGGTTGAATCGCACGATACAAACCGGTTCAACCAGTTGAACCATTTCTGAGTCTAATCCGATATGGTTAAACAACCGGTTTTTAAAACATTGGGGTCCCCTATTTAGTTTGACTTGCAACTTTCATCAACAAAGATTCAAGATCAACAATTAGTAACAAAAAAAATACACTTTGAAGAACAAACCAAGAAACACACAATCAATCATAACATTAAGCAAACTTTAAAATTTACAACACAACATAAATAAATGTAACAGCTTTCATACAAAAAGATTCATAATCAACAAACAGAAACAAAAAGTCAACCCTTTCAAGACTAACCTAGATGAAAACAAACCAAAACCAACCAAGAAACACACACGATCAATCATAACACTGAGCAAACTTCACAATACCAACAAATAAACAAAGGTCACAACTTTCATCAAATATTTAACTAACGATGAACAAAGTTTCAAGATTTTCAACTAATAAAAACACAACAATCCAATCCAATTAGACGGACCACATATATCTTTGAACCAAGTTAACTAAATCGAATTCCAACTCAATTATCTTTGAACCAAGTAAATGAAATCCAGCCTAATGGAAAACCACATATATCTTTGAACCAAGTTAACTAAATCGAATTCCAACCCAATTATCTTTGAACCAAGTAAATGAAATCCAGCCTAATGGAAAACCACATATATCTTTGAACCAAGTTAGCTAAATCGAAGTCAATCGCAAAAATATTTGTACCAAAGTAACAAGATTAACTAGTATCAAACATTCAAACTTAAATAAGTTAGACTACGGACTACCTGGAGTGAAGCAGCCGAGCAGGGCTGATTTAGTTGCAGGAGAGGTGGATGACGGGGCGGAGGACGGCTGGAACGGGAGGAAGATGGAAAGAGGTTGGGTTGGGTTGGAGAGGACTTTGGAGGCTATGGTATTGGTTGGGTTGTTTGCTGCTGCATTTTGTTAGGGTACAAGACCCTAGGTTTTGAATAAACAAAATAGAAACGAAACAAAAGAAAATGTGTGCTATAGGAATCGAACTAGGAACCTTTTGACTATTAGGAAGGGTTTCAACCACTAGAAGACTCTCAATCTTTGCTAATGAGTTCCTCAAATACTTTTTATGGGTTCCTTCTCAGTTTTTCGTATATATTAACACTATAATTTACGAACTGACTGGGTTCCCGGGAACCCGTCAAAATGGCCTAAATCCGCCCCTGCAAGAAAACCAAATAAATAATTCACACATTTCTTTAACAAGTCACAAATTGTTATGGCTGCCAAATCGTGTATACCTGACCTGTTAAGACATGCATATGTTAAGACACGAACACAACACGATAACATATCATGCCAGTTTTTCGATACCCGAACATGAACGTGTTTATGCCTGGTTTACACGATAATACCAGTTTATACTAAATTAACACGATAAGACACGATAATACTTGTTTATACCAGATTAATATGCCAATACACGAATGTGTGTTCCAAATGTGACACAATAAATGGGTACCATCAAGCGTTATAAAGGTAGAGTTCTAAATAGTAAAAACGTATAACTCCGATACTCCACCCCTACATCATCATCATCATCATCATCATCATACACAGTTAATCCCACCTATAGCAAAACTAAGGTAGGGTCTGAGGAGGGGAAGATGTAGACAGCCTTACCTCTATCCCTAAGAATAGAGAGGCTGCTTCCGATGAGACCCCTAGCTCGATGTGGTTTGGTATCAAACCGTGGACATAAGGCACAGAACACTTAGCAATCGGGACAAACCCGATCGGTGCATGTACCCCTTTGTCTTTTGGCTATCCACGTCACCACATGATACATGATTAATCATCCGTCGTTTTTAACTTTATTTTCATAAAATTAGTAAAATAACATTAAAACTAGTGCAGCTTTACTTTTGCCCCCCAAGGGCCACACATATATACATTATATGCGTACACCGTAAGTGAGGCGTAAAAACGAAAGTTAACCTGTTTAGACACGAAAGTTAACACGTATATTTCATGTCTACCTGATTAGGAAACAAAACTTGTTAATGTCATACATGTACCTGTTAAAATCGTGCATGTTCATGTCGTGTATTCGTGTTTGTGTCTGAAATTGCCAGCCCTACAAATCCTAACTTATAAGTTATAACTTATCTCCTTTTCAATCCACAAAAACCTCATTTTCAACACATTACCCAAACACTATTATCTCCTTATTAAGTTCTTGATTAAATCAATAAGTTAAAAGGAGCTCCAAAATACACACCCAAACATACAATTATATCACTCACCCACATTGTTTGTTTATCACGGATAGTTTTATTAAAATGATGTATTGGTTTCTTATCATCATCGTCTTCATCTGTTCTCAAGCTTTAACCTCTGCAACCTTAGGATGGAGAGTAGAGTATCTTCCTCACTACCAAGGTCCCCCCCCCCCTTTTTATCTTGGAATTGAGTACCCGTATTCATGTTGGAATTCTTTTCATGTTCATTAATGAAATTTATGAAACCAAATATCAATTTGTAACCCAAAGTTGGTTCAGCCTAATAAACAAATCCATAGCTCCTTACTTTGTTCTTGCTATAGGAAGAACGACGATCAGGGGTTGTAGAGGCCGATGACATATAGATAGGGCTACAAACGAACCGAACAAACACGAATAAGGCCTTGTTCGTATTCGTTTGTTAAGGAAAATATGTGTTCACGAACAGTTCATGAACACTTACCGAACGAGATTTTCTGTTCATATACGTTTGTTAAGAAAACAATCATGTTCTTGTTCGTTTGTTAATTTTGTTCATGAACGCACATGAACACAAAGAAGTGTTCATGAATAGAAACAAACAAAAACGGACATATATTAACTTTCTAATAAAATTGAATTCACATACATATATGTTTATTTATTTATTTGGGTTAAATAAATAAAAACAAAATAATATTAAGACAAATTATAAAAATTTAAAACCTAATTAAACTATCGAACATAAACGAACACATTACCGAACGTTCACGAACATAAACGAACGAACGTGGCCTCTGTTCATGTTCGTTCGTTTAACTAAATGAACCAAATATTTTGTTCGTGTTCGTTTGCTTATTATACGAACGAACACAAACGAACTTCCCGCCGAACAGTTCATGAACTGTTCGCTGAAAGTTCATCAGTTCATTTGCAACCCTACATATAGATGATTGTTTGAGACCAACTAATGCAATAAACCATTCTTCGATTTCGGGGTGACAGTCTTCAATTTTGGGATTAGGGTTTTTTTAAATGAAGGAGAGAGTGTGAGAGCAGAGTTTGAAGAGGGAGATGAGTAAAAAATGTGGGTTTTAAAACATATATTGTGAATCGACAATTTTGCCTCTAAAGTTATCTGAATTCACTAACCTTGTTAGAAAAATAGTTCAAAATGGCTCCAAAATAAAACCACTGGTTCCTGATGTTAAAAATAAATTTTTCAGTTTAAAGTGGAATATATGACCAAAAATCATATGCCATTTTAAGTGTATGTGTAGTGGTGGGGGGTTATGGGTATTAAAATATTAAAAAGTAATAGAAGGGAGGTTATGGAAAAAGAGGGTGTAGTGGGAAGGGGGTTATAAATGATTGGGTAATCATTGGTTAATTATTTATTTTTTATTTAAATAATAATATTGATAAAAGAAAATAATAATAATAATAATAATAATAAATAAAATAATAAAACGTTTGAATTTCAAATATCCCCCCCCAAACATTTGAATTTCAAAATTTCCCCCCAAACGTTTGAAATTCAAAATTCCCCCCCCCCCCCCCCCCCCAAACGGTCATATTTCTAACCATATAAATACAACACTAAAACTGATTTTTCAGTCACACCTCCAATTCCTCATCCTCAAAACAATGAATAATATGGCCGGTTTTCAACCAGGAGCTGCCGGACCGTCTAATGTCCGGCAGTACTCTCGCCGGGTCCGGGGATGGGGCCGCCCCCGAAGACTACCATTCACCTCCTCTCCTCCTCCTACTGCTGCACAACATCCTCTTCCTCCTCCTCCTCCACAACATTGGTTATATCCCCCTCCTCCTGTTGCTGCTGCACAACCAACCTTTCCTCCTCCTGAAGCCGATGATGACTGGACGGATGAGGAAATGGTCTGGGCCATGGATTATGTCATGGCTGTTAACGAAATGGACCGACTAATGTTGTCGGCCCCCACCCCCGGACTGCTGCTATCCCCTACCACCAGACTACCCCCACCCCGTACCACCAGACTACCCCCACCCCCTACCACCAGACTACCCCCACCCCCACCCCTACCACCAGACTACCTCCACCCCCTACCACAAGACTTCCCCAACTGAGGGGGACTTGGAAGCCCTCAGGGAAATTGAGGAGGAGCAACTCTTCTGGAGCCGACCTACCCCTCCTCGTGAGTACTACTATTTCCCCTCGGATGCGAGATCCGATGGACGGGATAATTAAGTAATTTATGTAATGTGTTTTTATATGTTTTATATATTAAGGTGTTTATGTTTCATAGTTTACAAAATAAAACACTAAACATTAAACATAACTTTAAAGCATAACATTAAACATTACAACCTACCATGATAACAAAATAAAGCCTAAACATTAAAAATTAAACATAGTGAAAAAGCATCAGAGACCACGACAAAAGATTGGTGATGGAGAAGTCGCTGTCGTAGCGTTGACGATAGGCGTCGTGTGTCAACTGAATTGTCATCTGTTCGCTAATGAGGATTAATTAGCTTGGACCGTTAGCGGTGAAGTAGTTTTAAAAAAATAGTGGTAGGGGCCGAAATCACGAGACTTAAATTTTTTCCTATCGGCGGGGACCGGAAGATCAAATCGTTGGAGGGGGGGATTAATAGAACCCGTTTGATTGGCATCACTCAAACTCAAAGACACATAATTTACCCACACGACCGAGTCAGGAAGGTGCATGTTCAGCTTGGATTGTCACAAACGAACCATTTTCTGCGGGAAGAAAGAAAAATAAAACAAAATACAGTGGACAGTTAACCGGACTTATTGATAACCGTCCCTGCCATAACCGATGAAGCTCGGTTATCGGTGGTTTAGAAATTAACCCTGCGTAACCGAAGCTTGGTTATCAGTTTCGGTGGAGCCTCCAATACCGAATCGAACTGCTTTACACACCCTACCAAGAATAGTCCTGGATATATTTTATTTACACCCATTGTCATGCTATATATATACTTCGAAGCTAGCCTCTTTAGGAATTGTAACTTCTACATAATAAATTACAACATCATATATGATCATCATTATATAACTTGAGGAGTCTTAAAAAATAAATCTGTGCCGCTTAGGTATAATAATCTATCTATCTATCTATCTATACATATAATAAATCAAAGCCATTTTAATGACATGACACTCAAAAAGACATTCTCTTCTTTGAGTGTGCCATGTGTCATCCTATGTGGCATTGAGATATTTTAGCAAAAAAATAATTTAAAAACAAAATTGGATTTTTCACCCTCATGTTTCCTCCCATAATTTTTAAACGTTAATATCTTTAATATACGAGATTTTTTAAAGAAAAAATTACACCAAATTAACGAGTGTTTTATTATCTTTCCAACGAGTACCATATTGCTATATAAAAAACGGAGAAATTGTTTTTTTTTTTGGGTTTTGCTTATACAGGAAAAAAAACACAAAGTGTTAGGTAAATCATTAATCATGTATAGGCAAGTCACTAATTATGTTCAAATCAGTAAATATGAATTTTTTTTTCAACCAGAGCCGAATAGGTTAATAGATTTATACGTTGTTTTAAGTTACGTATCAATATTAGTATGTTATAGTTGTATATTTGTTTAGTCTTTAGGATATGTGTTAATATTAGAGTTACATTAAAGTTCTACATTCTTTTAGGTTATGTATTAACATTGGAGTTGTACATTGTTAATTTGTTTTAGGTTAGATATTAATATTAGAGTTATACACCAGTATATTTCATATGTAAAATTAATGTATCATATTAAATTTCTCAACCCGGGACGCTCTCGAGGTATAACCTAGTAATATTATAAATGAACATGATAAACTGTTATAACACAACTTGAGGAGTTTTAAAACTGAATTTTAACACGTTTTATTTAAGATAATATTTAAATGATTTCCACAAATTTAATAAACAAGATTCTTACCCACCAGAAATTAATAAGCAACATTCCTACCTACCCAAAAATACAAATAAAAATAAACAAGTAGTCATTCATGAATCAGAGTCTAATTGGTCGACAACATTCATTCATTTTATCATTCACCTATATTTTTGTTTATCATTGATAGCTTACTAAAATGAGGTACTGGTTTCTGATCATCATCGTCATCATCTGTGCTCATGCTTCAAGCTCTGCAACATCAGGAAGGAGAGTAGAGTATCTTCCAGGCTTCCAAGGACCCCTCCCTTTTTATCTTGAAACTGGGTAATGGGTACTCTATTTTATTTATAAATTTACCACTTGTGTGACCAAGTAAGATATATAAGCATACGATTAACTGGATACATGATATTATTACGTAGATATGTGGGTGTGGATGAAAATGAAGATGTACAACTATTTTACTACTTTATTAAGTCGGAGTCGAATCCGGAGCATGATCCTCTCATGCTTTGGCTTACCGGTGGCCCTGGTTGTTCTTCCATCACTGGCTTGTTATATGAGAACGGTATCTTTTATTTCTAAATTTAGCTTCTTTTAGGTGTGCCTTTGTTTTGTTGCTTATTTTTAACTTCAACACTACTACAGGTCCAATTCAATTTGTGGAAATGTACTATAATGGAAGCTTGCCCACCTTGACATTGACACCCTATTCCTGGACTAAGGTGTGTATTTTAGAAAAGAAATATTAAGTAATTAAGAGAAAAAAAAGGAAAAAATCTTATTTAAAATTATTATTATTATTATTATTATTATTATTATTATTATTATTATTATTATTGTTATTTTTTTTTTTTTAGAGATGTTCATAATTCATTTCAGGACAATGAAAATTACATTAAGATAGCGGGCAGGCGGGCAACAAGCTGCGCCGCCACCCATTTCTGGATAGCAAATCCTAATTATTGTTATTATTATTATTATTATTATTATTATTATAATAAACAACCCATAAGCTAAAGCACTAAGTAAAATTATAATTTTGCTTTTGGTGCCTTTGTTTTAGTTTTTTCTTTTTTCCAAAAAAAAAAAGTCTAAAAAAAACAAAGCTGCTTCCATTCTCCTGCGACGTCAGTAGGCGGTGGTGTTTAGATGGGGTGGTTATATGGTGTAGGAACCGCTCGTGTAAATTTAAATAAAACAGAAGTATAATTACGATTACAAAGAAATTGAACGCATAAATACAATACAATTACAACTGAAATAAAAAAATGCAAGAAATGAGTAGAAGCAGAAAACTTGAAGGCTGAGGATCGTGTTGAACACGGGGCCCTTAAAACAAATTCCGAGTCTATTAACAAGAACTCGTTTTGTTTCCCAGGGTACAACAGCCGGAACAGCTAGAGTGCTGCCGGAGTTAGCTCTGACCCGAAATGTACCTGAAACAAGAAGATTAGATCGAACAGAAAGTTGGAGAGGAGAATTGGTGAATATTCAGACAGTGTGTCAAGGTGTGTCTTCAACCAAGGCTCTCCTTGGTATTTATAGGAGTCCAGAAAGAGTCAGTTTCGGAATGCATTAAAAACGAAAAATAAATGTCATTGAACGTCTTCAATGGCATTTATTACGTTCTTAAAGTTTCAGACGAAACTGCTTGACCAGACAGTTACACTGCTGAGCTGTTACTGAACTGCTGAGGAGCTCGCGCGCGCGTCCATCTGCGCGCATGCGCACAACGTAACTTCTCGTTCTACGTCAGCGGACCAGATCAGTATCTGCGCTGAACTTTACGTTCTACGTCAGCGGAACGACTCGTCACTCCGAGCGCCTGCGCGGAAGCAGCCGCGCAGACCAGGACGCAACCTGGTTATCTGCTCGTACTCGCGCGCCGTCACCAACCTCTGTACCTCGAACCTGCTTTCAAAAATACTAAGGCGGCTCTCAAGCGGCTCGCGGTGATGCGTGTGTGCGAAGTGCAAAGTGCGCCATCAAAGCGCCACATTGCGCCCATCGCCCACGCCACGCGCGTGTGCGAGTGCGAGTGCGAGTGCGAGTTGGGGTGCTCCGCACCCTTCGCGAGTTCCACAGTGTGAGCTCCTATGAAACAATAAGGGAAGAGTGTTCCTCCTTATATACCACTCATGGTATCTTCACTCTTCCTATGTGGGACAAGTTCCACCTTGTTTCATTTCAGCATCAAGTGCTTCAATCACCAATCTTTGAGCATCGATATCTCATTCATCTTAGCTCCGTTTTGGACGTGGTTTGGTTCGTTGCGAAGCTCTCACAACATAGAACATAAACCCACAAAGAAATATATGATTAAACCTTTGTTTCAAATATATATTTCAGTCCAAAGTTAGGAAAAACTCATTTTCCTATATTTTGTGAAAATAGCATTTTCACCAAATTTCCAACAATCCCCCACATGAATGGAGATCGATCCGTTCTTACAAGTTTCAACGATACAATTCGACAGTAGAGCGTTGCAGGATAGGTAGGTTTTGCCTTTGAACCTTCCTTTGTGAAGCATACTTAGCTTACTGGCGATCAGTAGAACTTGATGTCTTTGAACTGATCCCCGTTTGTGTAAACGACAATACACCTCACACAACGCCCCACTTGGTTTAGCCAACCCCTCATTGTCGTGTCCGTTATGGTCATGGACACTCCTGGTTCTGCGAGAGCTCTAGGATTTGCGCCTCCCCACAAATCCATTCGAAGCGACCCTACTTCTCTCTAACATAGGTGATTCCCCTGAATCATTAAAAGCAAAAGTTATATTGATTTACCACAATCATTAACTTGAATATGCTTAACCTCGACACACTGTCACTGATTGGAATGGACTAGGAAGTATATACTCCCTTTAGTATTTTGGGGTGCCCCCCACAGTGACTCCCTTTGGTCATATGATTAAGTTGTCCTATTGAATCTAGATCTTGGGATCTCCAGTCAACTAGATTAGGTTTCCCTCATACTCCCTTTTTGCGTGGGCTTTAGTCCCATTCCTCTTGACGACTTATGAACTACCTCTTTGCTTAAGCCTTTTGTTAACGGGTCCGCAATGTTATCCATTGACTTCACATAGTCAATCGTGATAACACCCGTTGAGAGTAGTTGTCGTATTGTTTTGTGTCTACGTCTTATGTGCCTCGATTTGCCATTATACATTGTGCTTTGGGCTCTACCAATTGCCGACTGGCTGTCACAATGTATGCAAATAGCTGGTAAAGGTTTACTCCATCTTGGAATATCCTCCACAAATTGACGTATCCACTCCGCCTCTTCTCCACACTTATCTAAGGCGATAAATTCAGATTCCATCGTGGATCTTGCTATAACCGTTTGCTTCGAAGACTTCCAAGATATAGCAGCACCCGCAAGTGTAAACACATAACCACTTGTTGATTTGGAATCTTTTATATCCGAAATCCAGTTCGCATCAGTGTATCCTTCAACCACTGCTGGATGACGGGTATAATGCAGTCCATAGTCTCGTGTGAACCTTATGTATCTAAGCACCCTTGTTATACTTTTCCAATGTTCATCACTTGGATTACTTGTATATCTACTTAGCTTACTCACCGCGTATGCTAAGTCGGGTCTGGTACATGTCATTAGATACATTAGACTGCCAATGATCCTTGAATACTCTACCTGAGCAACACCCTTTCCTCTATTTTAAAGTAGATGGTGGGTGGTATCAATTGGAGAACGAGCTATAGCCTTGTCTCCTGAATTGAATTTTTCAAGGATTTTGTCCACATAGTGAGATTGAGTTAGAACAAGACCATGTTGGGTTCTAAGGATTTTTACTCCAAGAATAACATCCGCTAGACCCATGTCCTTCATATCAAATCTCCCTTTCAACATGTCTTTAGTAGATTTAACCATCTTATCATTACTCCCAACGATAAGCATATCATCCATGTAACACCCCAACCGATGGCGGAAACATCGGGATGTCACGTATTGATGATTGTTCAGTAGCTCATGGTGAATAATAAGTTTCATAAATGATTTAAATAACTTACATACAAATGTTCTAGAATTTGTACTTCAAATTGAATAAAACTATACACATATCTTCAAGCATCAATACAAATCTTCAAGCAAATAGAACCTGAAACATGTTAAGTTGAAAATGTTTTGGGTCAACAAAAGTTGGTGAGAATTACATAGGTTTTTGATAATTGAGTAAAAATGATGTGCAATTCATGTGTCATGTCAATCTAGTCCATATGTGAGAACATACTAGAAATAAATCGAGTGCATAATCAACCCTGTTGACTGTTATAAAATGATACATACCATACGCTCATGGTCCAATATGTTATACGATAACAAACACCCACGTAACCTTTGTAGGAGGCACGTATCCGGATGGGATTGTCAGTCCAATAGATCTATCAATGTATACCGCCGGCTGATCAATGTTAATGATTATGCTAGAATGGTGCTTACTCTAATCATGCTCAAGACATAATGCAACATAGAAAACACATAGACACATTGATGATTGAATTGCAATGATGATGTTATAAACATGTTTCACCCCAAAAATGGTGATAAATAGAAAAGGGGCTATGTAAAACTCACCTTGGTAAAATGTTATATCTGTTGAAAATAGTGTGTTGCCCAAATGTATCAAGTATCACCCTATAATGAGGTAATAAATATGTCTAAGTCTATCAAATCTACAAATGTATAAGTTTCTAGGGCTTCGAATTGGGGATAAATGCTTGTTTGATTATTATTAAAAATATTCGTCAATTGAGAGAAATTTAGTAAATAAATGACCAAAACTCTTTTTATGAAATTTAAATTTAAGATGTTCACAAGAATGTTGTTTAACGTATAAAAATAATTTTTATAAAATTATTTTCCTTAAAATAGATTTTTAAAATCTATTTATTACAAATTGTCAAACTTTAACTTTAATATTTAAAAATACTAAAATTAAAGAATTATTATCTTAAAAATCATATTTCTGTTCTAAATATTTAAAAATAAATTGTATAAAATTTTGGTGCAAAAATAATGAAAATTGAATTTATTATGATTTATTTATGATTAAAACTAACAAAAATTGATTAAAAATACTAAATAAATGATTTTTCAGAAATAAAAATCATTTCTGAAAAGTTTAATGTTATAAAAACTTAGGATAATTTTTGTGGGAATTTAAAAGATCGTTTTGATATTTTGGTAGAATTTTATAATTATAATTGAATAAACTTGTAATATTTATTATAGATAATAAATAAAAGATTTTTGAAAAACTAAAAGTTGGGTATTAAACTTTATCATAGGAATAACTTAAAATAAATTTTGTAGGATTTATAAACCATGTTTAGTATTTTTAAACACATATTAGACATAATATATATGCATAATATATAAGAATTTGTTGAAAAAAAAATTTGTAGGGCATGGGAATCGAACCTGGCCATCAGGCCGGTTCACTGTTTTTAACCAAAGGCCTGACCATCTGGTCTAGGCAGTGTTTTGTTTCATATTTCAGCAACATTAGTTCTTTAACAGTTAGGAACGGTTATCCCCAATTCCCCTTATAAACCCTAGATACAATGCCTATCAATAGACCCATAGAACGATTCCAATAACAAAATTATCTTTAGGGCTTTCAAATAACAGACAAAAACGACCAGATTACATAAGATTATTACCGGAATTGATGAGGAAGGAAGGTGGGACGAACGAGACCAAAAACCGGCCTAAGAGTCTCAATTACGCGTTGTAGAGGATTGGTTATGAAGGATTTGCAGCTGGGAACCCTTAATCGGCACATTTAGGTGCGATTGATGTGTTCAATTTATACAGGTATAGGCTCGATCGTATATAAGGAAGTTTGACCCGTATTTAAGAGTTGACGCGTTAATAGCTTGAATCCCGGCATGATTGACCACGAATTAATGGGTAAGGGACGCGTAAATGACCGGTAATCACCCAAACATTCCTATCTTAAATCAATTACGAGTTAATGAGGTTGATTTGATGAGCTCGTGATGCACAGTTGACTTTCTAAGTCAACTGTGGTGATTGTAAGTTAGTTATTTAATAAAAATGCTTTGGGTTTAGAACAAAAATGACTGCTGGATCAGATGGTTAGAGGAGTGTGTTGACTGAGGTTGATTCAGGTTCGAAACTCAACTGGAACATAATTTTTTTTTTTTTTGATTAAACCGTGGCACCAAAGGAGGAGGGGTTGGGCTTGGTTTGTGTTGGGCCGGGATCTAGGTTGGGCTGGGCTGTGATTTTGTTTAGCTAAAACTCTCATTCATTTTGTTTTTTTTTTTTTTTTTTTTTTTAAACTATAACTAACTGATTATTACTATTATTATTATTATTATTATTATTATTATTATACATATATATATATATATATATATAAGTTGTGTGGTCGGGAAAGATAAAAACTTAGGCACGTTAGGGAAATATTAAAATTTGAAAATTTAGCGTTGTTACAATCCACATATAGACATAAGATCACATAACCTCCTGGCGTGTCTTTGGAATAGACACATTTGTCGCACTCATTTATTTTGAAACCATTTTCAAGCATGACTTGGTCAAATTTATGATGCCATTGTTTTGGAGCTTGCTTCAAACCATATAAAGATTTGACTAATTTACATACTTTGCCCTCTTGTCCTGGGGCAGAGAAACCCTCTGGTTGTTCCATGTAAATTTCTTCTTCTAAATCACCATTTAGAAAAGCGGTCTTTACATCCATTTGGTGAACATCCAAATTTCTTAAGGCCGCAATTGCAAGAACCAATCTTATAGAGGTTATTCGTGTTACAGGCGAGTAAGTATCAAAGTAGTCTAGACCTTCCTTTTGTCTAAATCCTTTGATCACTAATCTAGCCTTATATTTATCAATACTTCCATCAGTTTTCATCTTCTTCTTGAATATCCAACGATATCCAAGGGGTTTACAACCCGGTGGAAGATCTACTAACTCCCAAGTATGATTTTGCAATATAGAATCAATCTCATTCTTAATTGCTTCTTTCCATTGAGGTCCTTCTGAAGAGGAAACCGCTTCGCGGTAGGTATTGGGCTCACCCTCTACCATGTAGCTCAAGAAGTCTGGACCAAAGGATTTTTCAATCCTTGCCCTTTTGCTTCGTCTAAGCTCACCTTCCTCAACCTCGGGTCGTTTATGTCTTTCCTCTTGAATTTCATCGTCAACCAATGTTGATGGACCTGCTTGGTCATCGTTAATTGGCATTGATGATCTAAGAAGTGTTTGTCCTAGCATAGGAAAAACATGTTCAAAGTACTCGACAAAACTAGGATTTACCTCCATGAAAGTGTTTTTGAGTACATCGGGATTCTTTGATTCATATACAAGAAAACGATGCGCAGTACTTTGATGTGCGTATCCAATGAATATGCAATCAACAGTTTTGGGGCCTATCCTAAGAGCCTTAGGAGGTGGTACAGTCACCTTGGCTAGGCACCCCCACACTTTCAAGAATTTGTATGAAGGTTTTCTACCTTTCCACAACTCGTAGGGAGTCTCGTCCCTAACTTTTAGAGGTATCCTATTCAAAAGATAATTAGCCGAGAGAATGGCGTCCCCCCACATTTCACGGTTCACCCCCGAACTTATCAACATGGCATTCATCATTTCCTTCAATGTGCGGTTCTTTCGTTCCGCGGTGCCATTTGATTGTGGGGAATAAGGTGGTGTACATTCATGTATTATGCCACTTTTTGCGCATAAATCGGCAAAAGGTGCAACATATTCACCACCTCGGTCGCTTCTCACGGCCTTAATTTTCTTTTTAAGTTGATTCTCAACTTCATTCTTGTATAAGGTAAACTTATCTATTGCCTCATCCTTACTCTTGAGTAAGTATACGTAACAATATTTGGTGCAATCATCAATAAACGTGATGAAATGTTTATTCCCACCAATTGTAGGAATTGCCTTTAAATCACAAACATCGGTGTGAATTAAATCAAGTGGTTCGGTTATTCGTTCAACCGATTTGAAAGGTGATCGTGTTAGTTTGGATTCAACACATGCTTCGCATTTAGAATCGGATTCAATGTGGAATGTTGGTATGCTATTCAATTTAATCAAACGACGAATTGAATTATAATTTACATGTCCTAGTCTACCATGCCAAACGTTAGAAGACTCAAGCATATAAATAGAAGTAGTAGGAGTTTTATTCATTGAATTGTTCACAACCATTACATTCATTTTGAACATACCATTAAGGGCATAGCCCTTTCCTACAAACATTCCACGCCTAGAAAGAACAAACTTGTCCGATTCAAACACTAGACGAAATCCAAACTTGTTGAGCATCCAACCTGATACAAGATTCTTCCGTATCTCTGGCACATACAGCACCTTGCTCAACGTGAGGTCCTTCCCCGAAGTCATCCTCAAAATCACCTCGCCTTCACCCTTGATGTCGGCAGTAGCTTTATTCCCCATATAAAGCTTGTCTTCACCCGTGAGTTCCTTGAATGTAGAGAAAAGAGCCTTGTCTCCACAAACATGGCGGGTTGCACCAGTGTCAACGAACCAGCCAGGTAGGTTGTCGCCCACCACGTTGACTTCATCTTCAACCATAGCACCTTGCTCAGTTATCATTGCTACGAGAGGCATGCCATCCTCGTCCACCATATGCGCACGCTCACGCTTAGGCTTCTTGCATTGGTTGGCACGGTGGCCTGTCTCTTGACAGTTGTAACACACACCTTGGAAAGGCTTCTTTTTCACAGCCCCTTTTTTCGGTCCAAGGTCCACCTTCGCTTTCCCTTTGTCCTTCTTCCCCTTATTCTTGTTGCCTTTGGAGGATTGCCCAATTTCCACAACATTAGCCTTAGCCGAATCCTGGACAAGGCTACCTTTTTGGGCAATTCTGTTATCCTCTTCAATCCGAAGACGAACAACAAGTTCCTCCACAGTCATCTCCTTTCGTTTATGCTTAAGATAATTCTTAAAGTCAGTCCACGAAGGAGGTAACTTTTCAATCATAGCTGCCATCTGAAATGTCTCGCTAAGTATCATGCCCTCCGCGTAGATTTCATGAAGTATAATTTGTAATTCTTGGACTTGATTCATGACTGTTTTAGAGTCAAGCATCTTATAATCCAAGAAACGGGCTACAACGAATTTCTTCGTTCCAGCATCCTCCGTTTTATACTTCTTATCTAAAGACTCCCATAATTCTTTGGCAGTCTTTATTGTATAATAGATATTATACAATCCATCCACGAGGCCGTTTAATACATAGTTACGACACAAGAAATCCGAATGCTTCCAAGCATCTAACGCGCTCTGAAATTGAGCGTCGTTCTCCCCTTCCTTAGGTTGGGGAGCGGTTTCTGTCAGGAACCTCGCAAGGTTCAAAGTGGTCAAGTAGAAGAACATCTTCTGTTGCCACCTCTTGAAGTTCAAACCCGAGAACTTCTCCGGTTTTTCAGCATGATTGGCCACAGTGGACGCTCCCACTGTGTTGGCAGTCAAAGGGGTACCAAGAACAGCTTGGTTCACGTTGTTGTTGTTGTCACTAGTCGACATTCTGAAAAATTTCAACCAAACACGTTAATTTTCCAGTTTTATAAAACTCTATTTATAAAAAAAAAACGTCAACTAATATTAAAAAATACTCAAAATAATAACAATTTGTGACTTCTAAGTCCAACTTTGAAGGCCAACAAAAAGTATTATTTCAATTTTAGACAAAGGTTTAGATGTAACCGATAATGTTTTCTAACAAAATAACAAACCGTAGGCTTCTAAGTCCAACTTTGAAGACCGAACAGTAAGTTATAATGGTTCGAAAAACCAAAAAAAATCTGTTTTTAAAACACAAACTATGTGAAACAAAACTCGTTTGTATCACTATTAGAATGGTTTTGTTATACACGAACGGTGTTTAAAAATTTGTTTTAAGATTGTAGGAACCGCTCGTGTAAATTTAAATAAAACAGAAGTATAATTACGATTACAAAGAAATTGAACGCATAAATACAATACAATTACAACTGAAATAAAAAAATGCAAGAAATGAGTAGAAGCAGAAAACTTGAAGGCTGAGGATCGTGTTGAACACGGGGCCCTTAAAACAAATTCCGAGTCTATTAACAAGAACTCGTTTTGTTTCCCAGGGTACAACAGCCGGAACAGCTAGAGTGCTGCCGGAGTTAGCTCTGACCCGAAATGTACCTGAAACAAGAAGATTAGATCGAACAAAAAGTTGGAGAGGGGAATTGGTGAATATTCAGACAGTGTGTCAAGGTGTGTCTTCAACCAAGGCTCTCCTTGGTATTTATAGGAGTCCAGAAAGAGTCAGTTTCGGAATGCATTAAAAACGAAAAATAAATGTCATTGAACGTCTTCAATGGCATTTATTACGTTCTTAAAGTTTCAGACGAAACTGCTTGACCAGACAGTTACACTGCTGAGCTGTTACTGAACTGCTGAGGAGCTCGCGCGCGCGTCCATCTGCGCGCATGCGCACAACGTAACTTCTCGTTCTACGTCAGCGGACCAGATCAGTATCTGCGCTGAACTTTACGTTCTACGTCAGCGGAACGACTCGTCACTCCGAGCGCCTGCGCGGAAGCAGCCGCGCAGACCAGGACGCAACCTGGTTATCTGCTCGTACTCGCGCGCCGTCACCAACCTCTGTACCTCGAACCTGCTTTCAAAAATACTAAGGCGGCTCTCAAGCGGCTCGCGGTGATGCGTGTGTGCGAAGTGCGCCATCAAAGCGCCACATTGCGCCCATCGCCCACGCCACGCGCGTGTGCGAGTGCGAGTTGGGGTGCTCCGCACCCTTCGCGAGTTCCACAGTGTGAGCTCCTATGAAACAATAAGGGAAGAGTGTTCCTCCTTATATACCACTCATGGTATCTTCACTCTTCCTATGTGGGACAAGTTCCACCTTGTTTCATTTCAGCATCAAGTGCTTCAATCACCAATCTTTGAGCATCGATATCTCATTCATCTTAACTCCGTTTTGGACGTGGTTTGGTTCGTTGCGAAGCTCTCACAACATAGAACATAAACCCACAAAGAAATATATGATTAAACCTCTGTTTCAAATATATATTTCAGTCCAAAGTTAGGAAAAACTCATTTTCCTATATTTTGTGAAAATAGCATTTTCACCAAATTTCCAACATATGGTGAAAACTTCAACGTCGGTGGTGGTGACATATATAGTTGAAGATGTGAAATGCAACCAGATATATGGTTAATAGGTTTATGGGCAAATATGTAAATAATTGGAAAGAGGAGAAATATATTCAGTAATCATAATATGTAAAATACGAAAAAAGCTAAAATGATAGGTTTTAATGTCTTTTTATTACAACTTACTTTTTGTTTTCAAGGTTTTTTTATCTTACGATTCTTAATCAAGTTTAAAGAAAAAGTTCACTTTCCCTTTTTTATATATATTTAATATTATATTATATTGTAGAAAAAGTTCACTTTCCCTTATGAAGTAATTTATCTTTAAAAAAAAAAATTTAATATTATATTGTAGATTCCTTTCAATATTTTGTCATTTTAGAACCACCAAATGAAACATCTTAAACACAGTTTAGAAGTTTATATTTAAATTATTTCACGAATTTAAAATTCAAAAGCCTTTTGTTTTTATTTTGAGTTAATTGCCAAATTCCTCCATGTAGTTTGATCATTTTTGCTAAATCTATTCAAAACAAGTTTTTTTTTCTCACCTGGGCTCTTTAGGTTTTTGTTTATCTGTCAAACCTATCCAAAACATAAATCCAGTTAACTTAGACAGTTAAATAAGGGTTAGTTTGGTCATATTGCTCGTTAAATGAAGGACTAATAAGAAAATTTAGTATATTTTATTTAATTTGTTTTTTTTTAATTGAGTAAATTACCAAATTTGTCCTTGAGTTTATACTAAATTTAGTATATTGTATGAAACTTTTATTTATGTGTTTTTAGTTTTTAGATGCTACACTGATGTATATTCATCTCCATCTTCTTGTTGGTGAAACCCTAATATCACCCACTACTGCAACATTATTGATCACTGCTTTACAGCCACATCCCAAGGCGTCCGCCACCACCACCATCTGAAAACACAACAGTCTAAGTTGTAAACCTGGGAGAGCCTAGGATGATGTTACTGTTGTTTGTTGGATCACACCAGAAATGTAAAACCACCAACAATTGATCAGACTAAATACTCTTTTGTTTTATTATTATTGAAAACTTGATAATAATTTTATTGAAGTAAAGTCATACTTAAATGGTAAACAAGTATAACGGAAATTAGAATTGCTTGTTTCGCATAAGCCACCTACCGCAATTCAGCTTCATTAATCTAGAGTCTCTAATTCCCACCACCTATTGAAGATTAAGATTTTCCGGTGAACCCCAATCGTCGATCAAGACTGATTTGAGGTAAATCCTTCAACATCTTACTCATCTGGCCATTTCTATCAAAAGCCCCAACATATGGATGCCTAATTATCATTACAAAACATGAATTTTGGGTTTGTAAAAAACTATTGATTTCTCATGAATTTTTGATGAGTTTTAGATCTGCCTATTCTCGCAGTAGCATTATTGATGAGTTAGCACTAGAAAACGCAACACCTTCAACCCCGCTGTCTTTGGACCTGCGCTGCAAACTACCAGCGCCATTCCTTCTCCACCTTCATTGCTGCAACCCATGGTGATGTTCTGGAGATTGAGATAGAAAGAGAGGAAATATACAGAGAGTGAGAGCGTGGGGTGGATTTTAAAAAAAAAAAACCTATTATTTTTTTAATGTTTAAAGTAGATAGAAATACTAGAAAAATTTGAAAACAAAATATACATGTGAAATGGTAAAAATACCTCTTAGTTAATGTTAGTATTTAACATGGTTCGTGAAATGGATGGATTTGGCAATGGTTTTGAAACCTCAATGGTTTAATTGAGAAAAAAAACTTTTTTGGATGGATCTAGCAAATTTGATATAAACTCTGGGATACAACAACAACAACAACAACAACCGTACCCAGGAAATCCCACTAATAGCGACGCTATTCGTAGGGTCTGGGGAGGGTAGGATGTAGGCAAACCTTACCCCTATCTTTAGAGATAGAGAGGCTGCTTCCAGAGAGACCCCCGGCTCGACAACAACAAAAATGCACACTGTATATTAATGAATAATTAGGCAATCACTAAACACTAAAAAAACAAAAAAATAAAATAAAATAAAATAGTGGATGTATAACATGATACAACATACAGATATATATATATATATATATATATATATACATGCATAGAGGCCAACCCTAAATCCTAAGTAATCTTAAAACCTAAAAATCTTTAACTTTAATCCTACGTCTCCACGAATTCCTATCTTGGACCATATCCTCTGAGAGGTGTAATTCTAACAAATCTTGTCTAATCCGATCGACCCAAGTCAATTTGGGTCTGCCTCTACTCCTCCTCCCCTCCACCGTGAGGTGTTCCACTCTTCTGACTGGGGCTGTCGTATGTCTCCGCTTCACATGACCAAACCATCTTAATCTTCCCTCCTTTATCTTATCTGCTATGTTAGCCACTTCTAACCTCTTCCTAAGAACCTCATTTCTAATCCGGTCTAACCTAGTGTGACCACACATCCACCTCAACATTCTCATCTCTGCCACTTCCATCTTTCGTAACTGTGTCTTTTTGATGGCCCAACAGTCTGTCCCATAAATCATAGCAGGTCGGACTGCAACCCTATAAAATTTTCCCTTTAGTTTAGTTGGGAACCTCTTATCGCACAGAACTCCAGATGCTGCTCTCCACTTACACCATCCAGCCTGAATACGATGTGCGACGTCACTATCAATCTCTCCGTCCCTTTGGACGAACGATCCCAAGTACTTAAACTTAGTTACTTGCGGGACCACATGACCCTCAATGGTGATCTGGGTGCGATCTTCGTAGTTTGTCCCGCTGAAATCGCAGTGCATGTACTCCGTCTTAGAGCGACTAATCCTTAAACCTTTTCCCTCCAAAGCTGTTCGCCATCCTTCTAACCTCATATTCAAACTTTGCTTAGTTTCCGCGATCAATACAATGTCGTCAGCAAAAAGCATGCACCACGGTAGTGTCTCCTGAATGGACTTTGACACCTCGTCTAGAACAACCGCAAAAAGAAACGGGCTCAACGCGGACCCTTGATGGAGCCCTACCTCCACGGGAAAGAAATCAGTATCTCCTACCTCCACGCGGACCCTTGATATAAACTCTGGGATGAATTTTGCAATTTACTCTTTTATTTTTGGGGAATTGGATTTTAATAACCTAAACTATGTGAAATTGGCCACTGGCACCCCATACTAAAAAATTGGTCATACATAATCTAAACTATTAACTTATTGGAATCTAACACCAAGTTAACTGACGGCGTTAGTTGGTTGGCTGACGTGGCAAGAATTGCTGACGTGGCATGCTGACATGGCATTTCATTTAAAAAAAATTGATATATAAAGCCACATCAGCATCATCATCATCAACAAAAAAAAAAACAACAGATCTGATAACATCTTCATAACTTCTTCATCTTCATAACATCAACTTCATCTTCATAACATCAACCAAAAACAAACCTTCAATCTACTATACCACCGCACCTCCATCTCTCTCTACCACCACTACCACCACCACTGTACGCGTCCACCGACCCACCCCCGTCCACCTTCATTACAAACCCATTTCAATAATCCGATCTATTATTCCCCTATTAATAATACCCATTTCAATAATCCACCCAATGATACAGTCACTTGCTAGAGTGCCTAAGGCTATGGCGGTTGCCATTAAAGCTGTTGCAGACGCTGCTCAAGATGCATCAGATTCCATTGAATCTGAAACATCCGTACCCTCCTGGTTATTTTTGGAACAGAGCTGCACATGAGGCCTTGATCGAATCGATTAAAGTTTGTGTTAAAGAAAACACACTTTTCAGATCTGTTGTATTTTTTTTGTGATGTTCATAGTGTGTAGGTTATGTTTGGACAGATTCGATGTGTATGTGTTATACGTGTGATTGGTTTGAAGGATTGGACGATTGTGTGTTGAAGATATTATTAGGGTTAATGATGAAGATGATGTATATATCAGATCTTTTTTTTTCCAATTGGATGATGATGATAATGAGGTGGAATTTTTTTTAAGAAATGCACACGTGGATTAACACATCAGCATGCCACGTCAGCAATTCTTGCCACGTCAGCCAACCAACTAACGCCGTCAGTTAACTTTGTGTTAGATTCCAATAAGTTAATAGTTTAGGTTATATATGGCCAATTTTTTAGTATGGGGTGCCAGTGACCAATTTCACATAGTTTAGGTTATTAAAATCCAATTCCCCTTTATTTTTCTTTTAGTTTTATGTATTTCCCTTTTTTTTTTTTTTTTGTATAATATACATTTTCCTATCAACTATCAAGTATAACTGATACTTTGTATGATGATTTAAAAATGGTCATTACAAGATAGTTCAAGTTAATTAAAAACTGGTCTTTAATGTTTAGTTTTTTCTTCCCGCAGTAACGCGCATTAGTAAAATCCTAGTTATTATTTAATAGGAAAAAGAAGCGCATAAAATATTATTTAATAAGAGAGGCAGGAAAAGACGTATCATCAAAGATTTTCTTGTATTATATATATATATATGTGTATTAATGTATGTATGTGCGTGAGTGCGCATGCGCTCAAACTGACAAAAATGCTCATGAGCTGCTCGATAACATCTCGTTTAAAGCTTGAATTTAGCCAAATTTAAACGAGCTCGAACCTATAAATAAGCTTGTTTATAAAACTAACCAAAACCCAGCTTCACTAATCGAGCCCAAATTAGGTCATTATTTTTACAATTTGTATTTAGTGTGTAACTAGCTTATACCCGGGAGCGTCCCGGGATGAAAGTCTAACGTTGTTCAGATATAATATAATAGGAAGTTATGGTTATGGTCAAAATATGGAATCAAATATAATACATTGTTTAGATATAATATAATTATAAGTTATTAAAGTTTCTTCGTAAAGATGAAGGTATGTTGCATTGGTATTCGGCCAACATGTGGTGGAAGTTTAAATGATTCTAAGACTACTCGGAGTGTTGAGGGGGGAAAGAGGGGGATGAAGCGTCATGTGGCACTTGTGGGATCCCTGTGAGGGGAAAAAATTGTGAGGAGTGGAAGGGGGGAAGGAAATAATATTATATTGTGTTAAAGTTAAAAAAAAAAAAAAAAAAAAAACCTGACCAATCAAAAGGTGACACATCACCCCACAAAATGCCCCACGCCATGTAGAATCTCCACGCCAATGCCTTCATGCCCCTCTTCAAGCCCCCTTGGCGGCGGTGTTCCCCCCCTTCCCGCCTCCACTCCGGGCAGTCTAAAAGAATTAAAGCAACATGTGTGTGTTAAATTAAAAATTTTATTGATATGAAATGAAGTTGTATGATTTATATAGCTTATTGACTAATAGAGGACGGAATATTTTGCAACGATAGTAACTGGTTCTATATTATCGTTAATTGGTTCTCAAATTATGATTATAAAGTATTAGATTAATTATATAAACAATAATTTAAAGATGTCATGTATTATAAAGAAAAGTCATAAAATTACAAATCAATAAAATTACAAAAGGGATTATAGATTAGAGAATATCTCCTTAAACACAACGTTTGTTGTTTCAGTTTCTGGTTTCCCATCTTTATTAAGTATTAACAATTTCACTCCGTCTCTGCTCTTGACCCTTGACAATGCTACGTATAGCTGTCCATGAGTGAAAACCGGTTCTCTTAAATAAAGTCCAACTTTAGATAAAGATTGTCCCTGGCTTTTGTTGATTGTCACTGCAAAACAGACTGACAACGTGAATTGTCTTCGTTTAAACTTAAATGGAATTTTGTTGTCTGATGGTATCATGTTGATTCGTGGAATGAAAGTTCGAGTACCCACGTTTCCACCGGCTATAATCTCAGCTTCAATGACCCGTTTTCCAAGTTTCTTTATTTGTAACCTTGTACCATTACATAGATCTTGTTGTTGGTCGATATTTCTAAGAAGCGTGTTGATAATTACCGAAGAGCTGTCATCGGAGATGATAGCCGTTATGGAGTAGAAGAGACATTGCTCACCAGAAATGGTTAAGTGACGTTCAAACTTAGAAAGTTATGAAAGCGCCGAAGGAACGATTATATACATGCTTACAAAAATAAGAACATTTGGGAGAAACTGGAAGTCGCTAGCCAGCTTGAGCTTTGCAGCCAACTTAACCACGATTGAGCATGATCCATCGCTCCTGCATTAATTATCCTCTACGTTATGAACAATATGTATTAGTATGTAGATTAAATGTAGAACATAAGTAGTAGCAGTACAAAATAGAAGGCACAATATTCGGCTTATGGTGAAAAGAGTAAATTGCCCCTAGCAGTTAAGTTTGGCGCCAATTATGAAAGGACAACAGTTAGTTATCCAACCAAAAACAGAGTTGACATTTAAATAGCTCATTATGGTTGGAAATAACGCAATTGCTATTTGAAAACACTAGGTAATTACTCAGTATCATCATCACGTCTGTACAAAAGATGTATTCAAATCCATCAACATTGGCTAATAGAATGAGGGCTGACACTTGTAGGAATCCAAGAATAAATGCAGGCACCTCTCATATGAATATGAGGCCATCATCATGTATGCAACATGAACCAATTTCAAAACAACTGTAAACAACAAAAGTCTCAAACCGACATATAAAATTTGGGTTTACACCCATAACATACTCCCGGAGACAAAAAAAAAAAAAAAAAAACATCAAGTTCGACCAATCAAGTTGATAACATAAATCTCTATTTTTTAAAAAAAAAAACTACAAAAATTCAAACGGATAACAAAGGCTTAGAGAAATCAGGTAATGAACTGAAATATTAAACTAATTAAAGCAAAATTTAAGTATCAAGTTTTTGACTTAATTAAACTAATTAAACTAATAATTATTACTCTTGTAATTAAATAAATAAAAAAAATAACATTGGTATAAGGTGACACCATGTGTTGCAATGTTGCGCGATTCTTTCTCCTAGCTTCTCTTGATAAAGTATACGTATCCATCTTTAGAAGAGTAAAATTCCAATGATAGCAAAAAGAGATAGTCCTAGGTTATTAACCTTTATCCCAGAAGCAACCCTTCTTTACATTATATTCAAGCTTGTTAGTTTTTTATTAACTAAATAACAGTCATGTGGGGATGTTGCCCACCATCACCTCGTGATGCAAATGCAATCATATAGGCAAGATGACAAAAACTGCCTAATTTTCCTTGGCAACAAAACTCACGTGTAACCACAAGATAACCTAACTATAAAAAACTTCACATCCATACCAGTTAAATCAAGATTTATATTCACAACATACAGAAATAAAGGTCTTCTTATTCACATTAAAAGCCAGGACAAAACTTACAGCCAAATCAACTGTTTTGATCATATGATACCATATTCCCGACTCGAAACGGCTAAAAGAAACAAATATAATCTATGAAAAGTTAAAGATCAAAGCCACTTACAGTCCTAATCTTATCCTCTAAAGGCTATAGCCTATAATCATTCTGTTATAACTATAAACAAACAATTCATTCACGTAATTCATTACAAATCACAGCTTATCATAACTAACAAATTACCTGATAGAAAAGTGACAAACAGACAACTTAGTCAACCATTCAAGCCCAACAATATTCGCCAACAACGGAAACGCCGACGGCCTCGGCGGCGCGTTACAAAGCTCCAACTCCTTCAAGCCCTTCAACTTCTGCAAAGCCAAACCAGCCAACCCAGGCAAAGATATCATAACCTGCAACTGATCTGGGTATCAAATTAAACACATTTTTATAAGCATCGTAACCAATGTAAATTATGCTGTATAGTTGTTGTATAATTGGTATCAGTTGAAAGCATGAATGTTACCTGCACTGAAATAATGAATCCTTGCATTGTTGAAGATGTAAATTTAGAAGTTGTGAATTGATGAAGACGTCCCTAAATCATTTACGCCAAGAAAGTCAACAGTTAAAGTCAATAACAATAACTATGAATCAGTAATCCCATTCTCCACCTGCTCAGACGACCAAGATTCCGCCAACACTTCTCCAGACCGCTGCTGCCCATTCGGCAATCCCTCAAATGATCTACTAACCCCGGACTCCTCACTCGAACTCCACGCCATTTTTCCAACTTCACAACTCCCTAAACACATTCTCCAAATTCACCTAATAACACCAACACAAACAACAAACAACCATCAAATTCAAACAATTTCAATTCAATAACATACAACACAAAATAATTTATAATGATTAACAATTATTAAAAAGATAAAAGTCTCAAATAAACCCTAATACCCTCTTTTTATAAAAAAAAATATTAAAATCCCAAAATTAAAACTAAAACCAACAACTGAATAAAACTATTTTTTTATAAATTAACAAACTTTTACACAATTAGCAAAATCCCTTTTCTTTAAATCCTAAAAAAGATCCAATTAACTGATTAAACCTAAATCAAAACAATCAAGAACGAATCATTAAATGCAACCCATCAAAGAAAACACAAACCCTAGTAAAAAAAATTAAATCTTGATAAGAATATGTATCAGCAAGATAAAAAAAGATTGATAATCTTGATGGAAACTATTTCAATTAGGTATAATTATTGTGAAAATATCAAGGAAATCGTAAACAACAATAAAGAACATAAACGCGATTAACACAAAATGCAGAAAAGATAAAACCAATCGGAAAATAAAAAGAGAATCTAAAATCCGAACCTTAGAAAATCAATGTGATGAACAAATCGTACATTTAGGAAGAACAAATTCACAAAGGATGAAAGGAGTTAGGTAGGTGGGATGAGGTGAAATTAGGTTATACGATTGTTTATTGTGATGGATTATTATGTTTTTAAAACTTATATACCCCATGCCACATTGGATGACAAGTGACACACTTAAGAGGTAGAATGCACCATTGAGTGCCACATCATCAAATTTGCTTTGGTTTATAATATGTATAGATTATATAATAATTGCTATTTTCTATAACTTTGTGATAAGTACAAATGAATAACATATACATATAATAGTTTTAACTAAATAATAGACTAAAAAGACTAAATTACAAAGTTTGTTATTTATCTTTATATCAAATTTCAATTGGTGTCTTTTGTCATTAAAATTGATGAGTTTCATACTTTATGTTTCAGATTGTTGCACGGTAGGGCTGGCAATGGGTAACCTGTTAAGACACGATAAGACTTGTTTGACTGAAAAGTACACTATTTGATTTTTTGACTTTTTTTAATACTTAGAATTAAGAGGCAAAAATCTTTCATTTCCCTTTTTTGGTACATAAAACATAAAACTGTGTTATAAACATGAGATATAAATGAGTTAAACGAGTCGTGTTCATGTTTAGAACTTGATTGTTCGCGCGCGTCAGAGACCTGTTAACCTGTTAGGGACACGATTTGCCAGCCCTATTGCACGGTTTGTTCTTTAGCCCTAACTCAGTTTGTTTTTAATGTTAAATGAGGTCATATATATATACACACACACACATTGGGGGAGGATTAAATGAAAACCCTCATGAGTTGAGAAAACCTTGAAAACCCATGTAAAAAACCATTATTTTTTTTTTTGAAAAAAAAAACAATGTAAAATACATGTTTTTAAGCACTTCGGGCAAAAAAAAAAAGTGCAGGTGGGAGCACAACTTTGTTTATTTTTTAAAAAAAATTCCCGTCTACGTTTTTTTTACCCAAAATGCTTGAAAACATGTATCTTACATCCTGTATTATTTTCAAAACAAAAAATGTTTTTTTTAGATGGTATTTACATGAGTTTTCGAGGTTTTTTCAACTCAAGTGAGTTTTCATTTTATACTTGGCATGTATATACATATATATATATCACGCTCTCACACTTTCGTTCGTTCTAATCCATCTATTTAATAACTGCGACGTATCTATCACCACCTCCAACCCACCACGAGAATCCACCCTACACAACCTAAAACCCGTCAACAGCCTCTTTACCACCGCAACACCACCTCCATTAACCTAAACAATTGCCCCTAACCTAATCACAACCGTTGGCTAATTAAACTAAACGCTACCACCGCCACTACCTAAAAGTGGCTTGCAAAGAGGGAACCGAGAGCCTAATCACCTCCGTTGACAAGCACACTGGAACCCAAAGCCATATTTCAATCCCCCGTTGGAACCCTAACCATAATTTCAATCTGTAGTATAAATCCTAACCCCAATTCAGTCCCCCGCTGATGGGTTCTTTTCTTGCCCAATTTCAGTCCCCCATCGATAGGTTGTTATAACTTTACAGATATGTTGAAATAAATTTCTTGAAATCAGATATGGTGGTTGGCAGTTTTGATGGTAGAGGATTATGACAATGGTGTTCTGCACTCTAACAACAGGAATGCTTCAGATGGGTTAAGAAAACAGGCTCAGACGAAGACAGTGGGGTGTTGTGGTGGTTGACAAAATGACCTAGAGAATTCGTTTTCCCCTTCTCTTTGCAGATTGATCTAGAAATGAAGTCGGCTTTGTGATGGTGGTTTGACGGTGGTTGGTAGGGGTTATGATGGTTGAAGGTGGTTGAGTTTCCTGCCTTGAACAAGAGGGGGGAGTTTACCCACTTGGTAGAGACATACGTCTCTTAGATGAGAGGTCCAAGGTTCAATCCTTGGCAAAGGTGTTGTAATTTAGAATTATTGGTGTAATATATAGGAGATGTAACGTTTGCCGTTAAAAAAAAAGAGGGGGGAGTGTAGAGAGAGAATGGGTGTGGCGAGAGTGAGAGTCCCATCGTTAATTTAACCTCTCTAATTAAATAATATTTTTTTTCACGTAAGTTGCACGTGATGTCATTTAACGTTAAAATAAAACTTGGTTATGCCAAAATGACAAACTTCATCAATTTTAATTGTAAATGACACTGTATGAAATTTGGTATAAAGATAAAGGAATAATTTGTAATTTAGTCTAAATAATAATTAAATATAATCATTATATAATAATTATTATTTAGTCTATATCTATTACTATTATAAATCATTAAATCTTACATGTCATTCAAATAGGTCACCCCCCCCCCCCCCCCCCTTTGAGTGTGCCTAATGGCGAAGCTTGAGAATTTGGACCGGGTGGTCGGAAGTCAGTGGTTATGGGATGGGACCTAATTTTTTTTGTAGCTATGGTTCGGATGATATGTTCAGGTCGGTGATTCGATTCGGGTCGAGTTGAGTCAAACATTAAATGTAATAAATATCAAAGTTCTAAGTATTGTTTAACAAACAATTGCACAAAGACAGTAAAACATTAAAAAGGAGAAAAATTACAGATCAGCCCGTCGACCTTTAAGATTTTTTAAATTCTTCAATTATTGATAGGTAAGCCCGAGCTCGACCAGGCTCAAAAAACTTATGAGAGCTCGAGCTCGACTCGTTTACTATCTATCAGTTAATATTTTAAATAAAATTAATATAAATAATAGGTTTGGAGCTCGATAAATGAAGTTCGGCTCCGGCTCGTTTAGTAAACAAACTTAAATGAGGGGGTAAATATTGTTAAATATTAATAAACCTAATATTACATAGGGCTCGATAAGGCTCGACGAGTCTGACGAGCTTCACATGCTAGGCTGAGCTCGGCCTCGATTAGTAATCGAGCTTTGTTTTAAGCTTAAGCTCGGGCTCGATAAAGCCCAACTCGTTTGGAGCTTTTTACCAAGCCGAGCTTGAGTAGCTAAGAGATAACAACTCCATCGTTTACTCATTGAATCTACTATCCCGCTCATGTAGTTGTTGGGCTTAGGACATTAGGATGATATGTTCAGGTCGGTGATTCGATTCGGGTCGAGTCGAGTCAAACATTAAATGTAATAAATATCAAAGTTCTAAGTATTGTTTAACAAACAATTGAACAAAGACAGTAAAACATTAAAAAGGAGAAGAATTACAGATCAGCCCGTCGACCTTTAAGATTTTTTAAATTCCTCAATTATTGATAGGTAAGCCCGAGCTCGATCAGGCTCGAAAAACTTATGAGAGCTCGAGCTCGACTCGTTTACTATCTATCAGTTAATATTTTAAATAAAATTAATATAAATAATAGGTTTGGAGCTCGATAAATGAAGTTCGGCTCCGGCTCGTTTAGTAAACAAACTTAAATGAGGGGGTAAATATTGTTAAATATTAATAAACCTAATATTACATAGGGCTCGATAAGGCTCGACGAGTCTAATGAGCTTCACATGCTAGGCTGAGCTCGGCCTCGATTAGTAATCGAGCTTTGTTTTAAGCTTAAGCTCGGGCTCGATAAAGCCCAACTCGTTTGGAGCTTTTTACCAAGCCGAGCTTGAGTAGCTAAGAGATAACAACTCTATCGTTTGCTCATTGAATCTACTATCCCGCTCATGTAGTTGTTGGGCTTAGGACATTAGGATTTGGGCTTTACATTTACTTTGTTTTATATAACTTTTTTTTTTAAATGGATGGTCGAAACCGTATATACAAAAAAAATCCATACGAAGACTATATACTCGAAACTTCTGTGCGAAAATTTGGGGGAGTCGGCCGCCCCTTGAATGATGTGCCTCTGAGTGTGTCATGTGGTATCCTCCTTATATCCATCGAAAAGTCTCTTTCTCTTTCATGTTTCCCTCACAATTTTAAAACGTTAATAACTTTTATATACAAGATATTTCTTTTAAAAAAAAAAAATTACACCAAATTAACGAACATTTTATTATCTTCTCAATGAGTACCATAGTGCTATACACAAAACGAAAAATAAACGTTTTTTTGTCGGTTTTGTTCATACAGGAAAAAAACGCAATACGTCTAGGTAATTCATTAATAATGTCTAGGCGAGTCACTATGTTCAAACTAGGAATTATATTTTCATCAAGAGCAGAATAAGTTAAAACCACTCATTTCCAAAAAAAAAAAAAAAAAAAAAGTCTGACCTTCAAGACTACCGTCTCAACGCTCTGTCATGATTGTTTCTAGCTCTGCTTCTCATCCAAACATACATCTTCTTTTTAATATACATTTTCATTCTTATTTACATTATTAAAACTGTTGTTTTTTTTCATATTATAGTACATTAATTTCTATGTTAAATCATAACACATATTTTATCACATCATATTAGATTTATCTATCCCGGAAAGTTTCCGTGATATAATCTATTAATAATTATAACTAAATAACAAATAAATATAAATGATTAAAGAGTTAACTACACACATAGTCCTTATGGTTTATAAAGAGTAACATCTTAGAGTACTAACTTATTTTTTTTTAACATGTTAAGGGTCTGTGGTTTTAGTTTTGTAACATGCTGAGGTACTAAGGCTAACTCATTAGTTTTTCTAGTTAAGTTTTGATAAAATGACTAAAATCCTAATAATAGTTGGAGGGTCAGTTGTAATTAATTTTATTTTATTACCAGGATAATTTTTGCAATTTATTGAAATGAGAATTATCTATTAACATTATTAAAACTTAAAATATTTAAATTATAAAAATACTAAATTAAATAATTATACGCTATACATTTTAATAGATATTTTTTTTATAAAAAATATACTCTATCCATCAACCACCACCGAAGCTAAAAGGAGTAAAGAGGGAAATGGGAGATTGATCGGCGATGTCGAAACCATTGTAAAGGCAATGGTGGACGATGTCGAATGTTGCACAAGCAGTAACACTTTTAATGATATTATTAGTATACATTTATAATTTAACATTTTTAAGTTTTGTTTTTTCCGTACAATACTGCTTAATAATTTTAATATTATTTTATAAAAGAATAAAACTTTTAATGAATAAAAGTAAAATTATTTAATTTAGTATATTTAACTTGGCTGGGCATTTTAGTCATATTTAATAATATATTTTATAAAGAATTACTTTTTAATAGCAAGAACACAATACTTTAGTATAAACCATATTTGGTACGAGTATTTTTTATAAACCACATTCGCCATGTGATTACATGGATAAAAGTATTGTTTTATAAAATGTATAAAATATAATTATTTAATATAGTATATTTTCATAATTTAAAATTTATATGTTTTAAGAATATTAATATATTATTCTTATTTAAATAAGAGGTCGGGCAATGGCGTTTATACTCTCCAAAAAAAAAATCTCATTTAAATAAATTACAAAAAAAAAAAAAAAAAAAAATCTCTTGTAACCAATTAGAGTTAATTAAAAGAAAAGCTCCTCTAGTTATTATATGGCATTTTAGTCATTTTATCAAAACCTAACTAGAAAAAGTAATGAAGTTGGCTTTAGTACCCTAATTTGTTACAAAACTAAAATTATAAATCCTTAACATGTTAAAAAAATAAGTTAGTACTCTAAGATTTTACTTTCTATAAACCTTAAGGTATGTCTGGGTAGTTAACACATGATTAAAAATGCATATAAATTAATATATAAGAAATAAACGAATCGAGCGCTCATAAGTTAAACGTGTCAAGCTTGGCTCATCTCGTTTACGCCCAACTAATATACAAAAGGGTGTTTGATACGGGTCTTTACTACTTAACACCATACCCGAGCCATACGAGTGAAACGATACCCGTCCATTTAATATATTGATAAGAAGTTATCTTTAAATAATTATTTACAAATGCAAGAATTTAGAAACCACTCTCATGTTAGTTACACCACTTTGTTTACATTTCTTCTACCCATAATCATCGATGACCCACGTAGAGAATAGTTATTATTATTATTAGAACAGACTTTGCGATTTAAAAGATAATAACAACGTAGCTTATTGCTGCTTATCCATTATCCAGATATAACTTGGTTTTTATTGTTTAAATGAAAGGTCTTCAAGTCCGTTATTGAAAAAATTATTATTATTATTATTATTATTATTATTATTATTATTATTATTATTATTATTATTATTATTATTATTATTATTATTATTATTATTATTTTGCATATAGTAAGTATACTTCAGGTATTGTACTTTGTATTCAAGATGAATAGAACATAAAATTGGCTCAAACGTTATCTATAATTTTATCTAATTCTTAGGAGATTCAATAATATGTTGAAAACTAAAAGAACTTGTACTATCTTTATGATGTTAGGTATCAGTCGGCGCAGCGGAATCAAACACACAAACGCACACACGATTATCACGCGATAAATAGAAAATAAACACAACACAAGAATTTTACGTGGTTCGGTCCCAGTGGGGGACCTACGTCCACGGGCTCCAACTAGGTTATTTCATTAAACTCAAGGCACACAAGATTACAATACATGACTAGGGTATATATAGAGAACAATTAAGTTAAACAATTTAGGGACCAAGAAAACTAAACAGGGCCTGGCCCATGTCTTCTAATGTCAACCTTAAAAGCCCAATAACCAAGGACTTCACAAACTCAACAATCTCCCACTTGAAGGCCTTGCGAGGAACTCCGGCCTGCCAACAAGTAAACAACAACCCAATCATCTAGTACTCAGTAATATCTAAACACATAGGAACAGAAGTCTTCCCGGTCCAGCTCCCAAAGAACAAACCAAACTCCAAACTTGTCCATGTATCCACCTAGCTGCAACGGCCTTTCTCATCAGTAACCTGAAAGGCCCATTGAAGCTCCCAACAACTCCAATATGGTCATCAAAGACCCAGACATGGCAAAACCTGCCATGGACACATCCTTAATCCCAACCGGCCCCTACTTACTCAAATCTCCAACCCTAGAGACTCTAGAGGAAAGAACACTCTCCACTAACAGCAACCTCCCAGCAAAGATTTCATTTGGATCTTTGGTCTTCCAAACCAAACGTCGATTTACAGACTATGTCAGAACACCCCATGTGCTCCCACTGTTACAAAAATCCCGTCCATGCTTAGAACTTCGAATACGCTCAAGCGGATTACCCGGAGTCCCAGAGTCCTTTGCTTTAAACTAGACTCGTTTAACTCTCGAATCAGCGAGCCAAGACTTTACTACACGAAAGTTGGTTCTCTTCTTCCGGTTGCGCAGCAATCTGCACACTTCAAAAGTCTTCAACAATAGATTCACTAATGCTTCGTTGAAGTAGGTAACAAGAAATGAAGCCAAATAGAATCTTGAACCCAAGAGTCTCACTACCTTCCACTGAGTCCCAATGTATCAAACCCCGACACATTCTTAGAAGTAGAATTTCCTATCTATGATATCGACTCTAAAAAAATGTCCACACCTCCATGCAGGCCCAACAAGTCAACTACGCCCAGCTCCCATTGTCCCTATTATCCTAACCCATGCCAAACCGACACTCATGAGTCGAACCTCCACTCGTACTTCCCCAGCGAAAACCTTTACCTAGTACCAGTACAAAGATCCCCTCAAATGTCAAACCACTGATCACCACCGAACAAGAATTAACATCACAGTTCCAGACCAGCAAACAGGCAAATGGTTATAACAACAGTTGAGCTTTCATGGAAAGCAAGCGGTACCAAGGGTTCTATGACCGTACACACGACCAGTTAACGCAAACCCTAACCGAAAGATCATCCAACTAACTAGCAATAGTTCACATGACTTGACACTAACCTTTTTTTTTTCACTTATGTCATCACCAGCACGCCCGAGCAGCAATACCTTAAACCCAAAGCATTCCAAACCAGCCGGTTCCATTTACTCCAGGTTTTACCATCATTAAGTACCACATCCAAGTTCCCTTGACAAACCATTCAACCGACACCCAAACCCGTCGAACATTCTGATCATAACCATCCCGTCTTCAGTTATGACAATAACAAATGAGAACAAATCAGAAACTACTGAACAGACATAGTAATGGCATGGGCGTGAACTTGACGACTGTTCAACTGAACACTGTCAACCAAACCGATTTGCTCCTACAAATAACCATGTAGACAAATTTGGCCAAACCCAACTGTTATCACAAACCCGGTTATATAATCACAATTGATAATAATAAATGTCTAACCCCGAACTTAGAAAAGAAATACTACATAGCCCGCAACCCAAACTCGACCAACAACTGAATAAACTTAATCAGTGGCTCCAATTGAATTCAACAAACTAAACATGCGGCCAAGGATTAAAATAAATCGGTACTCACCTTCCTCGGATTACGAACATCCAGCCACAAAACCAAGTTCTAAACGCCAAACAACCATAAGCAAACCCTACCGACCACGATCACAAGACATACCCGGGAACACGAACATGATCCAAAAGAAACTCAATCCAATCAAAACCCTAAACCAGCCGTCACACCTTGAGACCTTTGATCGACTGTCAGAAACTTACTTTTGAAACAACCAACAATGATTTTTCAAGATTTATCAAATCTTAATCGCAAGTTTCAAAAAACATAAAAAATCATCTATTTGCTATTATGTTTGACCAAGAAACTAATATTCAAAAAAAAAAAAAAAACACCCCACTTGTTGACTAGCACACAAACTCCAAAGGAGTTAGTTTCCTCCATGCCTAGTTACGACAAAACAGTAAGCACATATTTGTCCTCCTTCAACATATGTGCTAAGAGTTTTTTTTTTTTTTTTTTTTTTTTTTTTTTTTTTTTTTTTTGCTTCCAAGGGTTTTCTTGAAAAAACTTTCGTGTGACTTTCGACCAAGAAAAAGAAAAACAAACGGCTTACGAACCGGCCTTCCAATTTCGAACAATAATCGCAAACAACCAGATCCGACCAAACCTCCACGCAATCGTTCATGCAAATCTCACCGTGTTAAAGAACCAAAGCTCTGATACCACTTGTTAGGTATCAGTCGGCGCAGCGGAATCAAACACACAAACGCACACACGATTATCACAGGATAAATAGAAAATAAATACGACACAAGAATTTTACGTGGTCCGGTCCCAGTGGGGGACCTACGTCCACGGGCTGCAACTAGGTTATTTCATTAAGCTCAAGGCACACAAGATTACAATACATGACTAGGGTATATATAGAGAACAATTAGGTTAAATAACTTAGGGACCAAGAAAACTAAACCGGGCGGTCTTCTAATGTCAACCTTAAAAGCCCAATAACCAAGGACTTCACAAACCCAACATATGACTGATGGTCTTTGTATATTATTGATATGCAGATGGCAAGCATAATTTTCCTAGATAGTCCTGTTGGTACCGGTTTTTCTTATGGAAGAACCATACGTGCCTCACATTCCACTGACATCCAACTTTGTGATCATGGCTATGAATTTATGAGAAAGGTGCAAGAAATTATTTGTCATTTTTCTGAGATGAGATGATTTGGTTCTTAGAGTAACTTTTTATGCATATAATTTAGAATTATTTGTGCAGTGGTTTGAAATTCACCCGGAGTTTGTTTCCAATCCATTCTATGTCGCTGGCGACTCCTATTCTGGAGACCCCGTCCCAGTGATCACACAACTAATATCAGATGGTAACACTGGTTTTCTTCATAAATTATCATGATTGACTTCATCATAACTTATTGGCTGCAAATGTGTAGGAAATGAAGCTGGAAATGTGCCTTACATTAATCTTAAGGTAAGTATTATCCTATGAAAATATATATGGAATTAAAAATCGATTTGCTAAACGGGTTAGCTTTGGGCGTTAGGGATATATTCTTGGCAACCCTATGACATTTCCAGAAGAAAGTAATTACAAAATTCGGTTTGCTAATGGTATGGGACTTATATCAGATGAACTCTACAAGGTTTGTTCTGTCTTATGATTTTATATACTTCCTACTTGTTTTAGAAACTAATGTTCTTCATGTTAAACACCCAAAGTCATTGTTCCACACGTGTCAAGGAGAGTATCGATCTGAGTATATAAGCACGAGCAACATAGAATGTCGTCAAAATCTTGAGTTGTATGACAAGGTTCTTTTCCAACTTTGCATTGGCTCTTTACTCCATCTTGATGCAAACAAAAAGAACTAACTTTGAATGAACTTTTTGTAGTGCATAGATGGGATTGAAGAAGGCTATGTGTTGGAACCTCATTGTCGTGAATATCGTATGCAACTAATAAAACTACCTACTCAGAAGCTGCTTAACGAGCACCATTCTAATTCTTCAGTATACTGTCCTGTAAGTCAAAATTGAGCCAACTCGTATGACTATATTATTGCAGATTTTAAGGATGTTTTTGAATCTTACAGGTTTATAAAAGTTATCTGGTTAACTACTGGGTTCTTGAAGCCAGCGTTAGAGAAGCGTTACATACTCGCAAGGTATTCTCATATATCTCTTTAGTTTATAGCGTTATAGAATTGCTGACACCGGCTACAACAACATAGGGGACCATAAGTGAGTGGAAAAGATGCGCTGATAATTTGAACTTCACCCAAACATTTTATGATGTTAGACCAAATCATCAATACCTCAGCAAGAAAGGTTACCGCTCTCTCATCTACAGGTGCTCTTCGGCGTACAACTTACATCACAATTGTTTTTTTTGTTTGAAAGAATATATCGTTAAAGTTACTAGTGAACATTTATAATCTAATGCAGTGGTGATCATGATATGATCATTCCTCACCACTCAACTCAAGCATGGATAAGGGGTCTAAACTACTCTGTCACCGATCAATGGCGACCATGGAAGGTTAATGATCAAATTACTGGGTAATGTACAGATGAATGTTGTTCATATCACAATGTGATATTTTAAATTAATGCACTTATGTTTGGTTATTTGTTTATATTTATAGGTACACTGAGAGTTATTCGAATATGATGACGTTTGCCACAGTGAAGGCAAGGAATAACAAAAACTATATATTCTTGTTTCGATTGCGGATAAACATTGTTAACTGAAACGGTTTGTTTACGCTGCAGGGCGGTGGGCACACAGCCCCTGAGTACAAGCCTGAAGAATGTTTTGCCATGTTCAAGAGATGGATATCTAACCAACCATTATGATCATCATTGCATTTTATAATGTTGAAATGATCCGATTGTTAGTTTGCAACCGATGCAGCTCTTGGGTTATTCACGTTAAATTAAATGTAATCGTCGTTTAAACTTATGTTTATCCGTTTTGAGTCCAAGTTTAATAAATGTATTCATGTTTTGAATTATCGGTCAATGTAATTTGAATTTGAATATGCAACAATAAGTCATTGGTTTATTTGGTTCTGTTAGGTATTTTTCGTTTTCAATAAAAAAGAAAAGAGTCGCTCTTAAATATGACATGAACATGAACTGATTGTCACTAGTGTAACTAAAGATTCAATTAGTTATATGTTGATCAATTTGTTGTTATTTTTGTCAGCGTTGGAAGATTATAAACTTAGCACATAATGACTGAAAAAGTTGAGACTAAAACAAACACACAAGAAAACAAAATAAATAACCATTATTTTAATACATAAGAAAAATAAAAGGTAAAAGCACGATTTTAGCCCGTTGACCGAGCCAATTATCATAATAGCATGTTCCCGTCTCTTTGTAGAGACGGTACACGGCTCCCAAGACGTCTAAAACGTCTCCCGAAAGGCTTACGGTTCCAGCCAATAAAAGACCCCCCACATGTCGTTGTTGATCCCGAAGATTGTCAGCCAACTCTGGAGTCGTGTGAGTGCCACCAAGACGTCTCCGCTTGGCCCTTGAAACGTCTTAGTGACGTCTGGGCTCAAGCCATCTTTGGCTCGGCTTGAGCCGTCCCCAAGCGTCTCCAACTGTCTATGAAGGACAAATTTTTGTGTTTTTTATTTTATTTTTTTTACACAATTTATGGGTATAGATAAGATGATTTGTGTGGATAAAAAATCAACTCCATTTATCTCTCCCCTTTAATTTCCTCTAATAAAAAAAAAATATCAAATGTTGTATAAAAAAACATACCTTCTCAAATATTCAACACGGTTCGAAGCAGATTTTTTTAGTTTATTCGACATAACCAAAGTATTTTTTCGGTTAACATCATGCCGCTTTTTAATCCCAAACCTTTGGGGTTAAAGTTATCTCCTTCAAGTCTCCATCCTTTTCCTCTCACATTTTCTGTTTCATTCCCTCCCCCATCACGGCGACCATTCCAATTTTTCTGAAAGTTCCTCTCTTTCCTTGCCATAACCATTCGAGCTTGTCACCTTCCAAATTTTTTTTGGAGATGCATGTTTAAAGTGGAGAAACTTGAACGATATTTTTAGAGCTGCATGTTTAAAGATGTTGATGTTGGTTTATAATTTTAAGTGTTTATAAATTAACTTCTAGTGTTTGTGTGTAACTGATTTTTGTTGTAAGTTTTAATATTATTATGAATGTTATTTTTTTTAAAGTTTGTGTGTATCTTGTTTTGTTGTAAGTTTTAATATTTTTATAAATTGTAATTTTTTAGTTTGTTCATTTTAAGTTGTTAATAAATTAAATAATAATGTACCTTGAGCACCACCACGTGCCTATAAATACCATAACCTTCAATAACAACTTTGAAAAAAAAAAAAACATTAGAAACCATTAAGGGTAAAAAATGAATACTAGTTATAATTAGAGTGGGGCATCCCAACCTCCGATCACTAAACACTATTCTCGTCGACGTTCAACACTTGCTCCATCCAACCCCGCACCAGAACCCATATACCGTGAACCAACTCCCACTGAAACGGCTCCGGGTCAATCTTGCAAAGGTCCTGGTCAAGCCGTGTACACGAAACGACTCCATGGTTTGAACAACCTATTGACGAGGAGTAGGGATGGCAAAAAAACCCGAGCCCGACGGATATACCCGAAACTCGAAGCATTTGGGACGGGTATACCCGATACCCGACGGGTATGGGACGAGTTTGGTATTTGAAAAAAAAAATATTTCGCGGGTATGGGACGGGTATGGTATTAGGTGATACCCGACCCGATTACCCAAAACTCAATACCCGCCTACCCGAAACATATACCCGAAACTTTTAAGTTTTATATATATCTTTTCTTAACTATTTGTTATTAATGTTCAGCTAGAGATCAGTTCCAGTATGCTTGTTTTTGAAGTTGTTATGTTTCTTGTTTTTGAAGTTGTTATGTTTCTTGGCTTCCATTTTATAATATATTGTCAGTGTTAGTTGTGACACCCGGCATGTTTAGGTTAACATTTCATAAACACAAAAAGTCTACCTTAGAGAAAAACGTTTATTAAACATACTTGATGGGGTCAGTCGAGTCGGAACACGGTCCGTATTGTCCACGGTTCAATGATTTGAAGGATCATTGGGTCAGTCACACACACACGTTACGAGTCCCGTTGTTGGTGAATTACATAAACTAAATTAGGTGTTATGCATAGATTGATTCTTATATGGTGGATTATGTGCAAATATGTGTTTAAACGATGTGTAGATGATTATCCATACTTATATATGTTAAACATAGATTAAGATTGCATGTTCATGTGTTAGGATGCGTTAAAATGCGTTAAACACGACAAACTGGAAAATCTGGAAAAGGCACTTCCTGGTTCGACCGTTCGAAGGGTCGAACCTGGCTATCTGTTTTAAAAGAACTACATTCGAACACTTAACTCTACATTCGCCCACATGTAATGGTCGAACCAGGACATAGTATAAATACCACACTTTGTCATTTTTCATCATTTCACAAACCCTAAACGCCTCTAAACACTCTCTAGCAACTTTAATCACTGAGGAAGGAGTTTTTGCTCTTGTTTTCCATAATCTAACCTACAAACATCTTCTAAACAAAGATCTAAGGTATGTTCTTCATCCTAAATCATTTTTAAAAGCATTTCAATTCGTTTTCATTAAACCCCAAGAGTCCAGATCTGATTCAAACATGTTTTCATGGATAAAAACCTTTCTAATATCTTTCTAAACAAAATCTATTCATAAACAATGAGTTTTCATACAAATTAACATGTGTTTGTGGTGTTTTATGTGGTGTTATGTATTGTTTGATGATTGATTGCTGTATAGATGATATAACAATGATCTAGGACTGTTATTGATGATGATTTATGATTGAGATAGGTTACAATTAATTATTGATGATGTTTTGCTCATTTTGGGGATTTTGGGTTAGATCTAGGGCTTGTTCATGATGACAGTGATAAGGATATGATTGGGGGTTTCTTGTTCATGATTATATGAGTATATTAAGTTGATTATTGATTGATTTAGAAAGTTTCCTAATTGGGTAAGGATTGCATGCGTTTGATGTGACATCTCCATAATTTACTATTTTGGGTAACTTGTAAAGCGGACGGATTTCGAGATAAAATTGGTAGGGTTTTGTAGGAATATGTTAATGATAGTTGACTGTTGTGATTGGTGATGTTTCGTGATGTTTTCAGACCGTTTAGATGCGTTTTGGTGCGTTTTATGAAGTTCTGCAGCAAATGGTCGAACGTGGAACTCATTCGACCCTTCGTTGGGTCGAACGTGGCTCAAAAGGGTCGAATGTGGGTCAAAAGGGTCGAACGTGGCTCAAAAGGGTCGAACGTGTCTCAAAAGGGTCGAACGTGGCTCAAAAGGGTCGAAGGTGGCTCAAATGGGTCGAATGTGAGTGTCTGGGGGTCGAATGTGGGTGCCTGGGGTCGAATCTGGGTGTCCAGGGGCGAATTAACACGTGTTAGGCTCGAATTAACATACGTTAAAGTCGAATAAACATATGTTAGGGTCAAATAAACATGTGTTAGGTCAAATGAACTTGTGAATAGGTTGAATGAACATCATGAGGGTTGAACCAAGGGTCCATGGGTCGAACCAGAAGCCCTTGGGGGCGAACCAAACACAGGAAACTCCCGATTCGACCTCATGACTTCGTATATGCGATTTTTGATGCAAACTAAGTGTTTTATGCTTGAAACTTATGTGTTAACCTTATGTGCATGACTAATTGATGTAATTGGTCACCAACGGGATGTCGGGTCTGTCTGGTATGTCCGGTTAACGTTTAAACACACTTTTTAACACACGTAGTCAAGATCTGCACAATCGGGGACTAGTTAACCTTCGGGTTAGTAGTAAATACACTTATTCGAACTCATTGATAGGTTGTAACTAAGTTGGGTCATACACGTGTTGGAATTTTAAGTATCTGAAGGTGCACTCTAAGGTGAGTTTCACGGCCCCTCTTTTATACACTTTTTCTCGGGGGAGAAGCATGCCACACGTTTTAACAAATTCAACGTTTATGTTTTGAAACGCAAAACTTTTTGAAACACAATGCTTATGAAACGCAACACTTTTTGAAACGCAATGCTTATGAAACGCAACACTTTTGAAACGCAACGCTTATGAAACGCAACACTTATGAAACGCAACGCTTATGAAACGCAACGCTTGTTTTAAATTATTATACGACGAAACGCAACGCTAAGTCCCTGGGAAACCATGAATGTGCAGGGCACAATGGGGGAAATGTGGATAGATCTATTGGGCTTGACGAACCCCACCCGACGGCTAGGAGCCGGGCGGGTGCATATTGTCTCTATTTTCGGCAACTCAAACACAGGTGGCAACACACGCAACGCTTGTCAGTAATGGTTTCGGCAACACAGTCGTAGTACTATGGAAACGTTTGTTATTTACTTAAAGGTTTGCATACTTGGTACAGTTAACGAAACTCTTTACGCTTAAAACGCTTTGTGAACTTAAAACCTGTGAACTCACCAGCATTATATGTTGACGTCTTTTCGGCATGTTTTCTCAGGTCGCTAAGGTAGCAGCATTGAGTTTAGGCGCACGGAGTCTCACGACGTCTAGGATTCATTTGCATTTCATTTTGAGCATTATCAGACTTTCATGTTTTACTTTTGAGTTGTAACAAAGTTTTACGCTTCCGCAAGCGATGGTTGGAATTCTTGAAACATAATGGGCAATTTACGTTGTTTTCATATCATATAGATGTCGTTTATTGTGACCGTTGACTTGGATCCTGATGTGTCACGCGCCTCGTGGTAAAACTCCGCAAGTGGAAATTTGAGGGTGTGACAGATTGGTATCAGAGCCAATGGTTATAGTGAACTAGGACTGCATGTAGAGTCTAGTCTATAGCTGAGTATCACACACGTTAGACGGTCACACATAGTTACGACTCGTGTCATTTGGTAAACATACTAACCTTGTCGGGGTGTCGGTGTCCTCATCACACAGTATCACATTATCTATCTTTTGTTATTCCTACCTTGGTTCTATCTTCTTCTTCGGGTTTGAAGATGAAGGGGCTTATCGCTTATACGTGGCAGTAGTGTACATTGGGTGGCTTCGGCACACTTTTGAGATTTTTCCGGGTTTTCGATATCTCCCCTCTATGCTCTAATGTACATACTTGCCTACACGCACACTATCATGCACTAGTGCTTGTCATAGTACACCCCTGAGTGATTGTTCACTTTGGGATCCTCGTGTGATAACAGTTTCTTTTAGGAATGTGGGTATCGGGTGATTTGAAGTTCTAGCTAGGAGCACGCCTAGAGGACCATGTAGAGCGATTTGTTATTTCGGGTGCACACGAAATCATAAATCGAAATGCATGAAAATCTTGGTGGACTTCGTGTTCGGACTAATGGTCATGCTGGAACCACGTTCTGAATTCGTTTGGTCACTTGTAGCTTGGTCTGTTAGAGGTATTGAGTGTCTCGTCTCATGTTTGGCAGAACATGTCTGGTCGCGCTGGTGGACGTGCTGGTGGACGTCGTGGTGGCGGCGGGGGTCGCAATGGCGGTGGACGAGGTGGTGGGAACATCACCATGACTCAGGCGGAGTTGGAGAACATGTTCCAGCAGCAGTTGAACGTTGCGTTGGCTGCTTTCCAGGCTGCTCAGCAGACCCTGGGAAATACTAATCAGGTGCAGTCTGGGTGCACCTACAAGAAGTTCATGGACTGTAAGCCCCATTACTTCAATGGGACTGAAGGGGCAGTGGGACTACTTCGGTGGTTGGAGAAGATCGAATCGGTGTTTGCTATGTGTAACTGTCCCGACGCTGATCGCGTCAAGTATGCTTCTGCTACTCTGGAGGGACACGCTTTGACTTGGTGGAACTCCACCACTGCGAACCTTGGTCTGGGTGAGGCCAATGCTATGCCGTGGTCCGAGTTTGTTCAGATGTTGATTGCGGAGTATTGCCCAAGAGACGAGATTATGAAGCTGGAGCACGAGTTTTGGAATCTGAAGATGGTCGGGTCGGAGATCGAGGTTTTTACTGCTAGGCACAACGAGTTGGCCGTGATGTGCCCCGGTTTGGCTACACCGGATTACCGGAGGATTGAGCACTACGTTGCTGGGTTGGTGCCGGAGATTGCTGGGCTTGTTGCTGCCGCTGATCACACTACTATGTTGGCCACTGTTCGGGCACCTCATAAGCTAACCAACATGAAGGTTGCTGAGGGCGTTCTACCTCCGAGGGGTGCTGCTGTGAAAGCCCCTGCGGACTGTAACACCCCAACCGATGGCGGAAACATCGGGATGTCACGTATTGATGATTGTTCAGTAGCTCATGGTAAAACATATGTTTACATAATCCTTTATTACAATATTGAATTACATTAAATGACTTGAATGAAATCTAATACATCAAATTGCCAAACAAAAGCATAAACTTCAAATTGTCTCCTCATGCTAGCTCTAGACTTCAAGCATCGTTATTTCCTGTTGAGTTTGGAAAAATGGGGGGGGGGGGGGGGGGTCAACTAGAAGTTGGGGAGAATACATAAGCCAAGTCAAGCAAATAAGTTTAAGTATAAAAGTTTAGCAATTCATATGTCTATCGTAAGTTTAAGTCTACATGAATAAACATGAAATGTTGAATCGACATAATCAAACCTCCGACTAGTTTAGGTCCATCCCGTCATCCACGGTTCACCTTAATAATATGTTGGAACGATAACAATCACCCACGCTACCTATGTAGGAGGTACATGTATCCGGGTGGGATTGTCAATCCAATAGATCTATTATTGAGTATCGCCGGCTTGGCCATAACTAATGATTATGTAATGTTGAAACTCGTTGAAACTGTTGTTGTTGTCTAATTCATGAGGCATTAAAGTTTACAACTAGACATGCATGTAGAATTGCTTAAGTAAAATGTTGCAAGTATGAAGAATTGCATAAACATGGTTACGTAAACTCACCTTAGCAAAGTATTAAGTCTCGAGAAATAGAATATGTGTAGCCCCAAAGTTGCCAATTACAAGAGCTTATAATCAAAGCTTCAATTGTAGAAGTAATAGACTATAGAAGAAAGGTATGAGGGAAAGTTTAATCGGATTGAAACAATCGATTTAGAGGTGCAAAGTATAATGGGTCATAGGTGGGTTTTTATACTAGTTTTGGATTCAATTAGCCATTAAAATTGGTCAACACCATAAAGTAAGGTCTTATGATGAATTGACTATTTGACTAAGACTTTGACTGTTTGACTAAGACTTTGACTAGGACTTTGACTGTTTGACAAAGACTTTATTTAAGAAAAAAAGTCATTAGTTTGAATTATAAAATAAAAAAACACCGTCTTATAAAATGACGATTTTATAAATAGAATTAGGATAGGACATATGTCATGATTGAAGATTTTTTTTTTCAAGTACAATGATAAAAGGAACTTAGAAAAATAGAGTGCACGGATAAAGATAAGAATACTTAGAAATAAATTAGACTTTATATCATGGATTGGGAAATACTTTAATGCAAAATAAATGGGAAAATTCGTGAGGTTACAGTCTCCCCTACTTTTGGAAACTTCGTCCCGAAGTTATTTAAAAACACAGGTTTGAGGATGGTTGGGTAGAAATTAAGGCAGCCGTGGTTTTGAAAATTTTGGGTTAAGGCACGACATGAATTTATAGAATAATCTGCGTTCGAATAATTTGGATAAGAGGTTTGTTATCTGTGAGTTTTAAGGGTAGGATTAGGTGTGTCTTGGAATCGCAAGGTGAATAAGAATCTTAAGTTTTAGAAATCCTAAAATAAATGCATGAGTTGATGGACTATAGAAAGGATAAATGAACTACCAGGTAACTAGAGTTTATAATTAGTTTCTCTACTGAAAACCTTGATAGAATTTCACACCACCTTAACGTACCTGTAAATTCATGATTACGTTCCGGACCGCAATCACCAATTTACCTTACATTAGGGTTTTGTGTCCTTCTATGACTCTAAACACACATGTAAGTAATGCAAAATAACCTTGTGATTGAATCGTTTACAATGTATCCAAAAATGAGTCCAACTGTTGAGTAGGAAAAAGACTTCTACCAGTCAGTGAGTAAAAACCGCTACCGATTGTTGAGCAGGTGCGATAGCCTCTACCAGTCGTTGAGCAGGTTGTAGGGCCTCTACCGACTGTTGAGCAGGCATGATGACCTCTACCAATCGTTGAGTAGGTTATTTGGTACTCAACTAACTGTTGAGCAAGTACTTCATCCTCTACCAGTTGTTTGATTAAGTGTACCAATTATTTCACACATAAATTGCAAATTGATAATATGTACATATAAACAATCAAGTATCAAGCATAGCATGCGAGTTGTAATAGTGTTGTCCTAGACAAGGTTAATGACTCTAGGTGTGTCTATAGCAAATAGTTTATATTCCATGATTTCTAGTATCAAATGTTCAAATATGGTAGATAGTCGAATCCTCATGTATAACTAAGGATTATGTTTGATGCAACACACAATCAAGTTTCAATAGTTTGGTTATCATGGGTAACTAGCTCATGTTTGAGAAGGTGAAGAATATGAATTTAGTTCTTGGGGAAATGATGAAAAATCTTGAAGCAGAATCAAGGTTGTGAGAGATAGTGAATGTGAAGATAGTTGGTAAAGAGTTTATTTTATAGTAAGGAGATTATGTAGCGGTGTAAATTTTGGGGTTTGGATCAAAGGTTATAATCAAGTGTATAAGAAAACATGATTGTGGTATATGCCAAATATTGTAAAAATTTGAACAAGTTGAAAATGAGTGAGTGTCGATGGAGAATTTAGAGATTAGATATTATTCCTATGGGAAAAAAAATTTTATTTTCAAAATTGGTTTTGTACATAAAGCAAAAGTTGTTAAATAGTACAAGCTAAGTAGGCTTTGATTAAAATATTCCCGTTAGTTGGAGATTTCAAACATGACATTAGGTTTTGAAGATCAAGGTTCTATTAGTGATTTTTAATAGTTTAAAGCATTATATAGAAAATTGTTTGTTACGTCAATAAATAAACAATTGAATTTAAGTTCGAGGACATCTTTTGACAAAAATATATACTTTGTAAAGTTACTAGGTAATGAAAATACAACAAGATTTAGAAATCTTTAGTTTGTGCTAAGGTATGAGGTTATAGTTTTTAAAAAATAAGTAACATGTGGAGAAATGAAATAATTTGATTTGGGTAGGGTGTTGAATATTTAAAAAGTGGCTAAGATGGTAAGGTGAAGTGTGATTGTGAAATCCATAGATGGTTATGAAATGAGATTGATTTAAGCTGTAAAATTTTGAGATTTTAGAGCTTAGTTTAAGGAAAGTGAGTGTAATCATTTATTCATTAATTAAAACGAATAAACGAAAACGTTGACTTATCAAAACTTCTAGATTCTAATAACATAGTGAAGACATGCTTTAGCCTATAAGTGAACACTCATCCCGAGAATTCCCAGGTAGGCATCCGGGTCCCTCGTCTGATTGGGATTTATGCACAATGCCAGTCCTAGACAGAAAACTCAGAATACAGGCGTTCACCCTTCCAGATTGCACGTGTTCGTTATTCAAATCTAGAACTTTGACGAGATCTTCAAGGTGGTTCAGGCTAAACCTGAGGATTTGTCCTATTAGTCTAAGAGTAGATCTTGTGATGGAGAGTACTCTTCTTGTAGGGACTAAAGTAAGGATAAGAAGTAGGATAGAGAATAGAAACAAGTAAGGTTGCAAGTAAAAGGAGCAAGTACTGGTTAAAATCCTATGGTTATAGACTAGATTATTTTTTTTCTAATAACCTAATTCCCTATAACCATGGCTCTGATACCAATCTGTAACACCCCAACCGATGGCGGAAACATCGGGATGTCACGTATTGATGATTGTTCAGTAGCTCATGGTAAAACATATGTTTACATAATCCTTTATTACAATATTGAATTACATTAAATGACTTGAATGAAATCTAATACATCAAATTGCCAAACAAAAGCATAAACTTCAAATTGTCTCCTCATGCTAGCTCTAGACTTCAAGCATCGTTATTTCCTGTTGAGTTTGGAAAAATGGGGGGGGGGGGGGTCAACTAGAAGTTGGTGAGAATACATAAGCCATGTCAAGCAAATAAGTTTAAGTATAAAAGTTTAGCAATTCATATGTCTATCGTAAGTTTAAGTCTACATGAATAAACATGAAATGTTGAATCGACATAATCAAACCTCCGACTAGTTTAGGTCCATCCCGTCATCCACGGTTCACCTTAATAATATGTTGGAACGATAACAATCACCCACGCTACCTATGTAGGAGGTACATGTATCCGGGTGGGATTGTCAATCCAATAGATCTATTATTGAGTATCGCCGGCTTGGCCATAGCTAATGATTATGTAATGTTGAAACTCGTTGAAACTGTTGTTGTTGTCTAATTCATGAGGCATTAAAGTTTACAACTAGACATGCATGTAGAATTGCTTAAGTAAAATGTTGCAAGTATGAAGAATTGCATAAACATGGTTACGTAAACTCACCTTAGCAAAGTATTAAGTCTCGAGAAATAGAATATGTGTAGCCCCAAAGTTGCCAATTACAAGAGCTTATAATCAAAGCTTCAATTGTAGAAGTAATAGACTATAGAAGAAAGGTATGAGGGAAAGTTTAATCGGATTGAAACAATCGATTTAGAGGTGCAAAGTATAATGGGTCATAGGTGGGTTTTTATACTAGTTTTGGATTCAATTAGCCATTAAAATTGGTCAACACCATAAAGTAAGGTTTTATGATGAATTGACTATTTGACTAAGACTTTGACTGTTTGACTAAGACTTTGACTAGGACTTTGACTGTTTGACTAAGACTTTATTTAAGAAAAAAAATCATTAGTTTGAATTAGAAAATAAAAAAAAACACCGTCTTATAAAATGACGATTTTATAAATAGAATTAGGATAGGACATATGTCATGATTGAAGATTTTTTTTTTTCAAGTACAATGATAAAAGGAACTTAGAAAAATAGAGTGCACGGATAAAGATAAGAATACTTAGAAATAAATTAGACTTTATATCATGGATTGGGAAATACTTTAATGCAAAATAAATGGGAAAATTCGTGAGGTTACACGGACAACATGAGAAAGTGGGAGAGTGTTGGAAAGAGCGCTCAGTCGTCCCAGCCGCAGGCGAAGAAACAGGAGGTTGTGGGAGCGTCATTCAATCAGAGGTCTGGGGGTTATACTGGGAAACTCCCGCAGTGTGGTGAGTGTGGGTTTCATCATACGGGTGATTGTGAGAAGTTTCGCTATCGTCGGTGCCAGCGTTTTGGTCATCATGCTAAGGACTGTAGGACTACTCTTCAGCTACAACCGGCACAGGCCACTACTGCTACTACCACTGCTACTGCTCCTCAGGGGAGGCAGGGATGTTATCACTGTGGGGATAGTGGAAACTTCAAGCGGGATTGTCCTAAGCTGAAGCAAGGGACTGCAGGTGGTGCTGGGAACAACGAGGGTGGCGGCTGAGCTGCTCCGGGTCGTTTTTATGTCATTGGCGCTAGGGAGAACCAGGAGGATCCTGATACTATTACTGGTGAATATTCTTTTCTTGATTCTCGTTATACTTGTATTCATTCTCATTCACATTGTTTGGCGATTCGTATTCTTTGTGTGCATTCAGTTTGATATTTGGTCATCGTTTTGCATTCATGGGTTTGATGTGGGTCCTTTAGAGATGCTACTTGGACGGTACCGGTGTATCATTTACACCGATCACAGTAGTCTCTAAGTAGGCCTACGATCAGGAGGATTCATTGTTTTGTATTCACTTTGGGGAGGGCGGTTCCCCAGCATAGAGTATTTGTTGATATCATCTTTCGTTCGTGGTTATTGATGTGTGTAAATGTATATATAAAAATAACACAAGCTTTAATTAAAACGACTCACCTAAAAACTACACACGCACGGCAAGTGTACCGGTCGCAAAGCAGTAAACAGATAAGACCGAGTATCGAACCCAAAGACGCGAATGCAACTCTAGATCACAACCTCTACCGAATACTAGCCTAAATAAATATATACTTATATGGGGGGTATTTTAAACTACTAATTATAAACTTAAAAGAAACTAAATATAAATAAAATAACTTTAGTTGCTTATAGGAACAAGGAACTTGGAGAAATCAGATAGGAAGAAGGCTGGTTACTTAGGTAAAATCCCTAGACACTAGCAATAAATCCTGAATCTGGTAATTAACTTGAGACCCTATTCTTATCTAACAAACCTCCTGTCAAAGATAGCTCACTAGACTCAAGGCGGGACAAGTGTAGAAATGCTAAAATGGACCTGGATCGCCCTAGCGTACCAAAATCCCACAGAAATCAGATTAAAACCTCTCCTGGATTAAAACCCTCAAACTATGAAGCAGACTTAAACTCTATTGAAGAAAACCTAGGAAAACTCTAAACACGGACAAGTAGCGACTCCCGCCCTAGCGCTTGCCAACTACCGAACAATGCCTAGTTAGTTACCTAGCAAACTCGAGTTAGATTTCTCACCCTCAAGAATGGACTGCACGTCTTAGTTAATTTATTATATTAGTTTGTTATACTTGTGTCGTACTCCAACTCCAAATACTAGCACGCTAACCTAAGTTGACGAACTAGATTGATTTCAAGACCTAGGGGGTATCTCTACATGCCTAGTTCCACAAAACCAATAAACAAACTTCAAATAAAATTAACACCAACACACATATATCAAATCCAACAATAAAATTAAAATCATGTAATTCTACACATCAAAATTAAAAACCAAAAACATTAAAAATTGCATAAAACGTGTCTAGTTCATAAACCTAAGCAACCATGGAAGTCTAGTTCATCAAAATAATTAGAAACATAGATTCAAAGTCTATAAAAAACAATTTAATCATGTCTCTAAATAATTAAAACAAATAAAACAAACCCCGGGTCTTCAAATAATTAATCTTTAGTGCACCCGGACCTTCCCCGTCTCCAAAAATCCTCCAAGACTCCTCTTGGTGCGGCTGTCTTCAAATCGTTGAATGAATGGATATAAATCGTTGAATGAGTGTTCAAAGAATGAATGATTTTTCAATCATTGAATTCATTCCAAACAATCCTTATCTCCTGTGGTGAATGTGCGATATATCTAATATCAATCCCTCTTGCCGTCAATCTTTATTAACATAAATTGTGTTGACCAAGTTTGTGTGAATTGCAAGTTACACTTGGGTTTCGGCCCAAGTAACTTATATTTTTTTTAGTTTAATTATTATTATTATTATTATTATATACTATTATAACTCTATGTTCCTGGCTCGGTTGTTCTTGGTTTGACCAAAGTTTCTCATTTACGCTACGACGTCCATGAACACATGCTCTAAAGTTTTTGTATCTCAATTAAAATTCTTTCGTTTTAAGCTCATTCTCCACGAACACCTATAAAATAATAAAATAAATAAATAAGTACTAACAACTAATAAAAACTATACAATGATAAAAATAGGCCAACAAACGAATACACGCCTAAAACTACTAAAAACTATATACAAAAGACTCAATTATAACTTAAAATACATAGGAGAATAGATGTGTTTTACGACACATCAGTTATCATTTCGTTTGCGTTCTGGGAAAACGTTACTTGGGTTAGGTCAACACTCATTATTGTCGAAGAGTGAATCTCGGGGCGAGATTCCTTTCAACAGGGGGATGATGTGACTACCGGGAAAATTTTTCTTTTTATCACTTCGTTCTCTTTGACTTCGGGAAATTTTCGGGACGAAAATTCTTTCAACAGGGGGACGATGTGACACCCGGCATGTTTAGGTCAACATTTCATAAACACAAAAAGTCTACCTTAGCGAAAAACGTTTTTATTAAACATACTTGACGGGGTCAGTCGAGTCGGAACACGATCCGTATTGTCCAGGGTTCAATGATTTGGAGGATCATTGGGTCAGTCACACACACACACACGTTACGAGTCCCGTTGTTGGTGAATTACATAAACTAAATTAGGTGTTATGCGTAGATTGATTCTTATATTGTGGATTATGTGCAAATATGTGTTTAAACGAGGTGTAGATGATTATCCATGCTTATATATGTTAAACATAGATTAAGATTGCATGTTCATGTGTTAGGATGCGTTAAAATGCGTTAAACACGACAAACTGGAAAATCTGGAAAAGGCACTTCCTGGTTTGACCGTTCGAAGGGTCGAACCTGGCTATCCGTTTTAAAAGAACTACATTCGAACACTTAACTCTACATTCGCCCACATGTAATGGTCGAACCTGGACATAGTATAAATACCACACTTTGTCATTTTTCATCATTTCACAAACCCTAAACGCCTCTAAACACTCTCTAGCAACTTTAATCACTGAGGAAGGAGTTTTTGCTCTTGTTTTCCATAATCTAACCTACAAACATCTTCTAAACAAAGATCTAAGGTGTGTTCTTCATCCTAAATCATTTTTAAAAGCATTTCAATTCGTTTTCATTAAACCCCAAGAGTCCAGATCTGATTCAAACATGTTTTCATGGATAAAAACCTTTCTAATATCTTTCTAAACAAAATCTATTCATAAACAATGAGTTTTCATACAAATTAACATGTGTTAGTGGTGTTTTATGTGGTGTTATGTATTGTTTGATGATTGATTGCTGTATAGATGATATAACAATGATCTAGGACTGTTATTGATGATGATTTATGATTGAGATAGGTTACAATTAATTATTGATGATGTTTTGCTCATTTTGGGGATTTTGGGTTAGATCTAGGGCTTGTTCATGATGATAGTGATAAGGATATGATTGGGGGTTTCTTGTTCACGATTATATGAGTATATTAAGTTGATTATTGATTGATTTCAGAAAGTTTCCTAATTGGGTAAGGATTGCATGCGTTTAATGTGACATCTCCATAATTTACTATTTTGGGTAACTTGTAAAACGGACGGATTTCGAGATAAAATTGGTAGGGTTTTGTAGGAATATGTTAATGATAGTTGACTGCTGTGATTGGTGATGTTTCGTGATGTTTTCAGACCATTTAGATGTGTTTTGGTGCGTGTTATGAAGTTTTGCAGCAAACGGTCGAACGTGGAACTCATTCGACCCTTCGTTGGGTCGAACGTGGCTCAAAAGGGTCGAACGTGGCTCAAAAGGGTCGAACGTGGCTCAAAAGGGTCGAAGGTGGCTCAAATGGGTCGAATGTAGCATCAAAGGGTTGAATGTGAGTGTCTGGGGGTCGAATGTGGGTGCCTGGGGTCGAATCTGGGTGTCCGGGGGCGAATTAACACGTTTTAGGGTCGAATTAACATACGTTAAGGTTGAATAAACATATGTTAGGGTCAAATAAACATGTGTTAGGTCAAATGAACTTGTGAATAGGTTGAATGAACATCATGAGGGTTGAACCAAGGGTCCATGGGTCAAACCAGAAGCCCTTGGGGGCGAACCAAACACAGGAAACTCCCGATTCGACCTTATGACTTCGCATATGCGATTTTTGATGCAAACTAAGGGTTTTATGCTTGAAACTTATGTGTTAACCTTATGTGCATGACTAATTGATGTAATTGGTCACCAACGGGATGTCGGGTCTGTCTGGTATGTCCAGTTAACGTTTAAACGCACTTTTTAACACACATAGTCAAGACCTGGAAACGCAACACTTTTTGAAACGCAATGCTTATGAAACGCAACACTTTTTGAAACGCAAGGCTTATGAAACGCAACACTTTTGAAACGCAACACTTATGAAACGCAACACTTATGAAACGCAACGCTTATGAAACGTAACGCTTGTTTTAAATTACTATACGACGAAACGCAACGCTAAGTCCCTGGGAAACCATGAATGTACGGGGCACAATGGGGGAAATGTGGATAGATCTATTGGGCTTGACGAACCCCACCCGACGGCTGGGAGCCGGGCGGGTGCATATTGTCTCTATTTTCGGCAACTCAAACACGGGCGGCAACACACGCAACGCTTGTCAGTAATGGTTTCGGCAACACAGTCGTAGTAGTAAGGAAACGTTTGTTATTTACTTAAAGGTTTGCATACTTGGTACAGTTGACGAAACTTAAAACGCTTTGTGAACTTAAAACCTATGAACTCACCAGCATTATATGTTGACGTCTTTTCGGCATGTTTTCTCAGGTCGCTATGGTAGCAGGATTTTTTTTAGGCGCACGGAGTCTCACGGCGTCTAGGATCCATTTGCATTTCATTTTGAGCATTATCAGACTTTCATGTTTTACTTTTGAGTTGTAATTAAGTGTTACGCTTCCGCAA